>CAWUFW010001750.1:0-2618853 GCA_963921515.1 Calotriton arnoldi | reverse complement strand
GGAAGTTACACACCCAAGATAACCCCTGCTCACCCCCTTGGTAGCTTGGCACGAGCAGTCAGGCTTATCCCGGAGGCAATGTGTAAAGCGTTTGCGCAACACACACACAGCACAACACCCAAGGCACACTACAAAAGGAACTCCACACAAGGTTATATATAAAAATAGCCTTTGTATTATCATAACACATTAGAATAGTACGCATATACAATACACTGTGCCAACTGGCACGGGACAATATTTACAGGGGATTATGTACACATGACAGGGCCACGTGGACCACTGTCAGAACCCTCACTTAGTAAAAGGTAATAGATGTAGAACACATAATAAATGTAGGGTATATCAGGAACGTACCACCAATAATTTACTGGCAACCATTGTACTTAGCACCAGCCTGTAACATAAACCACATTATGCACAGCATTCCATTAGGCGCAAAACCTTATGCGCCAACCTCACCCGCATAAACCATAATAGGCAAAACACCCTCATAATCATAAAACACATTTAGAGGTATCAAGCAGGGTGCGTAAATCATGCTACATACATTATATTTCCTAGCACCCTATAAATCACATTCAGCCCATAAATCCCATTGAGGAAATACTCTCAGGGGAAAATAGCTCACAACCTAAACGCATTAGGTAAGAATACAATCATAAGCATAATATATGATGCAAAACCTCATGATCATGAAACACCTCTAGGGGTATAACACAGGGTGCGTAAACCACAATATAGGAATCACATTTCCTAGCACCCAAAATCCCCTTAGCACATAAATCAGATCAGGACCTGGTGCCCTATAAACTTAACTGTCCCCCTGGCCAACTGGCCATCTCTAAAGGGGCTCAAATGCCCTGTGTCCAAAATGTCAGGGCGCGCTGCAAGGGGCAGCGAAAGTCAAGGGTGCGCACTGCGCAAACCTAAACGTAGCAGCTGCCCACTACTTGCTGGGCAGCTGGGAAAGTCAGGGGCCAAGGAGTGCATCTTACTCCTGTCCACATCAACAATAATGCCCCCAAAGGATTACGCCTAAACGGTGCAGCTGGCACCTAGTGCTGCGCAGCTGTGAGTCTCCAAATGAAGCCTGGCACCACTGTGCCGCTTCTGTCCCTCTCAGGGACTCCCTCTCATTGGTGCCCCGTTCGTGGCACTTTGTATAAAGGAGGGGTGCCTGGCACCTCTGTGCCCTCTGGACCCCAGGTAGCACTACAACAGATGCCACCATCTTTGGGGCGGCCCGCTCTCTGGCGGGACTGCCCAGGCGCCGACAATGCGCCTCGATCTGCCCCCTAGACACGGGGCCCTCTGGGGCTCTTTGAGGCCCTAAAAGAACTTGCCCCCAAGCACCGTGGAGCGCACTGGCGCTTTAAATAAATCTGCACATGGTGGAGCCACGCACAGGCTCTCATATCAACACATGCCTGCCCTGTTGGAACCACATAGGTTCTGAAATACTTCGGCCAAACGATGGAGCCGCTTAGGCTCTGAGGATCACTGTGCCCCATGTTGGAGTCCACAGGCCCTTAAAATAGACATGCCACAGACGTTGCAGCGGCCCGCAACTGCGGCGCCGCTGTGAAGATCAGCCCCTCACTGGGGGTACTAAAAATAAATGCTCACGGGCCCCTCTGGGCCCCTCATCAAAAAATATGCCATCTCGTTGGAGCCACGCGGCTCTTAAATAAAACCTGCCCCCGCTGGAGCCACGCAGGCTCTGGGAATAATGGGGCCAAACGTTGGAGCCCATGGGGCTCGGAAAATAATCATGGCCAGCGACGTGGGAGCGGCCCGCTCTCCTGGCGGGACCGCTCAGACGATGCCTCGGACGGGCACCAACAGCAAAGAGCCATTACTCACCGGCTCTGTGGGGATCGGCCCGGCTCTCGGGGCCTCTTCTCCCGGTCTCCTCCTACCGGGGCAGCAACACGCGGGGCTCTCTCTCATGAGAGCCTCACTGGAAATCTCGCCGCACTCTGCAGCTGCCAGGGAGGCGGGGTGGGCTCCCGCCTGCCTTCCTCCTCTTCACCCGGGCCCCTCCTGGGACCCGGGACTTCATCACCGAGTCTGCGAGGCTCCGACCGGATCTCTGGCGGCGGGGCGGGACTTCCTCTCCTCGCTCCGCCCATGTCCCCGGCAGACGTGCCTGACTTCCTGGTCGCGCTGCAGCGGCCGGGAACAGATTCCTTCGGCGGCCCCGGGGCTGCGGCGGTGATTTTCGTCGGTCGGGGCAATGCGGGGTGGGCACCCGCTTTAAATCACTCATAAAGCGGGGTGGGCACCCGCTCAGCTTGCCAAATGCGGGGTGGGCTCCCGCTCCAAAAACACGCAATTGCGGGGTGGGCACCCGCTCGGAATGGCATCACGGGGGAATCCTTAGATGGGGATTCCCTCTCACAGGACGAGCAGCTCAGCGCTGCGGAGCCCTCTCGCTCCTTCTCTTGGGGCAAATTTAAGATAAAGCGCTCCCAGGCGCTTAGAAGCAGGCAAAGGTCCTGCCGGCAAAAAGGAAGGATCAGTCCTTGGATGGAGGGGCAATGCAGGGCCCAGGGCTACAAGGTTTTAAGCAAACAGGGTTCCAGGGTATAGCGGGGCCCAGGGAGGCAGCCCTCCTGGCCAGTCCTCCTGGGCCCCAGCAGCAGCACGCCCTCCCAGAATCAGGATCCAAGTAAGAACATTTTCATGGGGTCACAGCCCCTTCTTTTATACATCATTTTCCTTTGTCTACAAGGTGTAGGGCATGGGGGAACCAGATGCAACTGGTTCAGGAGCACTTTGTTTTGCCCAGCTCCTCTTCCCTTTCATAAGACAGGCTAGGGACATCAGACGCACCACAGGGGGTGGAGCCAGCATTGTACAGGGCAGGCAACATCCTATTCAGGGTCAGGGGATCTCTCCTCCCACCACTCTCAGCTCAGGTGTCCCATTCAGCCTAGCGCTGACTCACCCTGCCCCTCCTGCAGCCACACACACCTCCCAGCTCCTGTCACTCACAGAGCCAGACATGTAATCCACATCAGGCAGGCAGACACAGAGCACACATAAATGCCAACTTCTAGAAGTGGCATTTCTACACCAGTCACAAGAAATCTGCGCACACCATTGCGCAGCATTTATTCTCACGAATTCAGGCATACTAGACTTGACCATGCTGCACCTCTCGTAACAGGAATTACCACTGACACACTCATCCTCAATGCATTCCTATGGGCGGCAGGTCAATCTCACTAAATGGGCACAGTGCGCGCACGCACTTGGCACTGGACCACAGTGTCCAAGTGCCCAGAGGTCTAAAACTACTAACACCAAGTTCCATATAAGGCAAAAGTTCAGGGGTGAACCTGCCAAAAAGGGCCAGGTCCAACACAACCCCTTCCAGCCAAAACGCAGGGTAGACCAATCACCACCGTGAGGGGCTTCCCTGCTTGGGGCGATAGAACACGGACACAGGCCCGCACGGCAGGGACACCCTCCGGTTCTACGCCACCCTGAAACTCTGGAGAAAAGAAAAAAACAAAGGAAAAAAAATTCAGGATCAACTATGCTATCCTACGGGTACTCTTCTAGTTGTTCATGGCCAGTACCAGGACCTAGGCCACCCAGATGCCACTGGTCCTTGTCAATCCACAGAGTGGGGGCAGTAACCCCTGGCATACAATAGCCATTCTCCACTCTCCCTCTCAGTGTAGTTCCAAACTACCACTGATCCTCCAGCCTAGGGTCCGCACCCTCAGGCTGACCAGAGATTACGGGCAATCTCAATAAAAATAGAAGAAAACTTCTCAACAAAATGTATGCGGGTAACAATCACCGGCAATATCAAATATATAATTTAAAAAAAATAGGCTTGCCCGTTGTAACAATCACGGGGAATATCAATCAATAATAGAATCAAAGAACTCTCAAAAATATATGCGGGTAGTAACAATCACCGGCAATATCAATCAACAATCGAATCAAGAGAACTCTCAAAAAAATATATGCGGGTAGTAACAATCACCGGCAATATCAATAAGCAATAGGCTTGCCCATGGTAACAATCATGGGCAATATCAATCAACAATAGAATCAACAGAACTCTCAAAAATATATGCGGGTAGTAACAATCACCGGCCATATCAATCAACAATAGAATCAAGAGAACTCTCAAAAAATATATGCGGGTAGTAACAATCACCGGCAATATCAATAAGCAATAGGCTTGCCCATGGTAACAATCATGGGCAATATCAATCAACAATAGAATCAACAGAACTCTCAAAAATATATGCGGGTAGTAACAATCACCGGCCATATCAATCAACAATAGAATCAAGAGAACTCTCAAAAAATATATGCGGGTAGTAACAATCACCGGCAATATCAATAAGCAATAGGCTTGCCCATGGTAACAATCATGGGCAATATCAATCAACAATAGAATCAACAGAACTCTCAAAAATATATGCGGGTAGTAACAATCACCGGCAATATCAATAAGCAATAGGCTTGCCCATTGTAACAATCATGGGCAATATCAATCAGCAATAGGATAAAAACTCTCAAAAATGTATGCTATCATAAATGCAAGTCCAGATCCGGAAACACCGGCTACTGGCTCCCCAACCCGGGGACGTACCTCTTGGGTCAGACGCCTGGAAAACCAGGACTTCACAAGGGTGACACATCCCTAGCGTGTCGTGTGACAGTCTGCCTGGCGCAGAGCTCACGACCTCCTGTCCCTCTGACAGGGCGTGAAGATGTGCCAGGACAGAAGTGGCGCACACCATGGTCAATCATTGGCGACTCAGCCCTTCTGGCTGGTCCCTGACCCACTGGTTCCCACTGGGGACTCCTTCCCCCTCTCACCCCTCAAAACTGGACCTCTGCACCCTCCCAACTGGAGCGGTACTGCCAGACACTAGAACTGCTGGAGGTCTGATTACAGGCACTCCCAGCTCACCTAAAACGGGAAAAACCACCTTGAAGAACGGTCCAACAGGACAGACTAGACTCCCTACCTGGTGCTCCCTCATGGAACCAACCAGTACTGGAAACTGAGGTGCGGGCACTTTGGGACACAGCCCACTCTCACTCCTCCTCCTGTGAGACAGGATGTGAGTCCCTACAACCGCCTCACAATAAGGGTACCCAACTGGGCTACTCTGAACCATCTTAAACCGCGAGGGTTATCGAGACACCTGCACCATTCTTCTAGGGTCACTCCCCAATGCTAGTTCCTTACAATCAAAGAACTCACACACTAACACCATTTACTCAAACGTCCAGTGCATCACAACATTCATCCACACTCCCCCATAAGACTGGTGAGACAGCATCTTACTGCCCCTGAAACACAACCTGTACCCCTCTCAACCGGGAACTAGGTACCATACTATGGGAACCGGGAATGGGACTTCCTACACTGGACTACATTTTGCTGCCACCACTGGATCCCACCCATCTGGGGATTCCAGAAAACTTACACTGCAACAAGAACACATATTTCAAAAATGAAATGACACTTAAAAAAAATCTTAGACCAATAATCCCCAACATGTGACTATCTAAAATGCAGAGTTTTGTAGTGCAGCCAGTTGTCGCTGCGGTACTGCGCAAACGCAAGTCCTATCCCACCGCTGATCCACCAATGTTAGAAATGGGATTTCTGGTTGGCTAAGGCTTGCGCCAAAGCCAAGCAGAAACCACCACTCTAGTCAGGGCGAGGAAGTTACACACCCAAGATAACCCCTGCTCACCCCCTTGGTAGCTTGGCACGAGCAGTCAGGCTTATCCCGGAGGCAATGTGTAAAGCGTTTGCGCAACACACACACAGCACAACACCCAAGGCACACTACAAAAGGAACTCCACACAAGGTTATATATAAAAATAGCCTTTGTATTATCATAACACATTAGAATAGTACGCATATACAATACACTGTGCCAACTGGCACGGGACAATATTTACAGGGGATTATGTACACATGACAGGGCCACGTGGACCACTGTCAGAACCCTCACTTAGTAAAAGGTAATAGATGTAGAACACATAATAAATGTAGGGTATATCAGGAACGTACCACCAATAATTTACTGGCAACCATTGTACTTAGCACCAGCCTGTAACATAAACCACATTATGCACAGCATTCCATTAGGCGCAAAACCTTATGCGCCAACCTCACCCGCATAAACCATAATAGGCAAAACACCCTCATAATCATAAAACACATTTAGAGGTATCAAGCAGGGTGCGTAAATCATGCTACATACATTATATTTCCTAGCACCCTATAAATCACATTCAGCCCATAAATCCCATTGAGGAAATACTCTCAGGGGAAAATAGCTCACAACCTAAACGCATTAGGTAAGAATACAATCATAAGCATAATATATGATGCAAAACCTCATGATCATGAAACACCTCTAGGGGTATAACACAGGGTGCGTAAACCACAATATAGGAATCACATTTCCTAGCACCCAAAATCCCCTTAGCACATAAATCAGATCAGGACCTGGTGCCCTATAAACTTAACTGTCCCCCTGGCCAACTGGCCATCTCTAAAGGGGCTCAAATGCCCTGTGTCCAAAATGTCAGGGCGCGCTGCAAGGGGCAGCGAAAGTCAAGGGTGCGCACTGCGCAAACCTAACGTAGCAGCTGCCCACTACTTGCTGGGCAGCTGGGAAAGTCAGGGGCCAAGGAGTGCAGCTTACTCCTGTCCACATCAACAATAATGCCCCCAAAGGATTACGCCTAAACGGTGCAGCTGGCACTAGGTGCTGCGCAGCTGTGAGTCTCCAAATGAAGCCTGGCACCACTGTGCCGCTTCTGTCCCTCTCAGGGACTCCTCTCATTGGTGCCCCGTTCGTGGCACTTTGTATAAAGGAGGGGTGCCTGGCACCTCTGTGCCCTCTGGACCCCAGGTAGCACTACAACAGATGCCACCATCTTTGGGGGCGGCCCGCTCTCTGGCGGGACTGCCCAGGCGCCGACAATGCGCCTCGATCTGCCCCCCTAGACACGGGGCCCTCTGGGGCTCTTTGAGGCCCTAAAAGAACTTGCCCCCAAGCACCGTGGAGCGCACTGGCGCTTTAAATAAATCTGCACATGGTGGAGCCACGCACAGGCTCTCATATCAACACATGCCTGCCCTGTTGGAACCACATAGGTTCTGAAATACTTCGGCCAAACGATGGAGCCGCTTAGGCTCTGAGGATCACTGTGCCCCATGTTGGAGTCCACAGGCCCTTAAAATAGACATGCCACAGACGTTGCAGCGGCCCGCAACTGCGGCGCCGCTGTGAAGATCAGCCCCTCACTGGGGGTACTAAAAATAAAATGCTCACGGGCCCCTCTGGGCCCCTCATCAAAAAATATGCCATTCGTTGGAGCCACGCGGCTCTTAAATAAAACCTGCCCCCGCTGGAGCCACGCAGGCTCTGGGAATAATGGGGCCAAACGTTGGAGCCCATGGGGCTCGGAAAATAATCATGGCCAGCGACGTGGGAGCGGCCCGCTCTCCTGGCGGGACCGCTCAGACGATGCCTCGGACGGGCACCAACAGCAAAGAGCCATTACTCACCGGCTCTGTGGGGATCGGCCCGGCTCTCGGGGCCTCTTCTCCCGGTCTCCTCCTACCGGGGCAGCAACACGCGGGGCTCTCTCTCATGAGAGCCTCACTGGAAATCTCGCCGCACTCTGCAGCTGCCAGGGAGGCGGGGTGGGCTCCCGCCTGCCTTCCTCTCTTCACCCGGGCCCCCTCCTGGGACCCGGGACTTCATCACCGAGTCTGCGAGGCTCCGACCGGATCTCTGGCGGCGGGGCGGGACTTCCTCTCCTCGCTCCGCCCATGTCCCCGGCAGACGTGCCTGACTTCCTGGTCGCGCTGCAGCGGCCGGGAACAGATTCCTTCGGCGGCCCCGGGGCTGCGGCGGTGATTTTCGTCGGTCGGGGCAATGCGGGGTGGGCACCCGCTTTTAAATCACTCATAAAGCGGGGTGGGCACCCGCTCAGCTTGCCAAATGCGGGGTGGGCTCCCGCTCCAAAAACACGCAATTGCGGGGTGGGCACCCGCTCGGAATGGCATCACGGGGGAATCCTTAGATGGGGATTCCCTCTCACAGGACGAGCAGCTCAGCGCTGCGGAGCCCTCTCGCTCCTTCTCTTGGGGCAAATTTAAGATAAAGCGCTCCCAGGCGCTTAGAAGCAGGCAAAGGTCCTGCCGGCAAAAAGGAAGGATCAGTCCTTGGATGGAGGGGCAATGCAGGGCCCAGGGCTACAAGGTTTTAAGCAAACAGGGTTCCAGGGTATAGCGGGGCCCAGGGAGGCAGCCCTCCTGGCCAGTCCTCCTGGGCCCCAGCAGCAGCACGCCCTCCCAGAATCAGGATCCAAGTAAGAACATTTTCATGGGGTCACAGCCCCTTCTTTTATACATCATTTTCCTTTGTCTACAAGGTGTAGGGCATGGGGGAACCAGATGCAACTGGTTCAGGAGCACTTTGTTTTGCCCAGCTCCTCTTCCCTTTCATAAGACAGGCTAGGGACATCAGACGCACCACAGGGGGTGGAGCCAGCATTGTACAGGGCAGGCAACATCCTATTCAGGGTCAGGGGATCTCTCCTCCCACCACTCTCAGCTCAGGTGTCCCATTCAGCCTAGCGCTGACTCACCCTGCCCCTCCTGCAGCCACACACACCTCCCAGCTCCTGTCACTCACAGAGCCAGACATGTAATCCACATCAGGCAGGCAGACACAGAGCACACATAAATGCCAACTTCTAGAAGTGGCATTTCTACACCAGTCACAAGAAATCTGCGCACACCATTGCGCAGCATTTATTCTCACGAATTCAGGCATACTAGACTTGACCATGCTGCACCTCTCGTAACAGGAATTACCACTGACACACTCATCCTCAATGCATTCCTATGGGCGGCAGGTCAGTCTCACTAAATGGGCACAGTGCGCGCACGCACTTGGCACTGGACCACAGTGTCCAAGTGCCCAGAGGTCTAAAACTACTAACACCAAGTTCCATATAAGGCAAAAAGTTCAGGGGTGAACCTGCCAAAAAGGGCCAGGTCCAACACAATAGATTTAAATGGCGATATGTGAAGCAAAGAGGTATGTGTAGAGGTGCCTTCAGTCTCCTCTAGCGTTACAAAGATATCTATAATCATATTAACTAGAGAGATAATCTAGTTTGAAATCTAGTTTGAAAAGAATGAGCACAATTTACGTTTTGTTGAAATTGGGGAAAGGAAATAGGAGCCTTGTCTTCAAATAAATTATGGACCTACATTATACCCCTTGCTCTCCATGTTTTTCCCAAAAATGTATATATTATTAAGCTTTATGAGGGTATTATATCATATTGGACTCTGAAGAGCGATATTACGATATAGGGTGTTCTGTGAAGAAAGAAACTCTAACAATTTGCAAGAGAGATTTAAAAATAGGTGTTATTAAATTGGAAGGTTTGAAGGCAAAGGAAATAAATTCTTGAATAGTCAAATGATGAATTAAAGGTCCTTCCACAGCCAAACACAATGATGAAAATGGAAGGGAACCTTCTCTCAACCACAAAGATCCCCGAGACAAAAGGCCCTATGATATTGCTTAAAATCAGGAAAATTAATGCATCCTTCACTCTTCCCTTTTTTAAGTTTGGATAAGGATATCTCGAATTTCTTCTTATTCCGTAAAACTTTTGAGAGGAGTGAATTAATTTTTCAAAAATGTATTTAAGTAATAGAAACAGGGATCATGGAGATAGTATAAGGACTAAGGGGAATGATCATTTTAATTGAATCTAAATGTCACCACCATTACAAAAAAGAGGAGAGTCCAGTTAAAAATTAAGGATTCAGATTTAAGTATAAGTTCCTTCAGATTGATGGAAATTGAGTTAGTAATTGAATTGCAAAAGAAAACTGTTAAATGCTTGATTTTGTTAGAATTCCAAATAAATCCAGAAGATTAAAATTATTATTTACTGCAATATTTACCTGACTTAATTTTATATTCTGATACTAGCTGGAAAACAGATGTATCGCTAGATAAGGCTGGAAGAGATGTCTCTGGATTTGAGATAAAAAGAAGAGTATTATCAGCATAAGCCACCACCTTTAAATGATTAGTGCCATATTAAAAACCTGTGGTTATATCTGATATTGGAAAGAAATGGCTCCAATGCTCAGATGAATGGAGAAAGGGGACACCCCTGACAAACACCTCTTTGAAGAATAAAATAATTTGGGGAGCCACCATTTACTGCTACAAAAGCCTCAGGGCAATTGAATAACAAGGATATTAATGACATTATTTTATAACCAGAACAGTGCCATTTTAATGATTTAAGCATAAAATTCAAATAGATTCTGTTGCATCAATGTTTATTGCAGCTAGTGAATATTTAAGATAAGAGGCTCTTCTTAGTACATTGAAAAACATTCTGATGTTATATGAATCAAGTCTTCCTTTTATGAAACCTGATTGTTCAGGTCTAATCAAATTTTGAAGAAAAATGTAAAATCATAATGCAAGTGTTTTGGCAAATCTTTTACAATCAACATTGACTATTAATATTGGTCTGTACATTTTACACAAAGTAGGATCCTTACCCTCAGAACTGGACCAATATCAGCTTTAATAAGATTTTTAGATAAGCGTTTTCTAACAAATAAAAGATCTAATCTAGTACTTCTAGAGTCACTGCCACTGATTTCTAGGGTACCACTGTCTCCAACTCCACGATGGATCCCCCTGAAAGGTTTAAGTCCAGCTAAGACCCTTTAATCAGGTGAGCGAAATAGTGGGTAAAGGTAATTCAGAAAGGAGCACTTCAGTTAGGCAGTGGCTGTTGGGTACCCATAACAATGGTATATGAAATCATCTGTTGTAAATGTACAATGATCTCAAGTAAATTTTTTATGACCAGTCCAAAGGGGTTAGCTTTGACTTTTTAAGCCCCCATTAGTCATTTATATGGGGAAATTATCAATATGGGGTCTGTGACATTTTAAGTAGGAGCAGCAGCCTATGAACGTAGGCCAGAGGAACAAGGGAATGAAACTCTTTAGGAGATAGAGCAACCAAAGTTACAGTATCTGACAGAAACCAAGAAGTGACATTAGGAAGGAGAAAACAAATGATCCTTGCTCCAGGGTAGTCGATAAAATCAACCACAATAGGTGTGCACCAAGGTAGCTAGCAGTGGTAGCACACAAAACTAGAATGTAGGAGGGGGGCAATTGATGAGTTTATCCCCAATTCCCCCGCAGTCAATAGGCAGAAAGATTTTTTTTTAATTGGGTGGGGGAGCCTACACTGGCATTGGGCCATGCCCTCAACCCTCTAAAAGGGCACAACAGTCTTCCTGAGAAATCGGGGGTTTGTCTGCATCTGCTGCTTGATGGGGTACAAAGCCCATTAAACACCAGAGAAACATTTTTGTATCAAGTCAGCTACCAGGGAACTTACAAACCTTACAATAACCACAAAAGCCCCACGTTGTGTGGAGAAGGGAACGAGAGGCACGGGGTCTTAGGAGCTAGCAGCCTCCAACACTAACAGTCTAACCACAAAAAGCTGCTCCTAACTGAATTGCCACTACGAGGTTTGCGATGTATTTGTACATTATGTGAGAGGTCTCACATAACGGATAGGGGACATTAATTCCCCCACATACCGTCACTTGATTTTAATATCATATAGTTACCTTTAACATTAAAAACACGATTAAGATAACTATAATGTTTTTAACCACACTTTTTGTTTATGGGCCCCCACTTAGTTTAGAAGTGCATCCCTGTCGTCAGGTGTATGCCCGCCTCCATCAAACCAAGGTTTTAGAGGGCGAGGACTGGTCAATGATGAAGCATGACACCAGGTGGTGTGTGAGACCAGTCCGTTACTTTTTGTGAGATGCCTTCACTTACAAATACATCCCAAACCTCGTAGTGGCAATTCAGTTAGGAGAAACTTACAAACCTTAGGCATTTCTGAAACCAAAAGAGTCAGGAAAATCCACAGTGGTGTGACTTGGATGAATTCCACTAACTTTGTGTATGCAGAATGCCCTGCAAATGTCAACCTTTGGCTAAACTCACACCTTTTCCTCACATTTCCATGAGGGAAACTTTTGTAATCTGCTGGGATCCACAAAATTACCCCCACTCAGTGTTCACAAACTTTTCCTCATCTCCCGATAGGCCAGGTGAACCTTTACTAATGCTTGCCCATGGAAGCGTGCTTAGAAAGACTTGTCTTTCTTGTGCATTTGGCACACTCACTATGCAAAATCCAACTCCTTCTAGTATGAGATTGTGAGTTGTGTGTGTCTGAGTATGATCTTGTGACCCATTCCACAGAGAGTGTGAGCATATCTACATTTTAAAAGCGTGGTAACCATACTGAGGCAGACTCTTCTAAGTTCTGTAAAAATTACTTCCAGAAGGACTGAGCACCTTAGGGTTTGGCTGACAGGATGTTCTGTCAAAATGTGGTGGATGTCCCATCCACTATTATGTCTGGCTACAATGCACTTGTAATAGAGTGAATGGGAGATCCACCACATTTTGACAGAGAATAATGGCAGAAAGTAGGCTACAGTTAGACCCAAGGAGTACCTATTTACTGGAGGCAGTAAAGACACAGTAGTGTAAATCAAATTTAGAATGAAAAACAGCCTTGGATTATGGTACTTCTTTTGTTGAGAACAATTAGAACCTTTAAACAAGTCAATTTGTCGGGGAGTGGTATGGTGTGGAGAACTTGTAGGTTGCCCCACACTCATCCCACATGTACTTTATGTAGGCAGACACGAAGTTGGTACCTCGGCTTGATAAAACCTCCTTGGAGAAGCTCACTCTGGTAAACATTCTCATCAGTGCCCTGGCCACTGCGGGTGCAGTCACCGTCCTCCGAGGAATTACCTCTGGGTACTGTGTGGCATGTCCATAGAGACAAGGATGTACCTGTTGCCTACAGCAGTCTTGGGATCCAGAGGCCCAACAATATCAATATCCACCCTCTCAAAAGGAGTTCCATTTACAGGGAGGGAACACAGGGGGCCTTCTGCTTTGCCATGACTTCCCACTGGCCTGGCAGGTGGGACAGGACCTATAGAAGGCATTTGAGGTCGCTCTCATCCGAGTCCAATAAAAGTTGGTGACCAACCTTGCAAAGGTTTTGGCCTGCCCCAGATATTCTGCCAGGGGTATGTCATGAGCCAGACCCAGTCAGAAGGCCCTGTAGGACTGTGGGGACCTACAACACATGAGTTGTTCCAGGCTCACAAACTTTAGACTACTGTGCAGGAGATAATTCTCCCAATAGATCAGGTGATCAACAGAGGAGTCACCAGCCGCCAGAGCCTCAGTGTCACCTTAGGCCTGCTACTGTAAGGCACTCTCTCTGCACTTTACAGAACTCTGCCCTGGATGACCCCCCCTCCCAGTTTATCTGTTGGCCAACTTGGGTAAGTCCCCCACTGTGGCAATGTCTTCCCCTGTAGGTTCTGGGGCCTCCGCATCAGGTTTAGCCTCCTCCCGGACTGTGGGAATCTTAGGAGTGGTTTCCCATGCCCACTTACCTTCCTCCTTTTCGCTGGAATCTGGGCCATTTTTCCAGGCTTCAGGCCCTTTTGACGTCCCTCTCAGGCTGCCATGGAACATGTGGTCAGGCACACCCATTCAGGCACCCTAACATCTCCAGGTGGGACTAGAGCTCCACCTCCTTTCAGATGGTATAGTTCACATCATTACAAAGCAGACAATCCACAGGCATGGCTGGATCTCACAGCTACCCTTAAGGAACCTTCCCTCGCCCCCATTCAAAAGAACCTGAGACAGGGTAGTGATCTTGTGGCTGTCAGCTGTCACAGCCTGGTGGAATAGGTTGAGGATTCCCTGGTCTGAGGACACCACATGACACCTAACAGTAGTCATGTGTCTCTCAGAGCCTCAGCCCCACACCTAACAGTAGTCTTGTGTCTTTCAGAGCCTCAACCCTCTGCTCATTGATGTTGACACACTGCCTGTACATTTTAGTATTGTTTGGCATGTTTGCCTTTGGCACCATCTCTCTGTCACCTAGTGACACTAGGGTACCTCTGTACTACCCCCCACTTGCACTGGGTCAACCTCCTCCCCAAGCGCTATCTAGTCATCACTGGGGTCTGCCCATCAGCAGGGGGCTGCTGCCTTTTTGGGCAGCTGGGGTCGCCTTTGAGTGCCCCTACCTGTAGCACTCAAAGCACTAAGGGGTAAAACGTCCTGAAGGTTCCTTCCAATGGGACCCTCCATTCTTCTGGTCGGGATTTGGCTGGGAATCCTTCCCCTGAAAATGCTTTTGGGGGCTTTGAGAGAACTCTTAGGTTTTCTTGTTATTTCTCCCTCCTTTTTCTTCTGGTGAGGACCCTGCCTAACCTTGTGGTGATCCCCTCCAGGTACCTTTTTGGACACCCTGGTGCTGACTCAGAGGTCCGCCTCCTTTGCAAGGTCCCTGGATACAGTAAGCTTGTTATCAATCTGGTGTTGGCTCAACTCTGTAAAGCAATTACTGAGCATGTGGTTCCTTACAATTAGGTTATACCACCCATGAGCACCACTTACATATGCTGCCCATACCCCAACCATTCAGTGCCTTTCCGGAGTACTCCACAAAATTCACCCAAGGATGGTTAGACAGTTTGTGGCTATCCCTGAACCTCAAGCTATATTTTTCTGGTGTGAGACCAACTTTTGTGACAAGGATTGCTTTCATGGGGGCATACCGCATCTGGTCACCTACCTTTAAGTTGTATCCCTCCACACCCCAGGCATGTATTTCCAGAGATAAGTTCCCCAATCCTCCTCTGGGACCCTATATATTCTCGGAGATACCCCATAGGCTCTAAACCATTGGTCAATATCACCCCCACCACATACGTAGGTACCAGGTCTTTACGGATGTGGACCTTTCTGTCTCTATTGGACACTGTGTTGTCGCTGCCACTATTGCTGCTGGACCCTGAGAGTTCTTTAGATTTTAAGTCTAACTCTCTCAGATTCACGTCTGAGAGAGCTGGACGCAAGATTTTCTTTTCCTGTAAAGCTCTCTAAGCCCTCTTCTCCTCTGCCTTTCTCTCAAGCAAGGCCCTTATTCTGCCACCTTCTACTTGGCAGCCTCAAATTTTAGCTTGGCCAGCTGCAGCTTGAACTTCCTATCTGCCCTCCTGTCCTCCAGTTACTCAGGGGACAGGTTGTAGGAGGACATGCTAATGGCTGCTGATCCAATAGGGTAATTCACTTCTTTGGGCCCTCCTCTCTCCTATGTAGTCATGGTCAGGAGGTTTTCATCCTCCTCCTCCTTTATTACTTCCTCCTCTTCTGCCACATACCCATCCTCCTCCTCTGCTGCAGATAGCAGCTGGTGGGCTTCTCTTAAGGCCCAAGTGGATTTCTGAAGCTCCACTTTCTTTGAGCTCCATAATACTGGTACCCCCCTCTCCCTGCAAAGTCCTTTCAGCTCAGCCACAGTATAGCTTTCAAAGTTGCTGAGATCCTTCTCCATGCTAGCAAGGAAATATCACAGGTGCACAAGTGAGGTAGGAATGGAGTTTGGAGAATAAGGAAAAATAACCAATCAATTAGAATTTTCTAAATATTCAATCTGATTATTCATAAGGGATTTTTGGTTTTGCACAAATCACCGAGGGGCACGGCGCAAACACAAGTACTGGATTTCACCACTGAACACCAATGTAAGAAATGGGGTTGTTGGTTAAGAGAGGTGGATATCTACTCAGGCAACAACCACAATCCTTATTAGAGTGAACCACAAAGGTCACTAAATGAACTTGAGCTTAACCCTCCGGTAGCTTACCACAAAAGTAATCAGGCTTAAATTAGAAGAATAGAGGCAATGTGTAAAGTATTTAGGCAGCACACAGTTAAAACACACCGCAACAAAAATTCCACACGAATTTAGACAAATAGAGTACCTTTTCATAAATGAAATGACACCAAAGCGAACAAATTCCAATCAGTAGAACCGGGGATATTGAATTTTAAAGTTTTTCTGTGATACTAGTGCACAAAGCAGAAAGTGCCACTCATGGTTATCTGGTCGCATTAGAACGACGGAAAGTCACAAGTTCAGACTGTCCGCAATGAACTGTGGGTTAGGTAAAGAAGCCAGGTTAGTCCAACTGAAGGCTTACCTTTACAAGTCTAGTGCAAAGAGTTCCATTTGCATTGGAGGAGGCAGTGAGGAGGAGACTTTCGGCGCGAAGAGCATATCGAGCAACGCAGACGGTCTTTGCTGTAACACAGAGAGCTGGTCGTTGTTAATTGTCGAAAATTGGATGGTCGGCTCAAAGTGCAGGTCTCGTATTGCCGGTTGACACGGACAGTTGCTGTTGGCGTGAAGAGCAGGACTCACCAGAGATTTGCACTGGTAATCATTGCAGGTGGCATAGTTTTTGCACAATAGGGCCGTTTGTGGTCTGGAAGAGCACAAAATTTCGGATTTGCTCCATTTTGTCTCATAGAGGAGTTCTCACTGATGCCACACAAGGGTCCAGGACCTGGGGAACACCTCTTGGGGATCAGGACTCACTACAGCAGAGGCCAGCAGCAGGGTTCAGGCAAGTCCAGGTTGGTCCAGTTGAACTGGTCAGTGGGGCAGCGGCAGGGAGGCCTCTGGATGCTGAATGTGTCCCTGTAGCTCACCCAGAAGATCAGTCTGACCCTTGGAGTCACTCTGGGTAGCGTGGAATCAAGGCAACCATATCCAAATGTCCTTCTTCAGACAACATGGCAATACTTCAAGTAGCAGGGAAGTCATTCTGGCAGCAGGGCAGTCCTTTTTCAGAATTGTTCTACAGGTCCAGGAGTAATCTGATGAGTGGTTCTGAAGATCCTACTTGTATAACTGGTGCCAATATTTGTGTGGGGGACTTCCCTGACTTACCCCCACAACTGGCTCTTCTCAAATCTTCCCCTTCCCCTGGTCCAGCCTCCAAACTGTCTGGGGTGACAAAAGGCAGGTTGTCAGGTACCATTGTGTGTGCTGTAGAAAAATCACTTTCAATTGTAAGTGAGACTGGTTACAACTGCTAACCAAGCTGTACTGTCAGGATAGCCCATTGTGTTCACACCTAAGCCCCCCTTGTCTCACTGTCTGGAAACAATAGCAAACCCCAACAGCAGAGCCATTTATAGTCATTTGACCGAGGACACTGGCAAAGAGGCACAAATGGTTGGGACAAGAAAGTGGTATTTCCAAAATTGTAGCTTAAAATCTGACTTCACCATTAAACAGGTTTTAAATTACAATTCATTTGAGAGTAAACAGAATATATCTATCTGCTCCCAATCCAAAGTTAACACATAATAAATGTAATAAGGTAACCCAGTATTAGTCAATGGGAGAGAAAGGCCTTACAACACTGAAAAACAACTTTAGGAGTTTTTCACTGCCCGGACATGCAAACTAAAGTACATATGTCCTACTCTTTAAATAAAATATACCCTCCCCTAAATAAAGGGGTGAATTATGTTTATTATAAAGGAAGATTTAGGCCTGACAAAAGGCTTAGTTTGTCACGTTGAAATGGATCTTTTCAAACTGTACACACTGGCCACAGTGGCATGCCTGAGACATGTTTTACAGTGCTATTTTAGTGGATGGTACAATAATTGCTGCTGCCCACTAGTACATTTTATTTACAGGCCCTTGGTACTGGTAGTACCATTTCCAAGGGACTTGCAAATACATTAACGGTGCCAATTAGGCTTAGTCCAATCTTACCATGCTTGAAGGAGAGCGGACAAGTACTTTAGCACGTTTTAGCAGGGGTAAAGTGCACAGAGTTCTAATGCCAACAAAAACAATTTCAACAAAACAATCAGGGGAAGTACCACACCAAAGATGTTAGGTCTAACACCTGTGCTGTGTGGCTAACAAACCTGGAGTGGCTTTTACTGTGGCAGACTGTTTCCTGGACAAAAGACAGGACTAGGGAAATGGCAGTTCAAAAAGATCAACACCCATAACTTGAACTTCAAAGACTGAGATATTAAATCATATGTGTGTCTGGAAACAGATTATAAAAAGGGGAGCTTTAGGCTTCCAAATTTTCGAACTAAAGCTGGACATCAGTGTGGACAAGCTTACTATAACTTCTGCCTGTTCGGACATGACTGGGGACTGAGGGTCTGCCAGTTTCTCCGTTGAGTGAGGGGACATCACTCAGGAATCAGGAACATTCGCTCTAAAGCCTGGAGCACAAACTTCTGCCTGACACAAAACTAGAGGACCCTTGAGGAGAAGGAGATTGCCTGAAGGTCCAGTGGGGTACCTTTCTAATAAATACAGAGTATGAGAGTCTGGTCCATTGGGACTCCAACACTGATCGGGCCACCTGCCTGTATGCGCTGTCTATGATCTGCAAATGCCAGGTGGGGTCCCCTGGGAAAGGTAAGGGTCATCTCTCCCCGGTGGCACACTGTGACAATAGAAGTGCCATCACCCTGTGCTGTGCCATGACCTAAAGAGTGCTGTTGCCTTTTTTTGCCACTTGTGACTCCCATATGCCAGGTGGGTCAGCCCAGTGAAGATTGAGAACCTTCGCCCAGGTACATCGCTGCAACGAGAAGCGGACCGTCGCTCTGGTACATCGCTGCAGAGGGCTGTTGCCCTGTGCAGGGCTGTGACCTGAAGGGACCATCGACATCTATGCTGCTGTTTGTGACCTCCTTCCATCTGCTGTGGGGGACCTTGGTAAAGTGAAAGGGTCGTCATTGTGGAATAGCCATGAAAAAGAAGTGGTGTGTGACGTGATAAGGAACAGCAATGATTCATTTACTCGAATCCCAGAGCACCCAAAACCTGCCATCAGACTCAGGGAGAGATCACTGAGACAGTATCGGAATCAACAATATTGTGTAACACAAATATCATGTGAAAAATATCATTTACAAAAATATTGTGTCCCTATCCTTATAACGGTAGGTACAAAAATATCGGAAAAAAATATCAGTTCACGCAAATATCGTTAATAAACATACAAAAATATTGATTCTTTATATATATATATATATGTATATATATATGTGTATATATATATATATATATATATCCAAGGACATGCAAATCCAGAACAAAAGATCCACACGAGCCCACTCGGTCAGTTAAGCAGGTTTATTTTTGGTATAGCAGAAAAGGACGACGCGTTTTGACCGTGGTCTTGGTCACATGACCACCGCCTTCATTACGTGACATTTTAAAGGCACGTGCACATATGAAATCATAAACATAAAAGAAATATTTGAAGCACGTTGTTTAAATTGTGACAACACAAATGGTAAAAATGGTGAAAACAGGCGCAGCTTTTATGTAAAGAATATTTATACAATACTGATCATTCTCAATGATTTGAATTCATTGTCATCTAGAGTCTCATGGAATGTATCCATTGTTTCGGTATCAGGGTGATAATCCACTGATGTCCGGTGCATATTTGGCAGTTTGGGAAGAATTAGGGTCTAGTGCCCTATTTCTAAAGGGTAGCTATGTGCAGTGGTGTGACTAGAGGGCTGTCCCTCATGAATGGGATAAGTGCAGGACATAAGCTATTGATAATACTCCATGTTCAGTGGTGGTGGAGGTATAGTACCTCTAGCGTGCACACAATAGTGACTAGGAGTAAGGGTGGAAGGCCCGCGGATAGACTCCGGTGCACATAATCCTATCACGAACGTGTAGTTCAAGGAGATTCTCGGCAGCAGTCCTCTGCAAAATCAAAAATACAATAACATTAGCGACATAGCATACCATTATCAGGTTACAGCTGTTCACGGCATCAATCTACTTTTAATGTAGGTTGTTTTCATGAGACACATACAAGATTTAAAATTGACATTGCGCCTGTGTTTGACATAGAGAAAAATGTGCGATTAAAATTAAGAAAAAGAAGGAAGAAGTCGGGTGTGAGTAGTCCACCAAGGTCATGGTGCCTCTGTGGGGAGTGTGACATTACAGATGAGAATATAATTCTTCATCCTGGTTAAGGCCATCTGGGAATTTAGTGCCTGCTAGGAGGATGAAACGTGACTCAAGTTTGCGTAGAGCAGCTGTGCGGTTACCTCCTCTTGGGTTGGGTGTGACTGTGTCCAGTCCAAAGAATTTGGCTTTGGTCCAGTCAGCCCGTGTTCCCTTGAGAAGTGTCTTGCTGTGCTGTAGCTCTGGTCACGGTTGGTGATCGCCCGCCAGTGCTCTAAGATGCGTTTTTTGATCAGGAAGGTCGTGGACCCAATGTACCTGAGATGGCAGGGGCACACTATGGCGTACACCACAAAGTCTGTACTGCACGTGATCAGTTTGGGGATTTTCTAGAGGATCTTAGTTCTCTCTAGTGTAACCTCTAGTACATTGCTGCTATTTTTACACGCTTTGCAGTTCCTGCACTTGTGAAAACCCTTTGCTTGCCTGAGCCAACAACCTTCTTTGGGCTGGAGATGACTGTGTACAAGCATATCTCTCAAGGATGTACTTCTCATGTATGTTATCGATGGTGTGGTGCCTATCTCATTCCTCAGGATTGGATCCTGCCTGAGGATGTCCCATCTATTCCTGAGGATACTGCGTATCTTGTTAGATTGGCTGCAGTATCTAGTGATGAATCTGACTGGTTTTTTGGTGGCATTCTCACTGATCTTGGTGGGATTGACTTTATCTAGGATCTCATCTCTTGACTGACTCTCAACTCGCTTCTCTGCCTGTGCGAGTTCTTTCCTGGAGTACCCCCTCTCTAAATCTTATCTTTATTTCCCGCTTGGTGTCTTCATACGCTGAGGTGGTGCTACAATTGCGTTTGGCCCTCAAGAATTTACTGTAAGGGATTCCCCACCTGAAGCTGGGCGGATGGGAGCTAGCTGCGTGCAGAATTGAGTTTCCTGCAGTTTTCTTCCTGAACAGGTTTCTACTGATTCTTCCGTTTTCTACACTGAGTTTAAGGTCTAGAAAGTCAATGGATTTTTGGCTGTAATGTCTCGTGAATTTTAAATTGACATTGTTCAAGTTTAAACAGTCGACAAAGAGATTCAGTTCATTCTCAGACCATTTCCACACACAGAAAATGTTGTCTATATACCGCAGCCATTTAGACACACAGAAAATCCAATGTTCAGTTAGGTAATTCCAGAGCACCTGCTTCTCCCACCAGCCTACCATGAGGTTGGCATAGCTAGGGGCGAAGCAGGTGCCCATGGATGTCCCTTGTAGCTGCTTGTAATGTTCCCTCTCAAAGATAAAAACATTCTCTTTTAGACATATCGCTATCATATCCAAGAGCATGAGAGTATGTTCCAGAAATTCTGCCCTGCGTGTTTTGAGAAAGAACTTGCAAGCCTTAGTGCCATCATCGTGCCTAATACTTGTGTACAATGCCTCCACATCAAGACACACCAGCCAGTGATCCTCCCCCAAAGTTACATCTCTTATTTTTTGTAAGAAATCTGTGGTGTCTTTAAGTTAGGTCTCTCACAAAGGGGAAAAGAAAGTGGTCGACAATGTGCTGGTGTTCTCGAGGAGGCTATTCTTCGAGGACACAATGGGTCTTCCTGGTGGGTCGTTGGCATTTTTATGGACCTTGGGGAGAAGGTACAGTGTGGGGGTGTCGTTTTTGAGAAATTGCTTCTCATCCCATGTTAGTAAGCCCTTTTCATGCCATGTCTGGAGCTTGTTTAGATACATGTTCTTCAAATCTACGAGGTATTTCTTATCTACTTTCCCATAGCATGTGGGGTCACTAAGTTGGCGTAGTGCTTCTCTGGTATACATGGCCCTAGTCACATTGCCTCCCTTATATATAAATAGGTTAAAGTAGCAAATCCTCAATATTCTAACATACACAATTAATATAATGTTAAATAAATCTCAGTAATTTTTAACACTATATAAATATATACCCATATGAACACACATACATAAGTGTATATATATATATAAGAGTGTACGAAGGGGAAATACGCAAGTGGTGGGAAGCAACATCCCTACAAAGTTACCTTGACGTTAACCGTGTCGCAAGAGGACTTAGAATATACAAAATACCTGCGTATGTAAACCCAGACCCACAGCTTTTAGAGGAATGGGTAGGACACACGGCCAACTCCTGTCAGGGCATGCTAACCATTTTGGTGAAATTCGCATGGAGTGACAGGGAGAAAGCACTCAAGGACAATCAAGATCTGGAAAATGAGATAGCTAAGGAGGAGGATAAGACTAAACAAGACGAACTAAAAGAACAGATGAAGAAACACTTAAGGAACTACAAACAAAAAATCAAACAGAGAAAACAAGATAAGTTTGACAGGGATGCAAAAGATTATGTGCAAGGCAGGGTATTGACCTTTGCCAAGAAATTTGACGCCCCAAGGAGAGAACTCCAAACAAGGAAAGTCCTTACCACTGTACCACACCAATAGACTTCAGAGTCGGATATCACCGATAATGAACAGTCAGGGGAAGAAAGCGGAAACCCGCTTACAACATCAGCACATAAGACCCCTTTTTTCATGAGGAGTTTCGCCTCATACGCCAGTCTTGGCAAAGAGGGAACAAGGAAAAACCACCAGATCAAAGACTCACAGACAGACAAGGAGAGGCGTCTGGTGGCGAAAAAAGCAACAGGTCTCGCCCAGTTACCAGGAGCAAGAAGACAAACAGAAGGAAGTAAACAACGAGAATCTAACAATTGTGAATCTGACCCCCAAGGTTCTATCCAAGAGCGAGGAGTTGGTATTGAAACTGGGCTTAACCTTCTGCCCTCAAAGAAAACTGGAGTACACACAAACTCGGATTGACCTGTTTAAATTCACGCAGAAACTGAAACTCCATAAATACTCCAAACAAAGATCAACGATGCATAGACCAGTGGCGTAACGAAACTTGAGGGGGCCCCCCTGCTGGGTACGTGGAGGGGCCCCCTCCGGACTCAATCTGGAGCTCTCCAGCCGAAGTGCGGTGCTGAGGGGGCACCCTGGAAGTTGGGGGCCCCCCGCACCGCGGGGGCTGTGGGGGCCTGTGTTACACCCCTGGCATAGACCCAAAAAATCTGGAGGGCAACCGTTGGCAACGGATATCCTGACTGGAGAAGACCTTGAAACCATTTGAATCTTAGAAAATTTATGAACTGAAGGTAGGCAATTGCAGGAGGATGCCTCAAATGAACCACACCACACAGAGGCTGCAGGAATAGATCTAAGTGGCAGTGAGAGCCCGTTCAAAATGGCCTCAACGTTCCTACCCCAAATGCCTGGAGATGCCATTGATGTCTTTGCGGAGGAGGTCAACAAGGACCTATTACGTTTAAGATGCAAGAAAACTATACTAAAAGTAAAGAGGAACCTTACCAGAGAACAACAACAAGCACTCGGGAGTCTACGCAAGGACAAATCCGTAGTGTGCAAACCCTCTGATAAAGGGGGCAACATTGTGCTACAGACATGCGAAGCTTACAGCAAAGAGGCACTGTGACAACTATCTGATGTAAATTACTATCAGAGAATTAACAAAAAGGAGTACCAACAAAGCATCTCGGAATGCCATCAGCTGATACGGAGATGGCATGAAAGGAACATGCTGGAAACGGATGAGTATCTGTACCTCCGGTGCTTAAATCCCATTACACCAACCTTCTATCATCTACCTAAGATTTATAAGGACAACCAACATTCTCCGGGACGACCGATTGTTTCTTGTCAAGAGAGTCTCACGGAACATCTATCAATCTATATAGACTACTTTTTGTCTGAATTTGTGGTCAAATTGACATCGTACATTAGAGATACTAAGGACTCTTTACAACATATTGAAAATGTCAAATGGGAAACAGGATTCCAAATGATAGTCATGGACATTTCAAGTCTATACACATGTATCCACATCAGGATGGTCTCATAGCTATACAATCTTTTCTGAAGAGTCGCCCTTTAAAGTATGTAGAACACAATACCATGTTGTTAGAACTTATAGAGTTCTGCCTGAATAATAACATCTTTCTCTATCAAGATCAATATTACAGACAGATCTCTGGCACGGCCATGGGCACCTGCTTCGCCACCAACTACGCACATTTATTCGTAGGCTGGTGGGAGAAGCGGGTGGCTTGGTCAGATGCCAACAACATCTGGACAGCAAGGGTAGTGGCTTGGCATAGGTACATCGATGACCTCTTCCTAATATGGAGGGGGTCCCCCGAGTCAGCACAGGCATACATAGAGGTCTTGAACACCAACAAAGTCAATCTGAAGTTCATCGGAGAAGTGAGTTCCACTTTGGTGAACTTTTTGGATTTAGTTGTCTTTGTATCGGAGGACAAGCTATGCCCCAGGCTCTATAGAAAGCTCACAGCTGGGAACTCGATTCTCCATGCTACTAGCAGTCACCCACGCAGGCTTATCAGCAGCATCCCTTACGGAGAGCTACTGAGAATCATAAGGAACAACACTAAAGAGTGTGATTTTCAAAGAGCGGCCCATGACAGTATTATTAGATTTAGTGCACGTGGCTACGATAAACAGACACTGAAACGAGCCTTTAATAAGGTCAATTCTCTATCAAGAATAGAACTGTTGCAGGAAAAACCCAATGACATAAAAGATGCAGGAAAATTTAGAATGGTTATGACTTTTTCAGAGAACGCCGACGAATTAAGAAACATCTTGTGCAAGAATTGGTGCACTCTGAAAACAGATACGATCATAGGTCAAGATATACCTTCTAGACCTATGTCAACCTTCAAGAAAGCCAGATCTTTGAATGACAACCTGGTGAGTAGTCATCATGCCAATGAGAATTCTGACACCATTAGGACTGAACTACATGGCTTCTTCCCTTGTGGCAGATGCAAGGCATGTTCTAACAGCAAGAAGACTCAGTCCTATAGAGTGCCAGGGCTCAAGAAACCCAAACTCATCAATAAGTTCATGACCTGTAGCACACCATACACTGTCTATTGTCTAGTCTGTCCGTGTGGACTAAAATACATCGGAAGCACTATACACCCTACCAAAACACCATCTTGGAACACATGAGGGCAATCATGAATAGGGATGTAACTTATCCGGTGGCCAGACATTTTAGTGCCAAACACGGCAGCAATAGGTATCTCCTAATGTATTTCTGTCTTGATCATGTAAGAGTGAACCCTAGGGGAGGTGACAGGATTCTAAGATTTAGGAGGTTCAAATCACGCTACATCATTGACCTGCAAACTAAGGCCCCCAAAGGGATGAACAGCAATGAGGAACTATCAGTTCACCTCGGGGAAGGCTGATACATCTATAGATTGGATTTAACTGAACATGTTCTCTTCTCTTTCTCCCTCATTGATTTTTTCTTTCTTTCTTTTCTCTTTTGACTCTAATTTTCCATTTTTCCATTTTTTACTTTCCTCTCTGTTACTATGCTTCAATATGTGGGGACAGGGTGAAGGCTATGAATTTTTTGTAGCTTAACGATGATGTTAAGTCAAAATAAAATCCCTTTGGGATATATTGTATAGCATACCCATTCATTAAACAACCATACTGACCAACCATTTATTCATCACACCGTGGACAAGGAATCTAATATAGAAATGTTTATTCAGTATAAATCTCAAAATCGGAGTTCTAGACGGAGATTTTTCAATCCCGGACCTTGAATTCTGTCACATAAAATCATGAGTGCATAACGAAAAAAGAAAAGGAATTGAAAACCACATCCTTGAAGTTGCTGCCATTAGGGTTAAACCCTAAGGGGCTAGGATTAATGCTGAGTTTTATATTGGAGGAACATACCCCGTAATTTGGATATAGATATCTTTATGAAGATTGGTTATCAGCAGTCCTAAAATATATCATTGGGACCCTTATATAGCTTCTACTTATAAGGCATGGTGAGAAGCTAACAGCTCCTCGTGTTTGGACTACGAAAAGATTTCTTATCCATCAAAAGTGTCTTGAGGCCCAGACTGTGATACAAATGTTTGGGGAAAAAAGGAGCATCTTCTCTCTTTTAAAGCCTGAAGAAGGTGGTTTACCTGCTATACACACCGAAACGCGTCGCTTGTTTGTTCTCCTTTTAATATACATGTTTTATATTGTGATATATTTGATGATTTTATAACCTATATGAAGTGTATATAAATGAGTTTCTTGTGGATTTTATAATGTGGTTGATGAATATGAATTATGTATGATGTTTTATGATTATTGTATTAAAACTGACTTAGTATAGAGTGTTTTTTATAACAATAATGAAATGAGGATTTTGTAAATTGTGTTTCTGTATTGTTGTTTATTGTATACATATTTTTTAATGGTTTTTAGAATTGCGCGCATTTTATACTGAATAAACATTTCTATATTAGATTCCTTGTCCACGGTGTGATGAATAAATGGTTGGTCAGTATGGTTGTTTAATGAATGGGTATGCTATACAATATATCCCAAAGGGATTTTATTTTGACTTAGCGTCTGGTTGGTGTCCTGTCCCTTTGGTAGAGTTGGACCCCTCTCTTTGATTTAGAATTAACGATGATGTTGACAGCAGAGCAAATCCATACAAGTATTGAGAGGCAAAATCCCATACAGGGCGTGATGAATTAAGTACTTTTAATCATGTACAAATATTTTAAGTATAGGCTCATCTAGGGCTTCAGTGTGCTGTACATTTAGCAGTGCATGGATATCAAGCCAATTCAGGGTGAAATATTTATTTATTTTTGCTGCGACATATTAGCAATGAATTAATCGATCTCATTTGCGGTATGAAATCAAATTTGTTCTGATACTGATGCTATATTATTCAAACCAGTTACTGTTAACAATGAGTACAAGCCGTAACTGTTAGATTGTACACCACGGCAAGATGGCGACGGTGTTTACTCTTGAAGAGTCCTTTATATATGTCTGCAATCATGCTCCAAGCACATTAAATCATGTCCGTTTCCGGCGCGCCTGATGACACTAGCGAAGGCGGCAGCCAAAACACGTCTGGTCTTTGCAAGAGTTTGATAAATAAATTCTATGAACTCACCAACGCGAGTGCTTCATTTCATGCATATTTGGAGACATGGAGCTTATATATATATAGAGGAGAACTTGCAGTGTACGTCCAACCTGCTCACAGGCGCCATTAACTGCATGCTTTTATTCATCCCCAGTGGGCGGGTTCAAGTAAGTATCCATCAAGTGCATGCTGGAGCCTGTAGTTACAATACCGAGCAGAAAATAATCCCCCAGTGGGTTCGGTACAAACTGCAACTTTTAGTCCAAATACATCATCACAGTGGGTTCTGAGCTGGGATAGCCGGTACTTTGTTGCTTACACCGCTGTGCCATTCAAACGACTCGAAACCTTCCAAGTCATGGCCCTATGTTTTAAAGTCCCATGGTGGTGCATCTTCTGCGGCCACGCTACTGCATTTAAATTCCATCACAAAGGTGCCCTGAGGCAAAGATACGCCCACAGCAGGTCGGTTACCTAACCATTTATTTACTAACCGACGTTCTCAGTTCAGTCAATTTCAAATCCTTATGCGTTTCAGGGCCTGAAAGCCCCTTCGTCAGAGGAGAACTTGCAGTGTACGTCCAACCTGCTCACAGGCGCCATTAACTGCATGCTTTTATTCATCCCCAGTGGGCGGGTTCAAGTAAGTATCCATCAAGTGCATGCTGGAGCCTGTAGTTACAATATCGAGCAGAAAATAATCCCCCAGTGGGTTCAGTACAAACTGCAACTTTTAGTCCAAATACATCACCACAGTGGGTTCTGAGCTAGGATAGCCGGTACTTTGTTGTTTACACCGCTGTGCCATTCAAACGACTCGAAACCTTCCAAGTCATGGCC
Organism: Calotriton arnoldi; assembly: GCA_963921515.1. Lineage (NCBI taxonomy): Eukaryota > Metazoa > Chordata > Amphibia > Caudata > Salamandridae > Calotriton > Calotriton arnoldi. The sequence goes on along the minus strand of CAWUFW010001750.1, from coordinate 2,590,974 downwards.
CCATGTTTTAAAGTCCGATGGTGGCGCATCTTCTGTGGCCAGGCTACCGCATTCAAATTCCAAAACAAAGGTGCCCTGAGGCAAAGATATGCCCACAGCAGGTCAGTTACCAAACCATTTATTTACTAACCGACGTTCTCAGTTCAGTTAATTTCAAATCCTTACGCGTTTCAGGGCCTGAAAGCCCTTTCGTCAGAGGAGAACTTGCAGTGTACGTCCAACCTGCTCACAGGCGCCATTAACTGCATGCTTTTATTCATCCCCAGTGGGCGGGTTCAAGTAAGTATCCATCAACATGCATGCTGGAGCCTGTAGTTACAATACCGAGCAGAAAATAATCCCCCAGTGGGTTCGGTACAAACTGCAACTTTTAGTCCAAATACATCACCACAGTGGGTTCTGAGCTGGGATAGCCGGTACTTTGTTGCTTACACCGCTGTGCCATTCAAAAGACTCGAAACCTTCCAAGTCATGGCCCCATGTTTTAAAGTCCCATGGTGGCGCATCTTGTGCGGCCAGGCTACCGCATTCAAATTCCATCACAAAGGTGCCCTGAGGCAAAGATACGCCCACAGCAGGTCGGTTATCAAACCATTTATTTACTAACCGACGTTCTCGGTTCAGTCAATTTCAAATCCTTTTCGCGTTTCAGGGTCTGAAAGCCCCTTCGTCAGAGGAGAACTTGCAGTGTACGTCCAACCTGCTCACAGGCGCCATTAACTGCATGCTTTTATTCATCCCCAGTGGGCGGGTTCAAGTAAGTATCCATCAAGTGCATGCTGGAGCTTGTAGTTACAATACCGAGCAGAAAATAATCCCCCAGAGGGTTCGGTACAAACTGCAACTTTTAGTCCAAATACATCACCACAGTGGGTTCTGAGCTGGGATAGCCGGAACTTTGTTGCTTACACCGCTGTGCCATTCAAACGACTCGAAACCTTCCAAGTCATGGCTCCATGTTTTAAAGTCCCATGGTGCGGAGGGTGGGAAGGTGGGGGGGGGGTTTGGGGATGGGTTTGCTTTCATATTAGTTATTGACTGTTATATTTTTATGTAAATATCTCTTTTTCTGCTCCTGAAAATTGGAAGACGCCAATTATTGCCTACCAAATATGAGAAATACGCGGCCGGCCTCCGGGTTGTGGCTTAAACGCTGTGTATCTGTTACTAATGTTCGCTCTGCCGGCCACCAGATGTAGGCAGGAAGCTGTGTTCCACAAGTATATCTTCCTTGCAATAAACAGATTGATTCCTAAAGTCCCATGGTGGTGCATCTTCTGCGGCCAGGCTACCGCATTAAAATTCCATCACAAAGGTGCCCTGAGGCAAAGATACGCCCATTAACTGTTGCTGAAACTATCTGTTAATAATTATAATTATTTTTACTATTACAATCATGTGCGGGTTCATGTAATTCTCTACCCCAATTATTGCATTTCATTACCGATATGAATAATATCTCTCGTTTTACCCCAAATGGGCATTCTAACGCAAGTAAATCGGATAACTTGAAATTAACACATATCAAGCCCAAGTGGGCAACTTAACATGTATAAAGTCATGGATTGTATTATATACTTCTACGGGAGTTGTGTCCTGCCCCAGTGGGCAGAGTTATAGCAAACAGTTTCATATCTTAAAACCAGTTGTCTTCTTAAAGTGCTCGTGAAATTATGGTCTCACACGCAGATGTTGTTAACAATGATATCTACATGCGTTAGAATGCCCATTTGGGGTAAAACGAGAGATATTATTCATATCGGTAATGAAATGCAATAATTGGGGTAGAGAATTACATGAACCCGCACATGATTGTAATAGTTAATGAAATTTAGATCACTGTGATAATGATGAATTGTATTATTCTTAAAGAAACTACCAGTCTGTCTTCACTTTCATTGTTGTGGTAGTTCTCACGTGACACGCTATGAAATGGTGTTTAAAACGGTTGAAAACTTTATTGACTTGTTGGTGAGCAAGCCTGCTGTGCAGGTGAAACGCGTCCGACAACAGCCGTCAAATAAACTATTTTGGTGGTTCAAGACAAGGTGTCGTCATCCTTAGGTTTACGAGGTCGAGTGGCAATTTGATCTGGACCATGCTTGGGTGGTCCAGCACGACGACGCGCCCTCTGGTTTAGAGCAGCGGCGGGTCTTACACAAGCAGTGAATGTGGATATATATATATATATAACCTACCGGCTGTTGCCAGTAGGTAGTTATAGTTAGGACCTAGTATGCATAGGAAAGCGTTTTTTCATTAGCCAATAACTTTAGAGTCATTTGAAAAATCCTCGCAATATTTTCAAAACTAATACACCAGTCACTTCAGCTGCTGTCTTGAAAGTTTCAGGGTGATCTGTCAAGCGGGGACGAGACAAAGCAGGGGTCCCAAAAAATAAATTTTCAATGTTAATTTCCGTAGGAAACTTTGGACATGGCAACAGCCCGAACTGCTGAACGGAATTACTCCAAATTTGGCAAAAAAGTAGCTCTTGGTCCAGAAAGCGACCTTTTTGTTAAATGGTGTAAATCTGTTCAGAAGTTCTTGGGAAATTTAAAGAAATTCCCAGTTGTATATCTAGGGACGCGAAGGATCGGCAAATCCTCCCAATCTCGTGCCTGAGATCTGATTGGCTGCCAACACTTCTAACCAGTGTTGGCAACCATCTTGTGACTCAGTCACAAGAAAAAACATAAAAAAAATTAAAAGGGGGCAGGGTAGAAACACCATGACCTCCCTAGGCCTGTTCAGGGACTCCCACAGGGACCACCAGGGCCAAAAAATGTGTTTTTGTTTTTTAATTTTAGCGGGAGTCACAGTGGATCCGTGAATCCGGCTGAACTTTTCTTTTAAAAACGAAGCGCGGGCCTGCGCATCATTTAATTAGGCCCCCGGGTGGGCCAGGTCCCAGGTGATTATTAAAATATTGATGGGGGGCCCGTGTTGCCCCCCTGCAGTCCGAGGGACTGCTACCTTCCCAGGGGTAATTCAGTCAAATGTGGGGCCACACGGCACCCCGCAGCCCCGGGGACCGCCACCTCCCGGGGGCACATATATTTTTAATTTTTTTTAAAGTGCGGGGTAGGCCCTATGGCCTCCCCCGCAGCCCTGGGGACCACCACCTCCCCGGGGCTAACATAAATAATAAAGCATGGGGGGCTCAGGCCCCCCATGCAGCCCCAGGGACGACCACCTCCTCTGGGCTTACTTAGAAGGGAGGGGTGCCACGTGGACCCCTCGTGCAGCCTTACATGGCCCTGGGACCAACACCCCCAGGGCCAGCTCCAGCAAATATCCCTGGGTATCCACCCCCGGGACACTGCAGTTTGCTATGGCATGGCGGGAGTACCGCTCCCGCCATGCCGTAGCAAACTCAGCTCTGCTTTCAGCAAGCGAGAGCACAAAATGCTGTTGCTTGCTCCAAACAGAGCAGCGTCGATTTCCCTGCTCGCTGTGAGCGTGCAGGGAAACAGACACTTTACTGTGAGATCCAGGGAGCTGCATGTCAGCAGCTCCCTGGATCCCAAAGCAATGCCGGCTCCCGCAGGAGGTGGGGAGCCGGCAAGGACCGCAGGGCAATTGAGGCTCTCCCACGGTCCTAAATGAAGTGGCCAGGCCCCGGGGGATTATGGCTCCGAGGCCAAAGTTGGCCAAGGGAGGGGGGGCACGGCTCCCCTTCCAATTAAAAAAATATATGTTAAGTTGAAGCTCCGGAGGATGGGGTGCCCGGGGCCGAAGTTAGCCTGGGGAGGGGGGCCGCGTGCCCCCCCTCCCTTTGTATCATAAAAAAAAGAAATAACAAAAGAAAGGCCAGGCCCCGGGGGATGGGGTTGCTGGGGCCAGAATCGCCCCCCTTGTTTTTTTTTTATAGAATTTTTTTTTTTTTTTTAAAGGGGCAGGCCCCGGGGGATGGGGTCCCCAGGGCCAAAAATGGCCCAGGAAAAGGGGGACACAAGGCCCCCCTTCCTAAAAAAATAGAAAAAGAAACAACAACTCGCCGGAAGCCTAGCCCCCTTTCTCCACCACTCTGCAAACGCGCCTTTTGGCACGCTGCTGTTTAGTGGATGGAGTCCCATTTGCTGTTGAGAGTCCTTAGGGGTCAATAAGGCCCCCTGTTACCTCCAGTATGCCCCACACAGTGGGATTGCTGAGAGGTAGTCAAAGGCCATGCCCCCTTTCTCCACTACTGTACAAACGTTCCTCTCAGCTCACTGCTGGTGGGGGGGTGAGGTCCCCTTGCCTCCTGAGGGCCTCGGGACTAAAGTGGTCTTCTTCTTCCAACCAGGAGTGCGCCTGGAGGTGCGTTTGCAGAGTGGTGGAGAAAGGGGGCTTGGCCTCCGAACACCTCTCATCAATCCTGTGTGGGTCTCACTGGAGGTAACAGGAGGGCTAATTGACCCCTAAAGACCCTCAAGAACTGACCCGCTACCTCGAGGAGAACAACATCCTGGACCCTTCCCAGTCCGGCTTCCGCAACAACCACAGCACCAAAACCGCCCTCATCGCCGCCACCGATGACATCAGGACCCTGCTAGACAATGGAGAAACAGCAGCCCTCATCCTCCTGGACCTATCAGCCGCCTTCGACACGGTCTGCCACCACACACTACGAACACGCCTTCACGACGCCGGGATCCAAGAGAAGGCCCTGGACTGGACCACATCCTTCCTTTCCGGCAGAACACAAAGCGTCCGCCTCGCCCCCTTCCGATCCAAGGCCACCAAGATCATCTGCGGCGTACCCCAAGGCTCCTCCCTCAGCCCAACGCTGTTCAACATCTACATGGCACCCCTCGCCCACGTCGCCCGACAGCACAACCTCAACATCATCTCCTACGCCGACGACACCCAGCTGATCCTCTCCCTCGCCAAAGACCCTCACACCGCCAAAGCCCACCTCCACGAAGGAATGAAGGCCGTCGCCGAATGGATGAGGACCAGCCGCCTGAAGCTGAACTCGGACAAGACGGAGGTCCTCATCCTTGGTTCCAACCCTTCAGCCTGGGACGACTCCTGGTGGCCAACTTCACTGGGAACAGCCCCGCCACCCACCGACCACGTACGCAACCTAGGGGTCATCCTCGACCCCACCCTCTCCATGACTAAGCAGGTCAACGCCGTTTCCTCATCCTGCTTCAACATCCTCCGAATGCTCCGCAGGATCTTCAAGTGGATCCCCACCGAAACAAGAAAAACAGTCAACCAAGCCCTCGTCACCAGCAGGCTGGACTACGGAAACGCCCTCTACGCAGGAACGACGGCTAAGCTCCTGAGACGGCTGCAACGCATCCAGAACGCCTCTGCACGTCTTATCCTCGACATCCCCCGACGCAGCCACATCACACCCCACCTGAGAGACCTGCACTGGCTCCCTGTCAACAAGAGGATAACCTTCAAGCTCCTCACCCACGCACACAAAGCACTCCACAACTCCGGACCAGCCTACCTCAACAGACGACTCAGCTTCTACACCCCACCCGCCAGCTCCGCTCGACCAACCTCGCCCTCGCCACAGTCCCCCGCATCCGGAAAACGACCGCCGGCGGCAGATCCTTCTCCCACCTCGCCGCCAAGACCTGGATCACCCTCCCCACCAACCTCCGACAGACCCAAGACCTACTGGCCTTCAGAAGACTCCTCAAGACCTGGCTCTTCGATCAGTAGCAGCACCACCCCCTTCTTCCCCCAGCGCCTTGAGACCCTCGCGGGTATGTAGTGCGCTTTATAAGTGACATGATTGATTAATTGATTGATTGAAGAACCAAGGGGACTTCAACCACCAACTAGTAGAGTGCCAGGAGGTGCTTTTGCAGAGTGGTGGAGAAAGGGGGCGTGGCCATTGAAAACTTCTCAGCAAACCCACTGTGTGGGACTAGCTGGAGGTAACAGGAGGGGTAGTTGGCTTCCAAGGGCCCTCAATAGCAAAGGGGACCTCAACCCCCATACTAGTAGTGTGCCAGGAGGCGCGTTTGCAGAGTGGTGGAGAAAGGGGCCATGGCCTCCTACCAGGTCTCAGCAAATCCACTGTGTGGGACTTACTGGAGGTAACAGGAGGGGTAGTTGGCCCCCAAGGCTCCATCAAGTCCCACACAGCAGGATTGGTAAGAGGTCTTCGGAGGCCACGCTCCCTTTCTCCACCACACTGCAAATGCGGCTCAGGGTGCACTACTGGTTAGGCCATGTAGTTCACTTTACTCCTGAGCGATCTTGGGGGCCAAGAAGCCCTCCTGGTACCTCCTGTAAGGCCTACACAGCGGGATTCCTGAAAACTGGTCGGAGGTCTCCACCACCTTGCAAACACGACTATTTCTTACAAAACCATAGTAATTCACTGAAAAAAACAAAGGTTACAGGGACGTTATAGCTAGGAATTAGCATTTAAAAAACCTTAAAAATTCACTGAAAAAACAAAGATTACAGGGACGTTATAGTTAGGGTCAGATTTTACTCATACAAAACCAGAGAAATTCAGCCGTATTAGTTAGCTGAGTTAACTACAGCTCGCGCTCCCGCAATGCACTGCTTATGACCTCACATATTACATCACTCATGACATGGTCAGTGACATCACTGATGACATCTCTAATGACATCAGTGATGATATCAGTGATGACATCATCCAGTGACTGTGAGTGTTATTAAAAAGTTTATGAGCGTTAAATATATATCTACCAAAGTGTTGGAAAGTCATCCTGTGCCCTGGGCACCCCTCAACTTTTTGCTGACTGCTACTGGTGGTAACTGACTCTGACTGACCCTGGGCTCTGCCTAACCAGGCCCAGGGCCAGTGCTATGCTGACAAAAACTTAGAATACAGTGAAAACACCTACATATACTAGGGTAGACTAAGGGTTGGGGTACCCCTGTGATTGACATGACCTACCCCATAGGGCCCTAGTACATAATAGGGCAGGGGGATTGAAACTATCTCTCAGTCCCTAGTATATAATGGGGCATGGTAGTTTAGAGGCAGCCCTTTTCTGCACTTGCATGTGTGCACTGCTGGGCTTGGGGTCAGTTTAAAAGTAGCCCTGCGCTGCAGGACTGCTTTTAAAAAGTAAATTGTGCCCAAACTCGACTTTTGAGTTTGGAGCACTTAAAAATAGTTAACCTACAATATCTGGGCATATTAGGTACCCCCCGGGTACCTAATTTGCCCCACCCCTAGGTGTCCCAGGGGTGGGGACCAGATATCTATAAGGTGGACTCTTATAAAATGAGTTTTATATGCCCTGGGTAAAGTGAAATTGCACATTTCACTCCCCACATTGTGATAAAGTGCTGCCCAAAATCGACTTTGGTGGTAGGAGCACTGTGGAGGGAGGATCTGCAATATTTCTGCATATTCAGAACCCCTAAAGTCTCCCCTAGCTATACCAGGAGTGGGGGTCCTGTAGATATAGGCATAGTACTTATAACAAATGTTTTTATAAGCCCTAGGGCTGGAAAAATGGCCCAAGTCAGTTTTTCCTATTGCAAACCCCCTGCCACATAGGTTAACATGGGAGAAAGTTATTAACTAATAACTCTTGATAGAAGGCTAAAAGTCCCATTCAATGACTTCCCAGAATGGTATTAATAAACTCAACAATATGATATTGTTGAATTTCTCCTAAAATGTACATACAAGAAGTTATAAGACTTTCTTGTTTGTAAGTCCAAATTCAGCTTTCCAGTGGTCTGTCCTGATTGGTCAGAGTTAAGGGGATTAGCCAGGCTTCTTTGAAGAGGTGATTAAAAGCCCCTGAGGTTGAACAGCTCTGCTGGGAGGGCAGTGTCCTGTTGCACAGGAATGCCAGAGCAGGGTGAGGAGTCGTAAACAATGGACTTCAAGGGAAGGGGAGGACCCCAGTGTCATTTACAACCTTACCCTCTTGAACCCCAGCCAGATGTTAGGATTAAGGAAGGAATGTGAGCAGATGCAAGAGGGAGAGACTATGGAGATTAGCTATCCAAGGGGTGTGTTTAGCCAGCTCTTCTCTCTCTGCTTTAAAATCAGCCATTATGAATTTGGAAGAATTGGTGCACTCTGGGACAAAATAGTGCCACACTCTGCAGGAAGTGGTCAGACCTTTGGGTGGAACCCTGCAGCCTTTTGGACAAGAGTGACCTCCTGCTTGACCCAGAGAAGTTGGAATAAGTATCTGAGAAGGGGAGAGCCCCTCAGATCTGCTGCTTGAAACCTAAGAAAGCAAGACGGCCATGCTGGAAGTTTGATGTGCATTTCTAAAGGCCTGCACTCTGAAGATTGCACCTTCTGCACCATCTGCAACTACAGCCTGTGGATTACTTTGCTGTAAAAGGACTAAAGAGTGGACTCCCTGCAAGCTACAGGTAAACAGAGCTCACCTGGAACATCACCACCAAGAATCCTCAACCTGGAGTACTACCAGTGGATTTGTAAGGGTTGTGTCCAAGTGGATTGCGGGAACTGTCCTCAACTTTCAAGGACCATCTTGGAGCTTCCAGACCCTTGGAGTGAGTTTGAGACACTTTGGGGAACTTCAGGAAGAAGTTCCAGAAGTTTGGAGAACTTTGGAGCAACTTTGGAAAAAAGCTCCCTAAGGGGACCGACTCAACCTGGCCAGCCAAGCCGCCTGCCTTCAACCGCGAGCCGGCCTGCCATCCAGGTTTGTCCTGCTGAAAAGCTCCACAGGTCCTACTTACAGAGTTTGACCGGGAGTAGAAGAAATCCAAGGCCGGCGAACTCTCACCAAATTCGGCCTGGTGAAGGGCATCGAGGGACCCCGTGAAAAAAAGCGACGTAAAAGTTTCTAAGTCCGAATGAAGAAAAGGTGACCGGGAGTAACCGCGAAAGCCAAGCCGCCTGCCTTCAACCTCGTGTTGGCCTGAATCCTTGGTTTGTCCCACTGGAATGCTCTGGAAGTTGGACTTCCATAAGCTTGACCGGGAACTCGTCGCAAGGCAATCCGGTGAACCCTCACCGAATCCGGACTGGCTGAGAGCTTCGAGAGACCCCGGGAAGAAAAGCTCCAGAAAAGTTTCTAAGTCCGAAGGGAAAAACTTTGACCCAGACCTACCGCGAGGGGTAGCTGCCCAGGGCTCCATCGCGGTCGGCCTGAAACTTTGACTTTGACCCAGTCTATCGCGACCAGATGTCCCGATAAGGCGCGATAGGTGTCTATGTGCTAGAAAGTGCTATATCTTTGAAAATTCATATCTCTGGTTCCCTACAATTGATTTTTGTTGTTTTGGTGTCATATTAAGGATAAAAATATTTCCTATTTTTATAAATGGGTGTTGGATTTTTATTTTGTATTGTGTCTTAATTATGTACTGAAATGGTGTTTTTAAATGCTTTACATACCTGTCTTTGAAGTTAAGCCTGCCTGCTCGCAGCCAAGCTACCAAGGGTTGAGCATAGGAATAATTTTCTAAGACCTATTCTGAGCCCAATGCTGTGTTAGTGGCCTTATTGTCAGTGGCAGATATACATTTGCCCCTACTAATAATCCACTTTCCAACACAAGGTATATTGCTGAATCAATGGGTGTATGAGTGTCTGTATGGATGACTCAGTGGGTGCGTGACTGACTGTATAAGTGAGTGATTAGTTGTCTCAGTGAATGTATGAGTGAGTGACTGGTTGTCTAAATGTGTGTATCTGTCTGTCAGTTGATGTGGGCGTATTAGTGTGTTATTGGGTACGTGAATGGCTATATGGGTGGTTGGTTGCTTGTCTGACTACCTCTATGGTTGTCTGGGTGTCTATATGTGTGGGTGAGGAGGTGTGTGACTGTCTGTATGGATGAGTGAGTAGCTGTATGGGGTACTGAGTGCGTGTGTGAGAAGCTGTATGGGTGAGTGAGTGTGTGTATGGCTGTGTCGGTGACTGAGTGCATGTGTCAGTATGAGTGACTAACTGGGTATTTGAAAGGCAGTATAGGTGAGTGATGGGGTATATGAGTGACTGTATGCATGAGTGAGTAAATGTAAGAGTGGCTGTATGGATGATTGCGTGCTTCTGTCCGACTGTATAGGTGAGTGAGTATGTGTTACTATTTGTATGAGTAAATACGTGGGGGTGTGTGTTACTGTTCGAGTAAGCAAGTGACTGTGTGATTGACTGAATGGGTGAGTATCTAGGTGTGTGAGTAGTTCTATGGGTGACTCATTCAGTGTGTGAGTGCATGTATGGGTGTAGGAGTGGATATGTCAATGGCTGTATTAGTGAGTGAGTGGGTGTATGAGTGGCTGTATGGGTGAGTGTGTGGATGTATGTGTAGATCTATGAATCAGTGAATGGGTGTGTAAGTACTGGTATGGCTCTGTGAATGGGTTTGTGAATGGTTGTGTGGGAGTGGCAGTGGATGTATAAAAGATTCTATAGGGATGTGAGTGGGTGTGTCAGAGATGCTGTGGATGATGTCATCACTGATGTCATGAGTGATGTTATTTGAGATGTCATCAGTGATGTCACTGACCATGTCATGAGTGATGTAATATGTGACGTCATCAGCAGTGCATTGCAGGGATGCGAGTTATAGTTAACTCAGCTAACTATAACGGCTGAATTTCCCTGGGTTTTGTATGAGTAAAATCTGACCCAAACTATAACGTCCCTGTAACCTTTGATTTATTTAAAGGAATAAATATATATATTTACTGAAACAAACAAAGGTTACAGGGATATATATATATATATATATATATATATATATATATATATATATATATATATATATATATATTCACTGAAAAACCCATAGGTTTCAGGGACGTTATAGTTAGAAATTAGCATTAAAAAACCTTAGAAATTCACTGAAAAAACCATAGGTTTCAGGGGCGTTATAGTTAGTTGGACATTTCACTCGTACAAAACCCGTGAAATTCTCCCGTTATAGTTAGTTCAGCTAACTATAACTCGCGCCCCGCAATGCACTGCTGATGACGTCACATATTACATCACTCATGACATGGCCAGTGACATCACTGATGACATCACTGATGACATCTCAAATGACATCACTGATGACATCACTGATGACATCATCCAGTGACTGTGTGTTTCTGTAAAGTTTAAATATGTTTAATATATATAGGGAAAGGTGTATTGAAGAATGAGTGGGTGTATAAGTGTCTGAATGGATGATTTAGTAGGTGCATGACTGACTCTATAAGTGAGTGATTAAACGTATCTTACTGAATGCATGGGTTAGTGACTAAACTGTGTGAATGTCTGTATCCGTGTGTCTGTTGGTGTGTAAGCGGCTGCATGGGTTTGTGAATAGCTACATGAGTGTCTATATGGGTTATTGATTTGTTGTCTGAGTATCTGTATGGGTGCCTGAGTGTTTGTGTGGGTGGGGTGTGTGTGACTCTGAGCATAGATGTGTGACTGGGTGATTCACTGGGTGCATGGTTTCAAGAGTGCATCTGTGATGGACTGTATGGGTGGGTGAGTGTGTGTATGGGTGTGTTAGTGAGTGAATGTATATCTCGTTGGTACATGTGTGAGTAACCACATATGTGAAAAGTAGTATATATGTGTGTTGGAGTACATAATTGGCTACAAATGAGAGTGTGTTATTGTGAGAGTGGCTGTATGGATGAGTGTGTACTTGTATCATTGATTGTATAAGAGCGTAAGAATGTGCTAGTATTTGTATGAGTAATTGAGCTGGTGTGTGTATAACTGCACATCTGAGTAAATGGGAGTGTGATTAATTATTTGCATGACTGACTAGGTGTGTGAGTACCTCTATGGATGAGTTGCGGTGTGTGAGTGTCTATATAGGTGTATGAGTGCATATGATAGTCCTGTACTGAGTGACCGTAAGTATGAGTGACTGTACGGGTGAGTGAGTGGATGTGTGTGTAGACCTAAGAATCAGTGAGTGGGTATGTAGTTATTGGTGTTGGAGTGTCTATGGTTTTGAGAATGGTAGTGTGTAATTTAGAGTGGGTGTATCAAAAGTTATATTAGGGTGTGAGAAGATGCATGAAATTTTCACATGGATGATGTCATCAGTGATGTCATCAGTGATGTCACTGACCATGTCATGAGGGATGTAATATGTGACGTCATCAGCAGTGCATTGCGGGGGCACGAGTTATAGTTAGCTGAACTAACTATAACGGGGGAATTTCACGGGTTTTGTACGAGTGAAATGTCCAACTAACTATAACGCCCCTGAAACCTATGGTTTTTTCAGTGAATTTCTAAGGTTTTTTTCATGCTAATTTCTAACTATAACATCCCTGAAACCTATGGTTTTTTCAGTGAATTTCGAAGGTTTTTTAAATGCTAATTTCTAACTATAACGTGCCTGAAACCTATGGGTTTTCAGAGAATTTCGAAGGTTTTTTAAATGCTAATTTCTAACTATAACGTGCCTGAAACCTATGGTTTTTTAAGTGAATTTCAAAGGTTTTTTAAAAGCTAGTCTCTAACTATGCCTACAGAGGTAGGACATGTGAAGAAAGAAGAAAAAACGCACAGAAAGAAGCAAAAGAAATGCAGAAAGAAGCAACAGAAGTCCACAAAGCCGAAGAAAAGTGCAGGAAGAAGCAAGACATGTGCAGAAAGAACCAACAGAGGAGCAGAAAGACGCCTTGTTCCAAAATCATCCTGTGCCCACAACTTTTTCAGACGGGTACTGGTGGTAACTGACTCCGACTAACCAGGCCTAGAGCCAGTGCTATGCTAAAAGACACTTAGAATACAGTGAAAACACCTACATACATTAGGGAACACTATGCGTTGGGGTACCCCTGTGATTAGCATAACCTCCTCTGTAAGGCCCAAGTACATAATAGGGCAGGGGGATTAAAACTACCTCTTAAAATGCGCTACGGGGCGCGTTTGCACAGTGGTGAAGGGAGGGGGGGGCCTGATGTGACATGTGTGCAAACACGCCCTGTGGCGCGTTTTAATTTGGGGAATTAATTCCTCTTCAATCCTGAGGGTCCCTAGGTCGAACTAGCCCACCACGTACCTCCAGTAAGCGCCACAGGGCTGCGTTGCAGAGAGGTGGCCCAGGCCACCCCCTTTTTACACCACTCTGCAACGCAGCTCTGTGGCGCTTACTGGAGGTACGTGGTGGGCTAGTTGGACCCCAGGGACCCTCAGGATTGAAGAGGAATTAATTCCCCAACTTAAAACGCGCCACAGGGCGTGTTTGCACACATGTCACCTCAGGCCCGCCCTCCCTTCACCACTGTGCAAACGCGCCCTGTGGCACGCTTTAAGTTGGGGATAAAGTCCCCTTGAATGCTGAGGGTCCCTGGGGTCCAACTAGCCCACCAGGTACCTCCAGTAAGCGCCACAGAGCTGCGTTGCAGAGAGGTGTAAAGGGGCGTGGCCTCTGAACACCTCTCTGCAACGCAGCTCCCTGGCACATATTGGAGGTACCTGGTGGGCTAGTTGGCCCCAGGAACCCCAGTATTCAAGGGGAATTAGTTCCCAACTTTAAACGCGCCAGGGGGTGCGTTTGCTGAGTGTTGCAGGGAGGGGGCGGGGCCTAGCCACGATGCCGGCTTTTTTATTTTTTATTTATTTTTTTAGAAGGGGGGCTGTGTGGCCCCCCTTCTTTTCCTATTTTTGGGCCCTGGGGACCCCATCCCCCAGGGCCTGACCCCTATTTTGTTAAATTATTAAAAAAAACGGAAGGGGGGCCGCGTGGCCCCCCTTCTGAGGCCATTTTCGGCCCCGGGGACCCCATCCCCCGGGGCATGGCCATTGTTTTTTTTTTAAATAATTGGAGGGGGGCTGCGTGGCCTCCTCCTCAGGTCATTTATGGCCCCGGGGACCCCATCCCCCGTTGCCGGCCTTTGCGTGTTTTTTTTTAAATTAAATTTTTTATTATGGGGGAGGGGGGCCACGTGGCCCCCCTCCCGGGCCACTCATGGCCCAGGGGAACCCATCCCCCGGGGCCTGGCCTCTCGTTGAGGACCGTGGGGGGTCCCCAATCCCCCCACGGTTTAAAGGTTTTTTAAATGCTAGTCTCTAACTATGCCTACAGAGGTAGGACATGTGAAGAAAGAAGAAAAACGCACAGAAAGAAGCAAAAGAAATGCAGAAAGAAGCAACAGAAGTCCACAAAGCCGAAGAAAAGTGCAGGAAGAAGCAAGACATGTGCAGAAAGAACCAACAGAGGAGCAGAAAGACGCCTTGTTCCAAAATCATCCTGTGCCCACAACTTTTTCAGACGGGTACTGGTGGTAACTGACTCTGACTAACCAGGCCTAGAGCCAGTGCTATGCTAAAAGACACATAGAATACAGTGAAAACACCTACATACACTAGGGAACACTATGCGTTGGGGTACCCCTGTGATTAGCATGACCTCCTCTGTAAGGCCCTAGTACATAATAGGGCAGGGGGATTAAAACTACCTCTTAAAACGCGCTATGGGGCGCGTTTGCACAGTGGTGAAGGGAGGGGGGGGGCCTGATGTGACATGTGTGCAAACACGCCCTGTGGCGCGTTTTAATTTGGGGAATTAATTCCTCTTCAATCCTGAGGGTCCCTTGGGTCGAACTAGCCCACCACGTACCTCCAGTAAGCGCCACAGGGCTGCGTTGCAGAGAGGTGGCCCAGGCCACCCCCTTTTTACACCACTCTGCAACGCAGCTCTGTGGCGCTTACTGGAGGTACGTGGTGGGCTAGTTGGACCCCAGGGACCCTCAGGATTGAAGAGGAATTAATTCCCCAACTTAAAACGCGCCACAGGGCGTGTTTGCACACATGTCACTCAGGCCCGCCCCTCCCTTCACCACTGTGCAAACGCGCCCTGTGGCACGCTTTTAAGTTGGGGATAAAGTCCCCTTCAATGCTGAGGGTCCCTGGGGTCCAACTAGCCCACCAGGTACCTCCAGTAAGCGCCACAGAGCTGCGTTGCAGAGAGGTGTAAAAAGGGGCGTGGCCTCTGAACACCTCTCTGCAACGCAGCTCCCTGGCACATACTGGAGGTACCTGGTGGGCTAGTTGGCCCCCAGGGACCCCCAGTATTCAAGGGGAATTAGTTCCCCAACTTTAAACGCGCCAGGGGGTGCGTTTGCTGAGTGTTGCAGGGAGGGGGCGGGGCCTAGCCACGATGCCGGCTTTTTTATTTTTTATTTATTTTTTTAGAAAGGGGGCTGTGTGGCCCCCCTTCTTTTCCTATTTTTGTGCCCTGGGGACCCCATCCCCCAGGGCCTGACCCCTATTTTGTTAAATTATAAAAAAAACGGAAGGGGGGCCGCGTGGCCCCCCTTCTGAGGCCATTTTCGGCCCCGGGGACCCCATCCCCCGGGGCATGGCCATTGTTTTTTAAAATAATTGCAGGTGGGGCTGCGTGGCCCCCTACTCAGGCCATTTATGGCCCCGGGGACCCCATCCCCCGTGGCCGGCCTTTGCGTGTTTTTTTTTAAATTACATTTTTTATTATGGGGGAGGGGGGCCGCGTGGCCCCCCTCCCGGGCCACTCATGGCCCCGGGGACCCAATACCCCGGGGCCTGGCCTCTCGTTGAGGACCGTGGGGGGGTCCCCAATCCCCCCACGGTCCCGCCAGCTCCCCGCATCCTGCGGGAGCCGGCATTGCCTTTCCACAAGGGGAGTTGCTGACATTCCGCTCCCCTTATGGGAAAGGAATTCTACTTTGCTTCATTGAAGCGAGAGCAGGTTTCCCTGCTCTCGCTTCAATGAAGCAAAGCAGAGTTTGCAATGACAGGGCGGGAGCCGCGAGGCTCCCGCCCTGTCATTGCAAACAGCAGTGTCCCGGGGGTGGGCACCCCGGGACACTGCAGGAGCCGGCCCTGGGGGGTGGCGGTCCCCAGGGCCATGAAGGGCTCCAGAAGGGGGGCCGCGCGGCCCCCCTCCCAACAATTGCACAGCCCCGGGGAGGTGGTGATCCCCGGGGCAGAGGGGGGGACGTGTGCCCCCGCTAAATAATTAATGAAAGCCCCGGGGGGTGGCGGTCCCCGGGGCTGCAGGGGGGGCTGTGTGCCCCCGCAAATATTTATAGTACGCCCCGGGGGGTGGCGGTCCCCGGGGCTGCGGGGGGGCCGCGAGCCCCCCGCAAATATTTATGGAAAGCCCCGGGGGGTGGTGGTCCCCGGGGCTGCGGGGGCCTCCCTGGGCCCCCGCTATTACATTTTTGCATGCCCCCGGGACTTGGCCCACCCGGGGGCTAAATATTAACGAAACGCGGGAGTCCGCGCTTCGTTTTTTTTTCTGCACGGCGGGATTCGCAGATCCTACGTAAATTTCGCCATTTTTTTTTTTTTTTAAATGTTTTTTTGGGCCCTGGGGGGACCCCCTGAGCAGGCCTAGGGGGGTCAGGGTGTTTCTACCCTGCCCCCTTTTCTTGTTTTGCGCCTTAGTTTTTCTGTTTTCTTGTGCCTCGGTTCTACCGAGGCACAAGATGGCTGCCAACACTTCCTGGTTTGGAGTGTTGACAGCCAATTAGCATGAAGCTCCTGGTCGGGAGGGTCCGCGGATCCTCCGTGCCTCTAAATATCGAAACTTTTATTTTTGATTTTCTCAGCAACTACTGAACGAATTTACACCATTTTTAAAAAGGTCGCTTTCTGAGCCAAGCAGTACCTTTTTGCCAAATTTGCGTGTTTTTAAAGATAACCTTAGAGACCAGAACATGCCCAATAAGTATCATCTAATGTGTTTCATTGTACTCCAGACCAGTTACATATGTTGGACTCACCAAAATTATTGTCTCACTTATAACAAGCTATAGTTAATAAATGGCTGCATAGAAAAGCTACCAAGGACCTTAAAGGCAAAGTACTTCACTTGCAAACACAAGAATTCATACATCCTGACCCACTAATACCAGATTTATTAATGACATAATATAAGCCCGACGATAAGACCCACAGTCCCTGGCTTAGGAAATATGATAAAACACCCACGCCCTGATCCCATGTGATGTCCTTGCTGAGGGCATTGTCTAAGTACTGATGAGATACAATGAAAAAAACACATCTTAAAAGTAATTCAGGAACATGTTATGAGTCTCAGAAAGGTTTCAGAGAATTTTGTGAATTAACTGTGAGAGCAATCCTGAAGTGTTTCCTTGTACGACTTCTTCATGGAAAGAGTACTATTTTCATTTTGAAGACAATGAAAACCTTTAAGGCATACATTATGGATCTTGCATTAATGTCAAAAAAATTCAGCAAGTGAAATATTTAAATGTGTTAATTTGAGTGTTAACTATGTTTTCACCTGATTTTGCGATAATTGCACTATTTTGCATTTCTTCTACTGAGCCTTGAAAACATTTTTGGGTGAATGGAATGATGTTCAATTACTGTACATTATTGACAATTTAAAATTCATGTTCATGCCTTATACAGTAGAGAAGGCACAAACACTTATGTAGTACCCAAGATAAGTGATAGTTCACCCACTGGTGTGTGATACCCCAAACCATGGAAGATCGCCAATCCCCTAATACACAAGACTATGATAAGGCACAGTATAGCAAGTGTGACGAGTATAAACTCCCTGTAACACCGCCTGCCCTCTGTCCTCACAGTACGGAAAGCCTAACACATGTGTATCACAATCTCTGGGAATACTGGTAGCCCAAACCACCGCCCCCCTATACCTCTATTAGATGACATCTGAGTTTCACAACGCCATATTCGAAAATGGGGAACTGTGCACTGCTGCATCCTACACTAGTGATGCCTGTTGCACCCCCAGCCCCACTGTCACTGTCGAGTCTTTGGGGCGGTCAGAAGCAGAAATCAGGAAGTACATGAGAGGGAAGGGAACTATTGAAATGAAGGATGATGGAGAGGCGAGGTGATCTCACTCCGCAAACGAAATAGAGACGACCATTAGTAAGACGCAATGCATGTGTTCTAACCATAATTACAATATACATGTCTCCAGTATGATAATCAGATAGTATGATCAACACACTAGAACTGCTTATTTTACTAGCTCCCTTTACACCTTAATATTGATACCATCTACAAAATGGGAGTGCTGGTTAATAATTAATTGGATGCTGCAAATTTGCTTCATTCTAGACACCACAGTCATCGTTTATTTGATGGCTGCTTTTCACATTTACAGATGTGCATATATATATATAACTGTTGGTATCTGTATTTGTATATGTGTACAGGTGCTGAAAGTTCACTAGTTTTATATGAAACAAAGATCCATGTCATTTTGATAGGAAATGTACCTTTAATTATGCTGTGCTTGGTTAGTTCTTTACAATATAAAAAAACATTTTTCCATTGCATCTTACTCCAGACAGGTGTGTGAAAAACGATGTGCTGTTTAGATAAAAAACGCACAGTGTGACCTTGTGCAAGACATGTTTTACAGAGTTGTTTCTTAAGACTAACCTGATTGCATTTGTAATAGGATAAGGTTAAGGTAGGCGGTATTTAGGATGTCTGGTTAATGTATGTGAAAGAGTTGCAAAATAAATGGATGGTTCAGCAACACATAATAAATGTCAATGCTTTGTGGGTTAAAGTAGTGTTGAATAAAAGTTCTGGAACAAAGGGCAAGTGACACAAATAGTGAAAACATTGGCCCCACCAAGTGGCACTTACCAGTATAAGCATTTGGACTTATTTACTTATTTTTTCACTTCAGACTTATGTGCTGTACTACAAAGCATTATTGTCTCTTACTTATTTCTTTCCCAAGTTGACTAAAATGATTATACATGTTCATATAGGCCATGTCACTAACTTCATAAGAATGCTGGTTCCCTTTAAGAAGGGTCTTGTTTATATGATAAGCAAAGATATCTAAGTACATGTTCTGTCATTTACTTTGTTCTGTGAAACAAAGCTACTGTTCTATGATAAAGCAACTGTTTAGACGAGAATTTACTTTGCATAAATTGCTATTTACATTACCCACATTCCCTCATGTGCTTTGGGTACAGGAATAGAAACAAACAGTTACACAGATTATAGGTGGGTCTTCAAAGTCATTTTAGGTCTCGGCCTGCACCAGCGCTTGCGCTGGTCTGGCCGAGAGTTTTAGTAAGCGGGTTTTGGAAGTGCAAACCCACTGGCTTTCGGCTGGCGACCAGCTTGCGTTCACGATGGCGTGCACGCGCGCAGCTGAGCTGCCATCTGGGTTTCCTATCTCTTCCTCATTTCCTCGTCATGACTCATTAACTCTCTGGACTCTGATGTTTCAATCGCAGCAGCAGCTCACATTACCAACTGACGGCCCTGGACTACAGTCACATGAAAAACAACAGCGATTAGCATTGAAATGCAAGCTTTTTTTTGTCTAGTTAGAAATATTGCTTCGGTGGGTTGATTTCACCTTATATCGCTATTTGTTTTATATTGGGAGTCACAGCCTAATTACCAGTATTTTTATCTCACTCTGTTTTTTTTTTTATATTTATTCGCGCAAAGCACAAAGCTATATTTAAGGTTACTTTTTCCGCGTCACTTCTTCACTCTATTTAAACTCCACACCCCCCACTCTTATTGTCTCTCTCCTTCTCTCTCTCTCCCTCTCTAATTCTCTCTCTACTTAATTAACTCTCCCCTCTCTATCTTTTTTAGCCTTTCATTCTCTCTCACCCCTTTATCTGTTTCTCTTTCAAACTCCTTCATTCACTCTCTCTCCCCTTCTTTCTCTCTCTCTATCCCGCTCCACTCTTTATTCTACGTACACCCTTTCTCTCTCTTTCTCTCTCACCACCCTCTCTAATTGGGCATTATATCTTCACTCTATCTCTCACTCGGCAACACCACAGCATCACTCAGCATCACCACAGCATCTCTCAACGCCATCACAGCATCACTCAACACCATCACAGCATCACTCAACGCCATCACAGCATCACTCAGTGTAACCACAGCATCACTCAGTGCAACCACAGCACTACTCAGCACAACCACAGCATCGCTCAGCACCACCACAGCATCGCTCAGCGCCACCACAGCATCACTCAGCGCCACCACAGCATCACTCAGCGCTACCACAGCATCACTCAGCGCCACCACAGCATCACTCAGCGCCACCACAGCATCACTCAGGGCCACCAGAGCATCACTCAGGGCCACCACAGCATCACTCAGGGCCACCACAGAATCACTCAGGGCCACCAGAGCATCACTCAGCACCACCACAGCATCACTCAGCACCACCACAGCATCACTCAGGGTCACCACAGCATCACTCCGGGGCACCACAGCATCACTAGGCGCCACCACAGCATCACTAGGCGCCACAACAATATCACTCGGCGCCACCACAGCATCACTCGGCGCCACCACAGCATCACTTGGCGTCACCACAGCATCACTCGGCGCCACCACAGCATCACTCGGCACCACAACAGCATCACTCGGCACCACCACAGCATCACTCGGCACCACCACAGCATCGCTCGGCGCTACCACAGCATCACTCAGCACCACCACAGCATCACTCAGAACTACCACAGCATCACCACAGCATCACTCAGTGCCACAACAATATCACTCAGCACCACCACAGCATCACTCAGCACCACCACAGCATCACTCAGAGCCACCACAGCATCACTCAGCGCCACCACAGCATCACTCAGTGCCACCACAGCATCACTCAGCGCCACGACAGCATCACTCAGCGCCACCACAGCATCACTCAGAGCCCCCACAGCATCACTCAGCGCCACCACAGCATCACTCAGCGACGCCACAGCATCACTCAGCGCCGCCACAGCATCACTCAGCGCCACCACAGCATCACTTGGCACTGGTGACCATTGAAAAGGATTTTTTGAAGGAATACAAGTTTTGGTATTTTGTTTGGGAAACTATGGCTCATATTTATCAAGGTTTTGCCATGCAAGGAGGTGCAAGGGTGACCAAAATCTAAGTGAGACATATCAAGCCATGCAAGGCCACCTTGTGCAGCCCTGTTTGGCTTGAAAAATCTAGAGTAATGCAATGCAGCGGAAATCGCTGCCTTGCGTTACTTTGAGGCAGGGAGGCGTTACATGGGTGGAGCGTTGGTATTCCCACTCATCCACCCATGGATTTTGGTGCATTCTCAGATTTACCATTAGTTGCACACCTGGGAATGCATCAAAATGCTTCGCCTCCCCATGTGAAGCGTAAGGATGGGAAATATCTTTATTTATCCTTGTTTTTTCCTCTTTCTGTCTGTACTGCATTCTGCAGCGAACATAGAAAGAGGAAAATGCCTCTCCAGGCACCGAGTACAACGCAGCAAGGTGGCTTGCTGCGTTCAGCTGCAGGAAAGAATGATAAATCTGCTCCGTTTCTTGCCGATGTCCGTCCTGTCCTGGTTTGCACACAATGAACAGAGGACAGAGCCTAGCCCAGCCAGGCTTGGTGTCTGTTCCTATTTCTCTCAATGCCTTTGCCGCATATGCCCCATCGACGCCTCAACCTCATCGAGATTTTTACAGGTTCACTTGATCAATGTTTAGGTGACAAACTATTGTTTTACGGTGATATCCCCTCTGTGTTTATAAAAGGATGTACCCCCTTAAATGCTTCTACATTGTTACCCATTGTTGAAAATAATTCATTGCATTATGATGCATTTCATGTTTCTGTATTGACTCTCAAAAAAAGCCATGCTAAGATAAGACCTGATTTGCAGAAAATATAGCATGGACAACGTATATGTGACCTTCTGCAGGCTCTGATGTTGCTGTCTAGAATTGCCCTAATGAAATGTGCCACTCAAATGTTGTCAACGCCTTATGTGCCATTTACTGATAGTAACACAATTACTTTGCAGTCAGGGAAATAGCATTCCCACATTGTGATTTGATTTTTATGTTTGATAATGTCCCACAGCCTCAACAAAAATGATAAAGGTGATAGGTTTTTTAATACGGCTGGTATTCTGAGACAGGTTGCACAATATGAAGTACGTCCTAGATCCCAGGTTGGATGTCTACAAAGAGAGGAGGGGATATAGGTAGGCTATTATGTACAATGATGTTTACTGGTAACTCTATTTATATTAATAACTCATTCCTTCCATGACCCTCTCAAACTCAGAGACTCTTCAAAAGGAGCACTGTATCCCATAAAGAACTGAGATCAATTGGCTGTTACCAACTGCCTCCTTAAAGAACTGATTTGGGTCCATAGTGTCTTTTCTTAGTGAATTGCTTGAGTGTGCTAGTCTAAGAACAAAACTGGTTTGAATTACCACTGTGTGCTTGAACCTCTTATGGGACTGTTAGTAACCCAGAAAGTACTGATACCTAGCTTACATGAATGTTCAATGGGCAGATTGGGGGCTAATCTGGACTTCCTTACTCAGTGATGGTGCACTCTACTAAGGGCCATATGTATGAAGCAATTTTCAGGTCTCAAACTGGCGGAATCGCAGAATCGGCCCGTTTGCGACTCGAGAACTGCTTTTGGGAATGTACAAAGCCCAAATTGCAATTTGGTAATCTGTTACCGAATCGCAATTTGAATTTTGCAATTCGGTATTTTGGAAGGGGTATGTTTAGAGCGTCCCTTCAAAACAACAAATCGCATTAGCACGTACAAATGTTTTTTGACCAAAATGCGGTCGCAAAACATTTGCAGTTTACACCAACTCAAAGTTGGTGGTAATGCATTGGCAAATTGAAAGGGATCCCCATGGGACACCTTCCCCTTTGTGAATGTTGGGGAAACATTTTTTCAGAGCAGGCAGTGTTCCCACAGACCACTGCCTGATCTTAATAAAATGAAACAAAATGCTTGATCTTTCATTGTTGAAACGCATCCTGCTTTTCCTTTAAGGAAAATGGGTTGCATTTCAACAACAAAAACCTTCATTAGAACGCAATCACATACATGGTGTTCTTCTGACCTCTACAGGCCGCCATCCCTGTGATGGCTGCGATTCGTAATGGGTCGCAAACTGTGCCCTACCTCATTAATATTCCTGAGGTTGGTCGAGTTGCGACCCACTAGAAATCGCAAGTATGTTACAAAACGTTTCATACATAAGGAATAGCGATTTCCAAATAGCGATTCGGATGGAATCTCTATTTGGAAATCCCTATTCCTAGTGTGTGTACATGTGTCCCTTGGTCTCTCCACCCGTGAAATATTAATCTAAATCTTGTAGACCTGGGCCCAGGGCCCAGGATACACAACATGGTGCCTGACATCAGCATTCCAATTTTTTGGACCCTTGAGTAGTCTTTTAATGAGAACACTCAAAAGAACCATCAGAGACATCTGTTGTAATCATGTTTACCTAATACAGACAAAATATGGGAGCACCTATTTACTATAGGTTAGTCAAGCTTGACTCTTAAAGGGTTATTTCAGTACTGTAGTTTTCTGGATTTTGAATCTCATGTTTAATTGAATTTGTTCAATTAAAATAGTAGCTCCTGTTGTGAGAAGAGTAAAATACAGGGAGGCGGTTACTCAACATCTCAAGTGATATCCATCAATGCATGCTTATAAATGACAATCAGATTAAAATGATTCCAATCTTCCAATCTCATTTTGTGAGGTCAACTGTAACATTTGGCCATTCAACGGACTAAGTTATTAATCAAGTGTGGTTTAAAAATGGATATGATGAAATCAAGACGTAAGACTATGTAACATTCTTATAATCCCCTATAATGCATCATGACACCAAATATGACAATATTAAGCCCCCACATTATTGTACAAACCCATCTGGCTCCTTAAATAAAAAAGGGAACAGTTTATTATTGAGTTTCCCAAATGGCATGTTATACAGCATGTCATGGCATGAGCCACCAGTGCCAATATAATACCCTTGAAATATGCTGCAATTAATGTAATTGAGGCTCTACTCCAATGCCACAAGATGATAAACTCATCTAATAGCATGAGTAAAGGAGGGAATCAGCTTACTATCAGGTTAACCAAGCCCATCTGGCCCCTTAAGTGAGGAAGAGAGATAGTTTACAGTCTGGTTCTCCAAAAAGCGTCTCATAATATAACATACCATAACAACACATCAAGACACCTCGTTAGACTACACTGCGTGAAAGTGAGAGGGCAGGAATGCGCCATATTTAACATTATGTGGTGCAGTCCTATCCTTTACTTGTGTGCAAGGGTGTCTGAGTTGTAGGCAGGATTGTTTGCACAAAAACAATCCTCTGAGGCTTTTTCCTCTGTCTATGTGTGCTGCACAATGCAGCACACGTGGAAAGAGGAATAAAACATGGAGAAATGAATATATTTCTCCTCATAACGCCTCCCCTGGGAAGGCATAGCATTTTGACGCATTCCCAGGTCTACCACTAATGGTAAATCTGGGAATGCACCAAAACTCATGGGTGGAAGCCTGGAAACACCCATGGAATGCCTCCCTGGGGCAGAATAACAGAAAGCAGCAACTTGTGCTGACTTGCGTTGCTCCAGATTTACCAAGCACTGCAAGGCCATGCAAGGAGGCTTTGCAGCACTTGGTAAATCTGACTTTAGAGTTGTGTTGCCCTTGCGTTACCTTGAGTGGCACAAGGGCAATACAACACAATGATAAATCTGGCCCCAGGTATAAAAATAGGACCCTCAGACCCATTCTTCAGTATACACCTGGACCTCTGCCTATTGTGCTGCTTTGCTGCCAGAAGGACTACTACTCTGCTGCCCTGCTACTCTGCTGCTCTGCTGCCCTGCTTTCTGAGAAAAAAGGCTGGACCTTCACCCTTTATCCCAGGCTGAAGTGACTCCAAGGTTCAGCTAGATGACCTCCTGTTCTGAGCTACAGTGACATAACAAGCTCCAGAGGCTCCCTTCAACCACCCAGCTGACCTGCTGCCTGGACCTGTAAATGGAACTGCAACTGGACCTGCCTGCACCCAGCTGGCCTCTGCTAGAGTTCTGGATCCCTAAGAGGTGCCCCTCCAGTCCTTGGTGGGGCATTAGTTATGCTCTCTCCTCATGAAAAGGAGGAATCCTGAATTTTGGGCTCTTCATGAATGTGAACGAGCCAGTTTGTGCCAAGACCTTGTCGCCTGCACCACCCACCAGTACAAAGCTCTAGTGAACTTGACTCTTCGCACTCTAGTGACTGACAGCGACGTCTGGCAATACAAGATCTGCACTTCATGCTACAGCATTGCAAGCTCGCGGTGACCACCAAAGCTAAGCTCCAGCAACGACCGTCTGCGACGCCCAACAGGGTCTGTGTGCTATATCGATGACCGCCTGCGATGCTTGGCTAGCACTTTATGCTACATTGACAAACATCTGTGGCACTCTCCCTGCTCCTCGCAGTCCCATCCACCATGAATGGAACTCTTCGCGCTGGACTTTGAAGGAAACTCTTTCAGCGGGACTAACCTGGTTCCTAAATCCTGCCAACGCTGAGCCTGGTGCAACCTGTGTGC
Source organism: Calotriton arnoldi (assembly GCA_963921515.1). Lineage (NCBI taxonomy): Eukaryota > Metazoa > Chordata > Amphibia > Caudata > Salamandridae > Calotriton > Calotriton arnoldi. The sequence continues at coordinate 2,565,651 of CAWUFW010001750.1, read as the reverse complement.
TGGTGGTCGCCCCAGTGCTACAGGGCCTTCCTAGTGGAGCTGGCTCATGGTGTTCCCCTGGCAGTTCATCTGGGGCAAGACAAGATGTTTTGCAGGCTTGTCACTCACTTTTATCTCTTTTGGCTCCTGATGAAGAAGGCCACAGATGCGTTCTGCCAGTCATGTCCCACTTGCCAGGTCAGCCCCACTTACTTGAATAGTCTGTGTCCTGCCTACCCACAAAGGATTACCCCCTGTAGTTAGTCTGGAGCCAGGGCAAGGAAACCAGAGCATCTGTGCACTTCAAATGCATGCCTCTAGAAGCTTCTCCCCACTTCAAAGGCACACATGAATATAAATACTGGACCTCAGACACCAACTCTTCAGTACACTTCTGGACCTGTAGACTCTCTGCCACGATGAAGGACTACTGCACTGCTGAAAGGACTGCCACACTGCTGGACTGCTGCCCTGAAAGACTGCTGGCCTGCTGCTCTGAGCTGCTGCGTGCTGCCCTCTTACCTGGGTGAGATGGACTGGACAGGCATCTGTGGACCACCAGAGTGACTCCAAGGGCTAGTTGACTGGCCTCCTGACTTAAGCCTCATGGGCAGAGGGCTTTAACAACCTTGACCCCAGCACCTGGACTCTGCCATCTGTGAGTCTGCTCTGCCAGGTAGCACCACCCCAGTCCTGGACCCTTGGAAGTGGACCTAAGGTGCTCTGCCAGCCACTGTGGATCCAGAATCTCCTCTGCTGCACACAATACAACCCCTAGCAGAACCGACGCATTGCCACTGCTGCATGGTTTGGACCCGTTGCAAAGACTTGCATCGCCTCCACAGCCTCTTTAGAACCGCCGCTGCACATTGTATCATCAGCGCAGGCCCTCGCATCTCTCATTGTCGGCAGCCTTTACGATGACCCCGGACTCCGCATCGCAGCCTCACCGCTCCTTGGAACCGACGCATTGCTCCAAATACGCAACTTCAATGCTGGAATTACTATTGCAAACCCTCGTCTGCAGGATCCTCGATGACGACACAGGACCTTGCATCACAGCTTTGCCGCACCTCAGAACTGACGGATCGCTTCTTCAATGCGGATCCTCACAATGCTCCACAAACCAGAATCTAAGGTGCTTTGTTCAGCAAGCCTTACTGGGTTCCTGTAGTCGTCCTATCTCAGCTGGCCTGAGCTTGTAACTTTGTCTCGGTCCTGCACAAACAGATATCCAAGTCTATTGACTGGCTTTTGGTTATTTTGGTCTATTTTTATTTATTAAAATTAACTCTATCTAACTTGTTGTGGGATCCATTTGTATGGTGTCTTCACTTTATTACTATTTGAAGTGTTGCACAAATACATTACATATTGCCTCTAAATTAAGCCTGACTGCTCTATGCCAAGCTACCAGACGGTTGAGCACAGGTTAACTTGTGGTTGGATTGTGCCTCACCCTGACAAGCATTGTGGTTGCTGCTTGGCAAGGGGTTACACCCCAGTCAACCAAAACCCAAATTTCTTACATTGTTGATCAGCAGTGAGGATTAGAACTTGTGTTTATGCTGTGCCATACAGGGATTTTGTGTACACTGCCATCCCATATCTGAGACCAATTTGAATTGTAAATTCTCCTTGCTTGGTGTTTTTGCTTTTGCTAAATTTTCTCCTTTACTGTTGTGCCTGAAACCATAACTGCAAGAATGGCATTTGAGTTGGCCAACATGAAGGCCTACTCTGCAGCACAGCTCATAGAGCTCTGCAAGGGGAGAGGACTTCCAGTAAAGAGCACCACCAGGGACGTGGAGCTCCAAAATCTGCTGAGGGCTTGGGTGGAAGCCAACCAGTAGTTGGTTGGAAATACAGAAGGAGAAGACATTCCTATGGTACCACTTGCAGTGAAGGGGGATAACTTGAGCCCTGAAGTTGAGCTTCCTGCCAGGGCAGAGAGCAGTGTGTCTTCACGCAGCCTATTCCTATATGAGCTTGTCGAAAGGATGGTGGAGTTGCAGTTCATGCTTTAGATGGTGCAGTTAAGAATGGAAGAATAGAAACTGTCCATGGAGACAAAGGAAAAGAAACCGGCCTTGGAGGCTGCCTGAGAGCCTTAGAGGAAAAGAAGATCTTGTTGGCTCATGAACTGGGCCTGTAGAAGCTGGACATCAAGGCCAGACAGGCAGGGTCCAGCAGTGATGGTGGCAGCATTTCTACAGTGCCTTCTGGAGACAAAAGGGTCTATGTTCCCAAAGGTCTGGTGCCTGACTTTGCTGTGGGAGATGACATCGGCAAATGGTTTGAAGTGTATAAGATGGCTTTGCAGATGCATTGGATCCATGAGGAAAAATGGGGCAAGCCTTTGGAAGCACTTCCCTAGCGAGGGTAGAGACCCCCTACTGGCCATAGATAAGAGAGACAGGCAGAGGTATCCCCCCATGAAGGAAACCCTTGGCAGAAACGTTACCCATAAGAAGGACAGGCAGAAGTTTAGGGACAGCCAGAAGCTGCCCCAGCAGTCCTGGGTAGATTCTGTGGACTCAATTTGCAAGGCACTGGATGGTTGGGTGAAGGGTAGTGAAGTAAAGGATTATCAGGGTCTGTACAATTTGATTGTGAGAGAGCACATGCTCAGTCTTTGTTTTGCAGATCTGCACCAGCACCTTATTGACAGTAAGCTTACTGACCTCAGGGTCCACAAGACGGTATAAGGGGGGGATCACCACAAGGGTGGGCAAGAGACTCACCAGAAGAAGGAGGGAGAGAGACAAACATAAAAACAAGGAGTTCTCCAAAGACCCCCAAACTAGCAATACATGTCAGGACTCCCAATCTCCACCTAAGCAGAAGAAGAAATGGATACCTGATAGTAAATCCTCACAGAAGGCACACCCTAAGTACCATAACTGTCACCAGGTTGGGCACTACACGAGGGATGCCAAGAGGGCACAGCCCCCACTGATGGGCAGACATTGGGGTTGGTAAGTGCAGTGCTTGGTGAAGAGATTGCCCCAGATAGTGTGGAGGATAGGATAGATGCTATGCTAGTGTCCCTGAGTGATGATAAGATGGTGCAGAGAACTCATATGCCTAATAACACTAGAAAATACAAACAGTGGGTCACCATGAATGGGCTGAGGGTGGAGGCCCTGAGAGACTCTGGAGACAACAAGGCAACTGTCAGATGTCATCTGATGAACTCAGAGCAGGTAGTCCCTGTAGGAAGGTGGAATCTGACTATATGGTTGCCCCCACTTTTTTTTTATGGTGTTTTGCTGGTTTATGACTTAGTTGGACTGGGATCCTGCTATTCAGGGCCCCAGTCTATCTGCTTTCTCTGTAAAAGGTTTCCATGTGCCTTAGGCACATCACTGATTGGAATCTGGAGTGCCCTTATAAGTCCCTAGTATATGGTATACTATGTACCAAGGGCATAGGTACCTCAGAGGCCTACCAGGGGCTGCAGCATGTATTATGCCACCCCTGGAAGGCCATCCAAACTGACACCACAGGTCTGCTACTGCAGCCTGGGTAAGGTGGTGCATGCACCCCTTACTGTGATATAGGTTACCTATATCACTAAATACATACACACATATAAACCTATAAGTCACTCCTAAGGCAGGCCTTATCAATCCTGAAGGCAGAGTGCGTGGTTCCTATGTGAGAGGGTGCCCCTGCATGAGCAGGGCCCCTCTGCAGCGTTCGGAGACCCTTCTCTGATGCTGTTTGTAGTGCAGCCTGACCATATACTCTTAAGCGCATTATAACCTCGCGTTAAATGCTAACTTTGGAATGGCTGCACCTAAACATGTCGTGTTTGGTGTCAAACATCTTGGAATACTACCCCCCCACCAATTCTGGTGGCGGGGGTAGCATTCCACCCTTCTAGAGGGAAAGACATGTTAACTCTGGCTAGCCCGGTAACTTCTTTCTAAAGCCCTGGCATCACAAAATGGATGCTGCTGCCACAGACACGAGTCTGGCCTCCTGCTGCTGGACGAAACTCCGGCAGGGGAGGCCTGGACAATAGGTTTCCTGTCCCAGGGAGGTGTGACCACCTCCCCAGACAGGATAATGTGTATTGGGGCTGGGCGGGAGCACTTCGGGTGCTTTGAAGTCCTGCACTGGGGGCACATTTGGTGTCCTCAGTGCATACCCCAGTTCAAACCGGATCAGGGGCTTGCAGCCCCTGCTTTGGCGCGAACTGGACAAAGGGAAAGGGGTGTAGCCACCCTCTGCCCTGACCCACCCATAGGTGGGGCCACAGAGTAGTCCAACCCCTAAACTTGGTATAAGTATAGGAACCCAGTCCTTAGGACTTTAGATTATCCCTGGACGAAACTCTGAAACAGAATCCTGGACCTTCGACGCTCTACTCAAGACTAGAGGATGGAAGAATCTCCCTTGGGGTCAAGGAGTGACTCCCCTGCTTGGCAGGCACCAAAGATGCATCTGTCCGGTCTGCATTTCTGAAGCTCCCGTCGGACGCCGAAGTCTTCGCATCACCAGAGGTGGATTCTCAGACTTTCCCGAGGCTACCCTGAGTCCCCAGCAAAGCTGAGGCCCGTAGCTATCGTGGGTAACGTGAGACCGTGACCCCTAGACACCGAGCACATTTGCAAGTGCATCCTCTTCTGGGTCTCCCACGAAGTCGTGCTTTGGGCTCCCAGTAGCCCTAGCCTCCAGCACCAACTGCACCGAAGATCACTGGCCTCCACTCCACGAGTGTCCTGTGAGCCAGATCCACGTGCGACGTCTCGAGGCTCCTTTGCAGTCGCTAGCCCGTTGGCTAGTAGCCCTTCACAAAGGCCAATCTTTTTCTTCTTGGGCATCCTAGTTGCTCCAGGCCTGCCCTCACTTACCCTCGCTGGGTGAGTTCCTCAGACCTTGCTGGTCTGCACCATCGACGATCTTCATCTTCACCGAGACTTGCCGTTGCCAAGGCTTGTTGGGTCCAATCCGGTCGCCGACACCTCAGCACTCGACAGACATCGTGTACCAGCCCGAATCCCGCTCCTGGTTGCCGACAACGCCTCCTGGACCTCGTGGCTGAAGAGTCAACATGACCGTCAACGCACCTGAAGCACTCGACATCGGTGGGCATCCGCTCATCGCCATCCTGGTCACTGGCTAGTGACCCACACTCTGTCCCCTCTGCTTTCTGGTTCTTCAGATCTCCGATCCACTCTTGGATCCACCCGGACACTTTCCACTTGGTCGCCAGCAGCACTTTGCAGCAGATCGCCATTCAAATCGACGACGAAACCCGACCCCGAAAGACACCTATGCACCCGGCTTCCCTGGGTGAGGTAACACGAGTACTCCGGTGCTCCCGTGGGTAGAGACTCTTCAAAGTACTAGTTCTCAAAGGGTTTGCTCCAAGTCCTCCTTTAAGTGTCCCTTTTCTTTAATTTCCTGATCGCGACTTTCTCCATAGAAGTTAACGGCATATCGCGGTTGTGTATTTACACTGCACGCGTCCCCGTGGGTCCCCTGTGTCACTACCTTGGGTGGTTCCTTGTGGTCCAAGCACTTCTAGAGGCTCTAGGCCTAGTGTCTAGTTCAGTCGTGGTTCTTATACCACTTTATTGGTATATGGTTTGGTACGCCCCTAGGGCCCAAACGTGTATTTGTGCTATTACTGTGTTTAAATAACTTATAACTTGTGTATTTCGAACTCTAGCCTCATAAAGAGACTAGAGGGGTGTGTTTAGCAATAAATACATATATTTTGAATATATACCTGGTGTGGTGCTCTTTCATTTGGTCACTCAAGAGATTATAGACTGGTAAAACAAGCTGCTTTACATTCCTTCAAGACTTAGCCTGAAGGCTGCTCTCCATAGCTACCACTAGGATAGCTTTCAATAAAGGTTGTCTTTAACCTATCTCCAATAAGGGGTTGTTTGGACTGGTGCAAGGTGCCCACTATAATTAGTGGACAGCATATACCAGGCCAACTTCTCACATTGGTGTGCAGCGTGTGGGATTCCAGCTTGCTATTGTTTTACCAGATAATCTCAATTGAATTGATCAACTGAAAACCACTAAAGGTACCTAAGGTACATATAATTTAAGCTTAGAATACAGTAAGTTCTACTGAACTTAGAGTTGTGTGTTAAGGGATAGCACACCCTTTCTACAACTCAAGAGAGTTTAGTAGGCCACACTAGAGTAGGTAGTGCATACACCACACCACACTAGTAATGTCTTTAAAGGTAGGATCTAGAGAATCCTTACCAGACGCCACTGAGCTTCTCCTCCAAGTATGATACACTCCCATTCTTGGAATTGAGAGCATTATGTAACTTGAGGAAATTAAGGACAGGCCAAAGTCCCACCACCCAACACCTTAAGGAGTTGTTGGTAGCTTATGACCTTAGTAAGCCCTTGGGGACTGAAGGGGTAGGAGCTGAGGGTGGGGCAGAAGATGAGGGTGGTGCAAGGGTAGCAATACCCCCAGCCCCCCTCTGAAACTGGCCAGGAGGGTGACAATGACCCTGACCTGGATAACCCAATCCCTCCTGTGGAAGATGAAGAGGATGATCAGGATGATGCCCTCTTTGTCCCCCCAGGAAGGATTATGAGTGTGCCCAGAAAGTCTAGATCTCCTTCTCAGGAGTCTAACCACTCTGACACCTCAATAGGGAGCTCTGTCTCATCTCATAGGAGGGAATCCTCTCATGAGAGGAGAACAAGGCTGATTCAGTATGAGGAAGCTCAGCTTGAACTCAGAAGGAAGCAAGTAGCCTTAGACAGGGAGTCCCTAGATCTCCTTAGAGAGAAAAGAAAGTTGGGACTAGAGTCCCATGGTGGCAGCCATGTCCCTAGAGATAGGGAAAGGTCCTATGACCATAGGAACCTGAGCAAGATTGTCCCTCCCTACCAGAGTGGGGATGACATCCACAAGTGGATGACTGCTCTAGAGAGGGCCTGTAAAGTACAGAAGGTCCCTCAGGAGCAGTGGGCAGCAATCTTGTGGCTCTCCTTTGCTGACAAAGGTAGAGATAAGCTCCTCACTGTTAGAGAGGAGGATGCTGATAATTACAAGGTCTTGAAGAGTGCTCTTATTGATGGGTTTGGCCTAACCACTGAACAGTACAGGTTGAAGTTCAGAGATACCCAAAAAGCACAGACTCAAGACTGGGTAGACTTTGTAGATTGTGCTACTAAGGCTCTGGAAGGTTGGATACATGGCAACAAAGTGCAGGACTTTTTAGGATTGTACAATTTGATTATGAGGGAGCAGATCCCTAATAATTGTCAAAACCAGCTTTTGCACCAGTATCTGGTGGACTCTGATCTGACCTCTCCCCAAGAATTGGGAAAGAAGGCAGACAAATGGGTCAGAACCAGAGTAAAAACTAAAAATCAGGGTGGTGACCAGAAGAAAGATTCTACTAAGTCCCAAGAGAAAGGTGGGGATAAATCTAAAGATAAGTCCCCTACAGGGCCCCAAAATTCCTCTTCTGGGGGTGGGTCCCAAACTCCTTCTTCTCCTGAAAAGAAACCATATTGCCATGTCTGTAAAAAGGCTGGGCACTGGAAAACTGATCCCAGTTGCCCCAGGATTGGCAATAAAGAAAATGTTCCTCCCACAACTACTACCACCCCTCCTGGTACTACCAGTAGTAATCCTCCAGTTGGGAGTAGTGCACCCAAAAAGTTAGGTGCTTTTGCAAGAGGAACAGAGGTGGGCCCTAGTTTAGACAGGGACCCCTCAACAGACTCCTCTGACTCTGATGGTGGTATAGGATTTGCCACCTTTACCATGGGTCCCACAGCATTGGGCAGGTACAGATTGGAGCCAATAATTAATGGTCAGAAAGCTGTGGCATTTAGGGACACAGGGGCTAGTGTCACCATGGTGGCAGGGAAACTAGTCCCCCTCACCAGCTTTTACCTGAGTTTAAATACCAGGTGACCAACATTGATGGTGTCAGAACAGATCACCCCATGGCCATAGTCAATCTCAGCTGGGAGGGGGTCACAGGCCCAAAAGAGTGGCAGTGTCCCCAACCCTACCTGTAGATTGCCTGATGGGCAATGATCTGGAAATTTCAGCCTGGGCTGAAGTTGAACACCAAACCCATCTCAGGATGCTGGGCGTCCCTGTAGTAGTTAGTGGGGCTGTGATGGCCACAGCCCCAGCCCAAGATTTTGGAGAGATGGAGCCTGGAAGAATGGCCCACTCTCCCCCAAAAGAGAGCACAAGGGTTGAAGAAAAGTCTTCTTCCCTCCAGACAGTAGGTAAGGGTCAGCCTCCTCAGGGAACTGACCCTACCCCTAGTGAAGGAACTGCCCCAGAGGTAGTCAGGCCTGGCCTGGCCACACCCCTGATGGCAGAGGACCCTTCCAAGGTGGTACCCAGTCTGGAGCAGGTAACCTGCCCTCTCTACCCTGCCTCAGCCAGCCCAGGGCTGCAGAGGTCAGGGAGGTCAGTGGACCCCACAGGGCCCCCTGTCCAGAGGAACCCCCCCCATCAGCAGATTAGGGGCACCCAGTCTAGTAGCCCTAGCCAGGTGAAAATTCCTCTACACACTGAGGGATCCCCCATACCTTTATGTAGGGACCTCCCCAGAAGGACTCTGGTAGGCAAGGGCAAACCTGGGACCAGAAGGTTCCAAACCTGCCATGTCCCTCCAGTAGTCCATCCAAAGGGACCCAACCCCCAGCTGTAGGCAGCCAAAGGTTGACCCTTAGAGCAAAGTGCAACTCAGTCATGGAAAGACAGGCATACATGGTGACCAGTGATCTGAGGAAGCTGAGGCCAACATTCCTAGGGCCTCACTTCCCTACTCAGACACCTCACCAGCCTTGTACTTTACCTAAGCACACCACAGGTAGTGATTCCCCATGGTGGAGACCCTCTCATACCCTTAGGGTGAGGGATTGCTTAGTGGACCATAAGACAGGGGGCAACCATGCTAGTGCAGGTGCTTCCTTATATGGCCACTTAGTCAATAAAGGCTCAACTGGCCAAGGTTAGCCTTATCTCCTTTCGTTTGGGGGGGTTATGTAGGAAGGTGGAATCTGACTATATGGTTGCCCCCACTTTTCTTTATGGTGTTTTGCTGGTTTATGACTTAGTTGGACTGGGATCCTGCTATTCAGGGCCCCAGTCTATCTGCTTTCTCTGTAAAAGGTTTCCATGTGCCTTAGGCACATCACTGATTGGAATCTGAGTGCCCTTATAAGTCCCTAGTATATGGTATACTATGTACCAAGGGCATAGGTACCTCAGAGGCCTACCAGGGGCTGCAGCATGTATTATGCCACCCCTGGAAGGCCATCCAAACTGACACCACAGGTCTGCTACTGCAGCCTGGGTAAGGTGGTGCATGCACCTCTTACTGTGATATAGGTTACCTATATCACTAAATACATACACACATATAAACCTATAAGTCACTCCTAAGGCAGACCTTATCAATCCTGAAGGCAGAGTGCGTGGTTCCTATGTGAGAGGGTGCCCCTGCATGAGCAGGGCCCCTCTGCAGCGTTCGGAGACCCTTCTCTGATGCTGTTTGTAGTGCAGCCTGACCATATACTCTTAAGCGCATTATAACCTCGCGTTAAATGCTAACTTTGGAATGGCTGCACCTAAACATGTCGTGTTTGGTGTCAAACATCTTGGAATACTACCCCCCGCCACTTCTGGCGGCGGGGGTAGCATTCCACCCTTCTAGAGGGAAAGACATGTTAACTCTGGCTAGCCCGGTAACTTCTTTCTAAAGCCCTGGCATCACAAAATGGATGCTGCTGCCACAGACACGAGTCTGGCCTCCTGCTGCTGGATGAAACTCCGGCAGGGGAGGCCTGGACATAGGTTTCCTGTCCCAGGGAGGTGTGACCACCTCCCCAGACAGGATAATGTGTATTGGGGCTGGGCGGGAGCACTTTCGGGTGCTTTGAAGTCCTGCACTGGGGGCACATTTGGTGTCCCTAGTGCATACCCCAGTTCAAACCGGATCAGGAGCTTGCAGCCCCTGCTTTGGCGCGAACTGGACAAAGGGAAAGGGGTGTAGCCACCCCTCTGCCCTGACCCACCCATAGGTGGGGCCACAGAGTAGTCCAACCCCTAAACTTGGTATAAGTATAGGAACCCAGTCCTTAGGACTTTAGATTATCCCTGGACGAAACTCTGAAACAGAATCCTGGACCTTCGACGCTCTACTCAAGACTAGAGGATGGAAGAATCTCCCTTGGGGTCAAGGAGTGACTCCCCTGCTTGGCAGGCACCAAAGACGCATCTGTCCAGTCTGCATTTCTGAAGCTCCCATCGGACGCCGAAGTCTTCGCATCACCAGAGGTGGATTCTCAGACTTCCCCGAGGCTACCCTGAGTCCCCAGCAAAGCTGAGGCCCGTAGCTATCGTGGGTAACGTGAGACCGTGACCCCTGGACACCAAGCACATTTGCAAGTGCATCCTCTTCTGGGTCTCCCACGAAGTCGTGCTTTGGGCTCCCAGTAGCCCTAGCCTCCAGCACCAACTGCACCGAAGATCACTGGCCTCCACTCCACGAGTGTCCTGTGATCCAGATCCACGTGCGACGTCTCGAGGCTCCTTCGCGGTTGCTAGCCTGTTGGCTAGTAGCCCTTCACGAAGGCCTATCTTTTTCTTCTTGGGCATCCTGGTTGCTCCAGGCCTGCCCTCACTTACCTTCGCTGGGTGAGTTCCTCAGACCTTGCTGGTCTGCACCATTGACGATCTTCATCTTCACCGAGACTTGCCGTTGCCAAGGCTTGTTGGGTCCAATCCGGTCGCCGACACCTCAGCACTCGACAGACATTGTGTACCAGCCCGAATCCTGCTCCTGGTTGCCGACAACGCCTCCTGGACCTCGTGGCTGAAGAGTCAACATGACCGTCAACGCACCTGAAGCACTCGACATCGGTGGGCATCCGCTCATCGCCATCCTGGTCACTGGCTAGTGACCCACACTCTGTCCCCTCTGCTTTCTGGTTCTTCAGATCTCCGATCCACTCTTGGATCCACCCGGACACTTTCCACTTGGTCGCCAGCAGCACTTTGCAGCAGATCGCCATTCAAATCGACGACGAAACCCGACCCCGAAAGACACCTATGCACCCGGCTTCCCTGGGTGAGGTAACACGAGTACTCCGGTGCTCCCGTGGGTAGAGACTCTTCAAAGTACTAGTTCTCAAAGGGTTTGCTCCAAGTCCTCCTTTAAGTGTCCCTTTTCTTTAATTTCCTGATCGCGACTTTCTCCATAGAAGTTAACGGCATATCGCGGTTGTGTATTTACACTGCACGCGTCCCCCGTGGGTCCCCTGTGTCACTACCTTGGGTGGTTCCTTGTGGTCCAAGCACTTCTAGAGGCTCTAGGCCTAGTGTCTAGTTCAGTCGTGGTTCTTATACCACTTTATTGGTATATGGTTTGGTACGCCCCTAGGGCCCAAACGTGTATTTGTGCTATTACTGTTGATATTCGACTTGTAACTTATGTACTTCGAACTCTAGCCTCATAAAGAGACTAGAGGGGTGTGTTTAAGACTAAATACATATATTTTATATATATACCTGGTGTGGTCCTCTTTCATTTGGTCACTCAAGAGATTATAGACTGGTAAAACAAGCTGCTTTACATTCCTTCAAGACTTAGCCTGAAGGCTGCTCTCCATAGCTACCACTAGGATAGCTTTCAATAAAGGTTGTCTTTAACCTATCTCCAATAAGGGGTTGTTTGGACTGGTGCAAGGTGCCCACTATAATTAGTGGACAGCATATGCCAGGCCAACTTCTCACAGTCCCTAACGCATTCCATCAACTGTTGCAGCCAACAACCATAAGAGTCACTACCCAGTGGCTCTGGTTCCTTCTGAGTGAGGGGGGTCTCAGGTTCCTTGAGGGTAGCTGTGAGTCCAACCATGCCTGTGGATTGTCTGCTTGGCAATAACCTAGAGCATACCACCTGTAAGGAGATGGAGCTCAGGTAGCACTTGGAGATATTAGGGGTGCCTGAGTGGGTGTGCCTCCCCACATGATACATGGACACCCAAGAGGGCAGTCAGGAGGACCTGGAGCCTGGAAGAATGGCCCAGGTGCCTGTCAAAAACAAGAAGGGCAAGGGGCACTGGAAACCTGCTCCTGAAACTCCCATCATTTGGGAGGAGGCTGAGCCTCAGGGTGAGGCCCCAGGGCCTACAGGGGAGGGGATTGCTGCCCTGGGGAACCTACCTGAGCTGGCCAATTGGCAGCAGGAAGAAGGTCTCACCAGAGAAGAGTTCTGCAAGACACAGATGGAGTGCCCTACTCTTGAGAGGCTACAGCGGCAGGCTGAGGCCCAGGCAGCTGGTGACACCTTTGGTGATCACCTGATTTACTGGTAGAATGGTCTCCTGTATAGTGAGCCTAAGGTTCCTGAGCCAGGTGCAACCTGTGTGTCGGTTGTTCCCCACTGCTTCAGGACCTTCCTACTGGAGCTGGCTAATGATATTCTCCTGGCAGGTCATCTAGGGCAGGACAAGCCCTTTGAGAGGCTTGTCAACCACCTTTACTGGCCCCGGTTAAGGATGGTCTCCGATAAGTTCTGCAGGTCCAGCCCTACCTGCCAGGCCAGTGGCAAGTCAGGAGGGAAGTGCAAAGCTCCCTTGCAGCCATTCCCTATCTATGGCACTGCCTTTCAATGGGTCACCACTGACATTGTAGGGTCTCTAGACCCCAAGACAGCCTTTGGCAACAGGTTTATCCTGGTCTTGGTAGACCGTGCCACCCGGTACCAGGAGGCTATACCTCTGAGATCAGTGACTGCGCCCACAATGGCCAGGGCACTGATTTACCCATGTGGGGTTCCCCAAGGAGGTGGTGTCTGACCATGTTACAAACTTTATGTCAGCGTACATGAAGGCCATGTTGAAGGAATATGGGGTAACCTATGAATTCTCCACTCCTTACCATCCCCCAAACTAATTGGCTTTTTGAAAAGTTCAACAAGACCCTAAAAGGCCTGCTAGAGCCCTTGAGGTGGAAGTAGGACGTCCTCCCCAGATGTGAAGGACAGGAATCACTGGGAGCCCCCAACCCGTCCTCTTCCTCCCGATGTCTAAAGGGGATCACCGTCTTCATCCGGCCTCAACAAAACTTTAATAGGCACAATCTCCAGGCATTTAAGTCTGCCATCAGGTTGGTTGTGGACAATGCGCTTAGTTTAATAGCGCCCTTTGCTTCACCATGCTCTGACCTGTGTGAATTTTGCTCATCAGCGATTTGGCACCCTAAAAGCTACGGGTCCGCAATACTGCCTTGCTAAATCCTTATAATGTCCCAAAGGCAAGAGTGACTGGATTGCAAATGCTTGTTTGATGTTCTGAGCTCTCATTTTTGCAGTGATACCCTTTTCCTCAAACTGATGAATTTACCGTTTTAGTTGCCACTACCCACTGTAAGTTTTCCATGACACCTCTAATCTCACTGAGTAAACAAAATGAGTGACCATGATTTGGAGGCCAAAGAAAAGATTGTTTCCATTCTTAGGAAGTCTAAAACCATGCCACAAACCTGCATTTTTTGTAATCAAGAAGGGTCGAAATTGAACAAATCTGCACTCTGGAACTATTGTAACCCAAAAAATGATTTGTCATTTGCAAACGCACATGCTTTTAAGAAAACTTTCATACAAAGAACCAGATCAGGAGGACGCGCGTTCTCTTACGTTGCTCCTAAAGCGTGGGACAGCCTCCCACTCCACATCAGAGCCTCCAACTTTCTTCTGAATTCAGCAGGAGCTGAAGGCCTGGATTTTCGGTTAAGCAACCTACCCTAGGCACGGCTAGGCAACACACATTTGGTCAGCGCAAGGTGACCTTTGTGGGTGATAGTGCGCTTTCCAAATACACATAATATAAAATCATCATCCTGAGCACTCCAGTAATCCAGTGCAAGTGGGAATTTGCTCCAGACTCTAGCTTAGAAGTAGTGCAGATTTACTGCACTTCCAAGTTATTTTACTTGTGCTGCGTTAACCTGAAAATCCTGGCCAAATGTGCACATGGAAAGCTCTTTGGACACAGAGAAAGCTGTGATATCCTGCTGGCTGAGAACGTCGGTACCTTAAAAGAAATCGAGCCTCTTAGTTAGCAATTACATCACTGGACCGTCACTGGCGACAACTGATAACACCTCCGCATGGTTCATTTTATCCACAAAAGAAGGCTCGCAACCACCCTGCACTGCCACGAAGATTCATTATGGATTGTTAAATTACCAAGTACCGTGTGCTGTACTTTACTGCGTACGGTCTTTTGGGCAAAATGCTACAAAAATACTTTTTGTAAAGGTAAATACATAGCGCTAACATCTGAGCCCTGTTATAATTAACTGAACATTTGCTGCCAGCGGCATCATATCAATTGCCAGCAGGGGACTTCACCTCGTTCCTGTCACACAACTCGTCTCGCGACGATTGCCAAAACGCGGCCTATCTAGGATTAAAATCGAGAGACTCGTAAAGGTTTTAAAGATGCAAAGCCCCGAATGAAATCCAGACACGCTCCTGAGGCACTGTATGATTCCGTTATAGCTCCGTCCATTGAATTCCCTCTGCTGTTAAAAGGAGAAAGATAGTATGTTGTGCCTGCGCCATCTAGTGGCCATCACTGCTCATTGTCGGGAGTATTGGAAAGTGTTTTCATGAAAAATCGATGACCACCTTCTATTTTATATATACAAAACAATATGTAATTAAAAAAAATAGAAATTCACTGAAAAAAGCAAAGGTTAAAATGATATTATAATCAGGTTAAAATGTCAGTAATAACGTCAAGTTTTAAATGGAAAAAACATTGAAATTCATCAGTTATAGTTTACTGAGCTAACTAGGACTTGTGCCACCACCATGCCCTGCTTACCACCTCCCATGTAGCTGGTTAATTGAAACAGGAATTCAGTAATCCACAAACACAAAGTGCTCAGTACAGGGCAAAGGCTGTACATAGCAGGACCTTGGTTTACCCAAGGAAGCCTGTGTGTGTGCCTGTGTGTGAATGGTAATTTTTTATTCACACAATTCGTGCCATTTAGTACTTAATGTCATATTTGACATCCTGTACTATCATAGAGGTGTGGTGCAGCGGCCAGGGTGGCTGACTCCGGAACACGGGGGCTCACTGTTCAATCCCCGGCACTGGCGGAGTTAGCCCAGAACCTTGTGACTCTGGGCAATAGCTCGCTTAATCTTCCTGGCGGCCCCCAGCGCCGGGACACCTCTCCGGAGGTAGCTGTGCGCTTTACAAATGCTGGTATCTATTTATTTATATATAAACAGGGCATGGTGGTTGCACAAGTTATAGCTAACTCAGCAAACTTTAACTGATTAATTTCTGTGAGTTTTTGCAATTTAAACGTGATGTTATTACATTTTCACCCACCCATTACGTCCTTGACATCATACCAACAACTATTAATAAAGTGTTTCAAAACACAGTTTCAGTCAAAAAATAGTAGGAACTGTGTCCTAATTGGCAAGGAACCTCATTGTTCAAAACTAAAAGCCTTGGATTTAATACAGTTGTGGACACCTCACTCACTTTGCATTTTACTTTAAAAGCAGTGTGTTTACCATGGGTATACAACACTGAAGCAAGAAAGGTACAAATAGTGAAGGATGCCAATTCATCGAAATGCGAGGAGTAGTGGAAGTGACATCACATGCCATTTGATCACCACCTGAAGACACAGGAAGTGACATCACATGAACTTTGACCTTCCTTCAGGCAGCGTCGAGTTACAGCCATTTAGGCTGTCAATGATGGGTTCTGCTTTTTTTTACTGCATTTTATAAAGATCCATCAGGAACCCTTAGTCCATTGAACATATCCCTCCTAGGTTCTTTTATTGAATCTTTGTCAGAGAATGGGGGTGGTCCTCCCAGCTCACTTATTGCTGGGGAATGTGAGTGTCCCCTTGATAGCCGCAGGTTTAAGTCTGTATGTAGGCTCCAGGAAGGGTTACATATGGTACACACAAGAGAAGGTTCTAAGCTAAATAACATTTTAACTAAAAACAACATAGGGGGATATTCTCAAGAACGTGCGATAATCATCGCCAAAATAGGTTAACGCTATTTCTCATATCGCCGTCCATCGGGGGAAAATAACTCTGTGTTAACGTCTCATTCTCAACACGGCGGTAACATGCGATAGTGTCCCGATAACGCGTCAAATGTCTGCGATAAAATCACTGGGACGGCGATAAAAATCTAAAGCCTAACTTGAAAAAAGTTGCGATGGGCCCAACTGCAATAAAAAATACAGCGATAAGCAGCGCCAGGCCTGCAAGTCCCACAAGTCAGGTGGGAAAAACCACTATAAAAGCGCCAACAAAAAACACAAACAACTGCGAAGCACCATGGAGGTAGCCGGAGTGAGTACAGAGGACAACCAGAACCCCACAAGCTCCATGGAGGACCAGCCTGGGACCTCGGGTCAGGGAAGGGCAAGGAGAAGAAGAAGAGGAACCCTCCTTTGAGTACGCAGGAAAACCAGATCCTCATTACGGAGGTGATAGAACACCACCACCAACTGTTCATCACCTCCACTGTGTCATTGGCAAATAAAAATACAATATGGCAGTCCATCTTGGCCAAGGTGAATGCAGTCGGAGTGAAGAGAAGGGAAGTGGACGACTGCAAGAAGCGCTGGACTGATGTGAAGCGCAAAACCAAGCTGAAACTCGCAGCCAACCTGAAAGCAGCAATGCAGACTGGAGGTGGGAGTCCAGCGACACACCAGGAGCTGGATCAGATGGAGGAAATGGTGACCCGAGTCATCATTGGGGAGACGGTGGCAGGAGTTGGGGAACCGGACACTGCACAACATGACCTGACCCAACAGCAACAGGGTGAGTAACGACCAGGGACTGGGGGGATGGGGGAGATGGGCACAATGGCACACATGCACAATTAAGTATAGCACATCTGCGGACAAACCATGCCCAAGAGTCACAACTCCGACCAAGAGCCCAAGTTACCCAAGTCTGCAACATCTCAGCACTGTATAAGCACAGAAGTGAAAGGCACACCGCCTGAAAGGGATAAGGGCCAGCCAAATCAGAGCTGAAGGGGCAACACACCCACAATGCAGCACACACACATAAGAATCAGAGCACCTCAACATTGACAACAATGTGGCAGAGACGTTTTAAGGCATGGGCAAAGTGGGCTCTGGCCCAGGGCCCCAGCCTTTTAGGGGGGCCCCCTGATAGATCTGGCTCTGTTCTCCACACAGTCCTGCCCTGATGACCTTGAATGATTCTTAAAGATAGATTGTTTTAAATACCACTTTCTTTTAGTTTATTTTTAATATAGGTGATGTGTGGGATTATTTTATAGACATTATGCAGAGAAATGTGGTTATGTTTTTCACCACCATCAACATCCATAAAAAAAGTTCCTTCTTGATCGAAACAGAACCCCACATTTGAGAAAGGACAGCGGTTTGCAGAGATTATTTGTCATATAAGTGAGCTGCTGCTATATTACAATATTGAAAACACAGGTCACTATCCCTGAATATTAGATGGAAACACTTATAGAATTTGGACTACTTGCCTCCGCAGAGTCAGTGACCTAGCCAAAGACAACATGAAAAAGCTGAAATAGGATCATAAATTCAAAGCTGTTCCAAACAGGGGCCCCCAAAATACCTATGGCCCAGGGCCCCCAAAATCCTTAAGATGTCCCTGCAATGTGGTACAAACTGCAACACTTTCACAACAGAACAGAGGACACAACTGCCGCCGCTTGTGTGTAGAAAATGGCCATTCGCATTTGGCATAGCAGGAAACTGTGAGATGACAATGTACAAGTACAACCTCACATCCCTGATGGTGTAGAAATGTCAACTGTCCCGCATCACATAGGCATCTCCTCACAAACAGTCACAATGTACATTGTCATGCAGTCTGTAAGTAAACTTGTCCAATGCGTCCACATACATGTGAACACAATGTCAATCTGCATCTCCCCTTCACATTGCAGAGGGAGAATCAACACCTCCTGCAGAGCAGACCCAACAACTCAGCACTGATGATGAAGAGGACCTCCCCAACATCAACACCGACGCCCTCCAACAGCCCATGGACAGCTTCGGCACGCCAGCTCCAGGAGCAGTGCAGCCCAGCTGCATCGAGGAGACCCCACCCCTTGCACAGACCACACAGCAGGAAGCACCCACCACCACGGCTGTCTCCCAGGACCCCTACGACCAACACATGGCATTCCAACGCCGTGTGTTAGGGTGCCAGGAGAAGATGGCTGATCAGCTGCGGGTGGGGTTCGACCTCATGGCAGCCAAACTAGATACCATACGTGGGTGTCTACGTCCCATCAGGGACCACTTACAGTCCCTAACGGACACCCACTGTCCGCTCCATGCTCTCCAACAATCCATAACTGACATCGCTGGAGTCATGACTCTGAGCCAAGAACAACTGTCTAGTAAGAGTGGCTCCAGCGATGACAGCCGGGAGTTGGGACACATGCGGAGGATCATGGAGAACATGGAGCGGATGCAGGCGGAAAGAATGTTTGCCATGGCTGCACACCAGCGAGATGTAGCTGTGATCTTCCATGCCCTGCAGATCCTCGTCATGGCATTGCCGCCACAAGGCCTGGCGCAGATGAATGCTGCTGCTACTACTCCATCCACATCTCCGCCCCCTGAAGTGTCAGTGCCACACAGTGTGGCAAACATTCCACCTCCGGCCCCTGATGTGTCAGTGCCACACAGTGATGCAGACTAAACACCACCACCCACATGTGAGGCACCTGACACATCAGAGGACGAAGATGATGATGAATCTGGCTTTGTGGTAAGAATGAAGTGGTAGCATTCATCTCCGCCATATGGCCTGTTTCAGCTTGGTTCTGCCCTCTGCACCTGCCTCTGCCCTCTGCCCTGGAATAACACCTTCCACTGTACCCCGATACACTCAGCGACACTCACCTTGGACCTCGACATGGACTGCCATATTTTGATTGGTTACCAATGACACAGCAATCACACTGCGGACTGAAGTCTCCCTCTTCCCATGGACTTGTCAATCCCTAAAGGACTCTGGCTGGCCCTCCATGGGGCAACAATGTAAAGTGGGGTTCACATGGCCCTGTACTGCTCCAGCTTCAAGACTCCACTGAATGCGAATAAAACATTCTAATTCACACAGATGTGTCGTGGCTATGAGCAATCAAGTATGAAAGTATGGATGAATGTAGGGACAGTGATTCCACAATAAGTTACTCCCTGGGTAATGCTATCAATGCGCATGTATGGCCGTGACCCAGATAGGCAGTGAGACACACATTGTCATTCAAATCAACACTCATCACAGTTGAATACAAGTGAAGGTGCGTAGACTTTATTAGCATATGCGTGTCAGTACGGGCAAGATAAGTGCCACAACATGCAGACCAATGCAGCAGTATGTCAGGATGAGGAACGTTGCCAAGCGCCGCTGTCCACTCCGGGGGAGTGCCTCACCTTTCACAGGTGTGTGTTAACCTGCGTTGTTGTCCGCTCATGTATTCGGAGTTCAGGCGAATGCAGCCATGTCCACTGTTGTCGTGGGACATGTGACCAGATCTCCAAGATGCAACAAGGTGTTGGGACATGTGCAATGGGTTCCGATCTGTTGTGGCTGCAGGTACGTAGTTACTCGTCCATGAAAGCGATTGCAGCTTCGTAGGCTATCATTTCCAACATGAGCTCGTTGTCGACTTCATCAAACAGGACGGCGAGGCAATCCATTAGCAGGTCCGGACAGATGTGCTGCGTCCACCCCCTTTCACCAATTAGCACTACAGCCCAATAGGGGAGCGGTTCAATGTGGTCACTGCACACGAGGAGTTGTGCAATCTCCCAGGTCCAGCTGCCAGCATGTATGCCAAGTATCAAGGCATCCCATAAACGGGTATCACAGTGACACTCCTGGTCGTGGGCCAACAGGGGGTGCACACACATGTCAAAATCCAGTTCAGCACCGTCCTGTTGGATAGGCAGACATCCATGGACCACTCGAATATGCACGATCGACAATGCAACACAGGCTGAACGCAGGTGACGTTGGCAAGGCGGAAGCTTAGCCGTAACTGATCCGCAGCACTGCCAATGGCAGTGCCCCCAGTAAACGCAGCATACGTGCACGGTACAGTTCCACCTGACAGGGGTTGTGCATGTGTCCGGGATGTTCTGCCATTGTGTTAGTGGCTCTGGTTGAAGCGGCACTGTTCTGACCTGCGCCAGTTCTGTGGATGAAATGCCACAGCTCGGATCAATGAGTTGTTTTAGTGTGCAACGGTTGTACGCCTTGGATGGTGTGGGAGTAAGTGTGAAGGCCATTCCATGCAAGATAACTTCGAGCAAGGACTTCTGTGTGTGGGGTGTGTATACGTTGGTCTTTCGTCGGGCTCTGCGTAGTGTGGGAGTCGTCATCAGCGGCTATAGTATCTGTCAGGGGGTGCCGGGCACATGCAATTCCGAGGCCGGAGGTGCAGATGTGCTTCCGCCTGATAGTTCAGACAAAGGAGCTTTCATCCCTAATGCTAGTTTCTCATCTGCTTGCATTCAGGAAATGTGAAGTGACTTGTTGGGGGTGGGGTGGGATGTGATGTGTGCGACTTTGGGATTCATGTTTGACATGTCTTGCATTTGGCAAATGAGCGGCATCACTGTGTGTTACGTTGCCTCACAGCTGCTCCTCCCTCCTCCCGAGCCTATTTACTTGTGTGCGCTGCGCGGTTGCATCACTTGCACTCCTACGGCACACCATTGTCATGCCTGGCTGCGCATGTCCACAAGCCTGACAACGACACTGTGATGTTGGCCGTTGAAGGTGGGCGGCCACGTGAGTGTAGGCCTGTGGGAAGGATAGGGCAGACACAGATGTAGAGTTCATGCCTGGCTGAACTCGCGCTGCGATTAAAGGCTAGGCATTTGGCTCATGCTGCGGCAATACAGATACACACAACACTTGGCATGTATGAGCCAAGACCCCCAGCGGTCTTGCGCTCCTTCATTTCTCCGTTCGTGCGAGCCCGCCCTCCGGGTGCATGCTACATTGCAACATTGTCGATTGCGGGCTGGGTGGCGCCGACACTACAACAGTGACACACTCACTAGTTACTTCCTTGTCCAGGCCAGAACTGAACCACGCCCAGAGCCCCGGGCAAATTCTTCACACCCCTACTCTGGCCTGGCGTACGCCGGCCC
The DNA here is from genome assembly GCA_963921515.1 of Calotriton arnoldi. Lineage (NCBI taxonomy): Eukaryota > Metazoa > Chordata > Amphibia > Caudata > Salamandridae > Calotriton > Calotriton arnoldi. The sequence goes on along the minus strand of CAWUFW010001750.1, from coordinate 2,544,444 downwards.
AGCCCACTCCGCTTACGCTTACAGGGGGGGACGACAGAGCTACGTGTCCAAGGTCTTAGACACTGCCTGAGGTGACATGGTTGCATCCGCAGTCCACAGCACAAGGTAAGGTGGTAGTGCCCTGGCCCATCATGCATACATAATGACCACAAGGACACACTTAGATAGATAGTGGAACTGGCTACGGGCAGGTGTGCCCGGCCCCTTTTTATTGCCAGGGTCACATGTCCAGTGACGCCTGTGCTGGATGGGTGTGGGGTGAGTGTAAGGCAGCACTCAGGGAGTGGTTGGTGCTGGCAACAACTAGAACAGTGATCTTCGTATTACACACACAGATTCAATCATAAAGGGTCCATGACTTGTGGTGCACTGAGGTAGGGGCACCAGAGATGAGCGTGCTAATGTGAAGTGATTGTTAATCATTGTGTCCCTTCGGGCTATTCCTGCTGCAGCTGCAGTGGGGTGTGGTACACCTGCCTCATCTTCATCATCATCGTCCCAGGTCTTCCCCACTGCCTGAGGTGACATTGTCGCATCAGCTGTCCACAGCACAAAACTCAATCATAAAGGGTACATGTGTTGTGGTGCACTGAGTTGGTGGCACCTGAAGCGCTCAGCGGGTGTGCAGCCTTCGATGATGCATCGTCCGGGCGGGCCGCACTAATAGCAATGTCTGTTGCCTACTGGACTGCGCCATTAATAAATCAAGTCTCAATTTGAATTGTGAGCCCTGCTGACTGCAGTGTAGGCCGGAGGCAGCGGTCAGAAAGGGCCCACAGCCACGTGACGATGACTTGTGGTGCACTGAGTTGGTGGCACCTGAAGCGCTCAGCGGGTGTGCAGCCGGAGATGATGGCGTGTCCTCGCAGGTCAGGATTGGATTTGATTTGTGAGCCCTGCTGACCGCAGTGTAGGCCGGAGGCAGCGGTCAGAAAGGGCCCACAGCCAAGTGACGATGACTTGTGGTGCACTGAGTTGGTGGCACCTGAAGAGCTCAGCGGGTGTGCAGCCAGAGATGATGGCATGTCCTCGCAGGTCAGGATTGGATTTGATTTGAGTGCCCTGCTGACCGCAGTGTAGGCCACAGACAGTAGTCAGCACACACATAACTCTGCGGTGCTGTGCCGCTGGGTGCGCTGGGGGCCTGTGTTGCGGACGCCAGCGATCGGCTGAGGAGGCTGGCGGTAATGGCGGCCGACTCATGGCAGGGTGAGGGGCGCCTCCCTGGCAGACGCGTTGGCCATCCGGGAAGTGAACCACGCCCAGAGCCCCGGCCTATTTATTCGCACTCCTACGCTGGCCTGGCGTACGCCGGCCCAGCCCACTCCGCTTACGCTTACAGGGGACGACGACATGGATACATGACCGGGGTCTTCCCCACTGCCTGAGGTAACATGGTTGCGTGCACTGTCCACAACACTACAAACACCAGTAGTATGGACATGTCTGTGCTCTGCATACTGTAGTCTGTCCAGCACATCACCGCCACACTTGACATTGTGTACATTCTTATTCATGGGTGACTTGCCTCCTTCACACATACTTGGGTCCCACCTCTCCCCACATTCTGCAATTGTGTGGCTGTGGGGCCATGCCATTTTTGGAAGGTCAGCTGTCTTGTTCTGCGCTGCCTCTGTGGTAGTCTGGGGAGGGGGGGTCCTGGGGGTGGTGGCGGTGGCTGTTGCGGCCCTCTTGGGTCTCCGAGCTGCATGGTCAGTAGCTCCATGACATGTGTTGGTCTTCAGATGTGGCTCTGGGCTGGGCTCCCTTTCATGCTGCAGGTTGTCATCCTGCTTTACACCAGTAAAACGCAGGTGTTAAATCCCTGCTGCTAACGCGCCTTATGGCCTGTTTTTGGGTCGCATCGTGGATCTGGCTGGTCTTTGAGAATATCACGAAGAGGTGTTTTCGTGTGTTTTTGCACGGGAACGCCTACTCTGCATATCATTAGTGTTAGTTGTCGCTCTCATCCGTGGCGATGTTTTTTGCGGAGGATATCGCTGGGAAACTGGCGATATGGGCAGTTTGCACCAGCTTGAGAATAGGGCAATAAGTCTATCGCCACTTTTGCGGCGCTAAAGTGCCGGTAAGTCGGCGATAAGTCCTTGAGAATATGCCCCTTAGTTTTTACCTTGGACAATTTGGTTCATGCTCCAAACTCGCAAATTCTCCCCACGTTTATGGGTAGGGACTGTTCTTCTATTATAGACTTTATTTTTGTCCCTGCCCCTCTTTTCTGTTGATGACTCACTTCAATATTTCACATAGCATCTTCAGTGATCATAAGCCGGTATCTAATACTCTGAGCTGGTGGCAGCCCATTTCATCTTGTGTTCAGGGGTCCCTGGGTGTTTACTCACTTTCTGATCAGGGCAGGCATATCAGATGGGCAATGGTTGAGCGAAAGATTTAAACATCTTTTGTTTTATAGCTGTGCACAGGACTTTGCCATTTGTTTAGACCCCATTGCTACTGATTCTTCAATACTAGAGGCTTTGGGACATATCTCTAAAAATACAGCCATGCTATTATCTTGCCAGGTCTCCAATTCCATCGCTTCAGACCTTAGATGGTTTGACTCAGGTTGTTGAGAGCCCTGAGGACCATAAAAACAGTATTAAAAGCTAACCCCAGAAATAGTACACTCGTTGCCACTTGTCGTAAAAACTATCAGCTTGATTTGAAGAGACAGAAACATGAATCGAGTGTACAAGCATGGGATGATCTAGCTCAAGCAAGCACATGGAAAGATAGCTCAACGTTCTGGCACATTATAAATCAACCACACTTTGCTCAGGGAAATGGAGTTGCGTTGGGCCACCACATCGCTGCCAGTCAATGGGTGGCTCATTTTAAAGGCATTTATAACCATCCAGTGCCTCCAGAGCAGGCAGTCATCCCAGTGCAGCCTCCAGTGGTAGGTCAAAGTTGATCTTTAATCTAAAGTAAATCATCCTGGGGATCCAAAGTCTAACAAGGGACTAGGCCCCGGGCCAAGACGGTATACCCCCAGATCTGTTTCTTAGTGAGGTGGCGGTTTGGGGTCCAACCTTAACTCAGATCCTAAATGCCTCAGTGAGAGAGGGGCCGCCCACTTTCTGGTCTTCCTCAGAAATTGTTCCAGTTTTTAAAAAGGGGGATAAAGATAACCCACAATGTTAGCATCCCATATGACCTCATTGATTTTGTTGCAAAGGTTATGGGCTGTGGGTTGTTGTCATGACTGACTAGCTGGGTGGACGAGAATAATATGATTTTTGAAGTGCACTACAGCTTTAGGCAGGGGAAGTCTGCTGTAGACCAGTGCCTAAATCTGTACTTAGTGGTCAACAAATAAATCGTTGCCGCTCTGAATCTCTCCACCTCGTATTCGTGGACCTCACGTCGGATTATGATAGGATTAATTGGGATAAACTATGGGGTATTTTATTGGGGATGGGGGTTGACCCTAATATCATATATTATCTGCTGGACCTTCATGTACACACTACTGCATCAGTCTAGTCAGGGAGCCAATACCGATTGTTTCAAAACAGAAAGAGAGGTCCGGCAGCGGTGGATTCTTGTCCCTTTTTTATTCACCCTTTATATTAATAGCCTTCAGCAGGCTTTGCTGGAGACTCAAGCTGACTGCCCCCGGGTAGGCAATCGCCCACTCCCTGTTTTATACGCAGATGATGTGGTCTTAATGACCCGGACTGCAAGGAGATTGCAAGTTCTTTGAAACTCTTTTGTTGATTTTCTGGGGGAGTTAGACCTGGCAATTAATCTTTCTAAATGATATGTCATGGTGGGGGGCTCAATATTGGCCAAATCGCTTTCTTTTAAAATCTGTTATCAAACTATTGCTAAGGTAAAGGTATTTTCATATCTAGGAGACCTGTTTGACTCCAGTATGCCGTGGAAACCCCTGGTGGGTGGTGCTAAGACTGAGGAGATTTTGAAATCTATTGCCACAGTTCTCCAGGTTGCATCAAGGCTGGACAGTAAACCACTCAAGACCCCAATGAAGATAAATCAGGCTAAATGCATTTCTAAGGCTTGTAAAAAAATTCTTGTTACAGGCCTATAAGCTGGTAATTAATACCCTATTTCTCTCCTACCATTTCTGGCGAACATTCTCCAAAAACTAATTAACACAGAGCTTTGAGGGTGCCTCAAATCCCATAGCATTCTCCTCTCCTCTCAATCGGGTTTACACCCCTGTGATGGTACATTGTCGACACTTCTCGAGGTTACTGAGGAACTTAATGCCACTTTTGACAAGGGTGGCACTGCGGCTCTCATCTTCTTGGATCTGAGTGCACCTTTTGGCACTCAGATCCAAGAGGTGCTATTCAGGAGACTTGAGGAGTGTGGAATCACTGACATGGCCTTGTGATGGTCTTAGCAGACTGCTCCTTTCAGATTAACTCCAAGCCATTTACCGCAAAACAAACCTGTCACCCCCAAATGTTTTTCAAATCAATACATTCCATATATTTTTAGCCAATACGAATTGTGAAGGGCAGGGATACTCTCTGAGGTATATTTCTAGATATATTTATTATTGTATGTTAGGTCGCTGAGCAAATTGATCGGTGGTGTAGCAACAGAATCGTTAGAAAGTTGGTATGCACTCATAACATATTTCATTCCCAGCCACTGACATATGGCAGTGTTTGATTACACAAGATGGCGATCAAGTTCTTCCAACTTGGCCGCCATAGTGCAGCTGGTTGCGATTCTGGCAGTACCGCACTCGTTCCCTTTCAAGTGTATCCTATTAGGAAGAATCTTGCCTGAATATCCTCACTGGAGGCAAGATGCGCTCTACAAATCTACTGAATGATTGATTGATTGTTTGACTGATTATAAATCTACAGGCACATGCATCAACCATTTTTGCGAGCGCAAACGGTGCGATTTGCAAAAATCGTCCGTTTGCGCCCGCAAAAATGGCATTTGCGATGCATCAAGGTTCAAGGCACTCGCAATTTGAGAATTCGCAATTAATTGTGAGTTCTCAAATTGCGATAGCATTTAAGGAATCGCATTTTGCGATTCCTTAAATGCAATGCAAGAACCACTTTGAAGTAGCGATTTCGCTACTGGGGGCCCAAATTACCATAAAGTTGAACTTGATGTTAATTTGCAAAAACTTTGAAAAATGCACTAAAGTGCATTTTTCAAAGTTGTAGGTTACACACACACATGTCCTTGGGACATGTGTGTGCGCAACATTTGTGCACAGATCAATTTCAGGGGTGCAACAGGGTGTCCTTTTGACACCCTTGCACCCTTGAAATTGCATGCGCAATTTGCGAGTACCAATTGGTACTCGCAAATTGCGCATGCAATTTCCCATTCATTCCTATGGGCCTGTAGGCCCATAGGAATGAATGGGAAGCCATTCCTTATTTGCGACTCGCAATTTGCGAGTCGCAAATAAGGAATGTGTAGGAATCGCTATTTTTATAGCGATTCCTACATGCATAGGCTTTTGCGAGTCCTTAATTGCGATTCCTTAATAATCGCAATTAAGGACTCGCAAAATCCGACCTTGATGCATGTGCCTGATAGAGTGTTGGAGTAGTGACTTCCTCCCCTTTTTTTTCTGAAGTGGACATGAGCTTCTACTGGACAAGAATGGAAACCTGACCGATAATGGTGAGTGGGCTGTGGCCACTCTAATTATCCTTGAGACAGATAGGGCCTAGCTATGCCTGCTTCGGGGTTAATTCCTGAAGCTCACGGCTACTGAGCTACTGAGCGCAGCCAAGCAGTTGCAATTGAAAGGAATAGGGTGCCATCTGGAACACTGTAAAGTCAGCTCTTGAGGGATTTGTGTGTCTGTTTGACCATGAGTTTTTCTTTTAAGTATGAGTGATCGGCGATCACATGTATCCTCAGTTTACACCTTGATTGTTTTTGTAAATATGGGTGCAAGACTAAAGACATTCTGCAAATAGTTTCAATAGTTGCTATCAGAGGAAAATGTACTAGCTACCTGGCATGACACCATTTAGTTGAAGAATAACCTTACAGTTGTTCTGCCATGTCTTGTCTGGTATGTAGGAGGTACAGTGATTGGGACCATGTCCATATAGAGAGAGATATCCTCTTCAATATGACCTACTTTTCCCCTATGACACGCTTCACAATTTCTTTGTAGAACAAAATCAAGGAATCTTAGGAGCATGGATACCTGTTGAGGTTAGGGAGTTCCACATTTCACTGGCATCTGTTTTACTGAGGTTTGGGGATGGTTGGATAGTGAGGGATGTGTATGGGGATTGTTTTGTTATGTTAGGTGCTGGTGGTGCCATGAAGAAGAGTGACAGAAATCAGCATGGCTATTAGTTATATGATGAATTTTTTCAGTTGGTGTTTACACATGGTATTTTGATGGCAGTACATGGTGGTGCAGACGTTTTTGGCACATGGTTATTGGTTGATAGTACACATAAGCAGCATGTCTAATTTAAATTTAAAAACACGGAATTAAAGTTTGTGGTGAGGTGTGGAAGCCATTCTGAGCTTTATATATCAATTTTGTGTATTTGATTATAGGTTTGCCACCCCTTTCCGGCACCATTAAGCTTTGAATGAAGCTTACAATACTAATCTGCGTCCTAAGGAAGATGAAAGGTTATCTGGTCGTGTAGCACCTAAACGCACACCATCACCAGAACATGGGCAGAATGAAGGAAAGGACCAAATGTTAGACACAAGAAACTGCCAATTAAAGATATAGGCATCATAATATGGACTGATAGAAACTATCTAATATTAGACACAAGAAATTGCGAATTGACCACGATAAGAGGCACCCTTGCCCACAGACCCCCTGCACCCCAAGCAAAATTCTGCAACACTATCTTCACCTCATCGCCCTCTAGCAATCGACTCTCACCACTACAACCTACACAGCGACCTCAACTTTCACATGAACAACCCCAACAACGCCAATTCCATCACCCTCCTAGAGAACCTGACCAACATCGGCCTCACCCAACTGGTCACCGAACCCACACAAAAAGTCAAACACACACTCGACCCCATTTTCACCTCTAGTGACAGAATCAAATTCAGCCACACCACAGAACTCACCTGGACTGACCACACCATCATACACTTCACCATCGCCGATGCCCAGCACACCATATCCAGGTATCAGATTCTCCCCCACACCGCAGCTAGAGCAAGGTCACGGAAACTCAGTGGTCACAGGCCCTCACCACCTTCCAACACGAGGACTCAACAACCAAGCTGTCTAGAACTTCACAGCCTGGATCACTGACTGAGCAGACAGAGTCGTCCCACTAAAACCTACAAAATCAAACAAGATCTCCAGACATGCCAGGTGGTACACCCAAGAAATCAGGACCACCAAGCGAAACTGCCACCAACTGGAGAAACAATGGCACACTACTAAGAACCCCACCGACAGAGCGTCTCACAAAGCAGCTCTTAGCAAATACCACAGGCACATCAAGGAAGCCAAGAAAGCAGCCATCTTCACCTTCATCAACTCCGCGCCCAACCACACGAAGAAAGTCTTCAAAATTGTCAAGGAATTCTCCAACACGAAAGCCATAGAAAATACCATCCACCCCTCCCATGAACTCTGTGACACCCTCACAGACTACTTCCACAGCAAGATCATCAACATCTCCAAAAACGTAATCATCCAACCCACCACCCTCAACCCCAATGACCTCAACCATCCAGCGAACATCAGCCAAGCCTCTTGGGATCCGCTCACCGCACTGACCACCTCAGCCATTATGTCTTCCATCCACTCCAGGGCACCCACCGACCCCAGCCCCCACCACCTCCAGAACCTTGCAGTGAACCCAATCAGCACACAGCTCACCAGCATCCTCAACACCTCCATCTCCACTGCAGATGTCAGACCCCTCCTAAAGAAAGCCTCCGCCGATCCCAGTGATCTCAATATCCCTGCTCTCCCACCTAGCCAAAGTACTAGAGAAAGCCCACAAGCAGCAGCTCACCAAATTCCTGGAACAAAACCACCTACTGGACACCTCACAATCAGGATTCCAGGTCAACCACAGCACTGACACCGCACTGATTGCTGCCACAGATGACATCAGACCATGCCTCAAGCATGGAGAAACTGTGGCCCTGATCATCCTTCACCTCTCCACAGCGTTTGACACTGTCTCCCACAACACCCTCATCAACAGACTCCACAACATAGGCATACAGCAAGACACCCTCAAATGGATCGCTTCCTTCCTCACAGGATGCACACAGAGCATCTGACTGTCTCTCTTCACCTCTGCGCACAAAGACATCATATGTGGCATACCACAAGGATCATCCCTCAGCCCCACACTTTTCAACATCTATATGGCCCCCTTCACTGACATCGCCAGAGCCTACGAACCCAACATAATCTCCAGTGCAGACGACACCCAACTGATCCTCTCACTCACTGAGGACCCCACCAACGCCAAAACCAACTTCTGCAATGCTATGACCAATGTATCCAAATGGAAGAAAGACAACTGCCTCCAACTCAACTCTGAAAAAACTGAAGTACTGATCTTTGAGAAGAGCACCTCCGCATGGGACCACAGCTGGTGGCCTGCAGAACTCGGACCTACACCCACACCGACAAACCATGCACTCAACCTAGGCATCATCCTCGACAGCCAACTGACCATGAAAAGACAAGCCAACGCAGTCGCCTCCTCCTGCTTCCACACACTTTGCATGTTCTGCAGAATCTTTAGATGGATTCCACCCAGCACCAGAAAGACCGTCACTCAGACCCTCGTTACTAGCCGCCTTACTACAGCAATGTCCTCTACACTGGCATCCCCACCCAGCTCCTCAGAAGACTCCAGACCATACGGAACGCCGCAGCCAGAATTATTCTGGACCTCCCTAAATGAACCCACATCTCTCCCTACCTGAGAGAACGCCACTAGTTCCCAATCCAGAAGAGATGCCTGTTCAAGATCCTCACACATGCCTACAAAGCCCTCCACGGCCTAGGACCAGCCTACATAAACAATCGACTGAACTTACTCCACCCCTCTAGACACCTGCACTCCTCCTCACTCCCCCTCGCCTACACCCCCGCATCCATCGCAGCTGCAGAGGTGGCTGCTCCTTCTCCTACATCACTGCCAAGACCAGGAACAACCTTCCCCTCCAGCTTCGGACAGCCCCCTTGCTGGCAAACTTCAGAAAGAGACTCAAGACCTGGCTCTTCAAAAGCAGCGCCCAGATACCCCTAGGGTAGACAGTGTGCACTTTACAAATGCTGTTTGGTTGATTGATTGAAAGTTAGACTCAAGAAATTGCGAATTGGAGATGTAACCACAAAACTATGTTTTTTGATGATACTATTTAATGCAAAGTTGAAAAACCATGCTTTAGAAAAACTGAAGACAGAGAGGTGGGATAAAACCTATTGGGGCAGATCTACAAGAAAGTGCCGCAGCGTGGCGCTGCAAGCCCTTTGGCTGCGCCACGCTGCGGCACTTTCAGAGCACAGGAATGCGACATATTTACAAGAATATGTCGCATTCCTGTGCTTCTCCTGCGCTGGCGCACAAACAGCTGCCAAGCGCCGGCGCAGGCACCCTTGCACCATGGTGCAAGGATGCCTGCGCCATGGGGAGATTGTTTCTGTGCAGGAAGGGGCACCTTTCTGCACAAAAACAATCAGTACAGGCTTTTCCTCTTTCAATGCGTGCTGCAGAATGCAGCACGCATTGAAAGAGGAAAACGAGGAGAAATGAAAACATTTCTCCTCGGTGCGCCTCGCTACGCCACCTCTAGGGTGGCGTAGCTTTCAGACGCATCTCCAGAGTTACGATTTCTCGTAATTCTGGAGATGTGTCTTGTTCCATGGGTGTTGCGTGGGAACACCCACAGCAACACCCATGGAACGCCCCTTCACCGCAAAGTGCTGCGTGTGAAGGGACGGTATTTACAAGGAGAGGAAAAGTCACGCATGGTGGCTTTTCCTCTCCTTGTAAATATCGAGGAGCCCCCTGCGCCACCAGTACGTCACGAAAAGTGACGTACTGGTGGCGCAGGGGGCTTGTAAATCTGCCCCATTGTTTGTATTGTCGTTAATGTCTTGACGTTAAAAATGTTGATCTGATTTTAATTGGATGATTCTGTGTGTTTGTGTATGAATGTGGTAGAATGATGGAGTTTTAGGGTTGAATTTCAAGAGTGGAATGGAGGTAGCATGTGATCAATAGTAAAGGATGTGGGTACATGGGGTAGCTGTATTATGATACATTGATGAAACAGCTCAATTTATAGATAAGGAGTATTTAATAGTAAATGTCTGAAATCTGACAAAAATAGTTCGTACTGAAGAATGGAAATACATTTTTGTGATGTAATAAAAATGTATTCATGACATTATTTCTACGGTTCAGCTCTGTATTGGCTAAAAAGAGATTGATTATTAGGTGAGGTCCACCTGCATATGAAAGAAAAATGGGGTTGGTGGGTTTGTTTTTCAGGTTCCTCTGTTCCGTACACCACATTAGTGTTCTCAGGGACCCCTTGTTGCTTTATTTTTTCACCTCCAAACCATATGCATCCTTCATGGAGTTGGTTGTCATTGGTGTTCCCAAGGGCTCTTCATTGAGTCCTAAGCGCCTTAATATTTATGTTCCTCCACTCGCTGACATTGTGGAAGCCTTTGGCTTCTTCCTACTTTCTACGCAGAGGATACTCAGTTCATCACCATGCTCCCAGACTCTGGATGGACAGAAACTAGCTGAAACTAAGTAAAATAGAGATCCTCATACCTTGGCAACCAGCTATGTCTGTTAGGGACCAAGTGGTGGCCAGTAGCTCTTATTCCTGTACCTGCACCAAAACAAGTGGTGAAAACCTTAGGTATCTGGCTGGACAACCATCCCATCTCAGACTTGACCAAAAAATCAATGCAGTTGTGCCTGCTGTTCTGGTCTTCTTAAATGCCTTGGGAAGATCCTCTAGTCACTGCCCTCCTCCAACTAAAAGACCATGTTTATGTTTATGGGATTTGTAAAGCGCGTGACTACCCTTGGGCATCTCAGCGCTAAGATGATACCATAGTCCAAGCTTTGAGCATTTCATGAATGGATCATGGCAACATGCCTTTATCTTGGAATTAATAGGGTCCCTCTCATAAGACTTCACTTATGAGTACTATCTTTATGTCCACACTCAGGCCAGATCTCCATCCCAAGTGCGGACAGAAATATAGTACTCGTGAATGTCCTTTGTGAATTCCCAAAGACGTAAACTTAGATGTTTAGTCTAGGTTTAGACCAAATGTCTAAGTTTACTTTTGTGAATCAGGACCCATATTTTTTTGCATCAAAGTAGGACTTTACTGTGGCTTACAGCTTTCCTTCACAGCCTCACCCAAGCAATGTGTAACCCAATTTACTGCTCTATGTTCAAAGTCCACAGTAGAAGAGTTCCATATGGCTCCTCATTCACTCCCAAGTTTTCTCACTATCTGTGCCTCCTGGCTCATCTCTATCTGGTTGGCCTATGATGCCTACACAGAGAGTACTGTACACAAATGTACACAAAAGAATATACAGTTTCGAACACGAAAAAAGAAATATTTTCAAGGATGTCTCAATTTACAAGCCTCCTGGATAAGTTTTGATATATATATATATATTTCTTCAATCCAGATTTAAAAAGCATCTTCATACTGGAACTATGAGCTCAGTCCCTGCCGACATAGTAACTATTCCTCAAATCGCATATGCTCACAGCGTGGGCTGCTCTTTCTCCATCCTTGGCCCAATGCTTTGCAACCTCTTATGGTCTTCTCTCGGATGACTTCTGAATCTACTCTGTTAGATAAAACATCTCCAGTGACTGCTATTCACTTGAATCATTATGATCTAGATGCCAGCTAACGTTTACTGCATTTTCTTTAGCACCTAGAAATAGCTGCCACGTTTTATAAATCTGCATTTAAATTCTTCATTGTCAGTATAAGCTAACTTTAAGCCAGACTAACTATCTGCTCCTTGATCTCTCTTGTGCGTACAGCGGGCATCTTCGTGCAGGGTGTGACAGGATAAAAGAAAGCCAACAAAACCCAAAGATGTGCTTCCACAATAATGGGCCCAAAACACGCATCAGTTGGGGGAAGGATTGAGCCCACAGAGAACATCAATTCCTGCAGAAAAGAATGGGATTTTCCTGAGGCGGTGTCTTAATGATTCGAGTGACTGAAACAATGTTGATGATTATATTTTTGTTTCTTGTTGTTTCTTTTCAGCACTTTTAGAATTTAAGGTATTAAAACATAACCTGAGTGACCATAATCCCCTAACAGCTATATTTCACTGGGACAAAAAAACCACGGGAGTAGTATCTTTATATAAGGAGCCTATTACCCTGACTGATCAGGGACGAAGGGTGAGTTGGGCTCTATTGCTCCCTCAGTCTTTGTTCAAAACTTGGTTTCCACATGTCAGGTTGATTTTCATTCTTGTCTGTCTGAAGAAGAGTTAGCTCAGGGCATTTTGAAGTCCTTTTCTAACATTTACAGGTTTATTAAAATCACGCTCTGTAAAGCTGGTTTTTCCCCTGTGACACATGAAGTAAGATGGTTTGACGGGCAGTGCTCCAAAGCCCATAAGGATCTCTGGAACCTTCTACACGCGACGCCCCATTGCCAAGAGAAGATAAAAAGCGCTAGGGCTGTTTACAGAACGTAAAGCCCAGCTTAAAGAGGAGGCTTGGGACAAGCTATTGACCGCTAGTCTGCAATGAGACAGCTCTGCTTTTTGGAGAGCTGTTAAGTCCCCTTTTTTTAGCAATGATCACCTTTCCAATCAGGCCTGCACTATCTCACCACAGGCCTGGTCATTTAAGGGCATCTACAGCTCAGAAGATGAGCATGGATCACCGAAGGATATGAGTAATGATCAGCAAGTAGTCTTTCATCTTCCTGAGGTCAGAGCAGCCATCCTTCAACTGCCATCAAACAAAGCTCCGAGGCCAGATGGGGTGCCAGGGGATCTTTTTAGAACTTGTATAGATTTGTGTGCCCTTATGCTGGCGTTACATTTAAATTCAGCAACCACCGGATCTCTCTCATTAAGTTGGTCTCAATCAATAATAGGCCCTGTTTTTGAAAAGGGCAATAGGTCAGATCCCACCTCTATCAGCAAGTGTTAGGTTTGGCCCTAATGGGGAATGCACTGAGCACTTTAAATTGCGTCGTGTGTTTCAGCAAGGCTGTCTCTTAGAACAATTTTTATTTGTTTTTTGTATTAATCAAATAGAACAAGCCTTGACTGACCCGGGTGTGGATGTCCCTAAAGTAGGAGGCCGTTTTCTACCAGCCCTGCTTTATGCAGATGATACAGTTTTAATTGCTCGAACAGCCAGCTCGAAGGATTACAAAAACTTCTTAATCTTTTTATTGGTTTTATGACTAGTCTTGACTTGACGACAAACTTCTCGAAATCACATGTTATGAGGTTTGGTCCACCCAACACGAAAATTAAGAAATACGTAGTAGATGGACACCACATCAGTCAGGTAGACAAGTTTAGATACTTAGAGGTCCAACTGGATTCCGGACTAAATTGGCATTCGTTTGTAACAAAAAATATTATGTCCTTTAATAGAGCGACGTTTAGCATCAGCGATTTTTCTCGCCAACTTGAGCGCACTCACATACAATCGGTCTTGGAAATCTACAGGGCCAAGTGCGTCCCACTAGTGAGCTATGGTAGTGGAATACGGGGTTATGGTCGGGTTGCCTCAATGTAAGTGGCAGAAAATATATTTTTAAGGGGCCTCTTGGGAGTTGCACAAAGTGTACCTCACGAAATTGTCCACGAAGAACTGGGGGGCCCATTACGATGGCGGGCGGACAAAGTCCGCCCACCACCGTAACGGTAAACGGGACCGACCGCCAGAGGTGCAGCGGTCCCGCTGTGCACATTAGGATGCAACCGCCACCCTGGCGGTCGCATCCCACATATTTAACATTGTGGCGGGCGGTGCTGTAAGCAGCATCCGCCACAATGTTAAATATGCATGTTGTGCATTGCATGCACAACGTGACAGGCACCGAGCGGTGCCTGCCACCTTGTGTATGCCAATGAAGGGGGGTACCATAGGTACCCCCCAAGTGCAGCCCTCCACCCCCCGGGGGCCCGTAGGCATCGCTGCCATGGAAAGGCCTTTCTGAATGCCCATTATAATATGGATGGCGGTGCCTGCAAGGCACCGCCACCATATTGTCTCCCTGTTCCGCCCGGTCGGCAATCCGACCGGCGGAAAAGCGGCGGACGTACTTTCTGTCCGCCGCTGTACCCCCCGCCATGCTAATGTGGTGGGGGTAAATGGCGGACGGGGAGTTATCGCGGGCGGATCATAATGACCCCCTGGGTTTGGGTTATATTGTTGACCAGCTTCGACTCTGCCCTTAAAACTCTGGCATTCAATTTGGACAAAAGAGGAACTTGGTTTTAACAGATTAATATTGCAGGATTGTTTAAAACTGGATAAGCCTTCTTTGATCCCGTGGTTGGCTTATTTTGCATAACATGAGGTCTCTAGGGAGGTCTGACCTGTTTGTTAATCCGAGCAGTATAGTCCGCTCTGATGGTAAATGGGTTGAAGCTGCATTTATGGACAAGGTGACAGCAGACCGTGAGGATTCTGCATTACTGAAACTTTGGATGCAACATGCGATTTTAGTAAAAACTGTCAGTAATGTAGAACCCTATTTGATTAGAAATATGACACGACACCAACGCCGCTTGTTGATTTATTTCAGGCTGAACTTATTCCCTTGATTCGTTTCTTTCAATAAAGGTTGTTTCAAGGACTCAGACTTGCCCCTCTGTAACTGTGACAATACTTCGGTCAATGATATATTACATTTTGTTATGATTTGTCCAAAATACAATACCTTACGACACAAGTTTCTGCGACCAATTTTAAAATCAATGAATTTTACTCAAGTCAGGCTGGCATTACTGTATTTACAGTTTTTAAATTCTCCCACAATGTGCTCCTCTCTTGTACGTCTTCTCTCGGGGTTTTAATGTGAGTGTGAGTATGTCAATGATCATTTTTGTTCTTTTTAATTGACTTGGATTTTATGATTTTATTTGTAAACTCGAATAAAGATTATGAACTGAACTGACTGAAACAACTCGAGTCCAGTGCTTCAAATGGGAAAAATAAGAGCAGGTACTCATTAAATTGAGCTACGGGCAAGACTAGTGGGCAGGGTTAGAGGCGGGCGCAACATGATGATATGAAGACACTTCTATTGAGTATTATATTTGCCCTTGATAGTAGTTTCAAACTTTCCAAATGTGCAGATTAACCCATAGTTTTTGCATCAAAGTAGGACCTTACTAATAAAGGGTGGTGTGAAGACCTTCTGGGAACAAGTTGTAAATCATAATGGAAGGACCTTCTAAACCATGGGTGCAGCCAAGCCACAGTCCCATTAGCACATTCAGGCTAATAATCAGTGTGCACTTGTGTGATTGGTTTGTGCTCTTTTTTGATCATATAGATTTATAGGGTGAATACATCCCCAAATTTTGTATTGGATGTCGTATATGTAGAGGAAGTTGAGTATTCGTTATGGTAGTCTTTTCTTCTTTATTTGAAGACATGTGCAAAAACAAGGAACAGCCGACACGTGTTTCGCCCAGGGGCCAGCAGGCCAGGGCTTTCTCAAAGCGGAAAATCCTCTGTTAATAGGTTGTATTTCAATTAGGTGAAGGCATTCAGACCGCAGAGATTACCTGACGCGCAGAAGACGCTTTTTGCTGGTTACATCGGCTCTTCACCTAATTGAAATACAACCTATTAGCAGAGGATTTTCCGCCTTGGGAAAGCCCTGGCCTGCTGGCCCCTGGGCGAAACATGTGTTGGCTGTTCCTTGTTTTTGCACATGTCTTCAAATAAAGAAGAAAAGACTACCATACGAGTACTCAACTTCCTCTACATATACAACGTCCAATACAAAATTTGGGGATGTATTCATCCTATAAATCTATATGATCAAAAAAGAGAACAAACCAATCACACACGTGCATACTTACCTTGGAACAGGTGGCCTCTGGGTGAAACCACCATTTTGGTATGTGCCACAGCCCAAATTGGGTCTTGACAAATTGTGTTTGAATCCTGGTAACACCCACCAGCTACAAAGATTACCTAATAATCAGTGTGCCCCATGACAAAAAGCGTAAAAGTTTACAGACTGTTGCCACTATCAATTCTCACTATTAGATGTGATTTACGACAATGATTTTAACAAAATGTGTAAAACAGAATGATGAAGAAAAACATGAGATCTTTTACTGCATCGTAAAAGCATGCAGAAGTGTTCTGAAACATAAACATGTGAAAAACGTGAATAAAGAGATAAGAAAAATAGTTATATGCTTATGAAATGTAGACACACGTTTAAGTAATAAAACGGTCAATTTAGAAAATGTGCTGCTGATTATCTAAACATGACATAATGAAAAGAATGCTTACATAGTGAATCACATGAAAACAATTAAAATATTTAGTTTAAAGATGCTTAACTGTACAAGTTTTGCTGTTTTACTTTAGTAATATGTGAAATACAAACGTGAATAACAAAAGTGACACACATATTAATCACTTTGAAAAATGAAACGTGCGAAATGTTCTTTTTAGTAGTACTTAATATTGACATGTAACCTTTGGAGAAGAGACTAATGAGTGAATTTATTAAGAAAACTGAATTATTCATATTAATGTGTTTTTTTATAATAGAGTTAACGTGGTAATGGTTTTAATAAGTTTTCATGTAGGCCTCAAATGCTTCTTTTTCCTCGTTCAGAAAAGCAGAATTTAGCTGAAGTAGTCATTCCGGATGCTATGAGAACTTTTCAGAGAGTTTCCTTTTAATACTTATGAACAATAGGTCCCTTTCTGATTCAGCAACACTTTTGACGGAAATGTATCAATATAATTGCATAGCCAGAGAGAGTGTCTGGGAACGGACAGACAGTGAAAAAAATGAATTTACTTACTTCTGAGGAAAGGCTGCAAATTATAAAGTTGTTGAAATTGATGATTTGACAAAAGGATTACTTAATGCTCCCGGACTTCTTAGTGAGGTATTGCTCACACCATGAGCAGCCCACTGTGGATAACCAATGGAAACCATAACGTACAATAGAACTGATACATTGTGGGCGTATACTGAAACCCTTTGGTAGTATAATTGCCCCCATGGGGCTGGTTATCATTTTCAATTTCCCTGCCTGACATGCTGTCGGACTGAACTCTGATTTCTATGACCCTCCCAATTTGAACTGAACTTTCCGAACTGACTCAACCTGTACTTTACCGGCTGGTAAAGTGTGCAGGAATAACTCTTTGGCTGGAGAGTAATGGACTCAATCCTGTGTTTCCTTGCGTTTCAACTCTGCACATTTTGGTTTGTATAACCTAAATGCTGAACTTGATTTTTGCTATGTTCTCTCTCTTATCCTTTAGGTGATCAGCAAATGTTTATTTACTGAATCTGAATAATATTGTGTGACTATTTGTACTAAATGATTTCTATAAACATAGAGCCAGATGTATCAAGCATTTTTGCGTTCGCAAACGGGCAGATTTGCAGAATCTGCCCGTTTGTGAACACAAAAATTGCTTTTCTGATGCAGCAAACCTAATTTTGCGATTCGGTAACCTGTATTAGGAAGGGGCGTGTTTAGGGCATCCCTTCCTAATACCGAATCGCATCGGTATGTATGAATGTTTTGTGACTGCAATTGCGGTCGCAAAACATTCACATTTTACCACCTACTTGAAGTAGCTGGTAACCCATTCGTAAATGGAAGGGGTCCCCAAGGGACCCCTTCCCCTTTGTGAATGTTTGTAAAACCATTTTTAAGAGCAGGCAGCGGTCCCACGGACCACTGCCTGCTCTCAAAAAATGAAAAGAAAACTCTTCATTTTTCGTTTTGTAAAGCATCTCGTTTTCCTGTAAGGAAATCGGGCTACTTTACGAAAAAAAAAGATTGCTTTATTGAAAAGCAATCACGGACATGGTGGTCTGCTGTTCTCAGCAGGCCACCATCCCCGTGAATTTTGCGATTCCTAGGGGGTCGCAAATTATGACCTACCTCATTAATATTCATGAGGTAGGTCATTTGCGATCCCCTAGGAATCGCAAAAGGTGTACTATACACCTTCATACATTGCATTTTGCAATTTCCTAATTGCGAATCTTTGTGATTCGCAATTAGGGAATCGCAAAATGCTATCTACATACATCTGGGCCAAAAGCTTTAATGTGGTTTGTGTTTCTTGACCATTCAAATTGAGGCCTAGATAAATTATATACATTAACATTTTATTGTTTTGAGTCATTCTTGGTGTGAAATTGTTTGTCATTAATTTTATCAATGTGGGATTACAGAGAAATTGTTTATTGGTCTGCATGAATTTGGCATCTTCTTATTCAAGGTCCTCATAAGGATTTGCCCCATGTTCTCTTAATATCCAAGTCGCTGCTAGATCACATAAAAGATACATCGGAGGATCTATGGTTTTTAAAGTTATTTTTGATAATGGGCCCAGACAAGAAAGAGCTGGAGTATTATGACATTTTGTTTAGCTTCATGCTACATCAGTTATCTGGTAGCTTGTCGGATGGTTAGTTTGACTAATTAAACTAGGATATGAAGAGACATGATTAATAGTGATTGGGTTTGTTTTTTAGTGGTGAAGAGAATATTAGGGTTTTGACAGGTGATTGAGTTTTGACATTGACGAATATATTAAAATAGGCGCTAGTCGAGGTTTTCTCAGGAAGCGAATGAGATTCTCTGAATAAGTGGGTATCTATAATTCTTTTAGTTGAGCAGACAAAGTTGTTTGATGTCGTATTGTTTTGTGAAGTCTGTTTAAAAAGGACAAGAGAAAAGACGACGAACAAATTGTGAAGGAAGGGTCAGTGCAGTTAGGAGTTAGACTGACGTCATAAAGTGCCGTGCTGGTATTGGTGGTTGGTATAAAGCTGCACTGGTATTGGTGGTTGAGAACAAACAGTGATTCGTGGTAGAAAACAATGATACGGAAGAGATTTCAGCGAGTATAAAACAACAGATTGAGTTAGAGGAAAAGAATCATGACATTTTTGAAGTTGTTAAAGGCTTTAGTGCGAAAGGATGAGCCGATATCAACAAGGGAAGGAGTTCCTGTGGCTCCGGAAAGTACACCTGCTTTGCAGATGTCATTAGAGAAAGGATATCATACTTGTATTTGGTTAGAGAACTGGGTAAAATTCACTGAGATAGATGTTCCCTTAGCGTTTCCACAGTATGGAACATTTAGGGGCCGATTCCGATCTCGCTCGGACAGCCCTCCGAGGGCTGTCCGTAGCGTTACCTTACGACCTACTCGTCCCGGGAGCAGGTCCCCCCGAACGATGAAGTACGATGCGCAAATGTGTCCAAATCCCGAGCGACACGTACGCTCCGATTCAAGCTACATTTCCCCTACGAGCCGGATCCGCAAATGCTGAATAGAGCCGCCCGGAAGCAATTCTCACAGCAGTTTCCGGCCGGCCAAGTACGATGCGTAAGTCCTAAGCGCCGAACAGGTCGCCACCTCCAGCACGTCACAGCATCCGGAAGAGCAGTATATCAGGAACGATTCGCGCCTCAACTCGATCTACGCCTACGAGACGAACCAACCATGAATCCGCTCGAGCAGGTCATCCCTGTACTGTATATCTATGACCGGATCAACAACAGGAACCGACGCATACGTCGCAGATGGTAAGTCAGACACCCACCACACAAACAAACGTCACGAACCAGCGCAATGCAAAACACACATAGGGGGTGGATATCCCTCTCCACCAGCATTGCACAACAAATAGGGTGGGGGATGGCTATCACTACCAGCAGTCCCCACTCATAGGGTGGGGGATGGCTATCACTACCAGCAGTCCCTACTCATAGGGTGGGGGATGGCCATCACTACCAGTAGTCCCCACCCATAGGGGGTTGATGGCTACCACTACCAGCATTGTCCAGCCCATAGGGTGGGGGTTGGCTATCACTACCAGCAGTCCCTACTCATAGGGTGGGGGATGGCTATCACTACCAGTAGTCCCCACCCATAGGGGGGTGGCTACCACTACCAGCATTGTCCAGCCCATAGGGTGGGGGATGGCTATCACTACCTGCAGTCCCTACTCATAGGGTGGGGGATGGCTATCACTACCAGTAGTCCCCACCCATAGGTGGTGGATAGCTACCACCACCAGCATTGTCTAGCCCATAGGGGATTGGATGGCTATCACTACCAGCAGTCCCTACTCATAGGGTGGGGGATGGCTATCACTACCAGCATTGTCAAGCCCATAGGGGGGTGGATGGCTATCACTAACAGCAGTCCCTACTCATAGGGTGGGGGTGATGGCCATCACTACCAGTAGTCCCCACCCATAGGGGGTGGATGGCTACCACTACCAGCATTGCCCAGCCCATAGGGTGGGGGATGGCTATCACTACCAGCAGTCCCTACTCATAGGGGGGTGGATGACTATCACTACCAGTAGTCCCCACCCATAGGGGGTGGATGGCTACCACCACCAGCATTGTCTAGCCCAAAGGGGGCTGGATGGCTATCACTACCAGCAGTCCCTACTCATAGGGTGGGGGATGGCTATCACTACCAGCATTGTCAAGCCCATAGGGGGGTGGATGGCTATCACTACCAGCAGTCCCTACTCATAGGGTGGGGGATGGCAATCACTACCAGTAGTCCCCACCCATAGGGGGTTGATGTCTACCACAACCAACATTGTCTAGCACATAGTGGGCTGGATGGCTATCACTACTAGCAGTCCCCACTCATAGGGTGGGGGATGGCTATCACTACCAGCAGTCCCTACTCATAGGGTGGGGGATGACTATCACTACCAGCAGTCCCTACTCATAGGATGGGGGATGGCTATCACTACCAGCAGTCACTACTCATAGGTGGGGGGATGGCAATCACTACCAGTAGTCCCCACCCATAGGGGGTGGATGGCTACCACTACCAGCATTGTCCAGCCCATAGGGTGGGGGATGGCTATCACTACCAGCAGTCCCTACTCATAGGGGGGTGGATGACTATCACTACCAGTAGTCCCCACCCATAGGGGGGGGATGGCTACCACTACCAGCATTGTCCAGCCCATAGGGTGGGGGATGGATATCACTACCAGCAGTCCCTACTCATAGGGGGGTGGATGACTATCACTACCAGTAGTCCCCACCCATAGGGGGTGGATGGCTACCACCACCAGCATTGTCTAGCCCATAGGGGGCTGGATGGCCATCACTACCAGCAGTCCCTACTCATAGGGGGGTGGATGACTATCACTACCAGTAGTCCCTACTCATAGGGGGGTTGGCTAACCCCACTAGCATTCCCACCCATAGGGGTTATAGGCCAAACACCCCCCCTACCACCATGGCACGATTGTGTATTGTGTGGAAACTGCCTGCAACAGTGACACTGAATGGGAACACATACTGTAACTCACATCACAGTTGTGACCAAAAGGTGAATGTGGGGCCCAAACCCCAAGCATTTTGAGGAACATAGTGGGAATGGGGTTTAACCCCCCCTCACTACAGTGACCAAAAGGTGAGTGTGGGGTCTAAAACACCAGCATATCAGGAACATTGTGGTAATGGGGTTAAACCCCCCCTCACCACAGTGACCAAAAGGTGAGTGTGGGGTCCAAAACACCCGCATATCAGGAACATTGTGGTAATGGGGTTAAACCCCCCCCCCTCACCACAGTGACCAAAAGGTGAGTGGGGGGTCCAAAACACCAGCATATCAGGAACATTGTGGTAGTGGGGTTTAACCCCCCCTTCACCACAGTGACCAAAAGGTGAGTTTGGGCTTAAAAACACCAGCATCTGCAAACCAGCATGTATGATTCGTGGTCCTAACACCACAGGCAATGTAGTGGCAAAGTAGTGGTTGTGTAGCAAACAAACATAGATCTGTTGAGTGAAAGATTTATTTGTCGTCTAAAAAACCCTCTGCCATGTGCAGAAACGAATCACACATGGGGGCTGACAATGCCTACAATGTACAATTAGACAATGTAAGAAGTGAACAACATAATGCATACACACATATGTTCACTAACAGACACACATACCAAGGAATCCCGTGTAGACCGCAGCTTTTAGGTGATCAAGTCCCATGCCATGGCAGTAATGGGACTTACCAACCATGATGAATGTGCAGACTGATGAGGTAGGAGTCCCAGGGACAGTAGGAAAAAGCTACTACCAACATCCAGCCAATGGCCCACAAAAGCTATACCAATCCATGGGTGCAGATGCACAAACACAACCAGCCAGCCCCACACTGCATATCGAACACAACATGTGTGTGTGTGTCTCAGTGTACCCACGCCAGTACGACACATGATGTGGGGCTGAACTCCAATGAGACATATGTGTACACAGTGCAATCCAGAAGTATCACATGAATTGGGTACCTCTTTGTGGGCAATCAGGCATTGCAAGATGAGTGGGTTCACAACAGACTCATGTGACATAAGCTGGGCGGAACAGCAACCAACACAGCAAGAGACAGCCCACTACATCAGTACCCACAAGAACCCTACATTGTGGTGACAGTAGCCTGTATGATGATCCCTCTGTGATGTCAACTTTGGATGTTGCCCATACAGTGGAGCACAGTCACACGTGCGCACTGTGTCATGCCGTGACAGACCAACTTCCATCACACTCACACACAGAAAACACACTGGGCATGGCCTGTAATTTAATACCACCATGTAGGTAGGGGCCCAGACATGAGACAACTCACATTTTCCCACTCTCAATACCACACACCTTGATCTGCAACAATGTGCATCAGCTAAGCCCACATGGACTGGTGACATTGCACATGTACCTAGGACAATCCCAGGGGTGGAGGGGGGATCTAAGGTGTGCAAACTCATCACACATGGCCAGTCAACAACCCTTGTGAATGTCTGCCACACTGCATAGCATGAGGTACATGTGCATGACGTGAAACATATCAGGCACATTGGGATCCCTGTCACAGTCCCAGACCAATGAAGAGCCCTGGAAGACCCACAAAGAACAGATGTTGACACCATCTAACATTGAAGGCTAGGATCTGATGAGTGTGAGCAGTCACACACACATACAAGTGACCCAGTCACAGAAAGACACCACATAGTCAAAACAACCTGATGTTGGAAACACAAAAATGCATTGTGGAATCTTGAATATGTCCCATGTGCGTTTGCCCACATTCCAGGCCCTTTCATCAAACACACCCACGGATGACACCCCAATGACCAGTAGTTTTCCATGCACCTACATCCCAGAAACCTAGGTCAATGATGCTGGATAAACACAGGACAACTCAGCAAGCATCACAAACAGGAACATCTGCAGGGAATACAGGCTGTGTAGAAAAAGGGAAGGGAACACACAGAGACATGCTCACAGAACACACAACATGGGCTCCGTCAATGTCATGGAATAACACACTGCCATGAGGTGACTCCACACATGTGTAAGGTCAGCTGTGCCAAACGTTGGCTGTGCAGGGCTCTGTCATGTCAGCGTAAAACTTGGTCAGTGAGCTACCAATAACAACACCCTGAAAGCTCTGGTCACATCAGCCTGTGTACAGTAGTGACTCTTAAGTCATCTGCACAACATCAAAACACATGTATAGCAAGTTGCACTGATGACACAGATGATTTGTTCATCATTGATGCGCTAATCTGCATGTCCAGTGGAGATGGGCCCACAGTCAGGAAAAAGTACAATGTGCACAAATCTAAGCCCAACATATGTGCAACAGTGTAAGCCAAAGATGTGAAGTAGTGAAAAGAAGGTGACACTCCCTGTGCCTAGTTATTGGAATCATGACTACCTCAATTTGCAGCAAAGGATGACATGGCTACATACTGCAATAGGACACATATACCATGGACCACATGCAGTCCATCCCACCACAAAATCACTTTTCTTCAACAAACACAACAGCAACTTAATGACACTCATCAGCAACATCATGTACATTAAATGCAAAACTAGCAAATAACAAAAATTAGCTTTATTCAGCCTGCAAAAATAAACACTTTGAAACCAGGAGCAATCCAAAGGCCAATGGCCAGTCCATTGCAATTGTCCGTTCCGTGTGACATATGACTACTCGTCACACATTGCTTGCCTGCACTGCTACAGCCAGGGGACATCGCCCCTTCGAGGGGCATACATAGGGACAGGACAGGCACCACAGGGACAGGATCAGGGGATAGCAGTATGGGGCAGGGGAGGTGTGGTGGGTGCAGGAGTGTCAGTGGCAACTGCAGTGGATGTGTCAGGTACAGTGGGTGCCGTCACCACTGCAGTGCCCAAGTCAGACGGAGTGGATGGGGTCCCCACTGCAGTGCCAATGTCCAAAGGTGATGTTTGGGTCTCAGATGAAGTGGGTAGGTCAGATATGGGGGACACGGTCTCCACAGCAGTCGTAGGAACAGGCTGAGGGTGTGAGGTTGTGGTGGAAGTGCATGTGGAAGGGGGGGAGGGCCTAATCATTTTGGGGATGGTGTACCTGTGTGTGGGGGAACCTGGGGCAGGGTGTGGCTTGGGAACCCTAGGAGTGGGGGCTGGAGGACGGAGACTGTGTGGTGGTAGTGCGTGATTGTGGTGGGGTCTTGCTCTTCCTCGTCCTGGGGGATTTGCGGGTGGGGGCCTCAGTGTTCCTGCTCCTGAGGGAGGGTGTGCGGGGGGGTCTACCCTCTGTGTGTGGTGACTTCCTCTTCCCCTTGTGAGTTAGACCTGATGGATCTGTGGGGAAGAGGCCATGGTCACATAGGAAGAGCTTGGAAGGGGGGGTTGCAGGTGAGTCAAGGG
Source organism: Calotriton arnoldi (assembly GCA_963921515.1). Lineage (NCBI taxonomy): Eukaryota > Metazoa > Chordata > Amphibia > Caudata > Salamandridae > Calotriton > Calotriton arnoldi. The sequence goes on along the minus strand of CAWUFW010001750.1, from coordinate 2,519,482 downwards.
AAGGGGTTTTGGAGGGAGAGGTATCTGAGGACTGCGGAGTGGTTGTGGAGGCCTGTCTGTGTGTCTGTACCCTATCCCCTGTGTGTGTGCCATCAGTCCCCTGAGTGTGCGTGCTTGTGCGTTTTGCCTTGGACTGACATTGCTGTGTGCTGCTTGTGTCTGTTGTTGTTCGTGCATGTGCCTGTGTCAGTGTGCGTTGGGCAGGTAGGGTAGTGGGGATTGTGGATGGGGCAGAGGTAGGAGGGGTGAGGGACTGTTGGAGGAGGGACACTGCTGCCGTCAGTGAGGAGGCCATGGACTGATTGGTCCGCTGTCGGGCAGACATGTTTGCTGAGATGCCCTCTTGAATGACACCAATTGTGTCAATCGACCGGTGTGAGCATGGAGGACACTCAGCATCGATGTCTGCCCCACATGGATCTGCTTCAGCAAGTCCACAGACTCCACACTCAGGGCAGCAGGGGAGACAGAGGCAGGGGGTGCGGTGCCTGGACTAAAGGAGACATACTCCTTCACACGGGAGGCTCCACGGACATCTGGGATGGGAGCAGCTGGGAGGGTGGAGATGGTGGACAGACTCGCTAGTTGTGGCCTGTGGTCCTGTAACACCCGCCTCCACAAGGGAGTCCTCACTGGAGCTGCAGTGTTCCTCAGCTGAGGTGGTTGCTGCTGAGTGTAACTCAGTGTGGCTCCCCTCACCCTCCGTGCCACTGGGTTCCTCTGCCTCATCCACAGCAGACCCAGTCTGGCTCTGCGCCTCCTCTTGGTCCGTGGAGCTGTCTCCTCCAGTAGCCAAAGATGATGCTGTAAACAAGGATGAAAAACATAATCACATTAGTCACATGTATTGACTTGACACATGACTGTAATTGCAGCACATCACAGAGCAAGCCCTGGCATTAACAGAAAATCATTGCTTAAATGAATGACACATATGTGAACCAGGCACATGTCAGTTTGGCAGTCACCCATGCTCCTCGTACCCATCCTGGCAATGGACCCATCTGTCTGGTGCATGTATGATGTCACCAATGATATGTGCAAATATGCACCACATTGCCAGTTTACTTATCTGCAAGGATTGTGAGTGTAATGTGTCATTACACACATATACCATCTCCTGTCAGTGACTCAGTACTTGTGTCAGCAAATGGGCTGCCCGTGGTCATTGTTGATATGACGGATATGCTTCCATCCCCAGACACCATGATGGCCTCATGTCTTGATAGTCAATGCTACAATGGAGTTCATGCAGGACAACTGACAATGCTGCAGGCTCCAGAATGGCATGTGGGTCACCATGCCACACGCCTGTCTGGCCAATGAGTCATTACTGGCTCCTGTCACAGGGGCAGTGCATCCAAAAACAACAGTCTGCACCGTGTCACACTCATGTTTTTGCGGTGAATGCAAGTTCTGTAGTGGTCAAGTACACATGTACACCCCATGCTACCCACATTAGAAGGAATCTGATGATCACACGTTCACCAAATGAGACATTTGAGTGTGTGATAACACAAATCAGTATACACGAACACATTACAGGCTGACGAGAACTAAGTAAAGCTGCTTGCACATTAATGTGGAATACACCATTAGGCACAGTCCAGTGATTACACACATATGTTCTACCCTATGTGCAGATCCAACAGCCACAAATCAGATGTCAGTACATCCTAAACATTTTACCACTCCTGAAGTCCAAAAAGCTATGCCACTGCACAATGACACAGAGTCAGACACCTGATTGCACATTTCGCAATGGTTATGATGTTGGATGACACCCAGGATTAGGAGGACAGAGTGTCTCGGATGGCCGGAGTTGCCATACCTTTCCTGGACCATGTGCAACATGTGATTACCAGGAACACTTGGCAGGTGGCTATGCATCAGTTACACGCATGCATTTCATTGCTCTGAGGCCCCAACATTGGTCTTACCTGCTGCATAGGTGTGTGGTCAATACCTCAGACACCTATGGTGACCCAGGTCAGCAATTAGAACATTTATGTATGGCCACACAGAGTACAGGTCAGATTTCTGTCAATGTGCTGACACACGTCAGACAATAGCCCCACTCATGAAGCCCAAATCAATGCACCTGTAGCAGATGCTGTTCCCAGCATCAACCTTGGACAACAGCAACGACACACAACCCAAGTGACACAAGACACAGACCGAAAGGGACACACCTGGGTATCATATGAGAATGTGGCATCACCATATTTAGCCACATGAGTCTTGTCTCAGCAGACAGACGAACTGTGGGAGTGTGACCAGGCTGAAGGGGTGCAAATTGCATGTTAGACATAGTTCACCAAAAAGACATGAACTTACCCCCTCCTTGCTGCTGTCTGTCCTTCAACTGCCCACCCAGGTCAGGGAAGACCACCGTCAGTATCCGGAGCATGTGGGGAGTCAGTGTCCATCGTACGCCCCGTCTGCGTGGAGGCGACAGCTTCAGCTGGACTCTGGCTATCCTCCTGGTCCAGCCACGAAGGTCCTGCCACCTCTTCTGGCAGTGGCGGATGCGGCGTTTGAAGACCCCCACAGATCTTACTGCCCGGACGATGGTCTGCCAAATCTCCTGCTTCTGATGGGCATCAACCTGCATGGATGAAAAAGTAATACACCATTGCCACACATGCAATATGTCTGTTCATCACACAGTTGGACATACATGTCATTTGCTGAAGGGCATATGATGTAAACAGGGAGTGCAACTATGGACAGGGGCAGTTGTCCTGTGTGCAAGCCAGCATTGCCAACATGATAACAGTGCATGTTAATCCAAAGCAAAGACAAAATGACATTTCTCAGGAACTGCACCTGTACATTACTTGTTTCTACACACTTGGAGACTTACAATTACTCAGTGAGCATGCTTGCCCTTGGTGAACACAATGCTAGTAGTGCTAGTCAGACAGCATGCACAATTAGAAAGGCAGTGGACTGCACACTCACCTGCTCCCCTGGCTTCCCATACAGCTTGCTGTACTGTGGCAGGAGGCCGTCCAGCAGGGCCTGGTTCTCCTCCTCAGTGAATGTTGGGGCCCTCTCCACAGTCCGTGCCATTGCAGTAGCCAGAGGATGCAGAGACAGCAGCAGTGGTAGTGGTAGATGTAGTCCTGTGGCATGTAGTGCAGGCAAGTGAAGTCTCTGGGGAACAAACAGCCTTATATCTGTGCTGCAGAGGCAGAATCTGTCCCATGTGTCCAACGCGATAGGTCCGAGACGCTTGCTTTTGTATGAAATTGGCCAATCCATTGCATTGCACTCTTCGTATACGCCTTACGCACCGTTCAAATATTCCCCATCATGACACCATTGACTTTGATACATTGTTGTTGGATGCCAACGGAATTTTTTGAACGCCATTCGTACAAGTATCAATACCTCGTCAGTCTCCATGACAGTCAAGAGCCAATGCGTGCGCCCGGCTCGGCCGGTAAATGTATGTCGCGTCTTTTGAAAACTCACACTCGTCAGTCATCACTACAGTCAGGAGCCAAGGCGTGCGCCCGGCTCTGCCCGTAAATGTACGTCGCGTCTTTTGAAAACTCACACGCGTCAGTCACCATTACAGTCAGGAGCCAAGGCGTGCGCCCGGCTCGGACCCTAAATGTACGTCGCGTCTTTTGAAAACTCACACGCGTCAGTCACCATTAGTCAGGAGCCAAGGCGTGCGCCCGGCTCGGACCCTAAATGTACGTTGCTTCTTTTGGAAAGTCACACGCGTCAGTCACCATTACAGTCAGGAGCCAAGGCGTGCACCCGGCTTGGACCCTAAATGTACATCGCGTCTTTTGAAACACTCACACGCGTCTGTCACCATTGCAGTCAAGAGCCAAAGGAATATCTTGCAGGGACTCTGGTGCTCTACAACAAACATACAGCCTGTCACACAGTATATGGAATAACATTTCAGGCTTCATGACATGTGTGGGTATATGGCTCCACATGTCATATTGGACGTGGGACTTAGTGGCACACACTCCCAGGATATGCCATGTGTAATGTGGACAAAAACCATGGTGTGTGAGGCACATCACCTCTGTGATTGACAACTTTGAAGATCAAACCCGAGGCCTGTACACAGTTTCAGGGTGTACATTGTGTGATGACATGTTACGTACACCCTGACTCATAGGTGAAATGGACTGTGTGTCACAGGGTGTCCCAGAGCTACCCTTGTGTGGTTGGTCCTGAGTATGTGCGTATTGTGCTACACACATGTCTCTGATTGTATGTGGTAGAGGTCAATCGTTTACAACATTCATGTGATTTGGCCATGTGAGTTGCTGTTGTTTCTGTGTGTCACAGACATCCATGTATGCCGTGAGTACAAATCTGGTAGCACTTCATGTGGGTTTCATGGGTGTGTTGGTGCGTGTACATCAGACACTACATCATGACAGTGTCCTTGTGGCACGACAAGTTCCTTGTGTGTGTGACTGACATAGCACCTGTCATGTGGGGAACACATCTATCCTTACTAGTCACTGAGGTGTGTGTTTGGTATGTGACATTTGTGCAGATGTACTGTGACAGACCCCATAGATTGTTCACAGCGCAGCATTGCACTTGTTGTGTAACCATGTTGGGCTGGGATGTCAGGTGGGGGCACATAGCTGACATATGTGTCCATGCCCAACAGCACACACATTAAGTAATTGTGTCTTGCTATGATGTAGCATGTGATATTTGGCATGGTCATTGCAACATATGTAGGGGAACTGACAATCATTCTTTGCTCACCTATGTACTGCAGGAGACCAGCTGTCCATAGACCGTTCCCAGACCTAGCAACCATGGCTGAACGTGACTGCATCCGATGGTACCGCTTCACCAGACCACTTATTGATGTGTTGGCGGAGCAGTTGACCCCACATTTACAACCTGGCCGGACATATCAATCAGCGCTGACCCCCAAGGTGAAGGTGATGGCAGCCCTACACTTCTTTGCCACCAGTACTTTCCAGCACACTGTGGGTTCTGCTGGTGGGATGTCACAGACCATGTTCAGCCGTGTGCTTCGCGATGTTCTGGAGGCGATGTTGCATTTCCTGGACCGGTACATACAATTCCCAACCCCAGGACAATTCACTGACATAAAGAGTGACTTTTATGCACTGGGAAGGATGCCACATGTTATAGGCTCCATAGATGGGACACATGTGGCTTTGGTACCACCACAAGCACATGAGCAAACATACCGGAACCGAAAACATTTCCACTCCATTAATGCCCTGGTGGTATGTCTGCCGGACATGACAATATCCCATGTGTGTGCATGTTTGCCTGGTTCTGCACACGACGCTTACATCATGCGGACTAGTCGGATACCAACAATGATGTCACAGCTGCAGAACCAGCGTGCCTGGCTTGTCGGTGTGTAATATCTGTTTCCCTTGTGTGTTTTTGGTAAAAAGATGTATTTAAACCTCTTTTCAGACCCATAATATGTTTGTTTGTATGTAGGTGACTCCAGATACCCAAACATGCCGTGGTTGCTGACACCCCTCAGGAACCCTGTGACACCGGCGGAGATACGTTATAATGAGGCACATGGGTGGACCAGGAGAGTGATAGAGCGGACATTTGGTCTACTGAAAAGCAGATTTCGCTGCCTGGACAGGACAGGAGGGGCCCTCCAATATGCCCCTGAGAAGGTGTGCAAAATCATAATTGTGTGCTGCATGCTACACAACATGGCAGTGAGGGAGGAGTTGGCTCTCATCCAGGATGATGATGACTGCCAGCCGCCAGCCGTGGAGGATCCTGCTCTGGGTCATGTTGCCAGTGATGATGAGGGTGAGGGTGATGTTCGGACACAGCTCATCAACAACTTTTTCACATGATTGTGAGTATACAGTGATGTGTTGTCTACGTTTTGTCATGGCCTGATATGTGTAGGTGGTGCAATGTTGCTGCATATGTGTGGCTGTGTGCTACTTGACAGGATGCTTGCAGTGATGTGTCCTTTGAGTTAGTATGTACTCCCAAACAGTGTTGACATGAGTACTAGGTTGTGCTCACGTATCTGCAGACTTTTTGTTTGTCATGTGTATTGGAGCTGTATGCTGTTATTTCATGATATTAATAGTGTTGTGTGTCTGTCCTTCACAGGGTCCTTTGGCTGTTGTTTGGTCACGTGTGACCCCCGAAACAAGGATTCCTGTTACAGAGTGCAAGTTGTCGTTGTCAAACCGATGATGTGCCACACCCCCCTGGACTTTCTTTGTTTACCACTTGGTTACTTTGTGCTCACTGTCACGTGAGGTTACTTTCCATCTGTTGTGGAGTTCACATTTAGTGATTGTGTAATAAACCTGTGCGTCACTTTGGACTGTGCTTTGTCTGTGTCCACACATCCGACAATCATTTGCATACTGTACATGTGGGCTGATTGCCACTGACTCAGGATGTGTGATGTGTATGTGCATTCCACTGTATTTTCAGTTCACAGAAGTGTAGGCGATGAGTTAGATGGCCATGGTAGGTATGTGTTGTGTTGACATAGTGCTGTGTCTCCCTCATATGTATCACATCACCATGACTCACATGACTGTGTTTACATTGCTGTAGTGGTTTTCATGCACAGTAGTCTTTTAGCAGGCCATCATCTCTATGACACAAACCAAGTTTAAGTCACAACCAAACCAATTTTTGAATTTATTGACATGCATGTGTTTGAAAAGTATACGTAAATGAAAGTGCTGTACAGTGCAATAGGAATCCAAAGTTCACAGACGAGTTGGTAGTGTTGGTAGATGAAATTTCCAGAGTATAGTCCACAGTCATTTGAAACATTGGTCCAACTTAGACCCTCCATCAAATGTGTGGGAGTTTAGCGACAGTCAACAAGGTGAACGCTTTGCACACAATAGAGGATGTCTGGAACAGGTATTCACTTCCTGGGGGGTATGCATGGCCATATGCCTCTCACTTGTCCTTCTTCGGACGACCCCTCTTCTTCTTTTCACGGGGACCCTCGAGTGCAGGCTGCTGCGTTGCCGGGGACTCTCCGCCAGAGTCCTCATCCCTCACTGTGGTAGTTGCAGATGTAGTGGCAATAGATGTAGTGGGCACACAGGGAGGTGTGGTCATGTTGGCAGCTATCTGGCGGAGGCATGTGAGTATGTCCCTATGCACCGCCATGAGGTCATCAATATTGTCCATTTTGGACTCCATTCGGGACATGTGTGTCTCCACCCGGGACATGTGGGAGTCCAATCTGGCATGATGGGCAGCCTGCTGTTGTTTTATGTGTAGGAGAGTAGGATCTGCTTCACATGGGTACCCCCACTTTTTGCTGATGCTTCACTGTTTTTCGACATTAGTCTGGCTGGGGCCCTGCTAATCAGAACCCCAGCCTAGCTGCTTCCTCTCTAAAATGGTTTCCATGTGCCTTAGGCACATCACTGATTGGGATCTGGAGTGCCCTTATAAGTCCCTAGTATATGGTATACTATGTACCAAGGGCATAGGTACCTCAGAGGCCTGCCAGGGGCTGCAGCATGTATTATGCCACCCCTGGAAGGCCATCCAAACTGACACCACAGGTCTGCTACTGCAGCCTGGGTAAGGTGGTGCATGCACTCCTTACTGTGATATAGGTTACCTATATCACTAAATACATACACACATATAAACCTATAAGTCACTCCTAAGGCAGGCCTTATCAATCCTGAAGGCAGAGTGCATGGTTCCTATGTGAGAGGGTGCCCCTGCATGAGCAGGGCCCCTCTGCAGCGTTCGGAGACCATCTCTGATGCTGTTTGTAGTGCAGCCTGACCATATACTCTTAAGCGCATTATAACCTCGCGGTAAAATGCTAACTTTGGAATGGCTGCACCTAAACATGTCGTGTTTGGTGTCAAACATCTTGGAATACTTCCCCCCCCGCCAATTCTGGCGGCGGGGGTAGCATTCCACCCTTCTAGAGGGAAAGACATGTTAACCCTGACTAACCCGGTAACTTCTCTCCAGAGCCCTGGCATCACAAAATGGATGCTGCTGCCACAGACACGAGTCTGGCCTCCTGCTGCTGGACGAAACTCCGGCAGAGGAGGCCTGGACAATAGGTTTCCTGTTGCAGGGAGGTGTGACCACCTCCCCAGACAGGATAATGTGTATTGGGGCTGGGCGGGAGCACCATCTGTGTGCTTTGAAGTCCTGCACTGGGGGCACATTTGGTGTCCCTAGTGCATACCCCAGTTCAAACCGGATCAGGGGCTTCCAGCCCCTGCTTTGGCGCGAACTGGACAAAGGGAAAGGGGTGTAGCCACCCCTCTGCCCTGACCCACCCATAGGTGGGGCCACAGAGTAGTCCAACCCCTATCTTTAGTATAAAGATAGGAACCCAGTCCTTAGGACTTTAGATTATCCCTGGACGAAACTCTGAAACTGAATCCTGGACCTTCGACGCTCTACGACAAGATTAGAGGACTGAAGAATCTCCCTTGGGGTCAAGGAGTGACTCCCCTGCTTGGCAGGCACCAAAGAAGCATCTGTCCGGTTCGCATTTCTGAAGCTCCCGTCGGACGCCGAAGTCATCGCATCACCAGAGGTGGATTCTCAGACTTCCCCGAGGCTACCCTGAGTCCCCAGCAAAGCTGAGGCCCGTGGCTATCGTGGGTGACTTGAGACCGTGACCCCTGGACACCGAGCACATTTGCAAGTGCATCATCTTCTGGGTCTCCCAAGAAGTCGTGCTTTGGGCTCCGAGTAGCCCTAGCCTCCAGCACCACCTGCACCAAAGATCACTGGCCCCCACTCCACGAGTGTCCTGTAAGCCAGCTCCACGTGCGGCGTCACGAGGCTCCTTCGCGGTCGCTAGCCCGTTGGCTAGTAGCCCTTAACGAAGGCCAATCCTTTTCTTACTTGGCATCCTGGTTGCTCCAGGCCTGCCCTCACTTACCCTCGCTGGGTGAGTTCCACAGACCTTGCTGGTCTGCACCATCGACGATCTACATCTTCATCGAGACTTGCCGTTGCCAAGGCTTGTGGGGTCCAATCCGGTCGCCGACACCTCAGCACTCGACAGACATCGTGTACCAGCCCGAATCCCGCTCCTGGTCGCCGACAACGCCTCCTGGACCTCATGGCTGAAGAGTCAAGACGACCGTCAACGCACCTGAAGCACTCGACATCGGTGGGCATCTGTCCATCGCCTTCCTGGTCACTGGCTAGTGACCCAGACTCTGTCCCCTCTGCTTTCAGGTTCTTCAGAACTCCGATCCACTCTTGGATCCACCCGGACACTTTTCTCTTGGCCGCCAGCAGCACTTTGCAGCAGATCGCCATTCGAATCGACGACGAAACCCGACCCCGAAAGGCACCTATGCACCCGGCTTCCTGGGTGAGGTAACACGAGTACTCCGGTGCTCCCGTGGGTAGAGACTCTTCAAAGTCCTAGATCTCAAAGGGTTTTGTCCTAGTCCTCTTTTAAGTGTCCCTTTTCTATACTTTCCCGATCCCGATTTTCTCCATAGAAGTCAACGGCGTATCGCGGTTGTGTATTTACACTGCACGCGTCTCCCGTAGGTCCCCTGTGTCACTACCTTGGGTGGTTCCTTGTGGTCCAAGCACTTCTAGAGGCTCTAGGCCTAGTGTCTAGTTCAGTCGTGGTTCGCATACCACTTTATTGGTATATGGTTTGGTACGCCCTAGGGCCCAAACGTGTATTTGTGCTATTACTGTGATTTGATAACTTATAACTTATGTATCTTGAACTCTAGCCTCATAAAGAGACTAGAGGGGTGTGTTTAGCAATAAATACATATATTTTGAATATATACCTGGTGTGGTGCTCTTTCATTTGGTCACTCAAGAGATTATAGACTGGTAAAACAAGCTGCTTTACATTCCTTCAAGACTTAGCCTGAAGGCTGCTCTCCATAGCTACCACTAGGATAGCTTTCAATAAGGTTGTCTTTAACCTATCTCCAATAAGGGGTTGTTTGGACTGGTGCAAGGTGCCCACTATAATTAGTGGACAGCATATACCAGGCCAACTTCTCACATTATGTCCCTGAGTATCCCCACTACCTGGCCAAAGCCTCCGGTGCTTTCCTGGTACGAACTGTGGATCATCCTACAGGCCAGCCCCATCTGCAGTCCGTGGCCTCAGCCTGCCCGCCCTCACAACACCCCTGCCCACACGGGCAGGACCTGCCGTGGCAGGCACAGACGACACTGGGCCCCCTTCTGTGTTGGCACTGGTGGTGTTGTCCGTCACCTCCAGGGTGCCCTGTGTAGCTGTGCCGTCGGTGATCAGTTGCCTTGGTCTGTCCGTGTCGGCAGAGGTCATTGGTGTGTTTGCAGATGTGGCAGGAGTGGTGGCAGGGGGGGCTGATGTTACAGCTGCTGGGGCTGGACGCGGAGCCACACCGGAGGTGCCAGGTCGTTCGTCGTCGTCAGAAGAGGACTGAGAGACATCCACACCGGAGAGCTCAGGGTCAACCTGAATCTGGGACTGGGATCCTTCTTCGGTCCCTGCAGTGTCCCCAGCATCCCCTGTGGGTGGAAGAGACACACAATATATGTTGGGGTTCAGCACACATCAACAGATCACACACATTACAGTTGCTACTGTGCTTCATGATGAGTGTATGTACATTGCATTGTCCTCCATTGTCACAGACAGAGGTCTATATTGGTTAAGCACATTGTCATGGCAACCTGATGCATTTTGATGGGCAGTTGGAGCTGTGTGCATGGTCAGCTCATGTATCGCTTCAAGTACTGTACATGGCCATTGCTGCTCAAGTGCTATCCCGTGCCTGACACAGGTGTGTTTTCCTTATCATCATTTGTGGTTTAACAAGGACATACGTGCACTTCCTCTTACGATGTGTTGCAAGATTGGGGCATGTGTGCTGGCCTTTGTGCATGTTTATTTAAGTCACATTGGTGTGTCGGAACAACATGGTCACAGTCCGGTATGTCTGGAATCTCTTGTGAGCTACCATATTGATGTACGTGTTCCTGGTTTACATCTCATTGCACACATGTGATGGTGTTACCGTAGCAAATGATGTTGCTGCTGTGCTTTGTACGTGATAACGTAATTTATCTTGTCAATGTCCTCCATGGGAAGAGGAGTTAACCAAGGCAGCCCTCTTGATTTTCAATGCTCATGACAGTGAGGGCCAGAGGTTTGTGTGTTTGAGTTATGCTGCTGTAAGTTGTATGGCTCCTCCTACCCAGTCCAGGTTACTCCTTGTGTTGCAAGTGTCAATGACAGTAAGGGGAGTGTAATGTCAAGGATGCTGACAATGCTGCATGATGTAGCAGTGGAATGCAGCTCACATCAGCACCTTGTGTACATGACACCATGCAACAGTGTCAGCTACCTTGCTGTGACCATTCCATACACTGTCATATGTCCCCTGTCAATGATGTATATGTAGCTTTGTGTGTGTGTTTTGATATGTGCTATGTCTGCATCTCCCCAATTGTCATGTAACCCACACACCTTCACAGCCAGGCCAGGGGGCACCCCTGGGACACTGCGTCCCCCGACAGTGAGTGGAAACATACGGTTGCGATGGCTGTGGGTGTGATCGTGTTTGTGGGGGCCAGTGCCTATGTGTGACTTGCAGCCAATTCATACATCAGGCCTATGTGTCAGCCATCTTGCCAGGGCATTTACTTTCAGGGTGACTAGTCCCAAGGGTACTATTTGTTCTGGCTGAGAAGGTGTGTGTTGAGCCGGACTTGATAGTATTTGGAGTCATTGCAGGTCCACCTTCACCCACAGAGCCCAGGTAATCCCCCCGAAGCATGCCTCCATTGCATGGAGTCAAAGTTGACGTTCATGATGTCAGGCAGTGGTGTCCTGTTGTTTGTTGGAGCACAACCCCTGACAGGGCTTGGTGCTCCCCACAGCAGAGCCCAGTGTCAGCCATCTTGTCAGTCTCTTTCCACTCCCTGTGAGGTGAGCATGGTTCAGGGTGGGCTTGATGGGCCATGTGGGAGGAGGACTGTTGGCTGTGACTGCAACTCCCATCATGCTTTTGGCTACACCCACCTTCCTAGCATACCCAACCTCCCTTCCTGTGACTCAGCTTCCCTGTGAGGTGGTGTAACAGTGCTGGCAAGAGGGCTGACAGTGTTGTCCTGTTGTTTGTTTGAGCAGTACTCCCACCAGGGCCTAGTGCTCCCCACAGCAGAGCCCAGTGTCAGCCATCTTGTCAGTCTCTTTCCGCTCCCTGTGAGGTGAGCATGGTTCAGGGTGGGCTTGATGGGCCATCTGGGAGGGGGACTGTTGGCTGTGACTGCAACTCCCATCATGCTTTTGGCTACACCCACCTTCCCAGCATACCCAACCTTCCTTCCTGTGACTCAGCTTCCCTGTGAGGTGGTGTAACAGTGCTGGCAAGATGGCTGACAGTGGTGTCCTGTTGTTTGTTTGAGCAGTACTCCTACCAGGGCCTAGTGCTCCCCACAGCAGAGCCCAGTGTCAGCCATCTTGTCAGTCTCTTTCCACTCCCTGTGAGGTGAGCATGGTTCAGGGTGGGCTTGATGGGCCATGTGGGAGGGGGACTGTTGGCTGTGACTGCAACTCCCATCATGCTTTTGGCTACACCCACCTTCCCATCATGCCCAGCCTTTCTTCCTTTTGACTCTGCTTCCCTGTGAGGGGGTGAAATAGTGCTGGCAAAATGGCTGACAGTGTTTGTTGGTATTTTGGGACAATGCCTTGCTGTATTTGTTAGTCAGTTTGTACATGTTATGACATAGTTCCATATTACTCTGAGATTGCAGGTATTGTGTTCATCTAAGTGGCATACACATTGCAGGATAATTAGGTTTCGGTTGCTATGGCTTTGCTAATAGTTATTGGTTTCACTGTCCCCTTGCTGGGATGTCTGTGTGTGTATTGTCTCGCAATATTGGCTAGTTGGTTATGTACTCACCAGGCTCTGGTATTCCTGTTAATCCATGGATGCCCTCCGGTGGAAGGATGGCCCGCACCTTCTCCTTCCAGGTAGTGAAGTGTGTTGCTTTTGCAGGAGGGCCACTGCCGGTCCGCTGGCATGGTCTCTGGCAATCAGCTTCTTGACCCTCCTTCGCACATCGTAGTACCTGTTCTTGATATCCTCCATTATGCGCATGCAAGGTGCTTGTGCGTTCACCTTGTCGACAATCCTCTCCCACATCTTTGTTTTCTGTGACATGGGGGTCTGTTGGACCAATGTGCCAAATAAATGTGGCTCTACTCTGAGGATTTCATCAACCAAGACTTCCAACTCCGTATCTGTGAACTTTGGATTCTTCTTTTGGGGGCATGGTGATGGGTGGTTGTGGAGATTGATGTGTGTATGAGGGTGTAAGTGAGGGTGAGTGGGTGTCAGTTTATCTGGGTGTTTGTGAGAGTGTGTTTGAGAGGTGCAAATGGTGTGAAGGTTGTGTGGTGGGTGAGTTGTGAGTGTGTCTCTGAGTGCAGGGTGGTGGTGTTCTCTGCTGTCATATGTGTGGAATTTGCAAAGGATCATGGTAGGCATTTTGGCCCTTTATGTAGGTGGAGTTGTAGGTGTGTCTTTGTTCCACATTTGTTTTATTTTTATTTATTGACATTGACACTGCTTGTTTGGTCTTTTTCAGTTTGTTTCTATGTCATTTTGGTGTGCATGACGGACACGTTCAGTTGTCCGGGACGGACGCTTGCAGCGGCAATTGCGGCCTCATCCGAGTTTGTCACACTCACATTATGCTATGTTGCAGCGTTCGCGTACACGTCGATCGCGACAGGCTCTTTTACGTGGCAGTCAGTATGTCCCGTACGTTTCTGTCTTGCGGAATGTGCTCCGTGCGAGTAGTTGGTATTTCAAACGCATTGCATCATACTTGGCCGGACGTACAGCATGTGTACGTGTCGGTCAGACGCATTCCCGGTGCGTGTCGTTCGGAATGGTTCCCATTCAGTTTCCGGCCGAATCACGATTTTCTGTACGTTTCAGTCGTGCGGATTGTGCTCCGTGCGAGTCGTACGTACTTCACTGGAATTGCATCGTACTCGGACGGTCGTACGGCGCGTGTACGTGTCGGTCGGACTCCAGTCCCGGTCCGTGTCGGTCGGTATGGTTTCCAACCGGCATCGGAATCGGCCCCTTAATGTTAGAATTTTAGAAAATTTGAGAAGACAGATAAATGATTTAAAACCTAACCCTAGGCCTATACAGTATGAAGCCCTTGAAGAGTGTGAGCATGAAAAACAGAGAAATGTCAGGGGAGATATAGAAATACAATAAGCCGATATGAACAGGCAAAATGGGATTCCCCGAAAAAGATACGGAGACAGGATGTTCCTTTGGGAGCCCGAATGTATCCGGTAATGGTAGCAGAACAAAAGGAATGAGAGAAATGTAAGGAAAAGAGGAAACATGTAGAGGAGCAAAAGGTTCAAGTACTCCCCGGAGCATATGAGAATTAGGAAGATATAGATGAACTTTTGCTGAATAGATCCCCACCTTATAATGAAGAGCAGAATAATTCAGAGACCAATCCATTTGTAGGTTTAAGGTCAGAAGCTACACCTATAGATTTAAATACATCTTATAAGAGAATATTTTTAGATGAAAATCAGACCCCTAAGAGAGCAGGATTTTCTAAAATGGTTATGACAAATAATCCTGATGCATTATCAGTACCTGTAACAATTGGTCCGTTTGTTCCTCTTTACCAGACAGGGTGAGGAGTTACACAGATTCATGCAATAACAGTCCCAAGAGAAAATGTAGGGGAAATACATATGTTACACGGAACGAGAGAGAGAGTGTGAGAGACCAGGGAACGATATGTACACCAGTAAGAATAGAGACTCATGAGAATAGTGCAGAAGAATGTAATAGAACAAATTCCACCATTGAAGAGGGAATAGACTCATTGATAAATATCTCAGAGAAAACGCTTGAAATGCCAAGTAGAGGACAACGAATGGTTACTGGGAGAGTTTTGCAAATGGGTAGTCAGAAAACAGATTCACGAGTATTGTTGAGGCCAGTAGAGACTAATAGAAGATCTTGATGATTGGATTAGAGACTCAGGACCAGATGTACGACCATTGGCATTAGCGATTCGCAAATTGCGAGAAATTGCGAGTCGCAATTTGCGAGTGGCTAATGCCAGTGTCAGAGACACTGTTTCCGATTCCCAATGGGGTCGCAAATTGCATGCCTCATCAATGTTCCCATTGGGCGCTGGGTCAAGACTGATTTGCATATGGCTGGGTCCAAACTGGAATGGCATGGTGAGCAACGATGGATTTAGGCCCAGATCTCTGTACTGGGGTGAGTGTATGACATTGTTCTGCATTCTGTCCATCAACTGTTGTTTTTGCATTTGTCACCCCGAGTGGGACGGGTATGCCCAGACGTGGGTCCCGTGCTCTCCATGCCACTGGAATAAAGCTATCCTGGCTGATGAGGGCTGAAAGCCCGAAACCTGTCCTAGGATGCTTGTTTCCAGTCCAGGGAGGACCTGGCTTGGCAGTTCGGGCTGGACTGTTCCCATGCGGCACAGGGTCAAGACTGATTTGCATATGGCTGGGTTCAAACTGGAATGGCATGGTGAGCAAAAAAACAATGGATTTAGGCCCAGATCTCTGTACTGGGGTGAGTGTATGACATTGTTCTGCATTCTGTCCATCAACTGTTGTTTTTGCATTTGTCACCCCGAGTGGGACGGGTATGCCCAGACGTGGGTCCCGTGCTCTCCATGCCACTGGAGTCAAGCTATCCTGGCTGATGAGGGCTGAAAGCCCGAAACCGGTCCTAGGATGCTTGTTTCCAGTCCAGGGAGGACCTGGCTTGGCAGTTCGGGCTGGATTGTTCCCATTGGGCGCAGGGTCAAGACTGATTTGCATATGGCTGGGTTCAAACTGGAATGGCATGGTGAGCAAAAAAACGATGGATTTAGGCCCAGATCTCTGTACTGGGGTGAATGTATGACATTGTTCTGCATTCTGTCCATCAACTGTTGTTTTTGCATTTGTCACCCCGAGTGGGACGGGTATGCCCAGACGTGGGTCCCGTGCTCTCCATGCCACTGGAATCAAGGTATCCTGGCTGAAGAGGGGTGAAACCCCGAAACCGGTCCTAGGATGCTTGTTTCCAGTCCAGGGAGGACCTGGCTTGGCAGTTCGGGCTGGACTGTTCCCATGAGGCACAGGGTCAAGACTGATTTGCATATGGCTGGGTTCAAACTGGAATGGCATGGTGAGCAAAAAAACGATGGATTTAGGCCCAGATCTCTGTACTGGGGTGAGTGTATGACAATTTTCTGCATTCTGTCCATCAACTGTTGTTTTTGCATTTGTCACCTCGAGTGGGAGGGTATGCCCAGACGTGGGTCCCGTGCTCTCCATGCCACTGGAGTCAAGCTATCCTGGCTGAAGAGGGATGAAACCCCAAAACCCGTCCTAGGATGCTTGTTTTCAGTCCAGGGAGGACCTGGCTTGGCAGTTCGGGCTGGACTGTTCCCATGAGGCACAGGGTCAAGACTGATTTGCATATGGCTGGGTTCAAACTGGAATGGCATGGTGAGCAAAAAACGATGGATTTAGGCCCAGATCTCTGTACTGGGGTGAGTGTATGACAATTTTCTGCATTCTGTCCATCAACTGTTGTTTTTGCATTTGTCACCTCGAGTGGGAGGGTATGCCCAGACGTGGGTCCCGTGCTCTCCATGCCACTGGAGTCAAGCTATCCTGGCTGAAGAGGGATGAAACCCCAAAACCCGTCCTAGGATGCTTGTTTTCAGTCCAGGGAGGACCTGGCTTGGCAGTTCGGGCTGGACTGTTCCCATGAGGCACAGGGTCAAGACTGATTTGCATATGGCTGGGTTCAAACTGGAATGGCATGGTGAGCAAAAAAACGATGGATTTAGGCCCAGATCTCTGTACTGGGGTGAGTGTATGACATTGTTCTGCATTCTGTTCATCAACTGTTGTTTTTGCATTTGTCACCCCGAGTGGGACGGGTATGCCCAGACGTGGGTCCCGTGCTCTCCATGCCACTGGAATCAAGCTATCCTGGCTGAAGAGGGGTGAAACCCCGGAACCGGTCCTAGGATGCTTGTTTCCAGTCCAGGGAGGACCTGGCTTGGCAGTTCGGGCTGGACAGTTCCCATGAGGCACAGGGTCAA
Source organism: Calotriton arnoldi (assembly GCA_963921515.1). Taxonomy (NCBI): domain Eukaryota; kingdom Metazoa; phylum Chordata; class Amphibia; order Caudata; family Salamandridae; genus Calotriton; species Calotriton arnoldi. The sequence continues at coordinate 2,502,328 of CAWUFW010001750.1, read as the reverse complement.
GACTGATTTGCATACGGCTGGGTTCAAACTGGAATGGCATGGTGAGCAAAAAAACGATGGATTTAGGCCCAGATCTCTGTACTGGGGTGAGTGTATGACATTGTTCTGCATTCTGTCCATAAACTGTTGTTTTTGCATTTGTCACCCCGAGTGGGATGGGTATGCCCAGACGTGGGTCCTGTGCTCTCCATGCCACTGGAATCAAGCTATCCTGGCTGAAGAGGGGTGAAACCCCGAAACCGGTCCTAGGATGCTTGTTTCCAGTCCAGGGAGGACCTGGCTTGGCAGTTCGGGCTGGACTGTTCCCATGAGGCACAGGGTCAAGACTGATTTGCATATGGCTGGGTTCAAACTGGAATGGCATGGTGAGCAAAAAAACGATGGATTTAGGCCCAGATCTCTGTACTGGGGTGAGTGCATGACATTGTTCTGCATTCTGTCCATCAACTGTTGTTTTTGCATTTGTCACCCTGAGTGGGACGGGTATGCCCAGACGTGGGTCCCGTGCTCTCCATGCCACTGGAATCAAGCTATCCTGGCTGAAGAGGGGTGAAACCCCGAAACCGGTCCTAGGATGCTTGTTTCCAGTCCAGGGAGGACCTGGCTTGGCAGTTCGGGCTGGACTGTTCCCATGAGGCACAGGGTCAAGACTGATTTGCATATAGCTGGGTTCAAACTGGAATGGCATGGTGAGCAAAAAAATGATGGATTTAGGCCCAGATCTCTGTACTGGGGTGAGTGTATGACATTGTTCTGCATTCTGTCCATCAACTGTTGTTTTTGCTGCTGGGCTCAGTAGACCTTCATGTCTGGGACTGCTTTTAAATAAAGCGTTTTTTTTTTTTTTTAAATGCAACCCGTTTTCCTTAAAGAAAAATGGAATGCATTTACAAAAATAAAAAATTAAACGTTTTCGTTGAATTTTTTAAGGGCAGGTAGTGGTCCCTGGGACCACTGCCTGCCCCTAAAAAATATTTTCCCCAACATTCACAAAGGGTCGCTATTAGGAACGGACGCACTTGGGACGCCCCTTCCTAATAGCGAGTCGCAAATCCTATTTAGCAAGTCGCAAATAAATTGTGACTTGCTAAATAGGGTTTGTACATGGCCCATTGGTATTTTTGCATGGCAAACGGGTCGCAAACCCGTTTGCGCATGCAAACATGGGTCTTACATCTGGCCCATAGCCCCTAAAGGAAATGTATTGACTAATGCACATCGAAACACGAATATGGATATAAGCAAATTAAAAGTGGAATTAGAAGAAATTATATTGGGAACCATTAGTCCAGAGATACTATCAAAATACTGTTATGAAGAATTATTATTTGTGTGTCAAGATATAACTCGGAAAGCGAGAAATACCCAAGAGAAATTTGCTGAGGTAGCACAGAAATATGGAGTGGATGTAGAAAAATCTAATGCTTTACAGAAAACATATCGATTGGATTTTGTAGTGGCAAAGATATGGAGAGTCTAAATTCTTCTGGAAAGAGATTGCAAATTAAAGAATTAATTACAATTCTGAAGCGATGGGGAGAGATAGAAAGATGGGAAGGCAGATGGACTAAAAAGAAGGAAGATATTGCAGTGGTACTGCCTCTATATCCAATGAGGAAAAAAGAAAAGAATGAGGCAGTTGCGTTGGCTTTTCCTATGAGAGAAGTCCCAGGAGGAGGGTATGTACATGTCCGCTGGAGTAGACAAAACATATTGTCCTTTACAAATGATTTGCCAAGGTTGAGGGAGAAACCAGTTGAATGTTATAAGCAAGTGGAAAGATTTGTAAAGGTCTCAAAAGTCTTGTTGAAGGATTTGGATGCTTTATTTGATATTGTGATTCCTACGGATTTGTGGGTGGAATGTAAGATTGCAGTCGATTGGCTGGAAACAGAATACACCAGAAATCCAAAAACAGGTGCGCCATCAGCAGAAGTGATGAAGAAATACAATCATTCATTACATTTTTGAAAGGAAAGTTTTCGCCGAAAGGAACGGATTGGGTGTAAATAGATAGAACTACCCAGAAATTAAAGGAAACAGTAAATGCTTAATATGAAAAGCTTCTACAGGCATTTAAACAGTACAGTGGGATTGGAAATGTGTCGGAGGAAAATATGGGACATTTTGTGTATCGATTTGTTTATGGTTTGAGGCCTGAGATTAGTGCTATGATTCAACAGCATTTGATTTGTTGGAAGAGCAAATCAATAGATGAGATACTGCGTTATGCAAAGTATTGTGGAGATGACATCAAGATTCGACATAAGAAGTTGAAACCGAAGTTGATGTTGGCACAGATGAGGGCAGCCAAGAAAGTATATGTGGGTTTCGATTCAGATTTTACAGGTATGATACAGGGAAAAAAGTGATGGTAAATCCTATGCCAAATTTGATACCACAAGGAAGGGGACGCGGATCAATTATAGAGTCATTGAAAAAGACTTAGCCATGTCATAGTTGCGGCAAATTCGGGCATTGGAAGTGCGAGTGTAAGTTACATTTGACTAATCAGGTGAATGGGCAAGCAATTGTGACAAGTGAAGATGGATTAATTCAATCCAAGTTGACCAGTGATATGTTAAATCAGTCAATGATAAATGTATGGGGTCAGAATCAGAATATGCCTCAAGCGCCTATGCAAACTTTGAATGGACAAGTACAAAAATACAATGCGAATATGGGTTTTCATACCGATGATCAAGTAAATCCAAATGTACAAGTGGCTTCACAATATTTATTATAGATGGATGACAGTGACTCAAATATTTCCCAATGACGGTGCCTGAGAGGGGAGGAGAAATGCGTCATTGGCGCATCCTTAGAGGTTGACCAGTGTGGTCCCTATGTGGAAGGCAAGGTAAATGGAATACCTATGTCATTCCTTGTAGATACTGGTGAAACCCGTTCCACTGTGAGAACTGTGGAAATTCAAAACCTACCCCTCTCGGGAGAAACAATCCAAGTAGTAGGAGTATCGAATCAGTTAATTCCAACCCCATTGACAGAACCAATGCAAGTACTAATTGAGACATTCAAGGACATGCATAAGTTTGTGCTGTGCAACACCAGTCCAGTAAATCTTTTGGGACGAGATTTATTGTGGAAAATGAATTGCTGTATGTATTGAACACCTGAAGGAAAATAATTCCATACCAAAGATGATGAAGTGTTTAAAATGGCTAGACAGAAGACAGAAGTAAAGAATTTGTATCCCTTATTTACAGAAAATGATTTACCTCCTGTATTAAAAGAGATGGTCTTGCCTGAAGTGCGGGATTTTTCAGGTAAAGATATTAGACTAATGAGAGGAGTAGCTCCAATTCAAATCACAGTAAAACCAAATGCAGAATACCTAAGAACTCCAGCATATAATCTTAGTCCTAAAACTATTGTTAGAATAATTCGTTGATCGAGACTCTAATTGAACAAGGAATTTTGAGAGAGATTTAGGGCAGTCCATGTAATTCACCTATCCTGGGCATATGAAAACCGAATGGGAAACATAGAATAGTTCAGGATTTGCGAAAAATTAATCAGATTGTGATACCTTGTTGTCCAATAGTACCAATTCCTGCTGTAATTCTATATCAGAGTCCAATTTTCGGTGATTGACTTCTGTCAAGCGTTTTTCTCCATTCCCTTGCATCCGGATAGTCAATATTTGTTTGCATCCCGGTTTGGAAACCGTGTTTTGGCATGGTGCCAAGTTCCACAAGGGTATATGGAAAGCCCCTCACTGCAAATGCTGAATCACTCTGTGCTAGTGCAGTACATTTAAGATTTGTTAGTGGCATCTGGAACTAAAGAAGCATGTGTCACTGATACTGTGGACTTGCTGAATCATTTGGCAGTAAGTGGGCATAAGGTGTCACCAGCAAAACTGCAGTTTTGCAAGAGAGAAGTTCTCTATTTGGGAATCACATTGAAAAAGGAGTCAGGAAAGTGTCACAAGATCGAATCACTGCCATATTGCAGATGAATCCACCAAGTACACAAAAGGAAGTTCGAATGTTCTTGGGAATGGTCGGTTACAGCAGGCAGTGGATACCGAGCTTTTCCTTGATAGCAAAGTCACTTCAGAGATTGGCACATAAAGACGTGTCAGATCCTGTTCCATGGGATGAGGAATGCCTGCTCTTTTCTTGAACTGCGAGACAGTTTGTGTCGAGCACCAGCATTGGGAATGCTGACTTTAACAAGAGTTTTACTCTGTTTTGCAGTGAGCGTGAAGGTTGTGCACTATAAGTTCTAACGCAGATGCATGGAGCTGCATGCAGACCTGTTGCATATTCTTCAGCTACATTAGATCCTGTGGCTGCTGCTTTACCTGGATGTTTGAAAGATGTTGCTGCAACATGTGTGAGAACATTGTGATGGGACAGCCGTTGAAAGTGTATGTGCCACATTCAGTTGAGATTTTGTTAACGCAAACTCGAACACAGCACCTCACTAGTAGTCGGTTAACAAAATATGACCAGGTGATCTTGGGTGCAGAGAATGTGATTGTGAAGAGGCGTAAGAGTTTGAATCCAGCTACCTTGATGCTGTTACCTGGACATGAAGTTGTAATGGAAGAAGCTGATCATGATTGCCTTGACGTGACTGAAATGTGTACCAAACTGCATCCTGACATACAAGATACTCCGTTGCTGGAGTCTGAACCTGTGCTGTTTATGGATGGATCATGTTTGAGAGATTCAGGAGGTACCTTGCGTGCTGTATATGCGATTTGTACCCTGGTGGGTGTGGTGGAAGCATCATGGTTGAAAGGAGTGTATTCAGCACAAGTGGCTGAGTTGATCGCCCTTATCAGGGCTTGCAGCATTACCGAACAAATGAGATTAACCATATTCACTGATAGTCAATATGGTTTTGGGGTTGTGCACGAATTTGGGCAGTTGTGGTCTCAACATGGGTTTATGACCTGTTCGCATTCAGCTATCTAAAATGGAGAGTGTGTATTTAACCTACTAGTGGCACTACAACTGCAGGCTCAAACTGCAGTAGTAAAGTGTTCCGCTCACCAAACTGTTCATGATTATGTCACTGTTGGCAATAGATATGCCGACGAGACTGTGCGTTATTGCGCAATAAATCACTATGCATTTATTGGGGAATCCTTGAAGGAACACTCTGATGATACGGAATGCAGATTGATGTTTTCAGTTGTTGAGAATTGGGAAGAGATCAGAGAATTACAAGATTCAGTACCACAGGCAGAAAGAGAAGCATGGATCAAAATAGGGTGTAACCGCAGACAGGAAGATGAGGTTTGGGTTTACACGGATGGGAAACCTGTGTTTTCAGATAGTCTACTGTCAACGATGGCCAGGATTTGCCATATACCTGCACATGTAGGTAGAGATGCTATGTTACTACTCTTTCGTCAAACATGGTACAATCTGAAATTTAGAGCCATTGCAGAGAGTCTGTGGCAAAAATGTGTAATCTGTCAACAACAAAATGCAGGGAGGAAGACAGTGGTCATTACGAGTCACATTGGAAAATCAGGAGGTCCCTTTACCCGCATGCAACTTGACTTCATTGACATGCCCCCATGTAATGGATTGAAATATGTCCTTGTAATTATGTGTGTGTTTTCTCGTTGGGTTGAGGCTTACCCAACCAGGCAGAATGACAGCTTAACTATGGATAAATTGCTTCTTAGAGAATTGATACCTAGGTTTGGTTTTCTAGTCTCGTTGGAATCAGATAGAGGAATACTCTTCAATAACGAAGTAATACAAATGCTTTGTGCTGCATTACAAATTGAGCAAAGGCTACATTGTGCATACTGCCCGGAGGCTTCCAGTGTGGTGGACCAGGTGAATGGAACGATTAAGTCCAGACTAGCAAAGGTTTGTGCGTCCACATCCCTGAAATGGTCTGATGCGTTGCCTTTGGTGTTGATGAGTTTGCGAAGCATCCCAGACAAGAGAACTGGACTGTCCCCTCATGAAATACTTATGGGGAGGGCTATGAGGCAGCCTACAGTCCCAGAAAATCAGCATGTAAATATTTCTGATGACTTGGTACTCAATTATTGTTAAGGATTGGCTGATGTGGTGCGTTCTGTGTCTCACCAGGTTGGAGAAGTCCCAACCACCGTTCAACAGGAACAGTGCCATGATTTGTGCCCAGGCGACTGGGTGCTCGTTAAGAAGCACGTGCAAAAATTGTCGTCTGTTCACAGGTTTTTTTATTTCTTTTTATTGTATTTTTTCAAATTCGATAATACATATTGCAATCCAGTTACAGCGATACATGTTATCAAATATATACACAGGAATAACAGCTGCTTTCCAATTGTAAATCACAGATATGTCAACAATATGTAGAGATAATTACATATAAGAACAAAAGGGAACCATAAATCCCACAGAGGAAAGAGCAAAAACAAGAAAAACAAAGAAGAAAAGGCAAAGAGAGGCATTGCAGAGCCAGTGCATCGCGTCATTGCACTTTAAAGCATAGACTATCATCTGAAATGTACAATATCAATCGTTATGTGCTACAGCGTTGTTCATATAAAGATTAGGGTTCTATATCACATTTGGATTTGTCAGCAGATAACTTGTAAGCGGGGCCCAGAAGTCTTTTGGCCTGGAGGCCTCAGGTAGTTCTTCGGCATAGGTAGCTAACTGCTCTTTACAATAAACAAGTTCTTTCAACCACTGTATCTTTTTGGGCGCAGTTTTCCCACCCCAATGCTTAGCGACTAAACGTTTCACCAATAACATAGTGACAGCGACAATTCACCGGTTACAGGGCTTCAATTGTTTTACTAAGCCTAACAGGCAAATCTCAGGGGAGCAGTTCACAGTTTCGCCTATGATCCCTGTAAGTGTACAGGTAACATTAGTCCAGAAGATGTAAATGGGACCACACGTCCAAGCAAGATGCACAAAGTCTGCCTCATCCACCCCACATCTTGCACACTTAGCATCTTCACGCAACCCATATCTCTTCAACCTCATCGGCGTATAATACATTTGGTGCAGAAACGTAAAATGAATTATACGAAGATTGCAGTTTGCAGTGAGACGACCAGTCAGCGCGCAACATTCCACCCAGTCTTCCCGGGTTAGTGGCCTGTCCAATCGCTCATTCCAACTAGCGAGCGAAGTGGAGCTCTGTACCTCGTTTTCTCGCTGAGATGCATTGTATAGCCTAGTGATAAGACCAGTTTAATCCCCCAGTTGAAATCCTGAATCAAGCGCCCTTACAGCCATATGCAGCCTGGAATAGATAAAGCCCTGCATAGCTGTACATTGAGTTCCGGTCGTGAAAGCAGTTAATGATAGAAATTTACCCTCAGGGTACATGTCCACCATTTTTGTAATGCCTGCGCCTGACATTATACTTAGTGCCCCTTTCTCATGAGTCACCGAAATGTCCGGGTGCGTGTCGATCGGCATAGCTGGTGCATATAAGTTCTCAACTCCAGCACGAGTTCCCAGAGCTCTCCACGCATTAATGGTACATGCAACCATGCCATTCTTATTTCTCAATGTTTTATAGTGTAGCACCATGGCCGTTAGTGGGGTCGGATAGACATAATCCACTTCTACTGCAAGGTGTGGGAGATAGCGCTGGGGGAAGTACCAATAGTGCACAAATTGAGCTTGTGCACAGAGGTAATATAGGCGCATGTCCGGGGCTTCAAAGCCCCTGCGTTCAAAGGGCAACACTAGCGTCTCCCAACTACATCTGGGTTTCTTACCTGCCCATACCAACCCAAGTAAGCAAGACTGTATAGCCTGGAAAGTAGCTTTGTTAAGCGTCAAGGGGATATTCACGAATAAATCTAATAGTTTGGGAAGGATGGTCATCTTGGTGATAGCTATTCTATCCGCTAATGATAAGGGGAGACGGGTCCATTTAGTGACCTGATCACTCAGTTTGGCAATCACACGGCCATAGTTCATATTGATCACAGTGTCAGGATCTCCGTGTACCCACACACCCAGGTAGTGTACAGGTTCATGTGACCAACTGAGTGGGAACTCCAGCTCCACCTGCCTAGTTCCATCCGTGAGGGGGAATATAGTGGATTTACTCCAATTTATACCCAATCCAGAAAACCTCTCTTAGCACACATATTCCCTTAGCAGAGACGCCAGATGCAGTGCAAGCTCCCTGACATACAGCAACATGTCATCCATGTACAATGAGATCGCTAGTGGGCGCTGCCTAAATCCCAGCGCCGCTGCGGCATGCTTCTGTCGTATCTTGCAAGCCAAGGGCTCCAATGCCAGAAAGAACAGCATCGGGGACAGAGGGTACCCCTGTCTAGTGCCTCTATGGATATTTATTGGTTCAGTGACCACACCATTGACACATATCCTGGCGACAGGACTATTATATGGTACATGCACCCATTTTAGAAAGAACTGCGGCATTCCCATGCGTTGCAGCGCTACAAGCATAAAATCCCAATGCAAGGAATCAAAGGCCTTTGCCGCATCTAGGAGTACAGCCGCTGCTGGGAGCTCAGGGTCCAGGTGATTTAACACAGCAAAGATCTTGCGTAGATTATGTGTTGTGGATCTTTTGGGTATAAACCCTGACTGATCCAGGAACACCAAATTTGGAAGTAGAGGTTGCAGTCTAATGGCGATAATTTTAGCAAGTATTTTAGTATCTATATTTATCAAAGAAAGGGGCCGATAGGACTTGCATCTGTTAGCTTCTTTTTCTGGTTTTAGCAATGTGACTATTAGGTCTTCCCGGAGAGAGGGGGGGGAGAATACCTGCCTCGTAAACTTCAGCATATACTTCTAATAGCCGGGGAGCCAGCAGGTCCACATATGCCTTATAAAATTCACTTGGCAAGCCATCAAGGCCAGCAGCCTTGCCATTAGGTAACACCATTATAGCTTCTTTGACATCCTCGACCGTTACAGGTTGTGTGAGGTACTCATTTTGTCCAGGGGATAGCCATCCCAACGCAATATCATCTAGATATCACGTGATGTCAGATTCCTCCACCGGCATTACGGGCCCATATATTTCAGAGTAAAATCTCATGAACACTTGACTAATGCCCTGGGTGGTATATTGCATGTCTGAATTGCTGTCAAGCATCTCTACAATGTGATTTGAATTTGATGATGGTCGGAGTTTATCAGCCAGAGAACGGCCAGGCCTACCTTCCTCGCCATACTGCCTCGCTACCCACCTCCTAGATCTATGCTGCGACTCTTGGACCACAGTTTCATCATATTCCGAAATGAGATCCCTAGTTTGGGCCAACAGTGTAGAGTCTAGCGTTCGTGTGTATTCACACTCCAGCACTCTAACCTTATCTTCTAGAGTGTGCAGTCTGGACCTTAGTGACTTTAAGACTCCGGCTTGGACCCCAATACATTCCCCACGAACTGTGACTTTGAAGGCCTCCCACAGTATCCTAGGACTCTCAACTGTACCCTCATTTTCTGGAAAAAAATTAGCGATAGCCACCCCAATACTGACACTAAACACTTGATCAAGCAACTCAGACGGCTGAACACGCCACTGAAAGGCTGGTTTCAAAAAGGATGGCACACTCAGCCCCAGCAGCACAGAGGAGTGATCTGAGAGTGTCCTAGCTAGATGTCGGACTGTTGTGATCCATGCACTGACCTCCTTAGACACTAACCAATAATCCAGTCTAGACCACGAGCCGTGCACCGTAGACACGAACGTACCCTCCTTACTAGCAGGATTGCGGCTCCGCCATGCATCCACTAGGCCCTCCGACCCCATGATCTCATTAATCATCTTTGCAGCCAGATTGCCATGCCATGCACTACTAGCAGATCTATCCAGCTGCGGGTCCAGGTATACATTTAGATCACCACCCCAAATTACAGCAACGGAGGGCACTGCCGCTATTCGCCGCCAAACATCGTTATAGAAAGAGGGGTCATCCACATTAGGGCCATATACATTTGCAAACAAAATTCTCGTACCTCCAAGACAGCCATGCAGAAGAAGCACCCTCCCTTGATCATCAGTTTCAGAGCGAGTTAGCTTAAATGGAGTTCCCCTTCTGATCAATATTAACACTCTCTTGAATATGCAAAATATGAGGATGCAACCCTGACCGCTGCCCAGCGGGTGCCCACCCTTTGTTCTGTGTGCTTGGTGAGGTGCGTTTCCTGTAAAAAAGCCACTTGAATATCATCTTGATCTAAGTACGTGAACACCTTGCGGATCTTATTAGGGCTATTTAACCCCCGCACATTGCAAGTTAACAATTTAATAGAACCACCAGTGTTTAAGTATATCCATTCGTAGCCATTCTTGTAATGCCTGTAAACAATTTTCACATTTCTGAACAACAGATTTACTGATGCATGCACCGCGAACTGCACCTGCCATGAAACAAAGGCAATTAACCCTCCCCCCACCCACTTCTGCGCCCTCAACTTGCCAAAGCCATCCCTGAAACAAGGAAATAAATCCCACTTAAAAAACATGTTCCAAAAGTCTAGTCGGGGTACACCCATGTGGGAGCACTAGAGCGCAATTAGCCTCCCAGATGTAAAGGGAGGTGGCCGAACTACGCGGAGAGCTCGCTCAATCATTGCATATCTGTGCGTGGGAGCGCAAATACAGTTGTAGCATGTGTGAACAATATTATCTCAAGCTTGCAGACTTATAAACAGTTACCCGCCAAGTAAGCGGACAAAATTAGCAATATTCGATCAGTTTATACATATACTCAAACCATAGATAGATCTTGATTAGCGATCACTATCGCACCGAAGCGCCACATAAAGTCTGTCAAACATAAGACACCCTGCAGACGGTTGACTCATCAGTCCTCCACCTCTTCTGGCATTACAGAGGGTTCCCGCCTGGTTCGTTTAAGCGATTTTGCGTAGTCCATGGCTGACTTGGGAGTTGTGAAAATTCTGGCCTTGCCTTCAGCACCGATGCGCAACCGGGCCGGATACAGCATTGCGTATGGGATATTCTCGGCCATCAGTAGTTTTTTCACAGGTTGAAATTCCCTCCGAGCTGCCTGGACCGAAGCAGTGAAATCGGGGTAGAACGCCAAGCTGCTCCCTTGAAAAGTTATGGCGCCTTTCTCCCTGGAGAGCCTCAGCACAGAATCACGGTCCCTATAATTTAGCAATCGGGCTACAATGGGCCTCGGCTGGGCTCCCGGGGGCGGGCCGAGCAGTCAGGGTTCGGTGGGCTCTCTCAACAGTCAGCATCGCCGATAGATTCTCAGGCCCGAAGATCTCCTGGAGCATTTCCTCGACATATGTCTCAAGTTTCCCAGTGTTGGTTGACTCCGGCAGGCCAGTGATTGAGATTGTTACGCCGGTACCTGTCCTCCAAATCTTCATTTTTGGCTTGAATCACTGCAAGCACCTTCTCCATATCAAGGGTTTTTGATGCGATGTTTTGTATGTTATCTTCCGCATCTGAAATCTGCTTTTCAGCTTCCCCCAGTCTGGCACCATGTTTGTCCAACCCAGCGGACATGTGATCCATTCTGAGGTTTAGCACATCGATTTTGCCATCTATGGATTGCAGACTACTCTGCATGGCAAGAAGCGTTGCCTCCAGTGTAGTAGGGCTCTCCGAAGGGGCTTCCAATTCAGAGTACGACTTGGCTCTATGCTGCAGCTTGCCTGACTAACGGGGCTCGAAAGTGAGGCGGGGCTGATTTTTGTCTAACTTGCCCATTATGGACTCCCGAGTGCAGCGCAGCAATGTCCTGGTAGCACTGAGCAGAAGTTAACTCAGCAGTCCACTATCTAGTAATCAGGAGGGTAGAAGCAATTAGCAAGGTAACGAGGCCAATCCGTCAGGCCTCTCACAATCACCAAGATGCAGAGCGCTGTGAGGACTTGATCCACTCGCCACCACTTTATATTTTTTTCCTCTTTTTTTTCCCTTCTTTTTTTTTCCGTCACCGACCCGCTGTATTCAAATCACCAAAATGGCTGCTTGGCTAGATCCGGGCGCACCGCGCCCCGGACCCCATGCCCAACTCGGACACCCCTGAGGAACGATGTAGGCCTCCAGACGTGGCCCCCACGGCACGGGCCCCCAGCCCCACAAGTCCAAAGTAGCACACGATAATGTGGTGATTATTTAATGATGAGTGCACCATCGATCAGCACCCAAATGCCAAGGCCTGTTTATAGCGTAGCGTTTGGTTAGGCCACGTCCCAGCACCCCGAGTGTCCAACCAGAGTAACCAGCCTCGTCGCACCGCCATGCCCGACACACACTCAACTTAACTGAAATGCCAGGGCTCCGGAGGCCACCTCTTTTCACCCCCAGCGGCGTCTGTATTCAGTCTCAGATAGAGGTGGCACTCCACAGCCGGTGCGCTCAGCTGTACGCGTAGCTACCACGAGGGGTAGGGTGCACAGACCTCTTCTCTCTGCCACCTCCGCTCTCCACCCGTCGACCACAGCAGCACATGCCAGCCTCCACAGCGAGGGGCAGCGGATGGGCTTCGCCGCGGTCTCTCAGACCCGGCAGTGTCCGCGCAACAATTTCCCAGCGGATTCTCTTACCGGGCTGTGGCAGAGCCGCTGCAGCTTCACTCGACGGCCATGTTACCGCGGGCCCGTAATGGCGTCGGTGCGGAGTCTCAGCCGTCTGGGCTGATCGCCACCTCAATTCCACTCCTGTGCAGCACACAATGCCCAGGTAACGTCACCCACCTAACACGGGCGACGGATGTCAAGGTTAGAGCAGGATTATTGAAGGATAATCAGTTTGGCAGGTGGAGCTGCACTAAGCCACAGCCATCTTGCCGTGCGCCCTCTCGTCTGTTCACAGGTTTGATGCATCATAAAGTAGCATAGGAAGTTTGTGTGTCTGTAAAGCACAATATATAATATGCAGGCCAAATACTTTTACTTTAGACAGGCAGCACATTAGGTAGTTTTTATTTTTTATAGAGACCCTTGTGTTACCTGCAAATTACAAGTTATAACCTTTGTACCTCAATGCATTTTCAATGAGCATCAAGGTGCTGCATGCAATCTGCAAAGCATAAGTGTAGAACCTTCCTATTGTTTTCCCTCAATCTTTTGTCATTCTAAGGTTGCTAAAAAGGGTTACTTTCGATTGTAATAAACTCTGGTTAGTAAGTTCTATATGAATGACAATTAGTGTAACCACTCAGACCGATTTATCTTACCTGTTTACGGTGCATGCCAATCTCATATAAAGAGGTTGGAAAACTCAGATCTGGTCTCCACTTCATAATTTACTTCAAGCACTTGAATGAAAGGCTGCGTCAAGCAAAACGGTCGCTAAAGGCATTACTGCGCTCTCTTTTTTAACCGATCTCTAAAATCGGTAAATAGAACGTTGTTCAATGGTGTGTTATTTCTATTCTACCTTGCAACATGAGAATTGTATAGCTCTTTAATCCCTGGCGGAACAGCACCTAAGATGATTTGCTGCATGGCTAAACACTTATAAGGTACCAAAGGAGAGACCAAGTGGCTATGCCAATGCTTGTTTTTTTTGTTAGATTTGTGGACCTACTTTATAGTCTGGTGGGCCGGTTTTTACTGTTGCTTTCCATGATATTACCACAAACATTGCCTGTAGCAAGCACCAATGCATGCAGTCTCCTTGCAAAACATCTCTACACCGTGTCTTCACAAGTTTCAAATTTGCCCTATTTGGAAATGTGGGCCACTTTTTGAGCTATCTGATTTGCTAATGGGTGCCACGTTTACTTTGGTGCAAGACCTATTTTCTGTCCCAGACCGGCCATGATGACAACGCATCAGCATTTTTTTTGACACATCTAGGGGCATATCAGCAAGGGCCTGCGATAATTATCGCTCAGTGCTTTTAGCGCGAGGATAATTATTGCAGGCTAACGCTGGATTCTATCGTGGCGATAGCGTGCTATCAGCAACGCTTATCTCCCAAGCGATAGGAATCCATGCATTAGCTGGAAAACAGTGTGATTATCGCTGGAAATCCAGCGATAATCGCACTGCGACCAGCGATACATTGCTGATAGGGCAGGGTGGTTTTAGCCATGTAATCCACCTCCCATTGGATTACATGGCTAAATCAGATTACAAGCAGGCGTAAGGAAAGTAGCGATAACTGTGGTTATCGCTACTTTTCTTATCGCTCTGCTTGTTTGCGTGCAGCTTGATAATTGGAGAAATGTCGGTTAGCGACATTTCTCCAGTTATTTTGGCAGGGAACGCCCACTTTGCATCTCATTAGAGATGCAAAGCTGGGCGTTGTTGTAAGGGGCGCTAAATCAGCAAAACACGCGATAGCGTGTCTTTGCTGATACGGCGATGAAATTATCGCCGCTTTTCGCCCGAAAACGGACGCAAAAGCGGCGATAATTTCATAGCGCCGCCTTGCTGATATGCCCCTTAGTAACTTTCACCACAGAGGAGATTTTAGACTACCAGTGGTCACAAACTCTGCCCGAAAGAATGGTTCAAGTAAACAAGCTCTGTACAGTAGCGCGTTAGTAGGTGGCTAAGCACCACATTCTAACACAATTGAGTTTGCATCACGTTTTACTATATACAGAATTTTATCGTAATTGTTTATGCAAACATTGTAGCTCCCAGTCTGTGAGTAATTCATAGTAAAGCGTAATCTGTGAAGGTGGATGCTGGAGCTGGGCGCTTATTTTGGGGAATGGGACTTATTTTTCATCAGCAGGTTTTGCCCTCGAATGAGAAAGAAAAAGGCAGAGAAGGGAGTAGGAAGAAGGAAGATACTAATAGGGAAACAGGAAAAAAGGAGGGGTGAAAGAGTTAGACAAAAGAGACGAGAAGTGGGGGCTGGTAGAAGAAAGAGGCATGGGGTGAAATCAAGATAAGTTTCATTGGTATTCATTAGCGAGCTCCTAAGAAAATCTCTGGACCCCAATACTTATTCTCCAAATGAAGTAAGGCATATGGGTCCTGCTGAAGGTCACCAGTCTAATGAGCGCACAAGTGCTAATGAAAGCCAGGAAGTTCGGTGCATTACAACGTTTCACTCTAAAGAGTCCCTAATTCACGGTTTAACGACACACCATATCCGGCATGAATGTTCCAAAGGCCTGTCCCTTGTGGCTTGTTGTGTATCACGTAAAGTGATAATGAGCCCCAATCCTACTGATCAACTTTCGTTTTTTAATATCGTCTCACAGGGCGCAACAACACCCTTCTCTCTGGAGAACACTAATTGTCTTCTTTTAAACGAGCTGCTGTGGGCATAATTAGAACTGCATTTTCCTCTCATAGGTGCCAAGTATGTAGCACTCTAAGGGATGAGACCCATGTATGCCAACAAACCCCTAGACTGCAAAGTTGAGACAAACTCAAAAAACAAGTTAATTAACAACTAGGCTAGGGCTAATTAAAAATGCAGCATTGGGCATCCCAGGTGAGCAAAATGCTTCTGAATGCAAACAATGTATTATTATACAGGCAAAGAATAAAGATGTTACCATATCATCAGCAGTCGTTGGCACAACTGCATAATGACTTCTTTTGAAACTGTTTTCAATGAAACTGTACCATCCCCGTAGCATCCCAAAAGCGAATTTTCTATATAGTGGTATGTTCATTTGTCTCATATAGGCAAACACATTATCTCGTTTTTTACACAAAAAATGAAAACAATTTATTTTTGAGATTTTGTATTGATTTTTAAGTAGGTGTATCTGAACCATTTATGCCCTAAATATCTACTACAATACCAGGCACATAGAGTTAAAAATTTCTACTACAAAAATATTGGCATACAAAAATATAAAAACATTTCCAAATATCTACAAACAAAACATTGGGGGATATTCTCAAGAACGTGTGATAATTATCGCAAAATTAGCTTAACGCAACTTTGCACATCGCAGTCCATCGCGGGAAAATAACACCGTGTTAACGTTGTATTCTCAACACGGCGGTACCATGCGATAGTCTCACGCTAACACGTCAAATGACCGCAATAAAATTACCGTGACGGCAAAAAAACGCGAAACACGAACGCGAAAAAAGTGGCGATGTGGCCAACCGCGATAAAAAAATCAGCGATAACCAGCGACAGGCCTGCAATTCCCACGCGTCAGGCGGGAAAATGCACTATAAAAGCACCGAAAAACACAAACAAAATAATTAAAACTGCGCAGCACCATGGAGGAAGCCGGAGCAAGTACAGAGGACGACCAGAACCCCACAAGCCCCCAGGAGGACCAGCCTGGGACCTCGGGGTCACGGAAGGGCAAGGAGAAGAAGACGAGGAAGACGAGGTTCAGTCCACAGGAAAACAGGATCATCATCACGGAGGTGATAGAACACCACCAACAACTGTTCGTCACCTCCAACGTGTCATTGGCAAATAAAAATGCAATATGGCAGTCCCTCCTGGACAAGGTGAATGCAGTCGGAGTGAGGAGGAGGACAATTGGAGAGCTCAAGAGGCGCTGGAATGATGCGAAGCACAAAACCAAGAAGAAACTCGCTGACAACCATCAGGCAGCAATGCAGACTGGAGGTGGCAGTCCAGCGGAACACCAGGAGCTGGATGAGATGGAGGAAATGGTGGCCACAGCCATCAGTGGGGAGACGGTGGCAGGAGTTGGGGGTCCGGACACTGCTCGACATGACCTGACACAACAGCACCAGGGTGAGTACCGAACAGGGACTGGGGGACGGGGGAGATGGGCACAATGGCAAACATGCACAATTAAGTAGAGCACACTGCACACCCACAATGACTCTGGATCATGTCCCTGATCCCCTTGGCACACTGCAGCACACATACAAACAGCAAGTAGGCCCCCGTCCACTATGGGCACAAAGGGGTCCCTCCCCACACAGCACCAATCTCACAACCAACCCATGCACACGTGTTAAAACCAGCAAAGCTGCGTGTCAGTGAGCCAATCAATCAATCAAGACATTTGCAAAGCACGCTACTCACCCGTGAGGGTCTCAAGGCACTGGGGGGGGAGGAGGGGGTGCTGCTACTGCTCGAACAGCCAGGTGTTGAGAAGCCTCCTGAAGGTTAGCAGGTCCTGGGTCTGACGTAGGAGCAGGGGGAGGGTGTTCCAAGTCTTGGCGGCGAGGTGGGAGAAGGATCTGCCGCCGGTGGTTGTTCTTCTGATGCGTGGGACGGCAGCGAGGGTGAGGTCGGCTGAGCGGAGATGGCGGTTCGGGGTGTAGAGGGTGAGTCGCCTGTTGAGGTAGGCCGGTCTGGTGTTGTGGAGTGCTTTGTGAGCGTGGGTGAGGAGCTTGAAGGTGATCCTCTTGTCGACGGGGAGCCAGTGAAGATCCCTTAGGTGGGGAGTGATGTGGCTGTGGCGAGGTGCGTTTAGGATCAGGCGTGCAGAGGCGTTCTGTATGCGCTGCAGTCGTTTCAGGAGTTTGGCCGGAGCTCCGGCGTAGAGGGCGTTTCCGTAGTCCAGCCTGCTGCTGACGAGGGCTTGGGTGACTGTTCTTCTTGTTTCGGTGGGGATCCAGCTGAAGATCTTGCGGAGCATGCGGAGGGTGTTGAAGCAGGAGGAGGAGACGGCGTTGACTTGCTTGGTCATGGAGAGTGCTGAGTCGAGGATGAACCCCAGGTTGCGTGCGTGGTCGGTGGGTGTCATGGCGGCTCCTAGTGCGGTCGGCCACCAGGAGTCGTCCCAGGCTTGAGGGGTTGGAGCCGAGGATGAGGACCTCCATCTTGTCCGAGTTCAGCTTCAGTCGGCTGGTGTTCATCCATTCGGCGACGGCCTTCATTCCTTCGTGGAGGTTGGATTTGGCGGTGAGGGGGTCCTTGGTGAGGGAGAGGATCAGCTGGGTGTCGTCGGCGTAGGAGATGATGTTGAGGTTGTGCAGTCGGGCGACGTGGGCGAGCGGCGCCATGTAGATGTTGAACAGAGGGATGAGCCTTGGGGAACGCCGCAGATGATCTTGGAGGCTTCGGACTGGAAAGAGGGGAGGCGGACGCGCTGGGTTCTGCCGGAGAGGAAGGAGGTGGTCCATTCCAGAGCCTTGTCTTGGATCCCTGCGTCGTGGAAGCGTGTGCATAGGGTGCGGTGGCAGACCGTGTCGAAGGCGGCCGAGAGGTCCAGGACGATGAGGGCCGCGGTTTCACCGTTGTCCAGCAGGATCCTGATGTCGTCGGTGGCGGCGATGAGGGCGGTTTCAGTACTGTGGCCGCTGCGGAACCCGGACTGGGACGGGTCCAGGATGTTGTGCTCCTCGAGGTAGCGGGTAAGTTGTCCGTTGGCGATCTTCTCGATGACCTTCGCCGGGAATGGGAGCAGGGAGATGGGCCGGAAATTCTTGAGGTCAGTCGGGTCCGCCTTGGGTTTTTTCAGTAAGGCGTTGACCTCGGCATGCTTCCAACTCTCTGGGAAGGTCACGGTCTCGAAGGAGATGTTGATGACTTTGCGGAGATGGGGCGCAATGGAGGCGCTGGCTTTGTTGAAGATGTGGTGCGGGCATGGTTCTGACAGAGAGCCGGAGTGGATGGTGTTCATGGTGACAATGCAAGTGACACTGCATGACGAACAGCATGGCTGCAGTCCAATTATCATGACATGGTGCACGCCACGACACTGAGGTGGCTGAGTGTGGAACACATCCGTAAAGGAGCAGGTCACACCCTGACACATCCACGTGCACAAACAACCCCTGACGTCAACAACACATCTGCGGATAAACCATGCCCAAGAGTCCAAAATCCGAACCAGAGCCAAAATTAGCCAAGTCTGCAACATCTCAGCACTGTAGAAGCACAGAAGTCAAAGGCACACAGCCTCAAAGGGATAAGGGGCAGCAAAATCACAGCTGCAGGGGCGACTCTCCCACAATGCAGCACACACACATAGCAATAACAGCACATCATCATTGACGACAATGTGGTACAAAGTGCAACACTCTCACTACAGAACAGAGGACACAACTGGTTCCGCTTGTGCGTAGAAACTGGCCAATCACATCTGGCATAGCAGGAAACTGTGAGATGACAATGTACGTGTACAACCTCACATCCGTGATGTAGTTCAAATGTCCACTGTCCCGCATCAAATAGTCAGCTCCTCCCAAACAGTCACAATGTACATTGTCATGCAGTCTGTATGTAAACTCGAACAATGCGTCAACATACATGTCAACACAATGTTAAAATGCATCTCCCCTTCACATTGCAGAGGGACAATCAACACCTCCTGCAGAGCAGACCAGGCAACTCATCAGCGATGATGAAGAGGACCTCCACACCTTCGACACCGACGCCCTACAACAGCTCATGGACAGCTACGGCAACCCACCTCCAGGAGCAGGGCAGCCCAGCTGCATCGAGGAGACCCCACCCTCTGCACAGACCACACAGCAGGAAGCACCCACCACCACGGCTGGCTCCCAGCACCTCACCAAAGAACACATCGCATTCCAAGGCCATGTGTTAGACTGCCAGAAGGACATGGCTGAACAGGTGCCTGTGGGGTTCGACCTCATGGCAGCCAAACTAGATGACATACGTGGGTGTCTAAGTCCCATCAGGGACCACTTACACTCCCTAACGGACACCCACAGTTCGCTCCATGATGTCCAACAATCCATGCCCGACATCGCTGGAGTCATGACTCTGGGAGGAGAACAACTGTCTAGTCAGAGTGGCCTCAGGGATGTCAGCCGAGAGTTGGCACAGATGCTGAGGATAATGGAAAACATGGAGCAGATGCCTGCGGAAAGAATGGCTGCCACGGATGCACACCAGCGAAAAGTTGTTGGGATCTTCCATGCCCTGCAGATCCTCATCATCGCATTGCTGCCACTAAGGCAGTTGCTGATGAATGCTGCTGGTACTTCTACACACACATCTCCGGCCCCTGATGTGTCAGTGGCACACAGTGCTGCAGACCAAACATCAGCACCCACATGTCAGACAGATGACATAGAGGACGAAGATGCGGGTGATTCCACCTTTGTAGTAAGAAGGAGCCAGTAGCATTCTTCTCCGCCACATGCCCTGTTTCAGCTTGGTTCTGCCCTCTGCATCATGCCCTGTAACAACACCTCTCACTCTCCCACTCTCCCCCGAAACACTCTGCGACACTCACCTTGGACCTCAACATGGACTGCCATATTTTGTTTGCTTACCAATGACACAGCAATCAGACTGCGGACTGTACTCTTCCTCTTCCGATGTACTTGTCAATCCCTAAATGACTCTGGCTGGCCCTCCACTGGGCTACAATGTAATGTGGGGTTTGCATGGCCATGTACTGCTCCAGCTCCGACACTCCACCGAATGTGAATAAATCATTCAAATTCACACAGATGTGTCATGTCCATAATCGATCAAGTATGAAAGAATGGATGAATGTAAGGACATTGATTGCCCAAAAAGGTACACCCTGGGAAATGAAAGCAATGCGCATGTATGACCATGACACACATAGGAAGTGAGATGACTGGGAATGTGTGCACTAGCTGTGGCCTCATTGCTCTGAAACAACAATCGCGCAATTCCTCAACTTTGCCCCACGCATTGTTAGAAATAGGGCTGGGTATCAAATGTCAAAGTCGTTGGCAGGCCTAAAGTAGTGTCCCCCATCACATTTGACAACAGAACATCTCTTCGCATACCTACTCACACTAAACTGGGTGGACACAGCCTGTAGTGATGGGTCACATTGATCCACATGGCAAGAATATGGACACCATACTCACATTGCTGAAGACATGTAAGAGCACAGGTCTATCAGCAACTATCCCAACCACTATGTCTGGCTCACAGAGGTGGAGCTGGCAATAGGGACTCAGCCCTAAGTGAAATGCATCAGTCAGTCCCTCCCTGTGTACGGACAATGCTCATTGAGGCACACGATTTGTCATTCTAATCAACACTCATCACAGTTGAACACTAGTGAAGTTGCGTAGACTTTATTGCCATGTGCGTCTCAGTTCGGGCAAGACAAGGGCCACAACATGCAGACCAATGCATCAGACACTAACAGGCAGCATTCGGTCACGGTACAGTTCCGCGTGACAGGCGTTGTGCATGCGCCCGGGATGTTCTGCCATTGCGTTGGTGGCTCTCTTAAAACCAGCACTCTTCTGACCTGCGGCAGTCATGTGGATGACATGCCACAGCTCGGAGCAATGAGTCGTATGTGTGTGCAACGTTTGGACTTATGGGTTGTTGTGTACGTAAGTGTCAAGGGCATTCCATGCAAGAGTACCTCGAGCAAGGACTTCTGTGTGTGGGGTGTGGATACGTTGGTCTATCATTAGCGCTGTGCGTAGTGTGGGAGTCGTCATCATCTGCTATGGTATCTCTCTCAGGGGGTGCCTGCCGCATGCAAGACCAAGGTCGGAGGTGCAGATGTCCTTCCGCCTTATGTATTGAGACAAAGGAGCTTTCATCCCTAATGTTAGTCTGACTACTGCTTGCATTCTGGGAATGTGATGTGGCTTTCGTGCTGCAATTGAGGCTAGGCCTTAGGCTTATGGTGCACCAATAGCGATACACACACAACAGTTGGCATGCATGAGCCAAGAGCCTGAGCGGCCTTGCTCTCCTTGTACAATCCCTTTGTGCGTGGCCGCCCTCCGGGTGCATGCAACAATGCAACATTGTCGATTGTGGGCCGTGTGGCGCAGACACTGCAACAGAGACACACGCATCAGTTGGTTTCCTGTCCAGCCGAGAAATGAACCATGCCCAGAGCCCAGGGATAATTATTCACACCCCAACGCTGGCCTGGCGTACGCCGACCCAGCCCACTCGGCTTACGTATAAAGGGGGGGGACGACGCTACGTGTCCCAGTTCTTCCCCACTGCCGGAGGTGACATGGCTGTGTCCGCCTGGAATCACAAGACTCAATCATAATGGTCCATGACTTGCGTTGCACAGAGTTGGTGGCACCGGATACACTGCGGCCGGCACAGCCCTACCGCCATGGGACGGTGACTTTCAGTGCACTGAGGTAGGGGCACCTTAAGTGCTGAGCGGGTGTGCAGCCTGCGATGATGCGCCGTCCTGGTGGTCCAGACTGGTAAGGATTTGTGTGAGCCCTGCTGGATCGCGGTTCACAGAGTTAGTGGCACCTATAGGGCTGAGCGGGTGTGCAGCCTGCGATGATGCCGTGTGCACTGATATGATCTCTGCCATTGCGAAATCAAGACCCAGAATCACATGTGTGACCTGGTGGCCCGCGGGGCTGCATGATGTGGAGGCTGCCAAAGTCGCGGGCCCCGGGCTTGGAGCTTGCACCGGCACGTGGTGGGCCCTCTTGGAGACACGCTGGTGGCGGAAGGTGAGCAGTGAGGCCTGGGTGCGCAGGGGCGGGCAAACACCACTGGGAGGCAGGAGGGGCTGGGGTGCAGCAGCCTGTGTACGCAGGGGCGGCCAAGCGATGATGGCGTGTGCACTGATATGAACTCTGCCATTCATAAATCTGGACTCTGTTTCAGATGAGGGACCTGGTGGACTGCAGTGTATACCGGCATGTGGTTGGAGACACACCGGTGGCAGCAGGTGAGCAGTGAGGCCTGGGTCCGCAGTTTCGGCACTCTCTCTCCCTCTCCCTCTCTTCCTTTCACTGTCTCTCTCTCTCTCTCTCTCTTCCTCTGTTACTCTCTCTCTCCTTCTCCCTCTCTTCCTTTCACTGAAACTCTCTCTCTCTTCCTCTGTTTCTCTCTCTCTCTCCTTCTCCCTCTCTCCCCCTTTCTCTCTCTTTCTCTCTCTCCCTCTCTTTCACTCTCTTTCTCGCTCTCTTTCTTTCTCTCTCTCTTTCTCTCTCTCTCTCTGTCCTTTGATGAGCGCATGACACACCTTCTTATCTTGATTTTTGTCTTGCAGGCTGTGTCTTACAGATTGTCCAGAGAAGACCCGCCATGACTCTTCCGAATAGTTGTTTTGAGTTAAATTTGAATAAAATAATTTGCTTGGAAATTCAAAGATGGATGAATGATTCTCCTTTTTCTGACCACACATGAATGTTAATTGTTGTACTTGTGCGACATCAGGCGAATTGTTTTGTTCATGATTTTGTAAAGTTGATGAAAAATATCTTTGTCCGGGGTCGGGCCCCGGGGAGGGGGTCCTGGGGGGGGTGGAGGGCCTGGGTGTGGTGGCGGTGGGTGTTGTGGCCCTCTTGGGGCTCCGAGCTGCATGATCAGTAGCTCCATGCCATATGTTGTTCTTCAGGTGTGGCTCTGGTCTGGGCTCCCTTTTGTGGTGCAGGTTGTCGTCCGACTTAACACCAGGTAAGAGCAGGTGTTAAATCCCTGCTGCTAGCGTGCCTTATCGCCTGTTTTTGGATCTTATCGCCGATCTGGCTGGTCGTAGAGAATATTGCAAAGTGGTGTTTTCGCGGCATTTTGCACAGGAACGCCTACTCTGCATCTCATTAGCGTTAGTTGCCGGTGTCATCCGTGGCGATGTTTTTTGCGGCTGCTATCGCAGGAAAACTGGCGATATCGGCTGTTAGCACCAGCTTGTGAATGGTGCGATAAATCTATCGCCACTTTGGCTGCGATAAAGTGCCGCTAACTCGGCGATAAGTCCTTGAGAATATGCCCCATTGGGTACAATAACAAATAACAAAGCCTTCTAAAACTAACATTAGAATTAACCAAAATATTAGATACCAAAATATTGATGTATTGATTATATATACACACTGCCGAGTGAGACTGGAAATAAATATATATATATATATATATATTTATATACACACACACGTCTACATATATATGTATATACACACAAACACACACAGATACACACAGAATGTATCACAAAAGATACATTTGTTTACTTTGTGTACTTTTAATGAATGGTTCGATTTTAAAACATAGATTATGTGAGTGTCTGGGTAACTGTGTATCTCCATGTGTGAGTGGGTATGTGTGTGGCTGTATGAGTGAATAAGTAGGTGTGTGAGTAGCTGTATTGGTGAGTAAGTGGGTGTGAGTGTCTGTACAGGTGAGTGAGTGGGTGTGTAAGTGGTGTATGGATGAGTGAGTGGGTATGTGAGAGTCTTATAGATTAGTGAGTGGTTGTGTGAGTTTATGTATGGGTGAGTGAGTGGCTGTGTCAGTGGCTGTATGAGTAAATGAGTGGCTGTGTGAATGCCTGTATGGGTGAGTGAGTGGTTGTGGAAGTGGCTGTAAAAGGTGAATGAGAGGGTGCATGAGTGGCTGTATGCGTAAGTGAGTGGGTGTGTAAGTGGTGTATGGATGAGTGAGTGGGTATGTGAGAGACTTATAGATGAGTGAGTAGTTGTGTGAGTTTATGTATGGGTGAGTGAGTGGTTGTGTCAGTGGCTGTTTGAGTGAGTGGCTATGTGAATGGCTGTATGGGTGAGTGAATAGTTGTGGAAGTGGCTGTAAAAGGTGAATGAGAGGCTGCATGAGTGGCTGTATGGGTGAGTATGGGTGAGTGAGTGGGTGTGTGAGTGTCTGTAAATGGTGACTGAGAGTGCATGAGTGTCTGTATGGGTGAGTGAGCAGGTACATGAGTGTCTGTAAGGGTAAGTGTGAGAGTACATGAGTGGCTGTATGGGTGCTTGAATGGTGTGTAAGTGGGTATATGGGTGATTGGGTGGGTGTGTGAGTGGCTATATGGGTGAGTGAGTGGGTGTGTGAGTGCCTGTATGGGTGAGTAGGTGAGTGTGAGAGAGGCTCTATTGGAGACTATGTGATTGTCTCATTGACTGTTTAGGTGGCTGAGTACGTGTTAGTATCTGTATGAGTAAGTGAGTCAGTGGGTGTGTGAGAATCTGTATGGTTGAGTGACTGGTTGTGTGAGTGCCTGTACAAGTGAGTGAGTGGGTGTGTGAGTGGCTCTATGCATGAGTGAATGGGTGCCAAGAGGCCTAGGGGCCACATTATCTTTTTTTTACTTTTATTTGGGACTTGGCTGAGTCCGACGATGGCATCCAACACTTCCTGCTTAAAGTGTTGGCAGCAAATCACATTTCCGCACGGGGACAGTTGGATCCTCGGATGATCCGCATCCCTATATCTACAAATTTGCATTCACTTTATTATCTCAAAAACTACTATAAGGATTTACACTAAATATCAAAAATGGTTCTTTCAGGATCAAGAGCTACTTTTCTGCCAAATTTGGTGTAATTCAGTCCAGCGGTCCGGGCTGTAGTCGAGATTAAAATCTCTATGTAAATTAACATGGGAAACGCACTTTTTTTGACTCCCCCTTTTTCTCAGGCCTCGATTTACGGATCGCCCCAAAACTTTCCATGAGCAACAAGAATCACTGGGGCACTTTTTTGGGGAAATGTAGCGAAGATTTGTCAAATTGCGCCAAAGATTTAGGCAAGTCAACAAATGCTTTTTCTATTAGAAACTAGGTCCTACCAAAAGGTAATATATATATAAATATACAAATTTTTACCACAAACTGCTCCAGCAAGGAATACGTGCACTCCACACTGCTTGCTCTGTGCAAATTTATTAACTATCACCTCAGAAAGTGGCAGGAAAATTAGCACAACAAAACCCGACGTGTTTCGGCAATCGAATCGCCTTGCTCACAGTGACTTTGTTATATTTATACAAAATTGAAAAGCGTGTATTTGAGAGAAAAATGTTTGTATTTTTATGACTTGAGCTGATTTTTAGAGAAAAATGGTTGAACTTCTAAAATATTTAAAGCTGATTTTTGATTAATAAATCATGCAGCATTTGGTGCGACTTATTAGCAGTATTATTACACTAGTGCCAGGGGCATTGCAGGTATGGCTGTTATGTAATCCCCACGTACAGGCATTTCAAATTAACAAACCCTTCTTTAAATTACTGTTTGCAACCCTGCGCCAAGGAGATCACTGATGATAAACTTGCATATCGTGGCCACTAATGTCATCTTGTCTGATGTGGTCGGTACTAACACAATAATAATATTATTAGCTTGTGATGATTTTCATTGAACCTAAGTAGCTCTTATTGCTGAAAAGGTTGGAGACTCCTGATACACATACACACACACACACACATATATATGTATGTATATATATATATATATATATATATATGTATATATATATATATATATATATATATATATATATTACCTACTGGCGGTCGCCAGTAGGTAGTTATAGTTAGAGCCTATTTTCCATAGGAAAAGCGGTTTTTGATTTGCCAATATCTTTGGCGCCGTTTGACGAATCTTCGTGAAATTTTCAAAACTAATGGGGCGCTTCGTTCAGCTCCTGTCTTGAACGTTTTTGGGTGATTCGTCAAGCAGGGGCCGAGAAAAAAGGGGGTCCCAAAAAGCGTTTTCCCCATGTTAATTCCATAGGAAACTTTAGACACGGCTACAGCCCGAACTGCTGAACGTAATTACACCAAATTTGGCAAAAAGGAGCTCTTGGTTCAGAAAGCGCCCTTTTTTTAAAATGGTGTAAATCCGTTTAGTAGTTCTTGAGAAATTAAAAAAAGAAAACTTTCGATATCTGAGCACCGAGGAGGAGTCGCGACTCCTCCCGAGCATGAGCTGAGTTCTGATTGGCTGCCAACACTCCAAACCAGGAATTGTTGGCAGCCATCTTGTGACTCGGTAGAACCGAGGGGGACATTAGCAACAACTTGCGATAATTATCGCAAACCGCGCTTAGCGCGTTTTTTTTTATCGCCGCCTATCGCTGGAAATTATCGCGGAGATAACACGCTATTAGCAACGTTTATCTGCAATGCGATAAAATATCCAGCGATAGTGGCGAAATGCGTGAATATCGCTGGAAATCCAGCGATATTCACGCATTAACGCCATGGGGGACTTAGCCTGACAATCCACCTCCTATACAACAAACATGTAAGTCATGTTTTTAGCAGGTGTTAAATTCTAGCGATATTCGCGCTTAGCGCGAAATTTTTTATCGCATCGCCTGCGTTGCTAATAGGGGGAAGTTGTGTTAGCGACTGTTTTCAGTCGCTGTTAGTTGGGAACGCCTACCTTGCATGTCATTAGCAATAATTATCGCTGGCATGCAAGGCGAGGGGAAAATGGGCCGCTATCGCCAGAAAGCGGTCGCTAACGTCTGTTAGCGACAGCTTGCTGATAGGGCGATAAAAAAATCACCGCTTTAGCGGCAAAAAGTGCAGCTAAAGTGGCGATAAAGCCCTTGCTAATATGCCCCCGAGTCTTTAAAAAGAAATCAGTGAAAAAAAGGTTAAAAAACAAGAAAAGGGGACAGGGTAGAAACACCCTGACCCCCCAGGGCCCAAAAAAAAAAATTCTTTAAAAAATCGGCAGAATTCGCGCTGGGTGCGCGAATCCTGCTGAGAAAATTTTAAAAACGAAGCACGGGCTCCCGCGCTTTGTTATCTGTAAGCAACCGGGTGGGCCAGGTCCCGGGGGCAATGCAAAATTATTTAGCGGGGGCCCGCCACCTCCCCGGGCTATACTAATTATATGCGGGGGGCACACGGCCCCCCGCAGCTCCAGTGACCGCCACGTCCCCGGGGCTTGTTTTAATAAGATGCTGGGGGCCTCTCAGGCCCCCCCGCTGCCCCGGGGACCGCCACCTCCCCGGGGCTATACTAATTATATGCGGGGGGCACACGGCCCCCCCGCAGCCCCGGGGACCGCCAACTCCCCGGGGCTTGTTTTAATAAGATGCGGGGGCCTCTCAGCCCCCCCAAGCCCCGGGGACCGCCACCTCCCCGGGGCTTTATTTAAATAGGCGCGGGGGCACGCGGCCCCCCCGCTGCCCCGGGGACTACCACCTTCCCAGGGCTAAAATTTCCATTAAAAAATGTGTCTGGTGGGCCTCACGGACCCCCCCAAGCCCCGGGGACTGCAACCTCCCTGGGGCTTTCTACAATTATTTGCGGGGGGCCTCACGGGCCCCTCTAAGCCCCGGGGACCACCACCTCCCCGGGGCTATGTAAATGACGGGAGGGGGGCTGCACACCCCCCTCCTGGAGCCCTTCATGGCCCTGGGGACCGACACCCCCCAGGGCTGGCTCCTGCAATGTCCCAGGGTGCCCACCCCCGGGATATTGCTGTTTGCTATGGCAGGGCGGGAGCACGGCTCCCGCCCTGCCATAGCAAACCCTGCTCAGCTTCATTGAAGCAAGAGCAGGAAAACCTGCTCTCACTTCAATGAAGCAAAGCAGGATTGCTTTTGAACAAGGGGAGCTGCATGTCAACAGCTCCCCTTGCTCAAAAGCAATGCCGGCTCCCGCAGGAGGCGGGGAGCTGGCAGGACCGTGGGGGTATTGGGGCTCCCCCCACGGTCCCCAACACAAAGGGCCGGCCCCGGGGGATGGGGTCCCCGGGGCCAGGAGTGGCCCATGAGGGGGGCCACTGGGCCCCCCTCCCATAAAATTTATTTTAAAAAAAAGGCTGGCCAGGCCCCGGGGGATGGGGTACCCGGGGCCATAATTGGCCTCAGGAGGGGGGCAGGCAGCCCCCTCCCAAAAAAAATAACAAAGTTGACCAGGCCCCAGGGGATGGGGACCCCGGGCCATAATTGGCCATGGGGAGGGGGGCCACGCTGCCCCCTCCCAGTAAAATGAATGAAAAAAAACCAAAAATGGAAGGCCGGCCTGGGGGATGGAGTCCCCGGAGCCAATAGTGGCCTAGGGAAGGGGGGCCACGCGGCCCCCCTTCCCAGTGAATACATTTTAAAAAGAAGGCCATGCCACGGGGATGGTGTCCCCGGGGCCGAAATTGGCCCCCTTCCCGTTTTTTTTTATTTTCTTAAAAAAGGGGTCAGGCCCTGGGGGATGGGGTCCCCAGGGCCCCAAAAATAGTAAAAGAAGGGGGGCCACACAGCCCCCCTTCTAAAAAATAAATGTAAAAAAAAAGTCGGCATCACGCAGGAGGCCCCGCCCCCTCCCTGCACCACTGTGCAAATGCGCCCCCTGGCGCGTTGTAAGTTGGGAAATTAAGTCCCCATGAATACTGAGGTTGCCTGGAGGCCAACTAGCCCACCAGGTACCTCCAGTAAGCCCCACATAGCTGGTTTGCAGAGAGGTGGTCCGAGGCCACGCCCCTTTTTACACCACTCTGCAAACGCAGCTCCTGGAGCACTGCTGCTCGGGGGATGAAGTCCACTTGTGTCCTGAGGTCCTCAGGACACAAGAGGACCTCATCGCCCCACCAGCAGTGTGCCAAGAGACGTGTTTGCAGAGTGGTGTAAAAAGGGGCGTGGCCTTGGACCACCTCTCTGCAATCCAGCTGTGTGGCACTTACTGGAGGTACCTGGTGGGCTAGTTGGCCCCCAGGGACCCTCAGTATTCAAGGGGACTAAATCCCCCAACTTAGAACGCGCCATGGGGTGCGTTTGCAGAGAGGTGGAGAAAGGGGGTGTGGCCTGTGTCCACCTCTCAGCAATCCCACTGTGTGGGGCTTACTGGAGGTAAGAGGTAGACTAGTTGGTCCCTAAAGGACCACCAGCAGTGAAGGGGACTTCAATCCCCATCCAAGAGCGCGCCAGGGAGCGTGTTAGCAGAGTGGTGGGCAAAGGGGGCATGGCCTGTTATGAGAACTTAGCAATGCTGCTGTGTGGGACTTACTGGAGGTAATAGGAGGGTTAGTTGGCCCCCAAGGTTGTCGTTGGGGGCCAACTACCCCTCTTGTTACCTGTAGTAAGTCCCACACAGTAGGATTGCTAAGATGTCTAAGGAGGACCTGCCCCCCTTTCTCCACCACTCTGCAAGCGCGCCTCCTGGCAGACTACGGGATGGGGGATGAAGTCCAATTTACTCCTGAGGGACTTTGGGGGCCAAGAAGCCCTCTTGGTACCTCCTCTAAGTCCTATGCAGCGGAATTCCTGAGCGCTGCTCGGAGGGCCAGCACCCTTTCTCCACCACTCTGCAAACATGACTACTACTTAAAGAAGCATCTTTCTGCACCTCTGACTTAGAGGTAGTTTTAATAACCCTGCCCTATTATGTACTAGGGCCTTACAGAGGAGGTCATGCCAATCACAGGGGTACACCAACGCATAGTGTTCCCTAGTGTATGTAGGTGTTTTCACTGTATTCTAAGTGTCTTTTAGCATAGCACTGGCTCTAGGCCTGGTTAGTCCGAGTCAGTTACCACCAGTACCCGTCAGCAAAAAGTTGGGGGCTCAGGATGACTTTGCAACAAGGCCTCTTTCTGCTCCTCTGTTGGTTCTTTGTGCACATCTCTTGCTTCTTTCTGCACCTTTCTTCGTCTTTCTGGACTTCTGTTGCCTCTTTCTGTATTTCTCTTGCTTCTTTCTGCGCCTTTCTTCCTCTTTCTGCACATGTCCTACCTCTGTAGGCATAGTTAGAAATTATCATTTAAAAAGCCTTTGAAATTCACTGAAAAAACCACAGATTTCAGGGACGTTATAGTTAGAAATTAGCATTTAAAAAAACCTTAGAAATTCACTGAAAAAACCATAGTTAGTTGGACATTTCACTCGTACAAAACCAGAGAAATTCGGCAGTTATAGTTAGTTCAGCTAACTATAACTCGCGCCCCCGCAATGCACTGCTGATGACGTCACAAATTGCATCATTCATGACATGGTCAGTGACATCACTGATGACATCTCAAATGACATCACTGATGACATCATCCATGTGATAATCTGATGCACCTCCTCATTTCCTAATATAACCTTTGATACACCCACTCTAAAATACAGACTACCATTTTCGAAACCATAGACACACCAATACCAGTTACTACATGCCCACTCGCTGATTCCTAGGTCTACACACACATCCACTCATTCACCCATACAGTCGCTCATACATGCAGTCAACAATCAATACAGCCCTATCATATGCACTCATACCTATACAGACACTCACACACCGCCACTCATCCATAGAGTTACTCACACACCTAGTCAGTCATGCAAAAAATAAATCACACTCCCATTTACTCACCTATACAGTTAAACACACACACCTCACTTTTTCAAACATATACTAACACATACTTACACTCTTATACAATAACTAATATAAACACACACTCATCCATACAGCCACTCTCACAATTACTCACTCTCACATATAGTCATTTATATACTCCAACACTCACATATACTGCCTTGCCCATATGTAGTTACTCACACATGTACCACTGAGACATCTAAACACTCACCAACACACCCATACATACACTCACCCACCCATACAGCCCTTCACAGATGTACTCTTGAACCCATACACCCAGTGAATCACCCACTCACACATCTATGCACAAAGTCACACACCCCCACCCACCCAGACACTCAGGCACCCATACAGATACTCAGACAACCAATCAATAACCCATATAGACACTCATTTAGCTACTCACCAACCCATGCAACCGCTTACACACCAACTGACAAACTAAACTGTGTGAATGCCTGTATCAGTCACTAACCCATGCATTCAGTAAGACACATTTAATCACTCACTTATACAGTCAGTCACACACCCACTAAGTCATCCATTCAGACAGTTATACACCCACTCATTCTTCAATACACCTTGGCATATATATATATATATATATATATATATATATATATATATATATATATATAAAACATATTTAAACTTTACAGAAACACACAGTCACTGGATGATGTCATCAGTGATGTCATTTGAGATGTCATCAGTGATGTCACTGACCATGTCATGAATGATGTAATATGTGACGTCATCAGCAGTGCATTGCGGGGGCGCGAGTTATAGTTAGCTGAACTAACTATAACGGCCGAATTTCTCTGGTTTTGTACGAGTAAAATGTCCAACTAAGTATAACGTCCATGAAACCTGTGTTTTTTTCTGCGAATTTCTAAGGTTTTTTAAATGCTAATTTCTAACTATAACGTCCCGGAAACCTATGGTTTTTTCAGTGAATATATATATGTATATATATATATATATATATATATATATATATATATATATATATGGAAAACCAAAATCCTTGAAGCGCCAGCTACTCAGTAACAGCACAGCAGGTACGGACCACACGGGGCAAATCCAGAAAAAAGTGCTTTTTATTCGGTGAAAACAGTGCATCAATATTGTTGGCAAGTGCCCAGCATAACGCGTTTCGCCTGCGCTCCCGCATAGATATATATATATATATAGATATATGTATATATATGCATACATATATATGTGTGTGTATCAGGAGTATATATATATATATATATATATATATATATATATATTCACTGAAAAAACAAAAGGTTACAGAGACTTTATAGTAAGGGTCACATTTTACCCGCACAAAGCCAGTGAAATTCAGCAGTTATAGTTACCTGGGCTAACTATAACTTGCACCCTCGCAATGCACTGCTTATGACCTATGACCTCACATACTACATCCCTCATGACATGGTCAGTGGCATCACTGATGACATCTCAGATGGCATCACTGATGACATCATCCAGTGAGTGTGCATGTTTTCTAAAAGGTTATGAGTGTTATACATATACCAAGGTACTACAAAACTTAAAATGGAATACTTTCTGTATTACTAATAAGTGATACTATTTCTAACATATATTATGTGAGTGAATGTGTCTATCCATGTGTGAGTGGGAGCCTGAGTGCCGGTATGGCTGTGTGAGTTAGTGTGTGAGTGACTCTATGGGTGTATAAGTAGGAATGTGAGCAGCTGTGTGGGTAAGTGAGTGGCTTTGTGAGTGACTATGTTGGTGACTGACTGGGTGTGTCAGTGGCTGCATGGGTGAATGAGTGGCTGTGTCAGTGCCTTTATGGGTGGGTGAGTGGGTGCGACTGTATGGGTGAGTGAGTGGGTATCTGAATGGCTGTATGAGTGAGTGAATGGCTGTGTAAGTGACTGTATGGGTGAGTGGCTGTTTGAGTGGCTGTTTGGTTAAGTGATTCAGTGTGTGAGTGGCTGTATTGTAAAGTGCCAGTGTGAATGGATATACGGGTGAGTGAGCAAATATTTGATTGATTATATGGATGTGTGAATGGTATGTAAGTGGTTGTTTTGGTGTGTGAGTGAATGTGTGATTAGCTGTATGGGTGAGTAAGTGGCTGTGTTGAGAGGCTGTACAGGTGAATGAATAGATGTGTAAGTGGATGTATAGGTGAATGAGTGGAGGTGTGAGTGACTGTTTTGGTGAGTGTGTCACTCTGTGAGTGGCTGTATGGGTAAGTGACTGGTTGGATGAGTAGCTGTGTGAGTGACTATGTTGGTGAGCAAGTGGGTGTGTCAGAGGCTGTATGGGCGAGTGGCTGTGTTAGTGCCTGTATGGGTGGGCATTGGGTGTGTAAGTGACTGTATGGGTGAGTGAGTAGGTGTCTGAATGGCTTTATGAGTGAGTGACTGGCTGTGTAAGTGACTGTATGTGTGAATGAGTGGCTGTTTGAATGCATGTTTGGTTAAGCGAGTTGGTGTGTGAGTGGCTGTATTGTAAAGTAAGTGTCTGTGTGAATGGATGTATGGGTGAGTGAGCGAATGTGTGAGTGCTTGTATGGGTGTGTGAATGGGTATGTAAGTGGTTTTTGGGTGTGTGAATGGTTGCATGGATGAGTGAGTGTCTGTGTTCGGAGGCTGCATGGGTGAGTGAGTGGGTGTGTGAATGGATGTATAGGTAAAGAAGTGGGTGTGTGAGTAGCTGTTTTGGTGAGTGTGTGACTCTGTGAGTGGCTGTACGGGTAAGTGGCTGGTTGTATGAGTAGGGTTATAGGTGAGTGAGTAGTTGCGTGAGTGCCCATATGAGTGAGTGAGTGGGTTTCTGAGTGGCTCTATGGATGAGTGAGTGGTTGTGTGAGTACTTGTATGGGTCTGTGAATGGGTATGTGAGTGGTTGTGTGGGTGTGTGAATGAGTGCATGGGAAGCCCACGCATACAAATGCCTAAACAACACAGGACCCCAACACCTCAGAGAGAATCACCTTCCACGTACCCAAAAGAAACCTTTGCTCCACCAACCCCGCCCTCGCCGAAACCCCGCACATCTGCAGAAACAGAACAGGAGGAAGGGCCTTCTCCTACGTCGCGGCCAAGACCTGGAACAAGCTCCCGATCAACATCCGATGCGCCCCCTCGCTGAAAGCCTTCAGGAAGGCTCTCAAGACCTGGCTCTTTGGCTGGACGGAACTGCTGATCCCCCCCCAGCGCCTTGAGGCCCTCACGGGTGAGTAGTGCACTTAAAAATCCCTGATTGATTGATTGATAGGGGTGTGAGTGGGTGTGGTGGTGGTTGTGTGGATAATGCCATCAGTGATGTCATTTGAGATATCATCAGGGATGTCACGGACCATGTCGTGAGTGATGTAATATGTAAGGTCATAAGCAGCGCATTGGAGGGGCATAAGATGTAGTTATCTCAGATAACTGTAACTGCTGAATGTCTCTGCTTTTGCACGAGTGAAATGTGAGCCTAACTTTACCGTCCCTGTAATCTTGTTTTTTTGTCAGTGAATTCTAAGGTTTTTTAAATTCTATTTCCTAAATATAATGTCTGTAACCTTGGTTTTTTTCAGCGAATTTCTACGGGTATTTTTAATTCTATTTCCTAACTATAAAGTCCCTGTAACCTTTAGTTTTTTAAGTGAATTTCTGAGGTTTAAAAAAATATATATATTTCCTAACTGTAACCTGTAACCTTTGAAAATGAGTGTGTGAGTGCATGAGTGTCTCAGCAGTGAGTGTGTGACTGAGCACATGAGTGTCTCAATGGGTGTGTGAGTGGGTATGTGAGTGTCTGAGCGGGTCTGGGAGTGCATGCATAAGTGTTTCACTGGGCATGTGAGTGGGTGCATGAGTGTCTGAGTGGATCTGTGAGTGGGCACGTGAGTGTCTGAGTCAGTGTCTGAGTGGGTCTGTGAGTGGGTATGACAGTTTCTGGTTGGGTTTAGGAGTGCCTCCATGAGTGTCTGAGTGGGTCTGTGAGTGGGTGTGTGAGTCTCTGAGTAGGTCTGTGAATAGCTATGTGAGTGGCTGTATGGGTCTGTGAGTAGGGGCATGTGTGTCTGAGTGAGTCTGCGAGTGGGTGCATAACTGTCTGAATGGGCCTGTGAGTAGTTGTGTAAGTGGCTGTATTGTTCTATGAGTGGGTGCATGAGTATCTGAGTTAGTGTCTGAGTACATATGTTAGTGGATGTTTGAGTGTCTGTGTGGGTGTGTCATTAGCTGTGTGAGTGACTTGGCAACAAAGGAACCACACCTGCCCTTTATCCAACAAGAGTCCACATGTCTGCACAAATTATCTACCCAAGTGGAGTTCTTTCTGCCTCCTTGGGTAAATTTCCAGTACATATTCTACACTACAGCTGCGTAATGGGGCACAAGGAAATGTCACCAGTGACCTTGGGTGTGTTTTGGCAAAATAATTATTCCTGGTGCATCTTTATCCAGAAGTATGTGATAACATGAATCCTCCTATAGAGAAGACAACGAGACTACAAAGAAGTAAATGTCCACCAAACAAGGGTCCTTCCTCTTAACTATATGAAGTAAATGCTTCTTTGTTTGGTGGAGATGTCCTCATATTCATCGGCATCGAGAACGCCTCACCAAAATCAGCTGGTAACGTGCTAGGAAGGCCGGCAATAAGTAATATGTAGGTAGGTAGTTATAGTTAGGACCATGCTTCTATAGAAAAAGCCTTTTTTGACTTGCCTAATGTTTGGCGTCGTTTGACGAATCTTCACGAAAGTTTTCAAAACAAGTGTCATAGTGAGTCTTATTATGCATCGAAAGTTTAGGGTGAGCCATCCAGCAGGGGCCAAGAAAAAGGGGGGGTCAAAAAAAATCCTATAGACTATTTAGACACAGATGCAACCCGAACTGCTGAATGGAATTTCATTCACAGATAGTACCATGGGTGTGAGAAGTTGGCCTGGTATATGCTGTCCACTAATTATAGTGGGCACCTTGCACCAGTCCAAACAACCCCTTATTGGAGATAGGTTAAAGACAACCTTTATTGAAAGCTATCCTAGTGGTAGCTATGGAGAGCAGCCTTCAGGCTAAGTCTTGAAGGAATGTAAAGCAGCTTGTTTTACCAGTCTATAATCTCTTGAGTGACCAAATGAAAGAGGACCACACCAGGTATATATATAAAATATATGTATTTAGTCTTAAACACACCCCTCTAGTCTCTTTATGAGGCTAGAGTTCGAAGTACATAAGTTACAAGTCGAATATCAACAGTAATAGCACAAATACACGTTTGAGCCCTAGGGCGTACCAAACCATATACCAATAAAGTGGTATAAGAACCACAACTGAGCTAGACACAAGGCCTAGAGCCTGTAGAAGTGCTTGGCCCTCAAGGAACCACCTAAGGTAGTGACACAGGGGACCCACGGGGGACGCATGCAGTGTGAGAACACAGCCGCGAGCCGCCGTTGACTTCTATGGGGAATGTCGCGGTTGGAGTTTTAAAGAAAAAGGACACTTAGAGGAGGACTTGGAGCAAACCCCTTTAGAACTAGGCTGTTCTAGAGTCAATACCCGCGGGAGCACCGGAGTACTCGTGTTACCTCACCCAGGGAAGCCGGGTGCATAGGTGCCTTTCGGGGTCGGGTTTCGTCGTCGTTTTCAATGGCGATCTGCTGCAAAGTGCTGCTGGCGACCAAGTCGAAAGTGTTCGGGTGGATCCAAAGGTGGATCGAAGATCTGAAGAACCTGAAAACATAGGGGACAGAGTCTGGGTCACTAGCCAGTGACCAGGAAGGCGATGAGCAGATGCCCACCGATGTTGGGTGCTTCAGGTAGGTTGACAGTCGTCTTGACTCTTCAGCCACGAGGTCCAGGAGGCGTTGACGATGACCAGGAGCTTGATTCGAGCTGTACCACAACGTTTGTCGATTGCTGGGGTGTCGGCAACCGGATTGGACCCAACAAGCCTTGGCAACGGCAAGTCACGTGGAAATAGAAGAAGGACGGTGGTACAGACCAGCAAGGTCTGAGGGACTCACCCAGCAAGGGTAAGTCAGGGCACGTCTGGAGCAACCAGGGAAGCCCAAGCAGAAGAAGAGTTGCCTTCTGGAGGGCCCACTAGCCAACGGACTAGTGACCGCAAAGGAGCCTTGAGTGGACGCACTTGGAGCTGGCTCACAGGACACTCGTGGAGTGGAGGCCAGTGATCTTCGGTGCAGTTGGTGCTGGAGGCAGGGGCTACTCGGAGCCTAAAGCACAACTTCGTGGGAGACCAAGAAGAGGATGCACTTGCAAATGTGCTTGGTGTCCAGGGGTCACGGTTCCACATTACCCACGACAGCCACGGGCCTCAGCTTTGCTGGAGACTCAGGGCAGCCTCGGTGAAGTCTGGAAATCCACCTCTGGTGATGCAAAGACTTCGGCGTCCAGCGGGAGCTTCAGCGATGCAGACCGGACAATTGCTTCTTAGGTGCCTGCCAAGCAGGGGAGTCACTCCTTGACTCCAAGGGAGATTCTTCAGTCCTCTAGTCTTGAAGTAGAGCGTCGAAGGTCCAGGATTCAGTGTCAGAGTTTCGTCCAGGGTAATCTAAAGTCCTAAGGACTGGGGTCCCATACTTATACAAAGTTAGGGGGTTGGACATACTCTGGGGACCCACCTATGGGAGGGTCAGGAAAGAGGGGTGGTTACACCCATTCCCTTTGTCCAGTTTCATGCCAGAGCAGGGGCAGGTAGCCCCTGCAACCGGTTTGAACTGGCATATGCACAGGGACACCAAATGTGCCCCCAGTGCAGGACTTCGAAGCACCAGAAGGTGCTCCCACCCAGCCCCAATACACATTATCCTGTCTGGGGAGGTGGTTACACCTCCTTGGGACAGGGAACCTATTGTCCAGGCCTCCCCTGCTGGAGTTTCAGTCAGCAGCAGGAGGCCAGACCCGTGTCTGTGGCAGCGGCATCCATTTTGTGATGCCAGGGCTCTGGAAAGAAGTTACCGGGTAGCCCGGTGTGTACATGTCTCTCCCTCTAGAAGGGTGGAATGCTCCCCCGCCGCCAGAATTGGCAGGGGGGTAGTATTCCAAGATGTTTGACACCAAACACGGCATGTTTCTGTGCAGCCATCCCAAAGTTAGCATTTACCACCAGGATATAATGTACTTAAGAGTATATGGTCAGGCTGCACCACAAACAGCACCAGAGTATTGACTCTGAACGCTGCAGAGGGGCCCTGCTCATGCAGGGGCACCCTCTCACATAAAAACCAAGCACTCTGCCTTCAGGATTGTAAAGGCCTGCCATAGGAGTGACTTATAGGTTTATATGTGTGTGCAATTGTAGTGATATAGGTAGCCTATATCACAGTAAGGGGTGCATGCACCACCTTACCCAGGCTGCAGTAGCAGACCTCTGGTGTCATTTTGGATGGCATTCCAGGGGTGGCACAATACATGCTTCAGCCCCTGGCAGGCCTCTGAGGTACCTATGCCCTGGGTACATAGTATACCATATACTAGGGACTTATAAGGGCACTCCAGATTCCAATCAGAGATGTGCCTAAGGCACATGGAAACCATTTTAGAGAGGAAGCAGCTAGGCTGGGGTTCTGATTAGCAGGGCCCCAGCCAGACTAAAGTCGAAAAACAGTGAAGCATCAGCAAAAAGTGGGGGTACCCATGAGAAGCAGATCCTACTCTCCTACACAACCCCCCAAACGCAGGGACATTAAACTAACCTTGACCAGTTGAGTCTTCATGTTCTAAGTGGAAATACCTAGAGAGTCCATCTGCATTGGCATGGTTACTCCCAGGTCTATGTTCCACTGTAAAGTCCATCCCCTGTAGGGAAATGGACCACCTAAGCAGTTTGGGGTTTTCACCCTTCATTTGTTTTAGCCATAAGAGGGGCTTGTGGTCTGTTTGAACAAGGAAGTGAGTACCAAACAAGTATGGCCTCAACTTCTTCAGAGCCCAAACCACAGCAAATGCCTCCCTCTCAATGGCTGACCAACGTTTCTCTCTAGGGGTTAGCCTTCTGCTAATAAAAGCTACTGGCTGATCCTGACCTTCATCATTCAATTGTGACAGTACAGCCCCTACCCCCAATTCAGATGCATCTGTTTGGACAATGAACTTCTTGGAGTAATCAGGACTCTGGAGAATGGGAGCAGTGCACATGGCCTGCTTCAGGTCATCAAATGCCTTTTGACAGCTAGCTGTCCACTGAACCTTTTTGGGCATTTTCTTGGAAGTTAAGTCATTCAGGGGTGTCACTATTGATCCATACCCCTTGACAAATCTCCTATAGTACCCAGTCAGGCCTAAGAAGGCTCTCACCTGAGTCTGGGTGATTGGAGCAACCCAGTCCATGATGGTCTGGATTTTGCTCTGCAGTGGTTGAACCTGGCCTCCACCCACAAGGTGGCCCAGGTACACAACCTGACTCTGCCCTATCTGGCACTTGGTGGCCTTGATAGTGAGGCCTGCCTTTTGCAGGGCCTCCAAAACATTCCTGAGGTGGACCAGGTGATCCTCCCAGGTGGAGCTAAATACAGCAATATCATCTAGATATGCTGCACTGTAGGCCTCCAGACCTGTAAGGACTGTATTCACCAACCTCTGAAAAGTGGCAGGTGCATTCTTCAGACCAAAGGGCATTACCACAAATTGATAATGCCCACTAGGGGTTGAGAATGCTGTCTTTGGCTTTGCATCATCAGCTAGTCTGATCTGCCAGTAGCCAGCTGTCAGGTCAAATGTGCTTAGATACTTGGCTGAGGCCAAAGTGTCTATTAGCTCATCTGCCCTAGGTATTGGATGGGCAAAGGTCCTAGTGACTGCATTGAGACCCCTGTAGTCCACACAAAACCTCATCTCTCTTTTCCCACCACTGGTGTGAGGTTTTGGCACAAGGACCACTGGACTAGCCCAAGGGCTATCTGAGGGTTCAATAACTCCCAAATCCAACATTTTCTGGACTTCTGTCCTGATACAGTCCCTGACATGGTCATGTTGCCTATAAATCTTATTTTTAATAGGCAGACTGTCCCCAGTGTCCACTTCATGAGTGCACCAGGTGGTCTGACTTGGAGTCAGAGAGAACATATGTCTGTACTGATTGAGCACTTGTCTGCAATCAGTTTGCTGCTGAGCAGTGAGGCTGCCTGCCAAGGCTACACCATCCACTGACCCATCATCAGGGTTCTGTGAGAGCAGGTCAGGGAGTGGGTCACTCTCTTCCTCCTGTCCCTCATCAGTAGCCATGAGCAAGCCCATGTCTGCCCTGTCTACATATGGTTTCAATCTGTTGACATGGAGGACCCTGCGGGGACTCCTGGGTGTTCCTAGGTCTACTAAATAGGTAACCTCACCCTTCTGTTCAACAATGGTATGGGGTCCACTCCACTTGTCTTGGAGAGCTGCTGGGGCCACTGGCTCCAGCACCCACACCTTCTGTCCTGGCTGGTAAACAGCCAGTACAGCCTTTTGGTCATGCCAGGCTTTTTGGAGTTCCTGGCTAGCCTCAAGGTTTTTAGGTGCCTTTTTCATGTATTCAGCCATCCTGGAGCGGAGACCAATTACATAGTCCACTATGTCTTGCTTTGGGGGCTTGAGAGGTAACTCCCATCCTTCCTTCACCAAGCACAATGGACCCCTGACAGGGTGACCAAACAAAAGTTCAAAAGGGCTGTAGCCAACCCCTTTTGAGGCACCTCCCTGTATGCAAATAAAAGGCAGGGCAAGAGTATGTCCCATCTTCGCCTAAGCTTCTCTGGGAGCCCTTTAATCATGCCCTTCAAGGTTTTGTTGAATCTCTCAACTAAACCATTGCATTGTGGGTGATAGGGTGTGGTGAACTTGTAAGTCACTCCACACTCCTTCCACATTGCTTTCAAGTATCCAGACATAAAGTTTGAACCCCTGTCTGACACAACCTCCTTAGGGAAGCCCACTCTTGAGAAAATTCCCAGGAGGGCCCTTGCCACTACAGGTGCTGTAGTGGTTCTAAGGGGAATAGCCTCTGGGTACCTGGTGGCATGATCCACTACCACCAGGATAAACCTGTGCCCAGATGCTGTTTGGGGATCCATGGGACCAACAATGTCAATCCCCACCCTTTCAAAGGGAACCCCCACCACAGGTAGTGGTATCAGGGGGCCTTTGTAGTGCCACCTGCCTTGCCACTGGCCTGGCAGGTTACACAGGAGCGACAAAACTCCTTGGTGTCTTCAGACATGTAGGGCCAGTGAAAGTGAGGGACAATTCTGTCCCAAGTCTTGTTCTGGCCCAGGTGACCTGCTAAAGGAATGTCATGGGCTAGGGTCAATAGGAAGCCCCTGAACTTCAGAGGTATAACCAACCTCCTGGTGGCACCAGGCTTGGGGTCTCTACACTCTGAGTACAAGAGTCCATCTTCCCAATACACTTTATGGGGACCACTAGCATTCCCAGCAGCCTCAGCAGCAGCTTGCTGTCTGAGGGGTTCAAGAGAGGGGCAGCTCTGCTGCTCCTGGCTCAGATCTGCCCTGGAAGGGCCCCATGTCCCTAAGAACTCAACCTGATCAGGCTCAAGCTCCTCTGGGACAGTTCCTTCCTCAGGACTGAGATCATCCCCCTCAAGAGACTGATCTTCCTTCTGAGCCAAGGGGGAAGGCACTGCCTTAACCCTACTACTCCTCCTCTTGGATGGCACTTGGTCCATTTTTCCAGGATCCAAGGCCTGTTCAGTGTTAGACATTTTGCTCTGTGACCTGGTCACAGCAAACACATCTGCAGGGATCCCCAGCATTTCTGCATGGGTCCAGAGCTCCACTTCTGCCCAAGCTGAAGTTTCAAGATCATTGCCAAGCAAGCATTCAACTGGTAGGTCTGCACTTACCACAACCTTCTTAAGGCCAGTTACCCCTCCCCAGGAGAAGTTAACAACTGCCAGAGTATGGTCTGTTCTGACATTGCTAGCATTGGTCACTTGGTACATCTCACCAAGTATAATCTGCCCAGGATCCACAAGGTCTTGTGTCACCATGGTGACACTTGCCCCTGTGTCCCTGAATGCCAAAGCCTCTTTTCCATTGATCAATGGCTGTTGCCTGTACTTGCCCAGATTACTGGGACTCACAGAGGAGGTCACATCCATGCCTCCATCACAGACTAGGACAGCCTGAGTGAGTTCTCTGACTAGGCCAGAGCTCATCTCATTACCCAGGGTCAACCCTACTAAACCCTTGGTTTGCGTATTCCCACCACCAATTGTAACTGCACTAGGGGGAACAGGTGCCTTAGGGGCATTGGTGGGGGCTGGAATAGAGTCTTTGGACTTGGTGCAATCACTGGTCCAGTGTGTCTTTTGCTTACAGACTTTGCACCATGGTTTCTTTTGGCCTTTTCCCTTGTTAGATTGTGAATCCCCACCTGAAGAAGATTTTTGGGGGCCTTGTGAAGACTTCTGGTCTTTACCCTTCTCCCCACCCTTATCAGAGTTTTTAGAATCTTGCTTCTTAGGGTCACCACCTTGGTTCTGTACTTTCTGCCTCACCCTGGTTCTGACCCATTTGTCTGCCTTCTTTCCCAATTCTTGGGGAGAGGTCAGATCAGAGTCCACCAGGTACTGATGCAACAGCTGATTTTGACAGTTATTAAGAATCTGCTCCCTCATGATAAGATTATACAATCCTGTGAAGTCACATACCTTATTGCCCATCAGCCAACCTTCCAGAGCCTTAGCAGAACAATCAACAAAGTCCACCCAGTCTTGAGTCTGTGCTTTTTGGGTATCCCTGAACTTTAACCTGTATTGTTCAGTGGTTAGGCCAAACCCATCAATTAATGCACTCTTCAAGACTTTATAATTGTCAGCATCCTCTTCTCTAACAGAGAGGAGCTTATCTCTACCTTTGTCTGCAAAGGAGAGCCACAAGATTGCTGCCCACTGCTCCTGAGGGACCCTCTGTACTTTACAGGCCCTCTCCAGTGCAGAAATCCATTTGTGGATGTCATCCCCACTCTGGTAGGGAGGGACAATCTTGCTCAGGTTTCTATGGTCATAAGACCTTTCCCTATCTCTGGGGAAATTGTTGCCACCATGGGACTCTAGTCCCAACTTTTTCTTTGCCTTTCAAGCTCTAGGGACTCTCTGTCTATAGCCAACTGCTCTCTTCTGAGTCTCAGCTGAGCCTCTCCATATTTGAGCAGTCTCTCTTTCCTCTCACAGGAGGATTCCCTCCTATGAGAGGAAGCAGAGGTCCCTACTGAGGTGTCAGAGTGGTTAGACTCCTGAGAAGGAGATCTAACCCTTCTTGGCACACTCTCAACTGTTCCTGGGGGACAAAGGGGAGGTCATTCTGATCCTCCTCCTCCTCCTCAGGAGTAGCTGGATTATCCAGGTCAAGGTCATTGTCACCTTCCTGGCCAGTTTCAGAGGTTGGGTCCTGGTTATTTTCATCCCTGGCCCCTTCCTCATCTTCTGCCCCACCCTGTCTGCCTACCCCTTCTGACCCTGGTAGTCTTCTGAGATCATCCAGCAGGAGTACCTCTATGAGGCGTTGGGTGTTGGCACTTTTGCCTGTCTTCAGTTTCTTAGCAGTGCTTAATGCTCTCAATTCCAAGAATGGGAGATTATCATACTTGGAGGGAAGAAGCCCATTGGCTTCTGGCTGGGACCCACTGGTTCCTGGCCCTGAAGACATTACTAGTGTGGCCTACTAAACTCTCTTGAGTTGTAGAAAGGGTGTGCTATCCCTTAACACACAACTCTAAGTTCAGTAGAACTTACTGTATCCTAAGCTTGTTTTATATGTACCTAAGGTACCCTTAGTGGTTTTCAGTTGATCAATTCAATTGAGATTATCTGGTAAAACAATAGCAAGCTGGAATCCCACACGCTGCACACCAATGTGAGAAGTTGGCTTGGTATATGCTGTCCACTAATTATAGTGGGCACCTTGCACCAGTCCAAACAACCCCTTATTGGAGATAGGTTAAAGACAACCTTTATTGAAAGCTATCCTAGTGGTAGCTATGGAGAGCAGCCTTCAGGCTAAGTCTTGAAGGAATGTAAAGCAGCTTGTTTTACCAGTCTATAATCTCTTGAGTGACCAAATGAAAGAGGACCACACCAGGTATATATATATAATATATGTATTTAGTCATAAACACACCCCTCTAGTCTCTTTATGAGGCTAGAGTTCGAAGTACATAAGTTACAAGTAGAATATCAACAGTAATAGCACAAATACACGTTTGAGCCCTAGGGCGTACCAAACCATATACCAATAAAGTGGTATAAGAACCACGACTGAGCTAGACACAAGGCCTAGAGCCTGTAGAAGTGCTTGGCCCTCAAGGAACCACCCAAGGTAGTGACACAGGGGACCCACGGGGACGCGTGCAGTGTGAGAACACAGCCGCGAGCCGCCGTTGACTTCTATGGGGAATGTCGCGGTTGGAGTTTTAAA
Source organism: Calotriton arnoldi (assembly GCA_963921515.1). Lineage (NCBI taxonomy): Eukaryota > Metazoa > Chordata > Amphibia > Caudata > Salamandridae > Calotriton > Calotriton arnoldi. Next base: position 2,458,044 of record CAWUFW010001750.1, on the reverse strand, counting down.
GAAAAAGGACACTTAGAGGAGGACTTGGAGCAAACCCCTTTAGAACTAGGCTGTTCTAGAGTCTATACCCGTGGGAGCACCGGAGTACTCGTGTTACCTCACCCAGGGAAGCCGGGTGCATAGGTGCCTTTCGGGGTCGGGTTTCGTCGTCGTTTTCAATGGCGATCTGCTGCAAAGTGCTGCTGGCGACCAAGTCGAAAGGGTTAGGGTGGATCCAAAGGTGGATCGAAGATCTGAAGAACCTGAAAACAGAGGGGACAGAGTCTGGGTCACTAGCCAATGACCAGGAAGGCGATGAGCAGATGCCCACCGATGTTGGGTGCTTCAGGTAGGTTGACGGTCGTCTTGACTCTTCAGCCACGAGGTCCAGGAGGCGTTGACGATGACCAGGAGCTGGATTCGAGCTGTCCCACAACGTCTGTCGATTGCTGGGGTGTCGGTGACCGGATTGGACCCAACAAGCCTTGGCAACGGCAAGTCACGTGGAAATAGAAAAAGGACGGCGGTACAGACCAGCAAGGTCTGAGGGACTCACCCAGCAAGGGTAAGTCAGGGCACATCTGGAGCAACCAGGGAAGCCCAAGCAGAAGAAGAGTTGCCTTCGGGAGGGCCCACTAGCCAACGGACTAGCGACTGCAAAGGAGCCTCGAGTGGACGCACTTGGAGCTGGCTCACAGGACACTCATGGAGTGGAGGCCAGTGATCTTCGGTGCAATTGGTGCTGGAGGCGGGGGCTACTCGGAGCCCAAAGCACAACTTCATGGAAGACCAAGAAGAGGATGCACTTGCAAATGTGCTTGGTGTCCAGGGGTCATGGTTCCACGTTACCCACGACAGCTACGGGCCTCAGCTTTGCTGGGGACTCAGGGCAGCTTCAGGGAAGTTTGGAAATCCACCTCTGGTGATGCAAAGACTTTGGCGTCCGGCAGGAGCTTAAGCGATGCAGACCGGACAATTGCTTCTTAGGTGCCTGCCAAGCAGGGGAGTCACTCCTTGACCCCAAGGGAGATTCTTCAGTCCTCTAGTCTTGAAGTAGAGCGTCGAAGGTCCAGGATTCAGTGTCAGAGTTTCGTCCAGGGTAATCTAAAGTCCTAAGTTAGGGGGTTGGACATACTCTGGGGACCCACCTATGGGAGGGTCAGGGAAGAGGGGTGGTTACACCCATTCCCTTTGTCCAGTTTCGTGCCAGAGCAGGGGCAGGTAGCCCCTGCAACCGGTTTGAACTGGCATATGCACAGGGACACCAAATGTGCCCCCAGTGCAGGACTTCAAAGCACCAGAGGGTGCTCCCGCCCAGCCCCAATACACATTATCCTGTCTGGGAGGTGGTTACACCTCCTTGGGACAGGAAACCTATTGTCCAGGCCTCCCTGCCGGAGTTTCAGTCAGCAGCAGGAGACCAGACCCGTGTCTGTGGCAGCGGCATCCATTTTGTGATGCCAGGGCTCTGGAAAGAAGTTACCGGGTAGCCCGGTGTGTACATGTCTCTCCCTCTAGAAGGGTGGAATACTACCCCCGCCGCCAGAATTGGCGGGGGGGTAGTATTCCAAGATGTTTGACACCAAACACGACATGTTTCTGTGCAGCCATCCCAAAGTTAGTATTTACCGCGAGAATATAATGTACTTAAGAGTATATGGTCAGGCTGCACCACAAACAGCACCAGAGGATTGACTCCGAACGCTGCAGAGGGGCCCTGCTCATGCAGGGCACCCTCTCACATAAAAACCAAGCACTCTGCCTTCAGGATTGTAAAGGCCTGCCATAGGAGTGACTTATAGGTTTATATGTGTGTGCAATTGTAGTGATATAGGTAGCCTATATCACAATAAGGAGTGCATGCACCACCTTACCCAGGCTGCAGTAGCAGACCTGTGGTGTCATTTTGGATGGCCTTCCAGGGGTGGCACAATACATGCTTCAGCCCCTGGCAGGCCTCTGAGGTACCTATGCCCTGGGTACATAGTATACCATATACTAGGGACTTATAAGGGCACTCCAGATTCCAATCAGAGATGTGCCTAAGGCACATGGAAACCATTTTAGAGAGGAAGCAGCTAGGCTGGGGTTCTGATTAGCAGGGCCCAGCCAGACTAAAGTCGAAAAACAGTGAAGCATCAGCAAAAAGTGGGGGTACCCATGAGAAGCAGATCCTACTCTCCTACAATGGGGATGTGGCTTTACTGCCGAAGATGTTGGTAGCCCCTTTATATAGGCTCCACACCTTCCGTCCTTCTAATCCTTCCTAATCCTGGCCCCACATGCAGCAGGGTAGTCAGTACTAGAAACTATGCTACAGGAGGCTCCTTTGAGGACAAATCCAGCAGAATACTTCACTGTGCAGGCTGCAAAATACAACACCACACTCTGATCTTGCACCTTGCTGCAGAGGATGGCTTCCACATCACCGGAGATCGAAACATCACTGACCACTTTGCGCGGTACTATGCTGCCTCATAAGCAAAACAAAACAAATTGCCACAGACTATGATAGACAGATTCATACACAATTTACCGCTTCAAACCTTGTCTGTGGCCAAGTGACACACCCTAGCAGGAGAGCTCTCAGTGGCACTAAGCTGCATAAACATGGAAAAGACCCAAGGCCCCAATGGATTCCCAACGGAATTGCTTAAATCCTTCATTCCCAAAATAGAAAAGTACTTAAAAAAAGAGCTGGAGGAGGCAACTACTGTAGCGACACTGCCTCTGGACTTCCGCATGGCCGAGATAGTGGTGATCCCTATAGAACAGTATGCCTCTTACTGCTCTATCTCTTCATCAACAATGAAGTGAAGATTTTTGCTAAAGTGTTGTCCGACCACCTTCTCGGGGTCATCTCCATGTTGATACAAACAGATCAGGCAGGCTTTATGCAACCCCAGACACAATATTCATAGATTGCATGATGCTTGGGGCAGTGGAGGAAAGAATGGGCTGGCCGGCAGCTGTCCTCCTGGCTAACACTAAAAAGCTCTTTACTTAGTGGGATGGAAGGACCTGTTTGCTCTCCTTCGATGCATAACCTTTGGGCTCAAATTCACTGCATGTCAGGTTATTCTATACCGACCTCACAGCCTGTGTCTGAGTGGGTAGTGAAACTTCCACACCGGTCCCAGAAAGAGAGGGGGACAAGATAGTGATGACCGCACTCGCTGCTTCTCTTTGCCTTAGCCATAGAGCTTTTAGCAGAGTGGCTTTGCATAGACACGCAGGGGCAGGAGTTTGAGTGGGATACCAATATCTCGGATACAGTGGCTTTATACACAGAGGTTGTACTGATTTTTCTGACAGACCCTGAATCGTCAGGCCCATGAGCTTTCCAGATCCTAAGGATATTTGGGAAAACGGGTCTATATGTCAATAAAACGAAATCACTGATCCTCCCAGACAATTCTTACCCTCAAAACCTGCAATGGGCAACAGAACTGGTAAACCGCTACAAGTGGATTTTGATATTTGGGAGTGCAAGTCCTCCCGAACGTCACAATGGCTTGTACAATGAACATCCAGCCGCTGGTTGACAGGACATTAGAAAGCTGAACACACCCCCTTCCTTGAGGAGTGGCGGAAAGGGTTAGACCACTGCATAAGTTTGGAGAAGCCAGTGCATGAAGCCTGGGGCTGTCCCCAAAGAAGCTTCCCCTGACCTGGCCAAGTCTGCTGCCAGTTAGATATTATCTTTTATAATATACACTTGTTAACTGGCATTACTCCATGAGCCTCACACCAAATATTGGCTCTTAATAGTCCGTCTGCAGATTATAAGTAGCGATTGGGGGTGGCATCTGGCAGTGAGAGAGGCCTGCCTCTTTGTCTAGTGAGTGTTTTGGGAAGCATTGAGAAGAGTGCAGGGCCCAAAGCAGCACTAAGCCATGAATGTAAAACAAGAATTTGTGAGATACAATCAAGGTGGAAGAGAGAGGGAGAGTTAGGTGAACTAACAAAGAGGAGATCTTCATGTTATTCGCCTTGAGCTTTAGATAGTCTTACATGATTATAGAGAACAGTAGACAAGCAAGGTTTGGAATTGTCAACAGGGCTAAATAGAGGAATTGATTTTGAGCGCAACAGAATATATAGGTATGGATAATAGGCAAATGGATTTTACTGTAGTTTGCCATAATGAAAATGGGCTAAATAATAGATGAAAGTGGGGCACAGCTTGTATGAGTTTGTAGCAACATGATCCCTTTATCATTCTTATAGAAGAGACTCACATTGTTTGGGGGAAGGAAGGAAATAAACTCTGCAACTCTTGGGTTAGTCATTGCTTTTTTTCCTCTGCAAAATCAGCCCATTAAGGGACAACAGTGGTAATCTGTCATATTGCTCAGGTTAGCTGCTTTTCCCCGTATCAGATGACAGGGGATTTTGGGTAATAGTTGCCATTGTATTCTCTAATGTGAGATATAATATTGTTTCTTTTTCTGGTCCTATTCATGAGAACATCAAGCCTCTTCAGTCATTGTTATGGGAGCTATGTAATCTTCCTGGGATACCTACAATAGGGGGTGATTTTAACTATCTCCCTGCACCTGGACTCGATTCTTCCAACCCAAATCGTGGGCAACATAAGAAGAATATAGAAAGGGTTTTTAAAGATCTTTATTCTTAGCTGGTGGTCCAAGATGTATGTCGTAAGCTAAATCCAACAAGAACATACTCCTGCTATTCTAAGAAATATAGGTCCACTTCACGGATAGATCTATTTTTAGTCCCTCAAATATCTCAAATATGTTCTCCCAATATCATGTCGGGCCTTCTAGGACCACTTGGTGATTTTTAGAAAATTCCCCCTAGTACACCCAAGAGTAATTCGGAGATGGGTTATGGACAAGAAATTGCTTGTCCAGGAATCCTATGTCAGGTCACTGTCAACAGAGATTGAACATTTTTCTCCATTAAAGCCCACACAGTGGAAGGGGCTACTGTCTGGGGGGCGTTAAAGGCCACAATCTGGGGTCAATTATATCCATTTTGCCCTTTCAAAAGAAGATGTATAAAGAAAAGCAGGACAACCTACAGAGAGTGGCTGATGAGGCATATCATAGAGCTCTAGTTGAGCATTCTTCCTGCTCTCTACATATATGGCAGTAAAAGAGGGAAGGGATGAAGGGTTTTTTTCAGGGTAAGGAAATTCTCAACAGCAGTTGTTGGGTGTATGAAGCAGGTGAGAAAATGGGACATTTCCTAGCCTGGATGGCCAAGGAAAAAAACAATCAAAATCTAATTACTGTCATAACGGACCCCGGTACAGGAGAAATAGAAAGAGATAATTGAAAGATTGGGCAAAATATTTTGAATTACTATGATTTTCTCTATAAGGGGGAAACGGGAACATGGGATCCCAGAGCTATGCAGCGAAACTGTGGCCCTTTTGATGCATCCAATTCTCTCTGCAGAGGGTAAAAGTGCTATAAAAGAGCTGTCTGGGTCTAAAGCCCCAGGCAAAGATGGCTTCAGGCCGTGTTTTATAAATGTTTTTGACCCTTTGTAGAAACCTCTCTCCCTGAATTGTATTCTATCCTGGCTGGGGCTCTCCGTCTCATCCTCCTTTAAGAAAGGAGTCCTAGTTAATTTTTTAAAGAAGGGAAAGGACCAACTAGCCACATCATCATATAGGCCAATATCACTTTTAAATATGGACTATAAGATTTTTACAAAAATTCTAACTAACAATATTAGTGTAGCAATACAGGCCTCGGAAAATTATAAAAACGATACTAGACCTGCAGGTCGAGTAACTTGAATAATCTACTCGACCTAACTGTAATGTACTTGGGGCCCGATTCACAGAACTAACTTAAGACAAAATCCTAAACTTACTACCATTTTGATATTCACAGAAGGCACTTACTCATTTTGGTATTCACAGAAGGCACTTACTCATCAATGAGTAAGTGCCTTCTGAGGCACTTACTCCTTTTGGTATTCACAGAAGGCACTTACTCATCAATGAGTAAGTGCCTTCTGTGAATACCAAAATGAGTAAGTGCCTTCTGTGAATACCAAAATGGTAGTAAGTTTAGGATTTTGTCTTAAGTTAGTTCTGTGAATCGGGCCCTTGGCCCATAAACTGGGTCCAACTTGCGTGATCATTGGCAAATATTTTATTTTGCAGAGTTTCCTTTTTCTTCATTCTCGCATATGAGTGCACCTTCAAATATGTGAGTTCAGAATTTCTACTGTACAAAACGTTTTGTTTGATTAAATAGACTAAACGTTTGCTCCATGTTTAAATGTACTCTATCCCACATATAGAGTACGCAGGATCCCTGACTTGCCTCTCAGTTTACTATAACATTGCCATCAGGGCAGAAGCAGGAATGGTTCTCAATTCATGTTTAAACACTCACTTTTAATAAATATGTTACTAAAGCATTATGTGGTACTGCACTGTCATTTACATACGGTACATTTCCAAGATATGGCCAAAAACCTTCCCACTACCTTGCAGCTACTGATAAAACTATCTCGTGTATTAACAATAATCTGTGAAATTTGAATTTCAGAAAGCATATTATCATTTGCACATCACCAAGTAAAGTGTTCTATTTTGTTTTTCATCCTATTAAAATATTTTTTCATCAAGTAGAAGTACAAAAATGGGCTTTCACAACTACTGAAATATATTTTGAAATGTTTGTACAGTTGACTTATTAGCTATGTAAATGTGTGTTAGGAAAAACCTGATACCCTACAGCCTTTCATTTCACACTTCCTACAGCAGTTCCCTTTACAAAATTCTGAAACTCTGCAGTCAGAGAAGGAAAAGTAATTGTAAAATGACTTCTGACCTCTGTCTCAGAAGAGCAAATGTGACAAGATAAAAATCAAGATTTAAAGGCATCTTTATTGCTCCTTCACTTTCTGACTGAACAGAACACCTGTTCCTTGTCAATTTGCCAGAACAGGTGAATAGGTCCAAAATATAGCTTGACCTGATAAAATCTGACTCACCAGTGAGTTGGCAAGTAGATTTTTTGAGGCCTGAAAAGAAGTCAATAATTCACCCCGACCAAAGCGGTTTTATTAAGTACCTCAGCCTGAGATCCAATACTTACTATTTGGCCGAGTTTATTGATCTGGTAACCACTGATAACAACCCAGTGGCCCTAGTCCTGCTGGACGCAGAGAAGGTTTTTGACCTTGAGAGCAAGGAAATTTTGATTAAAATCTTAGAGAGATCCAATTTCCCGCCCCAGCTCACAAGGTTATTGCCAGGTTGTATGAAAATACCTCTGCTCAAATCATAATAAATAATTTAAGCACAGGGACAGTGTTTCCCAGTAGAGGGACTCGTCAGGGCAGCCCCCTTTCCCCAACTTTATTTGCCCTATTTATGGAACCTCTTTCCCAATATATTCATCTACACAATGACATTCACCCACCTTTTCCTGGCACTACAAAATAAAATTATATGCAGGTGATGTTGCCTTTTATCTACACCTGGAAAGGGAGAACATCGAGGCAGCTCTGCTAGCGAATCAGAACTATACAAAGTTGGAGGAATATAAAATCAATGAATCTAACACCGAATCATTAATGTTTAAGACCCCAATTGAGGTGCTGCACCTGGATGTCAGGTGCAATTATAATTCACACCCTAAAAGATATTTAGGGATATATATATTCTGATTCGGTCTTAGAAAGTATTGCTTAAATTTCACCCCACTTTTATCCGAAATCCACTCTCTCTTCGCTCTAAGGAAACCTCTCCCTATGTCCATAATTGGGCGGATAGCACTAATAAAGATGTCGAACTTACCCCTCATATTAATCCTCCTAATAAATGTCCCCTTCAAGCTGGAAGCAGGGTTTTTACGCAAGTTAGAGACAGTAGCGGCTCGTGGAGGGAGTGCTGCGGGGCGGGGGAGGAGCAGGGTGGGGGGTAGTAAACTATGGCATACGGCCGAACAGAGGTAAGTAAACAAATAAATAAATAAAACGAATTTCATTGTGCGCGCTGCATTGCCAAATGCGATGCAGCGCGCGCAACTGAAATTTGTTTTATTTATTTATTTGTTTACTTACCTCTGTTCGGCCGTATGCTAGTTTACTACCCCCACCCTGCTCCTCCCCGCCCGCCCCACCACTCCGCAGCACTTCCTCCACGAGCCGCTCCTGGTTACAGAGCTGCTTTATATCTTTTATGTGGGGTAATATATCTCCTAGAATCAGTTAAAACATTCCAACTGCCTAAGAGGGAGGGTGGCTTAGCAGGCCCTTTTCTCAGGATTTGTTATGTTGCTTCCATTGCCACACAGCTGTGCCATTTTTCCATGTAGGAGGCTCAGTTTGATAATTTTTTTAATTTTACACATTCTTGGCTGCTGTCATATAACCAGTTTTTACTGAGATCCATTAATAAACCTAAAATATCAAAGTGAGGTTTAAGACTCTCCTGAACATTGGCGTTGCGACGCAACAGTTTTATCCAAATTTAAAATACCAATGATTTATGCTGAAACCCCTTGGCTAGTTGTTCCTGTCTCTCCCATAGTCTCTCAGTAATGGCTATTAAAAAGTGAGAAAAGATTAACTTTTTAAAATCAGTGACTTTTTAGATCAGAAAAGAGTTAAGTCTGTGGCAGATTTGCTCTTACAATATCACATATGATGCATCTCCTATTTTCTCTTATAGATAAATGGTCTCTGTTCTTAATACTCTCCCCCTATTCAAGAAACACTGTTCGACTGGGCTGGTCAGGAAACTTTTTAGGTCTGAAAACGAGAATGTCTCCTTTAGCTTTTGGTATAAGGAACTCCGGCCGGACAGTTCTACAGCTGCCACCAATATCTGGATGAAATGGAGGGAATGCGCAAAGAGAGAGATCGATTGAGACAGCTGGTCGAAGTACTTCGAGTATGGCTTTTTGCTGTTGAGGAGGGCAAATTTCATAGAATTATGTTTTTAGTGCTTGGATGTTTCATTACACCCCAGAGAGGCGTAACAAAATGTTTCGTGCATCACCCACAAAATGCCCTAGATGTAAGGGAGTGGGTGATTGTGGTATGTGCTCTTGTCATAACGTGAATTGTGTTGCACACACCTTAACCATTAACGTAAATTAAACCATTACTGACCCTTTTCTCTGGTATGCGTGCAGACCAGGGAGAGGTTGCCTGCCTCTACTGTAAAATGAAAAACGAACAAGTGACACTTAACTTGATACATGGCTGCACAGCGAAAAACATACTCAACACTTAATCAAAAATTATACAGAGTTGCAACTTATAGAATTCTCAATTTTCATTCAATGCTTTATTGGATGAAAGATTCGATATTGTGATATATATCAATTAAGCAAACAAAAACAATAACAGTTAGTTGTAACAACATTCAATTTGTTTCAAAGGATTGTATACAAAATTTCTTGTGTTGGTCTTTAAGATCACAAATTTCTTGAACATTCTGTTGATGATGATCCCCAATGCATTTCGGGATAGTAAATCCCTTCTTCAGGGGCCTCTATAAATACAAAAGAATGAAACTCAATTGGTAAATGATACTATGTTATATACATGGACGAGTACCCCAACACAATAATGTAGGTGAAGGAAAGAACAGCAGAAAATTGGATAAAAGTTCACTGGGGAATGATAATGATTGCACCTTGAAAAACAACCAAAGCTTGTGACGTAAAAACTGTGAAACCAGATTTTCTCAGGATCCCATGAGAAGCATGCAAACGGAAAGTAAATGGAGATTGATACACCTGTCAAACGAAATACTGAGTGCCGCAAACGACGCTAAGGTGTGTAGCGTAATGAAGTATATATAAGGACGCTTACTGAATGTAAAACAGAATGTCCTGCTAACAGTCATGAAGGATGATGCTCTGTGGTCTCCCCAAATATACCTTGGCCCCACTAAGGGCCTCATTGAATACGGCGGCCAGACTGGTCACGGGTACCAAAAGAAATGCGCACATCTCTCCAGTCTTAAAATCCCTAAATTGGCTGCCATATGAAGCGAGAATACAGCTAAAGATTGCTTGCCTATCTCACAAAGCCCTACATTTCAAAACCCCCAGTTATCTAGCACAAAAACTGGAACTATCAGGAGGGGCTAGACCCTCTATGAGTGCTAACTCTCTCCTCCTGAAACCTCAGATCTTTCGCAAAAAGAGAACATGCCACCGAGCCTTCTCTGGCTCAGCTCCAAAGATCTGGAACTCCCTCCCACCGGAAATACGTAGAATCTCTTCCAAGGATGCCTTCAAATTGGAAGTAAAAAGATTCCTTATGAACAAGTTCTTACCTTAATAGGTTGCTGGATCGTCTGCTCTAATGCATTGGACTTAGACCTTTAAGCCCTTGCGCTGGTTGCTATTCCATCTCGATATGTACCAGTTATGTTCTTATTATTCTGCTGATCCCGTGTACATGTAACCGTTCTTGCCCTGTGAGTTCTATTTTGATATGTGATTTTGTCTGGACTCCCATTTGACACATGTACTGCAACTGTTACCTTCCTTTCCCCACAACTGTAAAGCGCTCTGATATCCCTCGGGATCAAGTTCGCGCTATATAAAACTTTATAAATAAATAAATGCACACGCAGCGTGCTCTGGAGAATAACAAAAAGGTTATGCGTCAGTCGCCAGCTCAATATAAAACCCCATATTATATGGAAGCAAACCTATGCAAACATGCAAGTACCTGGATCCGCAGTATTCTTGAAAATGGAATAGCTGACTCCACCGTAGCCCGAGGCTCACATGTTTAAGCTGCCGACACTGCAACGAGCACATGAGAACTATACCAAATAAGGTCTGGTAGGTGTTTGAAACAGCGTTAATCTACCCTTTATCTTACAAGGACTGAAACCTACCAATTTATCCAGATACCCGGAAGCCGCCAAACTAACGGCGTGAACTGGTGAAACTGCACTGTGTGGTCAGCGTTGTTTAAAACGACGACGGGAAATAGAAAACGTACGAATGTACGTGGACCTCAACATGGTCGCCATATTAAAAAAGGTCCCCAGAGTTATTGCAATATGTGTATCGAAAAGTAACGGGTCTGAAACACTTGAACTCAAAGCCCCGAGATACATTCAGGGTGAAATAAAACTGAAACATGATATCACTGCACTCGTGCGAAGAATGCTAAAACCAGACAACCTCCCAAGCCGCAAAAAAAGCAACAGGTAGAGACGCCATTATAGGGTCAGGCGGAGAGAAGAATACTTATATATACTTCATTACGCTACACACCTTAGCGGCGTTTGCGGCACTCGGTATTTCGGTTGACAGGTGTATCAATTTCCATTTCCTTTCCTTTTGCATGCTTCTCATGAGATCCTGAGAAAATCTGGTTTCACACTGTTTTCACGTCACAAGCTTTGGTTGTTTTTCAAGGTGCAATCATTATCATTCCCCAGTGAACTTTTATCCCATTTTCTGCCGTTCTTTCCTTCACCTACATTATTGTGTTGGGGTACTCGTCCCTGTATATAACATAGTATCATTTACTGATTGAGTTTCATTCATTTGTATTTATAGAGGCCCCTGAAGAAGGGATTTACTGTCCCGAAATGCATTGGGCATCATCAACAACAGAATGTTCAAGAAATTTGTGATTATAAAGACCAACACAAGATATTTTGTATACAACCCTTTGAAACAAATTGGATGTTGTTATAACTAACTGTTATTGTTTTTGTTTGCTTAATCGATATACACCACAATATCAAATCTTTCATCCAATAAATCATTGAATAAAAATTGAGAATTCTATAAGTTGCAACTCTGTTTAATTTTTGATTAAGTGTTGAGTATGTTTTTCGCTGTGCAGCCAGGTATCAAGTTAAGTGTCACATGTTCATTTTAAATTTTACAGTAGATGCAGGCAACCTCTCCCTGGTCTGCACGCATACCAGAGAAAAGGGTCAGTAATGGTTTGATTTACATATATGGCTAAGGTGTGCGCAACACAATTCACGTTATTTGTATCACTGCCACTGTCTAGTTGCAGCCCACACTTGTATATCATGTCTTTCTAAGCTATATCTAATATTACAGATAATCGAGCAGACACCAAAACTTAGCGGCGCTTGCGGCACTTGGTATTTCGGTTGACAGGTGTATCAATCTCCATTTCCTTTCCTTTTGCATGCTTCTCATGGGATCCTGAGAAAATCTGGTTTCACACTGTTTTCACATCACAAGCTTTAGTTGTTTATTAAGGTGCAATCATTATCATTCCCCAGTGAACTTTTATCCCATTTTCTGCCATTCTTTCCTTCACCTACATTATTGTGTTGGGGTACTCGTCCCTGTATATAACATAGTATCATTTACTGATTGAGTTTCATTCATTTGTATTTATAGAGGCCCCTGAAGAAGGGATTTACTGTCCCGAAATGCATTGGGCATCATCAACAACAGAATGTTCAAGAAATTTGTGATTATAAAGACCAACACAAGATATTTTGTATACAACCCTTTGAAACAAATTGGATGTTGTTATAACTAACTGTTATTGTTTTTGTTTGCTTAATCGATATACACCACAATATCAAATCTTTCATCCAATAAATCATTGAATAAAAATTGAGAATTCTATAAGTTGCAACTCTGTTTAATTTTTGATTAAGTGTTGAGTATGTTTTTCGCTGTGCAGCCAGGTATCAAGTTAAGTGTCACATGTTCATTTTAAATTTTACAGTAGATGCAGGCAACCTCTCCCTGGTCTGCACGCATACCAGAGAAAAGGGTCAGTAATGGTTTGATTTACATATATGGCTAAGGTGTGCGCAACACAATTCACGTTATTTGTATCACTGCCACTGTCTAGTTGCAGCCCACACTTGTATATCATGTCTTTCTAAGCTATATCTAATATTACAGATAATCGAGCAGACACCAAAACTTAGCGGCGCTTGCGGCACTTGGTATTTTGGTTGACAGGTGTATCAATCTCCATTTCCTTTCCTTTTGCATGCTTCTCATGGGATCCTGAGAAAATCTGGTTTCACACTGTTTTCACATCACAAGCTTTAGTTGTTTATTAAGGTGCAATCATTATCATTCCCCAGGCGTAGTTCGCGAAGTAATGCTTCGCGAAGCTACGCAAAGTGCAGTTCGCGCTACGCAAGCTTCGCGTAGCACTACGCGAACTGCGTAGCGCACTGTTCGCAATGATTGCACAGTGCCGGATGCTTGTCCGCACTGTGCAATCATTGAAAACGGCAACTTGCACAGTGCGAGCTGTCTTTACTGCCGCTCGAGTAGATTTTTACTCGAGCGGCAGCTTCTCAACGCGGACTGGTAGTTTCTCATCGCGAGCGGTCGCAAGCATACGCGACCACTCGCAATGAGAAACCTGACCTCCCGCGTTGAGAATCTCGCCGGGAGGTTTATTTTCCACGCTCGCGATCGGCAACTTGATGTTGCTGATCGCGAACGAGGAAAAGTCTCGCCGGGATGTCATTTTGCTTGCTCGCGGTCGCCAACTTGACGTTGAGGACCGCGAGCAAGCAAAAATGACCGCGGCACCACGCTACGCCTACGCTACGCGTGCTCGCACTGTGCTACGTGCACTCGCGTTGTGCGAAGTAGCGCAAACTTCGCAAACTACGCGAGCGTAGCGTAGCACTTCGCCCAGGGTTACTTTTATCCCATTTTCTGCCATTCTTTCCTTCACCTACATTATTGTGTTGGGGCACTCTTCCCTGTGTATAACATAGTATAATTTACTGATTGAGTTTGATTCTTTTGTATTTATAGAGGCCCCTGAAGAAGGGATTTACTATCTCGAAATGCATTGGGCATCATCAACAACAGAATGTTCAAGAAATTTGTGATTTTAAAGACCAACACAAGAAATTGTATATACAATCCTTTGAAACAAATTGGATGTTGTTACAACTAACTGTTGTTTGCTTAATTGATATATACCACAATATCGAATATTTCATCCAATAAATCATTTAATGAAAATTGAGAATTCTATAGGTTGCAACTCTGTATAATTTTTGATTAAGTGTTGAGTTTGTTTTTCGCTGTGCAGCCAGGTATCAAGTGAAGTGTCACTTGTTCGTTTTTCATGTGTTCTTGTTATGCCAGGCTGTTTCCGAATTTTGGTTACTGATTTTTTATTACATTTCAGTAACGTTTGGGTCCAACCTTCACCTAGCACTATATTTCTTTGGCATTACGATCCCACCACAGTTTTGGAAGCAATGTGCTCAATTTGTTTATATCTTAACTGTAGTGGCCCAATTCATTATTACCAGTCACTGGAAGTCTCCTGCGAAGCCCACATTTGAGGAGTGGCTAAGCAAGAAAAGGAAAACTAGCACAAGGGGATACTGGTATTATGCCCGGGTCAATATATAATGCTATAAAAAGATCTGTGGGGCTTTTTCTGTGGAAGATGGAAAAGTTACATATAGATTTTACATAGCAATTTAGTTACACTTTGTTGGTATTTTGGCTCTCGCAATGTCACTTTATTCAGCAGCTTGCCTTCAGTTTCAGTCATCAACTAGTTAGTTTGATTGTATAACGCACTGCGCTCTATTTGCCGTTAGTACTGCCACTCTATTACATTGGTTAATCGGCAAATAGTCAGCCCTTTCTGCATTGCTGTAATGGTGTTATCAAATAGATCATTTGACTGTTCATATATTGTACTGTATTCACACTGTCACTTTATTATATTGTACAACTCTTGATCTGTTCCTTGTTCTCGTTGCCTAAAAGGTGATGAGCTTATCAATTGCTGGACATATCTCAGTACTGTTTTCGCACTGTCACTCTACTGTTTTAAATATTTGGGGTTTTATTTCCTGTCTTTAAAAACTGAGGTAATATGTACTGTATTGCACAATCACTTTGGGAATTGTAGGAAATTAATAATGTTAGATTGGGACAGTCGCTGTTTTGTAGAAGTACAATGAATGTCATTTGATATTTGAAGCAGTGGGAGCTGACTGAGAGGGAGCAATTGTGTGCACTATATTGCAAGCAATAAATACAAATTAAAAAAAGAAAAAGTTGCACTCAAATCTCTGCCACAGGTGCTTTAGGCCGCTGAGCTATCCTACTAATATTCAAGCCTGTGGCCAAGTGCTTCTTATACGCAGATCTATAAAAGGCGCTGACATCCACTGAGAAAGCCTCCAAAGCAAGGACATGTGACACAAGATAAACAGAGCCCCAAGGATGGGAGTGAACAAGCTTCTCAGAGAGCTGATGACTTCCTTTTTTTAAATCTTGGCTGTAAATGAAAAGCAAGTATTGGCAAAGCCAATAGGTTTCGCATAACTTTTCTCATGTTTGTTTTACATGTTGCACAGCAGCATCTCACTTTCTTCTTATTGGGGTCACAGTATTTTTTTTTTTTACTTTAAACAATGTTGCACTGCTGTGTAACATGTAAAAACATTTACAATCCAATAGATTTCACATAGGCGAGAATCTATTGGCTTTGCCAATGCTTGTTAAATGTTAGCTCCTATCTCATTTCAGTACTTAGCTATACCATCACTTTAACCTTTGGGTTTTCAGTTAATTTCAAAATTGTTTATTTTTAACATATGTTAAGATCTTATTACTATACCTATCTAAAACACCACTTTAACCTTTGGTTTATGTACGGAATGTGATAATCATTGAGCTTAACATATGTTAAAAACACCTCTGCATTTCACCATGGATAAAATCTGAATATGGTTAAAAAACAAAACCTAAAAAATGCTGATTTATACTAGTTATGGGTAAGTGAACTAATCATAACTTGCTTATGACCTCACATATGACACCACTCATGACATGGTTAATTGCATTAATGGCATTGTTGATGACATCAATGATGACATCATCTATAATTCTGCTGTTGACATTACTCTACAAACCCTAAAAAAAATCAAGCATTAGCAATTGCAATAGGTCTGGCATTAACGCTCTGCACCCTGTACTCACAAAACGTCCTTTTTTGGGTGAGCACATAATGTCTGACGACAGCTGTGTGGTCCAAACAGTCCTAAAAAGTGGCCTGTCATCGTATGCAGCTGGTTCTGACAGCCTGCAGAGGACTGGGCAGAAAACATGTCTTTGAATCTAAGCTTTCTGCGCGTGGCTGAGCATTTGTACCATTCAATTATGTCATCAGTGATGATATCAGTGATGTTATTTGAGATGTCATCAATGATGTTATTTAACATATCTCAAGTGAAGTCCTATGTAAGATCACAAGCAGGACAGGTTTTTGTTAATGTATACAACCATAACTGACGAATTTCAGTGGTTTTGAAGTTTTGTAACCATAACCGCACTTTAACTGTGATATTTTCAGAGAATTTTAGAATTTTCTGTCTTTTCAAAGTATATTAAACTCTTATAAGAAAAGCTTATCATGACAATACTTATAGCCTTTGGATTTTTCTGTTAATTTCAGGGGATTTTGATCATATTCCACATATTGTACTCCAAGACTTGGCATGCATGCGTATCATGTGTTAACCCTACTGCAGGCAGCCAACCCCCACTAGGCACGGCCTTTAGGACTTGCTTTCGGAATGTACAATACCAGGAACATGCATGACGAAGCCTGCTAATTTTTTTTAATTTTATTAAAAAAAACATTAAATAGTACCTATAGTTTCATATAGATTTACCATGTTTTAGAACCTCTACAGTTCCTGGTACCTGTACCGCGAGACAGAGAGTAATAATCCCAACCATGTCTATTTTTTCAGGGTTCATGGAAGGTTCACAATTGTTAATGAAAAACTGCAGAGACTTGATTAGTTCCTGACCATGTATTCATCCTCATTGAAATGGTGCCATTGGCAGTCACCTTCAGCAGCTCATGACCATCAGATATGCGCAGGTGGGCAACCAATGCCTGCTGCACAGGTCTTGTGCCCAACACACCCCAGGAGGCCATCCTGCATGGCTTTCGGCTGTACACAGCAGAGATTAATGGCGGGCCAGGCCATGTACCCAAACACCTATGGGTGGGCATCCCCCACTGCACACAGCCTCTCAACATGTTCAACAGGACTTGGCCACAGAGCATGAAAGTCATGTGCCGCAGAGCTTGCCCTTTGACCAGGTCCTGCTCCCAACCCGCTGCAGGCAGCCTACCCTCACTGTACACACACTTGTAGGGGGGATTGGCTGCATGGCCTTGACTCTCGCCAAGTCCACTGGAGAACCCAATCATGGGCAGCTAACCCCCATCGTGCATGGCTCGGAGCCATGCACAGTGGGACTTGACCAGAGGGTCTGGCCCGCGGTCAGGCCCTGCACCCAGCCCTATGCAGACAGCCAAACCCTGATGTGCAGAGCCAGTCTGCCTGCCAGCCAGGCCCTACGCTTAACTTGCCATCAGTGGCCAACCCCCAATAAGCACAGACTTTTCCCACACAGAAAAGGATTTCACCACAGGACCTGGCCTCTGGCCAGTCCCTTTCCCGAACTTACCGCTAAATGCCAACCCCCTTTTACACAGGTTGCCTGAATAAGCTGGCTTCAGGCCAGGCTCTCTGTTTTTTTTCTTCTTTTTTTTAATGACGCATTCTCAGGTCTGTGGACCGATGTTAGATCTTAAACAGGACCCTAGGTCCAGTTTTGCATTTACTGACCATGCCAATTGACCAACATGGACTTTGAAGCTTGCTGTGAGGTCACAGTTCACTGCCATGCTCTTATCTTTTCTATGCATATATCTCCATTCTGACTGAGGATATCTCTGCAAACGTACGAAAGGGTAGTACCTAGAAAATAGGAGAGGTTTTGGGAGGAGTAAGGACGGTTTAAGGGATTCAGTGAGGGACATGCACCCACCCATTAAAGAGTAAGACCATTGCTATTCACGATCTTCTAAAGTTACTTCAGCCAAAAAGGATCCAAAGCTGTACTAAATTTTATCCAGCTCAGTCCTGGAGTAAGTCTAGCACTACACATGGACATCCAGTGATACTACAACACCCTCCCTTAGAAAACAATGAAGGTAGGGACTTCAAAAACTACCCCATTGAAAATGATGTTTGTTAGACCTGGTACCATTGGCGTGAGTCTCCCTTCCATTTTTTTTACTGATTTCCTCCTCTGTTTTTGATATATCTGCTGGTTTAGATGCTTTGGGCACTGTGCCACTGCTATTCAGTGCCACAGTGCAAGTGCTCCCTATGTTAAATTGATGTATTGATTAGTGACTCCATTATTGGATTATTTGATTTACTTGTCAGACCCTAGTATAGTGCACCCTGTGTGCCAAGGGCCTGTAAATCAAATGCTGCTGGTGGGTTTGCAGCACTGATTGTGCCACCCACAGAAGCAGCTTGAAAAGTGTGTCTCAGGCCTGCCATTGCAGAGCCTGTGGGCAGTCTGTGACTGCCATGTCGACTTGGCAAGTGCACCCACTTGCCAGTCCCTAAACCTTCCCTTTTCTGCATACTCAGTCACCCCTAAGGTAGGCCCAAGGGCAGGGTGCATTGTATGTAAAAGGTAGGAAATGCCCTGGTGTGTGTAGCATGTCCTGATAGTGAATTACAGCCAATTTCGTTTTCACTATTGCAAGGCTACCTGTCGCCATAGGCCAGAATGGGCAGCTTGATTATAACATCTTATAATCCTAACTGACCCAGGGAACATGGTAGAAATTCGAGTTTAGTATGCCTGAACTCTGAATGATAAAATACATATTTTAGTGAAGTTGGTTTTAACATTCTGTGTTTGAAAATAGCACTTTTAGAAAGTAGGTATTTTCTTGCCTAACCATCCAGCCTGCCTCTACTAGCTTGTGTATTGTATGTCTGGTTTTGTGAGTGACAAGGGCTGGGGGGCTCCAGGAGACAGGGTGAGTCAGCACTAGGCTGAATAGACCTATCTGCATGTAGAGTGGTGGGAGGAGTAGCACCTGGGTCTGAATAGGGCTGTGCCTACCTTCCACAATGCTGGCTCCACCTCCTGTGGTGCGTCTGATGTCCCTGGCCCACACTGACTAAGGAAGAGGGTGTGCACTGGCAGAATGCACCCAGAACTGGTTTGGACTAGGTACAGGACCCTCTGCCTTCAGAGGACAAAGGATTTGCTAGTATAAATATTGGGGCCCTGACCCCAAGACTTTAGATCACTTCTGGAACAACAAGACAAACCTTTGCCAAGGAGAAGAACCAAGGAAGCTGCAGGAGTTTGGACTGCCCCTCTGCCAGTGTGCTGTTTGCTGGGTTGGCCTGCAGTGGTCTTCATTGCCAAGGAAAGGAGAAGGAACTTTCAAAGAACTTTCATCATCTTGCAGAATATTTCTCCAAGGACTTGATCTAGAGATTGCCTCCTGCTGAAGTCTCAGGGCTACAAGACTTCACCACCAGCTCCCTCCTGAATTACCTTGCTGGGGATTCTGTCTGCAGAAGCCTGCGTGTCGCTGGGAGCTGGAAGCGTGACTCAATGAGAAGAAGCGTGTCGCTGTCGCAGATGTTGCCGTCGCATCGCCGGAGAAGCGTGTCGCCGCCGCAGTGGCCGCCGCCGCATCACCAGAGAAGCGTGTCTTCGTCACAGCTGCCTGCCGTTGCATCACCGGAGAAGCGTGTCTTCGTCGCAACTGCCTGCCGTCGCATCACCGGGGAAGCGTGTCGCCACCGCAAGGGTCGCCGTCGCATCACCGGAGAAGCGTGTCGCCGTCGCAGCTGCCTGCCGTCGGATCACCGGAGAAGCGTGTCGCAGGGCCTGTGGCGGCTCCAAAGGTACAGAGTTCGCCGCACGGCCGTCGGGCGTGCACGCATCATCTTCACGTCGTCGCATCGCATCAAGGGCGCACTCTCATCACATCGCACCGGATCGTCGCATCGCATCGAGGCGCCTGCTTGCCGCATCGTCCTCCCTGCGGACCCTTTGTTTGTTTTGCGTTACGCATCCAAGGTACTTTTGTGAGAAACGTGTCGCATTTATCATCATCTTGAACTAAGTTACTTCTACCATCTTTAAGTCTATTTTGAGTACAGTATTGTGGATTTTTGTCGTTTATGGTCTTGTGTTAAGTCTATATAAAGAATATTTATTTTTATAAAACCTGCGTGGTGTCCATCTGTAGTGTTTTCACTGTATTACTGTATGTGTTCACAAATGCTTAACACACTGCCTCTGAGATAAGCCTGTCTGTTCGTGCCAAGCTACCAAGGGGGTGAGCAGGGGTTATCCAGTAGTGTAATCCCCCTTTCCCTGACTAGAAGCAAGGGTCCCTATTTGGTCAAAGGTGTAACCATTGCCAACTAGAGACCCCCAGTTCTAACATTGGTGGTCAGTGGTGAGGATTCTGGACTTGCATTTGTGACTCATATACAGTGATTGGTGTACACTACTAGTGAGTGCAGACCAAACGCAACCACATACTTTTTTGGTAGAATTTTTTCTCCTTGGACTGTTATTTTTTCTGAGAACTGCCAATTCTTACTACCATGAGCCGACCAGCATCTATTGCATCCATGGATCTAGATTTTGAGGAAGAGAGGTTGGAAACCTACAATGGGAAACAGCTAAAGCGCTTTTGCAAAAAATTTAAAATTGCTACCCCAGGCATTGCCAAAAAGGATGGATACCAAAAGGCGCTGAGGGCCTGGGTGGAAGCAAGAAATACCCCATGACCTGGTGGTTGAGCCAGTAGGGGATGCAGAGGGGCAGCTGAATATACCATTGATTCCAGCCAGGGCAGGGGTACCGTCCCCGCCTGGCAGTAGCGTCTCTTCCAAAGGCCCGTCCCCAGGAGAGCTGGAAGACAGGGAGAGAGACAGGGCGCACAAGCTGGAGATGGCCAGGCTCAAATTGGAGGGTCAGAGGGACCTAGAGAATAGCAGGTTGTCCATGGAGAGAGAGAGAATGAGGTTGGAACATGAGAGAATGTTGAGGGAGTTAGAGCTCAAAGCAAAAGGCTTAGAAATCAATCCCGCTGGTGGCAGCGCACCATCTGTGCCTGCAGAAAGCAGAGTCCATATCCCCAAGGATGTCATAAAGGAATTCCACAGACAGGAAGATATTGGGCAGTGGTTTGCAGCCTATGAGATAGCAATGTTGGCCCACCGGGTCCCTGAGAAGGATTGGGGAGCGGGGTTGTGGGGCCGCTTTGTGAGTGAGGGGAGGGATACATTGTTAGACCTACCCAGTGAGAATAGGATGTCTTATGCCCATATGAAGGAAGCCCTGATGGCAAGGTATGATTTGACCCCAGAACTCTATAGACAGAGGTTCAGGAATTGTAAGAAGCTGGAGGCAACTACCTGGGTGGAGTATCAGTCTTTCTTTTGCAGAGCTATGGATGGTTGGGTGAAGGGTAGCAAAGTGGATACTTTTGAAGCGCTCTATGATTTGTTTGCATGGGAGCACTTGTCTGCTAATTGTTTTCCAGAGCCTACGCCAGCACCTTATTGATAGCAAGTTAACTAACCCTAGGAAGCTTGTTGAGGAGGCGGACCGCTGGGTCAGCACCCGGGTCCACAAGGGTCACGTGGGAGACTTCGCCAAAGGTGGGCAGGGTCCCCAGCAGAAGAGTGGGGGGACAAGGGTAAACAGAGGGAGTTCCAGAAAGGGCCCCAAAGTAATTCCCAAGGGAAGGTTCCCAGCCTCCCGAGAAGAAGCAAGAGGCCCCGACAGGTAAACCTGTTCACAGGGGCCCTCTAAGTGCTTTACGTGTGGTCAAATGGGCCACCGTTGGTATGATGCACAGTGTCCCATGAGGGGTTCCAAAGCACCACCACGTGCACCACCCCGTCAGATGGCGAGTGTAGCCCTGGGGGGGGGGGGAGATGGGTGCCCAAGGTGGTAGGGGTCCCGCAGAAATGTCCCTTGTCTCGCTAGGAGACTTTGAGATGGTCCCTGAGACCCAGCTGCCTGATAACACTAAGAAGTACAGGCAGTGGGTGACCATCAATGGCCATAGGATGGAAGCTCTCAGAGACACTGGGGCTAGTGTGACAGCTGTCAATTGCCGGCTGGCGTCCAGAGAGCAGGTTATCCCCCATGCATTCTTCCCTGTAGTTGCCGCGGACAACTCGCAGAGCCAGTGTGAGGTGGCTCAAGTTCCCTTTGAGTGGGGGGGGGGTCTCAGGTACTCTTCAAGTAGCTGTGAGGCCAGCCATGCCTGTTGATTGTCTGTTGGGCAATGATTTAGAGAGCTCCCCTTGGGCTAAGGTGGAGAGAAGGTCTCATCTGGAGATGTTGGGTCTGCCTGAGTGGGCGTGTGTGACCACTCAGTCTATGGCAGCCAGTAAGGGTGTTGAAGAGGTTCTGGAGCCTGAAAATATGGCCCAGACCCCTGCCTTAAAGAGAAGAGGTAGGGGGCACAGGAAACCGGCCCCCATAGTTCCCACGGTCCAGGAGGAGGCAGACCTTGAGGGGATGCCCTGGAACCTACAGGGGAACAAGTGTCCAAACTGGGGGACCTGCCTGAGCTGACCCATTGGCAGCAGGAAGGAGGCCCCTCCAGGGAGGAATTTTGTGAGGAGCAGAAGAAGTGCCCTTCTCTTGTGGGTTTGCGGCAACAGGCCACAAACCAGGCAGCAGGTGATCAGTCTGGATCACATTGGATCTACTGGGAGAACGACCTCCTGTATAGCGAGCCTAAGGTTGCTGAGCCTGGGTCAGCCCGTGTGCTGGTGGTACCCCAGCGCTTCAGAGCCTTCCTACTGGGTTTGGCTCATGATGTGCCTTTAGCTGGACATCTGGGGCAGAACAAGACCTTTGAAAGGCTTGCCATCCACTTTTATTGGCCCCAGATGCGGAAGAGTTCAGACACTCATTGTAGGACTTGTCAAACTTGCCAGGCAAGTGGGAAAAGTGGAAGGAATCACAAGGCTCCTCTCCATCCTTTCCCTGTAGTCAGCACCCTCTTTGAACGGGTGGGCATTGACATTGTGGGGCCACTGGACCCCAAGACAGCCATGGGCAACAGGTTTATCCTGGTCTTGGTGGACCATGCTACCCGGTACCCGGAAGCCATCCCTCTCAGGACAGTAACGGCTCCCGTGGTGGGACGTGCACTGATGGGGATTTTCTCCTGTGTGGGGTTCCCCAGAGAGGTGGTGTCAGACCGTGGTACAAACTTCATATCAAACTATATGAAGTCCCTGTTGCAGGAGTGCGGTGTTACCTACAAGTTCACCACTCCTTACCACCCCGAAGGTAATGGGCTGGTTGAGAGATTCAACCGGACCCTCAAAGGCATGATAATGGGTCTTGAGGAACCTATGAGGCGTGAGTGGGACGTCCTCTTGCCATGCCTGCTTTTTGCTTACCGTGAGGTGCCACAGAAGTCCCTAGGGTTCAGTCCCTTTGAACTGCTGTATGGTCACCCAGTAAGAGGACCTTTGAGTCTGGTCAAGGAAGGCTGGGAGCAATCTCCCAGGAAACCTCCCCAGGATGTATACAGTTACATGCTGGCCTTCAGGAACCAGACTAGGTGATTCAGACAACTCGCTCAGGTGAATCTGGAAGCCAGCCAGGAGGAAATGAAGCGGTGGTACGATCAGAATGCCACTCTGATTGAGCTTCAACCTGGGCAGAAAGTTTGGGTCATGGCCCCTGTAGAGCCCTGTGCGCTCCAGGACAGGTGGACCGGACCATTTGAGGTGGTGGAGCGCAAGAGTGATGTCACCTACCTGGTGAACTTGCGGTCTCCTAGGAACCCTGTGCGGGTCCTGCATGTTAACCGCCTGAAGCCCCACTTAGAAAGGTCCGAAGTGGGCATGCTCCTAGCGACAGATGATGGAATGGAGAAGGAGACCGAGCCTCTTCCTGACCTCCTGTCTGCAACAGAGCAAGATGGGTCAGTGGTCAGGCTCTCTGCCACACTGACCCCTGAGCAGCAGCAAGATTGTCGCCAATTGTTGGGACAATTCTCTGATTTGTTCTCCCTGGTTCCTGGTGTCACTGAGTGGTGCGTCCATGATGTGGATACTGGGGACAGTCCTCGTGTGAAGCACAAGGCTTACAGAGTGACTGACAGGCTCAGAGCTCACATCAAGGAGGAGGTCTCCAAGATGTTTGCCTTAGGGGTGATTGAGTCCTCTCACACCCCTTGGGCCAGCCCAGTGGTCTTGGTCCCAAAAGCTGCCGCGCCTGGAGCCACACCCGAACTCCGGTTCTGTGTGGACTACCGAGGACTCAATTCAGTCACCAGGACTGACGCGCACCCCATCCCCAGAGCTGATGAGCTCATTGATCGGTTGGGGGCTGCCCGGTATCTCAGCACGTTTGATTTAACGTCTGGGTACTGGCAGATCCCCTTAACTGATGGGGCCAAAGAGAGGTCAGCATTCTCCACACCAGATGGGCACTACCAATTCCGGGTTATGCCCTTTGGGATGAAGAATGCCTCTGCCACCTTTCAGAGGTTGGTCAACCAGGTGTTGGCTGGACTGGAGGATTTCAGTGCCGCCTACCTGGATGACATTGCAGTGTTCAGCGCCAGTTGGGCAGAACAAATGCGCCACCTCTGGGAAGTGTTGATGGCACTGCGGAAGGCAGACCTCACGATCAAGGTGAGTAATAGCCAGATCGGGCAGGGTTCCGTGGTGTACTTGGGGCACCAGGTGGGGAGCGGCCAGGTGGCGCCCCTACAACCCAAGATTGATACCATCCTGGCATGGGAACCCCCCAAGACCCAGACACAGATGAGAGCCTTTTTAGGACTCACAGGGTATTACAGGAGGTTTGTCAAGGGGTATGGCAACATTGTTGCACCCTTGACTGAGCTGACTTCCAGGAAGCAGCCCAAGGAAGTGAACTGGACTGACACCTGTCAGAAGGCTTTTGACGCCCTGAAGACTGCCATGTGCACAGCACCCATGCTTCAGGCGCCCAACTTCTCAAAGGAATTCATTGTCCAAACAGACGCTTCAGAGCATGGTGTGGGGGCTGTTCTATCACAGATTAATGAGGAGGGCCTAGACCAAACTGTAGCCTTCATCAGTAGGTTACTTCCACGGGAACAGAGGTGGAGTGCAATTGAGCGTGAGGCATTTGCTGTGGTCTGGGCACTGAAGAAGTTGAGACCATACCTGTTTGGGACTCACTTCAGGGTTCAGACAGACCACAGGCCCCTCAGATGGTTGATGCAGATGAGGGGTGAGAATCCAAAGTTGTTAAGGTGGTCCATTTCCATACAGGGGATGGACTTCGCGGTGGAACACCGCCCTGGTACAGAACACGCCAATGCTGATGGTCTGTCCAGATTTTTCCGCCTTAGTGAAGAGAACTCCCAAGGGGTAGGGTAGTTCTCCCCAGATTTCAGCTGGAGGGGACACGTGTTAGACCTGGTACTATTGGCGTGAGTCTCCCATCCATTTTTTCACTGATTGCCTCCTCTGTTTTTGATATGTATTGCTGGTTTAGATGCTTTGGGCACTGTGCCACTGCTATTCAGTGCAACAGGGCAATTGCTCCCTATGTTAAATTGATGTATTGATTAGTGACTCCATGATTGGATTATTTGATTTACTTGTCAGACCCTAGTACAGTGCACCATGTGTACCCAGGGCCTGTAGATCAAATGCTGCTAGTGGGCTTGCAGCACTGGTTGTGCCACCCACAGAAGCAGCTTGTAAAGTGTGTCTCAGGCCTGCCATTGCAGAGCCTGTGGGCAGTCAGTGACTGCCATGTCGACTTGGCAAGTGCACCCACTTGCCAGTCCCTAAACCTTCCCTTTTCTGCATATCAGACATCCCTAAGGTAGGCCCAAGGGCAGGGTGTATTGTATAGTAAAGGTAGGACATGCCCTGATGTGTGTAGCATGTCCTGATAGTGAATTACAGCCAATTTCGTTTTTCACTATTGCAAGGCTACCTGTCCCCATAGGCCAGAATGGGCAGCTTAATTATAACATCTTATAATCCTAACTGACGCAGGGAACATGGTAGAAATTCGAGTTTAGTATGCCTGAACTCAGAATGATAAAATACATGTTTTAGTGAGGTGGGTTTTAACATTCTGTGTTTGAAAATACCACTTTTAGAAAGTAGGTATTTTCTTACCTAACCATCCAGCCTGCCTCTGCTAGCTTGTGTATTGTATGTCTGGTTTTGTGAGTGACAAGGGCTGGGGGGCTCCAGGAGACAGGGTGAATCAGCACAGGGCTGAATAGACCTATCTGCATGTAGAGTGGTGGGAGGAGTAGCACCTGGGCCTGAATAGGGCTGTGCCTGCCTTCCACAATGCTGGCTCCACCTCCTGTGGTGCGTCTGATGTCCCTGGCCCACACTGACAAAGGAAGAAGGTGTGCACTGGCAGAATGCACCCAGAACTGGTTTGGACTAGGTACAGGACCCTCTGCCTTCAGAGGACAAAGGATTTACTGAGTATAAATATTGGGGACCCTGACCCCAGAGACTTGATATCACTTCTAGAACAACAAGACGAACCTTTGCCAAGGAGAAGAACCAATGAAGCTGCAGGAGTATGGACTGCCCCTCTGCCAGTGTGCTGTTTACTGGGTTGGCCTGCAGTGGTCTTCATTGCCAAGGAAAGGAGAAGGAACTTTCAAAGAACTTTCATCATCTTGCAGAATATTTCTCCAAGGGCTTGAACTAGAGCTTGTCTCCTGCTGAAGTCTCAGAGCTACAAGACTTCACCACCAGCTCCCTCCTGAATTCCCTTGCTGGGGATTCTGTCTGCAGAAGCCTGCGTGTCGCTGGGAGCTGGAAGCGCGACTCAACGAGAAGAAGCGTGTCGCTGTCGCAGCTGTTGCCGTCGCATCGCTGGAGAAGCGTGTCGCCGCCGCAGAGGCCGCCGCCGCATCACCAGAGAAGCGTATCTTCGTCGCAGCTGCCTGCCGTCGCATCACCGGAGAAGCGTGTCTTCGTCGCAACTGCCTGCCGTCGCATCACCGGGGAAGCGTGTCGCCACCGCAAGGGTCGCCGTCGCATCACCGCAGAAGGGTGTTGCCGTCGCAGCTGCCTGCCGTTGCATCACCGGAGAGGCGTGTCGCAGGGCCTGTCGCAGCTCCAAAGGTACAGAGTTCGCTGCACGGCCGTCGGACGTGCACGCATCATCTTCACGTCGTCGCATCGCATCAAGGGCGCACTCTCATCACATTGCACCAGATCGTCGCATCGCATCGGGGCGCCTGCTTGCCGCATCACCCTCCCTGCGGACCCTTTGTTTGTTTTGCGTTACGCATCCAAGGTACTTTTGTGAGAAACGTGTCGCATTTATCATCATCTTGAACCAAGTTACTTCTACGATCTTTAAGTCTATTTTGAGTACAGTAATTGTGGATTTGTGTCGTTTATGGTCTTGTGTTAAGTCTATATAAAGAATACTTATTTTTATAAAACCTGTCTGGTGTCCATCTGTAGTGTTTTCACTGTATTACTGTATGTGTTCACAAATGCTTAACACACTGCCTCTGAGATAAGCCTCGTCTGCTCGTGCCAAGCTACCAAGGGGGTGAGCAGGGGTTATCCAGTAGTGTAATCCCCCTTTCCCTGACTAGAAGCAAGGGTCCCTATTTGGTCAAAGGTGTATACCATTGCCAACTAGAGACCCCCAGTTCTAACAATGTTACAATAAATGAATGTGTTTAGACTTCTTAAAAATATATATAGGTTCACAATAATTATTTAGTTTATTTTCAGTTATTTTAATAACTTTTTTAAATTTAAAAATCCATTTAACCATTTTGTTAAAAGTGAATTAAATGAATATAAATTAATTCTATGTATAAGTAGAATAACTTTATATGCGTGATAAATAAATAAAAACATTTTTGATATTCAATTCAAAATTCAGTCACTAGTGTTGTAGCATTTTTTAAATGTGTTTCCTATATTTAAATAAAATATATGTAATTAATTTACATTCATATTTTTTTTAAATGTGTTTATTTTTTTCCCTATACTTTACCACAGGGAGATCACTGCCTCAGTGAAGGAGATCTCTCTCTACATGTGAAAAGTTACAAGTAGTAACTTTATACCCATGAATGCCCTATGTTTCAAGGGATGGAGATATGTAAGCCTGCACTTTATAGTAAATTCACACTCATAAATGGTGAATAGCCAAACAAAGTAAATTTACTACAAAATAGAAGAGTACATTTATATACTCAAATTTACTCACGTGTAAATTTAGCTTCCTGAATTATCCCAGAGAGGTGTGGTAGAATCTGTCCCATTTGCCAACTGGGTGGTAAGTGCCTCTGCCTGTTGTAGGTGTTCTGTTTGGGCAAGTGGGAATCGACATTGTTGTTCCATTTCAAGCTCCCCCACACTTTTCAGCCTCAGGCAACAAGTACATCTTGGTGATGGCAGGCCATGCCTGCAGGTATCCAGAGGAGGTACCTCGTAGGTGCACAAATGTAAACGTTGTAGTTAGTTAGGCCTTCTCTAGGGACCCTTTTCTAGGGTTAGATCTCCAGAGACTGTTATTTCAACCCGAAGAAACAATTTTATCTTCTTTTAAATAGAAGTGGGAACAACTTGGAATGACATAACACTTCTCCACTATGTACTGTCTACGGGGCAATGGGTAAGTGGAGAAGTTTAAAACGACCCTTAAAAGCACAATTGGCTGCCTGCCAGACAATCTCTTGAGCAAGTGGGATCTTCTCCTGCTGTGGCTTGTCTTTGCTTACAAATTGACTCCACAGAGGGGAACAAGTTTCAGTCCCTTTGAACTTCTGTGTGGGCACCCAGTGTGTGGCCCACTCACCTTGACCAAGGAAGGGTGGAAAAGAACTTTGGGGGCACCACAGAAGGATGTAGGGGAACAATGTGACTGGCCTCAGGACGCTGATGATGCAATTCATGGATAAGTGCTAAGTCAAGAGATAATGAAGGAGTGGTGTGATCAGAAATTCTTAATGGCTTGGTACCAAGAGGGCCAGAACGTGTTAGCGCTGATGTCCATTTGTCCCAGAGATTTGTAGGATGAGTGATGTGGCCCGTATAAAATGGTGCAGAAGGTTTCTGATATGAACTACATGGTGGCCACACATGCCACAAGGGAGCCCAGGAAGATGTTCCATGTAAACCAGCTTAAGCCTTACCTCTGGAGAGATTCCCTCTGGAAGAATACTGTGAGCCTCTTCTTAAGTCACTGCATAGTAATGTGAAGCCCCAGCGCCTTGAGCGCCTTGAGCGCCTTGAGACCCAACCCCAGCGCCTTGAGACCCTCACAGGTATGTAGTGCGCTCTACAAATGCTATGATTGATTGATTGATTGATTGATTGATTGATTGAAGAATGGATCTGTGGATCTGGTACAGTTTACCCCACAGTTGATGCCTGAGCAGGAAGGAGTGTAGAGGATTACTGGGTCAATTTTCCCATCTGTTCTTGGTGACTCCAATGTTGATTGACACCAGTTTGTGTTCATCAGATTACAGAAGAAAGTCAAAAGCAAGACTGATTGGATGTGTGACTCAGTCCAGGAATGCATTAAGGCAGAAGTGGTCACAATGTTGGACTTGGGAGTGACAAAGAGGTCTTATTGCCTTGTGATATTGCAACCCAAGCAAGGCTGCAGAGACCTGTGATTTTGTGTGACCTACATGGCCCTCAACAAAGTAGCCAAGACAGATGCACTCCGATACTCAGAGCAGATGAGCTTGTAGATCAGCTGGGTTCTACAAAGAACTTAAAAACATTTAATTTGACCAGAAGCTTCGGACAGGCGAGTGTCAAGGGGAAGACCACATTTTTACACCAGAGGGTCAAATCCAATTTAGCTTACTGTCCTTTGGGCTGCAGAAAAATTGTTCCTGCCACTTTCCAGCACTTAGTGAATCCAGCTCTATCAGGCATAAAAGAGTTTTGTGTGGTCTACATGAATGACATTGCGGTGTAAAGAAATTCATGGAAGGTCCATATAAAACACTTAGAACAGGTGGTGACTTAGGCATCAGGTGGGTAATGAGAAGATTAACTGGCTAGATGCCAAAAATCATTCAGTGTGGGAGTGGGAGTGAGAAGTGACCTCTATTCAGACACAATTGAAAGCCTTTCTTGGACTTGTCGATAATTACAGGAACATTGTATCTAACAATGGGATGATAGTGGCCCCTTTGACAGCTATGACATTCAAGAAGCAGCCCAAACTGAGGAGTATCAAAACGATTTTGAAGACCTGAAGACAGCACTGTGCAATGCACATGTACTGAAGGCCCCTGACGACAGTCAACCCTTCATAGTACAGACGGGAGCTTCAGACAAGGGAGGTGGAGCAGCATAGCTCAACATGATCACAAGGGTAGAGAGCGTCTGGTGGCCTTTATTAGTCGTAGGTTACTAACAAGAGAGGTCAAATTGGTGGCCATTGATAAAGAATACTTTGCCATAGTGCTGGCTTTCCAGCCACATGTGACTTGTACTTTGTTTGTGGTCCAGACAGATCATAAATGACTCAAGTGGTTGATGTCAATGAAGGGTGAGAATTCCAAGTTGCTGAGATTTGTCTAAATCACTGCATGCCACCTGCACTGTGAAACACAGAGGGGCTTTGAAGCAGCCACTCAATGCTTCACTTGAATGCGCTGCCCTGGGGGCAGCGCAAGTTGGTGGCTGCTCTGGGGGGGGGGATTCTTTGTAATACAGCGCACTGTCCCTGTTTGCCCCAGTGGTGCACAGAGGGAAAGTGCACCAAATGTATAATACGGCCCTGGTATGCTAGTTTTTAGGTCAAGCCTAGGAAGCACACAATCGCTACCTGCAAGACCTGCTGTAATCATTAAAACTACTTTATTCCCGCCTGCCGCTTGCCATCCGATGCCATCAGAAATGAAATGAAATTTAAAGGGTTTGAAAGCGCTTCCATGTACTGATTTTAACTTGACTTTACTCTCCCCAGCTGACTAGAGGGAGGGGGATTTTGGGGGTGGGGAAGTGAATATGTGCCGCAAGAATATTTTCAGTTCAATTGCCAGAATTGTTTTTAGTGGCTCGCTTCCACTAAAGTGAAAACATAAGGAGCAGAGGCCATGAGGCAAGTGTAATGCGAGAACTTTACCTGCTCCTATTTGCCCCAAAAAAATAATACCGCCGTGCCTTAGCAAATTTGTTTACACACAAGCTCATGTTTTGTGTATCTTATGGGTTCCACACAATTAAAATGTATATATTTTCTGCCTGAACATACACAGCTGTACCTTAACAGGTTTGTGCATTCAGGGGCATATTCTCAAGAACGGGTGATAATTATCGCCAAACTAGGTTAACGCAATTTTACACAATGCCGTCTATCGCGGGAAACCAACGCCGTGTTAACGGCGTATTCTCAACATGCCAGCAACAGGCGATAGTATCCGATAACGCATCAAATGTCCGTGTTACACTTACTGTGACGCCGATAAAAAAGGAAAATCGAACGTGAAAAAAGTTGCGATTGGCCCAACAGCGATAAAAATATCAGCAATAAGCAGCGCCAGGCTTGCTATTCCCACGTCAGGCGGTAAAATTCTCCATAAAAGCAGCAAAAAAAAAGAAAAACCCAAACAACTGAGAAGCACCATGGAGGAAGCTGGAGCAACTACAGAGGCCAACCAGAACCCCACAAACCCCCCGGAGGACCAGCCAGGGACCTCGGGGAAGGAGAAGGGCAAGGAGAAGAAGAAGAGGAACCCGCGATTCATTCCGCAGGAACACAAGATCCTGATTACGGAGGTGAACACCACCAACAACTGCTCATCACCTCCACTGTGTCATTGGCAACTAAAAATGCAATATGGCAGTCCATCTTGGCCAAGGTGAATGCAGTCGGAGTGAAGTGCCAAGAAGAGCTGGAATGATGTGAAGCGCAAAACCAAGCTGAAACTCGCTAACAACCGGAAAGCAGCAATGCAGACTGGAGGTGGGAGTCCAGCGCCACAGCAGGAGCTGGATGAGATGGAGGAAATGGTGTCCACAGTCATCAGTGGGGAGACGGTGGCAGGAGTTGGGGGACCGGACACTGCTCAACATGACCTGACCCAACAGCAACAGGGTGAGTAACGACCAGGGACTGGGGGGACGGGGGGATATGGGCACAATGGCACAGATGCACAATTAAGTATAGCAAAGTGCACACCCACAATGACTCTGGATCATGTCCCTGATCTCCTTGGCATACTGCAGCACACATAGAAACAGCAAGTAGGCCCCCGTCGATAATGTGCCCAGAGGGGGCCCTCCCCACACATCACTAATCTCACAACAAAGCTGCGGTTCCATGAGCCACACTGACAATGCAAGTGACACTGCATGACGATTAGCATGGCTGCAGTCTAATTATCATGACATGGTGCACGCCACAACACTGAGGTAACTGAGTGTGGACCACATCCGAAAAGGAGCAGGTCACACTCTGACACATCCACAAACAACCCCTGACGTCATCCCCCTTACGTCCATGTTGCTCATGTTGTGGGACTTGAGTCACAGGGAGTATCTCTGCACCAGGGTGGTTCATATCTGACCCCAATGGACACCCGAAATATCATATTTGACCCCAAATGACACCCTGTTGTCTTTTTTTGGACACCAATGACAGCCTTCATGTCATGTTTTTGTACACATGTAATACGCTGATGAGTGGGATTACGTACTACATTTGACACCCTGTAATGGCATTTCGAATACG
Source organism: Calotriton arnoldi (assembly GCA_963921515.1). Taxonomy (NCBI): domain Eukaryota; kingdom Metazoa; phylum Chordata; class Amphibia; order Caudata; family Salamandridae; genus Calotriton; species Calotriton arnoldi. The sequence continues at coordinate 2,425,480 of CAWUFW010001750.1, read as the reverse complement.
TGACACCCTAAACAGCCTCTCTGTACAGAGATGACATACCCACCATATATTTGCTATTCGTGAGATTGTTAGCACTTAATGTTGCACTTACACTTGTCAGAGTGATGTGCTAATGCAGAGGACTGACATGCACACAGGGAATGTGTGTTGCAATGAATTTATTTGCACATGCTGTCCATGTGGTCATATTGTACTGTTCTATGATTGCTAAGGACAGTCACAATGTGACGTGCTCATGCGAAGAAATTGTTAATGATTGTGTCCCTTCGGGCTATTCCTGCTGCAGCTGCAGTGGGGTGTGGTCCACCTGCCTCATCTTCCTCATCATCGTCCGGTGCATCTGGCACCCGGATCCATGGGGCATTGGTGCGTACACATATGTTGTGCAATACACAACATGCAATGATCATCTTGCACACTATTTCTGGGCTGTACAGGAGTCTTCCACCTGTGATGTCCAGGCACCTGAAACGTGACTTTAACACGCCAAATGTGCGCTCAACAATGCCCCTGGTGCGTTTGTGGGCCACATTGTACTGCCTCTGGGCCGGGGTGTTCGGGGCTCGGAGGGGTGTCACCATCCACGGGCAGAGTGCATGTCCTTGATCACCTGTGAGAGGTAAGTGAGGTTTGTGTAAATTGGTGGTTCTGCATGCTGTGTTGGCAGACTTACAAGTTTTGTGGCGTGTGATTTGTGCGAATTTGGGATTCATGTTTGCCATGTATTGCTTCTGGAAAATGTGCGGGATCAATGTGTATTACGTAGCCTCACAGCTGCTCCTCCCTCCCCCGAGCCTATTTACTTGTAGCAATGTCCTTTTCCCGCCCCCGCAAGGGAGTTTAGATTCTTCCCTGTGGCCTTCGATTCTGACTTTGAAAGCAGAGTTCAACAAGTTGAGCAGGCTCAAATCCCTTTTATTCCAACAGGAGGTGGCCCTCACTTCCGCCAGAGAAACATTCAGATTGCAGGTGGCTCGGACCTCGAGTGAGATACAGTCGCTTCTTAACACTAACCTCCCACTTCATTTTGGGGAACTAATTCACCAAATATTTTATGCATCTCAGACTACAGGCCTTGCACATTTGTTTAAATGTGTGGGATCTGGCCTGGTCTCTTCTTTTCAAACTATATTCGGGGTAATACCGGCTTTTATTCATTCTATATTTTCCAGCATTTTCGGAGGGTTCCCCTTAATATTGGCGCTAGTAGCTGGTGTCCTGCTTCTCCTCTTTGTGCTTCATAATGGCTGCTCACTTTGTGGCTCTGCACAGGCCGGCCCAGCAACAACTGTACCGCAATCGGCTGTATGGGGCTTTTGGATGCTTGCCCTTAGCAACGATTAGCGTCAGTTACGACTTGACCTTTCGCTTTGCCTACTATACTTGCGTTCAACCTGTGCTACATTGCAAAAGATGTCATTTCTCCTGGGCGATGGAACTTTGCTTATCGAACACGTGGTGTCCAATCCCTGATTTCAGCCGGTTGATGGGTCCCTTAGAGGCGCATGACGAAGCATGTTCTGTGGATGGTCAAATTACGCGTGCAGCTTTACTTGGAATCTTGGCTCAATGGGATATCTGTGTGGCTGCGCAGACTTTCCTACAACGTAGTTTCATTGAATATCACGCAAGTTTCCCATTTCTGGTTTTGGATGCTCCTGCTTATGAGGAATATGATTGTTCCTTCGACTTACTTAATTGGATGTCATCGCTTTTTTCTACCAATGACAAGGATGAACTGTTAGAGGGAATTGCATTTCTTTGCACACGTACCTTCATGGATTGACTGCTTAGGCCGTCACAACTCCGCTGTCTGCATTATTGACTCTTTTTTAAAAAGTTCAATGTGCCTTTAGCTTTTTCTACGAACTTTCCATTTTTTCTCCGATTTAGTTTTTTTTTTTTTGGGGAAGTTCCTCACCGATATTTTGAACACTGCCTGACTTTTGGACTCTGTTTTTGTTCTTCTGTCCATGTCCTACTGACTTACCAGGGGGAGGGTGTTATATGGGGTTATGAGGCCCTTTGGATACATTGTCGACATTGCTAAGTTAGCATGAGTTTGTTTGCCCTATGCTGCTGCTTTTGCGCACGCCTCTGCTAGAGTTTGTTTTCGCGACACTTTGCCCCTGCCCTGTACATGATAACAGATTGTTTTTCACGTTCTCAGCTTTCCCTTTAAATTCTGTCTGAACATAATGTGCAAGGTCGATCAACAATGTCTCTTGTTATTCTGTTCTGGTCAGTCCCTATTACCTAGACAAAACATGTTAGCAACAGCTGCAATATGGAAGAATCGTGCTTTGATATAACGTGGTTGCATGTTTTTGAAACACACTCGAAGAAAGCCGTTCCATGGAGCTGAGCTCTGCTGTTCCTATGATGTAAACCTTTGCGTTTAGGCTTTCAGGAAGGGGGTCTGCTAATAACGCCTAGAGATCTTCTGTTATATATAATAACTTCTTACTGCCAAGGGGAGGGTGATTAGGGCTAGTTATTTTGCCTTTTTCACAGTCTTTATAAAATGACGACTCCTTTTGTATTCTATGGTATTGTAACAATGCTGATGATGCTAGCTTTATGCATTTTGCTGCTGGTCGTGATTCGCATACTGTTTCATGAATCACTATAGTCAAAATAAACATTTTGGACTTATTTAGTGACTCTGATTATTCTTATTGTGGACAAGTACGATAGAGCGAAAGATTGTCTTGTTCCCGCGACTCTGAGGTGAGTCGGGAGTGCTCGTGTTCTGGGTTGTCTAAACATTCGTAGCTTCTTGATATTTGTAGGAGACCGAATGAGACACTATTGCTAGTCGGTTGGGATGAGCGGCTGTGCAGCCTGCGATGATGCAGTAGGCCTGGATTTCCGGACTGGATTAGATTTGTGTGAGACCTGCTGGACCGCAGTGTAGGCCGAAGGGAGCAGTCAGCACACACAGAACTCCGCGGTGCGGTGCCGCTGGGTGCGCTGGGGGCCTGTTGCGCGGAAGCCAGCGATCCACTAAGGGGGCTGCCAAGCTCGCGGGCCTCGGGCTTGAGAATTGCACCGGCACGTGGTGGGCCCTCTTGGAGACACGCCGGTGGCGGCAGGTGAGCAGTGTGGCCTGGGTGCCCAGGTGCGGGCAATCACCGCTGGGCATCGGACGGGTCTGGGTACCAGTGGGCTGGGGTGCAGCAGGCGCACAGGATCGCGCAGGCACCACCGGTCACGGCAGCGGCATCGTGGCAGGGTGAGGGGCACCGCCCTGGCAGACACGCCCCTGCAGGCGATGAGATGTGCGCCGGGTGGCGTGTGACGTAGCCACCATGTCACTGGTGTAGATTTGTCCGTTGAAGGTGGTCGGCCACGTGTGTGTAGGCCTATGGTCAGGATATGGCAGACACAGAGACACACGCAGTAGTTACTTTGGTGGCCATCCCGGAAGTGAATCACACCCATAGCCCCGGGCTCTTTATTCACACTCCTACGCTGGACTGGTGTACGCCGGCCCAGCCCACTACGCTTACAAGGGGGGCGACATAGCTACATGTCCAAGGTCTTCCCCACTGCCTGAGGTAACATGGTTGTGTCCACTGTCCACAACACTACAAACACCAGCAGTATATGTCCACATGGACATGTCTGTGCTCTGCATACTCAAGACTGTCCAGCACATCGCCGCCACACTTGGCATTGTGTACATTCTTATTCATGGGTCGTTTGCCTCCTTCGCACATTCTTGGTTCCCACCTCTCCCCACATTCTGCAATTGTGTGGCAGAGGGGCTATGCCTTTGTGGATGGTTTGTCTACATGTCTGGCCCCTGTTACCACAGTTACTTGTGTTGTCGTGTCTGGTAGGTGGGCATGTTGTTTGGCATGTTGTATGTGATTTTGTTACGTGTGCATTCCCACAGTTGTGAGTTGTATGATTGTGGAGTTGGGGTGTGTGGTGTGTTCCGTTGGTACTTACCAACGAGCAGTCCATTTCCATAGGTGCCATCCTGAAAGCGCTGGTTGATGATGGACTGTCGGAAGATGTAGGAATCATGCACACTGCCTGGGAAGTTGGCGACGACATTGGTGAACAGTCCCCGGTGGTCCACTATTGCCTGCACATTGATGGAATGCATGTGCTTTCTGTTGCGGTAATTGTGTGCAGTGTCGGCAGGGGGCACAAGTAGGACATATGTGCAGTCAATTGCCCCCAACACGTGCTGGAAGCCAGCTATGGCGTAAAAGCCTTGCTTGGTCTCCAGCTGTTCCTGCGCAGTGTGGGGGAAGTGAAGGTGCTGGGGTATCAAGCTGATGATGGCATCCAAGACAGGTGTGATGAACTTTGATAGGGCTGGCTGTGAGACTCCTCCGACTCTGGCAGTTGTTGGTTGGAAGGTACCAGAGGCCAACAAGTGCAGCTCAGCCAGCAGCTTTGTCTGCGGAGGGATGTTGGTTGTCCGCTGTGTTGGTACCGTCAGCCTGTGGGCAATGTGGGTCAGGATGCGGATGATGGTTGTCCTTTTGAGCCTGTAGTGGGCAATGACATCCTCTGGCGTTAAGTCTCTGAGGCTGGTGCGTTTTCGGAAGGTCCGCTGTCTTGTTCTGAGCTGCCTCGGTGGTAGTAAGGGGGGGGGTCCTGGGGGTGGTACTGGGGGTGGTGGCGGTGGGTGTTGTGGCCCTCTTGGGTCTCCAAGCTGCATGATTAGTAGCTCCATGGCATCTGTTGGTCTTCAGATGTGGCTCTGGGCTGGGCTCCCTTTATACTGCAGGTTTTCGTCCTACTTAAGACCAGAAAAAAGCAGGTCTTAAGTCCCTGCTGCTAACGTGCCTTATCGCCTGTATTTGGCCCACATCGCCGATCTGGCTGGTTGTTGAGAATATCGTGAAGTGGTGTTATCGTGCGTTTTTGGACGGGAACGCCTACTCTGCATATGATTAGCGTTAGTTGTCGCTGTCAGCCTTGGCGATGTTTTTAGCGGCAGCTATCGCAGGCAAACTGGTGATGTCAGCTGTTAGCGCAGGCTTGTGAATAGGGCAATAAATCTATCGCCACTTTCGTGGCGGAAAAGTGCCGCTAAATCGGCGATGTGTCCTTGTGAATATGCCCCACAGTGTCTTTCGGTTGCGTACAGTTTTACACTGTTCAACACAAATAGCAGATTACGACAAGATTGTACTTTAGAAAACACGTTTTCCATTTCAAGTCAATGTTTAAATATCAGTTAGTGTTACACTTGTGTGCCTGTCCACTGAATATTAAAGTTTGTTTATCTGGACTACTTTAACCCGAATCGTGAATTCTTTTGGAAACACTTTACTGAAGATGTATAAATCCCCGCAAACACCCCTGACACTGAAAGCCTTTGTACAAAGAAATCAGCTAAACATCCGGGCGGGAGTGAGTTTTTTTTATCGTTTTCATCTCAGGTTGTAAATAGAGTAAGACTTTGCAAAACAGACTCTTCAGTTTTGCCCTTTACATTTTGTGGTCTATGATGCCTGTGAGTGTTGGTATCTGCGCTGTGGCCTTATGTTTGTTGATGGGGATCTGCGTTAGCTAGCGTTACCAGTTTCTTGCCTCTTGCGAGGATGGACAGGTTATTCCACTACATGAGTATTGGGTGCTGGGATTGCTTTGAGTAACTTCTTTTCTCGCTTTCGGCAGTCTTGTTTTTAATGTACTTCGATCATTGGAGAGTACTGACCCCGCTGTGCCCTTACCTCGTATGCTGCTGCAGCTGGGGGTTGTGTTTTAAAAGTAATGCCAGTCCCTACAGGTTTCCTTGTCCTGAAAAAGTGAGAGAAAATGGCCACTGACTTGAGTCAACTTTGACTTCATTCTGAAACTGTCAAAAGAACTGACAAAAGAAATAATATTTTGCCTGTGGAGTGCTCCCTATCTACAAATAGGCACATTTCGCCATGTTTGTGTATTTTGCTTACGAGGAGTTTGAAACAATCACCAAAAATACACAGCTCTCGTAGGGCTCAGGGCATGGCAAGGCTGCTGTCCCAATATATGTTTCTCTGACTGGGTGCCCTGGCAATGGCATCTGGCACCACTAATGTGTGTGTATACGTTTGATGCAACATGTGTCCGTGGACAGAATACAGAACAAATCTAGTGTGGAGAGTATGAGAAGCAAACACCGTAAAACACGTTTACTAGATACACAGCCAGCAAGTGAGCCACTAAAATGATAAAAGTCAGAAATCAAAAAAAGGCAACATTCAGTTCACAGTCTGTCTGTAGCAAATTATTATAAAATGACTTGCTTACAAGAGGAGGCCTGCATGGATGTTAAATGGGCCATCCGGTGAATTATGTCACAAAAGGTGTCAAAACCCCCAGCTAACGTTAGACAAATCAACATAGTAGAATGGCAATTGTTGACGATTGGTACCAATGCAGTCTGGTACGTATTGTATATTGACAGACTCTGAATTCACTTATGTGAGACCCCTCTCTGCTACCAAGAACAACATAGGGAGTAGGGTGCAGAGCTCCCCATCAACCACAGGCGATTTGAGGCCTTCTCTGGGGTTAAAGAGTGCTATGTAAGTGGAACTGCTATGTAGCACAATGCAGGGTCAATGGCTATGCCAAGTCTGGCAAAAGAATTATGTAGGAGGCTCCTTGGGCATCCAGGAGTTAGTAGCCCTAAATATTCAATGCACTTCTGAGAAAATTACATCGTCTCCTCTCCAGGTCAATATTTTGTTAAACTCCCTCTTACAACTCTTACCTGAGAGCTCTCAGTCACCTCCCATTCAAACTCTTCGTCCCAGCACAGAGGCAGTGCATAATGTTCAGAGGTGAGGCACAAAAGAGTGTGGGAGATGGGAACAGCCAGATCTTTATTTTATTTTTGTCATTCTCGGTGATTGCTTATTATCTATTTTTCCATAGGTTAATCCTGAGCTTCCAATTCTGTGTAGCATACCTGGATGTTTATTGTGACGTACAACATCACACAATACAACACCATACAATTCAACACCACATATTTTAACACTACCCAGCATATTTACATTTCAAATAATGCCACTCAACACAACATGATTCAACTCCACATAATTGCACTCTACTCAATACCACATAACTAAACCCCACATAAAACCACTCTACGCCACATTGCAACAATCCACATAAATACACTCCACACCACGCAGCATAATTCCAAGCAACATAATTTCACTCAATGCCACACAATTCAACTCCACAAATTTCCAGTCCACACCATATAATTCAACACCAAACCACATAATTCAACTCAACAGCACAATTTCGCAACACACCACATACATCCAATCCACATCATAGCATTACACATCATGCCACAAAATTCAACAGCACACCACATAATTAAACTCCACTAAATAACACTCATCAACACAAAATAAGCCTCACACAAATCTAGTGTGTGTGCAGAGATCTAGGCCTGTCCCTTGACACCAGTGAGGTCCTGAATCTGTCCTGTGACCTGGTTTGGTTCACCAGGCGTGCCCTAATTTTACTGATGGGACACTACTGTGCCTGTCATAGGTTTTGCATGTAGAGCAGTGGTGGAAGCTGAGTGTATGTTGTGAAACCATAGTTGCACACATCTTTTTATCTGTATCACAAGAGTGGAGGTCTACAGGTCGACTGGTTTAAATTTCTGCTTCTATGATGTAACCCAGATCTTAGCACTAACATCCCAAGTGTATGCTGTGCGTGTTTGTGCAAGTAGCCTACGTGGTACATGCATTGCATATATGAGTGAGCCTGACTTTTTCCTGTGCACAAGATGAATGTGAGGTTGTTTTTCCACGCGGTTAAAGTGTATTGCTGACAGTCCTGAAGACAGAGGGAGAATGCATAGACACTGAAGTGGGAACAGAGGAGACAAGGTGCAGTTAAAAATTCTATTAGGCCTTTTACTGAGAGCAACTGCTGATTAGTCTTACTTTAGCACTATCATTTAGTAGATGGTGGGGGTCAAGGTGGGCAGTCTCTGGTTTTCAAGGTGAAAGGGGCCATTAAGTGAGGCCGCCTTCAGAAAATTGATTATTTTTTAGGGTGGGCCCTAAATTGTCAGGGTGAACCCCAAAGTCATTAAATTAACCTGTACTCAACCCTATGGTACAGAGCAGACAGGTTTAACTTAGTCCAATGTGTGAAGTGCTTATACAGTTTCAAAACAGTGATGGAGCAGGGGTTCAAGAAAAGAAACCTGCTCGAATTAATACCCCCATAATACGTACTAACAGTAAGTGGTCGATTCCGATTCGGGCCGGAAATTTCTCCGACCGAGCCGGACCCGGAGAGATTTCCGACCGAATCGGACCCGTGCAGTCCGACCGAACGAGTACGATGCGTCCGTATGTTATCGGACTCGAGTCGGTCGGACTCCCATTGAAGTCAATGGGAGCCGGTCGTACAACGCGTACGCGGGCTCCCATTGACTCAATGGGTGCGAGTCGGACAAGGGCGCCCCCTACAGCGGGTACGCGGCGAAGCGATTCGCGCCGTACACGCACAGGTAGAGGGGACCCATGGGTCCCCCTGTGTGCGACTCGCGCGGCTACGCGTACAGGGGGGTCCGACACGGACCCCCAAAGTACGGCTCCGACAGCTCTTACGAGCCGGAGTGCGCGGCTCGGTCGGACTGCTCGCGCGCGCGCATCGTACTTACCCGGCCGGGAAACGTCTCCATTGCGCGGTGCGGAGTCGAGTCCGAGCGAGTCGGTCGGAGCGGTTCGAGCCGGGAGCGAAGTCGGTCGGAGCGGTCGGGACGCCCGGACGAGTCGGTCGGCGATTTCGCATCGTACTCGCTCGGCCGGACCCGCGTACGGTTCGGTCGGAAACAGGGCTCCGAATCGGATCCGGTAAAGCCGAATCCGATTCGGAGCCCTACCGGCCGAGATCGGAATCGGCCCCTAAGTAGTAATAGAAAATTAACGTGCACCTTACATGACCACAAGGGAAAACTGCTTTGCGCATGTATGCACTAACGAGAAATAACATGTGAAAGATCTAAATCGTATTTACATTATGCTTTGAATGAAACGAGAAATAATGCATGACTAGGCCGCATGAGTATTTTGTAGTTTGCATGTTGCACTTTACTTTAAAATAATAAGTAATACTGCTTTTTGCTTAAGGCGTATGCTAGGTAACCCTAAATGAGGAATAATGCAAGGAGGGTGGTAAACAGTGGAAACTACATTGTCATATAATTAATAAATGTTCATATTCCATTCACTATAGTGGGCTGGATAAAACTCCATTTTGCTTATATTGTCCGAAGAGGGAGGGGTGAGTTGAAGAGTGAAACTGATCTGTCAGAGGCAAGACAGACGCGCTGTGCATAGCAGAAGAAATGTACGAGTTGAAGGCCAGTGTGACGATTGTCGGCCAAATGATGAAATCAACCGTGGGACCAGAGTCTTATTCTGCGAACGTTGTCAAATTTATGAATAAAACTGTTTAAATGTATCTAGTATAAGAAAATGTGAGAACGAAATTAAGAACTGAATTGTGAGAAAGGAAGCAAACAATAAATTGACTAAATTGTACGTGAAGTCACTGTGGTGCCCTCCAATCATCTGTCTAGTTTTGAGAATTGTTGCAACTGATGTGGGATGGACATGTAGGTTTTAGGGTATAACTGGGGTGCCTTTAGGGGTGTGCTTTAGGTTAGGCTGAAGAGGCTGAGAGAGAGGGGAGATGCGTCGCTGTCCGTCGGTTTGCAGAGAGGCCTAGCTGATTCCTGTCCTATTCCGTTCCTGTCCCTGTAATCTTTGTTTCCTGGCTCTATTCAGGGAACCCTCTCCATCGCCTAGGCCAGGGTAGTGGTTTTTCTACAGACCGTTAGGTTTGTATGTTTCAGACTCATACAGGCATAATTCCCGCAAATGTATTTTTGTCTCTGAAACGTATGTCTCTTTGCCTATCCACTCCGTCATTGATACATTGAACGTATTATTTAGATTAAACTTTTGTCTCTTCATCTATCCCCTCCGTTAGGTGAATTCTGTTTCGCATTTTAATTTGCTGAAACTTTTGTTTCTTAATCTATCCACTCCTCCATGCAAAATGTAATTACTTATATGATGAGCTTGTATTCATTTGAAGTTGTTGATGCTAATTTCCTTTAGTGAGTTTCATTATTTGCATTTTTGACCATATGCAATGAGCATTACCACGTTATCTTACGAGATAAAATTGTATTAACTTTACAGAGAGTCTGTGATTATTTTATTGACTGAAAGTAAGTTAGAAATGTCATATCATTATCATCAACTATTCAACTAATTGGTTCATCGACCAAGTCGAGGAAAAGTTGATACATAAATCAGATAAGTATTTTGGAAATTACATATATGAATTTTAGGAGGAAGAGAATTGAACATTGTAAAAATTTACACCAGCGCATCAGGGATTTGGGTGAATGTGTATGGGCCATTGTTCTGTGATATTATTAAGTATTGATCCCTGATCAGGTATTGACCTTCGCGCTGGATCAACAGTAATAAAGTCAAAATACCAATAGAGCCAAAAACCACTAAGCTCCAATGATACTCAAATGAGGCGATAGATTGGGGCCTGGGAATGATTTCAGGCTGACCACGATGGAGTATAAGTTGGATACACCATGCACGTTCATCCTGGCCAAAGCTTTTACATTCTAAATTTATCTTTTTTTATGGAGATCAAATTCCTTCAACTGAGCAAGCCTGAGGTTGTATCTGGGGACGGTACATCAATAACGGACACCTTTGCATCAAGATCCCCTTGGCATCTAGGGAGGCCTTAGAAGCTTAAAAATGATTTTAAGCCCCCACTTTTCAGGATTTCTGGAGTAGCTTTTCTGGGTCACTTTGCAGGCTAAACAAACACTAGGCATTGCCACTGGATGCAAGCTAGCCTGGCTGATGAGGGGTGTTACCCCAAAACCGGTCCCAGGATGCTTGTTTCCTGTTCAAGGAAGACCTGGCTTGACAGTTCGGGCTGGACTGTTCCCATGAGGCACAGGGTCAAGACTGATTTGCATATAGCTGGGTCTGAACTGAGGTGGCGAAGTGAGCTAAAGAACGATGATCGATTCAACCCAGATCTGTGACTGGGGGTGAGTGCCTGAAAAGTTTCAGCACTCCGTCCATCATCTCCTTGTGTTTGCTTTGTTCGCCCTACATTGGCAGGCTATGCCCAGACGTGGGTCCCTTGCTCACTTTGCCACTGGATTAAAGCTAGCCTGGCTGATGAGTGGTGTTACCCCGAAACCGGTTCCAGGATGCTTGTTTCCTGTTCAAGGAAGACCTGACTTGGCAGTTCTGGCTGGACTGTTCCCATGAGGCACAGGGTCATGACTGATTTGCATATAGCTGGGTCTGACCTGAGGTGGCGAAGTGAGCTAAAGAACGATGATGGATTCAACCCAGATCTGTGACTGGGGGTGAGTGTCTGAAAAGTTTTAGCACTCCGTCCTTCATCTCCTTGTGTTCACTTTGCAGGCTCCCAGGACCTCAGGGACAGCAGTTAGGGGCCAGTACTCACTCCAGCAGAGGACATCAGCAAGGTCCAGTCAAGGTTCAGTAGGTAATGGTCAACTGGTCACTTTAGGAATAAGGCTTCTTGCAGCTTGGGAAGTTGGCTGTAGTCAAAGAGGAATCTGCCAATTGACCCTTGGAGTCAGCTCCTTCGTCCTGGGGGCAAAAAGGAGTAGGTGCCTCAGGTTGCAGACCAGAGATCCAGTCCACTTCTGATCTTCTGCAGGTCTAGAAAGTGTTCTCTGGGGGGTGCCTTGCAGTGCCACATTTATAGTTGGCACCAGTTAGTTGGTGGGAGAGATTCCTGCCTCCTCCCTAACCAATGGGGCAAAAGTTCTCAATTTTGCATCAGTTCCTGGTCGCCCTACTGCAAACAATCCAACAGTGCACCTTACCCCCTAAAATTCAAGATGGATAAATACTTTCTCACTTGTGCAGAGCCTGTTTGCTCACCCAGAGGTATGGCCAGGGAATTTAGCATTCTCATCCTCTGTGGTCACTCAAAACCAGTTCTGAGAGTAGCTCCCTTCCCATTGGGTATGGTGCAAGTCTGTGTGGGTGCACAAAGGGTTGCCTTTTCCAGGTATCACCTTACATTTTGCTGTGAAAGGACAGGGCACTTTACAAATTAATAAGGTTCTTGACCATAATTGGTCTTCCTGCAAGGGACTGAAAAACAAATGCCCCACCCCCCTCAGGCCATTGGTCCTGCTCCAGAGCAGTTTTCACACCTCATTAAAGCCATGCACTAGTTGAGCAGCTGCTGTAGAGCTAATGCAAAGTAGGCTCCAAAAGCATTAGGCAGGGAAAGGGTAGCTTTTTAAAAGTTACTCTTGCTAAATATTTATTAATAATCTGACTTTACCATTAGTATAGATTTTTACTAAGTATTAAAATAGTCTTTGAATGACTTTTGTAGTTGTGGTCTGTCAAAAGTTACAGATTAAAGTTTATATTCTATACTTTGACATTTTCTAGGATTCACCAACAGTTCTGCGAGAGAAAATAGCTTTTGGGGCCTAATCACTGGAGGAACATACCAATTTTAATTTTGCACATGATACACTTATAACTTTCAGGCATCCTACCTTGTGGCAACAAGTTATACTTAGGGGTGAATTATTAATATTTAAAAGCAGGGTTTACTGTCTGTCAAAAAGGTTATTTTGACAGGTATGACAGCAGGTTTTTAAGCTGCAGCAGGTAGGCTATAGGTGATAAGCCTAAAGTCATGTTTTCCGGTCCCACTCTGTGAATGGCACAATAGGTGCTGCAGTCGAAAAGTGGCATTTATCTTCATGGTCCGTGGGAGGTTTTCTATACCATATGCTAAGAACCTATAGACAAGTTAATTCAATTAGGGTTATGCCAATTTAACCATGTTTAAATGGGAACTTTACTCCTGTTTAGCAGGGGTGCACAAAGGTTTAAGTCCAGTAAAAATAGGTCCCAGAAAAGGTCCAAAATCTGGGGAGACTATGGAAAAGGCAGATTTCCTATACCAAACTTTTGTCTTTCCACTGATCAGTGTTCAGTGACACAGTTGATAGACAAATGCAGGAACCTCACACCTGTATGTGCCTCTGTTGTGGGTGCTCCAGGCTGGAGACTACCTTGCTGTGAGGAGCATCACTCTACACTAAGGCTGCAGCTGGAGAGCAGCCTGGAAAGAAAACATAAAAGGAGAACCCCAAATTAGTTCTGACAGTGGATCCTTATCTTCTGTCTGCTTTGACTATATGCAAGTGGAGTCACTGACTGAGTTCACTTTGACTAAGTAAGCGAGTGCTAGCCAGACTGCATAGAAGACTGCTGTACAATCAAAACTGGTGCCTTAGAGGTGGGGGGACATCACCTGGAGTCTTGTGGGGGGACATCACCTGAAGTCTTGCTTTGCTTGAAGACACTGTTCCTCTGACCAGAAGTGTTTGGAAGCCAGCCTGGCTGCTGAGAGAGGGATGAACCCTACCAATCCTGAAGGAGGTGTGACTGCCCAGGAAGAGCTATAAGCAGCTAGTGGGTCTGCAAAAATAAAGACGGCTGAGGATAGTAATCTACATGCCCCCTGTAACTGGCGTGCATCAGGTTCTCTGAGTCGCGGTTCCATGTGGGAACTGCGGAATCGCAACTGGTCTCACCGTTGTGACCAGAGAATTGCAACCGTGGCTCATCCCATGTTGCTGTGACCCAAGAAGTACAAGTGTGCTTTATCCTAGACCTCTGTGACCCAGAGACATGCCTACTTGCCCCTTCATACTATGACTAGTGTCCAAAAGACAGGCAGGAGGATGACTAGTCTCACCCAATAGAGCCAAGATGACTTCAGTTTAATTGGTATTCCTCTCAGGAGTGTCTCTGGCGTAGACATCTGCAACTGCCTCACACAACAATCTCACCAGAACTGAAGAATGCCGCATCTGATTAGGAAGCACACTCTCTCCCATGAGTGGGAGAGGGAGTGTCGCCTGTTGATTGCAGGCCTTCACCCTAAGCCTCCATGGTCCGCATTGTGGTGAGATAGCAAAGACTAGTAAGAACTATGATACAAAGAGTAACTAACGTACTAAAGGGGGTGATCTACACCTGAACCTTGCTTCATGCTAATAGAGACATTCTTCCCCAAAGAGGAGATCCACATATTTTAGAGGAGAAGGGTAAAATCCACCAGTGGGGAGAAGAGTGGGTTGCAGATTGAAGCATAGTAGCACTAGCGCCCAGTTAACTAAAATACACCTGTGTAGTATATGGTTTTTGTGTGTAATAAATTACTTTTCATTTATAAAGTAAAGCACTAAGTTGACAATCAGTGATTGTGTTACTGGGTGATTGTTGATTTCTGAGCTTCAGCGCCCCCAATCTACCTCATTGAGATGTGTGTGACTGCTTGGCAGAGCCAGCGCTGAGAGTCAAGTGCTGACGGGTTGTACTTGGCCTAGCTTTTAGAGCCATATTAGGGCAGACCCCGGGATATCAGAGTCAAATGACTACAAATAATTCAGTTGATGCCCAGTAGCCCCGATTGCCCACAAATGAGGACTGACACTTAGGGCCTGTTTCAAAAAGGGCCTCCGGACTCATGGAGGAGGTCCTGCAGGTGTAGGGGAGGCTTCAGTCCTCTGGGCAGAATCTCTGCAATGAGAATTCTCATTGCAGGGATTTCGAACCGAGGGCAGAGACTCGCCCACGAGTGCGGGGATTCCACCAAGAGTGTGGAGGCCCTTTTTGAATCAGGTCCTTAGTCTTTTCAAGACTGAATTAATTCAACATGTTCTACACAGATCTGCAAAACAGCAAAGAATCCAGAGTCAGGTAAACACAAAGAGCCTAAAACTAAAAATACACACACACAAGTATGCCAGCCTTTTTTTAGATGGACCTCCACTGGCTTCCACCAAAACAAAAAATCCAGTGTAAGGTAACACACATTATGCACAAAGCCTTCCCTACAAAAGGCCCTGTCTAAAATATTTCCCCATGCCAACTATGAGGAATACTGCCGACCTCTGCCAAAATAGACTCAGATGAACTAAATATAGTCAAAGGTCCTTCAAAGTCCTGGGAACCTGCCTTTGAAACAAACTTGAATCATCCTTTAGAAATTAAGGGCCAGATGAACGACCCACCAATTTGCGACTCGCAAATTGCGTCGCATTTGCAAGTCACAAATTGGGATGTATAACAGTGTCTCAGACACTGTTTGTGATTCCTAATGGGGTCGCAAATTGCATGCCTCATGAATATTAATGAGGCAGGCACTATTTGCGACCCCATTACGAATGGCTAGCACTCCCAGGGATGGTGGCCTGCTGGTGTCAGCAGACCACCATGTCTGGAACTGCTTTTAAATAAGCAATCTTTTTTTTAAAATGCAGCCTGTTTTCCTTAAAGGAAAACGGGCTGCATTTAAAAAAGAAAAATTTAACTTTTCAGTTTAATTTTTTTAAGGGCAGGCAGTGGTCCCTGGGACCGTTGCCTGCTCTTAAAAATATTTTCTCACATACTCACAAAGGGGAAGGTATCCCTTGGAGACCCCTTCTCGTTTGCGAGTGGTTTACCACCTACTTGAAGTAGGTGGTAAACTGCTAGTGTTTTGCGGCCGCAAATGCGGTCGCAAAACAATTGTACATGGCATGGTGACTCGCTATTAGGAAGGGACGCCCCTTCCTAACAGCGGGAGTCGCAAATGCTATTCTGCGAGTCAGTGACTCGCAAAATAGCATTTGTACATGCCATTACCCTGTTTTGCAGTCGCAAACGGGAGAATCTCCCGTTTGCGGCCGCAAAAAAGGGTCGTACATCTGGCCCTAAATTAACTACCCCAATTTCAGGAAGGAGGTCAGGGCCTCTCTCTTTAAAAAACTATGGGGCATATTAGCAAGAAGAGGCGCTAACCCATCGCTGGAATATATCGCCACGCTAACGCTGTATTAGCAACGATTAGCGCTATGGCGATGAATATTCCAGCGATAGCGGGGGAAATGGGCCAACATCGCTGAAAAACCAGCGATGTTGCATGGAGAAGGGAGAACACCTTGCTGATACGACCCTGTGGTCGTATCAGCATAATCCACCCCCCCATGTTAGGTATGGCTAACACCTGCTAATTGCAGGTGTTAAATAAATGGCGATGACCCCGGTTAGCGCGACTTTTCACGTCGCTAACTGGGGCCATGGCCACCTTGCTAATAGGCGATAGGCCTGTTAGCGAGTGTTTCCCAGGTTTGTTCGTCGGGAACGCCCACTTTGCATGTCATTAGCGATAAATATCGCTGACATGCAAAGCGGTAAAACGGGCGCTAATGCCCGCAAACTGTCGCTAACTGCTGTTAGAGACAGTTTTCTGATAGGGCGATATAAATATCGCCGCTTTAGCGGCAAAAAGTGCCGCTAAAGCGGCGATAGTGCCCTTGCTAATATGCCCCTATCTCTTTGAAAACGCATAAAGCACAACACTGAATAGTAATCAGGACTACCCCCTTTCATAGGGACAATCCTCCCAGTCAAGAAGCCTGGCTGCACGTTCCTTTTACGTGGAATTCCTGCTCTCAGTCTTAAACCTAATCCACCAAGGAGCACTCTGAAGTCGTTGCAAAAACAACTTTACAAGAAGCACTTCATGATTCTCCAAACAATTTATCTACAATATTGATGATGTCACGCGAGCAACCACGAGTTGGAGATGAGCGTTGGAGCTTTGGGGCATGTACATTGGGGAAGGATACCCGCGAACTCTGCGTCTCTGTGGATTCCAGCGTCGGCCCTCCAGCAGGATACCAGGTCTTAGCCAATCGGAGTGGAGTCCGCGTGGGTCCTGAGTGCGGGCAGGAGGCTGGAGACTCGAAGAGGAGTTGGCAACGTTGGTGGCAGGTATGGCTAGTGGCGCAGCTCCCTTCGTTGGCGCGGAAGCAGCCGGCGTTAGGCTGGTGCAGCTAGCGCCTTCGGTGGTCCCCTCCTAAAGCTCATTTCACCACAGCCCACTGCTTCCTGCAGCTGCTTGTTGCTCCCTGCTGCTTGCTGCTCCCTGCTGCCCTTCACTCTGCTACATACTAGATACTTATATTTGTTACATCAAGTTGGAGCAGGGGCCTAAGTGTCTCCTTTTCTCTCTTTGCTCCCTTGACCCCCCCCCAGGCTGTAGTGGGTCTTGACCACTTGTTCCAGGTAGCTGCTGGTGCTGGGAGCCTGGGGGGGCTCGAGCACACGGAGTGAAATTCTTCCTAAGATAAGATTGTTATATCGTTATATTAAAAAGCTGTTTGGGACTCAGCTAAATCTAAGGTAGACATATATTGGTGTAAAATCCACTCTGCATCCAAATGAAATGATGTCAGAGAATTTTGGCAGTTGGTGAATCAACCAGTAAACCTGAGAACATCTCCCTCTGCCTCGTTTATCTCAGAAGCCTCCTGATCAGCTTACTCAGAGGAAATGTATGGAGTGCAGAATCAACAAAGGGGGCTCATAAAGCAGCTTTTTTAAACTTGGAGGGGGAATTCTCACTCAAAGAAATCTTGTTAGAAGTTGAGAAAATAAATTCCATGCACCGCTGCGATGGGCCCCAACTCCAATGGATTTCCACAGTCAAGTTTCAAGCATAATCCGCAATTTTGGGCAGATAAACTGGTCACCTTATTTGAGTATATCCTCCACAATCAAGAAATTACAGATAGCTGCCGTGGGTCTATACTGGCCCAAATTTATAAAGTCAGTCAAACCCCCTTACCTTTCAACTACAGGTTGATTGCTTTAATGGATAGGGATGCAAAATGTTTAGCAAAATGCCTGCTAGCTGAACTAACAGACTGGGCCCATACCAGTTCATTGGTGCCGAGGAACCAGACGGGGTTCATTAAGGGAATGGGCACAACTACCAACATTCAGATGCTGGCCTTATTGATCACACAGGCAAGGTACCGCCCATCAAAAATACACCTATGCTATGTAGATTTTCACTCATTTTTTGATGCGGTGCAGAGAAACAACTTGTGGTCCAAGCTGTTGAACTGGGGAATTCCAATCCAATTGCTGTACACAGGTACCTGGACAAGTCAGGTTGGGTAATGGTACAACGATCTCCCAAAAGATTCCAACAAGAAATGGCTTAAAACAAGACTGTGTACTGGCTATGCTTTTATTTAACTTGTATCTTGCCGGAATGTCTCCTACCTTAAATAGGGTCAACTGCCATTCGCCTACAGTGGCAGGTTTTAATGCTTCACATATGTTGTATGCTGACGATGTTGTGCTGATTCGCTATACAAAGGTTCGGCTTCAGCATTTAATTAACACAACTGTTCAGTATGCTGCGGATCATGGGTTAAGAGCTAATCTAAATAAAACTAAAACCATGCTTATATCAAGGGGAAGATCTTCACCACCAACATTTTATATAAAAGGGACGGCTTTGGAAACGGTGTCTGAATATAAATACTAGGGGGTGATATTTGACTCCAGAGGCTCATTAATGAACCAGAGTTCTGCAATTCCAAGGGGAAATAATACACTATCTGCAGCTTTCTCTTCATTGCAGAACTTTTTAAAAGGACTGTTCCTTCAGCCACTCCTGCAAGTAATGGCCGCTAAACATGCCCCCTCTCTGCTGTATGGAGTTGAGGTATTGAGAGGAAAAGTGGATAAAATAATAGATAATTCAATTGTAGGGACCTATCACCGCCTGTTTAATCTACCTCGTCAAGCATTACCCGTGGCCTTAGGATGCAGTCTATAAATAGTTTGGGAGAGTATCTGAAATTCTGCTACAAGCTAAACAAATGATCCAAGATCTTCGCTAAGCACAATTGTGTGGGAAGCAATAAGTGACCCAAGAAATGCCGCAGCATATAAATATATATATATTTTTTTTTAGAGTTTTATATAGCGCGAACTAGATCCGAAGATATCAGGTATCAGAGCGCTTTACATAGCACCAGTTTCTGTTACACAAGGACACATTCATTTTTGTTAGGCACAGGGAGAGTAAGTGATTTGCCCAGAATCACAGGATGTTGAGCGTCGTTGCCGAGACTCGAACCCGGTTCCCCAGCTTCAACGTCGACCGCTCTAGCCGTAAGGCTAAGGCAGAGGAGCTCCGGGACTTACCCCTTCCTCAAACTGCATTCCATAGAGTTATAAACGGATCAGATAAAAGATTTCATCCTTAAAGGATAAAGCTGAGCTATCTAAAAGAGCTCATGCATGGATGGTTATTGGTTCATATGGTACCCTAAAATTCCAGTCATAAGTAGGAGGGTTGAGTGGTCTAATGCCAAAACTAAAGCTGCTGCGTTTCCAACTTGGAGATTTGCAATTCGTTTTAATTCACCCATCTGGAGGAGATTGTCTAAAGAGACATTATGTCCTCTTTGTAACTACTTTAAGGAAGACATTTGTCATATTGTCTGTAGTTGCCCAGCCCTAATGTTGGACCGCAAAGGACTGTTGAGACAGTTTTTTATTAGAAATACTATACGAACATGTCGGCAAGCAGTTAAAGTCTGTCTCCAAGGGGAGGATTTGATATTTTGCGGAAAACTTCTGAAGTTTATGTCTATTTCTGAGTCCAAACTAGCAAAGCTTGATTTATAATGGTTACTGTCTTAATCAGTAAGAATTTTATTGGTTTTACCCTAAACCATGAATGCTATAATTATGTATGATTGATCATGCTAAACTTGGAGGATTTTATTTGAAGTGTTGCTATCATAAGAATAGTTTTAATATGAAGTAGGAAATTTATTGAAGGCATGTAGCACTTTGGTTTGACTACTTTGCACAAATTAGACATTCATTGTTATAACATTGCTTGCTGGTATATTTTAAATGCAATTATACTAAACTGGAACAAAAAGGTCGACGCTCTGCAATACCTAGATATTGAAGCACTTTTTTCTAACACTTAATTAGGCAAAGTTATCTGGGTTATACTCCAAAATTGGTGGTTTACAGTTGCGGATCATTATGATATGACATACGACGCAGGTTAACGATTTCTCCTTTGAGTGCTAATGAAGTAATCCTTGGGGATGCCAACTGATTGAAGACGGATTTTATGATGTTATTTATTGATGATGTTTTATCTGGTGATCATATTGTGATGTATTGTAGGCTTTAATTAACTGAACGATGAAGTCTTACCTTATGTTTCAGGGCTGCACGATACTCATTAAATAAATAATGATAGCTTTGCTCATTTAGATGCCCTCCTAGGGTGCACAGTAAATCTTTGTTAATAACCACCTCGTGCGTGAAAGAAATGGAGGCCCAAATTTACTTTGTGTTGAGTTTGTGTTATTTCTATAACGCAAACCCAACGTAAAGTGTTGCGCTGGGATTTTCTACCCCACGCTAATTAGGATTTGCGTTGGATAGTATCCCAAAGTATTGCAAAGTTTTGCAATGCACTGCCTTGCGTTACTTTGCTTCAAAGAATCGTAGACAGGGATTAGCTCCAAAATCCTACACCTCCTTGAGACAGGCGCAATGAAGATAAATGTTTTAAACTCTTCTCGTTTTCCTACTTTGTGTGCTGCATTGTAAGGCACACATATAAAGTAGGAAAAGACTTAAAGCATAGTTTTTGTCAGGCTTAATTTGTAAAATATTAAGTGCCAGGGCTCTAACCAGGAGGCCACTGCAGCTTGCACCACCCATCGCCCTTGTCATTGCAGCCAAAACAACTACTAACCATCTGTCTCGCATGTAAAGGAGACAGTTCAGATTATTCCAGGTCCCCAAAGCTAAAGGAATGGCTGGGGAGGCAGGTATTAGCAATTTTAATGTATATTGTAGTCCTAAACTACCGTTGTTCTGCTCATCTCTAAATTAGATGAGCAGCGCCACCATGTGGTGGACTGTTCTAAGTATTGTGTTGACTATTAGGTGCCGGTGCCGAGCACCGGAAACCAATTAAGTGCCGGTGCTGAGCACCGGAAAGCACCGGCTCAAATTAAGCACTGGTTTTTGTACTGGAAGGAAACTCTCCCAATACAAAATGTATGCTTTAGAGAACACTGATACACTTACACTATGGTCAAGTGTGTTTGCGTTTGGCGCATGCCTGCCAAAAGTGCGCCAGCTGAGGGAGAGAGGAGGGCAGTGCCACATCTTAGTAGATATGTCACTGTTCTGTTCTCTATCTTTCACGCAAAGCAGTGCAGCAACTTTAGTTTAGTCGCCGTGCTGTGTAGTGTGGCTTCTTAATAAATCTGGGGCATATTTACAAGAAGCTGATGCAACGAGGTGCCGCAAGCCAGCTTGCTGCGCCACGCTGCGACAGAAAAAAGTGCAGGGATGAGTCGTATTTACAGCAGTACGACGCATCCCTGTCCTTTCCTCTGCACTGGCATGCAATTGGCTGCCTAGCACCAACGCAAGCACCCTTGCACCATGGTGCAAGGGTCTCTGCGTTGTGGGAAGGATTGTTTTTGTGCAGGAAGGCCTACTTTCCTGCACAAAAACAATCAATGGAGTCATTTTCCTCCTCAAAATGCAGCACACATGGAAAGAGGAAAAAACGAGAAGAAATGAAAACATGTCTCCTCGTTACGCCATTCCTGGGGAGGTGTAGATTTTTTAGGCATTCCCAGGTTTACAAATCCTTATAAATCTATGAATGAGTCAAAACCCATGGGTGTTGCGTGGGAACACCCATCACAACGCCCATGAAACACCTCTTTGAAGCAGGGTAAGGCAACGTAGCGACTTGCGCTGCACTGCCTTACTCCATATCTACAAGGCCATGTAAAGCCACGCAAAGTGGCTTTGCGTTGTCTTGTAGATATGGGCCTGATACCTGCTCCATCGGAGTGTCATAAAAAGTGATGCACCGGCAGCACAAGCTGCTTGTAAATATGCCACTCTGGCCCTAAGCATTTTTCACATTACTGGAGCTTTAGTAAGTTCAAAAGGGACACCCTAATATATTCGGTATACACCCCAGTGTTTGAGAAACCATCCCCTTTCAATGCCCCGATTCTTCATTTGCAAAATCATTATAGAACGGAACATGAGCACACCTGCAAATTGCAATTGCACATTTTTCGTAAAAAAGATCATAGTAGACAGTGAGGGCTGTCACAAAAAGAAAGTGATAGGAGGGCAAAGTTAGAACGCTGTTTCTGACAAAGTTTTGGTCTGTCTGCTATCTCAAGTAGTTGAAGAGCCATATCAGTGCTATTTTACCACCTTAACAGTGGTAAATGTTTGCTTGTCCCAAGAACTTTCAAGGCATGTGCAGGATTGGTCTGGAAATATTACAGCACTTGTAAACATGTCTAAAGCCAACAACTGAACATAAATCAATAGCATATACAAAGCAACTAAACAACACAATTAAAACATACCAAGGCACATCACCAAACAAAAGTCAAAACAGAATGTAATACAACACATCAAAATCACACTTAATTAATACAGCACTGTTAGAAGTGGGGGTCTCTAGTTAGCAATGGTTGGCACCGTTGCTCAAGTAGGGACCCTTCTTCCTAGTCAGGGTAAGGGAGATAAACTTCTAAAATAACCCCTGCTCACCTCCTTAGTAGCTTGGCACGAGCAGATAGGCTTATCTCAGAGGCAGTGTGTAAAGCATTTGTGCACACATACAGTGATACAATGAAAACACTACAAATGGACACCACACCAATGTAGAAAAATAAGTAATCTTTATCTAAACCAAACAAGACCAAAACGACAAAAATCCACTAAACAGTAATCAAAATATGACTTTTAAAAGGTAGAAACAGTTCTGTCCATAGCAATTTATAGATACGACACGTTCAACACAAAGTACCTTGGATGTGTCAAAATCATAAACAAAAACAGCTGCAGGGATGGTGATGCGTCGGTTCCTTACCCACAGGGAAGGTGATGCGTCAGTTCCTTACTCCAGGGGAGGTTATGCGTTGGTGCCTTACTGTGCAGGAAGGTGATGCGTCAGTTCCTTACTCCAGGGTAGGTGATGCGTCGGTTCCTTACTGTGCAGGGAGGTGATGCGTCGGTTTCTTACTGTGCGAGGAGGTGATGCGTCGGTTTCTTACTGTGGCCCCAGGGTTGGTGTAGACTTGGCGCCCAGGTGCGATGCATGAGGATCTCGATGCGGCAACGACGCTGCAATGCTTTCTCCAGCCACGGTCCCCCGATGTGTTGGTTCTTGCAGCCGCACAGCAGGGCCTGCCTCGGAATCGATGCAGTGATCTCGGACTTCGTAGATCAGTGCACTTGATGCAGCGTGCGTCGATTTCTCCCGCCGCAGGCAGGCGCTGCGTTGGTTTCTTCGGCGATGCATCGGAAACAGGTGCAGATGCGTCACGCTTCTCGCTGTTGCGTTACTTTTCCAGCTCCCAACAGCAGGAACAACCTCCAGAGGCCCAGAACAGCAACAGGCACCTCTTGGCAGGTCAGAACTCTCAGCAGGGGAGCTGGGAGTGAAGTCTTTGTATCCCTGAGATTTCAAAAAAGTAGGAAAGCTCTACTTCATGCCCTTGGTGATCTTCCTCAAACAGGGGATAGAGCACACAGCCAACCCCAGACAGAACACAGCAAAGGGGCATTACTTGTCCTTCAGTTTCTCCAGCTCTTCTCCTTAGCAAAAGTTCCTCTAGAATTCCAGAAGCAATCTAGAGTTCAGGGGTCTGGGTCCCACTTTTTTTATAGCACATAATGCTTTGTTCTCTGGTGGCAGAGAAGCTCTTTTCCCAGCCAAAACCAGTTCTGTCCTCTCTGGTGCAGCTGCCAGGCATAGGGTGGAGACAGCATTGTGTAAGGCAGATCAGGCCCATTCAGGTGAAAGGAAATCTCCTACTCCTACTCTAAATTCAGCCCAGGTCTATTCAGCCCAGCTCTGACTCATTCAGGAAAGACAGGACACACATCAACCCCCCGGTGACAGTCTGCGAGAATGCACATCCCCAGTCCCTGTCACTCCAAAGCAGACAGTCAATCCACAAACCAGCAGAACGGCACAGGATGGCTAAGCAAGAAATGAGCCACATTCTAAAAGTGGTATTTTCAAACACACAATATAAAAATCATCTTTCCTAAAAGATGCATTTTTATAGTCTGAGTTCAGGCATACTAAACTCCATCTTTCCATCTTGTCCCAATGGGAAGTTATATTTATAAGATGTTATAAATAAACTCCCATTCTATCCTATGGGACAGATAGCCTTTCAATAGTGAAAAACGAAATTGGCAGTATTTCACTATCAGGACATGCCACGCACATCAGGACGTGTCCTAGCTTTCACATACACTGCACTGCACCCTGCCCACAGGGGTACCCTGGGCCTACCTTAGGGGTGACTCACATGTAAGAAAAGGGAAGTTTAGGGCATGGCAAGTGGGTGCACTTGACAGGTCGACATGGCAGTACCAAACTGAGCTCAGACACTGCAGTGGCAGGTCTGAGTTACAGTTACAGGCTGCTTATGTGGGTGGCACAATCAGTGCTGAAGGCCCACTATCAGCATTTGATTTACAGGCCCTGGGCACACACTGTGCACTGTACCAGGGACTGAATAGTGACCCAAATAAGCCAATTATGGAAACACCAATCCAAGACAACAATTTACAGGGAGAACATATGCAGTTTAGCACTGATCAGCAGTGGTAAAGTGCCCAGAGTCATGAAACCAACAGAAATAGGGTCCAAAACAGGAGGCCAAAAAGCAAAAATCCAGGTCTAAGCCAAGTCTAACAAGCACAAAAACAACAGAACACCACAACAAATGTGCACAAACGCTCTTCACACATTACCACTTTTTTTTAATAATATGGTGGCAAAAGGTGTTTGGATCAAGCACTGCCTTAATTTAATACAAAGGACCTGAAATAGCACCTTTCAAAAATGATTTGTGGTGAGGCACAGAGTCTTTTGATATTGCTCCGATTGGGTCTATAACAAAGACATATGCAGCCTAGAAAATGAGAAGTTAAGTACTTGCACAAATTAAGAAAACGAGTGTGATATTTTAGAAAACAGTGGAAAACCTAGGTCTTGAATACCAGTAAAAGGCAAAAATCTGAACCCTGCGAAAACACTTTTATGTACAGATTTGCAAAAAGCAGTCTGCCTATAGAAAAAACCAACTTAAAATTCGTGTCTGAAGCTAGACATGTGTATTCCTTTCATGAAGCGTTACTGTCATCTAGTGGATATCTCGGTTAACTACACACTTGAGAAAGATGCACTTTGGCAGATGAGGAATTTGTCAATTGTGTTAGCGTTTAATATAATGACACTCCTACCATTTTATACATTGTAATCACTCCTTGATTCTAGGCACTGTGAACAAGATTAAGAATTTCTCTTTGAGGTTAAGAGAAGAACAGTCAGGATGCACACTCCCTGGTACCTCTGATGGCAGGAAGCAGCGGCTTCAGAGAGGCAAGAGCAGAAGAGGCAAGACTTAACTTCTGAAAGTGCAAACGTCAAAAAGCCTCGCCTGTACACAGAAAAGTGTGTGGCAGTAGCTTCACACTTTGATGCTGTCGCCAGACGGGGCATATAAAGTGCAAAATGATACTGTTAATAGAAAGAAAGAAGGACAATAAATCAATCTTCCTCACCCATTGGTCGCTGTGTCATTCACATGCTGATCAGCCAACATTAGAGCCAGTAGTTGGAATGGCTATTGCTTCCCTGCCATAGGCGAGATGTGGCCTATATAACCATGAAAACAAAGGGGCAAGTTACTCCAAAATTGGTAACACGGTGCTCCGACAGTTTTAAAATGCAGGGATGCGCTGTATTTACAAAAATAAAGTGCACCCCTGCGTTTCTACTAGCGCTAGAACTAAAAAAGCTGCCAGCGCAGGCACCTAGAGCCATTTTGCTAGGGTGCCTGTGCTGCAGGGTTGATTGTTTATGTGCAGGAAGGGACACCTTCCTGCACATAAACAATCTTAACAGGCGATTTGCTCTATCTATGTGCACTGCAGAATGCAGCAGCAATATACGAGGAGAAATAACCAATTCTCCTCGTATTGCCTGTTTAAGACCAGGGGACATATGTATAAGCCCCTATCGCCAGAGGAACGTCACTTTTTGTGACGTTCCCGTGGCGATAGGGGCCTTGGCTTATGTACAAGGCAGCGTTAAGCCACTTAACGTGGCTTAACGCTGCCTTGTACATAAGGCACCCTTTCACGCTATGGTTAGCGTGAAAGTGGCATGCAGTGGATGTTGCGGTGGGCGTTCCACCGTAACACCCATTGTATTTGACGCTGTCCCCTATGTTCAAGGGTGGCGTACATAGGAGGCAGTGTCAAAATTAAGACCAGGAAAACCCTGGTTTTAAGTTGGCGTAACGAGGAAAAATGCTTTATTTCTCCTCGTTTTTGCTTTTTCCATGTGTGCTGCCTTGTGCAGCACACATGGAAAAAGCAAACTGCCATGGTTTGTTTATGTACAGGAAGGTATCCCTTCTTGTACATAAACAAACCTTTAAAAGAAATTCCATTTTGTCACTTTTATGTGTGCTGCATGGAGCAGCACACATGAAAGTGACAGAATTACATTTTAGGATTGTTTATGTGCAGGAAGGGACACCTTCTTACACATAAACAATCCTCCCCTGCATGCAGACACCCTTGCACTCTGGTGCAAGGGATCCTCAGTTGGCGCTAAGTTGTTAAACTTAGCGCCATCGCAGGGGGAAATGCAAAGCTGCACCACATTCTTGTAAATATGGTGCAGCCTTGCGTTTCCAAAGTGGCGGAGCGTGTCGTTAAGCCAAGGAGGCTAACGACACGCTCCGCCACTTCATTGTACATATCCCTCCTGGTATTTCCTAATTTTGGTGCTGCCCCATACCTTGTAAATATGGGGCAGCATCAAAAAGCAATGGGTGTTGCCACGGAACGCCCACTGCAACACCCATTGCACACCCCTTTCACGCTAAGTGCTGCGTGAATAGGGGCATTATTTAGAAGGCGGCAGCTTAATGCCACCTTGTAAATAAGGCAAAGGAGTTAATGCCACCAGAACACCACTAGAAGTATGCCCCAAAGTGGCCCAATTTGTGGGCACATCTCTGCTGTTGGTCTGCCTTTTTATCATGGATGCTGTGAAAGAAATTAAATGGTGCCTGCCTCCTCTTCCAGCACAGGGCTGCTCCACGGGCATGCAGTGCAAGAAAAAGTGTTGTTCTTGCAGGAGTCATCCGCAGCTACTGATTCTTGTGGGAGTCCGTGTGACATCTCTGGTCAAGGCTCTTCCCCAGGACCCATTAAATGAGCAGAGAGCATAAAATGATCATTTGGAATCCAAATCTACGCAACTTGAGAGACTGTTTCCCATACTAGACTGATAGTGGCTGCAATGCTTATTTTGTAAAAGAATAAGGGCCTCATTTAGGGGAATAAGGCATAGGGCAGGGCAGCAAGTGACGTTTAAGGATTGAACAACCACGTTCATTTGGGGTCGAAACGTCGAATGTTCATACATTTGAGACCTGTACTAATTAACCTAAACCCAGCAGTGGACAAGCTCATTGTACAATAACGCCTTCACATTGCATGGGCTCTTAAGTTAGTCTCAGAAAATCATGTTAGACAGGTCATCTTTTATTCCTGTAAATACTGTGGGGCAGATTTACAACTTCTGGCGCATCCCTGCAAATCAGCAGGGATGCGCCAGAATAGTTGCGACACGCAATACTCTCCTTGCGCCACCACGGAAGCGCCGCATTTACAATGCGGCGCACCGTGGCGCAAGGAAAGGCCGATGCGTGTCGCATCCTGTGGCGCAAGGGCGGCGCATTGCTGGAGTCGTGTCGCAAGCGCGACGCAACTCCAGCAATGCTCGTGGGCCGCCCATACCTAACGTGGTGCGCCACTCCTTACGCCTGCTTGAAGCAGGCGTAAGGATTCGTCGCAGCGGCGTCGGGAAAGTGACTCAGTGAAATCTTGTAGATTTCACTGCGTCACTTTTACGAGGCATTCCTTCGACGGAACGCCCACCCTGCGGAGGAACGCCCACATGAAACCTGACGCAGGTTTCATGTGGCGCAGGGCTTTACAACGTGATGCATCTCCCTAGATGCGTCACGTTGTAAATAATGCGCAACGTGGCGCATGGTTTACGTCGCCGCTGCGTCACAAAAGTGACGCAACGGCGGCGCAAAAGTGGCGCAAGGGGCTTGTAAATCTGCCCCTGTATATTTTGTATATTTCTAAATGTCCACCCTTCACATTTCCTTCACTTCGCGAGCACTATTTTGAGCACTCCTGTCACTTTATCACTATGGAGCAACCTTTGTAACAGCGAATCTAAGAAGAAGCATATTGAGTAATACCTGTTAATATAAACATTGTGTTGATAATCAAGTTCAACCTGGTCCATTTATGCTTTAATTGTTACTGGGTTTTTTCATAATTGTGTGCTTTTCACATTTAGGAATTCATCGATCAGTTGGATCTTTGTTATATGTATCAATATTGGCCCATTTCCAACTGATTCTGGGTATACCCTATTGTTATGTAATCGCTCACATACATGTAAGCACAACACATCTCTATAGCGCGTGAGGCAGTGCCTGGTGGTTATCCCGAGTCGGGCTGTGGGCACATCTCCGCCCCCCCCTCCCCCGCGCCCACACTCCTCCGGCCACACGCGTGGCCCCATGCCCCGACTCACCAATGACCGAAATTAAACTCGGACCCGATAGACAAGATCGAACTTTTATCTTGATATAGTTAACAGTTTAGTTGTTGTGTAATGTAATAAAAAAATTTAATTTCCTTATATTCTCCTGCAAAACTACAGGCGATTAATGTCATTCCTGCATCAAGTTCACTGTACTTGTCATATTCTGACATCCTGCCTAAGCTGCTCAAGCAATTGGTATTGTAATGTTACGCATATGATTATTGACACAAGAAAATTACTTTTACAATTTGTTGAAAATCAATAAAGAATATTTTTTTTTTTTAAACAGAGAGTATTTTGACACCAAACATTCCACCAAAGATAAAGTTTTTGTTGTAGAAGGTTCTGTACTTATTAAGAAACTTGGGAAAGCTACAAAAGGAAAACCAACGATTTCCACTTCTGCTGTTGTGGAGAGGGTTTCTAAGAACTCCGGGGCATATTATCAAGGGCTTTATCGCCGCTTTAGCGGCACTTTTTGCCGCTAAAGCGGCGATATTTTTAACGCCCTATTAGCAAGCTGTCGCTAACAGGCGTTAGCGACAGCTTTCAGGGGTTAGCGGCCGGGTTTTACATCGCCTTGCATGTCAGCGATAATTATCGCTAATGACATGCAAGGTAGGCGTTCCCCACTAAAAGCGACTGTAAACAGTCGCTAACACAACTAACCCCTATTAACAAGGCAGGCGAAGCGATAAAATAAATCGCGCTAAGCGCGTATATCGCTAGATTTTAACACCTGCTACTGAGGATGACTTACCTGTTTAAAGTATAGGAGGTGGATTGTCAGGCTGAATCCATCCTTGCGTTAATGCGAGAATATCGCTGCTTTTCCAGCGATATTCTCACATTTTGCCGCTATCGCTGGAAATGTTATCGCTATGGAGATAAACCTTGTTAATAGGGTGTTATCTCAGCGATATTTTCCAGCGATAGGCGGCGTTAAAAAATTTCGCGCTAGGCGCGGTTAGCGATAAATATTGCTATTCCTTGATAATATGCCCCTCCATTTTACTATGAGGAAAAGGCTGGTGGAATAAAAACAGGTTGGTTCCCATCACTGATTTACAAGCTCAAATACATACTCATACACTCATGAATGGTGGAGATTTATTTTATGATTTTAATGTTTAAGGAGATGGTATTTCTTCTTCTTCTATTGACAATTACTCTTTGGATTTGTACGATTGTGCTGCTGACAATCTTTATAATGAATTGCCACCCAGAGTGGTTGTTGAAAATTCCATTGTAGCCTATGGTCTTAACAATTCTGTTTGTCCATCCAATGCTGTTATTGAGGATTCCAGTGTACTATCTGATGTTGACAATCCTATTTCTCCACAGGAACTTGATTTGAACAAAATGATCATCAAATTACCTGTGAAACTATTGGATTACGATCTTAGCTAATATGTTTTTCTTAAGGGAGAAATGGTGCAACATGCTAACATAATGTAGGCTTATGTTGTAATATAAATGATGTCCAGTAGTCCAGGTGTAGATTATGTAAAATGGTTTATTAAGAAGTTAAGATCAAGAGCCCCACCAGGAGCAGCCTTCCTGCTGCTCAGCCCATACTCCAATGGACTCTCGCAGGCATCCAACATTCCATGCATCACCATGCACCAACATTCCACTCCACGCTCACACTGGCTGAGCAGCAGGTATAACATATCTCCCTTCTTTACAAAAGCTAGAATAACATTTGAGACTACTCCATGCATATCTACAAATAGCATAACGAGAGGCAAGAAACGTGCATGGAAATATCAGGTGGAAAAGTCGCACACATGCTGCAGAACTCAAAAAGCAAACATATTGCCAAATTAAATATAGAGATGGTACACGTCACAGTACCAAATGTAGTCAGAAACATGCATGTAACTTGTTGAATGTAAAAATAGTAAAGGACAATGCATGCTAAGCAGAATACTGTTGGAAAACGGGGCAGTATCTGTGAGGCCTGCACAAATAACATGTCACATTTGTCCTTCACTGGGAACCAAACACCCTAGTGAAGCGCCTTACTCTCAGAGGGTAGCGTTGCAGAGCAGTCTAAGGCTTACTCAAGGGAGGTGGTGTAGGCTAGTAATCGCCATTACAAGTGCGCAGAAATAACACTCAATAATTGATTGTCCAGTCTGTACTTTGCTTTATAAAAGTAAGAGTACATTTATTAGACACACACACTACTCAATACTATGCACCAATTTACAAATATACATAAGCTGTTGGAATTACTTTGTGACCTTGCATAACATCTCCACCCCTCCCGCAGGGGGGGTGGGGTCTAGTACCACCACTCCCAAGTATGCACATCATCTTGCCCCCTAATGCAGTGGGTTGACACAACCTGGAGCGAGGGCCTTGCCAACTGGCACCATCCCAGTGGCGACCCACCCCATCATCTCAATAAGCATTAAAAATAGGTACACCTGCCCTGGAGACACATAACCCGGACTGAGCATTGTATACTGACCATATAGATGCACCTCTACATCTTAGTAGCTAACAGTCTGGGTTGTTCCTCCCCTAACGCAGTAGCAAGATTACATGTTTGGGCATCACTTTAAATGAGGTATTTATCATATATGATAACAGTTGTAATGCATTGCAATTAAAGCCCCTAAATGGCATCACAGTTGAATCACAGGATTAAGCATATACAGCCAGACACCCTAGCAGGAATGTCTAACAACATAACCCCACTTTGCTTATGATTCTACCTTACGCAGGTACTTTACAGTACACATGTGCCTTTCAGTCCCTCTAAAAAGAAATAACATGGTTAAATGCATTTGTGGTGCCCTTCTCCAGACATCGCCAACTCAGCCCTTCACACCTTGAGGCAGTCCCTAAGTCATCACCATCTGCAGAACAAAAGTTCCAGCCATGGGGATGCTGATGATGCCTGGCTGAGCCCTTGAGGGGTTACTCTTTGTAAGTCCCCAGAGACTTAGGGAGGGACGTTCCATTTTCGTGCTGGGGGAGACTGCGTTGCTTCTGCAACTCCCCCTGCACCTAGGCACTCGTCTTGCAGTGACCCCATCCTCCTGGGGCCACCACTAGCCAAGAAAAAGCAGCTTTCCCCTGCAGGCCGGTCTGGGCCTGCAAGGCATTATGGGGCCCCTTCCTGGTCCTCAATTGCCGCCACCCTGTCCCCGAGAGTGTCCACCTCCCTCCGCAATTCACGTACCTCTCCCGACAAGCCCAGCAGACAGCCGGCTAGCGCCGCGAGTCACCCACATGGTGCCCACCAGAAAGGTATACCGGAGCTCCTCACTCCACGCACAAGGTCCTCAGGCGCCGAGCATGGAGATGTGCGTCGTCTCCAGTGCGGGGCAGTTCACCCAAGTGGCGGCCCGGGACCCCTCCGGGCCTACCTACAGCTCCTCCCAAGAGAAGGATACGCACAGGGCCAGGAGCGGTGGGCCTCGCCTCTCTGTCAGAGCGCCAGTCGACCTACCCTGGCCGATGCTCCACGCCGTACCTCTCTCCCTCCGTGCGCCTTCGTTCTCACACCGCCGCTGCTGCGCACCACCCTGTAAGCTTGTGCGGTGCTGCCTCTTCCCAGGCCCAGCCCGCCTGCTTCAGTTTTAATCAAGGCCCGCCCGGGCCGCCGAGGGACCTCAGGAGCTATATGTGAACTGCCCCGCGTAGCGCTCGCCTCCTCTTACCGCCTTCTCGCCACTCTCTGGCGCACGTTCGTCACTGCTCGCGGGGGGGGCTCCAGGCAGCCCGTCTCACTGAGCTCCGGTCCTTATGCCGCAGAGGAGCCCCAGTCGCACCCTCCCGGTCGGGGCCCAGTCGATGCGGCCACTCGCCGATTACCGGGCAGCTCTCCGGCCTCCGCGTCGCCTCACGGACCTCGTCCACCACCAGCTGTTCCCACTGCCTCTTTAGGGACTCGCCCAATGTCCGCTTCGATCTGCGCCACTCACCGGCGCTATCAGGGTGCCCGCAATGCGAGCCGGTAGAACGCCGGCCGAGCCCCGGCCCAGGGAATCCGCACACCGAGCTCCAACGCCGCTCAGAAGTCCGCCGCCATCTTAGAGCCCAGCCGGCTCCGCCATCTGCCACTAGCCGGGACCGAAAGGCTGGCCCCCGCCACCAGCGCAACTCCGCCACACTGCTCCACTCGCCAGGTACTTCAGGGGGCTCTTTCAGCACTGGGCTCCAGCTCAGCGGACCCGCTCACACCAAACCCCAGCAGCACTCAGATCCCAGCCGCCATCTCGGGCTCCAGCAGGCTCCGCCGGCTATCCCCCTGCAAGTCAGGGAACGGCCCCCAGCCGCTATCGCAGCGCCATCAAGCTTCCCGGGGGCTGGGGGGAGCAGCTCCGCCGACACCTGGTCGCCTCTGAGGGGCTAGCTATGCAGATGGGGCCGGATCGGGCATCGACGAGCGGGGAGACGAGACAACACACGTCTTACCCGCTCGCCATCTTGGCCATGCCCCCAGAACCACCTTTTAACACACGCCGCGCCCAGCTGATTCCTACAGGAAAGAAATAGCCACTCTACATGGGAATTCTTCCCGTAGTCAGCGATAACTAGTTATAAGGGGTTCTGACCAGACCCCCCTTACTCACCAGTTATCCGCTCAGACCACCTACTCCTCCCATCCATGAGACCTCCACCCATGACAGGGATCCCAGACTACCCTAAGAACCCTCCGTGCTCTAGGTTAGATACCTCTAGGTCACTCACAGTCTACATGGAATCAGCCTAACTAGGCTTACCTTTGCCCTTGGTCACGCAACACTATGCCTACCAGTTCTCTGGACAAGGGTACAGTGCCTCAGCACCGATGCGGTCTTCTGGGACAGGTCTACATCCCATCCCCGGGGTCACTAGCTGGTCTCCCTTCCAGAGTTTGTTCCAACCTGTACCCTCTCTCCTTTTGGTACTTGCACCCCAAAGATGCAACCTCTCTGGACCCTCACCCTCAGCCTGCTGCTGGGGTCATTCAGCTGCCACCACCCTTTCGGGATGACTGTCTTCCCTAAAGAAAGCACAGCCACTCGTGCTTTCCCCACACAGAAAAGCACCTTTGGCCACAGGCCTGGCTCCCTGATAGGACCTCAGACCGGCCTCACCACCACACTGGCAGTGCCAGGGGGGATCACTGAGGGTGCCTCGTCAGACAACCTACAGCTCATTCCCCCGTCAGTAGCTCCACACTGAAACTACCCCGGGAACCTAGACCCCTTCCTTGTTCTCCGCTGCGAGAACAGGGCCTATGCACCCTTCCCTCCGAGAGGCGCGCTCTCCTCCCAGACTACCCTTAGAGAGCCTGTGGGCCCGAGTTAGCTACACCCAGGCCCACCTCTCATGGCTCTCCCCGGTCTCCCTGCAGCGCCTTGGGAGACCGTCCAGGGACCCTCATGATCCCTGGATGGCCTGCACCACCCCTTCTGAAGAGCAGGGTCCCTTCACTTAAGATAGGCCACACCTGCCTTCAGGGTAGTACTACCACACTCAGCCAGGGAACCTAAAGATCCCGGCTAGGCCTGCACCACCCCTATTGGAAACACAGGGTCCCTTCACTTAAGATGGACCCCACCTGCGTTCAGGGTGGTACTACCTTGCAGAAGTCCACCTCCTGCATCGAGCTAGGGGAACACCCCCATGCTCCTGGTCCTGGGGTCCAAGTCCCACAAGACCTACCTGACTGGTTACCGGCTAGGCATCGCCCCAGCCAGCACCTCAGGTTCACAACACCAGCTCCAGAATGACATCCTGTTGCTTCCCTGGGTAACCGCCTACCCGACCCTGACACCTCAGGGTCCACCACTAACCCTTCACCTGGAATCTAGGGAGCACATCACCCCCTCTCAGATCTCCACTGGGTCAGTTACCTAGCCCACCTAGTGTACCTAGGGGCTACCACTACACATCCTGCTCGAGAATTACCCTCCTTTGGGGCCACCCACTACCAGGGGCCACCCCTGGGTTGCTCACCTTCCCCACCAGTTAACCTGGGGGGCCTGCAGGACCCACAACTCTACCACACCCTCCTCCCACCGTGGGAAAAGTTTCTTGGGGTCCCCCACCATGGGAACCCCCGGGGTGTTACTACCCGGGATAAAGAAACCTCCTGCCCCACCCTTCCAGTGGTTTTGGCCTGCGCTAAAGGCAAGAAAACTTTCAGCGGGGGAAGGATATCTGGGGCCCCTTCTGTGGAAACCCTCCCGGCCCTTAAAAAGCGCGGGAATCTCCCAGGACCCCCTACCTCTCCTGTCCCCCCAAAGGTCAATCCACCCCTACACCCCCATCTGTGATGTAGGTATCAGTTGCTGTCCCTATCTCTTGAGGACCCACCCTCCTCATGCAGGTGTAGTGTTAGGGTTCAAAGGTGTACAATATGGCTTACAACATTTGTATGCACTCATTTCCTGGAAAGCACCATCCCGCTAGCACATGATAATCAACATAACTCAGTCATATCAATGCAGTTTACATTTAAACCATAATATCTTCACATGACATATATGTGCGTGGGGCTTTCCTCTCCCATACTTTTAGTTCACATAACCAAAACTTTGAACCCTTCTCAGAGCCTTGTGCTCTTCCATTTGCTCATTACTGCATAGGTAATGTGTGGCAAAACTGGACTTATCAAATGCTATAAATGCGTACCAGAATGGGATACTATGTTGCCCGCTGCTGCCACCAATGTTGGAAAACAGGGCAGTATCTGTGAGGCCTGCACAAATAACATGTCACATTTGTCCTTCACTGGGAATCAAACACCCTAGTGTAGCGCCTGACTCTCAGAGGGTAGCGTTGCAGAGCAGTCTAAGGCTTACTCAAGGGAGGTGGTGTAGGCTAGTAATCACCATTACAAGTACGCAGAAATAACACTCAATAATTGATTGTCTAGTCTGTACTTTGCTTTATAAAAGTAAGAGTACATTTATTAGACACACACACTACTCAATACTATGCACCAATTTACAAATATACATAAGTTGTTGGAATTACTTTGTGACCTTGCATAACATCTCCACCACTCCCGCAGGGGGGTGGGGTCTAGTACCACCACTCCCAAGTATGCACATCATCTTGCCCCCTGGAGGCACATAACCCGGACTGAGCATTGTATACTGACCATACAGTATGCACCTCTACATCTTAGTAGCTAACAGTCTGGGTTGTTCCTCCCCAAACGCAGTAGCAAGAATACATGTTTGGGCATCACTTTAAATGAGGTATTTATCATGGATGATAACAGTTGTAATGCATTGCAATTAAAGCCCCTAAAAGGCATCACAGTTAAATCACAGGATTAAGCATATACAGCCAGACATCCTAGCAGGAATGTCTAACAACATAACCCCACTTTGCTTATGATTCTATCTTACGCAGGTACTTCACAGTACACATGTGCCTTTCAGTCCATCTAAAAAAAAATAACATGGTTAAATGCATTTGTGGTGCAATTACACCTCATCACCTCCAGGGGATGCCCTTCTCCAGACATCCCCCACTCAGCGCTTCACACCTTGAAGCAGTCCCTAAAGCACCACCAGCTGCAGAACAAAAGTTCCAGCCATAGGGATGCTGATGACGCCTGGCTGAGCCCTTGAGGGGTTATTCTTTGT
Organism: Calotriton arnoldi; assembly: GCA_963921515.1. NCBI lineage: Eukaryota > Metazoa > Chordata > Amphibia > Caudata > Salamandridae > Calotriton > Calotriton arnoldi. The sequence goes on along the minus strand of CAWUFW010001750.1, from coordinate 2,389,211 downwards.
AAGTCCCCAGAGACTTAGGGAGGGACGTTCCATTTTCGTGCTGGGGGAGACTGCGTTGCTCCTGCAACTACCCCTGCACCTAGGCACTCATCTTGCAGTGACCCCGTCCTCCTGGGGCCACCACTAGCCAAGAAAAAGCGGCTTTCTCCTGCAGGCCGGTCCGGGCCTGCAAGGCATTATGGGGTGCTTCTCCTTAGCCCCGTGAATATTATAGCAGCGGCTCTCCCCCAGGTGAGTGTCAGCTCGGGGAGCCCACCCCTGGCTGTTCTGCCGTTCTTTGGGGAGGGGGCCCGGTCTCACCCGGACCCCCCACGTGGGTTATTCCGCGGCTCAGGGAGCCCACCCCCGGCCGCTCTTCCCTTCTTTCCATTGTGTCCTCGTTTGGGGAGCCACTCGGGGACCCCACCCCCGGCGGCTCCCGCTGGCTCCCTGACTGGCCAGCACCCTCGTGTGCTGCCACGGGATCCGGCACTCCACTTCAGGTCTGCCCGCTCATGCGGGCAGACACGAGGCCGCTTCTGGCTTGGTGGGTCTTTGGGGGAGGGCGATGGCACTCCCCCTGCCTTCCCGCTACCGCAGGGGAGTGAGACGGCACTCCCCCACCTCCGCCTTCACTGCGGGCCCGGAGATGGGGTCCGGGGCCCCAGGACAGCTTCACGGGGAGCACGACGGTGCTCCCCGGCTTTTCTTCCACGCGTCGGGGCCCAGAGATGGGGTCCCGGGCCCCTCCCTCTTGGGGCAGTCTTCACGGGGAGCGCGATGGCGCTCACCGGCTTTTCTTCCACTTGTCGGGGCCTGGAGTTGGGGTCCCGGGCCCCAAAGGCATCTTCGTGGGGGGGGCGCGACGGCGCTCCCCGCCCCCCATCATCGCCGGGGGCCAGGGTGGGCTCCTGGCACCCCGGATGGGCCACTTCATGGGGAGCGCGACGGCGCTCCCCGGCTTTGCTTCGTGTTGGGGGAAGGCCCCGGGACCTGACCCACCCCGGGGGCACATTCTGGACTGGCGGCGGAGCCCCACGCGCTTCGTCGTTGGTCCACCCAGAGGTCAAGGGTCGCCTACCTTCTGGGGGGCATATCTCAGCCCCCAGGGTACCGATCTGCGCCATTTCCGCCTCTTCTTGCTCCTGGTGGCGCTCCCCAGCCACTGGGAGCACTTTCCTTCACCCTCCTGGTCTCAGGGAGGGTGAACTCGGCAGGGAGCTGTCTTCACTGGCTCCCTACGCCAGCCTCTCACTTGGCTCTTCTCCTGGGCCTCTCTTCTCCTTGCGCAGAGGCCCAGGCTTCTGCTCACTGGTCCTGGACTCCCTTCCTGGTGCAATTCCGCATCCCGGGACAGTCAGGGGGTTCTTCCATCCAACTGCCCATGGCGCCAGGCTCCAGCACCAGTCTTCCTCAGCAGACTACACCCCAGAGAGAGCTCCTCTTCCTGTGCAAACTCTTTTAAAGAACTGGGAGGGGGCTGGCAGGAAGTCTCTGTTTGCCCTATCAAACAGCGACACATCACTTCTCTGCCCCTGCTCCCCCCTTCCTGCCCAGGCCTCTGGGTTAGTTCAATATGGCGTCGTCCAGGGGTCTCCTGCCACATGGTCTCTGAAAGCCCCTTCCCCCCTCGCTGCCTTCTCTCCAGAACATCTTGGTGCCTGGCACCAGGTGTCAGCTGCTGATGGATGAACCTGTAGCTCCACCCATCTTCTCTTCTTGGAGTGGAGGCCTTCGCCCTTGGAATGCTTGTTGTGCAGGGCTGGGCCTCTGAGGCTACAGCTTGGGGAGGAAGGTCATTAATTCAGCCTGGCAGGGTCAGCCCCAGCCAGGCCCTGGTTATGAGCTGACTCAGAGAAATATGACATTTCTGGATGACCCAAAAGCAGTACAACTATGACTTTGGACTCTGCAGAATACCTCTTCTCACATAAGTTACAGTGGACTTTAGTGCGTGTCTGGAATTTTTAGGCCCTAGGAAAGTAAAACTAGCCCATGTGCTCCCCATCCTCATAGGAGAATAATGGAATAAAAACAGTAAAGCACACTGACTTTCCCTCAAATGTTTCTTCCCATTGTAGAAAGCCTATTCCATGTCACCACCCAGTTCTGCATAAGTCCTGCCACACCATTCAACTTGTAGCTGCTCCTGGGCTGCGCACGCTAGGGATCTCCCCTGCGCAGCCCTTACACGTGACTTGTGCACACGCATGTACGCACATGTCTGCATGTAACCAGCCCAGTGCCCCTTACTCTGGCTGCAGCGCAGCGGCCTACTCGCGCCAGAGGGACACCGGTAAAATACACATGCAGTCCCTTTCATCATGAGTTCACTGTGGGTGAGTCCCAACTTATGAGGCTCTCCCACAGTAAAAGCTCAACAAATAGGTGTTCAAAAAGCGAAAAATCCGGGCGGCTCAGTTGGTCAGAACCACCTTCTAACAAATACAGAAATCAATAAATAAATCAAACACACCTCACTCATCTTCTCCCTTTCTATCAATCAAAAACAAAATCATACACTCTACCACACCACAGCTCCTCTACCAATCCCCTAATCCCACAAACATGCCAGCTGGCCAGGCTGACATGAAAGACAGCACGCAGGGAACCAACCACCGAAGGTGCAGGGAAGGGTGGACAGTCAAAATATCGATTTTTAAATATCGAAGCACAGTTATATCGAGTTTTAAATATCGTAGGGACAAAATATCGAAGTCAAGAATATCTACAACCAGAATATCGAAGTTAAGGTAAGAAATATCGATGTTGCAAATATCGATGTTAGTAATATCGATAGTTAAATTATCGATGTTAATAATATCGATATTTATATGAGTGTTATGTATTTTAGTATGTATTTAATATGTATGTGTTCTATATTTTTTGTTAAGTATTGTACTGTTTTTTAAATATATGTATACATTTTTTAGAAATTAGTAATTTTTTTAAAGTAAATTTTGCGTTTTAGTACGGTAGCGGGTTGTGGGATTATAGGGGAATAGGGTGGGAAGTAATTTAATTATAGTAATTTAAATAATAATTTTTAGGAATTATTCATTGATTTTAATTAAATGTTGTGTTTTATTTCTGTAGCGGGTTGTGGGTTTATAGGGGAATAAGGTGGGAAGTAATTTAATTTTAATTAAGTAATTGTTAATTTTAAATTATTGTTATTAATAATTAATTAATTGTTAATTAGTTATTAATTGGTAATTATTATTAATTGATAATTATTTTATTTGCATTAATTTATTATTGGAGTGGGTTATGTGTTTTTAGGGGAATAGAGTGGTAAGTAATGTATTTGTAATTAAGTAATTAATTAAGAAAAAGTGAGTATTGATAATTAATTTTTTTGTTAATTAATTTTTAATTGGTTAATATTTTCTATTAAATATTATTTATTGGTATTGATATTTGTTCGTTAATTAATTATTAATTGGTTATTAATTTTTATTAAATATTTATTGATATCGAAAATTAATTTTTTTGTTAATTAATTATTGATGGACTCTTAATTTTTATTGAATATTTATTGGTATTGATAATTAATTTTTTGTTAATTAATTATTAATTGGTTATTAGTTTTTATTACATATTATTTATTGTTATTGACATTTTTTAAATTTAATTATTAATTGCAAATGTATTTGTATTAATTGATTAATTGAAAATTAATTTAATTGTGTGAAATTTTATGTGGAGTGTGTTGTGTGTTTATTGGGGAATAGGGTGGGAAGTATTTAATATTATTAAAGTAATTATTATTTTTGATATATTTGTAGTTTTTTTTTTTCAAAATTTATTAATAAATCATTATTTAATTACAATATTTATTTCATTTATATGTATGTTATTTTTAACATCTACGTTGTCCAACGCTTTCCCTACTGTTGCACTCACTGGAGTGGGAATAGTAATTTTACCCCTACGCTATCCAGCGCTTTCCCTACTGTTGCACTCTCTGGAGTGGTAATAGTAATTTTTACCCCTACGCTATCCAACGCTTTCCCTACTGTTGCACTCTCTGGAGTGGGAATAGTAATTTTTACCCCTACGCTATCCAGCGCGTTCCCTACTGTTGCACTAACTGGAGTGGGAATAGTAATTTTTACCCCTATGCTATCCAGCGCTTTCCCTACTGTTGCACTCTCTGGAGTGGGAATAGTAATTTTTACCCCTACGCTATCCAACCCTTTCCCTACTGTTGCACTCACTGGAGTGGGAATAGTAATTTTTACCCCTACGCTATCCAGCGCTTTCCCTACTGTTGCACTCTCTGTAGTGGGAATAGTAATTTTACCCCTACGCTATCCAGCGCTTTCCCTACTGTTGCACTCTCTGGAGTGGGAATAGTAATTTTTACCCCTACCCTATCCAACCCTTTCCCTACTGTTGCACTCACTGGAGTGGGAATAGTAATTTTACCCCTACGCTATCCAGCGCTTTCCCTACTGTTGCACTCTCTGGAGTGGGAATAGTAATTTTTACCCCTACGCTATCCAACGCTTTCTCTACTGTTGCACTATGTGGAGTAAGTATATATATATTAATTTATATGTATATGTTTAATTTATTTTAACATTTAATGTATTAGTTATTATTTTTAAATATCTTTTAATATTTTTAACTATATTTCTTTTAATTATATGTATTATTTACTTCATTTTACATTATTATTAAAACATTTAAAAAAACGATATTTTTAACTTCGATATTTTTGACAACTATATATTTTTTTCGATATTTTTGTACTTACCTTTATGTAGATTGGACTTCGATATTTTTGACTTCTATATTTCTGTGTCGATATTCTTGCAGGTCGATTTTCTGTCCGTCGATATTCTGTCATACATTCGCAGGGAAGACCTGCTCATAGCAAAAGAAAAGAAAACATCACAGGTGGGTTACACCCTCACAATCATACCACACTCAAACATCAACATTACACTTATAAGTGGGAGATTCACTTGCAACCATCCCACAAACGCACAACAGTGGTAGACAAGAGTGACTTATTCCCATACAGTCATCTCAACCATAACGCCTATATATGTGGGTGATTTACCTATAATCAATCCCAACTGTACAACCTAGAAATGGGTGACCAACTCAGAAGACCCCACACATCAGCAAGAACAAGTGACTTACACTATGTTGCAGGGATTCTGCACATATACAGAACCATGCGCAGGAAACCAGGACCTCGGTGGATAGTGGTGTACCAATCTATCACCTCAGCGCCCAAAATCCCAAAAACCGACTAGCAACAGTGTCTCATTCGTTCTCCGACCAATAGCGAAGCTACCTATGATTAGACAACCCAGAACACGACACTCCCGACTCTCTCAGGAATCGTGGGAGCAAGACAACTCTTTCGCTCACTCACTCACACTTGTCCACAATAAGAGTATTCAGAGTCACGGTATAGTTTAAAATGTTTATTTTAACTAATATGCTCTATGGTACAGTACACGTGCCATTACTAGCAGCAAAATGCATAAACACAATATCGTCAGCATTGTCACAATTCCATAGAATACAAATGGGGATATCATTTTATAAAGACAGTGGAAAAGGGCTACAGTGCCTAACCACTCTCCCCGTTATAAGATATTGTTTATTATAAAAAAAGAAGACCTCTGGGCTTAGTCAGCAGACCCCATACCTCAAGGCCTAGATGAAAGATTTACATCTCAGGACAAGCACAGCTCTTCTCTCTGGAAAGGTCTCTCTCCAACTGACTGCACCACATGCCTCACTAGCAGATAGAATGATAGAATGAATGAATGAATGCAGGTATTACACCAAATATTGTCTGAAAAGAAGTGACAAGGCCAGAGCCGACAGCTTTAAAAAAATGTGCAAGGCCGTGAGTATCAGATGCATTAAAAATGCGGTGTATAAGCTCCCCAAAATGTAGTGGGAGGTTAGTTTTCAGAAGGGTCTGAATTTCGCTAGCAGTGCTGGCCACCTGCAAAGTGAAGGTCTCGCGCGCGGAAGTAAGGGGGACTTCTTGTTGGAATAAAAGCGCTTTTAGTCTGATCAACTTGTTGAAATCTGCTTTCAAAGTTGGTATGGAAAGCCAAATTGAGCTATCAAGCTTCCCACGCGGGGGAGGAAAAAGCACATTTTTACAACAAATTACGAGCTGTGAAACCGTTACAATGTACGGTATTCCAGCAAGCAAACCGCAGCATTCTTGGTTATTTAAAATAAGATAACTACCGTTAGCAAGCAGAGTGAATGTAGGAGTTATTGCGGGAACTGGATTACCTTTTAAAACACAAGCAAGGTTCGGAGCGGACACATTATAAGCCCCGTGCAACTTTATGTTTTTACAAACAAGGGAATGACCTACTGTAGAATCACAGGCCTCCCCCATAAGATATACCTCCTTCTCTTCCCGTAAACATCTGTATGTGAAAGGCAAAGACCACAATTCATGCATAAAAGCGCTACCCAGAGGTTCAAAGCGGCCTAGCGGGTAATGTTTCATACAAGAGCTGAATTCAAACAAAGAGAAAGGTAGAGATATCACTCCATGAATTAGCCAAACAGCAGAGTCAGTCTCCGCCACAGAGAAAGGTAAAGGGTCTATTTTTTCTATGTGTAGAAGAGTGTAGGTTGCATCTTTCATGGACATAAACTGCTGTTTGTCAGTTAAATTGAATGGCAAAAACAAAGCAGACGCATTTAAATAATCCCATGGAACTTTTCCCATTTTTAGAATTTGTAAAGTCCATGTGAATTGCATCACAGAACGCAATTGATTTTGACCATGATATAGCAATGACACATCTTCATGTACAATATCAATAACAGAAGAAACAATATTATCCAACGTATAGATGCGGGAAGACAAAGGGCCTGATTCTGATGCGGTTAGGAAAGCATTACCACCTAGGGCCTGATTCTGATGCGGTTAGGAAGGCCTCCTAATGGCATTTGCTCCTTCCAAATCGGATCGGGAACGTTTCTTCCCGACCCAGGGCCCAATTCTGATGCGGTTAGGAACATATGCTCCCATTGAAGTCAATGGGAGTCCAACCAAATCGTATCTGGAAGCATCCAGATGCATCGTACTCCGTCGGTCGGACTCTCCCGATCCGAGTGGGTCGGAAACCATTTCCAAACCGATTCGGTCGGGGAGCTTTCCAACCCGCATCAGAATCAGGCCCAGAGTGTTAATGCTATTGTCAACAACAGCAAGAACCTTTTCTAAGTTTGCTTGGTCAATTTCCCGCAGACGAGACGCTGCTTCGATCTGTGAAAGTTTCCATATTTCATTGTAAGCTGCGTAAATGAATCTCTTTGTTCTAGGAACCCTGGGTCCCAAGACAAAGTCGGCCAAATTGATGTTACTGGATAACAACGATAAGTGTTGTTTAACGGACGATAGTGTAGAGTGCTGCAACCACTGTTGACATAATTTGCCCACCGAATAGGTGGTTACCGAATGTGCATCTGAAAATCTTGGGTCGGGTCTATCTTGCATATAACCTGAAGTAGTGTTATAAAAACGTAGTTGGCAGGCATTCGAATTTGTCTGCCATACCAGCCAGCCTAAAGGATCCTCTTCAGAGACATTAAACGAGTTATTTTGAAATAAAGCTTGTAAGACCTCAATAGTATAATTCGTGTGAGCACGGTATAGTTTAAAATGTTTAATTTAACTAACGTGCTCTATGGTACAGTACACGTGCCATTACTAGCAGCAAAATGCATAAACACAATATCGTCAGCATTGTCACAATTCCATAGAATACAAATGGGGATATCATTTTATAAAGACAGTGGAAAAGGGCTACAGTGCCTAACCACCCTCCCCATTATAAGATATAGTTTATTATAAAAAAGAAGACCTCTCGGCTTTGTTAGCAGACCCCATACCTCAAGGCCTAGATGAAAGATTTACATCTCAGGACAAGCGCAGCTCTTCTCTCTGGAAAGGTCTCTCTCCAACTGCCTGCACCACATGCCTCACTAGCAGTGTTAAAGCATACGACTTTCAGTATTGCAGCTGTGTGTCATGTTATGTCTAGGTGCGAGGGACTGACCAGAACAGAAAGACAAGGGGCATTGTTTATCGACCTTGTACATCGTGTGCAGACTAAACCTCACAGCATAGCAGAGAACGCGAAAAGCAGACAGTTCTCATGTGAAAAGTGCACAAACAAAGTCTTGCAAAACAACTATAACAGTCAATCTCAACACATGGCATGGATAAAATGCACACAAATAACACCAATGAAAGTAACATACATTAGTACCACCAACCAAGATCACAGTAAACACTGAGCAAATTACTGCCTCCTAGAACCCACACATTGGACAGCACAACAGATTGCTCACTTTTCACTGTACATTTGGCCCTCCAAAGCAGAAACTGATAGCTGCGGGCAGAGCTCCAAAACGTCATGGACTACTCCCCCCACAGCTGAGACAGGTAACAAATGCATCCATCAGTCTCTGCGGTATAGAAAGTCATTGCCAGTACACACAGTTGAGAAAACAAACTTCAGCTTGCATTGTTGCGGGGATTCTGCACCTACACAGAACTATGCGCAGGAAACCGGGACCTCGGTGCATAGGGGTGTACCAACCTACCACCTTAGTGCCCAAAATCCCAAGACCGACTAGCTATAGTGTCTCATTCGTTCTCCTCCAAAAATCACAGAGCTACAAATGATTAGACAACCCAGAACACAACACTCCCGACTCTCTCAGGAATCGCGGTAGCAAGACATTCTCTTTCGCTTGCTCACTCGTACTTGTCCACAACACGATTAGGCAGAGTCACTGTAATAGTTCAAAATGTTTATTTTAACTATCGCGCTCTACAATACAATATACGAGCCACTACCAGCAGCAAAATGCATAAACTCAAAACAATTAGCATTGTTACAATTCCATATAGCACAAAGGGCGAAGTCATTTTATAAAGACAATGAAAAAAGGGCTATAAGATCTAACCACCCTCCCCTTGACTGGAAGATGTTTATTAGAAAAAGGAAGATCTCTGGGCTTTGACAGCAGACCCCATACCTTAAAGCCTAGATGCAAGATTTACATCATAGGGACAGCGTAGCTCTTTTCCATGGAAAGGGCTCTCTCCAAGTGAGTGTTAAAACAACATGCATCCCCGTAATAGTAAAGCACGAGTTTCCAGCATTGCAGCTGTGTTTAGCATGTTATGTCTAGGTGCTAGGGACTGACCAGAACAGAATAACAAGGAGCATTGTTTATCAACCTTGCACATCGTGTTCAGACTAAACTCCAGGAACTTCAACAAAGAACGCGAAAAACAGACAGTTCTCATGTGAAAGGCACAGGCAGTGTTTTGCAAAAATAAAGTCATGTAGTAACGTGCGCAAAAGCAGCATCAAGGCAGCAAAGCTCATGCTAACTTAGCAATGTCGACACTGACCCTAAGGGCCATATAACACCCTCCCCCTGGTAAGGCCGTAGGACATACCGAAAGGACGGACACAGAGTTAAAAAAAACCAAGCAGACCAAAAACGTATGAGAAAAAAACAAATTGAAAAAAAAAAAATTGTTATCAAATTTCACGGCCTCCGGGAAAATGTTATGATGAAGAAGGTGGTAAGTCCATCAACGTACTTGAACTTAAGAATGCAATTCCCTCCAGAAGAGCATCTCTATCGTTAGTATAAAAAAGGGATGCCATCCAATCAAGTAGATCGAAGGAACAAACGTGCTCCTCATAATCCGATGCTTCCAAAAGCATCATCGGGCAACTTGCGTGATATTCGATGAAACTCTGATGTAGGAGGCTCTGCGCAGCCCCACAGATATCCCATTCAGCCAATACTCCAAGTGCTGCTGCACGCGCCAAACAGCCATCCCCAGAACAAGCCTGGTCATGAGCCTCTAAGGGACCCATCAACTGGACAAAATACGGGACTGGACATGACGTATTGGAGAGACATAAATCCACAGCCCAATAGAAGGGGCATCGTCGGCAGTAGAAGACTGGTTGTGTGCAAGTAAAGTAGGCAAAGCGAAAAGTCAACCCATAACTCACACTAAGCGTAGCTAACAGCAGGCTTCCAAAAACTTGTTGCATCCGATCATGGTACAGTTGCAATTGGCCTGGTCTGTGCAGGACCACAAGCTGAGCAGCCATTGCGCAGCAGGAGCAGTAAAAGCAGGATTCCACCAGCTAACACTAGTATTAAAGGGAATCCACTGAAGACGCTGGAAAAAATAGAATGAATAAAAGCCGGTATTACTCCAAATATCGTCTGAAAAGAAGTCACAAGGCCGGCTCCCACTTGCTTAAAAAAATGTGCAAGGACTTTAGTGTCAGACGCATTAAATATTTGATGTATAAGCTCCCCAAAGTGTAGTGGGAGGTTAGTATTCAGAAGCGACTGAATCTCACTAGATGTTTTAGCCACCTGTAACTCGAAGGTCTCTCGGGCTGAAGTGAGAGCCACTTCTTGTTGGAACAAAAGGGTCTTTAGTCTGCTTAATTTGTTGAAATCTGTTTTCAAAGTAGGAATGGAAGGCCAAATAGAACTATCTACACTCCCATGCGGGGGCGGAAAAAGCATATTGCTACAACAAGTAACGCGTGGTGAAACAGTTACCAAATACGGGACACCTACCCGTAAACCACAGCAATCCTGGTTGTTCAAAATAAGATAGCTACCGTTAGTAAGCAGGGTAAAAGCGGGAATTATTGATGGCACTGGAGTCCTTTCAAAAAACATGCAAGATTAGGCGCTGATACATTGCAAGCGCCGTGCAATTTAACGTGTTTACAATAGGGAATGTCCTACTGTGGAATTGCAGTCCTCCCCTGTTAGGAAGATCTCAGTATCTTCCCGTTGACATCTGTAAGTAAAAGGGAGGGACCATAATTCATGCAAAAAGGCACTACCCAGGGGTTTAAAGCGGCCAATTGGAAAATGTTGCATGCATGATTTAAATTGAAACAGCGAGAATGGGAGGGAGATAACCCCATGAATTAACCAAACAGCAGAATCCGTTTCCGCAACAGAGAATGGCAAGGGTTCCAATTGTTCAATGTGTAATAGCGTGTAAGTAGCATCTTTCATTGACATAAAACGTTGTTTATCAGTGAAATTAAATGGTAAAAACAAAGCAGAAGCATTCAAATATTCCCAAGGGACTTTTCCCATCTTAAGGGTTTGTAACGTCCATGCAAACTGCATAACAGATCGTAATTGATTTTGACTATGATACAATACAGACACATCATTCTGAACAATATCAATAACGGAAGAAACAATGTTATCCAGTGTATAAATGCGTGATGAAAGCGTATTGATGCTATTGTCGACCACGGCTAGAACCTTTTCTAAATTAGCCTGATCAATTTGATGTAGACGAAAGGCTGCTTCCATCTGTGAAAGTTTCCAAATTTCATTGTAAGCTGCATACATAAATCTTTTAGCTCTGGGAGCCCTGGGTCCTAAGAGAAAATCAGCCAAATCAATGTCACTCGACAAGAGCGACAGGTGTTGCTTTACTGATGACAGTGTTGAATGTTCCAACCATTGTTGGCATAATTTACCCACCGAGTAAGTGGTAACCGAATGTGAACGTGGATAACGTGGGTCCGGTCTAGTCTGGGTGAAACCAGGTGTTACATTATACAAACGCAATTGACATGCATTCGAATTGGTTTGCCACACCAACCAACCGGATGAATCAATTCCTGAGACACTAAAGGTGTCATTTTGGAACAAAGCGCGCAATGCATCGATGGTATAATTCGTGCGAGCACGCCAATTGTCATATTCCGCTAGAGACGGAATGGAAGGGATATTTAATTTTTTTACTGTAGCCATACCAAAGCACGTGGCTTGATAAACAGTATCATTTAAAAATATTATTTGAACCGGGATTAGACAGGCACGATGTAGTGCCTCAGTTCCCTGAACCTGCCAGTGTTTTGTACCCCATATTGATTTGAAATCAAGGGTCTCTTTCCAGTGATCATAACCCTGTGTGGCTAATTTAGTTCTGAATGAGTCGGAATAAATCAATTTAGTGTGGGTCAGTATAAATTTGGATTGAGAAGGCAATTGTAATTAAAGAAATATGATCCTGGATTGGATGTGTTATAATCTGTAAAATAGGTAAACTTATTTCTAAGAATTTTTGAACTCCCTCTTATGGGAGTAGGACAATGTTCCCATTGAGTGTAATTAAAAACCGGCCTCAAAGTATTTGTTTTATGTAAAAAATGATGCCCATAGTGTTGATAACAAAAGAGATCAGCATAATTGGCAGAATTTAAGTACAAATCTTCAGCATCAAAAGCAGCATAATACCTCAAATCAGAAAATAATGAATGTACTGATTTCACATCCCAATCATCAGAATGTATGTCCCGTGTGACCACATCTCCTAATGAGACGTGAAACACGTATGGCACCCTGAGCACCTCCATCGGGCCGTGGACTTCAAAGGCTACTTTACCCAAACGATGCCATCTGCAACCGGGAATGCCGAAATGTTCACATGAGTCTAATCATGTTTCATGATGTGGGACGATGTGTGCAGGCCAGAGTACCATCGACCAAGTTCACAGCAGAGCGTTCTGGCAAATAATGACCATTGATGAGTAAGAAGAACACTGTTACAAATCCAATCGACATGAAGAGGAAAATTATGATAAGCACCAACCAGATGTAGGTCCATGAGGGACCAAGTATGTCTTTTTGAACCAAGAGAAGAAAACACTTAATTTGGTCTGTGGGACTGCCAAACTCGAAGTCGAGGAGGATGAGTCAGAAGAGAAGCTGGCATGATCTCCAAAGTAACCGCTTGCAGTTCTGTTAATAAGCGTTGGTAGTGCTGGGTCAGCTTGATGTTGTCGAGGACTGATCGGCACTTCACCCATGGACTCATCTGTAGGATAAGTGTGCTCGACTTCTGCATTGGAAGATAGAGGCCGGACGGATGAAAGGTCAACAGCAGTTTCCATCTCAGCCTCACTGACACTGTTTGTATTCATGGCGGTGGAGGGGGCCGAATTCAAAGAAATAGTGTTGCACGAAACTGCAGGTGTGACACTATTCAGAATCGGCCAGACGGTGTAGCTTGACATTGTCTACTGAGATGTATCTGTTGTCTTTGCGACCAGGTAAAGGTGGTAAAATGACTGTACGAGTACCCTTCAATCCAAGTACCGGAACTGGTGCACGATAAGAGGGACCAAATTCTTTCTTGTTCTCCAACTTTTCTCGTACCAGAGCTCCAACTTTTGGAAGCCAGCCGGCAACCGGAATCAGCAGTGCTGCATCATCGGAAGAGGGTAAATGCTCAGTTGCATAGCTGTCACGGATCTTTTGTAGATCCTGTAACACAGTAGAATGATTATCTACGTCAAAGGTTGCGGCAGCCGCCACAACATCTAGACCATCAAGGTCTGGCACAAACATTTTGATGCCAAAGAGCATTTCGTATGCGGTCCGCCCACCCAGAGATCTTCTAGGGAGATTATTGAGTGCACGTTGAACACCATACAAATGGGCCAGCCAGTTCCTGCCAGTACCTAAGACTCTAGCTGTCAAGGAATGCTTTAAGTCACGGTTCATTCGCTCCACAATTGAATTGCCCTCAGGCCTGTATGGAGACAAAAACTGCACCAGCACCCCCATGGACTTCATCGCGTCCTTGTAAGCCTTAGAGGCGAACACTGGACCTTGGTCCGAATGGAAGGTGCCACAGGCAAACATCCCGACAAAGACACGCAAATCCCTGATGACATTTCGAGCATCAGCACTGCGTTGTGGCCAAACCCAGAGGAATCATGTGCACAAATCAACTGCAACTAAAATATATTTATATGCAGTATCAAAAGAGAACGGACCGCAGTGATCAAGATATATACAGCCAAATGGTTTATTAGAAATACATAGCTGTCTTTGTGGTGGGCGTGACACCGCAGATGGTTTGATTTGCTGACAAATGTCACAAGAAAGCACATAAGTAAAATGTAAATCTGCATTTGTAAAGCGCGAACTACTCACCCTTACGGGTCTCAAGGCAATGGGGCCATCGTGGAAATTAAGTGAGCTATTGCCAGAGTCACATGGTGCTGAGCTGCGGCCGGAGCCGGGGATCGAACCGTGAGCCCTGTGCTCCAAAGTCAGCTGCCCTGGCCGCTGCACCACACCTCTCCACAGGTCTGTTTATATAAACCATGCCACCAATAACGTTGCTGTAAAATCGAGACTGTCGCAGACACCCCGGCATGTGCAGAAGCCATGCCCTTGTGTGCGGCTCTGATCAAAGCAAGTCTGCGGTCCATGTTGGGAATCAGCCAATTCCTAACAGATGGAATAGAAGCGTAAGGAAGTTGTTCGGGAGATACATGATTAGAGTATTTCGAAGGTAAACCCTGAGGATAACCGTTTCCCTCCCTCGTAGCAGCCACGGCTGCCAAAATATCATTATCTATTTTAGTCATGGACCTTGTAACTGCTGCTACGGAACACGTGCCTACTGCAGATTTGGCCGCTTCGTCAGCCAAAGAATTACCAAGAGCATGTGCTCCTACACGCTGATGGCTAAGAGTATGGATAACCTGTGTGAGGGGCAGAAGCTGTTTAAGCTCTGCCACTCGAACCCAAAGCATCTTAAGCTTAATTGCTCTGCCTTTAGAGTCTCGATAGTCATTTTGAGTCCAAAAGAATAAGTTGTCATTAAAAGACTGAACACAGTAGTAAGAATCGCACACAATAAGAGTATTCACATTAGGATCTGCGAACTCGAGAGCAAGAATAAGAGCGCGCAGCTCCACCAACTGTGCCGTACAGTCCCCAAGTGCTTGAGTATGCACGATGGAGGACTTAAATTCTCCATTGACAATGGAGCCAGCCACAATTGCGCAAACCGCTGAATAAGCATGTTTGGAACCTGTGGCCGGTTGAGCCGAGCCATCGGTGTAAATGACACATTTGTATTCATGTAAAGGAAGCAAGGACAACGGAGGAGGATGAACATGTTCATACTGTAAAAACTCCTGTGTCTGTAGTGCAGGGTCAAAGATAAATGTGACATCAGATGATGTCAAAGACGTAGCCCATTGTATCCAATGGGTATGTAATGCTTTAGAGTTAGGTACACTTGCCTTAGTCATGGCCTCCAAAGCTGGGAAGGGCGTGACCATAAGAATGCGTTTACCTTGCGCCAGTGAGAGTTCCTTCAGAATCGCCATTTGGACCGCGGTCAAAACTTTCTCAACATTGGAAAAACGCATTTCAGCTGCAGTGTACAAATGTGATTTGTATGCAATAGGTACTGTGTCTCCCTCATTGAACGTCAAGTGTGTGAAACCCACCTTCCCAGATACGATACGTATCACCAGGTTCGTGGTGTTATCACGCGTCAACAAGTAGTTAGTTGCAAGCATGTCAGATTGCAGAGATTGTAGAATAGAGGTATGTTCCGGAAGCCAGCTGGCAGAAGAATATGTCGGTTGAATCAACGCATTAAGCGGCTTGATACGCTGGGCATAATCGGGAATGTAAGCCCTCCTGAAATTCAAAAATCCCAGCAAGGATTGAAGTTTTTTCAGAGTAGAAGGGGGTTGCAAATGTGCACATTTCTCCAGGAAGTGGGGGGCTAACCCCTTTCCTTCATTATTGAGCTCATAGCCCAAAAAGAGCACCACCATATGAGCGATGTGTGACTTTGCAAAATTTAATTTATATCCATAGTCGGCAAACGCAGAAATTATGCGGTCGACGCGGACAAGATGCGGCATAAGCTCATCGTCCGTGAGATAGATATCGTCCATGTACGAGAACGCATCTGGATCTGTGTCGTGTAACAAAGACACAACACGCGCAGCAAATGCCCCGGGGCTATTCTTATACCCCATGGGCAATCGTGTAAATTTTCTCTGATTTCCGACGGCTGTGAATGCTGTCAAGTCACGACTCTCAGGAGCCAGATTGTGACTGTAGAAACCATTGGATATGTCCAGTGTAGTTTTGTATTTTTTACGAACAAGGTTGTTCACCAGCGCAGAGCTGTGTGTGTTTTGCACTGCAAAAGTGCGACAATGACTATTCAAATTTTGGTAATCCAATACAATCCGATATGGGACCGTCAGGTTTTGATACCATAAAGAGAGGATTATTAATCTGTGATGTACAGGATTCAATCACACCCTGATACTCTAACTGCGTCAGAATGTCACAAACGTGCGCCTTAGCTTTGCGTTTGATTGGATATTGCGGTTGTGGCTGTGGCGTAGACCGTAAAGGTATCACATGTGCCGGTGAATCTATATCCCAGCCCGCCTGGTTACACGGTACACAACGGGGGCAAGGGCCAAAGCCCACTCAGCTGCTAAAGCCTTTGCATGCTCAACAGGGACGTAACGCGAAAAACTCGGAAAGTAACACGTCCTCCCCTTGAGAAGCGGCTAACACAAACGGTGGAGGCCAATCTGCCTCCGCCAACAAAATGTCGTATGAGGAGGTTAGATTTTCCCAGAAAACTGCCTTGATTGGACGCTGTACATCACCTTCAATTTGAAAAATAATGTCATACAGTCTATCCAGGGGGGCAACCCGGGTATCTGCTGTTTCCACAGTTATGAAGGTATCAGTTGCTGTCGCCTCCAGACAGGGACGCAGTGCCTCCTGCACTATGGTAACTTTCGCTGTGCTGTCGAGCAGAGTCGCCCATGTCGAGTCCAGGAGTCGCGTTCTCATCGTCTGAGGCATAACGTGCTGTTAAAGCTGCAACCTTTTTCTTCTGATACGGGGGTCTGAAACAAGGCAGGTCCTCTTGTTTGGCTTTAGTGTCAAACTGTCGAGGTTGATCTCGTCCCTGTTGACCCGTGGGACCTTTGCCACGATCCTGGCGCTCCCCTCCACTGACCTGAGAGTCCGTTGAGTCCTGTAAAGAACGAGGAGAGCGCTGATCAGGGACCTGAAATCTATCAGGAGTCTTAAGTTTCGCGCGGTCGCGCAAATCATAAGTACGCTCAGAAGACTCAGGTGTCGGTGAACCAGAACGCAAACCTTGCTTCTGCTGTTGCTGCCCCTATTTCTTATTTTTCCAGTTCTTTTTAGGAAAGAACGGGCGCCCGTCCTTATCAGGTTGGGCCTTTTGTGTTTGCGATTGCATTTGCGCTTGAGTAAAAGGCTTAACTCCCAGACTATTGCGGCCGATGGTTTTATAAGCCTTTGCAATAATCTTTGGTAATTCGCGTGGCTTGTCTGCATCTGGTACAGCCTCCAAACGGTTTGCAACTTGGAAGCTCACTGCATCACCCTTGACATTAGCAAGGATCATGTCAGCAACCACGTCGAACACCCCCACCAGTCTCCTTCCCAACTCTACAGCCGCTTCGGCTGCGTGTTCACCTTGAACGCGTTTTATCACAGAAGCGAGTACGGTCATGGAGGGAGTGCCGAAACACTTCGAATAGACCACTGCAAACACCTTGCCCCACGTGTTACAATCAGCTAATTCGGGAATTAAGGGGTCGATTACGATGGCGGGCGGACAAAGTCCGCCCGCCATCGCATTGGCAAAAGGGACCGCCCGCCATAGGTGCGGCGGTCCCGCTTATACAATTAGGATGCGCCCGCCACACTGGCGGGCGCATCCGTATTTTTACATTGCGGCGGCGGTGCTGCAAGAAGCACCCGCCGCAATGTAAATACATGTTGTGCATTTGCATGTACAACGTGACAGGCACTGTGCGGTGCCTGCCACCTTGTACATGCAGATGCAGGAGTACCATAGGTACCCCCATGTGCAACCCCCGACCCTCGGGGCCCTCAACGGGCCCCCAAAAGCATTCTCCACCTGTCTTTTGCGGCGGGGTCTCCGCCGCAAAGACAGGCATCGTGACTGCCACGGCGGTGCCTGCACGGCACCGCTGTCATTGCCCCAGTGTACCGTGTCCCGCAAGGCGGGCGGAAAAGGACCGCCTTGCGGGACCACGGCAGACGGTCTTTCCGTCCGCCGCGGTACCATTCCCATTCCCACCGCCATCCTAATTTGGCGGTGGGAATATTCAGGTTGATGGCGGGCGGATCGCCCCCGCCGGGCCGGCGATGACTACCGCCGGCCCGGCGGGGGCGATCCGCCCTCCATCTTAATGACCCCCTAAGTCTTTAGGCAAACTTATAGTTAAAATTCTGTGTTTCTCCACAGCAGTGGTATTTGGAAAAACAGCCTCTAGTTGTCCAAATTTTTTAACAAGCCAATAAGGGAATTCATCCTTATTCTGTGGACGCTTGCCCATTACTGAATTAACCATAAGGGGACTGATGGTCACACCACCAGGACCCGCAGGTTGCGCAGCAACGCCAGGTGGTCCCACCTGGTAGTTGCGCAACATGAACTGAATAACAGCTCGATGTACACGTATCAAATAAGTTTGCAACACGCGAAGCTCAGCAAGCATCGCAGTTGTAGCGTAACGGGGGTGATGGGTATACCCAGCCAAAACAGGCCACGTGGCCCATCTATTGATAAAGGGCCTAAACGGACCTGCGTGAGGAAGGGCGCCATTAAACCATATTTGGTGTTGCCAGGCCGTTAGCGGAACTTCGAGAGCCCTATAAGGCTGATAAACTTGAGGAAGGGCCGTGGCAGTATATTCATGAAACAAATTATCTGATCCATCCACCGCCGGAAAGGTGACCCAAGAATAAAACACCTCAAAGCGGTAAGCTGCATCCGCTTCTACTACAAAAATGAGCGCAACACCAGCATCAGGGACTCCATTTTGAGTCAAATAAGCTGTGACTGCAGCCCGATTAGGCGGAGTAATTGGAACCGCCATAATGACCAACAAAGAACGACAACCTAAAATGTGGCAGCGTAATAAAGGGTTAAGAATAAAGAAAAGAAACCTTTTAAAACTTCAAGCTTGAAAAAACCTATAAAACATCAATATAGGAGGTTACACCGTCACAGCTGTCTCCGGAAACGGATGTGAGGGGATTGTGGACAAGCACAAGCACTACTCAAGAGTCTCGCAGATAAGAACCAGACCAAACGTCGGAGGCGCCATGTTGCGGGGATTCTGCACCTACACAGAACTATGCGCAGGAAACCAGGACCTCGGTGTATAGGGCTGTACCAACCTCCCACCTTAGTGCCCAAAATCCCAAGACCGACTAGCTATAGTGTCTCATTCATTCTCCTCCAAAAATCACAGAGCTACGAATGATTAGACAACCCAGAACACAACACTCCCGACTCTCTCAGGAATCGCGGCAGCAAGACATGCTCTTTCGCTCGCTCACTCGTACTTGTCCACAACACGATTAGGCAGAGTCACTGTAATAGTTCAAAATGTTTATTTTAATCTACAATACAATATACGAGCCACTACCAGCAGCAAAATGCATAAACTCAAAACAATTAGCATTGTTACAATTCCATATAGCACAAAGGTGGAAGTCATTTTATAAAGACAATGAAAAAAGGGCTATAAGACCTAACCACCCTCCCCTTGACTGGAAGATGTTTATTAGAATAAGGAAGATCTCTGGGCTTTGACAGCAGACCCCATACCTTAAAGCCTAGATGCAAGATTTACATCATAGGGACAGCGTAGCTCTTCTCCATGGAAAGGGCTCTCTCCAAGTGAGTGTTAAAACAACATGCATCCCCGTAATAGCAAAGCACAAGTCTCCAGCATTGCAGCTGTGTTTAGCATGTTATGTCTAGGTGCTAGGGACTGACCAGAACAGAATAACAAGGGGCATTGTTTATCGCCCTTGCACATCGTGTTCAGACTAAACTCCAGGAACTTCAACAAAGAACACGAAAAACAGACAGTTCTCATGTGAAAGGCACAGGCAGCGTTTTGCAAAAATAAAGTCATGTAGTAACGTGCGCAAAAGCAGCATCAAGGCAGCAAAGCTCATGCTAACTTAGCAATGTCGCAATGACCCTAAGGGCCATATAACAGCATCTTTACTTTCTGACCATTTCCAGCTCTTCGAACCCATTCACATTTGTTTTTTAAAACTGTTCACAACAACCGATGTAAATGGATTAAGAGCAATAGAAATTCCACCACCAACATCAATACTTCATGGAGCTGTCTATTCTGCTACATGTTAATCCAGTCTTACCAGCACTGCGAAGTAGAAAATTATCTAGGAAAAACAGCCATGAAGTTGAACAAAATGCCATACAATCCCCAATTGAGTGCCAAATGGAGGAGAAAACTCCATCTGTTGCGTTGTCGTTAAGATCATGTTATTGAGTGTCAAATGGAGGAGAAAACTTTATCCGTTGCGTCGTTGTAAAGACCATGTTCCTATTTCCCTTCAGTTGTTCTGATCCCAAGAGAACACGGAAACACCGTAAACAATGATGGCCAAAGACAATGGCGGCACGTTAACGTGAACCGCGCAAGCTGGCTTAAGGTGCATACGTGCACCAAACATTGTTGCGCACTGATCAGCAGCAACTGATCAGAGCTGCTGCACTCCTCTCGCGCACAGAACACAATGAGATTCCATCGAAATGGACATCGCCATTGCAGTACTCCACACAAGTAGGCCTCGCGCATATCTCGTGCAATAACTACAGCGCTTTTTAAAATTGAAATTGTAACTAGGCCTGGGTGGTGAACTCTGTTCCGTTCGTGTAGTTTGCGGAGTATTCTGCACTCTGCAGAGCTCGCGGAGTGCAGAAAACTCTGCTCCGCGTAGTGCAGCGAGTTTTTTCCCCGCTCGCGCTCGTGAACGGTAAGTTGGTAATCGCGAGCTGCTGCTCGGGTAGAATTTCTACCCGAGCGGCAGGAAGATCAGCGCGAACGGCAGTTCGCACTGCACTCTGCCACTTGCGGAACTCCGTGGAGTTTTTTGTCACTTCGCGGAGTTTCGCTTAGTGAAACTCCGCAAACTACGCCCAGGCCTGATTGTAATGCCCAATGTATGTAATTCAGAAAGTACTCACAAGAATTAGGTAGCGCTGAAGTTCAAAGTGTGACCGATATCAAAACGCAGAATACAAGAAAGTGCCTGGCCTCATAAAACCATGACACTCCCATACCCTGTCGTGCTGCCAGTTTCATTACACAAAACACATGCCACCTACACAGTCCACTTCACCAGCCGTACATTTGCTTTCGGCTTTCCAACATGCAGCGCTTCAGGGAATGTATCTTGCCAGTTAGATTGCCAGTTTCTCTCCTTGCTAATCTTCACTTCAACAGAGACATAAGGTTAAGCACGCCCTGGTAAGGGCCAACCGGTCTTGAGGTCACTTGTGGGGCTACAAGGCTGCAGAATGCGTATTTTCTGAACCTTTAGTCTCATTGAAGTCTTTCTAAATCTTTAATTTCTTCTGTTTTTCTTGAATTTCACTACTTCTGTTACCTTGTTTTTAAAATTCCTTCTTTAATCTTGTTTCTAGAATTACTTATTTCTTCCAGATTATCCATATAGGTTCTTCTTTGCCCAAATCGTTGCTAAAATGTTGTTATATAAATGATGTCCAGTAGTCTAGGTGTAGATTATGTAAAATGGTTTATTAAGAAGTTAAGATCAAGAGCCCCCCCCAGGAGCAGCCTTCCTGCTGCTCAGCCCATACTACAACTGACTCTCTCAGACATCCAACATTCCACTCCACAATCACACTGGCTGAGCAGCAGGTAGAACATTTCACTATCTAGTCTTTTCTGTGTCGTCTTAGAATTTAGAATTCTGTATTGTTATGTATAGAATCCTGGCACTGGGTTGCTCGTTGTAACGGCAGTTGGTGCTTGGTCTCTCCGCCGTCAGCAGCTTCCCGTTATCTACAATAAAATTTACCGCATCAATTTCGGATTGGCTTCCTGGAATTACCAGTCCAACATACCGCACAACTAGCAGCAACGAGTTGCGTATGAAGCCAAAGACTTTTAAAAAAAAAATCCGTTATCTTGAGAGAGAGTCAACAGACATTTTTAAAAATCGATGATGCCCTGCCCACTCCCCCGTAAGTCATCCTTCTTATCCACTCACTTATTGGCTGCGGAAACGTATTTATCTAGGTTTTCCCTTCTGCTATAAGGCATGTTTTATATCGGTCAATTCACGGGAGCAACTTTTCCTGCGCGTGGCAACTACACGACAGACACTTTTCCAAGCAAATGAGAGACACCCTGAACAGTGAACACCAAAAAGAAATAGTGGTAATGACGAAGCAGAAGGCACACACTTGGTCACATTACATCTACCGTTTTGTTGGCCGTGCTACCTGGGCGTGGCCTTTGATAAAGATTAATCCTTTTTTCAGACCGGATCTAGTACTCTTTCATTGTACATGCACTGTGTCAGTTTCAAGAAGTTTACAAACTTAGTTAGCTGCAATTTTACAATTCCATGAACTGCCTTTACCTTTAAAATAGAAGCTGCTGTCTCAGTTTCCGGGCCACAGGAAATGGGTAATATTTATATCCAGATCTGTGGCTGCAGAACTTACAAACATGAAATGTGATATTTTGTTATGAATACCCGGCTATCTTGTTTAACACACATGTAGGTATATTACACTCAACATCTAACGTGTCAACGAAGGCTCCTGGAAGACTCATAACTCATAATCAGAGTTCAGCAAGGAGGGGCAGGAGTGTTTTGCCAATTAGGACAGGAGACATTTTTTATTAATTTAATTCTCTGAGGTACACGTATATTTTCAATCAGAAGTTGTTGGTCTAGAATGTACCCTGATCTCTGTATTTTATCTTCACACCATAGCAATTCCGCGTCCATTCATTTTCAAATTTTCCTCTTTGCTTTTTGAAGGGCCTTACGGTGGCATTTTTGTGCTTGTAAAAAACACAAAAGATCATATATAATGAATGATACTTGCAATGCACTTTACATTCTCATGAAGGGCCATTTCAAGCTCCCATCTTCTCGTTTCCGGTCTATATAGCTATTTTCCACCACACTCCACCCACAGTTCCAGTGCTGCAGCATGGCACAAGACACAGGACGGTTGATCAGGGCCGGCTTTAGCAGTAGTGGTGCACAGGGCGACAATGTTTTTTGGCGCCCCCCAATGACCACCTCCCCCACGGATTCCCTCCCCACCACCCTTTAACAGTCTCCATAACCACTCTCTCTCAAATGCATTTAATTAATTTTATAGCGTCACTCATAAAGGTGAAGGGTGTCAGAGCACTTTACATATCACACACATTACACAGAGACTATCAATCATAGGTGTGTAAATCAGTGTATAGGAAATGTTACATAAGACAGAGGACAACAAGGGGTGGATTCACATATTATCCTTACAGGTAAGCAGTATAGTTGAAGAGTACTTGGTCTGGAGAAGCACAAACTCTGAATTTAAAATGTAACACAATGGATTGGGGCTCTCTTTAATAACAAGAACTAATTTGTACCCAAATTAACCCTTTTTGCAACATTAGAATAATGAAAGTCTGGGGAAAAAATCCATACGCTCTAATCTATACCTTGAAGTCTGCACGCAGTTCTTTGGCAGTTAATAGCTCACTGTAAACTGCAACTAACAAAAGGAAGTCTGACAAAAGCAGTAACCCACTGACCTGTTTACATTACAGTAACTTTGTGATCTGCATGGAACATGTTCTTTGCAGCAGGCGTATTAACCCTCTGCGCTACCTTACCATGAATCAAAACTTCCACGAGTCAAAACTTCTACTAGACAAAACTCCGATCTCGCCAGGAAGAACATTAATCACCGGAGTTTTCTTGACATATTAATTGTTGCCTGAAAATTGCTGGAGGCCAGGAACGCAGCAGCAGGTGCCTTTAATCACAATATAAACTAGCAAACAGGCGCCCCCATGCGAAGTCAGCACCCGGTGCGGTGGCACCGGTCGCACCGCCCTAGAGCCGTCCCTGTGGTTGATAGTAACATCAAATACGTCAGCATTTCCAGAAGGGGATAGGAAAAAATCACTTTGTCCAGGACACCAATTAGTTTAGTACTTGCACTGAACAAGGGGAGTGAAGAGACACTTCACATCTTCCAAATATCAACTTATGTCAGGATTTGGAGTTGGGAACCCTGTGAAAGCCCATGCTGTCTCTTACCTGCTGGGGAACAGTGTTAAGTATCAAAAGACACTGATAGAAGCCATCAAAAGTCTTGAGAGATGAGTTTTGTGATCTTTTTCTGTCCAGGGTGCCTTGTAACTGGCAAGTCATATCACCACGTCAGACACTTATATTGCATCGCCTTACTGGCAAAGTACAGGGATCCATCTCGATACAACAAATCCTTGTGAGATTGGCGTAAAGGTTCTTTTTTAATCTACTGAGGTGCAAGAATGTCCTCCTGAACCAGTATGAAAAAATCATTAAAAAAAGTAATAGATAAGGCGGAAAGTGCTCAAATATATGGGTTTCTTCTCTTGTCTCAGATTCGAAGTCTTTGACGAGGCAGAGCACCTGGTTTTTCAAGTCATTTTCTGGGTCAATAAGTGATGACAATCTAAATGCTAAAAGAACAAGGTCAATTCATTGTGGCGAGATATAACAACTTCTTATGATCAGTCGATACAGTAATTGTATTCTGAGTTCCTTCCAGGTGATATCTCTAATGAGAAATGGCCTCTTTGATCACTTTTAGGGGTATATTTACAAGAACTGACGCATCAGCATCGATGCGCCAGATTTCTTGCGCCTGCCGCAAATGACCTAACAATACCATGGATGCACTGTATTTACAATACACTGCCCTTGCGCAAGGATTCATGGATGCGTCAGAAATTCTGGCGCATCTTTTGGTGCTGAAGTGACACATTGCTGGAATTGGTCCTAAAACTGACAAAACTCCAGCAATGCATCAGAACACAGAGGCGAGTCCCACGTTAAAAGCCCTTCATCAATCCTTATGCCTGGTTTGAGAAGGCATAGGGATTTTGACTCAGTCAAGTCACAGAGTGACAATGAAAAGTTGTAAATTTCACTCGTCAGTTTTACGTGGGAACGCCTACACTGCATACATAGGGCCTCATTTACAAGAAAGTGATGTAGCACGGCACCGCAAGCCCTTTGGCTGCGCTGCGCAGCGGCACTTTCAAAGCATAGGGATGCGTCATATCTACAAGGATATGATGGATCCCTTTGCTCTCCCCTGCGCTGGTGCACAATTAGCTGCCATGCGCTGACGCAGGCACCCTTGCACTATGGTGCAAGGGTGCCTGCTTCACTGGGATGATTGTTTATGTGCTGGAAGGTGTCCCTTCCTGCCCATAAACAATCTGAAATGGCATTTTCAACTTCTATGTGTGCTGCATTAGTGCACATAGAACTTGTAAAACGTCATTTTTTAAAATGATTGTCTATGTGCAGGAAGGGACACCTTCCTGCACGTAAACAATCATAAAAGGTGATTTCCACGTTCTATGTGTGTTGCAGAATGCAGGAAAAAATTAGGAAATAATGAGGAAAAAAACCAAGGAGAAATGAATTCATTTCTCCTCGTTGTGCCTCCCTATACCTCCCCAGGGGAGGCGTAGCATCCAGACGCAATTCCAGGTTTACGATTTCTCGTAAATCTGGAAATGTGTCAGGTTCCATGGGTGTTGCTTGGGAACACCCACAGCAACACCCATGGAATGCCACTTTCACGAAAGTGCTGCATGCAAGGAGGTTGTATTTACAAGGACAGGAAATATGGGGCAGAAAAATGCGCCGCTGGTGCAGAAAAATGCTCCGCTAGTGCATCACAAAAAGTGACACACCAGAGGCGCAAGGGGCTTGTAAATAAGCAAACACAAGGAGATGGTGGACGGAGCGCTGAAACTTTTAAGACACTCACCCCCAGTCACAGATCTAGGTTGAATCCATCATCATTCTTTAGCTCACTTCGTCACCCCAGTTCAGACACAGCTATATGCAAATCAGTCTTGACCCTGTGCCTCATGGGTACAGTCCAGCCCGAACTGCCAAGCCACGTCTTCCCTGGACTGGAAACAAGCATCCTGGGACCGGTTTTGGGCTAACAGTCCTCAACAGCCAGGCTAGCTTGAATCCAGTGGCAAAGTGAGCAAGGGACCCACGTCTTGGCATACCCTGCCTACTTAGGGCGAACAAAGCAAACACAAGGAGATGATGGACGGAGCACTGAAACTTTTCAGACACTCACCCCCAGTCACAGATCTGGGTTGAAACCATCATCGTTCTTTAGCTCACTTCGCCACCCCAGTTCAGACACAGCTATATGCAAATCAGTCTTGACCCTGTGCCTCATGGGCACAGTCCAGCCCGAACTGCCAAGCCATGTCTTCCCTGGACCGGAAACAAGCATCCTGGGACAGGTTTCGGGCTAACAGCCCTCATCAGCCAGGCTAGCTTGAATCCAGTGGCAAAGTGAGCAAGGGACCCACGTCTGGGCATACCCTGCCTACTTAGGGCGAACAAAGCAAACACAAGGAGATGATGGACGGAGCGCTGAAACTTTTCAGACACTCACCCCCAGTCACAGATCTGGGTTGAATCCATCATCATTCTTTAGCTCACTTCGCCACCCCAGTTCAGACACAGCTATATGCAAATCAGTCTTGACCCTGTGCCTCAGGGGCACAGTCCAGTCCGAACTGCCAAGCCCTGTCTTCCCTGGACCGGTAACAAGCATCCTGGGACCGGTTTCGGGCTAACAGCCCTCATCAGACAGGCTAGCTTGAATCCAGTGGCAAAGTGAGCAAGGGACCCTCGGGACCGGACATCGCCATCGCCATTCCCCAAGGATACAAGATCTCCCGGAAGGACCGCCCCACCGGCCCTGGAGGAGGAATCGCCATCGTCCACAAATCCACACTCCCCGACGAGCCAACAGACCTGACGGAACACCTACACTTCAAGATACAGGCCAGCCCTACCACCACCCTCCGAGGAACTCTCATCTACCGACCCCCCGGACCCCGCGGACCATTCACCAACTCCATCACGGACATCATCTCCCCGCAAGCCATCACGTCCACCAACTACACCCTGCTGGGAGATCTCAACTTCCACCTCGACAACCAACTAGACCCCAACACCACATCCCTCCTGGACAACCTCCACAACATTGGACACTCACCCCTAGTCACAGATCTGGTTTGAATCCATCATCGTTCTTTAGCTCACTTCGCCACCCCAGTTCAGACACAGCTATATGCAAATCAGTCTTGACCCTGTGCCTCATGGGCACAGTCCAGCCCGAACTGCCAAGCCATGTCAAGCCATAAGCCCCATTATATCTGGTGCAGTTATAATGTGACGCAGGCCTCTACAAACTGATGCATTGGGCCCAATGCATCAGTTTGTAAATATGGAGCAGTGTTGAGTACTGATTGCGCTGCCACTGTTTAAAACAAAATGACTTTGTGGCAGGGCTAGTTCCTTGTAAATATGCCCCTAAGTTCTCTCAATCATAAAATTATTTTCTGCATTTGTCAATGTTTGTGAGGAGAATGCTACTAGATGAATTTCACTAGTTTCATAATTCCTTTGTGATTGTACAGCTTCAGTGGCAAAAGAGGAGACATATGTCTATTCTACAAATGCCCATATGTTGGGATGCCTCAAAATTGGAGCAAAGATAAAGGTTGTCTTGAGTAGGTTAAAGGCTTGTTCCTGCTCTTTGCCCCACTTGAGGTTCACCGCCTTCCGCTTTAAGTAAACTATTGATTGAAAAATGGTTGAAAATTTCTGTATGAATTGCCAATAAAAGTTTGCAAAACCAATAGACCGATGAATTTCCTTTATGTTTCCCAGAGAAGGCCAATCTGATAATGTTTTTACCTTACCGATGTTCATTCCTATTCTCTGTTTGGAGTTCAGAGTGGAGAAAGAGATCGTGGAAACTTTGAAAAGACCTTACTCTGCTTTGGCATACAGGGACTGCTTTCTTAACCTTAAAAACACTTCCCAAACTTGACATCGATGTATTAAAGAAGATGAGATCAGCATGTCTTTGAAATATAGCACCATGTAACATCCAACATGTTTCAAAATATGTAATAGAGGAAAAGTTGGTAGGCAGCAAGGGCATTGCAGGGGCTGAAAGACATTATCAGATATTTGAAATGCTTATACCAGGTGTTGAATGCTGTCTTCCTTTCATCCCTTTCACATATCTGTTTGAAGTAATATGCACATCTAAGATCAACTTAGAGAACCCTATGGCAGATATGATTTGATCCAGAAGTATTGACATGATTGGTAGAGGAAATTGGTTTCTTGCAGTAATCACATTCATTTCTCAATAGTCTATGCATGGCTGGTATTCGTCTTTGCCACAAAGAAGATCGTTGCCCCTTGATGGAGCAGAAATTTCGTATTCGGATTTATTCATCTGTAGGGGTGCATTATAATCACATGTCGAGCGCACCCGTCTAAAATCCTGTAGTAGGAGAAATATAGTGGGAAATAAATGTAACTAGCAGAAACGTTAACCTAAAGAACTATGTTGTGAAGTTTTGACACTACTCATGTAATGGGTGTTTTAATAATAATGTTTCCCATAATTTGGTAAATGTGCCAATAGAAATGTAATGTAGTTTTGCAATTCGTTATGTTTAAGTGATGTATTCTTATGTTAGCCTAAGTTGTAGGTCTGAAATGCAAGCCCCTGACAAACTCTAGCTTTAGGATTAATATTTCGAAATTCATGTGCACTGTGGAAACTGTTCTTTCTCACGTTTTGCATTGCAGGAGAAGAAGCATTCTTGTAGGCAAACTAATGTCTTTGTTTCAGTAGCTAGGCAAGGAGAGAAGAAGTTGCAATTACATGGTACAGAGGCGATAAAGGAGAAAGTCCGTTACCCAAGGGAGAAGGCATGGGAACCAAGGTCGAATTTTTGCAAAGGATGTACATGGAGAACAACGTAGAAAAGTACGCTTATGACTGTACCCATTGGAAAGTACGCACAAGAAGTGCACTCTGGGAATCCTGCCTGTGGATAATTGGTTGTTGGAGTTAGGGATAATGCCCACATCTTCCTTGCCTATGGAGAGGGAGCAACTCAGAACGAGCCCTTTCTCTTTCAATAGTGGCTTCATGCTGCTTGACACACTCTAATGGTGGAGAGACTTCTTAGGAAGACTGACACCTTTTTCTCCTAATTCAAAATGCTTGCTCTTTAATGTATGGATGCCATCTTAGTGATAGAGTAGGGACAGATTCAAATGCTCTTCATTTGCCAACCCTAGATGCAGGGAAATTTGAACTCTTGATTTTTGATCTCCTGTATCTTACTTCTTGAGTTAATAGTTTTGTTCATGCTGCACCATCTGAATTTGGTGCATAGATTTGGCTTTATGTTGTATCCTTTGTATTTTTACACGCTCATGTTGAGGTGTGTCTATGTCCAGTTATTTGTGGCTTTGTAATAAATTAAACTAACACTCCTCCACTGTCCTCTGGTTATTATTTATTAAGGAGCGTTTTCTAAATTTACTTTGCATTAATGATTTTCTCCCCTTCACACTTTCATGCTGCTGAAAAGAACCATTGAAGTGGGTCTCTAGAAAAGTTCCAGAATGAATTGACCTGGCCCTTTCACCCTGCTGAAGATGTGAAGGGAAGTGTGAAGTGATACCTTTGTCTAAGTTTTCCTGCATATGTTGTTGGAAAATGTCCTCTTCTTTCACTGTTAGTAGAGAGATCTTCCCATGTTGAACAGGTTTTCCAGTTAATAGATCAATTCAGCAGTCATACTTTTGATGAGATGGAAGAGTGTCGACTCCTTTGTTCCTAAACACATTTATAAAATCATGATATTGTGGAGGAACGACCGCTTCATCCTTCTGCACTTGCGGGGTGATACCTGAGGAATTTGGCTGCAGCAGAACTAAGCATGCCCATGAATGAATCTTGTCAGTGCCGAGAACAAATAAAAAGGTTGAAGCATCAATTAAATCGACATTTCTGTCAATGTAGTCAGACCAGTTCCATCTATTCTGTAAGAAACTGGTTTGCTAGAAGTGGGAGGTAAGTACCCACCTCAAATCACAACCCTTATCAGGGTGAACCTCTAAAGTCAGTAAATAAACCTGTGCTCCACCATATGGTCCAAATTGTACATAAGAGAAAGGCTTAACTTTGAGGCAATGTTGGGAATATTTATGCAGTACTAAAACAGTAAAAAAGTTGAATGCAAAACTGTAAACATCCCAAAACAATTTATGAAAATGGAGTCAAATTTAATAAACAAAATAACACCAATATTAAATAAACAAAATGGCACCAAAATGAGAAAAACCCAATAACGGTACCAGAGATATGCATTTTTAAAGTTTGATGTAGAAATAGTGCCAAGAAGCACAAAGTGCCAATGATAGCGAATGGTGGTAGGGCCTAGGCACAGTTTGATGCAGACCATGATGGAGCGTGGGTCAGATACACTAACCAGGTTCACCCTGATCAAAGATTTTACCTTCTGACTTTAATCCTTTACATCCCAGTCAACCACATAAGTATACTTCCCGGGGGAGGCATTTAGAGACTCACTGGGTGTCAGGCAGAATCCAGTCCAGGTTCAGTTACCACTGATCATGTGGGCAGCTGCAGGAAAGACCTTTTGTAGCGTGTGGTATCCCTGTAGCTTGAATATGAGGTCAGACATATGTCCCTTGAAGTGCAATTCAGGGTATAAGAGAGAGCAGTTCAGTTCTCCAGGGATAGTTTCATGTTACAAACAGCAGGTTTAGTCCTCTTCCTATATTCCTCAGGCCCCCATGAGTGTTCGGAAGTGGGTGCCTGGAGGTGCCACATTTATGCCTGGCACAAGCTCCTGGGCACCCCCTAACCAATGGGGTAAAAGTTCCTAGTGCTAATACTACCCACTTTGGGCATTTTCAAGATGGTGGAAGTATTTGGTAATCCCTTAACATGGGGTCTGAGGGCTAGGGATGTGTGTGGAGAGTGTATTAATGTAATCTTAGTGTTATTCCACATCTAACAGCACAATCCAGTTTGCGGTAGACCATGTACTCCCAAGAATCCCAGAGCCAGCATTCTAGAAGAACAAAGCAGATTTAACCAGCAGCCAGACAGTAGACACGCAAGAATTATTTGGCCTCCAGGTCTCATCCTTTGAAGTGCAGCCCACCTCAGCAGACCTGTCAAGCAGGTCTTGACACTCCAGCAGGATTGGAGACTGTAATGTCAACAAGAGGCTCAGTGTGATTGGGTCCAGTCTAGCTGGCGGATGTCAAAAATCCTTTCAGAGGGCCATGGAGCGTGCAAGGGCTACTGGGCATAACCATGGTGTTTGAGGCCTTTTATTCCTGATGTTCCGGGGCCCGGCCCACTGTGGATCCTGAGGAACTGGGCCAAGTATACCTTCTGCACTTGACTCTCAGTGGTAGCTGTGGACAAGAAGTCAAAAGCTACCTTGGTGGGAAGTGTAGATACAGGTTACTGCTCATGACTCATAGCTCAAAGTGCACTGAGAAGTGTCAATAAATCAATGGGCAGTCAAATATTTTTTTTTATTAAAAAGTATTTTGTTTCTACCTCTATGCATGCAAAGAAGTATTACAACATTCATAAGCAATAACACAATCTGCTTGAGATCAGGCTCTAGTTTTTTTACTAGCAAGTCCCTATCCCACTCTCTTCCTCATAATATGGTCGGGGTTATACCCCAATCACTGGTGGCCCCATCCAGGGAATGCTCACTAGTAGGCTTTAATCAAGAATCCACTCTGACTTTTAGGAAACAGTCAAAAGTGTCTATGGTGCTGCAGCACCTGTAGCAGGTAAACCTCTGGGGCCCGGCAGGTCTGTATGAAGTCTTATCCACCCCAGCAGCAAGGAAGCATTTTGTGTTTCAGAGGTTGCACTTGAAATGCTCCAGTCCTGCTCAGTCAAGTCGGTTGCATGTGCAATGCATGGCAGCACCTGGCAGGCTCCCCTTGAACTACATGGCCGGTTCCAAAAGCGACTAAAGGTGCTCCTGGCTTCTGTTGGCATGGTAAGTTCAGCAATTCACTATATGGACGAGGGCATTGATTCTGATGCTCCAGATTGGGTCCCAGCGATGTCCTATTGATGTCCTCTAGACAGGTTTGGGGCACGTCTCAGTGCTTATTTCCGACACGTGGGTCGCGGCTTCAGTTTTCCAGGTGATGGCCCGAACTTCACAGTCACTGGTACCGGCAGGACCTCCTGGCATAGGGGGTTGGAGTGGTACCCGCTGGCAATGCGTCGGTCTTCACTGCCCAGCCACCTATATCACGACAGCCCCTCCTGTCAAAGAGGTTCACCACTAAGGACCGCATAGGTCTTTCCGCTATGTCGAATGTAATTACTTCCACGGGGGCCCCTCCTGGCATAGGGGGTCACCGCAGCAAGATGGTACGTGTTTTACGCACAGCACTTGATTCATGGCTAAGTTCACAGCGGTCTTCTCCTGGCATACGGGGTTCGATCCAATCCTGCACACATGCAATGACCCGTTCAGTGCACAGCCATCTTCTCACAACTCGCACAGGAAGTCCTCTCAGCAGGGCTCCCCACTGGACATTGTTCCCTCCAATGCTCTCCTTTTCTTCACAGGGCACACTGGTCTTGGCAAGCAGGCAGACACTGGTGCTCCAGGCTCCACAGCAGGTGGTCTTGATTTCCCTGGGTGATGTCCTTTAACCAAGCAGGGAGACTAGAAAGCCTTGGCCTCCAGCGCTGGTCACAGGCAGAAGTCTTGGAGAGCTTTCCCTCCTCACACAGCCTGTCTATCTGCTTGGCAGATGACACTTTTTTGGGGTCTCAACCTCCTCTTCTTATAGTCCATTTCCAGACACCAAATGTGATCTAGGGTGCTTTTCCCTATTGAAAGACTGCCTGTCACAGCAGGAGAGACTTCTAAGTTGATAGTCCCACAACAACAACACAGGCCATGGGAGTGGCTAGAGTTAATAACTGGATGTCAGCCACAGTGATATGTGCATCAAAAGGTTAATCCTAGGCTCGTAGCCCTACTCTTTATGATTCCCTTATTAACCCCATCTCCTTCCTGAGATGTGTCCAGGATCCTTCCTTTTGATATCTTCACTGAATCAAAGAGCATATTTTAAAGTGTACAGGAGAAGTCTCTCTCTCCCTTCGCCAGTGTGTTCCACCCAGCTCTTAGGAATGCAGCAATACACAAATCTGTCAGGGGGATTCCTCTACTCCTCATGGTTTCACCAGTCAGGCCTGGGCTTCCCAAAACAGAAACACATACATTCAGCAAACACATTTGCTTTGCACACTGTTCAGTACCATAGTATTTTTGTGTTGTGCCAGGGTGTGCTACTTGCAAACAAACACATTGTCAGTGCACACATTCATCATGCATGCACTGCGCAACACTTAACCATTCACACATTGTACTTTTCATGAGTACACATCCACCCAGTACATGCTTGCATTGGATAGCACTAAATCTATCACGCAATGTATCCCTCACATGTATACATACACACAGTTCACACACTTACCATGCATGTGCTGCACAGCACTGCTCTATCCTATACTGTACCGTTGTCACACATACAACCAGCGCAGAGTCATCACTCCTGCACCATGCAGCACTTTGCATCTAACTAATATAGGCCAACAGTGAGTTAAGCACACAGTAGCTGAACTTAGGTGTGGGAGCCTGTAGGCCTCAATCCAGTGACACAGGTTAAAAAAAGACCTGTTCACTCCTACTTACCACTACACTGTATGCTGCCAAGAATCAGCATTAGGGATCCAGACAATAGTACAGCATGACAGGGTAGGCCTCTTTGAAGTAAATCAAGGTCCTGGGCCCAGCCCACAGGCTATCCTGTCCAGGCCTGGGCATAGTTCGCAGAGTTTTGCTACGCGAAACTCCGTGAAGTTACAAAAAAACTCCGCGAAGTTCCGCGAGTGGCGGAGTGCAGTGCGAACTGCAGTTTGTGCTGGTATTCCTGCCGCTCGGGTAGAAATTCCACCCTAGTGGCAGCTCGCGCTCGCAAATTTACCGTTCGCGATTGCGAACTTACCGATCGCGAGCGGGGAAAAAACTCCGCTGCACATCGCGAAGCGGAGTTTTCTGCACTCTGCGAGCTCTGCGGAGTGCGGAATGCAGAAAACTCCGCAAACTCCGCGAACGGAGCGAAGTTCACTGCCCAGGCCTAATCCTGTCAACACCTCCCCACACCCAAGGCCTTTTGTCTGTCCTGGAAGCAATTTCACACCTCGTTCACATCAATTGAAATGGTTATTACAGTCTGGCAGAAGAGGGAGAACAAAATGCAGATTAGCTTCCATTGACTTCAGACAGAGAAAAGGTAATTTTCTAAAAGTACCCTTTGTTTATTAGTTATACAAAATCAGTTTTTCATATTACATTTGTTTTTCATTGACTATTTAAAAGAGACTTTGACATATTTTTCTAGCTGCTTCGAAACCAAAATTAGCATTATTTAATGCAATAATGTAACCTAGTGTTTTCCTATAGAGCAGCCAGCCTGGGTACAACGAAAATAGCTTTTGGGCCTTTCTCATTGTAAAGACATGTGGAACAGTAAAGATTTAACTGTCTTAATTTTAAATAGCATGTACCCTGCCTTATGGTTAATAAGGCATACTTAGGGGTGACTTAATATTTAAAAGAAAGGTTTTGATGTGGCAAAAAGTGTTTATTGTAACAGATTGCAATGGCAGTTTAAAACTCTACAGCCAGACTACAATGGTAGGCCTGGAGACAGATTTGCTGGGTCACTGCAGTGAGTCGCACAATGTGTGCTGCAGCCCTTTGGCGACATTTAACTTACAGGCCCTAGGTACACTCTGTACCATATTCTAGGGACAGAACATATAGGTAGGTTAAATATGCCAATCTATAGTATACCAATTTAAACATGTTAAAAGGAGGATCACAAGCACTTTACTTTGGGTTAGCAGGAGTTCTAAGACCAATAAAGAAATTTCAGGTAAAAATCTAGGTGTACACCACACAAAAGATGATAATTTCCAACATATTCATTGTATCTCTTTCTTAACCATTTTTCCTCTGATGTGAATCTGGCATGCTCCTTTAAATTGATTATCCATAAAGAAACCAGATGCTCTGGAATCTACCAAGCAAAAGACACACAGATGATGGACAGAATGCAGAGAAAATCAAGCATTCACCCCCAGTCAATAGATCTGGGTTAAATCCATTGTTCTTTTACTCACCATGCCACCCCAGTTTAGACCCAGCCATATGCAAATCAGTCTTGACCCTGTGCCTCATGGGAACAGTCCACAGTCCAGACCGAACTGCCAAGCCAGGTCCTCACTGGACCAGAAACAAGCATCCTGGGACCGGTTTCGGGACATCACCCCTCATCAGCCAGGCTAGCTTGAATCCAGTGGCACAGTGAGCCCGGGACCCATGTCTGAGCATACCCGGCACACTTAGGGCGAGAAAGCAAAAGACACACAGATGATGGATGGAATGCAGAGCAAATCAAACATTCACCCCAGTCAATAGATCTGGGTTAAATCCATCGTTCTTTTGCTCACCATGCCACCGCAGTTTAGACCCGGCCATATGCAAATCAGTCTTGACCCTGTGTCTCATGGGAACAGTCCAGACCAAACTGCCAAGCCAGATCCTCCCTGGACCGGAAACAAGCATCCTGGGATCGTTTTCAGGGCATCACCCCTCATCAGCCAGGCTAGCTTGAATCCAGTGGCACAGTGAGCCCTGGAATCTACCAAGGCCAGAATCATCATGAGTACTCGAGAATTAGCAATCATAACTTGCAAGAAATAATGAGCTGGATCAGTAACGGAAACCTTTGTAATTTGTGAGCTCATCATGAGTCCATTGTTCATGGATGTGCTAGGTCGTTTCCCTGAATCTGAGGGAAGCCTCACACCAAATGCCCAGCCTTTGTGCAGTAGAAACACAATCATGTCTTCTTATGACATTCCCTTTCTTCAGTTGGCATGGTAAATTGTGATTAGCCAATCTGCTTGGGCTCTTCGCCTGAGGCATAAGAGCATCATTGTCTGGCCTTTCTTAAACCAGGATCTTTGATTATAGGTACGGAGTTTGGATCTTCAAAGTCATTGCTGGGCATCTATTTACAGCGTTAGGTCGATTAAAGCCACCGGTATAGTTGGTCTTTGTGCTGGTAAACAGAGTGCTAAGTAGAACCAGACACAGCAACAAGGGAAGAAATAGGGAAAAGGGGCAGTAGTTAATCAATTACTGAAGCTCACTCTCCAAGACTTCATCTGTTTCAAAGGATGCCACCACTATGCCTTGATGGTATTAACCTTGGTGAGATCCAGGAGTGGTTGATGCTATGATGAGCCTTGAGTGGACCAGGAATCCGGTGAAGGTCCCTTAACCCTGCGGGACATACACCAGTAAGATTCTACAAGAAATGTGGGTTAAAAGACCGACAATACTACAGAGTTATGATTTGTCAAGAATTGACACAGAGCAATATGACCAGTTCAGCCTTTTCTTTTGATCAAATCAATTCTGCCATCAAAGAACATAATTTACCCCTGCTTAAAGATCGCTTGAAGATGAAAAATGTTACCTATAAAAAAGTCACCAGGGAGGATCTTCAGGTGTCCTTTCGTTTAAGAGATCTATATAAAGTTTCATGTTACAAAACTACAGAGCGACCTTTGAAAATCATATTTTCAGTCCAGCAAGAAACCCATTGATTCTAATTTAGACGCATCAATAAAACAAAAATGTCTGAGATTCCATATGTTGTATATTCAGTTGAAAGAATTCGAAGGCTCCTGGAAGTCCACATCTAGTTCCCTAAACTGCAGACTCTGTAAGTGTCGGAATGAAACCTTAGAATATATTAACTGCTCAGGGCTGAGCGACATTTAAAAAAACTATTATTGCCCTGCTTCAGGAAGCAATCACTGCACACTATAAAGGAGGCCACCACAGCTTGCTTTCAGTTACAAATGAATGCCTTTATTTACGAATGAATGCCTTTATTAGTAGATTAATACGACACCTGGATATAACCTATAAAAGACTCAAATTAAATGACAATTTCATTAATGGGCATGCTAAGGCAAAGCATGATATTTGATACATAGAGGAGGGAACGAGTATTCTTTTATTGATCTTTTATTTATCGTACAACTCTTTCTAATGATTTTTAATAATGTCAATTTATGTATTAGGAATTATCAATCATATTTATGTTTTGTTGCATTATTTAATTGGATACTGTGATTACTTTTTTAAAACAATTATACAATAAACGTTACTGTTACTACTAATACTAGAGAGGGCACTAATGAAGAAGCCAAGGTAACCGAAAGGGGAAAACAACAGTGAGGGACGCCAAAAAGGGTCCTGACCAGTCTAAGGCCCTTTTGGGCCCGGTCGTCTGCATCAAGGCCTGACCTCGCTGTGCTCCTCCTCTCTTCCTCTCGGTCCTCCTCCTCTAACTCACACATTTCACACATTTCACACTCTCTCTTCTTCCGCTCTTGCTTGTTCGTCATTGTGTCCGTTCTGCGCTTTGACCTGTGCTTTGTTTTTTGTGACCATTTTGTTACTCTGTCACATCTTTTGTACCTGTTTTGTTGCTCTTTCTCCTCCTTTGAGCCTGTTTTGTTTCCTTGTATTTGTTGCCTGCTGTGTTGCTTTGACTCATTTTTGTGACTGCTTTTCTCCTACTTTCTCCTGCACATCTACCCTCATTCCAAGGACTCCCCCACACCACTCCTCTCACACTTTCCTGCCTCCATCCTCCCCTTAACTGTCTCTCTCACGTCTTCCTTGAGCCTTTTCCCATCTGTGGATTTCCAGCCCTGCACTCCTGCCCCACTCAGGACCTATGTAAATGCAGCTGGTGAGCCAAAGGTGCCGGGACCGCGCCCAGTTCCGTGGACCCTGGTCTGTCTGACCGTTACTGCTACACTTCCTCCGACTTCCATGACTACTGCCCCTGCGCCACACCTCATCACACGGTAAGGCCTTTCTCATGCTCTCACTTCTGCTTCTCTTGCAGAGTCACTCCTACACCATCCACTGCACACACCTCATCCCTTATCGCATGCATGCTCCTCAACACCAGATTTCTCTGTGAACATGCCACCCAGGTCTGGGACCTCATCGACACACACTCCCCGGTCATCTTATTTCTCACCAAAACCTGGCTCAACCCGTCTTCCACTCCCACCAAGGCCATCTCTCCTACCTACAAGACTGTCCACCAAGACAGGTAGCACAAACCCAGAGGAGGTCTGGTGATCATCCAAAAAGAGACCATCACCAGCACAACTTCAACGGATGAACCCACTGTGTTCATGGGACACATGCACCATCTCAGGCACCCTCGCTTATCGACCTCCAGGTCCACGCACCACTTTCAGCAACCTCCTCACCAACTTCATCACTTCCATCTCCATCATATCCAAAGATTTCTTATGACTCAGTGACCTCAACCTCCATCTGCTTGACCATACAGACTACAATGGCACCACCCTTCTAGAGATCCTCAACAGCGTTGGACTCACACATCTCGTCAAAGGCCCAACTCATATCGCTGTCTTCCCATCCAGCAACAATATTACCTTCAGCCACCCTGCCCTGCTCACATGAGAGCACATCGGACTCGCGGGTCGAACACGCCGCTCTCGGGAACTTCCTTCTCCTAATAACTACAGACCTGCCGGATTGGGCGGGACAGAGAAACTCCACTCCACTGTGAGAGGGATATACCAAACACAGCCACTGACGGCTTTTTAAGGATTATCCTAACTAGAGACAGAAACCCTATCCGGGTCGGAATTATCACCGGAGATAAGAGACTGCCAAAGACTTTGCATAGCCCTGAAGAAGTTGCGGGGTATTCCCTTGTAAAAGCGATGAAACACATGTTGGCTAAGAAACAGACTAGTGGAGTACAGAACTAATTTTTCATAAAGGAGGGTGCACCAGAGAAGAATTCAAAGGCATCAGAGTAATTCCATATAATTTCTTTTATTCTTCAAATATAGTCACAATCTGGACAACAGCCAAAGCGTTTCGTTCCATGCAATGGAACTTCGTCAGGGCAATCCTGTACACGAATAGAAATCCACAAAGTCTCAAAATGGCAAAAGGCCAAAAGGAAATTGAAAAGAGCGAATCCGCAGTCCTTGTTATATTCAGTCTCAATCAACCGTGATATTCGAAAAGTAATGACCAAAAAATCCAAAGGAGCAACAATCACTGATTAGAAAGGTTTGCAGTCCGAAGAAGGCCGAGGTCCCACAATCCTGGGTCAGATGCGGTCACATCCAGACATAATACTCTGGAGTGCTTAATTAAGTCGCCCGGCCCGTCAGCCCGAATACGATCCAAAAGATCGGACTGCAAACCTTTCTAATCAGTGATTGTTGCTCCTTAGCTAGCTATCTAGCTGAGACCTAAAAATTGCTTTATTTGAAAGCAGTCACAAATATGGCGGTCTGCTGACGGCCTGTGATGGCTGCGATTTCTAGTGGGTCACAAATTACAAACTACCTTATGGATATTCATGGCGTAGGTTGATTTGCGACTTCACTAGGAATCATTATTTTTAAATATATTCTTCAGTACCTCAGGAATTGTGATTTTCTAATTGCGATCCAGTAAGAATCGTAATTCCTAATTTTTGTACATGTGACACATTGGGGCCGATTCCGATCTCGGCCGGTAGGGCTCCGAATCGGATTCGGCTTTACCGGATCCGATTCGGAGCCCTATTTCCCGACCGAATCGTACGTGCGTCCGGGCGAGCGAGTACGATGCGTGCGCTCGCGAAATCTCCGACCGACTCGTTCGCAGGACCCGACCGCTCCGACCGACTCGCACGGGGACGACTCGCACCGCGCAATGGAGACGTTCCCCGGCCGGGTAAGTACGATGCGCATCGCGACCGCTCCGACCGACTCGCGCAGTCCGGCTCCAAGGAGCTGTCGGAGCCGCACTTGGGGGTCCATGTCGGACCCCCTGGAAGCGTAGGCACGCGAGTCGCACACAGGGGGGAGCCATGGGTCCCCCCTACACGTGCATGTACGGTGCGACCCGCATCGACGCGAACACGCTGTAGGGGGCGCCCTTGTTTGCGTCGTGCCCATTAAGTCAATGGGAGCCCGTGTACGCGTCATACGACTGGCTCCCATTGACTTCAATGGGAGTCCGACCGAATCGAGTCCGATAGCATACTTGCGCATCGTACTCGTTCGTTCGGACTGCTAGGGTCCGATTCGGTCGGAAATCTCTCCGAGTCCGGCTCGGTCGGAGAGATTTCCGGCCCGAATCGGAATCGGCCCCATTGTGTTTTATAGTGGACTAATGAATTAAACTATTTTGGAAGGTAATGTTCCCATCATTCAGAATTACATTGTCTCAGTCTTAGGTCTTCCAGAATCCACACACTCCTACACAACTGAGAATACCCAATTGGCAATATTTACTTTACAGGTAAATCCCTAGTACTAGGGATACCCAGAGCCTGTAAATTAAAGTGTCCCTCATGGACTCCAGTACTTGTTGTGTTTCCATGAGTATGCCAAAGTAAAAGCATGTCTCCCTGTCTGCCACTACAGACTGGCAGGGCCTTATTCAACTGCTAACTCGACTTTGCCATTTATAGCAATGGCAAAGCCAAAACCTTCCTTTTCAATATACCTAAGTTCCCCCTAAGGTAGACCTATCGAGCCCTAAGGCAGGGAGCTGTATATTAAAAGGGAGGACATGTTTTTATGTGTCCTAACAGTAAAAAATCCAAATTGTAGTTTTTACCCTAGAAAGGCTGGTAGCGCCATTGGCGAAGGCAGGGTTACATGCTGGCAACTCAGCTGTGATAACTTCTAAATGGGACTACTAATGTTGGTACTCCAAAGTATTGCATTAAACCCGACTCAATACCCAAGTCAAATTGAATGTAACTTTTGAGTAAAAGGTGTTGTCTGAGTTTTTCAGTGACAATTCAAGACAGCCTTTTGCCCTTCTTGGGAGACATGTGAATGACTCCCAGGAAATGACACAATAGAGGCCTGTCATTGGAAGAGGTGTTACCTCTCCCTGGCAGGAAGCCACACAGGGTGTGGACCCAAAAGGCGAGCTTCTAAGAGGAAGCCACCTTTGAAGGGCAAATGGTGGACAGACACGAGAGGCGCTGCTTTATTGTTCTGGTAGACAGGATGCCAAACCGGTTTTCCTATGGGTGTGTAGCCCTCAGGTAGCCCCAGTTCAATGGTGGCTACCAAGCTCCACCACTGAGAGAGTGGTCCTGCCATCTTGGGAGTGGGCAGAATATTGCACTCTGGGATAGCTAGATGCAACACTTTGTAGGATGTCGTCATCAGGCGGGAGAAGACCTGGTAGCCCATTGGCTAGTAGGCACCACATTCCCCGATGGCAAGCTGTGGGAATAAAAGTGGCACCCCAGGCACCCAGTTCTCAGCTCACGTATGCGCTGGAGAGAGATCCGGAGAAGGACTGTCCTGAATATCCTAGGAACTGGCTAAGCTAGGCTGCACTAAAGACCGGACTGCAACTGCTTAACTTTGGGCTAGCAATAGAGGTCGGTGCCTGTGGTGCCTTGTTCCAGGAAAGTAGTCCCTGTACAGACCAGACAGAAGGAGTGAACTCCAAGAGTCAGTTGGTTGACTTCTTGTCACAGCTCCATAGCTACAAAAGATGAAGTAGTTTCCAAGGCAGACTTGGTAACCACAACTGCTTGTTTGCCGCTGACTCCCAAAAAGCAGGCCCTGAGAACTAACCCTGACACTCAAAAGTTGCACCTGCATCTGCAGGATCCTGGAGAGTCATCAAGGTGCTGGAGAGTCATCAAGGTTTGCCCAAGAAGGACAATAGCCACAGTTAAAGAGAACCACTGGTTTCGCTGTGACCGGTGACCAATCGACCCATGGCAACTGTTTTTAGGCTGGTCGTCATATGGAATTTAGGGGAACATCGACCTCTGTGGCCAAAGATGCCCCACCTTGCTCATGGACTGAGTTGTGGCCCCAGGAAGACTCCTGTTGACCAGATCAGCATCCACAGCATCTCCCACATCTTCAGCATCTTCATTATCCTGTATTCGTTGCATCAGGACCACTCCACTGGAAACTATGATGGTTCGCCCATAGAGCTTTGACCTGGACTAGACACTGCTCTGACTTCAAGGTAACTGTCCTGCTAAGCCAAACTGACCCCCTTGAGTTGCTTCTTGCTGAAGTTTTAAAGTTTATAAAAAGTTTCCAAAGTTTCCTAAGTAACCACTAACTGCAGTAGTTGCCACTGCTTGTTTGTATTTTTATTGAAAAGCTGTGATTTACGATTTACATAAAATTTATATCCCCGGAACCCTCAGGTGAATTTTATTCATTTTGGTGTCTAAAAATTCAGAAAAATAAGATCTATTTTATATAAATTGGTGTCCAATTTCCTCTGTATCTTGCTTCATTTTTATGCTTTGGTACTTTTAAATGCTTTTCAGTACTTCCTATGTTAAAGCCTGACTGTTCAAAGCCACAGCTACACTGGGTGAAGCTAAGGTTGTGCAAATGAGCCTGACTGGACCCAAGACAGGCTTGTGAGTTTATTACAATGTGAGTTCTTACGGCCACACTTCATAATGAACCATATTTACTCACACTCCTGGTACCTATGACTGGCACAGAGCAGACAAGCTTAATTTAGGGCAATTATTTATGAAGTATCAAAACAGTAAAAGTCAAAAGACAAAACAATAACATTTCCAAAATGAATTAGAAAAATTTTGTAAAATGTAATAAACAAAATGACACCCAAATGACATAACTCCAATAAGGGGAACTGGAGATATGAAGTTTTAAAGTTTTAAGTAGAAAGAGTGCGAAGAAGCACAAAGTGCCAATGATAGTCAATGGTTGCGGTAGAAACATGACATGCGCAATTTGACACTGAACGCGATGGAGTGAGGGTCAGATACCTTAAACATGTGGTGAAAGATTTTACCAACAACTTTAGCCCTTTAAGTCTTAATCCACCACTGGCGTTCAATTCTAAAGCCCCCCGGGACCTCAGCGGGGGCACTTAGGGCCAAATGTACAAAGCTTTTTTGAGGTTGCAAACGGTTCAATTCGCAGAATCGGGCCGTTTGCCACTGCAAAAAAGCACTTTTTTATGTACAAAACCATGCTTTGCGATTCGGTAAACTATTACAGATTCTCGAATTGGGTTTGCAAGTCGGCATTAGGAAAGGGCATGTTATGATCGTCCTTTCCTAATACCGAACTGCAGTGGTATGTGTGACTGTTTCGTGACCAAAATGTGGTTGCAAAACATTCGCATTTCACCACCTTCTTCACTGTATGTACTTGAACCTCACATTCTAGCAGTATTTCATGTCATTCTAGTTTGGGTTGTTTACAATTTTCTTTTTCAGTTTTTGCTATCCCTCACTTATTTTGAGATTCCTCAAAAGTCGGGCAAAAGTCTGTGAATTTAATTATTTGTAAACTCATATTTTTCCTTCCTTTTATAACATCCTGGCAACAATTTCGCATTTATTTATTTTCACAACCCACAGTATTGGCAAATTTGATTGGAAGGAGATTTAACCAACTAAAATAGTGGTGTGAGAAATTTGTTTTGCTACTAGTGTAATTGGAACAAATCACAGGAATATTTACAATTTCTAGACAGATTCGGAAATGGCACACAACAACACGGGCAAATATAAAATTCTACTCATCACTGATATTGCAAAAATTGCAAAGAAACCCAGGGACATATTTACAAGAATCAGACTCAGAGGCGACTTTTGTACCCAGGCTTGTGAAATCAGGCCTGGCTGAGGATTCTACTGGCTGAGTCACAGATTCGGAGAGAGCGCCATGACTTGAGCCCTAGTGTCGATGTCCAGGTGAGGAGAATGAGGGATGGGGAGCGGAGGAGGCCCGGGGGTTGTGCCGGGCCCAGGCCTAATGCTTGTGTGTGGTGCACACCCTGCCATAAGCAATCCCTGCACTGCGGCGGACCCACATCGTTGAGGACACCACACAGACTTGTGAGAGACTCCACTAACTGGCTCAAGTCGCTGATATCAGCCGTTGGTGGCAGTGGCTCAGGCTCAGGCCCTTGGGCACGCAGCTTGATCCACCGTTACTCGTTGGGGAACTGGGGAACACGGAATCTAGTCACCACTGTCAGATCGGAGGAGGTGACCGGGTGGTGCTGCCTTTCCTCGCACCCT
The DNA here is from genome assembly GCA_963921515.1 of Calotriton arnoldi. Lineage (NCBI taxonomy): Eukaryota > Metazoa > Chordata > Amphibia > Caudata > Salamandridae > Calotriton > Calotriton arnoldi. Next base: position 2,345,048 of record CAWUFW010001750.1, on the reverse strand, counting down.
GTTAGTGCACTTTTGGGTGTCAGGGGACTATCCCTTTGTGGGCTTGCTCCTTCCACAGGGCAGTGCCGTCTAGTAGCTGCTGCTGTCCTCATCTGCTGCTACTGGTTCCTCTGATCCGGAGTTCAGGACTTCGAGGCCCTCCTTCACCCACAGGCTCCTGCCTGCGCCTCATCCCTGGTGGTCCACTGGTAGAGCATCACTGCTCTGCTGCTTGACTGCCCTCCTGTCCCTCTTTTCTTCAGATTTTGTCCCTCTTTCTGCTCTGTTGCTTTTCTACCTCTGCCTTTGGCTTTGTTTGGCTTTGTTTTTTCTGTGCTTTTTTCAGTTCCTTTTTCCCTGCCCCCTCCCTCATTGCCTCTGCGATCCCCCATGCCCCCACCCCCTCCAGTGTCCTTACCCTCTCCTGCGTTTCTCACCTCCCAGCTGTCCAGCATCCTCGCAGCACTACTTAATGGCGGCGCGTGGGACGGGCGTGCCCATCACCAGGGACCCTGCCACTCGGACACTCCACTGTTACAACACCAGCACCCTTCTCGCCCTCAACCCTAGACACCACCCCGCCTGCCATCTAGCATCACCGAAGAATACCCTTGGATGCTTCGCCTGCCAAAACTGCAAACGCACCATCTGCCATACCAACACACCAGCTCCTCTCGCCGCCCAGCTGACCAACAGCGCACCTGAACGGCTCAACTGCATCCTCCTCAACGTGTGATCCCTCCACAAACACGCCACAGAAATCTGGGACCTCCTCGACGCCACCCCTCCAGACATCGCCTTCTTCACGGAAACCTGGACCAACATCTGCTCTGTACCAGACATCGCCATCCCTGATGGCTACTAAATCACCTGCAAGGACCACCCGACCACTCAGGAGGAGGTATTGCCTTCGTCCACAAAAGCACACTCCAGCTGACCATGCACTCTAATGACCCAACGGCGACCATGGAACACCTCCACTTCCATATCCAGACCAACCCCAACACCACCCTCTGCGGAACCCTCATCTACAGGCCCCCGGCCCCTGACACCCCTTCACCGATGCCATCGTAGACCTCATCTCACCCCAGGCTCTCGAATCTACCAACTACATCCCATTCGGAGACCTCAACTTCCACCTGGACAACCCCAGTGACCGTAACACTTCCTCCCTCCTGTAGAACCTTGCCAACATCATACTCAAACAGCTAGTCACCGCACCGACCCACATAGCTGGACACACTCTTGATCCCGTCTTCTCCGCCAGCGGAAACTTCAACTACAGCCACACCACCGAACTCTCCTGGAACGACCATCATTGCGTACATCTCACCTTCACCACGCCCACCGTACACCACCACCATCATTGCTCCCCCATCGCAGCTGGATCAAGAACACCGAAGAACTTCTCATCAATTCCCTCAGCACCACCACTCCACCAATGTCCACGGATGCCAACACAATAGCGTGCAACCTCCACCGATGGATCTCCAACTGCTCCGACACCCTGGCACCCTTCAAGAAAAGACCAGGCAAAAAGCACTCCAAGAAGGCTAGCTGGTTCACCCCCACCCTCCATGAGTCCAGATGCACCTGCAGAGGTCTTGAGAAGAGATTGAGGCACAACAAAACCCCGGAAACTCACACAGGCTTCAAATCCGCCGTCTACGCACACCACCTCCTCCTGAAAACGTCCCTCCAAGACAGAATCAATGCCAACACACACAACAGCAAGGAACTCTTCGCCATCATCAAGGAGTCCACCAGGCCCAAAAGCAAGACCATAGACATGCCCCACTCCCAAGACCTTTGCAACAAACTCGGCACCTTCTTCCACCACAAGATGAGGAAGATCTATGACAGCTTCGACACCCCAGATCTGGTCACCATGCCCACCAGCATCGTACACAACCAAGCCGCACCTCAACAGACCATGCTCTGCTGGACCCCGCTCACAACAGAGGACATATTCAAGACCATGAAGAGCATCCACTCAGGTACCCCGACGTTTCCCTGCCTGTACCATATCTTCCACAGAGCAGCCATCGCCAGTGACCCTCAGCTTTGCTGCACCATCAACTGCTCCATCGAAACCGCCACCTTCCCCGATGACTGGAAATACACCAAGACCAACGCTCTGCTGAAGAAGCCATCGTCAGACACGACAGATCTCCAGAACTTCAGACCGATCTCACTCCTCCCCTTCCCAGCCAAGGTCATAGAGAAGGTCATCAACGCCCAACTCTCTGAGTTCATTGAAGTGAACCGTATCCTGGACACCTCCCACTATAGCTTCTGAAGCAACCACAGCACAGAGACTGCACTCTTTGCCGCCACCAACGACATCCGCTCCCTCCTCGACTGGGGCGAGACCACAGCCCTCATCCTACTAGACCTCTCAGCCTCCTTCGACACCATCTCCCACTGCACCCTAATCATAAGACTCCACAACGCCGGCATCTGCGACAAGACTTTGGACTGGTTCCACTCATTTCTTTACCGGCCGGACCTGGCGAGTCAGACTACCGCCGTTCCTCTCAGAACCCACAGAGATCAGCTGTGGAGTAGCCCAAGGTCCCTCCCTGAGCCCCATCCTCTTCACCGTCTACATGGCTCCCCTCGCAGCCATCATCAGAAGCCACGGACTCAACATCGTCTCCTACGCTGACAACACCCAGCTGATCCTCTCCCTCACCAATTAACCCACAACTGCCAGAAACAACTTCCACAGTGGAATGAAGATCGTTGCTACCTGGATTAAAGACAGCTGCCTCAAGCTCAACTCAGACAAGACCGATTTACTCATCCTGGAACCCACCCCTTCAGCCTGGTACGACTCCTGGTGGCCAGCCACTCTGGGATCTCCCCCCCATCCCAACGAACCACGCATGCAACCTTGGCATCATACTGGATTCATCACTCACTATGAACAGCCAAATCAATGCAGTTTCCTCAGCCTGAGGAATTCCACACGCTCCGCCTGCTCCAAAAGACATTCAGATGGATCCCAACAGAATCCAGAAAGACCGTCACCCACACACTCATCACCAGCAGACTCGACTACGGCAACGCACTCTACCCCGGTGTCACCCAGAAACAGCTCAAGAAACTACGGAATGTTCAAAATGCTACAGCCAAACTGGTCCTCGACATCCCCCTCCGCAACCACATCATGCAACACCTCCAACAGCTCCTCTGGCTCCCAGTTCACAAGAGAGTCACTTTCAAACTCCTCACTCATGCCTATAAAGCTCTACATGATGAAGGACCAGCATAACTGAACCACTGCCTCCCATTCCACTTACCCGCCAGACAACTAAGATCCTCCAGACTCGCCCTCCCCTCCGTCCCCAGGATCCACGAGGCCAGAACAGGAGGAAGGTAATTCTCCTACCTGGCCGCCAAAACCTGGAACACCCTGCCCCAGCACCTCATACAATCCGCGTCTCTGACCTAATTCAGGAAGAACCTCAAGACCTCGCTCTTCGAATGATCCACCACCCAGTCCGACCAGCAGCCCCCTCACCCAGCGCCTTGAGACCTCACAGGTGAGTAGGCATGCTATATAAGTCCCTGATTGATTGATTGATTGATTTCACTTGGTGCCGCCCGAATGAAGATTCTGGGCTAGCATACACCTGTCTGGAGGAGAGGGGCCGGCTGGCCACACTGTACTGCACCGCATGTCATACATAGTGCCTGAGTGTCTGGCGCAATGATGGGCCGCCTGCACATGGGGTGGCGTCAACACCTGGGTGCTCCTCCGTGTCGGTGGACCGAGTGGCTGGGGGTCGCTGGCCGCCAGGGCAGGTGACAGTGTACACACTGGACTCTAAACTAGACTCTGTACTCGCGGCTGTGGAGAAAATAGATACCGCCCTCGAACAAACATGTGCTTCCCTTGAGGGCTACATCGATAAAATCACAGTCGACTTCACCCTGGAGCACGCAGATCATCGCAAGCTGACTGACGAGGTACACGACATTGAGCAAGAACTGGTCAAAGTCCACCCTATTACCTGGAAGGTTGGAGGTACAGCAGCTAATGGCATGTGTGAAGTCACTAGAAAGAAAAACGGAGGATGCGGAGGGCCGCTCCCGGCAGAACAACGTGCGGGTGGTGGGTCTGCCCAAGGGAGCAGAAGGAGCTGATGCAGTGGCATATACTGAAGCATGGTTCTGTGACCTACTGCCAGTAGGTGCACTCTCCCCATTCTTTGTTGTGGAGTGGGCCCATCGAGTGCCGGTGAGCTGTCCGCCACCGGGGACAGGTCCTAGACCCTTTCTCTTCCACCTCCTACAGATATTGTGGCACTGTCCTGAGGGAGGTACACAAGCTGGGGGAGGTGAAAGTGGATAACGCCATAGTACTTTTCTTCCCTGACTACGCCATGGGGTGCAGAGGCAGAGGGGGTTGTTTCTAGTGGTTAAGCGATGCCTTCCAGAATTGGGCATCAAATACTCCCTCCTCTTCCCAGCAAGGCTGACAGTGGTCTCAGTTGATAACATGCGATTCTGTGACGCCGATGAACAGGTCTGGACCTGGCTGGAATCTACTGGTCGCTAGGTACTGCGGAGAGGGAGTTAAGGGTCTGTGCAACAAGATGTAATTCGCGGTGCCAGTCATAGTTTGAAGAGTAGGAGGAGCAGGCGCCCCCGCCACAACTACAAGCCACCCCCATTCTGCAGCAGGTTATACAAGAGAGGCGGAAGGCGCTGCATGCGGCAGCAACGATGCGTGATTGCACTCAGAGACAGGATCCCGACACTTTCCCTGGACGCTCCCCCAGCGACAATGGCTCCACTGCGATGAGGCCATCCGGTGTGGAGTACGGGAGGCCCCCAGATGTGACTCCTCAGATGGCAGATGACCTAATTTAAGGTTGACTGGTTGTGCGTCTCTCCTTCTTCCGCTGTTCCAGATGGCTCTGGAGAGTCTCTGGCTTTCTGCGGTTCCCGATCTCCAGCTTCCTGTTGCTGACAATCCGGTCTACCAAGGTCAGCACGTAGAGGGATCAGGTCCAGTCATCACCAAAAGGGAACAAAGCAGTTGTTCAGGTGAGTGATGCATGATAGGGGTGGTGGTGGTGGTCTCCTTAGTTCTCCTAGCTGCAACGGCAGGAGGTCCATGACATTGTTGGCTTTGCCTAGGATGAATTGTGGGAGTTCTTCTATTGTCCAAGGACCTCATTTATGAGGCCCTAGCAGCACTTTTGCACCGCTGGAATGGCACTTTTTTGATGTTCCAGTGGCACAATGTGCCACAGCATGTTTACAAGGCCACGTAAAGCCACTTTACGTGGCTTTTCATCGCCTTGTAAATATGTACCCCTTTCACACATGAAACAGTGTGAATGGGGCGTTACATGGGTGTGCTGTGGGCGTTCCCACGCGAAACCCATGTAATCTGAAGCATTCACAGATTTAAGAGCAACCAGAAACTTGGTAATTCCTCAGAATTAACACCACCCCAAGAGTGGCATTTGGAAGGCACGACAAGGATGAATGTTTTCATTTCTCCTATTTTTTTCATTTTTCTATGTGTGCAGCATTCTGCAGCACACATAGAAAGAGGAAATCGCCTGGATTGATTGATTTTGTGCAGGAAGGTGTGCCGTCCTACACAACATTAATGAGCTCTGCAATCCAGGCACCCTTGTACCATGGCGCAAGGGTGCTTGCGTTGAAGCATGGCAACCATTGTGCGCCAACATAGGGGAAAAAGACAGGAATGCACCCCATCTTATCTTATATTATCTTATTTTTTACCTTTAATTGAACTTAGCGGCATTTGTTTTTCTTTAGCGACGTACAAGGAAATCCTTGTAAATATCGTGTTGTGTGTTTTGCGGGAGTTTTTACTTGGGAACGCCTACCTTGCATCTTATTTTCGGTAAAACATGCTAACAGAAGTGCCGCTAGGAAAAATTCACGTTAACGCTAGAAAAATGCTGCTAACTAGAGTTAGTGGAAACTTGTAAATACAACAATAAAAAAGCTGCCGTAACATAAAAAATGTATGCTACGGAGGCGTTAAATCCTTGTAAATATGCCCCCATTCGTTTCAGTAGACATATTTGAACCAAAGTACCTGCTATAACTTAGTCATAAACAGAGATGACTAGAACGCAAATTAACACATGCGTCAGTATTCTAAGGAAGAGGAAAAAGTTCCCAGTTTTTTGATGATTTAATAGGAATTAAACAAAATAATAGCTACTTTCAAAATCACATTGGCTTAGCTAGTGGGTTTCACCTGTGAAACCTATCCACGTTGCCAATGCTTATCTTGTTTACCAATGGCAGCCACTGTACATGTGGACACAGGCATGGCTGCCATCTTGGAAGAAATTTTCTTTTGCATTACAAAACATTCTAAGATGGCCACCATTTGTGTATATGCTTACACTTTGGACATCTTCGATTTTTTTAAAATCCATTAGAAAGATTCTTTCAAGCTGGCTGCCATGCTTGTGCATGCAAGTGTGTTGACCACCTTGCGATTTGTTTAAACTTTATTCTTAAATTAACAGTCATTTTGGAAAAGTAAATTAAATAACAACATATGTGTAGCGATACCGTACTTTGGAGAGAGCAGAGAGTGATCCATTTGCAGTGTTCAACTGCCATACCGCGCAAAAAAAACAAATCAATAAAACAAGTGTGAGGGCAGAAATGGAGAGGGAAGGTGGTGGCGGAAGGAGCAGTGGGAGCAGCAAATGGACAAATCGAACATCCTAGTAGCAATTCACTGCTGCTAGGCCCTTTAAAAGAATATACAAATAATGAATAAATTAAAAATAATGCAGGAAATTATAGAGAGCTAAGTGATACACTCCCATAGAGTGTCGAAACAGAAGTAAATAAATAGTCCCTTCACAACAGCAATGGAAGGATACAAGTGGTCTAATTAGAAACATAGTAAAGCAGCAATACCCCAGGGGTGCACAAACGTATTAGTATGGAAGACGGCCATCAAATATGAAGCAGGGAACGGAGAGAGACAAGAAAGCCGTCTAATCATGAGCAAGGGGCTGACCCAAAGGCCACTATCTGCATAGTGTAGAAAAGCTGTCTATAGGTAAAGACCTAAAAATGCTTTTGAAATAATCTTCATCCATGAAACAATGTAAGGCGCGAGACAGTCTTTCCACCTGACTTTTAAGAACATTCACTTGAATTGAATTACGTTTAACTATGGACAGTTTTTATTCAGATATGGAACTATCCAAAAATAAAAGAAGGCACTTGACATATACATAAAATAATTTAAATGAGCATGAAACATAAGCATACTATATCATACTATTGGATTACTGACAAAACTGAAATAACGGCCCTGTCAAAGAGCATTAAGCAACTCAAATACGAAACAAAAAAATACACATTCTATTTCTTTCTGTTATAATCGTCTGTTCTTTCTATTTGTTCATGCACCATTAAAGTGTTAGCAGATTGTGAATGTCACTAACGCATACGTTTCACACGGTTACTAAATGTGATCAAATGGACAGCAGCAAAATATATACTTAAATGTAACAAAGTAAATAGAAAAGAGAAAATTCTACATGAAAATAAAAAGTAATTATACATGCAGAAGAGAAACAAATGTATTCAAGAGAATTAGAATTATGCGTGATGATGAAAATGAAAGAAAAACAGGAAAGAACGAAAGCAAAAATTGCTGAAACAAAAAGGGAAGTACAGAAGAGAGAGTTATTCTACCATGAAAGCAAATAAAAAATCCATAGTATAAGGGAAGGATTGTCTGTGAAGCCAAACTGGAGCAAACACACATTACGACCAGACACGACTGACAGGTCTGTGCCTGCAATAACAAGCCCAGTGGTGACAAGTGAGGTAGCAGGACACACTGCTGACAGGTGCTCGTCTGTCAAATACTGATTAAAAGCAATGGAGATGCACTGATGAAATCGTGTGACAAGCGATGGCATGAAACAACAGAGCACGCTTCAAACGCCACACCGAACTGGTGCAGCTTAAAAATACCAGAGACAGAAAGGCGCTATGAAAGTGCGCTCGCCTCACCCTAGCAAGGATGCCATGGGCCCTGATGCAAGCAAGAAAATGGCCCCTTTGGCTGCTGTTGAGGTAGTAAAATACAGAAGTTAACACGGTTTAGTGGGCCCCGGTGCACTACACCTGCTGCACCAATGGTAGCTGTGCACCAGAGTGTAAAGCCCATCTCCTAAAACGGAGAGCACTTAATGATACGAGTGACGGAAAGACAGGGAACAATAGAGGTGTGGAAGCCTTCCCGAGCAGAGAAGATGTCTCCAGGGAAGGAGACAGCTTGTACTTTTCATGAATAGCCATGATTTGACCTTTACACATCCTAGGCTCCGCTGTTTTTTCTGACCTTTGCGATATGTACAGATCAATGGGAGATGCTTCACTTGATTTTATTTTGCTTCCCTAAGCAGAGAAATAAACTTTGCTGAACCATTGGAATATCCTAATTGTACTCCTACCCTTATTGGCCGATGGTGAGACTAAAATTTGTGGGCATATTTACAAACAAAAAGCACAAACCAAAGTTGCTGCGCTGTATTGTGCTAGACGAGTGTGTATCGCAGAGCCATATCTACTAAGATATGACGACGCTGTTCTCTTCCCCAGAACTGGTGCACAAACAGACTGCCTAGCGCAATGTCCATGACTTTGAACCATAGTGCAAACATGTGCTTGTGATGTCTGACATAGGTTTTGTACTGGAAGGGTACCCTTCTAGGGCAAAATACTATACCTAGACTATCCTTAAACCTTTTCATATGCTGGATGTGTGCTGTACATTGGGGCACACTTGCAATTTGTCAAAAGGTACTAGAAATGAAAATATTTCTCCTTGTTAACACTTACCTCAGGTAGGCATTATTTTTTGGAGCAAAGCCCTGTCCATCAATTTTAGTAGATAGGGTTCTGCGTCAAAAACCATGGATAGTAGTGTGGTAATGGCAAGGTACCACCTATGGGGCACCCCCTTGAAACAAAATAATGCACATCGCTATTTGCGTTACTTTTAGAGCAATGTTCCACGGCAAAAATATTTGCACTAGGACGTAAATATTTTAGCAAGAATGTACGACAATTTACATCACTTTGACTCTTCATTGGTGCAAAGTCTTGATAAATCTGCACCTTGTTCTCAGCTAGTTCTGAACAAAGCTGCAGGAGGCTTTGCTTGTACTCCTTGGAGAATTGCCCTCTTGGAAAAATCGTTCTGTATTGCTAAATGTGTCAAGTGTATGAAACTAGTGTGCTGTGTGCTGTTGTACGAGAACTAAACTGAGGTTCCTTGCAGTAGGTTTAGGACATGCAGAGCTTCCTGGTCCTTGCAATCCCTAGGACTGCACCTTAGTAGTTTGGTAAAACTATTTTAGCCTATACAGCTCTCCCTCCTCTGTTAGCAAATGCTCTCTTACTGGCTTCGGACAGCAAAATAATCTCTCACCTTCTACTATGGGCAGCAGAGGACTGCGGTTGGCGTTCTGGTTACAATCTGCCACAGCTGACTTGTGCTTGAATGAGGTCTGGTCAGATGGTGAACCTCTCAGGCCAGGCAGGAACAAGCAAATCAGCAAGATCCTGAAGACAGTGACTGGAGTGTCTGGCTTCTGAAGGTGGCCTTCTTCTGAGCTCTGGCAGTGTTGACAGCAGGAGGGCCTCAATGTCTCAGCGAGCCCAGTTCATTCCCTCTGGTGAGTCACAATGGCAGTCACACTGGGGACTCACTTGGGCTTTACAGCATTGAGGCGCTTTGAGACAAAGCTGTGAAGTCCAATCAGCAGTGGAGGTCTCCAGCGCCACATCAACCAGGCCGTGCTTTGGTACACAGTGCCTCGAGGAAGGAAATCTGTACTTCGAAGCTGCATAGTCTGTTCAGCACACCCTGGACTAGCCACTCATGCTGGTTGGTGGCCTACCATGAAGTGAGCACTGCAGGTTGTAGTCTTCTTCTTCTGGGGCAGCAGGACCACTCAGGCAGATAGTGCCACGACTGTGTCAACCTCAATAAAGGGCACACAGTGGCTTCTGGACTGCTGCCTTTCCCCTGAGTTCTGGAACTGGCTCCCAAACTAAAGTACAACAGTCACACAGGTTGTGAGTCTTTGGTGGACAGACCACAGCACCAGCATCAACTACTTCTGCCCACACCAACAGTCAGCTCCTCCTTCAGGCTCAGCTTGCTCCTTCCTTCTCATTCAGACATGAGGACTCCTTAGGCTTCAAGGACAAGGCGGGCGGCTCTTATTCTAGATCAGACTCCATGTAATGCACCCTAATGTCTGGCAAGCTGGCGGTCAGGGAGACACCAGCTGTGGTTGTATAGTAGTCCTCTGAGTACTTTGTGGACCATCCCCTCCTTGATCAGAGAGAACTTGGAACTGGAACTTGAACAAGTGACTTAACAGCTCTCCCTTTTATACAGGGTTGGCAGATAGGAAATGTGGGTTGTCTTTCTGCCCTTTAGGACAGGTTTGATTTGGTTCTCTTTTCAGGTGTCCTTCTCAGGCTGTCTTCTAGACTCAGCCTTTGTCTTGAATGATGCCCTTCACAGCAGTAACATCTCTAGGCTGGAGGCACAAACACAGGCACAAAGAGGTGTGAGCAGTCTGCACCTAACTATCACGCTGCCAATAGTCATCCCTGACAGTGTTTGGAAAATCTCCCTTTCTTTATGAAATCCGGTCGCAAAACTTTAATATTTTATGACCAACTGAAAGAAGGTGGTAACACATTCACAAATTAGGAAGGGGTCCCAAGGGACCTCTTCCCCTTTGTGAATGTTGAAAAAAACGTTTTTTAGGAATAGGCAGTCAAAAATGGGTTTAATTGTCTTTTTAAAACAAATTGCTTATTTAAAAGCAATCACAGACATGGTGGTCCGCTGACTCTAGCAGGCCACCATTCCTGTGGTAGTGGCCAATCATAGTGGGTCGCAATTTGGTACCTACCTCATGAACATTGGTGAAATATGTCCAATTGCAACCCACTATGATTTGGTATTTTGTGAACTGACCTATTACCAGATGGGTCTGTTAGCAAAATCAAAAGCGAAGTCCAATATATATTGGGGTTCAATGACAGGAATCGGAAATTTATGTTTTTTCCAGACATTTTTCAGTGGATAAATACCATTCTCTGGTACAGGCAAATCATTTATGTTTTTTTATGCCAACACTCCACTGAAGCATTGCAACCTTTGTTCGGGTGTTAATACAAACCTTATGAATCTGGCAATCATCTCTTAAATTTTGATACTTGTTTCAGTGGTGTTTAGTCTAGTAGAGTCAACATCTTGCAACTTATTTCATCGGAGGAAATGATAAAAAAATTCACCAAAAGTCAAACACCCAGGTGGTCCAACAGGATAGACTCTACAAGCTGCCCTAAGAGACAGAGCAAACCTTACTGCCTCTAGCAACTGTAATTAGCATCAGAATTAGGGGTAAATGCAGTCAATTCTAGTGGCAGAAAGGGTGTTGTAGTGCCAAAACCCTCCCACTTACCACTGTTGAGGAATTTGGGTGAATACAGGAACTGATGGTAGCACAAAGGACTGCCGCTTCCAAGGTGTGAACCTTCTTTTTCAAGCGGAAATCCCAAATATGGGCACAAGTGACAGAAAACCCTTCATTCTGCTTAACTCCTGATGAAAGAAAACTGAGGGACTTCTAATCGCCACTGCCATCCTGTGACTGAAAACGGTCTCCAATGATCATCTAGCTGGCCTCCTGTTTGCTGGTGCAAGTGCACAAAAAGCAAAAGAGCTGTCTCCTCTGAATAATATTCTGCTGGACAGCTGTGGGTAGATTGCTGAGGTCCTAGAGAGAATCCTTGCATGGAGAGATATTTGGTGACTAAAAGCCTACCCGAGGACTTGCTGGAGGTAGGAAGTCTAGGAGTAGCATTCCCAGCATCAAGAAAAATATGCTCATGTTTTCCAACTTAAGGCAGCTGCAACAACATTGAGAGACTGTTTATGAAAGGTGAATTTTCGGTGGGCAACACTTCCAGGTCCATCCCTCTCAGAACTGTGAAGAGAAAAGCTTTGCTAGGACCTTATGGTGAAAGTATTCCATCTTGTGAAACCCTGTTCCTTCACTGGTGGATATTCCATTGGGAAACCCATATATTTAGGAACATGGGACACAAGGTAACAAGGAAAAACAACTTTCCCATGTTGTATACTCAATCGTGATGTTGGGATGACGATAATAAGAAATCAAAATTAATCAAAGAGATGGAATGCACATATGTGCATTTTTACCCCTATGGACTGGCTATTAAGACTATCTTGTTGCCAGACCCTGGGATGCTACAAAGTCAAGCTATGGCCCATATCGGTTGGTCAATTTGTGAAGAAATGTCTCAAAATGGAAATACTAATGTAAGGTTTCCTGCACACTTGCCTCTACCACAATAAATATTTGTTTGCCTTGAGGAAGGTGTTGTTTTTTTTGGAGTTTTTTCACACAAACATGCGTCAACACTAGTTGTGTAACCAAGGGAAGGAGATGCACAATGGGGCTGTAAAAAGAGAAGGAAATAATTGGAGAATATTTGCTTACTTTGATCCGTTGGTTGCAGATGGGGCCCAACGGCAGTTACTTTTGGGGACTGGCACTTATATTTTTTTCCTCATCAGCCTTTGACACAGAGCAAGAGGCCGAAAATCACAAAAGGCGAAAAGAGGGAGGAAGCCAAAGACGGAAAAAACGTGACAAAGGGGGAGAAAGTAAGAACCTGCATGAGAGAGAGAAAGGGGCAGTGTGTGTGGGGGGTCAATTAAAGATGCAACATATGGAAGCAAGACTACCCAGCCTTGGCATTCACCACACTGACACTCAATAGCGTAGCCTGCAGACTTCAGAACAAAACATTGGGCCTAGCACTTTTTGATTTGTAAGTTAAGCACTGGTTTTGGCTTCTATTGCGATGTAAATGGAGGAGGAGTGTAATAACAATGCTCAATGGTAAAATCCTGAGTGCTAATTATTTCTATTGAGTAAGTGAATTTGAATATTGGGCATGTGTATGAAAGGATGATGACTGCAGTATGAGTTTGGATGACCTATTTTGTGGCTAAATATATATATATATATCATACTTAGCCACAAAATATGTCATCCAAACTCATACTGCAGTCTTCATCCTTTCATACACATGCACAATATTCAAATTCACTTACTCAATAGAAATAATTAGCAGTCAGAATTTTACCATTGAGCATTGTTATTACACTATAAATATATATATATTTTCAATGAAAAAACAGGTTGAGGATAAGTTATAGTTGGAAAACTTTATTAATAATTTGTTTACGAAATCAACTTAAACTACACAAAGATTCTAAATTCTAAATTTATAGGTGTAACTTAAAGTTATAATTTGCTCCCCACCCAAAAGTTACTATGGCTTGTGCATCTCTTTACACAGTGAGCTCACTGTTGCAAATTATAACACCTACCAAGCTTAGCGAGGCACGACATCCTTTATTACTGTGGTCCTAAGGCAGGACTGTGGTTGTAGGCAAGTACTTGAAAAGTGATGAGCCTGGCTTTTGAGCACCACACCATCATAGTGTAGAAGGAACACCTGATGAGTACAGATACCTACTTGTGAATGAAGGAATTGTTGTAAGTCAAGCAGCCTTCTAACCTCACTATGCTCGGGGTGTTAGTAGAATAAAATTATCACAATGGAACAGAGATTGGTGGCAAGAGAAAATGGGCCTCGTGTACAAAGTGGATTAACTGTTATAACTATAACTTTAGAATTTCTGATCTTTGTGTAGTTTACGATGGTTTTCTATGCAAATTATTATTAAAGTTTTCCTAACTATAACTTATCCTGAACCTTTGGTTTTTTCATTGAATTTACATTTAAAAAAAAATAAAAATGTGTTTTAGATCATAGAGTGGAGTGTTGTCGAGTGGAGTGTCATTGAGTGAAGTGTCCTAGAGAGCACTAGAGAAGAGTGTGGTAGAGTGTAGTGTCATAGAGTGTAGTGTCATAAAATGTAGTGCCATAGAGTGGAGTGCCATAGAGTGGAGTGTCATAGAGTCTTGTGTAGTAGAATGTCATGGCGTAGAGTGTCGTGAGGTAGAGCATCGCGGCGTAGAGTGTCGTGGCATAGAGTGTCATGGTGTAGAGTGCAGTGGCGTAGAGTGGTGTAGAGTGGGGTGGCATATCATAGAGCGGAGTGGAACAGCATAGAGTGAAGTGGCGTGTCACAAAGTGGCGGTTCTTAAAGTGTCTGAGAGTGGAGGGTTGTAAACTGAAGTGCTGAAGAGTGGAGTGGCAAGTCGCAGAGTGGAGTGGCAGGTTGTAGAGTGGAGTAGCATGTCGTACAGTGGAATGGCGTGTAGTAGAGTGGACTGGCGCGGCGTGTCATAGCGTGGACTGTTGTTTTATAGAGTGGAGTGGCATTTTGCACAATGGAGTAGGGTAGTGAGGCATAGTATGGAGTGGTGTACAGTGGAGTGTCGTAGAAAGTTGATTCATAGATTATCAGGTCACAAACTGTTGTGGTGTAGAGTGTCATGGTGTAAAGGAGTGGTGCAGAGTGGAGTGTTTTACAGTGGAGAGGCGTGTCACTGAGTGCCGTACAGTGCAGTAGAGTGGTGTACAGTGTAGTAGTGGAGTCGAGTGGAGTAGCGTGTCATAAAGTACAGTGGAGTAAAGTAGTGTGGAGAGGCATAGAGGGAGTTGCATAAAGTGTCATAGAGTTGAGTAGAGTGTCATAGAGTAGCATAGAGTGGAGTACAGGGGTGCAGAGGGGCAAAGAGTGGAGTGGTATAGCATGGAGAATGTAGAATATTGTAGACTGGATGGGTGTAGAGTGTAAGAGTGGAGTAGAGTGGAGTGGAATCAAGTGTGGTGGCATAGAGTGGAGTGAAGTGAAGTGTGGTACAGTGGAGTGGAGTGGAGTGGTGTAGTGCAGAATGGAGAAAAGTGTCAGAGTGGAGTGACATGTCATACAGTGTCATTGAGTGGAGTTGAATGTTGTAGAGTGGAGTTGCGTAGAATGAAGTGATGTGTTATAGAGTAGAGTGGAAAAGCATGTCAAAGGGTGGCGTGTCATAAAGTGTGCTATAGTGAAGGGGCACAGAGTGGAGTGGCGTAGAGTGGAGTAGCATGTCGTAGAGTGGAGTGGCATTTCATAGAGTGGAGTGGCGTGGAGTGTCGTAGAGTGGATTGGCGTGGACTGTCATGGAGTGGAGTGTCAAAGTGGAGTGGCGTGTCGTAGTGTAGAGTGGAGATGCTTGTTATAGAATAGAGTGGAGCAGGCTGAGTGGAATGTCATAGAGTGGAGTGGCATGTTGTAGAGTGGAGTGGCGTGTCGTACAGTGGAGTGGACTGGAGTGTTGTAGAGTGGACTGGAGTGTTGGAGAGTGGAGTTTCGTAGAATGGAGTGGTGTGTCATAGAGTGGAGTGGCAGGTTGTAGAGTAGAGTGGTGAGTCTTACAGTGTCATGGAGTGGAGTAGAGTTGAGGGGCATAGAGTGTTGTAGAGCGGAGTGGCATGTTAAAGAGTAGAGTGGAGTAGTGTGTTAAAGAGTGTAGTAGAGTGGAGTAGAGTGACATATAGTAGAGGGGCATAGAGTGGAGTAGAGTGCTGTAGAATGGAGTGGCGCAAAGTGGAATAAAGTAGAGTGCTGTGTCATACAGTGTTGTGCTGTGCAGTGTCTTAGAGTGGAGTGGCGTTGAGTGGAGTGGCATAGAGTGCAGTAGTGGAGTAGAGTGGAGTATTGTGTCATAAACTAGAGTGGCATGGAGTGGCGTGGTGTAGAGGGAGTTTTGAAGAATGGAGTAGAGAGGCATAGAGTGGAGTAAAATTAACTTCCAACCAAAAGGCACATTTAATGTACTTATAAGTCCCTAGCAAAGTGGTACTGCATGTACCTAGGGCCTGTAAATTAAATGGTACCAGTGGGCCTGTAGCGCTCCTTGTCCCACCTACTAAAGTAGCCTTCTAAAACATAACTCAGGACTGCCATTGCACCCTGAGTGAAGTTTTAAACTGCCATTTCGTCCTGGCAAAATAAACCTTTTGCCAGGCCCAAAACTTTCCTTTTAAAAACACAAAGGCCTACCTAGAGTAGGCCCTAAACAGTCCACTGGGCAGAGTGCATTGTATTTAAAAAGTAGGGCACGTGTTTTGAGGTTTTACATGTCCTAGCAATGAAAATCTTCTAAATTTGTTTTTCACTACTGAAACGCCTATCTCTCTCTTTCAATAACATTGGGTAACCTTATCACATTTAATAAGTGATAATTTGTGATTGAGAGAAGGTAGGGATGTCATGTTTTCACTCAAATTAATTGTAATTTAAATCCCTCTTCAATGATAAAGTCACATTTTTAGTTACAATTATGAAAATGCCTCTTTTAGAAAGATGGCATTTTCTTGTCCTAACCATTTGGTACCTGCAGCTTGTAACCTGGGTCACATGACTTGGTGTAATTGGCCTTTGAGTATTCCTCCCAGACAGTGAGACAAAGGGGAACTAGATTTTAGCAGGATGGGTCATACTGGCAGGATGAGAGGGGTGGATCTGTTCCCTGCCACAATTACATTTCAAAGGGGAGAAAGCAAAGATGACAAAGAACCTGCACGAGTGAGAGAAAAGACAGTGTATGTCTAGGGGTAAATTACAGAGGCAACAGTGGAATCAAGACTACACTGCCATGGTATTCACAACAATGACATTCAATAGCGTTGGTTGCTGAATTCTGGGAAAAACGTTGGGCCCTGGCACTTATTCATTTGCAAATTAAGCACTGGTTTTGGGTTCTATTGAGGAGGAGTGTAATAGCAATGCTGAATAGTAAAACCTTGAGTGTTTATTATTACTATTGAGTAGGTGAATTGTAATATTGTGTGTATGTATGAAAGGATGATGACTGTGGTATGAGTGTGGATGACTGGTGGATTGTGTAGCTAAGTATGATGCAGGCATATATGTACAATTTCTCACAAGATGTATATGCACTTCATGATTATTATATTAAAAAAAGAAAACTATGTTTTATATGATGTGGGAAGTTATTATTACCCTACCCTGAGTGGGCCTTTGATTAAAAACAAATCGCAGTATGGCGAGCGTATTTGATGTTTGTATAGACTGCTTTTCCCCTTTCCTGCAACTTTGCAACTTATATATCAGGGGTACCATGTCTCTATATTTAAAGGAGCCCTGGCTGGCTATAGCTCTCAGTCTTGCCTTGCTGGAGGATTTTGAGAGTCAAACCAGTGTCTAAGCCCAAATGTACTGCTTGGTACCATATCAAGCCAAATAATTCACTGAATGGCAAATTGTCCTCAGCGCCTATGAAATTCAATGTTGTCTCTCTGGGATCTTTATCAGGAGCTTGACATCAATATGTCCTAGATTGAGGATGTCTCATTGGCATCCTGTTTTGCTCCACTAAAGTATCTAGAGAAGCAGAGTAGGACAAAGTCACAAGGCAAAAACGTTGACTGGGCTCGGTTGATCAGTCAGGGGAATCAGGAGTTACAGGGCTCAAACTGTGACACCAAGAGTAATTCACCACTGAATTCCTGTGCCTGTTGTAACACTACATATCAAATTAAATTACCACATACTCCCATATAGCACTTGACTCTCAAGAGAAACGATGCAAAAATTCCAAGGTTAAGTTAAACAGAAGATCAAACTTAAGCACCCAAAACACAGTAAAACATGGTAACCTCACTTAATATCTATACTACCTAATATGTTCATCACTTCTGTTAGTGCTTTACATTGCACAACAAAAGGTTGAGTGCTACACTGTGGCAGAATGCTACGCATAGAATAAGGATATACAAAGAAAGCAAGAAATCACTACCTCCCTTCAAGCCAGAGTTCTTGCCCCAAACATTAATATAGTGACTAAGCAGAAAGAGCTATAGATACCGGTAACATTGCATCCTATCCCTAGTATCACTTGATTCTCTATGGTATGTTGAAGAGCAATCCAAGGTTTATCAAGGAAGTTGTGGGGGATAGATACTTAAAAACTTTGAAACACACACAGTATTACTAAATAAGGCTAGAAGCCTACCACTTCAGTCAGTAAATACTTTATTACATGAAACTTGCTGTAATAGATATATAATTCAATACTACACATAAAAGGATAATCAAGAAAGAAGCCCATAGTTATTATGCTCTTTTAGACCTGTAATTAGGACACCCACTGATAATAAAATATGGCCCATAAGCACTATAAAGTCCTTTAACATGGAGGCCTATGGCCAGTATTCTTCTAAAGATGGTGGTTGTGAATAGGCCCGGACAAAAAACTCAGCTCCGCTCGTACTGTTTTTTTTCCCGAGATTTGTTTTGGAGCTCGCACCATGATATTCTTGGGCCGCTAGCGAGCGCGAGAGAGACTTTGCGCCAGCTCGCACGGCTTCTGGCCGAAACGACGTCAAACTAGTGCCACTTGCAAACGCTCCCCTCGAGTAGCTTTTGTGCTCAAGAAGGGGCTAAATCTACAAAAAGAGGTTTTCAAGTGGATAATCTTCCCCATTGGACTGTTCGAGATGTTTTAGTGCAAGAAGCCCTTTTTTAAACTTTTTTTTTCAACAGGAAGAATGTGCCCCAGAGACTCCAACTTCCTGTTCCTGTCCAGCAGGCTGCTGCCAGTGCTTTGTCCATCTCCTTGTCACTTTTCATTTGGATTTGGAGCTGGAAGGATCACTCCCTTTGTCTGCTGCATATATACCATCGGATTTAAGGACTTTGTATTTGAGATTTTACAAGTAAGTTAAAAAACTCTTCTATAAGGGTGTTGTTTATTTGATAGAGGGCATGCACCAGTATTTATTTGTACTTTTATTCGAATTTTCTCATTTATTGTGGTGGTTGGTCTGCAGTTTCAGTAGGGGCCTAGTTATATTATTATTTTTGCATTTAATTTCTCTTCTTTTGTAAAGGAACAACGTTGCACAGGTCAGTACATTTTCTCCATGTTTGTTAAATTTGCACTGTTTATTTATTTTTACTATGTGGCCTAGTCTGCCAACGCGCCATTCAGTCAGTAGGCCCAGGCCAGTACTAGTCATGGGTGCATGAAACAACTGTTTCTGTGGCATATGTTGTTTTAAAACATCATTTAGGGCTGGAATGGCATTGTATTAAATGAAACCTCTGGTGAATTTTTTGTATTTCACGTTTTTTGTGTGCACAAAAAGTGTATATGTGGGGTAATATTTGATGCCTTGGGAGGATGTGTTTTCTTCATTGTTATTATGCCTCGTTTGTCTGGCCAGTGAGTGTGCTTGTCAAAGGCCACCATTTGTCTTTGCTCTACATTCCATGTTGCAGGGGCCATTTTGTGGAGTCTGTGTCCATAGGCTTGAATATATTCTCTTTGTTCCCCATGCCTCCTTTCTTGCTGTTGTTCTTTGGCCATTTGGCTGGCAGCCATTCTGTGCATCCAGCCAGTGTGCCTTTGCCATAGGCATGCATGTGTTAGTTGTTCCCAGTGTCTCCTTGCTTGCTGTTGTTGTTTGACCATGTGGTTGACAGCCGTTTTGTGCATCCAACCAGTGTGCTTTTGCCATAGGCTTGCGTGTGGTCTTTGTTCCTCATTCCTTCTTGCTTGCTGTTGTTTGACCATGTGGCTGGCAGCCATTTTGTACATCCACCCAGTGTGCCTTTGCCATAGACTTGCATGTGTTCTTTGTTCCCCATGCCTCCTTGCTGGCTGCCATTGTTTGACCATGTGGTTGGCAGCTTTTTGTGCGTCCACCCATTGTGCCTTTGCCATAGGCTTGCATGGATGGATCTGATATCAGTTTAATAATATGCTTAAGGATCACACAAATGTTCATTGAGGTAAGCCTGGTTCACATTATGGTACTGGAGGCCAAATGACCGATATGAAAAAACATGACACAATCTGGAGGGAGGAGAACCTTAAAAGAATTGCTGAATGTTGTTATGGTGGTGAAGGTGAGGAGAGCGGGGGAACATCAGCTACAAGTCCAATCACGGTGAGAGGTGATGATGAGGACACAGTGGGTGACATCCTCACGCAAAGCAGCCCTGTCCCCAGGAATGCGCCAGCAGAATCACCTGCCTCAGCGACTTCACAATGGCACAAGAAAACGCAGAGTCACATAGAGACACCACAGCATACAGTGACTGCCCCACTACCACTCACACTGAGTCTACCACCACCAACTTCTCATAAGTTGCCTGCATCAATGGCCCCAGAAAAGAAGAAAATACAGGCTAATATTATGGGCATGTTTAGGCAGGAGGGGCCCTACGACCGCAACCACCCAATGGCATGTTTGTACAATGGGAAGCTAGGAAAAATGTTAGTGCTTGACTTCCTCCCTTTTTTGTGTGTAAGGAGTGGGATTCTTAACATTTGTGGTAGACATCTGCCCGAAATGGAAGGTACCAAGTCGGACCTATTTTGCGAGTTGCTCTTCCAGCGCTGCATCATGATGTGCTGCAGTTGGTTGGACAAGATTTGCAGCAAAGTATTGTCCACACTATCCACCTGATGGCAGACATGTGGACCAGTTGTCAGGCGACTGATTCCATGTGCATCGCTGCACACTGGATCTCTTTTGCGGGGATAAAGCAAAAGCTATCTACAGGTCTTGGCCCTGAAGAAAGTTTTAAGAGCATTCAGCTGCATGCAACAGTAACCATGTTCGTCAAAGAGGAAATCACATACAGCTTCAAACACCTTGGACGAATTTAACAGCAAGGTGTCTCAATGGCTGCGACCCAGCGGTCCCAGGGTTGGATTTGTTGGCACGGACAATGGCAATAACATAGTCAAGATGCCAAAAACAGAGAGTCACCCAATAAAGCCAAAAGGGACTGGGTAGTTCAACAAACTAAAAACAGAAGGATCCCTTTTGTGCTAAGAAAGTTTTTTCTTAATCAATCAATCGTCTAACAGAATGCACTGTGCCAGAGGTATATCAACAAATATATTCATCTAAAAAACATGCATCAATCTCTTTCCTGTTATCTATTAAAATGATTTTATTATACATTTCTATATCAATACATTAATAAAATAATTATTTTGTGTTTGATTCATGAAAAATTTTCAACATGCATTCAAAGAATATATTTTACACATTGTCCTTATTCAATACAACATACACATAGTTAAATACCAATACAAGCCAAATCCTTGTTTAAATAAAAAAAAAAAAAAAAAAATTCATGTGCTTATTGTAATTAAACAAATGTCGACGTAGCGTTTCGATGGCTTGTCAAATCAGTTTCCGCCTTCCTCAGGACAAAATGAAATAATAATTCTTCATTCTTAGAACACGTTTTAAAAACAGTAATAAATCTAAAAAACAGAAACAAATAACACCTAATTAGATACGTGTCATAACTACATATACTACTCTGATCAGTGCACAACGTTGACAGCGTTTAGTTAATACTATTATGTTCATTTGACATATACATTTTCAGGAAATAGAAACAAATGTTGTATTTAAACAGAGGTGCCCACAATAGAGAATCCTCTAGATCAACTAGTCATACACAATGATTAATTTCGTATGGCTTGCTCTCTAAACCTGGGTTATCTTTACTTCCCCTGATTAATTACCTCTTGAGGTTATTAGTATCCTCATTATCATTGAGTTCGTAGATTATTTCAAATTATTTCAAATGGGGTCCTATGTAGAGGGTTTGACCTGTGAATTATAAGACCAAAGTTCGAATCACTCTTTCGTATCTAGGTTAACTACAGGTACTGAGGGTCCCCTCTAATTATAATAAAAACCTACTTAATTTTAGAAGCGCTACTCGATCAACAGTGGGCACATCAATTTTGCCTCCATCCGTTGTTGGACTATTATTCACCTATTAAAAACCACATGAAATATGGTCACTCTATCAATTCACAAATGAGGCGTGACCATAATAAATTACAGGCCACGACATAGTTTTAACTTACCCATCCCGTCTCATTATGTCTTTTATTCATATATGGGTCTTTTTAGGGTCCTATTCTGTACTTTAGACCGCCAATTCAGTTTCCAATCAATAAACGACTCCTGGTCTTGTGCGATCCAGGATTCCCTAGAGATATTATTGATTTATAGGTTAATTAAAAACATCGGATGGAGGCAAAATTGATGTGCCCACTGTTGATCGAGTAGCGCTTCTAAAATTAAGTTTTTATTATGATTAGAGGGGGCCCTCAGTACCTGTAGTTAACCTAGATACGAAAGGGTGATTCGAACTTTGGTCTTATAATTCACAGGTCAAGACCCTCTACATAGGACCCCATTTGAAATAATTTGAAATAATCTACGAACTCAATGATAATGAGGATATTAATAACCTCAAGAGGTAATTAATCAGGGGAAGTAAAGATAACCCAGGTTTAGAGATTGATTGATTAAGAAAAAACTTTCTTAGCACAAAGGGGATCCTTTTGTTTTTAGTTTGGTAACATAGTCAAGGCCATGGCAGACTGTGGCTATTTCAGGGTCCTGTGTTTGGTGCATTGCATCAACCTGGTTGTGCAAGACTTTCTAAAAAAGAAGACAAACTCAGCAATATACTGATCAGCTGCAGAAGAATTTGCACTAATTTCAGCCATTCTTTTGAAGCCCGGAAGCAGTTGCAAATTATTCAGTGTGCTAATAGAGTAGCAGTCAAAGCCCTGATACAGGAGGTGCCAACACATTGGAACTCAACCTATTACATGTTGCAATATCTGTTTGAGCAGTACAAGCAGATCAATGACTATGTCATTCAAAGAGGAGGGGATGCAATTGAGAAAGGTTTGATCATGCATGTGGACAAATGGGGCCTAGTCAAATGCCTGACACAGATGCTACTCCCTCTTGAGATTTTTTTACACAGGAAGTTAACAAGGAGGATGGTACAATAGGCCAAGCTATCCCATTGTTGCATCCTCTACAGGACCAGCTAAAGAAGGTGTTTGAAATGTTCACACTCTCAGCGAAAACACAGAAGCCCAAGCTTTGGTTGAGAGCTTAATCTTTCGCTTGGCTTGTGAAACAAAGCTGCAATGTGACATCATCTTGTCAAAAGAATACATCTATGCCACACTACTTGATCCACAGCACAAAACAATTCTGCCCACTTTCATTCCATTTTCTGAAGGGGATGCTTAAAATGCAAAAGGTGAATTGTTGAGCAAGCTGGAGACTTGGAAGTAAAACCGCTGGAACTTAAAGTCCCACTTCACAGTTCTGGGGTGCCGCCTTCAACTTCTAGAGAGGGCAGTCTTGTCTCACAGCAGCCAACACCAGCAACCAGAACACAGGCAACAACATGCAACAGAAGAATTCGGCCCAACCTCTGCATTGGATTGTATCAAATAGCAGGGCTTAAGTCAAGTGCAGAGGCAATGGCAAAAGAGGACGAGCAAGTGGCAACACCAATGACCATTTAGAGGATGTTCCAGGAGTATCTGGATGATCCAAAAGAGGTTCATGTGGATCAAAACCCATTGATTTATTGGTATGGGAAGATCCGCCAATGGCTAGAGCTCAGCAGTCTAGCAATAAAGTATCTGGCTTGTCTGGTACCCAGTGTGTCTGCTGAGCAGGTGTTCAGTGCAGCTGGTGTAGTTTTTACAGTGAGAAGGACCAGTTTCTTGCCTCAAAATGTGGAGAGATTGACCATGAACAAAATGAACAAACATTTCATACCGCACAATTACACAGTACCTGAAACAGCACAGGAGGAGGAGGAGGAAGATTGGGCAGAATCAAGTGTGTTAGCTGACCTACTTCTGTGTGAGCCACCTGAGTTCGATGATGAACTCTACTTCCCGAACTGAGTATGCCAGCACCACCATACATTTTTTAAAATTATTTCTCGTTTAACTTTGCAAAAAGAAAAGTTGTTAGTGGAGCATTATGTTTGTGTCAGATTTATGCTGCCCCACCATTTTTTCATCACATATATAGCCGGACTGCAGTTGGACCAGTGTGCAGAGAAGAAGCCTCCGCAATTCCTTCATGATATTGGAGACAATGCCTGCCTCCCTCGCATGCCTATCCTTTTTTGCATCACTTAGCAGGGCTGCCCCAGAAGATCGTTGATTTGCAAGAGTGCCAATGCCAAATTCCAATGTGTTGCCTGCGTCAAACATACAATTGTTTACCTACTACCTAACCTACCCATGCTTGGATTGGAAGCTATAACTGCAACTATTGCAACAATGAGTGAGGATTTATGTGGTGGCAGACATGAGGGAGAGTGTTCAATTAACAGCAAACTTGATTTAGCTGATTTTCAATGTTTGCGGCCTATGGGGTGATAATTTTTCCTGAAATTTATTGGCTTTTACAAACGTACTTAGCGAAAACCTGTATGGTCCACTCCTATCCTTCATTATTTCTTCACCTAGAAGGGCTGCCCAGAAGATCATTTGATTTACAAGACTGCCAAATTCCAATGTGTTGCTTGCATCAAAGAGGAGATACAATTGTGTACCTTCCACTGTCCTTGGATTGGAACTGGTAACTATTGCACCAATGAGTGCTATATTATTGAGTGATGAATCATGTGGTGGCAGACAGTGAGGGAGGGTGTTCAACTAATTTGTAATCTTGATTTTGATGATTAGCAATGTTTGGGGCCTGATGGGTGATCATTTTTCCTGAAGGTGATTGGACCTTTCACACATAGTGAGATTTACTTGCAGAGTCTGAGCATCCTAAGGAAACTGGCCATCCTAAGGAAAATAAAACCGTTCTTACCCCACAAAGACTTCAAGATTGCGGTGCCAGCCCTAGTGATCTCTAAACTGGATTATGGTAGCGCAACCCTCTGTGGCCTTTCTAGATCAAAGACGAAGCCACTTAGGGCCTCTCTCAACTCCGCTGCAAGGCTCATTACAGGCTCAAAACATTATCATCACATCACGCCTGAGTTGAAGTCACTAAATTGGCTCCCGTATGAAGCAAGGATACATCTAAAAAGTGCATGCATGACCCACAAAGCTTTACATTTCAACACCCCAATATATCTTGCGCAAAAACTTGAGCTTTCTAGGTGCTCTAGATGCTCTAGGGGCTCCAGCACTTTACTGCTCAAGCCACCAAAATTCCATAAAAAGAAAACCTACAATCGAGCATTCTCAGGTATTGCACTAAGAATTTGGAACTCCCTGCCACCTGAAATAAGACTGAATAATTCCACGGCTTCCTTCAAAAGGGAAGTTAAAGAGATACTACTGAAGGAATTTCTGGTCTAGATCCCCAATCACCCTAGGACTCGCTAGTTTACACTTGTCTTTATCTAACTGTTATGATCTGTTATGTTCGTTTCTTGTCTGGTTGTGCTATGGTTTCCACTTCTTGTACCTTCGTAGCTGCCAATCTGTAAAGCGCTCTGATACCCCATGTGGTCTTTATTCGCGCTATATAAAACTTTAAAAATAAGAGTCCAATCCTTTTTTCTAGTTCTTAAGAGACCAGACCAGTCACTTTATATAACAAACATAAACCTATACAAAATACTGCAATTCTGTTTCTCTACTTATTCTTCAACAGCAGTGCACTGCATGTCTATCTTGCTCGGGTCAGGACTTGGACAGAGTTAGTCAGAGTCAGGAGGAGGATGGAAAGACTCAGGGCGGGGCTATCTCATCAACAGCTAGAAGAAGGAAGTTATCAACTTCACAGGGAAACCATGACTCTGAGGCCTAGATTTTAGCTATGTGGAATGGAGAGATGTGTGTTGATTTGGGAAATACTGCTGAGTGTGTGTGTTGCACTAGTGGAAAAAGTAATACTCCTAGTCATCTTGTTTTTTGCTATGCCTCTGAGTCTTCTTAGTACACTCCTCATGAAGCTTACCTTTCTTCTGTCCTACTCCTTGACTCTTCAATACAGTTTCAATTTTACAATTTGCAGGCCTTCTCGTCTCCTGCATGAATGAAAGGCGAGAGTTGCGATCAGCACTCCTGCTTACCTACTGGACCGGTCCAGACAGGCACCCAAGAGTGACGGCCATTCCAGAGGAGAATGCAGATGCACCTCCCAGTATGGCAATAAAGTATAATTTTTCTTTCAACAATCATATTTTTAGAACTGGGTGGGTTCAATTCACTCCTCCATAATTTGATGTTTTTTAAACCTAGAATATAGAACATTTAGATATCTGATAACTTTGGTCTCTGGGGCAGAAGGACTGTTTGGAATGCATTTAGCTGTACTGTGTCATACTCATTCCTTCTTTTCCTTCCACAACAGATTGATGATGATGATGTGCTGTTCCTTGCCCTGATGAATCTTGTTCTTGTGTTGTGTTTGTCTTTGTCACAGCTTCCCCCAAATCCCCTTTCCCATCCATTCTTCAAACCCCTAACCCTCTTCCCCCAAGCTGGTTCATTATTTTGGAGGTGTGTCTTAATATACACCAAATAGTTTACACACTTGGTGAGACGGATGTGGTTAAATGCAACACCAACTCAATGCAAGATCTTCTATTACCGGAGCAATTGCCCATACCAGCCCCACTTACACAACCACTCATAAGTAAGAACATTATTCCTCAACATCATCTTTCAGGTCTTTGTTAGGCATAAATAAAATGCTTAACCTTTGTCGACTACTGAGTACAGACTTTGAGTGCATTTTCCCTGACTTGAGAATTTCATAACTTTGGCTTTCAAATTCCATGCTCACCATTGCTTAGAATAATCTACTATAGGGCATTTTTGTTATAATATGTGGTATTCTTTGATTTGTCATGGAGGTAGTAGTCTGTCTTCAGTCTTTCTAAAGCTATAATATGAATGCATATGTATGACCTTCTAACTCTCTGTTTCACTTTCAATTTAGTTGCCTGTGATCCTTTTAATTAATCCTGCAGTTGGAGATCACCTAGATGGGCGTAGGACCACGCTGTGATGCCATCCCTGTTAGCACACTACCACTACCATAAAGAAGGCACCTTGGGAAAACCTCCAGTAAGGTGTTGGAAGATTGACAGAGGGAGCAGCCACTAGCCATCACTTCATCTATTTAGGTAAGAGAACTATGGGGTGAAGTCAACTACTTTACTTAGTACGTAACTAACTTGTACTGCAGAGGAGATAACTATAAGTAATTGTTTATCTATGTTTCTGTAGGCAATATAGGTAATGGCAGCATACCCTCCTAACTGGCATACACTTTGAGAAATACATTAAAAAAATAGGCTTGCAAAAAGGCAGCATGGCAAAGTAAAAGTAAAACAGAAAAAAATAACTTCAGGCATAAAGTATGATATGAAAAATATTTTTCCCTTTATTTTGATAGGCAAGAAAAACAAAATGCCCTCTCTACCCACAACAGGCCTACCCCTCTCCCCAAACAAATCAACCCATCCCCAACCAATGTCTAAAGAAGAAAAAGTCGAAAACACCCGGTCCCAACTCCCTTCCCACCCTCTCCACCCACAACAGTACCTCCCACCAAAACAACATTTTTTAAAAAAAAAAGGCTAGAAGAGGGCATTGTCAATTCTGGTACGTAGCTGGTACAGACTTTGCTCGATCCTCCCCAAACGGCTCTCTAAACGGCTCTACAAATGGTCAGTCCGTTGCAGGATGATGTGCTGGAATGAGCCGGAGGGGTGGCCACTGGCAGCAGTGGCAGTTAGGGACCCTAGCTGGTGATGTTGATGTGATGGCCATGAGGCTGTGGCTGCCATGCTGAACTGGGGCCTTGGTCAGAGGCAGCTACTTCCGCCTCTTCCTCCTCCAGGGCCACCAGTCGTCGGTACTCTGACTTGATGTTCTCCAGCCTCTGCCACCATAGCCGGGCCGCTATCTCCTGCCTAGTTGGTAGTAAGCCTGGGCGTAAAACTCCGCTCCGCTTCCAGAATTTGGCAACTCGGCTTTCTGCAGAGAACGCAAAGTTACAGATAAACTCCACACTCCGCAAAAGAGCAGTTTTTTTTATTAGCACGCTCGAAATGTCCTATCATGCATGCAGGAGTGACTTGCCGGGTGCTCGTGATCACCCATGCAATTTTCAGGGCTGTTCCTTGGCGCCATGAGATTTGCTAGCCGACCGCTTGCGCCCCCGAGATTTTGAGGTCGCCAACACGTCATTCGGGCAGATGTTTTCTGCTGTATGCAATCCCGAAGGTGCGGGATCTACCACAGTTGCAATCTGGGGAAGATTCTTCCTTGAGAAGCATCAAAACCTTCCCAAAATGGTGATTTGGAGTTTAAAACCTCCTCGTATGGTCATTTGGCATTGTTTTTTTCTTTGAGTAGTCCTTTTTTTTAAAAACTTTTTTTCCAACTGGAAGGAAGTGCCCCAGAGTCTCCAACTTCCTGTTCCTGTCCAGCAGGCTCCTCCCAGTGCTTTCTCCATCTCCTGGTCACTTTTCATTTGGATTTGGAGCTGGAAGGATCACTATTTGTGTCTGCTACATATCCCATTGGATTTAAGGACTTTGTATTTGAGATTTCACAAGTAAGTTGAAAAACTGGGGTGGTTTGTTTGACTGGGGCCATGCACCAGGATTTATTTGTCCTTTCAATAGATTTTTAAAATTTATTGTGGTGGATGTCCTGTTGTTTCAGTAGGGGCCTATTTATTTCTTTGCATTTCATTTTTCTTCTTTTGTAAAGGAAAAATGTTGCACAGTTTATTACAGTTTCTCCATATTTTTTTAATACATTTGCAATATTGATTTAATTCACTATGTCTCCTAGTCTGCCAATTGGCCTTCCAGACAGTAGGCCGAATGCTAGTCATGGATGCATGAAACAACTGTTTCTGTTGAATTTGAAACATCATTTAGGCCATGGATAGATTTGGATTGAAATACAAAATGTGTTTTTTTGTGGGATTTCACTTTTTTTCCTGCAAATAGTGTATAGGTGGGGTAATGTCTTTAAAGGATGTGTTAATTTTCATTTTTGGCATTTCTGAATTAATGCTGTGTTCTCTGTTTTATCATGCTCCTTTGTCTGGCCAGTGTGTGTGTGTGTGTGTGTGTGTGTGTGTGTGTTTGCCATAAGCCACCATTTGCCTTTGTTCCACATGCATGTGGCCAGGGGTCAGTTTGTATAGTCAGTGTCCATAGGCCTGCATGTGTTCTTTGTTTTCCAGGCCTCTTGTTGTGACAATTTGGCTGGCGGCCATTTTGTGTATCCAGCCAGTGTGCTTTTGCCATAGGCCTGCATGTCTTCTTTGTTGTGGCCATGCCTTCTTGCTGGTTGTGGTGACCTTGTGGCTGGCGGCCATTTTGTGTAGCCAGCCAGTGTGCTGCTTGACCCATAGGCCTGCATGTGTTATTTGTTTTCTAGACCTCTTGCTTCTTGTTGTGACCATGTTACAGGCAGCCATTTTGCGTAGGCAGTCAGTGTGCATTTGCCATAGCCTTGCATTTGTTTGTGGCCATGCCTCCTTGCTGGTTGTTGTTGTTGTTATGCATGTAATTTTTCTTATTTTGTACAGGAAAAATGTTGCACAGTTTAGTACAGTTTCTCCATGTTTTCTAATACATTTGCAATATTCTTTTAGTTTAATTCACTATGTGGCCTGCATATGTTCTCTTGTGACCATGTGGTTGGTAGCCACTTTGTGTAGGCAGCCAGTGTGCTTTCCTCAGAGGCCTGCAGGTCTTCTCTTTGTTCCCAATGTCTTCCTGCTCAATGTTGTTGTTGTTGATGACCATGTGGCACTGGCTGGCAGCCATTTTGTGTGTCCAGCCAGTGTGACCCTTTGCCATAGGCTTGCATGGATGGTTGAGCAATGAAATGGCAGTTTAATAACTTATTATTATATCTTTGAGGATAACTTCACTTATATATTTTATTTTATTTTAATATTTTTCAATTTTTTTAATTCAATTGGTAAATTATATATATTTTCTATTTTTTTCAACTTACATTGTTTTTTTTTCATTTTATTTTTTTAAAGATTTTTTTGTTCATACCATTTTCACTACATCTGGCACAAATCAACCCCATGTCTGCATTCATTGTCTAAGGATTATTCCTTACATTGTCATTTGTCAGCTGCACCTCCCTGAGTGCCACATCCCACACGAGTGACGTCACGTGACGCACATAAAACAAACAGTTACATCTGTATGTTGCTGTTGTTTTTTGATCTCTCTTATCCTTCCTGAGTGTACAGTCAGTCACCATGAAAGTTTATGTTGGTGGGATTTTCCGTTTTACGAATAAATACACTGTATTGTTAATTATCAAAAAGAGTAACCAGTGATCACACTAAATGATATTGTGTTTGTCTGTACTATTAATTGAACTGCAACAATGCCACGTGTCACTGATGTCTTTGCTTCTTTTCTTTTAGGTGCACAAGAGACACCATCACCCACAGCACTGCTATAAAGAAGGCCTGTGCACGACGTGACGCATGACCCACACATCACAAACATCTCTTCAACTTGTGAAGCTAAGTGCCACTGCTAACTGACAGCTTCAAGATGGCACCAAAGAAAGGTGCTACCAAGAAAGTGGCCAGTGAGAAGAAGAAGGAGCTTACCACCACCAATGGTATGTCAATCCGATCTTTTTTGGAAAAAGAAAACTGTGCCTGCCGCACCGGCCTCTGGGGAACAAGCTGGGTGCAGCACCCCCACAAGAGTGGACCCAACCCAATCTAGGCCCAAGCCCATGTCTGTCATAGAGGCAGCCAGTCTCATCACGGCAACGCAGACGAGCAGTGATGTTGAAATTGACTTATCGCAAAGTAGTACCCAATCGCTGCAGGAAACTCAGAGAGGTGGACAACAATAACAGCCGCACCACCAATAGTAGTTCCTCCCGAAGTAGGAGCAGTTCAAGACATTAAGCTTCATGCTGAGGAAGTAGAGGAAGCTGCTCTTTCAGAAGATCCATTATCTTCCAGATCTCCAGCTAGAAAAAGGAGAGTTAGTGGTGCATCATCTTCTTCTTCAAGCCCCATTTCTGATGATCTGGACACCAATTGGATCCCGCCTCAGTCTGACAGTGAGACACGCCATGAGACAAGGCTAGGGAAAAGGAAGGTTCCAGAAAGTCTTAGAATTATGAAGGTAGATGTAGAAGAGCAAGATGACTACGAGCCCATCATCATGGATGTTAGCCTAGCCCCAGTGGAGACCGGCATTACCACATCCCAACTTGTTGACAGGGATGTGGCACCACAGATACCATCACCACCAGCTGCAATATTTGCAAAGTACCTGCAGTGACCTACATCCACAACCACCTCAGTAGAAGTAGGCACTGCAGAGAGTCAAATGTCAAAACGGCCACCTACTGCCAGTTCATGCGACATTAGCACCAGCATCAGAAGGTTGAGCTCCACAGTTTGGGACATATTTTCGGTTAGCCAGAAGGAGGTGAACATTGCCATATGCTCCCTTTGTGGAGCAAATGTTAGTCGGGGTAAGCTTGGTACAAACTATGGTACTGGGGGCCAAACAACTCATTTGAGAAAGTACCATACGATCCGTTGGGAGGCGCACCTTAGAGGCTAAAAACCTGCAAGTGTTGTTGGTGAAGGGGGTGAAAGCCGGCTGAGCAGGGAATCCGAATCCGATCCAATCATGGTGGAAGGTAAAGAAGAGGAAGACATTCTCATTACGCAGAGCAGCCCTCTCCCCAGGAGTGCAGTAGTATCGCCCACATCTGTAACATCACAATGGCACAAGACTCAAGTCGAGATACCAAGGCAAGAGAGGACAGTGACTGCCCCGCTGAAAAGTACCTTGAGCCTACCACCACCTGCTCTCCAGAAGTCACCTGCATCAGTGGCATCAGAAAAGAAAAAAATCCAGGCTACTATTCCTGCCATGTTTAGGCCGGAGGGGCAGTATGAACGCAACCACCCAACGCCACATTTGTACAACGTGAAGCTGGCTAAAATATTAGCGCTGGACCTCCTCCCTTTTGCTTTTGTGGAAGGGGTGGGTTTTCTTGAATTTGTGGCAGCCATCTGCCCAAAATGGAAGGTTCCCAGCCAGTCCTATTTTGCCAGAGTTTGCTGTTCAGCACTACATCACAATGTTCTTGGAATTGTTTGCACAAGCTTTGCAGCAGATTGCTGTTCACAGTATCCACCTGACAACAGACATGTGGACCAGTTGCCAAGTGACTGAATACATGTGCATCACTGCACACTGGATCTCTTTTGTGGGGGCTAGAGAAAATATATCCGTAGGTGTTGACACTGCTGAGATTTTTAATGCTGCTCGGAAGCATGCAGCAGTAGCCATGTTCCCCATGGAGAAATCCCATACAGCTGCAAACATTTTGGAAGACTTTAACAACAAGGTATTGGAATGTCTGTGACCAAGAGGGCTTAACATTGGATTTGTTGCAAGGGCAATAGCAGTAATGCAGTTAAGGCCACGGGTGATGGTGGCTATTTCAGAGTCCTGTGTGTGGCGCACTGCATCAACATCATTGTTCAGGACTTTCTCAAAAAAGAAGACCAAGTAAGCAACTTACTGTCCACCTGCAGAAGAATCTGCACTCATTTCAGCCATTCATTTAAAGCCCAGAAACAGATGAGGGTCATTCAGCTTGATAATAGAATGCCAGTTAAAGCACTCATACAGGAGGTGCAAACACGTTGGACCTCGACTTTTAATGTGCTTGAACGCCTGTTTGAGCAGCACAGACCTCTCAATGAATTTAGTCATGCAAAGAAGGGATGCAACTGTGAAAGGCATGATCATTGAAATGGACCAATTGGGCCTAGTCAAATGCCTGACAGAGATGCTGCTATATTTAGAGGTGTTCACACGGGAAGTCAGCAAGGAGGACAGTACCATGGGTCGAGCTACCCCATTGTTGCACATGCTACAGGAACAGCTAAAGTAGGTGTCTGCAATGTACATAGGTGTGGAGGAAAATAAAGATGCGTATGACTTGGTGGAAAGCTTAATCCTTCGCTTGCCTGCTACTACAAGGATGCAAAGAGACATTGTGTTATCCAAACATTACATCTGTGCCACAATTCTTGATCCACGGTACAAACCATTACTGTCCACTTTCATTCCTTTTTCAGACAGGGATGTTGGAAAATACAAACCATGGATAGCTAAGCAAGGCAGTGAGCTAGAAAAAGAACAGCAGAGAATTAGAGGCCCACTCCTCCCTGGCACTAGTCCTGCGGGCCACCCTTCAAGTTCAGAGCCTGAGGGCAGTGCTGTTGGCTCACAGTAGCCAAACCAACAACAAGAACACCATCAACAACTGTCAGGACTCGCAATGAGCCCTGTCCTGTTTTTCACGGGTCTGCGCTGGTGCCGCTCAGCCTTGGTGATCAGGAGACTACATGTCCCATGAACACTAGCGGCGGCATGTCATGCATGCAGAGCAACGGAAGGTATTTGCGCGCACTTCCGCCCCTGCGGCGCTGCCGAGTATTCTGTGTGCTGGAGTTAGTGGAGGTACGCTTGGCGTCTGCACCTTTCTGTGGTTTTGGAGACCCAGCGCGGAGCTCATCGTCAAGAGCCCCGGTGCGGGGACTCATTCCAGGAGTTCCGGTGAGGAACTCAATTGTTGGAGTCTCGGTGTGGGACTCGGTTCGGGAACCTGGTGCAGGAACAAGTCCAGGTCCGGTAAGGGTGCGGCTGCACCACCACTGTTACCTGATCTATTTTTGTTCTATCATTTAGCGAGAGTACGTATGAATGTACACTGGGACTACTCTCGGGAAAAGGCATCCCATACGTACATGTGTCGGATGCGAGTTTTGATTGACCTCGCCTATTTGAACCCATTGCGCTAGGTGTTCCTCCTCGTTGGTGAGACACACGTATGTGGTCTCTTGCGAGTTGTAGGGCTATCAGTGCGGGGTGCAAGGCGTGAGTGGGACACATCTCCTACAGACCACTTACTGGATAAGTACATTGCCGGTAGACGCTAGTGAAGCGCGTTTTCCCTCACATTGGAGAGTTAAAGGCATCCTTTGACTCCTGCGGAGGGGAACTTCTCCATTGGTCAGAAACATTTCTATTTTCTGATGTGAGTTTCCTTGCGCCATGTCAGACAGTAACCCGGCTGGGTGAGAGTGTACAGAATTAAGATATTTTACAAAGCACTGATCAGAAGCTACTCTAAATGTTATACCCTTGAGGAATTTACTTCTACTCAAGATATTGGGTCTCACTAACTTTATTTTTGTACTGTGTATTCTACTAGCAGGGCATAGTGGTTGAGCCAGGTTCGGTCTCTTACATCCTCTGTGAAGCAAGACCCAATGGGAACATGGGTATGTGCACATTCGCTTACTGCTTGAAAGAGGGAGACGATGTTGCAATACTAATAGAGAGGAACACACAGGCGTTATGTATAACAGTGTGATATTTTCTTTTCTGTAGTGCCTAATATTGTACCGTGTATCATCTGGGTTTTACACTTGCCAGCCTTCTGTTCTTGGAAGGTACATGTTGAGCTGGATCAACTAGACGGAACACTTCGTTATTTTCCTTTACAGGTAGTTCCTTTATTTGTGTTCCCATATTGTTATACAGGAGGGAGGTGAGTAGTTTGCTAGTAGATGTTAATTGATTACTTTGATTTCGTGTCATTTCAGGTCTCCTTCCCCGCTGTCCCCTCCCTTTCCTTCCCTCGCTTGATCGCTCCACTGATCTGCGCTATAACAGCACTCAGACTTGGAGCTATCGAGAGGTGGACCATTTAAGAGCATCGTTCCGATCCCGAGGAGTTGAGGAGCCCGACAGAATACTCGGCCCACGGATTTAACTCCTCCTGATCGTATTCTCTGCTCGGACATGGCTACCCTTGAGGATGTGTTGGCCGCATTACAGGTGGTCCAACAAGAGCTGTCGGCTTCTAGGCTAGAAACCGCGGCGTTACAGGCCAAGGTGGACCGCATACAGCGAAACCCTTTTGATGTCGGGGGGGGGCTTCACTTTATCAACCTCCTCCTATTACAGTAGAAGTGCCCACACCTATCCCTTTAGCTCCCCCTGAAAGGTATTACGGTGACGCAAATAAGATACAAGTGTTTCTTACCCAAATCATGTTACACTTTAATTGCAAGGCCAAAGCATTCAACACTAACCAGGCACGTGTGGCGTTCCTCATATCTTATTTGGCGAGGATGCAGCTTTGTGGGCGGTCCCATTAGTGCAGAGGGATGACCCTCTCCTTTATGATTGGGAGGCTTTTAGGGTGGAATTCGAGAACATCTTTGATCGAAGAACCCACACACTTTCCGCAGACCATGAATTGCTTGAGCTTAGGCAAGGGAATAAAGAACTAGTGGTATACCTCACCACTTTCAGAAGGTTAGTGGCAGAAACTAAATGGCCCGAGGAAAAGCAGTTTGCAATATATTATCAGGGGCTGAGGGATGAGTTGAAGGATATAATTGCACAGATCGATCCACAACCAACCTCTTGTACCGATCTCATCAACCTGACGTTGAGATTGGAACACCGAATGAGCGATAGGAAAGGCGACACTCTGAGAAAGGAACGGCTACCCCCAAGGTTCGAACGCCCTCGTTCAGGTGAACACCCGCGAACCAATCAGGAACCAATGGAGATAGGTACTGTGAGAGCTTCTCTAACCTCCGAAAAGAGAGAGAGATGCGTAGGAAGAATGGTCTATGCCTCTATTGTGGGAAAAAGGGGCATTTTGTCAGAGATTGCTTACAAAAACCCCAAACTAACAGAGGAGGATTCAGGAAAAGTGAGATCAGCACTACCAAGAAGGATACGGAAAACTAGGAGGCTCGAGAGCAAGTAGAGGGGAACCCTCGAGCACAACACACCTACCCTCTTTGAGTACTGCAGACAAGAAACACTTCTTTTATATCCCGATCATGATGAAGATCGGGGAGGATTGGAAAGAGTCTCGGGCCTTGGTTGATTCAGGAGCGACGGGCACTTTCATTGATGAATCCGTAGCCACGACAATGGGGATAGGGCTACTCAAGAGAACCATTCCGGAAACCGTGAAAGCAGTGGATGGGCGTGCTTTAGAATCCGGACCTATCCGCTATGTATCCGATCAGTTGGAAGTTCTGTACAACCAGGAGCACTGGGAACTCATGGACTTCAACGTCATTAAATCTCCCCAACACAGGATTATATTAGGTCTCCCGTGGTTACAGAAACATAACCCGACTATAGACTGGAGAAACAAAACATTACTTTTCAACTCCGGGTTTTGCATTAACCATTGTTTCTGCCAGCATGAGCTACCCTCACAAGCTTTATCCTCATGTCATTGGATTGCCACCGCTGCGGAGAAAGACATAGTATTACCTGGCCAGTATTCCAAATATCAGGACGTCTTTAATGAAATACAGGCTGAAACCTTACCACCTCATCGACAATATGATTGTCAGATAGACCTCATCCCGGGAGCTGTGGTGCCATGTGGCAGGGTTTACGCTCTTACAGAAAAAGAGAATGAACACCTCCGTCAATACCTGGAAAAATACTTGGAGCTAGGTTTCATACGCCCCTCTAAGTCACCCGCAGCTTCTCCTTTGTTCTTTATTCCTAAGGCAAACGGGGAGCTCCGCCCCTGTATCGATTTCAGGGCTTTAAACGACATAACAGTCAAGAACCGATATCCACTACCGTTGATTCCTGTTTTATTGGAACAAGTAAAGAAAGCAGTGATCTTTACTAAGCTGGATCTCAAGGGGGCTTACCATCTGGTCAGGATGAGGACCGGAGACGAGTGGAAAACCACCTTTAAGACCCAGTATGGGCTATATGAATATCTGGTGATGCCCTTTGGCCTCTGTAATGCCCCAGCGGCGTTTCAGTTCTTCCTAAATGAGGTGTTACGCAAATACATGGACAGGTATGTGATCGTCTATATCGATGATATTTTGGTCTATTCGTCCTCTGAAGAACAACACGTACACCATGTCAGCACGGTCTTACAGGCGTTGAGAAACAATCACTTATACTGCAAGCTTAGCAAGTGTGAGTTTCACGTTGATATCGTTGAGTTCTTGGGAGTCATGCTTACGCCTAGAGGGCAAGTTCTGGCGGAAAGGAAGGTTCAAGCTGTGAAGGAATGGCCAGAGCCTCAGAATGTACGTGATGTACAATGCTTTTTGGGGTTCGCAAACTTCTATAGAAGATTTATCAATCAATTCTCAAAAATGGTGAGCCCCATTACCAAGCTGTTACGTAAGAAGAACAAGTTCTTATGGTCAGAAGAAGCCCAATTCGCTTTCGAAGAATTAAAGAATGCCTTCATATCAGCTCTTGTTTTGGTATATCCCAATCCCGACAAACCCTACATCGTAGAGGCAGACGCTTCCGAAGTGGCCATCGGGGCAGTTTTATCACAACGAAACGAAACCACAGGGCAGATGCATCTTATAGCCTTCATGTCTCGGAAACTGAATGAAGCAGAGAAAAACTACACTATAGCCGAAAAAGAACTGCTGGCTATCAAGGCGGCTTTTTCCGAATGGCGTCATTTCCTGCTAGGAGCCAAAGAGACTGTGACTGTGTACACAGACCATAGAAACTTACAGTTTATGCGTTCAGCCAGGCATCTTACACCAAGACAACTATGTTGGATGTTATTTTTTGAAGAATTCGATTTCATTGTAACATTCAGACCAGGAAAAGAGAACAAAAAAGCAGATGCCCTTACTAGACAGGAGTCTATCAGAGATGAGGAGGAACACCAAGAACATGCTATCATTCCTCCGCAGAGAGTAGTCGGTGTCATACAGACGACTAACTTCTTACAAGAAGTGGCGAGGGGATCTCGGACCAGCGAATGGAGAACATGGCTGAAACATCATAGAGAATGGAAAGGCAAACAAGGCATCTTCGTCAAGGGGCATATGATGCTGGAACCCACAAAGGCTTTACAGAAGCAAGTCTTCCGTTGGTGTCATGAAATACCTAGCGCTGGGCATAACGGATTAGCAAAGACTTTGGAACGTGCTGGCAGACAATTCTGGTGGCCTACCATCAGAAAAGACATAGCTGTATGGATCAAAACATGCGAAACCTGCATGCAAATGAAAACGAACCATGCTAAATCACAAGGGTTGCTCCAGCCTCTACCTACACCTAACGTTCCCTGGGAGAACATTTCCATAGATTTTATTGTAGGTCTCCCCAAAGACCAAGGCTATACCATGGTCTTAGTAGTGGTAGATTACCTTACTAAGATGGGGCATTTCATTGCCTGCCGTCAATTATCCACAGCAGGCCAGCTAGCGAGATTTCTATTGCTACATGTCGTTAGGTTACATGGCCTCCCTAAGAAAATTGTGTCAGACAGAGGTACGCAATTTACTGCTCAGTTTTGGAAGGTGTGGTGTTCTGCTCTACAGATTCAGGTGGCTCTTTCTACGAGCTTTCATCCTCAAACAGATGGGCAAACTGAAAGAGTTAACCAAACACTTAAGCAGTACTTGCGCTGTTATGTAGATTCCAATACTGACGCATGGGTGGATCACTTATGGTTAGCTGAAGTGGCTTATAACAGCACAAAACACAGTTCCACAAAAACCACTCCCTTCTACAATACTTATGGGTTTCATCCACGGTTCCTTCCCTTTTTGCACCCCTGCCCTGAGGTTAACCTACCAGAAGTACACAATAGGGTTGCCCACATCCAGGAAACATTACGGGAAAAACAAAAACAGTTACAAATAGCAAAAGAAAACTACAAGAGAGGAGCCGATAAACATCGCAGACCAGGTCCTGCTTACAAAATAAGGGATGTAGTGTGGCTGTCCACCAAAAATATCCAGTTCAAAAAGAACTCGGTGTTCAACCCAAAATACATTGGACCCTATAAAATTGTTAAATGTATCAATCCAGTGGGCGTGAAATTAGCTCTGCCTGCATCTTTGCGTATACACCCTGTGTTTCACGTATCTTTACTTAAACCCTTTGTTACTCCTGTAAAGAAGAAACCTATTCCCATATGGGTTAATAGTGAGAAGGAATATGAAGTCTCTAAGATCCTAGACACCAAAAAGAGAGGCAAACAAAGGTAGTATTTGGTTGCATGGAAAGGCTATGGGCCAGAAGAAAATTCATGGGAACCCGCCAGTGGCATACACGCTCCACGATTGCTTGCCGCTTTCCACAAAAAGCATCCGCTGCAAGAAACATGACAGGGCTCCCCATAAAGGGGATGTACTGTCAGGACTCGCAATGAGCCCTGTCCTGTTTTTCGCGGGTCTGCGCTGGTGCAGCTCACCCTTGGTGATCAGGAGACTACATGTCTCATGAACACTAGCAGCGGCACGTCGCTCACGCAGAGCAACAGAAGGTATTTGTGCACACTTCCGCCCCTGCGGCGCTGCCGAGTATTCTGTGTGCTGGAGTTAGTGGAGGTACGCTTGGCGTCTGCACCTTTCTGTGGTTTTGGAGCCCCAGCGTGGAGCTCATCGTCCAGAGCCCCGGTGCGGGAACTCATTCCAGGAGTTCCGGTGAGGAGCTCAATTGTTGGAGTCTCGGTGTGGGACTCGGTTCGGGAACCTGGTGCAGGAACAAGTTCAGGTCCGGTAAGGGTGCGGCTGCACCACCACTGTTACCCGATCTATTTTTGTTCTATCATTTAGCGAGAGTACGTATGAATGTACACTGGGACTACTCTCGGGAAAAGGCATCCCATACGTACTTGTGTCGGATGCGAGTTTTGATTGACCTCGCCTATTTGAACCCATTGCGCTAGGTGTTCCTCCTCGTTGGTGAGACACACGTATGTAGTCTCTTGCGAGTTGTAGGGATATCAGTGCGGGGTGCAAGGCGTGAGTGGGACACATCTCCTACAGACCACTTACTGTATAAGTACATTGCCGGTAGACGCTAGTGAAGCGCGTTTTCCCTCACGTTGGAGAGTTAAAGGCATCCTTTGACTCCTGCGGAGGGGAACTTCTCCATTGGTCAGAAACCTTTCTATTTTCTGATGTGAGTTTCCTTGCACCATGTCAGATAGTAACCCGGCTGGGTGAGAGTGTACAGAATTAAGATATTTTACAAAGCACTGATCAGAAGCTACTCTAAATGTTATACCCTTGAGGAATTTACTTCTACTCAAGATATTGGGTCTCTCTAACTTTATTTTTGTATTGTGTATTCTACTAGCAGGGTATAGTGGTTGAGCCAGGTTCGGTCTCTTACATCCTCTGTGAAGCAAGACCCGATGGGAACATGGGTATGTGCACATTCGCTTACTGCTTGAAAGAGGGAGACGATGTTGCAATACTAATAGAGAGGAACACACAGGCGTTATGTATAACAGTGTGATATTTTCTTTTCTGTAGTGCCTAATATTGTACCGTGTATCATCTGGGTTTTACACTTGCCAGCCTTCTGTTCTTGGAAGGTACATGTTGAGCTGGATCAACTAGACGGAACACTTCGTTATTTTCCTTTACAGGTAGTTCCTTTATTTGTGTTCCCATATTGTTATACAGGAGGGAGGAGAGTAGTTTGCTAGTAGATGTTAATTGATTACTTCGATTACATGTCATTTCAGGTCTCCTTCCCCGCTGTCCCCTCCCTTTCCTTCCCTCACTTGATCGCTCCACTGATCTGGGCTATAACAGCACTCAGACTTGGAGCTATCGAGAGGTGGACCATTTAAGAGCATCGTTCCGATCCCGAGGAGTTGAGGAGCCCGACAACAACTAGAACAGGAGCATCAGCCCCAAAATCTGCAACTGAGTGGTTTCTTCTGGCAGGGCTTAAGTCCAGTGCAGAGGCAAAGGCAAAAGAGGTCGAGCAAGGTGAAGCACCAGCAATGACCATTGAGCGGATGGTCCAGGCCTATCTGGATGACGCAAGAGAGGTCTACCTTGATCAAAACCCATTGGTGTATTGGTATGGGAAGAGGGGCCAATGGCCAGTGCTCAACAGGCTGGCAATAAACTATCTGGCTTGCCCGGTAGCCATTGTGTCCGCTGAGCATGTTTTCAGTGCTGCTGGTGCCACTGTCACCGTGAGAAGGACCAGTCTCTCACCCCAAAAACATGGAGAGATTACCATGATCAAAATGAATCAGCACTTTATACCACTGGATTACTCCATACCTTAAGTACGACAGGAGGAAGATGAGGTAGACTCAGGTCATGGAATTAGAGGGTTAGATGACCTACTTTTGGGTGAACCACCAGAGTTTGAGGATGAGCTCTACTTCCCTGACTACTAGGCCTAGGCCAAAAACCATAGAAATTATTCTCTCAGTCTCTAG
Source organism: Calotriton arnoldi (assembly GCA_963921515.1). Lineage (NCBI taxonomy): Eukaryota > Metazoa > Chordata > Amphibia > Caudata > Salamandridae > Calotriton > Calotriton arnoldi. Next base: position 2,303,856 of record CAWUFW010001750.1, on the reverse strand, counting down.
TCTATCACTGATCTGTTTACTTTCTTTGATGCCAAAAACAAAACAAAAAAAAGATATAGCTAGGGGAACATTATTATTTACTTTTATTTGTTTGTGTCTGGTTGACTAATTCATCCCCACTGACTTACTCTTAGACACAGTTTATTGCCGGTTTAGAGTTGCAACTGTATGCAGTGAGGAAGTCCCGACCCCCCCCACACCCATTTCCCTCAAGGGCATTGGATGGAGAATACAAACAAATGTGTGCCTGCTTCCAACCGTAGGCTGTGACTATCTATCCTTTCCTAGTTTATTACCCTAGACGGAATACCCCACATGTGACATTATTAGATTCACTTTGGCCAAACTCTGCTTCGTGAACAAATGGATCTGCATTCTGCAATGTACCACGAATCTATCACGGTGAGCAAGCTGGAAGAACAGGTAAATGGCATGCATTGCACGCTGAGTGGCTGTTGCTTGTTGTGAACTTGTGATGTGTGTTGAGAAATGATTCATGTGGTGGCAGGCAGTGTGACACTGGGTGTTTTTTTATCTGTAACTATTACACTTCAAATGTGTTTGTGACAACTACAATGTTGGTGGCCTACCGACGACTGATCAATTTTCCCCTGAAGGTGATTTTTTTTCCTTTCCCTTTGAGAGAGAGCGAGATTTCTTCACCAGGTCCACACCACACTGCTTTGTTTTATTGTTTTCTGCTCAAAGAGTCAGACCCAACCAGTCCCTCAGATAACACAAACACAAGTCTAGTCTACACAAAAAATGACTCAATGTTTCTCTTGTTGTGCAACAACAAAATTGTACTACACGTCGTTCTATTGCATTTGAGTCAGCACTCGGGACACAGTTGGTACGGAGTTGGACATCTTACTCGGAGTCAGACTCAGGAGGATCAGAGATGATGGAATGACTTGGGGTGTGGGCGTGACTACTTCGAGAACTGCCACCAGAAGAAGGAAGTTTTCAACTTCACTTAAACCAACCGATTTGGTGATGACTTTGAAGTGGCCTAAAGTTAAACAACAGACCAACACAAATCTGTGTAGTGGTGGTGACTGGTGAATGGTGACAGCGGTGCGTTGATTTTACTTGATTGGGAAAATGGCAAAATGCTATGTGCTCAGTGCTGTCTGGATCAAATTAGAAGCTAAATGGTGGTTGGGCGGGGGCCTGTTGTTGAAGGATGCTGGAAACAGACATTTAGTCAACAATGATATTAATCACATCATGCACGTGCTGATGTTGCTGTTACTCTTAGGCTACATATTATTATTATGATTAATGCTGATGAATTGATGATCATGAACGTTGCGAGTTTCATCAGCCCGATACAGATAGTTACATGCAGCCACTTTTTGTGCATTTTTTTGGGTTGTTGCAAAATTGCCCTCACCTAATTGTTCACATACCAGGCATAAAATGAATGAGTGAAAAAAGGACTATTCTTTTTTTTTCTCTTGTTTTGTGCTGCCTCTGAGTCTTATCGGTGCACTCCTTATGCAGTTTAACTTCTTTCTCCTTGATTCTTCAATATCATTTTTGTTTTTCAATCTAGAGGCTTTCTTACCCTGCGCCATACTGGAGAAACAACATAACATACTCATGCTTACTTTACTGAACCGTATCCACCAGGCACCCAAGACTGACGGAAAATCCAAAAGGAATGAAGATGCAACTCCCAATTTGGCAATACAGTATAATTTTTTCTTTTAGTAATAATTAGACCGGTGGGTGTTATTTACTTGACTCCTACAGATTATTTAATTTTTAATATATTTGCTATCTTTCAAAGCTCCATACCACAGAACATTTAGATATATAATGTAACTTGGGTCTCTGTGGGCAGACGGACAATTTGGTTTGGTTTACCTGTACTACTCATCATTCCTTCGTTTCCTTTTCCTCCCATAACAGATTTATGATGGTCGGCTGCTCATTGCCAAGATGAATATATCCTTGTGTAGTGTTTGTCTTTGTCCAACCTTTCCCCAATTCCCCCTTCCCATCCATTCATCGAGCCCCAAACCCTCTTACCCCAGGCTGTGTGATTTATTGGGGTGCTACTTAATAATTGACACCATTAATTGTTCACACACTTGGTGGGTAGGATGTGGTGAAAGCAACACCAACTCAGTGCAGGGCGAGGATCTTCAGCTCTAAGTATAGCCCACACTAGCAATAATATATTTAAATGAGCCACCCATGTGTTCGATGCACAGTGTTCGATATTTTTTTCAGAAGAACATCATTGCCAGCATCACCCTTCAGGCACTGTATTGCATCAAAGCTTACCCTTGTCCACTTCGTAGCTCGAGTTGACTGAATTTTGTAACTTATACTAGCACACCATTCTGATTATTAATTCAATTTAGCATTGTTTATCATATTTTCTCTATTGTCTCTCTTCTTGTGTATTAGTAGTCCAGTCTCTGGTGACTGTCTCTATTTAAAAAAAAAAGCTTGCATACAATAATGGCATTGACTCCGTTTTTATATTTGAGTTCAGCTAGGAGGGAGTGGGGCCTCGCTTCTGATGCCTTCACTGTTAGACTAGTGCGCTAGCATGCTGGTACTACTACCACCAACATGGCACCTTGGAAAACCATGAAGCCCTTGCTTCATCTAGTCAGGTAAGAGAACTGTGGTTGATTCATTGTTACACTGCAATCATTCTATATACAATGGAAATTCACACACCCATCCCCTCCGAGTCCTTAGGGGTTACTATAGTTGCAGACTGCAGAGACTAGGAGGAGAGAGTAGTAGAACAAGGGAGGGTACCGCATAACTATTTTGTTGTTACACTATCAGCCGATTTTAAAAACTGACTGCGGCAAAGGCAGCAGTGCGAAGTAAAACAGTAACCCCCCAAAAAGATGCAAATCATAATGTACAACTATACAAAATGTATTTCCCTAACAAATATAAAAAAAACAAGCAAACCCACAACTGGCCCACTCCTCTCCCTAACCCCAACCAATGTCCCAAGTAGTGTCCAAGTCCAAAAACAAAATTGTCCATAAAGAAAATCCCCAAAATGCCCTAACTCCCACATTCCCACCCTCTCCCCAACAAGTCCCACCCACCCAAAAAAGGAATAAAAAGGGGCAGAAGAGTAGGCCTAACGGCGGACTTGGATCTTCCTAACGTGCCTCTCCAATGTGTCCTGATGTTCTTCCTGCCTGGCTTCCAGGCGCACCAGCCTCTGCATAATGTGGCACTGAAATGCTCGAAAATAGGGGGGAGCAGCAGTGGTGGAATGGTGATGGTTGGCTGCCTTTGAACCATGGCAACAGTGTACCAGAGGCACTGGGGCCTGGCTGGGGCACTGGGCATTTGCAGCTGCTGCCGCCTCCTCCTTCTCAGCCACCAGCCGCTGGTACTCTGCCCTGATGGCCTCCAGCTTCCTCTGCCGGGTCTGGGCTGCTATCTCCTACCTGCTAGGTGTCGGATCAGCAGAAGTAGCTATATCAAGAAATAAAAAAGACAAATTGTAAACAATGCTCTTAGCAAAACACATAAAATGATATTCTTTGTGCTTCATACATCCCGCTTGCCTCGCTGTAACGTTTTATGCGTTAGAGCGAGGCAAGTGGGTTAGAAGACGTGTCCTTGCGGTCCGTTTGATCAGTGGAACTTATCAGGGTTGCCACTCGTGTTTTATCCAGTATTTACTCCAAACATAGGGAGTTGTTCTCGGATCATTCCTATCTCGGATGGATCGGGAGATGTGAATTAAATCGGTCGTCAATTTGGTATTTTTCATGTGGAAACAACCGCTAGCTATAGCTAGTGGATGTATGTGTACAGACCAATAGGAGCCAATTTTGATTGAAATACAATCGTACAATGACAGTTTCGCGCCAACTGCCTTGAAAAAGTCTATGGGTAGACGAAACACGTGTTGGCAGGCACATTGGCAGATTTCATGCTGGATGTATGAAGCACAAAGAATAAAATTGCCAAACTGAAGAAACTCTGATTTTTGTGGACTTTGTATGCTGTTTTATCGCTCCATTTAACACTATTTGCTTGAGAATTTGTATATGTGATATGAAATATAGGGAATCTGCTTATTGATTCAGTACCCTAGTGGATTGTTATTTTTAAAGGGTGTGCTCATTGATGCTCTATGGTTTTAGGTTTTTATACACATTAGTTTTTTCTTTTGTGTAATTAGCATCTTTTGGTAGTGGGTGCTGTTGAGTAAGCTAGCACCCCAACATTAACTTTTGTGTCAAACAGAAATCTAGTCACACTACATTAGAGTATAAGTGGATACTTTTGGTCTATCTCTTGATTGTGCGGTTCTTTCTCATTTAGTTGGGAACCATTACTACCAACCTAGTGGCAATATACATAAAATGATATAGTGGCACAGTAGCAGTACATTTGCTGGTATCCTCGGGCCTTTCAATTTTGATGTGATTAGAGTTTCTAGCATTATGCACTATGGAGTATACAAGTATTCTTCCCTCTCTTGTTGAGCTAAATTAATGTAGGCATGCTAGCTCAGCTGGCGCCCTAGACAGACATACTTGTGTTGTGTTACTTTGCTACTGTCTGCAGGTGGAGCAGCTGTACTAGACAATTATCTTATTCCTATCATGGCCATGCTCTGTTAAATGCTTCATTTTCTCCCTGACTACAAAGCAGATGAATAGTTACTTACTAGAATTATCTACATCACCTAAGGTACTATATAACAACAATTATGCAGACAGAAAAGGATTAAGGAACAGGATATTGTATTTGGCACATTCATCACAGACTATCCCATCCACAAAATGCAAAGGCACTTACTCTTAGTCCCTCTTTACTTCCTGGCCTTACCCTCCGTCACCACATTTGACATGACTTTTTTCCAACAAAATAGATTTGCTTGGCAGTAAGGAAAAGAATTATTAACTAAGGGCCATATGTATCAAAGTTAGGTTTTGCGATTCTCAAATAGCGAATTTTTGAGAATTGCTATTTGAGAATCGTAAAACGAGATGTATGTAGGATTTGCAAAAAAATTGCAAATCCTACATATTCCTTAATTGCGAATCGCAAATTGCGATTCGCAATTAAGGAAACCCTCCCATTCATTCCTATGGGCCTAGAGGCCCATAGGAATGAATGGGAAGACATTCTCAATTTGCGATTAGCAATTAGAGAATCGCAAATTGAGAATGAAATTTCAAGGTTGCAAGGGTGTCGAAAGGACACCCTGTTGCACCCTGAAATAAGCATGGGTGCACATGTGGTGCACATACATGCCCTAAGGGCATGTATGTGCGCCACATTGCACTTTGAAAATGCAAAAAAGTGCATTTTTCTAAGAAATCGCATATTACCACCAACTTGTAGTTGGTGGTAATTTGCGATTCCTTAAGGCCAAATTGCACTTTTTTGGTGCTTCTTACATTGCATTTAAGGAATCGGAATTTGCAATTCCTTAAATGCATTTGCAAAATAGGGAATCGCAAATTTTGCGATTCCTTATTTTGCTAGGCAGTTTTTCCTTCATACATACCACTAAGCCAAATTGCAATCGCGTTTGTTTGATACATATGGCCCCTAGTCTATTGCAGGTAAGTTAGAGGGATTAGGCCAGATAGGTAGACGTTTCACTGATCATCATCAAGTGCCTAAACGTTTGCTAGTAGTGAGTCACTTGGTTCGGCAATTGTTGAAAGGGAAAATTTGAACTGACGTAATCTGTTTTGGAAGCAATAATGAAATATATCACTTGGCCAGAGGAAAGTGTCACATGCAAAGAATATTTTTTTCAAATTTTATGGAAATCTGGGACAGAAGGAACTTAGGAAAGGAGTTATGTACTAGGAAGTGACTGGGTGGGCACTGGGAGTGAAGAGAAACACAACTATTTTTCGCATTGCCTTGAAATTTGTACATGGGCCTACACATTAACTGAGGCAGATGCACATTGCACAGCCAACAATGCAGTGGCACCAATGTAACCATGCAGCTGATAGGTCACCCAAAGGTGTCAATGGTGAAATGCCATGTGTAGGGAAGGAGGTGATTGATGATGATGAGTGGGTACTAGGAAGGATACATAATATGTGTTGCGCTTGAAAACTACTGTGAGTCAAAGGAGTAGCCTGAAATACCACCTCAACCCTTTGAATCAAAAACCTTGATAAAAACCACTCCAAGCAAGTAAAGGTGAGAAGAACGCCACTACAGAGGAGCATCCTAGTGCCTTGTTTATTCTTCTTCCCAGGGATTTTTCGATTCATCATTGCAGTGTTCTACTAGTATTTTTATTCTTCACCCATGGCTTTGCTACTCACCGTTTAAGTTTTACATTCTCTCAATCCAGTCTTCACCATTGAAAACCATCCATCCATCCATCTAAACAAGGCTCTCAGTCTCAATGAACCTTTTACCAACATGTCATTTACCCACCCATGCGTCCTTAGACCCATCACGCCCACCGGAGGATTCCTTTCACCCACCCAGGCAGGCATCCTTTCACCCATACACTTTCACCCACCCAGGCAGGCCTCCTTTTACCTTTCATCCATCCTCCACCCACTCATGCATCCTATCAGCCACCTATAGTATATGCATCCTTTCACCCATGCATCCTTCTCCTCCAGTCATATTATATTTCACCCGTCCTTTCTCCTTCCATCCTTCGTCCCCTTTTCATCAGCCCATCATAGTTAAAGGTTTTCACGAAACTTTCTCTGCTGAGTTGAAGATACAAGAAGTCATTAGTTACTCAACCCCAACTGTATATGCTAAGTAAGAAGGGAGCGTTCAACTGTTCACTCAAGTCTCAACAGTAGACCCTTGCAGTGAGTATATAATTGTCAATAAGCAAGCAAGATGACTTACCACCGCCCGCCACTGCCGCTGGCTCACCCCCTACCACATCTGCTGACTGGCTGGCACCGCGGTCACTGCTGCCCCCGGCACTGGTGGTCAGTGCAGTTAGAAAAAACATTACACATTTTTTAGATGGCAGTTATGCCTACTCCTATTTTTTGTATAGCCAAATACACCATACATCACTACAATTCGGACACAGACATTATCTTCTATCAAAAATATCAGGTTGGTAATTTTGTTGGTGGCAATTTTTGAAAAGCCTCAAGCCAAACTGTAAAGGAGTGGCTAGAGCTATTGATGAATCTGAGGTTTTTTAAATAAATAAAAGAGTGGACAACTGGACTGGACACATGGTCTTGGTTAGCAAATGAAATGGGGCCAACCTCCTCATACTTCCTTCCAGTTCCAGCCATGGTACATGGTCATCAGTTCACCAACTGCTGCTAATAATACTAGGGATAGCTAAGAAGAAGCCACAACTTTGGGGTGTCCAACATCACCATGGCCACTCTCTCGTTTTACTGATTGAGCATGAGAAACTAAAAGAAAGCCTTTGTCCTCATCTCAACAAACATGCATAGAATATGACCTAACTTGGGCATGCAATCTACACAGCAAAGTAGCAGTAGTAGTAATGGGTTCTTAGAGTCTTACACAGTACCACCATAAGGCAGTCCACAAAATATATTATAAGGGGAGAGGGAAAGCTCACTGACAAAGCAGAAGAAAGGAAGCTACAGACAGACGAGTATACAGAGAGACAGTTTGAAGTAAAGTATAGAGTAGACACTAGGAATATAGAAAGTAAGTTAATAGAATACTGCATGGATAACAAGAAGTTAGAAATGGATTGATCGAAGAGTATTTGGAAAAAAATTAGGAAATGGGTAGAAATAGTTCAAAATAAGGAGCGGTAAAAGTTAGGGAAATAAATATTAATGTTAACTAAAGGAGGACTTACTGTGGCCTGAAGAGCCATCAGCCGAGGAACGTTCGGACTGGAAGGCACCTCAAGCTCCCTAACCCACCTCAGACCTCTTCTTGCCCCTGGATGCTGATGTAAGACATAAAGACAAAAAAAGATTGGTGGTAAATTAATAATCTCTCTAAAAAGATTTTTTGACAGGAAAAGGCAACCACAATAACATTGAACCTTTCTAACTCAGCTCGAATAGTAGTAGACTAATATCGCGGACCGTCCTATCCTATTACAAATTTCCTAAACCTACCTAGCCCTATTCCAAAAATTTTGGAATTACTAATAAATTGTAAAAAATGATGTTTGCTTCTTCTCATCTCATTCACAATCTCAACCCCTTTTGACGGTCCAATTCACTAAGTCTGCATTTTTTCTTTAAATGCATAGATGGGCGCATGCATACACCAAATTGGTTGGTTGCTTGTCGCTGTACGAGCTACAAAAAAGGCTCTAACAACTGAAGTGAGAGGATGCACGCCGCTAAATTATTAATACTACCACTATCTTAGGGACAGGACAAAGGTGTCTCTGCATTACTTAAGTTCTTACATACTCAGCCCAAGCGAGTGCCAACAAGTACGATTAGGTAGCGCAGAGCACCTGTCTAGATTAGAATAACGGAACTATCACATAATATTTATAAACTTAACTTGCCTGCATGTGAGCAGCATGCTTGCTATTTGGGAAAAATATTAGCAATAGCATAGAACACACAAGTAATAATAATAATATTAATAATTAGCTACTCACAGAGCCCCGCGACCTCAAATCCTAGCAGATCCAACAGGTCCTGCTCTCAGTCCAGGATGTCAGACCACTGGTGCGTCAGCTGATTATGGGTGCGTCGGACCCCAGAGCATTGATACACTGCCCGGCTCACCCTCACCCAGTGCTGCTGGCACCCCAGAAGTCCGTACCCGGACCCAGGCCTACTGCCTGCTGCCAGGGTGGAGGGGAGGTGGCGGTGGACGTAAAAAACCATTGCTGTCACCTCCAGCTTGGAAAACAAGGCCTGGGGCAGCACCTCTTCCTGGCGCCGCCTTCCGCAAGGAAGGTGGCTCTTTGTTGCAGGCTTTTTGGAGCACCCTTATCTGCCATGGTATTGAGGGGGCGGAAGAGATAAAATGTAGAAAGTATAGAAACAGGAATAAGAGGGAAGGAAATAAAAGAATTAGGAAGGAAGTAAAGAGAAAAAATAAAGAACAAAACTCACCAAAAGCACACAAAAAGTAGAAAAAAACTTAAAATAAACACTCAGAAATACAAAGGGTAAGATAATAAAAAAGATGGGGAAAAAAAAGTTTTAGAACACAAGGATTGCAAAGATTCAAGAAGGATCAAAAAGTAGGGTCCAGCACCATAAACAGAGTGACAAACAAGATGGCCACGCCCATGCGCGACTGCGTGGTGCAGTTTGTGTGATATTTCCACCCAAAAACGCAATTCACTTTGCTGTACGGCGAAAACGTCACGTGAACTGGTGTGACAAGGAACTCCACCTGCTCGCGGAACTCCGTATAGTGCGGCAGAGTTTTTTTGTGACTTCGCTGAGTTCCGCGTATCGCTGCTACGTGAACTCCGCCCACCCTTAGTCATATTGGTGGTGGACCAGCAGGTTTAGCCATATCAGGAGAAAAACTAAATGAAAAAAGACAAATTGTAAATAATACTCTGAGTAAACACTTGTTTAGCATTAAATATTGAGTGGCACAGTAGCAGTACATACTTTGGGGTCTATTACGATGGCGGTCGGATGTCCACCGCCGGGCTGGCGGTGGCGCCTGCCGGACCGGCGGTGGTGCCCGCCGGACCGGCGGTGGACATCCGCCCGCGATCGCAACCAAGAAAATCGCTAGTCAAATTAGGATGGCGGTGGTGACCGCGGCGGTGGGAAATTCCGACCGCCGCTCTTCCACCGGTTGCCATCCGCACTCCTGCCTGGTGGACTGAGCAGGACTGGGATAATGGTGGCGGTGCAGAGCAGGCTCCGCCGGCAGGATTATGATGCCGGCGGTAGCCAGCCTTTCCTCAGCGGTCAAACCGCCATGGAAAGGCATGCGGAGATTGTCTTCTGGGGGCCCATTGCGGCCCCCCAATGTGTTGGGGGGGTAAACTGGGGGGGTAGCCATGGTCCCCCCCTACATTTCCCTGTACCGGGTGGCAGGCACTGAGCAGTGCCTGCCACGCAGTGCAGGGAAATGCAGGACATGCTCCTTTCGGCATCGCGGCGGTGCTGCGGGCAGCAGCAACCGCTGCAATGTTAAGGCCCGCGATCAGACCGCCGCAGTCGGATTTCGAGCGCGGGTCATCGTAATTCGACCGGTGCTGATGTCGCGAACCATGCGGGCGGTCTTTTCCCGCTACCATGGCGGTCGGGGAGGTTTCCCGACCGCCATCGTAATAGGCCCCTTTGTGTGGAAAAATAAATTACCTCTCATTAATGAGTAGGGCATTATGCGCCTTTGGAGTACAAGTTGTTGTGCTAAATTAATGGAGGCATGCTGGCCTGCACACCGGGTAATTTGCTACTCTCTGCAGTCTGCAGGTGGGGAAGCTGTAGTGGACAATTATCTTACTTTAACTCCTGTGACCCTGCTCTTATCCAGATGCCTTTCACATTCTACCCTGACTCCAAAAAGGCAGATGAATAATAAATAAGATACTACGCCACACATGTCACGTTTAAAATGAGGATATCCTGTATGCCGTCAGTGGACAGTGGGAAAGACAATGCACAGCAGCACTACAGGGAAAGGAATGGGATGTATAGATTGTATTTGGCACTTTCGTCACAGAATATCCCATACTCCAAACTTGAAATCAGGCACTTAGCCCTACTTTACTCACTGGCCTTGCCCTCTACTCAAATTATTTTCAACAAATTAATTCCCTGGGCAGTAAGGAAAGGGAACTTGATTTACTCTACTGAAGGGTATGGTAGCGGGATTAGGCCGAGCAGGTAGAGCATTTGCTACAGATTAGTGGGGTGTCACTGATCATTGCCATGTGACCAAGCTTTGGCTTATTCAGTCACTGTAGTTGACGAAAGTCGAAAGGGAAAAATATGAGCAGGCATAAATCTGTTATGGGAAACCATGAAATGTATTCATGAATAACTTCACATGGCCAAAATATGTGGCACATACCAAGAATTGATTTTTCAATTTATTTGGTAGGCTGGGAAGGAAGAACTTAGGAAAGAACAAAGAAGTGAATTACTAAGAGGTAACTGAGTGGGTGAAGGGAAACACAACTTGTGTGTTTGGTTTGCAATGCATTGAAATCTTTGTAAATGCCGCATTAACTGAAGCAGATGCACATTACCCAGTCAACACTATAATCATGAATTGAACCATACTGCACTTAGGTCATGGGTGTCAAAATGTCATGGGCAGGGACTGTAGGGGGGTGATGAATGATGATGGGTGGGACACATGTCTTCCTCACTTAACAAATACAGTGAGTCAAGGGAGTAGGCCAAAAATTAAAATACCCCCACTTTGACCCATAGCTTTGATAATCATAAAACCAAGTAAGCGAAGTAGGTGAGCAGCATGCCCCTTCTGCAGAACAGCTCCCTTGTTTATTTATCCAAGCAACTATTCATTCACCCATTCATTCTCCTATATTCACCCATACCCACTATGATTTAAGCTTTACTTTCTCTCATCCAGTCTTTCACCAAAATTTCCAATCCACCATATCCATCCATTCAGTATCCACCCTTTCTTTCAACCATCCTTTCACTCATCCATCCATTCACCCAATACCCATCCACGCATCCTTTCACCCACCCATGCATCCTTACGCTTATATACCATTTTCACCCATCCTTTCTTTTAACCTTCCGTTCTTTCCCGTTTCCATCAAGTCATCATTTTTAGCGTTCATTATGTGAGCTTTTGCTGAGTTGCAGAAAGATAAGGCCAAGAACTCAACTACCGGCGTAGCAGCTAAAGCAAGGGGTTCATGATCACGAGTCATGATGACGCCCTTGTAGCTAATAAGTATAATAGTAATTGTCAATAAGCAAGCATTGTGATTTGTGACTTACCACCACCCGTCCCTGCCGCCGCTTCACCCCCTACAACCAACTCTTCTCCTGCAGTGGAATTTGAGCCAGGACTGATGGTCTGTCCATCTAGAAAAAAACATTACACATTTTTTTAGATGCCAGATATGACTGCCCTTAATATTTTTAATTAAAAAAATACAGCCGCAATACATCAGTATAGTTTGGTTAGCAGCATCTTCTGTCAAACATCACTCTGGACATTTTGTTGGTTGACAATGTTAGAAAAACCAGGTAGTCAAGCCAATCAAAAACCTTTCATAATGGAGGGGCAGAGCCAGAGCCTATGATTCATGACTCTGACTCGTTGAAGCGCACTGAAGGGGTGGAATGATGGTCAATGAAAGACATATGGTGTTGGTTGGCAAATGCAATGGAGCCTCATACTTTCCAGCAATGCTGCACTGTCATGGAATCTGTTGCTATACTGTATAAATGAATTACACAGCATAACATGGGGGATGGGGCAGGGTGGTCCATTACCATGGCTGCTGTCTCGTTAACTATTAGAGCATGGGCAAGAAAAAGAAAGCCTTCCCAACAAACATGCTTGGTGAATATTATTTATAATATTAGCTTACTTGGGCCTGCAATCTTCATAGAAGACAGTAGAGTACCAAAAATCTGTTCTTAGTCTTACAGTACCATAAGATATATAGGGGAGAGGGAAAGATTACTAACAAAGCAGAAGAAAACTACAGACTAGTACAGACAGGAGAAAGTCAGCTATAAAAAAACAGAACATGAATTATGGAAAAAAAGGATAATGCAGGGATCACAAGAAATAAACAAAAATTGGATAGGGGAGTTGGGGAAAAAGGAGACAGTATAAACAAAATAAACAAGGCAAAATTACAAGTAGTATAAAATAGTGGGCAGAGGTAAAAGTTAGGGAAATAATAATAATAAATAATAGGACTTACTGGGGTTAGCAGAGCCTCCAGAAGCGGATCTGGTGGTTGGAACCTCCTCACCAGCTCCTCCCGGACCTGCCTCCGTGCTGCCCCTCTTCTTGCCCTTGGGTGCTGATGTAAGAAATAAAGAAGATAAAAAAACTAGGCTAGTGGTACAGTTAATCTTCACAAAATTATTATGGCAGGAAATGCAGCAACATTGTACTTTACTAAATCAGATCACTTATAGTACTAGTATCAATGCTATCGACTATCATCAAGTTGGCCATACTGATCCTAAAATACCTATTCCAAATTTCCTTACCAAAAACTACATTTAGATCTAAAGTATTCCAATTAATGATCTTTGATTCTATTCTTATTTCTCAACCCCCTTGATGGACCAACTCAGTCTCCCTTTTTTGCAATGTATAGATGCATACTACACATCACTGTGAGATTGCTTGGGACTGTACGCGCTACATAAAGAGACGTTACAGAGAACGCTAACTCACTGATATCACTAATTTACTATGTTGCAGGAGGACAGAGGAGTCTACAATGGCTTCTAAATATTATCAGCCAAAGCGAGCACCAATGATGACACTTATGTTTATGTTTATGGGATTTGTAAAGCGCATGACTACCCTTGGGCATCTCAGCGCTGAGATGATCAGGACGAAAGCTGTTTAGCACTTGGGTTTAAGGGAAGAGCCACGTTTTAAGTCTTTTTTTGAAGGACACTTCATTTTCAATTAGTCGGAGTTCTGGGTCCATACTGTTCCAGAGTTTTGGCACCAGATGGGTGAATGACCTTCCACCCCAACTGGCTCTCTTAAATATGGTCGAGTTCATCAGGAAGTTGGAACTTGACCTGAGTTGTCGACGGGGGGAATAGTGTGAGACCAACTTTTGGATCATGGCGGGGCCTCTCCCATACATGGCTCTGTGGGCCAAGCTTAAGGACTTAAATTTAATTCTGGCTTGGACCGGAAGCCAGTGAAGCTCTCTCAGTGTGGGTCTAACTTAGGGCCTAGTTACGAGTCTTGCGGTCCTCAGACCGCCAGACTTGTGGTGGGCGGCAGTGGTTGTGCCGCTCTAGGACCACCGACTCCGCCAGGGAACCTCATTTCCCTGGCTGTGGCGCGGCGGTCCAGGGGCATCCATATGCTTGGCAGGACCGCCGTGGTATTGGAGCGCTTAACATGTGATGGAGCAGGATAAATGAAAAATGTTAACCTCCTAATAATTTTTGGAAAATAATTAATAAACATGTTCGTTTAAGTAAATAACCAACAATGTATGTTACATGTGAAGGGTTAAAGGTAACACGCTATTTTGTGTGCAAATTAATCTACTTATAATTGTTGACGTGTCTAACATAAACGTAATATTTGCATACTAATAAAATAATAAACGCATGATTTGTGCTTTGAAAATAAAACGTGTGGTGGCAAAATAAAGCGATGGTAAGTAAGGGACGGCTTTATATGTTGCTTTTTGCTAGGTAATACCTAATTGGGGTACGTAGAAAGACGGGAGGGAAACGAAAGGGTTTATATTCCTTATTTTAACAATATTTTGTTTATCTTTATAAATAGTGTGCTTAGGCCTGTTGAGCAGCGATATAAAATGGCCGCCATGAGCTAGAGTACGCATGTGCGAGAAGCCGTGTGGAATAGGAGAAAGGCTGTGAACAAGAATGACCACGTGTTCGTGCTGAGAGCCTAGGATGGAAGTATGGTCAAGGCTATTGTGACTTTACTGAGCAAATGTGTGCCAAGATGATCAGCAAGAAGCGTGAGAAGTTAAAATGAATAAATGGACAAACGGAACTGTTGAACCTAAAAAGTATCAGAAAGTGATACAAATTGGACTGATCGAAACTGATGAGTTATGTCATGAACTGTGGGAAACGATGCAAGCATGGACATTCCACAAAGAACTGGTTAAGACAAGGAAGTTTGATAAAAATGTATATGGACTCAAATGGACCAATGAGAGAGAATCACGCCATAAAGAGGCAACATTTTATTTAGTAAGCGAGAATTAGGGTATAAGAAGACCTACTCCGGGTGGGAGGGATGAGTAGTAGTATTATATTATTATTGATGATGATGAGCGAGCGTACTGTTAGAAGAAGAGAGAGCTGAGATTGCTGATAGATGAGTTGCGGGTGCTGAGCTGCTGTTGCGGATGATCGAAGCTGCTGCTGCTATTTTATTAGGTATAAGATGCTGCTTTTGGAGAACCTTTTTACTCCTGATAGATTTTTCATTTAGAGCTATTAGATTTTCTAAGACAGATAGATAGATCTTTTTGGAGTTCTAGCTGTGACAAACTTTATCTTCCATCTAATAGGTATGCATTGCAATTTCAATTTATTCTTATAATGATGATAAATGTAATAATCTGAGTGATAAACTTAAAACTTATGCATTGTTTCTAAAACTTTATATAAACTTTATTATCTTTAAACAAATGACTCAGTGATTCTTTAGCTCAATAATTAAGGTAAAATGTTAAAGAGTTTATTGTGATTGAGCTGGTCTTAATCACCATCAACTGATTCCTACTAGTTGGTCCATCGACCAATGAGCGGAATACCTTATAAGCAAT
The DNA here is from genome assembly GCA_963921515.1 of Calotriton arnoldi. Taxonomy (NCBI): domain Eukaryota; kingdom Metazoa; phylum Chordata; class Amphibia; order Caudata; family Salamandridae; genus Calotriton; species Calotriton arnoldi. Next base: position 2,288,444 of record CAWUFW010001750.1, on the reverse strand, counting down.
GAGAAACATTATGTCATGTTAAAAAGAGGTATCCCGTCTCCTTCCAGCGAATCGTTTTACTGTTTTTTCTCCTAGGTTAAGGACGGAGGTAATCCAGGGAATAAATGAGTAAGTGAATGTATATGCGGTGTTAATGGGCCCCACCGTCATATGGATATAGTCTGTGTATTGGAGAGATAGTTGTACCTGGATGACCGAGTCATATAGGAGAAGAATTTTTATTGTTAGCGCTGGATCACATGCATACCAGTGCCAGTACACATGGGCAAAATCACCCTCTGCACATTTTTTGGGGCAGTTTTACTACATTTCCGCTGATTCACGCATGGCGATATTCCCGCCAGGGAACGGTCAGTGGAAAGGCAGTTCGTAATAAAGCCAGCAGTGTAAAGGCCGGCACCGCCTCCATAGGCCGACTCTGTCTCTCTCTCCGCCGCCACAGTAGCAGGAAAATCAGCGGTGGCAGCGGTCTTGAGGTGGTCTTCCCGCTGTCCTCATAATTAGGCTGTCGGACCGCCAGGAAAACAGGTGGTTGAACCGCCGAAAAGCAACAGCGGTTCCCATCATCGTAATCGGCCCCTAAGTCTGGACATGCTGTTAACGACCACCTAATCTAGATAAATATTTTGTTGCGTGAATGTTATGTTGTTTATCCTGTATGAAGTTCGAGTGGCTGCTATTTCAGCTTCACTATTTTTCCACAAGGATTCTTTGTTAATTATTTATTTCGCTACATTTGTTCTGATTTTACAAAACTAATATTGCAATTTTAGGAGGGTAGATATTTGGTGATAGATTATAAAAGTCCATTGTGCAGTGTTAGAATTGAGCTATGTAAGTATATTCTGCATTAGTGTTTTTGAGCAGTTTTAGAATGTTACTTTTAGTGTTCAGTTCCTGAATGGAGATGGAGGAGGAGATAGTTTCCACATGGGCTGCAATAAAGTATTTCTAAAACTCATCCGAGTCTGGATCGTTACAATGCTCAATTGGTCTTCTATTATAATTGAACTTTCTCCAACAACGCCCACAACGATTTCACCAATAACCCAGTGATGCGTCACACAACTGTGAAATTCCTCTCATTTGTAGGCGACTTCTCAGTGGTAGGTGAGAAGCCCAGCTTATACCCTCACCCTCCATCTGTCTTTAAATAAACTGAGCTGGAATGAGTGGTGAAATTCTATGAACAGCAGCTAATGACAGAGTCATAAACAGAGCATAGCACCGCCAAAACCAAGTTTGGGTACATGGCTGGGCATCAGCAAGATAGCCTGTAATCTCCTCATGTGTTCTATGTAATGCAGGGCGTGACCTTAACTCCTAAACAATGAGATTCTTGATTCCCCATAATTCGTACATACTAAAAATAAAAGTAATCAGGCGCCTTTACCATCAATTCTTACATGGGAACAATGTAGTCAGCCTTTCATAGGGGAGATCTCATGGTTCTACATGGACTGAAAAGGTTCCTGCCTGCTTCTTTATTCACACTGGAAAGCTGAGCTTTCTCCTTTCCATCCAAACAGCATCTCTTTGGACTGCGGGAGCACGCACGATCCAAGGTGGCGGAAGTGCTTTAAGCCCCATCACAGCCTGCCATTAGTGATTTTTCACATATAGTTGCATCATTTTTGTTGCTTTATTTGCGCATATATTACCTTTGGAATACTTTGGCATGCATTTGCCAGCTTTGGGGATGTTTCTGCAGCTTTGAAGATGCGCTTTCTTTGCTGAGGTCTTTTTTATGAGGAGTGTCAGGAGATTGCACAGCTGAGGACTATCTGAGGAGGGCAGGGCTGAAGAGAGGCAGTCCTATCAACCTCCTTGCTTCCTCTTAAAGGTACTGTCTCTACTATTTCAATCCCTTTCTTAAAGGGGAGGTCTGCAGACTTTGGTGTTCAACAATTTCACAAAATAATCCCTTATTCTTCATATTTACTACTTACTTACTCCTTTCAGTCATTATTATTTGGAGTCTATGGTATTAATTTCATGCGTGCTTCTTGAACTGCACTGTACTTTAACTAAAAGGGTTCTCTCTATTTTATTCAGAGTGGATGTTAAATCACCTCAGAATCCTCCTAATAAAGGTAAGCAAGTGTCTTCTCTTTGCCAGCAAAAATTAAAATGGTGGATTCACATGCTGAATCAATGGCAAAAATATTGTAAGAAATGTTGTGACATTAAGTACATTCACAGGGATTGGGCAGATCTCACTATGAAAATATCTGATAATACCATCAAAATTAGAGACAATAAGGCTGCAATTGAAAATTTAACAGCTCAAGTTAACCTAAAATCAGCTATGAAGAAACAGCATTTAGACCTCGAAAATAGAAATTGTCAATATAATTTGTGCATTTTCAATTTGCCAGAAAATATTGAAGGTCAGAATTGTAGAGCCTTTTTGGAAAACCTTATACCTTCACTGCTAAAAATAAAATTTCCTGAAAAAATAGAAGTTGACAAGGCCCATTGTGTACCTTCTTAACGCATTCCACATCACTCTAAGCCCAGACAAGTGATTTTCAAATACTGCACCATCATCATCATCTGCTACTTATCCTGAATGCTATTCAGGATATTCCACCACTAATTGTGGAAGGACACAAAATCTATATTTATCAGGACTTCACAAAGGAAACAGTTGCCATGCGTAAACAATTCTCAGATTTACAACTCAGGCTCAAAGAAGCTTGATAAAAATATGGTTTATTTGACCCAGCAGTTATGGAAAAATTACACAAATAAATATTTCACTTCACCAGCAGATCTAATTGCATATCTTGACCTCCATGCTCCAGTACCAATGGATTCACACTCTTTCATACCTAACACTTGATTATTCAGGCTGCATAGTTACTATTGTTCCTTTTTTCCAACAGCAGACATGGTGCTCCATCTAATTCATGGATAGTACCTTTGTAGTTTCATTATTTTCTTTAATGTTTTCCTCTTCTAGAGGTTACATGTGTTTTGTTCATCTTGTTTGTTTGCCTGTCTATCTATATGGGCTATTTTCAATTCAAGTTTCTGTTAGTTTTACTGTGCTATGTTTTTCTCCTATTCTATTGTAATTTATTTGTTCGCTATACTTTATCATGGCTAATGGTTGTAAGTTAAATGTTGCTTCGCTAAATGTTAAAGATTACGTCAGCCAGTAAAAAGGCGGAAAATCCTAGATTATTTACATAAAAGTAAAACTAACATTTGCTTTATACAAGAAACTAATATTGATGACAGCATTTTGGCTTCTGTGACAAAATGCTGGGTGGGGAATGTAGTTTCTTCACCAGCAAAAGGTCTCAAAAATGGTGTTGCTATCCTATTTTCCCGCAAACTGCAATTTACCATTTTAAATCATAGTTTGGACTCAGACGGTTGTTATATCCATGTTCATATCCAAATTGATAAACAGTATCTTCATTTAGTTCACATATATGCCCCTACATAAGATGATTCCCAATTTTATAAATTCATGTCATTTGAGATATTGCTATAGGAACTTCTCCTATTATCATGGGTGGAGATTTTAATATGATTTATGATCCACTTTTCGATAGACTTTCCACAGTTAAGTTTTGCTCCTCAAAATCTTATTCTCTCTTTAACCCTTTGGGTGCTCATGACGGAATGCTTCCGTCATGAGCACCAGTGCTCCTGTGCTCATGACGGAACCACTCCGTCATGAGCACAGGCTCACAAAATCCCTCTGCTGCAGACAGCAGAGGGATTACCCATATTTTTTTGCATTGGGAGGTGGGGAAGAGCTTCCCCAACCTCCCCAGGCCTATTTTTGGATTTCCTTGCAATGACAATCGCGCTCAAGGCGCGCTATAGTCATTGCAACGAAAACGAAACTGAAACTTAGTTTCAGTTTCACAGTTTCGGTGCTTGTGGGGCTATCTCAGCCCCCGAGCACCGAAACAGATGGGAGAGGTATTGTTGGAAAGGGGAGAATCTCCCCTTTCCAATGGTGCCCTTCCCTAGTGGATCCCTGCTTGTGGATCACCCCAGAAGGGCGATCCCCAAGCAGGGATCCACCCACTAGCACCAAGGAGGGGGGAGCGGCCCCTTGGGCAAGGGCCTTTCCTCCTCCCATACATTTTGGGCACAGACAGTCTTTCTGCCCCCCCTGGGGAGCAGATGGGGGCAGTAGCCCCCAATCTGCCCTTCGGGGGGCAGAAAGCACCCTAGACCAGGGATTATTTTTCTATAGGCCAGGGGTGGGGGCTGCCCAGAATGGGCATCCCAAGGACCCCATCCTACCCCCCCAAAGAAGGAAAAAGACTTTCTGCCCCTCCCAGGAGGCAGATGGGGGCAATAGCCCCTGATCTGCCCCCCGGGCGGGGGCAGAAAGCCCACTAGGCACCAGGTTTTTTTGGGGGTTTTTTATACGTAGGGGTGGGGGCTGCCCAGAATGGGCATGCCAATGCCCCCACCCAAAAAAAATTGTACAGTCTTTCTGCCCCCCGGGGGGGGCAGAAAGCCCACTAGGCACTAGGGATTTATTATTTTCCAAAGTTCAGGGTGGGGGCTGCCCAGAATGGGCATGCCAATGCCCCCACCCCACCCAAAAAATGTCACAGTCTTTCTGCCCCCCCCCAGGAGGCTGATGGGGGCACTAGCCTCCGATCTGCCCCCTGGGGGGGGCAGAAAGCCCACAAGGCACCGGGTATTTTTTTTTAATATACGTAGGGGTGGGGGCTGCCCAGAATGGGTATGCCAATGCCTCCACCCCAAAAAAAATGGCCACTGTCTTTCTGCCCCCCCGGGAGGCAGATAGGAGCAAAAGCCCCTTATCTGCCTCTGGGGGGGGGTAGAAAGACCAATAGGCATCAGGGATTTTTTTTTTTTATTCAGGGGTGTGGGCTGCCCAGAATGGGCATGCCAATGCCCCCACCATGCCCCAAAAAATGCCACAGTCTTTTTGTCGCCCCAGGAGACAGATTGGGGCAGTAGCCCCTGATAAAAATGGTACCTCACTTGTGTGGGTAGGCCTAGTGCCCGCCACAGGAAACGGCCCAAAACACAACGTGGACATACCACATTTTTAGAGTGAAAACTGACCCTTTTTTTGCAAAGTGCCTAGCTGTAGATTTTGAACCCTAGCTCTGCTGGCACCTAAGGAAACCTAGCAAACCTATCCATTTTTGAAAACTAGACACCCAGGGGAATCCAGGATGGGGTGACTTGTCTGGCTCTCACCAGGTTCTGTTACCCAGAACCCCTTGCAAACCTCAAAGTTTGTAAAAAACACATTTTCCTCACATTTCTGTAATGGAAAGTTCCAGAATCTGTGTGGATCCACAAAATTCCACCCACCCCGCATTCCCCACAGTCTTCAGATAAAAATGGTACCTCACTTGTGTGGGTAGGCCTAGTGCCCGCAACAGGAAACGGCCCAAAACGCAACGTGGACACCACATTTTTACATTGAAAAAGGACCTTTTTTTTGCAAAGTACCTAGCTGTAGATTTTGAACCCTCGCTCTTCCGGCACCTAGGGAAACCTAGCAAACCTATACATTTTTGAAAACTAGACACCCAGGGGAATCCAGGATGGGGTGACTTATCTGGCTCTCACCAGGTTCTGTTACCCAGAATCCCTTGCAAACCTCAAACTTTGTAAAAGAAAACCACATTTTCCTCACATTTCTGTGATGGAAAGTTCTGGAATCTGCGTGGATCCACAAAATTCCACCCACCCCGCATCCCCGAAAGTCTTTGAGAAAAATGGTACCTCACTTGTGTGGGTAGGCCTAGTGCCCGCAACAGGAAACGGCCCAAAACGCAACATGGACACACCACATTTTCACAGTGAAAACTGACCCATTTTTTGCAAAGTGCATAGCTGTAGATTTTGAACCCCAGCTCTGCAGGCACCTAGGTAAACCTAGCAAACCTATAAATTTTTGAAAACAAGACCCCCAGGGGAATACAGGATGGGGTGACTTGTCTGGCTCTCACCAGGTTCTGTTACCCAGAATCCCTTGCAAACCTCAAACTTTGTAAAAAAAAAAAACATTTTCCTCACATTTCTGAGGTGGAAAGTTCTGGAATCTGCGTGGATCCACAAAATTCCACCCACCCAGCATTCCCCAAAGTCTTTCGAGAAAAATGGTACCTCACTTGTGTGGGTAGGCCTAGTGCCCGCGACAGGAAACGGCCCAAAAAGCAACGTGGACACACCACATTTTCACAGTGAAAACTGACCCTTTTTTTGCAAAGTGCCTAGCTGGAGATTTTGAACCCTAGCTCTGCCAACACCTAGCAAAACCTAGGAAACCTATACATTTTTGAAAACTAGACACACAGGGGAATCCAGGATGGGGTGACTTGTCTGGCTCTCACCAGGTCCTGTTACCCAGAATACCTTGCAAACCACAAACTTTGTAAAACAAAAACACATTTTCCTCATATTTCTGTGATGGAAAGTTCTGGAATCTGCATGGATCCACAAATTTCCTACCACCCAGCGTTCCCCCAGGGCTCCCGATAGAAATGGTACCTCACTCACGTGGGTGGGTCAAGTACCCTCGACAGGCAAGGGCCCAAAACATATTGAGGAGACATCAAAATTACCAATCACAAAACAACCTGGTTTTGCAAGGGGGGTCACCTGGGTTTTTGGCCCCAGGCTTGGCGGCCATCTTGGGAAACCTACCAAACCCACACAATTCTGAAAACTAGACACACGGGGGAGTCCAGCGAGGTATGGCTTGCATGGGCCCCCCAACGTTTTCCTACCCAGAATCCCCTGCAAACCTCAAATTTAGTTGAAAAAATCTAATTTTTCTCAAACTTCTGTGTGGGAAAGTTCAGAAATCTGCATGGATCCATAAATTTCCTACCACCCAATGTTCCCCCAGGTCTCCTGATAAAAATGGTACCTCACTCGCGTGGGTGGGTCAAGTACCCGCGACAGGCAAGGGCCCAAAACGTATTGAGGAGCCATCAAAATAACCTATCACAAAACAACCTGGTTTTGCAAGGGGGATCACCTGGGTTTTTGGCCCCGGGCTCGGCGGCCATCCTGGGAAACCTGCCAAACCTACACATTTCTGAAAACTAGACACCCGGGGGAGTCCAGCGAGGTATGGCTTGCGTGGATCCCCCAACGTTTTCCTACCCAGAATTCCCTGCAAACCTCAAATTTAGCTGAAAAAAATCACATTTTTCTCAAATTTCTGTGTGGGACAGTTTTGGAATCTGCATGGATCCACAAATATCCTACCACTCAGTGTTCCCCCAGGTCTCCCGATAAAAATGGTACCTCACTCGCGTGGGTGGGTCAAGTACCCGCAACAGGCAAGGGCCCAAAACGTATTGAGGGCACATCAAAATTACCTATCACAAAACAACCTGGTTTTGCAAGGGGGTCACCTGGGTTTTTGGCCCCGGGCTCGGCAGCCATCTTGGGAAACTACCAAACCAACACATTTTTGAAAACTAGACACATAGGGGAGAATGCATAATCTTCACCTCTGTGTCCTTAATAGAATTTGAAATTTTCTATTCAGCTGAAAGAAGTCACACTGGGATTCGTCGTTTCGTTCGAAACTTCACGCATAAGCAAAATATAGTTCCAACTTCCACACTAGAGAGGGCTTTCTTACCAATTTTTCAATTTACAGGGCTACACCATTAAAGAAAGAGTCAGCAACTGTGTTGAACTACGGTCTAAAGATTGAGCTTTCAGGTACTGCTTCACTAAAAAGTTTGTGTTCTACCACTAAATAAAAAACAACAGGCAAAACCATTCCCCTTCTTATGTGACCCAGAGAAAAAGAGAGACTTCCCCATATTCTTTATTTTTTTACGTGATGATCCTCAGACCAGCATCATCATCAAGCCCCTCTGGAGTGCACGCTGGAGAACTCCACCACGCTCTTTTCTTTGAATGTGCGTCGCTGAAATGAAGGACGACTCCACCAAGCTCTTTTCCTTCAATATACGCCGCTAAAATGCAGGACGACTCCACTGTGCGCTTTTTCTTGATCCACTCTATATTGCTGGAATGCCACACAGAATGTGTTTTGCTCTGAGTTCTGTCCTCACTGTAGAATGCAAATCCCTTTCCCCTGAAAAAATTCACTTCACCTATGCCTCGCCGGAACACTTCTTCTAACTATTTGCACTCTGTAGGGCCTGATTACGACTTTGGAGGTGCAGCCCAGGTCCACTCTGCCGCCACACCGCCAAAGCCGTGGTCAGACCGCCCGCCAGATTAGAAGTTTCCTCCTGTCTGGCAGGCTGGTTTTTGGCGTTCCCCCGGTGGTGCCTCTAAAAATGGGCACCGCAATGGAAGCGCCAAAAAACGTTTCTGGGTGGCGTGGACTGAAAAGTCCATACCATGCAGTAACTGGGGTGCATGCACATGCAGGGCCACCTTTGTTTCCTCTCCACTATGGTGTTCATGGAGGAGGAACCTCCATGACACTGCCGGCGGAGAGGAAACTCGTAATATGCTTAGTCCCATTGCAGCCTCCTGACTGCTGCAACACTGCCAGGGCACAGTGGTTCCCTGGTGGCAGGCAGTGGCAGTCATGATAGGGCGGTTGGGAGACCGCCGCGCCCCCATGAGTCTGGTGGTCCAGGGACCACCAGACTCCTAATCGAGGCCTGTAGTGCCTTTTGAATATGAACAGAAGGACCCTTCTGGTCCCTGATGGACTCCATAGAAGAATTAGGTAATCAGTTCGGCTGGGTGTGATTAATAAAGCTTATGACGCAGGATATGCAGTTAACGGTTACGGTTGCACTCTGAAGAATAAAGACATGTACTTCTGAGCTCCGTGTTGCATGGTTATTTGCATGCTACCGGGCTGGGGGGGATGCTACAACTGGTGACGAGTCGTGGATATGTGCCCTGAAGAAAAAAGACTGTTCTCCTTGAGAGTTTGCCAAGGTCCAGCAAACTGCTCGTGCATGCCACGTGCGCCTCAGTAGAAGTGAAGCAGGTTACGGTTGGCATATGTGCCACTCCAGCCAGTGCAAGAATTTTGAAGAAGGCCAAGGACTTATGGAGAAGCCTATTCACAGTCGGCCAGGAACCTGCTGGTAAGGCAGACAGACGAGGTACTGTCCCACAATGTACCACTGAGCCATCAGATGTAGAGAATGATAGCGTTAAAGGCAGCAACAACCAGGTACAGAAAAGCAGTGAAGAAGGAGACAGCCAGTTGCAAAAGTGCACCAAAAGCAGAAGCATCCAGGTGCAAAGAAATGCTAAAGGCAGTGAAAATTGGGTACAATGCAGAAGGTTGAGAATGGTGATGACCACATGCAAGAGACAAAACCGTCACTCACTGCCAACAATGAAAAATAGGCCATACGACATCAGATCGGCCTCAACAACATCGATGTAGGCACCCGGCCAGTGCTTACAGGAGGTACAGGGCAAAGTGGGCAGCAGACGTCATTGGAGCGTGTCCCGCTCTCAAGGTCAGTACGAAGCTGCCTCCTTCCATTCAATATTACCAAATAGCAGAATATTGGTGCCAGATGGACTGCCTGGATCGAAGCATTTGATGATTTCATCAACGCACTAGAAGAAGCAGATGACAAAAAGATCATCAAATACTTAAAGAACCTTGAAGGTGATGCTGTGAAAGAAGTGATAAAAAAATACTGCAAGCTGATGGAATATCTTTCAATCAAATTAAGGAGGCATTAAAAACAAAGTTCAAAACAATGCTGAATGTCGACTATGAAAGGTACATTTTCAACCAGGCAAGACAGCAAGCTGGTGAAACAATGGATGAGTTTGTTGAAAGACCTGATACCCTCATCAAGCATTGCAAGTTCAACGAATTCAATGATAAAGAAACCATACATCTCAGCGTCATCGATGGTTGCCTGTCCGACTCGTTCAGACAACATATGCTGAGAGAGACACTCTGTCTAGAGAAGGCACTCATGGCTACAAGAGCAGAGGAACGTGCAGATTGACAAGCTGCTGATATGGAAGCTGGAATAGCCCAGATCGAATCAGCATTGAAAATGAAAAGTAAGCAGAGACCCAAGGACGAGGACCATAAAGTGATGTCTCTGAGGAAAAAGAACTTGTGTTTCCAATGTGGGTTCTCCTTCCCACATGAAGGTAAATGTCCTGCCATTGGACAAGTATGCAAAGAGTATGGGAAAGAAAGCCATTTCATAATGGTTTGCAAAGTGAAAGAGAAACCAACTGCATCACGTCAAGAAGAGAAAATGGATGCCAGAAAAATTCAGAAGCATTCTAGCCATGCCCACAAGGCCAACCGGCGACATCAATTGAGGCAAGTGAAAACTAAATGAAGTTGATCGTCATCAGAGTCGTCTTTTAAAGGCTCTTCAATGTCATTGTCGAGTGACAGTGAAGAAGATGTCTGTGCGATGATGATGTCAACCACGAAGCAACATGCACATGTAGGTTTGGCTGCATGCAGACAAGAGCCCAAGTCCAAGAGAGAATGCCACATGAAACAACCACGTTCATTTGAATAGTGCCCTAACATCACACTAAAGGTGAATGGTTGCTCCATACCTTTAAACATCAACAGTGGTACATCGATAAACATCATGATGTCAGAAAAATACAACAAACCTGTCACCGGTACCCCATCTCACACTATAGAAGACTAAGGCATACACGTGGACTGCCTCCACACCATTGCAAAGTCAAGGATCGTTTGTAGCAACCATGAGACACAAGAAGACGAAAGCACAAGCTCCAATTCATGTTGTTCAAGGTACTTTGTCAAGTGCATGTTAAATCAAAGCATCCCCCGTATCCCAGTCCTTAAGCGTCATGTGATGGGCTTTCAGCAATGGGGGTTGTGTCCCCAGGCAAGTTTGATTGGCTGTGGGTGTCCAACCACCTGTCCCATATACAGTGATATTTACGGGGACAGCCTCTGGCTACATAAATATGTTCTTCCTGTTTTGCACACCAGGCCATTCCGACTTTCCATTCAGAAAGTGGAGGGATCTGGGAATTTCATTTATGTGCAATGTCTCTCTTGGCAACTACTGTTGCCAGACCATGATTGTACGATCTCCTCTGGCATCCCCAACATTCTCAAGGAGACCCAGCAGAGATATTTTGGGTGGCAGCTCAATGGGCCGCTCTAGAACTCTAGAAAGGGTTTGAGCAATTAGCTTCCAGTAGCGAGCCACGCTGAGACACTGCCGTACCATATGAAAAAATCGTCCTCAGGGTTTGAACAGCAGGTACATCTGGGCTCGAGAAGGATGCCTGTGTGCCAGAGCAGTTGCGGTGTGAGATATATTGTGTGTACATAGTGTTGTTGGATCAGCCGCAGGTGTGCTGAAATAGCAATTTCATGGGGGGGGGGGCCATACACGCCTCTCGAAACTCAGTGTCTTCAAGGCGGCCCACCTAGCGCTACCACTTGTGTCGAAGGTTCTCAGGGACATTACAGACCAGGGAGCAGTAGATCTGGGAGATACCACCGCGGCCCATTAGTAATTTGTGCCTCCAGGAGGCTGAATTCAGGTATGTTAGTAAGTTCCACTTGGTGTGTCGTAAAAGCATGTCGGAGCTGTAAATATTTTTGAAAATGGGTTTGTGAGAGATTAAAGTGAGTCTGTAGATCTTGAAGCAATTTTATGTTCAGTTCACGCCAAGCATCCCCCAGTGTGATGATCCTGATTATGTCTGATTTCTGGAAGCCCTCCTTCTGTGCTGTGTGGCTCAGCCAGTGGCCTCTCCAGAGGGGGGTTTGTTGGGTCAGTGTTTTGTTCCAGCCCATGTATCTATTTGCCTCTCACCAGGTGCAAAAGACCATCTTCGTGGCCTCTATAATATGAGATTTGATGGTTCAGCCATATAGAATACTCATTACATTATCAAGACCAAGATGCGCCAACTCTAGCTGGTGTGCCAGTTCACTCTAGCCTCCGTTCATCCAGTCACTGTTAACCAGGACTTGGGATGCTCAGCAGTACAATCAAATGTCCGCCACCACCAGCCCACCATCGTAGACTGATTGGCGGCACTTGTTGAAGACTATGCATGGTGGCCGGCCCCTCCACAGAAAAGAGTGGAACAACGCCACAACCCCCGTGAACCAGGAGTTAGGGATGGGGAGTGAGAAATTCTGTAACACATATAGGAAACGTGGAAGTATCATCATTTGAATGAGTGCTGCACATCCCATTACATTCAGGGGGAGTCTGTTCTAAGTCTGTAGCTTGGCCTCAGTCGTGTTTAGGAGAGGGGTGAGGTTGAGGTTATGTGTGAGCTATGGCACAGTTGCTATGTGAAATCCTAGATAATGAAGCTGAGGCAGATGATTGGAATGCCTGATTGCCAGGTGGTTGTAGCACTGTCCCCTGTTAGGGGGACTAGAAGTGATTTGCCCAGTTTGCACACTGGCCAGTGGCTTCTTTGAATACCTTCAGGATGTCTAGACCGGAGGGCCAGACGTTTGGGGGTCTGCAAGAAAAAGCAGAACGTCGCCAGCATAGAGTGTTATCCTGTCTTCCTGCTCACCACTCCAATTCCACCCTTCTATTTGAGAGTTTCAGCGAAGAATTCTGGCTATTGGCTCAAAGGCCAAAGCAAAGAGGAGTGGGGATACTGAGCACCCCTGCCTGGTCACGCGTCTGATTGAAAAGGTGTGTGATATTACCCCATTTATAAGGACTCGCATGGAACATTCCCTGTAGAGAAGATCAACGTACCTATGGAATGTGTGGCTGAAGCACATGCCTCGGAGGGCCAGGTCCAAATAGTTCCAATTGATCCTGGCGGTTCTGTGGTTGGGCATAAAGCCACATTGGTCCGCTTGTATTAAGGTACCAAGGACTCGCTGGAGCCTGTTTGCCAGTGCCTTGGCAAAGATTTTTATATTCATGTTTATCAAGGAAATGGGGTGGTATGAGGCACAACAGTCTGCTGGGTATCCCGCTTTGGTAAGTACCACCATAGTGGATAAGTCTAGGTGGGATGGGAAGGAGTCCTTTCGCACTGTTCCAGTATAGAACCAGAGCATGTGTGGAGCAATAATGACTCTAAATTTACAGTAATACTTAAGAGGAAACCCGTAGAGACCGGGTGTCTTCCCTGTTTTCAAACCTCATATTGCGGATATTATTTTACCTACTGTAAGTGGGGAGTCCAGTTCTTCCCATTAAGACTTTGTGAGGTGTGGAAGGTGCATTTTGTCAAGGAGGGGACTGGCTTGTTCCCGGGTGGGCGTTGACTGGTGGGCATATAACCGTTTGTATTCGTCCGCAAAGGCTCCTGCTGTCTCGGCAGGTGTGTGTATTTGTGGGTCTGTAATGGAGGGGATCAATTTGGAGCCAGCATCTCTGGTGTCAATCTAGTAGAAAACTTTGCAGGTTATCCCTTTGCTCGTGTATGCGTTGGGTGGATACCCTCCAGCATTGATAAGCCTCTTTAAAGGCAAGGTGCCGCAGCGACACTCTATCGAGTTTGAGCTTTCGGCGGAGGGAGCCAGATGCGTCAGGGACCACGTTGGTCTCCGGCTGTAAGATGCGGGTCTCAAGTTCTGTTATACGGCTGAAATTCTCCCTTTCGGTGTGTTTGAAATAGGTTTTGGCCAACCCTCTGATTGTGGCTTTACTTACTGCCCACAGAGTGCCAGCTCAGAAACTGATGCATTGTTTAGTTCAAAGCAGGAGTGGAGTCCTGTGGCAAGGTGGTCTACAAACTGATCATCTACCAGGAACCAAGCATTAAGATGCCAGAGTGGTTGTTTATGGTGCATAGGGGTCCCCACATGGAGAATAAATGGTGAGTGGTTGGAGGTCCCTCAGGGAGAATTGTTGCCACTATTGTGTGTATCATGTTGGCGGCAGGGAGAAGTATGAGGTCGATCGGGATAGGGTTTTAACTGATGCAGAAATGTGTATATGTGTATGCCCACTCTCTTGGGTGCCATGCATGTCAAACATCGCACAGTCCCAGATAATCCATCCAAGAGACAAGTTCCCTGGATTTATCTTATCACAGTCTGGTGGTGGGCCTGACGCATCTTCATCTGGGTTAAATGTAGTGTTAAATTCACCGCCAACGACAATTGTTGCAGGTGGCAGTCTGGTTATCACTTTTGTAAGCTCGTCGAGGGTCTGCCCTATATTGGGTTGTATATAAATGCTAAGGATGTTGTACAGTTTCCCTTCTAGTGTCCCCACCAACATGACATAGCGACCTTGTGGGTTGCAGATGACCCGTGCGACTAGCAGTGGCAAGTGCTTGTGAAGTAATATGGCTACTCCTCTGGAGCCCCTACTAAAACCTGCATGAAAGACATGGTCATAGCCAAATGTCCCCAGGAAGGAGTAATTAGAACCTAGCAAATGCGTTTCTTTCCGTAAGGCTATGCCTGGCTGGTGCCGCTGGACAAGCCAAGTAATGTGCGTTTAGTGCTGTCCAGGAGACTTTTACCGTTCCATGAGATGAGATGAAATTCAGCCATTAGGCCTACTGGTATGTGTAGCCAGATTCCTATCGCCTGTGCTAAGGCATGTGAATGTGTGGTCTCGGGTATGTTTGAAAGTGACTTGGTGTAACAAACTAGAGCAACTTGAAACAGTGCAATTTCCCCCAACAGTAACAATCCCCTATCCCACACTTCCACCCCAGAAGAATCTATTGCCCTAAAATTCCCAAATAACAAAAATTCATATATTTCTGGGTATTCGAGGTGGACCTCCTCCTGTGTAGGATCATGTGTCTAAGTCCGCTGGACATCTATGCCATAGAGTCGGCTGCTTGACTCGGGCCCGTTTTGGGATTCGCCTTGGTCACTGTGTCCATCACTGTGGGGATTCTTCCCCACTACGAAAGCCTAACATGGGGTTTCTTGAGCCGTGTAGGATACCGGGGGCCGCAATGGAGTGGTTTTCTTGTTTGGGAGCATCTACGTTCCGTGTCGGAGAAGTTAGGGGAATATTTACGTGGACTGCGCCCCCTCCAGGATTTGTTCTGCTGGCATGACGTAGGCGTAACTGCAACAAATGATGGACGGAATGCTGAATGATTCAAACATTCTCTCCCAGTCAAGAGATCTGGGTTAAATCCATTGTTCTTTTGCCCACTACGCCACCCCAGTTTGGACCCAGCCATATGCAAATCAGTCTTGACCCTATGCCTCATGGGAACAGTTCAGACCGAACTGCCAAGCCAGGTCCTCCCTGGACTGGAAACAAGCATCCTAGGACCGGTTTCGGGGTTTCACCCCTCTTCAGCCAGGATAGCTTGATTCCAGTGGCATGGAGAGCACGGGACCCATACTATTGATCCTGGTTACGTGGAAAGGCTGGTGCACAAATTGTGCCCGCCTGGGAAGTCGTAAGGCCTCCAGTCACCCCAGATGTTCCATCCAGTAGGGTGCACCAAGCCCTGATCAGGCTGTCCTGAGCCTCTGCCTGAGTCTTCTGTGCTACTATCCCAGCAGGTCAGAAAGACCAACAATGGAACCCAAAGACGTCGTGATGTAGAGGGCCAAGGTTCGAGCTTCATTTTTTCCCCCAGCAGATGCCGGGGGACAAAGCTTGAGCCGAGCAGCCAGGGGAGATTCCTTTGGCAGTATGCCACCTCTATGACCGCCACGCCACCTATCAGCGCCATCACAAGGAGTGGCTTAGCGGGCCGCGTTCACCCCAGAAAGCAACGCAAATCCAGAGTGATACCGCAGCCCTGCCGCCAACAACTGTATGTCTCACCTGTGCTGCTTGTGTGGCGAGAATTGCGATTCACCTATTACTATGATCAGAGAATCTGGATTTCATTAAAGACATGGAGGCTAACATTATGCATTATTCTTTTAATGCAACTTCAAGCAGCCATTTTGAAGTTTTACATCATAAAGCAAAGATCTAGAATAGAATGCTCATATGTTACAATAGCCACAAGCCTAGATAGATCTGCCTCTTTTAAATGCAAGAAAAACAAGGTTCAACTATAATGAAACAATTACATTTTCTTTTTGAAGTAACTGGTAAATTCCAGGTGAACGATTATATCTGGATGCCGAAACTTGCTTGGAGGGAAAGATGGTAGTCTTGAATCTCCAGAGGTAAGCTCCTATGGGTGCATCTTTGTGGAAGAGCCATCTAAGCTGAGTTATCTGAAAAGGATAAAAGATTAAAATTTGCACTTTGAAGCCCTATGTATAAGGGAGAATGTTTCATTGTGCATTATTAAATACATTATACAAAGAAAAACTGTCTTGTTTCTAATTTTTTTTTAATCCTAAGCATCAAAATTAAGACATTATTAAAAATAACTAATTAACATTGTAGGTTTAATGTCCACTTCCGGGAGGGAAGGGTTGGGATAATGTTAGCCTCCGTGTCTTTAATGAAATCCAGATTCTCTGGTCATAGTAATAGGAGAATCGCAATTTCATTACAAGACCGGAGGCTACCATTATGCATGTTGGTAGTCAAGCAAAACTACGTCAGACATGTGTTCAACAGGTTTACAGTAGTTTTTCGCAAATGTATAGGAACTGGACCAGTCGGCCGCTTTAAGAATATCGTCTAACTTACCTCCTTTCCAAAAGGATTGGCTGGCCATAGCGCCTCTTAATGAATGTGCTTGAAATCTTTGGAGGTCTATGCCTGCCAGTTGCATAGCTAGTTTAACCCATCTAGCAATAGAGGAGAGGGGTTTGAAGGGTTTAACAAAGGAAATAAGAAGCTGGTTTACACCAGCAGTGCGATGTTTGCTCATTCTTGCATCATACTCCTTCATACAATCTAACACACACAACTTTTGGGTAGAAAATCATGTCAGACATAGTTTTAGTTCTTTTGATAATTTCAAATCTGACACCGAATGCATCATAAGATCTATTAGTTATTTCCAGTGCTTTAACATCCGATACCCTCCGACAGGTTATTAGGCATGGGAGAGAGGCTAGTTTGATGGAGAGTTTTTTATTATCTAGGAGACTGTTAACGGGCCAGTTACAGAAAAGGTCAAGTAATAATTTCACGTCCCATAGTGTTTCGTATTTAGGTTTAGGGGGTCTTTTAAGCCTAATGCTTTTCATAATTCTACATATTATTGAGTTTTTCCCTATAGTTCTTCCATTTAAAAGGGAGTGACCTGCTGAAATAGCTGACCTATAGCAGTTAATTGATCTATAGGTAAGACCTCTTTCCAATTGTTCTACAAGGAAGTTTTCTACATGCAGGATAGGAGCCTCCAAGGAATCCAGGTTCCTTTCCAAGCTCCAACGAACCCATCTTTTCCAGATGCTGTTGTATCTGTAGTGTATACCAGGGCCCCAAGATTCTTGGAGGAGAGTAGAAGCCTGTGCCGAAAGGTTAGTGATTTCATGGGCTCTCCTGACACTTTCCAGGCAAGAAGGTTCAAAGTCCCGCTCTGGAGTAGGGGATGTTCCAAACCGTCTATGTATCTAAGGAGGCCTCGTGAGGCTGGAAGTAGAAAGGGAATTTCGTAAGCTAATTCCAAGGTTGTCGGAAACCATGATTGGGACAGCCAGAAGGGTGTCATTAGGATTATTGAGCATTGTTCCTTTCTAAACTTCTGTAGAACCCGCTGGATCATTGCAAAGGGGGGAAAGGCATATCCCCGAATCCCTTTCCAAGGTTGAAGGAAGGCATTCACTGCCAGAGCACCCGGGTCTGGCATCCAGCTGAAATAGTTCTGTAGTTGAGATGTCAGTATTGCTTGCGAAGAGATCTACTTCTAAGGGTCCCCAAAGCTGTTCTAGTCTTCTGAAGATGTTCACATTCAGTTTCAAGTCGTTGTGGTCAACTAGGAATCTGGAATTCCAGTCCGCACAAACATTGTTTTTTCCTGGAAGGTATTCTGCTCTTAATGATATATTGTGTTCCAGGCAGAACATCCATAGATTTTTGCTAGATTGGAGAGGTCTGGCGATTTGGTGCCTCCTAGGCATTTTATGTAGGCTACGGCTGACATGTTGTCCATCTTGAGAATAACTGATCTGCCCTGGAGGAATTGCTTGAAACCCATTAGGGCATAGAGCCCAGCGGTTAATTCCCCAAAAAAAGTTTATGTGGTGTGTACTCTCCATATAGGACCATAAGCCTCCCGAGTTCTGATTCTGAAAGCAAGCACCCCAACCATGAAGGTTGGCATCTGATTTCAGGACGAATTCCGGGGAAATGCCAAATATGGCTTTCCCATTCCAAGCGTCCAGATTTTCTAACCACCAGGTCAGTTCTGTCTTGGCTTCTGTGTCTAGATAAATTTTGTCTCCATACCATAGGCCAGATCGAAGGTCTCTGCCCTTCAGTCTTTGGAGGGCCCGAGAATGTAAAGGACCCGGGAAAATAGCTTGGATGGAGGATGAGAGGAGGCCCAGGAGTCTGGCTAGTTCTCTTAAGGTTAACAGATATTGTTTTAGAATGTGTTGTATCTCTTTTCGAATCTTGGTTTTCTTTTACGGAGGGAGTAACAACATTGACTTCACGGTATCTACTGTGAAGCCCAGGAACTCTAGAGACCTCGAGGGGGTCATAATTGATTTTTCCTCTGTTTTTTATAAAACCTGCACTCTCTATTAGATCTACGGTAGTATTCAAGTCTTTCAGTATTTTAGAGTGATCTTGAGACATGAGGAGAATGTCGTCTAGGTTAATTATAAGGCGGATTCCTCTTTCCCTCAAAACTGAGGCGATAGCCCTCATTACCTTGGTGAAGCACCAGGGGGCAGAAGATAGACCGAAGGGAAGAGCTTGGAACTGGTATAGGTGATTGTTCCAAACAAATTAGAGGAAAGATTGGGATTCTAACGCCATTGGAATTGTAAAGTAGGCGTCTTTCAGGTCTAGTTTCACTAACCAGTCTTTTTTTAGAAGCATGTCTCTGAGGAGATGGATACCTTCCATCTTGAAATGTCTGTAGGTGAGAGATTTGTTCAGTTCTCTGAGGTTTATTTCAGGTCTCCAACCTTTGTCCTTCTTTTCCACCAGGAATATATTGCTTAGGAAGTTCATACAGTCCCACGGTACCTCTACAATTGCCCCTTTCTCCAACATAGAATTCACCTCTTCTGCCACAATTCTCTGTTGGTCTTGGGTCAGGTTTAACACTCTGGGTGTTGTATGTTGTGTTGGTTTCTCTATGAAATCTATTTTGAAGCCCTGAACAGTTTCTAGAACCCACTGGTCTTGAGTAATTTGTTCCCAGGTGTGAAAGAAGTGTTTTAATCGACCCCCCACTTTCCCTGTTGAAAAGGAAGGATGAGGTGAGTTGGTACTTACTTGAGATGTTAGAGGAGTTTAGGCCTCTAGCTCTGAAGCCTCTTGAACGGAAGGGTCTTCCTCTCAGAGGGTAGAAGGAGGGGTTCATCTGGTATGGACGACCAAAACCCAGTTGTCTGAAGAAGGGTCCTTGATAGGGACGGCCGGTAGAGCGACCCCTTCTGCCGGCCCTGGCAAAAACACTAGGGTTAAAAACTCTGCACATGTTAGTTTGTGCCTTATCAAGCGCAGTAAAGGTTGCCACATATTTCCCTAGGCTCTTGATCATGTCTTCCCCAAAGAGTAGTCCATTGGGGTTGACAGAGGGTTCCTTTTCGGCAATATCACTAAGCTTAGGGTCTATTTTGGTTAGGACGACTCTTCTTCGTTCGGTGTTAATTGCGGCGTTGGCATTCCCAAGAAGGATTAGCATCCTCTGGCTCCATCCTCTCAGTAAGTCAAGGTTTGGGGAAGAGCCATTAATGTGGCTTTCTTCAATTAGGTCAATCACTCTACAAAAGGGACCTAGCATGTCAAGCATGGAGTCCTGGCATGTCTTAAGGGAGCGCTCCATGCCATTCCTAGGGTCCCTGCCCATTTTGAATAAGAACTTAATAAGCTCTGGGTCAAGGTTTGGAGTGAGGCAAATTTTGTCTTGGACCATAGGTCTTGGGCATTCAGCCTTTAAAATATTTCTTGTGTCTCTCTCAAAAGGGTTTCTTAACCACCTTTTGATGAATTTGGCCACGTGGTTATGAGGCCACCATTGAGAGCTCCTGGGATGTTGGATGTTAGAGGGGGAGAACATTTCCTCGCCTAGAGGGTCAATTGTTTTTTCTTTAGAGGAAGAGGGAAGTTCGTCCTCTGAAAGAGTAAAATCTGGGTCATTCTCGTCGTCTAGGTCTAGGATATATTCTTCCATAGACTCAAGCCCTCCTTCTTCTAAGTCAATTAATTGGGGGTCAGGTAGAGCACTTTGGTAGTGTGTGTCACTTGGGGCATCCTGGTAATTTGTGTCACTAAGGACACCTGTGGTCTTTGGGGCGCATAGGCCTCCCTTAGAGTTTGAGGTGCTTAGTCCTCCTTTAGAGTGTGAGGTGCGTAGACCTCCCAGTAGGTTTGAGGTGCTTGGACCTCCCAGTGTGCTCATTGGGCTCACCCTTTCTATATTATTGCTTTTCTTTGACCTTTTGCCCCCGCATTTAATATAATCGTCATTATGCGCTCCTTGATGTGCAGAGGTGTTGTTTCCCTCAGTTAGGGATCTTTTGCCCGCAACAACTTGGCTGATGGTTTCTATCATGCAAGAGCGCATTTCTTTTTGGATTAATTTTTTAATAAGCTCCTCATTAGCATTGGGAATGGGGGCCAGAGCTTGGGAATTTTCTGATTCAATGTCAGACATTATAAGTTAGAGGATTCCCAAAGGGTTAACTCCTTATTAAACTTAATAGCAAAACGGTAGGTTCCCGAGGGATGAATTTCCTTATAGGTACCCAAAGGGTTAATTTCCTTTGTTATAACAGTGGCAAAGTCTTAAAAATTTATATATATTAATCTTATATATCCCAAGGTCTTCAATCTACTGTGCCTGCCTGGGACTGGGGCTGATAATAAACAATTGCTTACCCCTAGGGGTGAGAAAGCCAGGAAAGTAAATGTTTAAAGCTTGTTTAAAGCTCAATAAAATAGTTTATATCCTGCCTTGGGCGTGGAGAGGCTCAGCTGATTGCTCGCGTCCCAACCGTCGTTATCTCTGAAGACGGGATTGCGCGCGCGATCAGCTGTTCCTTAGTGCGTAGCTAGGCAACGCGATAATAGCTGAATTGGTTCCTTTTTCTTTTTTGAGAGAGGGGAGCCTCTGTGACCAGCGTGATGCGTGCGCAATGCACATCGTGTCATGGTTGCTAAGGGTCTTTCCTCAGGGGGAGCAGGCGACCGTCCGAGTGAGGAGTCAAATCCAGAGTCTGGACGAGTCCGGGGTTTAGTAAGGTACTTCTTAATATTGTTAGTTAATAGGGAGAGGGGGAAAAGCACGAACTCCGTAAATTGGAGTACTTGTGAAGAGTTGTGACGAAGGTACGGCGTGCAAGTAAAAGCTATTATGCAAGGATAAAGGAATTGTGACGAACGTACGGCACGCAACTAAAAACTATTAAGCAAGGATAAAGAGTGTTAAAGAAGTCTGATAAGACAGTGTGAGCAACGGAAAAAACGGTCGGGGAGACGAAGCGAGGGGAATGTGGCCAAATCAGTTTAGAATAATAAGCAACAGTTTACACAGTTAAACGCGGTAGATTACATTACCAAACGAGGTATCTAAAAGATTAACAGATCATTGGCAAACATGACAGTTTACATAATCAAACACGTCTAGAAGTTAGTAGTAAGAGTAAAGAGTAGAACTTATCTGCTTGGAGCCGCATTTAAAAGAGGCAGATCTATCTAGGCTTGTGGCTATTGTAACACATGAGCATTTTATTCCAGATCTTTGCTTTATGATGTATAACTTCAAAATGGCTGCTTGAAGTTGCATTAAAAGAATAATGCATAATGGTAGCCTCCGGTCTTGTAATGAAATCCAGGCAGGCTGAGACATTATCACCTCGCGGTTGTCAGCTCTTTCAGTCAGGGTCCCCTCCACTGTTTAGTGGCCGCAGATCTTGGCTGGGATGCCTTAAAAAGCCTTCAGCTCTTCAATTGGAATAGTGCCACGCCGATGGCCATGCTTCTAACTCACCAGCGGTCCACCAGCAAATAGAAGGCTTTTTGCTCCACAACCACAGTGGGGGCCCACAGCCACCAGGCAGTAGGGCTACAGCTTATCTGGTCCTGCGGAGACAGCAAGATGGCGACGGATCGGCGAGGAGGTCCAGGAGTGTTTCTAAAACATGTCCACCATCTTGGCCACTACGGATACATCCCCTTTTTGAGGTTTTGTGAGGGCTTTCACAGCAGGCACATTAACTTATTGAACTATTATGCCATTAACAGCTGATAAATCACTGATAGGAATTCACACTTGGCCCCATCCTTAATGTCTGACTCATTACATTTGTAGAGGTTTCTCTGCATGGTTTAAATGGGAGAAACAATGTTTTTGAAATTGTGTTGAAAGTATGAAATATTAATGTAGAGTATCGAGTTATGCCACAACCACTAATTGACTCAAATATAGTTATACACATCCACTGAAGTGTGACGCTGTACATTGGGGGCAGCTACATGCATAGATTTTTTTAATTCTGGTTACAAAATGTGCATAAAATAAATAGCATGCACGCAGATGCTTAGGAGTACGTACATGCACCAAAGACTGAATTAGCACCTTAACGATAGCTGGAAAGATCCTCGTCATAGTTAGTGTTGCACATGTGTATGACCCTCCTGTAGGAGAATGACTGATCACAGAGGCTTGATGGAAGCTGGACAAACATGTTATCCCATGTAGAATAGCTATCCCCAAAGGCCACTGAAAGTCTGGGTCATATGTTTGTCGCAAAGAGGGATTTCGCACCCTTGAAGTGTTTGCTCATTGTTCTATTTCTTTATTAGAAGATAAGCCAGCCCTGTGGAGGGAGCTCTTGAACAAGCTTGGTCTCATGTACTAGGTAAGGACATGTAACCAGTGTTATTATTCCTAATACATGTCATGACCCCACAAGGATCCTTGGGGCTCGTAAGGGTCAGGTAGGTTTGAACTGTTAGTCCTAAGGTGGATAGCCAGCCACTACTGTGTAGACTCACTGTGACACGCAGAGCCACCAAATTAGGCCTGGGCAGTGAACTTCGCTCCGTTCGCGGAGTTTGTGGAGTTTTCTGCACTCCGCACTCCGCAGAGCTCGCGGAGTGCAGAAAACTCCACTTTGCGATGTGCTCGCGAACGGTAAGTTCGCGAACGCGAGCGCGAGCTGCCATTCGGGTGGAATTTCTACCCGAGCGGCAGGAATACCAGCACAAACTGCAGTTCGCACTGCACTCCGCCACTCGCGGAACTTCGCGGAGTTTTTTTGTAACTTCGCGGACTTCCACGTAGCAAAACTCTGCGAACTACGCCCAGGCCTGCACCAAATCAGGCTTGTGGTCATTATAAATGGCAGAGTTCTAAATGCAGGTTTTTCAACAGAGCTCTCTGTGACTCAGTTTTATCAAGAGCTAACCTATGAATGACCATGGATATTGATTCACCAAAATGCAGGTGTAGCGGAAATGAGATCACACAGCCTTTACTGTCTCTAACATCACAACCTGAACCATGGTGGCTCTGGTATAGCCAAGAATGGACACAGACCCCTCCCGAGCTGTACCTGGGATTTTCCTGTTTTCAAAACCTGGCCTATTGCCCTCACTCTTGCTCGGGTTGAGTTTGCTGTTGAGGAGTTGAAGCTTTGTGGGATCCTCGGCTGGTGGCTAGGGCCGAGGCGGCTTGCTGCAAAGCGAAACAAAGACCGGGTTGGCGTCAGCTTGCAGCACTGATGATTTCCTTCTGGGAGTGCAGTGGGCATTGCCCTCCTAAGTCAGAGTGGACAAGCTCACAGCAGACAAGCTTGGGGGCATAAGTACAGACCGTGGACGATTCAGGATGGCAAGTGCATCATCTCCTTCTCTGCCGCAGCAGAGAAGAGACTTCTGGCCTCCACAGTCTCCCCCAGAGGTACTGAAAGTACTGACGGTAGGAGTGGACAAGTTTCGGTGCTGCAGACATTTATTTTTCTGGGAACATGGCTGGAGTTTCATCCAGATAAAGGGGACTGCTGGGCTCAAATACTAGCTACTGTGAATGTTGTGGCTCTCACTCACTCCTATAAAGCAGCAGGCCAGATATCCCCAGCAGGATGGCGCCAAGGTCTACAGCAACAGGTTGGGCCGACCGAGTCCCCGCTGGTTTCTCCCTGAACTCACAAAGGACTGTGAGCAAGAAATTGCCAGCTGGGAGAGTGGCCATCAGCAAAGTGGAGACATTTGTGGAGCTAGATACTTTTTGTGGATCACCTTGATAGAGCAGAGTTTTCATCTAATGATTTTAATGACAAAAGAAATTATTATGACTACTGTTACGCAAATGATGACAAACGTGTTAAGTTCCACGTTATTTATTGAAAATGACATACAAATATAATTCAGATATTTTATCGTAAAAGCATGCAGATGAAAAGACAATTTTGAGACATATTATGTGTTTAATCAATATAGATGTGACTATTAATGATGTAATGTTATTCATTCATAGATATGTGTCAGAAAATGTAGGAGAAAATTTTACATATATGGATTTTATTACTAATGGATTTGATTTTCATGTAATGAATGTGAAATTAATAAGACTAAAAGAAAAATAAATGTGAAGTAGATTGATTTTCATGTGAAAAGTTAAAAAATTATTGTCATGTTATGATGTGTGCACCGAAAATGAATAAAGAAAAGTAGGCGCTGCATGAATATGCTTAAATGTGCCTTCATGAAACCTAATTAATATGTATTTTCATATATGTATTAGTTGGATAATACATAAACGATAAAGATTAATATGCATTTTCTTATATGTATAATGGTGAGACTTAAAAAAAAAATTATGAGTAACCTTATACTTACATGTATTAATTATGATCAGATTGAAATGTTGGAAAATCAATTCTGAAGTTATAGGCTAGTTTCTCTATTAATCTGTGATTCACAATTTAACATGCTCATTGTCGTATATCAGCCATATTTCATGTAGGCCTCATTTTTACTCTCCTTTTCCAGTGAAGTCATGGACTGAATATTCTGAAGCGTATGGGAATATTCTGAAATCTTGCAAACTGTATTGAAATGATAACTGTTTTCTTTGACATCTCCCCGACTGAATAACGCATTTGCAACAATTCTGTTACATTCTAGAACAGCTGCTTGGGAAAGAGCACACATAACTTTTTACATTTCTCTTTTAAATCTCCTATTGTTCAATGTGTCCTATGCTTACATGACCTAAGGAAGCGGCGTAATCGACTTACTGAATTTTTCCGGATTTGTATCTTTTTTCCTGCTACATCACCCCCATCTCACTTTGAACTGACCAATGAAGTTTAGTGGTCTAACAAATTTGGTGTTGCCAGGGGTGTCACCCCAGAAATTTCTCGAGTATAATTGCTCAAACTTGGGGAGAAGGAGAGGGCGAGCAACGAGGGCTGCTTTCCATGATATGGGTTTCTGATTTTTTATTCAGATTCCAAGTCTGCTGTTGGGACTAGGACTAGTTGCTGCTAACCGGTGCCCTGATGCAGATTGAACCTTTCAGCTGAAGGGTTCCTGTCGTGCTGTTGTGACTTTTGTCATTACAGGGATGGACTGAGACAGATTGCTGTCTTGATGAACTGGACTGGCTACTTGGAACTTTGCTGAACTTTCCTGAGAGTCTTTACAAGGCTCACCTGGCTTCCTAATCCTACTGACACATACGCTATACGTGTCCAAATCTGCCTCGGCTGAGGAAAATTTCCCTGTTTATCCATCGTATTCTCTTGAATCTCAGAGGCTCTGTATATTTCATTAAATCTTTTACTAATTAATTTTTAGGGCTATATGCTATTTTATTTGAATGCAAATGTTCTCTACCTATAAATGAATAACTAAACCTTAAATTCTAAATCTGATTCTGCTGATTCTGTGTCATCATTCCTTGTGTGTAATTCATTTGGTTTTGAGTCACTTATAGTCACTGGGGAAGTTTTTACCTGATTGTAATGTGGTTGAGTTGAAGATACAGTTATCCTATTCCTGGTCCTCATTGGATAACTGTGCATCCTAAGAATATCCAACCCCTTTCAGCACAGAACAAGATCCATAGGAGGACCAACTGTATCTATAAGGTAGCAAGAGGTTAAGAATATATGTGTAATTATTTTATACATGGTCCCAGTAAACGCTACAGCAGTTACACTGGTAGCGTGTCGGATGGTTTACTGTCTGACAAAGTTAGAATATAAGGGGGATGAATATTGAGGCCTCTAAAGCCCTAGTTCAGTAAATATTGACCAAGTGACAGTCCTGAAGAAAATGATGAGACGACGAAGCAGTGGTCTGAGTATTAATAGTGTTTGCGCGTTGCTGTTGCTTAAAGTGTAATTTGCGGAAATTGACTGTGCGGTGTTTTTAGTGTTTATGCTTGAGTAAAAAAAATTCTGTTGCTAAGTTGAAGTTGTTATCGGGTCCGATGTGATCCCAGGATATACACCTAAGGGAGATCTCAGTCCGGCATATGCTGAGTAAGATTGTCTGCTGTGGTTTTGAAGGTGTTGTTCCTGAGACTTCATCGGCAGTACCACCAGAGAAGTGAACTTTTGTGAGAATGAGAAGTTATAATCATTAGGGTTTTCTCCGTGCACAAAGAATAATCATAAGGGTTTAAGTGAGGCTACGAATGTCGAGATTTTGCTTGGATTGTGTGATCAAATTATATTCTTTGAGTGAGTGAAAATCTATACATTTCTTTTACTGGAGCAGACAAGAGTTTTATTTGAGAGCATTTATACTGCTGCTTTGTAACATTTTGTAGTAACATTTTTGTTTCGATAATGTTTGTTGGTGAACTACGAGCTGCAGTGTAAAGGAGGTGTAGCTGCTGCAGGGAGTTAAATGAGATCATAGAGTATCAGGCTGTGATTGGTTGGTTAGTGTGAAGCCACACTGGATAGGCTGACAATGTCAGAGAGAGCTGCGCTGGTATTGGTTGTTTGGATGAAAATATGGAAGTATTTCCTAGAATTGCTGAGAGAAGTATTTGTAAAATACAATTGAAATATTAATTGGGAACAATTAAAATTCTGAAGAATATAAAGACATTAATACAGGGAGATATGCCCGTGCCCACTAGAGAAGGGGTACCAATACCACCTAAGGGTACACCTGCTTTGCATATGACTCAAGAGAGAGGTTATCATACATGTACATGGTTAGAGAATTGGATGAAGAATACAGAGAAAGATGGGCCTTTAGCTTTCCCACAATATGGAACCTTTAACATATAAATTCTTGCAAATTTAGAGAAGACAGTTATATGATATTAAACCACCTCTGAGACCTATGCAGTTTGAAGCTCTTGGAGAATGGGAACATGTTGCCGATCAGAAAGAAAAACAGAAATATCAGGGAAGGCACAAAAACACCTTAATCAGTATGTTAAAGCCAGGCAGGATTCCCAACAGAAAGCAAGAAAAACAGACATTGCAGAGGGAACTCGAATGTTTCCTGTATTAGTTGCAGATAAAGGTCAAGGAGAGTAATGTAAGGAGAAGAAAAAACATCTTTAGGACTCTCAGACATTGGCATTGACTGATGAGAATGAGAATAAGATAGACGATGAATTTTTAATGAATTATTGTTAAATCGTCCTCCACCATATCATTTTACTCAAGCCAAAACAAGGCGGTAAGATGCAGGGTGTAAAAGACAACCTATTGCATCATTCTGGCTCATCATCATCTTCTCAAGGGGTAACTGTTGTTTCCCTATTAACTCTTTCTCAAAGAACTAACGATCAGTACGTATAACCTCCTAATACTATCCTAATGGCTGATAAGGATAAGGCAGTGTCTCTCTCTAACCCATCTAGTAGCACAGGCTCCAAGGACCAGGGGGCAGCGGTGGAGGGGAGGTGATAGTCACTAACCCCATATCCTCACCCTACATCCTCCAGCCTACGCTAAACGAGTTACCTCCGGGGAAATTAGTTATGCTCTATCGGCCAAGTGCTGGGGCGTCTGGAGGCAGGGTGACCTTGGCCGAAGGAGATGCTCCTGAAGTGGTTGATGGAGATATTGTAAACCAGGACAAACCTCACAGCAGGGGAAGGATAACCCTGAGATCGGTTTGGTTCTGCACTCTAGCTCTGACCCACAGGAACTCCCCAAAGCATTACTCACTGTCCACTCACTGTCAGACTCTGGCAGCTTGTCTTATATTGATGATCAAGTGCCATAACCGATATTACAGGCAATGTGGTTGAGGGTGACCTCAAGGCTCAGTTGCTTTTAAGCTCTGGGGGACTACTGAATGTCAATTATCCATCAGCAGTACAGCGGAGGCTGGGATTATACTCCTAACAGCAATGCAGCTGGAAGACTTGGTCATTAAGGCCTTTGCTCAGGGGAATCTCAAACCTGTTATGTCTAAGGCTGAGGAAGAGCTGCTCTGGGATCCTGAGGGTCTCCAACTTACACCCAGAAACCCTCTTCCACCTACGCAAGAAACACCTTCTCTTCACACTATTGCTAACTCAACTAAGTTAGCCAGTATTGAGCTCCTCCAGCTGCACAAAGAAGAGTATAGGAAGGACTCTCTTTTGTTGAAAACAGCCCATTGGAAAACGCAGGTGGTTTTGAGAAAGCTATCAAAAGAAAGAGAGCCCCTGCAATGCTAAATACACCGGCAGGGAAGCAGGGGAAGTAAACCACAGTAAATACAAGAAACAACCTGCCTGGTACATAGATATAAGTGGAGAATCTAATCAACAGTTTCAAAGCGCAATAAGTCCTGTAAAGCCCAAAGATTCAATACATGACAACTCTCAAGACCAAATATATAGCAAGAGTATATACCTTAGATTTCATTCACAATATCAAATGGTTATTATAGAACAGTCACCAAAAACAGAGTATATACAAGTTCAACTATCAAAACACTAATGGTAATCTCCAAATCAGTGTATATACACCCTGGGGATACCAAGACTCAACCCCCCCAACACTACAGTCAGACTATCAATCACACTACATACACACGGTTGTATGACGGAACAATGCGGCAAAATACTCAGCATGCCTTTACTATGCATTTTTTACCCCTCGTTTTTTTAGATCGCATATGCTTTTACAATGTATGCCTTTACCACACATTGTTTATATATATATTTATATATATAAACAATGAATTTGTGGAGGGAGACCCCCCAAACCCCTGAACGTAACCTTAAATACTTGGTAAAGGCATACATTATGAAAGTATATGCGTTTTAAAAACATGCATGGTAAAAAATGCATGGGAAAGGTACAATGTAGTAAAAACCACGTTGTAAAGGCTGTTTCCCCATACACACCAGACAAATCACTCAAGTCAGTCTTCCATACATATATAACACAGATCAGTAAAATCCAAAAGTGTTATCATACAAGGAACAATAGAACCAACAAACAAAAAATCCTTATTTTGTACATAAATATGTTTGTTTCAAATGCTTATTATACATAGGCCATAGCTTATGTATTATGTCTTAAATCACTTGATTTAACGATGATAGAGTTAATTCGATATTCTGGTCCTTGAGTTCCAGTCCAAGGTAAGCAAAGACACACGTTTCTGTGGAGACCGGGGATATTGGTCGCACCTTCCTCAGGGCGCAGGATGGTTAAAGATCAAACAAAAAAGGGGAAATGGATAGATCGTACCTATCCAGGTCGGTTCTGGTCCGAATGGGCTATAGCTCGGACAAGAATTGCACTAGGGGATGCGGACAGGTGGGCACGTTCATTCATACGCTTTGGGAGTGCACGGTTATCCATAATTATTGGGCGGGATTGTGAGGCTTATGGAAAATGTGCTGGGCCACACGCTTGAGGGGAATATAAAATTAGTAATCCTGAATGCCTGGGGACCGACTGACCTAACCTCCAAGGAGTGCCTGTGGGTAACACTGGGACTGATGGTGGCGAAGCATAATATTGTACGGCTATGGAAGGCCCACGAGCCGCCCAGTACGGTGGACTGGAGTAAAGACATGGACTGGTGCATGGTCACAGAGAAAGCAGTATATGTCGCAAGAGGGTGCCCCAATAAATGGTCACAGGTTTGGGAAAAATGGAACACGTATAGGGGAGGGATATGCGAACCCCCGTTGACCAGGGAAGAAACAATGGCACAACGGCTGAGCACGCTAGGAATGTAATTATCATGGCTGATGTTTCCCTTACTCCCTATGCCTCCCCGGTCGCACTACTGCTGTATCATTACTAATGTATGTGGTCTTGAAGATTTTTGCCTTTATGTCACACTTTATTTCAATAAAAAGATTTATTAAAAAAAAGGGGGAAATGGTCTGGAGAGAATCCCCAAGGGGGTCCTGAAGGAGATAATGAAAAAATTCACATGAACGGGCTAGGAGATAAAGTACACAAAATACATGTAGTGTATAAATGATGTACTGGAATCAAGAGAAATATAAATTCCCATAAAGGTGAAAATAACCCATTACAAGCAGAGATAGTTGAATTGTGCCACTAGAAAAACAATGTGAACAGACCGCAATCCGCTGCCAATAGAACCAATAGACACTGAAAAGAAAGAAATTCAAAGCTTGACGCGTACAAAAGCAGAAGGATGTGTCAGTGTTTGTGCCAGTGCCCGCAATAAAATACTTACAACTGCAATGGAATTTAAAGTCTACCCATAAGCAAACAAAGAGATGGGCAACCTGGAACTATAAATAAATGTCTATAAATGAACTCCTGAAATGAGAAAAATGAAGAAATATACACGTGGATTAGGAACTAAGGGATAAAACTGAAAAAGGTCCTGCTAAAAAAGTACAGGAGGAATTATGTATTAAAGGAAACTGCAATGTCAGCCTTACCAGTAGAATTAAAGGCTCACTAAATGGAAAGATACTTCAGAGATTCACTAATAAATATGGGTGCGGATCTCCAAAATTCATAGAGGATGGAAGGATCATACACCACTATATTAAACCTATTGAAGAAACAACCACATAAGTATTCACTGTACCTCGAGTAGAAGACAGAAGCACATACGCTACAGCCTAGAAATAGGGTTACTCACCCTTACTGTGAGCCTTAAAACATTTCAGTAGACAACTTAGTTGAAAGGAGGATAACCAAATCTCTGGGCGCATTCCCACATGCAAGAGAACAGTAACGAATAGAGATTGAATCACCCGACTGGGTTCCAGAAATGACACAAGTAACTTCTGTGGCTGAAGCGCGGTGGCAAACGGACAGTATCCCAGCTGCCACAATTTCCTAAAAGCCCCTACTGGCTACACGGGTGAACTATTTTGCCACTTTCATATCACGACTTTCCATGGTCCTGGGTAGGGAATCTTAGCCTTTGGCCTCAATCTTCACAGAGTAGTTACCTCTGGGGGATTCCAATGTACCACGTTCAGGCATCATTGAGACTGTGTGCTTTAAGAGGTCAAGATTCAAGAACCTGCGGGCCTACCATCAAATATAGACTTCATTCAAAAATATTATTTTCTGCCATCGCCCGCTATAATCAATACACCTTTCTGGGCTATAATCTGAATATGTCATTGTCAATCCATCATAGTTTCCTTGAGTGTTTAGCGGACTCTAAACTTTATACTCTGGGACTACTGTATGAGTGTGTTACATTTTTATCATACAAGACCCTTCAGCAATGATTTTCCCTTACTCGTATGTGATTTTTCAGGTATCCCAAACATTGTCATTTTTACTGAGCTTGAAAATGGAGGAGGTATGATGCTCCCGGAATAATTTTCTTGACTATTTTATGAGAAGTCCTCATAATGGTAATATTAGTCTGGTCTATAAAATGATTCTCTCTGCGGAGATCGAGAGGTGGGTAGATCTATTCCAACTTATGGAAGGCAAATGGAGCTGATATCCTGGGATTGAGGTGACATATGATGATTTAAAGAGTAGTAACACCGTCGCACAGAGTGTGTTGATATCTCTCAGGTCAAGGCTCATCATTTTATATGTATTAATGATGTTTATTACCCGCTGTATTGTTTGTACAAATTGAAGTTGATACAGGATTAGAAATGCTTTTGGTGTGGGTTGGATGGGGCAAGAGGTGTCCATATCTGTACCGCATGCATGACTTTTCAAGGTTACTGGGACCATATCTTTTTAAAGTTCAAAGGGATCTTTCATGCTGATATTGTCTGGAACTATAAGTTGATAATAATAGGGCACTCACCTCTGATTCCTTCTAATATCGCTGGAATATATTTCTTTATCATCTCTCTGGCCATGTTGGTGCTGGTGTGATATTGATTGTAAAGTGAGCCTCCTAGCCCCAGGGAGTGGTGGCAAGAATGTTTAAACATTTTCTTCTCTTGAAAAGTCTATTGTAAATAATGATAAACATATAACTAGATTAAAAGGGATCTGGAACCTGCTTAGGGCATGGATGTTCGAGGTTTTGGCTGGTCATGATCAGTTGTCATTGTAATGTCTTGTATTATATGTATTTTCTGACTAATTTTCTAGGTAATCTTTGCCTAAAACTCTTGTCGCTCTTAACATCTATTGATTATTGTGATGTCTTATTGCTCATTAAAACTTTTTGGGGGAATTTTCTTAAGTTGTGTTCTTTACTTTAAAATTGTTGGTACTGCTGGAATTTAGCGTGCACTTCTCTTGGGATTGCCTGCTGCTTGTGCCATAGCTATCAGATGTTTAGCAGAGATTCCATTTGAACTGTGTTTTGACCTAACCAGAATTTGTTTATTGAGTTGGTAGCAGTGCCCCTTGCCAAATTAATAAGCCCTTTTCGGAAAGGAATAACATGCAAGAATTACCTGGTCAAAATCTGAATATGGTGCCCCCATTCTGGCGCCAAATCTGTTTCCTTTTATAACCTGCCTTCAGAAAGTGGTAAATGGAAGTGCGGGAGGTACTGGTGCTGGCAGGATCTGGGGGGGTGTTATGGGACTGCATAGACTCTGGGCTGGTAAAGGGAAGCGTTTTGTGCTCCCTGTTCAGTGGAAGTGTAGGGGTCAAGAACCGAGGCTGTACTACATTTGCAGCTTGAGCCTCTTTTTTCACTGAATAGATTTCTTGGCCTTTTAAAGTCTGGCCAGATATTCCTGCACTCAAAAATCCAGAAGCAGAGCCACTGGGTAGTGCCACACATCTGAATATCACTCTGCCCAACTTATAATCGGGCCCTTTGTACCTTTCTGCCTGACAACTTTGTCTCCTTGACTAGCTTTGTATACACAGATTTTAGTGAACCAGAAAAATCTGAACGTTGCCCCCATATTGTAACTTTGACCATCAACTAAATGTAATTTAAAAAATAAATGAGGTTTAGCATGTTTGACAATGTTAGGGTGAACACCTTCATGCCATATCTTCGCTTGGCATACCACACTTCTAACTGCTTCCTTTACATGCGTTTTATTAAAGATTCTATTGTTTTTCTGTTTCTGAGGTTCTAACTCTTACCATCTCCTAGAGGAAGCTTTGGATGCGCTGCCTTGGTGCCACTGGAGAGTGAAGTACCCATGTATGTGGAAGTGAATCCCAGTGAAATTCTGAGAAATGTGCTATCACCTGTGAAGAAAAAAGGTCCCAGAACCAAGAACGGACTGGTTTGAGCAGTTTTGGGTACTGGTTGCAGGTCAGGGCCACTCTTAACCAGATGTCCCTTTCCCTCATGAAAGGCTGATACACTATTTTCTTATCTGCAGTGGGAAAAGCAGACTAGTAATGAAACAAGAACCTCCCATAAACCGAATAGGCGGACATTCATGTTAGGAATTAAACATTACCTGCCAGAGACACAGGTTTTTTTGGTGGGATTCCCTCGCTCTTTCCTCAAACGATCACACACACAAGAAATCTGGACTAGTATTCTTTAAGGTTTTGTTTTTAAATCAACCCAGAGCAGAATGAAAGTGCTTTGTATTAAATATTACAAGAATTCTGGTAAGATTGAGCATAAAGTAAATATAGGGAGCATAAAGTAAACATAGGGAGCTTAAAGTAAACAATATAAAAATAGGCAACGTAGCATTCTATATAATCCCCCATTCTGCTAAGTCTTTGCTAACAAGAATTAGGACGGAGAAGTTGGTTTTTATGAGGGGTGCATACATCTGCATATCTAAAACTGAACAAACAATGGCAGCAAGGAACAAAGTTTGCCGCACCACTACATGTGTTTCTTATTCTAGACCACTAATTTAAAAGGTCATTCTCCGAGAATTGCCCAACTCTAAAGGCTAGCCAGCCTTTCATAGTTCAATATATACACAAGAAAAGAAAGGCAACTTTCAAAAAAATTAAACAATTAACACAGATCACTGCTGTATTCACAACATAGAGATGATTCGAGAGGTCTTTTTCTTTTATCTTGTATTTCTTTTATTCACTTTCTTCCAAAGTATCACAGACAGTTCTGCACAGCCAACATGTTTCGCTCACAATTCGGGCTTCTTCAGGGCTGTAAGCATGACAAACATGACAGTCAACACATTTAAAAATACACATATAATACACGGACATACGTACAGGTATACACAATAAAATACAAAGTCTCAAATCCACACATCATAATCCTTTCAATGTTACAACACCGAAAAAACATGCTTTATTAGAAATTCTACATTACATTCTCTATATTTCCTATATTTATACGGCTCAAAGAGAAAAGAACAACTAATTTCTTCATGTGTATATAATTTAAAATCACCACTAATAATTTCAAGCAAATAAAAAAATTCAGAGAGTGGACAAAGAAACGAATACATCACAACATGTTCTAATTACTTCTTGTGTGCCAATATTAAACTCCCCAATTCATATGTCACTGGAGATGATCCATCAAAATTCGATGCAAAGTGGATTTTAGTCTATCATAGCAAAGAGCATCTGAAATCTATCCTTTGTACTAAAAATAGAAAAAAGCATGAAAAATGGAGGAGCATCCGTTCGTCAATCTCAAACATTATCTATGTAGAGTCGTTTACCCACCGTAATTAGACTGATTATTTCATTAATGCAACAGACATGGGGTAATCCTGCATTCATTACTGCATACGATCCATGTACCAACTAACTTTATCCCCTAACACACCATATACATTATTATGATGTCTCCAAAAACCGT
Source organism: Calotriton arnoldi (assembly GCA_963921515.1). Lineage (NCBI taxonomy): Eukaryota > Metazoa > Chordata > Amphibia > Caudata > Salamandridae > Calotriton > Calotriton arnoldi. Next base: position 2,253,348 of record CAWUFW010001750.1, on the reverse strand, counting down.
GATACTAGTCCCACATGCTCAAATAGCAGGTGGAGGCGTGAATCAAACACATTCACCCAACTCAAATTCAAGAGCCCACATAAACGTGAATAGTGACCACCGTGTCCCAGTCATACATCCTATAGTGTGGATTCTAACTGGTCATGTAAATGGCAGAGTCAATTCGTACCTTAATACATTCTTTTTCTCATATGACCAGGCTCCATTAACAATGCTAATTCGACAACTAGCTGTTTATGCCACATGTCTGGGGCTGTAGGGACATATTGAGCAGAGCATGATACAATGTCCCACATACCAAAACTAAGCTCCATTACCAATCTTAATTGATTAAGTAGCTGTTTGTGTCACACTTCTGTAAGGACATATGAAGCAGGGCATGATAAAGTGTCCCACATGCCAAGACTAGGCAAGTCCCCACTCCCAACAGTCACTCTCGTATAACCCGGCTCCATTTAAAATCTTAATTCACAAAGTGACTGTTATTGTCACACTTCTGGGGCTATAAGAACATGTAGCGCAGGGCATGTTACAGTGTCCTGCATGCCAAAAACTAGACAAATCCCCAATACTAATACTAACAAGTACACTTATCCTAGATCATGTCTAGCAGCTAGCCTGCGGCTATCATTTACAATACACACAAAAAACATACATCCATAAACGTAAGGTAATCAACAAGGGAAACTTCTCCTTAAAATATATTAATAATGCCCTCCTCCATTGTTCACGAACATTTCTCAACAGTCACCCGTGTCCGGCCATAACGTGACATGTAGAGTCAACGTTTTCCACAGTTCGATGAAACCGCTATGTCTCTTACGGCGGTTTGAAATACGCACGTAGCGTCATCCTCTCAAAGCAACTCGACCGCGTCTTGGAATTGCGTATCACACAATTCCAAATGTCTGATGTAACTTCCGGTCTAAATATCTAGACCATGAACCTCCTATACCAGCCTATTGTATTCATATTCTACATGGCACCTAGACCGCATACTCAAATTACGTACTACACGCCTCCTTCTTACGCAGATTTAAACATGTCCTAACGTCTGAATGCAACTTCCGGCATATTATCTAGACCGTGAACCTCCTATATCAGCCGAATGTATTCACATCCTGCACACATTCTTTAATGCACGAAATCCTACGTATCCAAACGTCTGCAGCCACTTCTAGTCTACAATACCAAAATGTTAACCACCTCCACCATTGATCAGACCCTGACATTATACATTTAAGACATTTTTTTTAAAAGTAATAACATTTCAAAATAGCCTTATTGTTCCACCATTGATCAGACCCTGACTTTATACATTTAAGACATTTCTTTAAAAAGTAATAACATTTCAAAATAGCCTTATTGTTCCCCTTATATTGACACAAGCTGTATATCAGAGGAAGGCGGATATAGCACACCTACTTTTTTATATAACACCATTCACCTACGATTCTATAAGTTCACCAACACCATTCCCGAAAAATCGCAGCAGATCACAAGGAGACATTTATTTGATCTCCTATATTGCTCATGTATTACTCAGCAAAAATAAAGGGACCTAAGTTATAATCCACAACAGATGCACATTGAAACTAATGCACATAGTGCAAAAACACAAGTGTATTGCAGAAAATAATGTAGTTTAGTGTCTAGATTCTAATGCACATCGTGCAATTCAAGACATCACTCAAACACACAGAAAATAGTGTAGTTCGGTGTCTAGATTGAGCCTCTCACTCACCGATCTTAATCTGCAAATCCACTTTGCCTCCAATTGTCAAAGCAACAATTCCCAGTTGCCCCCCCCTTTGTTTGGGTAGTGCTAGGTCTATCGCATGAAATTTAAAATTCGACCTATTTGTTTCTGATATGCATTTATGAGACACTAAAGAGTATGATGTGTCCCCATTCAAGCATGCTCTTTGATGCTCCTGAATACGTGTCTTTAAAGGGCGTATCGTGCTGCCGACATATATTTTACGACAAACACAAATAATGGCATACACGGCAAAACACGACTGACAGATGAAATAATGTCTGATTGTGTAAGTTCTCTTTACATTGTATTCAAAGATTTTGTTTTTTTGTCCCAAGTGGCAGATGTTGCATCCCCCACATGGAAAGAAACTCCTAGGACAGTGTAACCACATGTCCTGTTCTTTTTTACTCAGTCGCGTATAGCTGGGTCAGACCATCTCTCTAATGGTCCTGCATCTCCTGTAAATTGCACTTGGTTTTTGTTCTAGCAGGTGACCAACCACTGGTACCCCCTTCAACAAACTCCAATGTTTAAACGAGAGGCGCTCTTTTATATTCCTATTTTTTAGCGTTTCATCTCGCTTTACTTTACTTGCTCGAGCTGCTGCTTGTTTGAGAGTAGACTTCTCATAGCCTCTTTTCATAAGTCGCTGCATTACCTGGTCAGTATGTTCTCTGTTGTTAGTTTCACAAAATTCGAGTATATCGAAAAAAAACTAACCTATGGGAGAACTAGGATTCAACGAAAGTTCGTTGTAATCATCTTACTAGAAAAAAGACTCTTTTTCTAGAGACCCCTCACCCACCAGGGTTTCCCCTAGGTGGCATGCTTCATCACTGGGGTTCCTCTCAATCCTCTACGGATTGAGGCGTGCTGCAACTTGCGAACAACGGAGGAGCACTTAGTTATGGACTATGTGAGGTGCAGTGATGTGGAGTGGAAGGAAGATAAGTCTTAAAAATACCTAACTAGTGAGCTACTATTTTATTCCCACCCCTAGCTAGTATGGTTAGAATCAGGGGTTAATACCAGGAAGAAACCTGACCTTAATGAGTTTGGTTCCCCTTGTATTGCGTCTGTGTCAACATGTTTCGAGCTGTCCTCTACAAGCTCTTCATCAGGACTACACGGGTTCCAGCCCCATGCGTACCACTCCTAATAAATCCTATAATGAGGATACAGTGAAGTGCACACCTAATGTGTGTACACAAAATACATACGGTTACTTAACGATACTCCGTATTTCTATTTAGGCAATACTATTGCCTCATGGTCAACAACAGGGGTAGAGGGGCTTGTAGTCACACCCTAGAAATGGAGATAAAACACTTATTTAGCCGTTTTGTTCTAAAGATAAAAAGATAAAAACCGGAGGATGGCAATTCCTCACCGGAGTACAGCAAGGCCCCCTTCTCTTTGTACTTACTTCATCAAAGCACACCTCTCGGTTCGTTACCTACTTCTGTCCCTGGAGACCGCATACTAATGCGTGTGTCTGCCGGGTTGCTATTTGAAGCAGTCGGCGTGGAAGTGCCTTGTCATCCTGCTGAACTACTAGACCATGTACTATCAAACAAAATGGCCGCCCCCATTGAGACAATGGCGGGGCCATCTTAGTAGTATACCGATCCTTTACTTTTCGTTTAAAACTGATTATAGGCACAACCGTGGTGAGACAATGGGGGAGGGGGTTCTTTTGTTTGTTAGTAAGTGGCCCCTGTAAGTATTAATTCGCATACAGTAGGCCTGAACCTGGGAGTGTCCTTTTTGTGCATTACTCATGATGACTACTGATGTTCCATGCACCAGCCGGGCTATGGACTCCACTTATGATGTCCAGGGCATTTCTATGACGCCTCTGGTGCACTGTGTAGCCTCTAGTAACCAGAGTCATAGATGTAACACTTGTCCCTAGGCGGAGAATATAACTTAACGGGGCTGGATCATCAGGTGCTCAAGAATAAGAATCATGCAGGTTATACCACTACACCGATGGTATTTAGGTGTGTGGTATATCTTTACAGAAGATGGTTTTCGGGGCTTGGTGAGATTCAGACAGGCTATTCCTAATGGATTAGCCAACGAAGAGCCCCCAAGGGATATTGTAATTTAATCCTTCTGTGTCTGTGCGGAGTTTATACACCCATCGCTGCTCCTTTTCCAATAGTCTATGTTCTAAATTATCAATGTGACTAAGGTGTTCTAAAACCACCCATTTCAGATCGTTTATGTATGTTTATGTTCCATGAAATGTGAGGACATTTTTGTGGTAATTCGGTGACACCTGATGTTACTGTGGTGTTCGCATATCCTGATGCTTACTTTTCTTGTAGTCATACCTACATAATGTAGGTTGCATGGGCAGGTTATCATGTATACTACGCCTGTAGTGTTACAATTCGTTAGCTTACGTAGTTCCCAGCTCATCGTGTTATTGAATGACACTTTCTTAGTAACAGTGGTAAGGTGGCACACACTACAATTACCGCATGGGTAATGGCCTGCGGGTGGTGTACCGAAAACGGATTGATTCCTATCTCTGTTCGTTACTGATTTTGGGCGGATATGCACCATAATGTCTTTCTAATTCCTCCCCCTCTTGTGGGAGAACATTGGTTTTGGGATGTTGAGTTTTCCACTGTTTAGAATGCGCCAGTGTGTTTTTGACTATCTTGGTAACACGATCAGAGACAATGTTAAAGGTCATGATGCAGATAGGTCTTCTGTCTTTCCCGGTGTCCTGTTTTGAATGTGTCTCAAGTAGGGCATCCCTATGGTTATTGGCTGCTCTCTTCTTTGCTTTTGATATCAGACCTGCTGGGTATTTTCTTTTTAGTAGTTTATCTGTTAGCCTTTTGGCTTGTATTTTGAAGTCTCTGGTCTCAGTGCAATTCCTCCTCAGCCTGAGGAACTGGCTAAAAGGGAGATTCTCCTTTAAATGTCTTGGGTGGAAGCTATCGTAAAGGAGTAAGCAGTTTTTGGCGGTGGGTTTTTCGTGTGTCGTTGTCTTCAGGTACCCTTCCACTGCATAGATATTGAGGTCAAGGAATACCAACTGAGATCTGCTCATGGTGTGAGTGAATCTGAGAAAAATGTCTTGAAGATTTAGCCAGACGATAAATTCATCCGCTCTGGACTCTTCGCCCTCCCAAATCAGCAGAATATCATCGATGTACCTTTTCCAAAGTGTGATGTGTTGGCGATATGGGTTGGTGTCTGTCAGGATTTTGTGCTTCTCAAGGTGGTGCACGTATAATCCGGCCACACTTGGGGCGAATGTGCTGCCCATACTGGTCCTGTGTTGTTGACGGAACAAGGTGTTCTCAAAACGGAAAAAATTATTTTTTTGGTTGGCTTTCAATTGTGTCTATCAAGCAGTGAGAGGGAGCTTGTATTTTGCCCAAGGCCTGCGCTAAGCATCTGTTTCACCAAACTGGCCTTTAGATCTGCATATTGGGCTCTGGGTTCAGGGTCTGTGTGTATATCACAAAGACATAAATACCATGATTTAGAGGAGAGTTATGCTTGCATCTGTAACATAACTTGAGAACTTAATTTCAATTATGCTTTTATAAGGGAAGATAGCGCTCTTCTGCACCATGGTGCAAGGCTGTTCATTGTGCAAAGCAGCCTTGTTTGAGCACCATCACAGGTGATGACAGCTACGGCAGGTCAATTTTAGTAGGTATTGCTTTGAAGTGTGCTTTCCACGTTGTGAAACATAGCACAGCAAATCTGCATGCTGCACTGTGTTGAATAAATTCTTAGGTTAAGGAGCTTCTGATATGTGAAAGTATAGATTAAAGTGTCTTGCACCGGGGTGGCAGCCGGAAGTGGGCTTTTTTACTAACTCCTAGTGCTGTACAATATGATATATGTCATCATATGAGTGTACAACATTGTCTATGCCCTAAGGACAAAGAGAATGATTGAGTTAAATGTGACCACACAATGATTAACTACAGACCAGCAAATTTCTAAGTGCATTTTCTCCTATATACAACGAGGGTCCGCAGACCACAACCTGGGTCGAAGGGTTAACTGGCTGTGATAGGAAAGCTTCTGACATAGCTAACATTATGGTAGATGGCTTTCAGTTCCAAAGTCCTGAAAAACCATATTGAACAGTGCAGTAGGGATGTGTATGCACCCAGAAAGTCTAGTCCGGTGTGGGGGACCTTGAGGGAACCACAGTCTCCAAATTATAAAATGTAATTTGTTTCTCATTAGGTCTATAAGCCTTTATTAAAACTCACAACTAAGGGGCCGATTCCGATCTCGGCCGGTAGGGCACCTAACAGTATTCGTCTGGAAAAAAACCCAGCCGAATGCGTGTTTCCCGACCGATTCGTACACCCGTCCGGACGAACAAGTACGATGCGTATAACAACCCATTTCCCGAGCGAGCCGTACTCACCCAATCCAGCTCCTGTTCCCCGCCCGAGCCGGATCCGTAAACGCCGAATCGAGTCGCACGGAACCAAATACACAGCACCTTCCGGCCGGACTAGTACAATGCGCGCTCCGTACGCGCCGAACCAGTCGCTACGTCCGGCACGTTTCAGCATCCGGGAGAGCCGCACATAAGCTCCGTTTCGCGCCACAAGACGATCCACGGCTGCGAGACGAAAAAGCCAGCGATGAGTACGAGTCGAAGACACGAGAAACCCGAACGAGACGACCCAACCATGAATCCCATCGCGCAGGTCCTACCTATACTCTACATCTATTACCGGGACCGGTACGGACGCGTACGGCGCAGACGGTAAGTCAAACACCAACAATACAAACAAACTACACGTACCCAAAATATGTCACACACACATAGGGATGCACAAATGACGTACACTAGCAACAGCACAACCATAGGGGTGGGATGGGCATCACCAATGCCACACACACCCATAGGGGGATGGATGCCTACCACTACCACCACCCCTACTCAGGGGGGGCTGGATGCCTGCCACTACCACCACCCCTACTCAGGGGGGCTGGATGCCTGTCACTACCACCACCCCTACTCATGGGGGCCTGGATGCCTGTCACCACTACCATCCCCACCCATAGGGGGATGGATGCCTACCACTACCACCACCCCTACTCAGGGGGACTGGATGCCTACCACTACCACCACCCCTACTCATGGGGGCCTGGATGCCTGTCACCACTACCATCCCCACCCATAGGGGGATGGATGCCTACCACTACCACCACCCCTACTCAGGGGGCTGGATGCCTACCACTACCACCACCCCTACTCAGGGGGGCTGGATGCCTGTCACTACCACCACCCCTACTCATGGGGGCCTGGATGCCTGTCACCACTACCATCCCCACCCATAGGGGGATGGATGCCTACCACTACCACCACCCCTACTCAGGGGGGGCTGGATGCCTACCACTACCACCACCCCTACTCAGGGGGGGCTGGATGCCTGTCACTACCACCACCCCTACTCATGGGGGCCTGGATGCCTGTCACCACTACCATCCCCACCCATAGGGGGCTGGATGCCTACCACTACCACCACCCCTACTCGGGGGGACTGGATGCCTACCACTACCACCACCCCTACTCAGGGGGGGCTGGATGCCTGCCACTACCACCACCCCTACTCAGGGGGGGCTGGATGCCTGTCACTACCACCACCCCTACTCATGGGGGCCTGGATGCCTGTCACCACTACCATCCCCACCCATAGGGGGATGGATGCCTACCACTACCACCACCCCTACTCAGGGGGGACTGGATGCCTACCACTACCACCACCCCTACTCATGGGGGCCTGGATGCCTGTCACCACTACCATCCCCACCCATAGGGGGATGGATGCCTACCACTACCACCACCCCTACTCAGGGGGGGCTGGATGCCTACCACTACCACCACCCCTACTCAGGGGGGGCTGGATGCCTGCCACTACCACCACCCCTACTCATGGGGGCCTGGATGCCTGTCACCACTACCATCCCCACCCATAGGGGGATGGATGCCTACCACTACCACCACCCCTACTCAGGGGGGGCTGGATGCCTACCACTACCACCACCCCTACTCAGGGGGGGCTGGATGCCTGTCACTACCACCACCCCTACTCATGGGGGCCTGGATGCCTGTCACCACTACCATCCCCACCCATAGGGGGATGGATGCCTACCACTACCACCACCCCTACTCAGGGGGACTGGATGCCTACCACTACCACCACCCCTACTCACGGGGGGCTGGATGCCTACCACTACCACCACCCCTACTCAGGGGGCTGGATGCCTGCCACTACCACCACCCCTACTCATGGGGGCCTGGATGCCTATCACTACTACCATCCCCACCCATAGGGGGATGGATGCCTACCACTACCACCACCCCTACTCAGGGGGGCTGGATGCCTGCCACTACCACCACCCCTACTGAGGGGGATGGATGCCTGCCACTACCACCACCCCTACTCAGGGGGGCTGGATGCCTGCCACTACCACCACCCCTACTCAGGGGGGGCTGGATGCCTATCACTACTACCATCCCCACCCATAGGGGGATGGATGCCTACCACTACCACCACCCCTACTCAGGGGGGGCTGGATGCCTGCCACTACCACCACCCCTACTCATGGGGGGCTGGATGCCTGCCACTACCACCACCCCTACTCACGGGGGCCTGGATGCCTGCCACTACCACCACCCCTACTCATGGGGGCCTGGATGCCTGCCACTACCACCACCCCTACTCATAGGACGGGTAATGCATGACACAACCAGCATACTCCCACATAAGGAATGACAGAAAATTACATCCCCCCCAACACCATGACAAGCGTGTGTAGTCTGTGTCAAATGCCTACAACACTGAACATGACATTGAACATACAATGTGACCCACTATCACATGTGTCACACATAAATATGTGTGGCCTCCACAATGCAAGCAGACCACGACCACTGTGGCCATGGGGTCGAACACCCCATCATCACAGTGACCAAAAGGTAAGTGTGGGGTCCATAGCTGATGTACCTCTTGAACAGTGTGGCCATGGGGCCTAAAGCCCCATCACCACAGTGACCAAAAGGTAAGTGTGGGGTCCATAGCTGATGCACCTCTTGAACAGTGTGGCCATGGGGCCTAAAGCCCCATCACCACAGTGACCAAAAGGTAAGTGTGGGGTCCATAGCTGATGCACCTCTTGAACAGTGTAGCCATGGGGCCTAAAGCCCCATCACCACAGTGACCAAAAGGTAAGTGTGGGGTCCATAGCTGATGTACCTCTTGAACAGTGTGGCCATGGGGCCTAAAGCCCCATCACCACAGTGACCAAAAGGTAAGTGTGGGGTCCATAGCTGATGCACCTCTTGAACAGTGTGGCCATGGGGCCTAAAGCCCCATCACCACAGTGACCAAAAGGTAAGTGTGGGGTCCATAGCTGATGTACCTCTTGAACAGTGTGGCAATGGGGCCAAAAGCACCATCACCACGGTGATCATAAGGTAAGTGTAGTCATGGTAAAAGCTGCGAAAGCCAAACTGTATGGATGAATCCTGGTCACACAACAACAAACACATCAGTGGCATAGTAGTGCTTGTGTCCCATAGCAACATAGATTGGGCGGGGCAAACAGTGCAGTGTCACAGAAACATCGTTTTGGCCATGTGCATACAAACATCACCCATGGGGGACCACATTGTCAATATTCACAAATAACACAATGACAGAAGTGACCATCATAATGCTGAGCCACATATCTGCACCAATGGACACACAAATGTAGATATCCTGTGGAGACTGTCGATGTCAGGTGAACAAATACCATACCATGGCATCAATGGGACATACAAACCATGATCACTGTGCTGACTGATGACCTAGGAGTCCCAGGGACAGCTGGGGAAACCAAACAAACAACATACAGACAATGGCACACTACAGAAATGCCAATGCAGTGGTGCAAATGCACAAACACAAACAGGCAGACTCACACTGCATTTCAAACACAACAGGTGATGGGGGGGTGTGCCAGTGTCCCCAGGCAACCACACAACACATGAGGAGGCCTGAACTCCAATCACACAGATGTGTATACAGTGCCATACAAAAGTTACTCATGGATCGGATACCCCTATGTGGGCAATCAGGCATCGTCAGCTGAGAGGGAGGCCAAATTACACATGTCACACAAGCTTGTAGGAACAGCAACTAACACAGCAAGAGACAGACCCACCACAGCACTACCCCCAGGGACCCCACATTGTGCTGACACTAGCCTGCATGACAATCCCACTGTGATGACAAAGGTAGATGTCATTCACACTGTGAACCACAGCCATGTGTCCTGAGCAACAAACTACCATCACACCTACACAAGCTCCAATCAATCAGCACGGCCTGCCAGCCAAGGCCAATATGGAGGTAGGGGTCTAGCCGTGCAACAACTCACATTTGCACACTCAACACCACACACCCTGATCTCCACCAATGTGCAGCAGTGAAGCTCACATGGACTGGTGACAGTGCACATGCACCCATGACAATTCCAGGGGTGGTGGGGGAACTAAGGTGCAGATACCCATCACACATGGCCAGTCAATAAGACTCGTCAATGTCTGACACACAGCACAGTACGCCGTACATGGGCATGATGTGAAATCCACCACAATCAATGGGATCCTGGCCATAGTCACACACCTACGAAGAAGCCAAGGTGACACACAAAGAACACACGTACACAACTTCCAACATTGCAGCTCTGACCCTGAGGAGTGGCAGCAGTCACACACACACCGTGTCACAATCACTGAAAGCTACCACAAACTGAAATTCACATGACTTGTGTAAACAACAAGTGCCAAGGGAATCCAGAATGTGTCCCATCACCGTTTGCCCACATCCCCAGCCCTGACAACAAAGACAACCTGGGATGACAACCTCATGAACATTAGTTTGCCATGCAACCACATCACAGAGAAACCAGGTCCAAGAGACTGGATGAACACAGACCAACTCTGCAAGCAACACAAACAGGAACATCCCTAGGGACACAGCCTGTGTAGGAAAAGGGAAGGGAACACGCACAGACATGCTTACACAACACACAACACGGGCACACGCAATGTCACGGGATTACACACTGCCATGAGGGCACTCCACTCCTGTGGAAGGTCCGCTGTGCCAAACCTTGTCTGTGCACGACTCAAACATGTCAGCAGGACACTCCGTCAGTGAGTCAACAACTACAACACACAGAAGGCTCTGCTCACATCAGCCTGGGTACGGGAGTGTCACGTCAGTCATCTGCATACACCCAAAACACGTGTCAAGCCAGTTGCACTGTATACACAGATGAGTCCTTCAACATTGATGTGCAAAACTGCATGTCCAGTGGAGATGGGCACACAGTCAGGGAAATCGGAACATTGAACAGTGGTAAGCCCACCAGATGTGCATCAGTGTAAGACAAAGATGTTCCTTTACAAATGCAAAACGTACATCCCTGTGTCAAATGCTGAACATTACACCCTCAGACTGCAGCAAAGGATGCCATAGATCCAGAGTAGAACAGGACACATATCCCATGGACCACATGGAGTCCATCACAGCAACACTTCATTTTCCTGAACTGAACACTATAACAACTGCAAATGCAGGATGCTACTCATCTACATCATGTACATCAAAAGAAACACCTCAATTAAACAAAAAGAGGCTTTATTCAGCTAATGTAAAATTAAAAGTTGACGTCCAAAAGAAACTAAGGCCAATGGCCAGTCCAAAATCCATGTCCCAACAGGGTGACAAGTGACAACTGGTCACCCATTGCTTGCCTGCACTGGTACGGACAGGGGACATCCCCCTTGGAGGGGCATACAAGGGGCAGGCCAGGCACCGCAGGGACAGGATCAGGGGATGGCAGAGTGAGGCAGTGAAGGGGTGGTGGGTGCAGGAGTGTCACCGGCAACTGCAGTGGAGGTGTCTGACTCAGGGGGGCCAGCACCACCGTGCTACACAAGTCAGTTGGTGTGGGTGCTGCAACCACTGCAGTGGGCTGGTCTGATGTAGTGGACTGGGTCCCCACTGCAGTGCCCAAGGCAGACAGGGTGGTTGTGGACTCCACTGCAGTGCATAACTCCAAGGGAGTGGAAGGGTGGGCAGATAAGGTGGGCAGGACAGAGGGAGGGACCCGGTCCCCACACCAGTGGCACTAACAGGCAGAGCATCTGGGTTGGGTGTGGAAGAGCAAGTGGCAGGGGGGGAGGGCCTAAGCAGTCTGGGGATGCGGTATCGGTGTGTGGGGGAACCTGGGGCAGGGTGTGGCGGGGGAACCTGTGGAGTGGTGGCCTGGGGGATGGAGGAGAGAGACTGGGTGGTGGAGCTGCGTGGTGGTGGTGGTGGGGTCTTGCTCTTCCTGGTCCGGGGGACTTCCGAATGGGGTCCTGTGTCTGCCTGCGCCTGGGGGAGGGTGTCCGGGGGCGAGGGGCACTCCCTCTGTGTGGGTGGACTTCCTCTTCCCCCGGTATGCTGGATCAGCAGGATTGGAGGGGAAGAGGCCGAGGTCACACAGGAAGAGCTGCTGTGTGTGTGGGGTAGCAGGTGAGGCAAGGGAAGGGGTCTTGGAGGGAGAGGATTTGGAGGACTGCGGAGTGACTGTGGATGCCTGTGTGTGTGTGTGTTCCCCATCCTCTGTGTCTGTGGTATCAGTCCCCTGAGGATGCTTGTGTGCACGTCTTGCCTTTCTCTTGGGTGTGTCTGTGCTGCTCGTGTCTGTGTGTTTGGGTGATTGTGCAGGTGTGCATGTGCTTTGGACAGGTAGGGTGGCAGGAAGTGTGGATGGGGCAGAGGTGGGAGGGGTGAGGGACTGTTGGAGGAGGGACACTGCTGCCGTCAGGGAGGAGTCCATGGACCTATTGCTCCTCTGTAGGGCAGACATACCCGTCGAGATGCCCTCCATGAACGACACCAGCTGTGTCAACAGAGTGGTGTGTGCATGGAGGACAGTCAGCATTGCTGTCTGCCCTACATGGAGCTGCCGAAGGAGGTACACAGACTCCTCACTCAGGGCAGCAGGGGACACAGGGGCAGGGGGTGCGGTGCCTGGCATGAAGGAGACATGCTCCCGAGCACGGGAGCCTCCACGGACCTCAGGAATGGGAGCCAATGGGAGGGCGGTGGTGGTGGTGGTGGCGGGGCCAGACAGACTAGCTTGACTTTGGTGGCTGCTGACACCCGCCTCCACAAGGGAGTCATCCTCCGAGCTGCTGTGGTCCTCAGCTGAGGTGGATGGTGCTGAGGACTCCTCGGTGTGGCTCCCCTCGCCCTCCGTGCCACTGGGTCCCTCTGACCACTCGTCGGACGCTGACCCAGTCTGGCTCCGCTGCTCCTCCTGGTCCGTGGAGCTGTCCCCTCCTGTGGCCGTGGATGTATCTGCAAACAATTAGGGAAACAGACAAACATCAGTCACCTGCACTGAACGCACACACCACAGTAAGTACAGCACATCACAGAGCCAGCCCAGGCATCCTTAGTTGAACATTGCCTAAAGTCCTCACACAGATTTGTGGAAGCCAATTGTCAGTCTGATGGTCAACCATGGGACTCACACCCTCCTGCCCTTGCACCCATCTGTCTGGTGCCTGTCTGATGGTAAGACCCCAGTGTGGACACATGCACCACCTACACAGTTGTTGGACATTGCAGGGAACACGGTGAAGTATGTGAACATGCACACAACACATCTCTTGCCACTAAGTCAGTGCAGGTGTCCGGATGAAGGGATGGCCAGAGTCCAAATAGAAATGCATGTGATGCATACCAGCACCACACACCATGATGCACCCATGTCCGGATAGTCAATGCCACAATGGGGTGCATGTTGCACATGTCACTCCCCTGCAGGATCACTCTTAGGAAGTTTAATGCCATGACACAGGCATGCGTGCAAAGTCATACATCACTGTCTCCAGTCACATGGGCATGGCAGCCAGCCAACAACAGTCTGCACTGTGTCACAATCCTAGGACATGGGGAATGCAAGTTATGTAACTGACAAGTGCACATGTCCATCCCCCAAAAACCACATCATCAGTACTACTACTTGTCCACGTCATACCAATTGGACATATGGGGGACATGAAACACAACTCTCTGAACATGAGCACCTCACAGTGTGCTGTGAATGAGAAACAGCTGCCTGAAAGTCACAGTCGCATACACCTGTGTGCACAGTCAAGTGATCAGACACCTAAAATATCACAGAAGTTTCGTCTATCATGGTCACATCTCCGCTGGCATGCTGAGCCCTAACTGATAAACATACCAGTAGTCCTGACAACGAGGACACAGCACAATGACACAGAGGCAGACACCTGAGGGAATATTTCACTGATCACAACATGCCAGATGGTACACGGGAGTGGGAGTACAGAGTGTATTGTATGCCCTGGAGTAGGCATGACTGTCCAGCTCCACCTGTAAGAGGAATGAGTCCTGGACAGTAGGCATGTGGCTAAGCACGTGTGACACACTTGATACACATACTCCTGAGGCCCAAACATTGTTCCCACCGGCAGCATGGGTGTGTGCCAAATTCCCCAGGGACATGTGGTGATTCAGATCAGCAAGTGGACCACATATCAAAGTTACACCCAGATTACATGTCAGAACTTAGGCATTGTGTAAGCAATTGACCCACACATGAATCCCACAACATAGTCACGGGAACAAATGCTGTCCCCCACCTTGAGCGAAGCTAAATGCAATGACACAGTCCCCAAGTGACACAATTTCCTGACTGTAAGGGCCACACATATGCGTATCAGAGGAGAAGTGGGCATGTCACAAATGAGGGACATGGGTCCTGGACCACATGACTGATGTACTGTGGAAGTTTAACCAGGCCAGAGGAGGGCACATAGCATGTCAGACAAAGTGCACAGTGCAGTCATGGACTCACCCCCTCCTTGCTGCTGTCTGGCCTTCAGCTGCCCATCCAGGTCAGGGAAGACCACCGCCAGGATCCGGAGCATGTGGGGGTCAGGGTCCGGTGTCCGCCCCTCCTGCGAGGAGGCGACAGCTTCAGCTGGACCCTTGCGATCCTCCGGGTCCAGCCACGAAGGTCCTGCCACCTCTTCTGGCAGTTGCGGATCCTGCGCCTGTAGACCCCCACGGATCTTACTTTCCGGGCGATGGTCAGCCAGATTTCCTGCTTCTGGTGGGCATCGACCTGTGAGGATGACAAAGTGAAAAAGGCCATTACTACACATGCAACATATCCGTGCATCACACAGTTGGATATACATGTCTCAATCACAGGGGCATATGATGTACATAGGCAGTGCAACAATGGCTATGAACAGTTTGCCAGCAGTCACTACATGGTGTCATTGCATGGGGAGTAAACCTTTTGGAATGCACTGTTACTGCACTGTACCTGTTCAGTGCATGTAACTACATACTTTGGGGTGTGACAACTACTCAGTGAGCATGCTAGCCAGTGGTGTGCACACTGTAAGTCCTGCTAGTCAGACAACATGCACAATTGGTAAGGCAGTGGACAGCACACTCACCTGCTCCCCTGGTTTCCCATACAGCTTGCTGTACTGTGGAAGGAGGCTGTCCAGCAGGGCCTGGTTCTCCTCAAGGCTGGGGCTCTATCCACAGTACGTGCCATTGCAGTAGCCAGAGGATGCAGAGACAGCAGCAGTGTTGTTGGCAGATGTCGTTCTGGTCCATGTAGTGCAGGCAAGTGAGCTCTCAGGGGAACAGCCAGCATTATATGTGTGCTGCAGAGGCAGATACTGTCCCATGTGTCCAAAGTGATTGGTCCAAGTCGTTTGCATCTTCTGAATCTGACCAATCTATGGAATAGCAGCACTAATACACGCCCACAGCATCCTTCAAATCTTCAAATTCATGACATCCATGATTTTGCAACATTGTTGTGGCTGGCCAACTGAACTCACTGCATCAGACTCGTTGGAGCCACGAAAACGCGTCCGTTGCCATGCCAGGCCCCAGCCAATGCGTGCGCACCGATCAGTCCATTGCTGTACAACGCGTATTTCGGGGTACAACGCGTACCCGCACACAACACATGCAATGGGCCGGCCGGGCACACCGATCGGTCCATTGCTGTACAACGCGTATTTCGGGGGACAACGCGTACCCGCACACATCACATGCAATGGGCCGGCCGGGCACACCGATCGGTCCATTGCTGTACAACGCGTACCCGCACACAACACATGCAATGGGCCGGCCGGGCACACCGATCGGTGCATTGCTGTACAACGCGTATTTCGGGGTACAACGCGTACCCGCACACAACACATGCAATGGGCCGGCCGGGCACACCGATCGGTCCATTGCTGTACAACGCGTATTTCGGGGGACAACGAATACCCGCACACATCACATGCAATGGGCCGGCCGGGCACACCGATCGGTCCATTGCTGTACAACGCGTACCCGCACACAACACATGCAATGGGCCGGCCGCGCACACCGATCGGTCCATTGCTGTACAACGTGTATTTCGGGGTACAACGTGTACCCGCACACAACACATGCAATGGGCCGGCCGGGCACACCGATCGGTCCATTGCTGTACAACGCGTATTTCGGGGTACAACGCGTACCCGCACACAACACATGCAATGGGCCGGCCGGGCACACCGATCGGTCCATTGCTGTACAACGCGTATTTCGGGGGACAACACGTACCCGCACACAACACATGCAATGGGCCAGCCGGGCACACCGATCGGTCCATTGCTGTACAACGCGTATTTCGGGGGACAACGCGTACCCGCACACAACACATGCAATGGGCCAGCCGGGCACACCGATCGGTCCATTGCTGTACAACGCGTATTTCGGGGGACAACGCGTACCCGCACACAACACATGCAATGGGCCGGCCGGGCACACCGATCGGTCCATTGCTGTACAACGCGTATTTCGGGGTACAACGCGTACCCGCACACATCACATGCAATGGGCCGGCCGGGCACACCGATCGGTCCATTGCTGTACAACGCATACCCGCGCACAACACATGCAATGGGCCGGCCGGGCACACCGATCAGTCCAATGCTGTACAACGCATACCTGTACAGGTCAGTCGCATATGTCACCATGCTTGTCACTGGTGAACATATGCCAGCCACATATACCTGCCAGAGACACAGGGGCACACCTACAACACCACACCCACTCCACACTGTTTCCTAATGCATGTAAGGCTGCATTACCTTTTCTGTGTATGGGGGTTGACATGTGGTTTCTGTGGTGGCACAGGTGAGCATCCACACCCAGGCTGTGCATGTGTTCATGGGGACAGGGTCCTTTGTGTGTTGTGCACATGACCACTGTGATGTGCAACAGTTCATTTCAGAGCATGTGGCATGGTCACATTTCCAGGTTGTGTATGTGTGTGACATGTCACATACCCCCAGGGTCCCATGGGGGAAGGCATGTACGTAACAGGATGACCCATTGCCACAATAGTGATGTCCCTCCACAGTCTGTGTGCATGTTGTGTTTCCGATGTCTCTGATTCCATGTGCACGATGGGAGACAGTCTCCACAGCAACGTTGTTTGTGCATGGACTTTGATGTTGTGCGTGTGTGTGTCACTGACGTCCATGTCTGTCCTGCGGAGGCAACAGGGGCCACTACCTGTGGGAGTCATGTTTGTTTTTCTGACGTGTACATGATACGCCATGTCATGCCAGTGTCCATGTGGCAAGATAGGGTCCCTGGGAATCTACCTGTCAATGTGCTGTGATGCCTGTGGCGCATCTGTCCAGACATGTCACTGTGGTGTGTGTGGGGAACGTGACAGCAGTAAATG
Source organism: Calotriton arnoldi (assembly GCA_963921515.1). Classification (NCBI taxonomy): domain Eukaryota; kingdom Metazoa; phylum Chordata; class Amphibia; order Caudata; family Salamandridae; genus Calotriton; species Calotriton arnoldi. The sequence goes on along the minus strand of CAWUFW010001750.1, from coordinate 2,235,746 downwards.
GGTACTGTGATACATCCTAATGGTTTCCCATAGCACAACCTGGTACCTGTTGTGCACACATGTTGTACTGAGAACTTAGATGATGGCCATGTAGGTGCGAGTTATGTCCGAACAGAACGGCACACACATCAAGTACTTGTGTCTCGTAATGATGTATCATGTGAAATTGAGTATGGTGAAAGGCACATCTGTGGGGTGACTGACAATCTTTCTTTCTTCATCCTATGCACTGCAGGGCTCCAGCTGTCCATAGACCATTCCCTGACCTGGCAACGATGGTGGAACGTGACAGCATCCGATGGTACCGCTTCACCAGGCAGCTGATTGAGGATTTGGCAGTGCGCTTGGCACCACATCTGCAACCGGGCCGGCCGTACCCTACGGCGCTGACACCCAAGGTGAAGGTAATGGCAGCCCTACACTTCTTTGCCACCGGTACCTTCCAACACACTGTGGCGACTGCTGGTGGGATGTCACAGACTATGTTCAGCCGTGTGCTACGCGATGTTTTGGTGGCTATGTTGAGGAACCTGAACCAGTTCATCTATTTCCCCAAACGTCGACAACTCACTGACGTTAAGAGTGACTTTTATGCCCTGGGGAGGATGCCACATGTAATTGGCTCCATTGATGGGACACATGTGGCTTTGGTACCACCACAGGCACATGAGCAGGCCTACCGTAACCGCAAACACTACCATTCGATCAATGCGTTGGTGGTATGTCTTGCAGATATGACCATCACACATGTGTGTGCCCGTTTCCCCGGTTCTGCTCACGATGCCTACGTGATGAGGAGTAGTCGCATCCCGAGGATGATGTCACAGATGCCGAACCAGCGTGCCTGGCTTGTCGGTGTGTACTGACTTTGTACCATTGTGTGTGTTCTGCTATGTTGTATTCCGCCCACTTTTTGAACTCAGCTAATGTGCAATTGTCTGTCTGTAGGTGACTCCGGATACCCCAACATGCCGTGGTTGCTGACACCCCTCAGGAACCCTGTGACACCAGCCCAGATGCGCTACAATGAGGCACATGGTCGGACCAGGAGAGTGATCGAGCGGACCTTTGGTCTCCTGAAGAGCCGCTTCCGCTGCCTGGACAAGACAGGAGGGGCCCTCCCATATGCCCCAGCAAAGGTGTGCAAGATTGTCATCGTTTGCTGCATGCTCCACAACCTGGCAGTGCGGAAGGAGTTGCCTCTCATCCTGGATGACGATGACCAACGTCCGCCACCTGTGGAGGATCCTGGCCTGGACCACGATGCCAGTGATGATGATGATGATGGTGGTGATGTCCGCACACAGCTCATCACCAACTTCTTCAGCTGAATGTGAGTATCCAGGGAGATGCAATATGAATGATGTGAGTTTGCATGATATGTGTGGGTGGTGCCCTGGTGCTGTTTTAGTGTGGCCATGTGCCAGTTGACTGGATGCGTGCAGCGATATGTCCTTACAGGTAGTCTGTACTCCCCAACAGTGTTGACATGCAAACGTGCTTTTGTGTAGGTATCTTGTGACATGTTTAGGGCATGAGTATTGCAGTTCTGTCCTGTTCTTCAGTGGTTTTGACTGTGTGTCATGTCTGTCCTTCACAGGGTGCTTACAGAGTTGTTTGGTCAACTTGGATCCCGAAACACCATGATTCAGCTTTCAGGGTGGCAGCAGTTGTTTCCCTACAGGTGATGTGCCACACACCCCTGGACTTCATATCTTCTGCACTTGTTGACTGTGTGGCCACTGCCACGTGGGATTAACTTGCATTTGTAGTGGTAACAACATGTTACAAATGTGTAATATACCAGTGCTTCACTTTAGGATGTGCGTTGTCTGTGGTCACACATCTGACTGACATTTGCTTACTGCACCTGTGGGCCAGTTGACTCAGAATCTGAATAGGTGTGGTGTCTGTGCATTCCACTGTATTTCCTGGCAACATCACTGTGGGCGATGAGTCCGATGGCCCTGGTGTCTGTGTTGTGTAGCCCTAGTGGTGTGTCTCCCTCATATGTATCACGTCACCATGACTCACATGACGGTGTTGTACTTGCTGTAGCAGTTAGCATACACAGTGTAATTTAGCAGAACATCATCACCATAACAGTATCCACATTTGAATAACAACAGTGGCAAGTATGGTGTACTAGTGATTTTATTTATAGAAATGTGTGTGTGTATAGTGCACAGGATGGTGGGTGCTGTACATTGTGATTGTGATCCAAAGTTCCCAGATGAGTTGGAAGTCTTGGTAGCAGAAATGTCCTGAGTGAAGTCCACAGTCATATGATACATTAGTCCAACTTGAACTCCCCATGTCATGTGGGAAAGTAGTTTTGCATTCGACAAGGTGAAACGTTTGCACACAAAGGAGAATTTCCGGAACAGGTGTTGGCTTCCTGGGGGATGTACGTGGCCATCAACCTCTCAGTTTTCCTTCCTCGGACGACCCCTCTTCTTTGTGGGGGGACCCTCACATGCAGGCTGCTGCGGTGCAAGGGACTCTCCGCCAGAGTCCTCCTCCCTCCCTGTGGCGGTGTCAGTTGTTGCAGCACCAGATGTTGTGGGCACACAGGGAGGTGTGGCCATGTTGGTGCTAATCTGGCGGAGGCATGTCAATATGTCCCTATGCACCGCTGTGAGTTCTTGCAATGTATCCCACTTGGACTCCATGCCCAACATGTGTGTCTCCACACGGGCCATGTGTGTCTCCACACGGGCCATGTGTGAGTCCAAGCGGGCATGATGGGCAGCCTGCTGCTGTTGTATGTCCTTGAGGATCCCCACTACCTGTCTGACCTCTCCGGTGCTATCCTGGTACGCATCAGCAATGCGTGCCAGTTGTGGGTCATCATGCAGTCCAGACCCCTCTGCAAGCAGCGGCCTATGTCTACCACCCCTCCCACCACCCCTGGCGACACATGCAGGACCTGCGGTGGCACGCACAGGTGACCCGAGGCCCACTTGGGGGTTGTTAGTGGTGTTGTCATCCGTTGCTCCACGGTGGGCCTGGGACCCTGTGCTGTTGTCAGCGGTGGTCCTTGGTCTGTCCGTGTCGGCGTGGGTGGTCTGTATGTTGGCAGTTGTTGGAGGGGTGGGTGCAGGGGGTGCAGATGTTGGTCCAGCTGGTGCTGCATGATGACTCAGACCGGAGGTGCCAGGTAGGTCTTCGCCATCCGAGGTGGGCAGAGGCTGTTCCACACCAGTGAGCTCTGTGTCCCCCGGAGCCTGGGACAGGGACTCCTCCTCACCTGCTGCTGTGTCCCCATCATCGTCACCTGTATTTGGAAGTGACACACATTGTATGTAATGTTTCTACAGGCATCAATGGTTCACACACCTGACAGTTGTGACTGTACCTCTGGATGCGAGCATGTACATTGCATTGTCCTAAGTTGTCACAGTAAGAGGTTGATATTGGTGTAGCACATTGTCATGCATACCTGGGGCATTTCACTATGAATGTTGAGGTGTGTGCATGGCCAGCATTGGTTGTATTTGGTGGACATCCGGCCATCCTTCTCCACCTGGCCCAGTTATCCCACCATGAAGCATGCCACCCTTGCAGTGGGTTCAGGTTGACTCTCAGGATGTCATTCAGTGGTGTTGTGCTGTTTGTTGGTGCACAGTTCCCAGCAGGGCCTTGTGCTCCCCACAGCAGTAGCCAGTGTCAGACATCTTGTAAGTCCTTGTCCACTCCCTGTGATGTGAGCATGGTTCAGAGTGGTGTTGATGGGCCAATTGTGAGGCTGAGCAGTATCTGTGACTCCAACTCCCATCATGCTATTGGCTACACCCCCTTCCCAGCATGCCCGTACTTCCTTCCTTTGGACTGTGCTTCCCTGTGGGGTAGTGTGCCTGTACTGACAGGAAGGCTGACAGTGTTGTCCTTGCGTTTGTTTGGCTACAAGTCCCAGGTGTGTCCCTGTGCTTCACACAGCATTACCCAGGGTGGTGGTTCTTTGTGGGATCTTCATTTGGTATGTGAGGCATTGCATTCTCCCAGGTGGGTTATGTGGAGTTTGTGTTGAGGGGGTGTGTGAGGTGAGCTGCTTGTAACTATGGTCAGTGCTGTGAGTCCTCCTTCCCACCCAGCCAGATATCCCACCATGCTACGTGCTTGCATTGCAGAGAGTGCAAGTTGGCTTTCAGGATGTCAGGCAGTGGTGTTGTGCTGTTTGTTGGTGCACAGTTCCCAGCAGGGCCTTGTGCTCCACACAGCAGTAGCCAGTGTCAGCCATCTTGTAAGTTCTTTTCCACTCCCTGTGATGTGAGTATGGTTCAGAGTGGTGTTGATGGGCCAATTGTGAGGCTGAGCAATATCTGTGACTCCAACTCCCATCATGCTATTGCCTACACCCCCCTTCCCAGCATGCCCGTACTTCCTTGCTTTTGAGTGGACTTCACTGTGTGTGAATGTGACAGCAATGGCAAGATGGCTGACAGTGGTGTCCTGCTGTTTGTTGGTGCACAGTTCCCAGCAGGGCCTTGTGCACCCCACAGCAGTAGCCAGTGTCAGCCATCTTGTCAGTCCTTATCCACTCCCTGTGATGTGAGCATGTTTCGGAGTGGTGTTGATGGGCCAATTGTGACGGTGAGCAATATCTGTGACTACAACTCCCATCATGCTATTGGCTACACTGACTTCACCAGCATACACAGATTTCCTTCCTTTAAGTGAGCTTCCCTGTGAGGTGGTGTTCTAGTGGTGGCAAAATATCAGGCAGTTGGTTATATTTGTACCACTGCCTTGCTCTATTTGTTGTTGTGTTTGTACATGTCATGACACAGTTACATATCACTATGAGATGGCATGTATTGTGTTAATCTAACTGACATACACATCTTGGGATGATTATCTTTTGGTTGCTGTTGATTTGCTAGGGGTGGATGGTTTGACTGTCCCCTTGAGAGTGATGTGTGTGTATTGGCACACAATATTGTGTATATTAGTTGTGTACTCACCAGGCTCTGGGATGTCTGTTAGTCCATATACGCTCACTGGTGGTAGGATGGCCCGCACCTTCTCCTCCCAGGGCCTGAGGTATAGTGGTTTTGCAGGAGGGCCACTGCCGGTGTGCTGGCTCAGGAGGTAATCCTTCTTGAGTAGGTCTCTGACCCTACTGCGCACATCATACCACCTGTTCTGGATGTCTTCCTTTGTGCGCAAACATGGTGATTGTGCGTTCACCCTGTCGACGATCCTCGCCCACATCTTGGTTTTCTGCGACATGGGGGTCTGTTGGACCAATGTGCCAAACAACTGTGGCTCTACCCTCAGGATCTCGTCTACCATGACTTCCAATTCACTATCTAGGAACTTTGGATTCTTCTTTAGGGGCATGGTGATGGGTGGTGGTGGTGTTTGATAGTGTGTGTGTGTGCAAGTGAGGGTGTGTGAGTGTAGGTTTTGCTGTGTGTGTGTGAGGGTGCTATTTGTTGAGGTGCTAATGGTGTGTGGCTTTTGTGTTGGATGAGCTGTGTGTGTGTCTGTGTTTGCTGTGTGATGGTGTTGTGTGCTGGCAGGTCAGTGGAATTTGCAAAGGATCATGGTAGGGATTTGTGGGCTTTATGTAGGTGGAGTTGGGGGTGTGTCCTTGTTCCATTTTTTTCTCCCCCTGTATTTATTGGCTTTGTCATTGCTTGTTTGGCCCTTTTTTTTGTATTTTTTCATTAGTGATTATTGTGCATGTAGGAGTCGTTCTTCTGACCGAGTAGGACGTTGCAGTTGTCTCGTGCGCGCCTGTCCGAGTCGTTCCGCTGTGTTTCAGCTCCGTTTCATATGCGGCGTACGCGTCGTTCGCGGGGTATTGTGTTTGTTCGGCTGGCTTTTGTATGCGTGTCGGTCGTACGGCTTGGGCTCCGTGCGAGTCGGTCTGATTTTGCACCCATTGCATCGTACTGCGCGGGTCGGAGTTCGCGGGTACGTTTCATTCGGGTTGTTTCCTGGTGCGTGTCGGTCGGTGCAATTCGCGTGGTTTCCCGGACGGATAGCTTGTTTCCGGCCGGGTCGGTCGTTCGCCTTGAGTTCCGTGCGAGTCGGTCGTGATTTCCATGCATTTCATTGTACTTCCCAGGTCGGGCAACGCCGGTACGTGTCGGTCGGACTATAATCCCGTACCGAGTCGGTCGGTATTTTTTCCGGCCCGAATCGGAATCGGAATCGGCCCCTCAACGTTTTCAGGGATCTTAGTTTATCGTCCACCGGGCCCGATAGAGCTCTTTAGAAAGGATCTATCAGATATGGGTGCAAATTTAGCCAGTGCTTCCCCTAATTTCACAATTTTGGGTGATTTCAACCTGCATTTGGATGACGACCTATCTGGGTCCATAGTGGAAATAGTTGATGATTTGGCAATGTTCCACTTCATGCTAAAAACAAATAGCCTCACTCATATTAAGGGACATTTGTTGGACCCTATTTTCTCCAACATAAATCAGCTCGTGGTAGAGGATGCTGTTCCTATCCCATGGTCAGACCATTTTTTACTCCCTTTCACCTGGACTTTACCAGACGCTAATATTCCAACTGTTAGAGCTACTAAAATTGCTCGCAATTGGTCGAAACTCCCCTTGGATACCTTTATTAGTACCCTACAGGACACGGCTCCCCCTGTTCATCTTAACCCTATTGTTGCCAATGATAACTTCAATAATTGGCTTGACCTTGCACTTAACTGTGTCCTCCCGAAAAAGGAAATGTTGGAAAGGGTGGGGAAACAAACAAACCCTTGGTATTCCCCAAAACTCCGTCAGCTTAAACAAGTATGTAAAAGGCAGGAAAGAAGCTGGAGGAAGGATTTCTCCGTGGTTAGGAGAACTAAATACCGAGAAGCTATTAAAATATACAAAAATGAAATTAAAAATACTCAAGCCCTCTACTATCAAGGAATTATTTTAGCCACAAACTCCTCAAGGGAGATTTTAAAAATTGCCAACTCTCTCCTTACCCCCCCCACTCCTCCCTCTGACACCAATAATGCTCAAGTGCGATGTGAACAAATCGCCGACTTTTTTTCGGAAAAGATACAAACCATTTATAATTCTTTCCCTCATATGAGTGTTCCCCAAGCGTGTGGATCAAGTGATATAAATCCTTCCGACACCTTTCTTTTGTTGGAGGAATTTCATGCCTTGGATCTTAACACCCTGTATAGATTGCTTAAAGAACTTAAATCGGGTTCCCCCCTAGATGTTGCCCCCCCCAGCATTCTTCACAAAATTGCGGAGGTGGTATCGCCGGTTATACTTGAGTGTATCAACTCCTCACTTAGAAGCGGGAGTGTGCCACCACAATGGAAACATGCCCGGGTGAAAGCGCTTCTGAAAAAACCGAACCTTGACCCAGATAATTGGGGAAATTATCGTCCAATCTCTTTATTGCCAGGGGTCAGTAAACTTACTGAAAAATATATTAATTCAATTCTATCAGCGTTCTTAGAAGACAACAATCGTTTGCATTCCACGCAAACGGGTTTCAGGCCCCAATGTGGTACCGAGACGGCCATATTGGCTGCAGTAGAAGAAATTAGGAAGACTCTTGACAACGGAGGCTGCGCTTATCCTGTTGGACCTTAGCGCGGCCTTCGATACTGTCAATCACCAACTTCTGATACATAGACTGAGAGACGCTGGAGTGACTGGATTGGCATTAAAGTGGCTACAGTCTTTCCTTCTTGATAGGGTTTATTCGGTTTTCGAAGGGGAATGCTCTTCAAAACCCATATCTTTGACTTGTGGAGTTCCGCAAGGATCTTCCCTAAGCCCAACGATGTTCAACGTGTACATGAGCTCGTTGACCGAATTAGTACTCCCATTTGGGGTACAGATAATTACGTATGCTGATGATACACAACTTATTGTCTCTTTGAAGCAAGCCAACCAACCAGACCCCGATCTATCCACCTGTCTTCAAAAAGTTTTTAATTGGATGAGTAATTCTTTTCTTAAACTTAATGGTTCTAAGACTGAACTGCTGCTCCTGGGGAAGTCTGCTCCCCTAAATGTGGAACACCTGTGGCCCAAATGCCTTGGTTCCCCTCCTGCTCCTAAAAAACAAGTAAAGAGTCTGGGAGTATGGATCGACTGCAATCTCGATTTTAGAGAGCAATCACGCGTGGTGGCGGCGAGTTGTTTTGGTCTATTAAGAAAGTTCAGAAAATTACTTCCCTTGCTTCCACCTTTGGCGAGACGACTGTTGGTACAGGCTTTAGTGCTCTCACGGCTTGACTATGCCAACGCCCTGTATTTGGGAGCTCCCCAGGCCACCATTAAAAGACTGCAAACAGTACAGAACTGTGCAGCACGGATACTCCTGAATATACCTAAACGCTCCTCTACAAGGCCTGCTCTTGCTACCCTTCATTGGTTGCCTGTCCAGGAAAGAGTGCAATTTAAGGCTCTCTGTATCACCCATAAATCCTTTTTTGGGAAAGGCCCGCCTCTGATCCGTTCCTGGAGTAAACCTTATGTACCCAACAGAACCCTTAGATCGGGGAAAAAAGGATTGATCTGTGTACCTAAGATTAAACGTGCACGTAGTGGAGGTCGACTGTTCACATATAATGCATCTAGACTCTGGAACAATCTGCCTCTACACATACGTTCTGAATCTGAACATCTTAAGTTCAGAAAACTTTTGAAGACTTTTCTTTTTCATTAGTTTTCTTTTAACTTACTTTTCTCGTAGCCTACTGGACTTCTAGCGCTGGGATGCCCCTGGGTATCCATGCGCTCTATAAGTGTTCATTCATTCATTCATTCAATGTGTAAGGCCCTGCAACTGCATGGTTTGTTGCGCCCATGTGTTGGGTGCAAATATGGCCGCAGGAAAGGTTCAGCAGCCAACACCTTTCAGACAGCCCCCAATGTGCATTGCCGAAGTCTGTGCAATGAAGATTGCCTGTCTTTGAAAACTGAGAACAGTACCTGGTCAAAGCAGAGGTCCTGCAGTCATCCCCAGAATCACAAGGCTGAAATGGGGTTGACGGTTAAAGGAGGTTTGGGCACAGAAAAGGCATTTTTTGATTTGCCTATAACTTTTGACTCTGTGAGTGGTTTGCATGGCAATCAACTTCCTCACCCAGCTAAGATTCAGCATACCAAGTTTCATGAAGATCTGTCCACGGGGAAAAAAGCAAGATAGGGTGAACAACTGTTCCATTTCCTATTTTTGATCACATAGGAAATTTTACCAAAATATAAAGCAAACACAGAGTACTGATTTATTCTGTTTTACACCAAACGTTACTCAGAAAACATGCTTTTAACTTTGCTATAAATCCGATGAGTAGTTTTTGTGATATTCACATTTTAAAAAGATGCAGGTGGAATTTAAATGGTTAACAGTTTTGAATATCTCTGCAGTTTAATCTTGTGAGTCGATCCTTTTAATTACATTTTCAAAGTTTAACACAATGAGATTGGCTAGTTTAGATCTGGCAAATGTTTTGGCGCCTGTGAGAAAATGCTTTTTTTTGTCCAGTCACCCCTATGTTTTGCTGATATTGTTTTGCTGGTTTTTATACTGTGCACGTTCAGTGCCCAGAGTATCTGTTCTGACCCATAAAACATGGGGAAGATGGCTAATACCTGATTGGCTGATTTAACTTGCTTGTAAGGCCATAGTATATGATGCAGATATATGCCCATTGTATGAAAAGTTAAATGTCACTTGTGAACTAAAGCGCTTATTGTGCCATCCACAAGTGTGACAGGGAAAAGATGGCTTTAGACCTACCAGTATTGCCTGACTGCTGCAGTCTAAATCCACATTCCGACCTGTCAAAATAAACCTTCTTGACAGGGAAAAACCTCCCTTTTAAATAATAATGTGCCACTACTTTGTAAGCCTTTTAACCCACAAAGTAGAGTATATGGTATTTAAAAGTCAGACAAGTAGAAATGTAATGTTAGCATGTCCCTACAGAGACAAGGTCCCAAAAGCTATTTTTATTGTGGAAGGTTCTGGCTGTCCTATGAGGAAAACTAGACTACATATTGAATCAGTCAATCAGGGTTTTTGAAGTGCAATTCTCACAAGTGAGTGTCTGAATGCGCTGGGGGTGGGGGTTCGAGCAGTCCGTGGTCATCCGAAAAGTCAGGTTTTGAGATCCTTTCTGAAAAGGTGCAGTGTTGGGCTTCGTCTGATGCGGACGTGGAGTTCGTTCCAGGTCTTGGTTGTGATGCAGGAGAAGGATATGCCACCCGCTCTGGCCCTGTGGATGTGGGGGACCGCGGCCAGGGCTAGGTTGGCAGAGAGGAGGTTTCTCTAGGGGCCGTGGAAGGAGATTCTATCATTGAGGTATTGGGGTCCGGTGTTGTGGAGGGCTTTGTAGGTGTGTGTGAGCAGTTTGAAGGTTCTTCTTTTTTCTACGGGGAGCCAGTGGAGTTCGCGGAGGTGTTGAGTGATGTGGTCATGTCGTGGGGTGTCGAGAACGAGTCTGTCTGCGGCGTTCTGGATGGTCTGGAGTTTGTGGAGGAGTGTTTTGTTGATTCCGGAGTAGAGCTCGTTTCCGTAGTCCAGTCTGCTGGTGATGAGTGTGTGGGTGACAGTCTTCCTAGAGTTGGGAGGATCCATTTGAAGGTCTTGAGGAGAATGCGGAGGGTGTCGAAGCATGTGGAGGACACAGCGTTGATCTGGCGGTTCATGGTGAGCGAAGAGTCGAGTATGATGCTGAGGTTGCGAGCATGGCCCGTAGCGTAGTGGTGGGTGGGTGTCCGAGGGCAGGGGACCACCAGGTGTTGTCCCATGTGGAGGGGGTGGAGCTGAGGATGAGGACTTCTGTTTTCTCCGAGTTGAGCTTCAGGCAGCTGCTGCTCATCCAGGTTGCGACATCCTTCATCCCTTCTTGGAAACTGTGCCTGGAGATGTCGGGTTCCTTGGTGAGGGAGAGGATGAGCAGGGTGTCGTCGGCGTATGAGGCTATGTTGAGTCTGTGTTTTCTGACGATGGTTGCGAGGGGGGCCAGGTAGACTTTGAAGAGTGAGGATCCTTGTGGTACTCCGCCTCTGATCTCTGCAGGTTCGGAGAGGAATGGCGGAAGTCTTATTCTTTGTGTTCTGCCTGAGAGGAAAGATCAAATCCACTCTAAGGCAGTTCCCTGGATGCCGGCGTCGTGGAGTCTGATGGCTAGTGTGCGGTGGGAGATGGAGTCGAAGGCTGCTGATAGGTCTAGGAGGATGAGGGCTGCTGTGTGACCTTGGTCAAGGAGGAAGCAGATGTCGTCGGTGGCGGCTATGAGGGAAGTCTCGGTGCTGTGGTTGCTGTGGAATCCGGATTGAGAGGTGTCGAGGATGTTGTAGGTTTCTATGAAGTGTACTAGCTGGGTGTTGACGACTTTCTCGATGACTTTGGTGGCGAAGAAAGATGGGCCAGAAGTTCTTGAGGCCTGTCGGGTCTGCGGGGGGCTTCTTGAGGAGGGATTTGACTTCGAGGCATTTCCAGTCGTCTGGGAATGTGGCGGTCTGGAGGGAGCAGTTGATCGTTCGTCATAGTTTGGGTGCGATGGCGGTGGTGGCCCTGTGGAAGATGTGCGGCGGACAGGGGTCAGTGAGTGCTCCGGAGTGGATGCTTTTCATAGTCTTTGTGGTGCCTTCTGTGGTGAGAGGGGTCCAGGTGAGGGGGGTTGGCTGGATGGCGTAGCTGGTGGGCGGTGTTGGGTCAGGACCGTGGTCATGGTCATCAAAGTTGTCGTAGAGCGTTTTGATCTTGTGGTGGAAGAAGGAGCTGAGTTTGTTGCAAGGTCTTGGGAGGGAGGGACGTCGGTAGTTTCGCTGTTGGGTCTGGTGGATTCTTGTATGATGGCGAAGAGTTCCTTGGAGTTGTGGAAGTTGGAGAGGATTCTGTATTGGATGAAGTTTCTCTTAGTTGAGTTGATGAGTTGGTGGTGTGCCGTGGTTGCTGCCTTGTAGGCGAAGCATGCTTCTGGGGTTTTGCTGTTTCTCCATGTTTTCTCCAGTCATTGGCCAGAGCGATTGGATTCTAGGAGAACCGTGGTGAGCCAGGTGTTGTCTGGCGGAGTTCTGGGGGGGCAAGAGTGTTGGCGCAGTTGGCAATCCATTGGTGGAGGTTATTTGCTGCTGTGTTGGCATCTGTCATGGTAGGGGAGGAGTGCAGCTGAGGGCGGAGGTGAGGTGTTCTTTTGTGATTTTGTTCCAGTTTCTGTGAGGGAGGCATGGCGAGCGCTTGTGTATGGTGGATTTCGAGAAGGAGAAATGGATGCAGTGGTGGTCCGTCTAGAGCGGTTCCGTTGTGTGACTGAAGCGAATGTTGTTTCCTCCGGTGAAGATGGGGTCGAGAGTGTGTCCTGCTGTGTGAGTGGGGGTGGAGACAAGTTACTTCAGTCCAGTGTTGGTGAGGTTCTCTAGGAGAGCGGTGGTGTTCGGATCGCTAGGATTGTCCAGGTGGAAGTTCAGGTCAGTGAAGCTCTCTTCAACCCCAGCTGCATTGTTGGGGCTGGAGAAAGCAGGCACAGACTCCCAGTCTGTACTGGAGCACTAATCGAGAGCAGGCCAATCATGCAAGGGCAGCTTCATGACTGTGCCTGAAAAAGAGGAGCAGAGGAGCACAACAAGGGACATGGCCAGCTGAAGGTAAAGTTTTTTTATTATTATTTTTTCTTTTGCCCCCCTCCCTTTGCGACCCCTATGCCCCCTCAACTCCTCGCTCGCCCTACCACTCGCAGCAAACATTGCCCGCTACTGAATGCCAGCCTGCATTGCATTACCCCGAATTGTCTCTATTGCAGCCGGTATGAAGGAATTTGGAATGATATTAGCTGATGAAGAGGGTTGCACTTATGCACTTTACTGCTTATGTAGTATATGGCCTACTGGTCTACAGGGGCGGTGTAGCTACCCAGGAGAAGAGTTATGGGTATTTTCTCCTGCACTGTATGCACTTTATGGTTTAATGAGACTGTATACCGCCTTGTGATGAGGATTTGTTTTTTTTGTATGATGAACTTAAAGAATGCTCTTTTTTCTTTAATTGTATTGTTCTTCACTATCATTCTTGGTATTTATCAGTGGTATTCTCCTCTTGTGTCTTTTTTATGTTAAAATCTGCAAGAAAAATATATTTTTTTCTAAAGTACCCAGGACAGAGATGTTGACTCCAAGGGTCAGTTGGTTGACCTCATCTGTGGCTGCAGAGGAACAACAAGCCACAGGAAGCCATTTTCCTGCAATTCCCTCCAGATCAGTTGCAACTGGACCTAAACTAGACGATGCTGGTGGCCTCTGCTAGAGTGAGTCCTGACTACTAAGTGCTGTCCCTGAGGTCCTGGGACCCTTCGATGTCTCCTACAATCTCTGAAAAGCTGTGAGGCAGAGAAAAATTCTGACTTCTAATCGCCGGAGGACTGGGACCAGCTACCTGAGCTGATCTGGCTAAGGTTTGACTCTGTTTGCCTACAGAGACAGGTTTTTCCAGCATGGAGCTTCTCTACAGTAACAAATCTGTTTTAGTGGTCCCTTGCCAAGAAGGTGTCAAGTCTCATGGAACTTATTGTTGGATACAGCGTGAAACCTTGTCCCGCTAAGCTATTCTGAGCACCAAAAAGAGACTTCAGGCCTGATTTATCTCTTGCCAAGACTACCGTTGTCCTCCTGTGGTGGCGGTTCCAAGTACTTCATCAAACTGATAGCGGTCAGCCTGCTGTATTTAAATATAGCGGCAATAGACAGTAGACCATGTGGCGGTGGTCTTCTCTGCTGGCTAATAGTACTCCATCGCTGTCAGGCCAGCTGGTTTGCAACTACCCAATTTAGATGTTCCTGTTGGGCTGGCAGTGTCCTAGTGGAAGTGTGCTGATGGAGTGAGTTCCTGGTGGAGTGGGATTCCTGCCACAGTTGCCTCGACGGAAAGGCACATCGTAATCAGCTGAACTCTTAGCTGGACTGCCTCTGACAGCCGCTTCAGCCTCTGAAGCCATCGACGCAGGAGATAAATTGTGGTAGAGGTGCCGGGACTCCAAAGGTCTTACCTCAATAGACCGCTAAGATCTATATACAGCGGCAGACCTCTTCGTTGGCGGGCGGGAAGACTGTCAAAAAAGCCACAGCGGGACCTAATCTGTCAACATCTAAATCAGGCCCTTATTCCGAATGAAGACATCTTTACCCGGTGAAGGTGCAAAAAGTATCCTGCTGAGGAGAGGACTTCCCTAGGTGCAAAATATGATCTTTTTTAACCCTGAGCTTTTCAAGACATATCTACTAGCTTCAGTGGCACCTCGTCCAATGGCTATGTGGCTACGAGATGACTTCCTTGGAAGCTCTCTTCAACCTTGCTTCCCTGAAGGATTTTTACTTCCATTTAAAAATTGAAGGGCCTGATTTAGAGTTCGGCAGTCAGAATATGTCCCGACGAGGGTACTCAGCCCACCAGAATTTGCAGTTTTCCTTGCCCCTTACTCCACGGTTTTCCTGAGAGTAATGGAGAGTAAAAACGTGCCATTTGTCCACCCACTGGAAATAGGATAGGCAAACAAATGGTAAAACCTTCAATTGCCATTACTCTGTTGGGCTGCCGGAGGTGAAGGCAGTGGTGGAGATGGAGTAGTGCCCACCATCGACATACTGAAGGTCTATCTGACTCTAAATGAGGCAGCAGACCTTCAGTTTGGCAGAGTGGGTACTCCATCACTGTTGCGACAGAGTACCCTCTCCAACGAACTCTAAATCAAGCCCTAATTTCTTAGGTAAAATCTTTGACAGACATCAAACCTACTTGTCGTGTTCAGCCCACAGTCCATTGCAGTCTGTGTGAAATCACGCATAGGTCTGGTCACCTCAAGTAGATTACTGAATAGCACTTTAACTTCTCTTAAATCTTTAAAAATCAGTTCCCCATATTGGATCTTAGTTGTGCCATAGCAACTAGGGGTTAAGTTCAGATTTAAATTATTGAAACATTTGTTGGGACCTAACAGGTTGGTGACTTTACTTCTAGTGATGGCTACTATCTACCCCAATTAATAATTCACTTTCATACAGTGACCATGTTGAAATTTGCAAGTTTTACCAGTCTTGCGAGTTTCACACTGACCAAAAAACTATAAAAAGTACAAAACTTCTTTCCAATGTCTTTATTGTCCCCCAGGATCCCCAGCACTGCAGGGTTGAAATGAGTGCTGCATTTCCACCTCCCAAGGGATGAAAGGAACACACACCATGAGTGCCACCAGTCTCTTAAACATTGTCCTTAGGGACGCCCACAATCCTGGAGATGAGACAGCTTGAGTACCACTGCCTGGGCAGGATGTAACTGTGCTGCTGGCTCCTGTGCCTGACCATTGAGGCAAGGATGTGCAGAAGGGAGGCAGTAAGCCCATGGGGGCAGTGGGACTCCCCCATATTCCCCAACACAGAATGGTTTGGGGTCTCACTTGGAGATGGCGCCTGTTGTTAAATAAAAAGAAGCACCTGAGAGCACTTTTCCCCCAAAAAGGAGAGAGAAGCCAGCAGCTTGCAGCACATCAAAGAGAACTCCATGGGCCAATAGACTAGTTAGATGCTTTCCCCATAAATCCCTTTGGTGTGCCTCTCAAAACTAGCTTGCTTAATTTGTGGTGCCTAAGTAGGGAAGGGGCACCACCAATAGTTTAGAAATTGATATTGGGGTTGCCTGGAGTGCAGCAACCTTCCTGGAAACCACCCAATTTGCACCCTACGTTACACAGGGAGTTGTGAGGGGAGATGTTTGCCTTTGTTTAAAGCATTTTTAATGCAGGTGCTTTTAGCGTTAAAGGACTTTTGTTGGTGGTCCTAAGACAGCTTTGTCGCATGGGTAAGACAGACAAAAGTGACGGGGCGTGGCCTGATGCCGACAAAGATGGCCGCACAGTAGCGGAGCACCAGTGAGCCAGCGGCCTGCGACACACCATCCGTTCCATCATCCAGCTCCACAATAACCCAGAGGCAAGCCCACGCATAGTATATCGATGGAGGCCAGGAGTGCCTCGATTCTGGGTCTGCCAGCTGCCGCACAGGTGCCCGATCAGATTCGGTGAGGAGGGATCGGGGCTGCGGCCTTCTCTGGCGCAGGCCCGCTGGTGGAGGCGATCCCTGAGGGCCCTGCAAATTTCGGCGGTGCTGGGAAGGTGAGCTCACCCACCGCACTGCCTGCTATCTCCGATGCCGGTAGATGGGGTCCCGAGCTGACACACGGGACCCCTGCGACACTGCGACGCTCATTCCCTTTAGCTGCAGGAGGGCAGGCAGCCATTGGGAGTGAAACCCTGAGGCAAGCTCTCACATGGGGGAATGCTCAGCGGCAAGAAACAATCGAAACCCGGGACTCCTGACCGCCCTGCAGGCGCCTGACTTACTTGAAGAGGGGGGAGTGAGTGGGCGGCGGTGACCTCTACTGGCGTGAACCTGCTGTATGAGAAAAACCCTAGGGGCCCTGCACACATCGGTGGCACCGAGAAAGTAAGCGCATCCGCTGCACCGCCTGATCACTCAGGGGCCAGTGGATGGGAGGGGCCCGGGCCGGCACACGCAGCCCCTGCAAGGCTGCAACATTAGACTCCCAGGCTGCAGGAGGGGAAGCAGCCACTGGGAGCAGCAACAAAGGGCCGCAGCGACAGGGCCTACCCAGTGTTGGCATGCCACTGTGGCCGGGTGGTCCACCAAGGCCCAACATGAGTTCCTTGGGTGGTGCATCGCTCATAGGCACGGCTGCGCGGTGGAGAGGAAGGGGAGGCCCAAACCACTTCAGCCAACACTGGCAACGGGTTCAAAGAGAGCGTTAGAATGCCAGAGAGGCAGCAGCGGCCCTGTTGATCTCCCCCTCATTTCAGTAACCATCAATATCGGGGGTGAGGGATGCGTAGTTGAGCCAGACAGCCCGGAGCTGTGATGCAGTAGCTCATAAGAAACTGGGGCATAAAATCA
Organism: Calotriton arnoldi; assembly: GCA_963921515.1. Lineage (NCBI taxonomy): Eukaryota > Metazoa > Chordata > Amphibia > Caudata > Salamandridae > Calotriton > Calotriton arnoldi. The sequence goes on along the minus strand of CAWUFW010001750.1, from coordinate 2,218,845 downwards.
GCGCATCGGCTGTATACAGTTGGACACATCAGACCCCATGCTCGCTGCCTAGGAAGACTTGAGCCCTCATTGAGACAGCGGGCGGCAGTTCCCCCCCGGGATCCACTGGGGTGTGAAGCCTGGGGGACCTCCCTCAGTGCCCTAGACTGCCCGGCTTGGGGGCACGCTCATGGAACAGGGACCCACCATTATGCCTAACTACCAGACGGAGAGGGCATAGGTAGTGGTGACGACTGGTGCAGGGGGGCCCGATCGCCATCCCAACAGAAGCGGACGACAGGAGGACATGGTGAAACCTAACGGACACATATCGCGCCGCAAACAAAAAAGATGGACAAGTATGCGGTCCGCAGACCTCGCCAAGAAGAGACAACCCTGCCTGTGGACCCAGCAGCCTCAGGTGAACCCTCCCTGGGGGCGATCATGGTAGCGATACAAAGTCTTCAATCTACCCTGGTACCCAAAATACTCGTCACCATCGAAGTGGGGCTCCTTAGGGCAGACTTCCAGAAAATGTCAGACAAGGTACAAATGGCGGAAACCAACATCCGAGAGCTTCAAACCTCCTCTAGATCTCTGGAGGAGCAAATGCGCAAGCTAACTAAACAGTAAGAGGTGCTCGAAGCACGAGTCAAGGACCAGGAAGGGAGGTCCACACGTAACAATGTACACATAGTGGGGGTGCCAGAAGGGGCAGAAGCCCAAAGCGTCGACCTTTTCGTGGAAGACCTGATCACGAACCACCTGTGGCCCAAACGCCTATCAAAGTTATTCTCTGTCGAAAGGACACACAGGGCTCTGATCCCGCCACTGAGACTTGGAGCCCCACCGCACACCATCATAGCCCAGATGCTCAACTAAAGAGACCGCAACGTAATCGTACAGGCAGCTCATGCACAAGGGCAGGGCTGAAAAAATCCACTCGTCCACTCGCATTGTCCAGCAAGATTTATTCAGGATGAGCTATTTTTGGGGACTACTAGCCCTTTCTGGTGAGTTGAAAATCCTCTAACTTCAGGGAAGACAAACTGACTTTTGATCTCTGTCCCTGAAAGCATACCTTGGTACTTCAATTCATTAAAAGGCACAAGCATGACCTAGTCCTCCTGTAGGAAACCCACATGCTGGGACACAACTACAAGGCCCTGGACAGATGGGGCTACACCTTAGTGGCACATGCGGGGTACACCTCAAGGTCACTGGGGTAGGGATCCCCCTCCGATTGACCACAGCGTACACCTCAGGCGCAACTTGGAGGGACCCGTTAGGCAGATTCGTACTCCAGAGGGGAAATGGGAAGGGCAAACACTATCCCTGGGCTCAGTATACACCCCACCTAGACTGCAGAGAGATACCCTATCTGCCCTAGGCGCACAGCTCCTCGAGCTGCCAATGGGGTCTTTGATCCTCGGAGGAGACATGAACGATGTCATCTCCCTGTCGGAGAATAAATGGCCGAGGAAAGAAGATTCGAAGAGAGGAACTCCCCTAAGTAACTTTGTGTAGGCGCTAGGCTGGGTCGACATATGGAGAGCCCAGAACACGATGGGACGTCAATACACACATCTATTGGCACAACACAGCAGCCTATCCAGACTTGACTATTTATTTACACTCAGAAAAGAAGCAGGATGCTTCTGCAACACTCACCAACTGGCAAGAGGTATATCCGACCACTCACCAGTGGTCACCTGGTTTTTGGGGCAGACAGTAGAAAATGTCCTGCCGCCCTGGCTGGTGGCATGGCAGTTGACCGACATAAATTTCACAGCACGACTGACAGAGAGCACCGAGAGGTACTTACAACAAAATGAGGGGTCGGTAGACTCCTGCTGCACTCTCTGGGAAGCGTACAAACCAGTGATGCGTGAGCAATATCAAGCCCAAATCGGGATAAAGAGGAAAGAAGACAAACAGCGGTACCAGGCACTCGAGCAGAAGGTATCTACCCTGGAGACCCAGATAGTATAAGGGGGGCGTAGGAGCAGAACTTGATACACCAACTACGCATCGGACAGCAGGAATTGTGAGATATCGCAGAAACGCGGCCAGGGCTCACGCTTTGGCGGTCCAGAGGCGGCTTTACAAATAGGAGACAAGGCCACAAATCTCATTACCTTGCTCGGCAAGTGGGAAAACGAAAGAGGGTGGATGACAGAGATCCTTGATTCAAAAGATGGGGTACACATGGGAGGCAGAGAAATTGCCGAGGCATTTGCAGCCTTCTACGAGAGCACATATGCCTCTAAATCTGACAGATCCAGCACAGACTGCAAAGAACTTCTAGAAACTATGGGGCACATGCATCAAGCCATTTTCCATTCACAAATAGGCTGATTGCTGAACGGAAAAAGGCTATTTCTAATGTATCAAAGGCTTGACATTCGCAATTTAGGTAATCAAAATTTTTAGCGATTACCTAAATTGCGAATGCATATAATTTGCGATTCCCTAATGCACATGCATGAAGCCTTTCCTAAATGTGAACTGTGCATTTAGGAAACGCTAATTACCATCAACTTCAAGTTGATGGTAACCATGTGCATACTTTGAAAAATGCACATAAATGCATTTTTCAAAGTGCCATGTAGAGCCATGTAGCACACACATGCCCCTGGGGCATGTGTGTGCTTTACATGTGCACACTTTCTTTTTTGGGGGTGATTCAGCAAGGGCCTTAGGGCCCCAGGCACCCATGCACCCATGGCTTTCCATTCGCTAATTGCAATTACCAAATTACCTAATAGCGATTCGCTATTTACCGAATCGCTATTAGGTAATGTTAAGGAATCGCAAAATATTTTGCAATTCCTACATGCATGCATTTTGCGATTCCAAAATAGCGATTCAGTAAAAATCGCTATTTTAGAATCGCAAAATGTATGCTTGATGCGTGTGCCCCTATGATCCTTAACACTTTGACGAAAGAAGATAGAGAAGCCTTAGAAAGTGAATTGGCAGTAGAGAAAATAGTGAGAGCTCTTCAGGGACTGCAATCAAGGAAAGCACCAGGACCAAACGGTCTACGCCTCGAGCTGTTCAAAAGGACGGCTCAGAAAACAGCGCCCCACCTGCTAAACATGTTCCTGGTGGCCAGGGATTCCAGGACCCTTTCGGAGGACCAAAGAACAGCCACTATACTTGTAATCCCAAAAAAAGGCAGACCACAGACAGACTGCACCTCCTACCTCCCCATATCCCTGCTAAAAGTGGAACCCAAGGTGCTACCCAGGGTCCTCACAAACCGACTATCAGGGGTAATAGCGACACCCAGACCAATCCGGTTTTATGCTGAGACGTAGCACCCACCTGAACCTGAGACGGCTGTATGGGGTACTCCATCTGACAGAGGTACACTGCGTAAAGGACCCGGCGGTCCTCTCCCTAGATGCCCGAATGGCATTCAACAGTGTCCAATGGAAATACATCTTCACAGTGCTGCCTCAGCTGGGCTTTGGCCCCAACTTCTATTCCTGGGTCTGACTGCACTATGAAGCGCCACAAGCCAGGGTACGGGTGAATGGCTCCACCTCCCACATTTCCGAATTGAAAAGGGGCACACAACAAGGATGTCCTCTGTCGCCCATGATCTTCACCCTGGCCCTAGAGCCCTTGGGTCCGTGGAGACCTGTTAATCCAGGGCATCATTGTGGAGGAACACTGGGTGGAAAAGATATCTCTATACGCAGATGAATTTCTGCTATGCTTGACAAATCCTCACTTTTTGATACCGAGAATCCTCCACATCTTTGACCTTTTCGGGAGCTATGCTGGCTACCAAATTAACGGTGATAAGTCCCTGATCTTTCCACTCGCTTTGGGGGTACTGACCCTGCCACCCCGGTGCCCTACCCCGGTGGCGATGGAGGGGTTAACGTACCTAGGGATTTACATGACCAGAGAGGAGAAAGTATTTTTGGATCACAATTTGCTTCCCCAATTCGACCGCTTCCATGCAGACATAACCCACTGGTGCACACTACCCATCTCGTTAATGGGACGAGCAGTCCTTTTTAAAATGATGACCCTCCCACGCATGCTCTACATACTTCAGAACACACCATACAGGGTACCTGCTCCTTACTTGCGCAGAATCAAAAGCATTCTGAGATCCTTGCTGTGGGACGGGGGAGCAGCCCGAATCTCTTTGGCGAAACTGCAGCGCGGAGTCTACGACGGCAGTCTGGCCATCCCAGACCTTTGTGCCTACTATTGGGCCTCCCAGCTGGTGGTGGTAAACGACTGGGTATTTGGGGAAAGGACTTAACCAGTATGTAGGTGCACCGCCTAGCCATGGGAAGCAGGGGTTACCCGGGGCCTATATAGAAGAGCCAAGAGGATATCACTCCCACCCCACACCCAGGCAGGGCTGCGGGTGTGGAAAGCTTCCAATTAATGTTTGGGATGGAGTAATAAACTGACAGCGGAGACCCCACTCTGGGACAGTGACAGCCTGGGGGAGGTTAAAAAGTTACGCACCCACACACGATGGCACATATTAGGGATAGACAAGCTGGGTGATGTCTGGAGAGGAGGCACACTGGTGGCGATCAACGTGCTGCAATCAGAATATGAGCTGGCGCAGGGGGAGATCTTCCAATACCGACAGCTACAGCATTGCCAATTGCCAGAGGGGGAGCAAATCCCAGATCACTCCCCCATGGAGGATCGGCTGATTCTAGACCCTATGCCCACCAAGGCAGTCTCCCTAATATACAAAAAGATAATAAACAACATGCCAGATAGTCTTGTCTCACTTAAAAAGGCTTGGATAGCTGCTGTGGGTCCCCTAGATGATGAGGAGTGGAATGAGGCATTGCCGAATGCCCAAGGAACTGTGGCAGTGTAGGCACATTCTACCACACACTCTAGACTTGTTCACTCATCCAAAGTTTTTGGGTGGAAATAACAAAGATAATGAGGGAGGTGTCAGGGTTATCGGTCCCACTCGAGGCCAGATGGCTGCTGCTGGGAGTATCAGGGGAGGAAATTGGGCCAGACACTGGCTCAACATGGCAGCAGGGATAGTGAAGTGCAATTTAGCTAGGCTGTGGGGAGCAAGCAGACCTCCCACGGCCTGAGATTGGAAGGAGGACCTTCACTGGTGTCAGATAGCAGAACGTGCAACATACAGCTCCTGGGGCTGCCCACGCAAATTCGAGAAGATCTGGGAACCGTTGATGCAACACAGGGGCACGGACGGGCTAGCTGGGGTGGGAGAGGGGGAGGGTATTACCTCACCAAGCGCTAGGGTAGCGGCCATTTAACCCGCCCTAAATCGTAGGAAGTCACCCTAGGGGAATAGGATTGGGTCACACCTTTGAATTTTGTAGTTGTACAGGCCCCCTGCGAGTGGCTCATACATTGTGTACTTAATTGCTTATGATTGATCTGTGGTCTTCAACCAACCGCTTAATAAAAAGAGTTTATTAAAAACAAAAACAGACAAAAGCAAGAATGCCTAGCCTAGGGATGAGAAAAATGTTTTGTTGATCATTTTGAATTGAAACTATTTTAATGTGGACCGAAAAAAATGTAAAACACCTTTCAAAGGTTTTTATTGTCCCCGAAGTCCCTGGTGACACACAATGAATACTGTCATACTAAAGAGTTCTGCTGATGAAGCTTGCTCGAATGCTGCTGTGAGTCACATATATAGCACTCCCGGAATGGGCCCTAGCCTCAGGAGCATTGCACTGTGCTAAGGAACACAGATTATGAGCACTTCCATACTTTTTAACCTTGTTGCTGCAGACCCCCACCACTGCAAGGACAAAACCAGCTTAGGGGCATATTAACAACGGCCAGCGATAATTATCGCTGGCCGTGCTTAGCGTGAGGAATCCTATCGCCGGCTATCGCTGGAAATTATCGCCATGCTAGCGCTGTATTAACAACGCTTAGCGCAAAGGCGATAATTTCCCAGTGATAGCGATGTTTTCCATGGAACATCGCTGGTTTTCCAGCGATGTCCCATGGAAAACGGCGATATACTTGGCGATAGGGCCTGTGGTCTTAGCCACACAATCCACCCCCATGTTAGGTATGCCTTAGTCAGGAATTTAGCAGACGTTAAATTCCTGCGTTAAGGCATACTTAACGCAATTTAATATATCGCTAACCCACGTTGCTAATATGGCGATACCTGGGTTAGCGATATTTCCCCTGTTGTATTCACAGGCACGCCCCCTTTGCATCTCATTAGCGATGCGATGGGAGGCGTGCAGGAAACGGACGCTAGGTCAGGAATCACGCGCCAGCGTGTCCTTGTTAATTCGGCGATAAAATTATCGCCGCTTTTCGTCCGAAAACGGACGCTAAAGCGGCGATAATTCATTAACGCCGCCTTGTTAATATGCCCCTTGAGAACTACCACTCTTTACATACAGAGTGCTCCGCGGTAGGGTCATTGCCTCAGGAATATTGTGCCCTGCAGCACACCACAATATACCATCTGCGTTAAATGCAGGCTAGAAGTAACACAGTTGTTGGCTCCTCATGATGTTCAATTGCGGCAGGGCCATGCATGAAAGAATCAGAAGGCCTTCAGAAGCAGTGGGGTTCCCCTGCCAGCCCCAACAAAGAGCGGCTGTGGGTGCTAGTTTGTTAAAATGGAAGCCCCAAGAGTGCCATTCTTTTTTTTTTAAAAAGAGAAGAAGCTAGTGGTTGGTGGCGCATCAAATGAAACCTGCATGCAGATCACCTGTGAGCGGCCCATTCCAAAATGCCCTTGGGCAGGCCCAAAAAAATGTATAATCTGTTTTATGGTGCACTAGAGAGGGCATGAGCATGACTCGCATAGTAACAAGTATTTTAGGGTGCTGTCAGTGGTGCAGCCGCTTCCACAGTAGCCGGATTAAAAAAATTAGTTGGACACCCTAAATCTCCCAGGGGATTTCATATACAACCCTGAAAGAGGTTTGCATGACCTTTAAGTATTCTTGGGCCTGGGCTTCTAATTTAGTGGCAATAGCTGTATGGATTTTGTTGTTGGGATCTATGAATGATTTGCAACATATGTAAAATTTAAAAAAACATATACACAGTTTATAATAAAATGTTAAAATGATAATTACAATGTTAGTAGGGGGGCATTACATGTATTAATTAATCTTATGGTTAGATTCTACTACTCTGTCAATGGTGTAGCAGCCTCCACAGAACTTATATTTCAAGAAATATTTGGGAATCCTAAGGCTTTCTGGGGATGATATGTATTACTCCGAGAGAGGTTTATGACTTTTAAGAATTCCTGGATCTGTGCTTTTAGCTTTATGGTTCTACGGTGTATGTTGTTTGATGTTAAGCTATATGATTGCTTTGCTGCCTGAGTAAAAATAAAAAAACAGAGACTCATAGTTAATTGAATATTAAAATGTTTGATAATTATAATGTTAATAGAGAGTAATTACATGCATTAATGATGGTTAGATGCCACCATTGTGAGACATTCTAATGCTGTTGCTTTGGTTTATCATTACATATTTCTGCTTTCAATATTGTAGTAACACCCAGACAATACCAGTAAGCCTGTCTTTTAATGATGGCATCCCATTATTTGTGTACAGCCAACAGGGGGTGGATTTTGGGTTTAGGTTCAGGTTCTGACTGCAGGCAAAGCCCTGAGTCCAACCTCCATTGTGCAGCGCTCCTCACAGGTTAAGCCCAGAAGCTAGCCACATGTCGTCCCACTACTCGCTGTGAATGGCCTAAGGCTGTGTACAGTGGGGAATAAGCAGTCATGGCAGGCTATGCACAGGAGGTGCCTGCACTGAAGGCCTTGCAGCCAACACCAGCTGTGCATGGCCAAAGGCTGTGTGCAGCGGAGGTTGGGTGGCCACAACCGGTTGAAAACAGAGTCTGGTCAGTTAGGTCCTACACTGTGCAAGGCCAAAGATTTTTATTCAGTTCTATTTTAGATTTTACCCAAAATGCCCTTTCAAAAAAACAACTGTGGTTTGTAAAAGTAAAGTCGAAATAGATTAACACTTGCACTGTTAATGTGAGCCCAAATAAGAAAACAAGGTATTCTGTTCATCCACCCTTACATTTTTTCCACAACGATTGCAGTATATTGCAAGATTTACAAAAAAACATTGTCAACATTTTTTAGTTTGGTATTGCAGACATTAGGTGACATGTTATCATGCATAGATAAAGCCGGTGGTGCTGATGACCAAGATGTTAATGGACACTCCTATTATATCACGTTGAACAGCACTTTAATATTTGGTGATGAGGTGCCTGGTTATAATGGCTTTGCCAAAATTGTATTTTCCAGTTGTACATGCATATCTGAGTTGGTCAAAAAGTAAAAGTGTGATGTTTCTGGCATAAGAACTATATGGATGCTCTAGGTGTTTCTAGCTGTAATTCCAAGACGGTAGGACATTCCCATAGTGAATTACCTGCATAATATTGTCAATTAAAGTAACGGCACTCTTGTTTGAAGGATGGGTGCACATTTGTTAACCAAATAAATCACTGTTTCATCATTGATAGTCTGCAGACTCTCAATAGACCTGAACACAAGCTTTGGCTGGCCCTGTTTTCTTGGTTCTGCAAGCCTACTATTTGTACCTCAAATTAAGTGATTGGAAGAATCCTTTATTCAAATAGTTGTTTATAATGTGTTATTATATTGAATTCTGGTACTTACATGAATTAAATAAAGCACACAAACTGAACGTTGAAATTCTGCTTCCAAAACACCATTGGCAGTGGAGGGACTTCTGGTTACAAGCTCACGGATGTCCTGCTCAACCTCAAAACTTCACTGGATAAAAAAATGAGCTTTTGATTTATGTAAACACATTCATCATTCCTTACAATAAATGGTTGGGGCACGGCTTGGCTCACCTTTGTTACACCAGTGTGTATTTATAGTGAATTATACAAAAAAACCTTGAGTTCTGCAATTTCACCTACAAAGTCTGTGAGCTTGAAACTGGAGTTCCTGGCACAGACCCCATTGTAATTGGCAGGACAACTTGTGCCCTGAAACCTACTGGAGAGCCCACGAATTTCACTGGAAGAGAACATTTATTTTAATAGAATACATGGGATTCTGTAATCCCTGTATAAACAGCAGTCTCTAATTTCTTTGTAATCGGGAACTTAAGATGCACCAAGTCGCCGATTATAAAAAAAAAAGGTGGCAGAACTTGATTATTATAAGTTATTACAGTCAAGTTCTTAGGCCACAATGGCTGCTGCCACAGCCAGCAGCTGAGGTGAAAGGCAGGTGAGGTCATGAGCATAATTGAAGCAGCTGTTTAAACAACAAACAGAATGTTGCTTTTCCTAATTCTGCTCTATTTTAATAGCTTACAATGACAAGCAGAGATAATATGTTTATTTTTTGCACTCCTTAGAGAAAAGCTAGCATATTTCTGCATGTGTTGCATTACACTGGACAGGGGACAAAAAGTGAGCATATATTCCTTTATTAAGCAAAGAAGGAGTTGGGGCCAATACGTCCAATCGATACAGCAACAGACCAGTAATTGTCAGTAATCAAATACATATACGCTGACACAACAATGACCTATACACATTCCAACTTACATCATAACCAACCCCTGATGGCCCTGAATGCATTTAGGTGTAAACACAACACGTCTTCACTCCTGTACAGGATTTCAAACTGAAATACAAATTTAAAAAAATAATACTAATAAGCCTAACAAATAAAAGTACACAAAGAGAAAAGGAACTAAATACTTCAGGGGACATAATCCTGAAAATACACAGGTCGTTTAATCAGTCTTCTGGATCTACTGTTGATATGGACCTCTTGAACTTCACCCGCCGCTGCACCTTCACTTTCATCTTCTCCTGCATCATGATGTTCACTCTCCTCTAAACCTTCAGTCTCCTTCACGCTTATCACATCCTCTCTCATTTCCTTACTCATGCCATCAACGTTCCTCCACAATTCATCAAAGCACTGATGATTTACCTCGTCATCCCGTTCAGCAACAACATTGCGCTTGTTATATTCCACAAAGTGACTCATATGCCAAACTTTGCATCACTCAACCTTGCAGCATTAGTTAATACTTCTACCATTAAAGACTTGGAGAATTAACTCTCCACTTACTTAACTTTAAACGGTAACTTCACTCTCACCAAATCTCCTACCTTGCTCTGACAATCCTGTGCACCCCTTCTTTTGTCCTGATACTCTTTGTACTTCCCTTGCATCCTCACAATGTTATCCTTTACATCAGCAGGAGACCAATGCAGAAGTCTTGAATTCACCAACCAACCTTGATTATCCTTCATAAAAGGAACTCTCCCCGTCATGATAGTGAAAGGACTTCTGTACCAGTGGGAGTAGTATGGTACATCTACACCATCCTTTTGATACTCACCTTCCAATTCAACCTCCTACTCCTAGCCACCTGCAAAGAATCCTTTAATACTTTATTAAACTCCTGACTTCTCCGTTGCCACTGGGAAGATAAAGAGACATAAATTTGCGTTCAATACCATTACGCATCATAAAATCCCTCAAAATGTCACTCCTGAACTGTACCACATTATCAGATACAAACCTTTTTAGGAAGTACTGCTCTCTGGAATATAACATCCAAGAACGCCATGACAGAATCAGCAGTGGCACAATGAGCAAACTCCATTTCTGGCCATTTGGAACAAATAATCCATGGCCACCAACATGTACCAATTACTTCCATCCTGCTCACTCTAAGGACCCATTATATCCTCCCCTATGATTTCCCAAGCAATATCTGGGGAAGGAACTGGATGCAGGGGTGGTGTTAGAAATGGGATCTCTGGTTGGCTAAGGCTTGCGCCAAAGCCAGGCAGAGACCACCACTCTAGTCAGGGCGAGGGAGTTACACGCCAAAGATAACCCCTGCTCACCCCCTTGGTAGCTTGGCACGAGCAGTCAGGCTTATCCCGGAGGCAATGTGTAAAGCGTTTGCGCACGCACACAGCAACAACATACCAGGCACACCACAAAAAGGAACTCCACACAAGGTTATATCAAAAATAGCCTTTGTATTCTCATAACACATTAGAATAGTACTCACATAATATACATGGTGTCACCTGGCACTAGGTCATATCTACAAGGGATTATTTACAACTGACAGGGCCCACTGGACCACTGTCAGTATCATCACAAAGTGAACTTAGTAAAAGGAAGACATATCATAAATGTACAACCAGTAATCACTGGTAACCACTGTACTCAGCATCAGCCTGTAACATAAACCACATTATGCACAGTATCACATTAGGCGCGAATTACATTCTGCGCCAACCTCATCAGTCTAATATCTTAGACCCTAACCTCCTAAGTATCACTCACATTAGGGGCATAAAACACAGTAGAGAATGATCTCACTAGCATAACTACATTATGCAAAGCCTCACGTCATAAAACCACATTTAGAGGCATAAATCAGGGTGCGTGAATCACACTACATGCATCACATTTCCTAGCACCACATAATCACATTAGGGCCTGGTGCCCTACAAACCTAACAGTCCCCCTGGCCAACTGGCCTTCTCAAAGGAGCTCAAATGCCCTGTGTCCAAAATGTCAGGGCTGCTGCCAAGGCAGCGGAACAAAAAGCGCGCCATTGCGCTAGGGCAAAGGAGTGTATCTCACTCCTATCTCACAACAAAAATGCCCCCAAAGAACTGTGGCCTAAACGTTGCAGCTGGCGCTAAATGCTGCGCAGCTGGGAATGAAAGTGTGGGGCACTGGCACAGACTGTGCCCTGAAAACAAATGTGCCCAAACTGGAAGGAGCACGAGCACCGACAATGTGCTCCGATCTGGGAGCCCCCACTGGGCTCTGTGGACTGGAATTACCCCCACGACGTTGCAGCTGCCCCCTAGCGAAACGGGGCAGCTGTGGAGGAATGGCCACACAAAGGGGAAAAGCATGGGCCGCTCTGGGCCCTTTTAGAACAAACATGCCCAACGTTGGAGCAGCCCCCTATCAGGCGGGGGCTGCTCAGGACTAAGGACTGGCACTGTGCCTCACTCGGCTCCCCCCCAGCCATCTCAACTCACCGGTCTTCTGCGGGGACTGGGGCGGACACCGGCACTTCTGCCTACTTCACCCAGGCCCCCTCCTGGGACCCGGGACTTCTCTTCCATGCCGGGGAGCTCCGCTGACAACTGCAGCACTTCTCCGCTTCCCCTCAGCACACGCAGGGCTTTCCTTTGCTCACGGGAGCCCCGCGCTGTCATCGGCGGCCTCGGCCGCTTTTCTTTTTCACCCGGGCCCCCTCCTGGGACCCGGGACTTCCCTTTGGAGCCTGCAAGGCTCCGGACGCCTCCCGCTTCCTCTCCTGTCGCCGGGGCTCCCAACCGCTCATGGGAGCCCCGTTCTGCATCACCACTCTGGCACCTCTTCCGGCCCTGCCGCCGGCTCCGCCCATGTCCCAGGCAGACGTGCCTGACTTCCTGTTTGCGGCGCGGGCCGCGGCGGTGATTTCTCTCGCGTTGCGGCTGTGATGAGGGGTAGGCTCCCTCGTATTTTAAAATAGAACGTGGGGTGGGCACCCGCAAAGCACCAAACGAATGCGGGGTGGGCACCCGCCATTTCTGCATCACTGGGGGAATCCCTCTCTCTCTCTCTATGCAGCGTCGCGCTGCAACAGCCCACTCGCTCCTCGCAGCAAAGAGCCAGGTGCTCTTAAAAGTAAAAGGCAAGCGCTCCCAAGGCGCTTTAGATGAAGGAAAAAGTCCTGGAGGTCCTTTAGGGATCAAGGGGCAAGGCAGGGCCCAGGGAGGCAAGCCCTCATGGCAGCCCCCCTGGGCCCCAGCAGCAGCAGCCCCCTCCATCAGGAACAGCACACTAGAACAGGACAACATCTTGGGGTCACAGCCCCTTCTTTTATACACCAGTTTTCTTTGTGTCACAGCACAGGGCTTGGGGATACCAGTCAGAACTGGTTATGGGGGGATTTGGAGCACTTTGTTTTCGCCAAGCTCCTCTTCCCTTTGTCAGGTGGGGGCTAGGTGATCAGACACACCACAGGGGGCGGAGCCAGCATTGTACAGGGCAGGCACCATCCTATTCAGAGTCAGGGGATTACTCCTCCCACTACCCTTAGCCCAGGTGTCCTATTCAGCCCAGCGCTGACTCACCCTGCCCCTCCTGGAGCCACACACACCTCCCAGCCCCTGTCACTCACAAAGCCAGACATGCAATTCACATCAGGCAGGCAGACACATAGCACACAGAAATGCCAACTTCTAAAAGTGGCATTTCTAAAATAACTCACAATAAATCTGCGCACACCATTGCGCAGCATTTATTCACACAATTTCATACATACCAGACTTGACCACACGGCTCCTCTCATAACAGGAATTACCACTGACACACACTGATCAGGGAATCCCCCATGCATTCCTATGGGAGGGCAGGCCAAGCTCACCAATGTAACACAGAGAGCGCAAGCACTTTCCACTGGACCACAGTGCGAAAGTGCCCAGAGGCCTAAAATCACCAACACCAGGTTACAGACAAGGCAAAAAGTTTAGGGGTGAACCTGCCAAAAAGGGCCAAGTCCAACAGGTGGCTTAATCACCACTTGTGACTTGTCTGCCCCCTCATACATTCACACTCCCGGTTCACTCTTTCTACCTCCAAATCCATTCCTTTTACCTTCCCTTTAGTCTTCATGATGCCTGTGTCCTTCATTACACAACTTAACAATGATAGTCTTCAAAGATGTGGGTGGTACTACTCTGCTACCCCTCAACACATTATTAGTCATCACCATCAATTTGCTACGTTACTTTCCTCAAGGATTTCTTGTCCAGCCATCCTTCCACTACACAATTCCTCACATCTATCAATGTTGGATCCTCCTCCAAAGCTTTCTGCCATTCAACCTTGATATTGGCAACCAATTTCTCTACACATACCTATACCACACTTATATCTTCACGTTCACCAATTGAAGCTTCTTCCCAAGGCAAAGGCAGTCCGCTCAAACATTTGCAACGCTATTTTTCTCACCAGGCAAGTAATACAATTTATTCCAATAGTCCATAAATCTCACTGACATTCTTGCAATCTGGGGAGTGGCATTCAAAAACCCTTCTGGCATCAACGCCTTCAAAAGGGGTTTGTGGTCACACCTTTTTTCCACCTCAAATCCCCAGAGGAAATTCCTGAAGTGTTCTAAACCCCATAAAATGGCCAGTGTTTCATTTTCAATAACATAATACCGTTCGTCAGAAGGAGATAATGCCATTGACACAAATACCACAGTAAATTCTTGCCCTTTGTCATTCTTCTGACTGAATACTGCATCAATTCCTTTATTGTTGCCATCCGTTGTCAGAATACAATTTAATTTTGGATCAAAACCATGTAAATTATCTGCCTTACCAATGCTCATTTTAATACCTTCAAAATAATTTTGCAGCACATCTGACAGCTGAATTTTACTCTATTTTTTAACAATTGATGCAAATTGTGAGTTTTCTCAGAAAATTTGTGAACACATTTGGCACAAAACTTGGCCAATCCTAGGAATGACCTAAGTTCATCTTTGCATGTGGGAGTGGGATCTTACCTCACAGAATGCAAACACTCTTCCTCTGGTTTTATCCCTTCACTAGTAACTACATGGCCCAAAAATTCAAGCTTGTCACCTTGAACTTGCATTTAGAAAATTCAGCTGTCAACCCTTTGTCCTGAAAAATGCGCAATACTTTGTCCACTCTGACATCATGTAATTCCTCAGTCTCTCCCATAATCAAAATGTCAACTTGGAAAAATATTATGGCAGTCTGATCCTTAAACAATCTATGCATCAATTTTTGAAATACTGCTCCCGCCTAAGCTAAGTCAAACGGCATTCGCACATATCTGAAACACCCTGAAAGAGTCATAAACACTGTTAAATCCTTTCTATCTTCATGCAAACTTATTTGGTGGTATGCCGAAGATAGATCATTCGATGTAAACCACTTCATTCTTTGGTATGAGCCAACATCTCACGTATCTTAGTTAAGGGAAACCTTTCCACTACAATATTGTTTTTAAGGTTTCTCAAGTCAACGCATGAGTGGATCTTCCTTTTGGCATTCCTTGCAACTACAATTGGAGTGATCCACTCTGCGGCATCAACTGTCTCAATGACCACCTTATTTAATAATCTCTCAATCTCTATATCCACTTCCTTCCATACAATCCTTTAAATATCCCGAATTCTATAGACTTTGGGCACATCGTCTCATTTGACAAGTATCATGTGTGAATACCCTTCCAAGGATCCAATCCTTCCAGAAAAAACCTTGGGATATTTATCATTGAATCCACATCCTCTTTTTTCTACACCCTCAATGACCAAAACTTGTTAGGGTCCAATATAATATCTAGTGCGCTCTGGTCCACCCACCCTAGAACAGATGGACCATACTCCACTACATAGATTTGGTGACTGTCTGTCTCCCTTTGAATTCAAAAGTTAACCTACGCTACCCACCCATAGGAATGGGTTTACCTGTTAAACTCTCTGGAGCCATATCAGACGGGTTTAAAGAATCCCCAGGATGTCCACAAGCTTTTCCTCCCAAACAGTTCTATCCACAATGGTGAATGGAGACCCAGAGTCTGCTACTATGAGGATATCCACCCCACCTAACTTGACGTTACATACAGGTTTGTTTCTTGACATCTTAAAAAGAAGTTCATACTTCCGACCTCCTGCATATCCACAACTCCATACACACACTCATTTTGTTCGAAAGACCCCTCTTCTATTGATTTATCTGATTGCGAGTCTGAGTCTGACTCAGATTCTCCCATAACCAAACCCACTTTCTTGTTAAACTTACTCTTTCTGCTGACTGGCAAAATGCCCTAAAATTCCACACTCCCCACATTTTCTGTTTTGTGCAGGACATTTTCTGCTTACAGGGGTGATCTTTACTACCACACCTATAACATTTCTCTTTCTGTGGCTTAGAAGACTGTTTATAAAAGCTTTTTCTATTCTCATCTTGACTCTGAACCTCCTTCTTTTTCTTCTGTTTGATCCTGCAAACCACTTCTTTCTGCTCGTCTTTGGAATTACCACAGTTGCCCTGGCACATTTATTTGAAATTTCAGCCTTCTTAACCACTGAAACAGCTTCACTAGGTGAAGCTTCTCCATAAATCCAGAGTCTTTCCTGAACGCGTTCATTGTTCACATGCATGATGATTTGATCCCTTATCAACTCGTCATGCAGGGAACCAAATCTACATGTTAACCCTAATCTCTTTAAAGCAGACTTGTAGTCTTCAATAGGCTTAACCTTATTCTGCTTCCATCTGAAATAATTGTGCCTGTCTATCACTATACAAGCAGAAGTGGAATCATATTTATCTAAATCCTCTAAAGCATTTTGAAGACATCAGACTTACTAGCTGTATGGGGCTTTTCCTCCATTACATTATATATAATAATCCCCTGTGGACCTAATGAATGCAAAGGAATTTTCTTCTTTTTTTGCCAGAGTGAGCTCCTCATCCTCTATAGTATCTATTTAGTTAAAAAAATGCTGTTTCCAATCATTCCATTTGATGGGTGGATCCCCCATTCCTGTTAAATATGGTTGTGGAGGTATAAGGGAGAATGTATGTGAGGCACACATTTTAGTAACACACAATATCATAAAGGAAAGTACAGTGTTGCTGTTAGACCTGGCATCCTTGGCGTGGTATCTTTTTGCTTCTGCCTCCTATATTTTTGCTGTATGCTGGATTTCGTTTTTGCTGGTCTAAATGCTTTGGGCACTTTGCCGCTGCTGATCAGTGCCAACGTGCAGGTGCTTCCTATGTAAATTGTGCATATGGATTGGTGTTTCCATGATTGACTTGTTTGACTTGCAACTAAGTCCCTAGTACAGTGCACTGTGTGTGTCCAGGGCCTGTAGGTCAAATGCTGCTAGTGGACCTGCAGCACTGATTGTGCCACCCACATAAGCAGCCTTTGAAAAGGATCTCAGATCTGCCACTGCAGTGTCTGCGTACAGTTTCTACTGCCATGTCGACCTGGCAAGTGCACCCACTTGCCAGGCCCTAACCTTCCATTTTATTTCATGTGAGTCACCCCACAAGTAGGCCCAAGGTACCCCTATGGGCATGGTGCAGTGTATGTGAAAGGTAGGATATGCCCTGATGTGTGTAACGTGTCCTGATAGTGAACTACAGTGTCATTCGTTTTTCACTATGGAAAGGCTATCTGTTCCTAAGGATAGAATGGAAGTTTACTTATGAGATCTTATAAGTATAACTTCCCTTTGGGACAAGGTACAAAGGTGGAGTTTAGTATGCCTGAACTCAGAATATAAGACTGCATCTTTTAGTAAAGATGATTTTTATATTGTGTGTTTGAAAATACCAATTTTAGAAAGTGGGTATTTTCTTGCTTAGCCACCCTGTGTGCCTCTGCTGGTTTGTGGATTGACTGTCTGGCTTTGGAGTGACTGGGGCTGGGGATGTAGACAGCCACTGGGGTGGGGGTCGAGGTGCGTCCTGCCTTTCCTGGATGAGTCAGGACTGGGCTGAATAGAGCAGGGCTACATTTAGAGTAGTGGGAGGAGATTTCCTTGCACCTGAATAGGCCTGGTCTGCCTTACACAATGGTGTCTCCACCTCCTGCCAGGAAGCTTGACCAGAGAGGACAGAACTGCTTTGGACTGAGCACAAAGCCTGTCTGCCACAAGAGAACAACGAGAAATGCAGTATAAATATTGGGGCCCAGACCCCAGAACTTTAGAACTCGCTTGGATCAAGGAACCTGCCAAGAAGAAGAGCTGGGAAAGTTGTGAGGAGAGATTACCACTTTTCTGTGTGCTTTGCTGTGCTGGTCTGCAGTAGCTGGTTCTGTCTTGGGCAGAGAAAGGACTTGACTGAACTTACTGTAACTTTTTCTGCTGAGTGTCTCCAAGGGCTTGAAGTAAAGCTTGCCCCCCTGTTCAAGAAGTCTCAGGAACAGCAAACACTTCACCTTCCTCTGGGTACCGCCTCTGGGACCATGCGTTCCAGTTGCCACAGAGGGAAACTGCAGCATGGCGCCATCACCAACACTGCTGCTGGCTCCGTGATCTGAAGCCACTGCAGAGGGCACTGCCGCACTTCGCACCGCAACCCCGGTCTCACCGATGACGACGACCGCCGCCACCTAGCCGCTGCTTGCACTGCGACCTGTGACCACGGCACTCCGCAGCACCTCGGTTTACTCCGCAGCTCTAGTCTCACCGACGACACCGCTGCAAGTTGACATCACTGCCTACACTGTGGTTTGGGGGCACTGCTCGTAAGTCACACGACACACCGCTCCATCCCACACCGCAGTCTGGGCCCACTGACCCCAGATCCCATCGACCAGCACCTCCGCCTGCACCATGACCTGTCAGCACCGCAAGGAGCACTACCCACTTCTCACCGCCGCCCCGGTCTCACCGACACCACTGGACTACCGTCACTGAGCCACTGCCTACACCGTGACCTGAGGGCGCCACACGCCACACCGCTCCACTACACACCGCTACCACAACGGTTGCCGGAACAGAAGGTAATGTTTACAAGTCTACTGACAACGACACAGGTCCGCACTGACGTGGTCGACCGAAGCTGTTGGATTTGGTTATTTTCAGCACTGTGGTAGCCCAGGACGGAGCTACAGACTTCAAGGAACTGTATTTTTAAGTTTAGTCTTGCAAAGTGCACATTATGAATATTGTATGTTGGATTTTTGTCGTTTTGGTCTTGTTTGGTTTAGATAAAGATCACCTATTTTTAAAAACTGGTGTGGTGTCCTTTTGTAGTGTTTTCACTGTGTTACTGTATGTGTGCACAAATGCTTTACACACTGCCTCTGAAATAAGCCTGTCTACTCATGCCAAGCTAATAAGGGGGTGAGCAGGGCTTGTCTAAGGGTGTAACTTCCTTATCCTGACTAGAAGCAAGAGTCCCTACTTGGACAAGCGTGCGAACCATTGCCAGACGGAGACCCCCATTTCAACCAGTGCCAAAATTCCCAAATCTTCTTTTCTTCACAAATCACACTACTTGCTGCTTTGCTTGCAAATCAATAGCGCACTTGTCCAAAAATTCCCTCCAAAGCCAGGATGAAAATTTCTGGAATTCCCCATGTGCAGTGGCTCCTCAATGTAGCAAACAACAACACTCAAAAATTCCCTCAAACGAAGTGCAGGCAAATGTCAGGACTCAACACTTCGAAACGCCAGGCTGAAAGTTTCAGGAATTCCCCACGTGCAGTGATTCCCCAACATGGTATGCAAAAAAACTCTGATCTACCTGCATGTAAACAGCCCCACTGTGACTTCACCTCATGATCTACTGCTCCCTCTAGATATCGGAAGCTCCAAATGATGGGACTCCTCAGAAATGGACTCCAACGTGACACTGACAGAGCATCAGCCAGTTCCCTTTAAGAACACAGGAGCCAATGCTATAAAAATCAGCGCTGCTCTGAACACTCAACAAGTAGAGCGCTCCCCATACAATTACTCTCACAATGGCGGCATGCACCTGCACAGCTACTATGACGAAGGCTGCCACAATATTCCAACAACAGGAATGCAAGTAAACCCAATATGGCAGCACGTAGACAACGTTGTGCTGATCTCCTCTCTCATTGTGACGTATGTGTCACCCTCCGAACTACAGAGGTGTGCTCTCATTAATCATGCACCCTTGCACACAGGGTCTCGTGCAACAAGTCTTTTAGTTTTCAGCAGGTGCAGCTCTCCCAATGTACATCTAGAACTAGATGTGGCAATGCCAAGTTCAAAAAGTAATACAACGCACACGTGTTGGCCCCCACTCACCGCCGTTCTTCCCAAATTTGTTCTCCACAGTCCAAGATATGTACTGCATCATCTGGAAAGCTGATACTGAGAAGGTAACTCTCATTAACTGCACTTCCAGCATGCAGTTGATGGAGCGTAATTACCTTGGAATAATTTGTCTTGATCAATTCCTGCTCAATGGATAGAGTGATACTAATACATACTTAAGAAACACGACTAACAGTGTGATTCGTGAAACACATGAGAGTTCAATCTGCATTGTAAAAGCATGCAGTTCAGTTGCAAACCAGTTCAGGATGAAAATCTACTCATGAGAGGGAGAAAAATGTATAATGTTAATGAATTCACAATACATTTGTGCTATGAAAACCTATATAATGTTAAAATGTGTGACGTGATGATATAATTTTTAACCAAATGATTATAAAAAGTTAGAAAAAGTACTCATTTAGTAGAAAAAGTAGATTAACATAAGTTGCTAAAAAAATCGAACAAGAAGTGACTATTGTTCACGAAGCAGCATTATCATGAAAACCTGCAATTTCAAAATGTCGAGAGAAAATGTGTTTGCTCACTTAGAAATGATTTTGCAAATAAGCTAATACTTAATGGGACACAAAATGTTGTTTGATTATTAATTTTTATAAAAAGTATTAATTACAAATGAAACAGCTTCATCAATATTCAATTCAATGTTTGAAAAGTTAGTACCTTTTTTCAGTAATTATTAATGACTAAGTAGGTTTTCGTGTAGGCCTTAATATGCATTTTTTGATTTTTTCCTTCAAATAAGTCTGGAATGTGCTGAAATAACTTCACTACCAGTGGTGAGAACTTGTACTAAAGTTTCTTTTCTCTAGTTTTGAAAAAAAGGACACTCTCTCTGCAAGTACAAACTGTGTCAACTTTGTTGCAAGCTCAGAAGTGAGCGCTTGGACACGGACATGATATGATACAAATGAAATTCCTAGTTCTGAGGAGAAACTAAATGGAATTTTTAATAAAAGGATGCACATCGCATGAATGAAATTACGTATAATTTCCAGATCATTTGGGTAATGATCACCCCATGGACATACCATAGACTTTGACCAATGGAAATCGTGAAAATTGAGTAAAGGATACTTTTGTGGGAAGGAACTATGCATAATTGGATGTATAACTGCCCTTTGGAAAAAGGGCCCTGCCCCTGGCTATCTTTGAAATTTCCTACATGCATGGCATGCTGTCGGACTGAACTCTGATTTTCTCTGAACTGAACTTTCCTGACTACCTGCACTTTGCCAGCTGGTGAAGTCGAACAGGCAAACCTTTCAGCTGAAGTGTTGAATGACTCAGGCTATTGCACGCTGTGCTCTAGCATCTCTATAGGCTCACTTTGAGTCTCTGTATTCCTGACAATCTGCAACCGATTCTTGGTTTGTATGAGTCATATCAGTATTTCTGAAATTGCGTTTATGTCTTGCTCGCTCTCTCTATTCTCACCAGGTGTTTGAATTTAGATGTATTTGACTCTGAAATGTGATGTGTTGTGATTTTACCTGTACTAAAACGATAATTGAAATTAAATTATTCTAAATGTATTTTTTGTGCTTTGACCATTTAACCTGAAGTTTAGATAAAGTTTCACTTGTCATAATCATACATGTGGGCATTATTTGTATTTTGTCTAGTCTTTGAAAATGTTATAAGGTTTATGCTTATTAGGAAGGCACTTCTTTATTCCAGGTCCTCAGAAGACGTGGCAACTTGTCTCTGATTACCTGAGTCCCTATTAGCTCGATTAAAAGATCTATCGGAGGACCTAGATGGTTTGTGAAAATATAGACCTTGGTGTTGTAGAGTTTATATGGGCCAAACTCTGTGATATCGTAGTTTATGGTAGCTGAGGTGAATATGACATATATCAGTGATGAGTAGTTATTGAAGTAAGTAACCCGAACAACATTTATTATTTTTGTACTTCCGCTGCATCACAGTGGTCCACCAGATCAATCGTCGCCACAATTGTTGTGTTACACCGGACAGGAGACGTAAAGATGTGCATATATTCCTTTATTAAGTGAAGAAGAAGCTGGGGCCAACACGTCCAATCTCCTCAGCAATGAACCAGTAACTGTCAGTAATCGAATACATACGCGCTCACACAACAATGACCTATACACATTCCAACCTACATCATAGCCAACCCCTTGTGGCCCCAAATGAATTTAAGTGTAAACACAACAGCATGTTTCTGCACATTCTGAGCTTCTGCAGGTTTCTTTTTTTTTTTTTTGACTGACTTGTATTGAAATGTTTCTAACATCTGGTTGCAGAAAATATATAACATGTTTTTATGTGTTTAATTTTGCACTAGCAGTTTTATTTTTATTCATCATGTCTGGAAACATGCTTGCTCTTTCATATAAAAGAGCTGTGCATGCGTCAAGGTTGTAAGTGGTTTGTGGGAAAGGTGGGGGTGTGACCATGTATTATGTGGGACATAAGTACATGGTAAGAATACTGAAAGATACCTCGGAGTTCCATTGCCTCATAAAGGAACTTGGCCTTCGGCCTTGTTCTTCTATAATGGTTATGGAAACTCAGTGACTTGCTATATCCTTATAATGTGGGGCAGGGGATACTTGTTTCCCTAATATAATAAAGCATATTCATTGTAGCATTTAACACATGGAGAGATGTAGCCTAGCTTGAGATTGGTGTTTGAAGCCGGCATTTCTGATGAACTCAGAAGGTAACAAAGCATGTGTGTCACAGAACTGAATTAGGCCTGCGGGAACATAACTGAAAGTCCAACCAAATCGATGCAAAACCTAGCAGCAAGCCTTCTAGTTCGGTCCGCAGATTCCTGGCATGGGCAATGAACGAGCAGGAAGATAATGGCACGTTCTCAGGAGACACTGCACAAAAAGAAGAGAAATGCATAAAAGATCCCTTTGTCGGTGAACGTTTTTTCCCAGTGCCCAGGGCTAAAAAGCTGAATGCCACGGACTTAGTTTCCAAGCACAGTGATACAAAAGCTTGCAGTCATTTGACAGTTAAACTATGCAGCTCAACTCAGAGTGAAGCATGAAAATGTGTTCGCTCGAGACGAACTCAAAGAAAGTCCTAAGAAGCAAAGGAGCAGGACAAGACAGGAAGCTCAAGAGAGGCAAGACCCCTGATAATAGTTCCTTGAAGGGGTTACAGGACATACTGAGCAGAATGTTTCCATTTTATATCATGTCACTGCACCATGTGGATAGGGAAACACATACGTCAAATGATGAGCAGATTCGATGGATTCACTTATAGAAGACGGAAGAAATGCTACTAATAATGAGCAACCAAAAATAATAGTTTGTCTCCCGGAGTCGTGTGACTATTTGCCGGTAAGTTTTACAACATTAAATGAACACAAAATAGGAAACAAAGAAAATAAACCCATTGCCACAATAAACCTATTATTTTAGAAAATGAAAAATAACTAGTTCTTTCTTTTCCCCTCTCACAATTGTAAAATGTCTACACACATCTTAGTATATATTGTCTGAGAAACATTGTTTTTATAAACTGAACTTTCTTTGAATCCAGCATTTAATAGTAGAGATTCATGGATGCTAGCAGTGTACTTCTGCTAAACTCCGTGCACTGTGGCTAAGGTGAGCAGTGCACTGCTGAAAATTGTACCTAAAAGCCTTGTAATGCTCAAGTAGCTGGGTGCAGAGCCTGGCCGCATGTAAAGCCCTTCAATCATCCTCCACTGTGCACAGCTGAAGACCATGCACAGCCACGGTTGGGCACATGGGCAGTTAGCTTGGCTTGGCTGACATGCCTGGCCCTGTACTCGACCCCAGTTGCATATGGCTGATGGTTTTGCACAACAGGGGTTGAACCCCGGAGATGAATGTAATCACCCCAAAAAACTCAAACTCATAGGTTTTGAGATTGGGAGAGTTATGGTTTATTCTATATATTACCTCTGGAATCACAAAAAATGCTATGGTTGCAAAACATAACCTAATCCTCCAGAAATTGGTATGTTTTGATGCGCAAACTGTATTTCATGCCCACAATACACTGATCATAACATCAGATATGATATGCCAGATGACATGTCGGTATGTATATGCACACATAGATGCATATACATGCCTGTGGTATTTTATACTGATTGCATGCATGTATGAAATGACTGTAGCATTTTATAGTAACAAAAATAAAACCAATATGGCATGTCTTTGGTGGAGGCAATGCAGAGTATAGCCTCGTTTCCATCTCCTCACCTCTTTCTGACATACAACCATCATATCACAACAAATTACAATAGGGTATTCACCTATACACAAGCCATCATTGAGCACCATTGAGGAACACGATTAGCATCCTCAAGTCACACTTAAGATTCCTTCATGTAGGGGAAGTAGTGTTCAACATCACTATAGCGTAATGTGTGTTGCATAGCATCACTAACACAGCAGGGCTTTCATGTATACTTTATTTTTGGCTACGGCCCTCCCAGCTTAATTTTTGATGAAAGTGAACTGTCCTAACATTTGTGGGGTAAACATTTTGATAATTAAATAGAATATGAATGTTTTTAATATTTATGATTTTGTATTTGAACTAGTTACATGAATGAAAATAAATAGAAGTATATTGTTCCAAAAAACAAAAGCTCTTGTCAGATATTTATGATATATATTAGAAACATTTTCCCAATGGTAGCATACTGTTATAAGTGGGTATCTATGTTATCTTTTAACAGAACTGATCTTCACAGTGGATATCAGTTGCCCATGCCAAACACCATTACTATTGTCATCTAAGACAGCTAGCTGAATGTCTTGCACTTAGAAAGTTGAAATCTGGGAAGTTGTGGGGAGATGTTGTTCAATGGAGGGCGAAGTAAGCCTCACATGGCAGTTCCTCTACCTGAGAAGGTGGTGGTAAGAAGAACATATTTGCACCTGGGTGGAAGGATGGAACATAGGATGCATCTGAGGAACAGTAGACTGAGGGGTGGTTAAAGGTGAGTCCTGCATGGCTGGAGTTAGAATCTGTGACTTTTTAACTGGTGTTTGAAGGCTTTCAATGTGGAAGAGTAATCTGTGAAGAAGACTAGTGGCTGACAGTGAAGCTATTTTAGAGGTGTTATCTTGTATGGAGTGAAAACCTCCACTTTCTCTGTAGGGTAGAGACCACAGAAATTGCAGTTCACAGAAAGATTTAATTTTTTTGTTTAAATTGTATGCCATCCTCCACTTTTGGATGGAGTGGCATCATCAACAGGCTCTTTGTCCCCTGGTTTTGCAAGGAAAAGAAAATTAACCTCATTACTTTGCCATTAGACAGGTGAGAGAGGCAATGACAATACTTGCACATTAACAAAAAGGCACAGATGACACTTCAACAAAGACAAATGAGGAAATTACATTGGTATACAGGATATCTGTTGTTTAATATATTCCCATGTACATGATGTTCACTTCTCGCCAACAGTCCTTTTTAACATATCTAAGTATATGTGTCTCTTGATGCAGCAGCTGAAGAAACGTGTAATGTCTAACGTTAGAACCTGGAGGGAGAGACTGTGAACAACTGTGATTGGTATGATAGGTTAAGTGATGCTGCTAAATATAAAAAAGGGAATGGCATATTGCTATACAGACATTTGTTAGAAGTGATAAAGGGGGAATGAGATGCAAATGAATCTAAATAGCAGTATATATATTATGATGTTCATACTTACATGACCAACAGATGGTAGATGACTGAATTTCTGCTTGCACTATGTCCCCTTTGTGGTGTATTCGATGTGATGGGACTGTTGTATCAATGTAGTTGTGGAGAGTGACAAAGAAAATCAAAACGCAAACAGTATAATGGAAAACTCATGGATTGATGTCAGTGAAAGTCAGACATTAACATAATCTGAGAGATTGTTAGGTGCTATGACAAAGGACATATCACTCTGTGATTAAATGCAATGGAGGTATGCATGAATTGAGAGGGTGACTGAAAACATATATAAATAACAATGAAGTAGCACAATTGAAGGATGTATTTCATGACATAAACACACCAACATCTTATAAATTCACCCTTTGCACGTATTGGTGAGACACCCTGAACACGGGGTTATTTCTATATTATAGAATTACATGTTCACCATCCTCTCACTTATACTGAGTGAAATATGCATGGATAATTCACAACTGACATGAATGCTGACTTACCAAGGTCTGCCATTCACCGAGTGTCTGAGATCAGTCCACATTTTGTCACAGTCAATGCAGCAGCTGTGGAGGTGGTGGCAGGTGATGGAGGGGATGACAAAATAGGAACTGCAAAGGAAATAATGACATGATAAGCATGAGCATAATTGAGGGCTATTTACTAACAATATAAGTATGTCATGAGTGCATTGTCTCAGTATCTACATAATTGATATATTAATGCTATGTTGAGCACTGGCAATCAAAGATAAAGTTTTCTGATATGTTTCTGGTTGTGATATTGATAGAAATAAGGCATACTTCGCTGGATGTAGGGATGCCTTGAGATGCCAGGCCTGGTTATCACCCAGACACATGAGGGGCTGCTGCTGATCCAGTTGTCGCAAATCATTTACAAGAAATGGGAACACTAGAAAGGAAAATTAAATGGTCCCAAAATTACTATAATCAGTGTCCACTCTAAAAGGTAGGGAGTTCTGTGTGAGTAGCATAAGGGGCAAATGTGCCTTTCTGTGGAAGGAGAACGATCAGAATGAATGGTTGAGAGGAAAGATTCATCAAAGGGGGTGAGACAGAGGTGGGATTTAGGTCTGCATCAAGAAGAATCCTTTGCCATTTGTATCCGGGAAAGCTTCTACTTCACCCACCTCCGATCATCCTGCCGTATTTGTTTAATTTCCACACAGTGTGTGCCTCCACACACTTTGTTGGTGACCTCGTGCCACGTGGCTACGTTCTCCTTTCCAATGAAGTTGTGTGGATGCTAACCATGTACTTCTTTTAGTGATCCACCACAAAAGAAACTAAAGTGCCTCATTTTAAAGCTCATCTTCCTCTGGAGTAGGGTGGACTGCATTCTGAAGACAAGAGCTTATGTCTGTCATCCACAAGGTATATTGTACAAGGGGGAGAAGGCAGAACCCTGCTTCTGGGTTGTACATACATGCTGCCAGAGTTATTATTTGGCCTGTGTGTCTGATTTTCCTCAGGTGAATGCAGGTTCCTTAATCTCTTCCATTTGTACCTTTACATAGCATTTGCAGAGATTGCTTCCTAAGTTGTGTAGAGCTACACTTACAGGCTTTTCTAAAAATTCACCTGTGAAGTATGGGTGGTCATAACTGGCATAATTCTCTCTTGTTTATTTACTCCTAAGTTCTGCAAAACTAATTATGCATAATTACGTGAGAAGCATAATCAGGCGTTTATTGCGATTTCCTTGGTGCAAAATGCACCCTCACATCCAAATTTGGACACGAACAGTGATAGCCAGCAGCCACTATCTCTCTCTTAGTTCATTGTTCCTATGCTACTGTGGTACGATTTTTGTCCCCACATTACTCTTAATTACTCAAGGTGGTGTAATAGCGTAATTTTGGTAACTTCAATCACTCTGGCTTACTATGAAGTCACGATTAGTAATGTGCAGGTATAAATTCAGTTTTATATCTCTCAATCTAGCAGAGTAGGCAGTAGAGACACATACTCGTACTACAGGGCGGAAAATCCACCCAGACATGATGTATTGCACCCAGGTGAGAATTCTACCTAGGCAGAAATCTAAGGATGCCGAGATCTCTGCATGAATCTTTCTCTACATGAATGGGCCTCATTGTGTAAAGATGTGCACAATCTTCTTTGCTCACCATTCAGAACACATTCTAAACAAAGGCATGCAATTCATAATAAAGCACATGAATGGCAGTTTTCTTATTACCATCACCGTGTGGATGTTGCCTATTGTGAGCCCTACATTACAGCACGAAAACTTGTGACACAAATTTATTAAGAATTCTTTCATTCACCAAACAAAAAAACAAGTCTCTGTCACTTACTTATTTTCTTTAAAAAAAATATCTTCAAGGATTTAATTTCAGATGTCATTAGTGATGTTATTAATGATATCATACAAAATGTTATGAGTGTTGTAATGTGCGAGGTCATAAGCAGTGAATTCCTGAGTCTTTTAATTGCAAAGTAACAATAGATGTCATTTTAAATAAGGCAGACCTCTTGGCTTTCTCAAAGGGTCAAAACCACAGTTCCCACTAAGGGCCCGATTCCGATGCGGGCAGGAGGGCTCCGACCGTCGGTCGGAGCCCTCCTGCCTGCATCGGAATATGCCATTCGGATTCCTTCCCGACCGAGCTATTCTGATGGGCTCTGTCGGAAAGGAATCCGACTCGGTTTTACGGATGGCTTACGACGGGCTCGGAGTGCCCGTCCGCCATGCGGAAAGCCTTCAGTACTCCCGCGGCCGGCTCTTTCCGGCTGAGGGAGTACAATGACAGTTTCCCACTGCCTTTTTGTGTCGTTCTTTCCGGCACAAAAAGGCAGTAGGAAACTGTCTTTGGGGGCCCCCAGCAGGGCCCCCATGGGTGTTTTGGCGGCCTAGGGGGCACCTACCGTGCCCCCCTGTTGATCCCTGCACACGGTGGCAGGCACCTTGCGGTGCCTGCCACTGGGTGCAGGGATGAACTGCACCTATGCACTTAAGGATGCGAGTATGCATTCCGTTCGGAATGTATGCTCCCATTGTTAAGTATAGGATTGCGGCCGAACAGGGTTCGGTTGCATCCTACTTGCAGGTCTGTAACAGATGACAGGAGGTCGGTCGGTTACAGTTCCTGACCGATGTCGGATGGACTCCGGTCCGTCCAACATCGGAATCGGGCCCTAAGATGTGTGCTTGCGAGGCCGCCCTTCTTCCCCTTTCATGCCGTGCAGAAATGCATTATCAGCGCACACTCTTATTCACAAGTCAATAAGCTTTATAATGAGGGTAGCTTTATAATTAACGTTTTGTCTATGCACGGTTAACCCTTTTTCAACTAGATTCCCTTTCATTTAAAATATAATGCAACTAAATTAGGGATCTGAAAGCGACATGGTGTGCTTCAAATGCTGTGCAGGTAGTCCCCGCTTTTTAAGTATCCATTTCTAGATTTATTAGCAAGCTTTGTCTGAGAATAGTGCCTTTGGTCTGGAAATAAGCTTTCCTGTAAGTGTGGAGTCACATTTGCTTAGGACTACTCTCTGGGCTTGTCATAAAATAGGAATTTCACGGTAAAGAATTAACATCCCTCTCTGTGATTAGAGAGTTGCCTTTGAAATGAATTAATTTCTTATTGTTTTCAAAGTTTTTTTTAATTATGCCTACTGGAGAAACCTTCATTTGGAATTCTAGGCCATGCTCGTTTCTACCACACATTTTACAAATGTGAAATTTTGCCACGTGCCATCGACGCAGCACAATAACTTCTTTTCCTCAAATTGTTATTCCATTACTTATTGGTACCCGTTTTGCAAACCCGAGACGGATGAAAAGCAGAGTGGACTTTGGACCACGTAAAGCCTAAGACTTGCTAGAGGCTTCTGGACTCTCTGAACTATTTTGCTATCTAGCATAATTTTGCGAGATACCTTAAAGAGCACACAAAACACTGCAGACAACGGAAGAAATGGGAAAGAAGTTTCTTTTGTCACATATAATGCCTCAGGCCTGAAGCTCGCTAGTATCTTTAATAGTGTGCATTACTGCTATTATGTTATCACTCTCAGAAGGATGAAAAGCTTTATCAGACCTGCAAGGATTCAAACATGTGATCTGGAGGCTAGAAGAATAAACACATTTCACTGGAGAAGTTGGCTTGAACACTTTTCAAGCACTAACAAGGTTGAACGACAAACTCCTTGCTTTAGATAATGTAACCCCATGGGAAGCAATAAGAGATATGTTACTCTTAGTTATAGTAATACAAATTAGGAAATGTGGCTTTTCTGTTCAATGCGTATATAAGTATAGAATTGTCAGTGCCCTCTCTCTGTAGATTCCAAATGAATTAGATAGGAGTGGGCAACAAGTTCACAAATCATTTGCCGCAGGAAAGCCTGTAAAGATGTGCAGAGTCAATGACCATTACAGAACCCCCAGGCCTGCTGTGGAATTTCTCATTGAGAACTATGGAGAGCCCAGGCAACATCAAAAACACGTATTTCTGGTTCAATGTCCAGAGAGTGTGGAAGTGCCCCTTGTCAGATGAGAGGGGCTCATTAAGGTCTGTTATTCTGGTGGTAGAGGTTCTGCTTCTACAATTACAAATCCGTACATAAATGTAGCACAGTGCAAAACAGACATGCACAGGCCTGACAACCTGGGTTGTCTGATTGCTCTCCACCTTCAGAAAAATAAATAATGAGAGAATCCAACCAGTCATCCTGTTCCTCACCCAACAGTGTGGCATGATTTTCGGGAACACAGTCAACTTCAAGAATATCCTCATCTGCAGGCACATCTGTTCGGCCTAATTAAGGTTGATGAATCTTATGGATCTATTTGTAGACCAACCTTCTGTGCATCCACAAATGAGCTACAGCTGTTCACTGTTCTTTTGTTTCTCTTTGGGAAGCATCTACCATGATGAGCCGCTGTTATAATGACGTATATGGTTCTTTAGAGGTGAGCAAGCATGCATATTCATTGAGATAGCTCAGCCACAGCAATAGGAAACCATTTAAAGGTAGGTCTGGCATGTAAATCATGGAAAATATATGAAGACTCCTTCAAGTTTAAAAAAGGCTAGGTCTGTAACATCTGTTCATGCTTCACATTAATACATTAAAATAGATCTCTAGTGTGACTAGAGTGACATTAAAAGTTATAGTTTCTAAACATGAACTTGTAAACAGTCACAGATATGTTCGTGCCCTAATGACATTATCATGAGCCAACCAACAAAGGTATTGGTGTGTCATGTGCCCATGCTCCCAATGTTGTTATTTGCGAAGCAACTTTATTGCCTTTTAAAGTAAACAGGAGTGACATTTTGTATAGCGTCTATTCTCAAATGAAATTCTTAATGATATTCTCAAATTAGTCATTCAAGAAACATGAGGCACTGTAAAGTGATTGGTCTAAGATCACATACTTTGGTCAAGTGAGGAAGCTGAGATTAAAGCCCAGGTTTTTGGTAACACATTGTTTACTTCATCCCCAGGATAGAAAGGTCTTCCAATCTCCCATTTAGCAACAAAGGACACAGTTTTGTGTTCAGTTCTTTCTTGAGCTAAATCAGTATGCCATGTTCAGTAAGTGCAGAAATGACTTTATTTCAATCTGATACATATCTATATATGTGCATGTGTATGCATCTGTATTATTGTTTTATGTTACTATCACTGCCTTGCCCTAACTTGAGAACAACAGAATTATTTTCGGACACTACTCAACACCTCAGTGATAGCATTTTAAACACAAGTTGTCTTTTGTTAGGACAGTAGTCTAAGTTTTCAAAATATGCAGTATGGCTCATAGCTCTATTTCCATTTTCTTCTGCAAATTAGCTTTGTTCACTCTTTGATTAATATGTATGCTTTAAGTGAGGGTCATTCATGCCATTTTAGAATACAGAAAGGTGGCTGGCTTGTCAGAATGGAGAATTGCTCAGCAAAGG
This sequence comes from Calotriton arnoldi, assembly GCA_963921515.1. NCBI lineage: Eukaryota > Metazoa > Chordata > Amphibia > Caudata > Salamandridae > Calotriton > Calotriton arnoldi. Next base: position 2,187,339 of record CAWUFW010001750.1, on the reverse strand, counting down.
AGCCTGGGGTCCGAGTAGGGGTGCAGGAGAGGTGGAGTTTTCTGCATCCTAGATTAAACTACACAATGTGATCTGAATTCAAATGTTTCCGCATTCCTTATCTTCCATTTTCTTTGGGGAATAATGCAGAATTTCTTTGTTACATCTTTCTCATATTCTATAGGGAATAACATAGCGTATGCAATCCTTCTGTTCTATAGTGAAAAATGCAGGCTCACCCTTTGCCGTATTCCTGTTCAGTAGGGAATACTGCATCTATCCCATCTGTCTGTTCTATGGAGAACAAAGCAATCTTTCCCTACTCCACCTTTCTCCCGCGTCATAAGGAATAACTATGCCTTTCACTTTTATATTTTTCTGCATTGTAGGGAATAATACAGCTTCTTTGTATGTCACACTTTACAGCCACAATTTAGCAGTTCTCCCATATAAAAGAGATTGCTTGTATTAATGATACAAAGTGAGCCTTAGTAACAGAACACTTCAATGTTGCTCTTACACATTGCATAGCATTTCTTCTTATTTGTACATGAGTGCCCATAAAATCTTCTCGGAGATCTTTGAAAGACCTTAGTCCAAAATACTCTTTTAGGGTTACATGTTCATTGAATGCTTATTTAACAGCAGATTATTCAAGTGTGTTTTCCCTCTCACTCTGCATAGGCAATTGACCATTTTTGGGTGACTAGAACACATTTGTATTTCCACAAATTGCAGGATATCTACTCATATGTGTGCTGCACTGGTGGTTATCATCTACTTTAAACTCTTTTAACATTTAACATTGAGTTAACTGAAAAGAAGACTCTAAATTGTGCTACATATGAGACACCACAGAAGACTAAGGGCTTGATTATGCATTTGGCAGTCTTATGCGGGCCGCCACGCCAGCGTTCTGAAGGAAGACCACCAAACTCATAGTCAGACTGCACGCGGGATTGCGAGTTGAATCCTGGTGGGTGGTGCGTGCTGCAACGGTGCCTTTCTAATGCTCAAAGGAGTGCCTTTGAAAGGCATTGCTGTGGGAGCGCCGCAGCACATTCCTGCACAGGAAGACATGCACCATATTGTGCATGTCTTCCTGTGCAGGAATGGGGGGTGCTGAAATGCAGGGGTACACACTATGTGCTCCTCTGCATGCACCCCCATGCACAAAGGCAACTGTAGGCCCTGCTATGCCTGACGGCCACTGGACCTCTGCTACCAGGGATGCGTAATCTCGCGGCGGTGGCGCAGCCGTCCAAGGAAGTAATATGCTGGGGGTGCCGCTGCAGCACAGCTGAGAATATTATGAGTTTCCTCACCTCCCTCCTTTTCATTGAGGTGAGCCCGCCGTGAAAAGGGTGGCAGCGAGGAAACTAAGGGAGCGCTAGCAGAGATCCCTGTCACCTCTGTGCTTGGAGGACCACCAAACTCATAATCAGGCCCTAAGTAAATAATGCATTGTCTCATGACTTACAAGATAAAATCTTGATGGATGCTTTTTCTACCTCACTCTTCTGTTCCTGCCCAATAGGAAATTGTATCTCACTTACTACGATCGCCTCCATAGTGACTCCTTGTTATGTATAATTCCGCACATGGCTGAGAAAAGTGCAATCACAAGCATTCCACTGCTGCACAAAGTGAAAAATAATGAGAGGAAACATTGGTCACAACACCAAAATATAAAAGGCAGGCCTATTGACTTTACCACGGGATCAGGCAGCAGATTAAAATATAAAATGCAGACCTTTTAGATTTGTCAAAGAGTCATCCAAATATTTTACCAATAATCATAAGCCAGAGCTCTTCTGATTAATACTCACATCGCAATGGTAAAAAAATAGTTTTTACTATATTGTTTAAAATAAAGCATTTTTAATCCCAACAACCATAAACATGTGTCTGAGTCTTTTTTACCACTCTTCATAAAAACATTATAGCACTTGAAATTCAGGAGGGAGAAGATTGACTAAGATAAGAATTGTTCACGTTTGCAAGAGCATTTGATAATATTAGAAGGCAGAGACCAATAGACAATAGTATGTAGCTGCAAGAGTCCCAGGTGTAGGAGACAAGCTCAAAATAGAGATCAGAGATGAACACTGACCCTGAGGAAGGACTGGGAGGGGATAAGAAGTTGTCAACACCCTCTTTGTCAATAGTAATAGATTAGTTGAATTTTTGAAGAGTAGGCAGACACTGGAATTTCAGACTCAGGGGAGAGCCACAAAAAACTCTAAAACGAGAAGGATCCGGTGCAGAAAAAGGCCCACAACACAAACATCTACAAAACAGGTCTGGAGACACAGGAAATATAGGCAGACCTAATACAATAAATAATGTATCAAATGTTACCTTACCAAGAGCTAAAGAACAAATACTATCATTGGGATTGTCATGCTGCCCTGAAAAATCATTGAACTATGCACAGACAAAAGTTGACATATTTAAGGAAACTAAAACTCCAAAAATACCTTTGCTCAAAAACAACAAAAAAGGAATAAGAGCGCATAAGACTGATGAGCAGTTAAAAGTATTAGACCTTGAACTAATGAAAGTACTGCAGGAATTAGAGAATGATATCTTGGGCATAGGAGTAGAAGTGACAGAGGAAGGTCTAATTGAAGATCTGCAGTTGGATGTCTATGGTGAGCTTTCCACAAATTTCAAACCTCCTTCGACATTTTGCCCAGTGATGCCATTGATGTCTATTCTCAGATAGTTGTACAGGACATTATGGAACTCCATACCAAAATAGCACTAAAATTCCCCAGATACAGTTAACTGAAGTAACCATAAATCATGCACTTGCTATGCATAGTGGTGTCATCAATGATTTAATTTCAGATGTTATAATTGATGTTATCAATGATGTGATAGAAAATGTTATGAGTGACGTAATATGTGAGGTCATAAGCAGCAGATGCCCGGGGCAGCATTCTGAGATTTTTTTTAACTGTAAAGTAACAATATAAAGAAATGTCATTTTAAGTAAGGCAGACCTACTGGTTTTGTCAAATGGTCACAACACCAAAATATAAAAGGCAGTCCTGTTTACTTTATTAGGGAATCTGTCAGCACATCAACATATATAATTCAGATGTATTGGCTTTTTCAAAAGTCACCAAAATATTTTAGCAATAGTCATAATCCAATGCATTTCTCATTAATACTGACATAGCAATGGTTAAAAACTAGTTTTTGCTATAATTTTTAAAATAAAGCATTTTTAATCCCAACAACTGTATATATAAGAAACCACAAAGATTAAGCCTCCCTCAGGATCCATATGTGGTGTAAACGAAATGCTTCAGTGTATCTCTTGACATATTTTGGCCACAAAAATAATCATTTATGTCCAGGAGCTCTGAAACTAACTTTGATTTTGTACTTTAAATTGTTGTGATGTCTCCTTCATATGCAGCTTGTTCTTATTCTTATGTGCCTTTCTTACTATTTTTATATGTCATGATTTTAAGGATTTTAATGACCCAATGATTTTATTGTTTTAATTTATTGTTATATCTGCTTTTATGGCAATGGCCAAAATAAAGTCTAATAAAGTAAGTAATAATCATTGCCTTGTTTACCATATAGCTTGTACCATAGGGTGTGTAGCTCTGACTTAATATGACAATTTTTCACGTGGAATTTGAAATGGAATTAATAAAGGCTAGTTATAGATTGTGACCATGAACACAAGCTGTACTCCATAAAAATATGATGCTTTGGGACTTGAATGAAATATGTTTCATTGAAAGATCCAAGGGAAATGCTATGCTTGGATGCTGTTACATAAGTATTTATTGTGCTAATCATCCATAGTTAACTTCACAAGAACAACACTTTTCCTGTAAACGTGTTGGAAAATGGAAACTCTCATCATGCTAAGATAAGAACGTAAATATCTATTCATGCATGTCAAAGCATCATATTAATGGCTACTTTCCTATGTAATGGCAACATTTTCTATGGTCCACCTTGATGTACATTATGTTTTGCTGACTTTTCAATAAGTATGTTTGTTTCTGCATTTTTTATGTGTTTTGTTTGTAAAGTGATCCGATACTTCTAGCAGCGGTCGCTAAATAAAAACGCTTAAAATAAAAGTAACATGAACAAATATCACATAAATTGGGCACTTGCAGGGTCACAGTTTTGATCTGGCTGTAGTCTTACATCATTAAGCATCTGGAGCAGCGCTATTTTACCTCCTTAGAAAGTGGTACATAGGTACTTGTCACAGGAACTTTCAAGGAAAGTATTGCTGTTGGCTGAAAAAATAACAGTTTGTTGACAGTTCTAAAGTAAACAACTAAACAACACAAAAACATACACAAAGCAACATAACATCATAGTTAAAACATTTCACATCTTTGAGATCTGCAGATTATGATTTCAAATCCAGGCATGTCGATATCAGCCTGTCATCCCTTCACATTTGGTTGTATATCACTAAATTTGGTAACAGAAAGACATATTATTTCCAGCACTTATGCATGCCAAAGGTTTAATTTCTATTTTATAATCTAGTTACTATTAGTTATTTTACATACAAATAAATTATGCATTTCAAGTATTGTGCTCCTTCTTTGCCCATTAGTCTCATTAAAATGAGGCCCTTGATGACTCCTCAATAACCGTTTTCACATTCTACAATATAAATTGCTATATAATGTATATTTGTTCCAATTTATAGTAGCACATCCTTGTTGGCAATTTTATGGGAAAATAGGACTTGTGTCAATAACAAATGCAATCAGTGCTACAGAGAAAATTGAAGATGAGTTTCTAGAAATAGTAGGTGAAACACTCAATTTTAGATGCAGTTACACTGAGTTAAGTAAAAAGAAATTGTGCAATTTTAGTTGTATTAAAAAAGAAGACATAGTATATTGCATTGCATTTCAGCACAGCTCCATCGGCTGTTCAGCTCCTTTGTGTCAAGCAAAGGAAAATGCCCAGGGTTATTAAACAATTGTGCTCTTAAGGCAATATCCATGAAAAAAGATAGAGGAGACAGCAGTAAAGACCTGTAGCTATAGGTTTGTGAATTGCATTTTGCAGTATTTGAAGCAGTACTATTGGAGTACTACTTTATGCAAATCCCAAATGCCTTTTGTGAATTGGGTCCTAAATTCCTAATATAGGTTGTAGGGTGTATTGGGGGAATGTGTGGGTAGTGATTTTTTAAAGATATGATTAAATTATAGTTAATCAAATAGTAAAAACTATTAACTGCAAAATTATACGTTTTTTCAGTGTAAAAATATGTTTTAATTTTATAACAGATTGTAATACTTTTTGGCTAAGAGTCTGTGTTGTATGGGTGTGTTTAAGTGACTGTTTATTTTAAAACAATTTTTACATAATTTAAAAATGTGTTTTATAATTCTGATGAATTTGTAATTTCTAAATTATTTTAATGATTTTGTTAAAAAATATATATTTTAGAGAAAGTTACATTTTGTTTTTACATTTCATACATACACATTAGTGGGTACTTTTATTATTTGAGTGTAGTGAACCAGATTCCACCTACCCAATGTTTGTAAGACTGGAGTTATAACAGTAAAATGACCCATCCAAATATACAATTACCACTGTGTTTGCTTGTCTGCTTTTCTCAATGTATCCAGTTCCCTAATATTAGTAAGCTGATCCTCTCTCCCCAGTGTTTGTTTGACTAGGGTTAGAATAATAAATCTAACCCTCAATGTATGTTCTTTCACCAATGTTTTGTAGACTGGAATTAGAATAGTAAACCGCCTTCCTCCATATGCCCTTTCCCCAATATTTCATGGAGTGTAGTTGGAATAGTAATCATTACCCTGCCCCTGTGCATGCAGATCTCAATGTTTTAGAAAGGAGTTAGAATGGTAAATCTAACCTCAATATATGCACTTTCCCCAGTCCTTATCAGAGTTTAGTTAAAATAGTAAATCCGACCCTCTTTTGACTATTGTCACTTTTTCAAAACCTTTTGGATTTTCCTTCCTGATTGGTTGTCACCTTTGTGGACATTTAACTATATTAAATAATGACTTGGACTGTCTCTTAACTTGCTTACGTATTACATTTTATCTAGTGCTCCTAGGTTACTTTAATCTATATGGTATGTCATCTATATTCTGAGTATTCTAAAAAATGTATTAATATTTCTCTTCTTACATTTCTCACCTGTTGCACTTTCATATTTTCTGTGCCTTTTATGCCTCTCCCCCTTCATTTATAAATTTCCATTTCCATAATCTAAGGAAAGTTTATTCTGCTGTCTTGTATCTCTGAAGGAGCACAATCTTCTCTGCGCTTGATGACAGAGGCAAGATTGACCCAACAATCCCTCATAACAATCCAATCCCTGAGCATGAATATTAATACCTAGTGATGACCCAATGGCCCCAGGGGAAACGGTCAGGAACAAACAATAAACTAATCTAAAAAAAAATAACAAAGACAAGGTTGCACATTCACCTGATAAAGACTATTACTTTGTCTGAGACATTACTTAACCTGCTTCTAGTAGTCAGTTCAAACGTCCACAAACCTATTTGTGCATATAGCGATATGAGTAATCATGCATCTTTAGGGCAGCAATTGTGTGTCCTTACCTAACATGGGTAATGATTTGTGTAGCTTACTGAGTACTTTCTGCAATGATAAGCACAAGAAAACACTGGAAAACCTTCCTATGATAGTGTGAATATAGGTGTATAGCAAAGTTTTAATGGACGCAGTTCACTGCAAGTTTTATTGCATTGCTTTGAATGAACACATGATGACATGCAACATTAATCTTCGCTACCACCAGTTACTGTGCTAAATCAGTTTCTCAACAAATTATTGATAGTAGTTCTGACCCACAATATTGGCTTCTTTTTGCAAGCTTTTACAACCCATATATAGGCCTTGTAGAATTCTGCTGCCCATCAATAATTTAGGTGAAATGCTAAATGTTAAAATTGACTTTGCAAATGCAGTCTTGAACAAAAGTAAAGGATCTCGGGAGATTGTGACTCTCGTAAAACCTTGCTGTGTCTCATGCTTCAAAGATTAAGACTGGTATTGCTCTTCTAGATGAGTCCAGATTGGGATCTAATTTAAAAGTAAGGCTAAGGATTCTTAGCTTATTTAGAACTCATATTTTGGCACAAGTCATTTTTAACAACGCATGCAAAGATAACCTAGTCCTCAAGGACAAACACTGGATACAAGGTCAAAATGAAGCACAGATTAATGCATAGGAAACAAGAAACAAGACTGAGAAAAGTTAGAACACAATGGAAAATGTATCATGCAATGCTAACATGCTTTTCTTGTAAACGCAAACGACTGATCATAGTCTTTCCATAGCCCTCTATATGGTCTGCCATACCTAGAATGCACAAATGTTGCTGAAGTGGGCACTCTATTGGTCATGTGTGACAATTCTGACACCGATTCACATTGCATCATAAATCCTTGTATCACAAATCAGAATCCTCAGGTACAGTGCATTCTAAAATCTGCCTTCTCGCAGCACTGACTCGGATGCGAAGACTGATAGAGTGTCAGTACAGTCAGTTGGAGGGGAAGAGATTGGGGGAGGGTACAGAGGGGAAGAGGATCTGAAACAAGAAAATCACAAATCTCTATCTAAAAACCAATTATGCACGTAGAATCTCACTTTACACATGCATATATGTGAGAAATTGGGTTGTTGGTTGAGGAGGGTGTGAGCCTCCAGGACCAACCTGTGTGCTTATCTGCCCAAGGTGCATTGCTGGTCTGTCTGACTTCGCGATAACTCCCACTACATTCTTTTTTGCAGCACCAAATCGCCAAAGGGGTATCTGGGCTCCTGGAATCCTTTTTCGGGTACAGCCTCCTGCTTTGTCCCGCTGAAGATTTTTAACTTCTAAAAAGGAGTCTGAACATAGAAATATTCACGACAACTTCATCTAGCGGCTTCCTGACAGTGACGCTCCCAGCTCTGATACCATATCTAGCCTGGAACGGTCTGTCTTGATTTATTATTCAGCCATCCAGTGCAGTGCTGCTTCATGTCTGTCCCATCCAGAAGGTTCAGGGTGGGACAGACATGAAGCAGCACTAGACTGGACAGTTCTAGGTCTGCCCGCATCCCATAGGGCACTTAAAACCCCCTTTAAGTTATAGCCTACGGACCGCACCTATAACAACGACCTGTCTTGGGCAGAGAGCTGACCCTTGATGAAGATATGTATGTTAGTATACTTACCCACACAGCCTGAGGAACATCCTAAATTTTAGGGTTCCAGTACACATGTGCCTGACAAAGGCCACAGACCTGCAGGGGCACATCCAGGCCAAAACATGTTGACCTGAACATTAGGTGTTGCAGATCAATAACTCATCCATACAACACTGCTCTGTTTTTAGCTTTATCCCTATCCTCACTTTTAATAAATCTTACTCATAAGATAGGAGATAATTTTATGATCCACTTCGTATATCTTAACACTGTCATCACCCAGACAGTCTCCCTCCTGGTGGAGGATGTTATCACTTGGAGAACAGGACACTCAAGTGAAAGACCCACTGATGATACTACATCACACAAGCAGAGATAATAGAAACCACTGGTTGTGAAAACATGTTTATAGGGGTCTTCAAGACAATTTTTCTGGAGATTCTGGCATATAGACAGATGTGCTTCACATAAATTTAGTGACTTTAGCAGTTCACTCTGATGTGGACTCTGGCTGTTGCTTGACCAGGGGTAACACCCTAGTCAACCAACAACACACTTTCTCACACTTATCTACCCTACTTCTGTAATGCTAGTTTTAGTTTTGTACCATGCTTTAGTAAATGTGTCCTATAAATTCAATATATGAAACATAAACATACACAATTTTAAAAACAAGCTAAATACAGGGAAATCACCTTATGTTTTCTTTACATAACCATCATAATTGCATGTCATTGACAACCCAGGCCTAGATTTGTGAAGCCCTTAGTTGCCATTGCATAATGCAAGGTGGCGCAAGGCAAAACAATGGCTTCGGTGGAATTTACTATGCCATGCAAACCCACTTTGAGTGACTCTGTTTGACTTAGTAAATCTGGAGTAACACAAGGCAGCACAAGTTGCTGCCTTGCATTACTCTGCCCTGGTAAGGCGTTTCATAGGTGGCGCATGGGTGTTCCCAAGCATCCACCCATGAATTTTGGTGCATTCCTAGATTTACTATGACTAGCAAACGTGGCAAGGCGTCAAACTATTATGCCTTCCCAGGTGAGGCGTAAAATTATGAAATATGTATATTTTGCCTTTCTTTTTTCTCTTTCTCTGTGAGCTGCATTCTCCAGCACACAGAGAAAGAGGAAAAAGCCTCTGAGGATTGTTTTTGTGTAGGAAGGTGTCCCTTCCTTCACAAAAACAATCCTGTTTGTAATGTAGGTGCTATTGCACCATGGCACATGCCTGGGTTGGCGCTAGGGTGCACTCAGTGAACCAGTAAAGGAAGAGACCAGGAACGCACCATATCTTAGTAAATATAGATAGATAGATAATAGATAAATCTTTATTGCGTGATTACTTAAAACCATTGCAATTTTTAAAATTATGTATATCAGAGCTTTCCATTCGATAATACATATAAAAGAGAAAAGGTGCACTTTAGTAAACGATGATAGCCGAATGTTCAAAATTCAAAACCTTGTTTGTCTATTACCATATGCCTCAAGGTTTTTCAAGCAGTCTGTTAAGAACAAGAGAAGGGTAAATAAAACAAGTTTTAAAACAATTTCTGCATTATAAAAATTACGGGTAGCTGCAGTTTTCCATTTTTCCTCTTATATGGCCGATTCAAGTGCTACATAGCCCCAGATAGCTATAAGAAGAGATACTGACTCTGTGATGCCCTGTTGCCAGGGGCAGTAAGATTTAGAGCATCAAATGTTGACCCCGCCTGTTGCCTGTTCGTTGAAGTTCAGCATTTTTCCAGTAAATATGGCATATTCCTGCCATCACCCTGTCACGCAAAACAGCACAGCAAGTTGTTTTGCTGTGTTGCGTTGCATGACTTGTTAGTAAATATGCTGCTTAGTGGCTTGGAATTGCTTAGTACAGATATCAAGTTATATACAAGAAATACACATGATGACCAATAGCATAGAGTAACGGAGACCTAGCACTCTGACCGATGCCCGGTGGAGCTACCTTGATAGCTACAGAGGAGATGAGCTGTGGACTTCCCCCTCAGCCGTCACCTACCCAGCCGGACATTGGGCAGACATTTTTCCTTCGTCTCCCCACCGCATCTCCCTCCTCGTTTCCCTTTTACCCTTACCCCCCTTACCCTTCCTCGCGCCATTAATCTTGTCTTATATGCTATTTAAATGTTTCGAGCTACCAATGTAACCTGTAACTGATGTAACCTAGAGACCTAGCTATCTGACCGATGCCCGATGGACCTACCTTGAGAGCTAAAGGGGAGACTGGCTGTGGATTCCTTCCTCAGCCGTCACCTACCCAGTCGGTCATTGGGCAGGCTTTCACTTCGTCTCTCATACCGTCTACCCCCTCTTCCTCTCCCTTCTCAATCCCCCTCTCCCCCTATCCGCTCTATTTGTCTCCCCTTCTCGCTCCTTAATGTGTCGCATATATTTATCTATACCCCCTTACCCTTCTAAGCTCCATTTATTTCGTCTTCTACTCTCTTGAATTGTTTTTCGTGTAACTGATGTAATTTTGTAATTTCTGTGGAATCTTATGTAAAGCGCTCTGATACCTCCGGGTCTAGCCAGCGCTATATAAAACTCTCAAAATAAATAAATAAATAAATAAAATAAATACCTCTTAATAATGGGAGACTAGCAAAAGTGTGAATTTCCTTCCATAAATGTATTGTACAATGTGTTGATGCCTCTGTGCATTATTCACAAAAATTTAATTAGGCCTGCCATTGGGGAATGTGCCTTGTATATTATTAAATAATATACAACAAATAAATGTCTTCATTGGTGCTGGACTTGGCCCTCTCTGCAGTGTCATCTCCAAACGTTTTGCCTTCAAACTTCTGTTCTCTGACCAAGTGTGTGTTGGCTCTTAGGACTCTGTGCACTTTACCAGTGCTAACCAGTGCTAAAGCGCTCATACTCTCTCCTTTAAACATGGTGAAATTGGCTTGCACCCTATTGGCACAATTAATTTACATGTAAGTCCCTAGTGAAGTGGTACTAAATGTACCTAGCGCTTGTAAATTAAATAAAACTAGTGGTCCTACAGTACTGATGATGCCACCCATTTAAGTAGCCTTTTAAACATTTCTTTGGCCAGCCATTGTAGCGTTGGAGTAGCCTTGAGGCAAGTGTGACTACAGGTGTCCCTTCCCCCGTACAGTCTCATGTTGCAATTAAGAGACAACTAATATTGATACTAATCTAGCGAGATATTGACACCAATGGTTGCTGTATATATTTATTACATTTATTTTTCATGTATTTGTTTTTCCTTCTAACTATTAGGAGTTGTAAGAGTGGTATCAGGGAAATCACTAATCTTTGATCCTGAAGAATAGCCTTGGGGTAGTGCTAGAAACATTTCGTCCAATGGAACTAAGGCACATTATCTACTTTAAGTTTCATTTTTTTCACCAAATTTCAACCATACCGGATAGAGGTAATAATATAGAATCTGCATGCCACCAAGGGGTAACCCTGGTGGGTGAGGGTTATCTCAGGAAAACTCATTGTTTTCCAAATAAAACATCTGAGTGGGAAAAAAAAATACCCTTCTTGTAACAGAGGGGCTCTCTATGATTATTATGTGTTTGAATTGGAGTAGAGCCCTCCTGTTTCTATTTTTCGGTCTACCTCCTCTTTTTTTTGGAAGTTCTTGAAAATATGGACATGTACTTTAACTTTTCATGTCTTACAAGGCCTATCTCTTCCATAGAATAACATTGTTTTACTTTATTACATTTAATAAGTGGTAACTTTCAATTTGGAGCAAGTAGGAATAGTGAGGTTGGTCTCTTAGGAATTGTAATGTAAACCCTCTTTAATGGTGATTTTGGATTCTAAGTCGAAATTCTGAAAATTACACTTTTTAAAAGCTAGTATTTTCTTGTCCCAACCATTTGGTGCCTGCAGGCTGTATTCTGGGTCATATGATATAATGTAGCTGGCAGTTGGTCCTTGAGTATTACTCCCAGGCAGTGAGACAAAGGGGGAGTGGGTGTTGGCAGGGTAGGCCATCTCTGATTTGATAGGAAGAGGAGCTGTCACCTCCCACACTTGCACATCACAAAGACTGCCTCAGCACACTCACAAACGGTTTCACAGTAGTCTTTTGTGCCCCAGACAAGCTGGGACCAGGACAAGGAGGAAGAAAATGTCATACACCTCTAGAAATGTCTCCTACTTCAAAGCTGGCACCAATTATAAATAATTGACCATCAGACCCAACTCTTCAGTAAACATCTGGTTCCGTACAAGGCTCAAAACAAGTATTGCTGTGCTGTTCTGCTTCACGAAGGACTACCACTATACTCCCTGCTACTTTGCTGCCCAGTTGCCCTGCTGCCTGAGTGAGGAGAACTGGACCTGATTCTTGAACACAGGACCATCAGAGAGACTCCACAGGCTAGTCGGCTGGCCTCCTGATCAGAGCCTCAGGGAAAGAAAAGGCTCCACCTCTCTTGAATCCTTCACCTGGACTCTTCCTGTTGTGTCCTACTCCCCAAGTGGTGCCCTACCAGTCCTGGACCCTTGGAAGTGGGAAGGGGGCCTTGCCAGCCCAGCTGCAGTATTCACTAAATCTGGTGCTCAGCGCAGAGGCCCCACAAAGCCTCGCAGCAGAGCTGCACGCTTCATCGGAACTGAAGCTGAGTGACGCAGAGACCCGCAGAGTTGCTCTGCACAGCTACCAACCTCAACGGAATTGACACCGAGTGACTCAAAGCCTTGCCACGGCTTGCTGCCTAGCTGCTAGCTTCATTGTAATCAATGTAATTTGATGCAAAGCCTCACCATAAAGTTTCATAGGAACCAACACAGCATGACACAACCTGATGCAGGACCTCGCATTGCAGCACTTTCCCTGCCCCCAGAACCGACAACTGATGATGCAAAACCTCGCTAAGCAATGCCGTGCAGACCGCGCACCAGGATTTAAGGTACTTTGATCAGCTGGCCGAACTTGGTCCCGGCCTGCACTCCATCGTGGTCAGCCTGAATTTGTTACTTTGGGCCTGATTTAGATCTCCATGGTGGCGGTTTCAAGTACTCTCGCTTGCTGTATTTAGAAGTGTGCTGGCTGAACCGAGACGGTCTTCTCTACTGGCTAACAGTACTCTGTCACTGTCAGGCCAGCTGTATTGCACCAAGCACATTTTGATGTTCCCGTTGAGCTGGTGGTGTCCTAGCAGTGATTTACTGTCAGAGTTCATCCCTGGTGGAGTGGAGACTGGTAAGTACCACTTATTAATGTGTCAATACACTTATGTGTCATGTTTGCATCAAAAACATATGTAGGGAATGTGTTATGGTCCTTTGTCTTACATATTGCAAACCCACAGCACAAAGCACAACACCCACAACCACCAAAACAACAATAATTTTTTGTAAGTGTCAAATCAGGTGTGTTCAATTTACCTTGATAAATAGGAAAATGAACACTACTCCATTATACCTAAACAAAATATTGCATGTAAGAGCAATGCAAAAATACATGAGGCTACAGCAATTGTCAACACACGATTCATAGTAGGACTATTTTTCACGTAGCTTACCTTGGATCCCGGTGACAACTGAGGCATTTGGCATCATGGTGGAGTCGGAAAAGCAAAGGGGGGACATGGACAATGGGGTACAAGATGGAAAAGGAAGTGGGAAGCAGTAAGAAAGACAAGTTTTTACATCATTTCCTTCGATTCCGCCATCTCAAACTAGAAGGGATTCCTGCCACAGTTGCCTCGATGCATAGGTATCTCGTAATTAGCTCGGAGGGACTCTGGGCTGGAGTTCCGCCAACAGTTCCTTCTGCCTATGACGCTGTCAATGTGGGAGAAGATTGCTGGCGGAGGCGGCGGGTCTCTGGCGGCATTTTGCCCATGGACCCGCCAACATCTAATTAGGGCTGGCAGACCCCCAAGTCGGAGTACAGTGAATCTGTCAAAAACGTGGCAGCGGGACCTTTAGGGACAAAATCTAAATCAGTCCTCTTTGTCTTGGTCCGGTGTGAGCACATAACCAAAATAGGCGCATTGTGCCTTTTAGCACTATTTTTCATAAATCTTTAAAATTGCATGCCTCTGGTTCTGTTAATTGGATTTTTGTTGATTTGGTCTCAAATAATTTATTAAATTGTACTCTATTCTTTAAATTGGTGTGGGATTTTCCTTGTGTTGTGTTTTTCCTTTATTACTGCTTGTGTGATGCATAAATAACTGTTAAGCCAGTCTGCTTTTGTACCATGCTACCAAAGGGTTAAGCACAGGTTACTTTGGGGTTTACTTGTGTTTCGCCCTGACAAGAATCATGGATGCTGCTATAGTAGAGTTTAACCCCCTCAACCAGTAACTTAATTTTCTGCAACTGCTACTCAACCTCCCTTTTTCTCAAGTTGCTGATGCATTGAATCTCCCATCAGATATTAGCACTTTATCTCTTCTACTCTCATTGCCCTGCTATCACGTTTACCCACTTTGGCTGGCTAATATAGTACTTAAGACCCTGCTCCTCCAGCTGTCTGTTTCTAAAGTGCATTACTTTGCACCTTTTCTGCATTTCATCCTATTGGCTGTCCCCTACTCCTCAAGAATATTTAAACCTGATTTCATTGGTTTCTTGTACATAGTCGGGTATTAGCCTTATTATTATTATATTTTATTATCATTGTCTACAATAGGACAAACCTCTCCATTAGCTCTACTGCAGTACTACTTGTGAATGCTTTGATGAAAGCCTGCTTCCAAGAACTTGTTCATTGTATGTGATACTAGGTGCTCCCTAGCCTATCGGTTACTGAATCTTTTTTCCAGCGGCAACTCACTTTCGTTGCGTTGAATTGCAAGGTTTGTCCTGGTCCTCTGGAGATGTTTGAAGTCAAAATGTTTCTAAGTCACAGGTGTTTGCAGTATGTAAGGAAGAGAACACTTTGACACAGCCAAGGGAACCTAGACCTGTAGTTTAACAGGAGGTTGGCCAACTGACCCTAGGAGTACACCTCTTTGTCCTGGGTGCAAGTGGGAGCAGGTCCAGATTTCCAGATATCCAGATCTTCTCACAGGTCTCAACGGCAGGTGCAGTTCTTTTGTCTTCTAAAGGTCCAGTAGTGTTCTGAAGAGGGTGCCCAAGGGTGCCACATTTTTACCTGGCTGTAGCCTAGGTTTGGGGCTGTCTCCAGTCCTGCCCCCCCCCTAATCTTTAGGGAAAGAGTTCTAAGGGTTACCCTACCCATTTTTATTGCAGTTCCTATGTGTCATACTGCAAACAATCTTACACTGCCCCTCTCTACCTGAAACCAAGATGGTAAAACCTTTCTTCCCCTGTGCCCACCCCAGAGGTGGGGCTATGGAAATAATCAACCCCCTCATCTGTAGTCACTCTAAACCAGTTCTATGGGCAGCCCCTCTCTCCCTGGGATTGGGGGCTGTCTGATTGGGGGGGGGGCAAAGGGAAGAGGCAAGCCCAGGTGTTAGCTACATCTGACACGGTAGGCCTCTTTGAAGTTTATCAAGTTCCTGGGCCCAGCACACAGGCCATTCTGTCAACGGAAAAACAAGACCTTCCCACATCTAAGGCCTTTTGTCCCTGCTCTGGGAGCAGATGCATATGTCATCAAGGCTAATCAGCTGGCAGGTGATAGTTGGGACTCTTGCAAATGGGCATTTAGGGAGGAAAAGGGAAACTTTTTAAAAGTACTTTTCTCAAAATACTAATTACAACTCCAACTTTGACAGTGAATTGGGCTTATAATACATATTTCAAAAAGTCTTATAACACCCACGACAACTAAGAGAGTAGGAATTCTTATCCTGTCTTCCTCCTTGTATTAGAAATTTAAAACGCTGATTTTAAAAAGAAAGTAGAAGAGAGCCTGGTGAAAAGACTGAAAGAAAAAGAAAAAAACTACCACTTGCCTCCAGATATAGAATAGGAAATACTGTGAGCAGTACTAATTGAATAGGTAAGTGTAATAAGTTAACAGTTTGGGCCTCATTAATACAGAAGGGGAAGGGGACCCATGGGCAGTATCTTGATAGGCATTCTGTATTTTATCCCACAGAGTACCTCAACATATAATATATTGGAAGTGGAGTTTGATTTTATGGAATAACTGAAGGATACTGGGTGTGTAAAGAAGGCTACCCATTGAAGGTAATGGATTGCACTGGGAGTGGTTTACTAGGTGGTGTGATTGCAACCACAAACATGAGTAACATAGGGGCCGATTCACAGAACTAATCTGAGATATTATCCTAAACTTACTACTTTTGGAACTCACAGAAGGCATTTAGTAGTAGTAAAGTTAGGACTCCTAACTTTACTACTACTAAACTGAGACAAAATCCTAACTTTATGACTTTTGGTATTCACAAAAGGCATTTAGTAGTAGTAAAGTTAGGAGACTAACTTTACTACTGCTAAATGCCTTCTGTGAATACCAAAAGTAGTAAGTTTAGGAATTTATCTCAGATTAGTTCTGTGAATCGGGCCCATAGAGATTACGTTTCTTTATTTTAGGATATAACATATCCCGGAAGTTCTCCCGGAACAGACATGCATACTTTGGATAACAACTAACAGGTATTCAAACAGATTATGATTATATGTGTGGTCGATATAGGTTATAAATTCATAGAATCCCATTCTAATAAAGGAAAAAAGAACATAATTGAGTGGTTAGCAGTGAATCGTAAGAAAACACTTACACCAAAATGACAGGCATATTGTTTAGTCCATCTGTTCTTCAATTATAATCGCGCTTGAAACAAATAGTACGAATGAGGACTTGTAGTAGTGAGTATAAGTCAGCGAGAATGTATGTATGAATAGAAACTGAACTCTTTATATGTGATCATTACGTTTTTTTTTTTTTTTAATTCTACTATCAAAGTATATTATTTATGTATTAAAGATTCATTTATAATCCATTTGGCAGAAAAAACATCAAATTCATTACACAACGGTTGCTCCACAGATAGTGAGAGGAAAGGTGTTTCTAAAAGTGCTCGTGTGTGCAGTGATAAGAGAGAAAAGTAAAAAAAGGGGAGGGTTTATCCACTGTTTCGTACACAAAATAATGATAGTTCAGTGGCTGTGGCAATGAGGGAATCCAATTTAGCCAAAGCCAAGAAGCCTGTTTGGTGGATGTATATAGTCAGTTAATTCTTCCTTAATCAGAAGAGGTTGGTGTCTGGGTAGATCGACCACCCCTCACAGGGTATAAATAGTCAATCCAGGCTAAGTAGTTCTTGTTGACGTTTCGACCCGACTTTTGCAAAAGGTAGATTAGGTCCTATTGTGCGGATCTTCATGGCGCAGTCTCTTTCGTTGACTCTTGCTGCTCTTGCTTCCAGTAGTGGCCAACTTTGATTATTTGAAGTGTGCCAGTGTTCCTGAGTGGTTCTTTTTTTTTTATTTTTATTTTTTTATAAAAGATTTTATTGTTATTTTATGACCCAAGACAAAAATTAGAAATAAAATACCATTATTACTTGAGAAAAAGATCAATACAAAATTCTAATTATTTAGTACATATTGAAGAAAAAAAAATCATTGGAGCGTTAAATTCATTCTTAATATTATTAACAAACGGAAATATTTGAGCAAACCATTGGAACCTTAAATTCATCCTTAATATTATTGTCATACAAATCAAATTGAAATTTATACAGTTAAGTACGGACAAAACAGGTCAGCCTCGGCTATCATTCAAAGCTTCCTTCCACCTATATATAGGCCCCCATATACATCTGCCTAATTTTTTCCCTTTCTTGCCCTTTCTCTCATATATCCCTTTCTCCATATTATATATAGCTAACAATTTAGCCAACCATTGTTGAAATAGGGGAGCTGATTGGTCCAACCAGGCAGAGGCAATAATAATACGCAATGCGGCCATAGCAAGAAATAAGAAAAAATTAAGCGAATTTTGTCTTCCAATTGATTGAATCCCCAAGAGTATTAAAGCTGGATCCAACACCACCTGTATGTTCAGTGTTTGATCCATAAATTTTTCTATTGATTTTATTAAGTTGTCCAGTTGGGGGCAGGTTGCGAACATGTGTATTAGATCCGCTTCGGTGCTTTTACACCGGGAGCACCTATGCCTCTCCTGACCACCCCATTGCGCTATCCTAGTCGGCGTATAATACAGCCAATAAATTGTTTTAAAATGTTGAGCCTGTAATCCTGCCGAACATAAGATGTTTTGCCCCATTTCTAGCGATTCAGAGAAGTAATTCTGATCTATACCCAATTTTCCCGCCCACTTTTTCTCATATTTAACCAGGTCATCCGGTTTTGCAGCTTGAAATTCAGTATAAATTTTCCTGATAGTACAGTTCTCTCCTGCTCTTATGACATCTATTATTACCGATTTCTGAAACCCGCAGGGCCCCCCCTTTTTCCCATTCAAAAAGCTCCGTAACTGTAAGTATTAAAAAAAATTCCTTCTGTTAATCCCATACTCTTGCTGGATATCGCTAAACATCCGCACTCCATTAGGGCTAATCAAATCGCCCAACACCCTTAATCCCTTCTGCTCCCATTCTAGCATAATTGTATCTGAAAAGATATCCGGGAGGGTTGGGTTCCTATACAGCTGGGTATAATAATTAAACCTGCCGAGGCCTATCTTTTTTTTAAAAGCAGCCCAGATCTTATAAGCGGCCGACAGGGTCTTAAATTTTGTTTTTTTGTAGTAGCTAGGTTCTGTAAACTTCATGAAGCAATTATTTGCCTCCTCACCTAATAACAGTTCATATACATCTGGGGGAGCCAGTGTATCCCTGTGATCTCCCCCAGCTCTCTCAAACAAAACAAACATATATTGAAACGCCGAAGCCCAATAATACAACTTAAAATCTGGAATTGCCCATCCTCCTCTCTCTCTAGGCAGTGACATATATTTTATAGCCCTTCTAGTTTTCCCGTGGGCCCATATGAACCTGTTCACAATGTGCTCAATTGTACTAATCCAATGCTTCTCAAACTCTAGTGGTATCGCCCTAAAAAGATAGAGTACTTTAGGGAGGAATACCATCTTTACCACATTGCTACGGCCAACAAGAGTCATATGCAGATTATTCATGCGGTCAAAATCTTTTTTGGCTTTCCCTATAATTGGTTCAATATTCTTTTTCACCAAATTTCCCAATTCTGGAGTGATTACAATACCTAGGTACGTAACTGAATCGACCACTCTAGAATCTTCTAATTTAGCCCATTTATTTTGGACTATTAACGTCTTCTGGCTATTCAGCGCGTACCCGGAGATTGCACCAAAATTTTGGGCTTCTTCTTCTATTACACCCATTGTATCTCGGGGGTTAGAAGTAACCACCGCGACATCATCTGCATATGCCAAAATGTTTGTCTCCCACCCATGATATCGCATTGGGCTAATACCCATAGAGGCGTCCAGTTTTTTTAGCAGGGGCTCGATGTATAGTGCGAAAAGCAGGGGTGAGCAAGGACAGCCCTGCCTGGTCCCTCGGTTAATTATCACCGGTGCCGTATATCCCCCATTTAATGTAATCCGCGCCCTTGGAGCTTTATATAGAACCTGTATGGCCTTGATATATTTTCTCCCAATTCCAAACCATTTCATCACATCCCAAAGGTAGTCCCAGGAGACCCTATCAAATGCTTTTTCAGCATCCATAAGGATTAAAGCCATAGGGTCCCCTGAGCCTTCCGCTGCATCAAAAAGGCTTATAACTCTGCGAGTGTGTTCTGTAGTCCCCCTCCCAGGAATAAAGCCGTGTTGGGAAGGATGAACCATTTTCCCTATAATTCGGTTCAGGCGCGTTGCCAAAGCCTTTGAATAGATTTTGACATCACTGTTCATCAGTGTAATAGGCCTATAAGAGCCTGGTTCTCTCGGTGGTTTGTCTTTTTTTAAAAACACAATCATATCCGCCCCACCCCATGAGTCGGGAACAGCATCCCCCTGTTGAGCTTTTCCAATTAAAGCTACCAGATCCGATCCTATTACATCGAAAAATGTTTTATAGAATTCTAAGGGGATTAAATCTGGTCCAACAGCTTTCCCTGCCGAGAGGCTCCTTAGTGCGCCATAAATCTCGTCCTGCGTCAGCGCTAAATCCAATGCCTCTATCTGCAGGGTCAATAGTTTGGTTTACAATTCCCTGTAGATATTCCTGGTTTAAACTCTGCTCCCCTTGCTGCTCTTCCCTGTATAGATCTTCGTAATATTGTCGAAATACTTCGCGAATACCTAATGAACCTTCTATTAGCTTTCCACCTCTATCCGTAATTTCTCTGATTTCCCCCGCCGCTACTTTTTGCCTGAGTCGGGCTGCCAGGGTGTGCCCCACCCTTTCGCTAAACTCGTAGCACTGTTCCCGTTTTGCCAGATATTTTTCTGCAGCTTTACTTGCAGCAAGATCAGTAATTTCCGCCTTTGCTATTGCCAATCTCAATATTATTTCATCAAGTGGTTTACTCATTTGTATTGCCCTTGCGAGCTCCTCCTCCACATCAATCAAAACCTTGCACGAAATTCTCATCTGTTGAGCCTCCCTCTTCTGCCATCCCAAGCTATAGCTTAGCGTCTCCCCCCTCACCCCAGCCTTAAACGTATCCCAGACAATCCCCGGGGTGGCACTCTCCCTGTTAATCTCCCAGAACCCCTTAATCCACTGATTCATATGGGTCACATATTCTTCATCCTTTAAAAATCCTCTCTCAAAAGTCCATCCCCTCTCTTGTCTTTCCACTCCACCCCCAGTGAGTGTTAAAACTAAGGGGTTGTGATCTGAGATTAACCTGGGGTATTTTTCTATCTTGCATCTTGATTTTAAATAGTAAGACATGAAAAAGTAATCCAGTCTGGTAACAATCTTGTGGGGTGCTGAAAAAAATGTAGATCCGGGATCTGTGGGGTTTAGCTGAGCCCAAATATCAATTAGCCCATTGTTTTGAACAATATTAGAGAGTGCCCCATAGACTCTTTTCTTTCTACCTAAATACCATCTTCCCCCTTCCCCCAAAGACCCCCCAGCCATTAATGTTAAAATCCCCGCACATAATAATTGGGGATGGCCAGGTTGCTACTTCTACATCCAAAAATTCTAGAACTTCAGGATCATCCCCCGTAGAACCATAAACAGAGCATAGGGTAAATGTTTCTTCTTGCCACTTACATTCAACCAACACCCAGCGCCCCCATTTATCTGCTATTTTCCTTTTAAAAACAACATAATTTCCGCGCGATAAAATAGCCACCCCTCTGATCCTCGTGCTCTGTTTGGTATTTATAATTAATTTAAAACCCAGTTGTTCCATAAGGTTAGCCCGACTGTCCTCAATATGGGTTTCTTGAATACATAAAATATCTACTCGCATATTTTTTATAATCACTGCCGCCTTTTGTCGTTTAGTCAGATCGTTAAGTCCACATATATTAATAGATGCAATCCGAAGATTCATTCCTTAACATTAATCATCTTACCCTGCACGATCCCTCCATTATCAATTCTTTGATTCTCTTGTACTAACCCTTTGATTTCAACTCTTTGCTCCTTTGTTCTTTGTTGCATCCCATGCTGATACTTTGCATTCACTGAATTCATCCTCAAGCAATAAACCATACTATATAGTACTGTAACCTCCCAACCCAACAACCCCAAAGGTCCCCACCCCCACCCCCCCCATTCCCCAGCCAGGCAAATAGGTCAAGCATGACCTATGTGTGACCTATGTGTGACCGCTCTGACTCCCATCGTACGCCGCCGCCAACTCCCCCCCCAATTACCCAAATCTCCCATACATAAACCTTTAGCCCCCCTAAATGTCAAACAAACCCCCCCCTCGTTCCATGTGTCCTACTTGTGTTTAATAATCCTAAAAAATAAAACAGCTATACCCTAACCAAAAGTACCTAATACAAAAACAAATCTTTATTTTAAGAAGTTGAGTAGGTTCTGCCCATAGTTAAAGAAAAGAGAGAGCTACCTGAGCACCCCTTACAATAACGCTAAGCAAGCCAACATCGAGCGTATAACAAAGAAGAAAAGAGGTACCAAAACCTCGATTCCTTTGGGTGCCCTTTATTTAATTCCTGACGAAGTGGGAGAGATCTTAAACCCTCTCTGCTACCTCCTTTGATCCCTTCAGCTCAGACAGGAATTCCTGTGCCTTGATCTTGGAGAAAAACATCTGCACCCTCCCTTTTACAATAATTTTGAGTCCAGCAGGGAATAACAGATAAGCCTCGCACCCTAACCCATGAAACGGGGTTATTAACTGTCGGAGCTTCCATCTCCTCTCAACGGTTGCATGGCAAAAATCTGGACGAGCAAAAAATGTGTAGGCCTCGTATGATCGTTTAGCCTCCGGACGAGCTCTGTCTAGAATTGCCTGCCGCAAAATAAAATTGCCAATATAAACAAGAATAGCTCTTGGATGCTCCCCCTGTCTCCCACCACTGTTTTTCTTTTGATAAAAAGGGAAACGATGTGCTCTCTGGACCTCGGTATCCCAATTCCACTGGGCCAGTTCCGGGAATGCACCCTTCAAAAGTCTAACTACAAAGAGCATAATGTTCTCGCCTTCCGCTTTCTCCGCAATACCAAGCAATCGAATGTTATTTCTGCGTTGGCGGTTCTCGAAATCCTCGAGCTTCCACATTACGTCCTCGGTTTGTCTCTCTCGCGTCTCTTTAAAGTTCTGTAATTTTGCCACTTCATCTTCCAGATTACCTGTTCTTTCCTCAACAAGTGCTACCCTATCAGCCATATCTGAGTATAATTTATTAACTTTTCGAAGTGAGGCCTGCACCTTCTTAGTTGCCTGATGTGCCCTGTGGCCCTCTAGTCTTGCCTCCCCCTGCATCTGTTTGAGGGTAGAATAAACTAATGCCAGTGATGGTGCGACTGCGGATGGCTCAGCCTGTCCTGATTTCTCTAAAGTGGCCGTTTCCCCTTCCTCCATGTACGTTTGGGTCGTTGCGGAGTAGTCCCATTCAAGTTTTCTCGCCTTATCATTTTTAGTGGGGCTGGCATTAGTCTTAGCCTTAGATCTCCGTTTCCACGATAGGGTCTTTATTTGTTGAGTCTTTTGGCTCTTTTGAGTCTTTTGCGTATTTGAGGAATCTCCAAAAAAGTTATCAGTCTCTGACTCCGACCCAAGCGACGTGTTTATATCGCTTGTTGATGACATATCTGTATCATCATTTAGCGAGTAGAATTTATCCCCTTCTGGCGAGCGTAGGGTCATTAAGCTTAAATCTTCTCTTTCCCCTTCCCCTCTGGGAGCGCCCAAAACACCATCACCACATTCCGGGGGGCCAGCCTTTGCTGCGCAAGCCTGAGGTGCTAAATCTGTCCCGCTCCCATCCAAATCCGCATTGTTCAAGTATATGGTCACCTCTTCTTCTATTTCTATTTCTGTGTTTTGAGTTTCCCCCACAACCCTCACAGTACTGTCCACAGTATTATTCGGCGTGCCACCCCAATTATCTTGATTACCATGACCGGCTTGTGTGGCATTCTGTAGTACCTGTGCCTTCGGGAGAGGCTGCAGTGCTTGTCCCGATTGTACCCCTGGCGGCTCCTCCTCCTTCTCCTTCGGCGTTTCCAGAGGCAGTGCTAGAGCTTGAGCAGCCTCACCCGGTGAGTCAGAGCCTAGGGGGGGGGGGTCTCCCGCATGCTTCGTTCTCCCTCCACACGTTTGTAATTGCTATTATTGCTGTTTCCAGCCGCCGCCGCTGCAAATACTTCTACAACTGTAGGCTGGCGCATTCCGACCTCATCACACACCGCGCGGCGCCCAGTCCGGCCGTCCACTCCACCTTCCCGAGGCTTCCCAGTCTTTGCCATGTTTTCCTCGGCCTCTATTCTCTTCGGACCACGCCGATTGAGCCCAAGTCCCTTAGATGCGGCGCCACTCTCTTTCGGCGGGTCCTTCACATCCCTTGTTGACCTGGTGGTTTTAGGCGTCATCACACCTCCGCAGATTGGGCACTCCGAGTCCTGTCGAGTTTGACTACCGCTCGTGTGTATCCCCAGCACTCGCCTTGATCCTCGTTTCTGCAGCCAGGTGAGCAGCCGTGTTATCAGATAGGTGCTCAGCGGCATGCCCTGGAATTTTTTCCGGCTAGCATCTAGCCTTCAGACTGACCAGGCTAATCGGGGAGAGAGCATGAGCAGCGGCTCCCACAGAGATCAGTCAGCGGCCATCTTGCCCCTTCCTTGCCCTCCTGAGTGGTTCTTGTGATCATGCCATTTCTAAGTAATAGTAATTATGTTTTATATTTTTACCAATAGATGATTGTTGTCACTAAATTAGAATCCGGAAGAAGGTGGTTTTTATCGAGTTCCATCCACCGAAACGCCGCGTCAACAACTTTATGGTTTTGTTAATTTTATCTGTGCATTTGGGTGGTCACATGCCAGATACAAATATGTATTTTTAATGTGAGCGTGATGATTTTATGTGGTTTTAATCTATGTACATTGATGTATGAATTGTACCTGTATAGATACTAGCAACTTTATTCTGTGGTCAATACTAGAAGATATAAGGCCTTGTTTCAATTGCAATAGCATTGTTTTTAAAGAACTTTTTATATTGTTTTTAAAGAACTTTTATATTACTAGTATAATAATAAAATGAAGCATCATGGGAGGGATAGTGATCTGTGGTCGGAGCAGTGGTGGCCAGATAAGCTAAAACCGGCTCCCGCACCCAAGGAGGCAGTTAAGAACTTGGGAGTCTGGATTGACAGTCAACTGTCTTTTGACGCTCAATCTAAATCAGTCGCAGGGACCTGTTTTGGACTCCTGCGAGGATTAAAACCTCTATTGGGCTTCTTCGACCCCAAAATCTGCCAGACCATTATCCAGGCCACAATTTTGTCCAGGCTGGACTATGGAAACATTTTATTCCCGGGAGCCAACAAATCTAGTGTTCAACGGCTCCAAAGAATACAAAATGCGGCATCCCGTACTCTTCTGGCGCTGCCAAAATCCTGCTCAGTGTCCAAGTTTTTACCTGAGCTACACTGGCTGCCAGTAGAAAAAAGAATCCAGTTTAAAACACTGTGTGTTACCCACAAAATCATCACCCAGCAAGCACCCCCATTTTTGGCAGGACTGCTAACGCTCTATACCCCAAGGCGCCTCCTGCGCTCAGCGGACCAAATGCTGGCTTGCACCCCCCCTTTCGTAAGAGTTAGAGCGGGAGGGCGTTCGTTCAAAGTTTTAGCAGCCAGACTGTGGAATTCGCTCCCGGTCTCCATCAGAGGGATTCAGAACCATTTGACGTTCCGTAAAGCCATAAAAACCTGGCTTTTCCCTGTATAATGTCTCCCCTTTAAACGCTCTCTAGTCATTCGGTACTTGATTGCGCTGGGACGCCCCGTCGCTGGGGCAGCCATGCGCGGTATAAATTCTTTTCAATTCAATTCATTACATAGAATTGGGTTCAGTATTTTAGTTTTGCATGGTAGATGTGTGAACAGGGGAGTGGCTGGCTTGTAAGGAAATTGAGTGTCACGTGGGGGACACCACCCTAACTTTTTGTAACTGAGCCTGTCCCCTATGTTTGGAAGGGTGCCTCTCACATCTTTTGTGAAGTAGAATGCTGCACACATGCAAAGTGGAAAAAACTAAGAAAAATAAAACAATTTCTCTCTGTTATGCCAGCCTCAGGGAGGTGCAGGGTATTGCCACAAATGTCTACAAATCTTTGTAGATGATGATTTCAATTTAAAATCTATGGGAACACCCATTCATCACCCATGGAATTGTTATGTTATCAAGGTTTTATACAGCACGCTAATACTAAAAAGGCGTCTTGGCTATAGTATCCAAAACATCCTGAGCCCAAAGAGCAGAAATATAAGGTGTGAAGAATACAAGTTAACACCTCTAGAATATAAAATTAAACTGTGAATTTAAAAAGCCAGATTTTTAAGTCCTTCCTGAATTTAAGAAGATTGGGTTATAATCTCAAATGGTCAGGAAGCATGTTACACTATTTAGAAGCAGAGTAGAAACACTTTCTTCCACCCCAGTGTACTTTTCTGATTCTCAGTACGTGTACATTTTTGACTGTACTTGACCTCAAAGTTCTCGAGGGAGAGTATCATTTAAAGATGTCCTGAAGAAAAGATGGACCATCTTGATGTAATCCCTTATGGACCCAGCAGATCACTTTGAATTTAATGCGTGCCCTGATAGGGAACCAGTGAAGTTCTCTGATTGAATTAGACAGCTAACAAACTTTGGGAAGGTTTAATAGGACTCTAGCAGCCACATTCTGGAGTGTCTGAAGTTTATTAAAGACTCGGGCTTAAGATCCTACAAATAGGGCATTGCAGTAATCGATTTTTAAAATAACAAGTGCTGAGATTACTGTTTTCCTATGTTCTAGTGGAAGATACATTAGGATTCAAAGTTGACCAGATTTGAGTGGTCAACAAAATTTAGTCCGTTGTCAAACAGAACACCTAGATTTCTTGCCTTCTGAGCCGGAACTGGTAAAGATCGTAAATTTTGCAGCCACCAGGTGGTGTTCTAGAAAAAAGACATCCGTTATTTTAGTAAAGAGAATACCTATCCGTACCTATCAGAAAATTATTACAACCAATCAGAAGGTGCATATTATGACCAACCAACGAACAGACAATATGGTCGCAAAATTACAACTTTCTCTGATACCTCAGATTCGGACAATGAAGGTTCTATGAGTAATTATGAATCTAGAGGTAATGGTTATAACACGAGAAGACAAAGGTTTGTCCAGCCTTTTTAGGGAGGCGCTTCACGAGGCGAACCAATTGGAGACCCCAATTCCAACCGAGGTTCCAGGGCAATCCTCAGATGGATCACAACCAGTATCTTGTTACCCGAAACGCTCAATACTGGAGGGAATAGAAACCATCCCCATTTTTAACTTAAGTGATTCCTCTTTATCGGATTCAGTTTATACTTTACTAACAAAAGGATTGTCGTTTGCTCCCCATTCAGGCCTAAATAAATTTGAACTATTGAGAGATCTGATGGCCTTTTTTAGAAAAATGTGTTTACAGATTTTATTTGCCAATAAGGAGCAACAATTAGACACAGGGAATCTGTCAGGACTTTCCCCCAAATCTACATTTACCCCCACCTTAGATCAGCTTCCACCAGAAGTGGCGGTGTTCGAGCAGGTGGTCTACAACAAGATTACTAACATCACAAAGTATGTACAAAAGACCCCCTTAATCTAAGTAGAGAGGAACATCAAGCCTTAGAAGATCTCAAACAGACTCCCACCATCACAATCAAAGCATGTGATAAAGGGGGAGGGATTGTCCTATTTGACACCCATACGTATGTCACCAAAATGGAGGCTATGTTGGGAGACAACCATTTTTACAGTAAAATAACAAGAGATCCTACCACTAGCATTGCAACTAAAATACGTAGGCTCACAAATAGAGCCCTCAGGGAAGGTGACATCTGTGAAAATGAATGGACTTTTCTAAAGGTGGAACAACCAAAGATGGCTAGTATTTACGGCATCCCAAAAATCCATAAAGATGAGGTTAACCCACCGTTGAGACCCATTGTAACAACTATTGGCTCAATTACAGAGCCTCTCTCTAAATACGTTGATGCCATCCTATGTCCCCACGTATCTCGTACACCAGCTTATGTCAAAGATACAAGGCACATAATAAATCTGATTGAGGATACACCTTTTTGCCCTACCACACAGTATTTGGTAACAATGGACATAGAAGCTCTTTACAGCAATATTCCCATCAATGGAGCAATAGAAGCTGTAAAGTGGTTTATTAATACTTACAAGATCTCATGCCCGACCATCTTTTTACTTGAATGTTTGAAAATAGTGCTGGAAGATAATGTGTTTGAATTTAACACTCAACTATTCAAACAAAAACAGGGCGTTAGTATGGGGGCATCTTGTGCCCCCACAGTAGCGAACATATACATGTCATTGTTTGAGAAAAAATTCGTCTATAATGAGGTAGCACCCTTTTTTGAGTCTGTGGTCAAATGGTCTAGATTCATAGACGACATTTTTTTTATTTGGACAGACACATTGGACAAATTGGATGAATTCCTTGACTGGCTAAACTTGTGTGATAGGAATATCCATTTCACAAACAATGTCAGTAACAGTAAAGTTGAGTATCTGGATGTTATTATTAAAAATGAGTCGGGCTCTCCAGCGGTAGATCTGTACACCAAACCGACTGCACGGAATACGCTGTTACACTATGACAGCTATCACCCGACAACACAAAAGAACAGCATACCTTTCGGGGAGTTTTTACGCCTGCGTCGTAAATGTACAAGCATCAAAGACTTTGACATCAAATCGGAGAGTATGAAAAATAAATTTCTGGCTAGGGGTTACCCAAAGCGCCTTGTTCGCGACTCCTACAAAAGAGCCAGGTTTTATGATAGGCAGCATTTATTGCATAACATCCGAGCTAAAACTAACACATCTGTAGTCTTTGTTACCAGACATTCTATGATTAATGAGAGAGTCCGACAGGTGGTATGTTCAAGTTGGAACATACTAAACATAAACAAGTCCAACGTAATACCACCAATGCCCAGACCGCTTTTTGCATACTGACGAAATAAGAATTTAAAGGATCACGTAGTTAGGTCAAGGATGAAACAGACCAACACGTTTTTACAAAGAAGTATTGAAGGTCCCAATCCAGTGGTAGGTAACTACAAATGTAACACCTGTAAATTATGTGCCACAGCTATTGAGTCTTCCACTCTACAATTCAATGGCCATCTCATATCATCCACCAGCCTTACAAATTGCAAAACAACAGATGTGGTTTACCTTTTGATCTGTCCATGCAAACTGGGGTATGTAGGTGAAACCAGTAGGGCAGTCAGTACACGTATGACTGAACACAGATCCGCGATCAGAAACCGGAAACTAACAGCCCCGATTGTTCAACATTACATTGATCATGAACACACTCCAGATGACTTACAATGGTATATTCTTGAGAAAATTAAAAACAAGCCTGGTATGGCCACTGAACCAATAAGAAAACGTAGGGAAGTTTTTTGGATATATACTTTGGAAACGGCCACAAAGGGGCTAAATCAAGAAATACCCTGGGATCAAGCTATTAAATATAACTATTGATGAACGTAGAGACAGTACTTTAGTACCCGGGCTCTTCTCTTAAGTACCTGTAACTTTAGAACAGAAGCTATCATGTCCCCCATAGATCAAAACTAGGGCGTATTATATCCATTTATCGCCCAACATATCATTGAGATAGCCATATGAAACAACATGACCATATATTGTCTTTATACTAACATAGTGATATGTATAAAATACCCAAGACAATACATGGCCTATCTTATGTAGACGATTAATGATCAGGCCCTTCTTATATTTTCAATGCAACACACAAACTCAGATTGAGTTTTGTGCAAGACTATGGCGCCATCTATTTATCATTATACACTCCTGATATCTACAGGAAGTTCTATATAAATGGATGGATGAAGACGGTGCCTAAGAGAGTAACATGTTAAAAAATGGGAGGGAACATAGGGTAATTTAACGTTTTCACGGCAAGGGTCACCTCTCATACATATATAACTCACGCAAGTTACAGGACTCAAAAGGGTTTTTGACATGATTGTGCTGCCCTCTATTTGTTCAGATTCATTTATCTGTTTGGATGTATATTTCAGAACAAAGGTGTCCAGGTTAAGATGGCGCCCATGATAGCATTGCATTTAACAGACGTGGTTTAACCCAGAATTAGTCGCACGCCATTACGTCAAGTGTCATAATTTGCATTTAAACCATCATGGCGCTCATACAGTTTTATCGGCGTTCCCCACAAGGACAAGCAGAGATACGGATACGGCAGGTAAGCGGGCCATCACAGAATGAGCTTATGTTGAAAAGGATGGGGAAACTCTTTGTCCCTAGAAATAATACGGCAGGTAAGCGGGCCATTATAGAATGAGTATATGTAGAAAAGGATGGGGAAACCTTTTGTCCCTAGAAATAAAGATTAATTTGAGGTGAGGTTGTTTTATCGGTGTTACACTAATTACTCTCGCAAGCTACACACAATCACGAAGGGTAAAACTAATACATACTAGAGTCCCCTGTATTATGTACAAGGAATGGAGTAAACTAACTCTAGTAATAAGTATTAGATATAAGAGAGATTAATTAGGGAGGGTAATATCGACCATTCAGGTAGTTGGCAAGTTTCTCTCCCTTGGCACATATGATCGGTGGTCAAGTATAATCCTCTCTTTGCTCACATACTTACATCAGCGTCATTAGGAGCATTGATTAAAAGTGGCCGCAGAGGTTACCTTTAATTTAGTCTTTATATTCACTAGATGTAAAACGAACACCAAATAGGGTGCCATAAATTTAGAAGGATTGTAGCATATTAACTCTGCTCGCAAAGTGGGTGAAGCAGACATCCACTTTTAACCCCTTTGATAAAAGATAAACAATAATTAGTGCCAGACGTATGTGACACTAAATAGAGGGTTTAACATTGCATCTTCGTTTTCAGCAACGGAGCAAGAAAAGGAACAGGTTTTTAAGCCACTTTCTGCTCTATCGTCTGGGTATAATGTGCACTGACCACAACAGAAAACTTATAACCTGCAGCAAAATAAACTAAGGGTTAGTATATTTCATCCTTGGGGCCATTGTCATTCACATTAATGATTAGGCATTTTTCTAGTGTATTTTAACCCTTTGCCTTGTCATTCTTCCTTACCAATTTTTTATTTTCCTTTTTTATCAATTTCATTCTACACTCGGGTATCAAGTACCTTGTTAAGTTCACCCATATAGTATGGGACAAGTATGAATATTCCCTTAACAGGTAACTTCGGGAACCTGCTTAGATTTTGATCATGTTAGTTAGTTCAATATGCCGAAGATTTGTCAATGGCATATGAACAACAAAATAAATGGGTTAAATAAGAGAGTTAGATCATGTTAAACATCACCTATTCATCTAATTTACATGTCTTTATATTCTGATCCAGTGTCCTGAAGATCGCTGGAGAAATATCCACATGGGGCCCATAGGGAAGAATTCAAACTGGAGCCACCCATCTGAAGGGTGACAATATATTTATAAAAAGGATTAAATTCAAATACTTATCAAAATAAAAACAATACATTAGAATAAACATCAACAAATATTTTTCAGATAATAATAATCTTTTATATCTTTAACAGTATAAATAAGGTAGCTGCCACAAATATCCCTTAAAATTTGGACGATCAGGGCATATCCATTCTGCACCTGCGCCAAAGGTAGATTCAAAACATGATTAATTCTTAAGCATGATATAAATGATGGTTTGGTGAAGGTACCTGGAGCACGCTATGTCTAAATTCTGCACAGGCTTTTTCTATTGCTCCATTATATTTAACTATTGACACTGTGTCAACTTGATACACCTTTCATGTGTAACTTGTTAACTCCTAATGTGGAACTAGAATTTATCAGAATTATCAAACAGGCATACTAACACCAGACCACATTGTTGTCTATTTTTTCATTCAAGAACCTGTGACGGAGTCCTCACGAAGGCCTAAGCCGAAACGCGCGTAGTTAGATAACAAGCCGCCAGTATCCTCATACCATTACAATGATGGATGTTTTTTAACATATTGTGTGTATAATTGATTGCTGAAAAAGATTTCATCTTTCATCATAGTGTTAAATCACTGTATAGTTTCAATCTTTCATTTCATGACCAGAATAATATGATGATATTGTTTCTGTGAACATACAAAGAATGTTAAAATAAGAGCACCGTGAAATTTATGTGTAATTAATTATCAGTTAGTATTGAATGTATGCACATCAATCTAGTTGTTTTAAACAATTGATAATAATTGAATAGATATTTTTGTAATGTATAAAATGTAAAAAAAGTGACCATATATTTTTATTATCATTACATTTTTTTTTTTTAAAGTGGCAAAAAAATAAAAGAAATATATTTAATATCAGTTTGTTATGTGCTCTACATATGTAATGTTATTTCTATAATTGTCTGTTGCTGATATGCCTGTAGTTTGTTGAATCCACAGTGCCTAGGTGTTCTTTTCCCTTAATTGTAATTCCCTGTCAAGGCAATTTATCCTAGATTCAGGGGCCCCGTTCTTTCCAAAATTGGTGTTCTAGAAGGTGCCATTGTTGCCAAACCACAGCACTTCCGTTTTGTCTGAGTTAAACCTCTAAAAAGTTCTGACTCATCTATTGGGCAATACAGTTCATGCAAGCTGAAGGGCTACTTTTTCTGGATCTGATGAGACGAATACCACTAATTGGGTATCATCGGCATACGTGCACACTGAGAACCCAAAAGATCTAATCAGTTAAATGAGGGGACGAATATAAACATTAAAAAGTGTTGGACTCAAGGATTACCCTTGAGGGACCCCACAGGGCAGTTTGAAAGGAGTGGAAGTGAAGCCATCCAAGGTGACCACTTGCTCTCTATTAGTGAGCAATGATCTGATCAGTTTTACAGATGTTTCTTTTAAGCCTATTGTTTAAAGGCGCTTGACTAGGGAAGAGGGATCAACTGTGTCGAATGCGTCCGATAAGTCCAATATGACTAGGGCCGCACTATCTCCTTTATCAACAATAAACCTCATTTCTTCAGTGGCTGCCCAAAATGCTATATCTAAGCATAAAACCTTGTTGAGCTGAGTCAAGACAGTTAGCGTCTAGGAAGGAGATAACCTCCTGATTCATTACCTTCTCTAGTATTTTTACTGGGAGTGGTAGGTGTGGGATGGGCCTATAGTTTTTTTCTTCAGAGGGGTCCAGGCAGAGTTTTTTTAATCAATGGTAATATTGAAGCTTTTTCCAGGCTGCTGGAAAACATCCAGGGGGATATTCTCAAGAACGTGCGATAAACATTGCCAAAATAGGTTAACGCAAGTTTCCATATCGCGTCTATCGCAGGAAAATAACTCTGGTTTAATGTCGTATTCTCAACACGGCGGTAACATGCGATAGTCTCCCGATAACGCCTCAAATGTCCGCGATAACACTACCGGGATGGCGATGAAAATCCAAACCCGAACGCGAAAAAAGTTGCGATGGGCCCAACCGCGATAAAAAATCCATCGAGAAGCAGCGCCAGGCCTGCAAGTCCCACAAGTCAGGCTGCAAAAAGCACAATAAAGGCGGCAACACAAAACACAAACAAAACACAAACAACTGCGAAGCACCATGGAGGTAGCCAGAGCAAGCACAGAGGACAACCAGAACCCCACAAGCCCCACGGAGGACAAGCCTGGGTTCTCGGGGTCAGGGAAGGGCAAGGAGAAGAAGAAGAGGAAGACGCGGTTCAGTCCGCAGGAAAACAGGATCCTGATCACGGAGGTGATAGAACACCATCAACAACTGTACGTCACCTCCACTCTGTCATTGGCAACAAAAAATTCAATATGGCAGTCCATCCTGGACAAGGCGAATGCAGTCGGAGTTCTGAGGAGGACAATGGACGAGGTCAAGAGGCGCTGGAATGATGTGAAGCGCAAGACCAAGCAGAAACTCGCAGACAACCAGAAGGTAGCAATGCAGACTTGAGGTGGGAGACCAGCGCCACAGGAGGAGCTGGATGAGATGGAGGAAATGGTGACCACAGTCATCAGTGTGTAGACGGTGGCAGGAGTTGGGGGACCGGACACTGCTCAACATGACCCGACACAACAGCAACAGGGTGAGTAACGACCAGGGACTGGGGGGACGGGGGGAGATGGGCACAATGGCACACATGCACAATTAAGTAGAGCACATCTGCGGACAAACCATGGCCAAGAGTCACAACACCAACCAAGAGCCCAAGTTACCCAAGTCTGCAACATCACAGCACTGCATAAGCACAGAAGTGAAAGTCACACCGCCTGAAAGGGATAAGGGCCAGCCAAATCAGAACTGAAGGGGCAACTCACCTACAATGCAGCACACACACATAAGATCCAGAGCACCTCAACATTTACAACAATTTTGAACAAACAGCAACACCAGCACAATAGAACAGAGGACACAACTGCTGCCGCTCGTGTGCGGAAAATGGCCATTCGCATGTGGCACAGCAGGATACTGTGAGATGACAATGTACTAGTACAACCCCACATCCCTGATGGTGCAGTAATGCATGTATGGCCGTGACCCAGATAGGCAGTGAGACACACATTGTCATGCAAATCAACAATCATCACAGTTGAATACAAGTGAAGGTGCGTAGACTTTATTAGCATATGCGTGTCAGTACGGGCAAGATTAGTGCCACAACATGCAGACCAATGCAGCAGTATGTCAGAACGTGGAACGTTGCCAAGCGCCGCTGTCCACTCCGGGGAGTGCCTCACCTTTCACAGGTGTGTGTTAACCCGCGTTGTTGTATGCTCATGTATTCAGAGTCCAGGCGAATGCAGACATGTCCACTGTCATGGTGGGAGATGTGACCAGAACCCCAAGTTCCAACAAGTTGTCGGGACATGTGCAATGTGTTCCAAACTGTCGTGTCTGCAGGTACGTAGTTACACGTCCATGAAAGCTAGTGCAGCCTTGTAGGCAATCATTTCCAACATGAGGTCGTTGTCGACTTCATCGAACAGGGCAGTGAGGCTAACCATTAGCAGGTCCGGACAGATGTGCTGCGTCCACCCTCTTTCACCAATTGGCACTACAGCCCAATAGGGGAGCGGCTCAATTTGCCCACTGCACACGAGGAGTTCTGCAATCTCCCAGGTCCAGCTGCCAGCATGTATGCCAAGTATCCAGGCATCTCATAGACGGGTGTCACGGTGACACTCATGGTCGTGGGCCAACAGGGGGAGCACACACATGTCGAAATCCAGTTCGGCTACCGTCCTGTTGGATAGGCAGACATCCATGGGCCACTCAAATATGCACGAGCGACAATGCAACACAGGCTGCACGCAGGTGACGTTGGAAATGGCGGAAGCTCAGCCGGTAACTGATCCGCAGCACTACCAATGGCAGTGCCCCCAGTAAATGCAGCATACGTGCACGGTACAGTTCCACCTGACAGGGGTTGTGCAAGTGTCCGTGATGGTCTGCCATTGCGTTAGTGGCTCTGGTTGAAGCGGCACTGTTCTGACCTGCGCCAGTTCTGTGGATGAAATGCCACAGCTTGGAGCAATGAGTTGTTTTAGTGTGCAACGGTTGTACGCCTGGGTTAATGTGGGAGTAAGTGTGAAGGCCATTCCATGCAAGATAACTTCGAGCAAGGACTTCTGTGTGTGGGGTGTGTATACATTGGTCTCTCGTCGGGCTGTGCGTAGTGTGGGAGTCGTCATCAGCTGCTATAGTATCTGTCAAGGGGTGCCGGGCACATGTAATTCCGAGGTCGGAGGTGCAGATGTGCTTCCGCCTGATAGCACAGACAAAGGAGCATTCATTCCTAATGTTAGTTTCTCATCTGCTTGCATTCAGGTACTGTGAAGTGGCTTGTTGAGGGTGGGGTGGGATGTGTGCGACTTTGGTATTAATGTTCGACATGTCTTGCATGTGGCAAATGAGTGGCATTACTGTGTGTAATGTTGCCTCACAGCTGCTCCTCCCTCCCCCGAGCCTATTTACTTGTGTGCGCTGCGCGGTTGCATCACTGGCACTCCTACGGCACACCATTGTCATGCCTGTGTGCGCATGTCCACAAGCCTGACAACGACACTGTGATGTTGGCAGTTGGAGGTGGGCGGCCACATGAGTGTAGGCCTGTGGGAAGGATAGGGCAGACACAGACATAGAGTTCATGCCTGGCTGAACTCACGCTGCGGTTAAGGCTAGGCATTTGGCTCATGCTGCGGCAATACAGATACACACAACACTTGGCATGTATGAGCCAAGACCCCGAGCGGTCTTGTGCTCCTTCATTTCCCCGTTCGTGCGAGCCCGCCCTCCGGGTGCATGCTACATTGCAACATTGTCGATTGCGGACTGGGTGGCGCCGACACTACAACAGAGACACACTCATTAGTTACTTCCTTGTCCAGGCCAGAACTGAACCACGCCCAGAGCCCCGGGCAAATCCTTCACACCCCTACCCTGGCTTGGTGTATGCCGGCCCAGCCCACTCTGCTTACGCTTACAGGGGGGACGACAAAGCTACGTGTCCAAGGTCGTACCCACTGCCTGAGGTGACATGGTTGCATCCGCTGTCCACAGCACAATGTAATGTGGTAGGGCCCCTTGCCCATCATGCATACATAATGACCACACGGACACACTTAGATAGATAGTTGAACTGGCTACGGGCACGTGCGCCACCCACCTTTTATTACCAGGGTCACATGTCCAGTGATGCCTGTGCTGGATGGGTGTGGGGTGGGTGTAAGCCAGCCCTCAGGGAGTGGTTGGTGCTGGCAACAACTAGAACAGTGATCATTGGATCACACACACAGATTCAATCATAAAGGGTCCATGACTTGCAGTGCACTGAGGTAGGGGCACCAGAGCTGAGCGTGCTCATGTGAAGGAATTGTTAATGATTTGGTGCCTTCGGGATATTCCTGCTGCAGCTGCAGTGGGGTGTGGTACACCTGCCACATCTTCATCATCATTGTCCCAGGTCTTCCCCACTGCCTGAGGTGACTTTGTTGCGTCCGCCGTCCACAGCACAAAACTCAATCATGAAAGGTCCATGTGTTGTGGTGCACTGAGTTAGTGGCACCTGAAGAGCTGAGCAGGCGATCAAGCTGATGATGGCATCCAAGACAGGTGTGAGCAACTTAGATGGGCTGGCTGTGACACTCCTTCGACTCTGGCAGTTGTTGGTTGGAGGTGGTCCTGGCGGTGGTGGCGGGTGTGCAGCCAGCGATGATGGCGTGTCCTTGCATGTCAGGATTGGATTTGGTTTGCGAGCCCTGCTGACCGCAGTGTAGGCCAGAGGCAGCGGTCAGAAAGGGCACACAGCCACGTGACGATGACTTGTGGTGCACTGTGTAAGTGGCACCTGGAGCGCTCGGCGGGTGTGCGGCCTGCGCTGATGCGTCGTCAGGGCGGCCCGCCCTGGTAGCAATGTCTGTGACCTACTGGACTCTGCCATAAATGAATCAAGGCTCAATTTGATTAGCGAGCCCTGCTGACCGCAGTGTAGGCCGGAGGCAGCGGTAAGCAAGGGCCCACATCCACATGTCGTCGGTTTGTGTTGCAAAGGGTCAGTGGCACATGGAGCACTCAGCAGGTGCACAGCCAATGATGATGCGTCGTTTGACTTGGGGGACCTGCTGACTGCAGTGTAGGCCAGAGGCAGCGGTCAGTGAGGGCCCACATCCACGTGGTGATGACTTGTGGTGCACTGGGTTAGTGGCACCTGGAGCGCTCAGCAGGTGTGCAGCCGACGATGATGTGTCATCCGGGCGGGCTGCACTGGGTGCAATGTCTGTTGACTAGTGGTTTCTTCCATTAACAGAAATGTGGCACGATTTGAATTGTGGGACCTGCTGACCGCAGTGTAGGACTAAGGCAGTATCCGGCACACACATGACTCCATGTTGCTGTGCCGCTGGATGCGCTGGGGGCCTGTGTCGCGGAGTCTGGAGGTCGCAGCAGCGGACTCGTGGCAGGGTGAGGTGCGCGGCTCTGGCAGACGCATTGCCCATCACGGAAGAGAACCACGCCCAGGGCCCTGGCCTTTTTATCAGCACTCCTATGCTGGAGTGGCGTACGCTGTCCCAGCCCACTGCGCTTACGCTTACAGGGGGGGACGGCACAGCTACATGTCCAGGGTCTTCCCTACTGCCTGAGGTGGCATGGTTGCGTCCACTGTCCACAAAACTAGCAGTATATGTCCACATGGACATGTCTGTGCTCTGCATTCTGTGGTCTGTCCAGCACATCACCGCCACACTTGGCATTGGGGACATTCTTCTTCATGGGTGAGTTGCCTCCTTCACACATACTTGGCTCCCACCTCTCCCCACATTCTGCAATTGTGTGGCTGAGGGGCCATGCCGTTTTCGGACGATCCGCTGTCTTGTCCTACGCTGCCTCGGTGGTAGTCCAGGGGGGGTCCAGAGGGGGGGGTGGTCCTGGGGGTGGTGGCGGTGGGTGTTGTGGCCCTCTTGGGTCTCCGGGCTGCATGTTCATTGTCTCCATGGCATCTGTGGGCCTTCAGATGTGGCTCTGGGCTGGGCTCCCTTTCATACTGCAGGTAGTCGTCCTGCTTAACACCAGCAAAAGGCAGGTGTTAAATCCCTGCTGCTAACGCGCCTTATCGCCTGTTTTTGGGTCGCATCGCAGATCTGGCTGGTCGTTGCGAATATCGCAAAGTGGTGTTTTCGTGTGTTTTTGCACAGGAACGCCTACTCTGCATATCATTAGCGTTAGTTGTCTCTCTCATCCTTGGCGATGTTTTTTGCGGCAGCTATCGCTGGTAAACTGGCGATATGGGCAGTTTGCACCAGCTTGTGAATAGGGCGAAAAGTCTATTGCCACTTTTGCGGCACCAATGTGCCGATAAATCGGCGATAAGTCCTTGAGAATATGCCCCCCAGTTTTCAAAATCGTATTCATTATAGATA
Source organism: Calotriton arnoldi (assembly GCA_963921515.1). Classification (NCBI taxonomy): domain Eukaryota; kingdom Metazoa; phylum Chordata; class Amphibia; order Caudata; family Salamandridae; genus Calotriton; species Calotriton arnoldi. The sequence continues at coordinate 2,148,564 of CAWUFW010001750.1, read as the reverse complement.
TGAGGTAAAAAGCAATTGTGTTAGAGACTGGATAAAGCATCATAGGAGGACAGGGATCAGTGGGAGATCCTGATTTGATAGTTTTCAAGCAGGAGGCCGTTGGATCTGTTGTGAGAGGTGAAAAAGTGCTTAAGATTGGAAAAGAGTCTAGACAGTATTTCTCTGGGATTTTGTTGGTACAATTGGTGGATGATAAGTCAGTTGCTTGATTATTGAAGTCTTGAAATATGTTATTGACTTGGCTGGCTGGGACTCTTTCTTTATTTTCAAAAGTTGTGAGCGCTTTGACTGTTTTAAAAAGCTTCTTAGAGGAATTGCTGGCTGCTTTTATTTTGTTTGTGTAAAAGTTAGTTTTAGCTACTTTGATCTGACTTCAGTATTCCTTTAACAGTTTTTTATAGTTCAGTGTTTACTGTGTGCTATATTGTGCTCTCCATACCTGTTCCTTGTGTCTACACTTTTTCTTTAGCTCTCTAAGTTCTTATGAGAACCATGGTGCAGAAGGCATTTTACTGTGGCTTGTTCTGCTTTAATAGGAGATGAGCTGAGATACAGCCCCATTTATCCAATAATCGAATGCCATTGAGGTTTGCTCTATGTCTTTACTCAGTGGGGGAGTGGTTGTCTTTAATAATGCATCTAGTTTGGTATTGTCAATTTATTTCCAAGCCTGATGTTTACATATCATAATATCCCTCGATTAGGTCGGTACTGCTCCCGAGTGCGGTAAGTTTAAACGAGATGGCTTCATGATCAGTCCAAGTGAGTGGCAGTATTTTATTAATCCCTATGTTTAAGTTGTTAGAAAACACGCCATCAGGTGTGTGGCCTGCAGTATGGGTAGATTCTTTAATAAGTTGTTGCAGCTCAAAACTTTAAAGATTATCTAGCAGTATATCTGTGTTTTTATCATCTGATCGTTCAAGATAAAAGTTAAAATCACCTAAATTGGTGAATGTGGGATAATCGATACAAGTTTCCATGAAGCCCACAAAAGACTGTATGAAATTCTCTCTTCGGCCTGCGGGCGGTAGATAAGTAGGCCATTAAAGGTATAGGTATTTTAAATTTTTAACGCAAAACCAAAGCCTCAGAATTTGGATGAAAAAGAGGCTTGACTGAAGTTTTAATCTTCAATTTTAATCAAACTTCGAGAAATTATTGCTAGACCACCGCCTTCTCCTATGTGGTCTATCATGTCTAACTACCTCGTATCCTTTTGGCGAACATGCAAAGAAGTTGGGATCAGATGCATCGTCTACCCATGTTTCCATTAGAAAAGTGATATCCGTATCGCCTTGTTCTAGTAAACCGGCAAACTCCCCAGTATGTTTTATAAGGGAGCGCGTATTGATAAGTAAACAGTTGACTACATGGCTGTTATGATACGGCGGCGTATCTGGGGAAGAATGTTACATTTTTATAGCATTATGTTGTGGGTACAGGAGGGTTGCCAAAGGAAAATGACTGTTATTGCATGTAAACAAAGTTTCTGCCACATTGGCATCAATACGAGGACATGCAGGGGGCTTACCTTGTCTGTTAATTCAGCAAGGAATCTCTTGTGTAAGTTTGGCAGGAAAAAAGGCCAGGGTGTCTGGCGCTTGGAGCTGTCCGTATGTGGATGGGCACATACGGGCTTGCCTTTGGCACGCCAGCGACGCGGACGCACTACCCGACTTCTGAAGTAGGCTGTGGTATCAGGGGGCGTCAGGTCCAGAAACTGCAACCAATAATGATAATAATAATTCCCCCTTGAGGTAAGTAATGTAAGACAGATCATTTTTATTGAACTATGTTTGATTACAAACCAATGCAAATCACCATTTGCGTTGGTATGCAAATGCCAACTTGGATTTTGCGCCGGGTCTGCATTAAAAAAGAAAAACAAACCCAATGCAGAATCATTGTAAATCTGAGCAGCAGTGTGGTATATTTTGCTGGTTGTTTCATGTTGTGAATTTCCTTGTGTGGTAGTGAGATAGTTGGTGTCTGTCTACATTGTTTCTTTTAAAGAGTTTATGACAGTTGCAGTCTGTCTCAATATTTTTGCATGTTTTATTAAACATAGTTTGATATGATTGCAGTGGGATAAGTTTCTCTAGCAGTGTTTTGTCAAATGATATGCTGTGTTCAAAGGTAAATTATGCAGATTAATACTTCTGTAGTTAATTTAATTATAATAGGATGATGCCATCAGAATGTTATCAGTGATGTCATAAATAATATCATTTGAGATTATATCAATGATGTCATCTATGATATCATTTAACATGTCATGAGATGTTATTTATCATGTCATGAGTGAATCGACCATGTGTTTTAAATAATGCTGAGGTTACTGGTAAAACAAATCAATTTTCACCTTGTTCAGACAAAGGTCTGTGTCAATTTAGACCAGGTCTGCAAATGTCAGATCCCTCTCGAAGCATAGGTTCAACATTTGGAACTTTCTGGAAGAAGGAAAATGGCATGCAATATTTCTTATGGAAGCCTGGCTGGGGTGTCCTCTGGGCCAGATATCTCAACCAGTACCAGAATGCTACTATATTTTCCAGCTTGATTGAGGTGCTTGTGCCATTATTTACCAGTCTATTTGATTTTCTCAATGCCGAATCTTGAAGAGTTGTAGGAAGCAGAGAGTCTCTATTCTTCCTGGTTTACTCCCACCTTACAGGAGGAAAAATGAATCTATAGGAATCTGGAAAGGAAGTGGAGAAATTCTAGTGATGAGGAGGCTAAGAAGGTACAAAAATTGGCACCAAACGTCTACCACAAAGATTAGACTTGGTCCAATTGAGACCATGGCTGGCTTGATAGAAAAATCAAAGAATAAAGCTAAGGACATCTTGAAGATTGTGCAGTCTTTTCTGCTACCTTCAGCCAATCAACAGAAATTTGCCACCTCCCAAATGTTATGTGATAGAAATCTTTGACTACTTCTTTCCAATAAAAGGTGCCCAATATTTAAATTTTCTTTGACAACCAGAGGAAAAAGACTTCTCAGGTTCTGGTTCCAAATGCAAAAGCAACAATTGATGGACAGAATGCAGAACAATGTCATACATTCACCCCAGTACAGAGATTAGGTTCCAGCAACTAGAGTGTATTGAATGATTCGGTTTTGTCCGAATTTAAAAACATCTCCCTAATGGAGTCCAAAATAGCAATTCAGACAGCTACATCCAGATCTCTCATGGATCATTGTCCTCCTCATACACTACAATTAGTTGCCTCCACTGTGAACCCTGTAATTAATCATATATTTAATCAGTCACTTGATACTGTTATCTTCCCTTAAGACTGGAAAAAGCTCAGGTCTTACCACATCTGAAGAAACCCAATGATGATCCTACTTTGCTGAGCAATTTTAGACAGATTTCTAGCATTAGGTAATATGTTGGAAAAACTGATAAACAGCTCTCTAAATTCATTAAGAATAATGATATTTTAGATACCACTCAATCGGGCTTCCTTTCTGTATACAGTATGGAGGAATCCCTTCTTGAGATCTCAGAATTTAGTAAAAAAAAATTGTTGTGATTCTTTTGGACCTATCAGTGGCATTCTAAACTGTCTCCCACAACACTTTGTTATGCCGTTTCGAGTCAGCTGGCACAGTTGGGAACGCCAAAAAATAGTTAAATTCTTACCTGCCTTGCAGAGTTCAGGCTGTTCTTCTTCCCCCTTTCAGTTCTGACTACTAAGAACAGGAATGCTGGGTTCTTCAATGTTCAGCCTACAGCCCCAACTCTATTCAAGATATACTTAGCATCCGTGGCCAAAATTGTTCAGTACTGAGGCTTTAACTTAGTGTCACATGCAGATGATGATAAATGTATGCTCTCTTTTCAGCAAATTGATACAAATCTAATGGAGAAATTTCAGGCCAGCCTTTCTGAGGTTGCAAACTGGATGCAAAAGAGCTGCTTGAAGCTTAATTCAGGGAAATCAGAGATTCTTCTTTTTAGGAAGTATGACCCTCATGACCACTTATGATGGTGGACAACCTCCTTTGGCATACCACCTGCTCTGTCCAAGGTGGTCAAAAATCTAGGAGTAAAGTTCGATTTAGAACTTTCTTTCAAAGCCCAAATCAGTGCTGTACAGGGACCTGCTGCAACATTCTGAAGTCTTTGAGAAAGATCATGAATTTACCACCACTTCAGACTAGAAAGCTAATAGTGTTAGCCATGGCCACCTCTAAATTGGACTATGTGAACTCTCTTCACTTGGGGCCTCCCGATTACATAATTAGGAAGCTACAACTGGTCCGAAATGTAGCACCCAGAACTATACACTAGGTTGGTAGGACACAATCAATTTGTTTTGGTATGAAGCAACTTTATTGGCTCCCTGTTAAAGAGCGAATCAGATTCAAAGCTTGGCTAATCCTATTCCGGGTATGTCCTGCATACCTTAGGAACGGATCTTGCATATACCATCCTTCTAGAGCTTTTCGCTCAGCTAATCAATGCTTTCTTCATGTTCCTATATTCAATAAATCGAGGCTGGAACATCGTTCCTTCGTGATACTTGCAGCCAAGCTATGGAACAAGCTGCCAGCCGAACTTAGGGCCATATTCTCAAGGAAGTGGCGGAGAGGCGTTAGCCTTCTTGGCTTAGCGCCTCTCTCCGCCACTTCAGAACTAAGGCTGCACCATATTCTCAAGGATATGGTGCAGCCTCGCGTTCCCCTGCGATGGCGCTAAGTTTCACAACTTAGCGCCATCGCAGGCACCATTGCACCAAAGTGCAAGGGTGTCTGCAAGCAGGGAGGTTTGTTTATGTACAGGAAGGTGTCGCTTCCTGCATAAACAAACCTTAAATGCTCAGTTTGTAACTTACATGTGTGCTGCTTCATGCAACACATATGAAAGTTACAAAATGGCATTTGTAAGGTTTGTTCATGTACAGGAAGGGACACCTTCCTGTACATAAACAAACCATGGCATTTTGCAAAAGCAGAAACGAGGAGAAATAAAGCATTTCTCCTCGTATCGCCACCTTAAGACCAGATTTTTCCTGGTCTTAAGTTTGGCGCTACCTCCTATTTACGCTGCCCTTGTGAATGGGAGGTAGCGTCAAACTTAATGGGTGTTGCGGTGGAACGCCCACCGCAACACCCACTACACGCCCCCTTCACGCTAAAAACAGCATGAAGGGAGCCCTATTCACAAGGCAGTGTTAAGCAGCGTTAAGCCACTTAACGTGGCTTAACGCTGCCTTGTGAATAGGGCGAAGCCCCTATCGCCACAGCAACGTCACTGAAAGTGACGTTGTGGTAGTGATGGGGGCTTGAGAATATGCCCCTAAGGATGCTTGATTCTGAAATGCTTTTCAGGAAAAGGTTAAAAACTTTCCTCTTTGTAGGCAAGTAAGATTCTGTTATTTCACTTCCTGCGGACTAGCCCCAGGACAATTCCTTGTGGAACAGCTGATTTGTTGAGCTCTTTAAATCAGCAATCAATCACTCATGTGTGAGGTAGTGAGCAGTGCATGACGGAGGTACGAGTTATGTTTAGTTTATCTAACTATATCCAGAGAAATGTTTAGATTTCGTTTTGAAACCATATATTCACTTTTAGGGGCAGATTTACAAGGAACTGACGCATCTGCATAGATGCGTCACTTTCCTTGCGTCAGCGCCGAATGTCCTTGCACCACAATGGATGCGCTGTATTGACAATACAGTGCTCCATGGCGCAAGGATTAACAGATGCGCCAGAAATTCTGACGCATCTGTTGGCGCAAAAGTGACGCATTGCTGGAGTTGCTCATGAAAGTGACGCAACTCCAGCAATGCGCCACAATAGATGGATGAGTCCCATTCACAAAGCCCTGCGTCATTCCTTACGCCTGGGCTGAGCAGGCATAGGGATTTTGACGCAGTGAAGGCGTAGAGTGACGCAGTGAAATCTTGTAGATTTCACTGCGTCAGTTCTACATGGCTTTTTGCGTGGGAACGCCCACCCTGCATACATTATACCTGATTCAGGTATAATGTGACGCAGGGCTTTACAACGTGATGCATCTCCCTAGATGCGTCACGCTGTAAATGGGCCGCAACATTTACGCCGCAGCTGCGTCACAAAAGTGATGCAATGGCGGCACAATAGTCATGCAAGGGGCTTGTAAATCTGCCCCTTATTGTATTCCAGTGAGTTTATAAATATATAGAATCACAGTTAAAGGTTAATCATGCTTCAGGAAACATAAAACCAAATAAGCCCTGAAATTCCTTAGTCAGTATGCAATGCACAATTCACACCTTAACTCACACACCAACATGTAAAGTTCTTTGTATATAGACTTTTATTTTCACAGGCCACTAACCAAAGTGTGTACTGAGCATGGCAGAGGAGTGAGTTAGTGTAACCATTCTGTGCTGCACACCATATATGGTGAATCTTTGGACTTATTAGGTTTTGTGTTAGCTGAACTATATGTAATACTTAACTGTGTTTTTTTCAGTGTATGTGAAGGTTTTTATGATGTACTGTATTCACATGACAGTACACATTCTGTGCTGTGCCATGAGCCCAACTGCCCTTTGGCCCAATGCAATGGGGGTGGTCACAGGTCCTTCCTGACGCTACAGTGGGCTTTATTCATTAACCTTCTGCCAAATATAATGAGATTATTAAACAGCACCAAAGTTATTATTGAATGAAACTTTTAATGCCACCCATTTATGTTTTACCATTTATAGGTCTGCTCAAAGATGGCATTTACAACAGAAAGCTACACCTGATAAATGTCTGCCGAATGTAATGTCTATTCTTCAAATGGTGCCACATTTATTATCAAATGAACACTTCTATGACTCTCCCTTTAAATCTGCCCCCTTACTGGACTTATGTGAAACTGAAAAAAAAATAACAGTAGGCTAGATCACTAACAAATCGTATGCAGAGCCATCACATGGTGCCAAAATTCTTCGTAAATCAAAATTATTTTGACCCACAATCACATTGCCACCCTATATGATCTGCACAGAACCTGACATACTTGCTCTGGTTGTAACCTCTTAACTGCCTGATACATTTGAAGCATATTCATCAAAAAGCAAAAAACTCATAAACAAATGAACATTTGATTGCCCCCTCCCTTTAACTTTACCCACCATTGTGGATCGACACAAAACATGACATAGTAAATAAACAATGCTTCCACGTTTCTATCGGACTTTGTGCAACACGTATTAGCAAATGAACTCCCCCCGCCCCCGAGTTTTAACTGAGGTCACTGCCAATGTTTATAAAAATATATCAAATTGAATATATTTCAAAATACTAAGGGTAATCCCGACATTCTAAGGGTCTGCAAATTTTCATGCATGTTGCTTAAACGATGCAAACGTTATAGACAAATCAGCAAATGGCTTTTCAACTGACAAGATAAATAAAAGTACCAACCATTTTAAACTCGGTCAGCACCTTTTTTATACGGTAATATCTCAAATCCTACTGAACAGATTTACTTACACCAATCAAACAAGAGTACAGTTTTTGAGTAAGTTCTACTTTCTTCCCAAATTTTGTGTAAATTCGTCAAGCAGTTTTGGTCGTAAGTGCGAGTAGAATGTCCTGTTAGGCTCAAACGGGAAAACAAATCGGTTTTTTTCACCTCTTTTAACATTTCCTCCGTCGTACAGAACTGTATGAAATTTGCCATTCCAGTGCTCAGGTGAATAGTAAAATGACTTTCCAATGAAAAGTGCAGCTTATTTATAAACCTTATCCATAACCACACTTTGAGCAGAATTCCCAGCAACTGCAACAAGAAAGAAAATAAATATGACACTTGATATCATGAATGGGTCTATGAAAGTTAAGAATACAACAGAAATAATACGTAAATCAGCAAGTTATTGGTCAAGCTCATGTCCAAGATAGGGTATAAGCACAGCATATGGTGCTAACAGGAGATGATGTTTTTACTAGTAACCCCTGCCATAGACAAGGCCCTACAAGGAAGAACCGAAGAAGTACTAATATGTTTACATATTGTTCAAGTAAACTTCAGTTTTCATTGCTAATAATAAAGAGGCTGACTGTGTAGAGCATTTCAATATGAACAGTGAAGTTATAAAGAAAGGAGATGCAGGAGCCTTAAATGCTAAACAGATATGTTTAAATGATATGGGTGTGCAAAATTCGCATATTCTGCTCTTGCGTAATTATGTGACTTTTTGGCAAAAAGATACAATATTATATGTAATCACACAAAATGAAAAACTGGCATTTCGTGCGGTAGCAGCCGGCATGGCTCGCGGGTGGGGGGGTGAGCGCGGAGGGGGAGGCGCGTTGGGGGTCACGCGGGGAGAGGGGTCACGCAGGGGGGTCCTAATTAAAAAAAACAAATTTTAAAACCTACCTTTCTGCCGGGTCCTGTGTCTTTTCTGCTCCTGCTCTCCTGCCTCAGACAGGAATGGGAAGCAGGCAGGCAGGCTCCCTCCCCTAAGCCAATCACAATGCTGCATGTAGCGTTGTGATTGGTCTGGAGCGCCGTGACACGGCGCTCAGCCAGAGGCTAGTGGGGTGGGCATGTTCTCCATGCAGGCTGAAACGCAGCCTTCATGGAGAAGGGCAAAGTGCGCATGACTGGTTTGGGTGTCGCAAGAGGGCCGACCAAAAAGTCTTTGCGCACTCAGGAGTGGTCAAACCACTCCTCCGCTGCCCTGCTCGGAAAGCAGAGCAGTAACCCACAATGCAAACATAAAATGGTAATAACTAAAAGTTATTACCATTTTATGTTTTGGCTTCTCGCACTGCTAGAAAGCAGTGGGGCGACGCTCCTCCGCCATAGTGGAGGAGCCGCACCTGATTTCGTGCTAGATTTTACATAGGATGCATTTTACGCTAAAAAAATAGTGTAGGGGGCGTGGCCAAGATGGCGACCGAGTAGGACGTACCTGCTCGTCGCTCCGGCCCCTGGCCTGGGCCCAAACAGCATCACCGCCACCAGCGGATCTCCAGAAGCGGGCTCGGACCCCGATTGGGTCCAGGACACGCTGTAGCACCGTTGTCCAGAAGCTGCAGCGGATCCGGCGAGCAGCCCCGGAGAGAGGAACCGCGCCGGCCAGGTGCATGCTGTGACTGGTGCTGTGGCCGGGGGAGGAGAGGCGCGAGAGCGGCAGGAGCCTGGCGGAGATTCTCCCCCCGAGGGCTGGTGTCTATGCCCGGGGGGGCCTGTGACATTTTAATTCCCGCTGCTTGTGGCTGACCGGAGGGCACTGGTGCGCGGCCCCGGCCGCGACGGCAAGATGGCGGCGGAGGCCTGAGGCGGCCGGTGAGGTGACACTGCAGCCCAGAAGGTGAGCACCCCGGCGGCAATCGGGAGCTTTGGGGTACGCGCTGGGAGACGACTTCTCTCCCCCTCGTGTGACAGCGCGATGCCGGGAGCGGCGCACTGGAAGTGCAGGCTTGGGAGGCCTACCCCGGAGGGACCCGCGAGAGACCGGTCTTGCCTGCTGGGCCGTTGCCTTCAGCTAATGAGTGCCCTGCTCCTCGACGTGGGGAGCGGAGTGCCACACGTGGAGCAGGTGAGAGGCCCAAGCAGGGGCGGCGGCGCGGCCTGAGACCCCAATGCCTCGGAGGGGTGCACGTTGATGGGCGTGTAGTGCCGCCTTGGATCCACGCAGCCCCCACTGTAGCAGATAGGGAGAGGACCTGGGCTCGGAGGCGATCACGACTACGCCGCTCTCGCGCTTAGGTCAGCAACCTAGCAGGGCTGAGGCAGCGGAGATCGGCCGGCCAGGTGGGTCGAGGGGCCCGGCTGCCAGGGCATGAGTGTGGCGATACCCGAATATGGGCCTGTGAGGCACGCCTGGCGACGAGGGACGGAGCAGCTACACGGCAGTGAGGGGGATTGATACCTGGAGGGTGCGATCCAGCCGGGCGCCCCGGTGTTTTTTCACGACCGTCCAATGGTAGCGCTCAGCACAAGATGGCCGCCAACAAAGCTCGGAAGGACAGGTCGGTCAGAGACCTTCTGCTCAAAACTGGGGCTCGGGGTGCTGAGACGACGTTGGCGCAGGGGGACGCTTCGACGGGACGAGGCCCGGATGACCCGGAGGGGCCAGTCACACGCAGGGTACTTGAATCACTCTTCGCCAATCTTACAAAGGAACTTCACACCATGAAAAAGGATTTGACAGCGGAACTTCGAAAAATGCGCAGGGACATTGATTCGGTGGGGGAGAGGGTCGACGAACTAGAAAACCAAACGACCACCCGGGACGAGGAGGTGTCCCAGCTCCAGCAAGAGGTCCTGCACCTCCGAGACCAACACCTGGATCTCCAGGCTCATGCGGAGGACCTCGAGAACCGTTCCCACCGGAACAACATCAGAATCCGGGCGGTGCCTCAGGGGACGGAAGATCAAGACATAGAGGCCTTTGTCACAGACCTGTTCCTCCACATCCTAGGGGGCCCTCCGGATCAAAAGATCAAGCTCGACCGGACCCATCGAGTGGGACTCAGGAGATCTGCGACCGCCCCCCTCCCGATATTTTGACATGTGTGCATGACTTCCAACTCAAAGAGCGCATATTACGGGAGGCGAGGGCCAAACACCCCATCGAATTTCGCTCCTGCAGAGCTCTTCTCTTCCAAGACCTGGCGATCTCCACTTTGCAGAAATGGCGAGAGTTCCGTCCGATCACAGCGTTCCTATGCTCCAAGGAGGTCTCGTACTCCTGGGGCCACCCGTTTAGACTTATCTTCAAATGGGAGGGCAAGATATGTCAGGTCCGCTCGCTTAAGGAAGCCACGTTGCTTCTCCGTCTTCCAGGGGACGACCACGCTACGCCGGAGAGAGATGCTCCTAGCGGCCGCGGCACCAACATTACGCGATGGCAACGAGTTGGAAATTCTCCGTCGGGTCTGCGTCCAGACCCGGAGACTGCTGCCAAAGAACGCACGGCTGTTCTGCAATCCTTGTCCGAAGCTTCAAACTCTGCAGATTGAAATGCGCCGCCTGAGGTGATGTAATTGCGATATTAAGAGGTTCCCTTTTGAGGTATTTGTTTGGGCCCTGTGCGGGGTGGGGGTGGCAGGGAGCTCCTGCTATCCATCTCACGCCTTTCCACAGGGCAAGTTGCCCGGGACACTTGTGGACTTTGTAAAGCCATGTTTTTGTTTGTTGGTATTTTGTTGTGGGTTTTGGGTTTCTCTCCCCCTCCTCCTATTTCTGCTGGGCTGACGTTGTTTATTGCTCATACTCCTTTCTTGCTCTCACGGCATGGGGGGCGGCCCCTGAAGCATACCTAGGGACTCTCCTTTATGTCTTCTGACATTACTATCCTGTCCCTTAATGTCAAGGGACTGAAAAACCCTACCAAGCGATGGTCTGTCTTGTCCTATCTTGAACAGTCGGGCGCCCATATCTGCCTGCTCCAAGAAACAAATCTCCTTTCCGCTGATACACATAGGCTGCGATCCAGGGCCTTTCCTCACCAGATGTTCTCCTCTAACTCCTCCAAGATGGCGGGGTGGCAATTTTAGTGTCTGCCAAATTTCCAGGGCATATTGGTAATAAACAAGCTGAGATCAGGGGCCGGCTACTGGCAAACACCTTTACTCTAGATACCCGCTCCTTCACGATCGCCACAGTGTATTTCCCCAATGCAGGACAAGAGGGCTTTATTAGGGAAGTCAACTCTGTTGTTAGGAGGGGACTTTAACCTAGCCTTTGACGATGCGCTGGACCGGTCGGGGCAGCGTTGGGGACAGTCCGCGGCCCTGTCTGGGGACGGGAGGCGGCTTCTGGCAGAGGCTGGCCTCACGGATATCTGGAGACAGCGCCATCCGGGGACCCGGGAGTACATCTTTTACTCACACCCCCACAAGACGTACACTAGAATCGAATATGTTCTCACCTCTGACTCCCTGGCGCAGCAGATACGAGATGCGGTGATTCTTCCCTGTCCCTTATCCGACCACTCGGCGGTGAAGGTCTCCCTGTCCTTGGCTTCCCGATGTCCTACTCGCAGGTTTTGGCGCCTCCGCGAGACCCTATTACAGCGCCCTACGATCATACAGCAAATCCAAACATGCATGACTGATTACCTTGCCCTTAACGACATCCCTACCATTTCTGCGACAACATTATGGGAAGCATTGAAGGCGGTGGTGCGGGGGGAGTTCCTGGGCATTGTGGCGGCTGATAATAAAGACTGGAAAGACAAACGGGAGCGCCTAATGGGGGAGGTGGCTGAACTAGAGCGCATTCACCAACGGACCGGGGCACCCCAGGTTTGGAAACTGCTTAAGGCCGCAAGGGCGCAGCTGGCAGGTCTGGATGTTGACAGGGCGGAGTACGCAGCTCTTCGCCTGAAACACGCCTTCTATGTTGGGGGTGACAGAGGTGGGCGCCTTCTTGCTAACCGGCTCCGCGCACAGCGGCAAGCATCTCGCGTTGCTGTGGTCCGGGATCAGCAGGGGAAGGACTGTGGTACCGATCCGGAGATTGTGGATACGTTTCGACAATTCTATGAGACCCTATATGCGGCCCAAACCTTGCCTGAGGACGGGCCAACCCAATACTTGCAGGGAGTGGCCACGGCCAAACTCCTTCCAAGCCAGGCGGAGGAGCTCGAGGCCCCCATCCGATTGGAGGAGGTAATCTCTGCGATCTCCCGTCTGAAACTCAATAAGTCGCCGGGTCCAGACGGGTTCTCCTTGGTTTTTTATAAAACGTTTTGCACAACGCTGGCTCTGATTCTGGTACGGGTCTTTAATTCAATCGGGTCCACATCGGATTCTCCTCTCCCGCCCTCTATGTTGGAATCGCTGATAACGGTGATACCTAAGCCGGGCAAGGACAAGCGCCTCTGCGGTTCTTTCCGCCCTATATCTCTCCTCAAGGTCGATTTAAAGATCTTTACCGGTATCCTGGCGAGCAGGCTTTCTCACCATCTCCCAGGGCTGATCGACCCGGATCAGTCCGGGTTTGTTCCTGGCCGTCAGTGCTCCGATAATACCAAGCGGCTCCTCCATTTGGTGGACAGGTCAAAGCGTTTTCCAGCGGAGCGAATGATTCTCTCTGTCGACGCTGAAAAAGCGTTCGACAGGGTTCATTGGCCGTACCTCAAGGCAACCCTGGCCCACTTCTTTCTCCCCAACCGTTTCATCGACTGGGTTTTTGGTAGCTATGCACATCCCACGGCCACGGTGAGGGTGAATGGGATGGCTTCAGCGGCCTTCCCTATATGCAGAGGAGCGCAACAGGGCTGCCCGCTATCGCCGCTCCTGTTCGCCCTCTCTGGAGATGTTTCAGCGTTCCTACCCAATCCAGTGGGCGCGCAATTCCATCACCTACTTAGGTTTGCAAGTCTCCGCTACCATCAAAACTACTGCAACGATGAACTACACGGCAATCCTGAGGCAGGTCCGTGACTCCCTTCGGAAATGGAGACCGCACTCCCTCTCCTGGTTGGGCCGCATAGCGGCCGTGAAAATGGTGATATTGCCTCAAATTCTCTACCTGTTTCATACGCTTCCGCTGGTGCCGCCGACAGGGGTCATACGCTCGCTGCAGCGGGACATTGAGCGCTTTGTCTGGCGGGATCAGAGAGCGCGGCTACGCCGGGAACTCACCTATAGAGATCCGGTGGAGGGGGGATTAGGAGTCCCTGATCTATTAGCTTATTGGCGGGCAGCCCAACTGCGAGCACTAGTAGAGTGGTCTCGACCCGAATTTGAGAAACACTGGCTATTTATGGACTGTTCACTTGCTGGCCCTCCCCTATGGGGGTCCCTTTCCTTGAGCGCGCGAGGAGGCCCCATAACCTGTACCTCTCTGAGGTGACTCGTCCTATACTAGCGGCCTGGGATAGGGTGGCGGTGTCTAGAGGGCTTACGTCGTTCCCATCCCCGATTACGCCTATAGCACAAAACCCTGACTTTACGCCGGGGCTTGAACCCGGGAGGTTTCACCACTGGACCAAGGAAGCTTGCCGCTCCATAGGCCACTTTTTTGATCTTTCGGGACTCCGCTCTTTTTCTGCTCTACGGAAAGACCATGATCTCCCGGAAACGGAGCGGTACAACTACCTTCAGATCAGACATTGGGTTCTCCACAGCAGAGAGACTACTGACTTCATTTGAGAAGTGGTTTCTTACGTGACATAGTGACGCACACTTGACTTCGGACTTATACCAATTTACCAGATGCACCTTGGACTCTGGGAAGACCCCCGGCCAATGACGATGGGAGGGGGAGCTGGGTAGGACCCTTACGCAGAAAGAATGGACTGATATTTATTACAGGGCCCGTCGCACGGCACACAATGTGGCCTCCGTTGAGGCGGCCACCAAAGTGGCTACTTACTGGTACTTAACTCCCGTTAGACTTCATAGAGGCAATCCTGCTCGAAGCCCGCAGTGCTGGCGAGCTTGTGGTTCACTGGGCACTCTCACCCACCTGCTGTGGGAGTGTCCCTCCCTGGAGGCCTATTGGCAACAGATCCTCGATGAGGTAGACTCTCACTTTGACACCCAGATCCCCAGGTTCCCAGCCTACGTTCTCCTGGGCCTCCCTAACGCCCTTACCTTTCCTCTTAAGTCCCGAAGGGGTAAACAGATGGCGCTTGCCCTGGGTGCGGCGGTTCAAAACCTCCTGACTCACTGGGGCACCAAGACAGTTCCTACCCACCTGGGATGGCTTCATAGGTTGTGGGCCATTCTGGGAATGGAAAAGATCTCTCTCTCTTTGACTCACCCGGGGGCTTCATTTCATGAGCTATGGGCACCCTTTCTCACGCTATTGACCTCTGAATTCACCGAACTCACCTGCCCTAAATATCTACGCCTACTGAGACTTGCGGACCGCCCCAGGCCGCCTGCCCCAAGTTCTGATAATACCTAGCATACTGTGTACAGATCGTGTTCAGAGTGTCTTCAATGTTCCCACTTCATAGAGATGTGTACTTGCTCGAGGAGGAGGGGGAGGGAGGGAGGGGGATGTTTTTCCTTTTGTTATCTCTTCTTTTTTCTTTTCTTTTCTACTCTACCTCTGACTGGCCGAACATTGCAATACGATTGCCGAGTTGCACCCCGATGACCATAGAGCAAGCTGGCTTGTTCGTTCCTTTCTCTGTGTTTGAAATCAATAAAAGAAATGTAAGCAAAAAAAAAAAATTTGTGTAAAAAAATAAAGCACTGCGAACATCCATCCACTCGAGCTCTGTTGCTTAGGTAGTTCCCATATGGTTGCTGCAATTGTTTTTGTGCAAACAGCAGGTTCACTGTAATTGTTTACAATGAACAGAGCACAATTAATTACGAGATGTTGTGTAATAGAGTATTTTTGGAACTTGACATAGCAAGACTAAAGTAAAATTGACAAAATTAAGCTAATTACGCCAATGTAACACAAATTTCACCCAGGGCTAGTAAACGGTTCTCAGATTAAATGGTACATACACCTAAATATGAATTGGTGAGGAACAAGACAACAGAGTGAACATTTTATCCTTGCATGTTTTAATGATTTCGACACAACGGTTAAAATCTGTTCTGAGTAGACCGTTTAAAGCCCTACAAGTAGTCCAATGTTTTCCCAAGACATGACTGAACAGGATAGTGCTTCTGCTATGAAGGAACGGTGACAAATATACACCCGAATTCGATTCCCTAATATGTTTGCTTGATATCGATGTGGACCTTTTCTCTGCTATGCAATAGCTGTTTTGCATAAATGGATGAAGAACAAGAAAATAATGGCCTTGCTCATAGACGCTCTAGGAAGGGCCTTTGCACCAAAGATCTGGTCTTTGTTCTCAAGGAGAAATGTGGTTTTCAGAAACGTAAGACATTATACTTTTCAATTATAGATTATTGTTTTGAGTTCAATATATAGATGCGTTATTATCCTTACGTCCTATGTCCTCGTCACAGTTAATTACTCGTGAGGTAAACCCACCTCATTGACAGGACCAAAACCAGGAAGTAGGAGTGGAATTGCACTAATCCCACCCAGTTAGGGAGGTATAAGACATGGCCAAACCACTTCCAACCTGTTTTTTACTTGTCTCAAGGACCGAGACGGGGAAGTAGGATGTGGGTTTAAGCGCCGCATCGGTAGAAGATGATGGGCTTCGGTTATGTCTCTCTCTACCTACTGAGGGAGCAACTAGAAGGTACAGAGGAGGGGGTAGCTCCACCTGGACTTTCTCCATTGGGCCAACTTCGCATCCTCCAGGGTGTGAGGCTGAGATCCAAGGATATTTGACAGCGCTCACCTGGAGGTCCGGTAGGGCTGTTCCTCAGCGATTCTTGTAGCAGCAGGTTTCTTGTGCCCAGCGGCTGCATTGTGTTGCCATTTTTATTTCGTTCTCAGCATCGCGCTGAAGAGGCATGCGCAAAGGGAGTACTGAACTGGCTTGGAACATGCTCGTGGTTTTGGTCAGCCGGCGCTCCTTTGACATTTAAGGGAAGCTCTATCTGCAGGGAAGGTGTGGTGTTACCTGCTACATGGTGATTTCTGCTTTTCAAGCCTGTGATGTGTGTACTGTTACTATGGTTAAACACCTTAAGAGGAGTAGACACCTAGCCTCTTCTACCAGCAGTGATTTCTCTTCTAGATCCAGGCCTCCTCCCCAGAAGCACTCCAGGAGGGCAAGGTCTCCTCAGGGTGATGATGCACTTGGAGAGAAAGTTAAAAGAAGACTGTTAAAGACCTTGGGGGAACTGAAGAACAGTTCCAAAAAGCTGAATAAGCCCAGAACAGAGTCCTCTCTGTCAGGGTCAGACAAGGGTAAGGAAAGATGTATCTTCTCTGTCAGAACTTAAGGGCAAATATATCGACAGAGACTTAGGGGCCTATTAGGATGACGGGCGGACTTTCGTCCGCCCGCCACCCTAGTGGTGCTGGGACCGGCCACCAGTGGTGCGGCGGTCCACCACAGGCGATTAGGATGCCACCGCCACTGTGGCTCACAGCACCGCCCGCCACAATGCTGGGAATGCACTGTGTGCATCGTCATGCACAAGGTGACAGGCACCGCATGTGCAGCCCCCAACCCCCAATACCCTGGGGGCCCGCAACGGGCCCCCGACAGCAAACTCCGCATGGGTTTCCATGGCGGGGTCTCCACCATGGAAAGCCCTGCACCGCTGCCCATGATAATATGGATGGCGGTGTCTAGCAGACACCGCCACCATATCCAGCCCCTTTTCCGCCCGGTCGACTGGTCGACCGGCAGAAAACCGGTAGACGGTCTTGCCGTCCGCCTGGGTCCCCACCGCCATACTAATATGGCGGTGGGGAAATGTTAGGCGGGCGGTGGGAAATAGCGGGCGGCTCGCCACCGCCATACGGGCGGTGGCGATCCGCCCGCTATCCTAATGACCCCCTTATTACCTGAGATCCTGTCCAGAATGCGTTCCAATATGGGGGTTCCTTATGTAGAATTACCTTCCACTTCTACAGAACCAGTTTTGCAGCATTTTATCATTTCCCAGACTCCTTCTCTTCCTATTCATCAACATGAGAATGGAAAGATCTAGACAGGATGGTAGTCCCGAAGTTTCTGACAAAGCTTTACCCTCTAGAGGATGCTGACAAAAAGATTCCAGACTCTGGGGTCGATTCCGATTCGGGCCGGAAAAAGCACCGACCGACTCGGATCCGGAAATTATACCGACCGACACGTACCTGTGGCGCCCGACACGCCAAGTACGATGCAAGGCGTGCAAAATCCGACCGACACGTACCGAACCCAAGTCGAACGACCGAGCCGCACGGAAAACAGCAATCCGGTCGGAAAAACACGCGAATCCAACCGACCGACACGCACCCGGAACAAATCCGACCGAAACGTACACGCGAACTCCAAACCGCAAAGTACGATGCAAGGCGCGAAAACCACGAGCGAGTCGGACGGAGGACAAGCCGTACGACCGACACGCATACAAAACCGAGCCGAAGTAACACAAAACACCGCAACCGACGCGTACGCAGCATAGAAAACTGCACAAACACAGCGTGAACGAAACGGGAGAAGACCGTACGAGACAAATGCAGGGTCCGACTCGGTCACAAGAACGTTTCCAACATGCACAGACAGTACAAAGGAAAAATCACACAAAAAAGGCCAAACAAGCAATTACTAAGCCAATAAATACTGGGGGTGGGGACAGAGAACAAAGACACACCCACAACTCCACCCATATAAAGGACACAAATCACAACCATGATCCTTTGCAAATGCCATTCCACTGCCAGCACCCAAGAGAAAGCAACCACACACCCACAGCTCATCCCTCACACAAGCCACACACCATCAGCACACCAACAAATACCTACCTCACATACACCCAGCAAAACACACACCCTCACCTGCACACCAACACACACATCACTCACCATCACCACCCATCACCATGCCCCCCAAGAAGAATCCAAAGTTCCTAGATTGTGAATTGGAAGTCATGGTAGACGAGATCCTCAGGGTAGAGCCACAGCTGTTTGGCACACTGGTCCAACAGACCCCCATCTCCCAGAAAACCAAGATGTGGGAGAGGATCATCAACAGGGTGAACGCACAATCACCATGTCGGCGCACAAAGAGCGACATCCAGAACAGGTGGTATGACGTGCGCAGGAGGGTACGGGACCTGCTCAAGAAAGACTACATCAACAGCCAATACACCGCCAGTGGCCCTCCTGCCAAGCCAATATACCTCAGGCCCTGGGAGGAGAAGGTGCAGGCCATCCTTCCGCCAGTGAGCATATATGGACTAGAGGACATCCCAGAGCCTGGTGAGTACACAACAAATGTACACAATATACTGCCACAAAACACACACACATCACTGTCAAGGGGAGAGTCAAACCATGCACTCATAGCAATTACACAGCAACCAGAACAGAATCATCCCAAAATGAGTATGTCAGTCAGATAAACACAACACATGCCATCAAAAAGTCACATCCAACTGTGCCATCACATGTACAAACACAACTACAACTACAGCTAGGCAGTGGCACAAATAGAACTAACAAAACACATCCAGACATGTAGCCACCACAACAACACCAACACACAGTGAAGACCACTCAAAGGAAGGAATTCTGTGTATGCTGGCCAAGTCAGTGTAGCCAATAGCATCATGGGAGTCGCAGTCACACATATTGCCCCCCACAACTGTCCCATCAACACCACCATGAACCATGCGCACATCACAGGGAGTGGAGAAGGACTCACAAGATGGCTGACACTGGCTACTGCTGTGGGAGCACAAGGCCCTGCTGGCAACTGTGCACCAACAAACAGCAGGACACCACTGACTGACATCCTGAGAGACAACTTCCACTCCCTGCAATGCAAGCACGTACCATGGTGGGATATCTGGCTGGCTGGGTGGGAAGGAGGACTTGCAGCACTGACCATAGTCACAAGCACCTCCCCTCACACCCCCTCAACACAAACTCCACAGAACCCACCTGGTAGAATGCAATGCCCCCATCCTAACACAAGATCCCACAAAGAACCACCACCCTGGGTTATGTTGTGTGAAGCACAGGGACACTCTTGGGACTCTTAGCCAAACAACTGCCAGGACAACACTCCCAGCCATCCTGTCAGCACAGCCAGCCCACCCCACAGGGAAGCAGAGTCAAAAGGAAGGAAGCATGGGCATGCTGGGAAGGGGGTGTAGGCAATAGCATGATGGGAGTCGTAGTCACAGCTCTACATCCCCCACCACATGGCCCAGCAAGCTCACACTCACGCATGCACATCCCACAGAGAGTGGAAAGGCCCATCAAAGATGTCTGACACTGTTGCTGTGTCGTGGGGAGCACAAGGGCATGCTGGGAACTGCACACCAACCAACAGCAGGACACCACTGTCAGCCATCTTGCCATTGCTCTCACACCCACACACACTGAACTCCCCACAAAAGCAAGTAAGTATGGGAATGCTGGGAAGTGGGGTGGAGGCAATAGCATGATGGGAGTCATAGTCACAGAAATAGCTCACCCCCACAACTGTCCCATCAACACCACCCTGAACCATGCTCACATCACAGGGAGTGGAGAAGGACTCACAAGATGGCTGACACTGGCAACTGCTGTGGGGAGCACAAGGCCCTGCTGGCAACTGTGCACCAACAAACAGCAGGACACCACTGACTGACATCCTGAGAGACAACTTCCACTCCCTGCAATGCAAGCACGTTCCATGGTGGGATATCTGGCTGGCTGGGTGGGAAGGAGGACTTGCAGCACTGACCATAGTCACAAGCACCTCCCCTCACACACCCCCAACACAAACTCCACAGAACCCACATGGTAGAATGCAATGCCCCCCATCCTAACACAAGATCCCACAAAGAACCACCACCCTGGGTTATGTTGTGTGAAGCACAGGGACACTCTTGGGACTCTTAGCCAAACAACTGCCAGGACAACACTCCCAGCCATTCTGTCAGCACAGCCAGCCCAACCCACAGGGAAGCAGAATCAAAAGGAAGGAAGCATGGGCATGCTGGGAAGGGGGTGGAGGCAATAGCATGATGGGAGTCGTAGTCACTGATATTGGTCACCCCCACAACTGTCCCATCAACACCACCCTGAACCATGCTCACATCACAGGGAGTGGAGAAGGACTCACAAGATGGCTGACACTGGCTACTGCTGTGGGGAGCACAAGGCCCTGCTGGCAACTGTGCACCAACAAACAGCAGGACACCACTGACTGACATCCTGAGAGACAACTTCCACTCCCTGCAATGCAAGCACGTTCCATGGTGGGATAACTGGCTGGCTGGGTGGGTGGGAAGGAGGACTTGCAGCACTGACCATAGTCACAAGCACCTCCCCTCACACACTCCCCAACACAAACTCCACAGAACCCACCTGGTAGAATGCAATGCCCCCCATCCTAACACAAGATCCCACAAAGAACCACCACCCTGGGTTATGTTGTGTGAAGCACAGGGACACTCTTGGGACTTTTAGCCAAACAACTGCCAGGACAACACTCCCAGCCATCCTGTCAGCACAGCCAGCCCACCCCTCAGGGAAGCAGAGTCAAAAGGAAGGAAGCATGGGCATGCTGGGAAGGGGGTGGAGGCAATAGCATGATGGGAGTCGTAGTCACTGATATTGGTCACCCCCACAACTGTCCCATCAACACCACCCTGAACCATGCTCACATCACAGGAAGTGGAGAAGGACTCACAAGATGGCTGACACTGGCTACTGCTGTGGGGAGCACAAGGCCCTGCTGGCAACTGTGCACCAACAAACAGCAGGACACCACTGACTGACATCCTGAGAGACAACTTCCACTCCCTGCAATGCAAGCACGTTCCATGGTGGGATATCTGGCTGGCTGGGTGGGAAGGAGGACTTGCAGCACTGACCATAGTCACAATCACCTCCCCTCACACACCCCCCAACACAAACTCCACAGAACCCACCTGGTAGAATGCAATGCCCCCATCCCAACACAAGATCCCACAAAGAACCACCACCCTGGGTTATGTTGTGTGAAGCACAGGGACACTCTTGGGACTCTTAGCCAAACAACTGCCAGGACAACACTCCCAGACATCCTGTCAGCACAGCCAGCCCACCCCACAGGGAAGCAGAATCAAAAGGAAGGAAGCATGGGCATGCTGGGAAGGGGGTGGAGGCAATAGCATGATGGGAGTCGTAGTCACTGATATTGGTCACCCCCACAACTGTCCCATCAACACCACCCTGAACCATGCTCACATCACAGGAAGTGGAGAAGGACTCACAAGATGGCTGACACTGGCTACTGCTGTGGGGAGCCCAAGGCCCTGCTGGCAACTGTGCACCAACAAACAGCAGGACACCACTGACTGACATCCTGAGAGACAACTTCCACTCCCTGCAATGCAAGCACGTTCCATGGTGGGATAACTGGCTGGCTGGGTGGGTGGGAAGGAGGACTTGCAGCACTGACCATAGTCACAAGCACCTCCCCTCACACACTCCCCAACACAAACTCCACAGAACCCACCTGGTAGAATGCAATGCCCCCATCCTAACACAAGATCCCACAAAGAACCACCACCCTGGGTTATGTTGTGTGAAGCACAGGGACACTCTTGGGACTTTTAGCCAAACAACTGCCAGGACAACACTCCCAGCCATCCTGTCAGCACAGCCAGCCCACCCCACAGGGAAGCAGAGTCAAAGGAAGGAAGCATGGGCATGCTGGGAAGGGGGGTGGAGGTAATAGCATGATGGGAGTCATAGTCACTGATATTGGTCACCCCCACAACTGTCCCATCAACACCACCCTGAACCATGCTCACATCACAGGAAGTGGAGAAGGACTCACAAGATGGCTGACACTGGCTACTGCTGTGGGGAGCACAAGGCCCTGCTGGCAACTGTGCACCAACAAACAGCAGGACACCACTGACTGACATCCTGAGAGACAACTTCCACTCCCTGCAATGCAAGCACAGTCCATGGTGGGATAACTGACTGGCTGGGTGGGTGGGAAGGAGGGCCGGCTGTCAACCAAACACAATCAATGCAGACCATGTTCACACCCCAAAAAATACATAGAAATGCCCAAATAATGCAGGGCAATGTGCCACACCAATATCAACCCCTGACTGTGACGACTTAGGACAATGCAATGTACAGGCCCGCACCCAGAGGCACAGTCACAACTGTCATGTGTGTCAACCATTGATGCCTGCAGAAACATAACATACATTGTGTGTGTCTCCCAAAAACAGGTGATGATGGGGACACAGGCTCAAGAGGATGCTGAGCTCACTGGCGTCGTACAGCCTCTGCCCTCCTCGGACGAAGAAGACCAACCTGGCACATCCGGTGCAAGTCTACATGCAGCACCAGCAGGACCACCAGCTGCAGCACCAGCAGGACCACCAGCTGCACCCCCTGCACCCACCCCTCCAACGACTGTCACCACAAATACCATCCCTGCCGACATGGACAGAACAAGGAGCAACACCAGCACAGGGACCCTGGACCAACCTGGGGCCATGGACACCACCACCACCACCAACCCCCAAGGAGGACCAGGGTCATCTGTGCGTGCCACTGCACGCACTGCACATGTCAGCAGGGGTGGTGGGAGGGGTGGGAGACAGAGGTCGCTGCTTGCAGAGGTTGCTGGTGTGCATGATGACCCACAACTGGTATGTGAGAAGTTGGCCTGGTATATGCTGTTCACTAATTAAAGTGGACACCTTGCACCAGGGCAAATCGACTCTTATGGTAGATAGGTTTAAGACAACCTTTAAAGAAAGCTATCCTAGTGGTAGCTGTGGAGAGCAGCCTTCAGGCTAAGTCTCGGAGGAATGTAAAGCAGCTTGTTTTACCATACAATCTCTTGAATCACCAAATGAAAAGACACCACACAGGTATATATATCAAATATATATGTATTTATTTCTAAATAACTCTCTACTAATCTCTTTATGAGATTAGAAGACAAACATATGCACAAATCAACGTTTCACAATAAGTTAAGCACAAAATATGGCTGGGGCCCTAGGGGCGTACCAGACTATATACTAAGTAAGAGACTTAGGGACAACGACTTGCAGGGAGACAAGGCCTAGGGCCTTCAGAAGTGCTGGGGCTTCACAAAACCACCCAAGGCAGGTAAGTAAAGGACCCACGGGGGACGCGTGCAGTGTGGATACACAGGCGCGGATCGCCGTTAACTTCAATGGGGCAAGTCGCGGTTGGAAATAAAGAGTTTTAGGATACTTCGGGAGAACCTACAAGCAAGTCACTTACAGGGTAAGTAGTTCTAGGGCCCACACCCACAGGAGCACCGTAGTGCTGGAGTTACCTCACCCAGGGAAGCCGGGTGCATAGGTGTCCTTTGGTGTCGGGTCGCGGCGTCGTTTTCAATGGCGAACAAAGAAGACTTGCTGCTTGCGGGAGCTGAGGAAGTGTCCGGTGGAATCCAAGCCTGGATTCTGAAGAAGGATGACCTGAAAGCAGAGGGGACAGTGTTCAAAGTCACTTGGCAGTGACCCGGGGCAAGGAAGATGGATGCCCACCGTCGTCGGTTGATTCAGGTCGGTTGTGGGTGCCTTGACTCTTCAGCCACGTGGTCCAGGAGGTGTCGACGACAACCAGGAGCTGGATTCGGTGGGTCCCTCGACGTCTGCAGCTGACTGCGGTGTCGGCAACTCGATTGGAGCCAACAAGCCTTGACAGCAGCAAGTCTCGGGGAGATGAAGAAAAGTTGATGGCGCAGACCAGCAAGGTCTGTGGAACTCACCCAGCGAAGGTAAGTCAGGGCAGGCCTGGAGCAACCAGGGGAGCCCTTTGGTTTCTTTAAGAAGTCTTCTGGGGACCCACAAGCCAGCAGGCAAGGGATCGCGAAGACACCTCGGGCGGAATCACTCAACAGGGGCCCACGGTCACTCGGGATGGTGTAGGCCTCTGATCTTCGGAGGGATTCCTGCTGGAGGTCGGGACCACACGTGGTCTAAAGCACAGGTTCGTAGAACGTTGTAAAGGGGTTGCACTCGACAATAGTGCACGGTACCCAGGGGTCGCGGTTCCTCATTACTCGTGGGGTCCACTTGCCTCAGCTTCGCTGGGGACTCACGATGGCCTGGGAGAGGTCAGGAAATCTACTTCCTGGGCTGCAGGGACTTCGGACTCCAGCGGGAGCGGCGTAGTTTGCGACCGTCGTTGTCGTTTTTGGTGCCTGCCAAGCAGGGGAGTCACTCCTTGACTCCAAGGGAGATTCTTCTGTCTTCCAAAGGTAGTGGAACATCGAAGGGCCAGGATTCTTCTGTAGAGTGTCATCCAGGGGTTATCTGCTTTGCAATGGCAAGGTTCCCCCTCTTATACTAAAAAGAGGGGATGGACTAGCTCTATGACCCCACCTATGGGAGGGTCAAGGAAGGGGGTGGCTACACCCACTTCCCTTTGTCCAGTTTCGCGCCAGAGCAGGGGCAGGTAGCCCCTGAGCTGGTTTGAACTGGCATATGCACAGAGGAGCCTTTGCTCCCCCAGTGCAGGACTTCAAAGCACTCTAAGAGTGCACCCACCCAGCCCCAATACACATTATCCTGTCTGGGGAGGTGGTCACACCTCCCTGCAACAGGAAACCTATTGTCCAGGCCTCCCTGCCGGAGTTTCGTCCAGCAGCAGGAGGCCAGACTTGTGTCTGTGGCAGCAGCATCCATTTTGTGATGCCAGGGCTTCAGAAAGAAGTTACCGGGTAAGCCAGAGTTAACATGTCTTTCCCTCTAGAAGGGTGGAATGCTACCCCCGCCGCCAGGATTGGCGGGGGGTAGTATTCCAAGATGTTTGACACCAAACACGACATGTTTAGGTGCAGCCATTCCAAAGTTAGCATTTTACCGCGCGGATATAATGCGCTTAAGAGTATATGGTCAGGCTGCACTACAAACAGCATCAGAGATGGTCTCCGAACGCTGCAGAGGGGCCCTGCTCATGCAGGGGCACCCTCTCACATAGGAACCATACACTCTGCCTTTAGGATTGATAAGGCCTGCCTTAGGAGTGACTTATAGGTTTATATGTGTGTATGTATTTAGTGATATAGGTAACCTATATCACAGTAAGGGGTGCATGCACCACCCTACCCAGGCTGCAGTAGCAGACCTGTGGTGTCAGTTTGGACGGCCTTCCAGGGGTGGCATAATACATGCTGCAGCCCCTGGTAGGCCTCTGAGGTACCTATGCCCTTGGTACATAGTATACCATATACTAGGGACTTATAAGGGCACTCCAGATTCCAATCAGAGATGTGCCTAAGGCACATGGAAACCTTTTACAGAGAAAGCAGATAGACTGGGGCCCTGAATAGCAGGATCCCAGTCCAACTAAGTCATAAACCAGCAAAACACCATAAAAAAGTGGGGGCAACCATATAGTCAGATTCCACCTTCCTACATAACCCCCCAAACGAAAGGAGATAAGGCTAACCTTGGCCAGTTGAGCCTTCATTGACTAAGTGGTCATATAAGGAAGCACCTGCACTAGCATGGTTGCCCCCTGTCTTATGGTCCACTAAGCAATCCCTCACCCTAAGGGTATGAGAGGGTCTCCACCATGGGGAATCACTACCTGTGGTGTGCTTAGGTAAAGTACAAGGCTGGTGAGGTGTCTGAGTAGGGAAGTGAGGCCCTAGGAATGTTGGCCTCAGCTTCCTCAGATCACTGGTCACCATGTATGCCTGTCTTTCCATGACTGAGTTGCACTTTGCTCTAACGGTCAACCTTTGGCTGCCTACAGCTGTGGGTTGGGTCCCTTTGGATGGACTACTGGAGGGACATGGCAGGTTTGGAACCTTCTGGTCCCAGGTTTGCCCTTGCCTACCAGAGTCCTTCTGGGGAGGTCCCTACATAAAGGTATGGGGGATCCCTCAGTGTGTAGAGGAATTTTCACCTGGCTAGGGCTACTAGACTGGGTGCCCCTAATCTGCTGATGGGGGCTTCCTCTGGACAGGGGGCCCTGGGGGTCCACTGACCTCCCTGACCTCTGCAGCCCTGGGCTGACTGAGGCAGGGTAGAGAGGGGCAGGTTACCTGCTCCAGACGGGGTACCACCTTGGAAGGGTCCTCTGCCATCAGGGGTGTGGCCAGGCCAGGCCTGACTACCTCTGTGGCAGTTCCTTCACTAGGGGTAGGGTCAGTTCCCTGAGGAGGCTGACCCTTACCTACTGTCTGGGGGAAGAAGACTTTTCTTCAACCCTTGTGCTCTCTTTTGGGGAGAGTGGGCCATTCTTTCAGGCTCCATCTCTCCAAATTCTTGGGCTGGGGCTGTGGCCATCACAGCCCCACTAACCTTTACAGGGACGCCCAACATCCTAAGATGGGTTTGGTGTTCCACTTCAGCCCAGGCTGAAATTTCCAGATCATTGCCCATCAGGCAATCTACAGGTAGGGTTGGGGACACTGCCACTCTTTTGGGCCTGTGACCCCCTCCCAGCTGAGATTGACTATGGCCATGGGGTGATCTGTTCTGACACCATCAATGTTGGTCACCTGGTATTTAAACTCAGGTAAAAGCTGGTGAGGGGGACTAGTTTCCCTGCCACCATGGTGACACTAGCCCCTGTGTCCCTAAATGCCACAGCTTTCTGACCATTAATTATTGGCTCCAATCTGTACCTGCCCAATGCTATGGGACCCATGGTAAAGGTGGCAAATCCTATACCACCATCAGAGTCAGAGGAGTCTGTTGAGGGGTCCCTGCCTAAACTAGGGCCCACCTCTGTTCCTCTTGCAAAAGCACTTAACTTTTTGGGTGCACTACTCCCAACTGGAGGATTACTACTGGTAGTACCAGGAGGGGTGGTAGTAGTTGTGGGAGGAACATTTTCTTTATTGCCAATCCTGGGGCAACTGGGATCAGTTTTCCAGTGCCCAGGCTTTTTACAGACATGGCAATAGGGTTTCTTTTCAGGAGAGGAAGGAGTTTGGGACCCACCCCCAGGAGAGGAATTTTGGGGCCCTGTAGGGGACTTATCCTTAGATTTATCCCCACCTTTCTCTTGGGACTTAGTAGAATCTTTCTTCTGGTCACCACCCTGATTTCTAGTTTTTACTCTGGTTCTGACCCACTTGTCTGCCTTCTTTCCCAATTCTTGGGGAGAGGTCAGATCAGAGTCCACCAGATACTGGTGCAAAAGCTGGTTTTGACAATTATTAAGGATCTGCTCCCTCATAATCAAATTGTACAATCCTAAAAAGTCCTGCACTTTGTTGCCATGTATCCAACCTTCCAGAGCCTTTGTAGCACAATCTACAAAATCAACCCAGTCTTGAGTCTGAGCTTTTTGGGTGTCTCTGAACTTCAACCTATACTGTTCAGTGGTTAGGCCAAACCCATCTATCAGAGCACTCTTCAAGACTGTGTAATTGTCAGCATCCTCTTCTCTTACAGTGAGGAGCTTGTCTCTACCTTTGTCTGCAAAGGAGAGCCACAAGATTGCTGCCCACTGCCTCTGGGGGACCTTCTGAACTTTACAGGCCCTCTCCAGTGCAGTTATCCATTTGTGGATGTCATCCCCACTCTGGTAGGGAGGGACAATCTTGTTTAGGTTTCTATGGTCATAAGACCTGTCCCTATCTCTAGGGCTATTGCTGCCACCATGGGACTCTAGTCCCAACTTTCTTCTCTCCCTGAGGAGATCTAGGGATTCCCTATCTAAAGCCAGTTGCTTTTTTCTGATTTCCAGCTGAGTTTCCTCATACCGGACCAGCCTGGCTCTCCTCTCATGAGAGGATTCCCTCCTGTGAGAGGAGACAGAGCTCCCTATAGAGGTGCCACAGTGGTTAGACTCCTGAGAAGGAGATCTAGACTTCCTGGGCACACTCT
This sequence comes from Calotriton arnoldi, assembly GCA_963921515.1. Taxonomy (NCBI): domain Eukaryota; kingdom Metazoa; phylum Chordata; class Amphibia; order Caudata; family Salamandridae; genus Calotriton; species Calotriton arnoldi. The sequence continues at coordinate 2,120,218 of CAWUFW010001750.1, read as the reverse complement.
TAATCCTTCCTGGGGGGACAAAGAGGGCATCATTTTGATCATCCTCATCATCATCCACAGGAGGGATTGGGTTTTCCAGGTCAGGGTCATTGTCACCCTCCTGGCCAGTTTCAGAGGGGGGCTGGGGGTATTGGTACCCCTGGCCTCCTCCTCTTCTTCTGCCCCACCCTCAGCTCCTACCCCTTCAGTCCCTACAGGCTTACTAAGGTCATAAGCCACCAACAACTCCTTGAGGTGTTGGGTGGTGGGGCTTTGGCCTGTCCTTATTTTTCTCAAGTTGCATAAAGCTCTCAATTCCAAGAATGGGAGTGTATCATACTTGGAGGGTGGAAGCTCAATGGCTTCCTGCAAGGATTCTTTGGATCCTCCCCTTAAAGACATTCTAGTGTTGTGCAGTGTTGTACTACCTACACTAGTTTGTGGCCTACTGATCCTAGCTTGAGCTGTGGAAAGGGTGTGCTATCCCTTGGCACCCAGCTCTAAGTTCAGTAGAACTTATTGATACTAAGCTTGACTTTATATGTACCTTGAGTACCTATAATGGTTTTCAGTTAGTAATTCAAATAGAGATTTTCTGGTAAAACAATGGCAAGCTGGAATCCCACACGCTGCCCACCAATGTGAGAAGTTGGCCTGGTATATGCTGTTCACTAATTAAAGTGGACACCTTGCACCAGGTCAAATCGACTCTTATGGTAGATAGGTTTAAGACAACCTTTTAAAGAAAGCTATCCTAGTGGTAGCTGTGGAGAGCAGCCTTCAGGCTAAGTCTCGGAGGAATGTAAAGCAGCTTGTTTTACCATACAATCTCTTGAATCACCAAATGAAAAGACACCACACAGGTATATATATCAAATATATATGTATTTATTTCTAAATAACTCTCTACTAATCTCTTTATGAGATTAGAAGACAAACATATGCACAAATCAACGTTTCACAATAAGTTAAGCACAAAATATGGCTGGGGCCCTAGGGGCGTACCAGACCATATACTAAGTAAGAGACTTAGGGACAACGACTTGCAGGGAGACAAGGCCTAGGGCCTTCAGAAGTGCTGGGGCCTCACAAAACCACCCAAGGCAGGTAAGTAAAGGACCCACGGGGGACGCGTGCAGTGTGGATACACAGGCGCGGATCGCCGTTAACTTCAATGGGGCAAGTCGCGGTTGGAAATAAAGAGTTTTAGGATACTTCGGGAGAACCTACAAGCAAGTCACTTACAGGGTAAGTAGTTCTAGGGCCCACACCCACAGGAGCACCGTAGTGCTGGAGTTACCTCACCCAGGGAAGCCGGGTGCATAGGTGTCCTTTGGTGTCGGGTCGCGGCGTCGTTTTCAATGGCGAACAAAGAAGACTTGCTGCTTGCGGGAGCTGAAGAAGTGTCCGGTGGAATCCAAGCCTGGATTCTGAAGAAGGATGACCTGAAAGCAGAGGGGACAGTGTTCAAAGTCACTTGGCAGTGACCCGGGGCAAGGAAGATGGATGCCCACCGTCGTCGGTTGATTCAGGTCGGTTGTGGGTGCCTTGACTCTTCAGCCACGTGGTCCAGGAGGTGTCGACGATGACCAGGAGCTGGATTCGGTGGGTGCCTCGACGTCTGCAGCTGACTACGGTGTCGGCAACTCGATTGGAGCCAACAAGCCTTGGCAGCAGCAAGTCTCGGGGAGATGAAGAAAAGTCAATGGCGCAGACCAGCAAGGTCTGTGGAACTCACCCAGCGAGGGTAAGTCAGGGCAGGCCTGGAGCAACCAGGGGAGCCCTTTGGTTTCTTTAAGAAGTCTTCTGGGGACCCACAAGCCAGCGGGCAAGGGATCGCGAAGACACCTCAGGCGGAATCACTTAACAGGGGCCCACGGTCACTCGGGACGGTGTAGGCCTCTGATCTTCGGAGGGATTCCTGCTGGAGGTCGGGACCACACGTGGTCCAAAGCACAGGTTCATAGAACGTTGTGAAGGGGTTGCACTTGACAATAGTGCACGGTACCCAGGGGTCGCGGTTCCTCGTTACTCGTGGGGTCCACTTGCCTCAGCTTTGCTGGGGACTCACGATGGCCTGGGAGAGGTCAGGAAATCCACTTCCTGGGCTGCAGGTACTTCGGACTCCGGCGGGAGCGGCGTAGTTTGCGACCGTCGTTGTCGTTTTTGGTGCCTGCCAAGCAGGGGAGTCACTCCTTGACTCCAAGGGAGATTCTTCTGTCTTCCAAAGGTAGTGGAATGTCGAAGGGCCAGGATTCTTCTGTAGAGCGTCGTCCAGGGGTTATCTGCTTTGCAATGGCAAGGTTCCCCCTCTTATACTAAAAAGAGGGGATGGACTAGCTCTATGACCCCACCTATGGGAGGGTCAAGGGAAGGGGGTGGCTACACCCACTTCCCTTTGTCCAGTTTCGCGCCAGAGCAGGGGCAGGTAGCCCCTGAGCTGGTTTGAACTGGCATATGCACAGAGGAGCCTTTTGCTCCCCCAGTGCAGGACTTCAAAGCACTCTAAGAGTGCACCCACCCAGCCCCAATACACATTATCCTGTCTGGGGAGGTGGTCACACCTCCCTGCAACAGGAAACCTATTGTCCAGGCCTCCCCTGCCGGAGTTTCGTCCAGCAGCAGGAGGGCAGACTTGTGTCTGTGGCAGCAGCATCCATTTTGTGATGCCAGGGCTTCAGAAAGAAGTTACCGGGTAAGCCAGAGTTAACATGTCTTTCCCTCTAGAAGGGTGGAATGCTACCCCCGCCGCCAGGATTGGCGGGGGGGTAGTATTCCAAGATGTTTGACACCAAACACGACATGTTTAGGTGCAGCCATTCCAAAGTTAGCATTTTACCGCGCGGATATAATGCGCTTAAGAGTATATGGTCAGGCTGCACTACAAACAGCATCAGAGATGGTCTCCGAACGCTGCAGAGGGGCCCTGCTCATGCAGGGGCACCCTCTCACATAGGAACCATGCACTCTGCCTTTAGGATTGATAAGGCCTGCCTTAGGAGTGACTTATAGGTTTATATGTGTGTATGTATTTAGTGATATAGGTAACCTATATCACAGTAAGGGGTGCATGCACCACCCTACCCAGGCTGCAGTAGCAGACCTGTGGTGTCAGTTTGGATGGCCTTCCAGGGGTGGCATAATACATGCTGCAGCCCCTGGTAGGCCTCTGAGGTACCTATGCCCTTGGTACATAGTATACCATATACTAGGGACTTATAAGGGCACTCCAGATTCCAATCAGAGATGTGCCTAAGGCACATGGAAACCTTTTTACAGAGAAAGCAGATAGACTGGGGCCCTGAATAGCAGGATCCCAGTCCAACTAAGTCATAAACCAGCAAAACACCATAAAAAAAGTGGGGGCAACCATATAGTCAGATTCCACCTTCCTACATGGTACGCATAGCTGATGCGTACCAGTCCAGCACCGGAGACCTCAGCCAGGTAGTGGGGCTCCTCAGAGACATGAAACAGCAGCAGGCTGCCCATCATGCCCGCTTGGACTCTCACATGTCCCACGTGGAGTCACACATGTCCCGCGTGGACTCACACATGTCCCGCGTGGAGTCCAAGTGGGATGCACTGCATGAGATGACGGCGGTGCACAGGGACATTTTACAATGCCTCCGCCAGATGAACAGCAACCAGTCCACACCTCCCTGTGTGCCAACAACATCTGGTGCCGAACAAACTGCAACTGCCACAGGGAGGGAGGATGACTCTGGCGGAGAGTCCCCTGCACCGCAGCAGCCTGTACTTGAGGGGCCCCCCAAGAAGAGGGGTCGTCCGAGGAGGGGCAAGTGAGAGGCCGATGGCCAAGCGCAACTCCCAGGAAGCCTGAACCTGTTCTGGATGTTCACCTTTGTGCACAGACTGTTCACCCTGTTGACGGCAACACTACTCCCACACATTGCATGGGGAGTACAAGTTGGACCAATGTGTCAGACAACTGTGGCCCCGATACTGGGGATTCTGTCTACCAGGACTTTCAATTCACCTAGGAACTTCTGATTGCAAGATTTATGTACAGCACTACCCATCCTATGCACTATTCACACAAATGTATCACAATAAACACACTAATACACCATACTTGCCTCTGTTGTGATTCCAACGTGGGTGCTGTTATGGGGATGATGAACTGCAAAATTACACTGTGTATGCGAACTGCAACAGCAAGGACAACACAGGCATGTGAGTAAAGGCAACGTGACACATATGAGGGAGACACACCACCAGGGCTACACAACACATACACACCTAGGCCATCTGACTCATTGCCCACACTGATGTTGCCAGGGAAGACGGTGCAATGCACAGACACCACACCCATTCCCAGTTGTAGTCAAGTAGCCCACAGGTGCAGTAAGCAAATGGCAGTCAAATGTGTGACCACAGACAACGCACATCACAAAGTGAAGCACAGGTTTATTACACAGTTGCAACATGTCGTAACCACTACAGATGCAAGGTAATCCCACCTGGCAGCGGGCACACAGTCAACAACTGTAGACGGAAGGAAGTCCATGGGTGTGGCGCACATCACCTGTAGGGACACAACAGCTACCAGCCTGGAAGTGCAATCACGTCGTCGGTGGACACAGTTGACCAAACGAATCTGAAAGTACCCTGTGAAGGACAGAAATGACACACAGTCAAAAGCAATGGAGTACAGGACAGAACAGCAAAACTCATGCACAATACATGTTACAAGATACCCACCCAGAACCAAGTTAGCATGTCAACACTGTTGGGGAGTACAGCCCACCTGTAAGCACACATCGCAACACACATCCAGTCAAGTAGCCCATGGACACACTCCAACAGCACCAGAGCACCACCTACACATCATGCCAACTCACATCATTGACATGACACCTCAGGATACTCACATTCAGCTAAAGAAGTTGGTGATGAGCTGTGTGCGGACATCACCCTCATCATCATCATCGTCACTGGCATCGTGGTCCAGGCCAGGATCCTCCACAGGTGGCGGATGTTGGTCATTGTCATCCTGGATGAGAGGCAACTCCTTCCGCACTGCCAGGTTGTGGAGCATGCAGCAGACGATGATAATCTTGCACACTTTCGCAGGGGCATATGGGAGGGACCCTCCGGTCTTGTCCAGGCAGCGGAAGCGGCTCTTCAGGAGACCAAATGTCCGCTCAATCACTCTCCTGGTCCGACCATGTGCCTCATTGTAGCGCATCTGGGCTGGTGTCACAGGGTTCCTGAGGGGTGTCAGCAACCACGGCATGTTGGGGTATCCCGAGTCACCTACGGACAGACAAGTGCACATTAGCTGACTTGGAAAAGTGGGCGGAATACTACAGATCAGATCACACACAATGGCACAAAGTCAGTACACACCGACAAGCCAGGCACGCTGGTTCTGCATCTGTGCCATCATCCTGGGGATGCGACTACTCCTCATCACAAAGGCATCGTGTGCTGAACCAGGGAAACGGGCACACACATGTGTGATGGTCATGTCTGCAAGACACACCACCAGTGCATTGACCGAGTGGTAGTGCTTGCGGTTCCTGTAGGCCTGCTCCTGGGCCTGTGGTGGTACCAAAGCCACATGTGTTCCGTCAATGGAGCCAATGACATGTGGCATCCTCCCCAGGGCATAAAAGTCACTCTTCACGTCAGTGAGTCGTCGCAGTCTAGGGAAATAGATGTACCGGTTCAGGAATAGCAACATTGCCGCCAAAACATCGCGGAGCACACGGCTCAACATGGTCTGTGACATCCCACCAGCAGTCGCCACAGTATGTTGGAAGGTACCGGTGGCAAAGAAGTGTAGGGCTGCCATCACCTTCACCTTGGGGGTCAGCGCTGTAGGATACGGCCGGCCAGGCTGCAAATGTGGGGACAACTGCACTGCCAAATCCTCAAACAGCTGCCTGGTGAAGCGGTACCGTCGGATGCTGTCCTGCTCCACCATCGTTGCCAGGTCTGGGAATGGTCGATGGACAGCAGGAGCCCTGCAGTGCAGAGGAGAAGTAAGCAAGATTGTCAGTCACCCCACATATGCGGCATTGAACACACTCAATATCCCAACACACATCATTATGAGGCACAACTACATGAAGTGTGCAGTTCCGTAAGGACATGTATGGTACATACATGGCCAACATCTGTCAACACGGTCCAACAGGTGGCATCAATTAGTCCCAGGTTGGCCCATTGGATATCATGAGGCCGTGTCACAGTTCCCATCTCCTGCTGCCGTGTCACAATCACCCCCACAGTGACATGTGAGGACAGATGTGCCCCAGGCACCACAGCTCAACGACAGGTACATTCCCAGGGACCCTGTATTGCCACATGGACACTGGCATTACATGGAGTATCATGTATACACCACAGCAAAACAACCATGACCCCCACAGGTAGTGGTCCCACTTGCCACGGCAGGACAGACATGGACGTCTGTGACACACACACGCACAACATCAAAGTCCAGGCACACACAACGTGGATGTGGAGACTGTCTCCCAATGTGCACATGAAATCAGAGACATTGTAAACACTACATGTACAAAGACTGTGGAGGACCATCACTATTGTGCCACTGGGACACCCTGGCTCAAACATACCGTCCCACATGGGACTCACGGGGTATGTGACATGACATACACATACACCACCGTGAAATGTGACCATGGCACATGCACAGATATGAACAGTTGCACATCACAGTGGTCATGTACACGTAACACCCATGATCCTGTCCCCATGAACACGTCCACAGCCTGGGGGTGGCTGCCCACAGGTGACACCCACAGGACAACATGTACACCAACATACACACAATAGGAAATGCAGCCTTACATGCCTTATGATAAAGTTTGGACAGGCTGTCGTGATGTAGGTGTGCCCCTCACTCCCTGGGAGCTATCTGTGGCTGGCATATGTCCATCTGAGACAGGCATGCTGACATATGCCAGTCACATATACAGTGATGCGTTAAACAGCAATGGACCGATCAGTGCCCCCGGCCGGCCCATTGCATTCAATGTGTGCGGGTACGCGTTGTACCCCTGTACGCGTTGAACTGCAATGGACCGATCGGTGCCCCCGGCCGGCCCATTGCATTCAATGTGTGCGGGTACGCGTTGTACCCCTGTACGCGTTGAACTGCAATGGACCGATCGGTGCCCCCTGCCGGCCCATTGCATTCAATGTGTGCGGGTACGCGTTGTACCCCTGTACGCGTTGAACTGCAATGGACCGATCGGTGCCCCTGGCCGGCCCATTGCATTCAATGTGTGCGGGTACGCGCTGTACCCCTGTACGCGTTGAACTGCAATGGACCGATCGGTGCCCCCGGCCGGCCCATTGCATTCAATGTGTGCGGGTACGCGTTGTACCCCTGTACGCGTTGAACTGCAATGGACCGATCGGTGCCCCGGCCGGCCCATTGCATTCAATGTGTGCGGGTACGCGTTGTACCCCTGTACGCGTTGTACCGCAATGGACCGATCGGTGCCCCCGGCCGGCCCATTGCATCCAATGTGTGCGGGTACGCGTTGTACCCCTGTACGCGTTGTACCGCAATGGACCGATCGGTGCCCCCGGCCGGCCCATTGCATTCAATGTGTGCGGGTACGCGTTGTACCCCTGTACGCGTTGAACTGCAATGGACCGATCGGTGCCCCCGGCCGGCCCATTGCATTCAATGTGTGCGGGTACGCGTTGTACCCCTGTACGCGTTGTACCGCAATGGACCGATCGGTGCCCCCGGCTGGCCCATTGCATCCAATGTGTGCGGGTACGCGTTGTACCCCTGTACGCGTTGTACCGCAATGGACCGATCGGTGCGCACCCATTGACAATGGCCTTGCCTGGCAACGGACGCGTTTTCGAATTTCGAACGAGTCGGTTGCTGGAAATTCAGTTGGTCACCCACAACAATGTTGCAAAATCATGTATGTCATGCAGTTGAAGATTTGAAGGATGCTGTGGGCGTGTTTTGGTGCTGCTATTCCAGGGATTGGCCAGATTCAGAAGATGCAAACGACTTGGACCTATCACTTTGGACACAAGGGACAGTATCTGCCTCTCCAGCACATATATATTGCTGGCTGTTCCCCTGAGAGCTCACTTGCCTGCACTACATGCTCCAGGACGACATCTGCCACTGCACTGCTGCTGTCTCTGCCCCTCTGGACCCTGCAATGGCACGTACTGTGGAGAGAGCACCAGCCTTCAGCCTTGAGGAGAACCAGGCCCTGCTGGACAGCCTACTTCCACAGTACAGCAAGCTGTATGGGACACCAGGGGAGCAGGTGAGTGTTCTGTGCACTGCCTTTCTGAATGTGCATATTGTCTGACTAGCAAGGCTGAAAGTCTGCACGCCACTGGCTAGCAGGCTCACTGAGTAGTTGTCACCCCCATAGTGTGTAGTGACATGCACTGGACAGGTATGGTGCAGTGACAGTGCATTTGAACAAGGTTTTACTTCCCATGCAATGATACCATGTAGTGACGTCTGGCAAACTGTCCATGGGCAGCTTTGCACTGCCTGTGTACATCATGTGCCCCTGTGATTGAGACATGTATATACAACTGTGTCATGCACGGATATGTTGCATGTGTAGTAATGGCCTTTTCACTTTGTCATCCTGACAGGTTAATGCCCATCGGAAGCAGGAGATCTGGAAGGACATCGTCCGGGCTGTCCGGTCCGTGGGGGTCTACAAGCGCCGGATCCGCAACTGCCAGAAGAGGTGGCAGGACCTTCGGGGCTGGACCCGGAGGATTGCACGGGTCCAGCTGAAGCTGTCGCCTCCTCGCAGGAGGGGCGGAACACGGACCCTGACCCCCACATGCTCCAGATCCTGGCGGTGGTGTTTCCAGACCTGGATGGGCAGCTGAAGGCCAGACAGCAGCAAGGAGGGGGTGAGTCAAAGACTGCACTGTGAACTCTGTATTACATGCTGTGTGCCCTCCTCTGGCCTGGTTCAACTGCCACAGTGCAGCAGTCATGTTGTCCAGGAGCCATGTCCCTCTATTGTGCACTGCCCACTGCTCATCTGATACCCAGGTGTGGCCCTTACATTCAGGGAATTGTGTCACTTGGGACTGTGTCCTTGCAGTTTGCTTCACTAAAGGTGGGGGACAGCATCTGTTTCCCTAACTCTGTTGTGGGCATCATGAGTGGGTCCATTGTTCACACTACGCCTGTGTTCGGACATGTAATCTGCGTGTTGCTTTGATATGCGGTCCACTTGCTGTGCTTAGCCACCACATGTGCCTGGGGTATGTGGCACACACCCATGCAGCGGGTGGGAACAATGTTTGGGCCCCAGGAGTGTGCAGATTACGTGTGTCACACATACATAGCCAGCTATCCACTGTCCAGGGCTCATCCCTCATTCATGTGGAGCAGGACAGTCATGCCTACTCCAGGCCATGCAATGCACTCTGTACTCCCACTCCCGTGTATCAGCGGACACATTGTGCGCAGTGATTTGACCCCTCAGGTGTCTGCCTCTGTGTCAGTGTGCTGTGGATTAGTTGCCAGGACTGCTGGGGTGTTTCTTGGTAGGGGCTCAGCATGCCCCTGGAGATGTGACCATAGGAGACGATACTTGTGTGTCACATAGGTGTTTGATCAGCTGCCCGTGCAGACTGGGGTATGCGAATGTGAAGTTCAGGCAGCTGTTCTCCATTCACAGCAGATTGTGAGGGGCTCAGGTTCAGAGGGTAGTGTCACAGGTCTCCCATATGTCCAATAGGTATGACCTGGACAGATGAGGGTTAAGATGATGTGTTGTGTGGGGGATGTACATGTGCACTTGTGCAGCTCCAGGACTTGCATTCCCCATGACCTACTATTGTGACACAGTGCATAGTGTTGTTGTCTGGCTGCCAAGTCATACATCACTGAGACAGTGATGTATGACTTAGCAGTCATGCCTCTGCCATGGCATGTGTCTACTTATTGGTGGTCTTGCAGGGGAGTGACATGTGCTACATGCACACCATTGTGGCGATGGCTATCAGGACATGGGTGCATCATGGTGTCTGTCGCTGGTATGCATCACATGCATTTCCTATTTGACTCTGGGCATCCCTTTCATCCGGAAACCTGTACTGACTCAGTGGCAAGAGCTGTGATGTGTGCATGTCCACATGCCACACCGTGTCCTCTGCACTGTCCAACTACTGTGTACTTGGTGCATGTGTCCACACTGGGGTGTTGCAATCCAACAGACACCAGACAGATGGGTGCAAGGCCATGTGGGATGTGAGTGCCATGCTTGGCATCAGACTGACAATTGGCTTCTCCTGTTCAGTTAGGGCACTTTTAGCAATGTACAACTAATGATGCCAGGGCTTGCTCTGTAATGTGCTGTGCTCACAGTGGTGTGTGCGTTTGGTGCAGGTGACTGATGTCTGTCTGTTTCCCCATTGTTTGCAGATACATCACGGCCACGGAAGGGGACAGCTCCACGGACCAGGAGGAGCCAGAGAGCCAGACTGGGTCAGCAGCCGAGGAGTGGTCGGAGGGACCCAGTGGCACGGAGGGCGAGGGAGCCACACCGAGGAGTCCTCAGCACCATCCACCTCAGCTGAGGACCAGAGCAACTCGGAGGATGACTCCCTTATGGAGGCGGGTGTCAGCAGCCACCACACCCCAGCTAGTGTTGCTGTCCCCGCCACCACCAGCACCACCACCGCCCTCCCATCAGCTCCCATTCCCCAGGTCCGTGGAGGCTCCCATGTTCGGGAGCGTGTCTCCTTTGGGCCAGGCACCGCACCCCCTGCCCCTGTGTCCCCTGCTGCCCTGAGTGAGGAGTCTGTGTACCTCCTTCACCAGCTCCATGTAGGGCAGACAGCCATGCTGAGTGTCCTCCATGCGCACACCGCTCTGTTGACTCAGCTGGTGTCGTTCATGGAGGGCATCTCATCGGGCATGTCTGACCTACAGAGGGGCAATAGGTCCATGGACTCCTCCCTGACGGCAGCAGTGTCCCTCCTCAGACAGTCCCTCACCCTTCCTGCCTCTGCTCCATCCACACTCCCCAGCACCTTACCTGTCCCAAGCACACACACACCGGCACAGGCACACACCAGCACACACACGTCCAGCACACAGACACACACGCCACAAACAAAATGCACACGCACGCACAGTCAGGGGACTGAAACCAGACTCACAGGGGATGGGGCCCTGGTACACACACACGCATCCACGGGCACTGCGCAGTCCTCAGTTGCCTCTCCCTCCAAAACACCCTCCCTTGCCTCACCTGCAACCCCAAAGACCCAGCGCCTCTTCCTCAGTGACCTCGGCCTCTTCCCCTCCGATCCAGCTGCTCCAGCATCCAGGGGGAAGAGGAAGCCCCCCACACGGAGCAGAGTGCCCCTCGCCCCCGGACACCCTCCCCCAGGCGCAGACAGACTGAGGCCCCCACCCGCAAGTCCCCCCGGAGTGGTAAGAGCAAGACCCTGCCGCCGCCCTGCAGCTCAAGCACCAGGTCTCCTTCCTCCATCCCTCAGGCCCCCACTCCACAGGTGCCCCCACCACACCCTGCCCCAGGTTCCCCCACCCACAGATATACCATCCCCAAGAGGACCCGGCCTTCTCCCCCTGCCACTTGCTCTCCCGGCACCACACCCCCGCTGCGCTTGTCTGTGCCACTGATGTGGTGAGGGTGTCCTCCCCCTCTGTCCAGCCCACCTTGCCTGTTCCCCATTCTCCTCCCCTGGTGGTAGGCACTGCAGTGGAGTCCACTACCATCCTGTCTGACTTGGGCACTGCAGTGGCGGACCTGTCCACTCCATCTGCAGGGTCCACTGCAGTCGTGCCGGCACCCACAACATCTGAGTCATGCCCCCCAGTTGTGCCGGCACACACCATGTCAGATACCTCCACTGCAGTTGTCAGTGGCTCTCCAGCACCCACCACCCCTTCCCTGCTTCCTCCTGGTGAGCCCTGATCCTGGCCCTGCGGTGCCTGGCCTACCCCCCGGTTGCCCCTCCTAGTGGATTGTCCCTGGTTTTGTGCAGGCATGTGTAGGGTGGCATCTGCCACTGTCACCCACTTGTGACTTTGTTGATGGACTGGCCATTGGCCTTTGTTTATTTTCTACCGGACTTCTACTTTTAATGCCACATATGCTGAATAAAGCAACTTTCTGTTCTCTAGTGCTTTTGCTTCTGATGTACATGATGTTGATGATGCTAACCATGCCCTTGCTGCAGTGATGGTGATATTTGGTCTCATGATAATGAAGTGTTACTGTGCAGGAACCCATGTGGTCCAGGGGGAATGTGTCCTATCCTGTGGTGTATCCATGTCATCCATAGCAGCATCTGAGGGTGTCATGTGTTCAGTATTTGGCAATGGGTTTCCTACTTACATTGGCAATTTCATATCTGTGGCTTCCACCCCTGCACATCTGTTGTGCCTGCCATCGTTGCATTTGTCTACTTCCCTGACCGTGTTGCCATCTCCAGTGGACATGCAGGTTTGGGCATCAATGGGGAGGGACTCATCCGTGTAGTCAGTGCAACATTGCCATACAAGTGTGTTGGATCTGTGCTGATGATTCCGTTGGCACATCCATGACCAGGCTGATGTGATGGGAGCCCTCATTTGGTGCTAATTGTTGATTGTGTGACCAAGTGCTCAGCTGACATGATGGGGCCCTACTGAGGCAACATATGGCACAGCTTTCCTCACACAGGAGTGGAGTCCCCTCATGGCAGTGTGTACACGTGTGACATTGCCTGCGCCCAAGGTGTGTGTTGTATGTGCATGTCTGTGTGTTCACTTCCATTCATCTGCGCATGCTGTGATCCCTAGTGTTGTACCTGTTTGTGATGCTTGCTGACTTGAGCTATGTTCCCCCAAAGTCTTCTCCCTGGGTTCTCTGTGATGTGGGTGCATGGCACATTACTGGTCATCAGGGTGTCACCCATAGGTGTGTTTGCTGTCAGGGCTGAGTTTGTGTGCAGACGCAGATGGGTCACAGTCAGGTTTCCCCTTGGCACTTGTTGTTTGCCCCTGTCATGTGATTTCCAGTTTGTGTTATCTTTCAGTGATTGTGACACGTTGTGTGTGTGACTGCTGGCACTCCTCAGGGTCCGGGCTGCAATGTTGGTTGTTGTCTATGTGTGTTCTTTGTGGGTGACCTTGGCTTCTTCATTGGTGTGTGACTGTGGCTGGGATCCCATTGGTTGGTGTGGTATTGCCGTCATGTCCATGTACAGTGTAGTGTGCAGTGTGTCAGACATTCAGGAGTCTTGTTGAGTGGCCATGTGTGATGTGTTTCTGCACCTTGGTTCCCACCCACCACCCTGGAATAGTCATGGGTGAATGTGCAATGTCACCAGTGCATGTGTACTTCACTGCTGCACATTGTTGGAGGTCGAGGGGTGTGGTGTTGAGTGTGTGCAGATGAGAGTTGTTGCCCGGCTAGGCCCCTGCCTCCATGGTGGCCTTGGCTTACTGGCCATGCTGTTTGATTTGTGATTGTGTAGGTGTGATGGTAGTTAGTTGCTCAGGACACATAACTGTGGTTCACAGTGTGAACCACATTTAGCTTTGTCATCACAGTGGGATTGTAATGCAGCCCAGGGTCACCACATTGTGGGGGCCCTGGGGGTAGTGCTGTGGTGTGTCTGTGTCTTGCTGTGTCAGTTGCTGTCCCTACGTGCCTGTATGACATGTGTGATTTGTGCTCCCTCTCATCTGACAATGCCTGCTTGCCCACATAGGGGATTTGGATCCATGAGTTACCTTTGTGTGGCACTGTATGCACATCTGTATGATTGGTATTCAGGTCTCCTCATGTGTTGTGTGGTTGCCTGGGGACACTGGCACCCCCTCACCTGTTGTGTATGATGTGCAGTGTGGGTCTGCCTGTTTGTGTTTGTGCATCTGCACCACTGCATTGGCATATCTTGGGTGTGCCATTGGCTGTATGTAGTTTGGTGGGTTTCCCCTGCTGTCCCTGGGACTCCTAGGTCATCGGTCAGCACAATGATCATGGTTTGTGTGTCCCATTGCTGCCATGGTATGGTATCTGTTCACCTCACATCTGCAGTCTCCACAGGGTATCTGCATTTGTGTGCCCATTGGTGCAAATATGTGGGTCTGCATTCTGATGGTCACTTCTGTCATTGTGTCATTGATGATTGTTGACGGTGTCAGCCCCCATGGGTGTTGTTTGTCTGCACATGGCCAAAGGTATGTCTTATTTGCACTGCAGTATTTGGCTCCCCCAATTTATGTTGCAATGGGACACATACACTACTTTGCCACTGATGTGTTTGTTGTTCTGTGACCAGGAATCATCCATGCAGTTTGGCAGTTGCACCTCTTTCTTTGTCAACACTTACCTTTTGGTCACTGTGGTGATGGGGGTTTAGACCCCATTGCCACAATGTTCAAGATGTGCTTCAGCTATGGACCCCACACTTACATTTTGGTCACTGTGATGATGGGGGTTTGGACCCCATTGCCACAATGTTCAAAATGTGCTTCAGCTATGGACCCCACACTTACCTTTTGTTCACTGTGGTGATGGGGGTTTAGACCCCATTGCCACAATGTTCAAAATGTGCTTCAGCTATGGACCCCACACTTACCTTTTGGTCACTGTGGTGATGGGGGTTTGGACCCCATTGCCACAATGGTCATGGCCTGCTTGCATTGTGGGTGCCACACACATATATGTGTGGCACATGTGCTAGGGGGTCACATTGTATGTTCAAAGTCATGTTCGGTGTTGTAGGCATTTGACACAGTCTACACACGCTTGTCATGGTGTTGGGGGATGTCTTCTTCTTGCATTCCCTAGGTTGTTGTGTGCTGGTTGTGTCATGCATTGTCCATCCTATGAGTGGGGGTGGTAGTAGTGGTTGGCATCCAGCCCCCTGGCTGAGGGTGGTAGTAGTGGTAGGCATCCAGCCCCCCTGGGTGTGGGTGGTAGTAGTGGTAGGCATCCAGCCCCCCTGGCTAAGGGTGGTAGTAGTGGTAGGCATCCAGCCCCCTGGCTCAGGGTGGTAGTAGTGATAGGCATCCAGCCCCCCTGGCTCAGGGTGGTAGTAGTGGTAGGCATCCAGCCCCCCTGGCTAAGGGTGGTAGTAGTGGTAGGCATCCAGCCCCCCTGGGTGAGGGTGGTAGTAGTGGTAGGCATCCAGCCCCCTGGCTAAGGGTGGTAGTAGTGGTAGGCATCCAGCCCCCCTGGCTAAGGGTGGTAGTAGTGGTAGGCATCCAGCCCACCCTGGCTCAGGGTGGTAGTAGTGGTAGGCATCCAGCCCCCTGGCTCAGGGTGGTAGTAGTGGTAGGCATCCAGCCCCCCCTGGCTAAGGGTGGTGGTAGTGGTAGGCATCCAGCCCCCCCTGGCTAAGGGTGGTAGTAGTGGTAGGCATCCAGCCCCCCCTGGCTGAGGGTGGTAGTAGTGATAGGCATCCAGCCCCTCCTGGCTAAGGGTGGTAGTAGTGGTAGGCATCCAGCCCCCCCTGGCTAAGGGTGGTGGTAGGCATCCAGCCCCCCCTGGCTGAGGGTGGTAGTAGTGGTAGGCATCCAGCCCCCCCTGGCTAAGGGTGGTAGTAGTGGTAGGCATACAGCCCACCCTGGCTCAGGGTGGTAGTAGTGGTAGGCATCCAGCCCCCCCTGGGTGAGGGTGGTGGTAGTGGTAGGCATCCAGCCCCCTGGCTAAGGGTGGTGGTAGTGGTAGGCATCCAGCCCCCCTGGCTGAGGGTGGTAGTAGTGGTAGGCATCCAGCCCCCCTGGCTAAGGGTGGTAGTAGTGGTAGGCATCCAGCCCCCTGGCTAAGGGTGGTGGTAGGCATCCAGCCCCCCTGGCTGAGGGTGGTAGTAGTGGTAGGCATCCAGCCCCCTGGGTGAGGGTGGTAGTAGTGGTAGGCATCCAGCCCCCTGGCTAAGGGTGGTGGTAGGCATCCAGCCCCCCTTGTTGAGGGTGGTAGTAGTGGTAGGCATCCAGCCCCCTGGCTAAGGGTGGTAGTAGTGGTAGGCATCCAGCCCCCTGGCTAAGGGTGGTGGTAGGCATCCAGCCCCCCTGGCTGAGGGTGGTAGTAGTGGTAGGCATCCAGCCCCCTGGCTAAGGGTGGTAGTAGTGGTAGGCATCCAGCCCACCCTGGCTCAGGGTGGTAGTAGTGGTAGGCATCCAGCCCCCCTGGCTCAGGGTGGTAGTAGTGGTAGGCATCCAGCCCCCCTGGCTAAGGGTGGTGGTAGGCATCCAGCCCCCTGGCTAAGGGTGGTAGTAGTGGTAGGCATCCAGCCCCCTGGGTGAGGGTGGTAGTAGTGGTAGGCATCCAGCCCCCTGGCTAAGGGTGGTGGTAGGCATCCAGCCCCCCTGCCTGAGGGTGGTAGTAGTGGTAGGCATCCAGCCCCCCTGGCTCAGGGTGGTAGTAGT
Source organism: Calotriton arnoldi (assembly GCA_963921515.1). Taxonomy (NCBI): domain Eukaryota; kingdom Metazoa; phylum Chordata; class Amphibia; order Caudata; family Salamandridae; genus Calotriton; species Calotriton arnoldi. The sequence continues at coordinate 2,103,831 of CAWUFW010001750.1, read as the reverse complement.
GGTAGGCATCCAGCCCCCTGGCTAAGGGTGGTGGTAGTGGTAGGCATCCAGCCCCCCTGGCTAAGGGTGGTAGTAGTGGTAGGCATCCAGCCCCCCCTGGCTGAGGGTGGTAGTAGTGGTAGGCATCCAGCCCCCCCTGGCTAAGGGTGGTAGTAGTGGTAGGCATCCAGCCCCTCCTGGCTAAGGGTGGTGGTAGGCATCCAGCCCCCCCTGGCTGAGAGTGGTAGTAGTGGTAGGCATCCAGCCCCCCCTGGCTAAGGGTGGTAGTAGTGGTAGGCATCCAGCCCACCCTGGCTCAGGGTGGTAGTAGTGGTAGGCATCCAGCCCCCCCTGGGTGAGGGTGGTGGTAGTGGTAGGCATCCAGCCCCCCTGGCTAAGGGTGGTGGTAGTGGTAGGCATCCAGCCCCCCTGGCTAAGGGTGGTAGTAGTGGTAGGCATCCAGCCCCCCTGGCTGAGGGTGGTAGTAGTGGTAGGCATCCAGCCCCCCTGGCTAAGGGTGGTAGTAGTGGTAGGCATCCAGCCCCCCCTGGCTAAGGGTGGTGGTAGGCATCCAGCCCCCCTTGGCTGAGGGTGGTAGTAGTGGTAGGCATCCAGCCCCCCCTGGCTAAGGGTGGTAGTAGTGGTAGGCATCCAGCCCACCCTGGCTCAGGGTGGTAGTAGTGGTAGGCATCCAGCCCCCCCTGGCTAAGGGTGGTGGTAGGTATCCAGCTCCCCTGGCTAAGGGTGGTAGTAGTGGTAGGCATCCAGCCCCCCCTGGCTCAGGGTGGTAGTAGTGGTAGGCATCCAGCCCCCCCCCTGGCTAAGGGTGGTAGTAGTGGTAGGCATCCAGCCCCCCCTGGCTCAGGGTGGTAGTAGTGGTAGGCATCCAGCCCCCCCTGGCTAAGGGTGGTAGTAGGCATCCAGCCCCCCCTGGCTAAGGGTGGTAGTAGTGGTAGGCATCCAGCCCCCCTGGGTGAGGGTGGTAGTAGTGGTAGGCATCCAGCCCCCTGGCTAAGGGTGGTAGTAGTGGTAGGCATCCAGCCCCCCTGGGTGAGGGTGGTAGTAGTGGTAGGCATCCAGCCCCCCTGGCTAAGGGTGGTAGTAGTGGTAGGCATCCAGCCCCCCTGGCTCAGGGTGGTAGTAGTGGTAGGCATCCAGCCCCCCTGGCTCAGGGTGGTAGTAGTGGTAGGCATCCAGCCCCCCTGGGTGAGGGTGGTAGTAGTGGTAGGCATCCAGCCCCCCTGGCTAAGGGTGGTAGTAGTGGTAGGCATCCAGCCCCCCTGGGTGAGGGTGGTAGTAGTGGTAGGCATCCAGCCCCCCTGGCTAAGGGTGGTAGTAGTGGTAGGCATCTAGCCCCCCTGGGTGAGGGTGGTAGTAGTGGTAGGCATCCAGCCCCCTGGCTAAGGGTGGTAGTAGTGGTAGGCATCCAGCCCCCTGGCTCAGGGTGGTAGTAGTGGTAGGCATCCAGCCCCCCTGGCTCAGGGTGGTAGTAGTGGTAGGCATCCAGCCCCCCTGGCTCAGTGTGGTAGTAGTGGTAGGCATCCAGCCCCCCCTGGCTCAGGGTGGTAGTAGTGGTAGGCATCCAGCCTACCCTGGCTCAGGGTGGTAGTAGTGGTAGGCATCCAGCACCCCCTGGCTAAGTGTGATAGTAGTGGTAGGCATCCTGCCCCCCCTGGGTAGGGGTGGTGGTGCGCATTCAGGCCCCTGTGTGCATATGTGGCATTGGTGATGGGCATCCCGCCCCTATGGTGCTGCTGTTGCTGGTGTAAGTATATTCTGCATCCCTCTGTGTGTGTGTGATGTGTCGTGTACGTGTTGTATGTGTTTTGTGGTTGGTGTTTGACTTACCTTCTGCGCCGTACGCGTCCGTGCCTGTTCCGGTAGTAAATGTAGAATATTGGTATGATCGGGACGAAGGGATTCATGGTTGGTTCGTGTCGTTCGTCCTTCTCGTTGCTTCGCGTCGTCCTCGTCGCTTCGCGTCGTCTTCGTCGCTTCGCGTCGTCCTCGTCGCTGGCGTGTTCGTCTCGTAGCCGTGGATCGTGTTGTGGCGCGAATCGGAGCTTATGTGCGCCTCTCCCGGATGCTTTGACGTGCCGTGCGTAGCGACGGGTTCGGCGCGTACGGAAAGCGCATCGTACTCGTTCGGCCGGACGGAGCTGCATTTTTCCTTCCGTGCGACTCGATTCGGCGTTTCCGGATTCGCCTCGGTCGGGGAACAGGACCTGGTTTGGGTGAGTACGGCTCGGCCGGATTCTGTGCTGTTGTGCGCATCGTACTTACTCGTTCGGTGTGCTGTACGGATCGGTCGGGAAACAGGCTTTCGCATGGCTTTTTTCCCGACCGAATGGTCTTGGGTGCGCCTCCGACCGAGATCGGAATCGGCCCCTCTGTCTCCATGGATTCCTTGGTGATCTGCCTTGTGGGTCATAGCACAATGGCTGAGGAAAATATGATCAAAGACCCGGTTGACCAAAAGATCGATTCGGCCCTGGAGAAACCCTACACAGGACTATGGCTATGAGAGCAGGTATTTATTGTGACTATACTGCCCTTTATATGCTGGCTGACTTTAAAGATCTGTTTAATGCCATTCAGGAGGGTGAAGAGTGTTCCAGCCTGATTGAAAGCCTTGAGAAGCAAGCAGAATTGTTAAACGTTTGCTCCATATCTGATTACTGTGATTCTTTGGCCAGTATTAGTGTTGCTATTCCTCACGAATCGAGTTGAAAAACTCTATTTCCGCAGTGAGACACAGCCATAAAAGTACTGTACATATATACAAAGTGACCTAAAAAGCAATACAAATCATGGTCAAACATTAATTAAAAAGATTAGTTAGGCGAAAAACTTTTTTGAGTAAGCCCTGTAGTAGTAGCAAAAGAAGATAAAATGAAGCAAACTTTGGGGAAGGACTCATCGCAGGGACAGATTAGCATGTTGGTACTGTTGAATTGGCCAAATGGGAAACTTAAGTGCCACCTTACAGTACCCAACCTAAATCTGGTTAGAAAAAACTCTGTCCCAGGTGGTATCCATCTAGGACAGATACGGTTTCATGAGGGAGGAAGGTTGCAGGTGAACATACTACCTAACAGAGATTTTTTATATTTCGGATTCCTCTCTATGAAATCTGTTCCCGGTGAGGAGCGCTTTCTTGACCCAAGTTGAATCAGTATTCAGACAAAATATCGAAAAAATATTGAGGAGCAGAAATATCAAGTTTGAAATATCGGGATGCACAAATAATGCGTGCAAAAATATTGTGGACATGAATATCAATTTTCAGGTAAGTAATATTGTGTTAAAAATATCTATGTTATTAATTTTGACGTAATAATTATCTATGTTTTTAATATAATTTACAAAAATATCTTTCTTATTTAATATTGTTTTTTATGTATTTTAGTGTATGTTTTAATTGTATATATTATACATTGTGTAATTATTGTTTTTTAATATTGTTTGTAAATTTTTAGTTGTTTTTAAATTTAAATTAATAGATTATTTGTATTGTTAGTCCCGTAGCGGGTTGTGGGGTTTATATGGGTATGGGCTGGGAAGTAAATTAATGATAATTAATTAATAATTATTTGATAACTAATTATGTTATCTGTATAAGTAATTTTTTTAATACGTTACATTTTAGGTGTGGGTTGTTGGGTTTGTAGGGGTATAGGGTGGAAAGTAATTTAATCATAATTGTTTAATAATTAATTTGTGATTATTATTAAGTATTTAATTTATAATTAATTATGTCAATTGTGCAATTAATTTGATTTTGGTTTTGCTAAGGGTAAAGGGTGCGAAGGAAACTAATTATAATAATGAATGTTAATTATTAATAATTATTTAATTGATAAGTTATTATGTAAATTGTGTAATTAAGAGTGTTTTAAAGTTATATATGAAGAGCGGGTTGTGTTTGTAGTGGTAAACGGTTGATGTTTATTAAATTTAATTAATTTATTCTTAGTTTATTTTTATTTATTGTTTAATTGATAATCAATTATGTAAATTATGTAATTGAGATTTTAAAAAAATATGTATTGGTTGCGTGTTGGGTTTCTAGGGATAAATGGGGGAAGTTAATTAACTATATTTATATTATGATTAATTAAATACTATTAACTGTTTAATTGCTAATTAATTATGCAAAAACATTGTAATTATTATCATTTCAATATATATTTTAGGTGTGTGTTGTTTTCTTTGTAGAGGTATAGGGTAGGAAGTTATTTAAGTAATAATAAACGGAAAAAATATGTATTTATTGTTTTAAAATGTGTTATTTATGTTATGTGTTAATAGTGTTATGCTTTTTAATTGCAAACAGCATAACAGTTGTTGATTGTTATAACTGAGAGAATATAGTGTTGTATTATAATTATATCATTAATATTTGTTTTAATTTAAAATATTTATTAAACATTGAAATATATATATATATATATATATATATATATATATATATATATATATATATATATATATATATATATATATATATATATATATATATATTATCTACTGGCGGTCGCCAGTAGATAGTTATAGTTAGGACCTATTTTCCATAGGAAATCCACAACATTCTATTTGAAATAACTTTGGCGCCGGTTAACGAATCTACGCGAAATTTTCAAAACTCGTGGGGCGCTCCGGTCCGCTCCTATCCTGAAAGTCTAGGGGTGATTCGTCAAGTGGGGGCCGAGAAAAAAGGGGGGTCCCAAAACGTGTTTTCCCCATGCAATTTTCCATAGGAACCTTTCATCGCAGCTACAGCCCGAACTGCTGAACGGAATTACACCAAATTTGGCAAAAAGGTAGCCCTTGGTTCTGAGCCGTGCCTTTTGGTTAAATGGTGTAAATCCGTTCAGTAGTTCCTGAGAAAATCAAAAGTAAAATCACATATATATCTATGGCCGCGTATGGTCCGCGCACCCTCCCGATCACCAGCTGCATGCTAATTGTCTGTCAACTGGCTGTCAACACTCCAAATCAGGAAGTGTTGGCAGCCATTTTGTGCCTCGGTAGAACCGAGGCACAGAAACAAGTGCGCAAAACGCAAAAAGGGGGCAGGGTAGAAACACCCTGACCCCCTAGGCCTGCTCAGGGGGTCCCACAATGACCCCCTGGGCAGAAAAAATCATTTTTTTTTTAAATCACGGCGAGATGCGCACCGGATACGCGGATCCCGCTGTGATTAAAAAAAAATCGAAGCGCGGTCTCCCGCGCTTCGAGGGCATTTTACCCCCGGGTGGGCCAAGTCCCGGGGGCATGCGGGGGTGTGCTTATATTTTAGGGGGGCCTCCCCGGGGCTTCAAATAAATAATGCTGGCGGGGGGGCACATGGCCCCCCCGCAGCCCCGGGGACCGCCACCCCCCGGGGCTATTTTTTAATAAAAAATAAATAACCTGTGTGGGGGGGCTCCAGCCCCCCCACATGCCCCGGGGACCACCACCTCCCCGGAGCACTAGTATTTAAATTCGGGGGTCCGTAATGGACCCCCGGCCCCGGGGATCACCACCTCCCTGGGGCTGTGCAATTGTTGGGAGGGGGGCCGCGCGGCCCCCCTCCTGAAGCCTCTTGTGGCCCTGGGGACCGCCACCCCCCAGGGCCAGCTCCTGCAGTGTCCCGGGGTGCCTAGCCACGGGACACTGCTGTTTGCAATGGCAGGACGGGAGCCGCGTGGCTCCCGTCCTGTCATTGCAAACTTGCTGCTTCATTGAAGCGAGAGCAGGAAACCTGCTCTCGCTTCAATGAAGCAAGCAGATTGCTTTTCCATAAGGGGAGCTGCATGTCAGCAGCTCCCCTTATGGAAAAGCAATGCCGGCTCCCGCAGGACGCGGGGAGCCGGAGGGACCGTGCGGGTGTTGGTGACCCCCCCACGGTCCCCAACGAGTGGCCAGGCCCCGGGGGATGGGGTCCCTGGGGCCATTAGTGGCCCGGGAGGGGGGCCACGCAGCCCCCCTCCCCAAAAAGAAAATTTTTAAAAACGTAAAGGCCGGCCCCGGGGATGGGGTCCCCGGGGCCTTAAATGGCCTAAGGAGGGGGCCACGCAGCCCCCTCCAAATATATATATTTTTTAAAGAGGGCATGCCCCGGGGATGGGGTCCCCGGGGCCAATAGAAGCCCAGGGAAGGGGGCCACGCGGCCCCTTCCCATTTAAAAAAAAAAAAAAAAGAAAATCCTCAGGCCCCGGGGGATGGGGTCCCCAGGGCCAAAAGTGGCTGAGGGAAGGGGGGCCACGCAGCCCCCCTCCCATAAAAAAAAAAAGGAAAAAAGACCGGCATTGGCCCCGCCCCCTCCCTGCAGCAGTCTGCAAACGCGCCCCCTGGCGCGTTGTAAGAAGGGGAAGTAATTCCCCTTGAATACTGGGGGTCCCTGGAGGCCAACTAGCCCACCAGGAACCTCCAGTATGCGCCAGGGAGCTGCGTTGCAGAGAGGTGTTCAGAGGCCACGCCCCTTTTTACACTTCTCTGCAACGCAGCTCTGTGGCGCTTTTTGGAGGTACATGGTGGGCTAGTTGGACTCCAGGGAACCTCAGGATTCAAGGGGACTTAATCCTCCAACTTAAAATGCACCACGGGGCGCGTTTGCACAGTGGTGAAGGGAGGGGGCGGGGCGGGGCTTCAGGTGACATGTGTGCAAACAGGCCCCGTGGCGCATTTTAAGATGGGGAATTAAATCCCCTTCAATCCTGAGGGTCCCTGGGGGCCAACTAGCCCACCAGGTACGTCCAGAAAGCGCCACAGAGCTGCGCTGCAGAGAGGTGTAAAAAGGGGCGTGGCCTCTGAACACCTCTCTGCAACGCAGCTCCCTGGCGCATACTGGAGGTACAGGGTGGGCTAGTTGGACCCCAGGGACCCTCATGATTCAAGGGGACTTAATCCCCCAACTTAAAACACGCCACGGGGCGCGTTTGCACAGTGGTGAAGGGAGGGGGCGGGTTTGAAGTGACATGTGTGCAAACAGGTCCAACTAGCCCACCAGGTACTTCCGGTAAGCGCCCATGAGCTGCGTTGCAGAGAGGTGTAAAAATGGGCGTAGCCTCGGACCAAGTCTCTGCAACGCAGCTCTGTGGTGCTTACTGGAGGTACCTGGTGGGCTAGTTGGGCCCCAGGGACTCTCAGGATTCAAGGGGCCTTTATCCCCCAACTTAAAATGCGCCATGGGGCGAGTTTGCACAGTGGTGAAGAGAGGGGACGGGGCCTGATGTGACAAGTTAGTTAGTTAGTTTTAATCCCCCTGCCCTATTATGTACTAGGGACTTACAGTACGTGAGCGTGAGCTCTGTGGTGCTTACTGGAGGTACCTGGTGGGCTAGTTGGGCCCCAGGGACTCTCAGGATTCAAGGGGCCTTTATCCCCCAACTTAAAACGCTCCACGGGGCGTGTTTGCACAGTGGTGAAGAGAGGGGACGGGGCCTGATGTGACAAGTTAGTTAGTTAGTTAGTTTTAATCCCCCTGCCCTATTATGTACTAGGGACTTACAGAGGAGGTCATGCTAATTACAGGGGTACACCAACGCATAGTGTTCCCTAGTGTATGTAGGTGTTTTCACTGTATTCTAAGTGTCTTTTAGCATAGCACTGGCTCTAGGCCTGGTTAGTCAGAGCCAGTTAACACCAGTACCCATCTGAAAAAGTTGTGGGCACAGGATGATTTTGCAACAAGGCCTCTTTCTGCTCCTCTGTTGGTTCTTTCTGCACGTCTTGCTTCTTCCTGCACTTTTCTTCGTCTTTGTGGACTTCTGTTACTTGTTTGTGCATTTCTTTTGCTTCTTTCTGTGCGTTTTTTCTTCTTTCTTCACATGTCCTACCTCTGTAGGCATAGTTAAAAATTAGCATTTAAAAAACCTTTGAAATTCACAGAAAAGACCATAGATTTCAGGCACGTTATAGTTAGAAATTAGCATTTAAAAAACCTTTCAAATTCACTGAAAAAACCATAGGTTTCAGGCACGTTATAGTTAGAAATTAGCATTTAAAAAACCTTACAAATTCACTGAAAAAACCATAGGTTTTAGGGAAAGTTATAGTTAGTTGGACATTTCACTCGTACAAAACCATAGAAATTCCCCGTTATAGTTAGTTCAGCTAACTATAACTCGTGCCCCCGCAATGCACTGCTGATGACGTCACATATTACATCACTCATGACATGGTCAGTGACATCACTGATGACATCACTGATGACATCTGAAATGACATCACTGATGACATCATCCATGTGATAATTTGATGCATCTTCTCACACCCTAATATAACCTTTGATACACCCACTCTAAATTACAGACTGCTATTCTCAAAACCATAGACACTCCATAGAACAAACCATAGAAACACCAATAACTACATACCCACTCACTGATTCTTAGATCTACACACACATCCACTCACTCACCCGTACAGTCACTCATACTTACGGTCGCTCAGTACGGGGCTATCATATGCACTCATACACCTATATAGACACTCACACACCGCCACTCATCCATAGAGGTACTCACACACCTAGTCAGTCATGCAAATAATTAATCACACTGCCATTTACTCACCTATACAGTTATACACACACCAGCTCACTTACTCATACAAATACTAGCACATTCTTACGCTCTTATACAATCACTGATACAAGTACACACTCATCCATACAGCCACTCTCACAATCACACACTCTCACTTATAGCCATTTATATACTCCAACACACATATACACTGCCTTTCACATATGTAGTTACTCACACATGTACCACTGATACATTCACTCACTAACACACCCATACACACACTCACCCACCCATACAGTCCATCACAGATGCACTCTTGAAACCATGCACCCAGTGAATCACCCACTCACACATCTATGCACAGTGTCACACACACCCCACCCACACAAACACTCAGGCACCCATACAGATACTCAGATAACCAATCAATAACCCATGTAGACACTCATGTAGCTATTCGCAAACCCATGCAGCCGCTTACACACCAACAGATAGACAGATACAGACATTCACACAGTTTAGTCACTAACCCATGCATTCACTAAGATACATTTAATCACTCACTTATAGACTCAGTCACGCACCTACTAAATCATCCATTCAGACACTTATACACCCACTCATTCTTCAATATGCCTTTCCCTATATATATTAAACATATTTAAACTTTACAGGAACACACAGTCACTGGATGATGTCATCAGTGATGTCATTTCAGATGTCATCAGTGATGTCACTGACCATGTCATGAGTGATGTAATATGTGACGTCATCAGCAGTGCATTGCGGGGGCGCGAGTTATAGTTAGCTGAACTAACTATAACGGGGGAATTTCTATGGTTTTGTACGAGTGAAATGTCCAACTAACTATAACTTTCCCTAAAACCTATGGTTTTTTCAGTGAATATATATATATATATATATTATGAATATTTATATTCGTTGTTATTTAATGTAGCTGGTAAAATATTTTATTTGTTTGAAGTGCACTACTCTCTCTCTCTACTGTTGCACAGACTGGAGTGGGAATAGTACAGTTTACCTCTTTGCAATCCAACACTTACCCTACTGTTGCAACAACTGGAGTGGGAATAGTAATTTTTACCCCTCCTGAGTCCATCGCTTTCCCTACTGTTGCACTGATTGGAGTGGGAATAGTAAATTTTACCCCTCCGCATCCCAACACTTTCCCTACTGTTGCACCGACTGGAGTGGGAATAGAAATTTCTACACCTCCTGAGTCCAACGCTTTCTCTGATGTTGCACCCACTGGATTGGGAATAGTAAATTTTACCCCTCCACAATCCAACACTTCCCCATCTGTTGCACAGACTGGAGAGGAAATAGTAAATTTGTACCGCTCCTGAGTCCAGCGCTTTCCCTACTGCTGCACCGACTGGAGTGGAAATAGTAAACTTTACCACTCCATAATTAACCCTGGGTGGTGAACTCCGCTCCACTCGTGGAGTTTGAGGAGGTTTTCGCACTCCGTGTAGGCGGAGATCGCGGAGTTCCGAAAAACTCCACTCCGCGTAGTGTAACAGAGTTTTTTGCCTCGCTCGCGTTCGTCAACGTCAAGTTGGCGACCGCGAGCGAGGAAAATCAACCTCCCAGCGAGATTTTTCCTCGTTTGCGATCGCCAACATCAAGTTGGTGAGCGCAAGCGTGGAAAACCAACCTCCCGGCGAGATTTCTCAACGCGGGGGGTCAGGATTCTCATTGCGAGTGGTCGCATATGTTCGCGACCGCTCGCGTTGAGAAACAGCCCATTCGCATTGAGAAAGCTGCCGCTCAAGTAAAAATCTACTCAAGCAGCAGAAAAGGAAAGCAGGGACCGCTTGCACCGTGCAGGGTGCCGTTCGCGATGATTGCACAGTGCGGACAAGCATCCGGCACTGTGCAATCACTGCAAACAGCATTTTTCTATCGTACTCCGCCGCTTGCGGAGCTCCGCGTAGTGCGGCGGAGTTTTTTTTGCACTTCGCGGTGTTCCGCGTAGTGCAACTCCGCGAACTCCGCCCAGGGTTATCCATAATCCAACACTTTTACTACTGTTGCAGTAATTGTAGTGGGAATAGTAATTTGTACCTATCCTGGGTCTAACACTTTCCCTACTGTTGCATTGACTGGAGTGGGAATAGTACATTTTACCCCTCCCTAGTCCAACAATTTCCCTACTGTTCCAAAGATTGGAGTGGGCTTAGTATATGTATTATTCCTACAATTTTATAATTTTGTTTATATTGTTTAAATATATATTATTATGATGTTTTGGTGTTTTTTAAACTATATTATTTTTAATTCATAATGTTTGTAATATGTGGAATATATTTTTAGTACATTGTAATTTTTACATATTGTTTACTTTTTTACGTTTGTCTAAAATGATATGCTTTTTAATTTTTTCCAGTTTACGTTTTTTAATTAAATATATATATATATATATATATTCACTGAAAAAACCATAGGTTTCAGGCACGTCATAGTTAGAAATTAGCATTTAAAAAACCTTAGAAATTCACTGAAAAAACCATAAGGTTTTAGGGACAGTTATAGTTAGTTGGACATTGCACTCGTACAAAACCCGTGAAATTCCCCCGTTATAGTTAGTTCAGGTAACTATAACTCGCACCCCCGCAATGCACTGCTGATGACGTCACATATTACATCACTCATGACATGGTCAGTGACATCACTGATGACATCACTGATGACATCTCAAATGACATCCCCACATTTTTAGTGCCCCGGGGAGGTGGCGGTCCCCGGGGCATGTGGGGGGGGCTGGAGCCCCCCCACACAGGTAAAAAAAAAAAAAAACAGAAGCCCCGGGGAGGTGGCGGTCCCCGGGGCAGCGGGAGGGCAAAGAGCCCTCCCGCACCATTTTTTGTTAAAGCCCCAGGGGGTGGTGTTCCCCGGGCTTGGGGGCCCTTAGAGGCCCCCATACATAAATTTAACCCCCCACCATGCCCCCGGGACTTGGCCCACCCGGGGGCAAATTAACATTTTTTTTTTTCGGCAGGATCCGCGCACCCTGAGCGCATCCTGCCGATTTTTAAAAAATGCTTTTTTGCTTAGGGGTCCTTGTGGGACCCCTGAGCAGGCCTAGGGCGTTAGGGTGTTTCTACCCTGCCCCCTTTGTGCGCTTTGCGCACTTAGTTTCTGTCCCTCGGTTCTACCGAGGGACAAAATGGCTGCCAACACTTCCTGAATCGGAATGTTGACAGCCAGCTGACAGCCAATTAGCATGCAGCTCGTGATCGGGAGGGTACGCGGACCCTACTCGGCCATAGATATATATGTCACTTTACTTGTGAATTTCTCAGGAACTACTGAACGGATTTACACCATTTAAGCAAAAGGCACCAGTCTGAACCAAGGGCTACCTCTTTGCCAAATTTGGTGTAATTCCGTTCAGCAGTTCGGGCTGTAGCTGCGACTAAAGGTTCCTATGGAAAAATGAATGGGGAAAACGCGTTTTGGGACCCCCTTTTTCTCGGCCCCCGCTTGACAAATCAACCCGAGACTTTCAGAGTAGGAGCGGAGCGGAGCGCCCCAACAAGTTGGAAACTTTCGCGAAGATTCGTCAACCGGCGCCAACGTTATTTCAAATAGAATGTCGTGGATTTCCTATGGATAATAGGTCCTAACTATAACTATCTACTGGCGACCGCCAGTAGATAATATATATATATATATATATATATATATCCACAACGCCGTTCCTTCTCACTTCCCTTCCTCCGGTAAAAACGGACTGCGAGACCACAATTTCGTGCTAGATTTGATTTATTTTGCCACCAATTTCGCCATGACGCGTTTCGGCCTCACTCGGCCTTGATCACATGACGCGCTGTGGAGTTGACCCGCTATTTTTAAAGTGCCAGTATACACACACGTGATGATTGAACTGCATGGAAATAAACAACATACTATTCATGTTCAGTAAATTCTGTGCAATCTACAAGTAAATGTGCAAACCATTGCCATAAATAGGATTTCATCAATTATATAAAACCAATTTTAAATTATATACTTAATTATTATAGATGTTAAGGTAAAATACCAACGTCATTATTATTAAAACGTTTATATATCTTTTAAAACACACAACGTCACATAAAATAAAATCAAAATTGGGTCCACATTGTTTCAAATAGGAAAATACCTAAAACAAAGTAAAATAACATTTGCAAAATAATATATTATATATGTTACAAATTTCTTCTACTTTACATTATATTTCCTTGCAGACTGTACATACTATATGTCTAATCTGCTAGTAGTAATACTACATGGACTTACTATTTATACGTGTTGTTGTTTCTCTGGTTTTATCAACATTCCTATTTATGATTTACTATGCACATTAATACAAATTACTATATTTGAACACTGATTACATTTGCTGTATGCGCTAAATTCCCATTCTAAAGTGCAAGTGCGAAAATGAATAAAAAAAGGAAGGTGCTACCATTAAAATTAGTTAATTCATAAAAGACGTGTGTTATTAAAATATCTGTATTAATTTCATTATGACAAAGTGTCTTAGCAGCGATGTGTTTGAAGGACCTTTCATATTTTTTTCTCTCTTTTCTCTATTCTCTGTCCTTATTTGATTCATAAGCATGTATGGAAATCTTCACTGGAGTTGTGTCCATTCGGAGTCTTAGTGTCAAGTTCTAAAATATATTTTGTCTCAAGGAGACGAAGTTTAGCCTCACGATTACCTCCTCTTCTAGATACTGGAATGGAATCAATTAAAAAGTATGTCAGCATGTCCAAGTTGTTATCATGTTTCTCTTTAAAATGTCTTGCCATTGGATACGTGGGTCACTGTTGGTAATTGCCCTCATGTGCTGCAGTATTCGTTTGTGGGCCTGCAACTTAGTACTGCCCACATACTGCATCCCACAAGGGCAACCCAACACGTAAACCACATACTCCATCCGGCATGTTAGAAACTTGGATATCTTGATGGGATGCTGTGAAAAAGGGGTGTTATACATGATTTTATTGAGCCCACATTTGCACGCTCGGCAATTATTGCATTTCACAAATCCTCTGCGTGCAGTTAACCAGTTGGATGACGATTTAATTTCAGGGCTACTGCTGACAATTGAGTCTTTCATGGATTGTGATTTCCTATAGGTAATACTGGGATATTTTGGCATCATTTTTCCAATTACCGGATCACTGCGCACTAAAGACCAATTCTTATTCACAATTTTGCGCAATGCATTATGTTGTTGGCTGTATGTTACTATTAATCTAGTTTCATTGCTGGTACTCTCATCATGATCCTTTCTTACTTTTGCTTTTTTAGTTAGAAGTACTTGTCTGTCTAGTCGATTTGCTTTCTCCCTTGCTAAATCAATGATATTGGTTTTGTAGCCTCTCTCAATAAATCGCTCTTTACTGAGCTGTTGAGCCTCCCTAAGATCTTTTTCTGTACTGCATACTCTTCTTATCCTCAGCATTTCTCCATATGGTATACTGTGGATCAAATGCTGAGGATGATGACTAGTAGCATGTAGGAGACTATTGCCAGCTGTTGGTTTCCGATAGAGGCGGGTTTCAATCTTCTGATTTTTTATGTATATTTCCAAATCAAGGAAATATACTGAACAGTCACTTATAGTAGCAGTAAATTTTAAGTTCAACTCATTTTGATTAATGTTATGAACAAACTCATCTGCAGTTTCTCTTGTTCCCCGCCATATGACAAATAGATCATCTATATAGCGTAGCCATAATCTTATATGGCTATCCACAACTTGTTTGTGTTGTTTATTCAAAACCATTTCCTCCCACCAACCCATGTGGAGGCAGGAGTAGCTAGGGGAAAAACATGCCCCCATAGCTACTCCTCTTATTTGTTGTAGGATTTGATTTTGAAACAGAAAGTAATTGTTATTCAGACAGTACAAAATCATTGTGATTAGCATCTTATTATGTTGAGCCAGATGTAAGGGTCTAGAATTTAAATAATGTTCAGTTGCCCTTATCCCATCTTTATGATATATGCTTGTATATAAAGATGTTACATCTAAACATATTAATAAATCATCAGCTTGCCAAACATAGTCATTAATATGCCTTAAAAAATCACTCGTGTCTTGAACAAATGAGGGTAACCTTTTGACATAGTCTTGTAAAAAGAAGTCAATGTACTTAGAAGTATTGTCAAGTAGACTGCCCTTCGCAGAGATTATTGGACGCCCTGGAGGTGTGTTAACATTTTTATGCAGTTTTGGAATAAAATATATGACGGGCATAATAGGATGTTCATTTTTTAAAAATTTGAACTCATCCATACTGAGTAACCCCGCACTTCGCCAACCGTTCAATTTGGAATAATATTCGTTCCATGCTGCCCGAACTACTAGTACATTGCTTTTTTTGTAGCAGTTTTTATCCTCCAGTTGTGAATTTGCTTCTGCCATATACATGTCTTTTGGCCATAGGACCAAATTGCCTCCTTTGTCCGAGTTTCTAATAATTATTTGATCATTAGATTGCAATTTTTTCATTAGTCTATTGTATGCAATTTGTTGGAAATTGTGCTTCTTGACAGTTCTGTTGGAGTGAATCTTGAGATCTTTAATTTCACTTGTTATTGATTCACTAAAAATATCAAGGGCGTCTCTTGTTGTTAACGGTTGGAACTTTGATTTCTGTTTAAATTTAGTAGTCACTGTTGCATATGATATAGGACTTGCACTTTCTGGCATAATATTTTCACTGCTACTTTCTTGCCTTAAGATTTGAAGATTAGCCAGTAATTCAGCATCTCCCGCAGTGAGATTGTAATCACCTGTTTGTGTATCTGAAACTTGATTTAAGTTCGTATTGCTTTCTCTGCGGTTGGTTTCATAATATTTTTTCAATTTTAGCTTCCGAATAAATTTGAATATGTCCATGCGAGTCTGCGCATAATTAAAGCGCCTTTCAGGACAATACGATAGACCCAACTCCAACAGCTGAATTTCTGCTTTATTTAACACCATAGATGACAGGTTTACGACTGTGTTGATGTCAGCTGGCTTATTTATTGTCTTTATTTTCTGTTCCATCTCTTGTTGTAATATGGCTTCTTTGTTTTTGCGCCTTCTGCTGCATTTCCGTCTTTCGCCTCGCTTGTGATTCCATCTTTGTTTATTTGTTGGTTCTGCTTTCGTGGGCGCAATGTCTGTTTCCGGTCTTGTCTTAGGCAATTGACCTCTTCCCCGGGGTAAATTTTTGAAACCCCAATCTAGCTGATAAACCACTTTGGTCTGTTTCTGATTCACTTTCTGGTGCGGAACTTGCCTCAGACATTGATGTCGACGATGTAGCTTGTTCTCCTCTGCTGATTTGAGGATTCGCAAGAGTGGAAGATTTTTTCGCTATTTTAATCGATTCATATTTTTGGGCGAATGTAAATATCTGCCCAAGTTCGTAATCCTGTTTGTCTCTTTGGAATTTGTATGTTTTCCGTTTCTTTATGATGTCTTCTTCTTTCGCCAATCTAGCAAGCATCTCATCCCTATATTTTGTTATCATAGGTGTAACTTCTAATTTCTTAATTTCCAATTCTAAATCGTCAATCTGTTGCTGATATTTAATTCTGTCACTTTCTGCATATTTGACTAAAATTTCGACCAGTTTTCTTGAAGATTCTAGATTACATTCAGCCCATTCGCTTAACATTTGGGGGTCAGGGCTCTCATAGCTGGGAGCAATCATTATACGCAAACCCCTGGGAATGCGTCCCACTTGTAAATATCTACCCAGGGATTTATGCTCCCACCATTTAGATTGTTCCATTCTCATAGATTTTTCCAATTTTTTAAACATGTCTCGTGTATTACTATGACCCCCGTTCCTCGGGCCACTATGCACCGACCCTTGAACTGTTGTTGTCGGGGCATCATCAAACATCATGTCTGCCGCTGCTTCACGGCTCCGTAGCGCGTTGGCGGTCATGGCGGCAAAAATTGTATTATAAGCGTGTTAAAGCCCAAGTCGTTCGCAAAATGTCATTGACTTGGCTTGGCACTCCTCCCCTACCAGAATAATTCCAATTGCTCCTACCTCCTGCTTCGTAACCGGTGTCCGCGTCCTCCGACTCGCCTACCGGTACTTCACTGGATTCGGAGCCTCATCAAGGAAATCCGGGGGCTGTCTGCGGCTTGCTCGTTCTGAGTAAACACCAATTCCCAGCATACGCCGGGTGCAGCTTCCTGTCGCTGAGCCCAAAACAGGGAGGGGGTCTCGCCAATGCCGAGGAAGCCTTCTCGGTAATAATATCCACAACGCCGTTCCTTCTCACTTCCCTTCCTCCGGGAAAAACGGACTGCGAGACCACAATTTCGTGCTAGATTTGATTTATTTTGCCACCAATTTCGCCATGACGCGTTTCGGCCTCACTCGGCCTTGATCACATGACGCGCTGTGGAGTTGACCCGCTATTTTTAAAGTGCCAGTATACACACACGTGATGATTGAACTGCATGGAAATAAACAACATACTATTCATGTTCAGTAAATTCTGTGCAATCTACAAGTAAATGTGCAAACCATTGCCATAAATAGGATTTCATCAATTATATAAAACCAATTTTAAATTATATACTTAATTATTATAGATGTTAAGGTAAAATACCAACGTCATTATTATTAAAACGTTTATATATCTTTTAAAACACACAACGTCACATAAAATAAAATCAAAATTGGGTCCACATTGTTTCAAATAGGAAAATACCTAAAACAAAGTAAAATAACATTTGCAAAATAATATATTATATATGTTACAAATTTCTTCTACTTTACATTATATTTCCTTGCAGACTGTACATACTATATGTCTAATCTGCTAGTAGTAATACTACATGGACTTACTATTTATACGTGTTGTTGTTTCTCTGGTTTTATCAACATTCCTATTTATGATTTACTATGCACATTAATACAAATTACTATATTTGAACACTGATTACATTTGCTGTATGCGCTAAATTCCCATTCTAAAGTGCAAGTGCGAAAATGAATAAAAAAAGGAAGGTGCTACCATTAAAATTTGTTAATTCATAAAAGACGTGTGTTATTAAAATATCTGTATTAATTTCATATATATATATATCTAAAGATGTCTCTTTAATGAATGTTTTTCACCTAGCACGCAACTATGAGTTTCTATAAATCTTATAAAGTGAGTCATGTACTTATGGGTACTATACCCTGATTAGCTGTGAATTTGCTTTTGTGTTAAATTATTCACTCCATCAAATTTAATTTATGTAATTTCATTGCCACTCCGCTCATATAATATTCAATGTTACAACTGTGTTGTCACTTTGTCCTTGGATCCTGCAACCAATAAAGTTGCCTATTTGGGGCGTTTACTTTATTAGGTCGGCCGCAAAGACAAACGGAATTGAATTAAAGATTTAGAATGTTTCTTGTGAGCAACCGCAATATTGTCACAGTTAGTAATTGTACTTTGTATTGAATTAATGCTTTACGAGGTGTGGAAGGATGCTGTTGTATACTGTTCTCTATATCTATCCTCACACGTCGAGAATGACGTTAAAATGTGCCCCTTTAAAAACTCCATGATCCCGGCTGGGAGTCATGTGATCAAGACCACGGCTGTGGTCGAAACGCGTCTGTGTTCTGCCAAATAATGAATTGTTACCCCCTTACCAGCGCGGCTCGAGAATCTTTTCTTCTTTGGATTCATTGCGTGAATATTGTGGCTGCGGCGTCCGCCTTCGAGCCCCGACTTGTCAGGAAGGGCGTCCGTTGTCTGACTGACCAAATCTGCATGTGGATTCTTTATGGAGGATGCCCGCCGACTGTTAACCATCCCGGAAATCAGGAGCTCTTCGGCCCTGGAGAAGACAATCTACAGAGACGCGGATAAGCAGTCACGCCACCACAGTGTTGTGGATTGCGAGTAATCCTGCCTCCAAACATAGCGGAGTTCGCCGCTTAAGGAAATCCTACCCGGGATTTGGTTGCAGCCAAAGTTCGCGTTAGCTATTTTCAGCTGCAAACGCATAGTAAGGAGGATGCAACAGAGTTTTCTCCAACAGAACACCAAATGGCACACGAGTTCTTAAAGGGGCGCGAGGCCTCTGCAAAACTAATCTTCAGAAAAACGGCAACAGTGAATGAAGAAACAGGAAGTGCAAGTTCAATCACAAGGCTGATCGGAATCAAACAAAAAGGCAATATGCTGGAAAGTCTGAGACGTAAAGAGATCAGCAGATGGTGGGAGGCGACGTCCCTCCAAAACTACATTAAAGTTAATCGGATCCCGAGGGGTCTAAGGATCTTTATAATCCCAACTCTGGCCATCCCAAAACCACAAGTTTTACCAGATTGGATGGATACTACCAACGCATGTTCAAAAAGAATGCTGGAAATTCTGATTACCAATGCATGGGATGAACACAAAGACCTCATGATACAGATCCAACAGCTTATGGATGAACTCAAGAGTGAAAGTGATCAAGTTGAAAGTGCGAAAGTACTGAAGTCAATTGACGAAAGAATCAAGGTATATGAATAAGAGATCATCACACGCAAGCAACGTAAATTCATTAGGGATGAGAAAGACTATGCTGCTGGCAGAATTCTAACTTTTGTGAAAAATTCGATAGAGCAAGGTAAAGGACAAAGCCTTGGGAGTAGTTGAATCCCACACCGGAGGATCAATAACTGATTTAAGCTCGGACCAGGAATCGGTCAATAGTGTCTCATCAGGAACAGCAGAACAAATTTCTTTCTCCGAGGAACTACTCCTCCTCCAGAAAACCAACAAACAGTCGCTAAGAGGACGGCCCAAAGGAAGAGGGCGAGGAATAGGCAAAACAGGAAGCGAAGAGACAGCTGGTATGGGAACACGCGGCCAGACAGCAAAGAGAACCTAATGGCAGAGACAATACAGCATCTTACGGTAATTAACCTTTCTGACAGGGTTATTAGCGATAAAGAAGAGAGAGTGTTACAACTAGGTTTATCTTTTTGTCCTGACATTGGCTTTGATTACGCTCAAACAAGAGTTGATCTCTACAAATTTGAGCGAAAGTTAAAATGTTTAAATTACATGCATTACGTAATAATGAAATGACATGTCCCATTGGACAACGCATAACACTGAGTGCCAGACAGACTCTAGCAATCGAAGATATTCCAACCCTAAAAATCATGCAGGAACTTAGTTATTCTTGCCAACCTGCCTTTACGAATGAACATGGTGATCCTTTTGAGCCTACACACATAGCTGAGATTCCACATATATTTGGTCTAGGGACTGACGAGGCAGACACCACCAACTTTAGGGCAGCATCCAAGTTTGTACCGTCTACAGCTAGAGACAATATAGATATCTTTAGTGATGTAGTTGCACACGATCTACTAAAACTGATCAATAAGACACCACCCAGTACGAATATGACCAAAGAGCAGTGGCAAATTGTTAAAAACGTACAAAATGATACCAACCTCATCATCAAACCCTCCGACAAAGGGGGGAATGTGGTATTAATGACAAGGAAGATGTACACACAGGAGGCATATTACTTAATGACAAGGGGTGTTATGCCAAGGTGCACAAGTCATATCTCACTAACCTGTGCCAGAAACACACCTCACTGATACAAGGGTGGCATGAAAGGCATTTGAGCTGGGATGAGAAGAAATTTCTCCTTAACGAAACCCCTACTACACCAACACTCTATCTATTACCCAAGATACATAAAAATGCCCGCGAACCACCAGGTCGGCCCATAGTTTCATCAAAAAACAGCCTCTTGGAGAATACTTCGATCTTTGTAGACCACTTTCTGTTTCCTTTTGTAACCAAACTTAACTCATACATAAGAGATACGAAAGACTTCTTACAGAAAATACACAACATAACCATCAATGAAAATCACTGGCTAGTGTGTCTGGATGTGGAGAGCCTTTCTACCGGCATTAGGCACCACGATGGCCTGAGGGCTTGCCAATATTTTCTTAAATCTTGCAGCTTACATGTGCTCGAACACACGCACATGATCCTGGCAATGATTGAGTTATGTTTGAAAGAAAATGTATTTATGTTTGAAAAGGAATACTACAGGCAACTCCAGGGGACTTCGATGGGCACCTGCTTCGCTCCCAGCTACGCCAATTTGCTGGTAGGTTGGTGGGAGAAGCAGGTGCTCTGGAATGAGAACATTGAGCATTTGGTCTACAATGTTAAATCCTGGGTAAGGTACATAGATGACATCTTTTTTCTGTGGGAGGGTGAAGAAAATAAGTTGAAATTATTTGTCAAAGCAATGAATGAAAATGCCTTAAATCGCAAATTTACCATGCATCATATATGAAATGTGTTGAATTTCTGGATTTGAAACTGATAGTGGAAGATGGGACGATTCAAACTGAACTTTATAGGAAAGAAACAGCAGGCAACTCGATTTGACATGCTTCGAGTTGCCATCCCCCATGTTTCCAAAGGGGGATACCCTATAGTGAGTTCTTGAGGGCAAAACACAATTGCAGCACTATAGAGAGCTATCAACGTACCAAATATGGGATGGTTGAACGCTTCAAAGCCAGAGGCTACCCCCATAGAGCATTAAAACAAGCTGATACCCGAGTAGAAAATCAGAGTAGAGAGGAGGTATTGTTTCAACCACCTAGCCCCAAAGTCCCCAAAGATGAGGAACAGGAACCTATACGGTTCATCACAAGATTTAGTAGTCAGGCAGGGCAGTTGCGCAGAATACTTAAGAATAGATGGGGGATACTGAGACAAGATCCCATTTTACGAAACAAAGTGGGTATCAATCCATCGATGACTTATCAAAGAAGTGCATCCTTAAGAGACCTTTTAGTCAAAAGCCATCTCGCTTTAAACGATACCAGTTGGCTGAAACAGGCGAAAGGATTCCGCAAATGCGGGAAGTGCAAAGCCTGTAGGAACAGTGAAAATGTGACTGAAGTTACACAGGAGAGAGTGGGTATACGTTGGATAATCCCAAAATTTATCACATGTAGTACGGATTACGTGGTACATGTGATAATCTGCCCCTGTAACTTATGGTATATAGGCTCCACCACATTCCCGGTAAAAAAAGTATACTGGAGCATTGGAGAGCGATTACAAACAAAGACTTCAGCTACAGTACTGCTAAACATTTTGCTGAGAAACACGAAGGAGACTGGACCAAGGCCAAGTTTTTTGGTCTTGATACAGTCTTGGTACACCAGAGAGGGGGTAACCGGATTGCGTCTTTACGCAAATTGGAATCCCGATGTATTCTTCAGTCTGGAACTAAATTTCCTAATGGCCTGAACTATGACGAGGAAATACATTCTCATCTGTAACTTGCACACTGTGTTGACATCCTATGATTATTGTTTTGTATGCCTTTCCCTCCATTTACCCCTTCTCCCTATTACCCCCTCCTATTCTTATCACTTTTATTTCAAGCCTTCTACCTATGGTTCTAGGGCATTTCCTTTATAGGCTGTGTCTTGTACTGAAGATCTGTGTGTATGTATGACGTATATTTAAGCGGTCACAATAATTTACATTCTTTTATTATTATTATTTTTTAGGAATTGACTGACATGGATCCATGGATCCAGGATCCCACTAATTCACCTGAATTAAAACTATGAGCACGGGGCGCAGTGTTGTTCCAGCGAACACTCTTCTTCCCTAGTAATCCAGTCCACTATGAGCATTTTGACTTTATCAATTAGAGCCCAATGATTATAGATGGGTACTATACTTTGATGTCTCTTTAATGAATGTTTTTCACCTAGCACGCAACTATGAGTTTCTACAAATCTTATAGAGTGTGTCATGTACTTATGGGTACTATACCCTGATTAGCGGTGAATTTGCTTTTGTGTTAAATTATTCACTCCATCAAATTTAATTTATGTAATTCCATTGCCACTCCGCTCATATAATATTCAATGTTACAAATGTGTTGTCACTTTGTCCTTGGATCATGCAACCAATAAAGTTGCCTATTTGGGGCGTTTACTTTATTAGGTCGGCCGCAAAGACAAACGGAATTAAATTAAAGATTTTGAAGGTTTTCTTGTGAGCAACCGCAATATTGTCACAATTACTAATTGTACTTTGTATTGAATTAATGCTTTACGAGGTGTAGAAGGATGATGTTGTATACTGTTTTCTACATCTATCCTCACACGTCGAGAATGACGTTAAAATGTGCCCCTTTAAAAACTCCATGATCCCGGCTGGAAGTCATGTGATCAAGACAACGGCTGTGGTCGAAACGCGTCTGTGTACTGCCAAATAAAGAACTGTTACCCCCTTACCAGCGCGGCTCGAGAATCTTTTCTTCTTTGGATTCATTGCGTGAATATATATATATATATATATAAATATATATATATATATATATTCACTGAAAAAACCATAGGTTTCAGCCACGTTATAGTTAGAAATTAGCATTTAAAAAACCTTACAAATTCACTGAAAAAACCATAGGTTTTAGGGACAGTTATAGTTAGTTGGACATTGCACTCGTACAAAACCCGTGAAATTCCCCCGTTATAGTTAGTTCAGCTAACTATAACTCGCGCCCCCGCAATGCACTGCTGAAGACGTCACATATTACAGCACTCATGACATGGTCAGTGACATCACTGATGACATCACTGATGACATCTCAAATGACATCACTGATGACATCATCCAGTGACTGTGTGTTTCTGTAAAGTTTAAATATTTTTAATATATATAGGGAAAGGCGTATTGAAGAATGAGTGGGTGTATACGTGTCTGTATGGATGATTTAGTAGGTGCGTGACTAACTCTATAAGTGAGTGATTAAACGTATCTTACTGAATGCATGGGTTAGTGACTAAACTGGGTGAATGTCTGTATCCGTCTGTCTGTTGCTGTGTAAGTGGCTGCATGGGTTTGTGAATAGCTACATGAGTGTCTATATGAGTTATTGATTGGTTGTCTGAGTATCTGTATGGGTGGCTGAGTGTTTGTGTGGGTGGGGCGTGTGCGACTCTGTGCATAGATGTGTGAGTGGGTGATTCACTGGGTGGATGGTTTCAAGAGTGCATCTGTGATAGACTGTATGGGTGGGTAAGTGTGTGTAAGAGTGTGTTAGTGAGTGAATGTAAGTCCCAGTGGTACATGTGTGAGTAACTACATATGTGAAAGGCAGTATATATGTGTGTTGGAGAATATAAATAGCTATAAGCGAGAGTGTGTGATTGTGAGAGTGACTGTATGGATGAGTGTGTGCTTGTATCAGTGATTGTATAAGAGCGTAAGAATGTGCTAGTATTTGTATGAGTAAGTGAGCTGGTGTGTGTATAACTGTATAGGTGAGTAAATGGCAGTGTGTTTAATTATTTGCATGACTGACTAGGTGTGTGAGTACCTCTATGGATGAGTGGCGGTGTTTGAGTGTCTATATAGGAGTATGAGTGCATATGATAGTCCTGTACTGAGAGACCGTAAGTATGAGTGACTGTACGGGTGAGTGAGTGGATGTGTGTGTAGACCTAAGAATCAGTGAGTGGGTTTGTAGTTATTGGTGTTGGAGTGTCTATGGTTTTGCGAATGGCAGTCTGTAATTTAGAGTGGGTGTATCAAAGGTTATATTAGGGTGTGAGGAGGTGCATCAGATTATCATGTGGATGATGTCATCTGTGATGTCATCAGTGATGTCATTTGAGATGTCATCAGTGATGTCATCAGTGATGTCACTGACCATGTCATGAGTGATGTAATATGTGACGTCATCAGCAGTGCATTGCGGGCGCGAGTTATAGTTAGCTGAACTAACTATAACGGGGAATTTCACGGGTTTTGTACTGAGTGCAATGTCCAACTAACTATAACTGTCCCTAAAACCTATGGTTTTTCAGTGAATTTGTAAGGTTTTTAAATGCTAATTTCTAAATATAACGTGCCTGAAACCTATGGTTTTTTCAGTGAATTTCAAAGGTTTTTTAAATGCTAATTCCTAACTATAACATGTCTGAAACCTAGGGTTTTTTTCAGTGAATTTCAAAGGTTTTGTAAATGACAATTTTTAAATGTATTAATTGTTATATTTATTTTTTTGATACTGATTTACTACATTTTTTAAACTATTTATTTTTAGATATTTTATTTTTAAATTACATTGTAATTACATTAAACATTACATTACAAAATATACTTTCTCAGAATGAATTACTTTAGTTTAAATACTTTGCAAATAGGCAATAGACTTTTAAGTACAGTAGTTACAGTTGTTGCAATGGGCAACACAATTTCAAACACAATGCAACATTGAGCTCAATGTGAATTTCTAGTTAAATGCAATTAGTTACTTTATGGATTACTTTTTCTAACCACAGGACTGGATCCTAGATTCAGTCCTGGGACATCTCCTGTAAACAGTTGAGTAAAAGCGTTTTGGTTACAGTAGTGATTTTTAAGGAATATTATTGTATTTTAAAAGTTGACACTTAGAAACTTTTTCACATAGAATCACCAATGTTATCCTATGGGAGGAAATTCACTTAGCAGGTAAGTAGTGTTATCATTACTTTTTCTTATTCAGTGGTGGATCCTGGATCCAGCACTGGTGCATCGCCTGTAAACAGTTGAAAGAATGTGTTTAAGTCATGCATGCGATTTTTAAGGAATATTTGTAGTTTGTGAAAATAGACACTGATACTTTTCTGCTGAAAACCAGACAATGGATTCCTATGGAAGGAAATACAAGTTACTGGTAAGTACGGTTAGAATTACTTTTCAGGGTCAGTGCTGGGCTAAAAGATGCATCACTGGGTTCGCTCCTGATAACAGGTGAGTAAATCGGAATTCGTAGTTCGGCTGATTTTAGAGGAATATTATAAAGTTCCAAAACTCCACACTTAGAAGAATTTCCAAGTGAAACCAGTCAATGTTAGCCTATGGAAGGAAATTCAAGTTACTGGTAAGTACGGTTAGAATTACTTTTCAGGATCAGTACTGGGCTCAAAGATGCAGCACTGAGGTCTCTCCTGATAACAGGTGAGTAAATCGGAATTCGTAGTTCTGCTGATTTTAGAGGAATATTTGTATGTTTCAAAAATTGACACTTAGAAACTTTTTCAGCAAAAAGCAGGCAATGATATCCTATGGAAGGAAATTCAAGTTACTGGTAAGTACGGTTAAAATTACTTTTCAGGATCAGTACTGGGCTCAAAGATGCAGCACTGAGGTCTCTCCTGATAACAGGTGAGTAAATCAGAATTCGTAGTTCGGCTGATTTTAGAGGAATATTATAAAGATCCAAAACTCCACACTTAGAAGAATTTCCAAGTGAAACCAGTCAATGTTAGCCTATGGAAGGAAATTCAAGTTACTGGTAAGTACGGTTAAAATTACTTTTCAGGATCAGTACTGGGCTCAAAGATGCAGCACTGAGGTCTCTCCTGATAACAGGTGAGTAAATCGGAATTCGTAGTTCGGCTGATTTTAGAGGAATATTTGCACAATGGTGAAGGAAGGTGGTGGGGCCTGAGGTGACGTGTCTGCAAACACGCCCTGTGGAGCGTTTTAAGTTGGAGAATTAATTCTTCCTCAATCCCGAGGGTCCCTAGGGGCCAACTAGCCCACCAGATACCTCCAGTATGCACCAGAGAGCTGCGTTGCAGAGAGGTGTTCAGGGGCCACGCCCCTTTTTACAACACTCTGCAACGCAGCTCCGTGGCACTTACTGGAGGTACCTGGTGGGCTAGTTGGCCCCCAGGGACCCTCAGGATTGAAGGGGATTTAATTCCCCATCTTAAAACGCGCCACGGGGCCTGTTTGCACACATGTCACCTGAAGCCCCGCCCCCTCCCTTCACCACTGTGCCACTCCAAATGCCTGCCACTGAGTTTGGACAGACTCCAGCACGCTCGGGTTCGCTGTGAAAAACGGGTTTATTTGGCACAAAAACAACGGTGACGCGTTTCAGTAGCAGCAGCTACCTTCCTCAAACCAATTGTGGTTGTCATTTTTTAGTTCTTTTATATACATGGGCCAGGGTTTTTTCCACAACCTTAAAGTGCCAATGCATAGAAAAACATTTCCTCATATAAAGTGACATGGTGCTCATTTCGTAAAGTGACTAGTGCATACCGCAGCTATATCATTCTTTTACTCCTCTCATGGTAATTCGAACATTTTAGCACAAATCCTTCAACTTTTTCAAAATTGTATGTGTGTATATATAATATTATTAGAGTTTAAAAAAATAGTAAATTAAAATATCAATTAAAATATTATTTTAATAATAGTTTTTAATTATGTATGTGTAAATAAACATACATATATATGTCTGTCTTTTTTAAAGAAGCAAAATATTTATATATATTTTTAAATTATTTTAATATATTTATTTTATTTTATATTGCTTTTACATGTTAATATATTTAATGTCCACTATTTTTAAATATATATAAGTTAAAAATGATATTTTTGTCACCGATATTAGTGTATAACAATATTGTTTTTGATATTTTTTGTCATTTACATTATAAGTATAGGAAAATGATATTTTTGTTTTGGATATTTTTGACTCAATATTTATGTCCCATGATATTTGTGGTTTTGATATTCTGTCAGAGAACCAATTGAATCAGCCCTATATATGCAGGTAGGGGAGGAAAAAAGCTCAGTTCTCCCCAGATAAAACATTTCCTGTTTAATATATGACAACCAGGGGATGGCTAGGTCTCTATTGCAAGCGAGGTAGACCATAATCACCTTCTTTTTCAAGCCTGTGTTTTGATTTGCCCAGATGCAACACCAAAGTACCAGCGGGCCAATTTAATAAGAACTTCGGCAAATCCAACCCCAAGCTCCTGGTGGACAAAATTGGAGGCACATGCAGGATGTACATCTAGAAGGCGATGCTTCTCTTCTGTGTGGAGGGCAGAGAAGTTAGAATAGCCCCAAATGTCAGCACCATAAGAAAGTATGGGGAGACATTTGCTCCTGAACAATTGACTGTGACGAGGATGTAGGGATAATGCTTCGACTACTTACAGGTAATCTTCATTATCCTTAGTTTGAAATCATTTTCACAGACAATACGGCCCTCCCTTCCTCGCTGAGAATACTGGCCTCTGGGTAGAGTCATATAATGCATTGCTCTCCTGGGTTTCCCTGGAGCCCACAGAAACTTGGCGCAAAGTGCCTGCAGATGTTGAAGCTGGGCGCGGGATACCTCCAACGGTACAGACCTAAAGAAGTACAACACCTTAGGGAGAATATTCATTTTAAGAATGTTTGCTCTACCCACCAGAGACAGATGTAGGCAGTCCCAACTATCTAACAATTGCTTTACCCTGGTAATGATATCCCCCCAGTTAATATCAACTAGATCTTTCAAATTTTCTCGGATCTTAATACCCAGATAAGTGACTTCCTTAACCACTCTGGAATCATGGGCCATGATCTGTTTTGTACACAAAATCTGGGTTTTAGATGTATTCATCTTATAGCCCGAAACCACGCCAAACTCATATGCTAAGCGTTCTACTTCAGAGATAGCCAAGAAGGGACCCAGAGAAAGGGGGGGTTGGTCAGTCCCCGATTTTACATTGTATTATTACTCTTGTCTTTTATTGAATATGCGGTTATTGTTGACTGGAGAAGAAGTCAGCAATACGGCTGAGGTTCCCTCAATTTACCAGATGGTGTTAGGTAAAGAGGTCAAGAATTGCCTGTTCCAAAAATTGGATAGGAGCTATTATAAAAGAACACGTTTTAAAATTTTAGGGGCAGCCTTTAAAGTTTGGAACGTGGTTCGCAAATACCTACAAATTCGGGGATTACATTTTTATACTCCAACTACGGCCGTAGGCATATTGCCGCCAATATTTCATGACCAAGTCGTTAGTAGTTGGATACAGAATGGCATCTCTCAAATAGGGGACTTTTATCAAGCTGGGGGCTCTATGTTTCTTTCACAGATTTAGCAGCCAAATTTCATCTTCATAAGAATCATTTTTTTAAATTCTTACAAATACGAGATTTCCTGAGCAAATCATCCACGACTATGGTACCACATAAAATAGTCGAAGCTATTAGGGGCCAAGAAAAGATAGGGTTCTTTATAAAATCCTATTAGAGTCAAGGAGGGACGATCTGGGAAAACACAATTGTAAGTGGGCAGCCAAAGTGGGAGAGCCAGGGGTGTCTATAGAGAAGGCAATTGCTGTTGCCGGGGAAATTTGTCTGTCGGCGAATCTTAAAGCCCAGTTTTATAAAACTGTATTTAATCTCTATCATACCCCCGCTAAAATGGTGAAATGGGGGAGGGGTGATGACGGCAAATGCTTTCGATGTGGTACGGATAACGCTGATAGTCTTCAATTTTTTGATTGTGTCAAACTAGGGCCATATATACGACATATAGAGAAATTTTTGACTGAAATCTCGGGGCTCAGCGTTAAAATATCTGCCTCTATGATGTTGTTGGGGACCGGTGAGGATCTCGAGCAAGGGAGACCCATGTATAAACTCAGATATTTGCTCTTTATTGCTACGGCGGTTGCTCGATTATGTGTAGCGTCTTCTTGGCTACAATCGGAAGCACCATCTTTTGAAATCTGGCGAGCCCGGTTCTACAATATCTATAATCTGGAGTATAGTCTTTATTCTCTAAAAGGATCAAGGAAACGCAAATTAGGTATATATATATGGGGGGCAATGACCGATCATATGAATTGCTGAATAGAATGATAATCCAAGTTAATCTATCTCAATTTTGTTTTGTGCTATTATGGACTGAAATGAATTGCTTTTATGTCTTGTTATTAGATCTGTATGTATTTTTGATACTTTGATATTGTGGATAATAAAAAAAAAAAAAGAGAATACTGGCCTCTGATGGCTTGGTATGACAGGAAGTGGAAGGGGATTGGCCTTGTCTTATACCACCCTAACATGCTGGGATTAGTGCAAGTCCACTGCTATTTCCTGGTTTTGGTCCAGTCAATGAGGTGGGTTCACCTACGAGTAATTGACTGTGACGAGGACTTTGGACTAAAGATCATGAATATTACTGGAAAGTAACGGGAACATTTATAATTCAAGTTAGAAAACTAAGGCCCTGATTATGAGTCAGGCAGTCCACGGACCACCAGACTCATGGTGGCGCAGTGGTGGCGGTCCAGCCACTGCTGCACCGGCGGTCCGACTGCCCGATTACAAATTGGGTGGT
This sequence comes from Calotriton arnoldi, assembly GCA_963921515.1. Classification (NCBI taxonomy): domain Eukaryota; kingdom Metazoa; phylum Chordata; class Amphibia; order Caudata; family Salamandridae; genus Calotriton; species Calotriton arnoldi. The sequence continues at coordinate 2,074,097 of CAWUFW010001750.1, read as the reverse complement.
CAGACCGCCATTGCACCACAGCAACCACCAGGGATCAGAGATCCCTGGTGGTAACGCAGCAGTCTTAAGTCCGCAATATGTTTAGCAGGACCACTGCGGTCCAGTCAAGCATAGTACGAGTTTTCCCTCCTTCATGGGTTCGTCGTCCATGAAAACTGTGGCGCAGAGGAAATAAAGGGGGCCCTACAGGTATCCTTGTTGCCTCTGGGCCATTCAGTGCATGCAGTGTCCACTGTGTTCATGCACCCCAGTACATGCACGGCATGGACTACACCAGTCCATGCCGTGAAGGTACTGCCTTTGACATTCCCATTGCAGTGCCTATTTCATAGGCACCTCCGTGGGAACACCAAAGAACCACCTGCCAGTGAATAAAAAGTAATAATCTGGCAGGAGGTGTAGTGTGCACACAGGATTGGCGGTGCGGGAGCAGGGCGGCGGTGTGGCGGTCCCGCTTCTGAATTGCCAAACTCTTAATCAGGTCTTAAGAGATGAACCGTTTTTGAGACATGTAGCACACCAGTGTAGTTACACTTAGGCCTGGTGGAGAGTCAACAAAGTATAAACATGATTACAAAAAGAGGTGTCAATTAGGGCACTTTTTTAACTTGATATGTACCCAGTAATAACAAAAGTCACAGAGATATCCCAAGAGTTGGAGACAAATGTCCGCTATTTCCAAATATTATTGTAATCTCAATAAGATGCAGATCAATGTCAATAATGATATTTGAAATCACCCTAAAGACAAAGGGGCATATTATCAAGGATCTGCGATAATTATCGCAAAGCACGCTTAGCACTGTTTTTTTTATCGACGGCCATCGCTGGATTTCCTCGCCTTGATAGCGCGGTATTATCAACGCGTATCGCAAAGGCGATAGGAAATCCAGCGATAGCGAGTACAACCAGCAATAGCGTGAGAATTCCAGCGCTAAATTAACTGCGCTAATGAAAAGCTTGCTAATAGGCAAGTGTGTACTTAACCTAACAATCCACCCCCATTGACAAGATGGTTAAGGCAAGTTTTTTCAGGCGTTAAATTCCAGCGATAAGCGCGGTTAGCGCGACTTTTCTTATCGCTTCGCGGGCATTGATAATAGAGGAAAGTTGTGTTTGCGACTGTTTCAATGGAGTTTAAGTCAGGAACGCCTACTTTGCATGTCATTAGCGATATATATCGCTGACATGCTTAGAGATAAAAAAACGGCCGCTATCGCCCAAAAACTCACGCTAAGGCCCGTTAGCTGCAGCTTGTTAATAGTGTGATAAAATATTGCCGCATTAGCGGCAGAAAAGTGCCGCTAACGCGGCGATATAGGCTTGATATTATGCCCCAAAGACCATGGGATTCCAAATTGACAAGGAACTCGAAACAATGAATACCTGTCCATAGTTGTGTTTGCCATTAAGAAAGGAGAGGCTCGTGCTCTTGGTCTTGACATTGATAGTCCAAAAGAAGCCCAGGCTGCAGCACATGACATGGAAGGTTTTGAAAGTGATTGGTTAATAAAGCTCAAATGTTTCTTGACAAGCTTACTCATGTAAATATCTGAGGAAGCCTGTATCGAAAAGCGAAACTTTTGCAGACAGAAAAGGCTGCTTTCTACATGTGAGGGTTTGAGAAAAAATGCATAGGAGGATTTTTTATCTGATTTCAAGGTCAAATCTAATGCTAAAATGAACACATTCCTGATTTCCTGATGACTATTGTACCTTCCTCCTTGGCTAATGTGAACTTTATTTGTGCTTTTGTCCATTTTAGAAAGTATTAACTGCACGCTGCCGTACTGGGTGTGCGAGAGAATCACGAGTTCATCGCTGTTTTTCTCTTGGGTAACAAGCATGTCATATCGACAATGGTATTTCTCAGTTTAGGACTGGTTAAGAAGAGCAAGTGTGGTTACATAAGTTACGTCTTCTGCTCAGTACAAACTGCAACTCAATGTGTTTGCCAAAAGGCTGCAGTTTGTGGACGCCACCATGCCATATGAGAGAAAGTTTCTTGATTAACGCTGCAGTTGGGACATCTGTGTAGAACATCTGGGTATATTTCGTGTAGGCGTTTCAGTGTCAGATAACTATGATGCATGTAGGCAAACTGAAGAAGCTTATGTTTGGCATTTCTTGAGACTTTGTCCATATGGATCAGCCATTCTATATGTGTGGAGATAAACATGGAAAGTACCAGGTTTTGGCTGAGACTCTGCTTCAGTGAAGTATTTTCAGGCTAGCTTGTTAGTACTTTAAATGTGTCTCCATTTATTTGAGATTTTCAGTATTTTTACCTATAAGGGAGCATCTGGTTTCTGATGTTTGAAAATGATGAAGGCTGATCTAAAGGTACAATGTGCTTGGAGTGGGAGCCATTTGAGTTCTAACCTTGAATTGTCACTGTAATTGCCATTTCCACTACACACAAGGTAATACCCAATGATTATCAGGAACCAGGGGTAAGACATCACTTGAGTCAACATAGTGGTTCCTGCAGGAGGCCCGAGAAGTAGAAATGCAGACTGATGACTCTTCAGCCAAAAGGAGAAACTAGTGGATCTTAAGCAAATTATTCACCAATACATAAAAGGATCCCAACCTAGACAATGATGGCTGATATTTGTGGGCATAAAATTGCTGAGGTGCTGTTGGTGAAATCAAAAAATGACATGCATATGTGTTGGGTCCACCCACTTATAGAGAGGGCAATTATGTCATTGTGAATGTGTGTCAACACAGAAAAATTCAAATGGCTGTGTGGAGTGGAGGTATCCTGCAAATGCAATCAAGTGAATATCTAGCTGGATGCTGTGAACACAGACACATTTTGTTCAGGCATTGTCACTGTTTATTTACTTTGCTCATTTTATTAACATATATTGTACAAATAATTAAATAATTAGGGCTTCTTTCAGCCGGATTTATTATTTTGTATTTACCAACTCACTGAGCTGTTTATTCATACTTTTTTAATTGAGTGCATGGATTGCATGTACATTGCTTCATATGATCACACACAGGAACGACTGTGTCGAGTCACGCACCATAACGGCCCAAAGCCCTTGTTCTGTAGTTGCTCATCTCTTTGGCCTATTCCAATAAATGCACTGGCTTTTGTGCCTTTGCACCTTTGTGTCCTCCTGAGGCCATAGCAGTCATTTTTGCAGTCTCATAACAAGCAGGTGTCTGGTGTAGAAAGCAATGTTTACAATTTATTCAGAGTAGACTTTGGGTCAGCACCTTACTCATGACTGGATGGCTTTCTTCCCTATTATTGTTTTTGTCTCACCCCGCAGCATTGCTGCTTTTCCATCATCTGAAATGAATGAGTTGCATACTTTCATTCTGATGTCAAGGAACTGCCTATTTACGTTGCAGGTTTCCATTTTATTTGGTTTTCAGCTCTCTGTAGCTCCCATTTCATTTTTTGGGGGTATTAGCACTCAATGAGAGCTCTCTCTTCCTTATTGTATTCTTAGCCGTCTTGCCCATACCCAGTCACTCATTTCCCCTGTGACATCCCTGTTGCTCATTCACTCTTGTTTATTCCCCATTTCAATCTTCCACTGTGCACATATGGCAGTACGAGTGCTGCAAACTGCCCACTGCCACCATCCACTGTCAATGCCCACCACCACTATCGACTTTGGCAATGCTTGTAGAACTGAGTCGTAACTATTGCTAAGGACAATAGAGGCTGATATTTCTATAAGACGGCCATAACATAATGTGACAGCTAACTTGAAATTGTATAACAGTGCTATTTTCTTTCATTATTATACTGTTACATCATGTCAGTCACCTTGCATGTAGAAACAACATAACAGACATTTTGGAACTATACAATTGCACTATGGCCAGATACTGATAGTGGCTTTGGCAATATTTGTAAGTCACTTCAACAAGCTTTGCCAAGCCAATACTGGCAGCAAACAGCTGCAAAACGAGAGCAAGGCCCTGATTATGAGACTCACGGAGGCGAGGCAGTGACGGTCTAGCCACCGTTGAACCGGTGCTCGGCCCACCCTATTATGAGTAGGGCGGTCGGACCGCCATGCAGCATGGATGCCGGTGGCGCAGTGGTGTAGAGTCAGCAATATGCTTGGTGGAACGGGCGCTGTCCCGCCAAGCATATTACGAGTTTCCTCACCACCACGATTTTCATTGCAGTTGTTCCCCCATGAAAACCGTGGTGGAGAGGAAACAAATGGGCCCTTAAGCGCCCCATTGTGCCTCTGGGCCCTGGGGTGCATGCAAGGGGGCACAACATGTGCCCCCCTGTGTGCATGCACCACAGTTCCTGCACAGCATGGACTTTACAGTCCATGCCATGCAGGAACAGATTTTTTGCGTTCCCATTGAGGTGCCCATTTTCAGAGGCAACTCCATGGGAGCACCAAAAACAGCCTTCCAGACATGAGGAAACTCGCAATCTGGAGGGTGGCCTGACCACGGATTTGGTAGTGCTGGAGCGGACCCCCAGCATGGGGGTCCGCTCCCACACCGCCAAACTCGTAATCGGGCCGCAAGTGTCTTTGCCAATGGTTGTTTATAAATTGAGAAAAGAAAGAGAGCATATGAGCACTTTTTCCATTAAGATGTTTTGTATTATAAAAGCTGGAATGAACATTTGTCATTAAGATTTAGTGAAGCAATCTTTCATTACTCACAGGACAAAAAGTCAGAAAGATGCCAGTCCAGGATGTGATATCTACCAGTTTCCACATGGCTTGCCAACCCTCCCAAAACTCTTTTTGGAATAAGGCAAAGCAACCAGAAGCCAATAGAACAAGTTCAAGTAGAAAACTGTTTAATCAGCTTGAAAACCATGCGTTGAAGTATTTGTTCTACTTTGATGGAAACGCTCTACCTTACATGCTAACTCAAACATTGAAGAAGGAATAAAAGGCCTTTCCTAGCTGCTAGGACTAAAAATCGCCTACTAAGAGAGAATTTAATAAGATGGATAGTGCACACTCACGTGATATCCTTTTATGGTCTCTGGTACAGGAGCAGCCTGTGCACTTAAGAGCGGAGGGGCTGGGTTGGGGGGGCGGAGGGGGGGAGATTCGACAGATGAGCACGAGGGAAAATTAAATAAATATTTTTCCCTCGTCATCGTCTGTTGAAATCCTCCCCCACCCGGCCCCACAGTCCTTACCTGCACAGGCTACGGCTGCTTTTGGACGCATATTAGAGCAAAGCACCTAAATCAACCAATGAGAGAAACTGAAATCGCAATGTAAAAACTAAAATAGTACTGCAGGTTTCTGGGACCCTGCATTTTAATTTTCTTGTGTACTCTTTTTACAGCTTAGTAAACCCTTTAGGGTTCTCGCTTCTTTGCCCACAACTTCTGATTAGGGATTTGACTGTATATCCTAAACTGCTACAGGAGAGAAGGTCTCACTTGGTAAAAGAAACATCAGAGCCTTGAAAAATGGTTTGCATGCAAAGCCAGATCTGTTTATTGAAAGGGCACGCTAAGTCATGCTACGAGTTATTAAGGCATAATATGTAGTTTAATTACTGTAGGCTCTAACATGTACCTTTTTCTTGCAGCTTGAATACCCACAAGACTCTACTGCACTTTATTTGCCTGTAGTGATAGCTCAATTTAAGTTGTTATTTACATTGGAGTCATAGAGCCAACTCATGTATGCTAGGAAAGTGACATCACAGCACTAGCCACTTGGCAATGGTTAACGACCTGGGATCCTGGCTAAATTGATTGACGTGGTGGTTACAATGGTGATTTTGTCTTTTGTGATTCCTTTGTATTGACAAGAATGGTGCCAGTCAAAAATATTAAATTAAAATCAATTTAGATTAGAAATCATCGTGCATATATTTGCCTTAACATTTGTTGTGTTAACACTTGCAATTTCCATCCACTTCGGGAAACCCTTTTACTTTATATGAATAAAAGTTTACATTAAAACAATCACAAGAAGAATTCTCTTTACTTTCTATATTGTTCACTGTTGTCTTGATTATCATACACAAATCTATGCTTTTTTGCTGAGACAATACGTTTGGGTTTTTCTATAGTACCATTATGCCCTATATTTAACCCTTCATCCGTTTTGGTTCCCATAGGTGCCTTGTGATGATTCTTATGGATTTCGAAACCGGTGATTTCATATCTTCTCTTTTTTGTAACAGAAGTATTGGTGTATGGTTAGCACTTTTTAAACTTAATCAATCTATCTGACTCTTGAGGAGAACGAGTTCAACTGTTAAGTCATGCGCAATGAAGATAGGTTACTGAATCATATATTCAAAATGACATCTATTTCCACATTTGAAATTACTTTTTGTTCAAGAAAACATTATCAACCTCTTAAATTGACCCATTTTGATTGTCATTGCTTGTTCTTTGCAAGCAATATCATTTCGGTGTAATTACACTAGTCTAAGGAAATCTTGAAATACAATTTGCAAAATTGTCTTGCTCTTTGTCAGATAAACAAATAATTTGAACGGGGATGAATCAATTAATGCAGGTTTCAAACACAATAACAGTATGAACTAAACATCATTTATGTTTGCAAGCATTATTTGTACAATTAAGGTATTGTGCAACTATTTTCCGTTTTCAGTTGAAAAAATGGTGTGTTGTCCATGTCCAGAAACAATTGAGACCACTGGAAACGTGGACTATTATAAAAGCTCTGCAACAAAGTGTTAAGTGTGGAAATTCGGTGAAAATCTTGGTGAATACTGACAAACAACTATGCTGCTAGACGTGCAAGTTTCAAAACATTCTAGTCAAGGGACAACCATTTCATACCGCTGGGAGAAATTTTACCTATGAAAATCATTATGTGAGCACATAATTTATAGGTATAAAACACTATTTGTGAATTGCAAAAGTGGATTTAGGTTAGTGAATTGGGCACAGGAAATCCATTTAAATGTGAGCCTTCCCATGCAGAAACAATATATAACTACTACAGTAAATCTTACATTAATATTTTCCAGATGCCAAGTTTTCCATTCTGCTGATGCAGACTCCTTAATCAGAAACTCAGTATAACTACTTAACTACTGGATAGGTGTGCTGAGTTGTGCAATTCCATGCAAAGGTTTTCCAAGCCCAATTGCTGTAAAGGAACCCACAAATTCAGGACACCTATTGCAGTGGATTTGCCTTGTCCCACAAAAGCATCTTCACAGCCTTTTTCACTGAAGTCTCTCACTTTAGCCACTGCCTGGTAGACTCGTTTTTAATATAACTTTCTGTGTGTCAAATGTTACTATCTCATTCCATCATTTTTACTCAATTTTTGATTTCTTAGGTAACGTGCTATTCACAGGCCACTTCATCGAGCCAAGAGTAACTAAGAGAGAGAGTTGACAAGAGGTGTGATATTGGTGAGACTGAGGCAATTTCACATGTACATTAGCTGAATTCCAAATCCTCAAGGTGCCTGCCACAAGGTGCAGGGCTCAACAGGGGGGCACCATAGGTGCCCCCTCAGCCTCCACCCGGAGGCCGCGCACCAAAGGGGGCCCTGCAGGGGGCCCCCAAAGTCGAATTCTGACTGCCTTTCTGTGTCGGAAAGGCCGGCACAGAAAGGCTGTGTGAACCTGACATCGTAATCCCTTGGACGGAAAGAGCCGCCCTTGGGATTACTGGCCACATCCCGACTGGCGGATGGACTCTCCGAGCCCGTCAGGAGCCAGTCGGAATGACCTTATGCATTCCTTTCCGACCGACTCCATCGTAATGGGTCGGTTGGAAAGGAATCCGACCTGCATATTACTATGCGGTCGAAACGGCTCCAACCGATGGTCGGAGCCGTTTCCGACCGCATCGTAATTAGGCCCTTAGTGTTCTTTGGTGAACTTTCAAAAGCAAATTCTGGTTTGCTTTGGATAGTAAATCCCACCCCACCACTTTGCACCATGTTTGTGTCACTTTTGTGGTGCAAACCTGAGTTAGTAAATCTGGGCATACTAGTGCAATCATGCTAAACTATGTGAGCTAAATTACTATTGCAACAACACATCATCAGTAGGGTAAAACTAACCTGTCTCAAGACGGTTCCTAGACTGGTTCCTTATCTCATGCATGACATAGATCAAACTGAGACGTCAGAGCACTATGACCACAGAATTGCTATTTAAATTGAAAAACTGTAAACTGGGAGTTCATTGGTAATCAAAGAGAAACTAAATATTAATAGTAGTGAACCACTAAAATCTTGGGGGCATATTTACTATTCTTTCACTCACTGCAGGACTGCAAGCAAAGTGGCTGGGCTGTGTTTCATGAAAGGGAGAGAGCAGAAATGCTCTTTATTTACATATATATGCTGCACTTCTGCTCTTTTTCGATGGTGCACTGTGTGCTGCCTTTTGCCAATGCAGGCACCCTTGCACTATTATGCAATGGTGCCTATGTTATAGGCATGATTGTTTTTGTGAAGAAAGGGGTACAATCCTGAGAGTCATTTTCCTATTTCTTTGTGTGCTGCAGCACATGTAGAAAGAAGAAATAACTTGGGGTGGGTGGAATATTCCATTCTGCCTGCGGAATTGGCAGAATTGTGGCGAATGAGTTCAGAACAAATTCCACCAATCAGTTTGTTATAGATTTTTTTCTTGTGCGTGGCTCCAGAACGGTAAGTTAGAAAGGATGAGCGAGCTTTGGCACCCCCTACTGTGATTTCCAGTCGCTAGGAGGCCATCCAGCGAGATTTTTCTCATGCGGGCAGTCAAGTCGAGTGGCAGCAAAATCAATTTGAGTAGCTGCGCCCTCTGGCACACAAAGTGGTGCCTTTCTTGCTGATTTTTCAGCGCAAAAAGCGCTCCCAGTGTGAAATCACCGCGCAAGCAGAACTACGTGCCTTTTTTTCATGACCATTTGACCATTGGCAGAACTCTGCAGAATCTCAAAGAGTTTTTATGAAACTCAGTGGAATTCCGTGGAGTCAAATTCTGCGATTTCCGCCAACCCCTAGAAATAGCAAAGAGAAATTAAGATAATTCTCCTTGTTGCAGCTAAGTGAAAAACTAACTGGAAAAGGCATAGTATTTTGACACCTCCCAGGTTTACTAGCTTTAGTAAATCTGGACATGGACCAAAATCCATAGGTGGATGCATGGGAACGCGCATGCTCCACCCATTGAACGCCTCTAAAGTTGAAATGTAATGTAACACAGCCTACCAGCTGCATTGCATTACATTTCTTTACAAAGCCACACAGGGTGGTGCAACTTGCTCTTTGCATGGCTTTGTAAATATTACTGAAGCCTTTGTGGTGTCCTACCATCACCTTGCTCGACACAATGACAACACAAAAGCTTTATTCATCTGGGCCTTAGGGCCACATGTATCAAACATTTTTGTCTTCATAAACGGGCCTATTCACAGAATCGGCCCGTTAGCTTGTCCCTCTAGTAGGTTCTGTGTCCATATACAAGTCTTTAAAGTAACTTTTTCACCCTCCAGTGGGCCTGGGATGCTGGAACTATGAGGCTGGAACTATAAATTGGAATGATGATGCAGGTTTTCCAAATCGAAAATAAAACCGAAGGGTTTTCACTGGCAGTCGAGTGCGTCCTCAATCGTGTGGGCACTTTGGAGAAAAGCAAATTATATGGCAGCCCGGCCGTGGAGGGCTGCACCATCTCAGGATTTAAGGAGAGGCTGTATGGATGGGAACTATGCCTAACCTGCCGAACAGCACTGCAAGTGTGGAAAATCCAAACCTGCAAAGCATCCCAGGCCCACTGGAGGGTGAAAAAATTACTTTAAAGACTTGTATATGGACACAGAACCTACTAGAGGGACAAGTTTGCTCTAATTGGGACCACAAGTCCCAGCATGCATCAACAGATTATAAGCACTTGTGCAGCCCACTGGGGGTCAGAATTAATTAAGCATGCAGCGAACTAATAAATTAGAGCCATCTGTGCATCATACAGTAGTTGCCTATGAATAAGAGGCTGTCACCTCGAAAAAAAAAAGGCTGGAACTATGAATTGGAATGCTGATGCGGGTTTTCCAAATTGAAAATAAAACCGAAGGGTTTTCACTGGCAGTCGAGTGCGTCCTCAATCGTGTGGGCACTTTGGAGAAAAAAAAAAATATATATATATATATATACATACACACATATATATAATATTTTTATCTATTTGTCTATCTATATATATATCTATATATCTATAACTATTATATATATGTATATACACATCTATATATAATATTTATATATATATATATATATCTGTCTATCTATCTATATATCTAAATATATTGCCGATTGGCAGTTGCCAGTAGGTAGTTATAGTTAGGGCCAAAGTTTCCATAGGAAACACATTTATTTGTTTTGCCAATAACTTTGGCGGCACTTGACGAATCTTCACAAAATTCTCAAAACACTTTCCCTTTGTGGTTTAGCTGCTATGCTGAATGTTTCAGGGTGATCCGTGAAGCGGGGACTGGGAAAAAAGGGAGATCCCAAAATGTGTTTTCCCCATGTTTAGTCTATGGCAATTTAAACATTTTTGAACACGACTACAGCCCAACAGCTGAACAGAATCAAACCAAATTTGGCAGAATGCTAAATGTTGGTCCAGAAGGCGTGCTTTTTGTGATTTGGTGTAAATCCTTTCAGTAGTTTCAGAGATATTCAAGTTTAAAAAATATAGATATCTGGTAGCTCAAAAACCTACTGAAATGCTACTGAAATTTGATTGCCTGCTAACGCTTCAACCAGGAAGTGTTGGCAGCCATCATGGGACTTGGTTGAACCGAGACCCACAAAAAATGTTTAAAAAAAAGAAAAGGGGGCAGGGTAGAAACACCCTGACCCCCTGGGCCTCTTGGAGTGGTCCCACTGGCACCCCCCATGGCCCAAAAAAAGATTTTTTTTTTTTAAACCCTTTCAGTGGGATACATGGATCTGGACAAAAATCTTTTTGAAAACGAAGCACAGTCGCCTGCACTTTGTTCATTATCCACCCTAGGTGGGCTAGATCCCAGGGGCATTTTTTTTATAATGGAGAGGGGCGCACAGGCCCTTGCTCTTGGGGTTCAATATTGCCCTGGGGGCCACCACCTTCTCGGGGCTTCTCTAAAAAAAAAGAAAGCCGTACTGGCCTCTCCTGCCACCCTGGGGACCACCATCTCCCCATGGCTTATAGTTTTATAAATGGGGGCTCTTGGACTCCCCCTAAGCCCCGGGCACTGCCACCTCCCTGGGGTTTCATCTATAAACAAAGCGGGGGGCTATGCGGACTCCCCCCACAGCCCCGGGGGTCCCCATTTCCCCGGGGGCTTTCAATTTACATAATGCAGGGGGCGGCAAGGACTCCTTCACAGCCACGGGGACCACAACCTCCCCAGAGTTTTAACCAACAATAATACGGGGGTAACGTGGCCCCCTCGCAGCCCTGGGGACCAAAACCTCCAGAGGGCTTAATCACACAATGGAGGAGGCATGCCTCCAAAGACCTCTAAGCAATCGCGCTGTCTGGGACTCACTGGAGGTAACAGGATGAGTTTTGGCCCCCAAGGATGTCCTTGTGTGCCAACTACTCCTCCTGCACACTGCAGGATTGCTGCGAGCTCTTCGTCGCCTGCCTCCTTTCTCTACCACTCTGCAAGCACACCTCCTGGTGCACTACTAGTTGGGGCATGAAGTCCCCTTGACTGCTGAGGGTCCTTGTGGGCGAATAACCCCTCCAGTTACCTCCAGTAAGTTGCACACAGCAGGATTGCTAAGAGGTCTTCGGAGGCCATGCCCCTTTTCTCCACCACTCTGCAAACAAGTCTCTTGCTGTACTACTGGTTGGGGAATAGAGTCCTCTTGTATGCTGAGGGACCTTGGGGGCCAAGAAGCCCTCCTGGTACTTTCTGTAAGTCCTACACAGCAGGATTCCTGAGAACTGGTCAGAGGCCCCACCCCCTTTTGAAATTCACTTAAAAAACCATAGGTTACAGGTACGTTATAGTTAGGAATTAGCATTCAAAAAACCTTAGGAATTCACTGAAAAAAACAAAGGTTACTGGGATGTTATAGTTAGGAAATGGAATAAAAAAACTTGGAAAATCACTGAAAAAAACAAAGGTTATAGAGACGGTAAAGTTAGACTCAGGTTCCACTTGTACAAAACCAGCAAAATTCAGCAGTTATAGTTAGCTGAGGTAACTATAACACGCATCCCCACAATGCACTGCTTATGCGCATGGTCAGTGACATCACTGATGACATCACTGATGACATCACTGATGACATCATCCACAAAATCACTAATGCATCCACTCACACCCCCATAGAACCTTTCATACACCCATTCCCACACAACCATTCTCAAACCCATTCACAGACCCATACCAGTACTTACTCACTGATTCATAGATCTACACATACACATCCATTCACTCACCCATACAGCCACTCACTAATACAGCCACTAATATATCCACTCATACACCCATACAGCCACTCACACACTGAGTCAGTCACCCATAGAGCTACTCACACACCTACTCACTCATATACCCCATCACTCACCTATGCTGCCTTTCACATACCCAGTTACCCATATACCACTGACACATCCACTCTTTTACACAGTCATACACATAATCACTCACCCATAAAGACCATCGCACACACACTCACTAACCCATACAGCCACTGACTCACCCACTCACTCATCTATACAGGCAGTCACACCCACCCTCACCCACCCACACAGACACACAGATACCCATACAGGTACTCAGACAACCAATCAATCACCTGTACAGCTACTCACATGCCCACTCACACACCCATATACCCATACAGCCACTTAGACACCAACTGACTGACTGATACAAACATTAACACAACCAGTCACTCACCCATACATTCCCTGAGACACCTAATCACTCACTTATACAGTCAGTCACGCACCAAATCATCCATACAGGCACTCATACACCCACTGATTCTCCAATACACCTTGGTATATATATTTAACCCTCATAAACTTTCAAAAAACGCTCACAGTCACTGGATGATGTCATCAGTGATGTCATTTGAGATGTCATCAGTGATGTCACTGACCATATCATGAGTCATGTAATATGTGAGGTCATAAGCATATAACTGCTGAATTTCACTGGTTTTGTATGAGGAAATCTGAGCCTAACTATAACGTCCCTCTAACGTTTCGTTTTTTCAGTGAAATTCGAAGGTTATTTTTATTCCATTTCCTAACTAGAACGTCCCTGTAACCTTTGTTTTTTTCAGTGAATATATATATATATATATATATATATATATATATATATATATATATATATGAAAAGGGATTTGCTGTGTTTGTTCTTCAGTCCATACCACCAAACAGTCCTAGAAGATCACAGACAAGGCAGCACTTTTCCTCAGCAAAGAGTTTCAGGCAAGTTTAAGTCGCTTTGGCATTTATCATTTTTATTTTTTCAGGTATTTTGTCTTCATTCGGTTTCAAAAGTGCAAAGTGCAAGATATCAGGTGCATCAGGAAACAAACAGAACGACCTACACGTTTCGGCCAAAGGCCTTCATCTGGGTCATGTGATCAAAGGTGCAAGGTGTTTAAAAAGAGGTTGGTTGACCCGCCCTCCCTTACAAAAAACGTCCCAACTTGCTTTCAGCTTTTAAAGGGAACCGTAATTTAAGGCATATGACAGCTTGCATATAGTGACAAAAATATTTTGCTGAGCTCAGCAGTTCATGAGATAATATATGGTCAATGCTCTAATATCATGTAGTTAGCGGATGTAGTCAAATGCTGGTGAAGAACCTGCACAATGATGTGATTCACTAAAAAAAGTTGTCTGATCACTGGCTTTACGATAAAATATCAAAAGAAGTTAAAATCAAACAAACAGTGCTATAATGAGTAATCACATTATTACATCCCACCAGCTAATTCATATCCCACCATGGGTCATTATTGAGATACCACAACTCCAGACAGTGTTTAAGTTATAAAAATATATATAAATATATATGAAAAAATATATAATAGTGATCTGCTCAAAATCATGGTGAAGTACCTGATTTGATATGAATATTTTCCATATTACATAAATTGCCAAGTTGAGGTTCTAATTAGAATTTCATTTTGAGCTCATAGTTCAAATTAAATATTTTCATTAAATGCAATCACTGATTTTAAACGATATAACTAGTACAGAGATGATCAAAGAAATATATGTGATGAATAGGACTTGTTCTTAAGAGTCACTATTTATTCTAAAAGACAAGAGGTCAAGATATGTGTAATCCAGCGAAATCTAAAACATTGGAGATTAATTGTTCTTTTGATTCTGCTGATCCCAATTGTAATTATAGAAAGTTATGCAGTTCAGCATCTGCATTGAGTCCCCACGGCATTTCCGTCCCCTTTAGAATGATCCATTTGGATTCTGCTTGTCTCAACAGGCGATTCCGATCACCTCCTCTAATGTTAAAGGGAATATGTTGTATTCCATAGAATCTCAAATTGTCAAAAACACCTTCATGTGTATTCCAGATATGCTTAGCGACAGCATATGCAAAGTCCTTATTTTTGATTGCCCTCAAGTGTTGAAGAATGCGAAGCTTCAATTTATTTGCTGTACTTCCTATATATTCTTTTCCACATTCGCATTTTAGGGCATAAACAACATGGGTGGTTTCGCATGTTATTCTCTCTTTGATATTTTTCTGTTCACCCAGCTGAATATCAATCTTTTGTTGATTTAAGCCATATTTACAGGTCTTGCATTTAGGACACTTAAAGAATCCTTTTGCTTTCAGCCACTGCATTTTGCTGCCACCTTGATCTGCTCTTTGGTAGTGGCTGTGTGTAAAGATGTCTCCGAGAGATGGTGCCTTTTTGTATGTTATGTTGAGATGATCCGATGTCACTCCTTTTAGATCCTCATCTCTCCTCAGAATTTTCCAATGGTCTTGGAGAGCATTTCTTATGGATTTACTGGCAGAATTATACTGTGTAATGTATCTTACTTTATTGGTTTCAGGATCATTATCTGGTTCTGTAGTTGTTTCTTTGGGGTGTAGTAAGGTCTCTCTTTTCCTTTTCAAGGTTCTAGATTTTGCATTATCTAGTACTGCGATGGGATATCCTCTCATCACAAATCTGGTGTACATCAGGTCTAACTGTGTGAGGAATTCTGTTTCTTCTGAACAGTTCCTACGCGCTCTTAAAAATTCGCCATATGGAACACTACATTTTAGACATCTGGGGTGCGCACTGTTTGCTGACAAAATACTGTTGCATGCTGTGGGTTTGCGATACAGAGTGGTGCATATCTTCTGATCTTTTATATAGATATGATTGTCTAAATAACCGATCTCTGTTTTGTTGACATTGTAAGTGAACTGAAGCTGAAAACTGTTTTTATTGAGATTCTTGAGGAAAGTGTTCAGTTTCTCTGTATTTCCCTCCCATATTAAAAACAGGTCGTCTATATAACGTACCCAAAGCACGATATTCTCCACCACTTGTTTGTTTTCGTCAGACCAGATCTGTTCTGCCTCCCACATGCCCATGGTAAGGTTCGCATATGTGGGCGCGAAAGAAGTCCCCATCGCTGTACCCCTACTTTGTCTATAGAATTTTTGGTCAAAGATAAAAGTATTGTTCGTGAGGCAAAAGTGTAACATTTCCGGTAACATATTTGTTTGTTGTAAGACATTTAAAGATCTTGATCGAAGGAAGGATTCACAGGCTTTGATTCCCTCTTCATGCCTGATCGAAGTATACAATGATACCACATCTATGGTTATCATTGTGTAATCCTCCTTCCAAGGTATGTTAGCAATCCTATTAAAAAAATCCATGGAGTCTCTGATATACGATGGTAGATTTTGTACATAAGGAAATAAGAAAATGTCCAAAAATCTTGAAGTATTTTCTAAGAGTGAGCCACATGAACTGACAATTGGACGTCCTGGGGGATTATCTATACTTTTATGTACCTTTGGCAGTACATATATGGTTGGTAAAACCGGGTGTTTTGTCATAAGATATATATATATATATATATATATATATATATATATATATATATATATATATACATAAAAGTATTGTCTCCCCAACCTAACATCATGTACAGGAAAACTGCATCCTTGGGAGACATACTCACACAGAGTCACTTCGAGTCAAAAAAAGAAGTTATACCATCATGGCTCAACACTCCAGGATTCTGGAAATGCTCCAAGTGTAAAGCATGTGATCATGGTCAAAACATGATTACATACCAACTCCAAAATGGCCAAGTCGAGAAAATTGAAGATCACATTACGTGTGAATCAAAATTTGTTGTATATCTATTGGAGTGCCCATGCAGAAAATTATACGTTGGGAGTACCATCAATAAATTAAAAATAAGAATTTTACAACATCTGAGAGCCATAAAAAACAAAGACTTCACGTACCCGATGGCTAAGCATTTTCACGAATTCCACTCTAGTGATTGCAAACAATTGAAATACTCAGGAATTAAGATCGTAAAACAAAATGAAAGAGGTGGAGACAGAACCCTCAATTTACGCAGAACTGAGTCTAGATTAATCTTAGCCATTGGTACTGAGAACCCGTCAGGACATAACTTGGATGCCGAACTACATGTCCATCTATAATGTAGAATAAGTAAAGAAGAAAGAAAAAACTGACGAGTTTTAACATGACAGAAAACTAAGATACTATAGTAACATGGGAACTCTGGATATAACTTAAGATAATATAATTTGCTGCTAGAACTGTTTTTTGGAAAATGAGGGATATATGGGAGTCGAAATAATTGGAACATTGGTCTCTCAGTATGAACAGCATACAAAAATGATAGGTTTTTTTTAGGTTTTAAACATATGAAGTAAAACTTTAGGTGCAGTGATTGATGATTTTAGAACCTTTAATTACGATTCACAATCCTACTATCATTGAATTTTTATTGATTAGCCATGTACTTTACAGCTATTTATTTTTCACCTAATATCGAGATCATAAATGCACTAGTCACTTTATAATATAAGAACAATGTTTAGAACTGAATAATCATTCAATAACTGTTGGGTTTCTGAAAATGAGCTGAAAGGTACTTTACAGTTACAGGTTCATACAATAGAAATTGTCATATCACCTTATATTGCAAGAACATGTGATTACTAAAATCAAAGCAGTTTTTGTTCAATGTATTAGACCTCATTATGCATACTGAGAAAATCGTAGCATCACAAAATTAGAACCCAGAAGACTCTCCCATAACTCGAATGCACTATTTCCGGAAACCACTCGCACTTTAAAGTAAACCAAATGAATTTATAAGGCTGCCTCGAAACATAAATGATGAATTATTGTTTTTATCAAATCTTTCTTTTAAAAACAGGATTGATTTTTTTGTCTAGTCTGTCTTCACTTGTAACATGGGTAGTTGCACTAGCACTTTAAATAGACATTCTGGCTCCGGGACTCTATGGTCCAGTAGAAGGCTGAGAGCCGAAACGCGTAGACCGTCCTCTACTCTTCATGTTTGCACTTTGGTCTCAATAAAGCACTAATCTTTGGAATACTTGCCGGTTGTGGTGCTGTGATCCTTCGCCGAAGCTCCGTGATTGGGAAAGAGGCTCTGGAGGAACATTGAACATATATATATATATATATATATATATATATATATATATATATATATATATATATATATATTCCCTACTGGCGGTCGCCAGTAGGTAGTTATGGTTAGGACCTTGTTTCTATTCAAAAAGCGTTTTTGCTTTTGCCAATATCTTTGGTGCCGTTTTACGAATCTTCGCAAAATGTTCCAAACTAATGGTTCACTCAGGTCAGCTCCTGTTTTGAAAGTTTCGGGGTGATTCGTCAAGCGGGGGCTGAGAAAAAGGGGGGTCCCAAAACGCGTTTTCCCCATGTTAATTTTCATAGGTAATTTAGACAAAGCTACAGCCCGAACTGCTGAACAGAATTACACCAAATTTGGCAATAAGGTAGGTCTTGGTCCAGAAAGCGTGCTTTTTTTTAAACAGTGTAAATCCATTCAGGAGTTGCTGAGAAATTCAAAAAATAAAAATGTATATATCTGAGCACCGAGGAGGATTCGCGACTCCTCCCAAGTACGAGCTTTATTCTGATTGGCTGCCAACACTCCAAACCAGGAAGTGTTGGCAGCCATCTTGTGACTTGGTAACCGAGTCACAAGAAAACTGTTGTAAAAAGCTTAAAAAAACAAGAAAAGGGGGCAGGGTAGAAACACCCTGACCCCCTAGGCCTGCTTGCCAAAACCCTGACCCCCTAGGACTGCTTGCCAAAAAAATAAAAAGTTTTTTAAAAAATGAAATGAAATGAAAAACAAAACAAAGCGCAGGCTCCTGCGCTTTGTTTTCTATAGGCCCCTTGGTGGGCCTGGACCCGGGGCAATGTTAAATTATGTAGCGGGGGCACGCGAGGGCCCCCACAGCCCCAGGGACTGCCACCTCCCGGGGGCTTTTTTTAAAAATGCATGGGGGGCTCCTGCCCTGGGGACCGCCATCTCCCCTGGGCATTGGTAATTAGAAGCGGGGGGGCCTCGGGGGCCCCCAAACCCCAAATACCAGCACCTCCCCGGGGCTACTTTGAATAATAAAGTGTTGGGGGGCTCAAGCCCCCCCACTCTGTCCCAGGGACCACCACCTCCCCGGGGCACTCTTGGTTAAAATGCAGAGGTCCGTTGTGGACCCCCAGGCCCTGGGGATCACCACCTCCCCGGGGCTTAAATCAGTTGGGAGGGGGGCCATGCAGCCCCCATCCTGGAGCCCTCGATGGCCCTGGGAACCGCCACCCCCCAGGGCCAGCTCCTGCAATGTCCTGGGGTGCCCACCCCCAGGACATTGCCATTTGCTATGGCAGGGCGGGAGCATGGCTCCTGCCCTGCCATAGCAAACACTGCTCTTGCTTCCAAGAAGCAAAGCAGAAGTGCTTTTGGACAAGTGGAGCTGCATGTTAGCAGCTCCCCTTGTCCAAAAGCACTGCCGGCTACAGCAGGAGGTGGGGAGCCGGCAGGGACTGTGGGGGCATTGGGACTCCCCCCATGGTCCCCAACTTGAGGGCTGGCCCCAGGGGATGGGGTCCCCGGGGCCAGAAGTGGCCCGGGAGGGGGCCACTCTGCACCTTCCCTTTTGATGTTTAAAAATAATAAATAAATAAGTCTGGGGGATGGCGTCCCCGGGTTCATAATTGGCCTTAGGAGGGGGCCACGTGGCCCCCCTCCCCAAAGAAAACAGGCTGTCCAGCCCCGGGGGATGGGGTCCCCAGGGCCAGAAGTGGCCCAGGGGATGGGGGTCACGCAGCCCCCCTCCCAGTAAAATAAAAAAAATGAGGCCAGGCCCCGGGAGTTGGGGTCTCCAGGGCCAGAAGTGGCCCTGGGGAGGGGGCCACGCGGACCCCCTCCCGGCAAATGTTTTTAAAAAACAAAGCCTGGTCCTGGGGATGGGGTCCCCAGGGCCAATAGTGGCCCAGGAAAGGGGGGCCACGCGGCCCCTTCCCGTTTTTTTATTAAAAAAATGCTCAGGCCCTGGGGGATGGGGTCCCCAAGGCCCAAAAAATACTAAAAGAAGGGGGGCCACACAGCCCCCCTTCTAAAAATATTTTTTTAAAGGAAAATCCAGCATCTTGCCGGAGGCCCCGCCCCCTACCTGCACCACTGTGCAAATGCGCCTCCTGGCGTGTTCTGAATTGGGGTATTAAGTCCCCTTCAATCCTGAGGGTCCTTAGGGGCCAACTAGACCACCAGGTACCTCCAGTAATCCCCACACAGTGGGATTGCTGAGAGGTGGTCTGAGGCCACGCACTTTTTACACCACTCTGCAAGCACGCCTCTTGGCGCACTGCTTGTGGGGCGATGAGGTCCTCTTGTGTCCTGAGGACCTCAGGACACAAGTGGACTTCATCCCCAGAGCAGCAGGGCGCCAGGCGTCGCGTTTGCAGAGTGGTGTAAAAAGGGGGTGTAGCCTCGGACCACTCTCAGCAATCAAGTTGTGTGGGGCTTACTGGAGGTACCTGGTGGGATAGTTGGCCCCCAGGGACCCTCAGGAGGCAATGGGACTTCATCCCCCAACCAAGAGCGTGCCAGGAGGCGCGTTTGCAGAGTGGTGGACAAAGGGGGCGTTGCCTGTGTCCACCTATCAGCAATCCCACTATCTGGGGCATACTGGAGGCATCAGGTAGGCTAGTTGGCCCCTAAGAACCCCCAGCAGCGAAGTGGACTTTAATTCCCATCCAAGAGGGCACCAGGGAGCACGTTTGCAGAGTGGTGGGGAAAGGGGGCGTGGCCTTCTATGAGAACTTAGCAATGCTGCTGTGTGAGACTTACTGGAGGTAATAGGAGGGGTAGTTGGACCCCAAGGTTGTCCTTGGGGGCCAACTACCGCTCCTGTTACCTCCACTAAGTCCCACACAGTGGGATTGCTAAGAGGTCTTCGGAGGCCACACCCACTCTTTCTCCATCACTCTGCAAACGCGCCTCCTGGCACAGTACTGGTTGGGGGATGAAGTCCACTTTACTCCTGATGGACTTTGGGGGCCAAGAAGCCCTCCTGGTACCTCCTGTAAGTCCTACGCAGTGGAATTCCTGAGCGCTGGTTGGAGGCCTAGCCCCCTTTCTCCACCACTCTGCAAACGTGACTATCAGTTAAAGAAGCATTTGTAATTTAATAGATCTCGCATTGGCAAGAGTTAGAGCTATTGGCGTTGTAAAAGTAAAAGATTTTTACTAATGTTTTTTGGAGTGGAGTGGAGTGGATGTACGTTGTGTGTTGTGGAATTATGGGATATATTGAGCAGTGAAATTATGTAGCTAGAAAGTATGTGGTATTTAGTGTATAGAAATTATGTAGAGTGGGATTATGTGTTTTGGAGAGCAATTATGTGGTATGGTAGTCTGTGTTGTGGAGTGGTAACCTCAGGTTTAGTCTTCCTCATTTCCATAGAAGCTAAACTATGAACTCAATGAGACAAAAAAACAGAAGGAATCACTCAGGAGCACTACTGGACCTAGTCAGAGGTATGAGCAGGGCCACTGGAATTATGCGGCTGTTTGGCTGCACCAACTTTCGCACAATTATACATTTTCCGCATTAATCCATCATCTGCTGCCTAATCTGCAGATTTGATCAAAAATACCCTTGTTTCTAGCTCAAACGGCTCAAACGTTACAAAAAATGCAGCGACAAGTGTTACAGCGTGGTGGAAGGACCTTTGTAAACCTAGAATGGTCACCTGTTACTTATTGCTAAATGTGGGTGTTAAATTGGTACTAATGGTGTGCAAGCCACTCTTGCTTCTTTCTGAGCCTCTCTTTCCTCTTTCTGCATTTCTGTTGCTTCTTTCTGCTAACCCTGGGCGAAGTTCGCGTAGCCGTGCTACGCGAGGCTAAGCCAAGTTGTACAAAAACTCAGCGACGCTACGCGTATCTACACGAGCATGCGGAGTTGCTTGTTTCCCCATGCTCGCATTGTCTCGCATATGCTCGCAAGATGTTTTTGACGTTCGGCAACGTGGATGACGTGTTCAGGGGAAATATCGTGCAAACTTCACCACGCGGTCGCCAATGGGCGTGGGCATCTTGTTTTCCTATCTTTTGCATGGTTCTGGGGCCTGTTTTTAATCCCTCTTCAATCTTTTCAATCCTTTGTATTTTACCCTGTTTTTCTGATCTTTTTTATTTATTATCTATACCTCTCTGTCCCTAATTCTATATTTTGTGTTTTATTTCTAGTTTTACTGCGTTTTTTCTTACTTTTCTGCAGTTTTATATTACTTCCTTTTTTACTCTTCTACTTCTTCCCCTAACTTTATTTTTTCCTGCTAAATTTTCTTTTCCGCCGCCGCCCACCCTAGAACCATGGCTAAGGGAAAGGGAACCGGCTCCAAGGGCAGGGCGCCTGCGCCCAAGAGCCGACTGCCTTGCGGCAGACTGCGCCCACCAGGGGTGCAGGCCCGGTCCGTATTCAGTGAGGAGGAGGTGGCCGCCCTTGTTTTTTTGTGCAGCGCCACCTCCCCTTGAACTTGGCAGCAGGCAGCAGGCCTGGCTCCGGGTACGCTACCCAGGAGCGTCACCGCCGGTGGGCGAGGGTGAGCTGGGCAGTGTTTTGCTGCTCTGAGGTCCGGCGCACCAATAACCAGCTGACCCACCGGTGGTCAGACATCTTGGACCGGGAGCAGGACCTGCTGGACCTGCTAGGTGTCGAGGTCGTGGGGCTTGGTGAGTAGCTAATACTATTGTGTGTTCTCTAGACTGTGTTACTGTTATTGTGAATATAATTTTTTTCCGAATAGCAAGAATGCTGCTGCTTACATTGCAGGTAAACTTAAGTTTAAAAATGTTTCGTGATTGTTATTCTTCTAGACACAGGTGCTCGACGCTACTAATCTTACTTGTTTGCAACTTTGCGCTCGCTCGGCCTGATTATGTAAGAGTTTACTTTAGAGAACTTAAGTTAGGTAATGCTAGAGAGACTCTAGTCCTTCCTTTGTCCTCCTGTCAGTAAGATAGTGGTGGATAGGTAGTTTAGTTACTTAGTTACTTAGTATTAGTTGGTAATTTTTAAGCGGTCTGCGTGACGGTGACGCTTCCTCTGTCACGTGACTCACGTCACGTGCTGCTGAGTGCTGCTTACTCCAGTCCTTAGTAGAACCTTTTGTAGTTTGTTTAGTGAGTGAGTAATAGGCTTAGCAGAACATCAGCAGCAACCAGCCAACAATTTGTTGTATGCAAAAATGTATGCATGTGTCCTCCATCTATGCATTTTTGAGGACTAAAATAAATGGAAATGCAGAGTTAGTGAACAATTGGCCCATCTGAATAGGTGGGCAAGGTCAGGTGGTACTTAGGCGTAGTATTCTGGAATCAGAATGGAACACTGGATTAGTGTTCATAAATAATAACTAGACGGTCCGCGAATCCCGCAATACTACCAGTCGATCAGATTAGATAGGTCAATTTAATTGCAATTGTTTCCAAAAATATTTTTTTGAGCGTTTTTTAAAATATTTTATTTGTTTCACACCAATCATCAATGTTTGTCTCTTTCTTTATTATATCTTACATGATCAGCACCCAGGGGCAAGAAGACGGGGTCGGAGTCGGCGGGAGCAGCTGGAGAAGAACACCAGGACCGCTCCTCTACTGAGGGCTCTGCTGCTGTCCCCAATAAGTCTTCCTCTCGTTAATATTAATCATTATATTTCCCTAACTTTTACTGCACCTTATTTTTTCAGAACTATTATTTCCATTTCCTAATTCTATTTTACCAAATCTTCTTCGATCTAGACTATCTGTTTCTAAATTCTTGTTATCCCTGCCTCTAACTGCCTCTCTGTACTACTACTATATTATTAGTCTGTCTGTAGCTAAGCTTGCACAGTTGGCCACTCTTTATTTTTATTTAAAATGTTTTAAAACTCAGATTCACTAATAGCTCTAGCCACTGAGTCTTGTCCTTTGGGTTGTCCTC
Organism: Calotriton arnoldi; assembly: GCA_963921515.1. Classification (NCBI taxonomy): domain Eukaryota; kingdom Metazoa; phylum Chordata; class Amphibia; order Caudata; family Salamandridae; genus Calotriton; species Calotriton arnoldi. The sequence goes on along the minus strand of CAWUFW010001750.1, from coordinate 2,050,597 downwards.
TTCTAGTCTTCTTAATCTTGATAGGCTTTGACAATTCCCACCAACAAAATGCCCAACCAGATATTTTACTATTTTTGTTAGGATAGGACATACTCCTACTAGTGTCTACTCTCTACTCTAGTACCCGGTTTGTACTAGTGATGTATGTGGAATATATATGTATTTTAACTATTTTTTTCAATCTTGCTAGTGAAAAAGAATAAATAGGGGGAGGCGTATATGGCATCTAAAAAATGTGTAATGTTTTTTCTAGGCGTACCGACCACCAGTGCCGGGGCCAGCGACGCCAGCCAGGAGGGAGCAGCGGATGTGGCAGCTGCCACAGGGGTGGGTGAGGCAGCAGCAGTTGCGGGCGGTGGTAAGTTATACTTATATTCCTTACTTATTGACAATAGTTACACACTCGCTGCAAGGGTGTACACTGTATGTTGAGAGAGACTAAGTTGTTGTGAACAACGGTTGAAGAAGAAGACACCCTTTACTTAGCATTAGATGCGAGCAGTAGCATTAGCGGTGGGAGTAGTTGAGTAACTAATGGCCTCTTCAATCTGACTTCAACTTACCTGGAAAAGTTTTATGGAGAAGACTAAGAGTCAGGCGACCTTGATGGATGGGTTGATCGAAAAGGGAAAGAAGGATGGAAGGAGGAAGGACGGGCGAGATGTAAATATATATGACTGGCAGAGAAGGATTCGTGCCACGTGGGATGCATGCATAGGTGGCTGATAGGAAGGAATAAGATGCATGGGTGGTTGAAGGATGGGTGGAAGGTGAAAGAAGAAAAGATGCCTGCCTGGGTGGATGAAACTGTATGGGTGATAGCAAGAATCCTCTGGGGTGTTTTATGGGTCAAACTCAAAGGCAAGCAAGGAAGGAAGGACGCATGGGTGGTGGTTTAAAAAAAAAAATGTTTGTTGTTGTTAAAACAAACTAAGGTTTGTTGAGAGGTTAAGAAGAATGATAGACATGTTTACTTTGAATGGATGATGGCTGGATGGTATTCATCACATCATATTCATAGCATAGGTGGAGACTGTTACTGGATGAAGAGTCTTTGAAGAGAATGTAAAAGGAACCGGGCCAGAGTCGCAATCAAAGCCAAGGAGAATAGAAGTTGTATGTTCAGAATACTCCCTTGACTCACAGTATTTTGTAAGCACAGCATATATTTTGTGTATGTATGTTATCAAGCGCCTCCCTCTGACTCCGATGCCCACTCATTACCTATGTGAATTTATTTTCGACTGTTTCAGCCTGCCATGGGTGGCCTTCACTGGCCTATCGGCTGCATGGATTGGTTACTAACCGGTTACACAATCAATCAAAACAAAGTACCTCATGTCGTCCCATACATATATATAAGCAATGATCATTTGGATAAGATATCATCTGCCTTGTTGTAGTAGGCAGGGTGAAAGTGAAATTGAGCAGTTGCCCTGGCCTTGATGTAACAGAGAGTATGGCCAGTGCCACCCATAATAGAAAAAATAAGATGATTGTGTAGTCAGCTTCCCCACCTGCAGAGTGCAGACAGTAGTAAATAAAAATAACGTGAGACTGCGTCACAAGTATAATATTTGTCTTGAGCGCAAGCTGACTGACCTGGCATGCCGGCTGCAACAAGGTTACTTAATTTAGCTAAACAAGAGAGAAGAAGAAAACTGGTCTACACGAGTCCATACTACCACAAATGTTATGTCATGTGCTTGCTAGTGTGCCACTATGTGTAGAATTAATTTTGTGTTACTGTTTTGCTAACAGTATTACAATAGTCCTTTTTCTGTTTTGATATAGGTACTCCTTCCCAACCAAAAAGACCAGACAGGAAGGAGTTGGCAGCCATGGCCCGGCGCCGGAAGCTTGAGGCCATTAGGAATGAGTATCGGCGGCTGGTGGCTCTGGCGGAGGAAGAGGAGGAGGCGGCAGCAGCTGCAGCCTCCTCCAATGCCCCGGGCCCCAGCCAGGCCCCTGGCCCTCGAGTGGTATGGTGCCGCAGTCTGGCAGCTTCCCGCCGCCCTACATCTAGCACTATTGCCTCCCCCTGTGGATGCAATTGCCGAGCCTTTAAGCGCCGCGTGCTCCTCCGAATGGCGTGCCTAGAGGAGCAGGTAAAGGAGGTCCTTAAGAGACAGCGAGCCCGCCGATAGACTGAGATCCCGTTGGATTGCCCCTTTTTTATTCTTTTTTTTGATGGGGGGCATTGGGCTCCGTTGGGGAAAAGTTTATATTTATTATTTATTATGGACAATTTATTAATTCAACGCCACGAACATCTTTTGACTTTTTGGACATTGGTTGGGGTTAGGGAGAGGGGTGGGTCAGGTGTTGTGGGATTTTTTACAATAGTTTATTTTGTATGGGGATTAAATTATATTTATACTTAAACTTTACATACGATGTAAATGTTTTGTGGGAGGGTTACTCTTTTACGTCAGACGGTTTCCTTCCTTTGCTGCTGCAAAATAATCTGCCAATTTTGTAACACACGAACAGATAGATGCGGTACACTCACTGAGTGACTTGTCCTACTGATACTGTCAGTCTCTCCTCCTAGTCTATACAGTCTGCCACTGGACTCAAGGGTGTGGGTGTGTGAATTAATGACCCAATTAATTTCCATTATTAATTATGCCTCCCCCAAACTTCTTCTCTTACCTGTGATTGATGTTTAAACTTAGGCACAGCGATGGCTGGTTATAGTGATGATGGTTTGTGTTTCCCAAGATGCCATGGTTGTGGTGGTAGTAGTAGACACTGGCAGTAGCATTTGCAAAAAAAGAAAATGAGACAGTCAGTCACCTGAGAGAGACTCTGGGAGGAGTAGTAGAACGAAGTACAGTACAGTACACTAGAAGACTGCCAAACAATAATAATAATGCTGATTAGCAATGCTAAAGTAAAATAAAACATAATGGTGGCGGGGATAGCCTAACCTAGTACAACAAGTTACAAACTGTAGTTGTGTCGAGTCACTCGACACAAGCGTAACCTTTAGTGCTGTGTAGGAGGATGATGAATCCAATCGATGCCAGCAATTAATTATGATGGATTAGGTTCCTTTGGACAAAAAATTGACTTGCAAATATACTGAGCATGGGTGGGCAAGCAGAAGAAGATCCTCGCCCTGCCTTGAAATTGAATCAGTGATGCTTTCACCACATCCGCCCCAGCAAGCGTGTGATCAATTATTGGTGTACATTTAATTTAGTCACACCTCAATATAAATCACACAGCCCGGGGGAAGAGGGTTAGGGTTTGATGAATGGTTGGGAAGGGGGGTTTGGGGAAAGGTTTGACAAAGAAAAACACTACGCATGGACAAACAACAAAACACAATCTTGGCAGACGACCCTCATATCCATAAATCTGTTAAGGGAGAAAAAGGAAATGCATGCATGATGATGATGATGACTTGATGGTTAATGAAAAGTATTACTTACTAACTAGACTAGTAGACAGTACAGGGCGGCAGTATATTATTATGCAATTTGCCATGCCTGTCTGCCCTCAGAGAGACCCAAATTACATACATTTTTACTTCTGTTGTACCGGGCTTACTTTTTAAAGCTAGCAAAGAAAATTAAAAAATAGCTGTAGGGATCAATTTTAAGCAGAGAGCAAACAACAACAACACACAGTCGTAACGATTGAAGAGAAAAAATGAATCAAATTATTTAAAAGATGAATGTTGATACTAAAGTGTTACTGTATGTTATCCTGGTCAAATTGGGGAGTTGCATCTCGGCATTCCTCTTGGTCCTCCATTCCATGGACGCTGCGTCCGTCAATCTTGGGTGCCACTGCCTGCCTGGCGGATGCGGATTGGTAGGTGAGTGTGAGTTGTTTTTCTCTGTTTAGCACAGGGTAAAGGCCGGCCTGTAAGTGTAGATGGAAAAACAAAAGGGATATATAAATATCAAGGAGAAAAAAAAGCATAAATTACGGAGGAGTGCAAACACTTTCAGAGCGGCATGGCTAAATCATGTCTACTCTGTTGTCTGTTTCCAGCATTAACCTACAACAGCAACAGGACAGAGCAGGCCCACAGCGCCCACCCAACCTCCACTTAGCTTAGATTTTGACTGAACCAGACAGAGCACACATGTCACATATACAGCAACATAGCATTTTCCAAGTAAGTAACTAAATCAATGGCATGCACAGCTGTCAGTCATACCACCAATACTACACTTGTGACTCAACTCCACCACTACACAGACATGTAGGTCTGCTGTGGTTGTTGTTGACTTGTTTACCTTTTATGCCACTCATGAAACGCCCTGAGTTTTATTCCATCATTCATCTCCGATCCTACTGACTGACTGCGAAGATATTATGTCACTGTGGTCATCATCATGATGTTGTCCAACTCAGTCTGCAGTGTACCGAGTGAGTCCAGATTCCATATTCAAAAATGCAATGGATCGGCCTGCAGTAGAAGTACAATTTTGTTATTAAACAACAAGAAGGGAAACATTGACTTGAGTCACTTTTAGTGTGTAGATTAAATAATAGTACACAATTAATTCACTTCATGCACAACAAACAACAACAACACAAACACCAGTCACTCAGAGTCAGTGTTCAATGCATGCCATCATTACCTGTTCCTTGTTCTCATCTTAAGTTAAGTGGCAGTCTCTCTCGGCTTTCAAAGGAGGATAGCTATAGTAGTCATTATGTTCCACTTCTTTTGGAGGGACTCGACGAGGCAACATTTTTTTGTACTTTTCTCCATCCAATCATCATCTGGCTTGAGGGAAATGGATTTAGGGCGAGTCAGGAGGATGGAGCAGGACTCGGAGGAGTGGACTTAAGTTAAATGCACAGAGCTGCAACTCCAATATGGCAATAAAAAGACTAGAAGACGGTGATGATGGATTTGTTGTGATTCGAAGTTTCGAACCAGAAAGACAGAGACACACACAAATAAAAGTAAAATAAGGAAGAAAGAAAGTAAGAAGTTCAAAGCCTAGTTGTCAGGGAAGTATAGCTTGTCCTCAAACTCTGGTGGTTCAACCAGAAGTAGGTAATCATCTAAGACACTACATCCGTCACTTAAGTCGCTGTCCTCATCTTCCTGCGTTGATTCACGTATTTTGTAATTCGGTGGTATAAAGTGCTGATTCATTTTGATCATGGTTAACCTCTCCACGTTTTTGGGTGAGAGACTGGTCCTTTTCACTGTTACAATGGCACCAGCAGCACTGAAAACACACTCCGAAGAGACACTTGCGGCAGGGCAAGCCAGATAGTTTATCGCCAGCCTGCTGAGCAATGGCCATTGGCCCCTTTTCCCATACCAATACAGCAATGGGTTTTGATCAATGTAGACCTCTGTTGGGTCATCCAGATAGGCCTGGACCATCCGCTCAATGTTCAGGGGTGCTCCACTTTGCTGGGCCTCTTTTGTCTTTGCATCAGCACTGGACCTAGCAAGCCCTTGCTGTAGATACCAATCCCGTGCTGATTTTACTGGGGCTGATGATCCGGTTCTTGCTGTTGTCGATAGTGTTGTTAACAGCTCTGAGCCAAACGCACTGCCCTCAGGCTCTGAAGTTGAACTTGACGCAGGATGCCCTGCTGCAGTACTTGTTGTGGGTTTGAGTAGCGGGCCTTTAATTAACAGCTGTTCATTTTCCAAGTCACTGGCTGCCTCAGCTATCCAAGTTTTGTACTGGGCAACATCCATTTCTGAAAAAGGAATTAATGTCTTACTGTTCAGTGCCGATTTGTACTGTGGATCCAGAATTGTGGCACAAATGTAATGTTTTTCTGAAACAATGCGAGTTTGCACCCTTGTATTTTTAGCTAAGCGACGGGATAAGCTCTCCACCAACTCATATGCTTTATTTTTTTCCTCCACACCTGTGTATGTTTCAGACACCTCCTTCAGCTGTTGATCTAGCATGTGCAACAATGGGATAGCTTGGCCCATAGTACAGTCCTCCTTGCTGACTTCACGTGTGAAGAGCTCGAAAGAAAGAAGCATCTCTGTCAGGCATTTAACTAGGCCCCATTGGTCGATCTGAAGGGTCATGCCTTTCACAGTCGCATCCCTTATTCTTTGCATGACATACTCATTGATTGGTCTGTACTGATCAAACAGACGATCAAGCATGTAATAAGTTGAGTTCCAACGTGTTGATCCTGGATGAGTGCTTTGACTGGCATTCTATGCTCACGTTGAATGATCCTCAGCTGCTTCCGGGCTTTAAAAGAATGGCTGAAATGTGTGCATATTCTTCTGCAGGTGGTCAGTAAGTTGCTGACTCAGGCTTCTTTTTTCAGAAAGTCTTGAACAATAATGTTAATTTAGTGCGCCAAACACAGGACCCTGAAATAGCCACCATCCTGCATGGCCTTAACTATATTACTGCCATTATCCGTGGCAACAAAACCAATGTTAAGCCCTCTTGGACGCAGCCATTCAAAGACCTTGCTGTTAAACTCTTCCAAAATGTTTTCAGCAATATGAGATTTCTCCATGGCAAACATGGCTACAGTTGCATGTTTCCGAGTAGCATTAAAAATCTCAGCAGTGTCAACAACACCTGCTTCAGATATCTTTTCTCTAACCCCCACAAAAGAGACCCAGTGTGCCGTGATGCACATGTAATCAGTGGCTTGGCAACTGGTCCACATGTCTGTTGTCAGGTGGATATTGTGAACAGCACTCTGCTGCAAAGCTTGTCCAAGCAATTCCAGCACATCGTGATGTAGTGCTGGAACAGCAACTCTGGCGAAATAGGACCGGCTGGGAACCTTCCATTTTGGGCAGATGGCTGTCACAAATTCAAGGAAACCCACCTCTTCCACAAAAGAAAAAGGGAGAAGGTCCAGCACTAACATTTTAGCCAGCTTCGCATTTTACAAACGTGCCGTTGGGTGGTTGCGTTCGTACTGCCCCTCCGACCCATGCTGACAATGGTAGGCTGGATTTTTTTCCTTTCTGGTGCAGCTGATGCAGGTGACTTCTTGAACCCAGTTAGGCTCAACAACGCACTTTTATTCATTGCAGTACTCTGTTGCCTTGGTGTCTCAGCCTGACTCTTATTACGGTGCCACTGAGATGTTGCTGAGGATGTGGGCGGTACCACTGCACTGCTGGGGACAGGGCTACTTTGTGTACCAGAGAAAATGTCTCCCTCTTGTTCACCTTCCACCGCGATCATATCTTCTTCTACATCTTCATCCCCACCAACAGCAATGGGTGCAGTTTTACTTTTTTGTACGCTAAGTAGGTGCGCCTCCCACTGGATCATGTGATGTTTTTCAGATGGGTTGTTTGGCCTCCGGTACCATAGTTTGTACCAAGCTTACCCCAACTAACAGCATGTTGACAAATTGAGCATATAGCAACGTTGTCCTCCTTACTGCTGACCGAAAAGAAGTCCCAAACTGGGGAGGTGAACGTTCTTGTGCTGCTGGAGGTGCCACTTGCAATGCCGGATGAACTGGAGGGTGTGCCTGGAATATGACTCTGTGCAGTTACAGTACCACTACCTACTGAGGTAGTGGTTGAGCTGGATGTAGGTCCCTGCTGGGCCTGTGCAAATGCAAATATGGAAGCTGGAGGTCGTGTTGGTGTTACCTGTGTTGGTGGTATCCATGCCACATCCCTCACAGCAATTTGGGATGGGGTAATAATAATGTCAGTCTCCATCTCCACTGGGGCGGGAGTGATCTTCATTATGACTGGCTCGTCATCATCCTCCTCTTCTACATCTTCCTCCATAACTCTAACGCTTTCTGGAACCTTCCTTTTCCTTAGCCTTGTCGCGTGGCATGTCTCACTCTCAGGCTGAGATGGTGGGTTCCAAGTGGTATCTAGATCATCAGAAGGGGGGCTTGAAGAAGAAGTTGATGGACTAACCCTCCTTTTCCTTGCTGGGGATCTGGAAGACAATGGATCTTCTGAAAGAGTGGCTTGCTCTTCTTCGTCTGCAGGAAGCTCGATTTCCTGAACCGCCCCTACTTCGGGAGGAACAACTACTATTGTGGGCTGTTGTTGCGGCTGTTGTTGCGGCTGTTGTTGCGGATGTTGTTCTGGCTGTTGTTCCAGCTGTTGTTGCCCACTTATCTGCTGAGTTTCTGCTTGCGTTGTTTGGGTACTACTTTGCGATAATGACATTTCAACATCACTGCTTGTTGGTGCTTGCACAAGTAGACTGGCTACCTCTGCGACACTCATGGGCTTGGGCCTAGGTTGGTGGGGTGGGCCTGCTGATGCGGAGGTGCTGCTCCCAGCTTGGAACCCAAACACTGATGATGCGGGCGTAATTTTTTGTTTCCTGAAAAACATATTGGGCGGCACACCAGTCTTGGTAAGTGGAAGTGCCACTTCCTTCTTCTGTTCCTTCTTCTCACTGGCAACTTTTTTGGTACTGGAGGACCTATTACCTTTCTTTGGGGCCATCTTTTTCCGATGTCAGCAGGACGCAGGTGCACAAGTTGCAGAGATGTCTGTGGTCACATGTCACGTGACTTCGTGCGCAGCAGGACTTCTGTCTGGCAGTACAACGGGTGATGATGATGACACCTCCTCCTCAGTCTTTTTGTGCACCTAAAAGCAAAGAAGCCAGAAGAACATCAGTGAAATGTTGCATTTGTTGTTGTGGTTCAATTACTACTGGTACAAACAAACAAATATAATATATAACTTAGTGTGTGGTGGTCACACTTGTTAGTGTTATGTTATTACATTTTATTAACTCAGTTTAAGTAATAAATAAACATAACAGTGTAGCCATTTGTGAGACTTTGACAACAAGGGCTTTCATGGTATACTGTGTACACTCAGGAAGGATAGGAAAGAAGAAGAACAAAAACAAAAATACAAATGTAATGGAAGTGGAACCTGTTTGGCATTAATTTGCGCATCACGTCAGTCAGGGAGCTGCAGCTGGCAAAGGGGATGGAAGCAGTAAGCCAAGAGGAACAAAGTAAAGACATGCAGGCCTATATGGCAAAAGCAGCACACTACTAAACTACCACCACAAAATGGCCACCAGCCACATGGTCACTCACAGTCACAACAAGCAGGAGGCCTGGAAAACAATTAACTGAAACAGGTCTATAATAGCCAGGCAAAGGAGGCATACTAAACAACACGGCTTTAATGCAATAAAATGCAAAAACGAAAATGCACAGGGATAAACAAGGTGTGCAAGTTACACAACAATCACACCACACACACACAACAAAGGCATTTATTTAACACACACTAAAAAAGTAAAATACCCCAAAAAATACACATTTTGCAATTCAATCCAATGCCATCCATGCCCTAAATGATGTTTAAAATAAATTCAACACACACCACAGAAACAGTTGTTTCATGCACCCATGACTAGCTCTGGGCCTACTGGCTACCCACAATTAATTTGGAAAAAAATGATGAAAAGTACAAAAATTGTAGTTGCAGCAACTGCAATGCCCCAATCAAACAAACAACACCAACTTACTTGTAAAATCTCAAATCCAAAAGTCATCAAATCCAAAAGTCCTCAAATCCAATGATATATGATGCAGCAGACACAAAGAGTGATCCTTCCAGCTCCAAATCCAAATGAAAAGTGAACAGGACATGGACAAAGCACTGGGTGGAGCCTGCTGGACAGGAACAGGAAGTTGGAGACTCTGGGGCACTTCCTTCCTCTCCCAAAAAAAAGTAAAAAAGAAAAAGGACTCCTTGCACAAAAAAGTACAGCCAAATGCCAATCTGAGGAGTTTTTTTCATCCAAATCATCATTTTCGAGAAGGTTTTATGCTGCTCGAGATATATTCTTCTCCAGATTGCAAATGTTGTGTTTTTGGCATCGCGGGCTTCACCAAACTTCCGCCAGATGTCCGATGGCACGTCCGAATGACGTGTTCGCGATCGCACACTCTCACGGGTTTGCGCGGCGAGCTACCAAAATCTCGTGGCGCACGCGAACGGATAGGAAAACTCATCGGCGAACGCAGGGATCCCGGTAAGTCGCTACCCCGTGTGCAAAAACACATTTTGAAAGCACGAACAGGGAAAAAACTCCGCTACTCCATGGATCGCAGAGTTTTCGGTAACTCCGCGTTCTACGCGGAACGAGGAGTTGCCAAAAATCCGCAAACTCCGCGAGCGGAGCGGACTTTACCACCCAGGGTTACTTTCTGCACCTTTCGTTCTTTTTCTGCACTTCTCTTGCCTCTTTCTGCACATCTCTTCTAATTTCTGTGCCTCTTTCTGCACCTCTGTTGCCTCTTTCTGTACCTCACTTGCTTCTTTGTGCACCCCTCTTGCCTCTTTCGGCACCTCTCTTTCCTCTTTCTGCACCCCTCCTGCCTCTTTCTGCACCTCTGTTCCTTCTTTCTGCACTTCTTTTGTTTCTTTCTGCACCTCTCTTGCTTCTTTCTGCACCCCTCCTGCCTCTTTCTCCAGGCCTCTTCCCCCATTCTGCATGTCTGTTGCTTCTTTCTGCACTTCTCTTGCCGCTTTCTCCACCCCTCTTCCCTCTTTCTGCATCTCTGTTGCTTCTTTCTACACTTCTCTTGCGTTTTTCTGTACCTCTCTTTCTTCTTTTTGCACCCCTTGTGCCTCTTTCTGCACCCCTCTTCTCTTTCTGCACCTCTCTTGCTTCTTTCTGCACCCCTCTTGCCTCTTTCTCCATCCCTCTTCCCTCTTTCTGTACCTCTGTTGCTTCTTTCTGCACCTCTCTTGTCTCTTTCTCCACCTCTCTTCCCTCTTTCTGCACCTCTGTTAATTCTTTCTGCACCTCTCTTGCTTCTTTGTGCACCCCTCGTGCCTTTTTCTGCACCCCTCTTCGCTCTTTTTGCACCCCTCTTGTCTCTTTCTGCACCTCTGTTGCATCTTTCTGCACAACTCTTGCTTCTTTCTGCTCCACTAGTGCTTCTTTCTGCACCCCTCTTCCTTCTTTCTGCACCCCTCTTGCCTCTTTCTGCACCCCTGTCCCTTCTTTCTGGTCTTCTTTTGTTTCTTTTTGCACCTCTCTTGCTTCTTTATGCACTCCTCTCACCACTTTCTCCACCCCTGTTCCCCTTTTTGCATCTCTGTTGCTTCTTTCTGCACTTCTCTTGTCTCTTTTTCCACCCTTCATCCCTCCTTCTGCACCTCTGTTGCTGCTTTCTGCACTTTTCTTGCTTCTTTCTGCACCTCTGTCCCTTCTTGCTGCACCCCTTGTGCCTCTTTCACACCCCTCTTCCCTCTTTCTGCAACCCTCTTGCCTCTTTCTGCACCTCTGTTCCTTCTTTCTCCACTTCTTTTGTTTCTACCTGCACCTCTCTTGTTTATTTCTGAATCCCTCTAGCCTCTTTCTCCACCCTACTTCCCCCTTTCTGCATCTCTGTTGCTTTTTTTATGCATTTCTTTTGCTTCTTTCTGCATCTCTTTTGCTTCTTTCTGCACCCCTAGTGCCTCTTTCTGCACCCCTCATCCCTCTTTCTGCAGTTCTCTTGCCTCTTTCTGCTCCTCTGTTGCTTCTTTCTGCACTTCTTTTGTTTCTTTCTGCACCCCTCTTGCCTCTTTCTACACCTCTGTTCCTTCTTTCTGCACTACTTGTGTTTCTTTCTGTACCTCTCGCTTCTTTCTCCACCCCTCTTTCCTCTTTCTGCACCCCTGTTGCCCCTTTCTGCACCTCTGTTCCTTCTTTCTGCAATTATTTTGTTTCTTTCTGCACATCTCTTGCTTTTTTCTGCACCCCTCGTGCCTTTTTATGCACCCCTCTTCCCTCTTTTTGCACCCCTCTTGCCTCTTTCTGCACCTCGGTTGCTTCTTTCTGCACTCCTCTTGCTTCTTTCTACACCTCTCTTGCTTCTTTCTGCACCACTTGTGCTTCTTTCTGCAACCCTCATCCCTCTTTCTGCACCCCTGTTGCCTCTTTCTGCACCTCTGTTCCTTCTTTCTGCACTTCTTTTATTTCTTTCTGCACCTCTCTTGCTTCTTTCTGCACCCCTCTTGCTACTTTCTCCACCCCTGTTCCCCCTTTTTGCATCTCTGTTGCTTCTTTCTGCACTTCTCTTGCCTCTTTCTCCATCCCTCATCCCTCTTTCTGCACCTCTGTTGCTTCTTTCTGCACTTTTCTTGCTTCTTTCTGCCCCTCTGCCCCTTCTTACTGCAACCCTTGTGCCTCTTTCTGCACCCCTCTTCCCTCTTTCTGCACCCCTCTTGCCTCTTTCTGCACCTCTGTTCCTTCTTTCTGCACTTCTTTTGTTTCTTTCTGCAACTCTCTTGCTTCTTTCTGCACGCCTCTTGCTTCTTTCTGCACCCCTCATGCCTCTTTCACACCCTCTTTCCTCTTTCTGTACCCCTCTTGCCTCTTTCTCCACCCCACTTCCCCATTTCTGCATCTCTGTTGCTTTTTTATGCATTTATCTTGCTTCTTTCTGCATCTCTCTTGCTTCTTTCTGCACCCTTCATGCCTCTTTCTACACCCCTCATCCCTCTTTCTGCACTCCTCTTGCCTCTTTCTGCACCTCTGTTGCTTCTTTGTGCACTTCTTTTGTGTCTTTCTGCACCCCTCTTGCCTCTTTCTACACCTCTGTTCCTTCTTTCTGCATTTCTTTTGTTTCTTTCTGCACCTCTCGCTTCTTTCTGCACCCCTTTTGCCTCTTTCTTTACCCCTGTTGCCTCTTTCTGCACCTCTGTTCCTTCTTTCTGAGACCGCGACCTTCCCAGAGAGCTGGAAACACGCAGAGATCAACGCCCTACTCACAAAACCCAAGGCGGACCCGAGAGACCTCAAGAACTTCCGGCCCATCTCCCTGCTTCCGTTCCCAGCCATTGAGAAGATCGTCAACAAACAGCTAACCCGATACCTCGAAGAAAACAGCATCCTGGACCCATCCCAATCAGGGTTCCGCAGCAACCACAGCACTGAGACCGCCCTCATCGCCGCCACCGACGACATCAGGACCCTGCTGGACAACGGTGAGACCGCAGCCCTCATCCTGCTGGACCTCTCCGCCGCCTTCGACACTGTCTGCCACCGCACTCTACGCGTACGCCTCCACGACGCAGGGATCCGAGACAAGGCCCTGGAATGGGCCACCTCCTTCCTCGCCGGCAGAACCCAGAGAGTCCGCCTCCCACCATTCCGATCCGAAGCCTCCAAGATCATCTGCGGCGTACCCCAGGGATCATCCCTCAGCCCAACACTGTTCAACATCTACATGGCCCCGCTTGCACGCATCGCCAGACAGCATGACCTCAACATAATCTCCTACGCCGACGACACTCAACTGATCCTCTCCCTCACCAAGGACCCCCTCGGCACCAAATCCAACCTCCATGAAGGAATGAAGGCCGTCGCCGATTGGATGAGGATCAGCTGACTAAAGCTGAACACGGACAAGACAGAGGTCCTCATCCTCGGCTCCAACCCCTCAGCCTGGGACGACTCCTGGTGGCCAACGACACTGGGAGCAGCCCCGACACCCACCGACCATGCACGCAACCTGGGAGTCATCCTCGACTCAACGCTCTCCATGGCCAAGCAAGTCAACGCAGTCTCCTCCTCCTGCTTCAACACCCTCCGCATGCATCGCAAGATCTACAGGTGGATCCCGACAGATACAAGAAGAACAGTCACCCAGGCCCTCGTCAGTAGCAGACTTGACTATGGGAACGCCCTCTACAGGGAGCCCCAGCCAAGCTCATCAAGCGACTGCAACGCATACAAAACGCCTCCGCACGCCTGATCCTCGAAGTACCACGCCACAGCCACATCACCCCCCACCTGAGGAACCTGCACTGGCTCCCCGTCGACAGGAGAATCTCCTTCAAACTCCTCATCCACGCACACAAGGCACTCCACAAGACTGGCCCAGCCTACCTCAACAGATGACTCTTCTTCTACGACCCCAACTGCCAGCTCCGCTCCGCCGACCTCTCCCTCGCCACCGTCCCTCGCATTCGAAGAACAATCACCGGCGGCAGACCCTTCTCACACCTCGCCGCCAAGACCTGGAACACCCTTCCACTAAGCCTACGACAGACCCAAGACCTGCTGACCTTCAGGAGGCTACTCAAGACCTGGCTGTTCGACCAGTAGCAGCACCCCCCCCCTTTTTTTTCTCCCCAGCACCTTGAGGCGGGTAAGTAGTGCGCTCTACAAATTCTGTGATTGATTGATTGATTGATTTCTGCACTTCTGTTGCTTCTTTATGCACCCCTCTTGCCTCTTTCTGCACCATTCTTCCCTCTTTCTACACCTCTCTTCCCTCTTTTTGCACCCCTCTTGCCTCTTTCTGCCCCTCTGTTGCTTCTTTCTGCCCTACTCCTGCTTCTTTCTGCACCACTCATGCTTCTTTCTGCACCCTTCTTCCCTATTTCTGCACCTCTCTTGCCTCATTCTGCACCTCTGTTCCTTCTTTCTGCTCTTCTTTTATTTCTTTCTGCACATCTCTTGCTTCTTTCTGCATCCCTCTTGCCACTTTCTCCACCCCTGTTCCCCTTTTTGCATCTCTGTTGCTTCTTTCTGCACTTCTCTTGCCTCTTTCTCCAACCCTCATCCCTCTTTCTGCACCTCTGTTGCTTCTTTCTGCAGTTCTCTTGCTTCTTTCTGCACCTCTGTCCCTTCTTTCTGCAACCCTTGTGCCTCTTTCTGCACCCCTCTTCCCTCTTTCTGTACCTCTCTTGCCTCTTTCTGCCCCTCTATTCCTTCTTTCTTCACTTCTTTTGTTTCTTTCTGCACCTCTCTTGCTTTTTTCTGCACCCCTCTTGCCTCTTTCTCCACCCCGCTTCCCCCTTTCTGTATATATGTTGCTTCTTTCTGCACTTCTGTTGCCTATTTCTCCACCCCTCTTCCCTCGTTCTGCACCTCTGGTACTTCTTTCTGCAGTTTTCTTACTTCTTTCTGCACTTCTTGTGCCTCCTTCTGCACCCCTCTTCTCTCTTGCTGTACTCCTCCTGCCTCTTTCTGCACATCTGCTCCTTGTTTCTGCACTTCTTTTGTTTCTTTCTGCACCTCTCTTGCTTCTCTGTGCTTCCCTCTTGCCTCTTTCTCCACCCCTCTTCCCTCTTTCTGCATCTCTGTTACTTCTTTCTGCACTTCTCTTGCCCCTTTCTGTACCCCTCTTCCTTCTTTCTGCATCTCTGTTGCTTCTTTCTGCACTTCTCTTGCTTCTTTCTGCACCCCTCGTGCCTCTTTCTGCACCTTTCTTGCCTCTCTCTGCACCTCTGTTCCTTCTTTCTGCACTTCTTTTGTTTCTTTCTACAGCTCTCTTGCTTCTTTCTACAACCCCTTGCCACTTTCTCCACCCCCTCTTCCCTCTTTCTGCACCCCTGTTGCCTCTTTCTGCACCTCTGTTCCTTCTCTCTGCTCTTCTTTTGTTTCTTTCTGCACATCTTTCTTCTTTCTGCACCCCTCGTGCCTCTTTCTAAACCCCTCTTCCTTCTTTTTGCACCTCTGTTCCTTCTTTCTGCACTTCTTTTGTTTCTTTCTGCACCCTTCTTCCCTTTTTTGCATCCCTCTTACCTCTTTCTGCAGTTCTCTTGTCATTTTCTGCACCTCTCTTGCCTCTTTCTGCACCTCACTTGCCTCTTTCAGCACTCCTCTTGCTTCTTTCTACACCTCTGTTGCTTCTTTCAGCAATTTTCTTGTCTCTTTCTGCGCCCCTCTTTCCTCTTTCTGCACCTCTCTTGCTTGTATCTGCACCCTTCTTCCCTTTTTTGCATCCCTCTTTCTGCAGTTCTCTTGTCATTTTCCGCACCTCTCTTGCCGCTTTATGCACCTCTTGCCTCTTTCTGCACTTCTCTTGCTTCTTTCTATACCTCTGTTGCTTCTTTTAGCAATTCTCTTGCCTCTTTCTGCACTTTTCTTGCTTGTTTCTGCACCTCTCTTGCGTCTTTCTGCACCCCTGTTGCTTCTTTCTGCACCTCACTTGCTTCTTTCTGCACCCCTCTTGCCTCTTTCTGTACCCCTCTTTCCTCTTTCTGTACCTCTCTTGCCTCTTTCTGCACCCCTGTTCCCTCTTTCTGCCCCTTTCCTGCCTGTTTCTGCACCTCTCTTGCCTCTTTCTGTACCTCTGTTGCTTCTTTCTGCACTTCTCTTGCCTCTTTCTGCACCCTTCACGCCTCTTTAAGCACCTCTGTTGCTTCATTCTGCACTTCTCTTCCTTCTTTCTGCAACCCTCCTGCCTCTTTATGTACCCCTCTTGCCTCTTTGTGCATCTCTTCTACCTTTTTCTGCATCCCTCTTGCCTCTTTCTGTACCCTTCTTCCCTCTTTCTGCATACCAATTCCCTCTTTCGGCACCCCTTTTGCCTGTTTCTGCAACTCTCTTGCCTTTTTCTGCAGTTCGCTCGCCTCCTTCTGCACCCCACTTGCCTCTTTCTGCACCCTTCCTCCCTTTTTCTGCACATCTCTTGCCTCTTTCTGCACCTCTCTTGCATCTTTCTGCATATCTCTTGGTTCTTTCTGTACTGCTCTTGCCTCTTTCTGCACCCCTCTTGCCTCTTTCTGCACCCCTCTTGCCTCTTTCTGCACCTCTTTTGCTTCTTTCTGCACTTCTCTCTCCTCTTTCTGCACCCCTATTGCCTCTTTCAGCACCTCTGTTGCTTCTTTCTGCACCTCTCTTCCTTCTTTCTGCACCACTCGTGCCTCTTTCTGCACCCTTCTTCCCTTTTCCTACATGTCTCTTGGTTCTTTCTGCACTGCTGTTGCCTCTTTCTGCACCCCTCTTGCCTCCTTCTGTACCTCTGTTGTTTATTACTGCATTGCTCTTGCTTCTTTCTGCACCTCGCTTGCAAATTTCTGCACCACTCTTGCCTCTTTCTGCACCCCTCTTGCCTCCTTCTGCACCTCTGTTGGTTCTTTCTACACTGCTCTTGCTTCTTTCTGCACCTCTTTTGACTGTTTTGGCAATTCTCTTGCCTCTTTCTGCACTTCTCTAGCCTCCTTCTGCACCTCTGTTGCTTCTTTTTTGCACTTCTCTTTCTCTTTCTGTACCCTTCTTCCCTCTTTCTACACCTCTCTTCCCTCTTTCTACACCTTTGTTGTCTAATTCTGCACCCCTGTTCCCTCTTTCTGCACATCTCTTGCCTGTTTCTGCAACTCTCTTGCCTCTTTCTACAGTTCTCTTGTCTCTTTCTGCACCTCTGTTGCTTCTTTCTGCTCTCCTTTTGCCTCTTTCTGCACCTCTCTTGGTTGTTTCTGTACTGCTCTTGTTTCTTTTTGCACCTGTATTGCAAATTTCTGCACCCCTCTTGCCTCTTTCTGCACCCCTCTTCCCTCTTTCTGCACCTTTGTTGCCTCTGTCTGCACCCCTCTTGCCTCTTTCTGCACCTCTGTTCCTTCTTTCTGCACATCTCTTGCTTCTTTCAGCACCCCTCTTGCCTCTTTCTGCACCCCTCGTACCTCTGTGTGCACCTCTCATGCCTCTTTCTGCTCCTCTCCTGCCTCTTTCTGTACCCCTCTTGCCTCTTTCTGCACCTCTTTTGCTTTTTTCTGCACTTCTCTTGCCTCTTTCTGTACCCCTCTTGCCTCTTTCTGCACCTCTGTTGGTTCTTTCTGCACTGCTCTTGCTTCTATCTGCTACTCTCTTGCTCATTTCTGCACCCCTCTTCCCTCTTTCTGCACCTCTGTTGTTTCTTTCTGCACTTCTCTTGCTTCTTTCTACACCTCTCTTGCTTCTTTCTGCATCCCACTTGTCTCTTTCTGCACCCTTCTTCCCTCTTTGTGCACCTCTCTTGCCTCTTTCTGCACCTCTCTTGCTGCTTTCTGCACCCCTCTTGCCTCTTTCTGCACCTCTTTTGCTTGTTTCTGCACTTCTTTTGCCTCTTTCTGCACCTCTCTTGCCTCTTTCTGCACCTCACTTGCCTCCTTCAGCACTTTTCTTGCTTCTTTCTACACCTCTGTTGCTTCTTTCAGCAATTCTCTTGCCTCTTTCTGCACTTCTCTTGCTTGTTTCTACACCTCTCGTGTGTCTTTCAGCACCCATGTTGCCTCTTTCTGTACCTCACTTGCTTCTTTCTGTAACCCTCTTGCCTCTTTCTGCACCCCTCTTTCCTCTTTCTGCACCTCTCTTGCTTGTATCTGCACCCTTCTTCCCATTTTTGCATCTCTCTTTCTGCAGTTCTCTTGTCATTTTCCGCACCTCTCTTGCCTCTTTATGCACCTCTTGCCTCTTTCTGCACTTCTCTTGCTTCTTTCTATACCTCTGTTGCTTCTTTTAGCAATTCTCTTGCCTCTTTCTGCACTTTTCTTGCTTGTTTCTTCACCTCTCTTGCGTCTTTCTGCACCTCTGTTGCTTCTTTCTGCACCTCACTTGCTTCTTTCTGCACCCCTCTTTCCTCTTTCTGTATCTCTCTTTCCTCTTTCTGTACCTCTCTTGCCTCTTTCTGTACCCCTGTTCCCTCTTTCTGCCCCTTTCCTGCCTGTTTCTGCACCTTTCTTGCCTCTTTCTGTACCTCTGTTGCTTCATTCTGCACTTCTCTTCCTTCTTTCTGTAACCCTCCTGCCTCTTTATGTACCCCTCTTGCCTCTTTGTGCATCTCTTCTACCTTTTTCTGTACTTCTCTTGCCTCTTTCTGCACCCCTCTTCCCTCTTTCTGTACCCCTCTTGCCTCTTGCTGCACCTCTGTTGGTTCTTTCTGCACTGCTCTTGCTTCTTTTTGTACCTCTGTTGCAAATTTCTGCATCCCTCTTGCCTCTTTCTGTACCCTTCTTCCCTCTTTCTGCACCCCTTTTGCCTGTTTCTGCAACTCGCTTGCCTCTTTCTGTAGTTCTCTTGCCGCCTTCTGCACCCCACTTGCCTCTTTCTGCACCCTTCTTCCCTTTTTCTACACATCTCTTGCCTCTTTCTGCACCTCTATTGCATCTTTCTGCATATCTATTGGTTCTTTCTGTACTGCTCTTGCCTCTTTCTGCACCCCTCTTGCCTATTTCTGCACCGCTTTTGCTTCTTTCTGCACTTCTCTCTCCTCTTTCTGCACCCCTCTTGCCTCTTTCAGCACCTCTGTTGCTTCTTTCTGCACTTCTCTTCCTTCTTTCTGCACCACTCGTGCCTCTTTCTGCACCCTTCTTCCCTTTTCCTACACGTCTCTTGGTTCTTTCTGCACTGCTGTTGCCTCTTTCTGCACCCCTCTTGCCTCCTTCTGTACCTCTGTTGTTTCTTACTGCATTGCTCTTGCTTCTTTCTGCACCTCGCTTGCAAATTTCTGCACCACTGTTGCCTCTTTCTGCACCCCTCTTGCCTCCTTCTGCACCTCTGTTGGTTCTTTCTACACTGCTCTTGCTTCTTTCTGTACCTCTTTTGACTGTTTTGGCAACTCTCTTGCCTCTTTCTGCACTTCTCTTGCCTCCTTCTGCACCTCTATTGCTTCTTTTTTGCACTTCTCTTTCTGCACCCCTCTTGCCTCTTTCTGCACCTCTGTTGCTTCTTTCTGTGCTTCTCTTCCTTCTTTTTGCACTTCTGTTGCTTTTTTCTGCACCCCTCTTGCCTCTTTCTGTACCCTTCTTCCCTCTTTCTACACCTCACTTCCCTCTTTATGCACCTCTCTTGTCTCTTTCTGCATCCCTGTTCCCTCTTTCTGCACATCTCTTGCCTGTTTCTGAAACTCTCTTGCCTCTTTCTACAGTTCTCTTGTTTCTTTCTGCACCTCTGTTGCTTCTTTCTGCACTTCTCTTGCCTCTTTCTGCACCTCTCTTGGTTGTTTCTGTACTGCTCTTGTTGCTTTCTGCACCTGTCTTGCAAATTTCTACATCTCTCTTGCCTCTGTCTGCACCCCTCTTCCTACACCTCTCTTGCCTCTGTCTGCACCCCTCTTGCCTCTTTCTGCACGTCTCTTGGTTGTTTCTGTACTGCTCTTGTTTCTTTTTGCACCTGTATTGCAAATTTCTGCACCCCTTTTGCCTCTTTCTGCACCCCTCTTCCCTCTTTCTGCACCTCTCTTGCCTCTGTCTGCACCCCTCTTGCCTCTTTCTGCACCTCTGTTCCTTCTTTCTGCATATCTCTTGCTTCTTTCAGCACCCCTCTTGCCTCTTTCTGCACCCCTCGTGCCTCTGTGTGCACCTCTCATGCCTCTTTCTGCTCCTCTCCTGCCTCTTTCTGCACCCCTCTTGCCTCTTTCTGCACCTCTTTTGCTTTTTTTCTGCACTTCTCTTGCCTCTTTCTGCACCTCTCTTGCCTCTTTCTGCATCTCTGTTGGTTCTTTCTGCACTGCTCTTGCTTCTATCTGCTACTCTCTTGCTCATTTCTGCACCCCTCTTCCCTCTCTCTGCACCTCTGTTGTTTCTTTCTGTACTTCTCTTGCTTCTTTCTATACCTCTCTTGCTTCTTTCTGCACCCCACTTGCCTTTCTGCACCCTTCTTCCCTCTTTGTGCAACTCTCTTGCCTCTTTCTGCACCTCTCTTGCTGCTTTCTGTACCCCTCTTGCCTCTTTCTGCATCTCTTTTGCTTGTTTCTGCACTTCTTTTGCCTCTTTCTGCACCTCCCTTGCCTCTTTCTGCACACACAGGGCTACTTTTAAACTGACCTCAGGCTCAGCAGTGCACACATGCAAG
The DNA here is from genome assembly GCA_963921515.1 of Calotriton arnoldi. Taxonomy (NCBI): domain Eukaryota; kingdom Metazoa; phylum Chordata; class Amphibia; order Caudata; family Salamandridae; genus Calotriton; species Calotriton arnoldi. The sequence goes on along the minus strand of CAWUFW010001750.1, from coordinate 2,030,096 downwards.
TGCAGAAAAGGGCTTCTGGCCTCTAAACTGCCATGCCCTATTATATGCTAGGGACTTAGAGGTAGTTTTAATCCCCCTGCCCTATTATGTACTAGGGCCTTACAGGAGAGGTCATACCAATCACAGGAGTACCCCAACCCATAGTGTACCGTAATGTATGTAGGTGTTTTCACTGTATTCTAAATGTCTTTCAGCATAGCACTGGCTCCGGACCTGGTTAGGCAGAGCCCAGGGTCAGTCAGAGTCAGTTACCACCAGTACCAGTCAGCAAAAAGTTGGGGGGTGCCATGGGCACAGGATGATTTTGCAACAAGGCCTCTTTCTGCACCTCTGTTGGTTCTTTCTGCATATCTCTTGCTTCTTTCTGCACCTTTCTTCCTCTTTCTGGACTTCTGTTGATCTTTCTGAGTTATCTTGCTTCTTTCTGTGCCTTTCTTCCACTTTCTGCACATGTCCTAGCTCTGTAGGCATAGTTAGAAATTATCATTTAAAAAACCTTAGAAATTCACTGAAGAAACCATAGGTTTCAGGAACATTATAGTTAGAAATTAGCATTTAAAAAACCTCTGAAATTCACTGAAAAAACCATAGGTTTTAGGGAAGTTATAGTTAGAAGTTAGCATTTAAAAAACCTTAGAAATTCACTGAAAAAGCCACAGGTTTCAGGGAGGTTATAGTTAGTTGGACATTTCGCTCGTACAAAACCAGAGAAATTCAACCGTTATAGTTAGTTGAGCTAAGTATAAATTGCGCCCCCGCAATGCACTACTGATGACATCACATATTACATCACTCGTGACATGGTCAGTGACATCACCGATGACATCACTGATGACATCTCAAATGACATCACTGATGACATCACTGATGACATCTTCCACGTGATAATCTGATGCACCTCCTCACACCCTAATATAACCTTTGATACACCCACTCTAAAATACAGACTACCATTCTCGAAACCATAGACACACCAATACCAGTTACTACATACCCACTCACTTATTCCTAGGTCTACACGCACATCCACTCACTCACCCATACAATCAATCATACATGCAGTCACTCATCTATACAGCCACTATCATATGCACTCATACACCTATACAGACACTCACACACCGCCACTCACACATAGAGTTACTTACACAGCTAGTCAGTCATGCAAAGAATCAATCACACTCCCATTTACTCACCTATACAGTTATACACACACCTCCTCACTTATTCATACAGATACTAACACATACTTACTCTCTTAAACAATCACTGACACAAGCACACACTCATCCACACAGCCACTGTCACAATCATTCACTCTCACATATAGTCATTTATGTACTCCAACACTCACATATACTGCCTTTCACATATGTAGTTACTCACACATATACCACTGAGATATCCATTCACTCACCAACACAGACTACACCCACTCACCCACCCATACAGCCCCTCACAGATGCACTCTTGAACCCATACACCCAGTGAATCACCCACTCACACATCCATGCAGTGAGTCACACACACCCCACCCACCCACACAGACACTCAGGCACCCATACATATACTCAGACAAGCAATCAATAACCCATATAGACACTCATGTAGCTACTCATTAACCCATGCAGCCGCTTACACACCAACAGACAGACTGATACAGACATTCACACAGTTTAGTCACTACCGCATGCATTCAGTAAGACATGTTTAATCACTCACTTATACAGTCAGTCACACACCTACTAAATCATCCATTCAGACAGTCATACACCCACTCATTCTTCAATACTCCTTGGCCTATATATATAAAACATATTTAAACTTTACAGAAACACACAGTCACTGGATGATGTCATCAGTGATGTCATTTGAGATGTCATGAGTGATGTCATCAGTGATGTCACTGACCATGTCATGAGTGATGTAATATGTGATGTCATCAGCAGTGCATTGCAGGGGCACCAGTTATACTTAGCTCAACTAACTATAACAGCCGAATTTCTCTGGTTTTGTATGAGTGAAATGTCCAACTAACTATAACGTCCCTGAAACCTGTGGTTTTTTCAGTAAAATTCTAAGGTTTTTTAAATGCTAACTTCTAACTATAACGTATATATGTATATTCACTGGAAAAAACACAGGTTTCCGGGATGTTATAGTTAGGTTGACATTTCACTCAAACAAAACCAGAGAAATTCGGCCATTATAGTTAGCTGAGCTAACTATAACTTGCGCCCCCACAATGCACTGCTGATGACATCACATATTACATCACTCATGACATGGTCAGTGACATCACTCATGACATCACTGATGACATCTCAAATGACATCACTGATAACATTGATGTTATCAATGCAAGTAAAACACACAAGTGTTATTTTTTTTTATCTGCTCCCAAATCTTCTTTTTCTTTTCTTTTCTCAAATAGTTATAATGGACTGTTTCAAAACAAGTCAAAAACACCAAAAAAAAGAAAAAGCTGTTAGAAAATACAAATTTGTTTAGAAATAAAACAGTTCTTACGGAACCAGATAAACTTGTTAAAAATAGAAAAATTGCCTGAGTGATTGCATGAGTGCATGTGTACTGCCTAAGTGATTGGAGGAGTGCATGGGTAGTGCCTGTGAGATTGCATGAGTACAAGTGTAGTGCCTGGGTGATTGGATGAGTGCATGGGTAGTGCCTGTGAGATTGCATGAGTGCAAGTGTAGTGCCTGGGTGATTGGAGGAGTGCATGTGTACTGCTTGGGTGATTGCATGAGTGCACGGATAGTCCCTGGGCGATTGGATGGGTAGTGCCTGGGTGATTGGAGAAGTGCATGGGTAAAGCCTGAGTGCATGGATGAATGCATGGATAGTGCCTGGGTGATTACACGAGTGCATGGGTAATGCCTGGTTGACTGGAGGAGTGCAGGTATACTGCCTGAGAGAATACAAGAGTGCAGGGGTAGTCCCTGAGTGCATGGATGAGTGCATGAGAAGTGCCTGAGTGATTTTATAAGTGCATGGGTAGTGCCTCAGTGATTGGAGGAGTACATGTGTACTGCCTGAGTGATTGGAGGATTGCAAGGGTAGTGACTGTAAGATTGCATGAATGCATGCGTAGTGCCTGACTGCATGGATGAGTGCATGGGTACTGCCAGGGTGATTGAATAAGTGCATGGGTAGTGCCTGTGTGATTGGAGGAGTGCATGTATACTGCTTGGGTGATTGCATGACTGCAGGGGTAGTGCGTGAGTGCATGGATGTGTGCATGGGTAGTGCATGAGTGATTACATGAGTGCATGGGTAGTGCCTGTGTGATTGGAGGACTGCATGTGTAGTGCTTGGGTGATTGCATGAGTGTAGGGGTAATGCCTGAGTGCATGGATGAGTGCAGGGTTAGTGCCTGAGTATTTACATGAGTGCATGGGTAGTGCCTGGGTGATTGGAGGAGTGCATGGGTAGTGCCTTGGTGATTGGAGAAGTGCACGGGTAGTGCCTGAGTGCATGGATGAGTGCATGGGTAGTGCTTGGGTGATTGCATGAGTGCATGGGTAATGCCTGGTTGATTGGAGTAGTGCATGTGTACTGCCTGAGTGATTGTATGAGTGTTGGGGTAGTGATTGAGTACATGGATCAGTGTATGGGCAGTTCCTGGGTGATTGCATGAGTGCATGGGTATTGTCTGGGTGATTGGAGGAGTGCATGTGTACTGCTTGGGTGACTGCATGAGTGCAGGGATAGTGCCTGAGTGCATGGATGAGTGCATGGGTAGTGCCTAAATGATTGAATGAATGTATGGGTAGTGCTTGGGTGATTGGAGGAGTGCATGGGTAGTGCCTGGGTGATTGAAGGAATGCATGGGTAGTGCCTGTGTGATTGCATAAGTACAGGGGTAGTACCTGAGGGCATGATGAGTGCATGGGTAGTATTTGAGAGAATGCATGAGTGCATGGGTAGTGCCGGGGTAATTGGATGAGTGCATGGCTACTGCCTGTGTGATTGGAGGAGTGCATGTGTACTGCCTGAGTGAATGCAAGGGTGCAGGGGTAGTGCCTGAGTGCATGGATGAGTGCATGGGTAGTGTCTGAGTGATTACATGAGTGCATGGGTAGTGCCTGGGTGATTGGAGGAGTGCATGGGTAGTGCCTGGTTGATTGGAGAAGTGCACGAGTAGTGCCTGAGTGCATGGATGAGTGCATGGGTAGTGCCTGGGTGATTGGAGAAGTATACGGGCAGTGCCTGAGTGCATGGATGAGTGCATGGGTAGTGCCTGAGTGATTTTATGAGTGCATGGGTAGTGCCTGGGTGATTGGAGGAGTGCATGTGTACTGCCTGAGTGATTGGAGGAGTGCATGGGTAGTGCCTGTGAGATTGCATGAATGCATGCGTAGTGCCTAGGTGATTGGATGAGTGCATGGGTAGAGGCTGGATGATTGTATAAGTGCATAGGTAGTGCCTGGGTGATTGGAGGAGTTCATGTGTACTGCTTGGGTGATTGCATGAGTGCAGGGGTAGTACCTGAGTACATGGATGAGTGCATGGGTAGTGCCTGAGTGATTACATGAGTGCATGAAATGAAATGAAGAATTTATATAGTGCTGCAGGTACCCGGAGGTATCTAGGTGCTTAACAAGGGTAGGCAAGCAGAGGTAGAGATGGAGATACGTTAGTAGAGCCAGGTTTTTAGGTGCTTCCTGAAATTAAGCAAATTGGATTCTTTTTTGAGAAAAATAGGCAGGGAGTTCCGGAGTTTGGAGGTGGTATAGGCAAAGCTTTTTCCACCCCATTTAATTTTGTGTCCGTTGGGGATGATCAGGTTGCTGCTGTCTGATGACCTGAGTGATCTGGCCGGGATGTAAGGTTTGAAAAGTTGCGACAGTTGCCAAGGACCAAGGCCATGTCTAGCCTTAAATGCAATACATAATGCTTTGAAATGAATAAGTTTGCTGATGGGCAGCCATTGTAGCTCTGCGAGAGCCTTGGAGGCCGAGTCATATCGAGAGAGCACAAGCTGGACTCTAGCTGTGGCATTCTGAGTCATCTGGAGTTTATGTATGCTACACTTGCTAGCCCTAGTAAGAAGGGCGTTGCAATAGTCCAGCCTGGAGGCAATAAGCGCTGTGACTACTGTTTTTCTTAGCTCAAGTGGAATAAATGGAAGTACTTTTTCAGGATTTTAAGAATGAAAAAGCATGCCGATGTGGTGTGATTGATCTGGGTTTCAGAGGACAGTTTGGTGTCCAAGAGAACTGCAAGATTTTTTACTTTGTTAGCGGGTGTCGGAGGAGAGCCCATATGATTCGGCCACCATCTGTCTGACCAGTTAACTGGCGTGTTGCCAAAGAGCATGACTTCCGTTTTGGATGTGTTGAGCTTTAAACAGTTATCCTGCATCCACTTCCCTATATGGCTCATGCAGTCTTTAAATTGAGCTGCAGTGTCAGAGAACGAGCTGTTAATGGACACTTTTCCAATCACCCAGGCATGGGTTTTGCCTGGGTGATTAGAGGAGTGCATGGGTAGTGCCTGGGTGATTGGAGAAGTGCCTGTGTACTGCTTGGGTGATTGCATGAGTGCAGGGGTAGTGCCTGAGTGCATGGATGAGTGCATGGGTATTGCCTGAATTATTTTATGAGTGCATGGGTAGTGCCTGGGTGATTGGAGGAGTGCATGTGTACTGCCTGAGTGATTGGACGAGTGCATGGGTAGTGCCTGGGTGATTGGAGGAGTGCATGTGTACTGCCTGAGTGATTGGAGGAGTGCATGGGTAGTGCCTGTGAGATTGCATGAATGCATGCGTACTGCCTAGGTGATTGGATGAGTGCATGGGTAGAGGCTGGATGATTGTATACGTGCATAGGTAGTGCCTGGGTGATTGGAGGAGTTCATGTGTACTGCTTGGGTGATTGCATGAGTGCAGGGGTAGTACCTGAGTACATGGATGAGTGCATGGGTAGTGCCTGAGTGATTACATGAGTGCATGAAATGAAATGAAGAATTTATATAGTGCTGCAGGTACCCGGAGGTATCTAGGTGCTTAACAAGGGTAGGCAAGCAGAGGTAGAGATGGAGATACGTTAGTAGAGCCAGGTTTTTAGGTGCTTCCTGAAATTAAGCAAATTGGATTCTTTTTTGAGAAAAATAGGCAGGGAGTTCCGGAGTTTGGAGGTGGTATATGCAAAGCTTTTTCCACCCCATTTAATTTTGTGTCCGTTGGGGATGATCAGGTTGCCGCTGTCTGATGACCTGAGTGATGTGGCTGGGATGTAAGGATTGAAAAGTTGCGACAGTTGCCAACGACCAAGGCCATGTGTAGCCTTAAATGCAATACATAATGCTTTGAAATGAATAAGTTTGCTGATGGGCAGCCAGTGTAGCTCTGCGAGAGCCTTGGAGGCCGAGTCATATCGAGAGAGCACAAGCTGGACTCTAGCTGTGGCATTCTGAGTCATCTGGAGTTTATGTATGCTACACTTGCTAGCCCTAGTAAGAAGGGCGTTGCAATAGTCCAGCCTGGAGGCAATAAGCGCTGTGACTACTGTTTTTCTTAGCACAAGTGGAATAAATGGAAGTACTTTTTCAGGATTTTAAGAATGAAAAAGCATGCCGATGTGGTGTGATTTATCTGGGTTTCAGAGGACAGTTTGGTGTCCAAGAGAACTGCAAGATTTTTTACTTTGTTAGCGGGTGTCGGAGGAGAGCCCATATGATTCGGCCACCATCTGTCTGACCAGTTAACTGGCGTGTTGCCAAAGAGCATGACTTCCGTTTTGGATGTGTTGAGCTTTAAACAGTTATCCTGCATCCACTTCCCTATATGGCTCATGCAGTCTTTAAATCAAGCTGCAGTGTCAGAGAACGAGCTGTTAATGGACACTTTTCCAATCACCTAGGCATGGGTTGTGCCTGGGTGATTAGAGGAGTGCATGGGTAGTGCCTGGATGATTGGAGAAGTGCACGGTTAGTGCCTGAGTACATGGATGAGTGTATGGGTTGTGCCTGGGTGATTGGAGGACTGCCTGTGTACTGCTTGGGTGATTGCATGAGTGCATGGGTAGTGACTGGGTGATTGCAGTAGTGCATGGGTAGTACCTGAGTGCATGGATGTGTGCATGGGTAGTGCCTGTATGATTGGAGAAGTGCACGGTTAGTGTCTGAATGCATGGATGAGTGCATGGGTAGTGCCTGAGTTATTTTATGAGTGCATGGGTAGTGCCTGGGTGATTGGAGGAGTGCATGTGTACTGCCTGAGTGATTGGAGGAGTGCATGGGTAGTGCCTGTGAGATTGCATACGTGCATGCATAGTGCCTAGGTGATTGGATGAGTGCATGGGTAGTGGCTGGGTGATTGTATAAGTGTGTAGGTAGTGCCTGGGTGATTGTATAAGTATGTAGGTAGTGCCTGGGTTATTGGAGGAGTTCATGTGTCCTGCTTAGGTGATTGCATGAGTACAGGGGTAGTGCCTGAGTGCATGGATGAGTACATGGGTAGTGCCTAAGTGATTACATGAGTGCATGGGTAGTGCCTGGGTGATTGGAGGAGTGCATGTACATGCCTGGGTGATTGGAGAAGTGCACAGGTAGTGCCTGAGTGCATGGATGAGTGCATGGGTAGTGCCTGGGTGATTGGAGAAGTGCACAGGTAGTACCTGAGTACATGTATGAGTACATGGGTAGTGCCTGGGTTATTGGAGAAGTGCACGGGTAGTGCCTGAGTGCATGGACGAGTGCATGGGTAGAGCCTGGGTGATTGCATGAGTGCATAGGTAGTGTCTGGTTAATTGGAGGGGTACTTGTGTACTGCCTGAGTGATTGTATGAGTGCAGGGGTAGTCCTTGAGTGCATGGGTAGTGCCTGGGTGATTGCAAGAGTGCAGGGGTAGTGTTTGAGTACATGGATGAGTGCATGGGTACTGCCTGGGTGATTGCATAGGTGCAGGGGTAGTGCCTGAGTGCATGGATAAGTACATGGATAGTGTGTGAGTGATTGCATGAGTGCATGGGTAGTGCCTGGGTGATTGTACCAGTACATGGTTAGTGCCTGTGTAAATTGAATGAGTGCGGGAGTAGTGCCTGAGTGCATACATGAGTGCATGGGTAGTGTTTGACGGAATGGATGAGTGGAGTAAAGGTTGCTTTAAACATTATTTCACATTATCATGCATATTACATTATTTGTTCTTACCTTTTTTACTAATGTAGATACAAAACTCAGTGGAACTATTTTAGAGTAGTTTTGTTATAAACTGAATTTAAAATCTTTTCAAGCTTCACCATTACCTTCTGTAAAAAGAAGAAAAACTGTTATTGAATATAATATTATACTTTTAAGAACACAACGTAATTTTAGAATTACATAACATTTTCAGTTTCCCTTTTTTGCTGTTCTCAGATTCTACTGAATTTCACCATACACAGTGATTTCAATGTAGTATCATCATACAACAACAGGGGAAAAAAACAATCAACGACATTGTAAAAAAAAAAAAAAACTCAGCGTTAAGCATTATTTAGAATATGTGTAGCTATGTGTTTACCTATCTACAGTTTCTTCAACTACATTAAGTCTTTTAATTCTCTCAAGTACATTTTGTAAAATGTACACTCTCATTTACATCTCGTGTAATATAGACAACAAATATATAAACTATTTGTTTCTAAACACAATTTTCCAAATACAATATGAATTAGCACAAATAATAATCCACACACTAATTGTTCACATCTTCCCAATAAGCCGAATAATGTTTCCGAAACTTTTGCATTGAAAATATCCAAAATAAACTCATTAATTCGTGTTCACATCTTCCCAATAGGCCGAATGATGTCTTCAGAACTTTAGCATCAAAAATATCAGATATGAATTTGGTAATTCGTAAGGCAACCTAGATTTGAATTCCAAATGGGCATCATTGCAATGTGTCCATCCTTAATTTCACTTTAAATACACAGTGTAGTGTCCAGATGTTGTAGTAGGTCCATCATGGAAAATAATAGCCACTGCTTTAAAAGTTCTTCCTAAAATTGATACTTGACTTGCCACAAACTTTTTAATTTTGGTTTCCAATTTTCTTCCATTTGCTCTACAACGTTGAGCATTAAAATGACATATTTTCCAAATCTTTCTATATATAATGTTGACAACATTTCTGATTTACAATCAGAACATTTCATATCTTGATCAGCTGTTTTTACTAATTTGTTAAAAGATACTTATTTGCAATCTGGTATTGTCAAGTATATGAATCGTTCAGTGTCTATTTCAGTGGTAAATGAACACTCTTCACATTTATCATCCCATCTGTAACTTACTCCAAACACATTGTCAATTTCTATTCCTTCATCTTCCAATACACCAAACATAAGGATTAGAAATCCTTGTGCATCTTGTTGTATATTGAGTGTAAATTTCAAAGAACCAGTACATATATCCAAAAGATGCCGAATGCCAGAAGCAGTATGGATTTTATTTCTGTCAGTTACCAACTTTTGAAAAACATAATGTAGTAAAGAACAGAATCTATTTTCTCGAATTTCCATAATTTCATGATGAAGATCTTCTAGATAAAACACAACATTCCCAATTACATTAGCATAGCAGTTGATACCTAAACTATTTTCTAACTGGTATCCTACAATATCATCAACAGTGTCCATTTTATTTTTCTTTGCACCTGCATGATTCTCTTCAATTGTTTTCTTTTTTTGAATCTCAGTAGAATGTTTGTCATATTTCCGTTTTGGACACACTACACGTTTCTCATATATGGAATATTCACCTAAGTTAGGAGCATAAAGTCTTCTTAACCGATTGTACTCTCTTACACAATTTGCATCAGCACTAATCGTTTTCTCATCAAAATCAATCAAATACAAACCAGATAATGTTCTTACTCGAGACAATGCCACTCCCTCTTTAAGCACTGTACTTCCAATATTTACCAAAGCACTGTCTACACTTAAACCTTGAGATTTAGGAATGGTTACTGCATATGCTAAAGACAGAGGAAACTGTTTTCTACGTACATACAAGTCTTTTACAAGCAAAAAACGTACAGCACAACGTCCAATCTGTCTTACCTCTTCAATTTGATTAAATTTAATCTTCAAAAATTCAATTCCATCTCTGTTCTGAAAATGTATACATACGTGTAAAGTCTTTTCTAAACATGCAGTCTTAGATACAGACTTTTCCAACAAATCCAATTTTGACTGTAATTTCTCTGAGAGAAGAATAGTCACTCCTTGGTGTTCCATTTTATCAATAGCTTCCATTTTCACTATTGGTTGTTTTTCCTATTTCAAAACTTCTTGATTGAATGTAGAACACTCTTGCAGTGTAGGCATTAGGCAAACTATAGTCTTTTTTTCTCCATTTTTTTGTACATCATTTCAGGTGCTATGTTTTCGGTTGTAAACAAGTTCCTTAGAAGCCGATTTTGTAAAGCTTGTTTACCATGTTTTGTCAAAACACCAATTCTTATATCTTTAAGAATATTTCCATAATCTTTATCACTTGCTTGTCACATATTCTTAATAAGTTCTTTATATTCAAAATGTAACCAAATATTCACATTTCCAATACTTCCCAAAGATTTCCTATTGTCTTCATGGACAAGTGTTTTAAAAACTGGTTGCCCTTTTACAGGAGTAAGTTGTAGTAGATCGCTGAATACAATTACATATTTTCCTCCAAAGAACATCATAATCTGTTTTTAAAATCTGTTGCATTCTTAAATGTACAAAGGCAAGCATTAAGTTTGAGACCATGCTCATCTCATCAATGATTAGAAGTTTCATTTTCTTCAGTACTTTTGAAACTTCATAACAAGCTTCTCCAGATAGCTTCTCATATTCCAATTTATTTTCATGTTTAAGTGGTAGCAAGAGTAATCGATATAAAGTACTCCCTTTAATGTTGTGTGCTGCTAATCCAGTTGGAGCTGTTACAACACAAGATAAATGTGATTCAGTAGTTTTGTGTAGATAACTGGTCAAAACTTTAATTAAGAAACTATTTCCTGTACCAGCTTGACCACTGATGTACATTAGATTAGGTTTAAATGATGTGCATTGGCATTCTTTTTGTTCATCCAGCAAACCATGCTGTATCTGTCCTGTCACTTGCAGATATATTTCTTTTTGTTTAATATTTAGTTCTTCTTCCAAGTTTCCCAACTGAATAATATCCTGTTGTACTTGTTTCATTGCCATTTCTACTTCATTCATAGCTATTGCTGCTTCATTTTCAATAATTGGTTGTCCTAGTGGATCTTGACTTAGTGGAGCAGAACTTTGACTATCTTGAGAACTGTCTCCAGCTATTTCAGCTGCCATAGTAGTCTCTTGTTCAATCTCATCATTTAACATTTGTAGATAAGTTGGGAAAATTGTGCATTGAATGCTATCTTTACATGCATTAAAAGAATCTTCATAGCAGTCGAAATCTCCAAGTAATTCCATTTCACTACGCCAAGGCTTGAAGAGTTGCAGAAGTGCTAAATAGAAAAATTCCCTTTGATCTGGAGTTTTGCAACTGAGTTTTCTGTGGTTAAGATTTTCTTTGGCATGTTTTACCAAACATCTGTCACATCCAATTACTGCATATTTTTCTTCATTTATATTTTCTGTAACATTTCTCTTAAAGCTGTAATGTTGCAGTACTTCATAGAGACATAGGTTTTCCAGATAAGGACTCCTTTTGGGATAGTGCCTATCCAACATATTCGTTTTAACAATGTCAGTACTTTCTGGTTCATTCAATGCTAAGTATTCAATTTCTTGTAGAGATTTCAAAACTCTATTTCGTGTGGCGGCAAGACCTAGACTTACCCAAACGATTCCTCTTGACTTTGAATATAAACTGGCAGAGCTCAACCGATCCGAACATTCATAGGATCCAATCTCTCGATGAGAAAGCATTTTCAAGCTAAAGCTGTACAATTTCTTACTAAGACTCTTCTCTTGTGAAATTTCTTCCCACATTTCTTTCAACTCTGTCTTTTCAGATTTGGTTATATATGATGTAACATAGCGAGCAACGGCAATTGAATTATCTGCAACATACTGGGTATCCATGTTTGCATTTCACATTGTCAAAATCACTGGATTGTAGTCATTAATATACTTTGAATCTTCAGTTGTTTTTAAGTTGTATGTATTCTTTGGAGATTTTCGAGTTATAGTGTGCCTTACTGCTGACATAAAACTATTGACTCTTCCTTTTGAAATTATTGGACGTGGGAATCCAAAATGGCATTTTTGTGTAAAATTTTCCCTTTGACTTGTATTTTCGTCAACAATATTTTCCACATCGATGACTTTGAAACCGTAAAGCTTGTTGTCTCAAGCTGTTTTCTCCTCCTTTTTTTGGAATGGCACAGGTAACATACTCTTTGATGAAAGACAAAACACTTTCATCAGTTTCAGTTGCAACTTTTGGTGCATTCTTGATCCATAATACCATGTGTATATGAGGAGCACCTCTGGCTTAGTACTCCTTTCTCCAAAAGAAATAAGTAACTTCTAAAAGAGATGGATTATTTTTATTGCAGATAAAAGACATCATAGCTTGAAACCTATGATTAAAACGTCTGCACACATTCACAGGATCCAAGGAACACAGTTCTCCAGCTGTCTTCAATTCAATGATTTTTACATTTGAATTTGCTTGTTGTAGAAATTCAAGTAAATCGTCCCACGCATATTCAGCACAGCTAAGTGTTAGAAACCACGTAGGGGTACCTAAGATTCTTAACATACATTTAAGTTCGCCGTGACGAAGATACCAATACTCATTAGTACCACGTTGACACGCCATCAAATTAATTAACTGAGATTCTAAATGATCGTCTCTTTGTTGAACTTTGTCCATAAATTCCTTTGCAGAAACATGTGTAAGATGAACTCCTGTTTTTAATATGTGGTTCACTGCATATGAAAGTCCAGACAAGTTAGTTTCAAATAGTGTTTTCATTCACTTCTTTTGAATGAAGAGGATGTATACTGTAATGTTCGTAAATCTCTTCACTCCTGGACTTGTCCACTTTTTCTATTTAGCCAGTTGAAATTTCTATTTCATCTTCTAAACATATTTCCTGTTCTTCCTCTTTTACAGTTTTATAATAAATATTGTTCCGTACAAGATATAATGTAGCTTTTTGAAGTTTGGTGACATCTACTAACTCTTGCCATATTTTTCGACTCTTTGTTGGTACACCATTAACTAGAATAACTACAGGCTCACTTTCCTCTCTCTCTATACCAACAGTTTCAATATTTTTCTTAAAATCTAAAGGTAAGTACACAACTCTTCCTTTCAGACCTCTTTGTAAATCTGTTGGAGGCAGCTTACCTGTTTTAGGCCCCATACGAACTATAGCCTGAAACGGGTGCACAGATTGAATAAGAATGGACTCATATGCATTTAAATCTGCCAGTTCCGGAGGGATAGCTACCAACTCTAAGTTGTTATGTACTGCTCTAGCTGGCATTTTGTTCCCTTCTAATTTGTTGTAACAATCTTTACAAATTCGTTGATCAGTACCCAACTCAAAACAACCTTCCACCAACAAATAAGCACCAAATTGCTCCCACTTATCATTGTTTTCCTTTTCACTTTTTAAATACACATCAACATTCCTAGTTTGACTTCTATGATGAGTACGTCTACAACAAATACAAACATAGGGGGTCATTATGATAGTGGGCGGATCGCCACCGCCCGTATGGCGGTGGCGATCCGCCCGCTATTTTTCACTGCCCGCAGTCCATTTCTCCCCACCATATTACGATGGCGGGGGGACCCCGGCGGACGGAAAGACCGTCCGCCAGTTTTCCGCTGGTCTGACAGGGGACCGGGTGGAAAACATGCATAATATGGTGGTGGTGTCTGCAAGACACCGCCATCCATATTATGATGATGGCGGACAGCAACCCTTTCATGGCGGCGTTGCTGCCATGAAAAGGCATGTGGTCTTCGCTGTTGGGGGCCCGTAGCGGGCCCCCAGGATGTTGGGGGGTGGGGGGTGCACATGGGGGTACCTATGGTACCCCCCTACATTTGAATGCACAAGGTGGCAGGCACCGCACGGTGCCTGTCACGTTGTGCATTCAAATGCACAACATGCATTTTTCACATTGCGGCGGGTGCTGCTGACAGCACCGCCCAGCGCAATGTAAGAAATACGGGATGCGCCCGCCAGTGTGGCGGGCGCATCCTAATTTGGTTGGCGGGACCGCCGCACCTATGGCGGGCAGTCCCTTTTGACGTTGCGATGGCGGGCGGACTTTGTCCACCCGCCATCGTAATGACCCTCATAGTTTGGTTTTTCACATGAAAGTATCTTAAACTTTGTAATTTCTTCTGCAAACTTTTCAATACTAATATCTTCCACCTGTTCTTCAACACCTACACTTATAAAGCTCTCACTTTCTCTACACTCCTCTTGTGAACCAAAATAATGAAACTGTATATCATCACAAACTTTTTTTTACATCCGATACTAAACCATGCAAAAGAGCTGTGCTCATTTCACTTATAGATAATGCAGGACTTTTTAAGTAGTACAAGCTCCTTACTAACTTCCGCATTTCTGAGTGATGTACTGCTAACATTCTTAAATGATGAAAAGTACTTCGACACACTTTTCTAGAAAGACAAGCCAGAGAATGACCATGCAACTTAGTAATTTTCTTACTTTACAAAGATCTAGTCCTTGCAACATCTTAATCTTCTGTTTAACACTTTTTTTTGCATATTCTCGTAAGAAAATTCGTAATATATCAATAGATTCCTGTTGAATACTACAAATACTACTACAATCCCACTTATACACTGGAGCTTGTGTACGTCTCCCTTGAACTTCTTCAGTTATTACTTCTTCCACATTTCTAGGAACCATCTTTTCTTTTTAAATTGGACAACCATCTTTTATCTCATAACAACGACCACTGGTATCAACTGCATGAACTAATGTATTTTGTTGAAAATAGCTTTCTTCATTTAAAAAAAGGCTCAGTACTACAAGTGCGCTTCCATTCACCAGAAAAAGTTTTGCAAAAGTTACTTCTATTAACCAGTCTTTTTCTTTTGCTTTTCTCCTTCATAAAGTGCATTGTTTGATTCAATGTTTTCATTCTCTTCAACACAAAATAAATAATTTTCGTTTCAATTCAAAAGCAGTATCTACTACACTTTCAATCTGTTGCTTCTTCTTATATACTGCTGATCTCTTTTTATACTTTTTACAATCCTTTAATACATTTTGAATTACTCTATTACAAAACATACGCACACGTATGTCTTTAAATTGTTTCTGTCTTTTTGTGACGTGTTTCTTCTCCATTGTGTTTGTTTATTTGCTTCTCCTTTGTTCTAAAAATGTCTTTTCTCCTTTGATTAGTATTTTCATTGTTTAATCTCTCCACAACTTTTTTAATAAATTGTTTAGTTCTCTTACCAGAAGACACTTTATCCTCAGCAACCTTTTGGTGTTTTTCTATTCCACTCTTTTTAGTTTTCATTAAGTAA
This sequence comes from Calotriton arnoldi, assembly GCA_963921515.1. Classification (NCBI taxonomy): domain Eukaryota; kingdom Metazoa; phylum Chordata; class Amphibia; order Caudata; family Salamandridae; genus Calotriton; species Calotriton arnoldi. Next base: position 2,014,574 of record CAWUFW010001750.1, on the reverse strand, counting down.
GTCTGTATCCTTTGTTCTCTTCTCTTTTCATGTTTTTTTGCCATCTTTTATTTATAATCCAATCAAAATATCTTTCTAAAAAACAAATAATAGTTTAATTAGTTTGTTACATCAATTAAAATTAAAAAATTAATAACATTTCAATTTTGAAAATAACAACTAAGCACAAAATTACAATTACATTCCTACTGCATTTATAACACATAAAAAAGAAAAGTATAAAAACGAGCAAAAGAACTGCAAAAATAGAAGAAAAGGTGGTCACACAGCAAAAAGGAGAAAGGAAATAAAAGAAAGGTTTAGAAACAGCAAAATGAAATACTCAAAGAACACAGCTACTGAAAAATGTAAGAAATGCAGAAAGAAGCAATAGATGTGCAGAAAGAGGCCAGAGAGGTGCAGAAAGAGGCAAAAGAAGTGCAGAAAGAAGAAAAAAGGAGTACAAAAACGCAAGTAAGGTAAAGAAACAAATAAAAGGGGTGTAGAAAGAGGCAAGACGAGTTGAAAAAGAAGTAAGAGAGGTACAGGAAGAAGGAAGAGAAGTGCAGAAAGAAGCAACAGAGGTGAAAAAAGAGGCAACAGAAGTGCAGAAAGAAGCAAGAGAACTGCAGAAAGTGGGACAGGGTTGCAGAAAGAGGCAAGAGAACTGCAGAAAGAGGGAAGATGGGTACAGAAAGAGACACGAGGGGTGCAGAAAAAAGCAAGTGACATGCCAAAAGAGGCAAGAGAAGTGCAGAAAGAAGCAAGAGAGGTGCAGAAAGAGGCATTGGATGAGTGCATGGGTACTGTGTAGGAAAATGGTTTAGTGCAAGACTAGTGCTTCAGTAATTGTATGAGTATATGGGTAGTATGTGTATAGGTAGTTCCTCCTTAATTGCATGACTGCATGGGTAGTGCCTGAGTAAAAGGATGAATGTAAGAGTAATGGCAGGATCATTGGATAAGTGCATATGTAGTGCCTGACAGAATGGATGAGTGGATGGCTACTGCCTAAGTGAATAGTTCAGTGCTAGAGTAGTGCCTGGATGATTGAATGAGTGCAGCGATACTGCCTGGGTGATTGCATCAGTGCATGAAAAATACCTAAGAGAAACTATGAGTGCAAGGCTAAAGCATGGTTTATTGCATGAGTGTATGTGTAGAGCTTGAGATAATGGATGAGTGTACGGATACTGCTTGTGTGATTCTATCACTGCAGAGGTAGTACCTGGATGAATGTATGAATGTATGGAAAATACCTCTGAGAAAGTATGAGTATTAAGGTAATGCTTGGACCATTGCATGAGTGCATCAGTAGTGTATCAGTGAATATATGAGTGCATAAGTACTGGGTGAGTAAATGTTTGAGTGGAATAGTAGTGTCTAGGTGATTATATGAATGTATGGTTAATGTCTAAGTGATTAAAAGTGTGTATAGGTAGTGCCTCCTTGATTGCATAACTGAATAAGAATGCCTAAGTGAATTCATGAGTCCAAGAGTAATATGAGTTTCTTTTCATCAGTGCACACCTAGTGCTTGAGTATATAGATATAATTCTCACTATATTCCTGAAAGTAAGCATGCATGTGTCTGTACATTTTCCTAGTGGCATCATATGTAAAAGAAACACATACATATATACCAGTGTTTTATAGCTCTACCATCTTTATAGATATAACACATGTGAGTATACATGTGCAAGCAGACACATACTTAAGTCATAAGACTACATAGTCCCTTAACCTTGACAGACTGCACTTTCCATTTTAAAGAGACACCTAAAATTATGCGGCATATTTGAAGTGTGCATTTCCATAGACCAGTACGAACTAATCTAACCACTAATCCTTCTACCAACAAGTCTTAAACCTCACTTTTGGGCTACAGCTTCACTACTCAGCAACTACTGAGACTGTTGGACCTAGCCAAATGCAAAGCAGCAAGTTTTTCAAAATGTCTATTAAAAGTCACACCATACTCCTAAAACCATGCATGCATGTATATGTATCTCTTCCTTGTGGCATCATATGTAAAAGAAACATACAGATACATGTATACCAGAGTTTTATACCTCTACATCTGTTTAGCCATAACACATGAGAGAATACAGGTGAACGCAGACACATACCTCAGTCATAAGACTAAAAAGTCCCTTAAACTTGACAGACTGCACTTCCCATTTTAAAGAGACACTTAAAATTGTGTGGCATACTTGAAGTGTACATCTCCATAAACCAACACGAGCTAACCTAATCACTAATCCTTCTACCAACATGTCTTAAATCACACTTTTGGGCTTCAGTTTCACTATTCAGCAACAACTCAGAGTGTTGGGCCTAGCCAAATACAAAGCACTAACTTTTCCAATGTGTCAGTCAAAAGTCACACCATATTCCAGAGAGCATGCATGCATGTGTCTGTACCTTTTAAAAGTGCCATCATATATCAAAGAAACATGCAAATAGATGGATAGTGGGTAGTCCCTGAGAGAATGGATGACTGATGGGTAGTGCCTGAGTGAAAAGTTCAGTGCAAGAGTACTGCCTGGGTGATTGCATGAGAGCAGCAGTACTGAATCGGTGATTAGATCAATGCAGGGGAAATACCTTAGACAAACCATGAGTGCAAGGCTAATGCATGGTTAAAGGCAAGAGTGTATGAGTAGTGCTTGAAAGAATAAAAAAGTGCATCTATTCTGTACTGCCTGAGTGACTCTATGACTGCAGTGGTAGTAGCTGGATGATTGATTGAGTGTATGGGAAGTACCTGAGAGAAAATATGAGTGTAAGGGTAATGCTTGAGCCATTCTAGTACCTGAGTGAGTAGATGAGAGCATGAGTAGTGCCTGACTGTATGTTTCAGTGGGATAGTAGTGCCTCGGTGATTGTATGAATCTATGGTTAATGTCTGAGAGATTACATGGCATGCATGTGTCTGTGCCTTTTCCTATTAGCATCATATATAAAAAAACATACAGATACATGTATACCAGAGTTTTATACCTCTACCATCTGTTTAGACATAACACGTGAGAGAATAAAGGTGCATGCAGACACATACCTCAGTCATAAGACTAAAAAGTCCCTTAAACTTGACAGACTGCACTTCCCATTTTAAAGAGATACCTAAAATTATGCGGCATACTTGAAGTGTACATCTCCATAAACCAATACGAGCTAACCTAATCAATAATCCTTCTACCAACATGTCTTAAACCACACTTTTGGGCTTCAGCTTCACTATTCAGCAACTACTCAGAGTGTTGGGCCTAGCCAAATACAAAGCAGCAACTTTTTCAATGTGTCTGTTAAAAGTCTCACCATATTCCAGAGAGCATGCATGTGTTTGTACCTTTTAAAAGTGGCATCATATATGAAAGAAACATAGAAATAGATGGGTAGTGGCATCATATATGAAAGAAACATAGAAATAGATGGGTAGTGGGTAGTGCCAGAGAGAATGCATGACTGGATGGGTAGTGCCTGAGTGAAAAGTTCAGTGCAAGAGTACTGCCTGGGTGATTACATGAGAGCAGCAGTACTGAATGGGTGATCAGATCAGTGCAGGGGAAATACCTTAGACAAACCATGATTGCAAGGCTAACGCATGGTTGAATGCATGAGTGTATGAGTATTGCTTGAAAGAATAAAAAAGTGCAAGGGTACTGCCTGAGTGATTCTTTGACTACAGTGGTAGTAGCTGGATGATTGATGGCAGGGCGTGAGCAGTGCTCCCGCCCTGCCATTGCAAACTGCAATGTCCCGGGGGTGGGCACCCCAGGACATTGCTGGAGCCAGCCCTGGGGGGTGGCGGTCCCCAGGGCCAAGGAGGGCTCCAGGAGGGGGGCCGCGCGGCCCCCTCCCAACATATGCAAAGCCCTGGGGAGGTGGTGGTCCCTGGGGCTGGGGTCTGCAGCGGACCCCCAGCTTCTTTTAATTAGTGCCCCGGGGGGGTGGTGGTTCCCAGGGGGTGGGGGGGCTGGAGCCCCCCCACGCCTTTTTTTTTTTTTTAATATTAAAGCTCTGGGGAGGTGGCGGTCATTGGGGCTGCAGGGGGGCCATGTGCCCCCCCACATTTGTTAATTAAAGCACCGGGCAGGTGGTGGTCCCCGGGGCTGAGTGAGGGGGGCAAGAGCCACCCAGGCCTTTTTTCTTTTTTAACAATAAAGCTCTGGGGAGGTGGCGGTCTCCGGGGCTGAGGGGGGCCATGAGCCCCCCTGCATTTGAATAAGTATTGCCCCAGGGAGGTGGCTGTCCCCAGGGCTGCGGGGGCATCCGCAGGCCCCCCGCATAAACATACAGGAATGACCCCAGGACCTGGCCCACCCGGGGGCTCATTAAAACAAAGCACGGGAAACTGCACTTCATTTTTTTTAAATTTTCTCAGCAGGATTCGTGCACCCAACGCGACTCTGGCTCAAAAATTAAAAGAAAATGCTTTTTTTGGCCCTAGGCGGTCAGGATGTTTCTAACCTGCCCCCTTTTCTTTTTTTTAACCATTTTCTTCCCTTTTTTCTTGTGCCTCGGTTTTACCGAGGCACAAGATGGCTGCCAACACTTCTTGGTTTGGAGTGTTGACAGCCAGTCAAAATGAAACTCGTGATCGGGAGGGTTCGCAGATCCACCGCGGTCACCAGATATCAATATTATTTATTTTTAAATTTCTCAGGAACTACTGAACAGATTTATACCATTTAAAGCAAAGAGTGCACTCTGGACCAAGAGCTACCTCTCTGCCAAATTTGGTGTAATTCCGTTCAGCAGTTCGGGCTGTAGCCGCGACAAGATTTCCTATGGAAAAAAAGCATTTTGGGACCCCCCTTTTTTCTGGGCCCCCGCCAGACGAATCACCCCGAAACTTTCAAGACAGGAGCTGGTCAGAGCACCCCATTAGTTTTGAAAATTTCGCGAAGATTCGTCAAACGGCGCCGAAGATATTGGAAAATCAAAAAATGCTTTTTCTATTGAAACTAGGTCCTAACTATGACTACCTACTGGCGACCGCCAGTAGGTAATATGTATATATATATGATTCTCTAATACACCTGCGTATATATATTTAACACTCATAAACTTTCTAAAAACGCTCACAGTCACTGGATGATGTCATCAGTGATGTCATTTGAGATGTCATCAGTGATGTCACTGACCATATCATGAGTCATGTAATATGTGAGGTCATAAGCAGTGCATTGCGGGTGCACAAATTATAGTTAGCTCAGCTAACTATAACTGCTGAATTTCAATGGTTTTGTATGAGTTAAACGTGAGACTAACTATAACGTCCCTCCAATGTTTAGTTTTTTTCAGTGAATTTCGAAGGTTATTTTTTATTCCATGTCCTAACTAGAACGTCTCTGTAACCTATGGTTTATTCAGTGAAAATATATAAATATATATATATATATATACATATATATATATATACATATATATATATAAATACATGTATATATTCACTGAAAAAACCATAGGTTTCAGGCACGTTATAGTTAGAAATTAGCATTTAAAAAACCTTAGAAATTCACAGAAAAAACCATAGGTTTCAGGGGCGTTATAGTTAGTTGGACATTTCACTCGTACAAAACCATAGAAATTCCCCCGTTATAGTTAGTTCAGCTAACTATAACTTGCGCGCCCGCAATGCACTGCTGATGACGTCACATATTACATCACTCATGACATGGTCAGTGACATCACTCATGACATCACTGATGACATCTCAAATGAATGAATTTCTAAGGTTTTTTAAATGCGAATTTCTAACTATAACGTGCCTGAAACCTATGGTTTTTTCAGTGAATTTCCAAGGTTTTTTAAATGCTAATTTCTAACTATAACGTGCCGGAAACCTATGGTTTTTTCAGTGAATATATATATATTTATTATACTATGTATACATTAACCCTGGGCATCCAATTCCGCTCCGCTCGCGGAATTTGCGGAATTTAGGCAATTTCGCGTTCCGCGGAGAACACGGAATTGCCAACAATTCCGCGATCCGCGGCGCAGCGGAATTATTTTCTTGTCGCGCTTTAAAAATGCGTTCTAGCGCGCGCGATAGCGACTTACCGGGATTCCTGCGTTCGCCGACGGGTTTTCCTATCCGTTCGCGTGCGCCAAGAGATTTCGGTAGCCGGCCGCGTTATCCCGCGAACACATCATTCGCCGCGCCATCGTGCACCGCGAGAGAGATTGCGACCACGAACACGTCATTCGGGCGCGCCATCGGACATCCGGCGATATTTTTGTACAGCTCGCGATCCCGAACACGCAAAATTTTCAATCTGGAGAACAATAACATCGCAAGCAGCATAAAACCTTCTATAAATTGATGATTTGGATGAAAAAAAAACCTCAGATTGATATTTGGCTGTCCTTTTTGGTCACATTTTTTTGGGGGGAGAGGGAGGAAGTGCCACAGAGTCTCCTACTTCCTGTTCCTGTCCAGCAGGCTCCTCCCAGTGCTTTGTCCATCTCCTGTTCATTTTTCACTTGGATTTGAGCTGGAAGGATCACTCTTTGTGTCTGCTGCATCATTATCATTGGATTTGAGGATTTTGGGATTTGAGATTTTACAAGTAAGTTGATGTTGTTTGATTGGGGCATTGCAGTTGCTGCAACTTCATTTTTGGTACTTTTCATCATTTTTAAAAATAAATCGTTGTGGGTAGCCAGTAGGTCCAGAGCTAGTCATGGGTCATGGATTGCTGTGTGATGTATTTATTAATTTCAAACATCATTTAGGGGGCATGGATGGCATTGGATTGAATTGGAAAATGTGTTTTTTTGGGTGTATTTCAGTTTTTTGGGCTGTGTGTTAAATACATGCCTTAGTTGTGTGTGGTGTGCTGCAGGCCTTGTTTAGCCCTGTGTATTTTCGTTTTTGCATTTTATTGCATTACAGGCAAAGCAAAAGCAGGGTGGTTTACCATACAGCCTTTGCCTGTCTATTATAGGCCTGTTTTCAGTACATTGTTTTCCAGGCCTCCTGCTTGTTGCTTGTGATTTGTGAGTGTCCATGTGGCTGGTAGCCATTTCTGGTGGGAGTTACAAGTGTGCTGCTTTTGCCATATACTAAGGCCTGCATGTGTTTCCCTTTGTGGCCTAGGCTTCTTGTTGTGGGCCTGGCCATGAGGCTGGCGGCCATTTTGAAGCCAGGCAGTGTGCTTTTTGCCATAGGCCTGCATTGTCTGTCTTCAGTTTCTTGTTGTTGTGGGCCTGGCCATGAGGCTGGTGGCCATTTTGAAGCCAGGCAGTGTGCTTTTTGCCATAGGCCTGCATTGTCTGTCTTCAGTTTCTTGTTGTTGTGGGCCTGGCCATGAGGCTGGTGGCCATTTTGAAGCCAGGCAGTGTACTTTTTGCCGTAGGCCTGCATTGTCTGTCTTCAGTTTCTTGTTGTTGTGGGCCTGGCCATGAGGCTGGCGGCCATTTTGAAGCCAGGCAGTGTGCTTTTTGCCGTAGGCCTGCATTGTCTGTCTTCAGTTTCTTGTTGTTGTGGGCCTGGCCATGAGGCTGGCGGCCATTTTGAAGCCAGGCAGTGTGCTTTTTGCCATAGGCCTGCATTGTCTGTCTTCAGTTTCTTGTTGTTGTGGGCCTGGCCATGAGGCTGGCGACCATTTTGAAGCCAGGCAGTGTGCTTTTTGCCATAGGCCTGCATTGTCTGTCTTCAGTTTCTTGTTGTTGTGGGCCTGGCCATGAGGCTGGCGGCCATTTTGAAGCCAGGCAGTGTGCTTTTTGCCATAGGCCTGCATTGTCTGTCTTCAGTTTCTTGGTGTTGTGGGCCTGGCCATGAGGCTGGTGGCCATTTTAAGCCCGGTAGTGTGCTTTTATCCATAGGCCTGCAAGCTTGTAGCCTAGTCTGCCAACAGGCCTTTCATCCAGTGGGCCCAGAGGTAGTCAGGGGTGCATGAAACAACTGTTTCTGTGTGTTCTGTTGAATTTAAACATCATTTAGGGCACATGGATGGCATTGGATTGCATTGCAAAATGTGGATTTTTGGGTGTATTTCAGTTTTTTGGGGTGTGTTAAATACATGCCTTAGTTGTGTGTGGTGTGTTGCAGGCCTTGTTTAGCCCTGTGTATTTTCGTTTTTGCATTTTATTGCATTACAGGCAAAGCAGTGTGGTTTACCATGCAGCCTTTGCCTGGCTATCGTAGGCCTGTTTTCAGTACATTGTTTTCCAGGCCTCATGCTTGTTGCTTGTGATTTGTGAGTGTCCATGTGGCTGGTGGCCATTTCTGGTGGGAGTTATAAGTGTGCTGCTTTTGCCATTTAGGCCTGCATGGTTTTCCTCTTGGCTTACTGCTTGCATCCATCCCCTTTGCCAGCTGCAGCTCCCTGAATGATGTGATGAGCAAATAATTTAATGCCAAACAGGGTCCACTTCTATTACATTTGTATTTTGGTTGTTGTTCCTCTTCTTTCCTATCCTTCCTGACAGTGTACACAGTATACCATGAAAGCCCTTGTTGACAGTCTCATAAATGGCTACACTAATTTATATCTTTTATTTGTTTGTTTGTACTAGTAGTCATTGAACCACAACAACAAATGCAACATTTCACTGATGTTCTTCTCCTGGCTTCTTTGCTTTTAGGTGCACAAAAAGACAGAGGAGGAGGTGTCATCATCATCATCACCCGTTGTCCTGCCAGGCAGAAGTCCTGCTGCGCGTCACGTCCACGTGTGACCACAGACATCTCTGCAACTTGTGCACCTGCGTCCTGCTGACATCTGAAGAAGATGGCCCCAAAGAAAGGTAACAGGTCCTCCAGTACCAAGAAAGTTGCCAGTGAGAAGAAGGGACAGAAGAAGGAAGTGGCACTTGCCAAGACTGGTGTGCCGGCCGATGTGTTTTTTGGTAAAAAAAAAACTTATGCCTGCAGCAGCGGTGTCCAGCGGGGACCAAGCTGGGAGCAGCACCTCTGCATCAGTGTGCCCACCCCAGCAACCTAGGCCCAAGCCCATGACTGTGGCAGAGGTAGCCAGTCTACTAACGACCAGTGATGTTGAATTGTCATTATCGCAAAGTAGTACCCAATCCACGCACTCGCAGGCGGAAACTCAGCAGATAAGTGGGCAACCCCAGCCGCAACCCCAGCCGCAACCCCAGCCGCAACCCCAGCCGCAACCCCAGCCACAGCCGGAGCCGCAGCCGGAACCGCAGCTGGAACCGCAACCACAGCCGGAACCACAGCCGCAGCCGGAACCACAGCCGGAACCACAGCCCACAATAATAGTTGTTCCACCTGAAGTAGGGGCAGTTCAGGAAATCGAGCTTTTTGCAGACGAAGAGGAGCAAGCCACTGTTCCAGAAGATCCATTGTCTTCCATACCCCCAGCAAGGAAAAGGAGGGTTAGTCCATCAACTTCTTCTTCAAGCCCCGCTTCTGATGATCTAGATGCCACTTGGAAGCCACCAGCTCAGCCTGAGAGTGATGCACGCCACAAGACAAGGCTAGTGAAAAGGAAGGTTCCAGAAAGCCTTACAGTTATGGAGGTAGATGTAGACGAGGGGGGTGATGATGATGAAGAGCCAGTCATCACGAACATCACTCCTGGGCCTGCGGAGATGGAGACCAACATTATTAGACTATCCCAAATCGCTGCGAGGGATATAGCACGGATACCACCAACACAGGTAACGCCAACACGACCTCCAGCTTCCATATTTGCCTTTGCAAAGGCCCGGCAGGGACCTAAATCCAGCTCAACCACCACCTCAGTAGGTGGTGGTAATGTAAGTGCACAGAGTCAAATTCCATGCACACCCTCCATTTCATCTGGTATTGAAAGTGGCACCTCCAGCAGCGCCAGAAAGTTCTCCTCCCCAGTTTGGGACTTCTTTTCGGTTAGCAGTAAGGAGGAGAATATTGCTATATGCTCAATTTGTCAGCAGGCTGTTAGGCGGGGTAAGCTTGGTACAAACTATGGTACCGGAGGACAAACAAGTGATCTCAAAAAACACCACACTATCAAGTGGGAGGCTCACCTACTTCACTTAGAAAAAAGTAAAACTGGACCCATTGCTGTTGTTGGGGATGAAGAAGTAGGGGAAGATATGATCGCGGTGGAAGGTCAACAAGAGGGAGACATTTCTAGCCCTACCCCCAGCAGTGTACTGGTAACGCCCACATCCTCAGAAACATCTGAGTGGCACCGTAGTAAGAGTCAACATGAGACACCAAGGCAACCGGGCACTGCAATGAGCAAAAGTGCAGCGTCGTTGAGCCTAGCTGGGTTCAAGAAGAAAGGTGCACCACAAAGGAAAATATTCCAGCCTACCATTGGTCGGAGGGGCAGTACCAACGCAACCACCCAACGGCACGGTTGTACAATGCGAAGCTGGCTAAAATGTTAGCGCTGGACCTTCTCCCTTTTTCATTTGTGGAAGGGGTGGGTTTCCTTGAATTTGTGTCAGCCATCTGCCCTAAATGGAAGGTTCCCAGTCGGTCCTATTTCGCCCGAGTTGCTGTTCCAGCACTACATCACGATGTGCTGGAATTGGTTGGACAAGCTTTGCAGCAGAGTGCTGTTCACAAAATCCACCTGACAACAGACATGTGGACCAGTTGCCAAGCCACTGATTACATGTGCATCACTGCACACTGGGTCTCTTTTGTGGGGGTTAGAGACAAGCTATCTGAAGTAGGTGCTGTTGACACAGCTGCAATTTTTAATGCTTCTCGGAAACATGCAACTGTAGCCATGTTCGCCATGGAGAAATCTCATACTGCTGAAAACATTTTGGAAGAGTTTAACAGCAAGGTCTTTGAATGGCTGCGCCCCAGAGGGCTTCACATTGGTTTTGTTGCCACGGATAATGGCAGTAATATACTTAAGGCCATGACGCTTGGTGAGTATTTCAGGGTCCCGAGTTTGGCGCACTGCATTAACATTATAGTTCAAGACTTTCTGAAAAAGAACCCATAGTCAGCAACTTACTGACCACCTGCCGCAGAATATGCATGCATTTCAGCCATTCTTTTAAAGCCCGGAAGCAGCTGAGGATCATTCAACGTGACTATAGAATGACAGTCAAAGCACTCATCCAGGAGGTGGCACCACGTTGAAACTCAACGTATTACATGCTTGACCGTCTGTTTGAGCAGTACAGACCAATCAATGAATATGTCATGCGAAGGGCGGATGCTACTGTGAAAAGCATGACCCTTCAGATGGACCAATGGTGCCTAGTTAAATCTCTTACAGAGATGCTTCTTCCTTTCGAGGTCTTCACACGTGAAGTCAGCAAGGAGGACTGTACTATGGGCCAAGCTATCCCATTGTTGCACATGCTAGAGCAACAGCTGAAGGGGGTGTGTGAAGCGTACATTGGTGTGGAGGAAAAAAAAGAAGCATATGAGTTGGTGGAGAGCTTATCATGTCGCTTAAGTAAAAATGCAAGGGTGCAAAATAAGATTCTGTCACAACAATATTACATTTGTGCCACAATTCTGGATCCACGGTACAAATCGGCACTGCACAGTAAGACATTACTCCCTTTTTCAGAAGTGGATGTTGCCCGGTACAAAACTTGGATAGCTGAGGCAGCCAGTACATTGGAAAATGAACGGCTGGTAATTAAAGGCCTCAAACCCACGTCAAGTACTGCAGCAGGGCATCCGGCGTCAAGTTCAACTTCAGAGCCTGTGGGCAGTGCATTTGGTTCACAGCTGTCACCAACACTATCGACAACAGCAAGAACCGGATCATCAGCCCCAGTACAAACGGCACAGGATTGGTATTTACAGCAAGGACTTGCTAGGTCCAGTGCTGATGCAAAGACAAAAGAGGCCGCACTAAGTTTAGCACCCCTGAACATTGACCGAATGGTCCAGGCCTACCTGGATGACCCAACAGAGGTCTACATTGATCAAAACCCATTGCGGTATTGGTATGGCAAAAGGGGCCAATGGCCAGTGCTCAGCAGGCTGGCGATAAACTATCTGGCTTGCCCTATCGCAAGTGTCTCTTCTGAACGTGTTTTCAGTGCTGCTGGTTCCATTGTAACAGTGAAAAGGACCAGTCTCTCACCCAAAAACGTGGAGAGGTTAACCATGATCAAAATGAATCAGCAATTTATACCACCAAATTACACAATACATGAATCAACGCAGGAAGATGAGGACAGCGGCTCAGGTGACGCAAGTAGCGTGTTGGATGCTGATTACCTACTTCTGGTTGAACCTCCAGAGTTTGAGGACGAGCTATACTTCCCTGACAACTAGGCTTCCACTTCTTACTGTGGTTCTCCCTTATTTACTTCTATTTGTGTGTCTGTCTTTCTGTTTGTAAACTTCAAATCACAACAAATCCATCACCACCGTCTTCGTATTTTATTGCCTTATATGAGTTTCAGCTCTCTGCATTTCAGTCCACTCCTCCGAGTCCTGCTCCTCCATCCTCCTGAATCGACCTAAATGTATTGCCCTCAAGCCAGATGATGATTGGATGTAGCATAATCAAAGAAAAACTAAAATCTTGCCTCGTTGAGTCTCTCCAAAAGAAGTGGAACATGATGATGACTACTATAGCTATCCTCCTTTCCGAGCCGATACAGACTGCCCATTAACTGAAGATGAGAAGGAACAGGTAATGAATGATGACATGCATTGGACGCTGACTGAGTGATTTGTGTTGTTGTTGTTTGTAGTGCATGAAGTGAAATTCATTGTGTACTATTATCTAATCTACACACTAAAAGTAACTCAATGCAATGTTTGTTTCCATTCTTGTTTTTCAATAACAATTTTCTACTTCTACTGCAGGCCGATCCATTGCATTTTGAATATGGAAAGGGGACTCAATCTGTACACTACTGCACACTGAGTTGGACAACACACCATGATGATGACCACAGTGACATTATCTCTTCGCAGTCACTCCGAGATGATTGATGGAATAACTCAGTGCGTTTCATGAGTGCATTAAAAGGTAACCAAGTCAACAACCACTGCAGACCTACATGTCTGTGTAGTGGTGGAGTCGAGTGTGGTGGTATGACTGACAGCGGGGCATTGATTTAGTCACTTAATTTGTAAAATGCTATGTTGCTGTATATCTGCTTTGTCTGCCTCTGTCAAAAAGGTACGCTAAATGGAGGATGTGTCACGGGTGCCGTGGGCCTGCTCTGTCCTGTTGTTGTTGGAGGTTAATACTGGAAACAGACTAGAGTAGACATGATGTATCCAAATCCATGCCGCCTCTGAAAGTGTTCTTGTTGCACTCCACCGTAATTTAGGCATTTTTTTCTACTTGATTTTTCAATATCCCTTTTGTTTTCCCATCTGCAATTACAGGCCGGCCCTTACCCTGTGCTACACTGGGAAAAACAACTCTCACTTACCTTACCAATGAATCTACATCTGCCAGGCAGGCAGTGGCGTCACCCAAGATTGATGGCCGGAGCGTCCATGGAAGGGAGGACCAAGGCGAATGCCGAGATGCAACTCCCCATTTTGACCAGGATAACATACAGTAACAGTATCAACTTTCATCATCTTTTAAATTTGATTCATTTTTTGTCTTCAATCATTACTACTGTGTGTTGTTGTTGTTATGTTTGCTCTCTGCTTATAATTCAAATTCATCCCTACAGCAATTTTTGACTTTTCTTTGCTATCTTTAAGCCCGGGCCGGTACAACAGAACAGAAACTGTATGTAATTCGGGTCTCTCTGAGGGCAGACAGGCAAGGCAAATTGCATAATATACTGCTGCCCTGTACTGTCTAATTGTCTAGTAGTAGTAGTTAGTAAGTACTATCATTAACCATCAAGTTATCATCATCATGCATGCATTTCCTTTTTCTCCCTTAACTGATTTATGGATATGGTTGTCTGCCAAGATTGTGTTTTGTTGTTGTCCATGCGTACTGTTTTTCTTTGTCAAACCTTTCCCAAAACCCCCTTCCCAACCATTCATCAAACCCTAACCCTCTTCCCCGGGCTGTGTGACTTATTGAGGTGTGACTAAATTAAATGTACACCAATAACTTATCACACGCTTGCTGGAGCGGATGTGGCTAAAGCAACAAAAATGCATTTTCAAGGCAGGGCGCAGATCTTCTTCTGCTTGCCCACCCTCCTATGAGCAGTATATTTGCGATTTTTTATTTTTTTACCAAAGGAACCTAATCCATCAGCATTAATTGCCGGCATAGATTGGATTTGTTGTCATCCTCCGAAACAGCACTAACGGTTACGCTTGTGTCGAGTCACGGTGTACTGTAGGCCTAGTCGAGTGACTCGACACAGCTAGAGTTTGTAACTCTATGTACTAGGCTATCCCCGCAACCACTATGTTTCCTTGTATTTTGGCATATTATTGTTTGGCAGTAAGTTCCGTACTGTACTTCGTTCTACTACTCCTCCCACAGTCTCTCTCAGGCGACTGACTGTCTCATTTTCTTTTATTTGCAAGTGCTGCGGCCAGGGTCTACTACTACTACCACCACAACCATGGCATGTTGGGAAAGAAAACCATCATCACCATGCAGCCATCGCCGTGCCCAAGTTAAACATCAAGCACAGTTAAGAGAAGAAGTTTGGGGGAGGCATAATTAATAACTGAATTTTTTTCATTAATTCTATTTCACACACCCCTTTGAGTCCAGTTGCAGAATGCATAGATTAGGAGGAGAGACTGACAGTACTAGCAGGACAAGTCCCTCAGTGAGGGGTACCGCATCTGTCTGTTTGTGTCTTAGTAACTCAGCCAATTATTTAAATCAAACACTGGCTGTGGCACTACACCTGCAAGGAAACCGTGTGACGTAAAACAGTAACCCCACCCACAAAACATTAACCACATCGTATATAAAGTCTAAATATGTAATTTAATACCCTAACAAAAATAAACTATGTAAAAAAATCCCACAACACCTGACCCACCCCTCTCCCTAACCCCAACCAATGTTCATGTCCCGGAACGAAAAAGTCCAACAAATGTCCAAAAGTCCAAAACCCAACGCCCGATTCCCACCCACCAAAATAAGCTATAAAAAGGGGCAATAAATAAACGGGGTCTCAGCAGGCTCGCCTCTCCAGGACACGGATGCGCTCCTCTAGGCGGGCCACGCGGTGCACCAGCGCGCGGCAGTTGCATCCACAGGGGGGGCAGCAGTGCTTCTTGCTGTGTGGCGGTGGGCGGCTGCCAGGCGGTGGCGCCGTAACACTGGAGGGGGGTGGCTGGGGCCCGGGGCATTGGAGGAGGCTGCAGCTGCTGCCGCCTCCTCCTCTTCCTCCTCTAGAAGAACCAGCCGCTGGTATTCGGCCTGTATGGCCTCCAGCTTCCGGCGCCAGGCCTTGGCTGCCAACTCCTTCCTGTCGACTTTACCTTTGGAAGGAGTAGCTATATCAAGAAGAAAAAACAAGACTATTGTAAAATATACTCTTAGCAAAGCAGTCAGACAAATTCATTCTACACATAGTGGCACAGTAGCACTAGCAAGCACAGTACGTAACATTTGTGGTATGTATCTATCCTCCCACTACCTCGGCCTTGAACATTTGTGAGAGTTTCAGGCATTCCACCACCCATGCATATGATTCATATCACACACCTATGCATGCATCCCACGTATCCTTCTCTGCCAGTCATAAATATAAAATCTCGCCCGTCCTTCCTCCTTCCACCCTTCTTTCCCTTTTCATTCAACCCATCCGTCAAGGTCATCTGATCAGACTTTTAGTCTTCTCCATAAAAATTTCACAGCTGAGTTGAAGTCCGATAGAAGAGGCCATTGGTTACTCTCAGTACACTCCCATCGCTAATGCTATTGCTAATGCTAAGTAAAGGGTGTCTTCTTCAACCGTTCACAACAACTTCTTACTTAAGTCTCAACAGTACAGTATACATTACACCCTTGCAGCGAGTGTAATGTCAATAAGTAAGGATTAGGAATATAACTTACCATCGCCCGCCACTGCTGCTGGCTCACCCCCTGCAGCTCCTCCAACTGCCGCATCACCTGCACCCTCAGCGGCCGCGTCACCTTCGCCGCTGGCCCCGGTACTGGTGGTCGGTAGTACGCCTAGAAAAACATTACACATTTTTCAGATGCCATATACACCTCCCCTATTTTTCACTAGCAAGAATGAAAAAAAAGTTAATACATACATAATACATATACAACATACATCACTAGTATAAATCAGGTAGTAGAGTAGACACTAGTAGTGTTATATGGTCCCTAGGGTCATTCTAGTCTTTGCTAAGTTACCCCGAGCCATGCAACCATTTTAGCTCTGTCTTTTATTTTTGCGCAAGTTACCTCGCAGCTTGTTGTGAAAGACGCCTTTGAGCCCACATGAGCTCATACTGCTACTGTCTGAGCGCTGCGTACAAGGTCGAAAAACAACCGACTTTGTTATGGAGTTCTGGTGTTAGTCCATATTGCTTATCCATAAAAAAACAGCACTTTTTGGCACGACTGAGAAATGCTTGCACTATACTAACGCGCACCATTTTTCTCATTACAGACGGAAGATTCCCTTATACGAAGAACCAGAGCTTTGCAGAGCTTATGATGTAACCAGTACTAGGTTCTTCTAAGGTGAGGGCTCCCCAGAATTCTCACATCTCCATTTATAATTTTATATAAACTAGATTCCTACCAAGGGAGGGTGGTTCTTCCACCACTGTTCAGTTATCAGGATCTCGCCTTTTGGCTTCTATGGACTTGTAGTTGTAAGTAACTTGTAAGTCTAACTAAGTGTAACAATGTTTATTGTTTTAATCTTATGCATTTTGCTGTTGCTGCTGCATTATACAACGTACAGAGCTTGTCAGTTGGAAATAAAAATAAACCTTTTGAACTTACATAGACTCGGTGAAATTTGGTGTGGACTTACACGAGAGAGTGAGCAAAGGGTGTGCATTGCTTCCGCGACAGAGGTTGGGAGTGTTATGTTGTCTGGGTTGTCTACTCATTGGGTATTTTGGGGGGGCGTTTCGGAGTAATGAGACACTATAACTAGTCGGTCAGGGGATTGTGGTGGCTTCTGATTGAGGTGTGAGGAAGGTCCAACCTCCCATCACCAACGTCCTATTTTCTTGTGCAAAGTTCTGTATGTGCAGAATCCCTACAACAGTAGTAGTATGTCCTATCCTATCTAAAATTCTAAAATGTGGTTGGGCATTTTCTTGTTGGGAATTGTCGAAAAGCCTCAAGAATAAGAAGACTAGAAGTAGTAGAAGAGGACAACCCAAAGGACTGGACTCAATGGCTATAGCTATTGGTGAATATGAGTTTTATTTAAAATATTTTAAATAAAGAGTGGGCAACTGGGCAAGCTTAGCTACAGACAGACTAATAGTAGTAGTACAGAGAGTCAAAGCAGACGCAGTTAGAGGCAGGGATAACAAGAATTTAGAAACAGATAGTATAGAGCAAAGAAGAATTTGTAAAAATTCGAATTAGGATGCCGAAATAATAGTTCGAAAAAAATAAGGTGCAGGAAAAGTTTGGGAAATATAATTATTAATATTAACCACTGGAGGACTTACTGGGGCCAGCAGCAGAGCCCTCGATAGAGGAGCGGTCCTGTCCCTGGGAGGCATCTTGTAGATCTTCTTGGCCCATCGCCAGCGACCCCGTCTTCTTGCCCCTGGGTGCTGCTGATCATGTAAGATTTCATAAAGAAAGAGACAAAAATTAAAGTTTGGTGTGAAATAAATAAAATATTTTAAAATACGCACCAAAAACATTTTTGGTAACAACAATTGCAATAAAATTGACCTATCTGATCGACTGGTAGTATTGCGAGATTCACGGACCATCTAGTAAGCCTAACTACCACCTGACCTAGCCCACCTATTCCAATCCAGACAGGCCAATTGTTCAGTAAGTCTGCATTTCCATTTATTTTAGTCCTCAAAAATGCATAGATGGAGGACACATGCATACATTTTTGCATACACCAAATTGTTGGGTGGTTGCTGCTGATGTTCTGCTAGTGATGATATAAGCCTATTAACACTCAGTAAACAAACTACAAAAGGTTCTGCTAAGGACTGGGGTAAGCAGCACTCAGCAGCATGTGACGTGACAGAGGATGCGTCACGCACACCACTTACAAATTACCAACTAATAAGTAACTAAACCTATCAATCCACCACTATCCCTTCTTAGTGGCAGGAGGACAAAGGAAGGACTACTCTCTCTAGCATTACGTCACTTAACTTCTCTAAAGTAAACTCTTACATAATCATCAGGCCAAGCGAGCGCAAAGTTGCAAACAAGTAAGATTAGTAGCGCCGAGCGCCTGTGTCATAACAATCACAGATTTTTAAACGTAATTTACCTGCAATGTAAGCAGCAGCATTCTTGCTGGTCGGAAAAAAAAAATATTCGCAATATATAAAACAGAGCAGAACACAAAGTAGTAATATTAAATAGCTACTCACCAAGCCCCGGGACCTCCACTCCTAGCAGGTCCAGCAGGTCCTGCTCCCTGTCCAGAATATCGGACCACCGGTGCATCAGCTGATTATTGGTGCGCCGGACACCAGAGCAGCGAAACACTGCCCGACGCACCATGCCCACCGCTGCCGACGCTCCCGGAGCCCGTACCCGGACCCAGGCCTGCCGCCTGCTGCCAGGGTTAAGGGGAGGTGGCGCTGAACAAAAAAAACCAGTGCGGCCACCTCCGCCTCATTGAATAAGGCCCGTGCCTGCACCCCTCTTTGGCGCCGCCTTCCGCAAGGAAGGCGGTCGCGGCTCTGGCTCCGACTTCGAGCCCTGTGGCTGTGGCCCTTTGCCATGGTTCTGGGTAGGCGGGGGACGGAAAAGAAAAGGTAGGAATTTAAAAAAGTAAGTAAAAGAAATGAAAAAGCAGGTAATAGAAAAAGTGTGAAAAAGTAGTTAAAACACACAAAAAGTAGAAAAAACTCAAAATATAGAATCAGGAAAATAGAGAGATAGATAATAAATAAAAAAGACCCAAAAAAAGTTTACAGAAACAAAGGATTGAAAAGATAGAGGGAGGATTGAAAAGCAGGCCCAGAACCATAGCAATAGAGTGAAAAACAAGATGGCCGCGCCCATTGCGACCGCATGGGCAAGTTCGCACGATATTTCCCCCACGAGCACGCAAAAAGCGTCGCGAACACGTAATGCGCGTTCCCGAACAGGAAACCCTTATCGCGAACGGGCGGGAGCATGCAATACGCGACCCGGAACTGGAAATAAGCATCGGGAGCGGGCGGGAGCATGCAATACGCGACCCGGAACAGGAAATACCATCGCGAGCGGGCGGGACAAGTGAAAACAAGATGGCCGCGCCCGTTAGCGACCGCATGGGCAAGTTAGCGATATACTCCCCCGCGAGCACGCAAAAACACATCGCGAACGGACGGGACCAGCAATTCCGCGATTTCGCTGAATTTCCGCTTGCTCGCGGAATTTTTTAGCAATTTCGCGGAGATTTGCGTAACGCCACTACGCAAATTCCGCCCACCCTTAGTATACATCTGAAAATGTCTCGGTCCCCTGTTTGCCTCGGTGGCACGGACAAAATGGGTGGAACTGACGTCAGCACGCCGACGAGGTCCTCTTATGGCTCCGATGACGTCATACGGTGTCGCGAGCGGAGCCGTGCTCGTTGACGTGGGAGAGCTAGGAAAGAATTTCCGTGGAATGCTGGTGCAGGGGATATTCACCTAAGTGTTCAGGCTAGTCCTTTGGGAGCAACTGTTTATGTTGCCACTCCAGAAACCGAAACCAGTGATCCGAGGACAGAGGCCCTGCAGATGGCACACGAGGTGGGGTGCCCAATCGTGTGCACCAGCGGGGCAGCGAAGTGACAAGCACCACAACCCACAAAAAAGGTAACAAGGGCACTGAATAACACAGGATCTTCTCTTTGTATCTGGCAGGAACAACGAAGTTAAAATGCCCTAGTACCAAAATATAGAATTAGTGCTACAACGGTCTTCGAGAGGACCTGCGATGCCGCTTCTGCCTCCCGTACCCTGGAGGCGGCACATGGGTCACGCGGTACGGTCATACTGCGGTGGGACGCACACTCGTTGACCTCTCATGGCACTGCTCCACACTTCAGGGAGGACGCTTTCCATTAGCTATGTTTTCTGATGACATGTCGCGCCGGCCCCGTCCAACAACAGAACTCCTTTAGATCCAAACAGACTCTTCCACTCTCTCACCGGAAGCGAAACCAGGCCACGCGGACTCTTTCACAATACAACAGCCGGGAATGCACTTTTCGGTAAAAAAAACACATTCCTTCCTCCAAATTAATCAAATAAACGTCTCACTGAAGAACAGGGACCAGCTTCGATCGGTAAACAGCCGTTACAATGACTTTTTTACTTTGCGATACCATTACAACGCATGCATTACCACGCATGCGTTGTACATCTCGAAGTCATTACTACGCATTTTTTTAGAACGCATGGTCATTTACCACGCATGCCTTTACAACGAATGTTGTTGTAAAGATATGTATGGTAAATGACCATGCGTTCTAAAAAACATGTACACGATCCATGTCGTTGTAAGGAAACAGAGGCTGTTCCGCTTCCTCACAACGACGTGCACCGCCCTTCAGAGATGACGTGAAGCAGGAACCACGAGGAGAGAGGAACCATGAGAAGTGAGAGGTAAGGGGGATTGGGCATGGGGTGGGGGTTTCTTTTCTAGGGTTTAGGGTAGTGCAGTGGTGTTTGGGTGGTGTAGGGGGTCGTGCTGGGGGTAGTGTTTTAGGGTTTAGGGTAGTGCAGTGGTGTTTGGGTAGTGTAGGGGGTCGTGCTGGGGGTAGTGTTTTAGGGTTTAGGGTAGTGCAGTAGTGTAGGGGGTCGTGCTGGGGGTAGTGTTTTAGGGTTTAGGGTAGTGCAGTTGTGTATGGGTAGTGTAGGGGTCGTGCTGGGGTAGTGTTTTAGGGTTTAGGGTAGTGCAGTGGTGTTTGAGTAGTGTAGGGGGTCATGCTGGTGGTAGTGTTTTAGGGTTTAGGGTAGTGCAGTGGTGTTTGTGTAGTGTAGGGGGTCATGCTGGGGGTAGTGTTTTATGGTTTAGGGTAGTGGAGTGGTGTTTGGGTAGTGTAGGGGGTCGTGCTGGGGGTAGATTTAGGGTTTCGGGTAGTGCAGAGGTGTTTGGGTAGTGTAGGGAGTCGTGCTGGGGGTAGTGTTTTAGGGTTTAGGGTAGTGCAGTGGTGTTTGGGTAGTGTAGGGAGTCGTGCTGGTGGTAGTGTTTTAGGGTTTAGGGTAGTGCAGTTATGTTTGGGTAGTGTAGGGTGTCGTGCTGGGGGTAGTGTTTTAGGGTTTAGGGTAGTGCAGTGGTGTTTGGGTAGTGGAGGGGTAGTGTTTTAGGGTTTAGGGTAGTGCGCCCAACCAGCCACAATATCCGTGGACAAAGGGGATCCTGACTCTTTGGAACGCTCCGTCAATTGAATAATTTGGGTCAAGGGCCCTAACACGTCCAAGACCTATCAATTCCTTTCTTGGGATCCCTCATATACTTGGAGAAAAAGGTACATAGTTTCTCATCAATTTCAGGCGTGTGTGCCACCTTCCCCTTCAGTGAGGGCCTGGGGCATTCTCCCCTCATCCTATTCCTGACCTCCCTTTCAAGGGGTTGATGGATTTTCCCCACCACATACTCTGCCACTTTGGCGTCAGGTGTCCACTCTGCCGACCTAGGATGGTAAATTTGGGTAGGCTCGAACATGTCCAAGTGGACCCCGTCCCCAACCGGGGACTGAGAGGAGTGGGACTCTGGACGCCAGGGACGCCCCGAATCCTTATCCTCATCGGAGGAGAAATCGTCCTCCGATACACCCTCTCCCTCTAAGGGAAACCCGCCGTCGGGGTCTACAATAGTGGTGACAGTGTCGCAATTTTCTCCGGGCCCCTCCTCCTCCCGGCAGGGTGCATGTTTTAGCGTTCGCGCACTCTTGAGGAAGGTCTCCGTAAGTTTATCAAATCCTTCCAAGTGCCCCGCGTTATGCTTAACGGCCCTTTATTCCCCATCTGGGAGCTACTTGGACCCGCCACCACCAGATCTGGGTCACTGAACACCCCAGGGATGCTTTTCGCCAGCTTATCAACCTGATCCCTAAGAGGAGCCAGCGCCCTAGAAATAGCCAGAGAGAGGGCTTGGTCCACTGCTGGAGGGAGAAGTTGGGGGGCCATTCCTCCTCCACTTCCTGGTAGGAGGAGTAAAAATGGTCTTCTGGAGAAGACATGATAGCAGAGGGTGTGAGCACAGAACAAATGCCCTTAAAATCCTTAAGACAGCCCCCTCGCCGGTGCTCCAACAGCTGGGCTTTCCCCAAAGCTGTTATAAGAATAGACTGAGGCGCAATACCAATTACCACCACCAGATGGTGCTGGTCACTAACGTGGCCGTGTGGGGTAATCACCGCATAGCGGTGTCAAAATTAGGCGAGGGTTGGTCGGGAATCAAGCGGACACTAAAGGAGTGACCGGATTCCCAAACGCGCGTAAAGACCAGCGGGAGCGCTCGACGGAGCTGCCTCGCTCGGACCAGATGCGCCTGACAGGATCTCACCACGCGCAGAGCACACAGCGGGAGAAACTGCGAGGGGGAGAACGCGCTCGGGCAAGAGCCTGCTGCGCAGGGAATATGAATCAATACCAAGGCAATAATGCTAATAACGTGCACAAGAAACCGCTATACAAACAGCAACAACGTCAGATTAAGCCAAGAATGTAAGGAATGCACTTAACTGACGAGCAGTGAAGCAAGAGGAAGCGGAAGGGACGTCACGATATTATATACGATGGACTGTGATATGATTGGACTATAGTTGCCTTGGAGACTACCCCCTAATGGTTCATGGGTTGTGTAGTCTTTTGTTTAATGATTGTTGTGTTACGTTTTCTTTGAACTGCTATGCAAATAAAGTGAGGAAAGATATGCATAATCCTCGCCTCCATCCTGCCATAGAATTCATTAAACTTTATTTGATCTGATTTAGAAACATAGATCATAAAAGTGTACATAAAAACAGTAAATCCTCTTTCCTAATACAATACAGTGAGAATTAACTAAAACCAGTAGGTAAAAACGGGTGTTACAAAGCCCGGTTCAGAGCAACTTCAGGTTAACAGAATCGTAAAGTTCAATGTTTCGCAAGATCAATCTCATGTACTTTGTGCAAAATACGCAATAAGGGGTCCAAGTAGGATGTAACGCTCCAATACCTGACCAGTTTGCACTATATAAAACTGCAGAAAAACTAAAAATAAAAAGTGTTTTGCACACTTCTGTCATTGGGCTATATGTGGGCTACATCTGGGTGATATTTGTGCTACATTTGGGCTCTTTTTTCTCTGGTGGCCATCTTGGGAGACTTATTTGTTATGAAGTTTCCTAATTTCGTCGTTTACTGCAGTCTCCTCAGTAGGAAATGCTTTCAGTTTTTACTTTGATTCCATCAAGAAGGCATTCAGATGTGTCACACATTTGCCATAAATTCAGAATGTTAGCACTCTAGTTGTTCATTAGATCACTGTAGTAAAGCTACTGCTCACCAGGGAGTTAACTGGAAGTCTACTGCTGGTATTGAAAGTGATTGTTTCAGTCTGCATGTCAGAATTTTCTAATGAAATAGAAGAGGATTTGAGATCTCACTTAAAACATGCCCTACATTTTCTTTCTGCAGCACTAACCATACTTTCTATGGCAAAATGAACCCCCTCATTTTGTTCCTTTTTAAATTAAATGTTTTAAGTGTTACCAGTTTATTCCAATCAAGATGGCTTCAGGTGTGCCATACTTTTGTCATAAGTAAGACTGTTAGCGCTCTAGTTGTTCTTTAGAACACTCTGGGAAGCTGCAGTAGAACACAAAGGCATCAACTGACAGGCTGCTCCTGTTGAAATATAACAGGAAGATATTTGAGATCTCAATTAAAACATGTCCTAATTTTTCTTTCTACAGCACTAACCATAATTTCTATGACAAAATGAACCCCCTCATTTTGTTCCTTTTTAAATTAAATGTTTTAAGAGTTACCAGTTTATTCCAATCAAGATGGCTTCATGGGTGCCATAATTTTGTCATAAGTAAGACTGTTAGCGCTCTAGTTGTTCTTTAGAACACTCTGGGAAGCTGCAGTAGAACACAAAGGCATCAACTGACAGGCTGCTCCTGTTGAAATATAACAGGAAGATATTTGAGATCACACTTGAAACATGTCCTAATTTTTCTTTCTACAGCACTAACCATAATTTCTATGACAAAATGAACCCCATCATTTTGTTCCTTTTTAAATTAAATGTTTTAAGTGTTACCAGTTTATTCCAATCAAGATGGCTTCAGGTGTGCCATACTTTTGTCATAAGTAAGGCTGTTAGCACTCTAGTTGTTCTTTAGAACACTCTGGGAAGCTGCAGTTGAACACAAAGGCATCAACTGACAGGCTGCTCCTGTTGAAATATAACAGGAAGATATTTGAGATCTCACTTAAAACATGTCCTAATTTTTCTTTCTACATCACTAACCATAATTTCTATGGCAAAATGAACCCCCTCATTTTGTTCCTTTTTAAATTAAATGTTTTAAGTGTTACCAGTTTATTCCAATCAAGATGGCTTCAGGTGTGCCATACTTTTGTCATAAGTAAGACTGTTAGCTCTCTAGTTGTTCTTTAGAACACTCTGGGAAGCTGCAGTAGAACACAAAGGCATCAACTGACAGGCTGCTCCTGTTGAAATATAACAGGAAGATATTTGAGATCTCACTTAAAACATGTCCTAATTTTTCTTTCTACAGCACTAACCATAATTTCTATGACAAAATGAACCCCCTCATTTTGTTCCTGTTAAATTAAATGTTTTAAGAGTTACCAGTTTATTCCAATCAAGATGGCTTCAGGTGTGCCATAATTTTGTCATAAGTAAGACTGTTAGCGCTCTAGTTGTTCTTTAGAACACTCTGGGAAGCTGCAGTAGAACACAAAGGCATCAACTGACAGGCTGCTCCTGTTGAAATATAACAGGAAGATATTTGAGATCACACTTGAAACATGTCCTAATTTTTCTTTCTACAGCACTAACCATAATTTCTATGACAAAATGAACCCCATCATTTTGTTCCTTTTTAAATTAAATGTTTTAAGTGTTACCAGTTTATTCCAATCAAGATGGCTTCAGGTGTGCCATACTTTTGTCATAAGTAAGGCTGTTAGCACTCTAGTTGTTCTTTAGAACACTCTGGGAAGCTGCAGTAGAACACAAAGGAATCAACTGACAGTCTCTGCCCTTGTTGGATGTACATGTTTTACTGAGAATGTCAGACTTCATTCTCACATGACTGAGAAAGATAATGTGAATTTACAGAAAATATGCTCTCATTTTAGCTTCTGGAGCACCTTCCAAAACTGTATGGGACAAGCATGTGTAAATAGTTTTCTCTCAAACATGATTCATGATATCCCAGCAGAAGGTTTTTCACAGGGTAAAATCACCTTAGAACACACCACAATTCCTGAAATTAGTATGGTACCATCAACAAATGAATTCTAATGTAACTAAAGTCTGTTATCACCCGTTATAGTTCTCCTTTTGGTAACCCTCAAAATCTTCGATTCACTACAATGCATTTCAATGGGGTACTATCATTTATATTGGTCCCAAGATGGCTGCCAGCAATTCCAGGATGAAGTGCTGACAGCCAATCAGATCTCACGATGACATGTGTGGTTAGACTCCGCCCAGATATATATGTGTTTTCTTTTTCAAATTTCTCAGGAACTACTGAACGGATTTACACCATTTAACCAAAAGGCACGACTCTGAACCAAGCGCTACCTTTTTGCCAAATTTGGTGTAATTCCGTTCAGCAGTTCGGGCTGTAGCTGCGATGAAAGGTTCCTATGGAAAATTGCATGGGTAAAACACGTTTTGGGACCCCCCTTTTTTCTCGGCCCCCACTTGATGAATCACCCGAGACTTTCAGGATAGGAGCGGACCGGAGCGGGCCACGAGTTTTGAAAATTTCACGAAGATTCGTCAACCGGCACCAAAGATATTTCAAATAGAATGTTACGGATTTCCTATGGAAAATAGGTCCTAACTATAACTATCTACTGGCGACCGCCAGTAGATAATATATATATGTGATCAAGGCCTCGTGTGAGGCTGAAAAGCGTAATGGCGGAGGTGCGGGAGTTCACCGAATAAACCAGTAATTGCACCAACTCTGGGTCTGCATTTCGTCTTTTATATTTGAATGGTGACGAACGTCTTTGGATATATATATATATATATATCAAACACCAGTCTTCGTTCTCCCTTACGAAAAAGACAGCCAGGGCGCAAATTTCATCAAGCGTGTAACCTTTAATTTAAGGTAAAATAAAGAAATTATCCAGACGGGTTTCAAAGCACAGCTTCTTGGTCACGGGTCAGTTTACAATCACCATTGATACACATAAGTACCTGTGATCCACCATCACCATAGAGGTAGGAGTTCACAAGGCAAGGTATTTTACAAAACTTTTGCGGCCATCTTTTAGCGTGGGAGCATATTTGTTGAAGCATGGTTTCAATATTGGTAAACCACAAATCTTGAATCAGATATACATTTATTCAAGTGCCATACCCTGTAAGCATCTCATGTTCATAACACAATAGAAGAAACAATATTACGAAAGTTCTGCCCCAGTGGGCATTAAACTACTTTCATTTATCATTAATAGACCAATTCTGCCCCAGTGAGCTTTATACCGATACAAAGTGACGATCCATCACCTTCTGACAGCAGGCGAAAACCGCAGCTCGGCTATTCGGTAGCTCCCACAAGATATAAGATCTTTTGCATTCTTCATGCCCTGTGTGACCTACAAAAACATAAAACCATTGTTAGATCCTCATACTTCTAAAATTAAAAAATGTAAACTCACTTTCTTAGAAATTCATGTCAGAATTTTCACTCCAATATAATAAACATCCATGTATCACAGACTTGCTCACCCCAAATGTACCGACAGTTCTTCATCCCTGTTCAACCCATTGGGAAACATAGTGTCATATTAAATGATCAGTTTAGACTCTAATCTGCATAACCGTTCTACCCTATTCCCCCCTCTTTCCAGTACCGGAATTCTATCTAGTACACAAAATTTCAACAAACTCGTATCATTGCTGTGTCGCTCTTTAAAGTGCCTCGGCACAGGGTATTGTTTGGCTTCATTGGTGATGGCACGTAAATGCTCCAAAATTAGTTTATTAGCTTTATGTATGGTACTACCAATGTAGTACAGTGAGCATGGGCATTCTAGACAGTAAACACAATGGTCCGAATTACAGGTTAAATGTTTACTGATCTTGTATGTCGGTTTTTTCTGAGACAATTTGACCTCTTTTTGGTCCGTGCTATATCTGCAGGCTTTACACGTGAAAAACCCTTGCACATTGCTTTTTGTATGACTTTCCTGTAGAGTTCTGCTGCATAGGACATCCTTGAGTGATGCACACCTTTTGAAGGTAACTTGTGCATGGTCACCCACTGATTTAACCAATGTTTCGTCTGTTTGTAAGACGTTCTAAAATTTGTTAAGGCTCTTTTTGATGTCCCATGTTTCGGAACTGAACTCTGTTATGAACCTAACAGGTTGATCTTCTACTTCGTCGACTTTATTTCTCAACACATCTTCTCTTTGGACATTACTAGCTTTGTTGCATGCCTGTTCTATCACCTTTCTCGAATATCCCCTCTCAGTAAATCTTCTCCTCATTTCTGCCATTTCTTGCTTAAAACTGTCCTCTGAACTGCAATTCCTGCAAGTCTTGCTTGAAGTAATTCCCCATATGGAATACTTTCGATGAGGTTCTTAGGA
The DNA here is from genome assembly GCA_963921515.1 of Calotriton arnoldi. NCBI lineage: Eukaryota > Metazoa > Chordata > Amphibia > Caudata > Salamandridae > Calotriton > Calotriton arnoldi. The sequence goes on along the minus strand of CAWUFW010001750.1, from coordinate 1,986,764 downwards.
TGACAACTGGTTGCATGCAAAATACTGTTCCCTGCTGTTTTTTTACGAAACAGTTCACTCTCCAATTTACCATTGCATACTCTCAGTTTAATATCAAGGAATTCTATCTCTGTGGGACTCATCTGACTCGTGAACTGTAAAATAAATGTTCAGAAGATTGACCATTACATCAGTCTCCTCCTTTGTCCCTTTCCAGATGCAGAATATATCGTCGATATACCTGACCCAGAGGACCGCATGGTCCTTGAACAGCCCGATGTTATTGATTATTTGTTCCTCCCAGTATCCCAGGTATAAACCTGCAAAACTGGGAGCAAAGCAAGTACCTTTGGCGGTCCCCTGGGTCTGTCTGTAAATGGCATTGTCAAAGGAAAAGAAATTATTGGTTAAACATATGTGGATCATACTCAGAATAATCTCCGTATGCAACAGATATGACACCGAACGTGACCTCAGAAAGTGTCTACAGGCATTTATATCAAGTTCATGAGGTATACACGTATAGAGACTGTTGACGTCTAAGGTCATGAGTAGAAAATTCTTTTCCCATACAATTCCATTGATTTGACGTAAAAAGTCACCGTGTCTTGTAAGTAGGAGGGCAATGTAAGTACGTGTGCTCTTAAAAAATGGTCAATATACTTGGACGTGTTTTCAAACATACTTTTTTAGAGGAAACTATCGGTCTACCTGGTGGGTTGGAGCTGTTCTTATGCAGCTTTGGAAGCATATAGAATGCTGGAAGCTTCGGAAAGGAACAATTGAGGTATACATATTAATTGTCATCAATGAGGAGTTCCTCTTTCCTTTCCTTCAATTGATTTCTATACAACTCTATACTGTGGTTGTACTTTTGTCTGTTAGATATTTCATAATTGTTAACATCACTGAGCTGTCTTTTGCCTTCAGCCCGGTACATATATTTATATTTGAATTAACATTTTACAACAACATACAGGCGTATCACATGTGTTAATATATACAGGAAAATACAGTACAGTTCCAAGAGCACAATTCCACACAGGAAGTCTTAAGTTTAGACTATAGCACAATTCAGTCTACAGTTTGGTAGTACAACCTATTCCCCAATACAGCCAAAAATATGTCATTATATTGAGCAACAATTGTAACTTAACAGCAGGACCACAATTCCAACCACATTTTCCAGTACTGTCAAGACATTAATTTCACTCAAAGGACATTCAGAGGTCAATGTAAGGTCTGTAGTAGATGCTGTAGTGGGCAATAAACACGCTTGTGAGGTAGAGTCTGTTGAGTAGGTTGGTATGAAGCAGTGCCCATATATCTTTCTGTCTGGAACTTTTGGCTGCAATTCAGCATATATCTCCAGTTGTTTGTTAAACCAAACTAGGTCAGGTAATCCCTTCTTTCGTGTAGGTACCCCACCCCTAATCAAATGTTTAAAAGCTTGTCTTTTAGCAATACATAGCGAAAATGCTGTCAACTTCCTATTAGCATTCAGTGTCTGTAAGGTAAGCTAACTTAATGTCTACCATTAGTGTCTCTACTTTCACCTTTGAAATAGTGTTAATGACTTCAACTCAATATTGATGCACACTGGGCTTTCCCATGCCAAATGCTCAAATCCTGCCTCAGTTTCACCACATCTCTTGCATTTTGAGTTCAGTTGTAAACCCATCTTCTATGAGATAAGGTGCATCCTGGAAGGTGAAGGTGACCTCAGACATACCCATTCTGATGGACAGGGATACTGTTCTGAGAGGGTGCTCTTCAGGTGGGCACAGAAGACAGCAGCTTCCGAACCAGATATTAAATGGGTCATAAACATTTGCTGAACATACTAATAATTGCTGCAATGTGTTTATCAATTACCTTGTAATATTTTTCAGTTGGTGGTTGCTTACATAATATATTTTAGATTATATATTTAGTTCATGTATGGTGCATATGATTTGCATACATTGTAACAATACTTTATAGTTTTGAATATACTGCTTTAGTAGGTATATAAAAGGGGTCTCTGGGGTGTGTTCTTAAATTGTAACTATGAGTAACAGAATGTGCTGATTTGTCCCACTGCTAAAGGGGTCTCAACATGCACTGGATTTCCTTTTTCACTGTGGGAAGGATCTGCATCACCTCTTAAGTACCTTTAGGAAGATTGTGTAAACTACATGTCTTAAGAGCCGAATTTAAAAGTGTTTTTTTCAACGGGTGTACCGCCACAATGATATGTAAAAATTCTCCACCTGCTATTTTCCTTAAAATTCTGCATGGAAAATTTGACCTTCAATCAAACTTTTACTTAATTCCACCCCATATTTTTTAAGTGCACCTCTGTTTCCTGTCTTCCTTCTGTCTTCCATTTTCTGTAAATAAATTACTCTAAAGCTCATGCCTATCTGTCTTAAGCTCTTTTGGAAACCATAACTATCTTATTAATTCTAGCAAGCAATTGCTTTTCACACTGCCCCCTCTAATGATCACATCTGTATCAATAATTTGCCAGAAACAAACTCGAGTGAATGCATCAAATGAGCACGCAAAACTGACTCCAATAACTAATGGACTGACCACTAACTTTGGGCTCCCGGGTGTAGCGTTCTGCCAGCCTCGGCACTCGCTAATAAGTAGGCCACCCACGGAGAGTAGTTGTATATGTCTTTACTCTGCTGCGTGTAAGTCAGAACTCAACATTCTAAGCCTGCTTTCAACTCATCCTACCAATGTTTATGTCACAGGCCTATGTTGTACAGTGGAACCCAAAGGAGTACCAGTGTTCTTTTATTACAAGATACGACATCTCCAGCTTTGTTAAATAAAAAGTCACAACTATAAAAAATAGATAAATAAATAAATACATAAATAAATATACAAATAAATACATGAGTAAATACGTCGATACACAAGCAATTGCAATTCTTCAATTAAACATCATGGCGCCTGAATCGCACGTCCTTAGCAGGTTACTGGAAACCAGGAACTGGCAGTCAAAGTGTCAGTTATCTGCACAGGTGAGGTCGAATTATCACCAGATACAGAGTCATCAATAGTTTGTCTAGACCCAGTCTGTACATTGACATCTATGTTTGGTGAATGATGGGCCACATGTCAAAAGTGAGAGTGTTAATATTGACAATATGATGTAGATGTACATCATGATACATGTACGCATAAAAATGAGCTCGCATGGCCATTGTTGAATTTACCCGATGTGACCTCCCAGCGGACCCCAAGTCAGAAATACATGGTTATCAGGCCCTGCGACCTAGGCCTGAAGCAGCTGATTGGCAGATCACAGGTGGGGGGACATGTAACCCTTAGACATAAATGCACTAAAGGGAAAACCCAGATTGATCCCACAGATAGGCTGCAACACCACAATGTTCTTAGGAGATTGGCCCCAATAGAACATGTTTGGCCGGAGGGGCACGCATTCTCAAAAATGCCATAAAGTCAGATGCCACACTAAGTTAGGAACACACAGCCAATCAGAACACAGCATGCACATTATGTGCAGTGATCACGCGCTCTTCATGCCGGACATCTGGACCCACCGGCCCTGCGGTATGTTCACACAACTGTTCCTGTTTTGTCAAATGCCCCTTGCCTTTCATTTTTTTCAATGGCAAATTCATATTTGAGCAACAAGAGAAATCTCACGTAAGGGACTTCCTAGGATGCTGGGCAGTCTCCATGTGTCCTTTGGTGCTGGTGATAGTAAAGGGTTCAACTGCAAAAGGAGCATCGGATTTCCTTCTTCTGTATTGTCTAACAAGCACTCGATCTCCTCTTATAAAAGTGATGTCCTTTGCATGCCGTCGTCGGTCAACATATATTTTCATCTTCTGTTGGCGACCAAAGTCTGTAGTGGGAAACTCTTCCTCATTCTTAGATCTGAGGTTGGTCCATTGGGGTAACTTGGTTGTCATGGCTCTTCCAAACATGAGAGTTGCAGGCCTTTCCTGTCGTTGAGTGAGAGGTCAAATGGTGAGCTCGAATGGTAGTGTTTAAAACAGCTTTGATGCTGAGCTTCTCCAATGCTGCAAGCTGAACAGCCTTCTTTAGAGTACTCATGAACCGTTTTACCAGGCTATTGGCCTGGGGCCAAAGAGGAGTGCTTTTTTGATGCTTTATATTGAGGTGATTTAGGAAGTCTTTAAATCTTTGACTATTGAAAGGTGGGCAGTTGTCAGACTTTAATACTGTGGGTACACCCCATGTCGCAAAGGTACCATCTCGGTATTTAATGACATTTTCATGTATAGTGGATGAAAGGCCTTCCACCAATGGAAAACGGGAGTATTCATCAATCATTCTCAGGAGGACCAAAGAAATCAAGAGCCATTCACTCCCAAGCATGATGGAGCAATTCTGACATGTTCAAAGGGTGCTGAATGACTTGAGATTAAATACCGTTGTATATATGAAAAAGGCTTTAATTCTTTTTGGTACTCTTTCGTTGGGATACGGGAACCAGACTCAGCCACGGAAAGCTCTCTCGGCAGCAACAATTATTCGATGTCCCTCATGGGTGACATAGATCACTTGTTGTCGTAGACTCTCAGGAATAACAATTCATGTACCTCGCAGAATTAGGCCTCCTTGAGTCACTGAAAGTTAATCTCTTGCATTTTTGGACTTCAAATACTCATTGTTATTAGTGAAAGGTCTGGTGTGCTGGTTCCATGATGGATGAGCAATAATGTTTTTTAATCATAACATGTCACTATCTTGGCTCATGGCAGTGAAAATTTGTTGAAAGACATGGCAGCTTGTGTGCTCGATTTCACAATTACATTGATGTAGGCCTCCATTGTCTTAGATGGGGTACCAAGGCATTGTAATAGGACTCTTGAAAAATAATCAGGCAGATTCAGATTTTTCCCTGGACAATAAATAATCATATAGTTGCATTGTTGCAGCCTTAACCCCCAACTTTTAATTTGAGGAGGCATTTTGGCTTTGGCATTGCCAAATATCGTCAACAGTGCTTGATGATCAGTCACTACAGCGGAAGGCTTTCTGTACAAGAAAACATGGAAACATTCACAAGCCCAGACCACTGCCAAACTTTCTTTCTCAGGTAGCGAGTAAGCACTTTCTGTTTGAGACAAGCTCTTACTGGGTTATGCCACGATATGTCTCTGGGCATTTGGCTGTCCACCCAACGCAACAAGGCTAGTGTTAACTACAACCTCCATATGTAGTTTGGGATCAAAGTAGGCCATTTCAGTGGCACTCTCCGTGGCTTGCTGGATGTTTTGGAAGCTCTTCTCACACTCCAGTGACCAACATTCTTTTTCGTTCGTTCTCATAACGTTGGACTGACTGTAGTAAAGTTGTGTATGTATCTTAAACACAAACGTAAACTGGACAATGGCTAACCAAGGCTCAGCACATCAAACCCTATTTTGAAATATTTAGTGTTCCAGAGCCTGCAGCAGTGAGGCTCCTCTGAGTTCCAGAAGAATGAATTTATACGAAAAAGAAGGTGCACCAGATAAAGAGTCCCAAGTATCCAAAATGAGTCCAAATGTCTTCTTTGTTAGTATCAAAATCTTAAAATGGCCATCAGCCAACGCATTTCGTTCCAGAGGCGGAACTTCAACAGGGCTGAAACATACATATAACATAACATAAGTCAATACATAACACATGACAATCGTACATTTACAGTGCTTCGACAACATGTAAACTGATGACGCAAAACAAAAACATGTAAATATAAACAATGACAAAATTATAAACAATAACAAATTCACTGACATAACAAACTTTTTAAAATTATACAAATTACATTTACACACACATATATATAATATTTAACATCAAAGTAGAATAAAAGAACGGGAAAATCACATATATGCATCAATTAAATTGCAATCATCTAAGTAAAAAGGTGTCACCAAGAAAAACCTTTTAGACAACAGAAAGGGAGAGAAAGAGAAAGTGAAAGGAAAGTTATCAAAAGACTATTGCTATTGCAAAGGAACCCTAACATCCAAGTCTGAACCAAGAATAAGGAGCCACTTATAATTTTGCATTGTATATTCATATCAGGAAGAGACCTTCTCCAAGGACTCCAACCAAGAAATAACCAAAAAGTCTTAAAGACAAATATATATATATATATATATATATATGATAAATATATATATATATAATGGAGCATAAGAATACTAATAATAGGAAACCATGTGAAGAGCGAAGGATAACCAAAACATGCGGTGAAATATCAACACATTCCACAGAAAAAATAAATAAAAAAGGTATCACACGCTCACCTTGGTATGTAACATAGCGAGTGGTATCACCATTTTTGTTAATAAAGGTTCAGAATCAATAGAAAACAACCAATTGGATCAATTTATCCAGTTTCCTATTATGGAAAAAATATACACATTTCATGGAAATCACCATTTGCTTTAAATAAAACTTCTTCAAACACAATTATAACAATTGTCTCAATGGCGTGCTCATAATCCAATCTCACCTTAATATCCAAAAAAGAGGGCTAATCTCCAATGGTATTTAAAGCAAAATAGCCAGTGCCCCACAATAAGGGTATAGTCAGGTTGACATCCAAAATCCGAATATAAAAGAGGATATGTATGTGCATGAATAAACTACTAATGTTATAAAGAGTATATAACACAAACATCTATACCCCAAATAGTTCATAATAAACATAAGACCTCAATGGCGGTATCAATGAAGCCTTTAAGTAGTTTTAAACCCACTATCCTCCAATAGTATATATGTACAGAACAGCGCTTCGGAAAGAATCATCTACTGTTGGATGAAAATATACTCGACGAACATATTTATCCCAGGGTTCATTAAGAACCATCATGGCGAGCACGATACCTATGTCTGAATATCCCAACAACCATATAACAGTTTATGACCAGCTGCCGTCAAAAAATGCGTATATATAAAGCATTGTCCAGCCCATGTATAAAAATTACCACAAATGGGCCCAACACATAGGAGCAGACTTAAAAGTCTGGTCAGTTATTATTAGAACAAGAAAAAGACTGGAGGCTTCACGCGCTTCAGATACACCTATGCATAAACTGTGTCTAGCCATATACTGGCCCATACCAAAATAAACGGGCCATCACATGTACACAGGCTTGAAAGTATAGTCAATTATTATTAACTCAAAAGGGAGACCGGAGGCTAAGCGCACTTCGAATATGTATGCCAGCTGTTATTAAACAGAGGGAGACGTCGGGACTCTTACCTTGATAAGATTCGCCTTATGTGAACAGAGTTCCGTGTAACAGCGGGATTCGGAAACGCGCGCCATGTCGCTTCCGCATTAAGAAGCGCATGCGGCATGCTGACGTGATACGCCAGAACTTCGGAGTATCTCGACCTGCCAATATTGCCATAGTACACCAAAAACCGCAGGCGCCATCTTATAGTGTTCCCAGCTCCATATATCAGTATATATGAAAAACGGGGCAAGCCCAACAACAAAGTTAGAGATTAAAACGGGGCACCGCGAACAGCCACCGATGTTAAATGGGATGTTCGTAGTCTCAAAATATTGTGTTTCCCATGTTAAAAATAAGAAACTGCAACCCCACATTAAGTAGATCGTTCATCGTTGGAAAAATCAAAAACACGTATGGTGTCCCAGGGGTGGGAGGGTCAGGCATTTATAAGGAGGAGCCTTATAAAATGACTTTTATATGCCCTGGGTTAAGTGAAATTGCACATTTCACTCCCCACATTGTGATAAAGTGCTTCTCAAAATTGACTTTTGTGCTAGGAGCACTGTGGAGGGGGGATCTGCAATATCTTTACATATTCAGAGCCCCTATAGTCTCCCCTAGGTGATTCAGGGGTGGGTGGTCCTGTAGATATAGGCAGGGTTCTTATAAAATTTGTTTTTATAAGCTCTGGTGTTGGAAAAATGGCCCAAGTCATTTTTCCCATTGCAAATCGCCTGCCACATAGGTTAACATGGCAAGAAGTTATTAACTAATATTTCCCGCTAGGAGAATCATTAAAATGGCATTTAAGGACTTACTAGAATCGTATTGATAAATCCAACAATGTGGTATTGTTGAATTTCTCCAAAAATACACAGAAAAGAAGTTATAAGACTTTCTTGTCTGTAGGCCAACATTCAGCCTTCCAGTGGTCTGTCCTGATTGGTCAGAGTTGCAGTAGTGGCTCCTGGAGGGAGTGCTGCGGGGCGGTGGGGCGGGGGAGGGGCAGGGTGGGGGGCAGTAAACTACGGCATATGGCCGAACGGAGGTAAGTAACTAAATAAATAAATAAAACGAATTACATGGCGATGCAGCACGCGCAATGTAATTCGTTTTATTTATTCATTTAGTTACTTACCTCTGTTCGGCCGTATGCCGTAGTTTACTACCCCCCACCTGCCCCTCCCCCGCCCCACCGCCCCGCAGCACTCCCTCCAGGAGCCGCTACTGCAGAGTTGAGTGGATTAGCCAGGCTCCTTTGATGAGGTGATAAAGAGCCTCTGGGGTTAGCCTTGCTCACTTTGCCACTGGATTCAAGCAAGCCTGGCTGATGACGGCTGAAATGCCAGAAACCGGTCCTAGGATGCTTGTTTCCGGTCCAGGGAAGACATGGCTTGGCAGTTCGGGCTGGACTGTTCCCATGAGGCACAGGGTCAGACTGATTTGCATATGGCCATGTCTGAACTGGGGTGGTGGAGTGAGCTATAGAATGATGATGGATTAAACCCAGATCAGTTGACTGGGGGTGAGTGTTTGATTGGCTCAAACGTTCCGTCCATCATCCCCTTTTGTATCGCTTTGTTCACCCTAAGTTGGCGGGGGTATGCCCAGACGTGGGTCCCTTGCTCACTTTGCCACTGGATTCAAGCAAGCCTGGCTGATGACGGCTGAAATGCCAGAAACCGGTCCTAGGATGCTTGTTTCCGGTCCAGGGAAGACATGGCTTGGCAGTTCGGGCTGGACTGTTCCCATGAGGCACAGGGTCAGACTGATTTGCATATGGCCATGTCTGAACTGGGGTGGTGGAGTGAGCTAAAGAATGATGATGGATTAAACCCAGATCAGTTGACTGGGGGTGAGTGTTTGATTGGCTCAAACGTTCCGTCCATCATCCCCTTTTGTATCGCTTTGTTCGCCCTAAGTTGGCGGGGGTATGCCCAGACGTGGGTCCCTTGCTCACTTTGCCACTGGATTCAAGCAAGCCTGGCTGATGACGGCTGAAATGCCAGAAACCGGTCCTAGGATGCTTGTTTCCGGTCCAGGGAAGACATGGCTTGGCAGTTCGGGCTGGACTGTTCCCATGAGGCACAGGGTCAGACTGATTTGCATATGGCCATGTCTGAACTGGGGTGGTGGAGTGAGCTAAAGAATGATGATGGATTAAACCCAGATCAGTTGACTGGGGGTGAGTGTTTGATTGGCTCAAACGTTCCGTCCATCATCCCCTTTTGTATCGCTTTGTTCGCCCTAAGTTGGCGGGGGTATGCCCAGACGTGGGTCCCTTGCTCACTTTGCCACTGGATTCAAGCAAGCCTGGCTGATGACGGCTGAAATGCCAGAAACCGGTCCTAGGATGCTTGTTTCCGGTCCAGGGAAGACATGGCTTGGCAGTTCGGGCTGGACTGTTCCCATGAGGCACAGGGTCAGACTGATTTGCATATGGCCATGTCTGAACTGGGGTGGTGGAGTGAGCTAAAGAATGATGATGGATTAAACCCAGATCAGTTGACTGGGGGTGAGTGTTTGATTGGCTCAAACGTTCCGTCCATCATCCCCTTTTGTATCGCTTTGTTCGCCCTAAGTTGGCGGGGGTATGCCCAGACGTGGGTCCCTTGCTCACTTTGCCACTGGATTCAAGCAAGCCTGGCTGATGAGGGCTGAAAGCCCGAAACCGGTCCTAGGATGCTTGTTTCCGGTCCAGGGAAGACATGGCTTGGCAGTTCGGGCTGGACTGTTCCCATGAGGCACAGGGTCAGACTGATTTGCATATGGCCATGTCTGAACTGGGGTGGTGGAGTGAGCTAAAGAATGATGATGGATTAAACCCAGATCAGTTGACTGGGGGTGAGTGTTTGATTGGCTCAAACGTTCCGTCCATCATCCCCTTTTGTATCGCTCTTCTGGGAAGGCAGGGTCTGCTACACAGGAAAGCCAGAGCAGGGTGAGGGGTCATAAACAATATCCTTCAATGGAAGGAGGAGGCAGGCAGAAGACACCAGTTTCATTTACAACTCTCCTCTTTGAACCCAGCCAGATGCTAGGCTTAATAAAAGAATGGGCAGATGCAAGGGGGAGAGACTATGGAGATTAGCCATCCTGGAGGTGGGTTTAGCCAGCTCTTCTCTCCCTGCTGAAAATTCTGAAATATAGAATTTTGGCGAAATAGTGCTTTCTGGGAGATCATTGTGTCACACTTTGGACGATGTGGTCATGCTCTGGGGTGTTGCCCTGTACCTCATTGGACAGGAGTGCCCTCCTGCTTGACCTCAGAGAACACTGAATACGTTTCTGAGAGGGGCTGTGCCTCTCAGATTGGCTGCTTGAACCTTAAGAAAGAAGATGGGTCCATGCTGGAAGTTTGATTTTTGCACAAACCAGCCCCTGCACTCTGACTGACTGTGCCTGCTGCACAATCTGAAACTACAGCCTGTGGATCAAACCTGCTTCAAAAGGACTAAACAGTCGACTCCCTGCAAGCTACAGGTTAACAGAGCTCACCTGGACCATCACCACAAAGAATCCTCATTCTGGAGTACTACCAGTGGATTTTTAAGGGTTTTGTTCAAGTGGATTGTGGGAACTGAAGTCCCAAACTTTCAAGGGCCATCTTGGAGATTCCAGACCCTTGGATTGTGTTTTGGACACTTTGGACCCGCAAGAGGAACTTCAGGAAGGAGTTCCTCACTGAATCCGGCCTGCTGGAGGAGGCTGCACAATGTCTGGTGAGAAATCCTCCAGAAAAGTTGCTAAGTGTGAATGTGTCCCTGTCAGAGGCAACCAAATGTCCAAAAGTGGCACTATTGGTTTCTAAGCACTAGAAAGTATTTAATATTTAATCATTCATATCTCTGGTTCCCTACACTGGATTATTTTCGTTTTGGTGTCATTGTAAATATAAATATATTTCCTATGTTTATACATTTATGTGTGTTGTGTCTTAATTATTTACTGAATTGGTGTTTTTAAATGCTTTACATACCTGTCTTTGAAGTTAAGCATGAATACTCGCAGCCTAGCTACCATGGGTTGAGCATGGGAATAATTTTCTAAGACCAACTCTGAGCCCTATATGGTGTAAGTGGTATTATTGCCAAGGGGAAATGCATATCTGTCACTACTAATAATCCACTTTTCAAAACCGACCTTCGGTGGGATATGTCAACAAAGTAGTAGCAAGAACCCTAGTTACATAAGGTGTAGATAACAATAAATATTGCAAATAAATAAAGAAGGACGAATTATAGTGTATATAGTTTAGGTGAGGGATGCAAGGTTGGGGAGTGTCTATGCACAGATTTCCCCGAGGTAGTGATGCATAGATTTATTTGAGGGGTGTAGATTACCATAGATCCAAGACTCAGGCAAGTTACAGTGTGAGTGGGGGCAGAGGGCAGATGGCGGGCAGGGTCTACACAGGAAGAAGGGGCAAGGCCAAGTCCTCAATGAGAGAGGAATTTGTAGGAAAGAAAAGTATTAATTATTTCCAGAAGAGAGATATTTTTCATTTGCAGCCATTTCATTCAGTTCCTGGCCACCGATATATAGACTTTCAATTTTGCTTTCTTTATCTTCAAGTTTTTACACAGGCTGGCATTGCACTAAGACTCCACCTGTGTCAATGTCGATTCTACACTTCGACTACAGTACACGTGGCATGCACGAGCAGTTTGCTGGACCACGGCAAACACTCTGGAAGAGAGCTTTCAGTGTACGAGCTTCTGATCCCCTATCTCATCACCAGTTGTTGGGTCCTCCCTGCCTAGGCACTCTCCAATAAGTATGTCAAGCGTGGAGAGCAGTTGTACATGTCTTTATTCTGCTGCATGTAAGTCAGAACTCAACATTCTAAACCTGCCTTAAACTCATCCCTACAACGCTTACGTCATAGCCTACGGTGTACAGTGGAACTAAAAGAGTTCCAGCGTTCTGTTATTACAAGACACTACAACGGGTAGCGTGCTACTCACTATAAAGTGCTTCAACTCCTTGTCAGGGGTAGTAAGCGCTATATAAATGCAATTTAAAATTAAACCCATGTGGTGTATGGTACAACACCTGGATACCCTCACAGGTGACTAGAAACTGATTGATATGTAAATATTTTAAATTTAGAATGTGAAATATACTACTAGAGAACATCTAAGTAATCTGGGAAGAAATAGTATTCTCACTCTTTACTGGAGAATGGCAAGCAAATTGGGTCCTCTCATTGAGAGATGATGTATAAGTGTGTCACCACTTTTTTCGCTGATTTAGCAACAATGAAAAATTAGAACGTTTGGAAAGTGAAAGGTTCTTGCAGGAAACATGATATATTTGCCTTGACCATGGCCCTGACCCAGTAATATGTTTCTTTAGGCAAGCTATTACTTTGGTCTCAGGAGTTGGTGGCAACATTGGTTGGCTTGGTAAAGGGATAGAAGGTGAGCAAAGTAGTGGTAATTTCTTTGTATCTTTTAGCTGTTGCCAAACCGAAGTTGTACATTGTGAGGTGTTCATTTCTTTCATATTTTTATAGGATGATTTTTGCCAGATTATTGAATGTATATGGGTGAGATGGGCAGTATCTAACTCCGCTGCCAAGTGGTTGGGAGTGGTACCAATAAGAGGCAAACCTAGCCCGCGGACACAGGTAATATAATTACAAGTCTGATGCAGCGAAGTCACCCTGACTATAAGGTAATGACACTGACACTACACACAATCATGACAATAATGTAATATGAGGTAATATCAGCACTTCCCATATTATAGGGACTAGCTTATCCTTCCAGACAAATCTTATCAGAAATTAACGCAATGTTTGAAAGCATGCTTTCGTAAGAGGGCTAGGTATATCCATAAAGTAACATAAGAACTCTGGGATTATCACCATTTTACAGATAGTAATGCCACCAGCCAGGGATAGTGGAAGATTAATCCAGTGCCTGATTTTGGCTTCTAAACAGGGAATTGCCCTACCATACGTCTCTCTTAATATATTGTGTGTGTCGTGATGTATCCAGGTGCCCAGGTATATGATTGGCCCCTTATATCACACTAATGGGAAGTCAGAGCCGGATCTGGTAGTGTTTGAAGTGAGAAGAAGGATGACCGACATATCCTAGTTTACCGTGATTTCAGACAGCTGTCCAAATTTGATGAGATCCTTCAGTACTGAGTTCAGACATACTTCTGGGTCCTGCATGTATAGAGTCATGTCATAAACATATCGTGAGACAAATACAGGGTGGGATTCAAATCTGACAGCATGTGTACTATAGTTGTGTCATAGGCTTGCAACAGAACAAACAATATTAGGGAAAGTGGCAGACAAGAACCCGCTCACCCTAAGTGTGGCAGTGGGATTCGAGTAGAGGAGTTTTATCCAGGAGGCATATTTTAAAGAGGTACTACCACTCAACTGAGTTAAACTCTAGAAAACAACCACCGTTTGGGTTTCAGAGTCAATTTGGTTCAAGAACATGAATAATGTGCATAGGTTATGCAGTGTGGAATGACCCGGCAGAAAACACGACTTATGTGGCTGTACAAGGTTGGGGAGAAATGGCAGCACTCTTTTCGCTATACGTTTGGGTGCAATTTTTATGTCACAATTAATCAATGACAATGGTTGGTAGGAATCATGCCATGCTGGGGCTTCCCAGGCTTAAGGAGAGTTTTAAATAGGGTCTCTCACATAGATGGAGGGGTGTCATCCTGTCGTAGGTTTCTGTTGTAATCATCACAAGGGAACAAAGCAGTTAAGGTTTCTTGAAGGTTTATTTCACAGTACATAGACGCAGCGTCCCTCACGCCTCAGCCAGCTGATCAAACTGACCAACTGCCGAGGTCGCGAGGAACGTCAACAACAGTAGAATCCTAAAGAGTGAACATTCTAAACCTGCGCACGATGACAGCGCGAGGCAAATCATAACATACCCCCCTTTGTTCTACACGCAGGTAGAAACAACACTGTAGAGCAACAGACAGAGGAAGGAATGCAAGTGGGAGGAGAAGGGATAGAACCTGGGGGCAAAGGGGTGAGTGCAGGTGGCTGGCGAAAGCAGATAACTTGCAAGGGGAAAAGCGGCTAACCCACTAGGAAATCCTGTAAATGGTGGGGGGGGCCTTGACCCGTAAGGGTCTTAAACTGTGTTGAGTAGTCTGTGAAGGATGTGCATACTGGTCTTCAGTACTTTGACTCAGGCGCACACCTAAATTGTCACCACTGGGGCCAGGTGATCGCATACCAGTAGGAGAGCGAGTATCGTTAACTAATTGATCATCATGCACTAACATATATCCAGAACAAGTATCTCTACCCTCCTTAGTGCTAGGTGGATTGTCTTGTGAGCAGTACTTGGCTACTCTGCGTAGATTCCACTTTTCTCCATTCATCAATACAACATGCCACTGGTGAACTTCTTTAACCTGGAAAGGGCCACGGAATTTACGCACACCCTTAACCCAACGACCAGATCTGACTTTCACCCAATCTCCAGCCTGGATATTGGTGTGGGGAATTGACTGGGTGCGAACAAGAGAGGATGCAGAAGTAGATTCAGGTGCATCTCTCACACACATACTCTTCCCTTCCAATAACTCTCTGACCCACGAGGGTACAAGTTTGGTAGAGGGTTTCCTTCCACGCATGGCAACAAAAGGAACAACCCCGGTCGTGGAATTCTCTGTGGTGCGGTAAGCCCACACCAGTTCGTTTAATGTCTCATCAATGTTCAGGTCATTTGCAAGAGCAAGACCTATGGCACCCTTAATCATGCGGTTAGCTCTCTCTACAATACCATTGGACTGGGGATTATAAAGTGCAGTGAGGGAATGTTTAATCCCACAATGGCGTAAGAAATCACTCATTTCACCAGATGTCAGCTGCGTGCCATTGTCTGTAATGATGACATTGGGATAACCTTCTTCTTTAAAAATGCAGTTTAACACTTTTATGGTGACTCTAGTGGTGATTTCAGGAAGGAGGTGCACAATCAGCCATCTGGAGTGGACATCCATGACGACCATGCCAAATCTCTTACAGGGATGAACTCCTGGCATGGGTCCAATGAAGTCGAGGCAAATACTATGCCAACTTACTCCTGGATCATGAATAGAACTAGGGACTGACTGTGCTCCTACCTTTAACCTCTTCTCGCACTCTTTGCACTCACTGCACCTTTCAACCCAATTAACCACTTCACCATCCATTCCCGGCCACCAGAACTCGTTCCTCAATCTCTTCTTAGTAATGGTCTGCCCCATATGTCCCTCATGGGCTATGTGAAATAGCCTCTTGCGAATGCTAAGGGGAGGGATAATCTTTTCCCCTCGCATGATGATTTGGTCTGCAATAATGGATAATTTGTGGATGATGGAATTAAAAGGTCTCACATTACACGGCAAGGTACTCTCTCTACGCCCTCCTTTGAGTATGAGATTTTTGACTGCCTTGAGTACCTCATCTTCAGACATGGCATTCGCCCACTCTTTTTTGTTGACCACCCCATGACTCCATTGAACAACATCTTCTACACATGCTATGGCTCCTTCTTTTTCACTTTTAGTGACACCATCCTTATCTACTTTTTCCCACTCTAAAGGTAAGCGTGACAAGCAGTCTGCCTGGACATTTCGCCACCCCGAGATGAACTCGATCTGAAAGTTGTACTCTTGCAACCTTGAGGCCAGACGGGCTAGTCTGGCGGATCCTTTTCCTGTTCCCCCTGGTGACAAAATTTTTAGTAGGGGTTTGTGGTCTGTACGGAGAAGAATTTTTCATCCCCAGACATAAGTCCTGAAATACTCTACACCCCAAGTGGCCGCCAGAGTTTCTTTTTCTATCACGGAGTAATGACGTTCAATACTTGTCAAAGTGCGTGATGCAAAAGCTACAGTTTTTTCATTTGCGCCATCCCTCTGTGATAGAACGGCACCAATGCCAGTGTCGCTTGCATCAACTGTGACTATGGTTTTTTTATTGACATCAAATGGCACAAGGATACCAGCATCACAAATTTCAACTTTGATGTTTTCAAAGCACCTGATCTGGTCTGCCCCCCATGTAAAGTTTACACGTTTTCTCATAAGTTCTTTCAAAGATTCAGTTTTGCTCGCAAAATTTCTGACAAACTTGGAATAATATTCAATTAATCCAATGAAGGATCGTAATTGATCCTTGTTACATGGAGTGGGAGCCTCCCTAATGGCAGCCAGCAGATCTCTTTTTGGTTTAACACCTTCACTAGAAAGTGAGTGTCCCAAATATTCCACTTCTGTGACTAAGAATGCACATTTTTCTCTGCGTAGCGTAAGACCTGACTCAAGCAGTCTTGCCAGTGCTTCTTTCAGGGCTAAGTTGTGACTTTCCTCACAATCACCAAATACTAGGATATCATCCTGGAAGTAGATGATGTTCTTCATGCCTCTAAACACTTCCGACACCATCCTCTGAAAAACACTTGCGGCCGAGGACAAACCAAATGGCATTCTGGTGAATTGGAAGATGCCTTCCATGGTTATGAAGGCCGTCAAGTGTTTAGAAGAGTCATGTAATCGTATTTGGTGGTAAGCGTGGCGAAGGTCCAACTTTGAAAAATATTTCGCACCTTGCAACAACAAGATCAACTCGTTGATGTTGGGCAGGGGAAAGGTGTCAGGAATGACATTTTGATTCAAACTCCTCAAGTCAACACAGAAGCGCAAATTACCATCTGCCTTCTCCGTGATGACCACTGGCGAAACCCAAGGAGAGCACTCCACAGGTTCTATGACTCCACTGGATAACATTTCACTTATCATTTTTTTTACTTCACCCCTTACCATGATGGGAACCCTTCTGACTTTATGCTGTACGGGGATGGCGCCTGACTTGAGTTTTATTTCATGCACGTAACCCTCAAGATTACCAAGTTGGTCTCTGAATACTTTCTGTGCTCCCTCTAACATGTCCTCAACACTGAGGTCATCAACAACCATGACTTGCTCTAAACCATGTGGGTCAATCTTAATATGTAGGTCGTACTGGTGGTACCAGCCTAAGATGGGTGGCCCAGATTCAGCTACATAAACTTTACATTTGACTGATCTATTTTTAAAATGAATGTCAGCCAAAATATATCCCAAAATGTCTATTTGCTCACCTTGATATCCACCTGGGTTTATATCTTTGGGTAACAAGCGTACATTTGGCCATTCACATTCATATGTTCTCTTGGGTATGATGGTGTACAACGACCCTGAATCTACCATGAGGTCAACCTTTCTATTAGCAATGACAAATTCTGCTTTGGGTCTGTGTCTTCTCTTATTGTCTAAACAAGTAGAGTTAGTTGTAAGAACCTCTTCATTGTCAGCTTCCTCTGTTTGAGATGGTTCAGCACAAAGGATTTTGTCCGGCCCTGGCAAACACTCATTATAGTAGGTCTCATTGCTCAACACGGCCACCCTACCTTTGCTAACATCTCTACACATTTTGGCAAAATGCCCTCTTTTCCCACATTTCCTGCACTCTTTGCCAATAGCCCAGCAGTTTTTAGAATCAGCTGTGTGATATGTGCTACCACACTTACTACACATCCTATTACCCAACTTGTTGGTGTACACTCTGCTGCCAGAAAAGCTCTTGATACCTTTGCCCCACACTCTGTTAGATGCAGCCACTTCCCCATCACCACCCTCAACAACAGACGTTTCCCCTTCACTATTACTGTACAATTTTACATCTCTGCGATCCATCTCCTTCATGCACAACTCTGATTCTTCTACTATTTTTGCTATGTCAATGGCATCTTTAAGAGAAGGGTTTTTAGCAGCCCACAGCCGTTCTTGTGTCTTTCTACTTCTGCATTGCACTATCAGTTGGTCCCGTATCATCTCCTCTCCCATGGGGCCAAATCTACACTTTAGAGAGAGTTCGCGCAGCCTTGTGACAAAGTCATCAATTGATTCTCCGCTTCTCTGTGGCTGTGTGTAGAATTTATGTCTCCTCATGACGACATTTGTCTCTTGTGCAAACCTTTTCTCTAACCTTTTTCTTGCCTCTTGGTAGACGTCTTCAATGGGTTGACCACCTTCGTTGGTGACAACTGGCAGGTACTTGAAAATGTGTTGTCCTTCTTTTCCCAGACTTGTCAGTAAAATCGCTCTTTTCCTGCTTGAACTAAAATCTTGAACATCTAACGCCTCAAGATAGTTATCAAAGACATCGATCCACTCATCCCATTCAATGCTAGGACTACCAGGTTGAGAGAGAAAATGTGGCGGAGCAGAGACTGCTGTTACGTCCAAAGCTGTGACATCCATGTTTGAACTGCAGTTGCTTAAGGGGAATGTGGTTAAAAACACAAAGAAGTGCACACTTTGACAGCTGTATGCAATGTGTTTCTCAAGCCAAAGTCACCTTAACACCAGATGGCTTAATAATAGTTTCTTGATTGCGCTCACTAACTTCTACATTAGCCAAACAGCGGTCCTTGTGACAATACTGCAAAGAAATATTCCAAAAGTGAAGTTGGTTTGGCTAAAATGATGAAAAACAGGCAGTTGTTTTAAAAGGGTAACTGTAGCTTTAAAAGAGTGAGCTCCACTGACGCAGGGGCAAGACTGACAGCTTGAAATGAGCCAAAAAGACTCTCTGCACTTGAACTAATATTCAAAGTGCACCTCTAACCTCAAATGCAAACACACTGCTCACGCTGGCTCATCGCTGTCATCTCCTGTGTTGTTGTAAAGGTTTACAATGTCTCACCGTGCGCGTTCCCAAAAGACGCGAGATGAGACGATTTAACATCCGCTGTCAGAACACTCTTTTAATTGACGCCACACCATTTAGCACCATGCGCTAGAGGGTACTGCCTGTAACTCCTTCACAAAGGCGCATTCATACGCAGATGCGTCGCGTAGGGGGGTCCAATCATCTTTCCCACACCTCGCTGCTCTAAACTTCAAAGTCACTGTTTTTCACTTAAGCGAACATAGCGCTACTCGCTTTCAAGCGGTAACCTTGATCTTCACGCGTTGGGGGTCAATACACACTCAAGCTTACCCCAGATATCTTCCTTGTGCTCGTCCTGTAACACACCGTTGAAGCTGAAGGATGCGCTCGTCTATTACCCGCTTCCTCTCCTCAGCTGTTCCTTTACCGCTGTGCTTCTTCGGTTCACCACACGCGTAGATTCCTTGCCGCTGACTACGTGCTGTGCTGGCTGAAGATCGTCGTGTCGCCAATAAAATGTTGTAATCATCACAAGGGAACAAAGCAGTTAAGGTTTCTTGAAGGTTTATTTCACAGCACATAGACGCAGCGTCCCTCACGCCTCAGCCAGCTGATCAAACTGACCAACTGCCGAGGTCGCGAGGAACGTCAACCACAGTAGAATCCTAAAGAGTGAACATTCTAAACATGCGCGCGATGACAGTGCGAGGCAAATCATAACAGTTTCCTCAAACAGTATTACCAGGTGGGGTGTCAAGATCTCTCACTGGCAACGCATTTGTGTCGGGGCTTTACCAATTGCAAGATTCTCAATCACAGTAATAATTTTCTCAAGGAAGAACTGCTGCCTTAGATTTTCTTGTTGCGCTTTGCTAACCCAGGCAAGAATGGTGTCATGCAAATAGTCTACAATCTGACCCGAACAGGCCTGTGTGGCAGATTCGTATAGTTTGCCACAATAGGAGCAAAATTTGTGTAAAATCCCTTCTGCCTGTATGTGTTGTGTAACATTAGCACCTTAAATACAGGTGATGTCACTGAGTGCAGGGAGTCCCTAAAGAAATGTGGCCAGGGATTTCCCAGGACACTCTCTCTCCCCGTATTTCACGGCCTCTGCATATTTTCTGCGACGTTTAATTTCTCTCATTGCCAGATCATTATATTCAGTCATCGCCACTCTCATGTCTGCAAGGGATTTGGGGTCTAATGGGGCCTGCTAGGAATATTCAAATTCTTTTTCATCGCTTATTCCAGTATACCATGTGTATGCGACAAGTGATCTATGAATGCCATTTTATTTCAAAATTGAGAAACTCTGCATAACCACCATGAAGGCCTACCAAATTAAGGGACTTATTTATGAGCCTTTGCGTCACTTTTACGCTGCCGGTGCGTCACTTTTTGTGACTTACCAGCAGTGTAAAAAATGCGCCATGGTGCGTCATATTTACAAAGTGACGCATCTAGGTAGATGCGTCACTTTGTAAACCCCTGCGCCACATTATACCTGCGCCAGGTATAATGTATGCAGGGGGGGCGTTCCGACGCAAGAAAGGGCCGTTGAAGTGACGCAGTGAAATCTATACGATTTCACTGCGCCATTTCTTTGACCCTAATGCGTCAATATCTTACGCCTCATGGCAGGCGTAAGACTGACGCAGGCCCTTTCACATGGGGCTTGCCCCATGTGAAAGGACACATTGCTGGAGTTGCGTCACTTTTGTGACACACTCCAGCAATGCGTCATTTTTGCGCCTACAGATACGTCAGAAATACTGACGTATCTGTAACTCCTTGCGACATGATGCGTCATACTGTAAATATGACGCATCATTGGTGTCGCAAGGAGGGCGCAATGAAAAGTGACGCTTCGCTGTTTTCACGCAGCGATGCATCACTTTTCATAAATAAGCCCCAATGTATCTACCTTGTGTATCCCCACAGTAATTAAATGCTGGAATCTCGTGTGTTTTTTAATCATGACACCTCTTGCATATGTTGAATAAGAGCATAAAAAACATGAGCTGCCCATCGACAAATGGAAGAGCTTCTCAGTGGTCAAGATGAGGTGGGTTTCGTGGAGGAACAACACTGCAACATTTTGACTACAGAGACATGCATAGACTTGTCTTGCCATGCAAACATTGTTTAGAACCCTAATGTTCCATGTTAGGGACATAAGTGTGGATTTTGTCGTGCTTAAGGGTTGGTTGCACAAATAGGTGACCGGGCTTTCCGGGGAGTATATTCGCTGCAGGTGAGAGCCATGGTATATAGTATGATAAAGATTTGCCATGGCCCTTGTGTGTGAAATGTGATTCAAGCAAACAAACAGTTCAACATGTCTTACTCTCCTCCCACACTGGTAACCGAAACCCACCTATGGATCTACCCACCCTCCAAACGCTTTTCTAAGCAGAATACTACAGCAAATTACCAAAAACCTAGTGAACACAAATGCTACATGTAAAGTACCAATTAGGAGATCACCCATGGTGGGACATCCAGTGCACCAGCGAAGGACCTCCAAAGATGTGAAGAAAGCCATAGTAACTTAGGAAAGGTCACTACAACAAACAATTACTATGGGTTGCAAACAGTGATCGATTAAGTGCACAAAGGTAAATATATGTTACTGAAGTTGGTCTATCTGCATTATTTGAGGTTGAACTTATGTTGCTGTCTACATCGTCTCCAGAGAGATCAGTAGTAAGTATCCTTGCGTGAATCCTAATCTTCTTCGGCCTTTTATCAATGTTGTTTACCTGAAACATTAATTCCTATTTTGTAGCTGGTGTTTCACCAGGTGAAACTCCTACTGTGCGGACTGTACCAAAAGCGTGAATCTCAAGAAAAAAGAGAATACATATCCTTGAAAGTTTAGTTTGTGATTTTCACAAGCTAGCCTGAAGTACACTGTTGCAGTCACTATAATTTAACAATTTAGCTATAAATGGGGGGGGGGGGCAGTGCTCCAGGAGGTGGCCTGGGTGCAAGGGAGTGATGCACCCACTCTAAGACCAGTAGATGGGGCAGGTTTTCAACCTCAAATATAGATTTTAGCATATTTTGGACAAAAAGTTACATTTTGCCTATGTCTACCAATTCTGGAATCCCAAGAATACATATGCTATTGTGGTGGGATCTCACCTTGAGGTCTTCATTTTTTGCCAGTATTACCACATGCACATTTTCTATTTTGAGGCTTTTATATGACTTTTATTGCAGCTATCTGAGGTGCCCTGTTCATCCTCTCCAAGTCTGGTAGAGTGCTTCTCCAGTTTGACAGCCATATTGTGGTGAACAGCATTTATTTCACATGAGGGACAACCCATGCCATAACAACGCGGTCGTTACAACGACCGCGTTGTTATTTCGCTTACCGTTACAACACAAGTCGGAAAAACGACTTGCGTTTAGGGGGCGGAAGGTGTTGGATTTAAAATCCAACACCTTCCCTAGTGTCCGCACAGACTGGAGTTGGAATAGTAAATTATACTATTCCAACATCCAGCGCCCCCTACAGCAAGTCGTGGTTCCGACTTGCATTGTAACGGTATGCGAAATAACAACGCAGTCGTTGTAACAACTGCGTTGCTATGGCATGCATTGTAAACGCATGCTAAAAAAACGTATATATTCCCATATTGCTAATACGATGATTTAGAAAGTCAATTTTCCTATCAATCGACTGCATGCTTTGTTGCCCGGCTATTAAGATTGTTTTCAACCCTGGATCAGTGTTAGGATTGCTGGCTGAAGGACTTTCTGGCCTATCACCCTCAGATTCTTGCCCCACTGACTTAGTCACCCGCTCTAACTTGAATATAAGCCTGGACTGTCTATTGTTCATCTTTCCCATCCTGACTGATATTAAAAGTCACAAGTTCTCTAGAGACTATGAGAGACACGTTAGGTTGCAGGAAGATACTACTGATCTTTACTGGATGGGTATGCAGCTAGATAAGTAAAAACAGGATTGTTTGGTAAATTACACCCAAAAGAGAGAGAAGGCTATATTGCATTACTACCACATCCACACCACTGTGGTGTGTTACAATGCCCCTTTATCCATGCAGTCGACAAAACAGGTTTTAGAAAATACCTTTATTTTTCTACTGGGGCTGGTGTAACTGATTGTTTTATACAAATGTCATTTTCATCTATTCACAGGCAAAGTACCAATTAATCTGGTCAGATGAGGGCCCACCAAACACACGCTATGTGAGGAAACAAGCAGGCTGGTTGCATGCTAGCACCTATGGTCCAGTGATCTGTCTGTAGCTTCAGAAAGGAGGTGCCTTGCCTCACAGTCAATCTCCACAGAGGTCCGTTATCTCATGTATGCATGCAATTTTCACCAATTCATACCAGTCTTATGGAGTGATGACTGTTGAGAACTGTTCATTCGATGTTTCCCTGGTCGGGTCGTTTGGTTAGAGTTAGAAGTCGAGTATCGCATACACAGTCACCATTTTGTGGCCCTTGCTCCCCGTCTCCTCTCTTCTCATCTGCAGTCATGGCAGTCCCTATTTTTGGGGAGACACGAGTTCCAAGACCCCAGTGCCCTTTATTCCATCCTGTCTCAGTCACCGGGGCACATACACGGGGACGCCTCCTTGGGACCCACCAGAGCCAGGTTTGTCTGAACCCAGTCATCTGACTCACTCCTCCCTCCAGGCCCAGTCCTCCGACCATGAGCACAGGCAAGTGGTGCTTGCTCTCTCTTAATGCAGACCAGCCTCCGATCTTGCAAAAACTTCAGCAGAGCTACACCTGATGGATTAAGCTGTATTTCCCAAGCTGCTGCAAACCTCCTCTGTCTGGAAGATTTATGGAGGTCTGTGCCCTGGCCCTCAGAGCTGCACTGAATTGTGGCCATTTTGCAGTTCACTCCCTAGCGCCCCTCTTCATTAATATATTAACATGCCAATGGGTGGGTGAAACAATTGCCTGTGGTGAGAAAACTGAGATTTTTCTATTTTGTATGGCCAACACCATCTGGTCATATGAGTGCTGGTCTAGTGAATTGGGGTCTGTTCCAGCTCCCAAAAAGTGGCCAGAAACTTGGAAATTGTATTTACATAGTGCTCAGTATGAAGGAACAGGTTGAAGTTGTGTGTGGTGCTTATTATTGCCCCAGAGCCTTGAGACCCTCACGGGTGAGTAGCACGCTTCACAATTCCCTGATTGATTGATTATTGCATCCTGTGAATTCACAAATAAGGTCTTCAACTAGATGCTTATAAACTGCAGAAAAACAGCGACTCAGGCATTGATAAGGAATCATTTGGCCTATGGAAATGCCCTGTATATGAATATGGGCATGGATGTGCACCTACTAACGTGCCTGCACACAATTCAAAATGCCATTGCCAGACTTGTGTGTCAACTTTGCCCAGAACTACTTATATCCCACTGTTAAAAACCCTCCATTGGTTGCCAATACTCAAACATACTGTTTTCAATTTCCGGTGCCATGTTCATAGTGCGCTCCACTGTAAAGGACCTTGCTATCTTAATGTCAGGACAGAATTCTATGTCAGGACTGGAGGCGAGGATTATGCCTTCTTTTCTCCACTTTATTCAACAGCAGCCATGTAAATTATAAACAAAAACTACTTTTCCCATGGTACATCAGGAAAAAAACATAGTTCAAACAACCAATGAGAACCACATTGACAACCAATCAGCACATAGGCAGTCCCATATAGTCCTTTGTCCTTGTCTCCCAGTTCTCCTTCTTCGCTGCTGCAGCCAAAGCTAAGTGCTCTGTCGTTTTCTCTCTCTTCATACTGACGAAGTTTAGTTGCAATGGGCTTGTTTTTTCTTTGAATGAAATTGTCATTGCATGTTAGCGCGTCGTTACGCTAAACTGTTATGCTTATGGTATTGTATTGAGTATTTTACCTCCCTTGTTGGTCGCGTCGGTTTTACAGTCGTTTTTATTGTCATTGCCAGTTTCTAACTGTGTGCGCACAGCGGGCGTTTTGGGGTGCGAGAGCGGTTCTTCGCTCTTACGCGCCCTTGCCTGTAGCGCAGTTGACCTCCCGCCCGTAGAGGGTGTGAGAGGCGCAGCGGGAGCGGCGCGCACGTTGAATTCCTCTCAGAGGAATTCCAACGTTCGCGCACTTCCCGCTGCTTGTCTGCCGGGGAGAGTGACGCCCACAGGGGTCCGTATTTACGCTGTGGAATTTTCTTTACAAGGCAAGGCTAAACCTACGCTCTGCTTTAGCGGGCAGAGTCAGTACTGAATTCCTTGATGCCTCTCCGAGGTCTGGTATTGCCCCTGGTGGCACCTTGTCTGGGACACGTCCTGCTATATATCCTATCTGCTCCAGGCTGTGTCCCAGGGCTGAGAGCCTCTATAAATTAGCGACAAACTCGCTTTCTTCTTTGGACTGACATCCAGTCCCCCATAAAAAGGGCCACTTTATAAAGGGCTTTCAGTCTGTCACCCAGACTCCAACAAGTGACTTCCTGTCCCTCATTTTCCCCTGGTGTTCCTATTGGGATTGATTCTTAAAATGGAATATGATGATGAATCACAGGGTGGGGCAGACCCTATGGCTGATCTCCCATGGGACGACGATTTTTATGACGCGGTGGATGCGTCTATATACAGGGCAGTTGAGGAGGCTATGAACCCTCTGGAGGAAAGGCTTTCCCGCCAGATTGCTCAGGTGTTCGAGAAGTGGGTCCCTCCTTCCGTGCCTGTAGCTCCTGTCCCTATCCCGGTGTCTGGGGATCCTGTGGGTCCCCCTGCAAAGCGTACCCGTGAAGCAGGGGTGGATTTGGATGCTTTTGATCGGTTTTGCCAAGCCTTTATGGCTACACAACCCGCTTTACTACCAGGGAATGGGGGTTTAGCCCCTTTCACTCTTCCTTCTACCCCTAAGGTTACAGGAGGTCCTGACGCGGTTCCTGGCCCGTCTGGTTCTAAAGGTTCTTCTCAGCCTCCCATTTCGGCCACTGATTTATCTGATATGTTAGACCCGGCTGATATAATTCATCCCCGTTCATCTGAATGGGAACCAGCCAAGAGTGTCGCCTGCTATGTCTCTAACCGCATTCGTAGGCCTCTTGAGAAGGAGGCTCGGAATTGCTTACGTGCAGAGTGCCCTCGTCCTTCTCTAGAGGGAAAGGTGGCCTTAACTCCTGAGATTGATCCACGCATGGCCACTTTCTTGCAAAAGTTTATGAAAGATCCCAAGAAAGGCATAGACCGCTCATGGCGCGCATGCCAGGATAAACTCTTGGATGCTCTGGGGCCCCTAACAAAAATCCTTGATATGGCAGAAGAAGCCAAAGTCTCTGGTGCTCTTATTTCCCCGAGACCCTTTCTGGGTGGGCTCAACGTGCTATAATCTTTCTGGGCAATGCAAACTGTGCCCTTTCAACTGAGAGACGCCGTTCTCTCCTTATAAAAGTGGACCCTAAATTGGGGGATTTAGCGGACTCTGAAGCAGGGGCAGTGGCTCAAGGTGGTCTCTTCTGGGAACCATTTGTTAAGGAATTAGGAAAGTTTGAAAATACTTTCACATCTTTGGACAAGGCGCAAACAACGATCAAGAAAGTGTTCCCGCAGGTTTTCCGCGGGGCCGGTCAAGGCAGGGGTCGCTCGACCGGCCGTGGTGCAAACCAGTACCAGCAAAAGGGACAAGGCCCCCGTCAATACCAGGACCAATCAAGGTTAGGAAACTTCTACCCAACGAGAGGACGTCGTGGCAAGGGTAGAGGATACAGAGGAGCGAATTCATCCGCAAGCCCCGGTGAGTGTTCTCCCTTCTTCCCATTTAAAATTAGGGGGGCGTCTGGCGAGTTTTTTCCCAGCTTGGGTTTCCATCACAAGCGATGCATGGGTTCTACAGACAGTGCAGGGATTCCATTTGGAGTTTTTCAGGAATCCTACTCAAAGAGTGCGTCCTCGCCCACTCCGTTTCTCTCAGCAAGATGCTTCTCTGGTGGATCAAGAGATACATGCTCTCCTGACCAAGGGCGCTATCCAACCTACCTTTCTTCATCCAAAGGGTTACGTCAGCAATATCTTTCGCGTCGAAAAAGTCGATGGTGGTCAGCGACCAGTAATAAACCTGAGCGAGTTCAACAAATGGGTGGTTTACCACCATTTCAAAATGGAAGGGATTCACCTTCTCAAAGATGTCGTGCGTCCGTTGGATTGGATGGCCCGTTTGGACCTCAAGGACGCATATCTAGTGGTCCCGATTTTCCCTCCTCATCGGAGGTTCCTTCAATTCATCTGGAAGGGTCTGACTTACGAGTTTGCCTCCCTTCCGTTCGGTCTCTCCTCAGCCCTGTGGTGCTTTACCAAGGTGCTCAAACCGGTGGTGGAACATCTCAGAACTCATGGAGTTCGTCTCATGGTGTATCTAGACGATTTGCTCCTTATGGATGCTTGCCCCCAAAGACTCCTCTCTCATCTTCACTTGGCAGTAAATCTTTTACAAAGTCTTGGCTTTGTCATAAACGAGAAAAAGTCTCTCTTCACCCCTTCTCAGTCAGTAACGTTTTTGGGTTTCGTGATAGACTCAACCTCGTCTACCTTAAGTCTTCCGTCCCGGAAAGTAACAAAAATTCATCACGAATTAAGATGCACTCTATCCAGGCCGCAAATAACACTCAGGCAAATAGCTCGAGTAGTGGGCCTTCTCTCGTCATCAATTCAGGCAATTTTTCCGGGTCCTTTGCATTACAGGGCCCTACAACGTCTGAAGGCATACCACCTTCGCAGGGGTTGCCCGTACTCTCACAAGGTGTCTCTGTCCGAGGAGTCTCGAGAAGAACTCCATTGGTGGCTCTGTCACATGGAGGCTTGGAATGGTCGAGCGATTTTCGGTTCAGCTCCAGACTTAGTTATAGAGTCCGACGCCAGCAGGACAGGCTGGGGAGCCAGGTGCGGAACAGCTTCCACAGGAGGCTTGTGGTCACCAGAAGAGCAACGCTTACACATAAATTACCTGGAACTTCTAGCGGGTTCTTTCGCAGTGCGTTATTGGACAAAAGATTCGATTCAATCGTGTGTCCTCTTGAAGATGGACAATGTGTCCGCGGTCCGTTACATCAATCATTTAGGAGGCACTCGGTCGCGAGCCCTTTCGGACCTGGCAGCGGCGTTTTGGCAGTATTGCCTGGATCATCAAGTTTTGGTCACAGCGGAATATCTTCCGGGACGTGAGAACCAGGAGGCGGACTTCCAATCCCGCAACCTCAGGGACGTCAGCCTCTGGAAGCTGGACCCGGAGGTTTTTGCAACCCTGGACTCTTGGTTGGATCTGTTTTCCATAGATCTCTTTGCCTCCAGGCTGGATCATCAACTCCCTCTCTTCTTCAGTTGGAGACCGGATCCGGTGGTGTTAGCCATGGATGCGTTTCTCCAGGATTGGAGTCTAGAGAAGGGGTATGCGTTTCCCCCTTTTGCGATGATCACAAGAGTGACAGCCCAGGTCCGGAGACAAGAGGCGGAGGTGGTGCTGATCACCCCCCTCTGGAGGTCTCAAGTTTGGTTTCCAGTTCTTCTGGAACTTTCCTGGGATTCTCCAATCCTACTCCCCCAGTTTCCGACTCTCCTCAAGAGTCCAGACCAGGTTCCTCATCCTCTTCTTCAAGAGAACTCATTGTGACTCATGGTGTGGCGGATTACTGGAAACACTGGGAAATCCGGCTGATGTCCTCATGGCCAAGGCATGGGCGGATAGTACGGTCAAGAGGTACAAATCCGCTTGGGGAAGATGGTCCGGTTGGTGTTTGCGAAGGAATCTCAATCCCTTGGACGCAGATGTAGTCCATGTCCTCAATTTTTTGGCTCATCTAGCTCGGAGAGGTCTCGCTTACAGATCTATTAACACCTTCCGTTCAGCCATTTCGGCTGGCCATATTCTGATTAGTGATGCAGCGGTAGGCGAACACCCTTTGATCTGCAGATTTCTCCGGGGTATTATCAGATTGTCATTGCCGCCTGAATCGTGCTATTCGTCCCTTTGGGATGTCAATCAGGTTCTTAATCTGTTTCTTTCGTGGCAATCCAATCGTTTTCTTTCCAGGAAGTAGTTGTCAGCTAAGCTGGCTATGTTGCTCTGTCTCATTTCTTGTCGACGGGTCTCAGATGTGAAGGCCTTGGATATCACAGGCTGAATTTTTTCCCCTACTGGGGTCACTTTCACTTTGCATAGGCAGACTAAGTGTCATACTAGAGTTATTTCCTAGCCCGAGTTTCCAGACGTTCCGAAACTATGTGTGGTGCGATGCCTGAAAGCTTACGAGGAGATGACGGAAGAGTTCCGTCCCGCTGGAGAGCGACAACTACTCATTGCTCTCAGAAAGCCTTTTAAGGCGGTTTCTTCGCCCACTATTGCTCGATGGATTCGATGGGTGATGCAGGAAGCCGGTATAGATCTCAAGATTTTTGGAGCACACTCGGCTAGAGGTGCAATGGCTGCTAAAGCTTTCGGTTTGGGTGCCCGTTTGGAGTATATCCTCAATGCGGCAGATTGGTCTTCGGACTCCACCTTTAAATGGTTTTATTTCAAACCAGTGCTTAACATGGCACATTTGGTGGTTAACAAGCTTTAAACTAGCATAAACCTCGCCTCCAGTCCTGACATAGAATGAAAAATGTCCTAGCTATCGTAACGGAAAGTTTCAATTCTATTAAGGACTCGGAGGCGAGGATTATCCCACCCTAGAGTGCCTTACAAGGAGATCACCCTCCCCGTATTGGAGTAAGTAATTCTCACATTCTGCCTGTCATTTGTTGTTATACTGTATATTACCTAAGTCTTACACTTTTTAACCTTGTATTGCAAAGTTATATTAGAAGTGCAGTATGTACCTGTCTTTGAGATGTTTTTTCTACAGGTATTTTGGTAGTGTGGGACCTTGTAGTGACAACTGCCCTTATCCTTGCAGGTTCTGATGCCAACAAACAGGATTTGTGAAGGTTATCTTTTGGCTGACTCCGCGCTTCGAAAGAGGACTGGGAGACAAGGACAAAGGACTATATGGGACTGCCTATGTGCTGATTGGTTGTCAATGTGGTTCTCATTGGTTGTTTGAACTACATTTGTTTCCCGATGTACCATGGGAAAAGTAGTTTTTGTTTATAATTTACATGGCTGCTGTTGAATAAAGTGGAGAAAAGAAGGCATAATCCTCGCCACCGAGTCCTTAATAGAATTGAAACTTTCCGTTATGATAGCTAGGAAATTTTTCATTCTACAGGCCTTCTAGGGCTCTTAGGTCTCTTTCTTTGTCTTGTCATGTGCTAAGCCTTTACCGAATTCACAGAGTAAGAAGAGGAGCCAGATCCTTCTCTTATCTTGCAACCTGGAATCGGAACAAGCTCCCTGATAAACTACGCCTGATGTCCAACTTAGGGAACTCCAGAAAAATGCTAAAAACTTAGATGTCCCCTAATTAAACAGTGATTTTTACTATTTCCTTACTTGAGCCAATCTTTTTTGTGAAGACCTTTTTGGTAGCGCCAGAATACTCTACTGGACATTAGTGAGCAATGGTACAAATGAGTATTAACATAACAAAGCATAACATGGTATCCTCCAATAACAAATTCCCCTTATTTTGTCAATAAGTAAGCAATGAAGTTGGCACATGCCCTTCCAGGAGAATCTATACAAAATACTTTAACATTGATTCAACTTAGAGCTTGGGGAGACAAAGATGGAGCAAGATTAATAACAGGCTCAACATAAAGAGAATTATAACCAATTGTTTAAAAGTGAAAGCACTTCAATAATTATTACATGGCACATGGGTCCTAACAACCCCTATAAAAACCTGACTCTAATTGCCTTATTACTGTCCAGTTGTGGCATCGCTTGTCACTTGTAATTCGAAAATAACATAGCAGCCCATAACCAATCACTGTTAGACTGTAATGCCACAATTTCTGCTGCCAAGGTGAAAGGCTGATCATGGTGAATATCTATTCTTCTGTTTATAGAACAAAAATAAGAACTACATTTTCAATCCTTCGGAAGTGTTTTACCTAGATGAACAGTGATCAGCAGAAAGCAGATATTTATAGCAGCACATTTATTTTTTATGGTTCCATATATATTTTTTACACAGCTGTTGTTCATTACAAGAAATCAGGAATCTTTCTGCATGCTACAATGCTTATCACGCTCCAGCTATGTTTTGAAATTAACTTCCAAAATACAGATTCCAATATGTTCTTGCAAAAAATAATTAACTGTATTTTGATGTATTAGATTTCGCACTGCAGATTACGTTTTTATTCGACACGTGCAAACATACAATCTCTTCCATATGAAAAAGTAGAAAAGAAGGATTTACGAGGTATGTGGAAAGCATGATGGTGTGATCATGTATTATAAGGAATAAAATGTCCTCTGCCATACACTACAGGGATATTGCAAGTCACGTCAGAGTTCCATGACCTTTTAAAGCAACTCGTCCTTTGGCCTCAATCCTCCATATGATCCTCGATGACTTGCAATATCCTTAATGTATGGAAGGGGATATTGTATCCCTTACATAATTAAAATGTTGTGTATAGAAGCATTTCCAAAATGCAACAAGCAATTGCATTGTTTGGAATTGAGAATAAAGCAAATACTATAATATGATGTAGAATATCCTTCAAAATCAGTGTTTTTAAAGACAATATATTCCTTTACAGTAAATGTTCATGTTTCCTTTTAAACATTCCTTAATTGCTTCTTAACTATATTAATATGCTTTACATCCCACAACACTGCATCATGGCACTACAAAGAACATATTATTGCTTTTGAGTACACATAAACGTTTCACTGAACTTTTGCACAGAAACTTAGGGGCATATTAGCAAGACTGGCGATAAAATTATCGCCGTTTTAGCGGCAGGAAACTGCCGCTAAACGGCGATAATTGGCTTGCTAATAAAGCGTTATAGAATTCCAATAGAAGCCCAGGTTAGATGTCCTGCACATCTAACCTGGGCTTCTATTGGAATTCTATAACGCATATTAGCAAGCCCATTATCGCCGTTTTAGCGGCAGGAAACTGCCGCTAAAACGGCGATAATTTTATCGCCAGTCTTGCTAATATGCCCCTTAATCTCTTAGATTATAGACACATTCATTACCTTTGAAGTTTAAGTGGATCTGGACCTATCAACATTATGGGATCCATACTATAAACTACCTTTAATCTGCATGAGGATGGACTATCACTCTGTTTAAGATTTCGCAAAACTAAATGTTAAATCGCAGTTTAGAAATAAACTAATCATTGCTTTTAGCAAATTGATATGTACTCTGGTGTTGGGTATTGATAAAAGACAAAAGCAAGCACCTCCTTTATTTTGGGCCTGATTAGGAGTTAGGGAGAGCTGTGTGGGACACTGATCGGCCTGATCATGATTGGATACAGTGTTTGGACTCTGATAGTGTTCCCAAACCAAGTTTTCCTGGATGTGTAATATTCAACGATCTAGAAATTCCAGCCGGTAAACTCTCATTAGGGTATGGCTAAAACAGCAGCCACACCTTGTCGCCCATTCCCTGCCAAACGTTTTCTTCGGGCAGGGGGAGAGCAGGCAATGCTCCCTTCTGACAAAACTGTTATTCCTGATCCCTCCACTACACTCCATACCTGATAGGGAAGCCACTGCTCCCATTTACCACCTGGAAAGTGCAGGTGGTTAATGGCAGCATTAAACCCTTCATAATAATGAATACCATGCATCTGTCTGCTTTGTGATTCCATGTCTGCACAGTTATTCTCCATTCTGAGGGGTCTAGCTCATAAATGGTGAAATTCTATGTGAATATACCAGTCAATAATTGTCATTTCAGCCTTTATAAATCATTGCATGCAATTCTGCATAACTCCGAATCACCGAGTTAACGGCACTTTATCGCAGCCAAAGTTGCGATAAATTCATCGCCCCATTCACAAGCTGGTGTTAACAGCCCATAACACCAGTTCACCCGCGATAGCAGCTGCAAAAAACATCGCCACAGATGACCCCTGCAACTATCGCTAATGAGATGCAGAGTAGGCGTTCCCGTGCAAAAAGCCGCGACAACACCACTCCTCAACATTCTCAACGACCAGCCAGATCGGCGATAAGATCACAAAACATGCGATAAGGTGCGTTAGCAGAAGGATACTAACACCTGCTCTGACCTGGTGCAAAGTCGGACGACAGCCTGCACCACAAAAGAGAGCCCAGCCCAGAGCCACACCTGAAGAACAACAGATGCCATGGAGCCACTGAACATGCGTGCCGGACACCCAAGAGGGCCACAACACCCACCGCCACCACCCCCAGGACCACACCCCACCCCACCCCCCCGGGCCCCACCCCGGGCACCCCCCACCCCCCGGACCAAGACACAGCACATCAACGGCACGAAAACATGAACAAAAGCACCCGCATGAAGTCGCACAATTGCAACAATCAACATATATGTGAGCACTGAAATCCTGATTCATACATACACCATTGAAAGACCAAACAAAATGTCACATTCTAATTTGTCACCAAACAACTATTTTGAAGAGTCATGGCGTGGCATCCCTGGATAATCTGTGACTCACAGCCTGCAAGACAATATCCAAGATAAGAAGGTGTGTCAGGCACTCATCAAAGGACAGGGAGAGAGAAAAAGAGAGGGAGAGAGAAAGAAAGAGAGAGAGAGACTGAACAAGGAGCGCAAGGCCAATCGGGCCCTTGGCTCATGCAAACATGCCAACAGCTGCGTGTGTCTCAAAATCTGTGCACCCCAAATCACAGGCCTGGCATCAAAGTCAGCGCGAAGTCCACATCACAATTAAGAAATGCAAGCAGTAGTCAGACTAAAATCAGGAATGAAAGCTCCTTTGTCTCAACACACAAGGCCGAAGGCCAACCGAACCCCCGACCTTGGTCCTGAATGCGGCTGGCACACCCTGCGTGAGATACCATACCAGCCTCCGACGACTCCCACACCATGAACTGCGCTAATGAAACACCAACATGCCCACTCCCCACACACACATGTCCCTGCACGACCTACACCTGCAAGGGATTCCCTTGACACATTGGTTAAAAACTACCCATACGTCCAAACGTTGCACACACATACGACTCATTGCCCAGAGCTGTGGCATATCGTCCACCGAACTTCCGCCGGTCTGAGGAGTGCCGGTGCCACGAGACCAACAAACGCAATGGCTGGCATTCCCGGGCACATGCACAACCCCTGTCACGTGGAACTGTACCGTGCACAAATGCTGCATCTGTAGGGATCTATGCCAATGGCAGTGTTGCGAATCAGTTTCCGTCTGAGTTTCCGTCTTGCCTACGTCACCTGCGTCCAGCCCTGGTTCCACTGTCGATCATGCACATTTGAGTGGCCCATGGAGGTCTGCCTATCCAACG
Source organism: Calotriton arnoldi (assembly GCA_963921515.1). Taxonomy (NCBI): domain Eukaryota; kingdom Metazoa; phylum Chordata; class Amphibia; order Caudata; family Salamandridae; genus Calotriton; species Calotriton arnoldi. The sequence goes on along the minus strand of CAWUFW010001750.1, from coordinate 1,952,443 downwards.
CAACGGTAGCTGAATTGGATTATGACCTGACAGTGCGCCCCCTGTTGGCCCACGAACAGGAGTGTCACCGGGATAGCCATGCATGGGATGCACTGATCCTTGGCGTATGTGCTGGCATTTGCGCATGGGAGATTGCACAACTCCTCGTGTGCAGTGACCACATCGAGGCGCTCCCCTATTGGGCTGTGTTGCGGATTGGGGAAACGGCGTGGACTGAGCACATCTGCCCGGACCAGTTAATGGATTGGCTCACCCTGGTGTTCCTTGAACCCGACAACGACGTACTATTGGAATACATTGCACATGAAGCTGCGCTGGCATTCATGGACAAGTAACTACGTTCCTGCAGCCACATCGGATTGTCACCCACAGCACAGGTCCCAACACCTTGTTGCATCATGGGGAATGCTCACATATCCCACCACAACAGAGGACATGTCTGCCTTCGTCTGGACTCTGAATGCATGTGCGTGGAACTACGCGTGTGTACACACACCTGTGCAAGGTGATGCAATTCCATGGTCGGAGCAGCGCAGCGTCCTTTGGCAACGTTACCAATTCGGACACAATGCTGGGGTGAGAGTACACACATGACAATGTAGCACGACATGTGAACTTGTCGGACCCTTTCACCTGATCACTGTCAGCAGAGCAGACAGTCGGCGCAGTCCGGTGGCAGAGCACTATGCAGACCCCATGGGCTGTGAGTCGTGCCCCCTCACACGGGGCAATGGGCAGATGCCAAACAACACATGACTCGTCCAGCAAGGCAAGGTGGGCTGAGACCGTTGCCATCCGTGATGATTGGTGTTCATTTTTGCCTCCCCATTTCCTGCACCTCGACATGTTCCCATGCTGCGTGTAAGTGTCTTAAGCATGTCCCTGCCTGTTGTGGCCGTTGCCTTGTCTGTACTGACACACACATGCCAATAAAGTCTACGCAACTCCACTGGTGTCTAACTGTGATGAGTGTTGATTAGATTGACCACTCGTGTGCCACAATGAGCATCGTCCATACACAGGGAGGAACTGACTGACGCATATGCAATGGGGGTGGGTCCCTTTTGACAGCTCCACCTCTGTGAGCCAGACATTGTTTTGGGATAGCTGCTGGCCAACCTGTGCACTTACGTGTCTTCAGCAATGTGAGTATGGTGTCCAACCTCTGACCATGTTGAGCAATGTTATGAATCATTACAGATTGGGTCCACACAGATGTGTGTGAGTAGGTATGCGACGTGAAGTTCTGTTGTCACATGTGATGTAGGACACCACTTCTGGCCTGCTACCGATTTGGTCATTCCTACACACAGCCCTATTCAATACATGGACGTCTGCCTACATTGGGGGGTTGTGAGATTGTTGTTAATGTGCAATGGGGACACAGCTAGTACTCACCTTCACAGTCATCCAATTGGCCATGTGTCTCGGGGATAAACATGCGCATTGATGTCATTTACCAGGGTGTACCTACTTGTGCAATCATTGTCCCTACGTCCAGCCATACTTCCATACGTGAGTGAACATAGTCATGACACATCTGTATGATTTCGAATGTTTCATTCACATTCATTCACATTCTGGTGGATGACGGAGAGGGAGCTGTACATGGCCATTCAAGCCCACATAACATTGAAGCCCAGTGGTGGGCCAACCAGAGTCCTTTGGGGATTGAAAAGTGATTTGGAAGAGGGGGAGTGCAGTCCGCAGCAGGATTGCTGTGTAATTGTCAAGCAGTGAAGATATGGCAATCCGTGTCGGGGTCCGGGTGAATGTCGCAGAGTGTTCCGGGGGTCAGTGGAAGGTGTTGTCCCAGGGCATGATGCATAGGGCAGAACCAGGCATGGACAGGCCATATGGCGGTGATGGACGCTACTGCCTCCTTCCTCACACAGTAATTACCATCCACATCTTACTCCTCTGATACTTCTTCTGTGTCCGGTGTGTTTGGCGGTGTAATGGCTGCATCACTGTGTGCCACTGACACATCAGGGTGCGAAGGTGATGGGGCTGCATCACTGTGTGCCACTGACACATCAGGGGTCTGAGATGTGTGTGTCGACGTTCCCGCTGCATTTATCTGGGACTGGCTCAGTGGCAGCAATGGCAAGATGATGAACTGCAGGGCATGGAAGATCCCAGCTACATCTCGCTGGTGTTCAGCCATGGCAGCCATACTTCCAGCCTGCATCTGCTCCATGGTCTCCATTGTCCTCCGCATCTGTGCCAACTCTGTGCTGTCATTGCTGGTGCCTGTCTGACTAGACAGTTCTTGTATCCGATTAATGGCCCCAGCGAGGTCAGCCAAGGATTGTCGTGGAGCATGGTGCGGACAGGGGGTGTCCGTTAGGGACTGTACGTGGTCCCTGATGGGACTCAGACACCCACATATGGCATCGATTTTGGCTGCCACGAGCTCGAAACCGACCCACAGCTGATCAGCCAACTCCACCTGGCAACCCAACACACAGCATTGAAATTCCATGTATTGTTCGTGGGGGTCCTGGGAGACAGCCGTGGTGGTATGTGTTTCCTGCTGTGTGGTCTGTGCAGGTGGTGGGGTCACCTCGAGGCAGCTGGCCTGCCCTGCTCCTGGGGATGGGGTGCGGAGGCTGTCCATTAGCCGTTGGAGGGTGTCTTGACATATGTGCAGGTTGTCCTCTTCATCATCCCTGATGAGATGTGTGGTCTGCTCTGCAGGAGGTGTTGATTGTCCCTCTGCAATGTAAAGGGGAGATGAAGGTTAACAGAGTTTCCCATGTATGTTGACGCTTTGCAGATGTTTACATTCAGACTGCATGCTAATGTACATTGTGACTGTTTTGGTGGAGCTGGCTATTTGATGGCAGATAGTAGGATTTTCGGCTACATGACGGATGTGTGGTAGTACCCGTACATTATCATCACACAGTGTCAGGCAATGCCAGATGTGAGTGGACAGTTACTACGCACAAGCGGAACCTGTTGTGTCCTCTGTCCTGTGGTGTAGGTGTTGCACTTTGTACCACATTGCCGTCATTGCTGATGTTCTGTGATTGCTATTTGTGTGTGCTGCATTGTTGGGGAGTTGCCCCTGCAGCTCTGATTTCGTGTACCCTTATCCCTTTGAGGCAGTGTGCCTTTGAATTGTGTGCTTTTCGGGGGCTGAAATGTTTGCGACTTGAGTCATATGTGCTCTTGGACTGATTTTGTGGCCTTGTGCATTGTTCATTATTCACAAATAGAGGGACAACGGGCTTTTATACATAAGGTCCAGCACAGTTGCCCAAATGCAATATGAAAATTAAAGTTGTGCTGTTCCTAATTGATCTAGAATTTAGTAGTATACAAGGGACAGTACATTGTTCGTCTGCTGCGTGTATTGGACGGCATGGGTTGTGGGTGCACGTGGATATGTCAGAGTGTGACCTGCTCCTTTACGGATGTGATCCGCACTGGGGAACCTCCATGTCGATTTGTGCACCATGTCATGTTTTTTGACTGCTGCCATGCTATCGGGCATGCAGTGTCACTTGCATGGTCAGTGTGGCTCACACAGCCGCTGCTTTTCTGGATTCATCACATGTGCATGGCTCGGTTGTGTCGTTGGTGATTTGGAGGGGGCCCATATGTGCACATGGTGGACGGGGGCCTACTTGGTGTTTGTATGTGTGCTGCAGTGTTGCAAGGGTATCAGGGACATGTTCCACAGTCATTGTGCATGTGCTACACATGATTGTGCATGTGTGCCATTGTGCCCATCTCCCCCCGTCCCCCAGTCCCTGGTGGTTACTCACCCTGTTGCAGTTGGGTCAGGTCATTTCGAGCTGTGTCCAGGCCCCCAACTCCTGCCACCGTCTCCACACTGATGACTGTGGCCACCATTTCCTCCAGCTCATCCAGCTCCTCCTGTGGCGCAGGACTCCCACCTCCAGTCGCCCTTGCTGCCTTCCTGTTGGCGGCGAGTTTCTCCTTGGTTTGGCTGTGCACTTCATGCCAGCGCCTCTTGACATCCTCCATTGACCTCCTCGACACTCCGACTGCATTGACGTTGGTGACGATGGACTGCCATATTTCCGTTTGGGTTGCCAGTACCGCAGTGGAGGTGACGAACAGTTGTTGATGGTGTTCTATCACCTCCGTGACGATGATCCGGTCTTCCTGCGGACTGAACCTCGTCTTCCTCTTCTCCTTGCCCTTCCCCGAACACGGGGTTCCATGCTGGTCCTTCGTGGGGCTTGTGGAGTTCGGCTTGTCCTCTGCACTCGGTCCGGGTGCATCCATGGTGCTACGCAGTTTGAATAGGTTTTGGTGTTTTTTTTTTGTTGCTTTTATAGTGCATTTTCACGCATGACGCGTGGGTATTGCAGGCCTGTCGCTGGTTTTCGCTGATTTTGGTATCGCGCTTTGTGGCATCGCAACTTTTTGGGCGTTCGTGTTTCGCATTTTTTGTTTGTCGCGTTGGGTTTTACGCGGTCATTTGGCGAGTTATCATGCTGCTATCGTATGGTGCCGCCGGGTTGGGAATTGGACGTTAAGACGGTGTTATTTTCTCACAATGGACTGCAATATGCAAAGTTGCGTTAAGCTAAATTTGCGATGGTTATCACACGTTCTTGAGAATATGCCCCTATGTGTCCCTAAATGCATAAATGTCATTGTTAATAGGTTTTTGTGCCTAGCTTGATATGTTGCTTCTGCTAATAATTGTTTTCAATGTTTGTTTTCATGGTCTTTTGTATACAATGTTTGGATAGTAATGTTGGCAGCTAAAACTCATTCTCAACTATCTTTATTTTATCTAGTTCCATAATTATATACAGAAATGTAAAATCTTGCATCCGGTTTTTTAATTCCAGAGATGTAAGATACTTTCATTGACAGAACAAGTAACAAACTGGAAATTGCTAAGTTGACTACTAACCTAGCCCTTATTGAATTGATTTGCGCTAGCAGCATAGTCATTCGTCATAAAAATGCTTCAACGTGTACCTTTGTATCTGCAACAAACTCCTCATTATGTCAAACATGGATCTATCCGACTTAGGCCGCAGACATGCTGTACTGTGGATTTGGAAGCGAGGTCCTTCTGGCGGCCTTGACGGTCGAGCACATGAACAGGAGCATTGAGAGCTGGAGCAGCCAAGATGAGCAGCTCTACATTGCACAGGGGCCATGCCTCCATTAGAGCGTGGGGACGTTGCCCCACTTATAATTTGGCTTGACCCCTTATTAATGTGAGCAAAGTAAATTAAATTAACTAAAGTGTACTGTTTACGTTCTGCCTGCGGCAGTCAGCCTTTGACGCCTCTGGGTGCATAATAGAGGCTGAGGCATGCCCTAAAGCCAGTGCAGGCCTGAGAGAGGTGGGGCTTGTTTAACATTTGGTTTGAGAGTCAGCCAGCCTGACATTCATACTAGGTCTCCAGAGTCTCTGCAAAACAGTGCACATTAGTGAGACCGGGGGTGACTCAAAGCCACAGCCCACGGTCTCATTATGAGCGGTGAGGTCCCCTGCCCCAGCCAATCCAGGCGCTGCTGTAACAGCAGGAGCAACGTCTGGATTTGCTTAGAGCCACGTGGTTTTACAGGCAGGGCCTCTGCTCTGTTTGTGTTAACACGTGACTGAGGCTGCGCCGGTGGAGGATGCTGTCTCTCGCCCCTTTTCCTGTGGCACTTGAGGACAGAGGCAGTCACAGGTGTCATTGTTGTTGGTTGCAAGTTTTGATATTGGCCTGCAGCACGCATTTGTTTTGAAATGAGCTCCTATCCACAACAGGTAAGTTCGCTGCCATCAGAGCTTTGTTATTTCATTCTAGGCACCCATTGCTCTTGCAAAAGTTCAATATTAAAAGAATACTTCCCCCCTCCATGCACACGCCCCCAGCCGAGGTTTTTTTCCTGCAGGGCCTGACAGAAGGTAACAGAGAGAAAGCGAGACGTAATGAGGTCTGTGTGTCCCAGACACTGAACTAACGGGCCCTCTGATATCCAGGCAATCGTGACACGAACAGCACCAACATTTGTTTGAGCCATGCTTGTTCGTGTGCTTTTAAATGTCCGGTTACTTACCGGTAATATTCATTACTCCGAGTCGCAGACCTCCCCGTCACAGTCCTGGTTCCCATCCCTCCCTCCCTGTTCGGCTTCTTGTGCTTGGGGGTACAGGATGTGGATAGGGGGGTCATGGGTTATATGCCACAGGATGTGGGAGTGGCCTGGAGGGAAGGATGGGCTAAAGAGTTTTGCTTGGAAGTTCTGGGGGGAGGAGCTATGCTCATGTGGTTTGGACTGTGACGGGGAGGTCTGACGAGGAGGTAATGCCTCCTCCCCATCCAGCTGGCCGGCCGCGGTAATACTGATTTCCCCTCACGAGCTGGAAGAGCTGTAATGCTGAGTTTGCAGCACAGATCCTTTCTCAAGTGAAAGAACTCCAATGGCTCTGTCCAAGTGCCTCTCCGTCCATGCGTTCCCCTTCGAAATGGGCAGGTAGTTGGCTAGATCCCATCACTGTTTCTTACAGCCTCCCTGCTTCTAGCCTGTATTTCATGTTGTGCTATGTTATCAACGTTTGTATAGCGCCTTCTACTTTTGTATGGCAACGAAGCACTTTCTTACTCTGGCTGCCTTTTTGTACGGTTTTGGGATTCCTTCATGTGTGTAGGGTTGCTTGGCTTGTTTTTGGATGTGAAGTATCATTGGGCGTAGTTCACGAAGTAGTGCTTCGGGAAGCTACGCAAAGTGCAGTTCGCACTACGCGAGCTTCGCGTAGCACTACGCGAACTGCGTAGCGCACTGTTCGCAATGATTGCACAGTGCCGGATGCTTGTCCGCACTGTGCAATCATTGAAAACGGCAACTTGCACAGTGCGAGCTGTCTTTTACTGCCGCTCGAGTAGATTTTTACTCGAGCGGCAGCTTTCTCAACGCGGACTGGTAGTTTCTCATCGCGAGCGGTCGCGAGCATACTCGACCACTCGCAATGAGAAACCTGACCTCCCCGCGTTGAGAATCTCGCCGGGAGGTTTATTTTCCACGCTCGCGATCGGCAACTTGATGTTGCTGATCGCGAACGAGGAAAAAGTCTCGCCGGGATGTCATTTTGCTTGCTCGCGGTCGCCAACTTGACGTTGAGGACCGCGAGCAAGCAAAAAATGACCGCGGCACTACGCTACGCTACGCGTGTTTGCACTGTGCTACGTGCAATTCGCGTTGTGCGAAGTAGCGCAAACTTCGCAAACTACGCGAGCGTAGCGTAGCACTTCGCCCAGGGTTAATGTGAAGGTTTAGTAAAGTTTTACTAAGTCTCTCCTTGTTCTGAATCTTGTTTTTCTACTAACTGGGCAAAATTGTTCAAGAAAATATGAGAAATCAAGGAGGGGGCTGGCACTGACGATCGCATAAACGCAGTAGCAGTCCGTGCAGGGCGTGCTTCCCGGGCGGTGACGTGGGGCGGGGGAGGGGCAGGGTGGGGGGTAGTAAACACCGGAATACGGATGAATGCAGGTAAGTAGACAATTAAATTACTAAAACAAATTTCGTTGCGCGCGCTGCATCGCATTTGGCGATGCAGCGCGCGCAACGAAATTCGTTTTAGTAATTTAATTGTCTACTTACCTGCGTTCATCCGTATTCCGGTGTTTACTACCCCCCACCCTTCCCCTCCCACGCCCCACGTCACCGCCCGGCAAGCACGCCCTGCACGGACCGCTACTGCATAAACGGCTTTACCCAAGGACTAGACTGGCCATTTATGGATTATTAACTACAGTAATCTGGTCACAGTAATCTGGTACAGCGATTATTATGACATGATATGTACAAGTGAAAGAATGAGGTGAAACCATGAGTGTGATGATTTGGCATGCAGGCATCAGTGCCTTGCGTTTGGCAAAAAAAAAATATCACCTCCAAGTTTGGAAGCTTATGCAGGACGTAAAGCCTAAACACGTTATATATTTATTTGAAAGTTTAAACGTGCAGACCATGTCGTCAGAGCGCTTTTATATAGATGTTAACATATGACCATTGTATAATTACACACAACTAGCATAAAGAAGGCTCGGGTGACCAACTGGCATGGGTGCAAATTCAGGACAGTAAGTGTAAAAATTCAGGAAAGAGGGTCAAAATTCAGGATAAAAATACAGGACATAAGGTCAAAATTCAGGACAAAAGGTAAGTTTTACAGACACATGAGAGGAAGTTGCGCAATAGTATAAAAGTAAGTAAATAGACAACCACTTAAGTACAAGTCAAAATACATTTTATATTAGGTTGAGACAATGGTGCACTTCACAATTTTTCGGTATGCGAGCAGCTTTGAGCAACAGTGCAGGTCTTTTTGTGGTATTTCATATGATAATAATCTATTTATATAATTACTGCACTTGGTTGTCCAGTCTGATATTTTGTTTACAACTCATGGTCCTGAGCAGGCATGTTTGGTGAGAGAAGTGGTTAGGAAGATCTGCTCGGATAGACTTTGTTACTAGCATCTCATATCTTAGTGCCATTGTGAGATGTAAAGTGGCACGCATAGGTGAACTAAAGAGAGGATTGCTGTGATGAACTCACTATAGGGAATGCATTATGGGTGTTTCAGCAAGTAGAACTTAAAATATGGAATCTGACTCTGCTTATGGGGGCTTCACAGAGAGTTGCAAAAGCTGACGGAAGTCACAAAGGTGCTTTTCCCTGCAGCTTTCTTAAAGAATGCACTGTTGATACACTATTACATAGTTTATTTTTGAAGCCTTGCCTATTGCTACAAACACAATATACATCTCAAGCACTGCTCATTGCACTATGAGGCTTTTCCTAAAACCTTACAACTAAAACAAAACATGCAAACATTTACAATTACTAGTGTAACATTCAAGTAGCAGTTGGGTGTCACTCAAAATGTCATATGCATGATGTATAGATCCCACACACAAGCACATAGCAAATACAGAATAGTAACACATAGTCAAGGGAGTAGCCAGAAAATTTAAATACCCCCCACTTTGAACTAAAGCTCTTATGGCACTAAGAAAGCAAAGGGAGTCATCACAACCCTCCCCAGTAGAGCTCTCTTGTCCAATGATCTAGCCATTCATCCTTCCATCAAACCCCTGATATCCACCATTTCAAATTTACAGTCTGTCATCTAATAATTATTTCATCCATCATTCAGTCTTTCACCATTCATTCTGTCCTTCCATCTGTGTGCCCATCCATATCCAAACCTTTTCAACCATTTGCAAACCTATCAATCAACTATCCTTCCACCCATCATTTCACTCATCATCCCTTCATTCACCCTTTCACTCATCCATCCATCCATCATCCATCCATCCACCCTTTCACCCAATCCATCCTTACACTCAATCCATCCTTTCACTCATCCATCCACTCTTTCACCCATCCATCCATTCACTCATCCATCCAACCATTTACCCTTTCACTCACCCATCCACTCTTCCACCCATCCATCCAGTTACTCATCCGTCCACCCATTCACCCTTTTACTCATCATTCATCCTTTCTTCCAGCTCTCCACCCTCCCTTTCACTCATGTATGCATTCTTACACTCATCCATCTTTACATTCTTCTATTCACTCATCCATGCACCCATTCGCCCATCTATTCTGTCAATCATTCATCCATGCTTTCACTCATCCATCCCTCCATCCATCCTCCCTTTCTCTCTTTATTCCCCTTTCACTTAGCCACCCATCCTTCACCCATCCACCCACCCACCCAGTTGCAGACAGAAGAGGCCCATCAAGAACGTCACCCTCGCTGTAGTTCCTAAAGCAGGGGTGGGGTGGGGTGGGGGAGGGTTCACTATGCCCCTGCACATAGGCAATCTGAAAACTTGGAAGCCATGAGTCATGCATGATGCACAGTGCCAGGAAGTGAGGTGACTGTGACATGGTGTTGTTTCCAGGGCTTTAAGTGGGATGAAAAAACTGGGGGTCTCTCCAAGGGGCGTGTCTGATGTAATTAAGGGCGTGGCTTAAAACACCTCAGCTAAAAATATGTGCTGAGCATAATGTGCCGTCCGACTGGTATTTTGCTGCTTCCATCATTGCATCTAGTAACATTAGACCTATTATATAATAATAAAACTGCTTCAGCTCTGAAATGATGAGACTGTGTAAGAACTATAACCTCTTCTGTTTAACTTTGTACATTTGTTTTGTACATTTCTTCCATATAACCCTAACAGAATGCCCTGCGGAATATTATACATTGTTTAGAGCCAATTTGCCCTCAAGTTACTTGCGGTCTACTAAGGGCCACATCAGCAGGGCATGATACCTGATTTTCCACGAGAGGCCCTCATAGTGGTGTTGCCCAAAACAGGCAGGGTTCTCCTAGAGGTGAGTTCCTATCACCCATTATCAATTCTCAACATTGATTTTAACATTTTGAGCAAGGTGCTTGCCAATTGATTACTCCCATTGCTTCGGTCACTGGTTCACCCTGACCAGTGTGGGTTCATCCCTCACTGGCTACTTGTTACAATACACATCGGTTGTGTCACATTATGGGAGCGGTTGAGGAGACTGCAGAGCTCCCGGTGGCAGTCTCCCTGGACTTTGATAAGGCATTCGACACCCTTGGGTGGTCATACTTGCTGCTAGTGTGGGAGGCCCTGGGGATTGGACCTGAGTTTCTAGGGTGGTGCAAACTGCTCAATGTGGCACCGCGGGCCAGGGTGAGAATGTCACACCACATATCGCATCAGTTTGGGATCGAGAAGTGGTAAACTCTAGGGCTGCTCCCTATCACCCATAATGTTTGCATTGGATATGGACTGCATTTTTGCAAGTAAGAGGCCAAGATTGGGGTGTGGCGGTGAGACTGGACTGGCACATAGTCTCCCAATACATGGATGGCGTATTGGTCTACTTAAGAGACCACGGGTGGGTACTGCCAGCCCTATTTGATCTCCTTGACCTTTTTGGTGAAATGGCAGGTCTCCAGGTAAACTGGGGGAAGTCATGTATTTTTCTCTTATGCAGAGTGGAGCATGCAGGTATGGAGGTGCCCAAGCCCAGCTACCTACCCTGGTGCCTTGAGACATTTCGGTACCTTGGTGTCAAAGTGAGCCACATCGACAAAGATTTCCAAGATGGTAATCATGGCAGAACCCTGGTGTCAGTTCACCAATCTCTGGGCTTCTGGACATGCCTGCCCCTGTTGCCTATGGGCTGGCCTTCAGTAGCCAAAATGATAGTATCCCGTGGCTTTTATATTTTTTTGCAGCAGTACCGATGGTCCCGACCTGGGCATTCTTTGGAGATCTGCGAGGGTTAATCTCTGACATAATATGGGGCAGGGCTCATAAGCAAGTGTCCATTCAGACACTCCAACGACCATTGATGGAGGGTGGCCTGGGGGTACTGTCGTGTAGTTCCTATATATCCTATACAGGATCTGCGCGTTTGGATAACATAAACTGTGGGTTTGGTGGCGGACTGATTCCGTGCACCCCCACCGGATACGTTAGCCTGTCTGTATCAGCTAGCTCACAGTGCCACTAGAGTCTCCTCTTATCGGGGAGAGAATAGTTCTTGTCAACCTCAGAACATGACATCCCTGATCCCCCAGGATCGTGGAAACAATATACTACCTTTCGCTCAGTCACTCGTGCTCACTTAGTATGTCTCAGAGATACAAAGAATAACCATACTGGGCGTTTGTCAATAAGGATTTATTGAACAGTTGTTATTCTAGTGTAGCCTAGATGAGCTGCAACAACCATTAGACAGTAGCAGAGATATATGATTAGCAATATTACAAAAGTAAAGGGATGGTATAGTTCTACCATCTTGCAGAAATCATGAATATATACATGTACCTAAAACACATGATAAAAAGTGCGTACTCCTACGATGCCTCCCTAACTAGATGTATCTAAATGTACCTAGCATCTACGTAGGTGTTATGCCAAGAATCCCTCTAGGATCTAGACAACCCCATTACCTGAGAGTTAGAGAATGTGGGACCCCGTCCTGGTCTCGAGTTGGACACCCCACGAGGGATGTTAGACCACTGATAGCTGGAGCGTCTGCATGCAGAAACCTCAGCGTCTCTGGTCAGTGTGTCAACCGGGAAGTCACGGTCTCCTCTATCTTCCTAAGCAAGATGTGCTGTATATATACCCATAGGTCTCCCCAGGGGTCCTACCTTGCTGCGTTACTGTGTTGGCCTAAAGGATGACGTTGGGCCTGAACTTTATATAGAGATATTATACAGGAGATGGTAATCCTACTGTTAGTCCTGCTGTGCTTCCAAGAAGCCACATGCATAATGTAGGAGAATCGAACCAGGGAAAAATCCGCGTTCTGAATGCAGTGTCATATCTAGGTAAAAGGTCAGTGCCTAAGAACCGTTATGTATGTAATGTAGGGAAGAATATAGGTGAAAGGTTGCAATGTTACCTGAGCATATATAGGGTACCAATATGGAATATAACACCCACTCCTCTTCCGACTGGACGACATATGTAACCTATTACTATACTACTAGCATAACTAGATAGCGGTACACACAAAGTTTATAAAAACATCTCTTTAGCTAAAAATGTTTAAAAACTTCTAAAAAAAATTCAAAAAAACTTTAAATATGTAAAAAGAAAGTTTTTCAAGCCCTAGCTCTAAAAGTGTCCGTAATTATAGTCCGAACCACTATAAGCATTTGAAAGCCATGTATGCCCAAAAAATGAAAGGAAAGTCAATTTAGTTTCATAGTTCCAAATTTGAGCTTGTTTAGAAAAGTACGAATTTCTCCCAGCACACAATGAGCCAAATGAGTCAAATGTTTATGTGTCCTGGCTGGTAGACGCAACAATTCCGTTGCTTGCTTCCACAGTAGACGGCCCCTGTAACACCTTGCAGAGTATGTCAATTAAGCACAGATGATGTTCCACGCTGTCCGCAGCCGGTGCTGGGGCAGCCTGTGCGCCGTCCAAAGCCTGGGTGTCAGTGGAGAAGCTGGTGTTCATACCAACAGGTGTAGTTACTACCTGCGTTGGCTCAAGGAATGCCGCCATTCACAATGGAATACGCTGAGGACACTGCAGAACATGGGCCATTATCAGGTCCAGTAACGCATTCACGTCCAGTGGTGCACATGATGGGAGTGTCAAACACAGGTCTAACACGCATTCTTCTCTGCAAAACAAGCATCGAGGACAGGTAAGATGCAGTCCATTCAGACTGGTCTAAATGGCAAGAACCAAGATGCACTTAGTTCTCTTAGGCGAGGCATGCCTTGATGTTGTACCATGCGATCACGGTATTTACACTCCAGGAGAGCTTTTTCCATCTCCTTGGCGACTGGGACGTCCATTGCGTAGCAAAAGAATAACAATCAGGATTCCTGCTATTAAAAACAGGATTAGCGGAAGTCCTCCAAAGATGCTTCTGAATACGGAATGAATGAAGTTTGGTATAACTCCAAGTACCGTCTGAAAGGTGCTTATAAGTCCAGAACCTATGGTCTTAAATAGGTGAAGAATGCCTGTCGTATTAGACATGTTAAAGATACGATTTACCATTTCTACGAAATGGTAAGGGCAGTTACTATGAATAAGCGCCTGTATCTCTGCTGAAGACCATGTGATCTGGAGATCAAAAGTCTCTCGAGCAGAGGTTAAGGGCACAGACTTTTGTAAAAGCATGGCTTTCATTCTGCTTAGAGTATCAAACCGTATTCAAGAAACATTCAGTGAAGGCCATAACGACGCCTCCCTGACTGTATGTGTCGGTGGAAACAATACTTGCATACAACAAGTAACCCTGGAGCTCATGGTTACCAGATATGCGATGCCCGGGAGCATTCCACCTTGACTGTTCAGCATCAAGTAACTCCCATTCAAAAGTAGACCAAATGCTGGAGTAATCACTGCAGCTGGGGCACCCCTCAGATGACAGGACAAGTTCGCAACAGAACCATTACAAGCCCCGTGCAGCATTATATCCTGACATATGAGTGATCCACTTGAAGCATTCTCACAGTTTGTACCGCTTAGAAACACTTCTTGATCCCCACTCCTGCATCGAAATCTGTATGGTAATTCCCAAGATTCCTTAATGTATTCCTTACCCATTTTTTCATATCTGCCTGCCTGCATTTGTTCAAGGCAATACTGTAACTGAAAAGTAGTGACCGGTAGAGTTATGTGGCCATGGATTAGCCATTCCGTGGACGGTGATTCTGCCACTGTGAAAGGTAATCTATCCAGTTTTTTGATACGCAGCATTGTATATTTTGCTCCCTTTAGTGCCATTTCTATCTGTTTATCTGTTAGATTGTATTCAGAAAACAGAGACGTGCTGTTGATAAAACGCCAAGGCACATAGCCTGCACGCAAAGATTGCAGCATCCAGCTTAACAACATAATAGAATGTAATTGAGATTGCCTGTGTTGTAATATGGCCAAATCTTGTTCTAGTATGTCTATTGCAGAAGATACAATGTTGCCTAAGGAATATATCCTAGAGGTCAATGTAGTTAACCCATTGTCTGCCACTGCTAGAGATTTTTCTAGATTTATACGGTCTATCTCTCGTAGTCTCTCTGCGGCCTCTTGTTGTGATATTTTCCATATTTCATTATAGACAGCATAATAGAAACGTTTCTGACGTGGCTTCCTGGGACCTAGTAAAACATCCCTGAGATCCACATCCTGTGACAGTAAGGATAAATGTTGTTTCACCTGTGTGAGTGTTGAGGTTTTTAGCCAATCGAGGCACAACTTCCCAACACTGTAGGATGTCACTACCCCTGGATGTTGTCTCTGTACATAACGTGGATCTGTTCTATGGATACTAAACCCTTCGGCTTTACCCATGAATCTTGCCTGACAACTATTAGTGTCTGTGGGCCAAATCAACCACTTCCTCCAATCGGGGTCTGATCTGTTGTATTGTATGATGTCATCTACTGTAATCTCTTCCTGTGTTGTTATGTTACCCTCTGTTTGTGATGGAGTCGGCATCCGAGGTGTGTTCAAGTCTTTGTTCTCGGCTAGTCCAAGGCAAGACGTTTGTTGCACTGTCTCATTCAAAAACATGATTTGTTGAGGGATAAGGCATGCTCTAAACAAAGCTTCTGTTCCCTGTACCTGCCTTTCCCTAGTACCCCAGACTGATTTTAGGTCTATGGTGTCCTTCCACAAGTCGAAGCCTTGTTCGGACAACTGGGCAATAAAGGAAGCAGAGTAAATCTGTTTGGTGTTTGTCAACATATTTTTCTGTGCTGATGTTGGTGAAACCTTATAATAATACGAGGCTGGGTCAGACATACTGAACAATGAAAAATATGGAAATTTCTGTGTGAATGTTTTTGAACTACCTTTCGGTGGTGTTGGACAATGTTCCCACTGGTGGTATGTGAACACATTTCTAGGATTTGCAGATGTATGCAGAAAATGATGACCATAAGGTTGATAACAATACATAGTCTCGAAATCTGATGTGCCTTCCAATGTTTCACTCTTAGGAACCGCAGCAGATTTTTCCAAATCAGATAACATGTTATTAACAGTTTCAAAATCCCAATCATTGGAAAATGTACTTGAGGTAATGATATCACTTAATGATATTTTAAATAAATGTGCAATTTTTAAAAGTTCGGTCGGCCGAATATATCGAAATCAACCTTGTCCCACACTATACCTTCCGGTATAGGAACTGCTGTAATGTTCACTGATGACAAGTCTCTTTGTTCTCGATGAGATGATTGATGTGGTTTTAAAATTAGATTCACCTTTTGGGCTGCAGAGCTTTGCCAAATGTATTGTCCATTGATAAGCATGTTAAAAACTATCACTAAGCTTAACCAGAAAAGAAAGAAAAGTACCCCGGTAATTATCCATAGTTCTACCCACGGTGAAATCAGGTAAGTTCTTTTAAGAAAGTTCAGAAAGTCTTTAACTTGCTGCTTGCGTGATTTTTGGGCTGGCGTCGTTTCAGGTTCACTTGGATCCAAAGAAAACGTATCAAAGTTTATGAAGTAGCCAGTAGCAGTTCGATCAAATGTTGGAATTGCATCAGGATTTGTTGAAATCGTACTTTGCTCTTGTCGAGGCATGTTGACGTAGACATCTGTATTTGGTCTAATAGCAATTTGTCTTTGATTTTGAGTTTGATTTTGAAGTTGAGCTTCAGGTTCAAGGGGATTGAGTTCCATAGCATTGTTGCATAGTCCATCATTCAGTGCAGGAGACTCTTCGAACGTGATGAGTCTTTCCGTTTGAACTTCTTGGATTGTAGCGAGAGGAGGGCGTCTGCTACTTTGGAGTCCACGTGGCCTACTGCTTAGTATCGGCCACATAGTGTGGTTTGATTAGGTCAATTGAGAAAAATCTTTTCTCCTTTTTTCCGGCAAGAGGCGGTAGAAGTACAGTTCTTGTTCCTTCGACTGCTAGGACCTGTACAGGCTCTCTGTAGGATGGCCCAAATTCTTTCTTGTCTGCTATTTTCTCTCTGACCAGATCCCCGACTTTTGGGATCCAGACAGGTCTTGCCGTGACTGCTTTGACTTCCCCAGTGGTGGTCTGCTTCAGATGGACATTACTTTGTTGTGTCCTGGATTCATTTAGATCCTGTAAAACAGTCAAACGATCATGGATGTCAAAAGGTTTTTCATCCGCCACTGCGCCTTCACAATCAAGATCAGGTACACACATTCTTGTCCCAAATAGGACCTCATAAGGAGTGACACCCCCTAGAGAACTTCTTGGCATGTTGTTCTCGCTGGACCTCATACAGATGTTTCTCCCCAACTTTCACCCGTGCCTAATACTCTAGCTGTTAAAGATTGCTCTAAGCCCCGGTTTTTTGCCTCCACAACCGAATATCCCTCGGATGGTACGGAGATGAGTACCGCAATGATACACCCAATCCTCGCATGGCCTCCTTGTAAGCCCGAGAGCTAAATGCAGGGCCCTGGTCAGAATGTAATGTGCCAATTGCGTATGTCCCTATGAAGACTCGCAAATCTTTTATAACAGTTCGAGCGTCAGCCGAGCGCTGGGGCACACCCATAGGAATCTCGAGTAGGAATCCACTGCAACCATGATATACCTGTAAGCCCCGTCTCTTTGTAAGGGGCCGCAGTGGTCCAAGTAAACACACGCTAATGGTTTGTCAGATATTAACAATGGTGTCTGCGCTGGACGTGTTACGGTGGAACCTTTCAGACAGATGTCGCATTTCAAGACATAGGGGCCAATTCCGATTCGGGCCTGAAATCTCTCCGACCGAGCCGGACCTGGAGAGATTTCTGACCGAATCGGAGTACGATGCGTTCGTATGCTATCGGACTCGATTCGGTCGGACTCCCATTGAAGTCAATGGGAGCCGGTCGTACAACGCGTATGCGGGCTCCCATTGACTCAAAGGGTGCGAGGCGAACAAGGGCACCCACTACAGCGGGTACGCGTCGAAGCAGGTCGCGCCGTACATGCACAGGTAGGGGGGACCCATGGGTCCCCCCTGTGTGCGACTCGCGCGGCTAGGTGTACAGGCGGGTCCGACACGGACCCCCAAAGTGCAGCTCCGACTGCTCTTTTGAGCCGGACGGCGTGAGTCGGTCGGACTGCTCGAGGCGCGCATCGTACTTACCCGGCCGGGGAACGTCTCCATTGCGCGGTGCGAGGCGTGTCAGTGCGAGTCGGTCGGAGCGGTCGGCTTTCGCGAACGAGTCTGTCGGTGCGGTTGGGTCTCGCGAACGAGTCGGTCGGAGATTTCGCATCGTACTCGCTCGGCCGGACGCACATACGAATCGGTCGGGAAACAGGGCTCCGAATCGGATCCGGTAAAGCCGAATCCGATTCGGAGCCCTACCGGCCGAGATCGGAATCGGCCCCATAGTATTTAGTCTGCTTTGTTAACCCAGGCCACCATTAGCGTTGTTTCAACAAAGAAACCGTTGGCGTAACTCCTGCATGAGCAGAACCTATCCCTTCGTGTGCTGCTAGAATCAAACCTAACCTACGATCCATATTTGGAATTACTCTATCCCCCACTCCTGGAATCTGAGCAAATGGAATGTTATTGGCATCTAACTTGTAGGAGAACTTGAGTGGAAACTTCTTTGGTAGTGCTTTGCTGTTTTTGCATGAAGCAATGACAGCTACCATAATCTCACCGTCTATTCTCGTTTTAGAACGAGTGATTGCAGCTACGGAAGCCGTGTGTACAGCACCCTTTGCGGCTTCATCAGCCAATGAATTCCCTTCAACGTGAACGCCATCACGCTGATGACTCAGTGTATGTATCACGTGAGCCCTCGGTAGTTCGGTTTTCAACTCCATTACCTGTTCCCATAGCATTTTATGCTTAATTGTGCCATCTTTTGCGTCTTTGAACCCTTTATGAACCCAGTGCTGTAAATATTCATTGTAAGACTGCACACAGTAAAAGGAATCGCACACAATTAGTGTGGGGAATTCTCGATCCGTATTCACTAGTGCCAGTATTAGGGCTTTTAATTCTGCCAGCTGTGCCATGCAGTCTCCTAGAGATTGCCTTCTTGTGCAACTTGGATGGAACTTTCCATCCCGCATGCGACCTTTAACGATTGCACATGCTGCGCTATATTGTTGCTTACTTCCTATGGCCGGTTGAGCAGATCTGTCAGTGTAAATTATATATTCATACTGATCTAGAGGCATTATTTCGTTTGGTAGAGGATATTCTTGTTCGTATTGCAGGAATGCTTGTGTCTTTAAATTTGGGTCGTACCTGTATTCTACATCTGTTGCAGTGAGAGAATTAGCCCATTGTATCCATCTCGGATGTAAAGCTTTAGCATTAGGAACGCTTGCCTTTGTCACAGCCTCCAAGGCTGGAACCAGAGCCACTACTATTATTCGTTTCCCCTGAGCCAGTGCTCTTTCTCTCACTACAGCAGTCTGTACTGCTGTTAGAATCATTTCTGTAGATGCGAAGCGCATCTCAGCATTTGTGTACAAATGTGATTTGTATGCAATTGGTACTGTCTCACCTTCCTTATATGTTAGATAGGTGTACCCAGATTGACCCGCAACTATACGGATCACCAGGTTGCATACGTTTACGCATGTCTGTAAGTGTTTGGAAGCTATCATGTCAGTTTGTAAGGAATGAAGTGTATCTGTATGTTCCTGTGTCCATTGTTTTACTGAAAAATCAGGTTTTATTAAATTGTAGAAAGGTTTCACTCTTTCTGCGTAATCCAAAATGTATGTTCTACCAAAATTTAGGAATCCCAGTATTGACTGTACATTTTTTAATGATTTTGGAGGTTGGAGCAGCGCGCATGTTTCTAAAAAATTGGCTGCCAGGCTTTTTCCTTCACTAGAAAGCTCATATCCTAAAAACAGGACACTGAGGTGGGCAATTTTTGATTTTTTAAAGTTGAATTTGTAGCCCTCAGATGCAAATCCCAAAATTATGGTATTCACTCTGTTCAAGTGCTCCTCTAGGTCATTGTCCGTTAGATAAATATCATCCACATAGGACAATGCCTCTTCATCCAAATTTTAAAGTAACTCAGTTACTCTAGCCGAAAACAACCCCGGGCTGTTCTTATACCCTTGGGGGAGTCGACAAAATTGCCGGTGAGTCCCTAGCACTGAGAAGGCTGTCAGATACCTGCTTTCAGGTGCTATATTTTGGCAGAAAAATCCATTTGAGATATCAAGTGTTGTTTTATATTTTTTCCGCACAATGTTATTCATTAATGCGGCACTGTGTGCATTTTGGACTGCAAATGTCTTAGTGCAAGTGTTTAAATGTCTGTAATCCAAAACTAGACAATATGAATTGTGAGGTTTCATGACAGGAAACAAAGGATTGTTAATTGGTGAGGTGCAAGTTTCAATCACCCCTTGGTATTCAAGTTGATCTAAGATCTCCCTGACCTGTTTTTTAGCTTCTTGCTTTATTGGATACTGCAGTCGGAGTATTTTTCAACGGAATTATGTGGTGGGTTGAATCCTCATCCCATCCAACATGGTTTTTGTATAATGCTGGAGCCTGGACTACCGCCCACTCCTGCGCATATGTGTGTTGCAAGTGCCTGAGAATATGGTCTGAGAAGGCCGGAAGAATTACCGTTTCTCCTTTAGGGCAATCCATGACGAATGCTGGCGGCCAATCTTGTTCAGCTAATAAAATATCATAGCCAAACGTCAGGTTCTCCCAAAAGAGACCTCTCACTGTTCTACATTTGTCTCCCTCCATTTGGAGCCTTATTTCATATACTTTATGTGGGACACTTACCCTAGTATTGGGTGTTTCTACCATGATATAATCATTCAAGTCCGCTGTAACCAGAAATACCAGGTTCTGGTGAGCTATTGTTATTTCTGCCGCACTGTCTAGCATCGTCAGAGCCCATTCCCCGTTCAGTAGTCGAGTCCTCAGAATTCTGGGCATGTCTGATCTTTAGACCTGCAACCTTCTTCTTTTTGAACTGTGGCTTTTGCTTTGGCTTCTCTTCTTTTTTAGAAGTGTAATCTTGAGCATGCTGCTTGTCTCTGGACTTTGTACGCTCTTCTTGTCTGTCTGACCGTCCTTCCCTCTTGGAGTTTTTCGATGAACCCTGAAAGGAACAAGAGGAACGTGTATAAGTATCCTGATACTTGTCAGGTTTCCTAATATTTTCCCTATTCCTAAGGTTGTACCTCTTTTCGGAGGGCTCCTGTGGAGGAGATCTACCTCGGGATTGAGATCTATTTCCTTTAAAGTTTTGTTGTTTTTTATTGTCACACTTCTTCTTAGTTGAAGCAGGTGTCTGCTTGGAAGTGTCCCTTTCAGGACTGCCCATCAGTTGTGGTTTTAAAGCTTTCCCACCCAAACTGTCTCTGCCTAATTCTGCATATGCAGTTTCAATTATTTTCGGTAGTTCGTGTTCCTGTTCTAAAGGACTGAACTCCCTTAGGCATTGGCAGATAGCCACTGAAGCTGCTTCCCCCTTAATGTTAGCTAGTATTATGGCTGATACTTTGGGCATAGTTACCTAGTAACTTCATCCCTAAGTTTAGGGCAGGCTCTGCTCCGTACTCATTTTGTATTTGTCTCAATACATCAGGTACTACTGCTAATGACGGGATACCATGAGTTCTGGTATAAATGGCAGCAAAGACTGTACCCCAAGTGGTACAATCCTCTAATTGTGGTGTTATCCCAATGGGCAAGCAGATTGTTAGCATTCTGTGTTTTTCATACAGGGTAGTATTCGGGAATACTGCCTCTAGCTGCATTATTTTCTGAGCTACCCAGAATGGTATTTGTTCATGTTTTGTGGGCATTTTACCCATTACTGCGTGTAATGTTTGTGGTGTAATTTTAGTTGCTGTACCCTGAATTTGAGTTCCATTTGTTGCAACTATTGCTGGTTGGACTGTAAATGTCCTCATGACGAATTGCGTCAAGTTCCTATAGATTTTAATTAAATCTTTATGTTGTATGAGTAAGTCTCCTGGTGGCATTGTGTCAATGTCAGGATGTGGTGTGTAGGCTGCTAATATCGGCCATGTTGCCCCTTCTCCTCCGAGCGGGCCGAGTCTTACTCTTCTTCTTGTATGGGGTAGGGCGCCTTTAAACCAGTATAAATGTTCCTGGTACGTGAGCAGAACCTCAATGTCCTCAAACGGACAATATTCCGCTGGTGCATCTCCTTCTGTGTAAGAGTGACATTTTTTGCTCTTGCATTTGCTGCTGGGAATGTAACCCACAAATAAAATACCTCTGTTCTGTTTGATTTGTGTGCCTCAATCACGAAACTACTATGCCAACCCTAGATGATAAACCATTCTCTAGCAGTCTCAGGGTGACTGTATTTCAAAAATGTTCTGCAATTGGTATTGCGTCTGCATCTTCTTCTCCGGCTGAGAGGTGTAGATCTACTCTTGCGTTATCTCTGTCCTCAGTCATTTTGTAAAGAAGACGTTTTTCAAGGGAGCTAAGATAAGGTGTTTTTGCACAATTTAGGAACAATGTGTCCTTCAAGCTTGATTAACCAACAGCCAATAAATAGGATTTTTTAGCCTACTCAGCTGTGGCGGAGTTTGTGCCCACCCACTCCAGACGTCTCTGGTGTTTTGTGAGTAGGGGTCCCTGAGAATAGCACGACTGAACTACTCAGATTCTACTGTTAAATAAGTACCCAACCAACGTTGGGCGCCATGTCGTGTAGTCCCTATATATCCTATACAGGATCTGCGCGTTCGGATAACATAAACTGTGGGTTTGGTGGTGGACTGATTCCGTGCATCCCCACCGGATACGTTAGCCTGTCTGTATCAGCTAGCTCACAGTGCCACTAGAGTCTCCTCTTATCGGGGAGAGAATAGTTCTTGGCAACCTCAGAACATGACAACCCTGATCCCCCAGGATCGTGAAAACAATATACTACCTTTCGCTCAGTCACTCGTGCTCACTTAGGGGCATATTATCAAGAAACGGCGTTAAAATTATCGCCGCTTTGGCGGCAGAAAACTGCCACTAAAGCGGCGATAATGGGCTTGATAATATGCCCTTGAGAATTCCAATAGAAGCCCATGTTCTGGTGTCAACATGGGCTTCTATTGGAATTCTCAAGGGCATATTATCAAGCCCATTATCGCCGCTTTAGCGGCAGTTTTCTGCTGCTAAAGCGGCGATAATTTTAACGCCGTTCTTGATAATATGCCCGAAGTTTGTCTCAGAGATACACAGAATAACCATACTAGGCGTTTGTCAATAAGGATTTATTGAACAGTTGTTATTCTAGTGTAGCATAGATGAGCTGCAACAACCATTAGACAGTAGCAGAGATATATGATTAGCAATATTACAAAAGTAAAGGGATGGTATAGTTCTACCATATTGCAGAAATCATGAATATATACATGTACCTAAAACACATGATAAAAAGTGCGTACTCCTACGATGCCTCCCTAACTAGATGTACCTAAATGTACCTAGCATCTATGTAGGTGTTATGCCAAGAATCCCTCTAGGATCTAGTCAACCCCATTACCTGAGAGTTAGAGAATGTGGGACCCCATCCTGGTCTCGAGTTGGACACCCCGCGAAGGATGTTAGACCACTGATAGCTGGAGCGTCTGCATGCAGGAACCTCGGCGTCTCTGGTCAGTGTGTCAGCCGGAAAGTCACGGTCTCCTCTATCTTCCTAAGCAAGATGTGCTGTATATATACCCATAGGTCTCCCCAGGGGTCCTACCTTGCTGCGTTACTGTGTTGGCCTAAAGGATGACGTTGGGCCTGAACTTTATATAGAGATATTATACAGGAGATGGTAATCCTACTGTTAGTCCTGCTGTGCTTCCAAGAGGCCTCATGCGTAATGTATGAGAATCAAACCAGGGAAAAACCTGCGTTCTGAATGCAGTGTCATATCTAGGTATAAGGTAAGTGCCTAATAACCGTTATGTATGTAATGTAGGGAAGAATATAGGTGAAAAGTTTCAATTTTACCTGCGCCTATATAGGGTACCTATATGGAATATAACAGTACCTGACCTCAAGCTCTATTTTGCAGTGGCACAGATACAATGTCCTATGCATTGACTGGTGGGTGACACAATGGGAGAGAGTATTGCAATCCAGGAGGAGCTCGGCAACATTAGAGTCTTAGACTGGTTATTGACATCAGGGAGCCATCCAAGGGCCTGGGCAGATTAGCACACGCCGCTACACTCTGCTGGAATAGATATATCCAACCCCAGTATGGGCAAATGCCCTACACTCCACAGCTACCTCTTTGGAGCATGCATGAGATGAGAGCACTACTGGGAGCAAGCAATTCAACACCAAGGCAAGAAGTGGGGTGTCCAGCATAGACAACTTATATCATGATGGTGACTTGCTCTCCTTTCAGAAACTACAATACATATATGGACTGGGGGCTGGTTTATTTCTTGCTTATAATACACTCATTCTGGAGATCAGGAATACTTGAGCAATGGGGCAAGAGGCAACAACTCTACCCCATGGACTACAGTGCATCCTGATGCAAGGCTTAGGTCTAAAGGCAATCATGATGTTATATACAGCTTTACTGCCTGCTGACATGGATCACGCACGACGCAGTAAGCCCCGATGGGAAGAATGCCTAAGAGCAGTACGGACAACCAAGTAATAGGGGATGGTGCTAGAACATGTGAAGTGCGTCACCTGCAATGCTCGCCTGAAGTTTACCCAGTTCAACTACGTGCATCATACCTATCTTACACCACAATGTTCTCGGGCGTGGCCCTGATGCTCCCCCACCATGGCCAACCGGATGCAACTTTTCTATATGTGGTATAGGGGTGTCCAAAGCTAGCACAAGTATGGGTGCAGGTGATGAAACCTATCTCAGCAGTGGTTGATGTGCAACTACTCTAGACCCCTTGTTATGCCTGTTGGGAATTACCAAGTGGACAAAACGATCTAAACACTACAAAAAACGGTGGAACTAGCTATGGCCCTCTTTAAGCACTTGATAGCAATGTACTGGAAGGCGACACAGCCGCCCTTGTTAGGATGCCGGCTCCGGGTGGTACATAAATTGGCGACTGCTGAGGCTGATGCCATGTCTCATGACCTACAGCTCCAGGGAGGGGGTCATGTTACTACACTCTGGGACACATATTAAACTGCAAGACAAGTTAGACGCCTCTGTGTAGCTGTTGATTTAGTGTGACGTTCCGAGATTGAAGCCGGCCCTGAATGTGAACTCCATGGAAGTCCTTGAGAGAATGGACTCGCTTCCCTTACACGTAGCAGACTCCCCAACTAGCTGGTTGGATGGTGGGTCCTCTTTCTCTTGTTTTTTGTATTGTTCATGTTATCGTGTTTCCGCTTTCCCCCGGGGTCCTGGATTATTCCCACTACAATGAGTGTAACAGTAGGGAAAGTGTTGGATAGCGGAGGGATAAAAATTACTATTCCCACGTCAATGAGTGCAACAGTAGGAGGTAAAGTGTTGGATAGCGGAGGGGTAAAATATACTATTCCCACTTCAGTCAGTGCAACAGTAGGGAAAATGTTAGATTACGGAGGGGTAAAAATTAGTATTCCCAATCCAGTCAATTCTCAATTTAAAACAAACAAAATATCAACAATTAAAAAAACATTTAAAAAACAAAAAAAATAAAAAATGTATAAATTTGTTAAAAATTAAAATACAAATATATTTAATATTAAAAATGAAAATATATATATTTATATTATAACATTAAATGCATATGACAACTACAAATATTATAGTAAATAAAAACAAATTCAAACAAATAAATAATTTTAATTAGAAATTATTTAGAAACAAAAACATTAATTATTACATAAATTTAGTTTTTTTATTTCCTACCCTATAACACCACACAATTCACAACCCACATTTTATCATAATTAATTATCAATTAAAGAAATATTATTAATTAAAAAACAAATTTAAACACATACCAATTAATTAACTTCCTACCCTTTATCCCTATTATCCCCAAAACCCACAGCTTAATTAAACTGTAAAAAAATTAATTACCCAATTAAAATTTATTTTCAATTAAAAAAACTAATATTATTTAACAAATAATTATAAAGTAGGTAAAATGTATTTACTCCCCACCCTTTACCCCTATAAAACCAAAACGCCCACAAAAAAATAAACAATTACCCTAATTAATTATGAATTAATTAATTAGTATTAATGATCAACTAATTATTACTTAATTAAACATAAATTACTTCCCACCCTTTACCTCTATAAACCCAACAACCCACACCGAAAATGAATTACACAATTTCCATATTTATTTTTCAATTAATTAATTAATATTAATTAACAACAAAATATTGATTTATTAAAAATATATTACTTCCCACCCTTTACCTCTATAAACCCTAAAACCCACACCTAAAAAAAATGCACAATTACCATAATGAATCACCAATTAATTAATTAATTAATTAATTAATTAATATTAATTTACCAATTAATAATTAATTAATAATAACTTACTTCCCACAACTAACACTATCAAATCTCAATTAAATAAATATTAATAAATAAAAAATAATAATTCATTTATTATAATTAAATTACTTCCCTCCCTATTCTCCTATAAACCCACATGCCGCTACAGAAATAAAAAATGCAAAATGTAATTAAATATAATTGATAACTACTAAAAATGTAACACATATATTAAAAAACACAAACAATACTTATACAAAAAGATACATCACATACATTTGAAATATATACTAAAATACATAACACTAATTAAAAAATCGATATTTTAAACAACTATATTTTTGCAAACGATATTAATGACTTCTATATTTTTAAAAACGATATTTCAAACCTTAAAATCGATATTCTTGACCACGATATTCTTGTTGTCGATATTTCTGCATCATGATATTTACAACTCAATATTTGTGTAAGTCGACATTTCTAACTCAATATTTTGTGTAAATACCAGATTGATGTTCTCTATGGCAAATCTTCACCAGACAGCACCTCCAAAATAAATGTGTGGATTTCAGAGGTGAATGGGCAATAAACATGCCTTTAAATGTTGTTTTTATCTTGTCACATTTGCTATGTGTTTAAAGACAGTAGTCAAAAGTCAGGCAACACAGTGTTGATTATGAAAAATGCATATAGTAGTGCACTAACAGTAAATAACCATGGAAGAAAATCCAAATCTAAATGTAGAATGTTCCATATCTTCTTTATTTTGCTTGTGCGGCAATCATATAAATCCAAACGTTACAGCCAAAAACAAAAACAATGCATTTCGTTCATCACTGTGAACTTCTCCAAGTCTGTCATATAACAAAAACAAAACCATACTTAAAATTAAATCTACCCAAAGTAAAAACAATCAATGCCCAACCTCCAAAAACAGAGAAAGGAGATTTTTAAAGGCACCATTTCACCTACATTGATACAAAAGATAATAATAAACTCTAAAACTATATTGAAACCACATTAAAAACAATAGCCATATGCAAGCCTACTACCCCACATGATGCCATGATGCCTCATGTGTTACATGTTATGGTTGTATCAAAAACATCCAAAGATGTTTTTCATTCTACAAATTGCAAATCATGGAAAATTGTATAACGTGTTAGTGGTTTTGATGAAAGGATTCTACACAAAGCTGAGGGTAGAATACTCAATGTGGTGAGATATGTGACATTGAGTAAAAAGGCAAAACAGGGTGGGAGAAAACAAGGACAGTTTGCCTTTATCACCAAGTATACTACACATAGTGACAATATCTATAAGATTCTACATAGGCATTGGCACTTACTCACTGAGAAACTTGGGCTCAGGAGGGTATTTCTAACAAACCCAAGCTTGTCTTCCGCAAGGGCAAGTGACAAAAAATTGGATTTGCCCTAGCTATGTTGCCACACCTACGGTGGTAAATTCATGGCGGCCCCACCTCCTAGGGGGGTTTTCACATGCAATGAATGCAACATATGTCAACTGGATAAGAACAAAATGAGACATTCCTGTTATACCACACTAATATGTGGATGCAACATAATCTATGTGGGCAGCAGGATTAGGTCTCTGAAATCTCGCATCAAGGAACATGTATGGGCACTGAGAAACAGAGATATGAGATACCATATGACCTTTCACTTTATAGAACTTCATGAAACATGTTGATATCTGGTTCTATAGATCATGTACCACCTAATATAAGATTAGGGGATAGAGAATTACTTCTAGGACATAATGAGGCAGGGTGGATTTGCTGTTTCTGATGTGTGGAAATGGGTCATACCACAGATGATGAATTTTATTATTTTCTATTAGGAGTTATAATGTGATTGATTGTTTTGACTGCTAGAGAACATTATCTGCAGATTAGGTTATGGCACCCTACACAGAATGTGGAATAATGAAACAGTCACGGCTACCATATGACGAATGCATGTGTCTAGTTTCTTGAGATAAAAAACAGGATACCTGCAAATAGCCATAATATTCTGTGAATTAATAATCTCTATTGGATTTGAAAGAGTTTACTTTTTCTCCTTTCCTCTGCTTTTTGATTCTTTTTACTTTCCTTTCTGCTATTACTCTCCCTGCTTGTGACTAAGGATTTACATATTTATTGGCAGCCTTCCATGTTAACATATTAAGTGGGAACTGCCCTGGTAATCTGGGTGTGTCAGTATGAAAATATGAATGCAAATAATGAGCAGGTTTCTTCTGTGATTGTTTTTTACTGGTTGCATTTTTAATGCCTATTATTAATTTTTGATATGCACAATAGTGTCAATGGATTATTGAACATGGTTTGTGGCTCTTGATTTTGGAATAGAGGAGTACCATTTTGTAGCAGTTCAAGCTATGTATAATCTTCCAGCTTTCTGTGGAATAGGTAATACCATAGCATGATATGACTGATATGGCTATCATGTAGTGTTCGATGGGGTTCAGAATCTGGGAACAGAGGACAGAGATTTAT
The DNA here is from genome assembly GCA_963921515.1 of Calotriton arnoldi. Lineage (NCBI taxonomy): Eukaryota > Metazoa > Chordata > Amphibia > Caudata > Salamandridae > Calotriton > Calotriton arnoldi. The sequence continues at coordinate 1,923,986 of CAWUFW010001750.1, read as the reverse complement.
TATTCTTCATATTTAATGGATTATGTCAACTTGATTTAATGTTTCTGCTTGTTTCAAGTCTGACTTAGATATTGGTTTAGCCTGCTAAGATTGACATGGTTCTCACATAGTGAGCAATGGGGTTGGGACCCGGGAAAAGAAGGACCGAGATTTTGTAATTTTCATGTTTGACTTATTTTTCCTGCACAGTTTATCGTTTGCTTGTTTCAAGGATGACTTAGTTAAAGTCTCTTTGAATTTAGTGTTGTGGCCCGTTATGACAATGCAATAACCTCTTATTGTGTGATCAGGCTGAGAATCCTGAACATATCCTATATATATATATATATATTCACTGAAAAAACCATAGGTTTTAGGGAAAGTTATAGTTAGTTGGACATTGCACTCATACAAAACCCGTGAAATTCCCCCGTTATAGTTAGTTCAGCTAACTATAACTCGCGCCCCCGCAATGCACTCCTGATGACGTCACATATTACATCACTTATGACATGGTCAGTGACACTGATGACATCACTGATGACATCATCCAGTGACTGTGTGTTTCTCTAAAGTTTAAATATGTTTAATATATATAGGGAAAGGCGTATTGAAGAATGAGTGGGTGTATAAGTGTCTGAATGGATGATTTCGTAGGTGCGTGAATGACTCTATAAGTGAGTGATTAAACGTATCTTACTGAATGCATGGGTTAGTGACTAAACTGTGTGAATGTCTGTATCCGTCTGTCTGTTGGTGTGTAAGCAGCTGCATGGGTTTGCGAATAGCTACATGAGTGTCTACATGGGTTATTGATTGGTTGTCTGAGTATCTGTATGGGTGCCTGAGTGTTTGTGTGGGTGGGGTGTGTGTGACTCTGTGCATAGATGTGTGAGTGGGTGATTCACTGGGTGCATAGTTTGAAGTGTGCATCTGTGATGGACTGTATAGGTGGGTGAGTGTGTGTATGGGTGTGTTAGTGAGTGAATGTATATCTTATTTGTACATGTGTAAGTAACTACATATATAAAAGGCAGTATATATGTGTGTTAGAGTATATAAATGTCTATAACTGAGAGTGTGTGATTGTGAGAAACTGAAGTCCACAAAGACGAAGAAAAATGCAGGAAGAAGCAAGACATGTGCAGAAAGAACCAACAGAGGAGCAGAAAGAGGCCTTGTTGCAAAATCATCCTGTGCCCACACCTTTTCCAGACGGGTACTGGTAGTAACTGACTCTGACTAACCAGGCCGGGAGCCAATGCTATGGTAAAAGACACTTAGAATACAGTTAAAACACCTACATACACTAGGGAACACTATGCGTTGGGGTACCCCTGTGATTAGCATGACCTCCTCTGTAACTCCCTAGTACATAATAGGGCAGGGGGATTAAAACTACCTCTTAAAATGCGCCATGGGGTGCGTTTGCACACTGGTGTAGGGAGGGGGGGCCTGAGGTTACATGTGTGCAAACACGCCCTGTGGCCATTTTAAGTTGGGGGATAAAGTCCCCTTGAATCCTAAGGGCCCCTGGGGTCCAAGTAGCCCACCAGGTACCTCCAGTAAGCGCCACAGAGTTGCGTTGCAGAGAGGTGTAAAAAGGGGCATGGACTGGACCACCTCTCTGCAACTTAAAATGCACCACAGGGCGTGTTTGCACACATGTCACCTCAGGCCCCGCCCCCTCCCTTCACCACTGTGCAAAGGCACCCCGTGGCACATTTTAAGTTGGGGGATTAAGTCCCCTTGAATCCTGAAAGTCCCTGGGTCCAACTAGCCCACCATGTACCTCCAGTAAGCACCACAGAGCTGCGTTGCAGAGAGGTGGTCCGAGGCCATGCCCCATTTTACACCTCTCTGCAATGCAACTCTGTGGCACTTACTGGACATACCTGGTGGGGTAGTTGGCCCCCAGGGACCCTCAGGATTCAAGGGGACTTAATTCCCCAACTTAAAACGTGCCACAGGGCGCGTTTCCACACTTGTGACATCAGGCCACGCTCCCTCCCTGCACCACTGCGCAAACGCACCCCCTGGTGCATTGTAAATTGGGGGATTAAGTCCCCTTGAGTCCTGAGGGTCCCCGTGGGCCAACTAGCCCACCACTTACCTCCAGTAAGCACCACAGAGCTGCGTTGCGGAGTGGTGTAAAAAAGGGGCATGGCCTGGGCCACCTCTCTGCAACGCAGCGCAGTGGCGCTTACTGGAGCTAAGTGGTGGGCTAGTTGGCCCCCAGGGACCCTCCGGATTGAAGAGGAATTAATTCCCCAACTTAAAATGCGCCACAGGGTGTGTTTGCACACATGTCACCTCAGGCCCCGCCCCCTCCCTTCACCACTGTGCAAACGCACCATGTGGCGCATTTTGAGTTGGGGGATAAAGTCCCCTTGAATCCTGAGAGTCCCTGGAGTCCAACTATCCCACGAGGTACCTCCAGTAAGCGCCACGGAGCTGCGTTGCAGAAAGGTGTAAAAAGGGGCATGGCCTCTGAACACCTCTCTGCAACGCAGCTCCCTGGCGCACACTGAAGGTACCTGGTGGGCTACTTGGACCCCAGGGACCCTCAGGATTCAAGGGGACTTAATCCCCCAACTTAAAACGCACCAGGGGGCGCGTTTGCACAGTGGTGAAGGAAGGGGGCGGGGCCTGAGGTGACGTGTGCAAACACGCCCTGTGGCACATTTTAAGTTGGGGAATTAATTCCTCTTCAATCTTGAGGGTCCCTGGGGGCCAACTAGCCCACCAGGTACTGCCAGTATGAACCAGGGAGCTGCCTTGCAGAGAGGTGTTCAGAGGCCACGCCCCTTTTTACACCACTCTGCAAGGCAGCTCTGTGGCGCTTACTGGAGGTACCTGGTGGGCTAGTTGGCCCCCAGGGACCCTCAGGATTGAAGAGGAATTAATTCCCCAACTTAAAACGCGCCACAGGGCGTGTTTGCACACATGTTACCTCAGGCCCCGCCCCGTGGCGCGTTTTAAGTTGGGGGATTAAGTTCCCTTGAATCCTGAGGGTCCCTGGGGTCCAAGTAGCCCACCAGGTACCTCCAGTAAGCGCCACAGAGCTGCGTCGCAGAGAGGTGTAAAAAGGGGCGTGGCCTCTGAACACCTCTCTGCAACGCAGCTCCCTGGCGCATACTGGAGGTTCCTGGTGTGTTAGTTGGCCCCCAGGGACCCCCAGTATTCAATGGGAATTAGTTCTCCATCTTCCAACGAGCCAGGGGGCGCGTTTGCAGAGTGCTGCAGGGAGGGGGCGGGGCCTCCGGCGCGATGCCGGTCTTTTTTTAAAATTTATTTTTTTAAGAAGGGGGGCTGTGTGGCCCCCCTTCCTTTCCTATTTTATTGGCCCTGGGGACCCCATCCCCCAGGGCCTGCCCCTATTTTTTTTAAATTGGAAGGGGGCCGCGTTGCCCCCCTCCCGAGGCCATATTCGGCCCTATTGTAATTGTAATTGTAATTTGCATTTATCAAGCGCGTTATCACCAGCAGGTCTCTAAGCGCTACCAGAGGGACACATAACCTAGTGAGTGGTGAAATGGCAGGGGTTAAATGATGCCCCCGGCTTCTAAGAAAAGTACTGTCTTCAGCTTCTTTCTAAAAGGGAGTAGGTACAGTTCCTTGCGTAAGTTTACCGGGAGACTATTCCACAGCCGAGGTATTGATGCTGAGTAGGCTCTTCCTCCAACTGAGGACAAGTTAAAACGGGGGCAAGCCATTAGGCAGGCCTCAGCTGACCGAAGCACCCTACTAGGAACATAGTTAGCTAGACGGTCTTTAATATAGCTAGGGGCTTGGCCATACATGGCGTTGTGGGCAATGCAGAGACCGGGGCATGGCCATGTTTTTTGTTTTATTTAAATTATTGGAGGGGGGCTGCGTGGCCCCCCTCCTTAGGCCATTTATGGCCCCGGGGACCCCATCCCCCGGGGCCGGCCTTTCCATCATTTTTATTTTTTTATAATGGTGGAGGGGGGCCGCGTGGCCCCCCTCCCGGGCCACTAATGGCCCCGGGGACCCCATCCCCCGGGGCCAGGCCTCTCGTTGGGGACCGTGGGGGGGTCCCCAATTTCTCCACGGTCCCGCCGGCTCCCCGCCTCCTGCGGGAGCCGGCATTGCTTTTCCACACGGGGAGCTGCTAAGATGCAGCTCCCCGTGTGGAAAAGCAATGTGGTTTGGATTTTGAAAGCGAGAGCAGGTTTCCTGCTCTCGCTTTCAAAACCCAAACCAGAGTTTGCAATGACAGGGCGGGAGCCGCGAGGCTCCCGCCCTGTCATTGCAAACAGCAGTGTCCCGGGGGTGGGCACCCCGGGACACTGCAGGAGCCGGCCCTGGGGGGTGGCGGTCCCCAGGGCCATCACTGGCTCCAGGAGGGGGGCCGCGCGGCCCCCCTCCCAACATTAGCAAAGCCCCGGGGGTGGTGGTCCCCGGGGCTCGGGGGTCCGTAACGGACCCCCAAATTTGCATTCTTAGTGCCCCGGGGAGGTGGCGGTCCCCGGGGCGTGTGGGGGGGCTCGAGCCCCCCCACACAGGTAGTTTATTTTAAAAAAAACAAGCCCCGGGGGGTAGCAGTCCCCGGGGCTGCAGGGGGCCATGAGCCCCCCACAAATATCTAAATAAATCTAAATAAAGCCCCGGGGGGTGGCGGTCCCCAGGGCTTGGGGGGCCTTGGAGGCCTATTTAAAATAAAAGCCCCGGGGGTGGCGGTCCCCGGGGCTGCGGGGGGCTGTGTGCCCCCCGCAAATATTTATAGAATGCCCCGGGGGGTGGCAGTCCCCGGGGCTGCGCGGGTCCCCCTGGCCACCGCAAATATATTTTGCAAAAGCCCCCGGGACTTGGCCCACCAGGGGGCAATTAATAAAGAAGCACGGGAGCCCGCGCTTCGTTCTTTTTTTCTTCTTTCCCGGATCCGCAGATCTTCCGCGCATCCCGCGATTTAAAAAAATGCTTTTTTGGGCCATGGGGGTCCTTGTGGGACCCCCTAAGCAGGCCTATGGGGTCAGGGTGTTTCTACCCTGCCCCCTTTTCTTGTTTTTTGCGTTTTTTTTCCTGTTTCCTTGTGCCTCGATTCTACCGATGCACAAGATGGCTGCCAACACTTCCTGGTTTGGAGTGTTGACAGACAATTAGCATACAGCTTGTGGTCGGGAGGGTGCGCGGATCCTCCGTGCCTCTAAATATCGAAACTTGTATTTTGGATTTTCTCAGCAACTACCAAACGGATTTACACCATTTTTAAAAAGGGTGCTTTCTGAATCAAGCACTACCTTTTTGCCAAATTTGGTGTAATTCCGTTCAGCAGTTTTGGCTGTAGCCTTGCATAAACTTTCGTATGGGAAATTGATTTTTTGACTCTTATTTTTTAATTTCTCCGCAACTACTGAACGGATTTACACCATTTAAAAAAGTTCGCTTTCTGAACCAAGCGCTACCTTTTTGCAAAATTTGGTGTAATTCCGTTCAGCAGTTCGGGCTGTAGCTGTGTCTAAAATTTCCTATGGGAATTAACATGGAGAAAACACGTTTTTGGACCCCCCTTTTTTCTCGGCCCCTGCTTGACGAATCACCCTGAAACTTTCAAGACAGGAGCGTACCGGAGCGCCCCACTAGTTTTCAAAATTTCGCGATGATTCATCAAACGACGCCTAAGTTATTGGGAATAGAATGTTATGAATTTCCTATGGATAATAGGTCCTAACTATAACTATCTACTGGCGACCGCCAGTAGATAATATATATATATATATATGAGCATCATCTACAGCCAAGCACTCAGAATAAGACGCATCTGCAGCAATGAGGACACGTGTTAAGACCATCTACAGGAGCTTGCTACATTATTTAAAAGGCGAGGCTATCCTCTGCATATCATACAGCAACAAATTGACAAGTCTTTGCAGTTACCCAGGGAAGCACTTAATTGGAATACCAACAGCAGAAACAAAAGAGATAGTTATCCAAAAACAGAAACCAAAGAGTCGTGGCTAACTTTACGCGCCCGGGGCTTTTACAAATGTGGTTCATGTGGAATTTGTAGGTGGGCTTCCGACCAAAAGAAAACCTTCACTGGTCCAGACCGAACTTATGACATCAGATCCAACATAAACTGCAATACAAAGTTTGTTGTTTATGTATTGGAATGCACCTGCGTGTGGAAAATATGTGGGCAGTACAATAAGGACCCTTAGGGAAAGAATAAGCGAACATGTGAGAGCCCTTAAACAACAGGACCCCAGATATCCTATGGCAATACACATGTGGGAGTGTCCATCCCAAGGTACACACAAAAGCTTCAATTTCTATGGAATTGACATCACTGCTCCAAGCCCAAGGGGGGGGAACAGAGAGCTACGGCTAAGACGTTCTGAGGCCCTTTGGATCATGCGTTTGAAATCCTATGAATATGGTTTCAACAGCGACCGAGAGATGCATTATTTTCTAGGAGACTAGGACCTTGTATATTAGCTGCTACTACAAAGTGTCTCACTATTGTATGAACTAATGTATCTTACTGATCTGCCTTTTCTCTCCTTTTGCCTTTTATATCCTATAACAATCCCCAATAGAATTATGTGTTATTCAATGAACACTTTAGTTACTCTTACTGCTTTGCTATTTCAAAAAAAAGTTTTTTAATGTCTATGAGATAGATTGCAATAATCTTTAATTTAGATTTACTATGTTTTCTATACTCATGCCGTTTTATTTTTAATTTGAATTTTGTACCATAACATGGCACCATTATGCTCTGAAAGGATGCGTCCGTACTGTTGGTCAAATTTTAACAAATTCTCACTTGATTTCAGCAGCATTGCTTAATATATAATACGTGGTATCTTGAAAAACTATGAATTATGTCTTTGCTATGACTTTATAACTGTTATTTGTCTCAATTTTGACGCCAACTTTGTTTAGCAGATTGTGAAATACAATATTCGATCGTTTTATCTCAATGTTTTGGTAGTGCAACAAAACACTGCAAGCTCAACCAATCACCACGCACGTTTCAGGGCGTCTTAGGACTGAAGCAGACGTTCTAGTTGTTGTGTTTTCCTCACGGCGTGCGACTATTTAATCACTTCCGGGTCTCTTGTTTTCACTTTCGTTTGAAAACGGAGACGAGCAGTTTACCTAGCGTACTCGCTGGAGGTAAGCGATCATGATACTGTAGAAGTGCAGAAACTTTGGGTCTCCACCTTTCAAGGCTTGGAGACGTTGTTTTACGTCTGCTGGTGACATGATATTTTGTTAATCCTTATTACAGTGATTTGTGGCGGATGGTGCCACGCTATTTTCTGTCTATCCAAAGGAGACGCATGAGCGCGTTATTTGGACTAACACAATTGATGATCAAAATTTCACAATAACAACAATAGAACCAGAATTGTATTCCTGTATAAGAGGTAAGCTGTGGATTTGGTTCATATATTTAGAGATAAAAAGTTATTGGTATGTTAGAGGTAAATGTGTAAGTTGAGTAGATATACATACTCATGATAGTCATTATTACACAGATTTAATCGACTGCGAAAAGAGAGTCCATGCACCACTGTGAATATTAGGACCTGCTGGGTCGGAATTATCACCAGCTGGAAGGTGAGCGATACTTGGAGTATTATCCAGATTGAATAGATGTTATATAACTTATCTTGTTTTGCCACCGTGACGGGCCTTTATTGATTTGGGTGCCTGTTCTTCTTGTTTACATTCTAGGTCCAAAGAGTGATTAAATAATTTTGAGGTAGGATGATTATCTGATCTCTTCACTAGTTTAGATGCGGATTTCACTGTTCTGTCACCTAATCACCAGCATCCGGTTTTATCATCTTTCATATAGACACATCACCCATATCTACTCAATTGGGTCTCACATTGTGCGGTTATCTTTTGTTGCACTATCATGGACATATCTTTGTCCAAATTTGGTCCTTAAAACTCGGATTGAATATTGGCAATTGTATATGGTGCTCATTAGCGCACTGCAGCTTCACCATACAGATCACGGTTATTGCACTGCCTGGATCTGACATTATTTTCACTTACAGGTTTTTAGTATTAGACTAATGAATTCAAATTGATGTCCTCGTGACTTTTCTCTTTATCATTGTCATATCCAACGGTATGATGTTTCCCTCAAATAATGATAAATTTTAATGTCATACAATTTCCACTATTATACTCACTTTGTCCCACCTGTGTAACACCTAAGATATGTTAGATTTTAATCAACATCTCGTGATACAAGCCATTTTATGTTTAATTCCAGCCCTGAAGAAGTCTAGGGTTAATACCCAAAGACGAAACACGTGTTGGCTGGCTTGTGAAGCAACACAACATTAAACCTACACCTGAAGCAAGAACACTTTGTCTTCATTTCTACTTTCTGTATTATAATTATTTCATGCGTGTGCACAGGGTTTGACGTTAGAACTCCATTTGTAGTTGACTATCATCCATCAGCTCCCAACTACAGAAATATAATGCAAAAACATTTCCCTTACTGTCCACTTGTGAAAAATTGCAAAAGGTTTTTCCAAAACCGCCAGTCATTGCTTACTGCAGAGCTCCCAATTTTCGATCTCTTATTGTGAGAGCTGAACTCAAGCAAGTTGTAACAAATGCAGGGGTTCATTGCTGTGACTCTAAAAGGTGCATCACGTGTGAATACCTTTTGCAAACATCATCAGTAACTAGTTCTGTTACGAGAAGGACCTATGGAATAAGATAGCATCTTACATGTCGCTCAACATGCATTATTTATGTGACTCAGTGCCAACGCCAAAGCTGTAAAAAACAATATGTAGGCCAAACAGTGAATGACCTCCATACACGATTCAGGAACCACAAATCAGCAATAATTAATAAGAAAATTGACCAGCCTGTAGCCAATCATTTTAACCTTGTGGATCATTTACTATCAGATTTGAAGATCTTCCCTGTGGAACATGTCTTAAAGGAAGAACTACTGGACTCCAGAGAAAACATCTGGATGTACCGTTTGAAATCACTGCGTCCAGATGGACTGAACATTACTGACAATACCACCTGATTGCTGCATATCTCAAGAGCTCTCAGGACTGCATTGATTCCACATTCCAAATGGAATCTTCACTCATGATGCTTTTTGAAAATTCAGCTGTGTCATCTGTGCAGCCACTGAGCAAACCATCTTGTACTACCTGAGGAAGGCGGAAGCTGAAACGTTGTAGTGGAAATAGATTTTTGTTCTTTGGTGAATCCATCTGTTTGAGTCACTTCTTTCTTGGATATATATATATATATATATATATATATATATATATATATATATATATATATCCACAAACAGAGGTTGCCCTCGATGGAAATGCCACACATCATATTTATTGCAGGTTAGCAGTCACCTCACGTTCCCTCCTAAGTTCTTGTCACAGGCCAAACGCGTTTCGGGCAGTACTCTGCCCTTGATCACTGGCGGCTTAAACAGCAGTCCCGGCAACAATCAGGAAACCATATTTAAACATAAAGACCTGCCCCAGTGGGCGTGCAGTCACGATGCCTCATGGTCTTTGAAGTCCCTCATCGTTTTACCACAGTGGGTGTTGTCGAGTTCTGCAAAAATAAAAAAACAGTAGTTTACCCAAGTGGGCTACTTGAGGAGGAAAACAATGATTATGCTGCTTATTCCACTTCCCACAGTATAGGACTCCCTGTCCTCACGACTCCCTGCAGCGACCAGAAAGTCGACGAAACTGCAGTGAGTACCACCATTAGTACCAATTTAATACCCACATTTAGCAATTACTAACAGGTACCATTCTAGGTTTGCAAAGGGCCTTCCACCACGCTGTAACATTTGTCACTGCATTTTTGGTAACGTTTGAGCTAGAAACAAGGTTTTTTTTGTTCAAATCTACAGATTATGCAGCAGATCATGAATTATTTGGCAAATGCGGGAAATGTATAATTGTGCAAAAGTCAGTGCAGCCAAACAGTCGCATAATTCCAGTGGCCCTGCTCATACCTCTGACTAGGTCCAGAACTGCTCTTCAGTGGTTCCTTCTTTTCTTTGTCTCATTGAGTTTATAGTTTAGCTTCTATGGAAGACTAAACCTGAGGTTACCACTCCACAACACAGACTACCATACCACGTAATTACTCTCCTTAACACATAATCTCACTCTACATAATTCCTATATACTAAATACCACATGCTTTCTATCCACATCAAAGTCAAAGTCTATCCACATAATTTCACTGCACATCATACCACATAATTCCACTACACACAACCTACATCCACTCCACTCCAAGAAACACTTGTACATTTACAACACCTATAGCTCTAGCTCTCGCAAATGTGAAACCTATTACATTGCAAATGCTTCTTTAACTAGTAGACGCGTTTGCAGAGAGGTGGAGAAAGGGGACTGGGCCTCCGACCAGCGCTCAGGAATTCCGCTGCGCAGGACTTACAGGAGGTACCAGGAGGGCTTCTTGGCCCCCAAAGTGCCTCAGGAGCAAAGTGGACTTCATCCCCCAACCCGTAGTGTGCCAGGAGGCGCGTTTACAGAGCGGTGGAGAAAGGAGGGCATAGCCTCCGAAGACATCTTACCAATACCACTGTGTGAGATATACTGGAGGTAACAGGAGGGGTAGTTGGCCCCCAAGGACAACATTGGGGGCCAACTACCCCTCCTATTACCTCCAGTAAGTCCCACACAGCAGCATTGCTAAGTTCTCATTGTAGGCCACGCCCCCTTTCCCCACCACTCTGCAAACGCGCTCCCTGGCGCGCTCTTGGATGGGGATTAAAGCCCACTTCACGGCTGGGGGTCCTTAGGGGCCAAGTTGCCTACCTGATACCTCCAGTATGCCCCAGATAGCGGCATAGCTGACAGGTGGACACAGGCCACGCCCCCTTTCTCCACCACTCTGCAAACACGCCTCCTGGCATGTTCTGGGTTGGGGGATTAAGTCCCCTTGCATCCTGAGGGTCCCTGGGGGCCAACTAGCCCACCAGGTACCTCCAGTAAGCCCCACACAGCTGGATTGCTGAGAGTGGTCCGAGGCCATGCCCCCTTTTTACACCACTCTGCAAACGCGCCTCCTGGTGCACTGCTGCCCAGTGGATGAAGTCCACTTTAGTCCTGAGGTCCTCAGGACACAAGAGGACCTCTTCGCCGTTACATTATTAACATTGCCCCCGGGACCTGGCCCACCCGGGGGCTTATAGAAAATGAAGCGCGGGAGTCTGTGCTTCACTTTTATTTTATATTTTCAGCCGGATTCGCGCACCCAGCACGAATTTGGCCCTGGGGGTCCTTGGGGGACCCCCTGAGCAGGCCTAAGGGGTCAGGGTGTTTCTACCCTGCCCCCTTTTCTTGTTTTTTAATGTTTTTTCTGCTGTTTTCTTGTGACTTGGTTACCGAGTCACAAGATGGCTACCAACACATTCTGGTTTGGAGTGTTCAGAATTAAGCTCGTTCTCGGGAGGGTTCGCAAATCCTCCTCTGCGCTCAGATATATACATTTCTATTTTTTTAATTTCTCAGCAACTACTGAACGGATTTACACCATTTAAAAAATAAGTCGCTTTCTGGACCAAGACCTACCTTTTTGCCAAATTTGGTGTAATTCCGTTCAGCAGTTCGGGCTGTAGCTTTGTCTAAAGTTCCTAAGGAAATTAACATGGGAAAAACGCGTTTTGGGTTGTCCCTTTTTTCTCGGCCCCCGCTTCACGAATCACCCCAAAACTTTCAAGACAGGAGCTGACCTGAGTGAACTATTAGTTTTGGAAATTTCGCGAAGATTTGTCAAACGGCGCCAAAGATATTGGCAAAAGAAAAAACGCTTTTTGAATAGAAACAAGGTCCTAACTATAACTACTGACTTCCAGTAGGTTATATATATATATATATATATATATATATATATATATATATATATATATATATATATATATATATATATGAACCACCAATCCCGTTCCCTGAATAACAGACGGGTCTGACACAGCGTGAGTTGGCTCAGGATGAGGTCTTTATTGCCACCAGCAAGCACATTGGAATAGGGTCCTCTGATTACAGCAACTGGCAGACGCGTTTCGGCGGAATATATATATTTATTTATTTATATATTTATATATTTATTTACAATACAGAGGTATTATTACCCATTACAACACTTAAATATGACTTGACTGATGCGATTATCAGATTTAGCTTATTGTGGGATTGAGAAGCCCGGCCTGTTCCTTTTTAAACAATATGGAAAGCTTATCGTCTGCAACAATACTCTAAAATGTCCAATTCATTTTCATAAAAGAAATGCGAATACCTGTTTCATGTAGCAAAGGTGCTAAATATAGGTGGTCAATGAGAGACTATTTAAATTAGATAGTGTTGGCGGGCTGACCTCCTCGTTTTTCGGATTCATACTGTGAGAGTTGCGGTTTGTGCATCATCATAGACACGGACTAAGGTAAAGATAAGTCGGCATCTGATATACCTTATGATGCTGTGGTTACTGTTATCTTTGAAGTTAGATTTGGCTTTTCAGGATTTAACATATGTGGTGATGTAATACAGCTTTTTAAAACACCATTAATCCCTTATAGAATGCTAAATATTTTTGTTATGGGTATTGGTGGTATGTTTCATGCGGTTTCAGTTGGGTCCATGTGGATATATTCCTCAAATTAAATGTATGCTAGTATATCAGCAATGACCATGTTAGGTATTAGAGCTATTTTAATACACATAGCTGAACTATGCGTCTCGCTGGGATATAGAGGCGCTGTGATAAATATTGTTAAGGACATATCCCCTGCTCTACATTCTAGCCTAAACAAGCACAATGGAATCAGCAATCTTTGGCGTGCAATGCGACCTCTTATGTTTTATGGTTATATTTTGATCCAAGCAGATATTTCATAAAACGTTATTCTGGTGTGGCAATGACAACCACATTGAATATCAGGTTATTTTGAAACAGATGGTGGCATAATGCGTTCTGCAGAAACATTTGGCCTTTTGAGGCTCTTCTTGTTATCTCTCTTCTAGATATATTGTAACTTGGCTCTCTAATGATTAACAGAGCTACTGCATCCCGACTACGCCGGACGGCTATATTTAGATACATTGTCGCGGTGCAACACATCTTGCCGATTATAGATCGGCGGTCTGCACACCGCTTGATTTTTGGAGTGTTTTGAATGTGTACTTTTTAATTATTCTGTTTCTTCTTTTTTATTCACTCATTTATTTTTCCCTTCTTTTCTTTTTATATTGTTGCTTCTTTCTTCATTGACAACATTTCATAGTCCAGTTTATTTGCATGGGGATTATGTTATTTTACTAGGTGTCAAATACGGGGGGTGACCTGGCCTGATTTAAAAAGGATTCAGGATCTGCAATGTAATGGGGACCCCATGCATATATGGTAAATTTCTATATGGTGGACTACAGACTCATGAGACTTACATCATGGCATATTGGCTGTATATAATATGAATGGAATGAATTCATAATTGTTGTTAAATAAATAGCATAGGCTTATATTATGGACAGATTAGTTTTCTGTACGAGTTTCTTTAATGTCCACAGAATGATGGATGACACTTTTGTGATGTATTGTGTGTTTCTTTTGTGTGATAACCCATTTAATTTCTTTTGTATGTTATGTTACAAATTGCACTAGTACATATGTTGTCACATGATCTAAACTGTTGTATAGTCTTGGTCCTTTATTCCCGAACCTGGAGACTCTGGCATTTCTCCCTTCTGTTGATGTACGTTTTACAATTTTCCATGATTTGCAATTTGTAGAATGAAAAACATCGTTGGATGTTTTTGATACAACCATAACATGTACCACATGAGGCATCATATGGGGTGCGGGCTTGCTTGTTACTCTTCAATGCACGTGGCTATTGTTTTTAATGTGACTTTACTATATCTTTTAGAGTTTATTTTTATCTGTTGTATCAATGTAGGTGGTATGACACTTTTAAAAAATCTCCTGTCTCTGTTTTTGTAGGCTGGGCATTGATCATTTTTACTTTTGGTATATTTCACTTTGGTATGGTATCATCATTTAAGTATGGTTTTGTTTTTGTTATATTACAGGTCTGAAGAAGTTCACAGCAGTGAACGAAATGCATTGACTTTGTTTTTAGCTGTAATGTTTGGATTTATATGATTACTGTACAAGCAAAATAAAGAAAATAGGGAACATTGTACATTTTGATTTGGACTTTCTTACATGATTATTTACTGTTGGTGCACCACAATATGTATTTTTCTACATTGTGGCCAAAGGGCGCAACCTTGAGCTATGGGAGTTTATAGTGAGTGCACATCATTCTCTTGGAATTACTTATCTTAGGTCAAAAAGGAGGTTCATTTGGACTCACTGCTGTGACATTGCTGATTATGTCTTTATTATGTAGATGATGTTTACTTTTCTTTCTCTGATGGCAAAGTGAGAGGAGTTTGTTAAGTGAGCTATCTGACAATCTTGATGGGTATGGGGAGTGTGAGAGAATATGCTGTAGGATATTTGTTTTTTCTAACACACAACAACATTTAAATATCTTTAAATGAAATGGACAAATATTTAAAAACAAAGCATTTAGGAAAGCACAAATGAAGCCTATTTTTTGTCATTTTAAAGTGTGGTGAAAATAACAATTTTCATAGAATCTAAACAATTTAAGAAACACCTTGGTGATGTGTAAATGATAAATATTTGCTGAACCGCGATTTCCACATATTATCATTTGTGTGTTATATAGTTTCACCAGTAACACTAAAGGTCAGGACAAATTATGTTGCCATTTCAATGAAAAATGTGATGTATATAAATGACAGTGTGCTACTACACCAAAGTTTAGTGATATATTTACTAGAGTGTGCTCCAAAATGCACCCCGGCTACATACCACACACTTACCACTTTCCTACTGAACTGGAGTGGCTCATTTGCTATACTTGTTCTTTGTGTGATACTTGGATTTTCCACAATCTCTGTGACTTCATTGGTGGCAGCACCCCACTTCCAAAATTGTTCTAGCACCACTGGACCAGACCACAGATTTATTTCCTCATGTTGGCTTTATTTTAATATTTTGATTTTAGCTTGTTGTTTTATCCAAACCAAGACAACTCTTTCTCTCTCCTCTTTACTGAGTTATGTCTTATTTTGCTATCTTCCTATGTAACCTTATGATCTGAATGGAAAGAACCGCCTTGTAAACAATAATTTAATTGGCCTTCAAATCCACCATTCTTTCTAACTTATTTATCTAATAACCTGTCCAAACAATACAGGTGAAGGCCCGTCGTGTTGAGATTGTTTTCCTTACCATGTATTAAACTACCCTGACCTATTCAACTTCTACTTAATGAGAGATGATTTTAATCCATGCTGATGGAGCATTGGTTTTGCAGTTGTGTAGCAGATGGAGACCCCAATCGACCAACAAAACATATTGCATTCAGAAAATATGTTATTGAATTGAAAACTGGTAACAACTTTGGGTTGGAGGCATAAATAATGTAGGAGCTGGATGCTGTACTTTTTACAGTTTTACTACGTATTTACACTTTTTGTGCTCTTAAAAATAATACAAGATTTGAATTCGAAACAAAAATGAATACTAAGGTAGATTGTTGCTCTCTGAGCATTTAGTCTACCCAGTGGACACAGGTGCCTTACAGTATAATGGTGAAAGTAATAGAATTTTGAAAAGGATCTATATCTTAGGGCTTCTAAGAGAGATATTTCCTTGTAGTTGGTATCACCATGGTGTAACGTCCTCCCCAGCCTGGGTACCCACCAATGACTATGCCACACACTGAGCTTAGTATTACACGTCTTTATTCATCTGTCTGTAACTGCAAACTCAACATTCTAAACCAGTCTTCGGCATTCCACTCTAACACTTATGTCACAGTTCTACTGTCTATCAGGAGCCAAAAGGGTTCACTCATTTCGAATTTGCAAGACACTATATCTCCCCCTCTGTTAAATAAAAAATTAAAACTTTTTACAAAATAGACATATATAAACATACACAATTAAATCTCTTCAATTAAACTTTTTTGCACTTTAATTGTTTGACCTGAACTTGTTCTTGGAAACTGGGAACTGTCACCACCACTGTCCAGGATTTGCACCAGAGGTAAACAGCACACTGGTAATGTGGGCTCCAAACTGCGCACTGGTATGTAATTATTACAAAATCTGTTTCCTCTATGCTCTACTTTTGTGGCCCCATTGCCAAGAGGCCACCCCAACACAAGGTCAAGAAATAACAAATGAAAAGGAGCGTTCAATTCTATACAGGATTATCTGTTCCAAAATCAACAGATGGTTAAACTGTTCTCCAGCAATAGATCAAGTAGTCATGATGTGACGAATAAAAGTTATTCAGGAGTCTTGCGAGTTGCTTTGAATCCAATTTTATTAGAAAAATGCCAATTTGACAGAAGCAATCCATTCAGCCCAGCCAACGCGTTTCGTCCCAGTGGGACTTCATCAGGGCTTGATCAATATCCCAGTGTTGTCATCCACCCAGCATTGGCTCCTGTTGTTATCTCAAAAATCCTCATAGATACAATTTTGTACCACTAGATGGCGATGGCATGAACTCATAGGACATTCGAACCAGGAAACAGAAAGGATGAAGATAAGATGGGAGCGCAACACGCCATCTATTGGTGCAAAATTGTATCTATGAAGATTTATGAGATAACAACAGGAGCCAATACTGGGTGTTGGCTCCTCAGCTTTGGAAGCCATTAACATTCACTCCAGACTAAGAGTTTCTCTCAGCATTCATCTTCTGAATGAATCTGACAAGCATCCATCAATACCTCTCAGACGCATAGCTTCTTCATGATTAAATTCATAGAACTTACAATGTTGGTTGAGCCTTTCCACAAAATCATCAAGGGTTTCCCCAACTTTCTGATGTTCTTGGTTGAAGATTTATCGTTTGTAATCACCAAAGGGCTTTGGATTAAACTTGAGATTCAACACTTCCTTAATCTGATGATATATTACTTCTTAACCATTTCGCTGCATTTCTTTAAGATTTATTTTACACCATCACACGCACGATTTTTGAGATACTTGATAATCTTTTTGTTATAAGTCTCTTCAAGTGCATCAAAGAAATCATAAAATGTTTCTATCCAAGCAGTCCATTCATCGCCAATATTCAGCTTTTTGATGGAATCGAATGGTGATGGTGGTTTCAGGAAAGCGACAGCGTTGTAGCCATTTCTGGGAGCGACTGACATTCAGGGTGGAGCTCTTTCCTGCCCCCTCGGCTGCTCATCATGAACATGTTCATGTGAGCCATCTCTAAGGCTTTGAGATGTGCTGGCCTCTGGATCATCCTTGATGACTTTTTGGGAAATGGCCTCTGTCTTTGCCTCCATCGAAAAAGCAGTGTTTCACTATTCCCAAATATTGGTGACTGTTCTGATTGTCACCATGTTCTTGTTCTGACCACCTTCAGGGCCCTTCAGTCGGCTTGACAAGACTCATAAGCAATGCAAGCACAACCCCTGTGCTCTGCCTGGATTGCGACGCTTGGCGCTGAGGCCGTACCGAGTCATTTTACTCAGTTTCTGATGAGTAAATAACTGTTTTATTCTTTGGCATCTCTGTGTACTGTCTGACACCTGGTTGATCTCCGCCCCGCAGCGCTTCTGATTGCAGCGTTATCTTGCATTTTGCTGTCGCTATTTGCTGCTCTTTCAAAACCTGGTTGTATCCACCCTTAGGATTATCATCCATTTTATGTATGACTGTATATTGCAGAACGGCAAGGTACCTTTATGTACAATTTGATTAGCAGGTTCTTGGTCATTGATATGCACATTTCTTTGCAATGCTTTTGCTGTTTTCAACTTCTTTGACTCCACATACGTTAAGTATCAGTTCCGTACAAAATTTCAGGCATGCTAGGATTTTATTGAACTACTTAGCCCTTTAAGTGCGCCCGTCGGCCAACGGCCATCGCGAGCACTACCTCGGTAGTGCTGCGCCCGTCCGTTGGCCGACGCGGCCCCGCCCACTTAATGGAACGCCCCGCACGGCCACGGTTAAGGCGTTAAAGTGTGGAAATGTTGGCAAATCGTAAGTGGAAAATTATAATGCACATATTTCCTAACTTTGACTGTTTTTTCATATTTAGGCTAGAGAAAACTAAAGTGCAGCTTGTGGATTACCTGCTTCAATTTGGTATTTCAAAAGGCTAGAACTACAGTACTTTTCTTTCCTGGCTGTATATTTCAGAAATTATTCTCATAAGGTAAATGAACACTACTTTCTCTTACAAATGCCCAAAGAGAAAATGGCCTAAAATTGGGGGTATGCAGATAACACTACGTTCCCCTTGAACACCCGATAATAACGTTGTTATGTTTCTGCAAACAACATTGCAAATTAGGTATTTTTGTAACAGAGCAAGTTTGTTTGACAGACTAATTAATATTCATTTTTCAACAGTGGAGAAAATGCTGAGTTGTTTATGATTGGTTCATTAGGTTTAGTCAAATACAGGAGCAACATAATTACTCTCAAACTGCTGTTGCATGTTTTAGCACATTATGGGAAAAATGAGTGCCTTTAGCAAATAACTTTATGGTTTGACCCTTGCGTTGAGGCAGGTGTGCGTGAAAGAAGTATTGTTGTTTGTACGAACAATCCCTGCCAGAACATAGTTTCATGTAATTCTGCTATCTTGATTGGATAGGTCTGTTTACCACTTGTGTGTATCTACAGATCTAAAGCGAGTTAGGTGATACAGATAGGAACATGTGCATTTTTGTGCATTTTTGTGCATTTTTGTGTCTTTGGTGAAACATGCATTTGTAATCTACTTCTACACACATCAGGGCCGTTTCTAGGTGTTTTGCCGCCCTAGGCGAGAATTGAAAAATGCCGCCCCCTCCCTTTTACTACCATCACTCTCTCCCCCTGTCATCCAGGCTAGAAGAATTAATGCATTAGATATAAAAGTAAAGTTGCATTCAACATCAAATTGATTTTTCTTTCCCCCTTTTGCCGCCCTAGGCGGCCGCCTAGTCTTGCCTAATGGTAGAAACGGCCCCGCATGCAGGGAACCTGAGTCTTGCGGAGCTCAATGGGGATTCCCCAATGCAAAGATTGTTCTTAAGTATCCTCGAGCTGCATCAAGCCATGTTTATCCCTCTGCCGTAGCTGCTTGCATTGATACTTGACCCTTACGTAAGTTTATGTATTACCTGCATATTCTTTTATATACTATAGGATATAGTTACGTCTCTATGCGAGTAATAATTGTAACATCAACTTAGGTAGTCACTAAAGGTAGGTCCAAATTCTATTTGCTGCTCCTAACATACTTATCAATATTGGCTAAACAGCTGTGGTTTGGCTATAACTTACACTGTAAATAAACATTAAAACAACATTCGAATTGCCCCAGATCTCCCTGTAAACCTCATCCAAAATCGACCCAGAATCTGTAAACGTGCTGACGAAATAAGTGTGATCTGGGTAACATAGGTTTTGTTACTTGGGTACCAACCCTAGCCTATCTGGTATGGAAGGTTTGATCAGTGGCTTGACGCAGATTTGTGTTATATTTTTTAAGGTTGCATGTTTGCTCTAATATGGCAGGGACGATATGGCTGTTTATCCCATTTGCCATCGAATTTGAGTCCAAAGTAAACGACAAACCTCCAGCAGTTACACAGATGCCGCAAAAACTAAAACAGTAACCATAATTTCTTTATTAATGCGTTATTTTTCCTAACGTGGACACTTTTTCACCGCCGTATGACTTCACAGGAAATCATGGAAGCACGTTTCGTACGTTGAAATACAAATAACTGGTATAGGTTTTTGTACCTCCGTGAGGGAAATATGAGGGGGGCGGACAAGGGCAGGACGCGGTGGCAGCACGCGCGCAGTGGCGGCAGCAGGACGTTCCTGACAGCGGGGTCAGAAGACGGGCACTGGTGGATGCGCTCAGGGTAGGGAGGTGAGAGGACGGGGTGAGCAAGGGTGGCGGCACCCAGGTGGGAGATGGGGAATGGAGGCTGGACCCGGGGATAAAAAGGGGCTAGGAGTATGGCTAATGTGACTACCCAGGGCCTGTGTAGACAACGGGCAATAGTGGCAGCCCCCACGGCAGGGGTAAGGACTGGCCAGCAGGGGCAAGTACAGACTTCAGCAGTCAAGGTAGCAGTGAAAACGCGCAAAGTGCAGGGTCAAAAGGCCGAAGCGGAGGCTGTGCACTCGGTGAGGGCTGGGGCCTGGGCGGGAGTTGGGGAGGGATGGCAGCTCCCAAGGCAGGGTGCAGGTGATGCACAGCGATTTACCGCACCCAGGGGTTGTTGGACAGGAGCTGGGCAGTGGGGATAGTATCCAAGTGAGGGGTAGGATATAACGATCGCAGCGCTCATGGCAGATGTTAGAGCGGGGACAGCTGATGGCATTGTGTGCAATGGCTAGAAGATGGGCAGTGGTGTCTGCACCCAGGGAACATGTTCGGCATAATGAGCAATGCAATCACCCAGGGCGAGGGAAGGTTGTTAGTAGCTGCGGCAGTGCCCGGGGTAGCCAGCTGTGGGTGGCAGTGCCACTCAATGTAGAGGTGACATATGGACAGTGGTGGCAGTCGCCACCCCCCCCTTGCAGGGAGGATGGGGCTGCAAACAGCGCTGGCAGCACCTAGGGCAGTGGGTGATGGGCAGTGGTGTCAGT
Source organism: Calotriton arnoldi (assembly GCA_963921515.1). Taxonomy (NCBI): domain Eukaryota; kingdom Metazoa; phylum Chordata; class Amphibia; order Caudata; family Salamandridae; genus Calotriton; species Calotriton arnoldi. The sequence continues at coordinate 1,903,263 of CAWUFW010001750.1, read as the reverse complement.
CCTCAGCACCCAAAGATCCTTGAAAAGCCAACCCTGGGAAGCAAGTTACGAACTCTTTTTTGCCGTACTATGTATAGCACGGATCTAATTCCAAGAAGCGCCGCGCAGCGTCTTAATGGAGAACATTTTTATTGGAGCAGGAGGTGCTTCAACTTGAAGGCCATGGTGCGTGGAGTCGAGACCATATTACACAGATCAGGTTGTAATGGGCCCTGAGAGCGGGGACATGTACTAGGCGTAACATCAATTTCAATTTACCTTCAAGGGATCCGGGCTTTAAATTAATTTTTGCCTGCCTGCCAGCCGACCAACCCCCCCCCCCTCCCCGGGTACCTGATAGGCCTGCAGGCGGGCTGCGGTAACTCTCTCTGCCTCTTCTTGCCGGCCGCGCGCGCACAGGCACAGCCCCTGCGGCCGCCGTGGCGCCGAACGTGACGTCACGTCACCCTGGTCACGTCGACGGTCTAATTGAAGAGGAGCCGCGCCCGCGCTACGCTACATGGCAGATTCGGATTCATTTAATAGTGAAGTCAAAAGAGAGTAAAGAACTCATGTTTTTAACTTTTGCCACGGCCGCCGGCCGCCCTCCACCTTTTGCCGCCCTAGGCAGCCGCCTAGTCCTGCCTAGTGGTAGAAACGGCCCTGACACACATGAATATATTTGTCTTAAGATTGCGCGTTTCTTGTTCTGGTAAATGAACCCATGCACCACCCACGGAATGCCCCCCATGCAAAGTAATGCAAGCCAGCTCATTATGCAGCTTTGCGTTACTTTAGTTCATGGACTGCAGTCAGCTTAAACAGCTCAGCCATTCAAAACAAGTGCACAGCTTAATACTGTGCTGAGGAGCCTTTTCCAGGATATGTCTCTTTAGGTAATATGGGGATAGCAACCCCAGTCTGTGCCTGAGTGTAGGTGCAAATCGCACAGACCAGGGCATGTATCATGATGGGCTGTGCTGGTACAGAGACGAGAATCTGTTTTACGTGCCTGCAATATGTACATTCAGTTCATTTAACCCGATATTTCGATGTTTTTATTTTCAGACAGCACAGAAACAGAAAGAGACAAACCTTGCTCACTGTTTCCAAGCTGTGCAACACTGGATGCAATAACATTTTTGCTCCAGTCGGTTACAGTAAATTTCACACACAAATTGCTCTGTACTGTTGGCATCGCTTGTAGTATTGCCTCACTACAAATAACTACTGTCAATTTAGCTTTACAGCATTAATGACTAGTTTGTGAAAAAAAACATCGCTATGGTATATGTAATGAAACATTTGATGCAGTGCAAGTTGAAATTAGCTGTACACATATTTTCTGAAAATAATATATTTCACATTGCATATAGATTTGAATTTTAAGTGTATTGAGTTTAGCAGCAGACATTGTCCATTTTATTACAGATAAGCAAATGCTGGCTGAGAAAAAACTCATCACTAATATGGATGAGATTAGCCAGGGAACTGAGCAGAATCAGGACAGTGGGAAATGGAGTTGAAGCTTTTAGAGGAGCAGGGCTCTAGATGTACTAATATCTGGTTGCAAAAATTGGTGGTAAATTGCAAACAGTATTTTTGCAACCAGTAAAGATTGTTAAGAACTGACCCAGGTACTAATAGGTCAGTCCTTAAAAATTCGAATCATAATGTTGGAATACAACCTTCCTTATGCATACTGATGAGGTAGGTCACAAGTTGTGACTCAATATGATAGGAATCCATCACAAGAATGGGGGGCTGCTGAGGTCGGTAGACAATCATGGCTGTGATTGCTTTTAGTAGAGCATTTTTTTAAATGCAGCCTGTTTTCCTTAAAGAAAACAGGACAGCTTTAAAAGCAAAACTTAACTTTTTTTTGTTTCTTTCAGTTCACAAAAAGGAAAGGAGCCAAAAGGAACCCCTTAGCCTTTGCTAATGTGTTACCACCGCCTTTGAGGTGTTAGTAAAATATCAATGTTATGTGACCAGATTTCGATGGCAGAACATTGATACATTAGATACCAGCTCAGAAAGGACGCCTACAACATGCCCCTTATCAGAAACAGAAATTGGTATAAATTGGTATCCATTCGGAATCCCATTTTAGGAGTCTTAAAAACATTTCTTAACACATAAGAAAAATCAGTCACAAACGCCGAATCAGTGTCTGAGACCATGAAAATTCTCAGTACATTTTGCCCAAGGCCCCTCAATGCCTAAATGCCCTTACTGGGAGTTGCTAAAGAACTAAATGATGAATACCATTGTGAGATATCCTAGAGGTGTCAGAGGATTGTGGAGCCAGGTCAGATCAGAATTCTTGAAAGAAAGAGGTGGTAACTCCATTAAATTATAAACAAAGAGTACTGGGACAATAGAGGCAACATCAGAATACAATCTTGATTTTAAAATTTAGAATTTTGGGGGGCATGGCTAGTAATCCAATCAAGATGGCCTCCTAGTTGTGAGGCTACGTACCTCACCAGAACCGCCAATGCCTTAATTGCGGTCTTTGCTCATTTTTAACTTGGAAAATGGATGTTTCCAGGCAGCAGAACCTCTCAGGACACGTGTGAACTTCGCTCAACTGTTTTCCCTGCATTTTTCTCTTGAAATGAGCAGATGGTATCACTTGGACTGTTAAGGCTGCATCTTGATTTCTACCGCGTTGGGTAGATTTTATGTGGTCCGTTCCAACCAACCCTGTGGTAATTATGCAGGAAGTGCACCCATGAGTTTCTTTTGATGTTTTCCAAGTTTTGACCATATGATTTACCCTAATGATCCTTAACTTTTGCTCTTCTTTGATACTCGAGTTTCTTCAGAGACTTTATATGAGGTGTCACATCAGAGACAAAGAATATTAGGATCATATATATATATATCATTTTAGACCAAGAGGGCACCATTGGGTCCACTGACTTTATTATTCTGTCAAGCAGTTTATCCACCTACCTGTATGCGGCTAATTCATTTATGGGCAGAATAAGGAAATCATTATAGTCCAATAAAGGTCAACCTATAAATTTATCGGACTCAGGCCTATCATCTGCAGTACCCTTAATATATGGTCTGAGTTCCTTTTTTTGATATAGCTCAGTCTGGCACCTCTCGCACTGCAGTTTCAGCTATTGCCTCACTGAAGTCACACTCACCCTCCTCTACCAATAAAAGGCTTAAACAAGATCCCCCTTCTCCAGAAAAAGCATCTTCTCCTATATCTTTAGAAACTGTATAAGAGGAAATTCGAGCCTTAAAACCGCTTATTGAAGAAATAAATAGACAAATCCAAACCTTTGATGATAAATGGTCAACTATGGAGAATAGAATACCATTGGCAGAGCAATGTGTCAGTCGTATCCAGGATGAATCATCTAAACTTTTGGTTCTGGAAAAAGATGTCTTATTGTTGAAAAAGCACTCAGAAGACCTAGAAAACAGATACAGGTGTAACAGTATACTATATATGGTCTTCCTGAAGGTATTGAAGGAGAGGATCCCTTAAACTCCTTCACTTCATTTTTGCAGAAACTATTAGAATTACCTTCATCCACCAGTTTAAACATTAAGCGTGCTCCGGCCTTTCCGGTCAAATCTCATCGAGTGATTATTTTATTTCTGGAATTCACAGACCTCTTGAAAGTTCTAAATGCCGTCAAATATAAAAAGACAAGTCACATGGCCTGGTGCAAAAAAATTTAGCTCACAGGATGTCTCCACAGCTCTGGCTAATTCAACGGAAAGACTTTCTTAATCTTCGTTCTGCGTTATGAGCTTAAGACACTTGTTATGGCCTACTTCAACCTTGCACCTTCAAAGTCATGTTTCAGAACAAAACTACTTTGTTTGAAGATCTAGAGGAACTTAGAAAATTTATTAACTCTCACTCAACTGACTCAATGGACATAGCCAGTCCCTCCTCACGTTAAATTCTCATGCAATGTTTTAATGTGCATCTATTCTTTATTAATTCTTCCACAGGTTGTCACTTCATGGTTGTTCATTCTATCATCAGTCACTTTCTTCTTTGTTTCCCCTGCAGGTAATCAAGAATTTGTCCACTCCTGTTTCTGATTTGCCCTATGTGTTGTCCGGGTGTGGTGAGTTGTCCCTTGTTGCTAATGCCATCTTCACCTGTGTGTTACCACACCATTTTCCTTCTTGACCTATAATAAGGTACGTGCTCTCAGTCGTCAGTTTATGACATGTACTGTTGTCTATTGTTCTTTTTTTCTTTTTCTGTCTATCTTCCCTATTCTATCATCTCCTCCTCCTTTAGTTTTTGACTCATACTCCTACTATATTCCTTTATTCTCTCTCTTCATCTCAATGTTACCTTTGACGGTCCAGTTATATTTATATTTGTATTGATAAATCAGATGTCACACTGCACCAGGGTGGGCCAATGCAAGCCCACTGAACAAAGGAGGGAGCCCAGACCACTAGAGCCAACAAAGGAGGGGCTCCCTTTGAAGATTTGGTGGAAATGGCCTAGCAGTGATGTCAGGGGAGGCGGACCTGAGGCCCCCAGAGCAGATGTGACAAGTGACTCCTGGGTGATGCCATTTTAAAATGTCCAAGATGGCTGTGCAGGAAGGTTGGGACAGAGAAAGAGAGGTGTTGTGGCACCCCAGGATAGGCCACTGGTGCCTCACTTCCAGAACCTTCCCCTGCCTTTTAAAAGGTCTGGTGAAAGGGGGAAAGCTCTCTCTTGGTTGTGATTTTCTGCCTGGCCTGAGCAGCTGAAGAAGCTGGTCCACTTCCACCCACAAGGACTTGTTGGGGGGAAGACTAGGCTTCTGCACCAAGGAGGAGAGATGCTCCAGGGGACACAAAGGACAATGGCTGGCACAGTGGAACCAGCCCCCTGCAAAGCTTGCCATCTTAAAAACCAGGAGGCCTGAGGAAAAGCTCTCCAAGTAGCTAGGGCTCACCACCAGGAGCACAATGAGCCCCAAGATGTTGTAAAGTTGCCTAACAAGAGGCGAGATATTTGCCAGACAAGAATTTGACCTTTGACCCTCCAGTAATCAGACCGCGTGGAGCTCCGCTGTCAGTTGACACAAACCCCTGGGGTTCACCACAAGGAAAGCTTAAAGTTTTAGCTGTGGGAGGGAGAGTGTGAGGAGCCCAGCTCCCTGGGCCAAGCTGCAGATAGGGAGCAGGGCTCCCATCCCTGGATCCCTGACATTGGAGGAAATCGGAGGAGTGCCCTTGCACCCCCCCATGAATGGAGGAAGAAGGGGCCAGGACCACATCCCTGGGCCCTGGAACCAGGCAGGTGCATGGGGAGTGCTGCCGTGGTCCCCCCTGTAGTGGCAGGCTTACATTGCTCCCTGTGCCCATGACTGGGGGAGTGGGAGGCTGCCGCTGTGAGCTGCCCCCTTCCAACAGGAGCGGGCGGGACTAAAGAGACTGATGCAAGCCCTCTGGGGTGGGTCAGGGCACTGTAGTCACCACAAGAAATCCTTGAAGTTCTAGCCCAGGGACGGGGTGTGTGTGGAGCCCACCAGACACCTGGAGGCCCAGGAAACCCAACTCCCTGGTCGCGCTGCAGATAGGGGCCTGGGACCCTCATCCCTGGACTTCTGACACCAGAGGAAATTGGGAGAGTGCTGTCACAGCCCCCCACGACTGGAGGTAGAAGGACCCAGGACCCCATCCCTGTGTCCTGGCACCAGATAGGTGCAGGGGAGCACTGCCACAATTCCCCCAGTAGTGCCAGGCTCACCCTGCTCACTGTGCTCGCTGTGCCCATGACTGGGGGGCACAGAAGGCTGCCACAGTGAGCTGCCCCTTTCCCACAGGAGTGGGCGGGCAAAAGAGACCTGCCAACTCCCTTGGCAACACAGGAGAGTGCTGCTCATGCACGGGGCAGTGGGGCAGTCATAGGTGGGCTCCCTGACCTACTGACACTTAGGGGCCGATTCCGATCTCGGCCGGTAGGGCTCCGAATCGGATTCGTCTTTACCGGATCCGATTCGGAGCCCTATTTCCCAACCGAATCGTACGTGCATCCGGGCGAGCGAGTACGATGCGTGCGCTCGCGAAATCTCCGACCGACTCGTTCGCAGGACCCGACCGCTCCGACCGACTCGCACGGGGACGACTCGCACCGCGCAATGGAGACGTTCCCCGGCCGGGTAAGTACGATGCGCACCTCGACCGCTCCGACCGACTCGCGCAGTCCGGCTCCAAGGAGCTGTCGGAGCCGCACTTTGGGGGTCCGTGTCGGACCCCCCTGGAAGCATAGGCACGCGAGTCGCACACAGGGGGGACCCATGGGTCCCCCCTACACGTGCATGTACGGCGCGACCCGCATCGACGCGAACACGCTGTAGGGGGGCCCTTGTTCGCATCGTGCCCATTGAGTCAATGGGAGCCCGTGTACGCGTCGTACGACTGGCTCCCATTGACTTCAATGGGAGTCCGACCGAATCGAGTCCGATGGCATACGTGCGCATCGTACTCGTTCTGTCGGGCTGCTAGGGTCCGATTCGGTCGGAAATCTCTCCGGGTCCGGCTCGGTCGGGGAGATTTCCGGCCTGAATCGGAATCGGCCCCTAAGTTGGAAGGGTCACAGGAAAGATGACTACCCCAGGCTTTACCCGCATTTTTAAACACTACCCATGCTAGAGCATGTGCTCTTTAGCTGGGAGTGCAATTTCCTCTTAGGGCTAAGTCTATTGCTAGACTTTGATCTAAGTTGTCTAAAAAGAATATACGTTTTACAACACTTTCTAGGTTACTTGCTTTGTGATCCAAATTCATGATTTGTGATCATAATAGCATTTCAGTGGTTGAAGGTATATAAAAAGCACACAGACCCATGAGAAATTCATTTTGTAAATGCTTTATCTAAATAATGATGTTGACAGTTACTATTGATCAGAATGCAAATGCTTTATTAACATTAACATGTGGATTTACACATGACTATTATCGATTATTGCATTTACTCATAAAGTGATAATGTTTTGACATGTTGTTTGTTGCTCTTGACCCCATTAGGATATCAGAGCTGACTACGCAATGTCATCAAAGTATTTCCGCCAACCTTATGTATATTTATTAATTACTGCGCAGTATTGAGTAGTGTGTGTCTAATAAATGTATTTTTCCTTTTTCAAGAAAAAATGCACAGACCTGACCATTTTTTATTGAGTGTTATCATTGCATGCCAGCGAATAGTGATTACTAGCCCACACCACCTCTCTTGAGTAGGCCTTGGGATACCCGGAGAGAGTCAAGTACTGCAATGGGGTGTTTGGTTACCAGTAGGGGGCAAATCTGGACCAATTACTTGTGCAGGCCAAACAACTCATCTCCAGTTTCCTTACACCAGCCTTTAACCAAATACTTTTTGTAGTTAAGAACTCTTGTTAAGAACCCTGGAAAAGCAAGGAAAAAATCTGGGTAGATGTAGAGAAGGGTGCTAGAATAGTCAACCTCTTTGTGTTCTCAGGCCAGTCTCAATATAGTGTCCCAGTCTTTATAATTCAGAATTTGGGTCCTAATGGGTCACACAGATGTACCCAGAGAGGGCAAGATAGCAGTGCACACGGCTTAAGGAAAACTTTGGCATGAGGGCCTGGCCAAAGCGGTAACATGTGAGAAATTGGGTTATAGGTTAAGGGGAGTAAAGCTCTTCTCCAGCAACAACCACAATCCTCATCAGGGTGAACCATCAAAAGTCACTAAATTAAGCTGTGCTTAATGCTCTGGTAGCTTGGCACAAAATCAGTCAGGCTTAACTTAGAGACAATGTGTAATGTATTTATGCAGCACTCAAACAGTAATAAAGTGAAACCATGACACACAAAATATCCCACACCAATGTAGAAAAATATAGTACATTTTAATATATAACATTATATCAATAAATAAAAATCCAATCAATAGAACTGGAGATATGCGATTTCAAAGTCTTAGGTAAAAGTAACTCCAAAAAGCACAAAGTGTCAAATGTGGTAATCTTGTAGTGCCAGACTCGGACAAAGTCACAAGTTCAAGCCAACCATGATGGAGTATGGGCTGTGTACAGAACCAAGTTCAACCTGCTGGACAGTGTACCTGGTTGTACTTGAGCTAAGGTTCTACTTTGCGCTGAGTCAAGTTGTGTCCCTTTCTGATTGGGAGCTGCAAGGTGATGCGTTGATTTGTGTCATGCTGCATTGGCTCCCATGAGGCCGCTAATCAGAAGCTGCAAGGTGTTGCGATGCGAGGTCCTGCACTGAGATGCATCATGCTCTGTTGGTTCCGATGAGGCTGCCCATCAGGAGCTGCAAGGTGCTACGATGCGAGGTCCTGCGTCAAGATGCGTCACACTGCATTGGTTCCAATGAGGCAGTCGATCAGCAGCTGTGAGATGCTGCAGATGCTGCAATGCAACGTCCTGTGTCAAGATGCGGCGCGCTGATTTTCTTTGTATGAGGCCACTGATCAGGAGCTGTGAGATTCTGTGATGCAAGGTCCTATTTCAAGATGTGTCACGCTGCATTGGCTCTGAGGAAACCCACAGTTAGACCAAGAGGAGTATACTCTGATTCTAGCCAAGGGACCAGGACTCTTAGCTAGAGGGCACCTCTTGGGGATCAGGACTCATTCCAGCAGAGGCCATCAGCAGGGCACAGGCAGGTCCAATTGAGCCTGGGCAGTTGGACATATACAGGACAGGTCTCTGGAGCTTGTGATGTCCCTGTAGCTCACGCAGGAGGCCAGTCAGCTAACCCTTGGACTCACTCTGGTGGTTCTGCATTCAAGGAGCAGGTCCAGTCTTCCTTCCTCAGACAGCAGGGCAGCAGGACAGTCCTTCTTGCAGCAGGGCAGCAGTACAGTCTTTCCAGCATCAGGGCTGCAGAGCAGTCTTTCTTCATAGTCTTGCACAGGTCCAGAAGTGATCTGATGATTGGTTCAAGAGGTCCAATATTTAGAGCTGCTGCCAGCTTTTGAAGTGGGGGAAACACCTTTTCCATCTCCACATCTGGTTCAGGAAACTTTCTACCTTCCCCTGCCCAAGCTTCAAGTAGTCTGAGGTCACAATAGGCTGGTGTCAAGTCGCTTTGTGTATGTGTTTGGCAGTCCTTTCAATGCAATTGAGCCAGGGAACAGCTCCGCCGCAACAATCCTGTCAGGATGGCCCATCCTGCCAACACTTGGTCCCTCTTTGTTTCACTATCTATGAGGAATACACAAAGATCAACTGCCAATTACACCTAGTCATGTGACCCAGAACACAAGCATCAGACACCAAATGGCTAGGACAAGAAAATGGGAGCTTTCGAAAAGTAACCTTTTCAGAATTGTGATTTAAAATCTGACTTAATCATTAAAGCAGATTTTAAATTACAATTCATTTCAGGAGTAAACATAATTTTCCTATCTGCTCCCAATCTTAAGTTATCACTTAATAAGTGCAATAAGGTAATTCAGTGTTATACTAAGGGAGAAATATTCCTTGCAATAGTGAAAAAGGATGTTAGGAGTTTTTCACTACCAGCACATATTAAACTTAAACCCACAGATCCTACTTTTTAAATCCATTGTAACTTGCCCTATGAGCTTTTAGGGCTTACTTTAGTGGTGATATATATTAAAAAATAATATTTATGCCTAGCGAAAGGTTTATTTTGCCAGGCCAAAATGGCAGTTTAAATCTTCACTAAAGACTACAGTGGCATGCCTGAGATGTGCATTAAAAGGCTACAGTGGTAGGTGGCACAAACAGTGCTTCACTACCACTAGTATCATTTAACCTACAAGCCCTGGGTACATGTAGTTCCACTTTACTAAGGACTTACAAATAAATTAGATGTGCCAATCAGATGTCAGCCAATTTTTCCATGTTTTAGGGAGAGTGCCACACACTTTAGTATTGATTGTAAGTGGTAAAGTAAACAGTCTAAAAGCCAACAAAAATGAATTTGGCACAACAGGAGAGGTGAAGGCAAAATGTTGGGGGATTTCATTCAAGGGTGTCAGGTCTAACGTGTCCCCCCAGCTGAGAGTAAAGAGAACTACCCACCCTCATAGGAGTTCTCATCACTAAGGGGGAAGAACCGAAAGACCATCAGCACTGGATTGGTCGTTCCCAGGGCGGTGTCCCACCATAAAGGTTATTTACTGTAGGGATATGGACCTCCTCGACAGTTAAGGACTCCCACCCCTCATTTGCATGAGCCTGTAATATGTCGGATCCCAGAACAAACAAGTATGGTCTCAACTTCGTCAGTGCCCTGACCACTTCAAAGGCTTCCCTTTCAATGGAACTCCTCCTCTGTTCCCTGGGTAATAGCCTCCTGCTGATCAAGGCTACAGTTTCGTCTAGGCCCTCTTCATTTAGCTGTGAAATCATGGCCCCTGTGGCCAGCTCTGAGGCATCTGGTTGAACAATTAATTCCTGTACTGAAGTCCTCTACCCCACCAAGACCCGATTTACTAGCCTCTGGAGGGTTGTAGGGGCATTCTTTAACCGAAAGGGCATCACCCTGAACTAGAAGTGGTCCTCTGGGGTGGAGAATGTAGTCCTCTCCTTGGCACCCTCAGTTAGGGCAATCTGCCAGTACCCTGATGCCAAACTGAAGGTACTCAGGAACTTGGCAGCTCCTTACCGATCAATCAGCTTATTAGCTCTGTGGATGGGGTGTGCGTCAGTCTTGGTGAATGACTGAGCCCTCTATAATCCACACAGAACCAGAGTTCAGGGTGGCACCTGGTGGGCTAGCCGTAGGTACCAGCACCATGGGGCTGGTCCAAGGGCTGTTGGAGTGCCCAATCACCCCAAGTTCCATCATCTTCAACACTTCTTCATTGATGCTGTCTCTCACTTTGTTGAATATCCTGTAGATCATATTCTTCACAGGTGTATTGTCCCCTTGTGTCAATGTTGTGGGTACACCAAGGATGAGCCCTGGGGTTAGTAAGAACAGGGAGGAGAATCACTCCAACAGATGATGAGAGTCTCTCTCCTGTTGAGGGGGCCAGAGAGGGCATTCCCTCTATTGATACATTATACTCTTTTGAGGAGAGGAGATTTGATAGGGGTCACTTTCTTCCTCCTTACCTGAATCTGTCACCAAGAGCATAGTGACCTCAGACTTCTCAAGGTGTAGTTTGAGTTAGTTAACAGTTCGACACGTGAGACCAGGGTTTCTCAGGAGCAGTACCCTCAAAAGCCCACCTTCCAGCAACACAGACTCTGTGTACGGATAACATCCAGAGGATTGGAGTGGCTAGATAAGGAGAAGGGATTAGGGAGGGTACTGTGGGGAGGGAGACCTGGAAGAGACGGTGTTTGATAATTAGTAGGCGATTTAGATAGTCTGTGTAAGTCTGATTTAACATGCAATGCAACAAAAGTAGTTTACAGTCACTTCTTACCTGAAATAAACTCTTAGTGAAGAATTTGGTTTAATACTACATTTTCTCTAGTTAACCATGACTTGAGTCAATGGTATTATTTCCATGATTGGTGGCAACAAACTGGGAGTGGCTGCTGTGCACTTCTATGTAAGCCAACATGGATATATGAACTTGGATTGTTCACCTGAATTTCGTGACTCAATTAAGTATAGCCTTTGTTTTGAGAATAAACATGAGCAAACACTTCACCACTTTATTAAGACTTGAATTGTTCGCCTGAAGTTTGTGACTCAATTAAGTGTAGCCTTTGTTTTGGGAATAAACACGAGCTTGTTTCGTTCACAAGCACTTCACCATTTTGCAAACATAATGCGCTTTACAATCATACTGCAAAAGGAACAAATGATGGACGGAAAGTGAATAATGTAAACATTCACCCCCAGTCACAAAGATCTGGGTTGAATCCATCATTCTTTTGCTCACCATGCCTCCCCAGATTGGACCCAGCCATATGCAAATCAGTCTTGACCCTATTCCTCATGGGAACAGTCCAGCCCAAACTGCCAAGCCAGGTCCTCCCTGGTCCGGAAACAAACATCCTGGGACCGGTTTCTTTGAATCCAGTGGCCAGTGAGCACGTGACCCATGTCTGGGCATACCCTTCCCACTTAGGATGACAAAAGCAAAAGGAACAAATGATGTACAGAATGCTGAACAATGTAAACAATCACTCCCAGTCACAAAGTTCTGGGTTTAATCTATCGTTCTTTCGCTCACCACGCCACCCAAGTTTGGACCTAGCCATATGCAAATTGGTCTTGACCCTGTTCCTCATGGGGACAGTCCAGCCCGAACTGCCAAGCCAGGTCCGCCCTGGACAGGAAACAAATATCCTGGGACCGATTTCGGTTCATCAACCCTCATCAGCCAGGAGAAATAAAGATATTTCTCCTTGTAGCACCTCTATCAGGAAGGAGGTACATTTTGACACATTGCCCTGTTTGCCAGGTAAATCTTGGAATGTGCTAAAATCAATAGGTGGATGCATGGGAACACCCACCCTCCAAACATGGAATGCTTTCCCAGGGAAAAGCAATGCTAGGCAGCAAATTGTGCTGCTTTGCGTTAGTCCATATTTACCAACCAATGCAGGGCCACACAAGGTGGCCTTGCGTTGCTTGGTAAATCAGACTTACGTATTGCATGACCCTTGCAATACAATGCATGATCCAAAGGCCAAACAATCCAATGATAAATCTGGTTCTAGGTCTTTAGGAATGTGGACTCTCTTGTCCCAATTGGACACTTCAGTTTTGGTGCCACCATTGTTGCTGGACCCTGTGTTTTGTTTGGCCTTCAGGCCGAGCAACTGTTTAGTCATTTAATGAGCCAGCAGAATTTTCCTCCAAGGCCAGTTTCCTTTCATGAAGATTGAAGAACATCCATGAGAGTGTCAAGGTCTAGGTTCTCCTAATCAAAGGACCCATTAACGCCTCCCCTTGTGCCCCAATCACTTCATTAAAGTTCTCTTCCTGGTCATGAACCTATTGGGTTCCTCCTTCCCCACATCTTAGCATGGGGATATTTTCCTGGCCTTAAATACGATGGGCCCGATTCCCAAAGGTAAAGTGAGACGAAAGTCCAACTTTACGACTTTCGGTATTCACAAAGGGCATTTACTACTTGTAAATGCCCTTTGTGAATACTGAAAGTCCTAAAGTTCAACTTTCGGTATTCACAAAGGGCATTTACGAGTAGTAAATGTCCTTTGTGAATACCAAAATTCATAAAGTTAGACTTTCTTCTAACTTTACCCTTTTGAATCGGGCCCCAGTGTTCCTCTGAATCATATGACCCAGATTCCAGATGGATGTTCTTTTACCTGTTTGTTACCAGAGTTTGACTTTGAGGTCCACCTGCCTCCTTACCCTCAAGGAGATCCAAATAGGACACTACTAAGTAAAGGGAATGAGCAAAAATTACACTTAGAATAGAGCAGGCGGATAACTCTTCCAGATAACTATTTACCTTCCTCAAAGACTTATCTTTGCTCGAGAGAACTTTGGCACCTGCTATCAGCTCATCAGAGTCGTCTAACCAAATTGCAGACTGTTTTGCCGAGAAGGTAGTAAAACTAGATGATACCTTTCCGGATGAGGCTCGCAATGGGACGCTTTGTCAAACTGAGAGGACTTCTGTGGATGGGGCCTGTTCCCTCTCTGAATTCTATCCACTCTCACTGGAAGACTTAAAAGGGGTAGCTTTAAGTATTAAATCCTGCTCCCCTACTGACCCTGCCACGCCAAAAATGATAAGGGAAGGCCTTGATATAATATTGCCTTACATACAGCAGCTTCTGGATCTTTCCTTTTATGATGGCATGGTTCCAAATATATGGAAGCAAGCGATTGTTCTCCCCCTAAAGAAAAAGCCAGGAGCAAGCTCGAATCTGCTGGAGAACCTGAGTCCTATTTCAATTCTGCCCTATTTCTCTAAAATAGCAGAAAAGGTGGTGAACACACAACTAATTGCGCATATTAACCAGCACAATCTACTTCACCCCACACAATCAGGCTTTAGAGCTATGTACTCCATGGAGTCAGCATTGCTTCTTGCTACGGAGACAATACGCAGACATGTGGATGAAGGTCAGACTGTTGCCTTGGTCCTATTGGACCTCAGTGCAGCATTTGATACGGTATCCCACAAACTGCTCTTACAACGTCTCAGATCAGGTGGGCTAGAGGGAGCCACGCTAAAATGGATGGTTTCCTTTCTGCATGCTCAGAGCTTCCAAGTTGCACAAGGCCCACATATCTCCAAAAGCATAGCTCTGTCTCTAGGGGTTCCACAGGGCTCAGTTTTGAGCCCAACTCTTTTTAATCTCTACATTGCACCCTTGGCGGAGATTGTGGAAAAGCAGGGTGTTACCATTGTATCATATGCCGATGACACACTGCTTGTTGTCTCCCTGTGCCATGACTCTGAAGAAGCAGCCACCAAGTTCTCTTCCTGCCTGCAGGACTTGGCTTAATGGATGACAGATAACTGCCTTAAACTAAAAGGTAGTAAAACAGAGATCTTAGTGGTGGCGAAATACCCCTCCATCTGGTCATCGGCATGGTGGCCACAGACTCTGGGTCTTACTCCTACCCCTAAAAAGCTGGTTAAAAACCTAGTAGTCTGGTTGGACTCTACTCTTTCTTTCGAGGCACACACTAGAAAGGTTGCAGGGAAGTGCTTTGGAATCCTCAAAATGTTAAGGAAAAATCTGGACATCCTTCCCACCTCCGCCAGGGAAGCCCTGGTCCACGTCCTTGTAACATCTCAATTGGACTACTCAAATGTCCTCTATCTAGGAGCAACAAAAAAATGCCTTCACAGGCTGCAATGTATTCAGAATGCGGCGGCCCGCTTAGTTCTGAATCTTCCCAGGAGAGCTTGCACTGGGAAAGCTCTGGATGACTTGCATTGGCTGCCGATTAATAAAAGAATCCTTTTTAAAGCCTTATGCATTAGTCATCGGAGTTTGCAGGGCAAATGTCCGAGCTATCTTCATGATCTACTCGCCCCCTATAATCCTACACGACATCTTAGATTGACCGGGACTCATCGGATGTATGACGATATCACGCATGCATTACATCGCATGCCATTAGATCGCGGTTTTAACAACGCAAGTCGTTACAACGACTTGCGTTGGAGCAGCGTGGACTTAGGAGTAGTTTAATTTACTATTCCAACTCCAGCCTACGTACAGTAGGGAAGGTGTTGGATAGTAAATCAAACTACTCCTTGTCCTATAGCGCCCTCCAGTGCAAGTCGTTGTAACGACTTGCGTTGTAAAAACCGCAATCTAATGGCATGCGATGTAATGCATGCGTTCTAAAGGTTGTTTCCCGACTCATCTGGTCAAAGTTCCCAACGTCCAAAAAGCAAGAATGGGTGCGCGCTCGCTCATCTATTTGGCAGCCAAAAACTGGAATGCACTTCTTCTCTTTCTCCGGGTTAAACCATCGGAGATTCTTTTCTGGAAAAAATTGAAAACCTGGCTTTTCCAGCTCTAAGATTCCATGTCCATTTCTCCTCCTCCAAAGAGGTATTCCTAGCGCGGGGACACACCAGTTGGTGTAACCAGGCGCTTTATAAGTGATATATATATATATATATATATATATATATATATATATATATATTTATATTATAAGTGATATATATATATATATTAATAAGCATGATGAGTGTAGCATGGACAACATCTTGGTAATCTCAAGGATAATACATGCACACTGTATGCCAACCAAGTGCGTTCGGAGTATGTGCACAGTTTTAGAGTAGCTGTGATGGAGACATATAGTTTGTACTGCATACACACTGGCCCTACTTGTTGTGAAATAATCACAGGGATCACTTGGAGACATATATAAGGATATACACGGATAGGTGTAATGATGTTGTGCGTGATTAATTATTGCTCTCTCCCATACCCACAGAAAAATACAAACATAAAGACCAAATGGGATGGTATGTATCGAATGTATGAGTATGGTGAATGGAAATTTCACAATTAAATGCACACAAAAAGGATCTTTGTGAGGTGCTGACAATTGCCAACTAGCCAGGTGAGGCATTAGTGTGATGGCTGAAGCATATTGCCCCAGAGATAGAGAGGATACTACTTTACTTGGTGCATCCCCACCTGTTTTTAACTCCATCAAGGTGCACTTTGAAAATAAAATTAACCCTCAGGAAACCCTAGACAATTTTAAATCATGGATCCCACCCAATAACGAAAGAGCTCCCTCGGCTACCAAGATTGAGCCAGTCCAGATACACTAGGTATATGGACGAGGACTCTGGAATGAAGCATCCCACTTGAAAGAGCATCGAGTAAGAGTCCTTTTGATACTATAGTGTAATCCCTTTGGGTTTGTATTGAGAGGTAGGCTAAGCACAGTAGGGGTTCCCTCCTGTTGTTTTTGTATGTTTAGATGTTTGGGAAGGTGGGTGAACCCTGTCCCACTTCTCACTCCCTCCTTCTTGGAATATAATGTTTCAATCACATACATGAGCATTGTATTATACTACAGATAAAAACAAGAACAGAACGTTTTTGACACACATAAACACACAGAATCATTTTTGTGAGAAATTCCATATAGTGCAGGAAGTTATCTTGCACAGTCGTATAGGCACATTAGGCTTATCAGATATATAAGACAGCTATTCTTTCATAAATAATGTTCCCAATCTATTCAAAGTCCTTAATAATGACCATACATGAGACTCGGCTATTGGTAAAAAATCCAACAGATCAGGACTTGAATCCACTAGTACTTATTAATTTGAAAACATATTTTACATTTTCAAACATCTTTGATCTGCACCAGGCATGCTGCCTTTACTGATAAGTATTCTGTTATCACTGCATATGATAATATCCATTACTCACTGGAAGCTCAGATAATTAAGCACATGAGGCAAATACACCTTATGAAAATATGTCTGCCATCCCATGGAGGCATTTTGGGGTATTGTCTGAATGTCATGGACACTTCAATGACTATCATGTAAAAGAACTCCTTAGATTGACTGGTGGCCTTCGTGGTGTTAAAGGTGACACAAATAGTGGGGGATTGGTCTCACTAGATTTAGGGACCGATTCCGATTCCGGCCGGAAATCTCTCCGACTGAGCCGGACCCGGAGAGAATTCCGACCGAATCGGACCCTAGCAGTCCGACCGGACGAGTACGATGCATTCGCATGCTATCGGACTCGATTCGGTCGGACTCCCATTGAAGTCAATGGGAGCCGGTCGTACAACGCGTACGCGGGCTCCCATTGACTCAATGGGTGCGAGGCGAACAAGGGCGCCCCCTACAGCGGGTACGCATCCATGCACATCGCGGTGTACATGCACAGGTAGGGGGGACCCATGGTTCCCCCCTGTGTGCGACTCGTGCGCCTACGCGTACAGGGGGGTCCGACGCCGACCTTCAAAGTCCGGCTCCGACAGCTCTTTCGAGCCGGACGGCGCGAGTCGGTCGGACTGCTCGCGGCACGCATCGTACTTACCCGGCCGGGAAACGTCTCCATAGCGCGGTGCGAGTCGTGTCCGTGCGAGTCGGTCGGAGCGTGTTGAAGCCGCGTACGAGTCGGTCGGCGATTTCGCGGGAGCTTGCATCGTACTCGCTTGGCCGGACCCGCGTACGATTCGGTCGGGAAACAGGGCTCCGAATCGGATCCGGTAAATCCGAATCCGATTCGGAGCACTACCGGCCGAGATCGGAATCGGCCCCTATGTATCCATTTTACTATTATTTCTATTTTTCATCCATGTTTTTAAGAAGTCCCTTTCCCGCCATCATCTAAATGATCCAGAGAAGTTGATTCTATGTCAGGTCCGGAGTCTCAAATTATGCAATAACTTTCTCCATTTTATTACTCAGCAGCCAAAAACCTACATTATATCAAAAACAATAAAGACTGCAAATCCCATGGGTCTTTGTTTTCATAGTTCCAACAGTCCAACCAAAGAGTTCATCATATAAAACATCCACCAAGGAACAGCGCTTCCTTTTTCTTCACTGCTCAGCAGCCAGATAAGTGCTTTTTCTTGGTGATGTTATTCCCATTTTGTATAAGTGCCTAAGGTGCTCTTGGCTTTCTGTTGCTGTCTGAGTGCATTGTAATAGTGTATTGTGTAGCGGGAGCTGTACAAGCGGCTCCTCGCATTGTGGTTGCTCTCAGGCACCGCTAGAGGGAGTGGGGTGCTTTCTGATCCCTAGCTGGCCATCCAGGGGGCGCATCATGCGCAGGTGGAGTGTCCGCATTATTGACACATTCCTAGCATAGTTCTCTCCATGCAGCTCTTCGGCTCTGTTTCCCCTGGAAGGGAATCTGGGCCATTTTAAAAGCGAACGCGAGGAGAGTAACTGTTCAGTGCACTCAGTAACTAAGAGTGTGGTGCCTTTCATTCGTGTGTTTCCTCGGTTTTTAGGTCTCGCCTACGCAGCACGCATGCGCTGCTTAGGAAAAGACCTTTAGAAATCGATTAAGTTTTGCAGGCAAACGTGCACGCATTGCATTGCTTTCAATGGCAACGCGTGCACGTTTGGCGATTCCCTTGCGGGAGCGAGCTTTCAAACCATCTGTTTGAAATTAACAGATGGTTCCTGCTCGCTCCCGCAAGGGAAACAGGCACAGGCCCCCTCCTCGCTCCCCTCCCCCCGCTTAACAAATGCCATGCCCAGCTTTCACTTTCACAATGTCAGCCGCGTATTTCTTTTGTTCTGCACAGCTTGCCATACTCCGCTTGTTGACACTTCCTCTTGTCATTTTGCAGCCTTTATTGATGGTATCGGGCCCACCAACAAAGACAAGTTACTCTGGTTTGCGGCGTTTTGTAGGATAGAGAAGTGTCTGCGGAGCATTGGGTTCTCCGACGCAGAACGGCACTCAGGAGAAGACAGCGAGAGTCAAAAGGTGTTAGAAGTGGAGCGAGCACCAATACCATGCAGGAGAGAGCAACCACTCCAGGGGAGAGAGGCCCCAGCCTCTGACAAGTAGAGGCACGGGGTCTCCTTTTTATCATGATTGAGAGACTTACCCCAGACAGGCCTGTTATGGTGAGCGTGCAGAACGGAGGCTCATCTTCCCGGAACCCTGTTTGCGTTCTTGGCTTCTCTCTTACATGTCCTCACGTCTCCATGGTGTGTAAGTCGAAAGTAGCAAGCACCCAGTGTTGACTTTGATCACAGCTGCTCAGACAGCGTTGAGTACCTGACTCTGAACTTCGGCCCATTTGAGACTGTGCATCACTGGAGGAGACTGCCACCCTGTGATGAATTTGTGGTTGCAAGGTAAGTCTTCTTACTCGAAAAAATAACACAGATAAACATTGCTTAATTTGTAGCGGTAGTTTCAGGTTGTGGATACTTATTTCTGGGACCTATCCTATATTTCACTTTCTCAATTATTCATTCATTTCTTAGAGGAGCTTTCTGTTATGTATTTTTGTAATCTACTTAGTCTCACGTTTCTAAAGCTAATTTAAACGATGTAGTAACTGTCAATACCCGACCACCTTGTCCATAGTCCCTTGTGGGTATCGTTAGCATCTTTGTTTCGGTTCAGACCACTACATTGAATCCGATCCTTATTTATTAATGCCCAGAGTCTAGAGAAGGTTCACTTATTTGCAGTTACGTCATGCATGTATTTGTCCATCCATTCTCATCAGCAACCAAAAAATGTACCCTTCGTTTGGCTCTCGTCAGTCTCTTTCCCACTCTCACTTATCTGAATAATTTGCCATTTGATGGTACTATTGGCCACTGTTTCACGTGGCGGTGTTAAAGTGTTAAGATGCCCAGAATCCAGCATGTGCCAGCCCATACCACCACACTTGGATGTGTCACTTCCTTGCCTTATTTGGTATTTTCTGTTGACAGGCGAGGATGGAAATCTGCTTTGTGGTCTTTGATAGCATGTTAACCCGTTGCACCCCACCTTGCGTCTTCCTTTGGTTAGCTGTTTCTCTCTTATAGAAAAACTATTTTCAATTTGAAGATGATTCAATTTCTGATAACGTGTAAGGTGCACCTTAACTGATGCCTTTCATGTAATTCTTTCGCTTTTGTGGCCCTACCCGGCTAGAATAATTTGCCTGATAGCGACATACATTAGTGCAAGTGTCCCTAATTGTCTTTGGTTTTATGACTTACGTGTATGAATGACCTTTTACCACCCACAGTTTTGGCATTTAGGGGACAGCCCTTTGAACTTGGAGATGTTGCTCCAAGAACAAAATCACACAGACAAAAAATAAATAAACCTGATAAGTGGAGTAATGCTCGGAGCATTAGCTATTAAAAAGATTAGTGAAATTAAGACAGTACATACAATTCTATTTAGTGTTTTTAATTAAAAAAAAGGGATTTCAAAAGTAATTTATTAACAAAGCTCTGCAGTCGCGTGGCAAATTGGGGCACATATGACAGGCCTATAAATTCATTAACCATAAAACTATTAACCATATTAGGTAAAAATAAATGCATATGTCCCAAGACCAGAAAATGGCATAACTGAGTAAGTACAGTAAATGTTCTATGTGTGATATAAAAACAAAATCACTACACTTCCACTGTGAAATTTCAAAGTAAAATAAGAAAGATATTGAACCCAAACGAAACATTATTGTCCCTGCTAGAAAGATACAAAATGAGTTCTCCTCTGCCCAGAGGAGAAATAAAAATATAATTTGCATGTTGTAATATAATTGTTTATGTAATTTTTACTTCCACAATTATTTCGATTACTTTTGAGTTTCATACAGGGTGAGCTTTCTTCCTTATTATAGTAGGGCTGAATGACCCTAGCTACCTATCTCCTTTTATAAAAATCGATCCTGAACTATTAATATATAGGATTCTCTGTCTCGAAATGCAACAAAGCTATGTCGCATAAATGTTAGGTTTACCACTTTCTTGGCATTCTGTGAATTTTGCCTAAACAACTGTCAAGTTTCTTAAGAACAAGGACGTGGAACACTTGCACGTTTAACTTACTTCCTATATACAAGAAACTTTCCAGGTAGAAGAGGCGGTTTGTGCAATTCTACTGCCACCCTGGGTTTCTCATCATTAGTGTTTCTTTTATTGGGTATGCCTGTATAGACCACAAATCATCTATTCTTACAGCTACCACTGCTGTCCCTACCTGTTCTGGCTTCAGTGGTACACCACCTTACAGAATATTGTCACACATGGCTGTGCTTTCCCTCCTTGAGAAATTATATTAGTGTTTTTGTGAGTCTGTGGCATTCTGGTTAGTTTTTATTGTGTATTTCTTTTTAAAAAAAGTATGAGTGACTAAACTCATCTTTGTATTTATTTAATATGTCTCTACGGATGCTGAAGAAAACTTATGGTTGGCACCTTACCAAGGAAGAGCAACATGTTTCACTGCTTATGTTATTTTGTCAATGTCAGCGGTTCTAAAATTGTTTGGCCTAGACACTTACAGAACTGCATGTGTGTGATGGTATCTATCCATTGGCTTGCATTTGTGTGGCATGTCAACTCAGGATTCTCCACAACACTTTTTTTCGGGAGAGGTGTTTGTGTAGATTATGCTGTTTGCTCTTCCCCTCTCACTTTATGCTGTGGTCTGTTTCTACTAGCTCTCTCATATGGTATTTGTTTCTAGAGTTATGCATTCACCCTCTATTATTGTTGCCATCCTTTGAGGTAATCAGTCACCATTAGGGCCAGCTGCCAAGAGCTGTTCTCCATTTTTATGTTCTGTGGGCTGGAGAGGCACTGACCAAAATGTTTTAGTTGCAGTGATCCCTTCACCGAGAAGCTGAGAGTGGCATATTTTCAGTCCACAGTGCGTAAACATGGGGAACAACCCACTAGCACTGGCCTCCTTGCTTACTGAGTCGCTAATACGATGCCTGGTTAATATGGGTCTAAATCCTACATGATTTTCAATGTAGTTGGTTCCTTTCAAATTTTCAAATGCTCTGCAAGATCTTACTAGCTGGTGCCCTGGGTATAACTGTTCCTATTTCTGAATATAAGTTGACTCTCCAAGTCAGAGAATCAGTTCACCTTTTGACTTTGAAGTACTATGCACTACCACAGAAAAAAATGACACAATCAGAAGTACAATTTTGCTACAGACCTTTAAGAGTCCTGAAACGGATCCTTGGATAGGGCGAGAAAAGGGCCGTGTTGCTTGAGGCTCTGGAAGATAGAAAAGATTGTGCACTTCGAACCTGACCTGCCAAACCCCAGCCACTGTGATGGATTGGCTACATTGAAGGTTGCTGCAGGGACTTGCCGACTGAAGAAATAGGAGTTTGACCAAAATCGTAGTGCTGTTGCCGCTACCCAGTCTAATTCACTGTAACCAGATGGAGATTCATTGCCTGCCTTGCTCTCATCAGTCCCCCCATGAGGTGTGCCAAGTAAACGAGGGAAGAGCTCAAGAGCTCATGGGTGAATTGCAACCTTTTCTTGCTTTTCTTCTCTTGTGACTGATATCTCATTTGTCTTGGAGGCCAGAGGTATTCACGGCCTTTCCACACTTTCCCCTCTCACCGATCGTGCCTCCAATCTGACTGTAGGAAAACCGCCTTTCTGTGTGGTCACCCCGTATTGTTCACCTTTTGTTGTACCCTATGTTTTTGCTGGCTTTAAAACTCTGTGGATTTTAACCTTGTTAACAGCACCAATAGAAAGTGCCTGTGCTCCCTGTTTAAAGATGGTTGAATTGGCAATTTCATAGTTGGTATTTATAACTTACCTATAAGTCCCTAGTAGATGGTAAAAGATGGACCCAGGGACTGGAGGTTAAATGCTACTAGAAAGTTTAGAAAGTTACCTATTTCCAACCTGAAGTTCATGGAGATTAAATTTGCATTTGCTATCCCACTTTTGCCCATCATAATTAGCATTTAAATAGCTGTGGAAAAAAGTGTGAAAGGCTTCCCAGCTGAAAACAATAGGATGACCTGAATGAACACAGATGACCCCTTTGAACCTACCGGAATATGCAGGGTGGGGCATGTGAGCATCCTTGAATGTCAAATGCTGCTTGAAAGGTCTGCTAGGTTTACATATAACACTTTGGGGCGATCTTTGAAGGAAGGAGAACAGGGTGGCAAGACAATTCTGGAGTATCCACTGTCTGGTTGCTGATATACCCTGATTTGTCCTACCAGATGCCTGTTTCTTGATTTTTACATATAACTCTTGTGGCGCATGTTCAAAATGGCCCTTTCTGCAGGGTCATTCATAAGCCTTTTGCCTTCCTTCTCCACTTTTTCTGGCCTAATTCTTGTTGGCTTGAGAACTTGGGGCACTTTACCACTGCTAATCAATGCTAAAGTGCATGTGTTTGTTACTTAAAACATGATAACATTGGGTTATCCACAACTAGCATATTTGATTTACATATAAGTCCCTAGTAAAAGTGCACTACATGTACCCAAGGCCTGGAAATCAAATGCTACTGGTGGGCTTTCAGCACTGATTGTGCCATCCACTTAAGAAGCCCTTTAAACCTGTCTCAGTCCTGCCACTGCAGAGCCTGTGTATGCAGTTTTAAACTGCCATGTCGACCTGACAAGTTAATCTACTTGCCAGGCCTAAACCTGCCTTTGTATCACATATAGGTTACCAGTGTGGCTCAATGGTTAGAGCGGCAGACCCTGATGCAGAGATCTGGCCCGGGACCAGGGTTCAATTCCCGCCTCGGCGGGTCTTGGGCTCAATTTCCTCGGACCTGATAATTCTCGCCTCGGTGCCTATTCTAATCATGGGTCCCACTCTGCAACTCTGGGCAATAGCTTGCTTAATCTCCACAACGGCTCCAACAGTGCTGGGATGCCTGGCTTCACCTTGGGGGTGCCCAGGAGTGGACATTTCACAGGGAAAAGCCAGGAAGGGTTCCACAGCGGTATGCGTACAGCGCCAGGACACCCCTTTGGGGGTATAAGTGCGCTTTACAAGTACAAATTTCATTTCATATAAGTTAGGCCCTAGACAGCCCATGGCAGGGCGCAGTATATTTAAACAAGCACTGGCATAGCCAATAGGTCTCGCCTTAGGGACCTTATAAGTGTTTAGCCATGCAACGGTTGATGTTGTTGCACCAAGGATATTGTGCTGCATAACTAAATACTTATAAGGTCCCAAAAGCGAGACCTATTGGCTATGCCAATGCTTGTTCTTGTTGTTCCAGCTGAGTCATTTCAAAACTGCGGAGGTATTTTCTCCTCAAGTCCATGATAATTAGAGGGCGCGCACGTCAGTTTCAGCCTGCTTAATTAACAAGCAGTGGTACCCGAAAGATCCTGTTACTCTGTCAGAAATAAGCAGATTATTACCATTTCTCTAACATTCAATAAGGTTTAAGGACCTTTTGCTGGTACCTTATACTAGGGCTTAACCCTATCTATACTGCTTTATCTTAGGTGCCTTCTGGAACCTGATCATCCATGGCAGGTTCCAATGTAGAATACTAGGGGGCTGGGGATGAAGAGTAGTCTCTCCTGACATTCATATGGAGTTAGTAGACACCATTGATGGCACCCTGCAGAGAGTAACTTGTTGGCCTTACAACCCCTGAGGAAGCAAACAGTCCAGCTTACAGCCCGACATAATGTGATACCCATGCATTGGAAAGGGGTGGGACCTGCACCCACTCGTGACACTTAGGTTGCCCGGCAGGGTAAACAAACGGCAAAATCTTGCCCTGATGCCAGGGCTGTAACCCCTCATGTGGACGCATTTGAAAGGTTGCATACCGCTTTTCAGCGAGAGCACCTTGATGCTTTGCAGGAATAAGATTCCCAGGCTGGGATTACCCCGATGACGACGATGCCTACTCCCCTCAGTAGGTAGAAGATAATACCAGGGAAGACTCTGAGAACCCTGATTAGGACTCTGGTGATGAACCAGGTCCCAGTAGACCCTGGCGACTGGAAGGCGGCGCCAAAAGGCCCAGGCTGGACGATCAAGGTACATTTACTCCGCAAGATGCGGCAGACTCCCAGGACCTACTGGATTCTGATGCTATCTATCATCCCGCTCTGCGGACTGGTTTCCCGACAGTAATTTGGCAGAGTATGTGGTTTTCCATATTCATAAACCGATGGACAAAGAGGTCAAGGGTAGGCTGAGGATGGAGTGCCCAAGACCTTCCCTAGTTGGGCAAGATGGTCTGGACACCAGAGATTGATGGCAAAATGGAGACCTTTGTCACTGAGTTTGTCAAGGACCCAAAAAAAGGTCTGGACCTGGCCTGGAGATCCTGCCAGGACAAGGTCCGGATGTCCTGGGGCCACTCACTACAATATTCAACGAGGCAGCTTGTGAATCAGGCGAGCTGATAAACCCCCTCGTTCTCTCCGACTGGGCCCAGAGGGTTTTGTGCTCCCTGGTGAACGCAAATTGTGCATTATCTACAGAGTGACGTCACTCTTTATTGATTAAAATCAACCACAGGCTGGGAAAACTGGCCACCACGGAAGCAGGGCCAGTGGCAGATGAGGGTCTCTTCGGAGACCCTTTAATTAAGGAGCTCATGCAATTCATGACAACTTTTTCCTCCCTGGCTAAGGCCCATCAGTCAATCCAGATGGTGTTCAACCAGAAGGTTTTTGGTGGGTCCAGAAGGTTTAGGGGGCATTCTTCTGGCTGTGTGTATAATACCAACTCCCACAAGTGTCAAACCAGACGATCCCTGCAGTGGCAGGACCAAAAGAAGTATGGAGGCTTCTACCCCAACTGGGGCAACAGTCAAGGCTGCAGAGGTGCTTACAGAGGAGCCAACAATGCCCCTGGGGGCCCTAACAGTACGCAATACCCCTTTTTCCCTACCAGAAGGGGAGGCATATTCCGATGGTCCCATTGGATGTGGGCAGTGCTCACGGGGATGCATGGGTACTGCAAACAGTGGTGGGTTTCCACATGGAGTTCTATGGTACTCCCTGGCAGGGTCAGGATCCTTGACCCCTAGTCTTTTCACAAGAAGGCATGCAGGTACTCGACTGAGCGGTCCAAGATTTTTACACATAGGGCAATCGTACCCTCAACCCATCACACCAGGTGGTTTCTTAGCTACATATTCCTGGTGCAAAAGAAAGAGAAAAGTTTCCAGCTGGTCATCAATTTGGGCGAATTCAACAAGTGAGTGGTATACTATCATTTAAAAATGGAGGAGATTCACCTCCTTCGGGATATCCTCCTCCCAAACGACTGGCTCATCAGGTTGGACTTGAAGGACGCGTACTTCACTGTCCCTACCTTTCCGCCAAACTGCCGCTTCCTGCAGTTTGTGTAGAGGGAACAGGTTTTCGCGTTCACATGCCTTCCTTTCGGTCTCTCCTCCGCACCATGGTGCTTCACCAAGGTGTTACTTGCAGCCATAGCATGGCTCAGAGCGAGAGGAGTCCAGACTCATTGTTTATTTGGATGACATCCTGTTAATGCACCAGGATCGAATCAAACTGGAGGCGCAGTTACAATTGACAATATCTCATCTGCAGAGCCTAGGGTTTATCATAAATTGTCAGAAGTCAGAGTTTACTCCTACACAGAAATTGCTCATTCTGGGCTTTGAGATACAAACGGTGGCTCAGGTCCTCAAACTACCACACAAGAAAATGATGACCTTCCGCATGAATTATGCTAAACTTTACAAAAGGAATGTGTTTCACTCCAGCATAGAGCCAGAATTTTCTAACTTTTCTCCTCATCTATTCAGGCAATTTTTCTGGGACCGCTGCACTATGGAGCACTTCAGCAGTTGAAAGCACCGCATCACAGGAGGGGCATGTCGTATGGCCAGAAGATCGGCCTTTTGGTGGAAACATGGATGGAGATGCGCTGGTGGCTCAATCACATGCAAGCCTGGAACGGCAGGGCCATATTCGGTTCGAACCCAGATTTCATCATAGAATCCGATGCAAGCCACCATGGCTGGGGTGCCCGGTGCACAGAGGTTACCACCTGAGGACTGTGGTCGAGCGAGGAAGGGGCTCTTCACATCAGTTGTGTAGAGCTTCTCACAGGGTCATTTGCAATTTGTCGCCTGGTGGCCAACAGGGTTTCTTGTTCCATCCTCTTGAAGATTGACAATGTGTCTGCTTTTCGATTCTTAAATCAACTAGGGGGCACTCGATCCAAGGTGCTGGCAGATCTGGCCAGGGATTTTTGGAGCCACTCTCAGACACACAAGATCTCGGTTACAGTGGAGTATCTTCCGGGTCATCTGAATCAGACTGCGGACGTCCTCCTTTAGAGCACATTCAGCTTGGGGGGCAATGGCCTCAAAAGCCTTTTCTTTGGGAGGATGATTGGAAGATCCTCAGGTGGTGTATTGGTCTCCAGACTCTGCGTTTAAGACCTACTTTAAACCAATCCCTGGAATGTCCTCACTGGTGGTCAGCCAGTTTTAAATTTGCATAATCTGAGCCTCCGGTCCTGACATAGAATATAAAATTTCCTAGCATTCATGAAGGAAAGTTTCAATTTTATTAAGGACACATTACTCATGATTAATTCAGCATTATATCCAAAACAGGTCAAGGGACGCGCAAATACTTTGCTGCCATCCGGGGAGCCTGCATTCAAGGGCGAAGCGCTGCCAGCTCGCCCCAACGCACCACAACCAGCTGCGGGACTGCTCCAGTGAGGAGGGAGCTGCCGCGGGTGACACCACCATCGCCAGCATCGTTGGGGACTGCAAGTCCCATAACCCCCTGCGGCCAATGTACGCCTCTTAAGGCGTCCAGCACTCCCGCTGCGCTGGACGCGCAAACACTTTGCTGCCATCCGGGGAGCCTGCATTCAAGGGCAAAACGCTGCCAGCTCGCCCCAACGCACTACAACCAACTGCGGGACTGCTCCAGTGAGGAGGGAGCTGCCGCGGGTGACACCGTCATCACCAGCATCGTTGGGGACAGCAAGTCCCATAACCCCCTGCGGCCAATCCACGCCTCTTAAGGCATCCAGCACTCCCGCTGCGCGGGCGCGCAAACACTTTGCTGCCATCCGGGGAGCCTGCATTCAAGGGCGAAGCACTGCCAGCTCGCCCCAACGCACCACAACCAGCTGCGGGACTGCTCTAGTGAGGAGGGAGCTGCCGCAGGTGACACCGCCATCGCCAGCATCGTTGGGGACTGCAAGTCTCATAACCCCCTGCGGCCAATCCACGCCTCTTAAGGCGTCCAGCACTCCCGCTGCGCGGGACGCGCGTGGGCTGCGCCCGGGCAAAGCCCGGGCCAAGGGCTGGCCCGTCCTTGCCCGTCATTGCCAGGAAGAGGCAGGGCTGGGCCACCCCTCTTCCTTTTGGCCCACGAGTTGCATTGAACACTTTCCGTGGAAATCTGCCAGAACCTCAATTAAGTGAGTCTTCTATTGTGAGGTCAAACAAACTTGAGGGGTGCGGGGTATTACACGGAGTGTCCAGAGAACTAACTGAACAATACTGTACTTTTTGAACCGTCTGTAGTTAGGTGCTCACTAACCGTGTATTTCCCTTTATCGGTAGCCCAGACTTAGTGAACGCTGGTATACCGTTTTATCGCACTATCATCGTGTTGTATTTATCTTGAACAGTCTGTAAAAATGAGCTTGTCGACTGTTAGGGAAGACATGGCCAAGAGGAAGCAGCCCATGAAAGGGTCCAGTGGGGGGGCAGCGGTGACAACCCTTGACTCATTTCTGACCAGGGCTGCTAATGTTTTGTCCAATGAAATTGCTTTAACCGAGCGGAGACTCTCGTTGGAACTGAATAGTTTGCCCCCGAGCCCGGTATCATTGGATACCCCACCCCAAACAGCGCAAAGCGAGCCTGTGTCATCACCATTGGTTGTCACCCATTTAATGGATGAGGCTGATGGCAACCATGACGAGGGCCCCTCCTTATTTGAGCCACCAGTAAAAAAGAAAAGAGGTGGAGGCAGGAAAACGGCTCAGCAGCCTAAAAAACAAGCAGTACCACCTATTGTAGATCAAACTAATGTGGGATTGGGACAAATTGTAAGCAGCCTCTCTTCGAAAGTAGAAGAAATTGTAAAATCACACCTAAGCCCTATTATTACTAGGCTGGATAAACTAGAACTGCTACTACTTTAGGTAAACGAACGTCTCACTGTCAGCACCTCGGATATCATGGGGTCAGAACCGACGGGACAGATTCGTCCCTTAGCGGCTGAGGAGAATGATAGCAATAGTCACTCACACAATAGGGGGTCGTTAATTAGTAAAAGTATCCCAAGGGCACACAGGGAGTCCCAGCAGTTACCAAGAGATAGTATACACATCTTAGGTAGGATAGGCCCACAAGGAATGACCAGTCTTCCCAAAAATGGTAGGGCCCAAGGAACTGCCCCAGAAACAGCCCTGCGCGAATCACTAGGGGCTGTGCCTAAGGAAACCCGATTGATTCATGGGAATGAGCCCACTGGCCCGAAATCCCTTAAGCCAAATAGTCTGGTGAGACCGAGAACTGAAGTTTTACACCTGCCTCCTGAGTCAGCCCCACTTGTGACCGTCCTAGTAGGAGTTCCTCCCTTACAGGAGAACTCCAAAGAGACAACAATGGATTTAATACACAAGGTAATACATTGGCTGGATAAATCACAAACACATGGTGGATCTTTTGCCCCCATATTATCATGGCCAAAAGAGTTGGTTGGGTGGGGAAAGCCACAAGGAAAGATAGGAGTGGGGATTGTATTGTGGTTAATGTAACCCATCCTGCACATGTAAGAGCCATGATACAAGGCCAGATGAGAGTAGAGTCGTCCACGGGAATACAGGCTCTTCCACTTTCTTTTTTCTATCCAGAAGGACCACTACACCCTTGGTTTGAGGGAAACAGATATACTCGGCCCCAAGGGAGGTTATCGCAAACACAAGAAGTGGGCACTACTAGGAATTTAATAATTCCTCTCACTAATAGATTTGCACCATTAAGGGATCTGGATAGTTGGTTTTAAAATTGTTTTACCTGCACTTAATATTTGCATTAACCTGATTTTAAAGGAAAAGAAACTCGCTCTTTAATTGAGGCTAGAATTTGTGGGGGGAAATATTGACGGTGATTACTGCACGGGGATAGGCGCTTACTCACTTCCGCCTTCCCCACCGGGTCAGCAGTCTAGTTGCTGGTCCCGGCGCAGTCTCAGCCGGATAAAGGCGCGTGATGACGCGACCGCGAGGCAAACCCGTCTGCGCCTGTCCGCGCCCGAACGGGACCAGGGGCCAGAACCCCTGCCCTTTCAGCGCGTTTGTCTTACGCTAGTGCTCAGCTAAAACAGATTAATAGGGCCTCAGGCACATCCTGCGCCCACGCTTTCCAGCCGGAACAGCTGCCCGCATCATGCCCAGATTGTAGGTGTCTTCTCAATACTAGCCTCCCAGTAGCCCCTCCTGCAAAGGCCCAGTATAAAATCCTCCAACTAAACTGCAGATCCCTGCCTAAACATACAGCGGAGATCTGGATGCTCCTTAAAGACTCCGACCCGGATGTGCTGTTTCTGACAGAAACCTGGCTCAACACCGGCTCTGAACCAGATATTGTGCAAACACTTCCACCAGGCTTCCTGATGCAGAGGGTGGACAGACCATCTGGCAAAGGTGGGGGGATCGCTATTATTCATAAGGAACGATACACCTGTCGCCTGCTTGGGAACCCCCTTCTAGACTGTGAGAATACTCACTTTACTCTAGAACTTACACCCCTGGTCTCCCTCACAGTAATTCTTATCTACCGCCCTCCGGGGGCGATAGGAGCTTTCAACAAATCACTGTTAGAGGCAGCGGTCAATCTGGCAAGCTCAGCGGCCAATTTGACTCTGCTTGGAGACTTTAATCTTCATTTTGATGATCCACAAGTCACAAATGCATCTGAACTGGCCCATGATCTCGCGTCATTCCAGCTGCCCCAAAAATCCTCCTCCCCACCCACGTCAAAGGCCACCTCCTGGACCCGGTGTTCTCCAACTTAGATGATCTCAAAGGGAAGAGCCCTTACCCCTCCCATGGACAGATCACTTCTTAGTTTCCCTCGCCTGGTCACCGAAGGTCTCCGAACCTTTAATACAACCTACATGGACCCGAGGTCGTCTTTGGTCCAAACTCCCTTTGGAGAAATGGACTCAAGAACTGGAACGTACCTGCCCCATATCTGATCCATGCCCAGTTAAAGCCAATGACGACTTTGCTAGCTGGATTTCGGATACTCTGGATGTGGTCCTCCCAAAGACAAGGATAAAAAAGACCAATGCTCCCCATAACTCCCCTTGGTTCTCAGCTGAGCTGCGCATTTTAAAACAGCACTGTAAGGTCAAGGAAAGACTCTGGAGGAAAGACTTCTTGCCCAGTAAGAAGCTGGAGTATAAGGCGGCCATCAGCGCCTACAAAGCAGAGATAAAAAAAGCCCAGGCAACCTTTTACGAATCTAAGATCTTGTCAGCCTCTAACTCACCCAGAGAAACCTTCAACGTCATTAAAAAACTACTCAAAGTCCCGGACCCGCGTATAGCACCAGACATCTCCGGGCTACGCTGCAATAAATTGGCAGAATATTTCTCCACTAAGGTCCAGAATATCCTTAAATTACTGCTGCACACGGCAGACACAGGTGACACCACTGATAAGCACCTGATCCCGGACCCACACCCCTCGGAACCTACACTAGAGGCTTTCCCCCCCTCTCGCCCGAAGCTTGCTGTACCCTGCTATCCATGGTGAGAAGTGGATCACCTAAGGACCCCGCACCAATCAACATACTGAAACAGGTGGGATCTATAATTGCCCCCAACCTGACCGACCTAATTAATGCGTCTCTGTCCTCAGGAATAGTGCCCCCCGCCTGGAAAGCAGCTATGGTGAAAGCCTTGTTAAAAAAAACCTAATCTGGATACGGCAGACTTAGCCAACTACCGCCCTATATCCCTCTTGCCAGGCATAGGAAAGATGACAGAGAAATATGTAAACCAACACTTGTCAGGCTTTCTCGAAACGCATAACTTACTGCACTCTTCGCAAACAGGCTTCCACCCGCGCCCGAGCACCGAGACGGCCCTGTTAGCGGTGGTGGAGGAAAGCAGAAAAATCCTAGATTCAGGAGGATCTTCGGCCATTATACTCCTCGACCTGAGCACAGCATTTGATACGGTGAACCACAGGATCTTGGTTCACCGTCTCAGGAATCTAGTAGTAACTGGCTCGGCACTGAAGTGGTTGGGTTCTTTCCTGGAGGAAAGATCCTTTCAGGTATTCGAGGAGAATACGACAGCAAAACCCACCCCCCTACAGAACGGGGGGCCTCAGGGCTCTACGCTCAGTCTGACCCTTTTCAATGTATATATGGCGCCACTGGCATCCATTATTGCCCCATCCGGAATTCGTATGGTAACTTACGCCGAAGATACCCAACTGGTGGTAGCAAGTAACCAAATGGACCAAGAAACCAACTCCCTCCGTTCCTGTCTAGAAGACATTTCAAACTGGATGGATACATCCCAGCTTAAGCTCAACGGTGGGAAGACCGAGCTCATGATCTTAGGCAACCCCCTATGCTTCAAATCCAGCTCCATGTGGCCAGCGTGCATGGGCCCACCCCGACCCCCAAGCCAGAAATCAAGAGCCTGGGTATCTGGTTGGACCAGGACCTGAGCTTCAGAGCACAAGCGAGGAAGACGGTAGCCATCTGTTATGGCCTACTCAGAATGGCCGTAAAGTGCTACCTCTGCTCCCCTTCCAAGCAAAAAAAGTATTGGTGCAATCACTTATACTCTCCAGGCTAGACTACGGTAGCACGCTGTACCTGGGCTCCCCCACCACTGTAGTTTCTAAACTACAGTCTTTGCAGACTCAGCGCTGCCAGACTCTTAACCGGAACCAACAACCGACAATCGGCTAAACCGGCACTTGCTTCCCTTCATTGGCTCCCCATCCAGGAACGCATCAGATTTAAGACACTTTGCCTAGCACATAAATCTATGCAGGGGATCGGCCCTTCCATCAACTCAGCCATGATCCGCCCTTACAAAGCCAAGCGTAATCTCCGATCCGACGAACTCCACCTAGCCGAAGTGCCAAAGATTAGGAAGGCCAGGAGTGGTGGACGGCTCTTCTCCTATAACGCCTCTAAGCTTTGGAACTCGCTTCCACTCCAGGTCCGCCTAGTCCAAAACCACGGGTCCTTCCGCAAACAACTTAAGACCCTTCTGTTCCCTTAACCCGCACAGTCCCCCTGTCTCCTGCAGTATTCAGTCCTAGCGCTGGGATGCTCCCGGGTAGCCATGCGCTCTACAAATGTGTCTTTCATTTCATTTCATTTCATTTCATAGTGTGGATTGACAGCCAACCCCTTTTGATATAGTGGCTAGTATAAACCCTCCTTTAATAGCACAACCGATTAGTTCGTCTCAACTACCCTGTGACAAAGTGATAGATCCTTTGGTGTGCACCTTCATGACATGGAATATTGCAGGTCTGAAGGCGAAAAAAGACGATGAACAGTGGTTAGCGATAATATAGGCGGGTCATATTATTGCACTCCAAGAAACTTGGGATACGCCTGACTCCTTTGTAATGGATGGTTTTGCCCCATATTTTAAATCTGCATCTCCATCAGCTGTAGGAAGAGCAAAGGGTGGCCTGCTTACCCTAATCTCGCTCAAATTGTCATGCACCGTCAAGGGTTTGCCTAGCTCCTCTCCACATCTACTAGCAGTAGAATTAACCTTTCCAAGCAGTGTAACTCTGGTGATTGTAAATTTTTATAATTCATTTTGTAGGGATCATGATAGTGAACACTTAAATGATCTTGAAAGTTTTATAGAGGACCTTGCACAGGAGAGACACACTCCCTACGAAATAATTATAATGGGGGACTTTAATGTACACCGTTGCCAATTAAAATGTTTGTTAGATGGGGAGATTTATGAAGATTTACCGCCTATGGCCCATTTCGAACATTCCATCCAAGGCGCCCGGCTAGAAAGCTTATTAGCAATTAATAATTTATATTGTCTAGAGTCTGGGGAGGAAGCAGAGGTGATACCATCGTTTTTTGGGAGAGGGAGCAGTTCAACTATAGATTATGTTATAATATCAGCCCCTCTATACCAACATATGCGGGAAGTCAGGGTGGCCCAAACCGGTTTTAGTGATTATAATCCCATCATTTCTGAAATCAAAGGTCTAATGGTCTTTCGGGGTGCATAGTTAAAAACGTTCGTAAATGGGGATTTTCGGCCCACGGACCAGGATCGGAAAATAAGATGGGAGAAAATTGTCCCCGAGTTTTTTTTAGCAGAGTTATACACTGAGGGCAAACAGGATATTGAGCAATGTCTTAATGTGTGTAGCGAGCCCGCAGAAGTACTAGAGGCTTATGACAAATGAACAAAGCTAATTGGTAAAAAGTTAACAGGTAAAAAGATCTCGGCAGGTACAAAGGAGGCCAAGTGGTTTAATGCCGATTGCTCCGAAGCTCACAAAGCCCTTATGGTCGCATTAAAAAGTTTACCTAGAGATCCCGAGTTGATTAAAAGTCGAAGGAGAGCATATGGTGTGGCTTTAAAACTAAGGAAGGCTGCTTTAAAGGAACAGGCATGGGAGGAACTAACACAGGCGAGTACACAAGCCGATAGTGCAAAATTCTGGAAGGTAGTAAATAGCTCCTTTTTTTAAGATAATAACACGACAAGAACAGAGTGCATAATTCCAACCAACCGGTGGGTTAGTCATTTTGAACAGATATATGCAGAGGTTGCTACAGAACAAACAGGCTCCTTCTGGGTACCAAGTGCTGTACCACTCGCTTTGGGGTTTGAGGTAAAAGAGGTACAGAAAGCGATTGAGGGTATGTCTGCACGAAAAGCCCCCAGTCCCGATGGGATACCTGTGGACCTCTATAAATCAGACTCTGGTACATGGGCAAAAATTTTAACCGAGGTGTTCATTGCGGCCACAAGGGTAGGTCAACCCCACTCATGGTCAACGGCAGTGATTTTGCCAATTTATAAAAAAGGTGCCAGGGACGATCCTGCCTGTTATCGTCAGATTTCCCTGTTGGACTCTGCAGCAAAAATAATGGGCAAAGCAATTTTAGATCGTCTAAGCATTTGGCTGGAAGAAAAAGATGTGTTGTCCGAACTACAATTTGGTTTCCACAAGGGCAGGGGTACAGTGGAGCAATGTATGAACCTACTCATGATCACTAACAAATATACCTAGCCAAAAAGCGCGTATGTTTTGGCTTTTATGGATTTAACATCCACTTTTGATAGGGTAAACAGGTCTAAGCTATGGCAATTGCTGCTTGAAATAGGGATGGATAGGAATCTAGTATGCTTCTTGCACTGGTCCCATCTTAATCTGACTGCCTCTGTAAGGTATAACGAGAATGGCTCCCTAACTAAAGCCTGGAAGGTAAAAAGAGGAGTGAGGCAGGGGTGCATTCTTGCACCGGTTTTATTTACACTTTATATAAATAAGTTGGGGGCAGTGCTATCAAACTCATGTTTAGACATCCCAAGAGTAGGTTCTAAATCAATTCCAGCACTTTGATATGCAGATGATGCAGTTTTACTTGCCAGGACTCCGATTGCTTTGAAATCTTTAGTTAATACTTTTATTGATTTTATGGTAGCTCTTGACCTTGCGGTCAATTTTACCAAATCTCATATAATGTCACTTGGTAATCTAAAAAGAGGGAAAAATCCCTTCCATGTAAAGGAGGAGTGCTAACCAATGTACCAACATACCCATACTTGGGTGTGTTATTTGATGAAAATGGCACCTGGGTGGCACAGCGTGCTTTAAAGAAAAATATTTTGGCAAGAGCAGCAGGAGCTTCATTGAATTTTGCTAGAAGATTAGGGAGTAAACCCATACCACCACTGCTGAAGATCTATAATGAGAAATGTGTCGCTATGACAGTGTATGGTAGTGTGGTTTGGGGCTACAAGGAATGCAATGATCTTCAAGGAGTTGAAAACAAACATCTACGTAAACTCCTAGCTGCTCCTCCTAGCATTCCAGCTTTTATGGTTCATGAGGAATTAAGGCAGGGCTACATTACAGACAATATTGCTGTAGCACCCTTGATATGGTGGCTAAAAATTTGGTCTAGAGATAAGCCAAACCTAAACCAAATTATTTTAGAGGACTGCATGATTTTAGACAGAGTTGCAGACATTCCCTGGTTAAAATATGTCTCCCGGCAGCTTTCTGCTCTCGGGCAACCAGAGCTATTTAATCAACCAAGAAAGCTGCACCCTGAAGATGTGAAAGCTATAAAAACTCAATTTTTAACGAGAGACATCTGGATAGGGAAGTAAATGAACTTAAGAAACCCACATGCAGACATTTTATGATTATAAGTCCTGGAATTTTTAAATCAACCTTTTTGTTTTTTTGTTAATTTGCATCATCGTTTTCTTTTATCCAGATTTAGATTTAATTGTATCCACTGGTCCCTAACTGTACCTAAAAGTTTCTCAAAGTTAGGAACCCTGCAACCATGTGCATGCGATAATTTCTCTGACCAAGACCTGTTGCACTTTATGTTTTTTTGTGGTTTTTATACTGAGCTGCGAGCTAAACATATCCTACCACTTTTTAGAGTTTGCTACTTTGCACAAGTAAGACCAGCACTGATCTATTTACAAATGCTTTCTTCCCCACTCATTTGTTATGGGGTTGCAAGCTTCTTATCAGGGGCAATTCGTAAGAGAAAAAATCTGGTTTGATAACAGCGATGACTTGGGCCTATTTGAATATGTTTCTTTTTAATACGAATGAATTTAATCTGTGCTTTTAATTATATCTGCGGTGTAGTTTTAAACCCAAAATGTATGTGTTCTTTTATGTGAAATGTACTTTTATGGCCAGAATGTGGCCAAATAAAGTTTCTATTGAATTGAATTGAATTGAGGTCAATCATTTAATCTAATTGCAGTACAATAAACATATTAAACTAAATGTAATCATGTCTCTCATACTAATATAGTGATGGTGGTTCATAATGTAGACCAGTACTCATGCACAATTCATCAGTTATATCAAAACAAGTTCATCTTATCATCTAAGTTCAGGAAAAAGCATATTACACAATGGACCAAAGAAAAAACGAAGGGAAATCAGCTCTTGGAAGGTGTCCCAATCAATTTTGGTGGGCCTAGCTTTAAAAAAATGAAAATATATAGAAATGCAATTCATCCTAGCATGATACCATAATTCAGGTAGACTAACTTTATGCATTTGTATTACCTATTCGTTATATTTGGGGCTAACCGAAGATATCCAATTACTTGTAATTAATGTCTGGTATAACAACTTAGCTTTAAAAATAAAGACCCATATTTATCAAGGTTTTGCGTCACCCTCGCACCACGTAAGGGTGATGCAAATTTTAAATGAGACTTAGCAAGCCATGCAAGTTCTCCTTGTGTGGCCCTGTGTGGTTCGATAAATCTAGAGTAACGCAAGGCAGCACAAATGGCTGCCTTCTCTGTTGCAGGGAGGCGTGCCATAGGTGGAGTGTGGGTGTTACCACACATCGATCCATGTATTCAGATACATTCCCAGATTTGTCAATACTGGTTATACTGGTAATTGTAAGCCTCCCCACAAATGGTGCGGCTAGAAGAAATATAATTATTTCTCCTTTGTGTTTCCTTGCAGAATGCAGCACACTTAGCAAGAGGAAAATACCTCAGAGGATTGTTTCTGTGCAGGACGGTGCCCTTTACTGCACAAAAACAATCCTGCCTACAACGCAGGCCCCCGTGCACCAGGGTACAAGGATACCTGCATTGGTACTAGGCAGCAGTTTGTGCACCAGCACAGGCAGAGAGTAGGAATGCACCTTATAATGTTCAATATGGTGCATTCCTGCCCTATCCCATTAATGCAGTGCAGCAATGTGTCTTGCTGCGCTGCTTTGCATGACATTTTGATGAACATGGCCCAAAGTGTTTTTCATATTCATCTTTTAGAATAGAAAGAATAAGAAGCAGCTAACATGAGTGGATATGTCTTCTTTACCTTAAACTCTACCCCTTAACTTTGCAGGATCATTGCTAAATAGTCAGCCACTTCAAGAGAAACATCCATTATTACTGAGTCTCCCTCTTCCCAAGGAGTGGCTAGCAGGATGCAGAAAGCCACACTAAACAGGGAAGGTATTCCCTGATAAAGAATCTACTCCCTTCAGTAGTGATTTTTGAGCATCCTTCAAACCAAGAGACTTTGTAAGCATGTAACTCTCCACCCACCTCATAGCGGTTTGGTTATTCTCAAAGATTTGATTGGAAGTTGCCTGTATTCTGATAGATATTGTAACTCTATATGAGGAAAAATTTCCCAAAATGTGGTCCCTCTGCCTTTTCTGGTATTGCCAGGAATTTGACGTTGTTTTGGCGGGATCTACCCGCCACTTTTCAGCCCAGACGTGGAGCGTGGAGCTGTCTAGTGACTTCCTTAAGTTGGTGGACCACCCTAGTCAGGTTTTGTTGGACCTCACATGGTCTTTCAGGGTGGTCTCGGCCATGGTCACACCATCCGCAATCTTCCGCATGTTCGCCCATTTGTGTCTTCAGCGCCACCCAGGATACTTGCATGGCCTGAAGCAGATCTTTGAGAGTGAGGCCCTGGTAATCCCTGGCCACGCTCCCAGTGTTCATCAGGATATCCATACCCTCAGCCTCTCCAGCGCTTCTGAATGCACACTTCTTTAGGCGGTTCACCAGGGACCCCCCTCGTGCCCTAGTCTCTGTCACCATGGATCAGAGTCGATCTGCAAGCTTGTGGGAGCATTGAGGGAGCAGTTGAGGTACTGCTTCCTGAGTTTAAAGCTGTTTTGGATCACAGATGGGCAGCGGTGCTGGGAAAAGAAAGGGAACACTCCCCCCTCCTTACCGTGTCCACTCGTGGCCTTGGCTTTTGTCTCTGCAGCACCACCGCCACACAGTCCTCACTGGTGGTCATCTCTGGATGGGAGGAGAAAACACTGTCCAGGCAGTCTGCACCAAGTCTGGCATGTGAGGGACCGAGCATTTCCTCAGCAGGAATCCTGATCATCTGTGGGTGAGAAGGCCCGGTCGCCATATTGGGTGCACGCCCCCAAAAAGAATTGGGTCGATTACAGGAGATTGACTCTGTCCCCATGGCCGACTGTCTCACCAGCTGCCTTTACACTCCTTCCGGGTGCCCCCACAACTCATTTGTAGGCAGATGTCATGTTTGTTCGGCATCCTGGCCACGCCCACCCAATTTAAGGTAATTATTCATTTTTAATTAGCTTTTGTTGGTTGGTGTGTTCAGTATCATGTCCCTCCATAAACCCTCCTAATCATTCCCTGAACACTTTTTACTCCTCCCCAAGTCCCTCTTATTTTGTATTAAGCATTCCTCATTTCCTTTCATGCTGAAACATATACCTACGTGTATGGAGTTCTCTGCCAATTTGGCAAAGATCTATGCACAGAAATTATAAGAAACAAGGAGGCATGGATCTTCCCCTGCATATTAGTGAATAGCAATTTGAAGTACATCAGTAGTACTACTATACTACTCATGTACTACTAAAGGCAGTTTGGGAATAGTCTCCTTGATATTTTGAGTTCCCTGGAAATTTATCAAGAGGGCACGTTTAAAGGGTAAGGTTAAAACACTATTCATTATTTGTAGGCTGTGAGCAAGTTAGGCCCAGTGTATGGATTTCATATTTCAATGACATCCAATAATTTTGGAAAGGGGACAGTTAAATGGAAGCAGTCAGAAAAACATAGATTTGCTATTCTGTATAATTCCACATACATTTATATTTCATTTTCTGTCATTATGCTATGTTAAGACCAGTTCACGGATCCCAGATTTAATGGAGATCTGACAGAGCTGAAATTAAGGGAAGGTTTATAAAGTCGTGCATTCGCTAATAACTTTGGTATGACAGGACAGATGTGCATGAAGTTAAGATACCAGGATTGGGTTTGCAAACTGCATGTGCAGCTCATGGTTGGCTGCATGGAAAGTTGGTTGCATGCATCACACTACCTTTGAATACAACTGAAGACTGTGTGTAGCAGGGGATGGCCATCGGTAGCGGGTTGGACACAGGGCCTGCCCTAAGATGAAGCCTTGCAGTCAACCCCCTCTGTACTTAGCAATAGGCACTGAGCAGCAAGGGTTGGCTGCCTGTGAATGGGGTTGCTTTTAACAAAAGTGAATGTACGTCATCAAAATAAAATATAAAACACTAAAAGAAACACAGTTAAAGGGAAGTTATGATTATCATAAAACACAGATATGTTTAAAAATACCTGTGAAATTCACTATTAACTTAAAACAAATGCAGTTAAGATGTAGATATGGGTACAAAATGAAATGTCTAAAACCCCCGACTTTACCATGACTTACATACCAAATATAATGCTTAGGACTTCACAATATTCATAACACATAACAGGACTTCACACCACATTGTTAAAATCTAACACAGATACGAAGGGATCCTTATGTACTGGAGACATGCCATTTATAACGTCAATGGTAAAGGAATACGCAATGCTACTAGTTAGATCATTTAATGTTTTGGTCATTTTGTCATTTGTAAAATATGTCACAAGCACTGCACTTGTGAGGAAATGTGAGGAAAATATGATTTTGTAGCTAAATTTGGGGTTTGCAGGGGATTCTGGGACCAAAAACGCAGCTGCCCCCCCCCTTGTAAAACCAGGTTGTTTTGTGATAGATAGTTTTGATGTCTCAATAATATGTTTTGGGCCCTTCCCTGTTGCGGGCACGTGGCCCACCCACACAAGTGAGGTAGCATTTTTGTCAGGAGACCTGGGACAACGCTGGGTAGTAGTAAATTTGTGCCGGCTCCGTGAGCCCACAACTTTTACACACAGAAATGTGAGGAAAATGTGATATTTCTTTAGCTAAATTTGAGGTTTGCAGGGGATTCTGGGTAAGAAAACAATGGGGATGCATGCAAGCCTCATCTCCCTGGGCTCCCCCGGATATCTAGTTTTTAGAAATGTCTGTGTTTTGTAGGTTTCCTAAATGGGCACCGAGCTCTGGACAATAACATAGGTGATCCCCTTGCAAAACCATGTCATTGCCTCCACAATACATTTTGGGGCATTCCCTGCCGCAGGCACTTTGCGCACCTACAGAAGTGAGGTAGCATTTTTATCAGAAGACCTGGATGAACACTGGGTGGTAGGAAATTTGTGCCGGCCTAGTTATCCCACAACTTTCCCACTCAGAAATGGGAGATAAATGTGTTTTTTTTGGCTAAACTTTAGGTTTGCAGGGGATTCTGGGTAAGAAAACTATGGATGGATCCATGCAAGCCCTGCCTCCCTGGACTGCCCCAGGTGTCTAGATTTCAGAAATGTCTAGGTTTGGTAAATTTCCCCAGATGGCCCCTGAACCCGGGACCAAAAACACACGTGATTCCCTTGCAAAACCAAGTCGCTTTTGTGATCATTATTTTTGATGCCTCCACAATATGTTTTGGGCCCTTCTCTGTCACAGACACTTGGCCCACCCACACAAGTGAGGTAGCAGTTTTTATCAAGAGACCTGGAGGCATACTGGGGGGTAGGAAATTTGTGCCGGCCCAGTGATCCCACAACTTTCCCACACAGAAATGTGAGGAAAAGGTGATGTTTTTTAGCAGAATTTGAGGTTTGTAGGGGACTCTGGGTAAGAAAACTTTGGGGGATCTGCGCAATCTACACCTCCCTGGACTCCCCCAAGTGTCTAGTTTGCAGAAATGTCTGGGTTTGGTAGGATTTCCTAGATGGATGCCGAGCCCAGACTCAAAAATGAAGGTGACCCCCTTGCAAAACCAGGTCATTTTGTGATAATTTGATGTCTCCACAATACGTTTTGGGCCTTTGCCTGTTGCGGGCACTCGCCCCACCCACACAAGTGAGGTATAATTTTCATTGAGAGACCTGGGGGAATGCTGGATGGTAGGAAATGTGTGCTGGCCCGGTGACCACATAACTTTCCCACACAGAAATGTGAGGAAAATTTAATTTTATGAGCTAAATGTGGGGTTTGCAGGGGATTCTGGGTAAGAAAACGCTGGGGGATCTATGCAATCTACACCTCCCTGGACACCTCCAAGTGTCTAGTTTGCAGACATGTTTGGGTTTGGCTGGTTTCCCTAGATGTCCGCTGAGCCCATGACCAAAAATGTGATGCCCCCCTTACAAAACTAGGTCGTTTTGTGATAGATAAGTTTGATGTCTCTACAATATGGGCCCTTCCATGGCGCAGGCACTAGGCATACCCACACAAATGAAGTACCATTTTTATCAGAAGACTTGGAGGAATGCTGGGTGGAAGGAAGTTTGTGGCTGCCCTCAGATTCCAGAACTTTCCATCACAGAAATGCAAGGTATTCTGGGTGACAGAACGTGGTGAGAGCCACACAAGTCACCACATCCTGGTTTCCCCTAGGTGTCTTGTTTTTTAAAATGTTCAAGTATGGTAGGTTTCCCTAGATGCCGGCTAAGCTAGGGCCCAAAATCCACAAATAGGCGCATTGCAAAAAAAGGTTCAGTATTCAGTGGAAAAATGTGATGTGTCAACATTGCGTTTTGGGCCATTTCCTGTCACAGGCACTAGGCCTACCCACACAAGGGAGGTACCATTTTTATCAGAAGTCTTGGGGAAATGCTGGGTGGAAGGAATTTTGAGGCTCCCTTCATATTCCAGAACTTTCCATCACAGAAATGACAGGAAAATTTGTTTTTTAGTCAAAGTTTGAGGTTTGCATGGGATTCTAGAACAGAACCTGGTGAGGGCCACACAAGTCACCCCTTCCTTGATTCCCCTGGGTGTTTAGTTTTTACAAATGTAAAGGTTTTCTAGGTTTCCCTAGGTGCCGGATGAGCTAGGGCCCAAAATCCACAGCTGGGCACATTGCGAAAAAAGGGTCAGTTTCCACTGGAAAAATGTGATGTGTCCATGTTGCGTTTTGGGCCGTTTCCTGTTGCAGGCACAAGGCCTACCCACATAAGTGAGGTGCCATTTTTATCAGAAGACATGAGAGAATGCTGGGTGGTAGGAAATTTGTGGCTCCCCTCAGATTCCAGAACTTTTCATCACAAGAAAATGTGTTTTTTAGACAAAGTTTGAGGTTTGCAGAGAATTCTGGGTAACAAACCCTGGTGAGAGCCATACAAGTCACCATACCGGTTTCCCCTGGGTGTCTCGTTTTAAAAAATGTACAGGTTTTCCTGGTTTCCCTGGGTGCTGGCTGAGCTAGTGCCCAAAATCCACATCTAGGCACATTGCAAAAAAAGGTTCAGTTTTCAGTGGAAAAATGTGATGTGTCTACTTTGGATTTTGGGCCATCTCTTGTCACGGGCCCTAGGCTTACCCACACAAGTCAGATAATTTTTTTTATCAGAAGACTTGGAGGAATGCTGAGAGCAGGAAGTTTGTGGCTCCCCTCAGATTCCATAACTTTCCATGACAGAAATGTGAGGAAAATATGTTTTCTCACACAACATTTTAGGTTTGCAAGGGATT
Source organism: Calotriton arnoldi (assembly GCA_963921515.1). NCBI lineage: Eukaryota > Metazoa > Chordata > Amphibia > Caudata > Salamandridae > Calotriton > Calotriton arnoldi. The sequence goes on along the minus strand of CAWUFW010001750.1, from coordinate 1,859,817 downwards.
CTGGGTAGCAGAACCTGGTGAGAGTCACACAAGTCACCCCATCCTGGATTCCCCTAGGTGTCTTGTTTTAAAAAATGTCCAGGTTTGGTAGGTTTCCCTAGATGCCGGCTGAGCTAGGGCCCAAAATTCACCACTAGGCACATTGCAAAGAAAGGGTCAGTTTTCAGTGGAAAAATGTCATGTGTCTGCGTTGCGTTTTGGGCTGTTTCCTGTCGCGGCACTAGGCCTACCCACACAAGTAAGGTACCATTTTTATCAGGAGACTTAGTAAAATACAGAATGGTAGAACAAGTCTTACTACCAATTATCTTTCTCTGCATTTTTGCCTTCCAAATGTAACACAGTGTGTAAGAAAGAAGTCATTTTGAGAAATGCTTTCTAATTCACATGCTAGTATGCATACCCACAAATTCAGAGATGTGCAAATACCACTGCTTCTAAACTCCATATCTTGTGCCCATTTTGTAAATACATAGGTTTCCTTGATACCAAGTTTTTCATTCTTTATATTTTACCAAATGAATTGATGTATACCCGGTACACAATGAAAAACCATTTCAAGGTGCAGCTCAGTTTTTGGCTCTGGGTACCTCGGGTTCTTGTGAACCTACAAGGCCTATGTATCCCTGAAATTAGAAGGGTCCAGTGGTGAAATGGTATATTGCTTTAAAATCTCTGCCATAGTTAAAAGAAGTTAGAGATGAAAACGTAGACACAAATGTCTGGTTTTTTCAACTTTAAGTTCTACACCTTTTTTTTTTTAACAGGTACTTTTGAGAGGAAACCCTTGAAGGATATACATAAGTGACCCCTTGCTGAATTCAGAATTGTCTCTACATTTTCAGAAATGTATAGCTTTCTGGGATCCACTGTAGATTTTACACCCGTTTCTACCACTAGCTGGAAGGTTGAAAGCACACAAAAATAGGGAAAACGGGCTATCTCCCACAGTTAAATGCCAAAACAATGTTGAAAAGTTTGGTTTTCTGGTTCAAGTCTACCTGTTCCTGGAAGCTGAGAAGATGGTGATTTTAGCACCACAAACCGTTTGTTGATGCCATTTGGAGGGAAAAAAACAGACGCTCTCTTCTGCGGCACCTTTTCTTCATTTAAAAAAAAAAAATATTGCAGTTGTATTTTGACAAACCCTGGGTGTTAAAATCCGCTCCGCTCGCGGAGTTTGCGGATTTTTGGCAACTCCGCGTTCCGCGTAGAACGCGGAGTTACCGAAAACTCCGCGATCTGCGGCGGAGCGGAGTTTTTTCTTGTTTGCGCTTTCAAAATGCGTTTTTGCACGCGCGGTAGCGACTTACCGGGATCCCTGCATTCGCCGACGAGATTTCCTATCCGTTCACGTGCCCCACGAGATTTGGAAGCCGGCCGCACGGTCCCGCGAAAGTGTGCGATCGCGAACACGTCATTCGGACGCGCCATCTGAATTCCGGCGGAAGTTCAGTGAAGCTCGCGATGCCGAACACGCAAAATTTGCAATCTGGGGAAGAATATCTCTCGAGCAGCATAAAACCTTCTCGAAAATGATGATTTGGATGAAAAAAACTCCTCAGACTGACATTTGGCTGTCCATTTTTGTGCAAGGAGTCCTTTTTCTTTTTTTACTTTTTTTTTTTAAGAGGAAGGAAGTGCCCCAGAGTCTCCAACTTCCTGTTCCTGCCCAGCAGGCTCCTCCCAGTGCTTTGTCCATGTCCTGTTCACTTTTCATTTGGATTTGGAGCTGGAAGGATCACTCTTTGTGTCTGCTGCATCATATATCATTGGATTTGAGGACTTTTGGATTTGAGATTTTACAAGTAAGTTGGAGAATTGGTGTTGCTTGTTTGATTGGGGCATTACAAGTTGCAACTACATTTTTTTGTACTTTTCATCATCTTGTTAAAATTTATTGTGGGAAGCCAGTAGGCCCAGAGCTACTAATGGGTGCATGAAACAACTGTTTCTGTGGTGTCTGTTGAATTTAAACATCATTTAGGGCATGGATGGCATTGGATTGAATTGCAAAATGTGTTTTTTGGGGGTATTTCACTTTTTTGGTGTGTGTTAAATAAATGCCTTTGTTGGATGTGTGTGTGTGGTGTGGTTGTTGTGTAACTTGCAAACCTTATTTAGCCCTGGGGATTTTCGTTTTTGCATTTTTGCATTAAAGCTGTGTTGTTTAGCACGCCTCCTTTGCCTGGCCATTATAGGCCTGCTTGAGTTCATTGTTTTCCAGGACTCCTGCTTGTTGTGACTGTGAGTGACCATGTGGCTGGTGGCCATTTTGTGAGTGGTAGTTTAGTAGTGTGCTGCTTTTGCAATATAGGCCTGCATGTCTTTCCTTTGTTCCTCTTGGCCTAGGCTTCTCGTTGTGGTTGGCCTGGCCATGTGGCTGGCTGCCATTTTGTGGAGCCAGCCAGTGTGCTTTTGCCATAGGCCTGCATTGTCTGTCTTCCCTTTCTTGTTGTTGTGTGTGGCCTGGCCATGTGGCTGGTGGCCATTTTGTAGAGCCAGCCAGTGTGCTTTTGCCATAGGCCTGCAAGCTTGAGGCTTAGTTTGCCAATAGGCCTTTCAGCCAGTAGGCCCAGAGCTACTCATGGGTGCATGAAACAACTGTTTCTGTGGTGTCTGTTAAATTTAAACATCATTTAGGGCATGGATTGCATTGGATTGAATTGCAAAATGTATTTTTTGGGGGGTATTTCACTTTTTTGCTGTGTGTTAAATAAATGCCTTTGTTGGATGTGTGTGTGTGGTGTGGTTGTTGTGTAACTTGCAAACCTTGTTTAGCCCTGTGGACATTCGTTTTTCATTTTTGCATTAAAGCTGTGTTGTTTAGTATGCCTCCTTTGCCTGGCCATTATAGGCCTGCTTGAGTTCATTGTTTTCCAGGCCTCCTGCTTGTTGTGACTGTGAGTGACCATGTGGCTGGTGGCCATTTTGTGGTGGTAGTTTAGTAGTGTGTTGCTTTTGCCATATAGGCCTGCATGTCTTTCCTTTGCTCCTCTTGGCCTAGGCTTCTTGTTGTGGGTGGCCTGGCCATGTGGCTGGCGGCCATTTTGTAGAGCCAGCCAGTGTGCTTTTGCCATAGGCCTGCATTGTCTGTCTTCCCTTTCTTGTTGTTGTTGGTGGCCTGGCCATGTGGCTGGCGGCCATTTTGTGGAGCCAGCCAGTGTGCTTTTGCCAAAGGCCTGCAAGCTTGTGGCCTAGTCTGCCAATAGGCCTTTCAGCCAGGAGGCCCAGAGCTACTCATGGGTGCATGAAACAACTGTTTCTGTGGTGTCTGTGAATTTAAACATCATTTAGGGCATGGATGGCATTGGATTGAATTGCAAAATTTGTTTTTTGTGGTATTTCACTTTTTTGGTGTTTGTTAAATAACTGCCTTTGTTGGATGTGTGTGTGTGGTGTGGTTGTTGCGTAACTTGCAAACCTTGTTTAGCCCTGTGGATTTTCATTTTTGCATTAAAGCTGTGTTGTTTAGCATGCCTCCTTTGCCTGGCCACTACTATAGGCCTGCTTGAGTTCATTGTTTTCCAGGCCTCCTGCTTGTTGTGACTGTGAGTGACCATGTGGCTGGTGGCCATTTGTGGTGGTAGTTTAGTAGTGTGCTGCTTTTGCCATATAGGCCTGCATGTCTTTCCTTTATTCCTCCTGGCCTAGGCTTCTTGTTGTGGGTGGCCTGGCCATGTGGCTGGAGGCCATTTTGTGGAGCCAGCCAGTGTGCTTTTGCCACAGGCCTGCATTGTCTGTCTTCCCTTTCTTGTTGTTGTGGGTGGCCTGGCCATGTGGCTGTGGCCATTTTGTGGAGCCAGCCAGTGTGCGTTTGCCAAAGGCCTGCAAGCTTGCGGCCTAGTCTGCCAATAGGCCTTTCAGCCAGTAGGCCCAGAGCTACTCATGGATGTATGAAACAACTGTTTCTGTGGTGTCTGTTGAATTTAAACATCATTTATGGCATGGATGGCATTGGATTGAATTGCAAAATGTGTTTTTTGGGGGGTATTTCACTTTTTTGGTGTGTGTTAAATAAATGCCTTTGTTGGATGTGTGTGTGTGGTGTGGTTGTTGTGTAACTTGCAAACCTTATTTAGCCCTGTGGATTTTCGTTTTTGCATTTTTGCATTAAAGCTGTGTTGTTTAGCATGCCTCCTTTGCCTGGCCATTATAGGCCTGCTTTAGTTGATTGTTTTCCAGGCCTCCTGCTTGTTGTGACTGTGAGTGACCATGTGGCTGGTGTCCATTTTGTGGTGGTAGTTTAGTAGTGTGCTGCTTTTGCCATATAGGCCTGCATGTCTTTCCTCTGTTCCTCTTGGCCTAGGCTTCTTGTTGTGTTTGGCCTGGCCATGTGGCTGGCTGCCATTTTGTGGAGCCAGCCAGTGTGCTTTTGCTATAGTCCTGCATTGTCTGTCTTCCCTTTCTTGTTGTTGTGCGTGACCTGGCCATGTGGCTGGCGGCCATTGTGTGGAGCCAGCCAGTGTGCTTTTGCCATAGGCCTGCAAGCTTGTGACCTAGTTTGCCAATAGGCCTTTCAGCCAGTAGGCCCAGAGCTACTCATGGGTGCATGAAACAACTGTTTCTGTGGTGTCTGTTAAATTTAAACATCATTTAGGGCATAGATGGCATTGGATTGAATTGCAAAATATGTTTTTTGGGGGGTATTTCACTTTTTTGGTGTGTGCTAAATAAATGCCTTTGTTGGATGTGTGTATGTGGTGTGGTTGTTGTGTAACTTGCAAACCTTGTTTAGCCATGTGGATTTTCGTTTTTGCATTTTTGCATTAAAGCTGTGTTGTTTAGCATGCCTCCTTTGCCTGGCCATTAGAAGCCTGCTTGAGTTCATTGTTTTCCAGGCCTCCTGCTTGTTGTGACTGTCGGTGACCATGTGGCTGGTGGCCATTATGTGGTGGTAGTTTAGTAGTGTGCTGCTTTTGCCATATAGGCCTGCATGTCTTTCCTCTGTTCCTCTTGGCCTAGGCTTCTTGTTGTGTTTGGCCTGGCCATGTGGCTGGCTGCCATTTTGTGGAGCCAGCCAGTGTGCTTTTGCCATAGGCCTGCATTGTCTGTCTTCCCTTTCTTGTTGTTGTGGGTGGCCTGGCCATGTGGCTGGTGGCCATTTTGTGGAGCCAGCCAGTGTGCTTTTGCCATAGGCCTGCAGGCTTGTGGCCTAGTCTGCCAATAGGCCTTTCAGCCAGTAGGCCCAGAGCTACTCACGGGTGCATGAAACAACTGTTTCTGTGGTGTCTGTTGAATTTAAACATCATTTAGGGCATGGATGGCATTGGATTAAATTGCAAAATGTGTTTTTTTGGGGTATTTCACTTTTTTGGTGTGTGTTAAATAAATGCCTTTGTTGGATGTGTGTGTGTGGTGTGGTTGTTGTGTAACTTACAAACCTTGTTTAGCCCTGTGGATTTTTGTTTTTGCATTAAAGCTGTGTTGTTTAGCATGCCTCCTTTGCCTGGCCAATATAGGCCTGCTTGAGTTCATTCTTTTCCAGGCCTCCTGCTTGTTGTGACTGTGAGTGACCATGTGGCTGGTGGCCATTTTGTGGTGGTAGTTTAGTAGTGTGCTGCTATTGCCATATAGGCCTGCATGTCTTTCCTTTGTTCCTCTTGGCTTACTGCTTCCATCCCCTTTGCCAGCTGCAGCTCCCTGAATGACGTGATGCGCAAATTAATGCCAAACAGGTTCCACTTCCATTACATTTGTATTTTTGTTTTTGTTCTTCTTTCCTATCCTTCCTGAGTGTACACAGTATACCATGAAAGCCCTTGTTGTCAAAGTCTCACAAATGGCTACACTGCTGTTATGTTTTTTAAATAACTGAGTTAATAAAATGTAATAATATAACACTGACAAGTGTGACCACCACACACTAAGTTATATATTATATTTGTTTGTTTGTACTAGTAGTAATTGAACCACAACAACAAATGCAACATTTCACTGATGTTCTTCGGCTTCTTTGCTTTTAGGTGTACAAAAGACTGAGGAGGAGGTGTCATCATCACCCGTTGTACTGCCAGACAGAAGTCCTGCTGCGCACGGCGTCACGTGACGTGTGACCACAGACATCTCTGCAACTTGTGCAACTGCGTCCTGCTGACATCGGAAGAAGAAGATGTCCCCAAAGAAAGGTACAAGGTCCTCCAGTACCAAGAAAGTTGCCAGTGAGAAGAAGGAAGTGGCACTTACCAAGACTGGTGTGCCGCCCAAGATGTTTTTTGGGAAATAAAAAATTACGCCTGCATCAGCGGGACCAAGCTGGGAGCAGCACCTCCGCATCAACGGGCCCAACCCACCAACCTAGGCCCAAGCCCATGAGTGTAGCAGAGGTAGCCAGTGTACTTGCCCAAAACGCCAATGAGCAGTGATGTTGAAAATGACTGATCGTTATCGCAAAGTAGTACCCAATCAACGCAGGCGGAAACTCAGCAGATAAGTGGGCAACAACAGCCGGAACAACAGCCGCAAAAACAGCCACAACAACAGCCGCAACAACAGCCGCAACAACAGCCGCAACCACCGCCCACAATAGTAGTTGTTCCTCCCGAAGTAGGGGCAGTTCAGGAAATCGAGCTTCCTGCAGAGGAAGAAGAAGAGCAAGCCACTGTTTCAGAAGATCCATTGTCTTCCATATCCCCAGCAAGGAAAAGGAGGGTTAGTCCATCAACTTCTTCAAGCCCCCCTTCTGATGATCTAGATGCCACTTGGAAGCCACCAGCTCAGTCTGAGAGTGAGGCACGCCACAAGACAAGGCTAGGGAAAAGGAAGGTTCCAGAAAGCCTTAGAGTTATGGAGGTAGATGTAGAAGAGAAGGATGATGACGAGCCAGTCATCATGAACATCACTCCCACCCCAGTGGAGATGGAGACCGACATTATTATTACCCCATCCCAAATTTCTGTGAGGGATGTGGCATGGATACCACCAACACAGGTAACACCAACACCACCTCCAGCTTCAATATTTGCATTTGCAAAGGCCCGGCAGGGACCTACATCAAGCACAACCTTCACCTCAGTAGGTAGTGGTACTGTAACTGCACAGAGTCAAATTCCAGGCACACCCTCCAGTTCATCCGGCATTGCAAGTTGCACCTCCAGCAGCGCAAGAAAGTTCACCTCCCCAGTTTGGGACTTCTTTTCGGTCAGCAGTAAGGAGGAGAAAGTTGCTATATGCTTAGTTTGTCGACAAGGTGTTAGTTGGGGTAAGCTTGGTACAAACTATGGTACCGGAGGCCAAACAACCCATCTGAAAAAACACCACATGATACAGTGGGAGGCGCACCTTAGCGCCCAAAAAAGTAAAACTGCACCCATTGCTGTTGGTGGGGATGAAGAAGTAGAAGAAGATATGATCGCGGTGGAAGGTGAACAAGAGGGAGACATTTTCTCTGGTACACAAAGTAGCCCTGTCCCCAGCAGTGCAGTGGTACCGCCCACATCCTCAGCAACATCTCAGTGGCACCGTAGTAAGAGTCAGGCTGAGACACCAAGGCAACAGAGTACCGCAATGAAAAAAAGTGCGTCGTTGAGCCTAACAACATCTGGGTTCAAGAAGTCACCTGCATCAGCGGCACCAGAAAGGAAAAACATCCAGCCTACCATTGTCAGCATGCTTAGGTCGGAGGGGCAGTACGAACGCAACCACCCAACGGCACGTTTGTACAATGCGAAGCTGGTGAAAATGTTAGCGCTGGACCTTCTCCCTTTTTCTTTTGTGGAAGGGGTGGGTTTTCTGGAATTTGTGACAGCCATCTGCCCAAAATGGAAGGTTCCCAGCCGGTCCTATTTCGCCAGAGTTGCTGTTCCAGCACTACATCACGACGTGCTGGAATTGCTTGGACAAGCTTTGCAGCAGAGTGCTGTTCACAATATCCACCTGACAACAGACATGTGGACCAGTTGCCAAGCCACTGATTACATGTGCATCACTGCACACTGGATCTCTTTTGTGGGGGTTAGAGACAAGATATCTGCAGCAGGTGTTGTTGACACTGCTGAGATTTTTAATGCTACTCGTAAACATGCAACTGTAGCCATGTTCGCCATGGAGAAATCTCATACTGCTGCAAACATTTTGGAAGAGTTTAACAGCAAGGTCTTTGAATGGCTGCACCCAAGAGGGCTTAACATTGGTTTTGTTGCCACGGACAATGGCAGTAATATAGTTAAGGCCATGCGCACTGGTGGCTATTTCAGGGTCCTGTGTTTGGCGCACTGCATTAACATCATTGTTCAAGACTTTCTGAAAAAGGAAGACCGAGTCAGCAACTTACTGAACACCTGCAGAAGAATATGCACACATTTCAGCCATTCTTTTAAAGCCCGGAAGCAGCTGAGGATCATTCAACGTCAGCATAGAATGCCAGTCAAAGCACTCATCCAGGAGGTGCCAACACGTTGGACCTCAACTTATTACATGCTTGATCGTCTGTTTGATCAGTACACACCAATCAATGAATATGTCATGCAAAGACTAGGGGATGCTACTGTGAAAGGCATGACCGTAGAGATGGACCAATGGGGCCTAGTTAAATGCCTGACAGAGATGCTACTTCCTTTCGAGCTCTTCAAACGTGAAGTCAGCAAGGAGGATTGTACTATGTGCCAAGCTATCCCATTGTTGCACATGCTAGAGCAACAGCTGAAGGTGGTGTCTGAAACGTACACAGGTGTGGAGGAAAAAAAAGAAGCATATGAGTTGGTGGAGAGCTTATCATTTCGCTTAGCTGAAAATACAAGGGTGCAAACTAGCATTGTGTCAGAAAAACATTACATTTGTGCCACAATCCTGGATCCACGGTACAAATCGGCACTGAACACTAAGACATTAATTCCTTTTTCAGAAGTGGATGTTGCCCAGTACAAAACTTAGATAGCTGAGGCAGCCAGTAAATTGGAAAAGGAACGGCTGGTAATTAAAGGCCCGCTACTCCAACCCACAACAAGTACTGCAGCAGGGCATCCGGCGTCAAGTTCAACTTCAGAGCCTGAGGGCAGTGCGTTTGGCTCACAGCAGTCACCAACACTATCAACAACGGCAAGAACTAGATCATCAGCCCCATTAAAATCAGCACAGGATTGGTTTCTACAACAAGGGCTTGTTAAATCCAGTGCTGATGCAAAGGCAAAAGAGGCCCAGCAAAGTGGAGCACCCCTGAGCATTGAGCGGATGGTCCAGGCCTATCTGGATGACCCAACAGAGGTCTACATTGATCAAAACCCATTGCTGTATTGGTATGGGAAAAGGGGCCAATGGCCAGTGCTCAGCAGGCTGGCGATAAACTATCTGGCTTGACCTGTCGCAAGTGTCTCTATGAGCGTGTTTTCAGTGCTGCTGGTGCCATTGTAACAGTGAAAAGGACCAGTCTCTCGCCCAAAAACATGGAGAGGTTAACCATGATCAAAATGAATCAGCACTTTATACCACCGAATTACAAAATATGTGAATCACAGCAGGAAGATGAGGACAGCGACTTAGGTGACGGAAGTAGTGTGTTAGTTGATTACCTACTTCTGGTTGAACCACCAGAGTTTGAGGACGAGCTATACTTCCCTGACAACTAGGCTTTGAACTTGTTACTTTCTTTCTTCCTTATTTACTTTTATTATTTGTGTGTGTCTCTGTCTTTCTGGTTCGAATCACAACAAATCCATCACCACCGTCTTCTCTTTTTATTGCCATATTGGAGTTGCAGCTGTGTGCATTTAAGTCCACTCCTCCGAGTCCTGCTCCATCCTCCTCCTGACTCGCCCTAAATCCATTTCCCTCAAGCCAGATGATTGGATGGAGAATAGTACAAGAAATGTTGCCTCGTCGAGTCCCTCCAAAAGAAGTGGAACATGATGACTATAGCTATCCTCCTTTCCGAGCCGAGAGAGACTGCCCCTTAACTTAAGATGAGAAGGAACAGGTAATGAATGGCATGCATTGGACGCTGACTCTGAGTGATTGGTGTTTGTGTTTTTGTTGTTTGTTGTGCATGAAGTGAAGTCAAAGTGTACTAGTATTTAATCTACACACTAAAAGTGACTCAAGTCAATGTTTCCCTTCTTGTTGTTTAATAACAAAATTGTACTTCTACTGCAGGCCGATCCATTGCATTTTTGAATATGGAATCTGGACTCACTCGGTACACTGCAGACTGAGTTGGACAACACCATGATGATGACCACAGTGACATAGTATCTTCGCAGTCAGTCAGTAGGATCGGAGATGATTGATGGAATAACTCAGGGCGTTTTTCATGAGTGGCATAAAAGGTAAACAAGTCAAGAACAACCACAGCAGACCTACATGTCTGTGTAGTGGTGGAGTCGAGTCACGAGTCTCACGAGTGTAGTAGTGGTATGACTGACAGCTGTGCATTGATTTAGTTACTTACTTTGGAAAATGCTATGTTGCTGTATATGTGTGCTCTGTCTGGCTCACTCAAAATCTAAGCTAAGTGGAGGTTGGGTGGGCACCGTGGGCCTGCTCTGTCCTGTTGCTGTTGTAGGTTAATGCTGGAAACAGACAACAGAGTAGACATGATTTAGCCATGCCGCCTCTGAAAGTGTTTGCACTCCTCCGTAATTTATGCTTTTTTTTCCTCCTTGATTTTTCAATATCCCTTTTGTTTTTCCATCTACACTTACAGGCCGGCCTTTACCCTGTGCTAAACAGAGAAAAACAACTCACACTCACCTACCAATCCGCATCCGCCAGGCAGGCAGTGGCACCCAAGATTGACGGACGCAGCGTCCATGGAAGGGAGGACCAAGAGGAATGCCGAGATGCAACTCCCCAATTTGACCAGGATCATACAGTAACTTTAGTATCATCATCTTTTAAATAATTTGATTCATTTTTTCTCTTCAATCATTACGACTGTGTGTTGTTGTTATTGTTGCTCTTTGCTTATAATTGATCCCTACAGCTATTTTTTAATTTTCTTTGCTAGCTTTAAAAGGAAGCCCGGTACAACAGAACATAAAATGTATGTAATTTGGGTCTCTATGAGGGCAGACAGTCAAAGCAAATAGCATAATAATAATTAATAATATACTGCTGCCCTGTACTGTCTACTAGTCTAGTTAGTAAGTACTACTTATCATTAACCATCAAGTCATCATCATGCATGCATTTCCTTTTTCTCCCTTAACAGATTTATGAATATGATGGTCGTCTGCCAAGATTGTGTGTGTGTGTTGTTGTTGTCCATGTGTACTGTTTGTCTTTGTCAAACCTTTCCCTCAAATACCCCTTCCCAACCATTCATCAAACCCTAACCCTCTTCCCCCGGGCTGTGTGATTTATATTGAGGTGTGACTAAATTAAATTTACACCAATAATTGATCACACACTTGCTGGGGCGGATGTGGTGAAAGCAACACTAATTCAATTTGAAGGCAGGGCGAGGATCTTCTTCTTCTTCTGCTTGCCCACCCATGCTCAGTATATTTGCAAGTCAATTTTTTTCCAAAGGAACATAATCCATCATAATTAATTGCCGGCATCGATTGGATTCATCATCCTCCTTTTACAGCACTAAAGGTTACGCTTGTGTCGAGTGACTCGACACAACTACAGTTTGTAACTTGTTGTTGTACTAGGCTATCCCCGCCACCATTATGTTTTATTTTACTTTAGCATTGCTAATCAGCATTATTATGGTTTATTGTTTGGCAGTATTCTTGTGTACTGTACTGTACTTCGTTCTACTACTCCTTCCAGAGTCTCTTTCAGGCAACTGACTGTCTCATTTTCTTTTTTTGCAAATGCTACTGCCAGTGTCTACTACTACCACCACAACCATGGCATCTTGGGAAACCAAACCATCATCACCATGCAGCCATCGCTGTGCCTAAGTTTAAACATCAATCACAGGTAAGAGAAGAAGTTTGGGGAGGCATAATTAATAATGGAAATTAATTCATTAATTCACACACCCACACCCTTGAGTCCAGTTGCAGAATGCATAGACTAGGAGGAGAGACTGACAGTACTAGTAGGACAAGTCACTCAGTGAGGGTACCGCATCTATCTGTTCGTGTGTTACAAAAAATCAGCAGATTATTTAAATCAAACACTGGCTGCGGCCCTGCAGCAGCAAAGGAAACCGTGTGACGTAAAAGAGTAACCCCCACAAAACATTTACATCGTATGTAAAGTTTAAGTATAAATATAATTTAATCCCCTAACAAAAATAAACTATGTAAAAAATCCCACAACACCTGACCCACCCCTCTCCCTAACCCCAACCAATGTCCAAATATAATAGTCCAACCAATGTCCGTTCAAAAATAAAATTGTCCACATAACCCCTACTTTTCCACAACGTGCGCCCAATGCCCACCCACCAAAAAAAGGAATGAAAAAGGGGCAATCCAACGGGATCTCTCTATCGGTGGGCTCGCAGTCTCCGGTTAACCGCCAGGACCTCCTGCTTTAGTTCCTTTACCTGCTCCTCTAGGCGCGCCATTTGGAGGAGCATGCGGCGCTTAAAAGATCGACAATTGCATCCACGGGGGCAGCAGTTTTTGATGAAGTGCGGCGGGCGGCTGCCAGACCGCGGTGCCGTACCACTGGAGGGGCCTGGCTGGGGCCCGGAGCATTGGAGGAGGCTGCAGCTGCTGCCGCCTCATCCTACTCCTCCGCCAGAACCACCAGCTGCCGGTATTCTATACAGATGGCCTCCAGCTTCCGGCGCCGGGCAATGGCTGCCAACTCCTTCCTGTCCGGTTTAGATGATTTTGGTTCGGAAGGAGTAGCTATATCAAGAAGAAAAAAGAATATTGTAACCAATATACTCTTAGCAAAACAGTAACACAAATTAATTCTAAACAAAGTGGCACAGTAGCACTAGCAAGCACAGTACATAACATTTGTGGTATCTATCCTCCCACTTCCTCGGCCTCTAACATTTGTGGGAGTTTCAGGCATTATACTAGCACTATGGACTCACTCGAGTACACCAGTCTTCTTCTTCTCTCTTGTTTAGCTAAATTAAGTAACCTTGTTGTAGCCGGCATGCCAGCTCAGTCAGCTTGCGCCCAAGACACATACTCGTGACGCAGACTCACGTTAGTTTTATTTACTACTGTCTGCATGTGGGGAAGCTGACTACTACACAATCATCTTATTTTTCTATTATGGGTGGCACTGGCCATACTCTGTTACATCAAGGGCAACTGCTCAATTTCACTTTCACCCTGCCCTGACTACTATACTACAACAAGGCAGATGATATCTGATCCAAATGATCATTGCTTATATATGGGACGACATGAGGTACTTTGTTTTGATTGATTGTGTAACCATGCAGCCGATAGGCCACCCATGGCAGGCTGACACAGTCAAAAATAAATTAACATAGGTAGGGAGTGGGCCTCGGAGTCGGAGGGAGGCGCTTGATAACAACATACATACACAATATATATGCTGTGCTTGCAAACTACTGTGAGTCAAGGGAGTATTCTGAAAATACAACTTCTATTCTCCTTGGCTTTGCTACTCTGGCGCGGTTTCTTTTTCTTTTACATTCTCTTCAAAGACTCTTCATCCAGTGACAGTCTCCACCTATGCTATCTATGATGAATACCACCCAGGCATCCATCCATTCAAAGTAAACATGTCTATCATTCTTCTTAATCTCTCAACAAACCTTAGTTTGTTTCACCAACAACAAACATTTTTTTTTTTTAAACCACCACCCATGCGTCCTTCCTTCCTTGCTTGCCTTTGAGTTTGACCCATGAAACACCCCGGAGGATTCTTGCTATCCACCCATACAGTTTCACCCACCCAGGCAGGCATCTTTTCTTTCACCTTCCACCCATCCTTCAACCACCCATGCATCTGATTCCTATCAGCCACCTATGCATGCATCCCACGCATCCTTCTCTGCCAGTCATATATATTACATCTCGCCCGTCCTTCCTCCTTCCATCCTTCTTTCCCTTTTCGTTCAACCCATCCATCAAGGTCATCTGATCTGACTCTTAGTCTTCTCCATAAAACTTTCACAGCTGAGTTGAAGTCAGATAGAAGAGGCCATTAATTACTCAACTACTCCCGCCGCTAATGCTATTGCTCTAATGCTTAGTAAAGGGTGTCTTCTTCAACCGTTGTTCACAACAACTTAGTCTCTCTCAACTTACACAACACCCTTGCAGCGAGTGTGTAACTATTGTCAATAAGTAAGGAATATAAGTATAACTTACCACCGCCCGCCACTGCTGCTGGCTCACCCACCCCTGTGGCAGCTGCCGCATCCACTGCTCCCTCCTGGCTGGCGTCGCCTGCCCCGCCGCTGGCCCCGGCACTGGTGGTCGTGGTCGGTACGCCTAGAAAAAACATTACACATTTTTTAGATGCCATATACACCTCCCCTATTTTTCACTAGCAAGATTGAAAAAAAAGTTAAAATACATACATATACTACATACATCACTACAAATCGGGTAGAGTAGACACTACTAGTAGTAGTATGTCCTATCCTATCAAAAATAGTAAAATATCTGGTTGGGCATTTTGTTGGTGGGAATTGTCGATAAGCCTCTCAAGATTAAGAAGACTAGAAGAGGCCAACCCAAAGGACTGGACTCAGTGGCTAGAGCTATTGGTGAATCTGAGTTTTAATAAAACCTTTTAAATAAAGAGTGGCCAACTGGGCAAGCTTAGCTACAGACAGACTAATAATAGTAGTTTTACAGAGAGTCATAGCAGAGGCAGTTAGAGGCAGGGATAACAAGAATTTAGAAACAGATAGTCTAGATCGAAGAAGATTTGGTAAAAAATAGAATTAGGAAACAGAAATAATAGTTAGAAAAAAATAAGGTGCAGTAAAAGTTAGGGAAATATAATTATTAATATTAACAACAGGAAGACTTACTGGGGCCAGCAGCAGAGCCCTCGGTAGAGGAGCGGTCCTGGTCCTGGCCCTGGCGTTCTCCAGCTGCTCCCGCCGACTCCGACCCCGTCTTCTTGCCATTGGGTGCTGATCATGTAAGATATAATAAAGAAAGAGACAAACATTGATGATTGGTGTGAAACAAATAACATATTTTAAAAAACGCTCAAAAAATCATTTTTGGAAAAAACAATTGCAATAAAATTGACCTATCTAATCTGATCGACTGGTAGTATCGCGGGATTCGCGGACCGTCTAGTTATTATTTATGAACACTAATCCAGTGTTCCATTCTGATTCCAGGATACTACGCCTAAGTACCACCTGACCTAGCCCACCTATTCAGACGGTCCAAATTGTTCACTAAGTCTGCATTTCCATTTATTTTAGTCCACAAAAATGCATAGATGGAGGACACATGCATACATTTTTGCATACACCAAATTGTTGGTTGGTTGCTGCTGATGTTCTGCTAAGCCTATTACTCCCTCACTAAACTAACTACAAAAGGTTCTACTAAGGACTGGAGTAAGCAGCACTCAACAGCACGTGACGTGACAGAGGATGCGTCACGCAGACCACTTAAAAATTACCAACTAATACTAAGTAACTAAACTACCTATCCACCACTATCTTAGTGACAGGAGGACAAAGGAAGGACTAGAGTCTCTCTAGCATTATCTAACTTAAGTTCTCTAAAGTAAACTCTTACATAATCAGCCCAAGTGAGCGCAAAGTTGCAAACAACAAGTAAGATTAGTAGCACTGAGCTCCTGTGTCTAGAAGAATAACAATCACAGAAGATTTTTAAACTTAATTTACCTGCAATGTAAGCAGCAGCATTCTTGCTATTCGGAAAAAAAAGATATTCGCAATAACAGTAACACAGTCTAGAGAACACACAATACTACTAGTATTAGCTACTCACCAAGCCCCACGACCTCGACACCTAGCAGGTCCAGCAGGTCCTACTCCCGGTCCAAGACGTCTGACCACCGGTGGGTCAGCTGGTTATGGGTGCGCTGGACTCCAGAGCAGCGAAACACTGCCCGGCACACCATCGCCCACCGGCGGTGACGCTCCTGGGTAGTGTACCCGGAGCCAGGCCTGCCGCCTGCTGCCAAAGTCAAGGGGAGGTGGCGCTGCACAAAAAAAACAAGGGCGGCCACCTCCGCCTCGCTGAAAAGGGCCCGGGCCTGCACCCCTGCCGGGCGCAGTCTGCCGCAAGGCAGGCGGCTCTTTGGCGCAGGCGCCTTGCCCTTGGAGCCGGTACCCTTTGCCTTAGCCAGGGTTCTGGGGTGGGCGAGGGGCGGAAAAGAAAATTTAGCAGGAAAAAATAAAGTTAGGGGAAGAAGTAGGAGAGTGAAGAAGGAAGTAATATAAAACAGTAGAAAAGTTAAAAAAAACGCAGTAAAAGTAGAAATAAAATGCAAAATATAGACTTAGGGACAGAGAGGGATAGATAATAAATAAAAAGTTCAGAAAAACAGTGTAAAAAACAAAGGATTGAAAAGATTGGAGCGGGATTGAAAAACAGGCCCCAGAACCATGCAAAAGATAGGAAAACAAGATGGCCGCGCCCATTGGCGACCGCGTGGTGAAGTTTGCGCGATATTTCCCCCGAACACGTCATCCACGTTGCCGAACGTCAAAAACATCTCGCGAGCATACGCGAGCACACTCGAGCATGCGGAAACAAGCAACTCCGCATGCTCGCGTAGCTAAGCGTAGAGTCGCAGAATTTTTGTGCAACTTCGCCTAGCCTCGCGTAGCGCGGCTACGCGAACTTCGCCCATGGTTAATTTTGACAGATTTCTCGGTCCCTTCCATGGGAATCCACAAACACTGGATACCTTAAAAATCCCCAGGATGCTGTAAAAGAAGGACGCAAATTTGGCGTGAATACCCTATGTGGACAAAAAGTTATGGGGGACTGAGCACGAACTAAACCAAATAGTCAAACGGAACCCTTTTCCAATGCTTTTAAAAAAAAAAGATTACTTTATTTAACAGCAATCGCAGACATTGTTATGATTGCAGCCAATATTGGTGTGTCCCATTTTGCACCTACCTTGTTATTACTTATGAGGTAGGTTGTATTGTGACCCACTACAATTCTGTATTTTGGAAGCAACCAATGAACACATAGGTCAGTTTGAAAATATGATACATTCGTTAAAAGGTGGTGCGCAAATTTCAAACCCTTTCACTTAACATATTCTTCATAGATGAGACCCCATGTCCCGCTCTAGTAGTTGTCTTTCCCTAGATAATTCTTTACAGTGTTTCACTTAAGTCAGTAGCCCTTATTCAAATTGTGTGTTCTTTACATAAAACAAAACCATCAGTGTTTTTGGAGAACTGATAAAATTTTGCGGATTACAAGGGAAAAAAGACTGCATGATAAATGTACTTTTCCCAAAGGTTTTGACTTCTTTACCAGCCATCTGTTGTGACATATTCTTTGCCTTGAAATTTCTACTGTATACCTCTGGCAGAAATTCAAAAATTGTTATTAAACCCATCCATATTGTTTGCATCAGCAGATGAAAAATAGCACAGCTGCACCACAATGTATCACCTTAATCTCGCTCACTCAAAGCATTACATGCCCATTTTTACTTTTTGTATTTCTCTAAATATATTGCTCCCAGCTTCTTTTTTGTTTACTTGGCTTTGCTGCTGCGATGGTAGGGGTTCCCAAAAAGCAATTAATAAGCATTTGAGGGCATTTGTACCAAGTGGAATTCCCAGCTCACACTGTCATCCAATGATTGACTGAACAATCTGACTTGAAAACTTCGCAGTGAGTTCCCTCTTTTCTAAACACACAGTTTGCTGTGCTGAGGAAAATTATCTTGCATACTTGCTGGTATTTAAAGGTCCCTTGTACTTACAGGTACAGATGGTATGCGTCTTGCAAGGTCTGAAACATTTCCATTCTTACATGAACCCATATCTGTTTTGGGATGCTAGGACCATTTGAAAAAGCAATTTTTCTGCTTACCTAAGACTGAATAATAATAATACATTAATTGGGTAGTTACACAGATCTTCAAATACTGTGTGTTAGAAATTGCACTTCTGGTTGGTAAAGGTATGCACCCTGTCCAAGCAGAAGCCACAATTCTAGTCAGGGTAAGCAAGATACACACTAAAAGAGAACTTGTGCTCACCCTCTAGTAGCTTGGCACAGAGCAGTCCGGCTGACATAAAGAGGCAAATTGTAAAGTATTTGTGCAATAAACACACCCAGTAACACAATGAACATACCACAAAAAGAATCCACACAGGTTTATAAAAATAAGTTATTATATTAGAAACAAAACAAGACCACTACAACAAAACGCCAATGTATAGAAGTTGAGATAATTATTTTTAAAAGACTAAATACCGTAAAGTGCTTAGAAGCAAGTAGCTCTCAAAGATTACTTTAGGTCACGCTCTATCGGAGCAAAGTCAAAGTCGACCTCATGGAAGTGCCGGCCGGCTACAGAACCCACGCAGGCCCCGGGTGAGGAAAGTGCCTTTCCTGGTAGCAAGCAAAGATATGCGTTTATCTTCTCCAGGCAGTAAAGGTGATGCGTCAGTTCCGAAGACGGCTGCTGGAGTCGGGAAGCATTGAGCAATGCCCTGGAATCTGCCGTGCACTCAGGGGGATGCGGCAATCTCACCAAGCTGCAGCAGCAGTGATACACTGTCTGATGCGTCAATATCTGGAGACAAAGCACTGGTTCTGATGCTATGCACCAATTTTACTCTCACAACCGGGTCGATGCTCCGGTTTTGTTACACACAGACAGGAGATGCATTGAAATCCATGTTGCAAGTATCTGGGCCACTTCCAGTGAGCCAGGCACAGGAGCAGGGCTTCAGACTTTGAAATCCCTGAGTCTCAAGCAACAGGAGGCAAGCCAAAAAGCCCTTAGAGATCACTTGCAGGGAAGGCAGAATACAGCACTCCTTCAGCAGAGTCAGAGAACAGCAGGCAGCAGGGTAACAAGCAGAAAAGCAGATCATCTGTCCAGTTGAGCCCTTTAAGCATCACAGCAGTCCATCTGACACAGGTTCAGTTCAAGATCCAGAAGGGTCTGATTTTAGGAGGTCAGAGACCCAGTACTTATACCCAAAAGTGCTTTTGATATGGTGGGTGACTTAAAAGCAGCTCTGTGAAGTGCACAGGTTCCCCTTTCAGCCCAGTCCTGTCTGCCAGGCTATCCATGGAGGAAAATCAGCCCTTTGTTTGGGGACAGGACACTACCTATTCAAGTGAAGTGTTAGCCCTTCCCTTCCATCCTGCCCGGGCAAGGCCATCAGAATGCAGCTGTATGCAGACACACCTATCCTTCCTGTTTTGTGTCTGTCTAGAGGAAATGCACAAAATGTAGCTGTCATCCAGCCCAGACGTCTATTGGAGACAGGTTCTCAGGCACACAGAGCAGTAAGTGCAGATAAATGTCCACTTTCTGAAAGTGGGTCTCCAAATGGGGAGTGATTCAGTTGAGGACTAAGGAGGCTGGAATCAGTAGTAGGTTTCTAAAGCGGGGTACCTCCTAGACCATAAATTCTAAGTGCTTTCACTATAAAGGAGCTACAACATTCTCCCCCTGGGGGTTCACTTAATGAATAAGTTTTGTAATAATTTGTTCCACACAATTAACCAAGGTTTCCCTTACCTTCATTTAACTTTTCACCCATCTATGTCTATCAAGATAGTACACTAGAGCCAGGTATTTGACTTAAATTGGTGTCTTATCTATATTTTTTGATTGCATATCTTATTTTCACTTTTTGTGGAAAAACGGTGACATATATATGTACAAGTGACTCAAAAACATTACATATATATTTACAATTGACTTTTTAGGACTTTACACAAAACACAATATCAATCATGACAATGATTAATGAAACACAAATTAACATTACAATTTACACACAGACATTGCATGTGCACTTTATATACAAGTGTCCAACTAAAATTACATTTTGGGACCTATTGTCCTTATGTCCTCATATATTATGACTGATAGGTAAAGGTCTTATTGAGGCCAGTGCAGGGCTAAATTGTTTTTATGGTCCAAACGCCTTTGATTGCGCCTTGGATTACGGTGCCTTATACATTCCGTTCCCTTGTGCTTGCTGGTTCTTGGCCTCACTTTTATAATGTGCCAACGCGTTTCGACCTTCTGGACCTAGAGTTGATTTAAATGGAAGGTCTTCCTCAGGGCAGTATAGGTTCTTTGAAGGACACTGTAAATGTATTAGGGGACATAGTTACAATAGAGCTCTTTGTCACCAGCTTTTACCTCTCAATGTAGGTGAACTACTTGCAACATTCTGGTGTGTAGCTGGATCTACAGGTTTCCAATGATGCACTCAAATGCACATCACTGAGTAAATCTTCTGTGTAGGAGGGAATTTTGATATACTGACTTTGTCCTTGATATCCTTATGCATGTTTATTACAACAACAATTGTTGGTTGGGGAAAGCGGGATGGGGAAGGGAGGGGAGTTGCGTGAGTCGTTGTTTTAAATACGTCACCTTTTGTGCTTAGAAACTATTTATCAATGCTCTCACTCGTGGTTGTGAAGCATGCATGAACGAGCTTGTGACCGCTTAATAAGTTTTTATAGCGGCGTGCTAATAAACGGAATGGCCCAGTGGAAGTTAAAAACTAGGCTTTGTTTGTGGTTAGAGCACACTAGGGTCCCAACACTGTGAACATGCTTAGTGAGGTTGAAGGTGGAGTTGAATTACTCAAGTTTGATTCACAACAGTTGTAAGGGATATGGGCCACACGTGTTCCCCTAAGCGTGATTGTGAGCATCCCTCCCCCTGGTTCTGTTCTTACTGGATCGTTTAGAGTCCTCGCTGCCTTCCTTAGGTCTTCCTGGGACTTCTGCTTCTCTCTCCGTCCCGGTCGCAATGTTTCTCCCTTCTTGGCTCCAAACAGTCGTGTTGGTCCGCTTTCTGAGTTCCGGGCTTTTGTACTTCTTTTTCTTGTTTTCCTGTCGTCGCGTCGGGCGCGATGACATCACGGGTGGGTGTAACTTCCGCTCGCATTGCCTAGTTGGTGCCTGACTTCCTGTGTTGTCATGGTTACCTCACTTGCCTGGTTCTGCCTGACTTCCTGTATCTTTGCGAAACATTCGTTTTCGAAGTTCTTCATACTATGTTGCATAGATTGTCTGGAGTTTATATCGGACAGTTCAGGCCTATTGGTAATGGAATTTCAAGTTCCTTGACAATTATTTCTCACATCAGTTTTATCGCTGGTGGGGGGGCTAAAAATAGTTCTTTTATTGAATGAAAAAATGATAAGATGAGGAGACCGAAATGGCACTGATGTAACATGGTCCTTCAGAATCTTTTGAGAAACATTTCTCAAAAACAGTGCATTATTTCATTCATTTCGTTAAGTCCATTCTCGGCTGTTCCCAAGCGAAGGATAATTTTCGCTTTGAATCTTGATAGAATAGAATCAGAGCATGTCCCTCTTATATGTTTGAGTACCGACCATCTCATGTCTAACGGACCATGGCCATTTTCTTCACAGTGTTGGACCATGGGTGCATTCTGAGTTTTACATTTTATTCTGGATCTGTGTTGGGTGATCCTTTTCTTCATCGCTTGTGTTGTTTTGCCAACTTATGCAAGTTGGCACGGGCAGACCACGCAGTAAATAACGTTTGTCTTATTACAGTTAGTAAATTCTTCGTGTATAATGGTTTTCCCCTTATATTCAAATTTTGCACCTTCGATGGTACTTGTGCACGATGTGCAGTTTCCACAACGTCAGTGTCCTTTGATAGGGGGTAGGCCAAACATGGTCTGTATTGACACTGCAGGTTTCCTACACTTTGTATTTGCTCGTACCAATTTGTCCTTGAAATTTTGGTTCCTTTTTAGAGCAAAGACAGGTATTGCTGCAAACTCCTTGAGGCCTTTCACGGTGTTCCAATTTTTCTTAATTATCTTTTTGACCTCGCTGGTGACGCCTGAGAACGTAGTTGCGCAGACTAATGGTGCAGCCTTCTCATGAATCTTTGGTGTCATTAACATTTCCCTGCGGGTGTACCAAGCCTGCTTGAGAGATCTCTTCAGCAGTTTCTTCGGATAGTCTCTTGCTAATAGTTTGTCTAGGAGTATTTTAGCATTGTCAATATAGTCCTCTTTCTTTGTACAGTTGCGCCTGATCCTTAAGAACTGGCTGTACGGTAAATTTTCTTTAAGGTTCCTCTGATGAAAACTCGAAAAATGTAGAAGTGTGTTTCTGTCGGTCTCCTTGGTATATAGAGAGGTGTATATTAATCCTTCTTCGTGTCTCACGATTAAATCCAGAAAGTTAATCTCTGTCTTGCTGTAATTTATCGAGAACTGGATATCTGGATTTCTCTGATTCAGCCATTCAAAGAATTCTTGTAGGGT
The DNA here is from genome assembly GCA_963921515.1 of Calotriton arnoldi. Lineage (NCBI taxonomy): Eukaryota > Metazoa > Chordata > Amphibia > Caudata > Salamandridae > Calotriton > Calotriton arnoldi. The sequence continues at coordinate 1,837,494 of CAWUFW010001750.1, read as the reverse complement.
ATCTGATGTTCCCCTCCACAGCATAAAAACGTCATCTATATACCGTCGCCATATTTTAATATGGCCTTCAAAAGGGTTGTGGTCAAAAATCCATCTTGCTTCGTATAAGGCCATAAAAATTACTGCCATTTCCGGTGCAAAGTGACAGCACAGGAAGTCAGGCACCAACCAGGCAATGCGAGCGGAAGTCACACGCACCCGTGACGTCATCGCGCCCGACGCGACGACAGGAAAACAAGAAAAAGAAGTACAAAAGCCCGGAACCCGGAAAGTGGACCAACACGACTGTTTGGAGCCAAGAAGGGAGAAACATCGCGACCGGGACGGAGAGAGAAGCTGCAGTCCCAGGAAGACCTAAGGAAGGCAGCGAGGACTCTACACGATCCAGTAAGAAAAGAACCTGGGGGAGGGATGCTCACAATCATGCTTATGGGAACACGTGTGGCCCATATCCCTTACAACTGTTGTGAATCAAACTTGAGTAATTCAACTCCACCTCCAACCTCACTAAGCATGTTCACAGTGTTGGGACCCTAGTGTGCTCTAACCACAAACAAAGCCTAGTTTTTAACTTCCACTGGGCCATTCCGTTTATTAGCATGCCGCTATAAAAACTTATTAAGCGGTTACAAGCTCGTTCATGCATGCTTCACAACCACGAGTGAGAGCATTGATAAATAGTTTCTAAGCACAAAAGGTGACGTAATTAAAACAACGACTCACGCAACTTCCCTCCCTTCCCCATCCCGCTTTCCCCAACCAACAATTGTTGTTGTAATCAACAGGCATAAGGATATCTAGGACAAAGTCAGTATATCAAAACCCCCCCCCTACAGAAGATTTACTCAGTGATGGGCATTTGAGTACATCATTGGAAACCTGTAGATCCAGCTACACACCGGTATGTTGCAAGTAGTTCACCTACATTGAGAGGTAAAAGCTGGTGACAAAGAGCTCTATTGTAACTATGTACCTTAATACATTTACAATGTCCTTTAAAGAACCTATACTGCCCTGAGGAAGACCTTCCATTTAAATCAACTCTAGGTCCAGAAGGTCGAAACGCGTTGGCACATTATAAAAGTGAGGCCAAGAACCAGCAAGCACAAGGGAACGGAATGTATAAGGCACCGTAATCCAAGGCGCAATCAAAGGCGTTTGGACCATAAAAACAATTTAGCCCTGCTCTGGCCTCAATAGGACCTTTACCTATCAGTCATAATATATGAGGACATAAGGACAATAGGTCCCAAAATGTAATTTTAGTTGGACACTTGTATATAAAGTGCACATGCAATGTCTGTGTGTAAATTGTAATGTTAATTTGTGTTTCATTAATCATTGTCATGATTGATATTGTGTTTTGTGCAAAGTCCTAAAGTCCATTGTAAATATATATGTAATGTTTTTGAGTCACTTGTACATATATATGTCACCGTTTCTCCACAAAAAGTGAAAATAAGATTTGCAATCAAAAAATATAGATAAGACATCAATTTCAGTCAAATACCTGGCTCTAGTGTATTATCTTGATAGAAATAGGTGGGTGAAAAGTTAAATGAAGGTAAGGAAACCTTGGTTAATTGTGTGGAACAAATTATTACAAAACTTATTCATTAAGTGAACCCCCAGGGAGAGAATGTTGTAGCTCCTTTATAGTGAAAGCACTCCGAATGTATGGTCTAGGAAGTACCCCACTTTCTGAAAGTGGCACTTCTAAAACAGTAATGTTAAATCCAACTTCACCAGTAAGGAGGATTTATCATTACCATTCCAAATATTTGAAACATAAAAAAGCTACTCCTCTATGATCAGGAATTACAACTTAAAAGTGCATTAAGGAATCCCCAATGCTAATCTATAAGCGGAGTAGGCCTCACAGTAGTGAAAAATGAAATAGGCTAAATGTCACTACCAGGACATGCAAAACATAAAGGTACATGTCCTACCTTTTATTTACATGGCACCCTGCCCTTAGTGCTACCTAGGGCCTACTTTAGAGGTGACATATATGTATTAAAAGGGGGGTATGAGGCTTGGCAAGTAGTTTTAAATGCTAAGTGAATGTAGCAGTAAAGTGCAAACACAGGCACTGCAGTAACAGGCCTGATACAGGCTTAAAAGGCTACTTCTGTGGGTGGCATAATCAATGCTGCAGCCCACTAGTAGCATTTAACTTACACGCCCTGGGCATATGGTATACCACCTTACAAGGGACTTACACGTAAATCAAATAGGTCAATGAGGTATATACCACTTACACATGTTTAGGGAAGAAGCACATACACTTTAGCACTAATTAGCAGTGGTAAAGTGGTCGGAGTCCTAAGTCCAACAAAAAGATTCAGCAACACCTGGAGGCAAAAAGCAAATAGATTGGGAGAAGACCACCCTAAGGCTGACAGGTCTAACATTGTGGTACAATGTCACCTACATCAAAAATGGTATATAATGTATTGTTCAAATCAAATGTCAAGAGTACCTTTACAAACCACTCTCCCCATCCCACTACCTCTCACATTTACTACAGAAAGGTATACTTAGGTGCACTGAGTTCTCCGCCACACTGGAGGAGATCTTTGCACAAAAATGATAGGAGTGTCAGGGACCATTAAAATGCTTAGTACATCTGACCCAAGTCCCCTAAATTCCCTTACTGGGAGTTGCTAGAGAACTAAATTATGAACACCATTGTGAACTAGCCAAGGCTTGTCAGAGGACTGTGGAGCCAAGTCAGATCAGAAACCTTGAAAGGAAGAGGTGATACTCCTCAATAAATTCTAAACCAAGAGTACTGGGACAGTAGAGTCAACATCAGAATACAATCTTGATTTAGAAGTTTGGGGGGCGTGGCTAGGACTCCAGTTAAGATGGCTGCCTAGTTGTGAGGCTCTCTACCTCACCGGAACCACCAATGCCTTAATTGTGGTAATTGCTCATTTTTAACTTGGAAACTGGATGTTTCCAGGCAGCGGAACCTCTCAGGACCTGTGTGAGCTTCTCTCTACTATTTTTCCTGCATTGTTCTCTTGAAACCAGCAGATGGCATTGCTTGGACTGTTCGGCCGCCATCTTGATTTCTACCATGTTGGGTAGATTCTATATGGTGTGCTCCAACCGGCCCTGTGGTAAATATGCAGGAAGGGCAGCCATGAGTTTTCCTTTTCCAAGTTTTGACCACATGATTTACCACAATGAACCTTAACTTTTACTCTTCTTTGGTACGCAAGTTTCTTCAGAAACTTTATATGGCAGTTTACAGATGAGGGTTACCTCTGAGACAAAGAATATTAGGGTCATCTATGTATCATATTTAGACCTAGAGGGCATCTTTGTCATTCTGTCCAGCGGTCTATCCACCTACCTGTATGTGGCTAATTCATTTTTGGGCAGAATAAAGAAATCATTATATTCCAATAAAGGTCAAACTATAAATATTTCAGACTCAGATCTTTCACCTGCAGTACTCTTAATAGATGGTCTGAGTTCTTCTTTTGATATAGCTCAGTCTGGCATCTCTCGCACTGCAGTTTCAGCTATTGCCTCACTGAAGTCGCACTCACCCTCCTCTACCAATAAAAGGCTCAAATAAGATCCCCCTTCTCCAGAAAAAGCATCTTCTCCTATATCTTTAGAAACTGTATAAGAGGAAATTCGAGCCTTAAGACCGTTTGTTGAAAAAGCACTCAGAAGACCTAGAACACAGATACAGGCGTAACAACCTAAGTATATATGGTCTTCCTGAAGGTCTTGAAGGAGAGGATCCCATAAACTTCTTCACTTCAGTTTTTGCAGAAACTATTTGAATTACGTTCATCCACCAGTTTAAACACCCAGCATGCTCACAGATTGGGTCCCTGGTTATCTTCTCTGGCGGCTCCAGCCCAACCTCGTTGGGTGATTATTTTATTTCTGGAATTCACAGAACTCTTGAATGTTCTAAATGCAATCAAATCTAAGAAACAAGTCATGTGGTCTGGTGCAAACATTTTTATCTCATAGGATGTCTCCACAGCTCTGGCTAATTTGACAGAAAGACTTTTTTAATCTTCGTCCTGCGTTATGAGCTTTACGCGCTTGTTATGGCCTACTTCATCCTTGTACCTTCAAAGTCATTTGTTTAAAGATCTAGATGAACTCAAAAAATGTATTAGCTCTCACTCAATGGGCTGAATTCACATAGCCGGTCTATCCTCATGTTAAATTTTCATGCAATGTTTTAATGTGTACTTAATGTTGATTTAATTCATCCACAGGTTGTCACTTCATGGTTGTTCATTCTATCTCCAATTACTTTCTTCATTGTTTCCCCTGCAGGTAATCAAGAATTCTTTCACTCCTCTTTCCTATTTGCCTTATGTGTCATCCTGTTGTGGTGTGTTGTCCTTTGTTGTTCATGCCATCTTCACCTGTGTGTTACCACCCCATTATCCTTCTTGTCCTATAATAAGGTACATGCTCTCAGTCATCAGGCTGAGTGGGCGAGGTGAGCTGAGTGGGTGTGGTGAGGCGAGCGGCAGTAGACGGAGCAGACGGCGCGGGAAAACAACCTTGAAGCAGTCTCAGCAGTCCGGTCAAGCCTGAGACCAGCTCGGAGAAGCAGCAGCAGCGGTGGTCCAGTCCAGCCCAGAGAGTGCAAGGAGTGCAGTGTGAGGCGGTAAGAGTCAGTGAGGCCCGTTTGCGCTGCCTCCTGCCCCCCTTGTCCTCCCGTGTCCCGCTCCACCCACTCTACCCACTCCACCCGCTCCCCCTGCAGACACAGCATCAAACTCACCAGCAGCTGCCACTGCGAAGTGGCAAGTGGCAAGGTATGGCAGAGTGGGTGGGAGGAGGCGAGTGCAGCCACCATTAGTTGGTGATTGAGGAGAGTGCCCTTGGTGTCACCGCGGAAGTGGCCCACCTAGGTGTGGGTGTGGCCTGCGGTGTAGCCAGGTGTCCCCGCTCACGTTGGGGGTCCGGGCTGGAGGCTGGAGACTGGCCAGTCAGACATCAGAAGGCACAGCATCAGGAGCGCCAGGATGAAATCATCACCGGCAAGCGGGAGTTATTTCCCTATTTTATAAGGATAAGGCAAGGCAAGACCTGCAGCAGGCTTTCCCCCTCCCTCTCTTTCCAACGTCCCTACAGCAGTAGGACTCAAAGCCGCAGTAAACGGGGTGGGAGGAAGGTTTTGGCGCTGCAGTTTCAGCTTACATCTGGTAATCACAGATGCTACCCAAGTCAAACAATACTACGGACTGAGGCTCTGGCTGTATACCATCCTTAAAGCCTCTGCAGGCTACTTCTGGGAATAAAAAGAAATAAGGTGAGCCAAAAAGGGAGTCAAATTAGCTTCTGCTGCCCGCCAAACAATTTCTAAGAACCAGGAGGTCATTTTCAACTTGTTTAAAGCCAAGCCAAAGCCTTCGGAACAATCATACATTCAAATACAAATATAATATGATTGGGCCTGGGAAAACACATTGATGCTCCAGCCTGCAGCAGCCACTAGCGGATAAGTCCTTACATACCCTAATAGGGAGGGCTCAATTGAACGAAGAGGCGAAAAGGAAAACATTTAGTCAAGACAATTTAAGGATATACTAAGCTCTAACCGATAAGGGTCAAAAAATAAAAAAAGATACACAAGGACACAAGGACACAGAAGGACACAAAGGACACAAGAGGCAGTTATCGCATTGCACACCATGAGATCAGGACGTGTGCGAGGAGGCCCAACGCTCAAAAACAACACAAATAAGCGCCAAAGGAAACTCAAAACATCAGAGTGCTCCATGGATGAACCCCAGGCAAAGACCAGGCCTCACCTACAGCAAGACCGCTCTTTAATAGAAGCAATTTCTGACACAAATAGCCCAGGCGATGCCACTTTAAAAACGAAAAAAACGAACTCTTTAAAACATCGGCAGTTTCTCTTTCAGCCATAGATACATACGAAATTCTGTTTCTTAAAAAATGCGGGTGACACTCTCCTCTCAAGCTCCACAGTACTACCGGGCCTTCAGACACCCCTCCAGCCTACTCGCCCTCTGGGTAGTGATAACAAAAAGGGAAGCCTAAGCACTGGGGTGGACCGCTCAAGGCCGGCATATCCAATACCATCCCCACAACGCCAAACTATACCTGGGCCCCAGAGCCTACAGTTGCAGGGCAAGGTTGTTGTAGCCGACAAAGAGACAATTCGAGAGCATGGGCCCACGGAAGTGCGGCAAGCCTCCGGGGACGGATCGGGAGACTACGCTCCGGATGTACTAGCTGCACTAATGGCTGGACAGGCACTCCACAGCAAAAACAAAAGAGATAACTGCAACTGAGGCACTAACCATTTCCGAGCTGGATAGCCCGGATAGCCCGACGGAAATTCCGTGGGTGGAAAACACAATATATGAGTCCGCGAAGGAGAGGAAAGGGCACGGAACCTACATTGGCATTACCAGCAACATCAATGAACGACCCGGGGATAGATCATATAACACCACTTGAATCATCACCAACACGAACCAAACTGGAAGTATCACTATTTTGCGAGTCGGAAGACCCTGAACAATTCTCATATCTAGGCAAGGAGGAGTGGGAGGTCCTCCTGGCAACCTACTCCCAGGATAAGTGTAGGAGTGATCCACCTGCCAATTCACCAACTGAGAGGTGCCAGGGACACCAGGCAGCTGGGGAGGCGCAAGAGGGACATAACTCATTTATAGACAGCGAGTACCCACCAGGGGATTCACAATGAACAGACCACAGGAATGCCTGGACAAGTTTGTTAAAAACAGTACAACTCCTGGTGGAGGCCCTCCAATACCAATCTGAAAAATGGATACACAATTAACTCTATTGAATACTCTGGCAGTTTTTGTGGTTGCAATTGATGGTAAGCTAGGTGCGTTAAACACCTTTTTACAAGATATACAGGTCCACACACAAGTTAAAAACCAAATCTGTGGTTGTGGCCCGGCTGTTGACAAACTAGCTACCCTTCCATCAATGCTGAGTTATTTGTGCTCACAAATTAAAAGGGCCTCACAAGACGCAAATACAAGGACTCCAGATGACAATCCCTCCTATGAAACTCAAGAAGCTACGGCTACGCAATTGATTTCAACCTTTAGGGAAGAAAGCACCTCCACTAAGTTAAAACCTAAACATAACATCATAAAAAATGAGGGCAGTCAAAACGCTGCAACATCAAGCCTACAGACTGATCCTCTAGTGGAAGACAAGCTGGACAATAAAATGAATGCAAGACAAAGACACACACAAAGACGGAAAGGCCGTAACTAAAAAATAAGTACTAATCAGGACGGGTTCTTGCGCCTCTTTGGGACAACAACACTGCAAATAGAAATACATCAAGAAAGCAAACCCAAACTTGGAGAAACAAACAAAAAGATCACAGAAGTTAAGATAGGATGAAGTCAATTTTGCCCTAGCGAAACACAAGGTATAAATATGACTCAGTCATCTAGGAAAGCAAAGTATGAAGAGATAACTCGGTCTCACTTAAAAGGAAACACCGCTAGCTCTCTAAGAAACAAAGAGGAGGAGGCAGCATTAATAACTATAAGAATCCAACCACCTGAACCAAACCAGGAGCTTTCGCAAACAAGCGATTCTTCAACATGATTTATCAATTATTATCAATTATTGCCCCATCAAGTCCGGAAAAGCAAAACGACAAATGTATAGACAACAGGGAGCCAGAGGGCACAATGATCGGCCAATCCAACTACAAAAGTATAAACAACACACAAACAACCTTCATCGGCCAAACCAACCACAAAATTATAAACCATACACAAACAACTTTCATCGTGCAACCAGAGGCCCAAAGGAGACCCGTAGCTCAGGCGTCCACAAAACAAAATCGACTCAGCATGGAATCTCCCTGGCAGGGAATGAAAGAACAACTGGCAGGAATAGTACAAAATACGCAGTTTAAAAACAAGGAAGGAAACACGGAGTACCCCAGGCACTTGTCTGCAACAGGATTATCAGGTCAGGATGATATCATTCAGCCCCTAAGAGATCATGAAGACGCCCCTCCTGAGGCATCCGGGAGTGAAACAAGTGCCTTATGGTTCATACCCGAATATAGATCTAAAGGAAGACATGACATCATGAATCGTGGTAACATACTGCGACTGCTGGCTCACATACCAACCCTAATAGAGGTGACGACGTCAGACCTGGTCTCAATAGAATTCATTAAATGCAAAGTCTCAGTGGAAGGAGAAAAAAATAAAACAACAAGGACATCGACATCAATTGCACAAAAAATACTTCTAGAAAGCCATACCTTTAAAAACTGGGGGATAACCATCATTCCATACACCAAGCCAGGATACCCCGATTTGCTAAGCCCAGAAAACATAATGGCGGTTGGAGCAACTTCAAATAGACCAGTAACATCGGTGCTTAGAGGAGCTGTGGGGCACTGTCAAATGAATAAGGAGTCTCAACAAAGAAACTCCAGGAACAGCCAAGACTCTACAACACCGCAAAACTGGCAATCAGACCTAAGATGGATATCAAGGACAATAAACAACCAAAAGAATTGACAACACACAAGCCCGTCGTGAAGGAAAAGTACACATGGGTCTCTACGAATATGTTCTTGGAACATAAACGGATTAGCCAACAAACTAATAGATCTGAATTTTGTCACCTATATAAGGGAATTTGACATCATAGCATTACAAGAAACTTGGCAAACAGACCCCCCGCACCTTCAGGGCTTTCTGCGTTTCTTCACTAGAGCACACAGGGGAGCAAATCATGGTCACCTTCAAGGAGGTCTAGTAATGTATGTCTCAAACACAAGTATATCTACAGCCCGTGAAATCGGCCCAACGTCTCCAGCAACAATGGCATTGAAGCTACTCACTCCGTCTTTAACATCAGTTACACGAGATACTGACAATTCCGATAGTGAAGGCTTATATCCATCCGAAGCGTAAACTGAAGGCAGCACAGGAACTGTGTAACTTTTTGGAAACATTTATAGTCGAAGGGCCTACAACAGATCTTATTCTCACCGGGAACATGAACCTCAACTTAATGGGTGCCTCATCGTGTGAGGAATTGCTACTTCAAAACGGACAGTGGGTACTGGAGGAACTTGAACAACTTAACCTCAGAGCAATCAATGGAAGATCTGCTGGAGTCAAATCTCCCGCTATAACACACTGTTGGACAAAAACCAATACAATACTAGACTACACCTTTATCTCCCTAGCCTTATTTCACCAATTATCCTCATTCCAGCTGGGTGATAAAGTCGACAGTGACCATCAGCCCCAAAAAATCATGCTAAGAACAACTATCCCTATGTTTGAGCGGTCCTTGGCCCCTCAAGGATCAGCTTATACAATCAATTTTAAAAGAATAAAGTTCACTCAAGCACCAGACAGCAGCATGCTGGAAATAGCAAGACAGCATTTTGAGTCAAGAGTAGGCCTGGGCGGAAAACTACGCTACGCTCGCGTAGTTTGCAAAACTACGCGCTACGCGAATTGCACGTAGCACAGTGCAAAAACGCGTAGCGTAGTGGGCATTTTTTGCTTGCTCGCGGTCCTCAACGTCAAGTTGGCGACCGCGAGCGGGCAAAATGACATCCCGGCGAGACTTTTTCCTCGTTCGCGATCAGCAACATCAAGTTGCCGATCGCAAGCGTGGAAAATAAACCTCCCGGCGAGATTCTCAACGCGGGGAGGTCAGGTTTCTCATTGCGAGTGGTCGCGTATGCTGGCGACCGCTTGCGATGAGAAACTACCAGTCCGCGTTGAGAAAACTGCCGCTCGAGTACAAATCTACTCGAGCGGCAGAAAACGACCGCTTGCACTGTGCAAGATGCCGTTTGCAATGATTGCACAGTGCGTACAAGCATCCGGCACTGTGCAATCATTGCGAACAGCATTTCCTACCGCACTACGCAGTTCGCGTAGTGCTACGCGTACCTCGCTACTACGCGAACTACGCCCAGGGTTAGTCAAGAGTCGGATCATGTGAAATCGGGAAATGGGAGAACTTTTCTACAACTATGGCAGCCTATGCTACTACGATCAAACCCATGGCTGAACACAGACACTGCAGTGTAAAGCACATATCACAAACTGCCAAAAAGGAGATTAAGCTCACCAAAAATTTAATTTATCGTATGTTAAGACAGCTTAGACGCAATCCAATGGATAGGACACTACTAAGGCTTTTACGAAAGCAAAAGGTGCTGCTAAGAAAACAAAAAAGGGGCGCTAACAGATCTGCGGAGGACGACCTCTGGACAAAATTACACACTGATATCAGACAGAGAAATAGTGCTAGATTCTGGAGAGCTATAAACCAATTCATCAGTCAATCAATCAATCAATCATGTCACTTATAAAGCGCACTACATACCCGCGAGGGTCTCAAGGCACTGGGGGAAGAGGGGGGTGGTGCTGCTACTGATCGAAGAGCCAGGTCTTGAGGAGTCTTCTGAAGGCCAGTAGGTCTTGGGTCTGTCGGAGGTTGGTGGGGAGGGTGTTCCAGGTCTTGGCGGCGAGGTGGGAGAAGGATCTGCCGCCGGCGGTCGTTTTCCGGATGCGGGGGACTGTGGCGAGGGCGAGGCTGGTCGAGCGGAGCTGGCGGGTGGGGGTGTAGAAGCTGAGTCGTCTGTTGAGGTAGGCTGGTCCGGAGTTGTGGAGTGCTTTGTGTGCGTGGGTGAGGAGCTTGAAGGTTATCCTCTTGTTGACAGGGAGCCAGTGCAGGTCTCTCAGGTGGGGTGTGATGTGGCTGCGTCAGGGGATGTCGAGGATAAGACGTGCAGAGGCGTTCTGGATGCGTTGCAGCCGTCTCAGGAGCTTAGCCGTCGTTCCTGCGTAGAGGGCGTTTCCGTAGTCCAGCCTGCTGGTGACGAGGGCCTGGGTGACTGTTTTTCTTGTTTCGGTGGGGATCCACTTGAAGATCCTGCGGAGCATTCGGAGGATGTTGAAGCAGGATGAGGAAACGGCGTTGACCTGCTTAGTCATGGAGAGGGTGGGGTCGAGGATGACCCCTAGGTTGCGTACGTGGTCGGTGGGTGGCGGGGCTGTTCCCAGTGATGTTGGCCACCAGGAGTCGTCCCAGGCTGAAGGGTTGGAACCAAGGATGAGGACCTCCATCTTGTCCGAGTTCAGCTTCAGGCGGCTGGTCCTCATCCATTCGGCGACGGCCTTCATTCCTTCGTGGAGGTGGGCTTTGGCGGTGTGAGGGTCTTTGGTGAGGGAGAGGATCAGCTGGGTGTCGTCGGCGTAGGAGATGATGTTGAGGTTGTGCTGTCGGGCGACGTGGGCGAGGGGTGCCATGTAGATGTTGAACAGCGTTGGGCTGAGGGAGGAGCCTTGGGGTACGCCGCAGATGATCTTGGTGGCCTTGGATCGGAAGGGGGCGAGGCGGACGCTTTGTGTTCTGCCGGAAAGGAAGGATGTGGTCCAGTCCAGGGCCTTCTCTTGGATCCCGGCGTCGTGAAGGCGTGTTCGTAGTGTGTGGTGGCAGACCGTGTCGAAGGCGGCTGATAGGTCCAGGAGGATGAGGGCTGCTGTTTCTCCGTTGTCTAGCAGGGTCCTGATGTCATCGGTGGCGGCGATGAGGGCGGTTTCGGTGCTGTGGTTGCTGCGGAAGCCGGACTGGGAAGGGTCCAGGATGTTGTTCTCCTCGAGGTAGCGAGTCAGTTGTTTGTTGACGATTTTCTCGGTGACCTTCGCGGGGAACAGGAGCAGAGAGATGGGTCGGAAGTTCTTGAGGTCCTTGGGGTCTGCCTTGGGTTTCTTGAGTAAGGCGGTGATCTCGGCGTGCTTCCAGCTTTCCGGGAAGGTTGCTGTCTCGAAGGAGATGTTGATTATTTTCCGGAGATGGGGCGCGATGGCTGTACTGGCTTTGTTGAAGATGTGGTGAGGGCACGGGTCTAGCGGTGAACCGGAGTGGATGGTGTTCATGATCTCGCTGGTGTCCTCGTCGTTGATGTTGGTCCAGGAGAGCAGGCGGTTGGTGGTTGTGGGGGCAGTGGTCTCGGTGGTTGCCGGGGCGGTCGTGGTGTTGAAGCTGTCGTGGATGTCGGCGATTTTGCGGTGGAAGAAGGTGGCCAGTGAGTCGCACAGGTCTTGCGACGGCTGGATATCGTTGGTGTTGGAGCTGGGGTTGGAGAGTTCCTTCACGATGTTGAAGAGCTCTTTTCTGTTGTGTGCGTTGTTGTCTAGGCAGTCTTTGAGTGAGGCCCTTTTGGCGGATCAGTCCCACCCATGAGGGAATCTCTTCTAACATTTCAGAGGAAGCATGGGCAAACTACCTCAGGACTCATTTCCATCAAGATACCGAGTTCACAAATTTGTAGCAAAAAACTCAATCCCCTCCAAGAAGGGTAATCACCAACATTGCCAGGACAGCAAACATCCACATAGCCCTTGAAAGACCAGAGGGACACCTACTAACAGAGGACCACCTACAGAGCAAAATTAGCTCCATCAAGAGACAAATAGGGAAAGGAAGAAAAGAGGGAGCCCCAGGTCCAAACGGAATTCCACTGGCACTGTACAAACAAGATGCAAACATGTGGGCCGTAGCGCTGGAACCTCTTTTCACGGAAATAAGGCTGTTGAATATACTCCCATGCTCCTGGAGAGGATCAATCCTTTCCCCAATTTTTAAGTTAGGCGAAAAGTCGTTACCACAGAACTATTGGCTAGTGGCCCTCATGGATAATGAGGCAAAGTTTTTTGCAGGAACGTCACTAGAGGAGCTCCAGGCATGGGCCAAAGAGAAATCTGTAATTCCACCAAACCAGACTGGTTTCACAAAAATAGTTGGAACGGCCACAAATATTCCAACCATGGCAATGTTAATGGAGAAGGCGGAAGCTGCAAAGATGCCAATACACTTATGCTTCATAGATTACAAGGCCGCCTTCGATCATGTTAATCGTAACAGCTTATGGTCCAAATTGAGTAGCTGGGGGATCCCACGGCCACTGTTAAACCTGCTGATCAATCTGCATACGGACACTTGGGTTCAGATAAAGCTGGGCGATGGGTCACTCCATACCAACTGAAAAAGGGCTCAAACAAGGATGCGTCTTAGCTCCTACGCTGTTTAACTTGTTTCTAGCAGACCTTGTCCCACTTTTAAACAGCTGTGCTTCACACATCCCAAGACTAGGAGGATTAACACTACCATGTCTCCTTTATGCGGACAACATAGTCTTGATCAGCCACACACACAGGCTTACAACATCTCTTGAACGCTACGCAGGAGTGCTCTAAAACAAACGGACTAACCATAAATCTTGAGAAAACAAGAACTATGACGGTCAGTAAAAAAAGGAAAAACCTGCAGCTTAGTTCTGGGATAGGACCTGAATTGAGGACACATCTGAATACAAATATCTTGGAGTGACGATAGATAATGATGGCCATTTCACCGCACAGAAAAACAGCATCAGAAGTAAAGGCCTCGCCTTGGCAATCTCACTAAAAGCGCTAAATATCAAATTGAGTGGCTCATCAATTCTGCCCTTGGTACAAGTGGCACATGCCAAGATTCTACCCACAATTGCCTATGGAAGCGAAGCACAGAGAGGTAGAGATGCAAGAACACTTGACATCACAGTTACAGCATCATACTGGGTTATTTTTGGTCTACCGAAATATACTTTACCAGCTCAAATCAGGCTAGAATTTGGTATACAGAAACAGTCTTTTGCAAGACAAGGGGCGTATATTATCACCTGGGATAAAGTGCAGAAATCCGCACAAGGATGTCTAACTGAACATCTGTGGAAGGAGCTACAACAGCAAACAGCCTCACCCGCCGCTAAATATCTCAATAATAGCCTGCATAACATGGGGCTGAACCAGCTCTGGGCCACTCCCACAAATACCACCACATTTAAAAAATTGGTCTGAAAGACGGTCAAATATCTTTCGTGGATTGATGACAAGGCATCTCTCTCGAAAAGGGCACATGGATGGATGACTTTGAACACCTACACAGCGCCAGCTGCTCAAAATTACTTTGATTTGGGCTACGCTAAAGCCACTAAAAACAAGTTCTTGAAGCACAGACGTGGTCTGCTACCTTGTATACAGCATTTTCCGCACAGGCTAAAGGAAAAAGCGGGCTCTATCTGCCGCTTATGCGGTTCAGCGCCAGAAGATCTGCTGCATCTATTATGTACATGTAAAGAACTTTTAGAAGAACGAAAACAACTGTTAAAATGCCATTTTAATCAACAAGGGGTATGTACCAGGAGACAAGCAGTGGTGGCATGTTTTGCACCTAATGACCCACAACTGAACTGCTGTCTAGTGAAATTTTTGAGATTAGTCGATAAGAAAATGCCAACACAACAGCTATAACCCATTTTAGTCGCCGGGAACAAGTGCAATGTTAGTACGGAGGTTGGATGGGAAACTCCCATTTTTCAGTTGTGGCACTAACACACTTTCTTTTTGCACTTTTTTCTGGAGCCCTGTATAAGGAGTAAAGGGAAGCAATAGTCTGGAACTAAGTACCATCGACCGCCAACAACCGGGAACAAGTGCAATGTCAGTACGGAGGTTCGATGGGAACCTTCCAAGTATCCACACCAGTCGAGGCACTAATGCGCTTTACAAATGTCTGAAGCACTTTTTGCACTTTTTTATTGTAGATTTGTTTTAACCTGATGTTATTTGTATTGCAACGGTTTTAATAACTATGCAAATAAAAAAAACTTGAACAGACGTCAGTTTCTGACATGTACTGTAATCTATTGTTCTATTTTCTATTTTTTCTTTTTCTGTCTATCTTCCCTATTCTATCATCTCCTCCTCCTTTAATTTCTCTCATCATCTCAATGTTACTGTTGACGGTTTAGTTATATTTATATTTGTTGCTTAGCACATTAATAGTTGAATCTTGGAATGTAAAAGGTTTTATTAACCCTATAAAAGGCAGAGAATGTTATCTAACCCAGCTACCTACAATCCAGAATTAGACCTCCTTCAAGAAAAGTACCTCACAGAAACAGCGTAGCTGGATGGGTTTGGTTTTGTCTCACATTCATCTAATAAGAAAAATGGAGTAATTATTTTATGTCACAAAAAGTAAAAATGCACTGTTGTCACTCAAGAAATAGACTCTGAAAGTAGATGGCTGATTGTTAAATTACTTATCAATGATATTCCGCTAACTGCTTTCAATATTTATAGTTCGAACCAACCAGACTACTTATTTTATTAATGTATCTAATCAATCAATCAAGCAATCAGGAAATTTTAAGCATGCTACTCACCCGTGAGGGTCTCAAGGCACTGGGGAGGGGGGGTGCAGCTCCGGGTCAGCCGAAAAGCCAGGTCTTGAGGCTCTTCCTGAAGGTTTGCAGGGTAGGGCAGCGTCTGATGTTGACTGGGAGCTCGTTCCAGGCCCTGGCTGCGACGTGGGAGAAGGCTCTTCCACCTGCTTTGGTTCTGAGGAAGTGCATGGTTTCTGCTAGGGCGAGGTTGGCAGAGCGGAGGTTTCTCTTAGGTACGTGGAAAGAGACTCTTTCATTGAGGTATTTGGGTCCAATGTTGTGGAAGGATTTGTAGGTGTGGGTGAGCAGCTTGAATGTTACTCTCTTTTCGATGGGGAGCCAGTGGAGGTCTCGCAGGTGTTGGGTCATGTGCTCTCATCGTAGGGTGCCGAGGACGAGTCTGGCCGTGGTGTTCTGGATGGTCTGGAGTTTGTGTAGCAGGGATTTGTTGATTCCAGCATAGAGGGTGTTTCCGTAGTCCAGTCTGCAAGTTATGAGTGCGTGGGTGATGGTTTTCCTGGCTTCTGGTGGGATCCACTTGAAGGTCTTGCAGAGGATGCGGAGGGTGTTGAAGCAAGTGGAGGTGACGGCGTTGATCTGGCGAGTCATGGTGAGGGAGGAGTTGAGAATGGTGCTGAGATTTCAGGCATGGTCTGTGGGGGTGGAGGGTTTCCAAGGGTGGCAGGCCACCAGGTGTTGTCCTCTGTCTTCTCCAAGTTGAGTTTTAGGCAGCTGCTGCTCATCAAGGCAGCGACATCCTTCATTCCTTCCAGGAAGCTGAGTCTAGTGTCTTCGGGGTTCTTTGTGAGGGAGAGGATGAGCTGGGTGTCATCGGCATAGGATACTATGCTGAGTCCGTGCTGTCTGACGATGGCAGCAAGGGGGGCCATGTAGATTTTGAAGAGCGTAGGGCTGAGTGATGATCCTTGGGGTTCTCCGCAGTTGATCTCTGTGTGTTTGGAGAGGAAGGGTGGGAGTCTGATCCTTTGGGTTCTGCTGGTGAGAAAGGAGCGGATCAAGTCGAGGGCGGTTCTCCATATGCTGGCTTCGTGGAGTCTGGCTGCGAGAGTGCGGTCGGAGACGGTGTCGAAGGCTGCGGAGAGGTCTAGTAGGATGAGGGCCGCTGTGTGGCCCTGGTCGAGGAGCTTGTGGATGTCATCAGTGGCGGCAAGGAGGGCGGTCTCGGTACTGTGGTTACTGCAGAAGCCGGACTGAGAGGAGTCGAGGATGGCGTTCTCTTCGATGAAGGTCGTCAGCTGGGCGTTGATGATTTTCTCAGTGACCTTGGCTGCGAAGGGAAGGAGAGAGATGGGACAGTAGTTTTGCAGGTCCGTCGGGTCAGCCGATGGTTTCTTGAGGAGGGGCTTGACTTCTGCTCGCTTCCAGTCATCGGGAAAGGAGCCGGATTCAAAGCTGGTGTTGATGATGCAGCGTATCTCAGGTGCTTAGGCAGCGGCGGTTCTGTGGAAGATGTGCAGTGGGCAGGGGTCTGTGGGGGCTCCGGAGTGGGTGTTCCGCATGGTTGTGGGAGTGTCTTCGGTGGTGACTGGTGTCCAGGCGGTGATGGTGGGCTGGCTGTCATCGCTGGAGGGAGGAGTGGTTTCTGGAGTCTGTTCACTGAAGTGGTTGTAGAGGGCCTTGATTTTCAGGTGGAAGTAGGTGCTAAGCTTGTCGCAGAGGTCTTGGGAGGGAGTGATGTACGTGGCTTCACTGGGGGGTTTGGTGAGTTGCTGGATGATGTTGTAGAGTTCCTTCGAGTTGCTGGAGTTGGAGAGGATTTTGTTCTGGATGAAGGTCTTTTTGGTGGACCTTATGAGTTGGTGGTATTCTGTCATGGCGTTCTTGTAGGCGGTCTGGTCTTCGGTAGTTTTGGTGTTTATCCATCATTTTTCGAGTCGTCTACAGGAGAGTCTTGCTTCTTGGAGGTCAGAGGAGAACAAGGTGGCCTTCAGGGGTTGTTGTCTCTATGGGGTTTGCTGAGGGGTGCCAGTTTGTCTGCAAAGCTGGTGATCCAGCGGTGTAGTTCCTTGGCTGCAGAGTTGGCATCGGTCGTGGCGGAGGGGGGATCGTGGACAAGGGTGGAGTTGAGGTGCTTCTCAGTGAACTTGCTCCAATTCCTTTGTGGCGGGCGCAGAGTGGGCTTGTGGGCAGTAGTAGTGTTGAAGGAGAAGTGTACGCAGTCGTGGTCTATCCAGAGGGGCTGCGAGGTGTGGCTGAAGCAGATGTTGGTCCCTCCGGTGAAGATGGGGTCGAGGGTGTGTCCTGCCTTGTAGGTGAGGGTGGTAACAAGCTGCTTCAGTCTGAGGTTGATGGGTTCTAGAACAAATGGCAGTGGTAAAGAAAGACCTAGCCAGCACCTCCGTTATGTCTTCCCCCAGTGTTATTGAGGATCTCTCCACTGTAGCGGGACGCGTACGTTCGTACGTTCGTACGAGAGTACCACTATTTGTGACTCATATCTACAATGTATCTTAATTACAATTTTTGACGCACCGTCTACAATAGAAATAGAAAATGCTGAATAGCACTTTCAAGTCATATTGAGTGTTCTATAAGATTTAAACTTTGCGTCCATACTTCGTGACATTGTTCTCTTCGAAAATCCGAGATTTCAAAGAAGTTTCTTCAATTCTGAGCCACAGAAATTTTTCTAAGCCTTGAAAAAGTCGTATAAACGACGAAACACGTGTCGGCTGTCTTCATCTACGATACGTACTTCGTGTCAACAGAATCAAGACTTTCAAAGATTACTTGCCTTTTGTAAAAACTTCTATGAATATTTGTTTTGTATTATAAACTTTACACTAATTTGGGCTTATTAAAAAACAAACTGACTACAAGGTCAGTTACAATACTATATAGTGGTTGTGCTCTGTAAATTCTTTTGTAATTGTTCAGTCTGAGGTTGGCGAGGTTGTCCAGGAGGGCGGAGGAGTCGGGGTCATTGTAGTTGTCGAGGTAGAGGTTCAGGTCCCCGATGAGTATGTAGTCCGTGAAGACGATGGCGTGTGGTGCGATGAGGTCGACAATGGAGGTGGTGAAAGAGGTACGAGGCCCAGGTGGTCTGTAGGCGAGGGTGCCACGCAGTGTGGTTCTGGGGCTGGTCTGGATCTGGAAGTGGAGGTGTTCGGTGTTGGAGAGGGAGTTGCTCGTGCTGGAGGTGGAGAGTCGGAGGGAGCTCTTGTGTGCAATGGCAAAATGTCTTCAATATAATGATGAATTTTTTATTCTAGATGGTGACTGTAATCAGACTATAGACCCATTTATAGATCGTCAATCTCAGGTTTGATTTTTTCTCCATAAAACCCACATTAAGTTCCATGCCATTATATCCCAGAATCATGTAGTAGATGCATGGACGCAGTGTAACCCTTCTACAAAAGAGTTCTCTTTCTATCTCCCCCCACATGGTTCCCTCACACAATTAGATAATATTTTTCTTAGTAAACCACAATTTCTTTGGCATAATAAAAAATCTAGAATTTCCCTATTATGTCTTAAGAAATCCAAGATGGAAGGTTGTGGTAATTTTGCGGACTTTTGGACTTATCATAAAGCTTTCTGTTTGAGGTAAGCCTCTAAATGGTTCCTTACATTATCTTCCCAGTTTACGCCTTTGTGGCTCAATATTGAACACTTCTTACTTGCACCGTTCTCTCCTAGGGCAGTCTTTTCTTCCTCTTCAAAAAACATCACTACCTTCTCACCATTATTCAAACATAGATGTTTACTTTTGAAGCCTTATTATCAATCATAAATTTTATCTCGCAATTCTTTTCTGCAATCTCCCCTATGGTAAAATCATCTTATTACTATAAATAATAAACCTCTATATTGGAATCTTCTTCTAGAATAAAATCGGGTCTAGATTATTCAGGGCTTCCTGAACAGCCATCACTACTCAATCTTTATTCTTTTTATATCATAGATTATGTGATACACTGACATCTATTGCCAATTTCTCCAAGACGAATGACAGATCTTGCTGTACATGCGGTCATCCCAAAGGAGATTTGATGCATCTTCTTTTCCTAATTCCACCTACTCCTTCCTTCAGGAGGAAAGTCTTTCCCAACTTATAATATAATAATGTTTAATGTACACTGCTCTTTGTCACCGTTATTGCTTTTTCTAGAAAGTCTATCCGATGTTATCACTTTAAGCTTACATAAAAAGGGATTGTTTGATCTCATGTTACCCTTAGCTTTTCAACAAATTACAATTAACTGGAAATGTTCCTCTAATATTTAATTTAAAGCTTGGTGGTACAATGTTTGTCATTATCATAGATTAGATATAGCCCTTGCCTCTTCTTATATGCCACATGTTAAAAGAGATTTATATTGGTTGTCATTAACAAATTTCTTAGATAAAACTGATAAGCAGCATACTAATTATACGCACTCAGAAAATGTTGAACCTCCTTAAATTGTCACTTTCTCTGCTTATTTGCAATTATATTTTATCTTATCAACTATTTAGTTCAAATATTAATATTCCTTATTAATTATTTACTATTGCTGTTCGGTCTTCAATTGTTGTTTTGTGCTCCCCCTTCCATCCCCTCCTTTTTTTTTTCTTTCCTCATTTCCCAATGTAAACTTTAGTTCCTTTATTGTTATATTCTTGCAGATTTTATGTTCACAAGTGCTATATTTATTACACACCTTTATAAGACTTTATTATTAATAAAGCTGATTAAATGCCAAAAAATATTTCAAAATTTGACATTACATGATTCTTTTCAGATTGAGATATCACAGGATGAATTAAGCTCATAGAATGTATGGTTTCTGCAATTAATGCTAACAAGAAGAATATGATATGTATAGAGAGAAAAGTGAAAGTTAACCATATATTTTTTCTGTCCATTTTGTTCAACTGCACTATTGTGTGTGTTTCTGCTAGGTTAACCCAGACAATGGAATTCACAGAAATGCATGAATATATATTTGTAGGCTTACACCTACTAATTTCACTGAGTTACTACTTTTTTCTAATTCAAAAAAATCCTTACATGGGCATGACCTTGTGTATGCCTGACCCTAAACAGGCAGAATTTCTGTCTGTGTACAGTAATTTCTAAGGTACAAACACACTGTAGATACTTTTCTTTTTCTCTAAAAGGGATGTATTTACATTTGTATGTAAAAACTATCCTAAGTTTGGATGCTTACTGCAGCACTAGTGCATTGCAAGTACATGAGCGAGGGGGATTGCTGGTATTTCCTAGGTCCCAGGGGAACTGAATACCCCATGGTAATCATGAAGATTACGTTTACATTTTCTGGGTTGATGTAGCGTACCAGTAGGTCAGAGTTGGGGAGCCACATTGCTGCTAACCACCAACCTTTCTTCTGACTGGGCCATTTGAAAATCTGTCAACAAATACTGAAATCAAGGCCCATATTTATCAAGGCATTTCATTGCCCTTGCACCATACAAGGGGAAGCAAGGGCAGTGCAAAACCTAAGTGAGATTTGTCAAGCCACCAAAAGCCACCTTGGGTGGCCTTGCATGGCTTGCTAAATTAAGCGCAAATCCTGTCCTTGTGTTACTCTGCGGCAAGGAGGCATTCCATGGGTGGAGCATGGATGTTCTCATGCATCCACAAATGGATTTTGGCGCATTCAAAGATTTACCATTAGTGGTAGACCTGGGAATACATGAAATTGCTATGCCTCCCCAGGTGAGGCATAACGAGAAGAAATACATTTATTTCTCCTTGTTTGTTCCTCTTTCTACATGTGCAGCATTCTACAGCACACATAGGAAGAAGAAAATGCCTCTCAGGATTGTTTTTATGTAGGAAGGTCTCCCTTCCTGCACAAAAGCAATCCTGCCTACAGCGCAGGCACCCTTGCAACATGACACAAGGGTGCCTGCATTGGCGCTAGGCAGCCAAAAGTGGGCCAGCACTAGAAAAGGACAGAAATGCACAGTATAGAAGGTAAATACGTCACATTCCTGACCTTTCATGTAGTGCATCAAGGTGGCTTGCTGAATTGTGCTGTGTGAAAGAATGATTATTCTGCTCCGAAGTTTATACATGCTGTTGTTTGGCAAAATGGTAAGAGGGCAGAGGGGAAGTACCACCATCTGATTATTGGCATCCTTCACTTCTGCCAATACCTTGCCATTGGTGATTGAGAGGCAGAAGGCGATACCTTAATGGAGGTAGGCTGCTGCTTCCATTAGGCTTTAAATAGAATCTGAGCATGTAGGAGTTATATAAGCCAGATTAGTGGCAAAGAGAGAACAGGACAAGCAAGCTGCCAAGAACATCTTCTTGTCATTTTCTTGTGTGAGAAGAATGCCATTTACTTTATCCTCTCTCATTTGAAGTACATATAACTAAGTTATCTTGTAAATTCCTGCTTATGTATAGAAACACCTTTAACTTGACTTCTCAAGAAACATGGCTATTCAAACTACTGATGCTCAACATGCTGGAGTTAGGGTAATCATCCTTTAATCATATCTCACAAGCTAGCAGATACTTTCATGGTTAAAATAAGGATCAAATCACATTTAAATCAATTTTGCTGATACATAAATTCAGCAACAAAATGCTCCACAATCTCTGTAAGAAAAATATATTTTGAACAACCTACAGCAATTCTCAGATCAGTAAATAAATGTATATACCTTTGTCACTGTCAATTCCAAGAGTAAGTGTTGCATGACAAAATATCGCGAAAACAATATTGCCTCACCAAAATATTGTCAAATTTATATAGATTACAAAAATCCCTCTATCCTATACTTGATTAGGAATAACACAAATATCGATGACAAAATCATCACTGTAAAAATATCAGAAATTAACATTATCGAAAAGACAAATATCAAAAGAAATATTGTCTACTAACTAACTATATAACAAACATAAAAAAATGTAAACACAAAATATTGTCTATAATAATATTGTTAAAAATATGCAAAACATAATATTTTACATCATAATCTCCCTACATTTATATATAATAAATGAAAAAAATATAATTAAACAAACTACACCACAACTATGAGTAAAATAACAAATTAAAAATATTCACGTATAAAATCACATCTACTCACCATACTTATCCTATAATTAAAAAAAATCTAAAAACTAAAGCAATATTAACAATAATTATTAGAAATCAGATTAAAAATACATGTTTTCAATTAAATATTAAAAATGTATTTAGAAAAACAGACAAAAAATGCACATTTAAAAATAAGAAAGAAACACTATTTAGCGTGCAGCAAAAAAGGTCATAACTGAAAATAATTCAAACTAAACAAAAATTGTCCAATATACTTAACTGTAAAACAAACTATCCAATAAAAATGAAAACATAACAATATAAAAAGTGCAAAAAAAGCTCACTATGCTTTACAGAAAAATCTTAGCAATTAGATGAAAATGACACTCTGCCAAATTGTGCAAAGAAAACCCTTTTGGAAGACTTAAAAAAAAGCCACGTTCAAATGGAAGTTTAAAAAAGTAAAATAACTGCAATGTAACCTGCCAAATGGAAATCTGTAAATAAATTACTAAACTCTCTCTTTCATTGTATCTCTCTTTCATTATATTCTTATAGATATTAGCAAAGTTTATCCAATAGCAGGCATGACAAACCAAGAATTCCACAAAGTCAACAGTCACTTTCATAATAAGTTAAATAAACAGTTGTAACAATGAAAAAACCCTATCCATTAAATTTAATACTACAAACTCACCACCTCTAAATGTAGCCAACCAGTTGTTTAAAGATATAACTTAAACAAACATTTTATCACTAACAGACAATAAAAGCCCACCTGTTTCTAAGCTCGACAATATCAAATATATAAATGGAAGAAAAACAAGTGAAACTTAAAAAGAATATCAATTATATAGGTATAAAATGTAAACATTTAAAAGTATGTTCAAATCAAATCATCAACTAAACGTGATGATTTTAACATAATAATTATTTTTTTAAACTATGCTAATTTTAGATATAGTGGCTGAAAGAGTGACATATATCACATCACAGAAAGGCAAACAATTGCTTCCACACATGGGATATACATACAGCCAATAAAGCACAAGCACTGGGAACATGAATTGGAAATGTACTAAATATTACTCAAATTCTTGTTATGGGAGGGCTACTACCAAAAACTTTATTGTGAACAATGACACAGAACACAATTACCCCCAAATGTAGCAGAGACAGAAGTAAGCCCCATAATTCAAGAGTTAAAAGAAGCAAATACCAGGTCACAAGATCCCACTACTAAAATATTAGAAGGCATACTCTCTAAAGTTCCCAAGCACATTACAGGTCAGTTACTAGCACCTCCTACCTGAAAAAGCCTATTCTCACATACTAAAAAAGCCACAAATCAAACACTGCTGCCCTAGAAGATACCTAGAAATACATATTCCAGAACACCTGACAAAAACAAGGGAGTACATTACCTAAAAATGATAGGTAAACACAAGTACTACCCACCTACCTAACAATGCACTCACAAATAAAGCAAAACAAAAAGTAACACCATCACAATTTAAACATTTTTAGCTTAGAATTAAAAAAAGTTTTTAAAGATCAATCTACAACACAATATATATTAATAAAGTACAAAACAAGACTGCTAAAAAAATAATAGTTAAAAGTAATTGTAGAAAAAAATACATACAATATTAAAAATCAACCGAACACATCAAGCATTAAAACACACACATACAAAATATAACATTTCCATTGCACTAGAAACAAAATAAATATACGTATTAAAATATAACATTTCCCAACCATATATACATACAATTATTGTAATTCCAGTTACATTGCTGAAGTTCTCGATCCACCACCATCTCGCACAAATCCAAAGCAACAAGTACAAACTAACCCCCAAAAAATGGAAAAATGAAATATTCAATCAAAATCTATTCAAGTAATCCACAATCGTTAGATACCATTAAAAAAAAAAAATGTTAAATAAAAAACCCCACACGAAAGTCAAAACATCAAAGGAAATTAAAAACACATTATTGGCTTAAATAAAACAAAATTAATTTCCTTTCAAAAGCAATAAAAAGAAGCTCCTAACAATCAACTCCAACTTCCAAACCAGCAAACACATATACCATATCCACCCTCACAATACATATATCCCAAATACAATACAAACATAACAGGACAATTTTACAAACAAAGCACAGTTCATAACTATATATACAATAACAAACTATGAC
This sequence comes from Calotriton arnoldi, assembly GCA_963921515.1. Lineage (NCBI taxonomy): Eukaryota > Metazoa > Chordata > Amphibia > Caudata > Salamandridae > Calotriton > Calotriton arnoldi. Next base: position 1,812,976 of record CAWUFW010001750.1, on the reverse strand, counting down.
TACATCCTACAGCCAGACCTATGAAGTTACAATGCATAACAAACCAACTAAACCTACTCCTAAACAACCATTACAAACAAAACAAATACAGTACCATACACTAACTACAACTACCCACATCCCCCTCCCCCTAAAACCCTAAAGAAAAACTTTAAAAAGATCTTAACTTGTCTGTCGAACAGCAACAGGCAACTGCGATTTACACAAACTAAATCAACCTCAAAATAAAAGTAAAAGACTACAAAATACAGGTAGCCATACAAAAAAGTTCACTGAATGACAATTAAATAAAAGACTATGGGGCCCATTACGATGGCGGGCGGAAGCACTACCGCCGTGCTGGCGGATGCAAAAACCACCAGTTACCGCCGGCACGCAGCAGTCCACACGCCCGCCCAATTACGATGCGAAAAGCAGGCCAAACACCGCCGGCAAGCCAGCAACACCGTCCGCCATCAAAGTGCGCCCGTACACGTAGCGGCGCAGCCCAACTGACACACACCGTCCGACGAAACACGTCCCGCCCGGCGCATAAATTACGATGCCGCAAACAAACGGCTCCCACGGCCAAGAGATACCGTACGTGAAAGAGAGGCGGTAACACGGACGCAGAGCACGGACAACGAAGAAGCGGCACCCCGGGCATGAATCCAGCACTGCAGGCCCTTCCCATGCTTCTGCTGATGCACCACCAAGGACGCAACGTACCGCGGAGACGCAGGTAGGCACACACACAACAAGTGCACGCAAACAGCGCACACAGTGCAAGGGCGGAAAAAGAGGACAACCCCCCACCAGCGCGTGTACACAACACATCCACCATCGCATCCACAGATGACACACAGGCCAAATCGTAACATCGCAGAACACATGTGTACACACCACCTGGGACTAGGAACCAACCACCCCGTCACGGCCCCAAAGCGCCGATGACGCCGCCACACATGCGCACAACGCAGAGGCCAACCGCAGCGCCATGCATGCGTCGCACACAGACACAGGGACACAACCAAGCAGCACACACACCAGCCCCACCCCGAACGCACATGACACGTGACAGGCCGGCCACAGACATGTACCCAACGCCCAATTCACGGACAACACCCAACGCCACACAACCGACGCACACATGTCAGTGAAGTCACGCAACAGCAGGACACACCCCAGTGTAACAAACATGGCGAAGCACACAGCGGCGGCAACACCAACTAGGAGAAGCAGGGCCCCTTCGGGAAGAGGAACGCCAGTACCACACTGAAAAACCCATACCACCCTGCACATATGAACAAGACACATGAAACGGAACACCAAAGAGCCCGGTGACCGACAACAGGTGGCCCAAGAATTACATCCACACACAAGGCCCAACGCAGAGCGGAAAGGCAGGCTGCCGCCCACACAAGGGAGAGCAGACAGCACTGAATGACCTTCCATTCCAACTCCGAAACCACAGCCCCACGACAGAAGCCGGTGAATACAGCCATTGTCCAAGAATAGACCAACACAGGCATGCCGAGGAGACCGACCACACGGCAGATAGCGCATATCACAGAAGCACACAACGGACGGGGAAGAAAGAAGAAAACACTCCCCCATGTCGGCCACATGCAAGTTAATTGGAAGGAGTCACACAGCACTGACCTTGAACTGTCTGAGAAGCATGTGGGAAGAGGGCCCGTGTCCTCCAAACAAGCAAACAGAACACAAGTCCTGTCTCCCCACGACAACACAGAGCTCACAGCAACCCCGGAGCGTGCACATTGCAGACTGCACACACAGCCGGAGCACGCCACCTCTACGAACCGCTGCGAAATGGCAACCGCAACACACCTACCCAACTACGCCGAAGAGCTCAAGCTGTACAAAACCAACCTGTTCCATACATTGGGATGCGATCTCCTGTCCCTGCTGAACGTAAGTTACCGACTGACTTACCGCATCACATTGTTCAGCTGCGTCATGCCCGTCTTCTACTGTCGGAGGTGTCCCTACCAGCATCCCGTCGAGATATGCCTCTCCAACCCGGCATGTCTGAAGGCGGACCTGCTACCACTACTCCTCCCTCTGGACGCACACGACAGGGCCTGCTCTGCCTATGGGGGCATGGCGTATGTGGCCAACATCGCACGCGCACTGAAATGGAACCACTGTGCCTCCACACGACGGATCATCGAGAACAGCTACATCGAATGTCACCCAGCATGCCCCATCATGGTCCTCCAAGGGACAACCTACGAACAACACCTTGACAGCCACCATCCGCTTCATTGGCTGGCAAACATGGACACCACCAATGACATCGAAGCCCTGCTGGACGGCATCGCATACCTGACAACCTGTAAATACGTCGGACCACAACGCAGGTTCCCCGAGTGACCTATGAAGTCCAACCCCGCACCCATGCTCAGCTTCCGCACGGACTGGCCAGTCACCACCACAACAGCCATACCAAACGACCGGCAACTGTAACCACACCATCAACGACATCGCCATGACATCGGATATGACCGGGACATGCACACTGTTCCCCATCACATCCAGGAACACCGCATGCATCGTGGGAGGCAGTGGCATGGGCTCTGTGCATCGCACCCACATGGACGGAACTGCACGAACAACCAGGACACGACATGGATCCAGCGCACATGGACACACACACCGCTCAGTGGACATGAATAGGTCGCCTGGAGTCTGTGGGTGCTGCACCCCTCCCACCCCCGCCCCGGGAATCCCATACCAGGACCTTTGCATGGACGACAAGTGCATACAACAACAACACGACCCCAGTGACTGTGACATGTCCAGTAACCACCACAGTGCAACAACAAGTGGCACGCCGCTGCATGCACGCAAGCACATGCCCTGATGTCATCTCACATGCACGCGTGCATGAGGAACAACCGCAGCAAACCTGTCACATGGAACTGAGATGGACTGTGCCCATGATGCCGAGCGGTCTGGTAGGCTACATGTATACCGTCTGTGTCAAAGTCCGCAGCTCCGCAGCTATACGTAAATGTACATTAGCACAGCCTTGGCCAAGCAGATGTAACCCCACACCCTATCCCATTTGTAATCATGCTCAGTATATCCTCAGTATGTATTCCGCTGCCAGTAGTGTCCACTATACTGCATCACAGAGGACAGAAGACTCAATATAATGTTTGAAACCAGAACTGTCTCCGCTGACTCATTTCACAAGTACGAATGAGAGAGGATGAGAGTATGTGAAGTACACGGCAGTCGTGACATGACCATGTAGTCCACTGGTATTGGATGTCAACGCAAATGAGTAGCACTACTGTGGAAGACACACATGTGTCGTGTGAAGTCGTATGGACGCAGTGCTCAGGTGGGTGGGTGCGACGGGTAGATGCGCACATGCCAAGTTGGAGCACGCCGTGTTGGGAGGGCTCATGAACAGTACACCACCGCTTCCCTGGGCATTGTGAGAGGACACCTGTCGGGGGGAGTGAACACGTGTGTGCACAGCAGCCGGGCACACGTACAAAGCGGTACCAGGCGCACCTCAGCCCACCCTCTGTGGACGAGCTGGATCCTGTTGTGCGCCCGCCATGCCCCTTGACAAGGCACACACAGCCCCAGTCGACCAGGTGTAACCCCAACATAGTCAATCCGCACAGGCGATACAGGGCACGGGATGGCAGTGGAGCATGGTGTGTGAGAGGTCTCCTCGCGCTCCTCCTGGTCATATCACGCAGGCAATAGAACCTCAACGTCCAGCATGGCAAAAAGTCAAATGGAAGTGTAGGGGGACGCACCACAGCACGAGCAGCACTGACGTCACGGGAGGTGGCTCGCACCATCCCATCCATTGCCCATCATACCAACCACGCCACATGCCATTGCGACTAAGTGCAAGCGCGTGCGCCACCACCCCTGAGCCCTCCCCAGAGAGGCCAAAGAGTGAATGTGTGGGCCATCAGCCACAGACGGACGCGGCATGGCCGCAAGGGCAGCCACAGCCACTGGGTGTCGCAGGTGGCGGATCCGGAAGGCGAAGACTGTGATGCATAGTCCATGCAGGCCGGGTCTCCATTTGGGGCACCACGCAGGTGGACGGCGTCCCGCCACACATCATACCCTGAGACAGCCCACTCGTGCAACTGGACCCACACATACACTCCTTGCCCTCTCTGGTGCGAGCTTGGGGCTGCCTGTGCAAGCGCTAGCCTCGCAGGTGAGCATGCATATTGGGGGGCGAGGGGAGGACATGAGGGCTGGGGCGAAGATGACTGTATCACTGTCAGTTAGTACAAGGGATGACCCAGATGTGGAAAGGAAGAGACGTGTCCCGTGTGTACTGCAACTAGTCGCCAATCCAACTACCCCCCATGTCCGGAATGTAAGCCCGCACCTAGGCCCGCCCATCCGCCACATCGAACATACCACCAGCACGACAACCTTCCCATTCGAAACACTGACTGGGGGTGGCGACCAGTGAACAATCATGTGTAGCCTACCCACGCGTACATGTGGGCCCTCCATGATCATTGGGGCCTAGATCCCCATGTGCATGCACATGGCAGTGGTATGTCTCACTTGCCATTGCCATTGTTGGGAGACCTGTGTAAGTGTATTGTGGCCGTGCCGTCCCAGCTTGACAGCTGGGCTGTGGCTCATGTGCTTGCTCAGTCATGTCAGTGATGTGTATGCGAAATTGCTATGTGCCGTGTTGCTTTGACATGTGTCCTCTGCCATTTAACCCAGGCGGAGACCGAACATTGACCGCCCATACCAATTGCTGGCGGACATGGACGATACAGAGGTAATCAGGAAGTTTCGGCTGGACAGGCCAACTCTGCATCGACTGTGTGCCATGTTAGAGCCCCATCTCCGTCCCCGCAGGGTGTATCCGACTGCTGTCACCCCCACGGCTAAGGTGATGGCCGCCATGCATTTCTTCGCCACTGGGTCATTCCAGCACACAGTGGGCAGTGGAGGAGGGATGTCCCAGCCCATGTTCAGCAAGGTGCTGAGGGATGTACTGGCAGCCATGATGCTGTACCGGAACAGGTACATCAGATTCCCCAGGGCTCGTGAATTGGCGGCAGTGAAGGGTGCATTCTATGCCCTTGGCAGAATCCCACACGTCGTGGGAGCCATTGACTGCACTCATGTTGGCCTTGTTCCACCACAGGCCACTGAGCACCTGTACCGCAACAGGAAGCACACGCACTCCCTGAATGTGCAAGTGGTGTGCCTTGCGGACATGGTGATCACCCACGTGTGTGCCAAGTTTCCAGGCTCGGCCCATGACGCACACATAATGCGCAACAGCATCTTGCCACGACTGATGGCCAATCTGCAACAGGATCGTGGCTATATTGTCGGTGAGTATGTGGAGTGGTGTAGCGTGCTGGTTGTGCGATGCTGTCCCCTGTCCAGTTGGAATAGCAACGGTTCTCTGTGTCCCTCACACCCAGGTGACTCTGCGTATCCGAATGGGGCATGGCTGCTCAGTCCATTGAGGAATCCTCGCACCCCAGCAGACGATCGATACAATGAGGCACATGGGAGGACCAGACGTGTGGTCGAGCGTACCTTTGGCCTCCTCAAGTCCAGGTTCAGGTGCCTGGACCGCACCGGGGGTGCACTGGCGTACTCCCCACAGAAGGTGTGCCAGATAGTGGTGGCGTGCTGCATGCTGCACAATCTGGCCATTCGGAAGCAGATCCCCCTCATTGTGGATGACGGAGATCAACCAGGGCCCCAGCCCGCAGACCAGGACAGCTCGAGTGAGGTGGACAGCGGAGAGGAGGAAGCTGGGAATGTGCGCCAGCAGCTCATCGCCCGCTACTTCACTTGACGGTGAGTGTCCATGTACGACGGATGATGTGTCTGTATCTATGCAGGTGTGTGTGTGCTGTGTCAGGGTGGCCGTATGTTCACTGCGTGCAGTGTGTCAACGCTCCATGGCCAGGGTAGTATGCCACTGTTGGTGACTGTGGCATTGTGCCCTATTGCTCTGTGCGATGTGTGTACATTGCTTGTAGTTGTTGACATGTACTGTGTGATGGGTGTGTGACACACTCATTGAATGTGCTCCTGTTCTGTCTCCCACCCCTAGGTCCCTACAGGCCCTCCGGATTCCATTGCCATGCCACGCATCAGGTGCCCTTCCGCCCAAGGTGGCCGTTGTATTCCGTACAAATAAAACACAGGGCACAAACAGCAGTTAGTGAAAAAGGTGCATTTATTACGAACTGTGACATGTGATTGTGTGTAAGGTGATGACAAAAGTGGTGCGTGCAGTGACAATGAGCTGTCGGTCATGGCTGCGTGATGATCAGGGTGTACCCACTGGTTCTATGTCCATAGTCCAACACACACATGCCATCCAGATGGCTGTGTGGAGTGGGATCGTAGAGCAAGTCAATGCAGTGGCTGGTCAAGGAAGGCTGGCGGAAGGCTGGCTGGCTGCCTCACTTGCGACTGGAGCGTGCGAAGTCCTCCCGGGAGATCTGTTTCCTCTTCGGACGGCCCCTTCCACGTTTGGGAGGGGGTGTGTGGTGGCGACCTGCTGGTGGTGGGTGAGGTGTGCTCACTGGCTGTGGACGCAGGGGAAGTGGACACTGCTGGCCGACCCTGCGCCCTAGCAGGTGGTGGCGGAGGTGGTGTTGCTGGCCTTGCCTGTGACCCCACCGCCACCACCAGCTGGCCCATGAGGTCCACGAGTTGGTCCATACGGGACACGAATTGGCCCATATGGGCGTCCATGGACCTCAGCACCCCCAGCACCTCCCGCGTGTCAGTAGCAGACCTGGCCCATTGTCCTTGGGCCTCTTCATAGGCCCCAAGGACTCTGTCCATTTGAGGCAGGGCATGGCTCCCAGGGGAGGCTGGCGTTTCCCTGACCCTGCTCCTCCTACCAGTCCTGCTGCCACCGGCCTGCCCACTAGCCACATTGCTCACCACGGTCCTCGCTGTGGCTCCCAGGGTGGATCCAGTCGGCCGGGCCACCACCTGCGCTGGGGCTGGTGCCAGCGAAGACGTGGTGGTGGTGGAGGCGGTGGTGGTCGGTGCGGCGATGGTGGCGGTTGCGGCAGTGGTAGTGGCCGCAATGACCGTGGGTGTGGCCGCAACGACAGTGGCAGCAGGGGACTGGGACTGTTCAGCATCCCTGGATGATGGGTTGGTGGGTAGGAGGGGTCCTGGGGAGCGGCTGGGCCCTGCCACGCCAGATGGGCCAGCTTGGTGGTCCGTGTCCGAAGAGGTGGACAGATCCTCCAGATCCGTGTGTCCTCGTTGGGGGCTTGTAGGCTGGCTGTGCTGGCTGCTGTCTCCATCCCCAGCGTCCAGCAGTTCGTCACCTGTGGAGAGAATGAGATTTGTTATTGTGTTGCACCTGGCGAAGTATGTATTAGTCGTCTGACATTGGCAGTTCGTGCAATCTCGTACATGGGTTTCCCGGAGGCGAGTGTGTGGCTGTGGCATCTGTAGGTGTGTGTGCTAGGCAATGGGACTGTGTGCTGTGCACATGTGGCATGGGACGGATTGGCCATGCCGATGGGTGTGTTGCTTTGCCCCTACTCATTGTGACTCTGGTGTATGCGGGCTCCTGGCCCATCCTGGGTCTGGTTTGTACTTTGCTTTTGGAGTTCAAATGGAACGCTTAGGAACGCATATGGCAACATGGGGGCCATGCCCCAGATTCGCATTTGGGAGGGTATATGCTTTTGGGGTACATGCTGTGAGCCATGGGTGCCGAACGTGACATGTGTTGTGGCAGCATGACAGTGCATGGTCTGAGGTGTGTGCATGCCTGACATGCCCTGCATATTTGCTGTCTGTTGTGGTTACTGGACATGGCATTGGACGCATCGTTATGAGTGAGTGATAGTTGTGTGCCAGCCAACGTATTGCAGTTGTCCCATCTCCTTGGTGTGCGTGCTGCCCTGTGCCATGTGCATCACTGCAGTGCTCGGGGGGTGTGGCCCATGTTGTGTGTTGTTGCTCACAGTGTGTCGTGCGCTTAATTGACTTCTGGCACATGGTTGGTCATGGGCATGTGTCTTAGCGTGACTGCTGTATGTGTGGCAGCTGTGCGGATGACATGCCTTTCATGAAACTGGGGCTGACGGATGGGATGGATGGTATGTTGTATGTGCATGGTGTGTCTGTGTGTTTGATGGGTTCAGTGGTGTTCGTGTGCATTTGTGTTGTTCCGCTCTGTTGCGTCTAGTGTTGTTTGTCTTACATAGGCGTAGTTGTGGGGTGTGTGGTTGACAGGCAGTAGGGGCTACATGGACAGGACTTCAATGGTGTTTCGGTTGTGTGTGATGAGTTGCACAGTGGCTGCCGTGTGGGACTATATTCAGTGTGGCTTGTGCATGCAGACGTGGCTCCTTGGGTGTTGCTATGTCTGTGATGGGTCATGTGGGGTGTGAGTCTGCTGTTCATGTCCGTGTGCACATTGTTCACTTGTTCGTGACGGTGGGCGGTGCTGCGTGTTCGTGTGCTACGTGACATGTCCCATGTGTTGGTGGTGTTATGGTCCTCATGCCTCCAGTAATCCAGCCCTGTCCAGTTTCCCACCTGCAAGTTGTTCGTGCGTGCACTGTACTGGATGCCACATGGCTCTTAGCGGGGGTGCTCCATGTTGCAGGTCTGTGGGGGTGGGGGGGTGTAGTGGGTCGTGGGGGTGGCTGTACACCCACTGACACCGATTGCTGTGGACCGTGATGTCTGCCTTTCGGCTGTCGTTGTGCACTGCGGTGGCTGACACGTGGGTGTGGGGTGTGGGGGATGCTCCTCCTTGCTGTGCTGTGGGACTGGGGCCTGGTGTGTGTTGTACTTGGGCTGTCCCCCTCCGACCCACTGCACTTTGTGTTCCTGCCACTTACCTGTTACTTGTCGGTTGGTGCAGCTGTGCCTGACACATGGGTGTGGGGAGTGCTCCACCTTGCTGGTCTGTGGGAGTGGGGGCCTGGTGGGTGTTGTACTTCAGCTGTCCCCCTCCGACCCACTGCACTTTGTGTTCCTGCCACTTACCTGTTACTTGTCAGTTGGTGCAGCTGTGGCGGACACATGGGTGTGGTGGGTGCTCGTTGTGGCGCTTCTGGCATATTTGTGGACCTGTTGGTGGTTACGTGGCTGGCTTAGTGTACACATGTCCCCACGCATCTTACAGTTGTTCGGTTTGGCCTGTGTGTGGTAGTGTCTGTTGCATGTGCGTGTGATGTGTTGTGTATTGTGTGCTGGACATGGGGGTGTTTGTCCCTGGGAGCTGTGGCATGGTGGTTGCGCATGTGTGTACATAGCGGTGTGCTGGTATACATTAGTTTGTACTTACCAGCCTCCACTCCCCCTGCTAATCCGGCGAGGATCTCCGGATGGATTACGACTCGCACCTTCTCCTCCCACGCTTTGAAGGTCTTAAAGAGCGCGGGATTCCCTCCGCCAGTGACGGCAGCCAGCTCTCTGTTTTTGCCCTCCTTCTTCTTGACCAGGCTCTTTACGTCATTCCAACGTTTGTTTATCTCGGTTCTGTTCCTGGGCAGGGTCCCGACTGCATTGACCTGGTCTACGATCCGGGTCCACATTCTGTTTCTGGTGGCTAGTGGTGTGTGCTGGACCATGTTCCCATAGATTTGTGGGTACACCTTGATGATCTCGTCAACCATGACCGTCAGCTCCATGGGCGTGAACTTGGGCATCCTTTGTGGTGCCATGGTGTTTGTGGTGCTGGTGCGGTGTGTGTTGTGTAATGTGCAGGGGGTTTGTGGTGCCGGTGTTTGGTGGTGGTGGTGGTGGTGGTGGTTGTGATGTGTGCGTTTCTGTGGTGTGCTGCTGTCCTTGCTGTGTCACTGTGTCCTCTCCTCTCCTCTCTGGTTTGCAATGTAGCAAGGGGTTGTGGTCTGTGGGAGTGCTGCTTTTGTACTCACCTATGTGGGTGTGTCCTCATGGTCTGTTGTTTTCAGGTGTGTTGTGTCTGGGGTTCTGGCCTTTGTATTTTTTGTTTGTCCGGGGGGTGTTTTCGGGATGTGTACTGTGCTTGTGTATTTGTGCGTGCTTTGCTGTGTGGACTTGTTGGCCATGTTGTGTGCTATTGGTTTTGTGTGCGGATGGTTTCTGTGCAGGTACGTGGGCGCCATGGCTTCTGCCGTGTCGATTCTCATCGGCGTTGTTTGCGCTGGCGGGCGGTATTTTTGTTGTTTTTCCGCGCTCATGGCGGTGCGATCGTAATTTCACGTGCGGTGTGTCGGCCGTGTGGGCGGGCGGTTTTGTGTTGTCGTGCGTGTTTCCGTCCGTGGCGGGCGGTTTGACTCCGACTCGGACGATGGCGGGCGGTATTTTGTATGATTTTTCCGCCGATGGCGGTTTTCAGTTTGTGTACTCATAATGGCGTGGTCGGTGTTCAGGCGGTGTGTGCGGGCGGATTTTTGCCGCTTCCATGCCTGGCGGATTTTTTTACGCCGGGTATCGTAATGTGCCCCTATCTTTCCAAAAAAAGCAATGGAAATAGTACAAGAAATTGTGAAAACATTTACCAAAAATGTATGTACAAAATATGTAAAAAGGTTTAAAAAATGTATTCAGAAATATAATAGTTAAGATGGGGGTAGATTTAAATAACAGGCTATGCAGGGTGTCAACCACCAATGAAACAGAGAGGACATTGCCTCTGGATTCATTTGTGAATATAGTTTTTTTTATCCAATCCCTGGCTTTGGGATCATCTTTTGTCAAATTGTTCTGGTAATAGCACTTTCCCATGTGATATTACAAGTGAGTGCTTGCAAACATGGAAATCAATTGATGATTATGTATTTATGTGTAAATTCAAATTGAACAATATTGGATTAAGGGAATGTGTTTTTTTGGGAGATTGTATATAGGTAGGGAGTCTTGTATGGTTCACTGTTTTTATACATTAAAATGTGGATTTTGTATATATATTTTTGAATATTGTATATAGACATTATACATTTGTGATATATGTGTATTAGTTTACAGCTCTGATGAAGTCCTAAAGGAATGAAACGCGTTGGCTGGGCTGAATGGACAACTCCTTTATATGGAAACATTAAATAAAGCTGGAATTTAAATGGATACACAAGACTCCCTAATAACTATGTTGTATTGAATAGGTGGTGTTTAGAACAGTCCAAATCTGTAGATTATCACAGTGACATGCTTGTTTAAACTTACGCTCCTTTTCAGTTCCTGAGAATGTTATATGTTGTCTGTGGCCTCTAAGTGGTGGGGTCACAAAAAGTAGAGCGTACTTGAATCGTATACTAATATCAACAAGTGCACCATTATAGCCCACACTGCTGGTTCTTTTTTCTTTGTACTATATAAATATAACTTTACTATATAAATATAACTATAATATAAATATAACTTTAGAATAAATAGTACTAATTAATATATACTAAAAAGGTATTATAAAAATGTAAAACTATAACATACTATTTTTTCAAAAACATAAAGGTATAAATCTTTTGTTGAAAAAGTTGAAATATGATATGTGAGAAATGTATGTAGCACTCCTAGATATTCCGATCACAAGATGGTGGCACACCCAGTGTACCAGATCGGAACTGTATACTAGCTCCGGAGCAACTAATGCCCAAACCAAACAGCTGATATCTGCCCAGGAATCTCCCAAGGGATCAGAGATCAAGTATTCACAAGGTACCCTGACAATGCCTCCTTGCGGCTTTGGGATTAGCTCTACAGTTGCCCTAGCCTCCTTGGTGTTGCCTGACCCTAAAATGGAGAATATCCCAGTGGCGGACCGTCTCTGACACCTCGATATCAGCTCAGGGACTTATATACCCAGATCTAACATGGGATATGATCGCTTCCTGATAAATATACCCCGACTCACCCGTCATGCTTATCTGATGCAGTCAGGAAGGAAGAACAGCTTTTACCAGTACTGTATCCTCCCGGTCACTCCACTCACAAAATGGCGGCGGACTTGTTCGGGACCGACCACTGAAGCTCCTAGGCCCTGAAACATCTAATGCCCAGGACAAGCCAAGCCTTCCAAGCAGCGATTCACTGCTACTTTACTGCCTGATTTGTGATTTGTGGCTCAACTTGTCGGTCAGCGTTTCAGACATCCCAACTAACAATATATGACTGACCCTAATATGGGGAATGCCCAAGTCTCCTAATACCAAGCCAAACAGCCGCAAATCTCCTGCAAGAATGGCCCAGCGGATCAAGGTAGGGAGCTCACAAGATACTCTCTTTAATACCCTGGTCACACCTTCCTGCGACTTGAGGGTCAGCTTTGCGATCACCTGTACCCGCCTCTGTGCCTGATCCTAAAATGACGATTTCCTCAGCAGGGGGCTCTTAATACCCTGAAACCAGTGCTTGCCTATCCTATTCGCCCAGCACTGTCTCTGTTTTTCAAGCACTCATTAATTAAAGATCAGTAAGCACATAAAAGTCTACTTGTGTGTCGGAGGAGCTGTGTTGCCTGTTCCTACTTACAAGATTACTCTTTCAGAGTATTGGCACTGCCTGATCAAACCATGGAGATGCCTCTTGCAGCTCTAAAGCCTAATCGAAACAGTATTCTAGATACTCAGGAGTTCCGGCACTCAAATATTTAACATATCTATCAGGCTACAAACGGGTCCTGCGCCCACCGGAAAATCATGGTGCTTTGTTGCATTGCTGCGCTGTGAAACACGCTGTGCACTGCAGGACTCAGAGCACTCTTCTACTATTTGCGCGGCAAGCACCCAAACCAAACTGAAACAATTTTAACAAAGTCAATTGCTGTTCAACATGACCATCTAAGCTGAACTCTATACTACATAGGCTCTGCTCATCTACAACCTAAATCGATAACTGGAACACCCTCACAGAACTGTGCAGATACTACCCCCGTTATCATAACCATCCATACCACCTGCCATTTAGAATCGGTTACCATGGCCGAAAAAGAATCCAAATTACGCTACAAACGTTCAAAAGCTGAACTGTCTCCGTCGGACTCTCCCATCAACCCAAGGCTGATGTGAACAGCACAATGGAAATGGTACTCAAGAAGTTGGCAGAGGTACACGTCTTGGTGAAATCAGCAAAACAAAATACAGATGCTATGCAGTTGGAAATGACTGCCATCCGAGCTGACATCAACACAATCAACTCGAAAATCTCTGAGGCAGAACAGAGGATAAGCGATGTGGAAGACTCTGCTATTCGCTCCAATAAAGACATAAAATCCCTACTAATCGCCACAAATCATATGAAAAGAGATATTGATGAACTCGAAGATCGCAACAGAAGGGGCAATATCAGAATTGTTGGTGTGCCGGAAGGTTCGGAGGACTCTGCCGGCTCCTTCATATCCTTCCTGGAGAATTGGATCCCACAAATCACTGGCATAAAATTAAAAAAAATCTAGAATTAGAACGTGCCCACATTCAACTCTCCAGCAAGGAATTCGACACAACCGATCATATGTAAGCCCCATAGATTTCAATACGCTGAAGCCATCCTTACCTTAGCTCGCAAAAATCACCAGATTACGTGGAATGGGCATGAAATAATATTCACACAAGACTACTCAAAATCAATCGTCGAAACCAGGAAAGGCTTCCTCTCGCTCACAGACAGACCTCATGAGCTGAATATCCAATTCTCTTTCGCAGGTCCTGCCAAATTCAAAATCACGGCGAAAGGAAAGCAACACATCTTCACTGACCCACCTGACCTGTCAAGCTTCCTGGACAATCTGAACTCTCAGGAAATGGAACACTCTAACTCCTTCTCCAACAAAAGGAAGTCATAGTATCCTTTACTCATACAAGCATCTCAAAATTTCAAGTTGGATACTACTCATACTAGATAATTTCAAGATGGATACTACTCATACTAGATAATGCTAGTTAATGCTAGTTAACACTAGTTAAGATCTTTTATTCATACAGTTCTCAAGATGGGTACTTCTCATACTATTGAATGACAGTTAATGCTGGTTTATGACAGCCGTTATTGCCTGTTACTACATTCTACATGTTACTATATATTAATATCTGTTAACTTACATCAATACTAGATGGCGATACTTACAGTAGACTGTATGTATTTACCATCTGTCACCATCACGCATATATATGTTAACACACAGCATTTCAGACAATCTTAATGTCATCTCCTTAAATGTGAAAGGCTTAAACCACCCAATCAAACAATATAAAATTATAGACTACCTAGCAAAATCAAAAGGGGACATCATACTCCTCCAGGAGACAAAGTTATCCAACAAAGATGCGAAGTTCCTTAAAAACAACTGGATAGCACGTGTCCTGCTCCCCAGCAAATCACAAAAAAGGTGCAATTACCCTAATAACAAGAAAGTCCAACATCACTCTCGAATCATTTTCTCATGATGAGGAGGGCAGGCTCCTGATCACAAACCTACGCAGAGGAGAAGACACCTTTCATGTTGTAAACATATACAGCCCAAACACAGAGGACTCATCTTTTGGGGAAATCGGCCACCTATCCCATGAAGACTTGATCATAGCGTGTGGTGACTTTAATCTCCCCCTAGACCCTATTGTTATTGGCCGTTAGGGTCATTGTCGACATTGCTAAGTTAGCATGAGCTCTGACACCATGATGCTGCTTTTGCATACGTTACTACATGACTTTATTTTGCAAGACTCTGTTTGTGCCTTTCACATGAGAACTGTCTGCTTTCTGCGTTCTCTGCCTGTTCCTGGAGTTTAGTCTGAACACGATGTGCAAGGTCGATAAACAATGCCCGTTGTTATTCTGTTCTGGTCAGTCCCTAGCACCTAGACAAAACATGCTAACACAGCTGGGCTGCTGAAAACTCGTGCTTTGATATTACCGGGATGCATGTTGTTTTGACACACACTTGGAGAGGGACCTTTCCAGGGAGAAGAGCTATGCTGTTCCTATGATGTAAAACTTCCATCTAGGCCCTAAGGAATGGGGTCTGCTGACAAATCCCAGAGATCTTCCTTTATATAATAAACTTCACCTTACCAAGGGGAGGGTGGTTAGGCCTTATAATCCTTTTTTCCACTGTCTGTATATGATGACATCCCCCTTTATATTCTATGGAATTGTAACAATGCTAATTGTTTTAGTTTTATGCATTTCGCTGCTGGTAGTGGCTCGTATACTGAATTTTAGAGCACGATAGTTAAAATAAACATTTTGAAGTATAACAGTGACTCTGACCATTCTTATTGTGGACAAGTACGAGTGAGTGAGCGAAAGGGTATGTCTTGCTACCACGATTCCTGAGAGAGTCAGGAGTATTCTGGGTTGTCTAATCATTTGTAGCTTCATGATTATGTAGGAGAACAAATGAGACACTATAGCTAGTCAGTTTTGGGATTTTGGGTACTAAGGTGGTAGGAAGGTTCAGCCCCTATACACTGAGGTCCTGTTTTCCTGCGCATAGTTCTGTGTATGTGCAGAATCCCCGCAACACTATTCTAGACCGTTAATCCACTTGCAAATACCACCCGACGAAATCCCACAGCATTGTAAAGAAAATATGCTCAAAATATAATCTTAAAGACACCTAGCGCTTACAACACCTTGACTCCAGGGACTACACTTTTTACTCAGCACCCCATAACTCATATACAAGGATAGACTATATCTTAATATCGGGTACCCACACCGATCTGATTGACCAAACTAACATATCCCCAAAACTTGTCTCTCACCACTCTTGCATCAATACCCTATTAGCAGGCAGTCATGCAAAACCTTCGTTAAAAAGATGGTGCTTCAATAACGAAGTTCTACTAGACCCTAGTGATACGAACAAAATCAAAGTCTCAATCACAAACTACCTCAGAAATATTGACATCCCGGAAAAAAATATAAATACCCTATGGGACACACTCAAGGCAACCCTGAGAGGTATCCTCATTCAAATCAAAACAAAAATCAACAAGAGATACAACGCAAAACTATTAACGCTAGAATAAGAAATAAAACAAATGGAGTTATCACACACCAACTCGCTTGATAACAACACACTATCCCATCTCACACAGAAGAAATATGAGTATAACAAAATGTTGAGTGAAAGGGCAGGAGTGTGGATAAATAAATTCAAGGGCCTCATATTATGCAAAGCTAACAAAGAGGGTAAGATGCTAGCATCATACCTCAAGCATAAACAAAATGAAAACAGAATCACCTCAATCAAAGAGTCCAAAAATCTGACCCACACCAACTCAGAGAAAATACTAGACACCTTTAAGAATTTTTATGAGTCCTTTTATCGGATGCAAAGATGATCTAGCATGTGTTAAAGTCCCACAACTATCTGAAAAGGACAGACTGTCCCTTGGCAAACCAATAACTGCCTCTGAAATGTCCAAAGCTATTAAAACACTAAAAGAAAATAAAGCCCCGGGCCCAGACGGCTTTACCGCCAAATTTTATAAATCCTTTTCTGATCTGCTACAACCAACCATGATAAACCTATTCAACCACATTGCTAACTCTAGCAGCATTACTGATTCAATGGCTGAAGCTAACATTATTGTAGTCCCCAAAGATGGGAAAGACCCATCACTACCAAAAAACTACAGACCGATATCTCTAATAAATGTAGATTGCAAAAATGACGCACAAATGTTGGCCACAAGACTTAATGAACTCCTCCCCAAGCTAATTAGCAACTCCCAAGTAGGCTTTCTTAAAAACCGCATGTCAAACAACAACACACGTCTTCTTTTCCACATCCTTGAAAATGCGAACAAATCTAACACACTATCTGTCGCAATAACATTAGACGCAGAGCAAGCGTTTGACAGAGTATCTTGGACTTTTTTAAAACATTGCATGGAATCCTTTGATCTTGGCGAAACCTTCATAAAAATGGTCATGGCTTTATACAAAAAACCATCTGCATGCATTGCGAATAATGGCTCCCTGTCCCAGCCACTCAACCTTCAACAAGGTACGAGACAAGGTTGCCTGCTTTCCCCTTAATTATTTCTCCTAGCTCTAGAACCCCTCCTACAGGACATAAAACATAACCCCGAAATTACCGGAATTAGCTTTAATAACAAATTTGTTAAATTAGCGGCATATGCGGATGATATCCTGGTAGTCACAAAAAACCCGGGCCTCTCTATTCAAGCTCTTATGTACACCATAGAAGTCTACTCTGAACATTCAGGATATAAACTAAAAAGAGATAAATCAGAATTGAAACCCTTAAATATTCACTGCACAAAAGAGGTACTGGGTACTTCTGGTCTATCATGGCAATCCGGTTACATAAAATGCCTGGGAATTGAGTTCGGAGCCGACGTAATAGACACCATTAAGCATAACGAAAACATTACCCTAGACAAGTGGTCCCCTAAATTTATCACCTACTGGGGCAGGATTAAAACCATAAAAATTATGATCACCCCCATAGTCAACTACCTCATCAGCATGCTCCCTCTCTTACTATCAGAGGACTTCCACCACAAGCTACATAAGCAGATCTCCAAATTCATCTGGCAAGACAAAAAAGCCAGGATAGCCTTTAAAAAACTTAGGGGGATATTCACAAGGACTTATCTCCGATTTATCTCCACCTTAACTCATCAAAAGTGGAGATAGATTTAACACCCCATTCACAAGCGGGTGCAAACTGCAGACATTGCCAGTATTCCCGCGATAACTGCCCCAAAATTTAACACCACGGTGGACACCGCCAACTAACCCTAATGAGATGCAGAGTAGGCGTTCCCATGCAAAAACACACGAAAACACCAATACACCAATTTCACAACGAACTGCCAGAACTGCGATGCGAGTCAAAACCACGCGATAAGCCGCGGTAGCAGCAGGTATTTAACACCTGCCTTCAGCTGATGTAAAGCCGGACGACTACCTGCAGTAGGCAACGGAGCCCCGCACACAGCCAAACCCAAAGAACAAACAACGCCATGGAGCTACTCATCATGCAGCTCGGAGCCCCAATAGGGCCACAACACCCACCACCCCCAGGACCGCATCCCCCCCAGGACCCGGACCTGCACCCCCTTCCCCGGACCACCACAGAGGCAGCGCAGAGTAAGACAGCGGACCTACCGAAAACGCACCAGTCTCACAGATCTAACGCCCGAGGAAGTCATCACCCACTACAGGCTCAAAAGGACAACCATCATCCGCATCTTGACCCACATCGCCCACAGGTTGACGGTCCCAACCCAGCGGAGAACCAACATCCCTCCGCAGACAAAGCTGCTGGGTGTGCTGCACCTGTTGGCCTCTGGTACCTCCCAACCAACAACTGCCAGAGTCGGAGGAGTCTCACAGCCAGCCCTATCAAAGTTCATCACACCTGTCCTGGATGCCATCAGCAGCTTCATACCCCAGTACCTTCACTTCCCCACACTGCGCAGGAACAGCTGGAGACAAAGCAAGGCTTCTACGCCTTTGCTAGCTTCCCACACGTGTTGGGGGCCATTGACTGCACACATGTCCCACTTGTGCCCCCTGCGGATACTGCACACCACTACCGCAACAGAAAGCACACGCATTCCATCAATGTGCAGGCAATAGTCGACCATCGGGGAATGTTCACCAATGTCGTCGCAAACTACCCAGGCAGTGTGCACGATTCATACATCTTCCGACAGTCCATCATCAACCAGCGCTTCCAGGATGGCATCTATGGAACTGGACTGCTCGTTGGCAAGTGGCAAATCCACACACCACACACCTCAAAGCCACCATCTCACAACGCACAACTGTGGGAATGCACACGTGACCAAACCACATACAACATGTCAATCAACATGCCCACCTACCAGACACGACAACACATCTCCATGGGGATCCTAGGCTTCCCCTGCACACAATACAGCTATATCATGGCACCACATCCACACAACAGCTGAACATGTGGAGATGCAGAATGCAGCCATGTGCGAAGGATGCAAGTGACCCGTGAATGGGAATGTACACAATGACAAGTGAGGCATGGATGTGCCAGACAGACATGGGTATGCAAACCACAGATATGTCCATGCAGATATCAACTGCTGGTGACTGTAGAGTAGTGAACAGTGGACGCAACCATTACTCCCCAAGCCGTGGGTCAGATCACGGAAATGTTGCTCGCTTCGTCCCCCCCTGTGTGCGTGAGCTTAGTGGGTAAGCCCGGAGTATGCCAGGCCTGCGCAGGGGTGTGGACAAAAACCCTGTGGCGCAGAGCGTGGTTCACTCCCGGAAAGGCCAACGTCACTGCCAGGGCGGCGCCTCGCAGTCCGCCACGAGGCCGGCGCCGTGAGCAGTGGGGCCTGCGAGCCTGTGCGCCTGCTGCATCCCAGGACGCTGATACCCAGACCAGGCCTGCCCGCACCAGCGCTCCAAGGCCGCACTGCTCACCTGCCGACACCGTCATGTGTCAAAGAGGGCCCACCACGTGCCGTTGCTAGCTCCAAGACCCATGCCCGTGACCTTGGCGGCCTCCTCAGGCCATCGCTGTCCTCCGTGACAGAGGCCCCCAGGGGTCCCCATTCGTTGACATACCCCACCGCTGCAGCCCGGCTACACTGCAGTCCAGCATGTCCCACATCCTGGACTGAGTCATCATTGATCAATGGCAGGGTCCATGCCAGTGTACGCAGGGGGAGGACTGAGAGGGAGATGCGTCACAATCCGGTGGTAACACGGATCACGGTTACGGAGGAGGTCAACCAGTAGCAAGGACTGACCTGGTGCCACTAACCCTGTGCGCCGTGAGTGACCGTCAGCCTCCGGCGGAACATTGTTGGTGTCTGAGCCTGTGGCCTGGGGGTTGTCATCAGCAATGGGCAGGTACGGACT
Organism: Calotriton arnoldi; assembly: GCA_963921515.1. NCBI lineage: Eukaryota > Metazoa > Chordata > Amphibia > Caudata > Salamandridae > Calotriton > Calotriton arnoldi. The sequence goes on along the minus strand of CAWUFW010001750.1, from coordinate 1,793,146 downwards.
TGGTGTCTGGCATGAGTCTGTGGCATTCATATCCGCCATGTTGCCGGTCACAGCTGGCATGTGCCATCTGCATCATGCCCTGGGGGTACACCTCCCATTCTCCCCCGAGACACTCCGCGGAAGGCAACTCTGAGACATTGGATACCCTGCTCTGCCCTCATGACCCTAGCCCAGTCTCCCGCAGGTCAGCATCCCGTGGCGGTAGGCCCGTGTCGGCTGCTGTGCATCCGGGGCCACTAACCCTGTGCGACTCAAGTCATGCTCCCTTGTTGTTCTGACATTGCATTTCTGAGAGCCTGATGACTGTTGGAGTTGTTGCCAGCACCAGCTACTCCCTGAGGGCTGGCTTACACTCACCCACACACAGCCAGCACAGGCGTCACTGGATCAGTGGGCCTGCCATCACATCATGCCGAACCAAGTATTGACTCTTTTCTCTCTGCACTGTCCCAGGTGATCAAGGATATGCACTCTGCCCTTGGATGATGACACCCCTCCGAGACCCGAACACACCCGCCCAGAGGCAGTACAATGCGGCCCACATACGGACCAGGGGCATCGTTGAACGCACATTTGGCGTGTTGAAGTCACGTTTCAGGTGCCTGGACGTCACAGGTGGAAGGCTCCTGGACGGCCCAGACATCATGTGCAAGATGATTGTTGCATGTTGTGTGTTGCACAACATCTGTGTATGCACCAATGCCCCATGGATCCCAGTTCCAGAAGTACCGGACGATGATGGGGACGATGGGGCAGGTGGCCCACATCCCACTGCTGCTGTGGCAGGATTGGCCTGTAGGAACACCATCATTAACAATTTCTTCTCATGAGAACGTCACATTGTGGCCGTCCCTGGCAATCACGGGACAGTAGAAAATGTCCACAAGCACAGCATGTGTGAATAAAAGATATTTGCAGGTTACAGGTTGTACTTGTACATTGTCATGTCACAGTTTCCTGCTGTGCCAGATGTGATTTGCCATGTTGTGCACATTTGCGGCACCAGTTGTGCCCTGTGTTCTGTTGTGGAGCTGTTGCTGTTTGTACCGGGATGTTGTCAATGTCGAGTTGCACTTATACTTATGTGCGTATGCTGCACGGTGGGTGATTCGCTCCTGCGGCTCTGATTTGTCTGCCACTGATCCCTTTCATGCGGTGTGCCTGTCAGTTCTGTGCTTTCAGGGTGCTGAGATGTTGCAGACTTGGGTAACTTGTGCTCTTTGTCGAGTTGTGACTCTTGGGCCTGATTTGCCCGCAGATGTGTTGTTGACGTCAGGGGTTGTTTGTGCAGGTAGTTGTGTCCGAGTGTGACCTGCTCCTTTTCGGGTGTTGTCCGTACTCAGCCACCTCAGTGTCGTGCCGTGTACATTGCCATGTTGTTTGGACTGCAGCCAAGCTACTGGTCATGTGGTGTCTCTTGCATTGTCAGTTTGGCTGACGTATGTGCATGTTCGCATGTTCGCATGTGGGCATGTGTTGGTTGTGTGACTGTTGATGTGTTGGGTGGGTGCCCCTTTGGGCACAGGCTGTTCATGGGACTACTTGGTGTTTGTGTGTGTGCTGGAGTGTTCCCGTGGGATCAGGGACATGGACCAGGGTCATTGTGGGTGTGCAGTGTGCCCTGCTTGATTGTGCATGTGTGCCATTGTGCCCATCTCCACCAGTCCCCCCACTCCCAGGTCGCTACGCACCATGTTAATGTGATGTAGGGTCATGTTGGGCAGTGTCCAGATCACCAACTCATGTCACCGTCTCCAGACTGGTGAATGTGGCCACCATCTTCTCCATGTCATTCAGCTCCTGGTGTTCTGCTGGCCCCCCTCCTCCGGGGTGCGTTGCTGCTTTCATGTTGGCAGCGGGTTTCTGCTTGGTTTTGCCATTCACATCAGTCCAGCGTCTCTTGTGCTCTTCATTTGTCCTCCTCTGCCATGCGGTGGCATTCACATGGTCCGAGGTGGTGTGCCATCTTTGCCTCTTTGTTGCCAATGACATGTTGGAGGTGACGTACAGTTGGTGGTGGTGTTCTGTCTCATCCGTGGTGATCATGTGGTTTTCCTGTAGGCTGTACCCCGTCTTCCTCTTCCTCTTCTCTTTGCCCTTCCACGTGCCCTGTATTCCTGGGTGTTCCTCCGTTGGGATTGTGGAGTTAATGTTGTCCTCTGCAGTCGGTCAGGGTGCGTCCGTGGTACTCTGCAGTTGATTTGGTTTGTGGTGGCATTTTCCGTATGCTGTACTTGTGCTTTTTCTCGCATTACGCGTGGGTTTTGCTGGCCTCTCGCTGCTTATCGCTGATGTCCTCATCGCGCTTTGGCCCATCGCATGTTTTTTCGCGTTGAGGTTTGTGTTTTTATCACGCTCGCGGTTATTGTATTGCGGACATTGACCGCGTTTTCGGGGGACTATCGCATGGTACCGCCGTGTTGTGAATTCCACGTTAACACGGGGTTATTTTCCCGCGATCGGCTGCAATGTGTAAAGTTGCGTTAACATTTTTTGGTGATATTTATCACACGTTCTTGTGAATATCCCCCTTAGATTACACAATTCACTTGGGGGAGTTAACCTGGTCAACTTTAAAGATTATCAATCTGCTTTTCTTGCAAAGCAGAGTTCCTATTGGTTCTAACCCCCCCTCAGTAACTATACTCCAACTTGGTTGGAAGTAGAAAGGGATATCCTAAACAATCTAAATCCACTAACTCTACTAACTTCCAATACTTCACAGCTCCATAGATCTAAATACATATTCAGGAACACAAAAACATCTCACCTAAAAAAGGACAAGAAACTCCCCTCAAGCATAAGGTTCTCAAACCTTGCATCCCTTTGGAATAACCCGAACATTAAATATTATGGCAAATCTATATATTACCAGGCATGGATAGATAAGGGCATCTTCTTCCCACAACAATTGGGCTCCTCAGCGTACACCTTAACTTTCTCCGAAATCCAAACAAAATACTAACTTGATAAAATAGCATTCTACAACTTCCTTAAAGTCAGGGTGGCCATCTCGAAATCTAAACATCATGGAGAAAATCCCTCTCTTCCAAACCTTATATTGAAAATTAACATCTCTGGCCATCAAGTTTCCCATCTATATAAACTCCTATGCCCTAAATCTTTGCAACTAAACAAAAACATAACATCCTTCTGGGAACAGCACTCATCTAAACCTCTGACAGAGTCTGACTGGTCCCACATCTGGAAATCTGTTACTTCTCAGAAAATGTCCCCAGCATTGTCCCAAACTAAACTGTGGCTCATTCATAAGTCATTCTGGATCCTGGCACACTAACATGCACAAAAAATACTAGAAGATCCCACTTGCTGGAACTGCAAGGAAGAGGTGGGGGATCTAGCTCATCTCATTCTTCACTGCAAATCCTTATCCATCTTCTGGGACAACATTTTCTAATTCTTATCAAGACTTTTTAATTGGCAGCTGAAAAAGAACTTGCATCCCTGATTACAGGATTTCTTGACACAAACCTAGACAACCCAGCTGACAGCGCCTTATTGGACTTACTACTTACTTCTGTAACAAAATTAGTCCTAACAAATTGGAAAGACACACACAAAGCCTCGTTTAATTGCTGGATTAACTGGATTACTCACATTAGAGGGGCAGACAATATCTCTCTCCAACACTCACCATGGAAGTCTCCCTCTAAACCTATCTGGGACACGCTGTACAGCTAGTTTGCCACAAATAAACCACCTTAATTATCCTCATATAGAACCCTCTACCACATACGGAATGCACAAACGCACACCCCCCATTCATATATTAGCACAACACTGGGAGGTGACTCTCCCTTTCACTCTCAAAATCTACAACTCTACACCATTAGCGAACATCTGACTACCCATATTTAGCTTTAGTCTTTGCACTGCGAGCACACTCTCAAGCTGCATAGAGGCCCACAACCTGTCTCCTCAGAATGGGGTGCACAGTTCATCACTACAACGCGATACCGGCTCTCTCTCTCCCTCTCCCCATCTCCTCTTACTTTTCTGTTTACTTAATTATACCTTAGTTACTTAGTTACACCTCTGTCTATTACTTTTAAGTTGTGTAAGACTACCATGCTATTTTACCCTTTGGACTCTTATGTGACTCTTCCTTTTTGTTTTTTCCCATGTATTACTCATTTTATGCAAAATTTCAATAAAAGTCTTTTAAAGTGAAAAATAGATTACCTGTCATAGTAAACCAAACTAAGCCCTTGGGGCCCCAGTGTACAGGGGGAGAGGAGAGAAGACCCCAGGCGCAGTGTGGAGACCAGCAAGCAGCCAGTGAGCAGATTAGTTTCACCTGTGAAGGAGAAAAGGAAAGGGGAAGTGAGACGGCTACGAGCATGGCCAATATCGTGTGGAGGCGAGCAAAGGTAAGGTCATAGGTCTGTGGCACATAACTGGCAGGCATGGAGGCAGCCGGCATTAGGCAAGTGCAGCTTGTGCCTTTCTGCTTCAGTGCCACATACCAGCTCTGCTCCCCCCGCAATAAATGCAGTAATTTATTTCTAAACGTTCACAATCCAGCTACCCATAACTTAGTCACTTCTTCTATGCCCAACACTAAAGAATACGGTTGTGCCATTCTCATGGACAAACTGTTGCCCTACCCTCAATAGTGGATGATCTATTATAGGAAGTAAAACTGGTTGATAAGGTGCAGTCTTTGGACACCAACCACCAATCCACATTGTCATCAATGGCCCTGCCAGGCTCCGTCGCACAATTGTCACCATTGTCACCTCCAGCTGACCCTCCCAAAAATCCACAACTTCTGAAGAATGTTGTGGAATTCAGCACCAAGATTCCTCACGCACCCCATAATTGTGAACACTCCAACAGCAACAGCAATGAAATTGACATAGCTAAAGTGGAAAACTTTAGGCACATTAACAACGCAACAAATCCCCCCAGCAACCCTCGATTACATAATGACTGCCATCAGTGGCTCTCTGCCGGCACAGTTATCGAGGCACAAAAGGAAGTGGCTCAGGAAACTGAACTAAAACAGGATAATATCAAGTGAGCTATGAGACAGGCAGTGACAATTGAGGATTTTTTTCACACTGTCAAACAGGAACCCCCACAATGGCAAATGACTGCTGTCAACTCAAAAACCTCCACCTCAGCTGTCAGAGTTTCCCACCAGGGTCCCAACTACTACAAGTCTACACTCTGAAAGCCTAATTGAAACAAACTAGCTGCCTTCAACAGTGCAAAAGGCACAATCCAATTCAGCTTAAATTTTTGCCCGTCCCACGTCGAAAAACAAGGAAGTTGGGTCTTATCAGACCCCTAGCTCTTCAGCATCTTTGAGCCGGCACAGCAACACTGGCAGCTTAAGTGACAATTCAACACAGGCAGAAACCCTGGGCATACAACTCAGACCAGAGCCAAAAGAGCTATCAACAAATTCGGCCACAATAACCAATCACCTTAACACAGGTACTTCACACACATCAGAGCATGTCTACAATACTGCAACATAGACCAGCAATAATTCAAACCAAAATAATGATATCTTGGCAGCTAACCTGAGTAAAATGCAAAAAGAACAATTAATGGACAGAATGCAGAACAATGTCATACATTCACCCCAGTACAGAGATCTGGGCCTAAATCCATCGTTTTTTTTCTCCCCATGCCATTCCAGTTTGAACCCAGCCATATGCAAATCAGTCTTGACCCTGCGCCTAATGTGAACAGTCCAGCCCGAACTGCCAGGCCAGGTCCTCCCTGGACTGGAATCAAGCATCCTAGGACCTGTTTCGGGGTTTCACCCCTCATCAGCCAGGAAAGCTTGACTCCAGTGGCATAGAGAGCACGGGATCCACGTCTGGGCTTAGCCGTCCCACTAGGGGTGACAAATGCAAAAAGAACTAGTAATGGACAGAATGCAGAACAATGTCATACATTCACCCCAGTACAGAGATCTGGGCCTAAATCCATTGTTAGCTAACCTGAGTATGCAATCCTCAGCATTGTCCAACCACTACAAGGCAAATGAAACTACAGCAATAATTACAAATTAGCTTAGTCCTTCAATGCCATCAGTGTCACACTCTAATATTGCAGCTTCTTCCATTCACCAATTGACTAACAGTGCTCCAGCTCCTACAGCTGAATTGAACCTAGGATCTGGGAAATGTAACTCTCAAACATGTGAATTGACTTTAACTTTGTTGCCTGCCGATATGGATCCCCCATACAATTCAAGATGTTTTAGCTCTAACGACAATCTGGCTATGCATCACAAGGCTTTAGCGACATTTTGAATTGAGGCAATATAGACAAACTTTTAGCCTCACATCCAAAACTTTGCCATCTAAACACCAATAAGTTTGCTGCCATACATTTTATACCATCAAATATTGTAGAGCACAAGGAAGCCACGGCAGTGACAATGGTCAACACAATCTTCAGTCAACGCAATCAAGGAAAACTGGAAGATCCAAGAAGAATGGGGAATTCTGATTACCCTTCCAAAAAGGCCACACTATACAACAGCTTTCCTAAAGAAAGAGCACGAACAAGACCCCAGCTGTTATAGATATCCGGACAGGGAACTATCGCAAAGACCAGCATCTCTTTTAAATTAATGCAACAGGCCCTCTTCAACCAATCACACCTGTTAAACTTCAATCATTAATTTTCTCCATGCGTAGTCAGGCTGGGAGACACTGCAAATGTGCCGCACCACCAGACGGAGAATCTCAGGAGGACTGGATCTGACATGCTTCATCCTTAGCCAGACCAAAATCAAAATGACTTGCGCCTAAGGATTACATCAAACTTATACCAAGTATTGAAAACAAGGCTACAACTATGTCCTTAGTCTCCTGGGATGTGGCAGGACTGGAAAATCTTTTAACAGACTCTGACGCAATGTCTTTCTTAACATCGTATGATATCATATGTATACAAGAATCCTGGCACAAACTGATACGCCAATAGAAAGCTATTGTGAGTTCTTCTCCCTGGCTACTAGATTGCATACAAAGAGCCATGCAATGGGTGGCCATTCCATTTTCATGTCAGCCCACTGGGATTTTGCTGCCACTGAGGACACTACTGGACACAAAGGGGTCGATTCCGATTCGGGTCGGAAGCGCACCTAACACTATCCGTCCGGAAAAAAACCCAGCCGAATGCGTGTTTCCCGACCGATTCGAACAGTCGTCCGAACGAGCAAGTACGATGCGCATAACAGCCCAGATTACGAGCGAGCCGTACTCACCCATTTCAGCTCCTGTTCCCCGCCCGAGCCGGATCCGTAAACGCCAAATCGAGTCGCACGGAACCAAATACACAGCACCTTCCGGCCGGACTAGTACGATGCGCACTCCGTACGCGCCGAACCCGTCGCTACGTCCGGCACGTCAGAGCATCCGGGAGAGCTGCACATAAGCTCCGATTCGCGCCACAAGACGATCTACGGCTACGAGATGAACAAGCCAGTGACGAGTATGAGTCCAAGCCACGAGAAAACCGAACGAGACGAACAAAACATGAATCCCATCACGCAGGTCCTACCAATATTCTACATCTATTACCGGGACCGGTACGGACGCGTACGGCGAAGACGGTAAGTCAAACACCCACTACACAAAGAAACGACACGTACCCAACATATGTCACACACACATAGGGATGCAGAAATGACGTACACTAGCAACAGCAGAACCATAGGGGCGGGATGGCTACCACCAATGCCATACACACCCATAGGGGGCTGGATGCCTACCACTACCACCACCCCTACTCAGGGGGGCCTGGATGCCTGTCACTATTACCATCCCCACTCATAGGGGGATGGATGCCTACCACTACCACCACCCCTACTCAGGGGTGCCTGGATGCCTACCACTACCACCACCCCTACTCAGGGGGCCTGGATGCCTGTCACTACTACCGTCCCCACTCATAGGGGGATGGATGCCTACCACTACCACCACCCCTACTCAGGGGGCCTGGATGCCTGTCACTACTACCATCCCCACTCATAGGGGGATGGATGCCTACCACTACCACCACCCCTAATCATGGGGGCCTGGATGCCTGTCACTACTACCATCCCCACTCATAGAGGGATGGATGCCTACCACTACCACCACCCCTACTCATGGGGGTCTGGATGCCTACCGCTACCACCACCCCTTCTCAGGGGGGCCTGGATGCCTGTCACTACTACCATCCCCACTCATAGGGGGATGGATGCCAACCACTACCACCACCCCTACTCATGGGGGCCTGGATGCCTACCACTACCACCACCCCTGCTCAGGGGGGCCTGGATGCCTGTCACTACTACCATCCCCACTCATAGGGGGATGGATGCCTACCACTACCACCACCCCTACTCATGGGGGCCTGGATGCCTGTCACTACTACCATCCCCACTCATAGGGGGATGGATGCCTGTCACTACTACCATCCCCACTCATAGGGGGATGGATGCCTACCACTACCACCACCCCTACTCATGGGGGCCTGGAGGCCTACCACTACCACCACCCCTACTCATGGGGGCCTGGATGCCTACCACTACCACCACCCCTACTCAGGGGGGCCTGGATGCCTACCACTAACACCATCCCCACTCATAGGGGGATAGATGGCTACCACCCACACCACCCCTACACATAGGACGGGAAATGCATGACACAACCAGCATACTCCAACATAAGGAATGTCTGAAAATACATCCCACCAACACCATGACAAGCGTGTGTAGTCTGTGTCAAATGCCTACAACACTGAACATGACATTGAGCATACAATGTGACCCCCTATCACATGTGTCACACATAAATGTGTGTGGCCTCCACAATGCAAGCAGACCATGACCACTGTGGCAATGGGGTATAACACCCCATCATCACAGTGACCAAAAGGTAAGTCTGGGGTCCATAGCTGAAGCACATTTTGAACATTGTGGCAATGGGGTCTAAACCCCCATCACCACAGTGACCAAAAGGTAAGTGTGGGGTCCATAGCTGAAGCACATTTTGAACATTGTGGCAATGGGGTTTAAACCCCCATCACCACAGTGACCAAAAGGTAAGTGTTGTCATGGGAAAAGCTGCAAATGCCAAACAGCATGGATGATTCCTGGTCACAGAACAACAAACACATCTGTGGCATAGTAGTGCTTGTGTCCCATAGCAACATACATTGGGTGAGGCAAACAGTGCAGTGCAAATAAGATATACCTTTGGCCATGTACAGACAAACATCACCCATGGGGGCTGACATTGTCAACATTCGTCAATACACAATGACAGAAGTGACCATCATAATGCAGGCCCACATATCTGCACCAATGGACACACAAATGTAGATATCCTGTGGAGACTGTAGATGTCAGGTGAACAAATACCATGCCATGGCAGCAATGGGACATACAAACCATGATCATTGTGCTGACTGATGACCTAGGAGTCCCAGGGACAGCAGGGGAAACCCACCAAACAACATACAGCCAATGGCACACAAAGATATGCCAATGCAGTGGTGCAGATGCACAAACACAAACAGGCAGCCTCACACTGCATATCAAACACAACAGGTGATGGGGGGTGCCAGTGTCCCCAGGCAACCACACAACACATGAGGAGGCCTGAATCACAATTACACAGATGTGTATACAGTGCCACACAAAAGTAACTCATGGATCGGATTGCCCTATGTGGGCAATCAGGCATTGTTAGATGAGAGGGAGCCCAAATTACACATGTCACACAAGCTTGTAGGAACAGCAAATAACACAGCAAGAGACAGACCCACCACAGCACTACCCCCAGGGACCCCACAATGTGGTGACCCTGGCCTGCATGATAATCCCACTGTGATGACAAAGCTAGATGTTGTTCACACTGTGAACCACAGTCATGTGTCCTGAGCTACAAACTACCATCACACCTACACAAGCACAAATCAATCAGCACGGCCTGTCAGCCAAGGCCAACATGGAGGTAGGGGTCTAGCCGTGCAACAACTCTCATTTGCACACACTCAACACCACACACCTTGATCTACACCAATGTGCAGCTGTGAAGCTCACATGGACTGGTGACATTGCACATGCACCCATGACAATCCCAGGGGTGGTGGTGGGAACTAAGGTGCAGAAACCCATCACACATGGCCAGTCAACAAGACTCGTGAATGTCAGACACACTGCACAGTACTCCGTAAATGGGCATGACGTGAAATCCACCACAATCAATGTGATCCCGGACACAGTCACACACCAATGAAGAAGTCAAGGTCACCCACAAAGAACACACATAGACAACTTCCAACATTGCAGCTCTGACCCAGAGGAGTGGCAGCAGTCACACACACAACGTGTCACAATCACTGAAAGCTAACACAAACTGTAAATTACATGACTTGTGTAACCAACAAGTGCCAAGGGGAAGCCTGACTGTGTCTCATCTGCGTTTGCCTACAAACTCAGCCCTGACAGCAAACACACCTATGGATGACACCCTGATGACCAGTAATGTGCCATGCACCCACATCCCAGAGAACCCAGTGCGAAGATTTGGGGGGAACGTAGGTCAACTCAGCAAGCATCACAAACAGGAACATCACTAGGGATCCCAGCCTGTGTTGCAAAATGGAAGTGAACACACACAGACATGCTCACACAACACACACCTTGGGCTCAGGCAATGTCACGGAATTACACACTGCCATGAGGGGACTCCACTCCTGTGTAAGGAAAGCTGTGCCATACGTTGTCTCTGCAGGGCTCAATCATGTCAGCAGTACACTTGGTCACTCAGTCAACAATTAGCACAAAATGAAGGCTCTCGTCACATCAGCCTGGTCATGGGAGTGTCACCGAAATCATCTGCACAGATCCAACACACATGTATAGCAAGTTGCACTGATAACACAGATGAGTCCTTCCCCATTGATGCCCAAACTTGCATGTCCAGTGGAGATGGTCACACGGTCAGGGAAACAGACAAATTGAACAATGGCAAGCACAACTGATGTGCAGGGGTGTAAGCCACAGATGTGATATTGCAAATAAATGTAGGAAAACATGACACCCTCATATTGCTGCAAAGGATGACATGGCTACACACCAGGATAGGACACATTCCCCCTGGACCACATGGGGTCCTGCACAGTAACACTTCATTTTCAAGATATCAAAAATCACCATTACTGCAGCAAGGGCATGGTTAGCATCATCAACATCATGTACATCTGAAACTAAACCACCAGAGAACAGAAAGGAGCTTTATTCAGCACATGTGTGTGAAATATGAAAGTCCTGCAAAAATACAAAGGCCAATTTCCAGTCCAACAGTTCAGTCCGAACAGGGTGACAGTGGCAGATGTCACCCTCTGCTTGCCTGCACTGATACGGAGCAGGGACATTCCCCTCGGAGGGGCATACGGGGGGCAGGCCAGGCACCGCAGGGACAGGATCAGGGCTCACCAGAAGGAGGCAGGGAAGGGGTGGCTGGTGCTGGAGAGTCACTGACAACTGCAGTGGAGGTGTCTGACATGGTGTGTGCCGGCACAACTGGGGGGCATGAGTCAGATGGTGTGGGTGCCGGCACGACTGCAGTGGTCTGGCCAGATGGAGTGGACAGGTTCCCCACTGCAGTGCCCAAGTCAGACGGGGTGGTAGTGGACTCCACTGCAGTGTCTATCTCCAGGGGAGTAGAATGGGGTTCAGGTAAGGTGGGCAGGACAGAGGGGGAGGACACGGTCTCCACACCAGTGGCACAAACATGTGCAGCGGGGGTGAGGCTGGAAGAGCAAGTGGTAGGTGGAGAAGGCCGGATCATTTTGGGGATGGTGTATCTGTGGGTGGGGGAACCTGGGGCAGGGTGTGGTGGGGGAACCAGTGTTGTGGGGGCCTGAGTGATGGAGGAAGGAGACTGTGTGGTTGAGCTGCAGGGCGGTGGCGGGATCTTGCTCTTCCGGGACCGGGGGGACTTGCGTGTGGGGGCCTTACTCTGTCTGTGCATGGGGGAGGGTGTCCGGGGGTGAGGGGCACTCCCCTCTGTGTGGGTGGACTTCCTCTTCCCCCTGTATGCTGGATCAGCTGGATCGGAGGGGAAGAGGCCGAGGTCACAGAGGAAGAGCTGCTGTTTAGGTGGGGTTGCAGGTGAGGCAAGGGAAGGGGTCTTGGAGGGAGAGGATTTGGAGGACTGCGGCGTGACTGTGGATGCCTGTGTGTGTGTCTGTTCCCCATCCCCTGTGGGTGTGGTATCAGTCCCCTGAGGATGCTTGCGTGCACGTTTTGCCTTTGTTTTGGGTGATTCTGTGCTGCTTGTGTCTGTGTGTTTGGGTGATTGTGCAGGTGTGCATGTGCTTGGGACAGGTAGGGTGCTAGGAAGTGTGGATGGGACAGAGGTAGGAGGGGTGAGGGACTGTTGGAGGAGGGACACTGCTGCCATCAGGGAGGAGTCCATGGACTTATTGCTCCTCTGTAGGGCAGACATGCCAGATGAGATGCCCTCCATGAACGACACCAGCTGTGTCAACAGAGTGGTGTGTGCATGGAGGACACTCAGCATAGCTGTCTGCCCTACATTGAGCTGGCGAAGTAAGTACACAGACTCCTCACTCAGGGCAGCAGGGGACACAGGGGCAGGGGGTGCGGTGCCTGGCACGAAGGAGACACGCTCCCGAACACGGGAGCCTCCACGGACCTCTGAATTGGGAGCCAATGGGAGGGCAGTGGTGGTGGTGGTGGCGGGGCCAGCCATACTAGCTGGGGTGTGGTGGCTGCTGACACCCGCCTCCACAACGGAGTCATCCTCCGAGCTGCTGTTGTCCTCAGCTGAGGTGGATGGTGCTGAGGACTCGTCGGTGTGGCTCCCCTCGCCCTCCGTGCCACTGGGTCCCTCCGACCACTCATCGGCTGCTGACCCAGCCTGCTCTGCAGCTCCTCCTGGTCCGTGGAGCTGTCCCCTCCTGTGGCCGTGGATGTATCTGCAAACAATTAGGGAAACAGACAAACATCAGTCACCTGCACTGACCGCACACACCACCGTAAGTACAGCACAGTACAGAGCAAGCCCTGGCATCCTTAGTTGAACATTGCCAAAAGTGCTCACACAGATTAGGAGAAGCCAATTGTCAGTCTGATGGTCAACCATGGCACTCACACCCCTCCTGGCCTTTGTAGTAGGGTTATGTTCTACCATATAACACAGACCTATGTACCTTTCTGCTCTGCCCATGAAACATGGCACTCCCATATAGGCCCCACCAGTCAGGCCCTGATAGATTACCTAAGCTGTCCATTGTACCTTTAGCCTTTTAGTACCTGTCACAGTGGTCCACACCCCCTTAGATACATACACTTAGGCCCAAACCCACCTCCTTAGATGCACACACACATGTAGGCCCAAGAGGCCACTGCCTCATGCTATCATTTTTCTAATACAACAAATCTTGTAGGCCTTTCTGACCTGACAGCAGGGACCTGTGCCATCCACCGCGGCACCAGCCCCCCCCTTGTAAATATCCACAGTCACAAGAATAAGGTTAGCCCACACATGTGACATCTGCGGTTCATCTTGCTCTTTCACAAGCAATGTTTGCAAAATTTTAACTTATGAAACTTTCAACGCTTGCTCCACTGAAACTTAAAAGGCGGCTACGTGACAGAGAAATAATATGTAACATTCTCAAATTCAGAGCATCTTACGGTAAAAGTTATCTTTTTCTTATGTTTGCAGTCAAGAGCACCGACCACCTGCAAAAAGCCCCTGTTTTCACCATGATACCACTTCTCTGTTCTTCAAAAAACTTTCCACAGTTACTGTAAGCGTGTGGTCAAGGACCCACATCAGGGCCCACGTCAACAGTGGGTAGAAGTTCTGCATTAAGCCATATAAAAGCTTTGCACCCATGTCCACGCCCTGAACTCTTCATACCAGTGCATTGCATGGGGAGGGTTCACGGTCGGCCGTTCTTCTGATCTTGGGCCTCGAAATTCTACTATCAAGGTGGTAATGCTCTTTTCTGATTGCTAGCCTTTTGCCTTTGTCAGCCTCTCTAATTTAGCTCATCCACACCCAATTCATTGCATTCATCCTAGCTTAAACTGTGTAGCCTTGGATGGTTCTTGCTCTCTTATGTAAGATGTGCCTTCTAGGCGCTTGCCTATTCATGATCCCTCTTTTAAGACTTGCCCCATAGGCTGTAGCTCACTGATAGATAGTTACATAGATCTTTGTGCTTCACTTAAAATATGATTTGTAATATTGTTGATGCTTTCATTTTCATCCTGCTCATGTGTTGACGAGCAGCATCAAATGAACAGTTCTCAGTGTAACTGAATTGCTTAACAAAGTGCCACTGTATTTCACACCGTTGTTCCTTCTTTTCAAGTGAACGAGCAGAGTGCGGGTCGTGCTCTCATGAGCCGGTAAGCAGAAGGGTGTGACCACCCATTTACCCTCAAACAGCTTGCACCCATCTGTCTGGTGCCTGCCGGATGGTAATACCCCAGTGTAGACACATGTACCACCTACCCAGTTGTTGGACATTGCAGGGAACACGGTGAAGTATGTGAACATGCACACATCACATCTCTTGCCCCTGAGTCAGTACAGGTGTCCGGATGAAGGGATGGCCAGAGTCTAATTTGAAATGCATGTGATGCATACCAGCACCAGACACCATGATGCACCAATGTCCTCATAGTCAATGCCACAATGGGGTGCATCTTGCACATGTCACTCCCCTGCAGGATCACTCTTAGGAAGTTTAATGCCATGGCACATGCATGCCTGCAAAGTCATACATCACTGTCTCCAGTCACATGGGCAGGGCAGCCAGCCAACAACAGTCTGCACTGTGTCACAATCCTAGGTCATGGGGAATGCAAGTTCTGTAGCTGACAAGTGCACATGTCCACCCCCACCACATCATCTGAACTCGTATTTGTCCACATCATACCAATTGGACATATGGGAGACATGAAACACAACTCTCTGAACCTGAGCACCTCTCAGTCTGCTGTGAATGAAAAACAGCTGCCTGAACTTCTCAGTAGCATGCACCAGTCTGCACAGTCAAGTGATCAAACACCTATATGTCACCCAAGTATCGTCTCTCATGGTCACATCTCAGATGGCATGCTGACCCATAACCGATGAACAGCCCAGTAGTCCTGACAACGAAGCCACAGCACAATGACACAGAGGCAGACACCTGAGGGAACATTTCACTGAGCACAACGTGTCAGCTGATACACGGGAGTGGGAGTACAGAATGTATTGCATGCCCTGGAGTAGGCATGACTGTCCTGCTCCACGTGAAAGAGGGATGAGCCCTGGACAGAAGGCATGTGGCTAAGCATGTGTGACACACTTGATATACATACTCCTGAGGCCCAAACATTGTTCCCACCCGCAGCATGGGGGTGTGCCAAATACCCCAGGCACATGTGGTGAGTCAGATCAGCAATTGGAACACATATCAAAGTTACACGCATATTACATGTCAGAACTCAGGCATTGTGTAAGCAATTGACCCACCCATGAAGCCCACCACAAAGGTACGGTAACAAATCCTGGCCCCCACCCTGAGCTAAGCAAAATGCAAGGACACAGTACCCAAGTGACACAATTTCCAGACTGTAAGGGCCACACCTGGGTATCAGATGAGGAGTGGGCATGTCACAATTGAGGGACATGGGTCCTGGACCACAAGACTGATGTACTGTGGAGGTTTAGCCAGGCCAGAGGAGGGCACATAGAATGTCAGACAAAGTTCACAGTGCAGTCATTGACTCACCCCCTCCTTGCTGCTGTCTGGCCTTCAGCTGCCCATCCAGGTCAGGGAAGACCACCGCCAGGATCCGGAGCATGTGGGGGGTGAGGGTCCGGTGTCCGCCCCTCCTGCGAGGAGGCGACAGCTTCAGCTGGACCCTTGCGATCCTCCGGGTCCAGCCCCGAAGGTCCTGCCACCTCTTCTGGCAGTTGCGGATCCGGCACTTGTAGTCCCCCACGGATCTTACTGCCCGGACGATGGTCAGCCAGATCTCCTATTTCTGGTGGGCATCAACCTGTGAGGATGACAAAGTGAAAAAGGCCATTACTACACATGCAACATATCCGTGCATCACACAGTTGGACATACATGTCTCAATCACAGGGGCACATGATGTACACAGTCAGTGCAACTATGGCTATGAACAGTTTACCAGCAGTTACTAAATGGTATCATTGCCTGGGAAGTAAAACCTTGTTGGAATGCACTGTTACTGCACTATACCTGTTCAGTGCATGTAACTACACACTTTGGGGTGTGAGAACTACTCAGTGAGCATGCTAGCCAGTGGTGTGCACACTGGAAGTCTTGCTAGTCAGACAACATGCACATTTAGTAAGGCAGTGGACAGCACACTCACCTGCTCCCCTGGTTTCCCATACAGCTTGCTGTACTGTGGAAGGAGGCTGTCCAGCAGGGCCTGGTTCTCCTCAGTGCTGAAGGCTGGGGCTCTCTCCACAGTACGTGCCATTGCAGTAGCCAGAGGATGCAGAGACAGCAGCAGTGTTGGTGGCAGATGTCGTCCTGGAGCATGTAGTGCAGGCAAGTGAGCTCTCAGGGGAACAGCCAGCATTATATGTGTGCTGCAGAGGCAGATACTGTCCCATGTGTCCAAAGTGATAGGTCCAACTCGTTTGCATCTTCTGAATCTGGCCAATCCATGGAATTGCACCACTTATACACGCCCACAGCATCCTTCAAAAGTTAAACTTCATGACACCCATGAATTTGCAACATTGTTGTGGCTGGCCAACTGAATTCACTGCATCAATCTCGTTACAGATTCGAAAACGCGTCCGTTGCAATGCCAGGCCCAGCCAATGCGTGCGCACTGATCGGACCATTGCTGTACAACGCGTATTTCAAATTACAACGCGTACCCATTGACATCAAATGCAATGGCCAATGCGTGCACACTGATCGGTCCATTGCTGTACAACGCGTATTCCGGGAAACAACGCGTACCCGCTCACATCATATGCAATGGCCAATGCGTGCGCACCGATCGGTCCATTGCTGTACAACGCGTACCCGCTCACATCATATGCCAATGCGTGCGCACCGATCGGTCCATTGCTGTACAACGCGTATTCCGGGAAACAACGCGTACCCGCTCACATCATATGCAATGGCCAATGCGTGCGCACCGATCGGTCCATTGCTGTACAACACGTACCCTCTCACATCATATGCAATGGCCAATGCGTGCGCACCGATCGGTCCATTGCTGTACAACGCGTACCCGCTCACATCATATGCAATGGCCAATGCGTGCGCACAGATCGGTCCATTGCTGTACAACGCGTATTCCGGGAAATAACGCGTACCCGCTCACATCATATGCAATGGCCAATGCGTGCGCACAGATCGGTCCATTGCTGTACAACGCGTCCCTGTACAGGTCACTCGCATATGTGACCATGCTTGTCACTGGTGTACGTATGCCAGCCACATATACTTGCCAGGGACTCAGGGGCACACCTACAACACCACAGCCTGTCCACACTGTATCCTAAGGCATGTAAGGCTGCATTACCTTTTCTGTGTATGGGGGTCAACATGTGGTTTTTGGGGTGGCACTTGGGGGCAGCCACTCCCAGGCTGTGCACGTGTTCATGGGGACAGGATCCTTTGTGTGTTGTGCACATGACCACTGTGATGTGCAACTGTTCATTTCAGAGTATGTGGCATGGTCACATTTCCAGGTTGTGTATGTCATGTCACATACCCCCAGAGTCCCATGTGGGAAGGTATGTACGTCACAGGGTGACCCATTGCCACAATAGTGATGGCCCTCCACAGTCTGTGTGCATGTTGTGTTTCCGATGTCTCTGATTCCATGTGCACAATGGGAGACAGTCTCCACATCCACGTTGTTTGTGCATGGACTTTGATGTTGTGCGTGTGTGTCACAGACGTCCATGTCTGTCCTGCGGAGGCAACAGGGGCCACTACCTGTGGGAGTCATGTTTGTTTTTCTGACGTGTACATGATACGCCATGTCATGCCAGGGTCCATGTGGCAATACAGGGTCCCTGGGAATCTACCTGTCAATGAGCTGTGATGCCTGTGGCGCATCTGTCCAGACATGTCACTGTGGTGTGTGTTTGGAACGTGACAGCAGTAAATGGGTACTGTGACACAGCCTAATGATTTCCCATTGCACAACCTGGAACTTGTTGTCAACACATGTTGAACTGTGATGTTAGATGTTGGCCATGTAGATGCCATATCTGTCCATACAGAACGGCACACACATCAGGTACTTGTGTCTCGTAATGATGTATCATGTGATATTGAGTATGGTCAATGCCACATATGTGGGGTGACTGACAATCTTTCTTTCTTCACCTATGCACTGCAGGGCACCAGCTGTTCATAGACCATTCCCTGACCTTGCAACGATGGTGGAACGTGACAGCATCCGACGGTACCGCTTCACCAGGCAGCTGATTGAGGATTTGGCAGTGCGCTTGGCCCCACATTTGCAACCTGGCCGGCCGTACCCTACAGCGCTGACCCCCAAGGTGAAGGTGATGGCAGCCCTACACTTCTTTGCCACCGGTACCTTTCAACACACTGTGGCATCTGCTGGTGGGATGTCACAGACTATGTTCAGCCGTGTGCTACGCGATGTTTTGGAGGCAATGTTGAGATGCCTGAACCAGTACATCTATTTCCCTAAACGTCAACAACTCACTGACGTCAAGAGTGACTTCTATGCCCTGGGGAGGATGCCACATGTCATTGGCTCCATTGATGGGACACATGTGGCTTTGGTACCACCACAGGCACATGAGCAGGCATACAGGAACAGGAAACATTATCATTCGATCAATGCTCTGGTGGTATGTCTTGCAGATATGAGCATCTTACATGTGTGTGCCCGTTTCCCTGGTTCGGCACACAATGCCTACGTGATGAGGAGTAGTCACATCCCGAGGATGATGTCACAGATGCAGAACCAGCGTGCCTTGCTTGTCGGTGTGTACTGACTTTGTACCATTGTGTGTGTTCTGCTATGTTGTATTCCGCCCTCTTTTCCAACTCAGCTAATGTGCAATTGTCTGTCTGTAGGTGACTCCGGATACCCCAACATGCCGTGGTTGCTGACACCCCTCAGGAACCCTGTGACACCAGCCCAGATGCGCTACAATGAGGCACATGGTTGGACCAGGAGAGTGATCGAGCGGACATTTGGTCTCCTGAAGAGCCGCTTCCGCTGCCTGGACAAGACAGGAGGGGCCCTCCCATATGCCCCAGCAAAGGTGTGCAAGATTGTCATCGTCTGCTGCATGCTACACAACCTGGCAGTGCGGAAGGAGTTGCCTCTCATCCTGGATGACGATGACCAACATCCGCCACCTGTGGAGGATCCTGGCCTGGGCCACGATGCCAGTGATGATGATGATGGTGATGTCCGCACACAGCTCATCACCAACTTCTTCAGCTGAATGTGAGTATCCAGAGAGTTGTCATGTCAATGATGTGAGTTTGCGTGATATGTGTTGGTGGTGCTCTGGTGCTGTTTGAGTGTGGCCATGTGCTACTTGACTGGAAGCGTGCAGCGATGTGTCCTTACAGGTAGTCTGTACTCCCCAACAGTGTTGACATGCTAACTTGGTTTTCTGTAAGTATCTTGTGACATGTATTGGGCATGAGTATTGCAGTTCTGTCCTGTTCTTCAGTGCTTTTGACTGTGTGTCATGTCTGTCCTTCACAGGGTACTTTCAGAGTTGTTTGGTCAACTGTGATCCCCTGACACCATGATTCAACTTCCAGGGTGGAAGCAGTCGTTTCCCTACAGGTGATGTGCCACACACCCCTGGACTTTATTTCTTCTACACTTGTTGACTGTGTGGCCACTGCCACGTAGGATTACCTTGCATCTGTAGTGGAAACGACATGTTGCAAAAGTGTAATAAACCTGTGCTTCACTTTGCTATGTGCGTCGTCTGTGGTCACACATCTGACTGACATGTGCTTACTGCACTTGTGGGCTAGTTAACACAGACTGTGAATAGGTGTGGTGTCTGTGCATTCCACTGTATTTCCTGGCAACATCAGTGTAGGTGATGAGTCAGATGGCCCTGGTGTGTATGTGATGTGTAGTCCTAGTGGTGTGTCTCCCTCATATGTGTCACGTCGCCATGACTCACATGACGGTGTTGAACTTGCTGTAGCAGTTAGCATGCACAGTGTCATTTAGCAGATCATCATCTCCATGACAGAAACCACGTTGGAATCACAACAGAGGCAAGTATGGTGTATTAGTGAGTTTATTTCCATACATGTGTGAGGATAGTGCACAGGATGGTGGGTGCTGTACATTGGGATTGGAATCCAAAGTTCCCAGATGAGTTGGAAGTCTTGGTAGCAGAAATGTCCTGAGTAAAGTCCACAGTCATCTGATACATTGGGCCAACTTAAGCTCCCGATGTCATGTAGGAGAGTTGGGTTGCATTCGACAGGGTGAACAGTTTGCACACAAAGGAGAATTTCCAGAACAGGTGTTGGGTTCTTGGGGATGTACATGGCCATCGGCCTCTCAGTTTTCCTTCCTCGGACGACCCCTCTTCTTTCGGGGGGACCCTCACGTGCAGGCTGCTGCGGTGCAGAGGACTCTCCGCCAGAGTCATCCTCCCTCCCTGTGGCAGTTGCAGTTGTTGCAGCACCAGATGTTGTGGACACACAGGGAGGTGTGGCCATGTTGGTGCTAATCTGGCGGAGGCATGTCAATATGTCCCTATGCACCGCTGTCAGTTCTTCCAATGTGTCCCACTTGGACTCCATGCCAGACATGTGTGTCTCCACACAGGACATGTGTGTCTCCACACGGGACATGTGTGAGTCCAAGCGGGCATGATGGGCAGCCTGCTGCTGTTGAATGTCCTTGAGGATCCCCACTACCTGGCTGACCTCTCCGGTGCTATTCTGGTACGCATCAGCAATGCGTGTCAGTTGTGGGTCATCATGCAGTCCAGACCCCTCTGCAAACAGCGACCTATGTCTACCACCCCTCCCACCACTACTGGCGACACGTGCTGGACCTGCGGTGGCACGCACAGGTGACCGTAGGCCCACTTGGGGGTTGTTACTGGGGTCGTTGTCCGTTGCTCCACGTTGGGCCGGGGTCCCTGTGCTGTTGTCATCGGTGGTCCTTTGTCTGTCCGTGTTGGCGGCGGTGGTCTGTGTGTTGGCAGTTGTTGGAGGGGTGGGTGCAGGGGGTGCGGATGTTGGTCCTGCTGGTGCTGCATGATGACTCACACCGGAGGGGCAAGGTAGGTCTTCGCCATCCGAGGAGGGCAGAGGCTGTTCCACACCAGTGAGCTCAGTGTCCCCCGGAGCCTGGGACAGGGACTCCTCATCGTCTGCTGCTGTGTCCCCATCATCACCTGTTTTTGGAAGAGACACACAATGTATGTTATGTTTCTACAGGCATCAATGGTTCACACACCTGACAGTTGTGACTGTAACTCGGGATGCGGGCCTGTACATTGCATTGTCCTAAGTTGTCACAGTCAGAGGTTGATATTGGTGTAGCACATTGTCCTGCCAACCTGAAGCTTTTCAATGTGAATGTTGAGGTGTGTGCATGGCCAGCATTGGTGGTATTTGGTGGACATCCGCCCTCCTTCTCCCCCCAGCCCAGTTATCCCACCATGAAGCATGCCACCCTTGCAGTGTGTGCAGGTTGACTCTCAGGATGTCAGTCAGTGGTGTCCTGCTGTTGGTTGTTGCACAGTTCCCAGCAGGGCCTTGTGCTCCCACAGCTGAGGCCAGTGTCAGACATCTTTGAAGTGGCTTTTCACTGCCTGTGAGGTGTGCATGCTTCAGTGTGAGCTTGCTGGGCCATGTGGGTGGGGGATGTTGAGCTGTGACTACCACTCCCATCATGCTATTGCCTACACCCCCTTCCCAGCATGCCCATACTTCCTTCCTTTTGACTCTGCTTCCCTGTGGGGTAGTGTGCCTGTGCTGACAGGATGGCTGGCAGTGTTGTCCTGGCATTTGTTTGGCTACAAGTCCCAAGAGTGTCCCTGTGCTTCACACAGCATAACCCAGGGTGGTGGTTCTTTGTGGGATATTTAATTAGAGTGTGAGGCATTGCATTCTCCCTGGTAAGTTGTGTGGAGTTTGTGTTAAGGGTGTGTGTAAGAAAAGCTGCTTGTAACTATGGTCAGAGCTGTCAGTCCTCCTTCCCACCCAGCCAGATATCCCACCATGGAACGTGCTTCCATTGCAGGGAGTGCAAGTTGGCTTTCAGGATGTCAGTCAGTGGTGTCCTGCTGTTGGTTGTTGCACAGTTCCCAGCAGGGCCTTGTGCTCCCCACAGCAGTACCCAGTGTCAGCCATCTTGTCAGTTGTTTTCCACTCCCTGTGATGTGAGCATGATTCAGACTGGTGTTGATGGGCCAATTGTGAGGGTGACCAATATCTGTGACTACAACTCCCATCATGCTATTGCCTTCACCCCCCTTCCCAGCATGCCCATACTTCCTTCCTTTTGAGTGGACTTCACTGTGTGTGAGTGTGACAGCAATGGCAAGATGGCTGACAGTGGTGTCCTGCTGTTGGCTGTTGCACAGTTCCCAGCAGGGCCTTGTGCTCCCCACAGCAGTACCCAGTGTCAGCCATCTTGTCAGTTGTTTTCCACTCCCTGTGATGTGAGCATGGTTCAGAGTGGTGTTGATGGGCCAATTGTGAGTGTGACCAATATCTGTGACTACAACTCCCATCATGCTATTGCCTACACTCCCCTTCCCAGCATGCCCATACTTCCTTCCTTTTGAGTGGACTTCACTGTGTGTGAGTGTGACAGCAATGGCAAGATGGCTGACAGTGGTGTCCTGCTGTTGGTTGTTGCACAGTTCCCAGCAGGGCCTTGTGCTCCCAACAGCAGTACCAAGTGTCAGCCATCTTGTCAGTTGTTTTCCACTCCCTGTGATGTGAGCATGGTTCAGAGTGGTGTTGATGGGCCAATTGTGAGGGTGACCAATATCTGTGCCTACAACTCCCATCATGCTATTGCCTACACCCCCTTCCCAGCAAGCCCATACTTCCTTCCTTTTGAGTGGACTTCACTGTGTGTGAGTGTGACAGCAATGGCAAGATGGCTGACAGTGTGATCCTGTTGTTTGTTGGTGCCCAGTTCCCAGCAGGGCCTTGTGCTCCCCACAGCTGAGGCCAGTGTCAGACATCTTTGAAGTGGCTTTTCACTGCCTGTGAGGTGTGCATGCTTCAGTGTGAGCTTGCTGGGCCATGTGGGTGGGGGATGTTGAGCTGTGACTACCACTCCCATCATGCTATTGCCTACACCCCCCTTCCCAGCATGCCCATACTTGCTTCCTTTTGACTCTGCTTCCCTGTGGGGTAGTGTGCCTGTGCAGACAGGATGGCTGACAGTGTTGTCCTGGCGTTTGTTTGGCTACAAGTCCCAAGAGTGTCCCTGTGCTTCGCACAGCATAACCCAGGCTGGTGGTTCTTTGTGGGATATTTAATTGGAGCGTGAGGCATTGCATTCTCCCAGGTGAGTTGTGTGGAGTTTGTGTTAAGGGGGTGTGTAAGAAAAGCTGCTTGTAACTATGGTCAGAGCTGTCAGTCCTCCTTCCCACCCAGCCAGATATCCCACCATGGAACGTGCTTCCATTGCAGGGAGTGCAAGTTGGCTTTCAGGATGTCAGTCAGTGGTGTCCTGCTGTTGGTTGGTGCACAGTTCCCAGCAGGGGCTTGTGCTCCCACAGCAGTACCCAGTGTCAGCCATCTTGTCAGTTGTTTTCCACTCCCTGTGATGTGAGCATGGTTCAGAGTGGTGTTGATGGGCCAATTGTGAGGGTGACCAATATCTGTGTCTACAACTCCCATCATGCTATTGCCTACACCCTCCTTCCCAGCATGCCCATACTTCATTCCTTTTGAGTGGACTTCACTGTGTGTGAGTGTGACAGCAATGGCAAGATGGCTGACAGTGGTGTCCTGCTGTTTGTTGGTGCACAGTTCCCAGCAGGGCCTTGTGCTCCCCACAGCAGTACCCAGTGTCAGCCATCTTGTCATTTCTTTTCCACTCCCTGTGATGTGAGCATGGTTCAGGGTGCTGTTGATGGGCCAATTGTGAGGGTGACCAATATCTGTGACTACAACTCCCATCATGCTATTGGCTATACTGACTACCCAGCATACACAGAATTCATTCCTTTCAGTGAGCTTCCCTGTGAGGTGGTGTTCTAGTGGTGGCAAAAGGTCTAACTGTGTTTGTTGGTTATATTTGTGCCACTGCCTTGCTGTATTTGTAGTTAGGTTTGTACATATCATGACACAGTTACATATCACTATGAGATGGCATGTATTGTGTTTATCTGACTGACAGACAAATCTTGGGGTGATTATCTTTTGGTTGCTGTGGATTTGCTAAGGGTGCATGGTTTGACTATCCCCTTGACAGTGATGTGTGTGTATTGTCACACAATATTGGGTATATTAGTTGTGTACTCACCAGGCTCTGGGTTGTTTGATAGTCCATATACCCTCACTGGTGGTAGGATGGCCTGCACCTTCTCCTCCCAGGACCTGAGGTATAGTGGTTGGGCAGGAGGGCCACTGCCGGTGCGCTGACTCAAGATGTAATCCTTCTTTAGTAGGTCTCTGACCCTCCTGCGCACATCATACCACCTGTTCTGGATGTCTTCCTTTGTGCACAAACATGGTGATTGTGCGTTCACCCTGTCGACGATCCTCTCCCACATCTTGGTTTTCTGCGACATGGGGGTCTGTTGGACCAATGTACCAAACAACTGTGGCTCTACCCTGAGGATCTCATCTACCAGGACTTCCAATTCACTGTCTAGGAACTTTGGATTCTTCTTTGGGGGCATGGTGATGGGTGGTGGTGGTGATTGATGTGTGTGTGTGTGCAAGTGAGGGTGTGTGAGTGTAGGTTTTGCTGGGTGTATGTGAGGGTGCTATTTGTTGAGGTGCTAATGGTGTGTGGCTTGTGTGATGGATGAGCTGTGAGTGTGTCTGTGGTTGCTGTCTGATGGTGTTCTGTGCTGGCAGGTCAGTTGAATTTGCAAAGGATCATGGTAGGGATTTGTGGCCTTTATATAGGTGGAGTTGGGGGTGTGTCCTTGTTCCATGTTTTTTTCCCTGTATTTATTGACTTTGTCATTGCTTGTTTGGCCCTTTTTTTGTATTTTTTCCTTTGTATTTTTTGTGCATGTAGGAGACGTTCTTCTGACCGAGTAGGATGCTGCAGTTGTCTCGTGCGAGCTTCTCCGAGTCGCTCACGCTGTGTTTCTGCTAGGTTTATTGTGCGGCGTACGCGTCGGTCGCCGAGTATTGGCTTCCTTCGGCTGGCTTTTGTATGCGTGTCGGTCGTACGGCTTGAGCTCCGTGCGACTCGGTCTGGTTTTCCACGCATTACATCGTACTGCGCGGGTCGGAGTTCGCGGGTACGTTTCGTTCGGGTTCATTCCTGGTGCGTGTCGGTCGGTTCGATTCGCGTGGTTTCCCGGCCGGATAGCTTGTTTCTGTCCGGTTCGGTCGTTCGGCTTGTGTTCCGTACGAGTCGGTTGTGATTCACATGCATTTCATCGTACTGCCCAGGTCGGGCAGCGCCGGTACGTGTCGGTCGGACTATATTCCCGAACCGAGTCGGTCGGTATGTTTTCCGGCCCGAATCGGAATCGGCCCCAAAGTCTTTTTATGTATTAAAATTAAAAATTGGTGACATAATCAAACAAAGTGCAACTTATTCCTATTGAATGTGTATGTACATCCAGCATCCTCGGGAAACACCAGAAGGTGAAGAAAGTGGAGCAGTTGATTTCTGACATCAGGCATAATCATGCTAATGCTCACTCTCTCCTGACTGGAGAGCTCAACTTAAATTTGCTACATAATCCCTTTTGTAGCATCGCAGAAAAAAACTGCGGACACCCCGTGGCTGATTCCATCGCAGGTCACAAGGCCACAAAAGCAGACTCCACTGGACACACTCTGTTAGCTACTCTAGAGGCATTGTCGCTGGGAGCCCTGAACGGATGCTTTCAGGAAGATCAAACTTCCCACCCCATTCATCTTTGCCCAAAAAGATCAGCTGTGTTAGACTATACAGTCTGCTCAGTCACTCTGCTTTCACCCCACTTCATTGTCCCATGGTGTGAAAGTGACCGCATGCCCCAGATTCTGTTTATAAACAAATCTATTAATGCTCATACCACAGTAAGTCTTATTGGCGCAAACGACTCTCACCATAACTGTTACCATAACTCTTACCATAACTGGAAACAGGTCAAATGGAGCTCGGAAGTTGCCATAAAGTACAATAACTGGAAAGAATCAGCATTCAATCAAGATAGCGCCACAATATACACAATTTATGATTGGGAACTCCTCATTCAAAGGTTACTTTCTGCTCTTGTTATCAGACAACAAGCTAACTTACCAACAAGGTTAACTTCTTCAAAACCATGGTTCACAAAAGACTTAAGGATCCAGAAAAGAACCTTGAGGAAGAAGTTACAATCACTTAAATCATGGTCAAATTCCATCCTATTGACAGAGGTTGACACCCTGCACAGGCAGTACAAAAAACAAATATGGCAAGCTAAACAGAAATACGAGGAAGCACTTCAAACTGAACTTTTTCTGGCATGCCAAAACAAAAACCCAAGAGACTTTTGAATAATAATTAGCCGTTTAAACAGGGGATCAGAACCAACTAATAAAAATAGGAGCAATGTCACCTCAGAAAATTGGATAAAACGTGTCACCACTCTGTACAAAGCCACAACGAAAAAGTCCAACCAACAACTCAACTTGAGCAAGCAAAAACTCGGGCAACAGAGATCTGCAGCAACAGTAGTGCAACTTCGTCTTTATGTGACAACGTTTACAGCCATAAGAATTGCAAATTTGCTTCAGAAAAGCAGAGCTGATAGCACCCCTGGCCCTAATGGCCTTCCAGCCTTTATAAACATGCAAGACATTGAGTTCTGATCCGGGTCTCTGGAAAATTTGTTTAATGTCTGCATAATCACTGAATCTATCCCATCTTCCTGGTGAGGTTTGATCCTGCACCCTATCTATAAAAAGGGGCCAGTGGCTCTCCCCTATAGTTATTGACATATTGCACTTCTGGATGATGAGGCCAAATATTTCATGTTGCTCCTGCTGGAGGATTAAGAAGAATGGGCAACCATAAATAACTTGCTGCCATTTAATCAAACTGGCTTTAGACCATTCTCCGGCACCATCGACAATCTTGTGACCATAAGGATGCTTGCAGCGAAACAGATAAGGAAAAAGGAGCTGCTCTACTGCTAGCAAGGCTTTAGACCATGTCAACCACCAATTGCTTTGGATTAAGCTAAAAGCCTGGCAAATCCTGGAACCATTACTCCATGGCATTTTGCTGCTCTACTCTGACACATGCGCTAGAGTGTTACAATACAGCATTCGCTGACAAAATAAATATTGAACAGGGAGTCAAGCAGGGGTGTGTATTAGCTCCAGTTCTATTTAATCTGTTTATGTGTGTCCTGGCACCCGCATTAAACGTAGTAGCCACGCTCCAAAACTGGCGAATAATCACATCACCTCACTTCTCTGCGCGGATGACGTAGTTCTATTAAAGCCAAGCACAGATTGGGCTCCAAAGAATTCTTGATGTCTTACACAATCATTGTCGCTCAAAAGGCATGTAAATATACTATAAAAAAACAAATATTGTGATTTTTGTCAGGAAAAAGAAAAAATGTAGTTCCTGGCATCTTAACAACCATCGCCTAACCATACAAATAAATACAAATATTTGGGGTCCTGGCTGGATGACAAGGGAGGTCAGTTATTGCTTTTTAATTCATTAAAACAAAAATCTGCCTCACTACAATTTGCTTTCAAACCATCCTTAAGAGCAAAAAACAGCACACCTTTGAGCCATTGTTGAAAATAGTTACTGCCAAGCTTACCCCGACCTGGGCATATGGGTCAGCAGCATTCCCAGGGGAACTTAGTGCCTTTTTGAACAACCCGCACAGTGCAGTATTCAGGACATTATTCAAACTCTCACATGACACCTCTCCAGCCTAGATTAGGATGGAATTTAAGTTGAGTGACCAACTCCTCATACAGAAGGCCTGCGTCTTAAAGTACATGTAGTAAACACATGCCACCAAAAAAGTCTCTCTGAAAAATCAGACGACAATAGCCTGAGTCATCCAAACACCTTTGAATGCGCTTTCCGATACCCTGGAGCTAAAAGGTGCTGCAGTCTTGTGGAATCAAAATCCACCACATCCACAGTTTAAAGCAGCCTTAAATAAAAAATTTCAAATGGAACTTTTGCATTGAACTACCGAACTTTCTGCAAAAGAAACATGTTGTTTTAGTTCTTGCAAGCTCTGCTCAAATAGGGGTTCATAAATACATTGCAGAACCATTCTCGCTGTACTATAAAGTCAAGTTTTGCCAACTTCGAATGGGCTGCTTCTCATTTTTAGATCTACTGCCCTATTGGTTAGTCAACCAGCTACCAAAACGTGCCGTTTATGTGGCCTGCTCCAGGAATCTTTAACACATTTGCTCTGCATATATCCGCCTTACTTGATGAACGCAGAAAATTCCTATGACATCCTTTGGCCAAAGAAGGGGCACAGACAATTCTAGTGACCGTCAAATTTCTTTTGAACGATGCTTACCCCTAAGTCATTACTAGGCCTGGACTAAGTTTGCAGAGTTCTGCTAAGCGGAACTCTGCGAAGGGGCTAAAAAACTCTGCCTTGCTATGCGGAGTTCCCCAAGCAGACAGAGTTTGCCGGGCGCCCATTCGTGTTGACATGTGCAATGCGGAGCGCACCCTCGATGTGCAAATCACATGAGAATGGCACTACGTGGTTCTCATGTGAATCCTCGCGTTGGAAATCACGCGCGAATGGCACCACGTGGTTCGCATATGCATGGCCATCTTGTTTTTTTACTCTCTGTTATGGTGCTGGGCCTATTTCACAATCCCTCTTAATCTCTTTAATCCCCCCATTAAAACGTATCGACCCCTGATTTTTATTTATTATATTACTGTGTGTCTTTGTGTTTGTGTATTTTAAGTTTTGGGGATTTTTTGGGGTATTTGTCGTGACTTTTTGTATTTTGTTTATCTTTCCCCTAACTTCCTTATTTCTTCTCTCCTTTCCCTTCCTTTTCCTTCTTTTCTATCCCACCCACCGTCATGGCAGAGGGGCGTCTTCATTGCGGGCGGCGCCGCCGCCCAGATGTGCAGTCCCATGCGATCTTTAGTGAGGAGGAGGTGGCAGCACTCGTTTTTTTTGTGCAGCGCCACCTCCCCTCCATGCTGGCAGCAGGCATCAGGCCCAGCAGTGGATACCCTCTGCCAGGTTTGGCGCACCATCCAGCAGCTAACGTGCCACTGGGAGGATATCTTGGATCATGAACAGGACCTGCTCGACCTGCTAGATAGATTCCGTGGCTCAGTGAATAAAATTAATTTTTTGTGTTTGTGTTCTACAATGATAATATTTATTTTCCTAATAGTATGCTGCTCACACTCAGAAGTAAGTTATGTTTAGTTTACATTGGAATATTATTATTATGTGTTCCAGTTTCTAGTTTCCTGCTAGGCAGGTGTTCAGCGCTACCTAATCGTACTCCTCATTGGTGCTCGCTTTGACTGACTAATTAAGAAGCCATTGCAGGCTGTCTTCCTGTCACTTTAGTGAATCAGTGATATCAGTGAGTAGTGTGTTCTCTCTGAGACTTTGTTTATGTAGCGTGTAGAGTTCTAAGTTATTTCACAGTGATGTGTAGTATGCATCTATGCCCTGCAAAAAAGGGAGACTGATTTGGCCTATCAAGGGGGTTGAGAAATTAGAATAGAATCAAAGATCAGGCTGGACTACGGAAACGCCCTCTACGCAGGAACGATGGCTAAGCTCCTGAGACGGCTGCAACGCATCCAGAACGCCTCTGCACGTCTTATCCTCGACATCCCCCGACGCAGCCACATCACACCCCACCTGAGAGACCTGCACTGGCTCCCTGTCAACAAGAGGATAACCTTCAAGCTCCTCACCCACGCACACAAAGCACTCCACAACTCCGGACCAGCCTACCTCAACAGACGACTCAGCTTCTACACCCCCACCCGCCAGCTCCGCTCGACCAGCCTCGCCCTCGCCACAGTCCCCCGCATCCGGAAAACGACCGCCGGCGGCAGATCCTTCTCCCACCTCGCCGCCAAGACCTGGAACACCCTCCCCACCAACCTCCGACAGACCCAAGACCTACTGGCCTTCAGAAGACTCCTTAAGACCTGGCTCTTTGATCAGTAGCAGCACCACCCCCCTCTTCCCCCAGCGCCTTGAGACCCTCGCGGGTATGTAGTGCGCTTTATAAGTGACATGATTGATTGATTGATTGACTGTAATGCATGAGTTCTAAATCTAGTTTTTGATAAGGACATTTGGAATAGGGATTTTAGGATTAGTATGGGCAACTCAATGATAGTCGATAGACTCGAAACTTATACTACCGGCGTAGACGATCTGTTTTAGAGAAGCACAATGTGACTGCATTTGCCTTTCAAAATAATTTTGTGGAGATTAACTGAATAACTAACCTAATTTTTCTTATCTGCATCATTTCTCACATCAGCACCCAAGGGCAAGAAGAGGGATGTTGAGGAGACGGGTTCGGGAGAAGCGGTCAGCAGGAGGCGCTGACCCCCAGCGCCGCTGCTGACGGCTCTGCTCAGCCTAGTAAGTCCTATTATTTGTTATTATTATTTCTCTTATGTTGGATTTTATGATTGTTGTGGGCTTAGCGTAGAATCTTGGGCTATTGGAATGTTGGTGCTGGGGTCCAGGATAGGAGTTGCTGCCAGGAGGCTGGTGTTGCTGGTGAGAAATAAAGTTTCTCTGACGCCTTATATGACATGGTTTTACTTTTTGGTAGCTGACTTTTTCCAGTCTCTAGTCTCTAGTTCACTTATCTTCTGCTTTGTTGGTAATCTTTCCCTATCGCCTATATATCTTGTGGTACTGTAAGAGCAAGACTAAGAATAACACATTTTGGTACTCTACTGTCTACCGTGAAGATTGCAGACCCAAGTAAGCCAGTATTATAAATAATATTTACCATGTATGTTTGTTGAGAAGGCTTTCTTTTTCCTGCTCATGCTCTAACAGTTGAGTTCACGAGAGAGTGGCCATGGTTATGGCCCCCCACCCCAATGTTGTGTGCTGTCTCATTCATTTATACGGTATACCAGCAGTTTTCCATGACAGTGCAGCATGGCTGGAAACATTGCATTCACCAACCAACACCATATGTCTTTCATTGACCATTATTCCACCCCTGGCATGTCTAACTTTGTGAACCAACCAAATGCCCAGAGTGATATTTTTGTTAGAAGATACTGCAGTGCTAAATGAACTGTAGTGATACATTGCAGTTGTATTTAAGGGGGGGCATATCTGGCATCTAAAATATGTAAAATGTTTTATTCTAGCCACACATACCACCAGTGATGCCGTCTCAGTGCAGCTGCAGGAAGAGAGTCAGTTGCAGAGTGAGAAACGGCGTCAGGGATGGGCACTGGTAAGTCACATAATTGCTTGCTTATTGACAATTAGTATTATACTCACTAGCTAGTACCAGGGTGTCATCAACACATGACTGTGAACTCTCCAGCTTTACCAGCTGCAGCGGTGGTTGAGTTAAATATGGCCTCTCTATCTGCAACTCACAAAAGCTCACATAATGAGCATTGATGGTTTGAGACAAAATGTGAAAGAATGGAAGGTTCAAAGAAAGGAAAATGGTATAGGAGTGAAAGGGTGGATGGGTGAAAGGGTGCGTGGGTGGGTTAAGGGATGGATGGGCGAAAGAATGGTTGGGAGAAAAAATGGATTCATGAATGGATAATGGATTGGAAATTTGGTGAACAACTCGATGAGAGAAAGCAAAGCTTAATCATGGTGCCTATGGGTGAATTAGAATGAAAGGATTAATGAATATTTGGATTGTTTGGATGAAGAAGCAAGGCAGCTCTTCTTATGAGGCGCATGCTGCAGTGCTTGCTTACTTCGCTTACTCTGTCTATGTAGGGTTTTCAAAGCTTTGGTTCAAAGTGGGGGGTACTTTTTATTTTTTGTTCTACTCCCTTGACTCGCTGTATTTGTTAAGTGAGCCAGATGTACTTCACCCATCACCCCTCTCCCCGCCCATGGCATTTAGTCACCTATGACCAAAGTGCAGTATGGTTAAATTTGTGACTGCAGTGTTGGCTGTGCAATGTGCGTCTGCTTCAGTTAATGTGGCATTTACGATGTTTTCAATGCATTGTTAACCGAGCAGTCAAGGTGTGTTGTTTCCCTTCGCCCACTCAGTCACCTCTTAGTACTCCACTCCTTTATTTTTTCCTATGTTCTTCCGCCTCAGCTTACCAAAATATTAGAAAATCCATTGTTGACATGTGCCACATTTGATTTTGTGACCATGTGAAATGAAATGATTCCAGAATATATTTCATGGTTTTCAGTGGCAGAATTATTGTACACCTTGTTCAGGTTTTCCCTTTCGACTTCAGTTGACTAGTACAGTGACTGAATAAGCCAAAGATGATGAATCGATGATCAGTGTCGTGTCCCCATTATTCTTTATCAAAAAAGCTCTATCCCTACCCTGCAGTAGAGTAAGTCAAGTTTCCTTTCCTTGTTTACTGCCCAGCAAATTAATTTGTTGGAAATAATATGTGGTGGTCGGCGAGGCCAGTGAGTAAAGTGGGGGTAAGTGCATGATTTGATGACAAGTTTGGCGTATGGGATAGACTGTGATGAACGTGCCAAATGCAGTCTATAATTATAGCCATTTCTTTCCACGTAGTGTAGTCCATCATTTTCCCCAATGTCTACTTAGGGCAGACAGGATAATATCCACATTTCATACATGAAGTGTGTGAAGGAGTATCTTATTTATTATACATCTGCCTCTTTGGAGTCAGGGTAGAAAGAGAAATGCATGTGGAGAAGAGCAGGGCCATTGGAATTGAACATAGATAATTGTCAACTACAGCTGCCCCAGCTGCAGACAGTAGCAAAATACCCGACGCACTGGCTAGCAATGAGCATGGCTCCATTAATTTAGCACAATACTCCATAGTGCATAATGCCGTACTTATTAATGAGAGGTAATTTATTTTTTTGATCAAAGTGCCTGTTTATAGTTACTTGAAAAGCCTTAGAAGAAAAAAACAGTTTTTCAAAATTTGGTGTTATTCTGCCTTAATAATTTTCTGCCACACAGTCAGTGTTTTTTATGCTAGGCATGTGTGGGTAAAACAAAATTGGCCTTGTGACTCTCCTAATCATAATCACATCAAATTCCAATGGCCCTTGGGGATCAGCAATGTACTCCACATTTCATACACGAAGTGTGTGAAGTCGTATCTTATTTACTATTCATTTGCCTCTTTGGAGTCAGGGTAGAAAGAGAAATGCATGTGGAGAAGAGCAGGGCCATTGGAACTAAAAATAGATAATTGTCAACTACAGCTGCCCCAGCTGCAGACAGTAAGTAGCAAAATACCTGACGCCCTGGCTAGCAAGGAGTATGGCTCCAAATTCCAATTAGCATGGCTATCAAATTCCAATGGCCCTAGGAGACCAGCAATGTACTGCCTCTGTGCCAGCCACTAATTTAAAACAATTGTTTGCACAGAGCATCATTTACAGTTTGTCTTTTTTCTTTTTTTCCTCAATATGGCTGCTCCTGTAGGTCCACTTGTAGGACCCAATAGGCAGGAGATAGCGGCCCATCTGTGGCAGCATACCCAGCAAGAATACAGGTGGCTGATGGTCCTGGAAGAGGAGGAGGAGGAAACAGATGCCTCTCAGCTGTGCCGCAGTACAGCTGGTCCCCCTCAGCCTCCCGGCTATCCCATTCCCGGCACTACCGCCAACCAACTGCTGCCACCCTCTCCCACAATGACACAGCAGGACATTGCTGCGCTGCATCCTGGAGTGGCTGGACACCATCGAGAGCCGGCTCACCACAATGGGGCAGAGCCTGGACCAGCTCCAGACCAACATCCAGAATGCCCTTTCTTAGCCCTTTTTTAAATTGTTTGTTTTGGTGGGACGGACTTGTTGTGACTGGGTGGAGAGGGTGGTAAGGGAGTTGGGACCGGGTTTCACTTTCTTTGGACATTTCCGATTTTGGGACATTGGGCCTTGGGTCAGTTTGTTTGGGGAGAGGGGTGGGCATGTTGTGTGTTTGGAGAGGGTGGGTTTCTTTGTAAAAAAATAAAGGGAAAAACATTTTATTTGATCAAAATTTATGCCTGAAGTAGTTTTACTTTTACTGTGCACGGCTGCCTTCAGTTTTTACGCAGCCTGTTAATGTGCTTATAAGAGAGAGTGTACCGCTTATAGAGTCATACCTCTCTAACTATCTAGAGCATTAGGGGGGATGCTTCCATGACCTATATTGTCTACAACAACCTAGATAAACAATAGTAGCAGTTAGTTACTTACTAACTAATTTAACTAGTTCACTTCACTCCATAGTTGTCTTACCTGAATATAGATGAAGCAATAACTGGGAAGGCATCAAAACTTCACAAACGAAGGACCCACTTCCACCCAGGTGAGCTCCAACTATAGGATTAATCAGAATGATTTTCCATTGTAGGCAACTAAATAGAAATAAAAAGACTGAGTTAGTGGGTTATATCAAAGCCTTACAAAGAATTGACAACAGAGTACTACATGATGACACAACAAGAATTCCCGATTGTTATAAAATAACAAATAATACCAATAGTGGTAATTTGGCTAATTGGGAGCTACACGAAATTCTCGAGTCATAAAAAATTAACTCAAATCTGGAGAGGACAAGCTTAGGTAAGGCGTTTACGGTTATGCAACACAAGGCCTGAATGATGATGCTGACAACCAATGCTCTTCGTTCTATATCTAAAATATGGATCACTTTTCATGCACGGGTGGGTAAATGGGGCCAGTGTGGGCTATCACTTAGAAGATCCTGCAGTAAGTTGGTGTTGCTTTCACCACATCCACCCCAAGTGTGTGATCCATTGATGGTGTAAATTAAGCCACACCTCAATAAATCACACAGCCCGGGGGAAGAGAGTTAGGGGTTTGATGAATGGATGGGAAAGGGGATTTGGGGAAAGGTTTGACAAAGACAAACACTACACAAGGACAACATTCATCTGGGCAATGAGCAGCACATCATTTGTCATCAATCTGATGTGGAAGGAAACGAAGGAATGAGTATGACAGAGTACAGTTAAATACATTGCAAACAGTCCTTCTGCCTCTGAGACCCAAGTTATCAGTTATATAAATGTTCTGTCTTCTAGGTTGGGAGTGAACCCACCCTCCCAGTTCCCTAAATATGATTGTTAAAAGAAAAATGATACCGTATTGCTAAATTAGGTGGTGCATCTTCATTCTCCTCAGGTATGTCCATCACTCTTGGGTGTCTGTCTGGACTGGTCCAGTAGATATGTAAGCAGTGTTGAGCTCATCTTTTGCCTTTCGTTCATTCAGGAGACTAGAAGACCTTTGTATTGTAAAACAGACACTGTATTTTAGAGTCAAGAAGGAAGGTAAGCTTCATGAGGAGTGTATCAAGAAGACTCATAGGCAGAGCAAAAAAACAGGAGGGGGACTCAGAGTTTTACTTTTGCCACAAGTCTACCACACACACACACACAGCAGCAGCATTTAACAAATAAATGCATCTCTCTCCATTCCACAAAGCTGAGTATTAGGCCTCAGAGTCTTGGTTTACCTTTGAACTGAAGTCCATAACTTCTTGCTTCTAGCTGTTGAGGTAGTCCTGCAGTCCCACCCTGAGTTCTTCCATCCTCCTGACTCCGAGTAACTCCATCCCAGAACAGTCATCATGACCCGAGCAAGATAGACGTGTAGTGCACTGTTGTTGAAGAACAAGCAGAGAAACAGAATTGCAGTATTTTACGTAGGTTATTATTTGATAACTAAAGTGACTGCTCTGGTCTCTAAAGAACATAAAAAAAGAAGAGGACCCTGCAAGTAAATCTGGCTAAGTGTGAAAGGGCCAATCACTCCCAGGGGGAAAAATGATTGCTCATCACTCAGGCCCCAAACATTGCAAATCAATAATAGCAAGAAAGTACCCACATTACAGTTCAACACACCCTCCCTCATTGCCTGCCACCACATGAATCCTCAATCATCACTCACAATCACTCTGTACTGATCACTCATTGGTTCAGTGGTTACCTATTCCAATTCAAGCATGGTGGTAGGTACAGACTCTCGCCCCCTTGATGCAAGCAACAGATTGGAATTTGGCAGTCTTGTAGATCAAACGATTGCCTGGGGCAGCCATCCTAGATGATGAAAAAAAACAGAAGGATCACAGGAGTGGACCATACAAGTTAATTCATTTTTGCAAAGTAAGTTTGTGAAGGCCAATGACCTCCAGGGAATAAATGATAGCACATCACTCAGGCCCCAAACATTGCAAATCAATCATCTCAAGAATGTTCCCACATTACAGTTCAGCACACCCTCCCTCACTGTCAGCCACCACAGGATGAATCAGCAATCACCATCACTCCACAATCACTCATTCACTGTTGCAATAGTTGCAATTACCGCTTCCAATCCAAGCACGAGTAGTTTAGGTATTAGGTATTCATCTTTGAAGCAGGCAACACATTGGAAATTGGTATTGGCACTCTTGTAAATCAACAATCTTCTGGGGCAGACCTGCTAGGGCTAAGTGCATCAAAAAGGGATAGGCAATAGGCATGCCAGGGGGCCGGGCATTCTCTTCAATGCCATGAAGGAATTGTGGAGACTTCTTCAATGAACACTGGTCAAACTGCAATCCAGCAATATATCTGACTATAAAATGGTGGGGCAGCATAAATGTGGCACACAAATAACAATTTTCCATTTGCTACTTTTTTTCTGCAAAGATAGAAGGTCAACAAGAAATAATTAAAAAGTTCTATAGGGACATTGACGTAGAGTTCATCCTCAAACTCAGGTGATTCACTCAGCTAGCACACTTGATTCTGATCAATCATCCTCCTCCTCCTGTGCTGTTTCAGGAACGGTGTAATTGTGTGGTATAAAATGTTGGATCATTTTGATCATAGTCAATCTCTCCACATTTTTAGGCAGGAGACTGGTCCTTCTCACTGCAACAACCACAGCAGCTGCAATAAACACACACTCAGCAGACACACTGGGTATAGGACAAGTCAGATACTATATTGCCAGCCTGCTGAGCTCTTGCAATTGGTGCATCTTTCCATACCAATACATCAATGGATTCTGATCCACATAAACCTCTTTTGGATCATCCAGATACTCCTGGAACATCCTGGTGATGGTCATTGGTGCTGCCACTTTTTTTGCCATCGCATCTGCACTGTACTTAAGCCCTGCTGAATGAAACCAATGCAGAGTTTGAGTCTGGTCCTTCTGTCATTATTGTTGCTGGTGTTGTTGGCTGCTGTAAGACAAGACCGCCCTCTCAGGAAGTTGAAGGCAGTACCCCAGAACTGCAGGGTAGAACTCTAAGTTCTGCCCGTTCTTCTTCCAGGACTCCGGCTTGCTCTACAATCCACCTCTTGTATTTTGAAACCTCCCCTTCAGAAAAAGGAATGAAAGTGGGCAGAATTGTTTTGTACCATGGATCAAATAGTGCGGCACAGATGTACTCTTTAGACATGATGATGTCATGCTGTAGCCTTGTATTACAAGCCAAGCGAAGGATTAAGCTCTCAACCAAGGCATGTGCTTCTGTGTTTTTATTCACACCTGCGGGGCGAACCTTTCAGACACCGTCTTTACCTGGCCCTGTAGGAGAGGCAACAACAGGATAGCTTGGCCCATCGTACTGTCCTCCTTGTTAACTTCCTGTGTGAAAATCTCAAAAGGGAGTGCATCTGTATCAGGCATTTAACTAGGCCCCATTTGTCCGCATCCATGGTCATAGCTTACCCAACTGCATCCCCTCCTCTTTGAATTACATAGTCATTGATCTGCTTGTACAGCTCAAATAGACGTTGCAACATGTAATAGTTCAAGTTCCAATGTGTTGGCACCTCCTGCATCAGGGCTTTAACTGATACTCTATTATTACACTGAATAATCCGCAACAGCTTCCAGGCTTTAAAAGAATGGCTGAAATGAGTGCAGATTCTTCTGCAGGTGGTCAGTTTGTTGCTGACTACATCTTCTTTTTTGAGAAAGTCTTGCACCACCAGGTTGATGCAATGGACCAAACACAGGACCCAGAAATACCCTTTGTCTGACATGCCCTTGTCAGACTTTACTCACGTTTCTGCAGGAACGCCATGCAAGGAAGTGGGATCCCTATTTCCCCCTGGTCACCGATATACCCAACCAAGTCAAAGTAAATGGCAGTGAACCAGGGGAAGAAGGGAAAAAACAGGATGGACAAATAATGTATCCCATGTCGTACCTCACATATGGAATGGACCAGGCAACCAGGAAATATCGCTACCTAAAAAGAGATAGAGCAGTCAGTACAAGATATTTCACGAAGTGTGAAAGATATATTGAAAAGCGTGTAAGAGTCTAAAGTACTTAATTACTCTGTTCTTCCAAAAAGGAAATAGAAAATGTTCAAGTGGTGTTATAGTCTTATCTGCAAAATAGAAGAGATAAATATCAATTAAGTGTATATAGGGGTGGAGAACTATAGTCAAGGAAGGGGGTTGCACTATATACCCACCTAGAGTTGTATATTCTCTCCTAAGTATCTGGTTACAAATTATGCATTTACAATAACTTAAATTCTCCTTATAAACAGGAAACATGTATCATAGAGTTCTTTATCTTTTCAGGAACACTCTGGATTAAATAAGCAAGGCAAAAGAAACAAATCTCTAAAGACGTGGATTCCCACAGGTAAGCATTAGGTAAAAAAATATATATATATATATTTGTGTGCAGCGGGACAACACTGTTACCGTATTGCAGGTCTTCTAATTCTTGTTGTTTTACAGGGAGTATGGAGTCGGGACCGTAGTGCCGAAGGCGCCGCCAAAAGGGACTGCCAGCACCGCTGTGGGATTCACAGGATGCCGACGGCCGAGCAGCAAAGATGCGAGGAGACGCCAAGCGCCAAAGGAGCTGCCGAACAGGAACACCTTCACCTCCCGACGACGCCGAAGAACAGCAGGTATGTAACCGTAAACAAAAGACTCGATCCCAGACACTAGAATGCGAATCGTTTCTGTGTCGGATCGAAGGAACTTTATACTCCTCTGCCGGTCCCCGTGTATGTCACGTAGCGGGACCGGCACTCATGACAGGCCTTGACTATGCTACTGCCATTGTCCGTGGCAACAAATCCAATTCTGAGACCTCTGAGTCACAGCCATTCATACACCTTGCTGTTAAATTCGTCCTAGATGTTTACAGCTGTGTGTGATTGTGCCACTGTTGCATGCCGCCAAACACTCTTAAAACTTTCTACAGGGCCAAGACCTGCAGATGTCTTTTGCTTTACCCCCGCAAAAGAGATCCAGTGTGCAGTGATGCACATGTAATCCATTGCCTGACAACTGGTCCACATGTCTGTCATTAGGTGGATGGTGTGAACAACACTTTGCTGCAAAGCTTGTCCAAACAGCTGCAGCACTTAGGTCCGACTTGGTACCTTCCATTTTGAGCAGATGGCTGCCCCAAATTCAAAGAGTCCCACTCCAGGTCCAGCGCTAACATTTTTGCCAGCTTCCCATTGTACAAATGTGTGGTTGGGTGGTTCTGCTCGTAGGGCCCCTCCTGCCTAAACATGCCCATAATAGTAGCCTGGATGCTCTTCTTCTCTAGGGCCGCCTACACAGGCGTCTTTCGAGAACTAGATGGTGTTGGTGGACTGAATGTGCGTTGCGGTGGGGCAGTCCCTGCATGCTGTGGTGTCTCCATCTCACTCACAGTCTTGTGCCATTGTGAAGTCACTGAGGTGGGTGATTTTGCTGCCACACTGCTGGGGACAGGGCTGCTTTGCATAAAGATGTTGCCCTCTTTTTCCTCATCATCACCTCCCACCGTGAATGGATTTGTAGCTGATGTTCCCCAGGTCTCCTCACCACCATGACCACGTGAAGCAGTTTTTTAAGGTGCTCTTCCCACTTGATTGTGTGGTGTTTTTTCATATGGGTCATTAGGCCTCCAGTACTGCAATGTGTACCAGGATTACCTCGACGAACATTTGTGTGGCAAATGTTGCATACTTCAATGTGCTCCCCCTCTTTGCTAACTGTAAAAAAGTCCCAACCTGGAGAGCAGTGCCACTGCCAATGCCTGAAGAAGAACTGGAGGTAGGTGGGCATGTCATTGATTTCCTCTCTGATTCTCCTGAGGTAAGGGTTGGAGTAGGTGTCAGCTGGGGCTTTGCAAATATGGGAGCTGGTTTGTGCTACTTGTGCCACATTCCTCGAAGCAGGTTGAATAGCAATCTCAGACTCCTCGGTGTCACCTTCCACAGTGACTGCCTCATCGTCGTCATCCTCCTCATTATTCCCTTCCATAAGTCTTAGTCTTTCAGAAACTTTTCTTTTCTCTTGCCTCTCCTGTTGTCTCCTGGACTCTGCCGGAGTCCACTCTATGTCCCTATCATCATCATCAGAAGCGGTGCTTGGAGAAGATGGTAGAGTAGTACCCTTCCTTTTCCTTGCTGGAGATCTGGGAGCCAATGATTATAAAAGAGGAGGTTTTTGCTTGGAAGGAAGCTCAACCTCCTGTTCTGCTCCAACATCAGGAAAATGTACTATTGCAGGCTGTGGCTGCTGTCCACTTTGCTCTGTTTCCTGAAACATTTGTGAACTACTTTGCGAAAGGGACAAATCCAATTCAATGTCACTCATCGGTGTAGATCTGATTGAATGACTGCCTCACTGACAGACATGGTCTCGGGCTTACATTGGGGTAGTGCTGTTGATATAGGAGTGCTGTCTCTTCTCTTGTCTTGTGCACCTAACAGCAAACAAGGAAGAATTTTTTTGTGAAACGTGGCATTGTTTGCAGTTTGCATTAGTACAGACAAAGACAATATTAGTGTGGTTGTTTTGTTAACTTAGGTAACGACTTTAAAGTCAAACCACACCACCATACCATAATTCCCCATCAGAATATAACACACTCTATACAGAATGATGGAGCTCTTTCCTTTATGTTAATATATTCTAAAGGAGAGACATGTGGCACTCAGGAAACTAAATGAGTAAATGGAATAGTAATTTTTTAAAAAATGAATGATGCTAGACTCTAAAGTGTACCGAAGCCAGGGTGTCCACCAGGAGGAAATTGAATCAGAAACCTAACAGACTGTGCAGCTGTGCACCTATTGTGGATGGATGGATGTTGGCTCAACCGAGGCAAAACGGGGAAAAATAATTAACAATAAAAAAATTAAACAATTTAAATTTTTTAAAAAATAATAATTTAAATTTAAAAAATTAAAATTAAAATGTAAATACAAAATTAAATATTGAAAAAAGTAAAAATAAAAAAATGTACATTAGAAAATTTTAAATAAAATTACAAAAAATTAAAGTTAAAACATTTTAAAATAAAATTACAATAAAAAATTAACAATAAGTGAAATTATCCTGAAGCATATTACTAAACTGATATTTCATCCTTCCATGCAAGCCTATGACAAAGGCACACTGGCTGGATGTACAAAATGGCTGCCAGTCAGTGCCACATGGTCAACAACAACACTGAGCAAGAAAGCATGGGGAACAAAGAAGACATGCAGGCCTATGGGAAAAGCACACTGGCTGCCGACACAAAATGGCCGGCAGCAAAATGGTCACAACAACAAGCAGGAGGCCCAGAAAACAAAGAACACATGCAGGACTATGGCAAAAGCACACTGACTGTCTACACAAAACGGACACCAGTGACATGGCCACAACAACCAGCTAGGAGGCATTGCCACAACAAAGAACACATGCAGACATATGGCAAAAGCACACTGGCAGGCTACACAAAATGGCCGCCAGCCGCATGGTCACATCAACAACCACAACCAGCAAGGAGGCATGGCCACAACAAAGAACAAATGCAGGTCTATGGCAAAAGCACACTGGCTGGCTACACAAAATGGCCGCGAGCCACCTGGTCACAACAACAGAAACAGTTGTTTCATGCACCCATAACTACTACTGGGCCTTCTGGCTGGTAGGCCTATTGGCAGTCTAGGCCACATAGTGAATTAAATAAATATTGCAAATGTATAAAAAAAAACATGGAGAACATGTACTAAACTGTGCAACATTTTTCCTTTACAAAAGAAGAACAATTACATGCAAAAAAATAACTAGGCCCTTACTGAAGGTGTAGGCCACCCACCACAATACATTTTAAAGATTGAATAAAAGTACAAATAAATCCTGGTGCATGCCCCTACTTAAACAAACAACATACTTATAAACCAGTTTTCAACTTACTTGTGAAATCTCAAATACAGGTCCTTGAATCCAATGGTATATATGCTTCAAATCCCAATGAAAAATTACCAGGAGATGGATAAAGCACTGGGAGGAGCCTGCTGGACAGGAAGTTGGGATCTCGGGGGCACTTCCTTTTTGTTGAAACAAAAAGCAAAAAAAAGGCTTCTCATCCAAAAGAAACTCCAGTTGGAGACGAAAATCCACTCGAAAGGCCTCTCAGCTGTTTCTTGAGCACAAAAGCTGCTGGAGTGCTCCATTTGCGATCGTTACATCAGCGCCATCGTGTCTGGAAGCTGTGTGAGGGAGCGCAAAGTCTCACAGGATCTCGCTAACGGTGCGAGCGTGAAGTCTCGTGCACGCTCACTAGCAGCCAAAGAGTATTGTGCAGCTCGCAATTGAGCGGCAAAACAAATCTCGAGCTGGTGAATGGAAAAAAAACCTCTGCTTCGTGCCTGAAAGGTGGAATTCAGTAACTCCCCCCTCCTCTGTGGAGTGCGGAGTGCCCAAATTCTACAAATTCTGCAAGTGGAGTGGAGTTTTATGCCCGGGCCTAGTCATTACCAGACTCACAAAATTTCTGGATATGACGGATAAATGACTAAGGCAAAACACCCTAGAGTCATAGACGCAGTCTCAAAGCTTCAGAAACAAATAACACAGTCTGGTAGTTAGCCATTGACTTCCATCCCTACTTAGACCACAGGTGACTATCTACTGGCCAGTTATCTAAAAACATTTCAGAGACAACATAAATTACCAGTCCACCTAGAGGTCTTTTATTTTCATAGGGATTTTTCTTTTATACTCCTTGAGCGGGTCAGAGGCGAAGGTGCTTGATTCCTGGTTGGCTTTGAGGACTCCACTCTTATTAGTCACTTTGAGCATAACATTCATTCCCACACAGCTGCTGCCCGCAAAACCTAACACATAGTGGAAAAAGAACAACAGGATGCTAGGTGAAGGTAGTTCCTAAATGGTTACAACTGCGATCACCATCAGACTTTGTTGGCCCCAGGCGAACTTTACCTATCCTGCCTACACTGGATATCATAGTCCTGTGTCTATTTGTGTTGCAACTTCATTAGATCTGAAGTGGATTTTTAACATCTCAAGCCTCTGGCTTTTTTCACTTTTCCCTTTCAATTCTTAGAGAATCACTGATCCAAGCAAACTATATTATTTTACCATGAAATTACACTAATTATTAGGTTATGCTGTTAAATCTCTTATTTTAGCATCAGCAAGAAGCATTTTAAACTTTGTATGTTCTATGCTGTTATTTGTTTTTACTCTACAGGAATTGATAGAAATTTCTTGACTTAGATGCCGCTATCTGTCCTTAATGTTTATCTTAATTTGTTTAAATTCATGGAATACGATGGTGTTTATATTCACACTTGACACTTTAATGGACTACATTGTCTAAATAAAGCATATTTTGATTCAATTTGATACGAACTATAAACAATTTTGGTGAATGTGTTTAAAAGTAGCAAAGGGAGGATTTACTATTCCCACTCCAATCTAAACCATTTTGGTGAAAGTGTTGAACAAAAAGGGGTTAGATTTACTATTTGCACTCCAATTTAAACCATGTTGGGGAAGGTGTTTGGCAGAAAAGGGGTTGGATTTTCTATTTCCACTCCAATATAAACCATTTTAGGAAACGTGTTTTACACAAAAGTGATTAGATTTACTATTCCCACTCAAATGTAAACCATTTTGTGGAAGTTATTGGATATTAAACAGTTTAGATTCACTATTCCCACTCCAATCAAAACCATTTTGAGGTATGTGTCGGACATCAAAGGAGTTAGAGTTAGCATTCCTACTCCATATAAAGCATTTTGTTGTGGTTTTGGACATTAAGGGATCGATTACGATGTTTTCCGGAAAGGCTCCGAACGGCATTTGATTCGTCCGAATCCGATTCGGAACCCGCCTTTCCCACCGACTCGGACACATTTCACAACGACCGATTAAGATGTCTGGAAAGCGTTCAGCCTGTCCGACTCAGTTCCGAAAGGCATTGAGAGTAACCAAGATGTTCGGAGCCGAATTGTAGCGGTCTACGGACCGCGTTTCCAGCCGAGCGATTAGGATGTCAGAATCGGACAGCCTTTCCAAATCGGTTGTGCCGACATGGATTGGCTGTCGGAATCTGACTTTGGGGGTCCGTAGCAGGCCCATCACCCAGGGCCCTCTGAATCGGGCCCATGGGGGTGCCCATGGGTCCCCCCTACCCATGCATGCACAGTGTGGCAGGCACCATGGGGTACCTGCCACAAGGTGCAAGGTTTTCCCCAACCACATCATTTGTCAATC
This sequence comes from Calotriton arnoldi, assembly GCA_963921515.1. Classification (NCBI taxonomy): domain Eukaryota; kingdom Metazoa; phylum Chordata; class Amphibia; order Caudata; family Salamandridae; genus Calotriton; species Calotriton arnoldi. Next base: position 1,748,229 of record CAWUFW010001750.1, on the reverse strand, counting down.
TTTTGTCAGTGGAAGCCTGTGTTCTCATTCGGATAGTGACTCCACACCTACTTATAATCTAGCACCTTTATCCATACCTCTATCAAAAGTACATCTTCCATTACCTTTACCCTAATATCTATAAACCCTTTCTTTTATTCCTGCCCATTTTCACATTGCCTGTATTCATATAATACTTTCTTGTCTTTCGCTTATTTTTCTGGCATAGTTTATAGTTGTATTTCTTTAAATATTCCAGGAAAAGGATTTTCTCAGTTTGGAACTTCACCAAAATGGAGTTTCACAAGCCAGCGGTAGTCATGCCGGTGCACACTAAGGACCTCATTACGATGTTGGGCATCGTCTTGGTCAAGGGACCGACCGACACCCAGTCGGCGTTCCCGACAGACCAATTAGGATGTGACCCAACACTGTTTGTTCACACTCCTATACTTTACAATGGTAGCATGCATTCTGGCCAGAATGCATGCTCCCATTATAAAATGCGACGTGCAGTTCATCCCTGCACCCCGTGGCAGGCACCTTAAGGTGCATGCAACAAGGTGCATGGATGAACAGGGGGCACCAGGTGCCCCCTCGGCCTCCACCCGGAGGCCGTGCCCCAAAGGGGGACCTGCTGCAGGCCCCCAAAGTTGATATCCAACAGCCTTTCTGTGTCGGAAAGGCAGGAACAGAAAGGCTGTGTCAACCCAACATTATAATCCCTCGGTCAAAAAGAGCCTCCCTTTGGATTACTGTCGGAAGCCAGTCGGAATGACCGACCGCATTCCTTTCCGACTGACTCCATTGTAATTGGTCGGTCGGAAAGGAATCTGACCGGCATATTACGATGCGGTCAAAATGGCTCTGACCGACGGTCGGAGCTGTTTCCGACCGCATCATAATAAGGCCCTAAATGTGTAATCAATCAATCAATCAATGTTTCTAATTTTCTCAAGAAAGATGCCTGTCACGAGTGACATGGATCCTCTGCAGGTGAATGTTTTTAGAGGTAAACCCCAAAAAGTCATCAGCAGTCCTACAACTTACATCACTCTCACTATTATTACACCTACAGATGAATTTGTTTGATGACCACTACAATGCAGGTCACTATATCGGCAAGCAAAGCTAGTTTGACAATGTGAGTACATTTTTTATTTATTTATTTATTGTAGTCAATAAAAAAGAAGTAGTGATTTATTTAAAGGTTTTAGTAAGCTGCAATCTTCTGGATGTATAATTTAATTTTAAAAAAACATATACAAGTGCTAGACACAACAATATCTCACATTGTTGGTTCTTACCTTGCCAGAGGAAAGGACAATGCCCTCCAGTAGCCACAATGTTCTTGTACAGAAATTTTCCCATCCAAATATGTCTCTATTTACTTCGTTAACAATGATACAACTGCCTGCATTAAATGCAATAATTGATTTCGTATTTCTGATAGATCGTTACAGAAATAATATCATACTGAAAGATATTGAAATTGTCTTTGAAGTAGTCTACTGGCTCTGGCTGACTAGACATCAACTGCTTCTTACAAAGAACCTTATGCAAACTGTTGTCTATGGAGGAAAGCAATCAGAGAAAAATAAATGGTCTGTATATGTACTGTGGCAAAGAAGCACCCTTTGTGAAACAAGGTCCCGAGCTGCAGGTAAACAAGAACCCTCGACTTAAAAGAGTGGACCAAGTTTGAGAGATTCTAATTTTCAACTGTCTGCTGAAAACAAATAGAGCACATTTTTGGTTGTAGGGGACATTTGCTGATCTTTATGGCTCAAAGGTACGTTGGATATTATGAGATTTGGGAGCTGCAGTCTGTCTTATGGATTTTCAAGTTGCTCATCTACATAACATTATCACAAGGCATAGATGACACACCGCTGACTTCAGGAGTAGTATGTGAACTGACTTTGAAACTAATAATTGCTAGGGGATCAAGGGCATTCTAAGAAGATTTGATTAAATTTAATACATACCCCCAAGTTCCAAAATATTTTAGGTAACTCTGCTTTACAACAATACATTTTAGAAATTCATTGGAAATCTTCTGAAGTTCGGTTCATTTTGGATTACTGCAAAGATACTTTTTCACTTCTATGTACCTTACAGGAATGTTCCTTTCTGCATAAAATCAAATAGGGAAACAACCTTCCTGAAGCTTATGTACAGGTTCAAGACGTCTTTATGGTTCAATGGTACGTTGGGTATTATGAGATTTGGGAGCTGCAGACTGTCTTATGGATTTTCAAGTTGCTCATCTACATAACATTATCACAAGGCATAGATGACACACCGCTGACTTCAGGAGTAGTATGTGAACTGACTTTGAAACTAATAATTGCTAGGGGATCAAGGGCATTCTAAGAAGATTTGATTAAATTTAATACATACCCCCAAGTTCCAAAATATTTTAGCTAACTCTGCTTTACAGCAATACATTCTAGAAATTCATTGGAAATCTTCTGAAGTTCGGTTCATCTTGGATTATTGCAAAGATCATTTTTCACTTCTATGTACCTTATAGGAATGTTCCATTCTGCATAAAATCAAATAGGGAAACAACCTTCCTGAAGCTTATGTACAGGTTCAAGACGTCTTTTGTGAGAAGGGGTGTCTCCTTATCTCTGAATTGGGAATATGACTGTGCCATTGAGTTCCTTTGAAACGCTATGCTTCCATATAGTCATATATTTTCACTGACCATTAAAGAAGATGAACATTTAAAGAGATATATCGAACAAAAACTTGGCAATAGGCTTCAGAGTACCTTCTACAGCACCAGCATCACTTCAATATTTTTGCCCCATAATCCAATGGAAAGCTGAGATCATGTGAGTACTATTGAGAAAGTATCATCAAATAGAGATTTAAATAATCTCACAATGAAATATTGCAAATCTTTATAATTGATTTCAGTATTGTTGGATTAAGCCCACACTGCAACAACTTTCACAAAACTCGATATAATCTACTGCATACAGACACGGTGGCAGGGTATATCTTGCTGCATCAACTACCAGTGTTTCTCACTAAATAAATAAAGATCTAATGAATTCAAAAAAGCTGTGTATGGTTTGCTAATAGTCAATGCCCACCTCCCAAAACCAGCCACCCAAAATTGGTTTCAAATACAATACATGAACACAAAAGATGAGAGAGGCATTGATATATGGGCAAACATTCATAGGGTTTAAATCCCACAGCGAAAGGATGACTGTGATGACAGAAATAGTAGTTCTTTCACATTGATGGTGTTGTAAATTCTTTTTGTGCAATATTTAAAACACAGCTGCCAACGCGTTTCACCCATGCGGGCTTCTTCAGGGCAAGGTAAATGGTCCACACAGTCCAGAGAGGGGGGGGATTTCTCCGGGAGTTGACCCAGGTCAGTCCGTACTAGTTTAAATAATTATTTAGGACGCAGAGCCTGAAAAAATATTTGATCTATGAGCCTCCGTAATGGCTGTCCCCTTCAAGGACCAGTGTATGTCAAGTGTAACATGCTCAGTCGCAAGCCTTTTCACGCGGCCATCCAAGAGAAACCTCACACGTCGAGTGTAATCCAATATTGAAAGAACTTCTATTTCTGTCATCACAGTCATCCTTTCGCTGTGGGATTTAAACCCTATGAATGTTTGCCCATATATCAATGCCTCTCTCATCTTTTGTGTTCAAAACTCGATATAAGGGAAGTTTATGACCTGGTCAGTATTAACACAGGAGAATATTAATGGAAGTCTGCCTTCAATACATGATACAGTCACTTTAAGCATTTGGATGTGCAGTGTTCCTGCTTCTTTTCAACATTTAGTGAATGGAATCTTCAGAGATTGTTCAGACACTTTTATAATCATCTATTTAGATGGCATTTTCATTTTTTCTGAGGATCTGCAACTACACCGAAAACATGTATGATAAGTATTGAGATGCTTGCAATTTCAGCACATCTATGGTGATTAAGAGAGATGTATCTTCAAATTTCAAAGAGTACTTTTTTTTAGATTTGTCCTGTCAGATGAAGGAATGAGTATGAATCCTAAGAAAGTGGCTGCAGTTGCAGGAATTACCTAGACCTTGCAATGTGAAGGAGAGACATAGGTTCTTGGGTTCTGCTAATGTTCATCAATACTTCAGTAAATCCTTCTCCACTGTGGTCACCCCACTGTACAACGTATCAGAAAAGGAGTTTCATTTCACAGGGGAGCAGCTCAGTTAGAAGCTTTTGATGAACTGAAAATCACCTTCACAAGAGCTCCCATTCTAATGTATGTGGATCAAGATTTTCCCCTTCAAAGGAAAACATAGTGGTTCAAGTTGTGGTGGCCTTTTGTCATGAAATACACTCATTTTGATCCTTTGCACACATTATCAACTGCAAAACAGCTATGCATGATAGTTCTGAAAGAAATTGTACTTTTACATGGCCTACCATGTATGAATAGAGGTTCTCAGTTTTGTTCTAAATGTTTGAATATGAAACTAGGTTTGAAACACTCAATTTAAATCTACCGGACACCATCCACAGACTATTTGTCAGACTAAGCATAATAATGAGTTCCTTGAGCAATTTCTCAGATGTTACACAATGAACCAACAACAACAACAAAACATTTGTGTCAACTCATAGCTGAAAATGCCTAAAACAATTCACTGCACTTCTCTTTGGATAATTTTGCATTATTTTGCTTCTTTGGTTCCATTTCCAATATTTCCCTGAAGTCATAGAGGTCTCCTCAGTCCCATCAGTTACAGCACTTCTTACTAATATTGCCTCTTTTCAGGCTACTACTTCACTACATTTACAGCAACAAGCTAAAGCTGACTATAAATGATTTGATGACCATTAATGACTAAAACAGCACACCTATACAAAGAGGAATAGGGTTTGACTAACTGCCCTTTTTTTTCTCTGCCCAGTTTTCACCCCAAGTTTGCTCCTTGATTTGTGGGTCCCTTTTCCGTGGTGGGGCAAAGTATAGTGTCATTAGAGCTAAAGGGTGGGGATATATCTATTCATCCATATTTCCAGAGTTAAACCTATCGTGTGCAAAACAACTAACCCCTCTCCTTCAATCATCAAGTTTGGGTCTCTGGAATTTGAGGTGGAGGCTGTAGTTCAGGTGAGGAGGGTTAAGAGTCAACTGCAATACTTAGGGCCCGATTTAGATCTTGGGGTTTTTACCATTGTCCCGCCACAGTGGGGTACCTTGTACTCCTCCAACTTGACGGTCTTTCGCCCACCGTATTTAGATGCATGCAAGCTGCCTCCCCATCTGTGTTGACAGAGTGTTTCCTGCCATGGTCGCTGCACACCGCTGCCGACACGGCAGACTCCAATGCTGGTGTATACTACTCCGTCATGGTGGTTGGTTCCCACCATGCAGATTTAGATTTCATAGTTGTGCTGGCAGTCTACCGGCGGTGGTTCCCAGACGGAGTGAGTCCGCTGCAGTACGTGCTCAACAATGCACCATCATTATGGCCATAGGATGGATGCAAGTAGAACACACCTGATGTCCATTGGCCAAATTGAAACACCTCCATACCACACTATAAAACTCACCCCATATCACACTATGATCCTTTGCCATTCCACTGCACCACAATATTTGCTACCAGAGACTTAGCCAGTCAAGTGAAGGTTTTTTGTTCATGCTCCCTGTCTTCTGTACCTTGTGGCCAATAATTTAAAGTGATCTTATTTTTTTGCACAATGTCAGGCCCCATAAATTCACGTTTTACTGAGGGAGAATTGTCAGTCATGGTGGATGAAATCCTAAGACTAGAGCCACATTTGTTTGGAGCCCAAGTCCAAAATTCACCATATCCCAGAAGAGGCAAATGTGGTCTAGAATAGTTGACAGAGTGAATGCTGTAGCAAACAACCTGTGTACACAGGAGGACATTTGGAAGTGGTGGAATGATCTGTGGGCAAGGGTGATTTCCCTGGCCTCCAAGCATCACATGGAGGCCAACATGACTGGTGGTGGTTCTCCCTGGCTGCCAATAGCATTCATGCCCTGGGAGGAGAAGGTCTTGCAGATCCTACATATTGAAGGCATGACAGGAATACCTAGTGGAGTGGAATCTGGTAAATTACACTTTGCAAAGTCTCAATAAACCTCAATGACCTGTTTGTTCTCAACTCAACTGTTGCCAATGTGTTCTGCACATATTTACATTACGTAGAAAGCGCAAACTATCAGTATCACATAATTTAGATTGTTTGTGTGATTGTATTGTGTTGAATCTAAGATTACAGGTGTCAACATCCCTTACATGTCACATGATGGTGGTGACTGTGTTACAACATCAAATAATCCATTACCCATATGCGTGTCATATTGTAAGTGTCTGGCCTCTTTCTACTTCATATTTTCCACAGGTACATTCCAATAACCATTCTGCAAGTGTTGGTAAGTTGTCTTTGAAATGACTACAACTACCATTATGCCCTATTTCTCAAAATAATATTTCTATCTCATACTGCTTATTCTCTCTTGTCTAACAGATTTCAACATATCAATCAATAAGGTGACTTGTAAAGTGTGACTACTCACCTGTAAGGGTCTCAAGGCACCTGGGGGGGGGGACTGCAGATCCGTCAAAAGGCACTGTGGTTCAGTTGAAGAGCCAGGTCCTTCCTGAATTGTGGAAGTGACGGTGATTGCCTGTGGTGGAGAGGCAGGGTGTTCCAGGTCCTTGCTGTGAGGTAGGAGAAGGAACTTTCTCCTGCTGTGGTGTTTCGGGTATGTGGGGTGGTGGCCAGGACAGTTGCGGGGAGCGGAGGTCTCTGGTAGGTGTATGGAATGCAAGGCGGGTCTCTCAGGAGGCCAGTCATGTGGCTGCAGAGGGAGGTATTGAGGATGAGTCTAGTGGAGACATTCTGAATGCTCTGCAGTTTCTTGAGGAGTTTCTGGGTGATGCTGACGTAGAGTGCGTTGCCGTAGTCGAGTCTGATGCTGAGTGCATGGGTGACTGTCTTTCTGGACTCGGTGGGGATTCACTTGAAGATTTTTCAGAGCAGGACTAGCATGTAAAAGTAGGATGATGAGACTGCTTTGATCTGGTGGTTCATGGTGAGTGAGGAGTCCAGGATGATGCTGAGGTTTTGTGCGTGGTCTGTGGGTGTAGGGGGACCCAAGATCTGTGGCCTGCCAGGAGTCATCCCAGGCGGAGGGGGTGGAGCCCAGGATGAGGACTTCGGTCTTCTCTGAGTTTAGTTTGAGGCAGCTCTCCTTTATCCAGGTGGCGACAGCCTTCATCCCCTCATGGAAGTTGTTCTTGGCGACTGTGGATTCGTTGGTGAGTGATAGAATAAGCTGGGTGTCGTCGGCATACAAGATGATGTTGAGTCTGTGGTTCCTGACGATGGCTGTGAGTGGGCCATGCAGATTTTGAAGAGAGTGGGGCTCAGGTATGAGCCCTGTGGCACTCAGCAGCTGATCTCTGTAGGTTCAGAGTGGAATGGTGGTAGTCTGACTCTATGTGTTCGGCCGGTGAGGAAGGAGCAGATCCATTCCAGGGCTTTGTCACGGATGCCGGCATCGTGGAGTCTTGTGCATAGGGTGCAGTGGGAGGTGGTGTTGAAGGCAGCCGAGAGGTCCAGGAGGTTGAGGGCTGCAGTTTTGCCTCAGTCGAGGAGGGTACGGACATCGTCTGTGGCAGTGAGGAGGGCGGTCTCTGTGCTGTTGTTGCTTCGGAAGCCGGATTGGGAGAAGTTAAGGATGTGGTTCACTTTGCTGAACTCAGAAAGTTGGGCGTTGATGACCTTCTCGATGACCTTGACTGGGAAGGGGAGCGAAGAGATGAGTTTTAGGTTCTTGAAGTCCTTCAGGTCGGCAGAGGGTTTCTTCAGCAAGGGGTTGATCTCTGTGTGTTTCCAGTCTTCCAGGCAGGTGGCGGAGTTGAAGGAGCAGTTGATGGTGTGGCAGAGTTTGGGGGTGATGAAGGCGTGGGGCTTTGTTGAAGATGTGGTGCTGGCAGGGGTCTGAGGGTGCTCCAGAGTGGATGCTCTTCATGATCTTGAGGGTGTCATCAGCAGTGAGGGGAGTCCAGCTGGGCAGGGTCTGCTGGGGTCTGGTGTCATTGGGTGCAGTGATTGCAAGTGGAGTGAGAGGGTCTTGGGTGTCGAGGCAGTTAAAGCTGTCATAGATCTCCCAACATATGGTAATGAGTCATATAGTGATCAATCCGTAGTCAATGATATCTTCAGAAAATGGTTTGTGTTATTTTCTGAATGTTGGGCTGTTCTTCTCAAACAATTGAGTTGATGTCATGAGTTTCACAAATCAAACTGCGTTGACACAAACATTTTAAGGTATGGAATTTACTATGCTGGATATAAGTGGTACTTGCGAAAATTGACTCTGCACTGTTCACATGATGATTAATGTAATTACAGATAGCTACCTAGTGATTAATTGCTGACTAATGTCAAACATCCATGCTAGTTGGTGAAATGTCTGTTTTGAAGTCAGCTATGCCTTGGTGTTGTCAATTACACGTTTCACCTCTCCACTGTGTTGGACTGAATGGCTGGGAGATGTTAGGTCTACTTCCTAATCATTTCATGAACATTTCAGGACACCTTATTACCTACTTATTTGAAGTTGTACTGTTTGAAATTGCTAAATGTTATGGTAATATGTGCAATACCACTGTAAGCTATCATCACAATAATCTCTATTTTGTCTCCTATGTATCTACATTTTTTGAGTCAAAAGATTTGAATGTGCAATATACACTATTACTAATAGAAATGCTCTCAGTTTCTCATTAGGTCCAACTGGCAGAGTTTGTGGCCAGGAATCTGCCACTGAAGAGACCTCCAATCCAGCCTATGATCAAGCCTTCATTGACTACAACACTCCTGAGAATATGGAGGATGATGAGGAGGCTGACCCATATAGTCAGTATGGGCAGATGGCTTCAGTGACATTGACAGCGCCCGCACCGACACCTCCCACCCCAGTTGTAACACCTCAGCAAACCGAAGGCTCCGCTTCCTGTGTTCCTACCACTGTGGCACGGATCGTGTGCCCCCAGTCCCGGGTGATGTTGAGACTACACCACCACCAGCTCCAGCTCACCCAGGAACCAGTCAGATGGAGTACACTGGGCCAAGGGTACAGGGTAGTGGGGTTAGGGGTCATGGGTCATGGGAGGGTAATGGTTGGCCAGCATAGTGAGGCCACTGGAGCCACCATCACCCAGATCACCATTGACCAAGTCTTGAAAGCCTACCATCAGTCCCAAAACATGATGGGCCAGGTACTCACTGAGCTCCGCGAGATGAAGCAGTTGCAGAGGGAGTTCAATCATTGGGTGGAGGCCCACAACTCAAGTATGGGATCCCTGATTAGGGTGCTGCAGGAGCAGCACATTTACTCCCATATGTAAGGGTCCTTCCCAGCACCATCTACCCATTCCTGTGGTCCTACAACATCTAGGCAACCTACATCTGCCACAGGAAGGGAGGACCTTCCACAGGAACAACCACCTGCAGCCCCCAGCCCCTGCAACTGTGGATCCCCCCATAGAAGGGGACGTACATGCATATTCTGAAGAGATGAGGATGGCAAGACCTCTGCCACCACCAGCAAGAAACCCTGATATTAATTTCCTCCAGTGTATCTCTAACATTCACTCTGTGGACTATTTATGGACACATTTGCCTTTCTGATGCCATTAGCATTTTGGTCATTGGACTTCAATGAATTTTGGCTCTCAAACTATGGTTTCATTCACCATGACTGACCTTCACTTTTTGATTTGCCTTTGTTATGTTTACTCAATTTAATTTTATCACGTTTAGTGCAATAACTTTACAAGTCAACAACTCACAGACTGGTGTTGTATATCTCAAGTCTATTAATTCATTTTTTCATCCATCATACACTTGACAATGACAAAAATGAAATGATTGTGTTAACAAAGATGATTTGCAAGTAGGTAATATTTATCTCAAGATCTGAAACATAACTACCAAAAATGTCAGACTACTTAATCGTCTACTACTATGTTTATTCCATATGACCAATACTTGTCTGTCAAGATTTGCACCAACATAACAATCCATACAGTACACTAATACTCAGTGCCAGTTTGCCCATTTCCAGTTCAACACCTTGCCAACATGGAAGAAGGGGATATGTCCAAAACAATAGGATAGCATAGGCACACTATAATTGAGTCATGTCATCAGCTTTAGCCATATCTTCTGGCTCACATAGGGAATCCCATATCAATAACACCAACAGACACAACCTGGGCAGCACTATCTTTTGAAGACACTAGATCATTCCAGACAACTGTTCAAGTATCTGGTGGAATGTCACCACCAACTTTCAGTGTTGTGCCACAATAAGTATGTCCCACAATGATGTGACACATCAACTGCTACATACATTTTACACACAATGAGGATTTTGCCAATGTGAAAGGAGATGAGCATGGCTTGGCTATACTACCACATGTGTGTCGAGCTAATGATGGCACAAATATTGCTTTGGTACCAACACACGATAGAGAACAAGTCCAATGTAATCTTCAAATCTTCCATTCAATCACAGTGCTAGTTGCCTTGGTACAAGATTTGAATGCCCAAAGTCTGTGCCTGTCTTTCCCAGGATGAACCCCAGTCCCCTTTGCACTTCTGAACAACACCATATAACAGCAAATATTACACCTCTGAAATGTCCAAATGGAGATGACATGGTGAAGAAACCTAAAGCAGATCAAAAGAAAATAGATTACCAATCACACAGAACATGATAGCCACATTACAAAGTCAACTTTTGGAGGACACAGATTCACAAAACAATCTTAGATGAACAATGTAACTGAACACATAGTCAATGTATCTAAACTTTAATCAACAAACACCTGTGGCCTGATTTTCCCAGAACTTGCCCTTCCCAACAAAGTACCACCACATATTCTCTCATTACCACATCAATAGTTAGTGTAACCGTGAAAGAGATAACATGTAAAGATATACGTGCACTCATGAGAAGAAGTTGTCAATGACATCTTGGCGTAAGTCAACTCCTTCTGCTTCACAATTCTCATCTTCATTTGGCATATGAGGATCCTCACCCGGTAAAACTTCATGGTCTCAATACTCTGCGGTGTAAGGGGTGTTCCATCACTGGGTGCTGTTGTGAAGCATACAACAGGCCATGGTGATTTGGCACACCTTATCGGGTGAGTAGAGGAGGGCTCCACCATTTTTATCCAGAAACGAAATCTGACCTTTAGGAGCCCATAATCCCACTCCACTGGCTGCTGTGTACTTCCATTGACCTCATCGAAGCAGACTTCACCTGGCGGTGTTGGATTCCTCAGCGGTGCCAACAACCATTGTCAGTTGGGATAAGTTGAGTCTTGTAGATGGAAGACAAAAAAAGGGCCAAAATAATGTAACACAATTTCAGATTATGCAACTGGAAATACCCCAAACAATATAATGAAGGATTGCACTGACCAACAAGGCAGGCCCTCTCAGGTCCAAGTTGAGAAATTTACAGGGGTATGTGGCTGTTCCGTAGCACAAAGAAATCATGGGCAGCCGGAGAAACACGCACAAATGCTTGTGATGTACAAATTCCGTAAGCAGACAACTTGCACGCTGATTGAATGTAAGTGTTTCCAATTCCAATAGAGCTGTTCTCTGGCATGTGGTGGCACTAAGGAAATATGTGTGCCATCAATTGCTCCAACCATATGTGGTAGGTGACCCAAATCATAAAAGTCCCCCTTCACATTGGCTAAATCCTGCTGCCGTGGAAACTGAATGAAGCTGTTGATGTGTCTCATCATTGAAGACAGAACTTGTAGCACATCACTGAAAGTTGGTTGTGACAAACAACCAGATACTTCCACAGTGTATTTGAAGGATCCTGTGACCACAAAATGAAGTACTGCCATGAGACTGACAATTGGTGAAATATATGTGGCATTTCATTTGTAAGTCTGATGATCTGGCTCCAGCTGAGGACATAAATCCAGTATAGTTTGCCTATTCAACCTGAAATTCTTGATTATATCCCTTTCTTCCATGGTGGCAAGGTATGGAAATCGACAATACACCTGAGGCTGCCATTTCCTCACTCTCCCAGGGTTCATATGTCTGCATTGGAGAAACATTTTAACTTTTGTTACATTTTCAACAGCAACATATTTGAAAGTTACCAATGAAGTCATGTACTCCTACAAAATATACTTGGTTTAACTACATATTTCAATGCAACATTTGGTTTTTGTCCTTTATTCTTCACAAATGACATGTATTGCCTTAAATGATTAAGAAATTTAAAAAATATGTAAATAATACATTTTAAATGTGTTATTTACACAATAATTTTTAATTAGATCATCACAAAATACCATCAACAGAGATGTAAACAACACTGCACTAATTACCCTTTTCAGCACACTAAAGCACCGCATATAATTGTTTTTTCCAAAGGAAAAAGTGTCCATCAAAGTTTGAATATGTGAAGAAACTAGTCCCTATTTTGAGTGTGGTGGTGCACTTTAGAGTTAAAAACACACTATTTTGAAATTCTGAAATGGCAGCTGCCTGACCTTTCAGATTGGACATTTGGATTCAGATGGGCACAGCGGTTGTCGACCGCACAGTGGGCAGTGAACTCCATGACGGACACATCCATAGGCCAACGTTATTGAAAGTAACGTACTGTTGTGCGTGTCTCATATGGCCCAATTATTGTTTTCCCTATGTAGGACGCTTTGGTTTTGCACATGTTACTAAATACCATGCTTGCCTTTGTGCCACATTATATTTTCACATAGAACCAGCATGTGTTTTTGTATTTTATTCTTATCCTGGGACTTAGTCTGGACAGCTGAGGCAAGGTCAAACAACATTGCCACTTGTTATTTTCTCTGGTCAGACACTAGCCCATAGACATAATAAAGGAATGCAGCTGCTGTTTTTGAATACACATATCTTGTCATAAAACTAAGGACAAAGGTTCTGAAAAAACACACACACAGCGAAGGTCCAGAGATGAAAGTGCGGCGTTAGCTGGGATGTAGAACATCCACCTATGCATGCTAAGGTACAGGGTCTGCCACTAAACTCAGAGATCTATACTATATAAACAATTTGTTTCAGTAGTATGGTAGGGGTGTCGTGTAGTTTCCACTAAACAGTGGGAGCTGCATGTTTGCGGACGATATAAACTTAGGATGGTGCCACACTGATTCCATGCACTCCCGCAGGATATGTTGCCCCTTGGACCAGCTCAGAGTGCCACTGTTAGCCCCCCTAAACTTAGGCAGGGAGTGAACAGTTCTAGCAACTACTGAACATGACAACCCTGTTCCCTCAGGTACCGTGGTGACGAACCTAGAACTTTTTGCACAGCCACTTGTGCTCTCTTTCGCTCAGAGAAATTTTTAAAGAATACACAAATGGACGTTTTTCAATATTTATTGAACCATAGTGATTTTTGGATAGAAAATATGTGCTGCAATGATTAATAGAGAGAAGCAGACAAAAGTTATGAGTGTCAAAATAGTGAATGAAATGAAGAGTTCCACCATCTTGTTGAGACAACTTATATATGCATACATATACAGTATTATAAGAATCTAGCGCACTCCCACCATCCAAACCCTAACCTACGTGTCTAGGGTGTGAGTGTATGGTCTGCTAAGAAACCCCCTTCGGGATGATCTAACACCATTACCTGGTGAGTAAGAGTGTAGGACCCCCTCTTGTTCATGAACTGGACACCCCTCAAGGAGATGTCAGTCAGCTGCTAGGCGAAAGGTTCAGCATGCAGGCACCCCTTGAAGTCAGCAGAAGCGTCTCCTCATTGTATTTGGAAACAAAAGTATATATGTATACATGGAGAGCTAGATGTGTATATGTTCCGAGTGGTAGACAAAACATCGCTGTTCCCAGCACCTGCAGACGAAGTGTGCATGAGGCAGCGGAACACAGACTGCACGCAAAAAAATCATGCAGGCCGGCAAGACAGGAACCCGTGCTCATCCAGTTCTTGAAGCAATGGTGCACCACAGAAATGCACCATGCGTTCATGGCACAACAGGACGTGAGGCAGTGACAGCTCCATTTGATCTCAAACTGGGATATACAATGCAGAGCAAATATAAAACAAGCAATATCCCTGCAATTAGGAAGAGGTCCAAGGGAAGGCCTCCAAAGATGCTTGCGAGGATGGAGTGGATAAATGATGGAATAACTACAAACACCATCTGGAAGGTGCTGACCAACCCAGTGCTAATGCTCCTGCAATTTCAGTTGTACCAGACATGTTAAAAATACGAAGGACAATCTCCCCAAAATGTCATGGGAAGTTAATATGGAGAAGCGTCTGCATCTCCGAAGAGGAACGCGCCACCTGAAGATCAAACGCCTCCTTGGCCGAAGTTAAGACCACATCTTTTTGAAATAATAAGGCTTTCAGATAGCTCAGGGGTTCAAAGAGCACATTAGTAAGATTAATTGAAGACCACAGCATATCCTCCCTAACTACACGGGCAGGCAGAAACAGAACTTGTGTGCAACATGTCACAATGGAAGATACGGTCACCACCTTCATCCCACAACAACATTGACTGTTCAACATCAGGAAACTCCCATTCGAAAGTAATCTGAAAGTTGGATGTATCATGGCCGCCGGAGACTCTTTCAAGTTGCAAGACAGGTTCGCCACAGATGCATTACATGCCCCGTGCAATGAAGAGTCCTGGCATACAAGGGACCCATTTAAAGTATGCTCACAGTCCGAGCAGCTGAGAAAGACTTCAGTATCCTTATTCCAGCACCGGAATGTGAAAGGAAGTTCCTACTGTTCATGTGTAAACCGTTCACCTAACGCTTCATATCTGCCCACTTGATGGTGTTGTAGACAGTACTGGAAGTGGAAAGTCGAGATGGGCAGTGTAATGTACCCATGGATTATCCAGTCCGACGATGCTATCTCAGCAAGGGTAAAAGGTAATTTCTCATACCTTTCAATGTGTAACATTGTGTATTTTGCATCTTTCTGTGCCATAGCTATCTGCTGTTCAAAAAAGGTGGTGTGATGAAAACAAGTTAGTGATGTTAATGTGTCGCCACAGCACATGGCCAGAACGTAATGTCTGTATCGTCCAGCTTAACAATAAAATTGACTTAAGTTGGGACTGGTGAGTGTTTGAAAAGTTTCAGCACTCCGTCCATCATCTCCTTGTGTTTGCTTTGTTCGCCCTAAGTTGACAGGGTATGCCCAGACGTGGGTCCCTTGTTCACTTTGCCACTGGATTCAAGCTAGCCTGGCTGATGAGGGCTGTTAGCCCGAAACCGGTCCCAGGATGCTTGTTTCCGGTCCAGGGAAGACATGGCTTGGCAGTTAGGGCTGGACTGTTCCCATGAGGCACAGGGTCAAGACTGATTTGCATATAGCTGTGTCTGAACTGGGGTGGCAAAGTGAGCTAAAGAATGATGATGGATTCAACCCAGATCTGTGACTGGAGGTGAGTGTTTGAAAAGTTTCAGTACTCTGTCCATCATCTCCTTGTGTTTGATTAAGTTGGGACTGCCCATGTTGTAATGCAGACAAGTCTTGCTGAAGCACATCTATTGTAGATGAGACAATGTTACCCAAAGAATAAAATATATATATAAAGAAGTCATACCATTGTCTACTATTGTGATAGCTTCTTCTAAGTTGGCCCTTTCAATCTCACGCAGCCTTTCAGCAGGTTCTTGTTGAGATATTTTCCATTTCTTGGTAAATGCTGCGTAAAGAAAACGCTTTTGACGTGGTTTCTGAGGTCCCACTAAAAAGTCTTGTAAGTCCAGATCATCAGAAGGGAGAAGTGCTGTTGTACCTGAGACAGTGTCGATGTTTTTAGCCAATTAAGGCACAACTTCCCAACACTGTAATTAGTTACCACCCCCGAATATTCACTTTGCACATAACGTGTGTCAGGCCTGTTTGCTGTAAATGCTTTGATGTTACCCAGGTATCTATCCTGACACTTGGGATCTGATGAGTTATGTCTATTCTTATGCAGCATATTATCAATAGTTTTTCCATCATATGGTGTTAGCTGCTGCCAGTTGTCAAATTGTGTAAGAGTGGGAACACTCGGCGTGTTCAAATCACTTATCTTGGCTAATCCAAGACAGGTTGTCTGTTGCACAGTTTTGTTCAGGAAAATCATCTGCTGAAAGTATTAAACAGGCTCTAAATACAGCCTCAGTTCCCTGAACCTGACAATCTTTAGTCCCCCTAGATAGATTTTACATCTACTGTATCCATTCAAAAGTCGAAACCTTGCACAGAGAGATGGGAAAGGAAAGAAGCAGAGTAAATCAGCTTAGTGTCGGTTAACATATTTTTCTTTGCAGGTGATGGTGCAAGCCTATAATAAAATGAGGCTGGGTCAGATGTGTCATAAACCGAAAAATAGTCAAACTACTTTGCAAATGCTTTAGCGGTACCCCTTGGTGTTGTAGGGCAGTGTTCCCATTGAGTGTAAAGTTAAATACTTCATGAGGTGTACTAGCCTTGTGTAGGAAATGATGACCCTAATGTTGAAAACAGAACATCTCATCAAAATTAGCTGTACCATCATACAACTCATCGGTAGAAAAAACAGTGGAATGTTCTACATCGTCTAACATTTCATATACTGCATCAATATCCCAATAATCAGAAATAGTACTGGGGGTGATAACGTCATTCAAAGATATTTTAGACAAATGCGGAATTTGCAAGAGTTCAGTGGGACCATACACATCAAACGATACCCTGTCCCATACGATCCTTCCGGGAACAGGAACAGCAGAAATGTTTACCAGGGACAAGTCTCTTTGCTCATGGTGTGATGATGAGTATGGTTTCAGAACCAAATTTACAGTGTGTACTGCAGAGCATTCTGGGACAAAATGTCCATTCAGGAGAAGGAAGAACACAGTCACAAAACCAATCCAAAGGACTAGGAAAAGTAATGCAATTGTAATCCAAAGGTGTAACCATGGAGAAACAAAGTATGTTCTTTTCAGCCAATGATAGAAGACATGCACTTTTATTCCGAAAGGCAGGAGTGGTAGGGGTGGTGGAATCTCCTATGCATCGGAGGAGAAATCATCAAAGTTGATGAAGCATCCAGACGCCGTCCGGTCCATCTTGGGCAGCTCAGCACGCTGGTTCGAATTAGATGAAGACTCGATCTGTGGTACATTGACATTGAACTTGTTCTTCTCAGGATTCCAGATCAAAATCTATGTTTCTGTACTTGTAGACTGCTAGACTGCACAGTTGTCGTTGTTTTTTAAACAGGTAGAAGGCATACTTCATTGTTGCTTATCGTTGTCTCTTGTTGAAGAGAGCATGCTTTTGTTTGTTCTTAATGCTTCCATCTGAACCTTCTGTATGGCAGTGAGAGAAGATTGGTTGCTACCCAGGAGTGCACGCGGCTTACTGTTCAGAATCAACCACATAAAGTGGTTTGATCAGATCAATGGAGACTAATCTTTCGTCTCTGTGTCCTGCAAGGGGCGTGGAAGAAATACAGTTTGTGTTGTTTTGTGGTTTCCACCAATTAGTAGGAACTGCGCATTTGGGGGCAACATAAACTTAGGATGGTGCCAGACTGATTCCATGCACCCCTGCAGGAAATGTTGTCCATTGGACTAGCTAACTTGCAGTGTCACCATTGGCCCCTCCAACCTAATCAAGGAGGAAAGAGTTCAGGCAACCACTGAACATGACAAATCTGTTCCCTCAGGAACCGTCGTAACAGACTTCAAACTTATTGCTCAGTCGTTCATGCTCTCTTTCACTCAGAGGAATATACAAAGAATACACAGAGGGTTGTTTTCAATATTTATTGAAGCGTAGTGATTCTTGCATAGAAAATGAGGGCTGCGATGATTAACAGACAGAAGCAAACAACAAATATACTGAATGTCAGAACAGTGAACAAAATGAATAACTCCACCATTTTGATCACACAACTTATATATGCATACATATACAATAGTACAACTATGTAATGCACTCCTACAGTAGAAACCCTAACCTACGTGTCTAGGGTGCAGATGTATGTTTTGCCAAGAGACCCCCCTTCTGTATGATCTAACCTCATTACCTGATGGGTAAGAGTGTAAGACCCCGTCTTGGTTAGGAACTGGACACCCCTCATGGAAGTGTTGATCAGCTGCTAGGCAAAAGCTTCGGCATACAGTGACCCCTCGAAGGCAGCAGAAGTGACTTGTCTGATTATGCTAGGAAACAAAAGGTTATATATAGAAAAGAGTATCCTTGCCTCGGGCTGAGATTGTAGGTCCTTAATATCAAGGCAATGTGATAGTGTGCCTTGTTCCATGTCAGTAAGGCCAGTTTTAACAAGAAACTAGTCTAAGAGTCACAAATGTAAATGTATGCAAAAGCTTGATGTGGCAAAGAGAGGGCAACTTTAGGAAAGAAACGTGTGCATGTAAAAATGGCACTAATTCCTACTGGGCCTAACTCGCGAACATAAAAGTGTACCTTTAACAGCCAAGACAGGCATACTGGTAAGATGGCCCAAACTCTTTCTTGTCCACAATTCTTTCTTGGACCCGATCTTTGGGATCCAGCCGGTTCTTGCCGGAACAACCTTCACTTCTCCAGTGGTGGTGTGTTTTACTTGGAAGCTGATTTGTTCATCCTGCACATTGTTCAATTGCAGTAAAACTACCAAATGTTCATTGATGTCAAACGGTGCTTCTGCTTCCACTGTGCTGGCATCTTATCCACAAGCAGGATCTCATAAGGAGTAAGACCACCCAGGGACTTTATTGGCATATTGTGCAAAGCCATCTGGACCCCATATAGGTGATGGGCCCAACTGTGACCAGAGCCTAGTACCTTTGCTGTTAAATACTGCTTTAAGTCCTGTTTTCTCTTCTTCACAACTGCATTTTCCTCAGGATGGTATAGAGACGAGAAATGTAGGGTCACACCCAAACTTCCCATGGCCTCTTTGTAAGCCGGAGAGATAAATGCCGGATCCAGATCAGAATGTAGCGTGCCAACTGCTTATGTCCCAATAAAGAATCACAGATCCTTTAAAACAGTTCGGCCGTCAGCCGATCACTATGGCAATACCCACAGGAATCGAGAGCAGGAATCCACTGCCACCAAGATGTACTTGTAAGCCCTGTCAGATGATAGGGGGCCTCAGTGGTACAAATAAACACAGGCCAGAGGCTTGTTCGAAATCAAAAGAGTTGTCTGGGGTGGACGTGCCACGGTGAAACCCTTCATCTGCTGACAGATGTCGCATCTCTGGACAAAGTCATTGGTCTGTTTGTAAAGACCCGGCCACCAATAGCATTGCTGCAAAAGAGAAATCATAGCAGACACCCCAGCATGTGCAGAAGCCAGACCCTCATGTGCAGCCATAATTAATCCCAGTTTGTGATCACTGTTTGGTATTACTCTGTCCCTCACTCCTGGAATCTGAGCATACGGTATGTTTTGTTCATCTTGCGTGTAAGAGTACTTGAGTTCAAAGCATTTCAGCATGTGTGTGTCGTTGCGTGCAGCATTGACAGCCACCATGATGTCTCTGTATATTCTCGTACTTGAATGAGTTATTGCAGCAACCGTGGCAGTGTGAAGTGTCTCCTTTGTGGCTTCATCAGCCAGTGAATTCCCTGCAACATGAACGCCAACACGTTGATGACTCAGTGTATGAATGATATGAGCCCGTTGCAAGCATTCCTTCAGCTTCACCACCTGTTCCTAAAGCAACTTGTGCTTTGCTTTGCAACCTTTCGAGTCCTTGAATTAATTAAAGCTCCAATAATGAAGATACTCATTATATGACTGCACACAATAATATGAATCACGCACTATAAGTGTGGGAAATCCAGCATCCGTATTCTGTAGGGACAGTACTAGAGCCGTAAGTTCTGCCAGCTGTGCCATGCAATTACTTAGTGACTGCGTGTCGGTTTCTTCAAGAAGGAAGATTCCATTGTGCATACGGCCATTTATGACTACACATGCGGCTGAATATTTGTCCCTACAGCAGGCTAAGCAAAACTATCAGTGTAAATGATATAGTCATAGCGTTCTAGAGACATAATTTCATTAGGCAAAGGATATTCTTACTAGTACTGGAGAAATGCTTGTGTCTGTAATATAGCCTCAAATCTATAGTCTACATCTGTTGCAATGAAGAAGTTTGCCTATTGTATCCATCTTGGATGTACAGCTTTAGCGTTCAGAACACATGCTCTGGTAACCTCCTGTAAGGTCGGTACCGAGGTCATGACAATGATGCATTTTCCTTGAGCCATAGAACCCTCTCTCACTACGGCAGTCTGTACTGCTGTTAGTATTTTTTCAGTAGGTGTAAAATGCATTTCGGCATTGGTATAGAGATGCGATTTATATACAATCGGTATTGTGCCACCTTCATCATATGTGATATATGTGTATCCTGATGTACCCGTGATAACACGGATCACCTGGTTCATAGTGTTTACAGGTGTGTGTAAGTGTTTGGAAGCAATCATGTTTGCTTGAACAGAACGTAAAATTTCTGTGTGTTTTTGTGTCCAATGTGTGCTTGAAAAGTCTGGACGAATTTGGCTGTAAAATGGTTTTACCCGTTCTGTGTAATCAGGAATGTATTTTCTGCCAAAATGTAGAAATCCTAATATGGATTGTAATCTTTTCAGAGTCGTCGGAAGTTAGAGCAATGCATGTTTTTCTAAAAAATGCATTGCCAGGCTCTTACCCTCCCTTCATAGCCCATATCCCAGAAAGAGGACACTGAGGTGGGCAATTTTATTAAATTGAATCTGTAGCCCATATGAGCAAACCCCAAGATTATGCGGTCCAGCAGGTCATCGTCCATTAATTATATGTTATCAAAATATGGCAATGCCTGGTCATCAAAGTTTTCAAGTAGTTCTGTGACTCTAGGTGAAAACAGCCCGGGGCTATTCTTATACCCCTGTGTTAAATGGCAAAATTGTTTTTAAAAACCTATCGCCATGAAGGCTGTCAAATATCTGCTTCCAGGTGCTATATTTTGGCAGAAACATCTGTTCGAGATGTCTGGTGTTGTTTTGTACTTCTTCACCTCGATGTTATTCATTAGTGCGGCACTGTGTGCATTTTCTATTGCAAATGTGCACGTAGCTGTGTTTAAATATCTGTAATCTAATGCGTGACTATATGATTGATCTGGTTTCATTACAGAACAAAAGAGGATTATTCATTGAAGAGGTGCAACTTTCAATCATACCTTGGTATTTAAGTTGTTTTAGGATTTTCCTAACTTGTTGTTTTGCTTCATTTTTTATTGGGTATTGTCTTTGAGGTTGTGGGGTTGTCATCAAATATCATGATAAGTTGAACCGTTATCCCACCCCACATGGTTTGCGGTATAACACAGGAGTCAGCGCTAAAGCCCACTCCCTGGCGTACAAGTATTTAATTGATTCTGGAACGAGGTCAGAGAAGGCTGGTAAAATCACTGTTTCCTCCTTTGGGCAATTCATTACGAAGTCAGATGGCCAATCTTTTTCAGCCAGTAAAATCTCAGAACCTTGAGTGAGTTCCTCACAAATAAGGACATTTATAAATCTGGGTACGTCCCCTTCCAACCGTAGTTGTACTTCGTATTTGTACTGTTATCCGGTATTTCCACCATGATATACTCACTCAGCACTACTCCCACAAGACAATCCATCAGGTTCTGATGAACTATTGTGACTTCTGCCATGCTGTCTAGCATCATCAATGCCCATTCCCTGTTCAGAAGCAGAGTCCTCAAAATCAGTGGCATGCCTGACCTTTAGTCTGGCTACTTTCTTCTTTTTAAATTGTGGTTTTGATATTTTAGGTTTGTCTTCGTGTTTTATTATGTATTCAGATGAGCGTTGTGAGTCCTTTCTTGATTTCACATGCTCTTCTGATCTGCGCTCTCATCACCCTCCTTTCTCCAAATGTTTATCAAATGAATCCTGAAAGGAACGAGAGGAACATGTATCAGAATCCTGACACCTATCAGGTGGTTTAACATTATCACAGTTATGTAAATTGTAAACTCTTTCAGTAGATTCCTGTGTAGGAGACACACCCCGTGATTGTGTTTTTTTATTTATTTTTCTTATTGTCCCATTTCTTCTTTGTCGAAGAGTTGGGTGCTTGCTTAGTGTTATCCTTTTAAGAATTACTCTTCAATTGTGGTTTTCCTGGTCTGGCTCCCTGTTGGACTTGGCCCTTTTTGCAGGGTCATCCCTGAACTTTTTGCCTTCCTCCTAGTCTTTTTTCTGACCTGGTGTTGGTGGTTTTAGGACTCTGGGCACTTTAGCACTGCTGTCCAGTGTAAAGTGAATGTGCTCTCTGTGGTAAACATGGCAAGATTGGTCTACCCCTGTTTGGCGTATTTAATTTACCTGTAAGTCCCTTGTAAAGTGGTATCTCAGATACCCAGGGCCAGTAAATTAAATGCTACTGGTGGGCTTGCAGCGCTGATTGCGCCACCCACCAAAGTAGCCTTTCAAATCTGTCTCAGGCCTCTGCCAATTGCAGGGCCTGTGCGCGCAGTGTTACTGCTGCTGTGACGTGGCACGCAAAGTGGTTGCCACGTCTGTGACCCCCCTTTTACTGTATGTCAGACACCCCTAAGGTAGGCCCTAGCTAGCCCTGTGGGCAGGGTGAATTGTAGGTAAAAGGTAGGACATGTACCTTAAGTGTGTGACATGTCCTGGTAGTGACAAACAGCCATTTTGGTTTCTCACTGCTGTGAGGCTGCCCTCTCATAGGAATGCATTGGGGATTCCCTGATAAGTGTTTCAGTGGTAATTCCTGATATGAGAGGAGCAGCGTGGTCAAGTTTGGTATGTTTTGAATAGTGATAATAAATGCTGCGTAATGGTGTGTGCAGATTCATGATCACTATTTTAGAAATGCCACTTTTAGAAGTTGGTATTTCTGTGTGCTATGTCTCTGCCTGCCTGATGTGTATTGCATGTCTGGCTCTGGAGTGACAGAGGCTGGTGAGGCGTGTGGCTCCAGGGAGGGCAGGGTGAGTCAGCGCTAGGTTGAATGGGCAGATCTGCATTTGGAGTAGTGGGAGGAGTAGCCCCTGACCCTGAATAGGTCTGTGCCTGCCTTGATCAATGCTGGCTCCGCTCCCCTGAGGTGTGTCTGAGGACCGAGCCCCCACCTGACAAAGGAGGGGTGAGCACTGTACACAAAGTGCTCCAGTACCCCCAGAACCAGTTGAGACTGGTTCCCCAAGCCCTGTGCCAGGGCAGAACAAAGCGAAACCCTGTATAAATATTGGGGCTGTGACCCCATGTTTTTGTGTGCTGTTTTGCGTGCTTGAACTGCTGGGCCCCAGGAGGAACCTCCACGAGGGATTGCCCCTCTGCTGGAGGGCCCTGTGAGCTGGCCTGCCTGGGCCCAGCTCTGCCCTGTGGGACTTTGGAGCAAGAGGAGAGGACTGCTCCTGTGTTTTGGCACCCCTTTGTGCCTAGCTTTGCCTTTTTGAGCTCTTGACTCCTAGCGCCTCGTGAGCGCTACCTTTTGGGGCCAAGAACGGGAGGAGCGCTTGTGCCCTGCAGCGTGGGACGCGCTCATCTCCCTAAAGCAACCGGAGCCTCAGAGGGGGGCCCACACCGCCCCGGGGCGTGAGGAGTGCCCCAGGGGTCTTGATGCCCTGAGCAGCGTGTGGAAAGCTGCACGACCTATGCCATACAGCGCGGAGACTGCACTCCATGAATTGTGACCGGGAGCAGCTGTGCCGGGGTCCTGTGGGCACCGCCGGACCAGAGGACAGGCGAGGAGAGCCTGACTTGGGGCGTGGCCAGGGCCGGAAGACAGGCAGAGGGAGGCCTGATCGCGGGCGGGGCTCTACTCAGAAGCAGAGAGCCCCGTGTGTTGTCCGAGGAGAGCGAGACCGGTGTTTGAAGGAAGACCGGAGCCTCGCGGGCTCCTTCCTGCCACTCCCTGCCTTTTCCCCAGCGAGTGGTTGTCAGGAGAAGCAGTCCCACGAGAGCAGAGCCGGTGAGAGGTAGGAGCCCTCCCGGCTCCCGTGTGTCCAGCCGACCACAACGAGTAGAACCACTCAGCCCCCCCCAAGGAACGGTGAGTGGGGCTGAAGCTGTGGAGCATTGTTGGTATCGTGGGTGGCACTGGAGGATCCCCGGCGAAGGGGGCTCTCAAGGCACGGTTAGTGCCAGTGTTTTACCGTCACAGCTGCACTGCGAGAGCAGGGGCAGCTGCAACAAGGGAGCACGTTGTGTGGAAGTCTCAGAGTGGGGCTTCAGAGGCACAGTGGTGCCCAGGCTAATTTCCTCAGCTGCACCGCAAGAGCGCGGGCAGCTGCAACGTGAGGGGCCATTGTTTTGGGGTCTTAAGAGAGACCAGGGTGGGTTACACCCTCGCCCCATTTAGAGCCCCGACTTTTGGACAGAGGGCAGTTGGGAAGTCCCAGATGGGCCCCAAGGAAAGCCAGTTGGCCTAGGGTCATTTTTAGGATGTATGCCTAATGTGATGCCTAATGCTAATGCATAATGTGCTTATGCCTAATGTGATGCAGACATAATGTGATTATGTTGCTTGTGATAATGCGGAGTCCATTATTTTACCAGTAGTTACTGGTTGTGTTTTACTACCTGTTCTTATGGTTCTGACAGTGGCCCGATTGGCCCCTGTCATGTATATAATCCCCTGTGAATTACTACCTGGTGCCAGTTGGCACAGTGTGGTATGCAGACATAATATCGATGTTGAAATATCGATATACCAGAATATCGATGTTTAAATATCGATGTGGCACAATATCGACCTGCAAGAATATCGTCGACCAGAATATCGACATGCAGGTAAGAAATATCGTTTTACTTAATATCGAAGTTAGTAATATCGTTAGTAAAAATATCGTTGTTAATATCGAAATTTATTTTAGTGTTCTGTATTTTAGTATATGTGTTAAAAGTATGTGATTTAAATATTTTGTATAAGTATAGCTTATTTTTGTAATGTATGTTTGATTTTTTTTTTTTTATTAATTTTATGATAATTAATTTTTGCGTATTTTAGTTCCGCAGCGGGTTGTGGGTTTATAGGAGAATAGGGTGGGAAGTAATTTAATTATAATATATTTATTAATAATTTTTAGAAGTTATTAATTTTATAAAAATTAAATATTGCGTTTTAGTTCCGTAGCAGGTTGTGGGTTTATAGGGGAATAGGGTAGGAAGTAATTTAATTATAATTAATTAATTAATAATTCTAAATAATTAATATTTTTGTATTTAATAATTTATATTGTTAATTGTGTTAATTAATTTGTTATTAAATAGTTATTAATTGGTTATTAATTAATAATTATTAATTGGTAAATATGTTAATTGTGTCATTTTTTTAGGAGCGGGCTGTGGGTTTATAGGGGAGTAGGGTTGAAAGTAATTTAATTTTAATTAATTAATTAATTAATACTTTTATTAATTAATATTTATGTATTTACTATTTTATTTTGTTAATTGTGTTAAAGAATTTGTTATTAATTAGTTATTAATTGGATATTAATTATTAATTATTAATTGGTAGATATGTTAATTGTCTTATTTTTTTAGGAGCAAGTAGTGGGTTTATTAAGGAGTAGGGTGGGAAGTAATTTAATTATAAATAATTAATTAAGCGGGTTCTGGATTTATAGGGGAGTAGTGTGGGAAGTAATTAAAATGTAATATATTTTTTATATAATATTTAGTTATTGCTATTTTATAGTCTTAATAGTGTGAATTAATTTATTACTGATTGTTTTTAATTTGATTGTTCATTGTTATTAATAAATTAATGAATTGTTAAGCAATTATGTTAATTGTGTCATGTTTTACAATATTGGTGGTGTCATTTATAGGGGGATTTGGTGGGACGTAAATTATTTTTATTATTTAAGTATTTGTTAATTAATGTTTATTATTTTGCTTGAGTGGGAATAGTAAATTATTCCACTCCGCTATCCAACATTTTCCCTACTGTTGCAATTGTTGGAGTGGGAATAGTAATTTTATCCCCTCTGCTATCCAACACTTTCCCTACTGTTGGAGTGGGAATAGTAATTTTATCCCCTACGCTATCCAACACTTTCCCTACTGTTGTACTCCATGGAGTGGGAATAGTACGACGCACAAGCTGGGAGCCGGAGCGGATCACCGAGGTAGAGGAGCCGAACTGCCGGGACCCAGGTCCCGAGATTTGAGACTCAGAGCCAGCCAGCACAAGTTTACGAGTGGGGAGGCTGGGGAGGCTGGAGAGGCTGAGGCGGAGGCGGACAGTTGACGAGGCCACGCTTCCCTTTTGCTCCCTTTTGCTCCCCCTCCCCCCACCACTCCTCGGCACGCACACCGGAGCAGTCCGGAGCAGAGGAGCAGAAAAACACCAAGAACTGCGGCAAGTTCGGCGGCCATAGCGGGCTGCCGTGAAAGAGTGGACCCGAGGGGGTTCGCGGAAACGGCCCGGTCAGACTGAGTGCGGTTTGTGGCCCCCCGGTGAGCCCACACTTGCACTCCGACCTCTTGCACCTCCGGATTCTACCAGCTCAACCTGCATTCTACAGCACAGAGCGGAGCGGACCATCGGAAACTGGAGGATGCTGGTGCTCCCCTCTACAGTCTCTGGTTCGCAGCGCCGCAGCCCAGCCCAGTCAAGACGCCCAGGGCACCCCCAAGGCACTCCGAGGCATTCCGAGGTACCCAGAGGCACCAAAGGCACCCGGTGAGTGAGGTTGAGTGTGGGCGCGGGTGAGGGTAGTCCAGGGGAGGCGCGACGAGGAGGGGGAGGGGACTCTGCCAGTGTACACCCGAGGAACCTCTCAGGGTGGCAACCCTCCCAGGGTCCTGCAATCCCCACTACCCTTCACCACCAATCACCCCCATCACCTCCTAGCCGGGAGCTGCCGCAGGGCTGGTTGAGAAGGAACACCCGTGGGTCCTATAAGCAAGCCTGCTGAGCCCAGCTGCTGTCTGTCAGCACACACTGAGAGTGGGCTGAGGACCAGGTCTGGGCGTGGAAAAAACGCTACAGGCTTTACTTGTCCATTTGCCCCCTTCATTTAAATGACATTAAACAACACTCTGGATAGTAGGGAGAATAGAGAGAACGGCACCATCGAAGGAAGCTCAACCAGTCATACAGCGTGCAAATTCTGGGCACAGAGCTGGAAACTGACTTATAAATTACCCTACAAACTTCCCCACAAACTAGAGGACAGAGCTGTGAAAGGTAATTACAAACAAGCTCGCTCACAGCAAGGGAGGCAAATGACAAAGAGTAAGCCTAATATCAAAATGTGCAAATCAACCAGTACAGGCACCGGCAGCAGAACAAAGCCGGTAACGAGGGGTCAAGTGCGGCTGGAGTCCACCCCCAAGGCGCAATCATATACAAACTCAAATTTAAATTCAAACGCCAAACCAAACGGCATGACAATCTGCAAATATTTTATGCCAACAACGCCTGGACAAAAAAACTAGGAAAGAGAGAGTCCTATAGCAGCGTATTAAAGCACCCAACGCAAAAAGATAAAAAGGGCCTGAGCCAGTCCCCGAGCCAGGAAACGAGAAGCCAGGGCATTGAGAAACCGGCTGTCGAGACCCAGCCCCCCCTTGGGAACATTGGTGCAGTCTTGAACCCGCCCCAGGAAAAGGAGAAGGATGGACTGGGGCAGGGAGATTTGGAAGTTTTCGAAATCTCATCACCGTTAGAGCACCCAGAGCCCCAGGAGAGGAGGCAAGATGCTCCAGGCTTGATTCTGCCTCAGGAAAAGGAGCAAGATGCACCGGGGCAAGGAGACCCAGAAGTTTTTGAAATCTCATCGGCATCGGAATATTTGGAATCCCAGGGAAATAGGCAAGACGCATCAGGTCTAGGAAAACTGGAAGTCCTAGAAATATCCTCAGCACTGGAACCACCAAACAAAGACAACCTACACATGTATGTGGAGAACATGATGAACCCACAGGCAGAGGGCAGAAACAACCAGCATGATCTGTCCCTGTCCCTGTCCCAGTCACGGAGTCTATCAGCAATTAAAATCTTCACTTTTAATCAAAGCTCACCCTTGATGGGAGCGGGACAGAGAGAGAATAGCCTCTCGGGAGAGCAGAGTCTCCTTCACTCCACTGCCGAAACAAAGTGCACACCTCAAAGCGGATGCCACAATCAAAATTCTCTGTTATCCTCCATAAACTCCACACTAACAACGGCCATCAATTCGCTTACCTGGCAAACACAAAAATTGGAAATTCAAATGGATACAATGCAGGCAATCGCAATAGCCATGATCAACATCGAAGGTAAAATTGACACCTTAGCAGGAAATCTGGAATTGCTGAGGTCGTTGCCAACTGCCAGGTGCTCGTGTCTCCCAATTGTGGAGAAGCTCAGCTCACTACCAGAAGTTTTAACATCAATTATTACAGAAATTAAGCAAAGACATCATGATACCATGGTCCAGCCTAATCAAAGAACACCTGAAAGAACATTAAATGAAGCAAAACAAAATGGAACTAATAATTTAGCTGGTGCTGCTAGCCCCCCCAACACGCTATCGCAAATCGCAACGAGGAGTGTAAATCACTTCGCGGGTAACACATGCTCAGAAGAAAGGACCTCTACGCAGATTAAATCTCAAGTCAGCAAACCAATTCTGAGGACGGATACACCTCCATCATCTTCCCAGTTGGCATCAGTGATGTGCCAAAGTACATCCATACATGAGGAAGTCGCAATGGGCGAGACCCTGCACAGTAACACCATCGGGGCAATTAACCTGGAACATACCACAGAACCCTATCAAACACTTTCTAGGAGAGCAAAAAACCGCTTGAAAAAACGAGCTAAAAATATCAAACAACGTAGCCGGGAAAGGAACTACAGCCGGGCCTAGGTGCACTAAATGGCACCCAGAGTCAAACAACACACTCAAAGAAGGTCCTCACACAAAATAGTCTGGAGCCACAGAAACTTTACCCGATTTTTCAAATGGAAAGATCTAGTGCTAGGCCAGGAAACGGCCAGTCAAACAATAAACCAACATCCAAATCAACGATAACTCCGCTCTGTGAGAGCAGACTGATCAACAAGAAGGAAGAGCAGCCCCAGAAAGCGCCCGAAGTGCCACTACAAATATACAGCATAGGCAGCCTCTCCGCGGAGCAGCATCAAGAAAGTCAAAAGGGGGAAGCTCGGTCGTACGCCATGAGCAGAGAAATGGTATTCCCTCACCTATTGAACACCAATGAGCCTCGGGGGATCAAGGCTGCCCATAAAGACATCGGAGCAACCACAACAAATGCACAAATCCTGGACATACACCCCCCCCCGTCGCCAGTCAAAGGGCACAAGGGCAAAGGGAAGTGGAGAACAACACCACAATTTTCACACCCGAATATATATCACGGGGAAGCTCCGACATACTAAACAGGCCTAACATCTTACAAATTTTCCAACACATCCCAGAGCTCTCCTCCATCGCGACCGAAGACCTTATTCAGGTACAATTCCAGGTATTGGGTAACAACACAACAAGAGAGTCATCTATATTAAAATGGAAAAACAAA
The DNA here is from genome assembly GCA_963921515.1 of Calotriton arnoldi. Taxonomy (NCBI): domain Eukaryota; kingdom Metazoa; phylum Chordata; class Amphibia; order Caudata; family Salamandridae; genus Calotriton; species Calotriton arnoldi. Next base: position 1,718,606 of record CAWUFW010001750.1, on the reverse strand, counting down.
TCAATACCCCAAAACAATTATGACAGAAAGAGACCGATTCGCGAATTGGGGGATCGTGGTACACACACCAAAAGAGGAGAAATACCCGTTTATGCTAAAAAGCGGATCCAATACCAAAAAGACACAGAGCCTACGAAAGTCCATCTTAAGAGGGACAACTCATGTTGCTCGTACCACAGCATTTCCTAATTTAAGAATATACCTTTCGCCCAACTCTATCCAAACAAGGCGCACGATCACAGAAAGAGGAAAAATGGATCAACATAGAATCACCGAAGAGGGAACAGCAATGACTCGAACATCCTTAAAATCAAACTGCTCCTAGCATAAAAAGAAATGGCTGCCCCAGCAGCGGATTGAACAACACTGTGAAAGTAATTTCATGGAATGTTTACGGGCTAAAAACCACATTGCAGAATACGGCAGCATTTGATTTTTTACAGTCTGGGGACCTGTTATGTCTTCAGGAAACTTGGTTGCTTGCTCCAGCGGTCATTCCAGGTTTTACAAAATTTCAGCAGTTAGCAAAAAAGTACAACATATTCGGAAGGCCGTCTGGGGGTTTATCTATATACACACGAATCAGCAGCAATATAAAAGCCAAACTCCTATTAAACACGGACATGGTCCAAGCCATTCTTCTGCAAGGCCTGAAATCGAATGGCTGCCCATTGAAGATTGTACTTCTGAATGTCTACTTCAACAGCAAGGAGTCACCTAGACATAGCGAGATGAGGGCTCTAGTGGATACACTTGAAGAGTTGGTAAGCAGTCAGCCAAATTGTGGGATCATAATGGCTGGGGATTTTAACACCCAAAACTTAAGGACTGCACCAGATGCAGCATTGCCCATGGACCGAGCCGGAACGTTAATGAACACATTTCTAAACACGTACAGATTAAAATCAATACAAATGCCTCAACCTCCCAAGGCAGCCATGAATAAAGATCTACAGGGAAAAAATAAAACCTCGATTGACTATATCTTTATGTGCAATCGCCTGTATGGACAAGTGACAGAATTCCAAAAACCTGCGCTCCAGACTAGTGACCACCTCCCACTGGCCATAGTCATCACATTACAAATGGCCTGTCTTCCGCTCATTGCCCTTCTGGGCCACTCCAATGGGGATGAAATTCACGCACCATTGAGGAGACTAAAATGGAATAAAATAGATACATCAGACTTACGCAATTGGAAAAGCAACTGGCCCAGATTGCTAAAGATTTCACAGCAGGCAATGCTTCTGAGAACTGGACCAAACTGGCGCCGGAGGTGTACCACCTTTTGTTAGGCAACAAATCAACACCGAGCTCCCGGAGAAAGGGTTTGCTGCCAACTTCAACCCCGTTGTGGTAAAGTGGAGCAAAGTAAGCTGGCCTTGAGAACAGCGATCCGCATTCATAAGCAAGAGGGAAATGACAACACATTCCAAAATCAACTCCTAGCAAGGAAAACACATAGGAAAAATGTATGGGACTCTAAAAGACAACAGCAAGATTCCCAATGGCTGTATATTTTCAGCCTGTTGACTCCAAGCAAACAGGCGGTATTCTGGTCATACATTAATGGGCTCTCAGGGCATGGCCACGATCGGCGCAATGTGGTCGCCAGCCACACATGGATCACCCATGTGACTACATTGTATTGTAGCGCTCCAAATCAGACCCCACTGCACCACCAGCATCTTTCCATCAGCACTGGTCTGCCCAACACCTTTCCTCAAACCACTGAAGAAACAACCGAACCTCCGGTTGTAGGGAATCGTGAGACAACAATATTAAAAAACATCAGAAAGGACGGGGCGCCGGGTCCCAACGGCTTACCGGGATACCTCTTCAAAGAAGATTGTGACTTCTGGGGAACCATACTCACGCCGCTCTATCAGTATTGCATGGCCAACTCAATGATTCCGGAAACCTGGAAAGGCTCTCTGCTGCAACCCATTCACATAAAGGGTGACACCGGAGATCCATCGAATTATAGGCTGATTGCCCTCTTGGACATCGAGGCAAAAGGATACGCAAGCCTCCTTCTGCAAGACCTGCAAGAGTGGGCCAACGAAAATGAAATCCTACCAGCATACCAATCCGGCTTCAGGCCAGGAGCGTCAACATTGGATAACATCTTAGCTCTTGCTTATCTGGTAGAACAGTCCACTCAGAAAAAGCAGCCACCACTTTTTGCATGTTTTGTGGACTATTCTGCTGCATTTGACGGTGTCAATCGGAGTCTGCTGTGGCGGAAATTACAAAACTGGGGGATACCGGTGATGCTGCTGAAAGCAATAATCACTCTCTACACTGGAACTTGGGTGCAGGTGAAACTTGCGACGAATTCAGCAACTAAAAAGATCTACACAGACCGAGGGTTAAAACAAGGCTGCGTATTGGCGCCTCTGCTTTTTAACCTATAGACTGCGGACCTCAGCAAAACAATAGCCAATGTCAATCTGTTACCCCCTATTGGTCCAACCAGACTATTTTTAATGCAGTACACCGATGATATGGTGCTACTGGACCACACCAAAACAGGCATGCAAAGATCATTGGATGCACTAAGCACTTATAATAACGAAAATGATTTAAGAGCAAACGCAGGAAAGACGAAGATAGTAATATTTGGGAAGTATGCCAACAAACTTAAACAACAATGGAGAATGGGCTACTTGAAAATAGCAACAACAACCAAATATAACTACTTGGGGGTTTGGCTCATGAGTAACGGGAAGTCCACAGCATACACTGCTTCCATCGAAACAAAAGCTAAGGCAGTGACGTATACCCTATGTAAATTGAATTCTAAATTAAGCAGCCCGACAACCAAACCCATTCAAAAGGTTATAAGTGCTAAGCTACTCCCCTCAGTTACATACGGCCAATTAGCATTTCCTGCAGCATTAATTAATATTATGGAACGCGTTAATTGTCGAGCATTTAAGCAGATCTTCCAGATTCCAGCCCATGCCCGGAATGCTTTGGTACGACTGGAATTCAGGCTAAACCAACAAAATTATGAACATTGGGCATCGATCGTATGGTACTACTGAGGGGTCTGTGCGGCCCCTCTGCATACAATGAAAGCAATTCTGAAAGTAATTTTTATGAAAGGAAATAATTTGTGGACCAACGGCCTGCACACTGCCTGCACTGAACTGCACCTTGACATGACCAAATGGCAGGATTTTATTCATCAGCCTGGCACTTTAAAATCTATTTTTAAAAAACAAGTCAGATTACTATCCAAGGAAGATGACATGAAGGAACTGGAGTTCTCCAGCAGTAACATTAGGATACTAGCAAGCTCCTACCAAGATCGACTAAGGCAGCCATATCTTGACACCGCCGTAAACAAGATAATTTTAAAGCGAATCTTATCAGTGAGACTTATGGTATTGCTGATAAAAGACATCAACACGCGCTGGAAAACTTTAGAGGCGGTTACTACTTGTAGACTCTGTCACCAGTATGAGGAATCCATGGTTTACCTGGTTTGCACATGTCATTGTTTGATCCACGCACGTCGCACTTTACTGAAACCTCTGTTTTTAAAATATGGAATACGTACTTGTACAGATGCCATGAAATTTCTTTTTAACTTGGAGATTCCAATGGAACTGGCCAGATTAGCGAAATTTGCACACAAGTTAAAAGAACTTTTAGGCAAAGCCTTAGCCATGGACTAGAACCAGTTTACAGGTTAAACATATGCTTTACACCGATTTTATCTGTTTCGCACCTCCTAAGTACTGCGCTTTTAGATCTATCTTATTTATGTTTTAGTCATGAATATTAGACTTGTTAAATATGTACCACCTATAATTGAAGAAAGTGAGTGGTGGAGACACTTTGCTTGATCTTTTTTGTAACAATTTTTATTAATTGACACAATAAATGTATTCATTCATTCAGAGTGGGAATAGTAAATTATTACCCTCCGCTATCCAACACTTTCACTACTGTTGCACTTGCTGGAGTGGGAATAGTAAATTATTCCCCTCCGCTATCCAACACTTTCCCTACTGTCGCACTCCCTGGAGTGGGAATAGTAATTTTAGCCCCTCCGCTATCCAACACTTTCCCTACTCTTGCACTCCCTGGAGTGGGAATAGTAATTTTATCCCCTCCGATATTCAACACTTTCCCTACTATTGCACTTGCTGGAGTGGGAATAGTAAATTATTCCCCTCCGCTATCCAACACTTTTGTATAGTTGCACTTGCTGGAGTGGGAATAGTAATTTTATCCCCTCTGCTATCCAACACTTTCTCTACTGTTGCACTTGTTGGAGTGGGAATAGTAATTTTATCCCCTACGCTATCCAACACTTTCCCTACTGTTGCACTCCGTGGAGTGGGAATAGTAAATAATTCCCCTCCTCTATCCAACACTTTCCCTACTGTTGCACTTGCTGGAGTGGGAATAGTAAATTATTCCCTCCGCTATCCAACACCTTCCCTACTGTTGCACTTGTTGGAGTGGGAATAGTAAATTATTCCCCTCCGCTATCCAACACTTTTCCTACTGTTGCACGTGCTGGAGTGGGAATAGAAAATTATTCCCCTCCGCTATCCAACACTTTCCCTACTGTTGCACTCTCTGGAGTGGGAATAGTAAATTATTCCACTCCGTTATCCAACACTTTCCCTACTGTTGCACTCGCTGGAGTGGGAATAGTAATTTTATCCCCTCCGCTATCCAACACTTTCCCTACTTTTGCAATCTCTGGAGTGGGAATAGTAATTTTATCCTCTACACTATCCAACATTTTCCCTACTGTTTTAGTTAATGTAGTGTAAAATGTTGCTTTAAAATTAAATAATTATTTTAATATTTTAATTTATTATATATATATACATTTTATTTTTATATTTATGTTACAGGTGTATGTATATATATATGTATTTAACATTTTTATTATGTTTCTAACATTTTATAATTTATTAAACTAATTATTTATCAATATTATTAAGTAAATATATATATAATTATTTTTATATATGTATGTTTAATTGTTTTTTATATTACATTTATTATTTATAATTTTTAACATGTTTTAATAATTCTAACTATGTTTTTATTAATTATATTTATTATTTAATTTATTTTATATTATTTTTAAGACATTTAAAAAAAAACGATATTTTGAACAACGATATTTTAAACGACGATATTTTGGTTTCGATATTTTTGTACTTACCTTTATAGAGATAGGATGTCGATATTCTTGACATCGATATTCTGTACACGATATTTGTGTACCTCGATATTCCTGTCGTCGATATTCTGTCAGTGATCCGCAAAGTGTATATTGTGTGGTTATGATTCTAATGTGTTTATGATAATACAAAGGCTATTTTTTATATAACCTTGTGTGGAGTCTCTTTTGTAGTGTGCCTAGTGTGTTGCTGCTGTGTGTGTGTGTTGCGCAAATGCTTTACACATTGCCTCTGGGATAAGCCTGGCTGCTCGTGCCAAGCTACCAAGGGATTGAGCAGGGGTTATCTTCAGCGTGTAACTCCCTTGCCCTGACTAGAGTGGTGGTTTCTGCCTGGCTTAGGCGCATGCCCTAGCCAACCAGAAATCCCATTTCTAACACTCCCAAATTATATCTGCCCAGCGTAGCATAGGTTTCTTCGATAATTTCAGGTAATTCATGCTCCTGCTGGGCAGGAGTTAAATCCAGCATATAGCTAGCGCTGCGGCTTCCACTTTAACATTATGGCGGATATTGCCCCAAAGTTGCCCATCAGTTTCATCCCTAAGTCCAGTGCAGGTGCTGCCCCGTGCTCATTCTGTACCTGTTTCAATACCTCAGGTAGAACTGCCAACTGAGGGGTACCTTTTGTTCTGGTATATACTGCCTGCGGAGACTGTACCCCAAGTGGCACAATCTTCTACCGGGGGAGCAATCCCCATTGGCAAGCAAATTGTTAGTATCCTGTGTATTTCCTGTGGGCCCGTATGTGGAAATACTGTTTCAAGCTGGTTTGTTTTTTGTGCGATCCAAAACGGAATTACTCCCCTTTTGGTGGGAATTTTTCCCATTACTGCATTCAATGGTTGAGGGCTAATGCCTGGTTTAGCTAATTGTGGTGCAGTCCACGCAGGAGTGAGTGTGAATGTTCGCATCACGAATTGTGTAAGAATTCTTTATACTGTTACTAGATTATCATATAATCCCCGCAGCTGGCCTGTGGTCAAACGATCAACACCATGATGCGGTGTGTAACCGACTAGGACTGGCCATGTTGTCCCCTTATTGTTGAGTGGGACTTGTCTCACGTCTTGTATACTATGAGGAAGGACGCCTTTAAAGGAGTGTATTCCTCTGGTATTTTGCCCACTTCAAATTCATGAAGTACCTGTGTAGCATCATCTGCAACAGAGAATTTAACCCAGGAGTAAAACACCTCTGTTCTAAATACCTTGTGTGCCTCTACTATGAAGGTAACATCCCCACCTTCTAGTTTGCGGCCATGGTGAAGCAATTCTTGAGTGACTGCATGTCTGCAGTTCTCAGAAATATTTTGTGCCATGTTGTGTAAGAAATTAATTACAGAGTTTGGCTAACACAGTGGGAACAATATCCTTTCAAGCTTGAATTTAACCACATTCAATACATAGGGTATAGCTTCTCAGCTCAGGAGGATATTCCCTACCACCACAGACGTCTTCGGTTTCAAAAGGTGTGTAGGGATCTCGGAGGAAGCACAATTGAACTACTCAGTTGATCCATAAAAAATAGGAAATCAACCAATGTTGGACGCCATGTTGCGAAGTTTCCATGAATCAGTAGGAACTGAGCATTTGCGGATGACATAAACTTAGGATGGTGCCAGACTGATTCCATGCACCCCTACAGGATATGTTGTCCCTTGGACCAGCCAGCTCAGTATGCCACTGTTAGCCCCCCTAAACTTAGGCAGGGAGCGAAAGGTTCTGGTAACTACTGATTATGATAACTCTGTTCCCTCAAGAACCATAGTGACGAACCTAGAACTTTTCATTCAGTCACTCGTGCTCTCTTTCACTCAGAGAAATAGTCAAAGAATACACAAAGGTACATTTTTCAATATTTATTGAACCACAGTGATTCTTGTATAGAAAATATGTGCTGCAATGTTTAATAGACAGAAGCAGACAAAAGTTATAATTAGTGTCAAAACAGCGAATAAACCAAAATGTTCCACCATCTTGTTGAGACAACTTATATATGCATACATGTACAGTATTATAAGAATCTAGTATACTCCTACAATGCAAACCCTAAGCTACGTGTCTAGGGTGCGAATGTATGGTCTGTCAAGAAACCCCCTTCGGGATAATCTAACCACTTTACCTGGTAGGCAAGAGTGGTCACGGACTGGACACCGCTCACAGAGATGTCAGTCAGCGGCTAGGCGAAAGCTTCAGCATGCAGGGACCCCTCAAAGTCAGCAGAAGCGTCTCCTCTCATTGTATTTGGAAAGAAAAGGATATATATAGAAAAGGACATCCTTTCCTTGGGCTGAGATTGTGATCAGACAGTCATTCTTTGCATTCCATAGATAGCTGTCCCGACATATGGACGTAATAACAAACACCTTTGTATCACGCACGTGAGGGACTTGCACATAATACCAAGGCCATGTAAAAGTGTTCTCACAGAGGTCTTTGTTTAAGCAAGGTCAGTGTTTCTTAGAAACTAACCCAAGTGTCACAAATATAAAGTGTCATACAAAGCAACTGGAAGGTAGTGGTGGAAAGAAAAGTCGCACCTCGTAATATGGACAAATTTCATGGGCAGAGTAGTATCAATACACAAGTCAAAACAATTATAAACAATTGTGGTGCCACTCAGGGTAATAACACACCCCACTACCTTAGGTGTGAGTACACGATGTACAATGTCCTCGTGCTATATCATATTATACAAGATATACCCAGGCACTCCAAACATTTAGTGCTAATTTAGTAATATATAGTTTAAGCAGATTTGTTGAACAGTTTTGGTACTTTTTTACAGGTTACACAGATACTAGGAGAAGTCATTCATGTTCAATCATTTATTGATTTATTAACATCATGGTGTCAAAGGATCACAGTCGTTGTACAGCCCAAAGACGGCAGCCATTTTAGGCGGGTCAAATAACGTCCATATAACATAGTACGAAGAGAAAAAGTATATATAGGATAGCAGAATAGGATGTAGATAAAATGCCCTTAAGATCCTAGGAGGACAAACAGGAAAGAATTGTGTCCATTCAAACTAAGTGGTCAGGAATTATGCATCATTGTACACATGTAGTAAATACATGGTACCTATACTTAAATTTTATTCCTGGTCATTAATTATCAGTAAATATACAGTATAATATTGTGTACAGGTAAGATAAATGAAAACATACTGACAAACATTACAGGGTATTATTATATTATAGTAATTCCATAAGAACAGAAATATGGGGAGAAGAGCAAGAGTAATGCTTTAGGTAAGAGACTAATGTTGTAGTAATGGGAAATTTGTGTTATAATACAGACATTACCTCGAAACTTTTACACATGCTGATCATACATGATTGTAGTGCTACATAAATGAACGTGTCACATTTATAGGTTAGGTGTACATTTTTACAAACAGTTACCATTCTTGTGTATGTAACATTTTATGATGTGCATACAATACTAATGGACTAAAGCAGGGAATCATGAGTTATTCTGATAGGAACACATGTAGCTCTTTGTCAATGTTCAAGACCCTTTCTACTGCTCGTAACTTCAAAATCCATTGGGTTTCTGACCTTCAAAGGGCCGATACTCTATCTCCCCCTCTGGGGTTGCTCTGTACCTGTGTGATTCCATGGAATCTGATACTGGTCATAGCCATGGAGGGGTGAGCTGTGCTGAAAGGTATGGCAATGGGATATTCTGAGCTGTTGTTACGAATAGCCCTGATGTGTTCTTGGATTCGTTCTTTTAAAGGTTGTACGGTACTGCTTTTGAAGATAAGTCCACAGTGGCATCTTATACAGTAAACGACAAACCTGGTGTTACAGTTAATGAATTGTCATATGTAATATTTTCTGGATGTGCTGTACTGGAATTCTGTCAGTTTATTAAGTGCAAAAGGGCTGACATTGCATTGTGTACATTTGTAAAAACCTTGCAATTTATTTGGTAACCAAGAGAACTTGGGTTTTTGTGACAGTGTATAAGTAGGACAGAGTAAATTCCTCAAAGTTGTGCCCCTTCTATATACAATCATTGGTTTGTTTGGAATGTGTTTCTCTACTGATTTGTCCAGTTTCAGTAAGTGCAAATGTTTAACTAGAATCTTGTATATGGCATGGCTCTGTGTGTTATATCCTGTGATGAATGTCAGTTTCCTGTTCTTGTCTTTTTTAGAACTGCTGTTTTTGTTCCTTAGTAATGATTGTCGGGGTATTGTAAGTATTTTCTTTTTGGATTGATTGAGAACTTCCTGTGAATACCCTCTACACATGAAGCGTTCTTCCAATTTATGGAGTTCAGTAAGAAAAACAGAATCTTCATTACAATTTCTTCTGTTCCCCGTGGGTGAGATGACAAGGATCAGGAGAAATTGTAGTGAAGATTCTGTTTTTCTTACTGAACTCCATAAATTCGAAGAACGCTTCATGTGTAGAGGGTATTCACACAAAGTTCTCAATTAATCCAAAAACATGCCCCTGAATGCTTTTAAATGAACAACAGTTGAAAGGGAGAGTTACCTAACTACTTGAGGTAGCACTTCATGTCATTGGACTCCCATTTTAAAGTATGCCATGTCCAAACTGCAGGCACCTTACTCCCAGTGGTAAGCATTCACTGTGCCATAAGTATTTATGTTTAGCCTTCAGTAGTTCACTATCTATTGCACTGATCAGGAGCAGGTCACATCACAGAATATATAGGAGCCCCCAGGGCTAAGTGATGTCAGAGGCCTGGATTGGTGAGTGTAGACCATGACATGGGTTGAGAGTAGGCAACAAGTCACTACAACAGTGTGTCTGAAGATATTGGTTTTGGTCAGCATGTGACAATACACATGTTGTATGCTAACCTATGAGTTATGCTAGTGATAGATATAGCAAAATTGTGTTACATCAATACAAAGAAACAAAAAGTCTTAAATCTACTGTTTTTTCTATAATTTCTTGTATCCATACAGGTGAAATCTCATCAGAAGTGGTACATACGGAAGGCCAATTGTAGGAAAGTAGGATCTGCTTCTTATGGTTACACCCACTTTTTGCTTGGTGTTACACTGTTTTTGACTAGTCTGACTGGGATCCTGCTAATCAGGAACCCAGTCCATCTGCTTTCTCCCTAAAATGTATGTCATGTACTTAGGTACACTCCAAATTGGATACTGGGGAACCCTTATCAGTCCCTAGTATATGGTACACATGTACCCAGGGCATCGGTACCCCAGAGGCCTCCCATGGGCGGAAGCATGTATTATGCCACCCATGAGAGGCCATGCAAAATGGAACTACAGGCCTGCCATTGCAGCCTGTGTAAGATGGTGCATGCACCACTTACTTTAGATATAGGTTTACTATATCTATAGGTCACTACACTTAAAACCTATAAGTCACCCCTATAGCAGGCCTTGACAATCCTGAAGGCAGGGTGCTGGGTTTTACGTGAGAGGGTGCCCATGCATGAGCAGGGCACCCCTGCAGCCTTCGGAGACCATTCTCCCGGGCTGTTGGTGACGCAGCCAGACATATAGGTAGAGGTGCATTATATGCTCGCATAAAATGCTATCTCGAAAACGGCTGCAACAAACCATGTCGTGTTTGGTATCAAACACCTTGGAATCATACCTCCACACCGGTGACCGGTGTGGGAGGTATGATTCCACCCTTCAGAAGCAAGCTTCGTGGGGTCCCTAGTCTTCCCGGTACCAGCCCTCTCGACCCGGACAGCACAAAATGGTTGCTGCCGACCAGAGACACATTTCTGCCCTCCTGCTGCTGAGCCAAGCTCGAGCAGAGGAAGGCAGCACAATAGGCATCCTGTCACAGGGAGGTGTGACCACCTCCCAGACAGCATTTAATGTATTGGAACTGGGTGGGTGCACTTCCAAAGTGCCTGAAAGTCTGTACGAGGGGCACATTTGGTGTCCATGTGCATAGTCCAGTTCAAACCAGTCCTGGGAACCGTTGGCTCCTGCTCTGGCGCGAAACTGGACAAAGGACATGGGAGTAACCTCTCCACTGTCCTGACCTTCCCCTGGGAGGGTCCCCTGAATCTGTCCAGCCCTCTCCCGTGGGTACAAAAGGGCTTACCTGGCTGTAGGACCCCAGATTCGACGTGGACAAGATTCTGATCAAGAGACCACTGACCTTCAACCGTCTGGACACTCTGGACTTCGCTGGACTTCGACTGGGCCCAACTTCATCTCCCTCTCCGTCCAAAGCATCGCCTGTGCACCATACAGCCTCTGTGCAGGACCTATGGAGCATCAAGGACAACTGAAGTATCTCCCTTGGGGTGAAGGAGTCACTCCCCTGCAATTGCAGGCACCGTAATGCAACTGACCGGTCTGCTGATCCTGAGCTCCTGCGGACTCCGAAGGCTCCAGCAAACAGGAGGTGGGTTCCTATGTTCCTTGAGGTTGAGCTGCCCTCTCACTGAGTTTGAGGCCAGTCTCCCTCGTGGGGACCGCATAACCCGAACCCCTGTGCACTGCATACTTTTGCAAGTGCGAATGCTTGTTGGGGTACCCCAACTTTTTGCATTGGGCTATCGATAGCCCCAACCTCTGCGCACATTTTCTACAAAGGACTTTGGCCTTCTTTGCACTCCGTGCCCTGCAAGCTGTGACTTTGTGAAACTGCTAGAGGTCCCCTTGCGACTCCTGTGCCTTCGGCCTGTGGGTCCACTTGAGAGACAACACTGCTTTTCTTGGGCTCCCCAGTTGCTTCAGGCCTGCCCTGACTCCCCTTGCTGTGGTGAGTCCCCTGGTCCTTGCTGGGCCAGACCGTAACTTTCTTTGACCTTCTTCGTGGGTTGCTGCTGCCAAGGCTTGTTGGTGCTCCCGCCGGACACCGACCCCTCAGCACTCGACATCCTTCGTGGGAAAGCTTGTATCCGGCTCCTGGTCATCCTCGGTGTCTCCTGGTCCCTGTAGCTGTAGAGTCAAGGTCTCCTTCTTCACACCTGAAGCACCCGACATCGGTGGGCATTCGTCTACCGAGCCCCTGGTCACTCCTGAGTGACCCAGACTCTGTCCCCTCTGCTTTCAGGTTCCTTCCATCAAGAATTCACCTGTCGGTTCCACCGGACACTTTTCTTCTTTCCAGCAGTGGCATTTCTTTGAAGACTCCCATTGAGAACAACAACGGTTTCCGACGCCACTTCAGCCCTATGCACCCGGCTTCCCTGGGATAGGTAACACTGGTACTTCAGTATCCACGTGTGGGGTGGCTCTCCAACCTTCTATGTTCCAAGGGGTTTCCTCGTGATCCACTGGGAAGGGTCCTTAAACTTTAAAATTGCAACCATGACTCTCCCATTGAATTGTACGTAGCACGCGGTCGTATTCTCACACTGCACCTGTCCTCCATGGGGTCCCTACATACTCACCTTGGGTGGTTCCTTGGGGTCCCGGCGATTCTACACCCTCTAGACACTGTCTTGACTCGAGTTGTGGTTCTTATACCACTATTTTAGTATATGGTTTGGTCTCCCCCGGGAGCCCACTGTATGTTAGTGCTACGTACGATTGTTTCTGTGCTACAGTATTGTGTGCCTTGTGTTTATCAGCATTTAGCAGATACTGTAAGGTATTTAAGGTGTTATAATAATAAATACTTATTTTTATAACTACTGTGTGGTTCTCCTTTCATTTAACCAATACAATAAGATTGCATTCTGGTAAAGCAAGCTGCTTAACATTCCTTCAAGACTAAGCCTGAAGGCTGCTCTCCCCAGCTTCCACTTGGATAGCTTTCTAAGGTTATCTTTGACCTCTTAAATCACCATAAGGGTTGTTTGGACTGGTGCAAGGTGCCCACTTTAATTAGTGGACATCATATACCAGGCCAACTTCTCACACCAGTGCCAGGAAGGTGCGGACCCTGTGGGTCTTCAAGCAGTGCAGCATCCACTGCCTGAAAACGTGGGAGGACCTACGATGCTGGACGCGAACATCAGCTGAAGTCCAGCTCAGCCAGTCCTCCCAATGTGGAAGGCGCGTGTGCTGCACCCTGACCCCCCAATTGCCCGCATGCTTCAAGTCATTGAACTCCCATTTCAAAGTGTGTCATGTCCAAGCTTCAGGCACCCTACTCCCAGTGGCCAGTATTCACTGTGCCATAAGTATTTACGTTTAGCCTTCAGTAGTTCACTATCTATTGGACTGATAAGGAGCAGTTCACATCACAGAATAGATAGGAGCCCCCTGGCCTAGGTGATGTCACTGGCCTGGATTGGTGACCATGACATGGGTTGAGGGTAGGCAACAGCTTCCTACAAAAGTGTGTATGAAGATATTGGTTTTTCAGCATGAGACAATACACATGTTGTTTGCTAACTTATTAGTTATGCTAGTGACAGATGTAGCAAAATTGTGTTACATCAATTGAGACAAAAAGTGACAAAACGATTGTTTTTTATATCATTTCTTGTATCCATACAGGTCAACGCCCATCAAAAGTGGGACATATGAAAGGCCATTGCTAGGAAGGTGCGGACCCTGGGGGTCTTCAAGCGGTGCAGCATTCCCTGCCAGAAAAGGTGGGAGGACCTACGACGCTGGACGCGAAAATCAGCTGAAGTCCAACTTGGCCAGACCTCCCAATGTGGGAAGCTCGTGCGCAGCACGCTGATCCCCCTAATGGCCCGCATTCTTGGGGTGGCCTATCCAGCACCTGAAGGGCAGTTGAGGGACCAACAGCAGCAACAAGGGTTAAGTTATTATCAGAGTTTCACATGTTACATGACTATTTTGTGTTTACAGACTGGATTTTCCCCATCAACTTTTAGGGGGACCCATGTCCAATGCACAAGCAGAGTTCTTGAAGGTGTAAGTTTTTAACAATGTATATGATGATGTGCTTTGTCTATTGATATGTTGGCAAGGATCCCACCTGATTCATGTTAGCAACCAATGGACTGTTCTGAGCAGACACATGGCTGCCTAAACTCCACATATACATCATGTTGTTTGATATCTTGAGGGACAGTTGTATCAAACAGGCCAATAGTGTTTATTATGTCAGATGTGATGCTCCTTTACTATTGGTGAAGATGTAATGGTAGCCCTATTATATTAGACAGCATACTAGGCAGTTATGATACAGTGGATGTACCAAACGTCATATTGGTAAGTTGGTATTCAACACAGACAAGAGTGAGCATGTGTTTCAAAATGACTGGTGACATCAGTATTAACGGTTACATTTTGGATTCAAAACATTTTCAAATTGTGTTTTACATCAGAAATACTGTTTAATATATGTCCAATGTGACAGATTAGCATGATGTCTCATTCCTTCACAAAAAGTGTGTGTTTAAGCCAGTCTGTTTTTTGACAAAAAATTGTGATAGGCATACAATTTTTGTGGAAACACAGACCGGAATGTGCACACATTGCTGACAGAGTAACAGATACCATAAAGCATTTTTCAATGGCCTTTGTCATGTCCAGATGATGAAGCAATGATGGAGTTAAATGGCAAACTTAAAGGGATTTTGCAATGGAAAGTTCCTTCACATATCTGTAGGAGTATCCCTTCAGGAAACTCAAAATCAGGCCACACTCTTGACTCATAAGGCAACTTTTGGAATGCATCAAGGTGTAATATGTTGCATATTGTGATTTATATGTGAGTGTTTGAAGTAAGTATTATATAGGAATTAGTGTATGTAAAAACTACTGTGATGTTCTTAGAAATTTTGCACTAGAGTGGAAGGCAGCATATTTAGTGAAACAAACTTCATATATCTATAAGCATTTAGGAGGGAAATATGAAAATGTTTTAGCTGTGCACTGAAGTGTATTAGAAATTATTCAAGGGCTATATATTTACTTATGCTCCAAAGAAATGATGTTTCAACTTTTTGGCATATAATTGCCCATGGTAGCCTACTAGCCTGTACTCCAACTATTCATCATATACCACAACAGGTCCGGGTACAAACCTTTGCTCCACTCCTTATCAAGATCAACCCCCTTTCGATATTAATCCTGTTTCAAGAAACATTGGTAATACAATGAATCACCTTTGATTACAGCAAGATAAATCTGCCCACGCTAGCAACCCTGGTCTTAGGGGGAATGGTGACTTACGGAACCAGGTGGGTGATGTCTTTTCACTATAAGATACCAGGGTAGCAATCCAGTCCTTGAAGACTGGGAAAGCTCCTGGATTGGATTGCATACTGGGCGATTTGTATCGTTTGAGGTTGACGTTTGGGCCCCCTAAATCAACATCTTGTTTAATGCTATAATGGCCGGAGCTACCCTACCCAATCAGGGCCAGACTGGTGTAGCGGGCACTGTGCATTTTACCGGTGGACGGGAAGGGTGGGGACAGTTTTGAAGCGGTGGGGGCAGTTTTTGTTACTGGGGGCAGGTTTTGCAGCAGTGCTGCAATAACGGCCCCCCAGTAACAAAAGCAGCAGCAGTGGTTCCCAACAGCACCCCCTTAATTGCCAGGGGTGGTTTGAGTTCTCAGTCCGGCAGTGTAACTGATACTGGGAGTGGTGGTGTGATCATACCCATATATAAAAAGGGTGTTAGATCAGATCCCAGTAATTACAGGTCAATTAGCCTCATCAATGTACTACAAAAGGTGTTTTGTCATAAGGTTCTCTACAAACTCCAGGGGTGGATCACTGATAATGATATTCTTTCCCCCTTCAAGGCAAAGTTTAGATCTAGGGTGGGAACAGTGGATCAGGTTTTTGGATTTTTCATGATCCTCGGGAAGTACACTGGGATCCTGAAGGATCATTTATACGTAGTCTTCATTGACCTGAGAGCTGCTTTTGATCTGTTCCCAAGATCTAATCTTTGGGACTGCCTCAGAACTATGGGGGCTTCGTTACACTTGTTGGAGATCCTAATGAGGCTGCATAAAGAGAACTTTGCTCAAGTTTGGGGGGGCAGATGGGGAACTTACAGAGAGGATAAAAGTCACATGCAGGGTGCGGCAGGGATGCATCCTTGCACCCACACTCTTATCATTGTTTATTAACAAGGCATTTGACTATCTCCTGGAGTGTAACTGGAGTGTAACTGAAACAAAGCACACTCCACCAAACCTTTCTTGAGAGGTTTATTTCAACCAAGAACAAGTGTGCGACCAACACTGGTAGAACAGGACAGCAACTGATAGTGCTGGCTTCACATAGTGTCATCGTCAATATTATCAATTCCATAACAACATGTTGCTAAGCCACTGTATCAAACCTACTTCACATCCTTACATGATCAACTAACATGTTTGCTAAGTGGCCAAGGGCATGCCCAGTTGTGAGTCCCTTGCTTGCTGTGCCACTGGATCAAGTTAGCCCTGGCTGATGAGGGGTAATACCCCAAAACAGTCACAGGATGCTTGTGTCCGGCCGACGGGGGACCTGGCCTGGCAGTTTGGGCTGGACTGTTCCCATGAGAAACAGGGTCAAGACTGATTTGCATATGGCTGGGTCCAAACTGGGGTGAGATAGTGAGCAAAAGAACGATGGATTAAACCCAGATCTGTGACTGGGGTGAATGGTTGAAAAGTTTCAGCACTCTGTCCATCATCTTGTTGTGTTTGCCATGTTCGCCCTAAGTGGCCAGGGGTGTGCCCAGACGTGGATCCTTTTTTGCTGCAACACTGGATTCAAGCTAGCCTGGTTGATGAGGGGTGATACCCCGAAACTGGTCCCAGGATCCTTGTTTCCGGTCCAAGGCGGAACTGGCCTGGCAGTTTGGGCTTGACTTTTCCCATGAGGAACAGGGTCAAGACTGTTTTGCATATGGCTTGGTCCAAATTAGGGTGGCATAGTGAGCAAACGAACAATGGATTAAACCCAGATCTGTGACTGTGGGTGAGTGGTTAAAAAGTTTCAGCACTCCGTCCATCATCTTGTTGTGTTTGCGATGTTCGCCTTAGGTGGCCAAGGGTATGCCAAGATGTGAGTCCCTTGTTCGCTGTGCCACAGGATTCAAATTAGCCTGGCTGATAAGGGGTAATACCCCGAAACCGGTCCCAGGATTCTTGTTTCCGGTCCAGGGAGGACCTGGCCTGGCAATTCAGGCTGGACTGTTCCCATGAGGAACAGGGTCAAGATTTATTTGCATATGGATGGGTCCAAACTGGGGTGGCATAGTAAGCAAAAGAACAATGGATTAAACCCAGACTTGTGACTGGGAGTGAGTGGTTGAAAAGCTTCAGCACTCCATCTATCATCTTGTTGTGTTTGCTATGTTTGTATCTCTCTGTAGTGGTAACCGCGACAAACAATTGGCATTCACATTTGAAACTCCAGGAACATACTTCACTTCAAATGTGTACTCCTTTAGTCTATACATCCATTAGCAATCCATGGGGAAGCACATCCTCTTCCATTAAGGATGGCCTCCTAGACCTCCTTATAGAATTCACAATATCCATCACAGTTAGATCTCCACCACTAACCGCGTTTCTATTTTTCTCATATGATTAAGTGGCTACCTACTTTGTTTGTGGTTACCCTCTCCTGGCATCACCATGTAGAGAAAAGTAAGGCACTTATTGAGAACAAAGCAGCCGATATCGGGAGAATGCGTAGGGCTTCCAAACAGAGGGCAGTTTCTCCCGCAGTAGCAATATAAAGGTTGCAGTTCAGTCTGCAGCCCTTTATGGGGCGAAGATTTAGGGAATGACTTCTCTTGATCAGTTATCAGTTAGGGAACCCCTAGTCACACTTGATGTGGAGTCCCTATATACAAATATACCACAGGAAGCTACTCTAGAGGTTGTGGACATCATCCTTAATGAGACTGAATGGCATTCTATGTCTCCCAAAGACTTTGTACTTGACCTAACCCACCTTCCACTAACTAGAAACATCTTTGAATTTGAGAGGGACTTCTACCTGCAAATACATGGCACTTCCATGGGAAGTACTTTTGCCCCTAGTCTGGCCTGCCTTTATTTACACTCCTTTGAATCCAATACAGTCCAGAATGGTGACAACCCCTTCCTGAATAAAATCAGATTGTGGAAGCGATATATCAACGATGTCCTCATGATCTCGACAGGAACTAACAAAGAGTTACAATAATTTGGGTTGTGGTAGAATGCACAGAACCCCTACCTCAATTTCACACGTTCTGTAGAGGATGAGCAGCTTGCCTTCCTAGAACTGTCAATATGGGAAAAAGATGGGCTCCTAACCAGCGAGTTGTTTTACAAACCCACGGATCATAATAGTCTTTTAAGATTTGAAAGCTGGCACCCACGAGGCTTACGAGAGAACTTGCCGGTAGGCCAGTATCTACGGCTGAGATGCAACTGCACGGAGAAAAGTGATTATCAGATATACGCCACAAAACTGACCAAAAAACTAATATAAAAAAACTACCTGAAGAAATTGATTAAGAAAGCAAAAAGCGAGCACTGCACAAGAACCGTGAACATCTGCTCCAGACACAACCAAAAAAGACATGTGATCGATTAATTTGTGTCTCCACCTTTAGCACCCTGTCTAACCGATTCACAGCAATGATGAACAAGAACTGGAAAATCTTCCAATCCGGAGGTTTAGATTTTGAACGACCAATGTACTCCTTCAAAAGGGCGAGGAATATAAAAGATATGGTGGTCCATACAAGACCAAAGAACAAGGGTAAGGCGCCCCAACAAACCATGCTGTGGAATCTTCCACCTCCTACAGGACACTCACCATGTGGCTCATGCAGAGTATGCTGCTTCACTAAATGGACAAAAGAACTTGATCTGGGGATGCAAACGCCATGGAGACAGAGGAGTCTCACAAATTGTAACTCTACCAATGTAATCTATGTGATCAAGTGCCCCTGTGGATTACTGTACATTGGAATGACGACACGCAAGGTCCGCAGCCGCATCATAGAACATCTTAGTACAATTAGATGCAGAAGGGATGCTACAAATCTGACTTCCCACTATATTGACAGAGTTCACACTGCAGACCAACTTGAGTGGTTTATCATAGAACAACTATCTCAGGAGCACACTGATATGACAAAGGCACTTCTCCTTTTTGAACAAAGATGGGTACATAGGCTCCATACAGACCGAGTGGGACTCAACGAAGAAATCCCGTGGGGAGCCTATTGACAGGCTGAACCCAACTCTAAATTGATAAGAAACAGACATAGGGGCATCATTCCCCCTCACAACAGGGGGTATACGTTTAGAGGCTAATCTCCACACAATGAACGACACTGAGGTTTAGACGAATGTTGCCTTGAACATCCACACTTCCCCATCATGTAGTCATAGACTTCCCTTCAAAAATCATGACTGAGCAAGCGGGCTCTGCCCCATACTTTGATTCAGTCTCCCATGACTAGTATAAATGCTATACTTGCCCCGTTCCTATAGATACTTATTAAACCTTTCTTCCCTTCACTTATTACTGTCTAGGAAGGGGATACTGTTCCCTGTCATGAGTACAATTCATACACATTAAACATCGCAACATGGCTGGAGTTACTTTAGCACCTGTTGTGAGGGAATTGTGTAAGAGTATATGTCCTCGTTTTCTTTTGTTCCTTCTTCTTTCTTCCTTTTTCCCCCCTCCATGTTTATTCCAGCGTCCCCCATTTTTTTCCTCTGTTCCTTAGTGGGGATTAGAACCCTATTCCCATGAGAGAAGAACTACAATCCCCAGCCTAATGTGGAACCAGTATTTCAGGCCAATAGCCACGCACCTGAGCATCGACGGCAACTGGTGAACGTAACCTTTGCCACAGACGTACTCCTCGACCAATGGAGACTATTTGAACCGCTCCCTACCACACTCACTTCATACCAACCGGCGGGGAGCAGAAGCACTAGGTGGACTGGCGTGGAGGTCCTTCTGATATAGTAAGGAGTTGTGTTGTTTTGGGGAGGTATTTCCGGGATTGCTATCCCTGGGAAACACACAATGGGTGTAATTAACTAAGTATGACGAATGAGAGAAGGGTGATTTTTGCATGTGTGCGCAATGAGTATTCGAATAACAAGGAATTGACAAGGTGGGATACATTTCAGCTATTTCATTACCTCGCCTTGTAATTTTGCGCATTTTGAATTTTACTATAGACTTTGCATTTTACTACAGACGGGTAACTAAGGAAGGGTAACTGCAGTCGGCTCCTCTGCCTACACTACTGTATTAACAACAAGAAGTTGTGTATATATAAACAAAATTCTCCTTTGGGTTCTGGCATTTTGGGAGGCTCCTCACATTGATGGATCCCTGGGGCCGGTACCTAGTATGTATAAAAATGGGGGAAAGTATAAAAAAATGTATGAAAAAACTCAAAACTTTGGGTCTATAATTGCAACAACGGGCCATGAATATAGCCTACTGTTGTAGTAAAATCACTTGAAAGATATGTATGTGTCTGTGTTCTCTGGGAGCCGTTTTGTCCATATATGCCTACCTGAGCCTACTGGTGGCACAACCACCAAACGATATGCTGACTTAATAAGTTTGCAATCAGTTTTCCCTTAATTTACGTATACAGTTGTACCTAGGATCTCACCAGACTACCCTATGTGAACCCGGTTACTAACATTAATGACAAGATGGGGTCCTGTTATGGTGCCTTGTTTATTGTGCTTCCTCTAAACGATAGGTGGTTTATCATCTTCCTTTTTATGATTCTCCCTTTTTTGATATACCCTCATATAGTGTGTGACTACGAAGGCCTCCACCCCTCCTTCTGACCGAACATGCGGTACCCCCTTTAATCAAGGGTAAGGTATAGGGGTTTGTTCTTATATTTCTATTAACATATAGTGTAATACGAAGGATATAGCATTCCTAGAATCCAAAAATAGATTATAACAGATAACTAATGGGTTTGGTGTACAGCTTGAGGTAAATTGTTTTGATTTAAGCTAGCATCAGGAATATTCTACTGAGATCCTGGCAGTTTGCTGTGGTTCTTTCACCCATTCACACGTATTAGTATTATTTTTACTTTTGGTTTCTCACGTTTTGGGTGATTATGTGTAGCATTCAGGAGATCTGTGATTACAGTCGCTTGGTCCACCAGGGTGTGGGTCAGGTTTTATCTAATATGAATGACACAGGGTCAAATAGATATTGTTGCCTTGATTCCTCCTTTTTCTTCCTGACAGGCACGTGATGATTTGTACATGAGATTACCCCAGGTAGGACTCACTTGGGCACACCTTCTCCACTAGACAGGGATATAGGGTAACCTTTGATTGGAATAGGCATCCGACAGCCCTGATGAATGCCCCAGACCTACTAGGCTCTTTGTGTGGGCAGAAACATGTTGGCCGTTTGAGAGATGGATCACAGACATTATTCTCTCTAGGGTCCATCGATCTCTTTGTTTTTAGTGTACTTCAGGTCCTTACTAATAAAGGTGACAGCCGAGGAACCTGAAGGCACTTTTAATTTAACTGGATCCCGCTTTATCCTGTACGTTTTATGTAAGAACTCCCTCCTATTGCCAGAAGTCTTCGCGGATGTTGAGTCCGCCCTGGTAGTCCCATCTTACCAGGGTGGGGAGAGGATGCCTATGATGAAGCATGACACAATATTGTGTGCGAGGCATCCTCTTCCATTAAGGATGGCCTCCTAGACCTCCTTATAGAATTCACAATAATCATCACAGTTTGATCTCCACTACTAACCGCGTTTCCATTTTTCTCATATGATTAAGTGGCTACCTACTTTGTTTGTGGTTACCCTCTCCTGGCATCACCATGTAGAGAAAAGTAAGGCACTTATTGAGAACAAATCAGCCGCTATCGGGAGAATGCGAGGGCTTCCAAACAGAGGGCAGTTTCTCCTGCAGTAGCAATATAAAGGTTGCAGTCTAGTCTGCAGGCCTTTATGAGGCGGAGGTTTAGGGAATGACTTCTCTTGATCAGTTATCAGTTAGCAAAAACCACTTCATAAGATCATTACTATCCTTGCCGCGAGCTACACCACTAGTCCCCGTATATTACGATCTAGTTCTCAACAGGATCTGTGACCAAGCCACCTTAATACCAATGGTTTACTGGGTTAAAATCTGGCCCACTCCCAAACTGTGCTTGTTCGATAAAGGCCTTCATGATCTCATCCAGCTGATTAGGAATGCAGCCACCACTTGGTTGGAGCACGTCAAATTATGGCTCTTTAAACTGAGGCTGATTTAAAGAAATCCTTCTGGGGGAAAGGAACTTTAACCTTCACCATATAGCCGGCAACGACAGCCTTACTGGCAAGTTTTTATCCATAAAACCAACTCCATATTTTGAATCTTACATGTATGAGATCAGTCTCTCATGGGCCAAAACCTTTTTCATTAAATGTAGGCATGGTATTTTAGCACTTAATAGTTACACTTGAAAATGGAGCAAGGAGAGAACTGCTATTAATATCAGGAACAAGTGCCCTCTTTGCCCTGATTGTGTAGAAAATATCAAACATGTTCTTGTATGCCGTCCATTGTACTCTCGCCATAGAGTAAAATGGTTAAAACATTATTGCCGGAATTTGGGGTTACAGCGTTATTTACCAGCCTTTCGCATCATGAGATCAGACACTTGCCGTTATATGGTTTTTTTGTCTGAGCAGGTTACAATTAGCTGGAGGTGCGATCCGAAAATGCCTAGGTCTACCATATTAGTACACATTTTTACTGTATTTTAGGCCCAAGGCAACTGCTGAGAGTTAATGATTGTTTTCATGTATACATTCTCATGATCATTCTCTTACAAAGTTATAACAACATTCGGTGCTACTTAGATATGAGCAATTTTCATAAAAACCGGACATGGTTTTTCATTAAATTTAAATTAATTTCATTAACAGGATTGTGATATACGTTGTGTGAAGTTCTATTTTTTATGGACGATGTGATTTACTTCTATTTTATTGTATATTTAAATCAATTCAATTGAAAAGTTTTGGTCTTGTACGAGTTTACACTACTGTGGACAGGTTATGTAAAGCTAGTCCTGTGGACTATGTGTTTTACTTTTAAGCTCATTGTATTTTTAATCACTTTTTGTTTTAATCTATGTTTTGTTGATGGTCTGTGACCGAAATAAAGCATTATACTGCTACTTATGCTGTAGAAGTCATTTGTCAATTCTCCCAAATCATTGTTTCTGACTGTCTTCAGCAGCCTATGTATCTACATAGCATGTGATACATTGCTAAGGTACTTCAGTACAGAATTCATGTATAAATTTCGACAATTGACAAATGCTTTAGTGACTTAGAGTAAGAGTTATCATTGTAAAATGCCCAAACAAAGGTAACCTGCTTTCAGTTTATGCTAATACTGGTACAACATTTCTTCAAAATGTACTATTTGAAAATTAATAGTATGCACATTTTAGGGCCTTATGAACATCTTGTACAAAGGTATTTTTGGTTGATGTCCTTTTTAGCGACATCAGCTCACTATTCTAAACTACAAAGGCCAAGCATCCAGAGGTGTGAACAGTTCCTGGAGATACATAATGATGGACAAGGAACAAGATCATACATGATATAGGAGCTATCATGGGGAATGACATAACTGTGATCAAATGTTTTCTAATAATGTTGAGTACATGCATGAGCTTATGCTAATGTTGAAGCAAAGTTTGGGAGCCTTGAAGCAGGTGAACTCTGAAAACTTGGAAACTGTTTTGTGATCAAAGGTCATGATCAGTTCTGTTTACACAGATTCACTAAAACTATTGAATATGTCATTTCAGCATCATCCTGGTCAGGCAAAGGAGAAGGGTCCAACACCAAAGGGAAAGCAGCTGGCCATAGTGGTTCCAGTACTGACACCGAGGGGCACAGTGGGCCAGAGGGTAAGGGGAGTGCAATAGAGGCCACCAGCGAATCTACATCTTCTTCGAAGGCTTTCTCCAGAAAGTACTCCCAAGTGGTGGAGGACCCTATTGCATCTGTTACACCTGCCTCCTTGTCCGCCACCCAGAGTACCATCTCCACCCTCTCTCTTGCTCCCTGCCAAGTTTGTCAAACCAACCCTTCCCTAAAAGGGGTAGCGTCTCCTTCGCTACAGGCACCTCTCCTCAACCCCTGCCCCTGTACCTCCGGCTGCGTTGAGTGGGGAGGCTATTGAGCGTAGGACTATCTCTGTAGGCCAGACTGCACTACTGAATGACATCCAGAGGCTTGGCTATCAATTGCAACAAATGCTAGTCTATCTGAAAGGCATTCACAGTGCTAAGTCTGGCCTAAAGAGGTCTTTTCAAGGTCTAGCCTCCTCACTGACCACAGCCTTCCAATCATGCCAACCTTGTGCCCCACCTCCCACCCCATCCCCATCAAAATTCCATATTCCCAGACCAGCCCCAAGCACACTCATACCTTTGCATGCACCCACTCACACAGACACAAGCTGCACACCCATACAGAAATGGAAGCAGCACAAAAAAAGAGGCCCGCATTCAAATACAAAAACACCACCCCAACCCCTAGCACAATCAGAGACACTGCACCCACCACTATAGACACATCCCACCCCCAGCACAACCACATATAGTGCACCCACCACCAGAGATACATCCACCACCCCAGCGCAACCACATCCACAACCCCCAGCACAGCCCCAGACACTGCACCTACCACCACAGACGCATCCACCACCCCAGTACACCCCAGACACTGCACCCACCACCACAGACACATCCACCACCACAATCCCAGCCCCGGACACCACACCCACCACCACAAACACCATGCCCACACCCAACACCTCCACAGCACACACACCCAAAACAGAAATGCCCACACTCACCCATAAAACTTACACCAGCAAAGCAAGACACACCCAACTGTTCACAACATACACCATACCCACAGACACCTGCATCATCACAGACAACATGCACAACAGACACTTTCACTCCCTCTACCTCCCAGCCCCAACTCCCTCCCGACCACCCTACCCATTTTTCCCATGAAAGTCTTCTGTTTGCCCTTGCCATGAGCTATGCCACACCCACCCGTTTCAAACCCACACCTTCCCCTTCCACCTCCCAACCCATCCCTTCCACATCCCAACCCACCCCTCAAAAGACAATACCCACCCCTACTACCACCAAGATACCCTTAAAAAAGCCAAAGGCCCTCATCCCAAAAGCACCCCCTCCCAAACCCAAGGACAACCTTCCCAAACCCAAACACCCCCCTCCCAAGCAGCATCTTTGAAATGCCTGCTCTGCCCAACAGATGTACATTCCTGGGGAGCTTCCCCTGGCAGTGCAATTGGAGACAAGCTGAGTGCCACGGCACACATGTGCACAAGACATTGTGGACACTTATGGACTGGCATTTGCCTTGTTTCATGCTAGATATGAGTTTCCTCATTGAGAATAAATCATAATTTTTCTTTTCACCAAGTGTGTCCTGGCATTATCCTTACATTGCAATTGTTTGATTTCTAGCAATGTTTCAGTGTAAAATATGTAGTACCTATTTTTCTTTAGCATGATGGCAGGAACAACAACATACTTTTTAAATGTCTACTATGTTAGGTGCATACACTGGTTCACATGGTATGTGATGTTGATTTGAAATTAGGTGCAGCCATTTAATATAGTAGTAGACATTTGCACCAACAAATAGATGTTGAGACATTATATAAGGATATTTTACTGCAGGTGTATTTGTTTCACCTTGATTACTGATACGTATGTACACATATGCATTTCACCTTGGAATATTATGTGCAAATTAAACTTGTGTACAATACAGGAATTGCAGTAGACAAGGGGAAATGTTACATGGATGAAAATGTAGAGTGCTTCAAATTTGGGACTGCCATTGATTTTCCAGGTCTTCTATGAGGTGAGGGTTACAGCGTGTCTAGTGCAATTTCTACATGAGGTTACATTGCACTTATCCCAATGATGCGTGATGCATATGTTTTTATTGTGACAATTTTTGTACTTTATTTACACACACCTTTAAGGTGAGTTTCTGATTTTTGATTTGATATCCTTTTTTCTGCAAGTGTCCTTTTTTTAAGGCAGCTTGCACCTAATTTATGAACACAATGTGGTTATACAGGTACGTTACTTTAAATTTCTTAAACGCCAACATTAGAGACATATGCTTGCACATTGGTATGCTATTGCTTATGTGAGTAATTTAATAATGCAGGAGTCCTGAACACATGTGAACAGTCAAGTGAAAACAGGTAACAGGTAATGGGGGAGCTTACCTTGGGTTACGGCGACAATGGTGTTGATTTGGATCATGATCAGTCAGCAGCAGCAGAGGCAGGATGTGTAGGATCAGGTCCATAGTGGTACAGGAAGTTGGAATGTGAGTAAAGGTGAATTTGTGCCTTATATGAGTTCCATTCCACCAACTCAGGTATGGAGGTTTTCCTGCCACAGTTGCGTCGGCGGGAAGGCACATAGTGATTGGCCCAGGAGATAAACTGGCGGTCCTCCTTCCGACAGGGTTGTATGATTTTACTTCGCAAACTATTACCATGCTTGGCAATACCACGCATACTTTACTACGCATGAGCCACTACCACGGTGTCATTTACCACGCAGCTATTTATCACGCTGCTTTTTACCACGCTTATTACTGCTGAAATGAATCGGCACACATAAAACGGCCCATTCCTCACATTCCATTGTGAGTAACATATTCCTTTTCTTTAACTGACCAATGACAGGTAAGTAACGTGTACGCTTGTCTCTCGTCACTTTCTGTGACCTTTACATACGTTCCCGCAAGCAAGATGGCAGAAATACCTTTCAAAGAAGGTCACTTGCCATTTTCCCACATAAAAAAAAACATGTACACACACAAAACATGCCATCCACTTTTATTTGTAATATGTAACTGTGTCTGGAACTCATTTTCAGCATCAAATAAATATATTTTTGCATACAGCCCAAAAATGAGTTTAACTTCCAATTGTGAAAGTATAAAAAAAAACTACATCTCTTGCATATAAAAACCCTGCATAATTAGTTAAATGTGCTTATCAAAGCAAAACATCGATGTATGTAACATTCATTTTAAACAAATTACTTCTCTTCAAAAAATGCTTTTAAATTAAAGTGTGTTTTACTTTTAAATGAATAAAGTTTACTTTTCTTACCTGTCACCCGCACGCCTTTCACCAGCACCCTTTACTTCCACCATCCTGGGAAACAAACGTGAAAACACGTCTACGCCAGTAGACAGTTAAAACTAAAAAAGGACTTTTAAAAGACGTACGCGCTGAACGTAGAATACATCATGAGACCCGATGAAGACGTTCCAGTGCAGCATGCGTGGTAAAGACGGTCGTGGAAGGCATACGCGTGGTAAAGACGTTTACGTGGTAAGTGTACCGTTGTAAACGTAACGCGTAGTAAAGGGTTCGTTGTTAAGGATGTTTCCCTCCGACAGTCGCTTTTGCCTATCTTACCACCAACGCAGCTAATATTTCCTGGTGGTGACGGCGGGACTGCAGCAGCCTTTCATCCACACAATTAGCAACATCTAAATAGGGAGGGTGACTGCAAAGCCGGTAAGCAGGAAGACCGCCAAAAAAGCCACGATGAGACCCAGTCAACCAAGATCCAAATCAGGCCCTTAGTAGGAATGTGTGATACTTATGTCATTTGCTGTAGCATAGGCATGTGAAATTATCACAAAATCATGTGAAATTATGTATAATTATCTGAACTGCACCTCCCAGTTTACAAATTACAGCAAAAAATTCAACTAAAAATGTAATTTTGAGTTAGTTTTGAGTCGCTTGAGTTCAAAACACCGTTGCTTGAATTCAGATATGTAGTTTTGCACCCAAAAATTACTGGAATGTTCCACTTGGGTAAAAAAACTATCTGAAATGGTTGTTGACCACCCATGTTGAAGAAACTGCTGCTCGCTTTCTAACCACTGCTTTTCAAGTTTGCAATTGTACTCTCATGCTGAAATATTATCCGAATGGTCCACTCAGGTAAAAATTGTACCTAAAATGCCATTTGCATTAAAAAATTACCTGAATAGTAAAGTTCACATTAACATTGCTCCTGAAATTATGTGATGTGGCGTATTGGCATAATCTCTGTAATTTCATGTAAATTGAGTTATGCACAATTACCAAAATCATGCCAATTATGCCAGCATTATAAAAGTTTTGCCCAGGCCTAATATGTTGTGACCTGGAAGACCAGCTTACATGGATAGTGGTGATGAGGCGGAAAATCTATAAATTCGGGCGAAACTATTGAATTTCAATGCAGGGTGGAGGACTTGCGGCACCCAGTAATTGCCCGTATTGAATGTGCAAACAGCGATGCAATCTGAAAAACGGGTGAAACTCAACTTATTTTAGAGCATGTTCAGTCACCCAGGGGAAACGCGTAGTCGTTTTCCTGATACAGAGGAGCGGTTCAGCAACCTCACCGGCAGACTGCTGGTCATTGCTGGATGTGGCCAGACGTCCATCTTTCTCCTAATTAACTAGGCGCTTGATATGAACTACCTAGTGCCGCTTCCTTTGGTCCAATCAATGACGACCCACTTGGCTGTTTTTCTGTCCTGAAGAAGACCCATCATGACGCTCCACTAGCTGAGCTTTTTTCTGGGTCGAAATGTCGACGATCAATATCGGGCCAGTCCCTTCGAGTCTCTAAGCTGAAATTATAATAGACATTGATACCCCTATAGAGACATTGATTTATTAGTATACTGGCCTTATGAAAGAAATATGTCCTCTCCTTTTTTAAGTTTTGTACATATTATGTTGTCCTGTCTTCACCTGTGTACATAAAGCACCCATTCACCAATGTCATTTGAGCACTAATGTCACTTGTATATACTGCCACTTCAGAAAATTGTTTTTCGAAGCCAAAAACAGCCATATGAATTATCCTAAATCTTTTTTGAGAAAGAAAAAGATTCATGACTTTGCATTTACCATTGCCTCTTGGTGTGTCCCTGTGTCAGTGACTGCAGCCTTAACCAGAGAACCATAAAACATAAGGCACATGGACAAGTGAGATGATAGAGACAAATGAACAGCTGGAGTGCCCACCTTCCGAGGTGTAAATATGAGAAGTGACAACAGGATTGTAGACAACCATACTCTATCTCTCTCTTTGTAGGCTGGTGTTTTTCTCTTATGTCAAGCAGCAACATGTTTATTTTGTGCATTGGCTTGCAAGAGGTTTTGAAGAGTTGCCCTTTGGATATCACAAACTCTTTGGGGTAAATCTGTAACAGAGGGAACTTTGGAAGGTGAAGTCTTGGCTGGCCACCTTTTGGATGAAATCCATAGGGGCAAAAAAAAGAGATCTAGCCAGTGCCAAATGCTAGGAGCGGTTATATAGAAATGCTGCCAGTACAATCCATCAGTGTGAAGCATTTTGATGGTCCATCAAAACACCTTAAATATTACATGATGGACTGATTCAATTTTTCTGTGTAGTCGCCTGCCTGGGGCTGGTGGCTGGGGATTTGAAATTGTTAGCCCAGACGCTTTTCGTCAGTTCTTTCTAAAAACAAGTTGCAAACTACATTCCTCTATTTGTTAACATAAAAAGACATGAACATGGGCAGTGGACCTAAAACGCTACCACAGCACCCTCACCGTTAATCACCCATATTGTGTTTTGTTATTGGATAATATTTTTTATATCCTTGCGTGCACTTCTCTTTATACACATCTTCTGCCCAGAGATGCCTCCCTCGCCAGGAAAATATGATACACAAAAGCAAAAACAGAGCTGCACCACATAAGAAAACAAAGAAGAGAAATGTTACAGTGAAGTATATCACAATTTGGGAATGACAAATTCTTGCACGATCCAGTTGCATTTCTTCCTTTATTGTTGTATCATTTGATATTCATAAAAACATCAGCCAACGCGTTTTGTCCAGTAAAACCTTGGACTTCTTCAGGGCAGAGATAATTTAATGCGTCAGTATCAAATCATCCAACGGTCGAAAAACATTCCTTAATGTATGAGGCAAGGAGCGCTATCTGTTTACTATCAATACCGATTTGCTCGACACATGGAAGAGGACGCCGTGCTGCTTGGCCGGTCTCTTGACTCTGCTGACACCAATGGAAGTGTATTTGGCAGGGTGGTTAACTCCCCATCCTAAGGTCACTTACTAATGGAAATTGAAACATGGAACTTGGATTTTCCGTGATCTGTTAGCTACATGGACTGTAGCTTCTTTTGACCCTTTGAGATGTCTTTTCGACCCGTACGCTGCCTGGATTGTGGCTGTTCGTTTTGATAGTAAACAGATACCGCTCTTTGGCTCATACATTAAGGAATGTTTTTCGACCATTGGATGATTTGACACTGACGCATTAAATTATCTCTGCCCTGAAGAAGTCCAAGGTTTTACTGGATGAAACGCGTTGGCTGATGTTTTTATGAATATCAAATGATACAACAATAAAGGAAGAAACGCAACTGGATCGTGCATGAATTTGTCATTCTTAAATTGTGATATACTTCACTGAAACATTTCACTTCTTTGTTTTCTTATGTGGTGCAGCTCTGTTTTTGCTTTTGTGTACATTCCTCTATTTGTAATTATGATTTTGGAAGGCTATGTGTCTGATAAATATGAATTAACCGTACTCTAGCAAGTTCTATGGCTCCAAGTAGTTCATTAATTGGAATGAAAGGCCTGATCTTCATGAAATAATCCACCACCACCAGTAATGTTGTATATCCACTGGACTGCAGCAACTCATCAATGAAGTCTTCTAAGCTCATACTCATACATAGCATGAGAGCTTTTGATTTGACACATATAGAGCATCATCTCTTGATGTACTCTAATGCTGACAATTTTAGACAAGGCCAGCGAAAATATTGACCAGTTTGTGCATCTTTCTTTGTCTTGGGTGCCTTCCTACAGCAAAACCATTGCACCACTTTTTTTACCCTCTGTTGCATCCGGAAGATAACATACTGCTCAATATATCAAGACTCTTTTACAAGATCTTTTCTTTGGTTCCTTTTTATCTACTGCTGTACATCAATTGTTTGTTGATTTATTTTTAGAGTATTACAAACTTTGATAGTTTTTCATTTAGAATGGGAGGAAAAGAGATTCCATCATGCATGTTTAACACTGGCACACTTCATAGAAGTGAGATACAATACGTTTTTATGGACAATCAATACAGTAATCTGATGATGGGCCCCTTGAGGTAATGTCTCCAAAGTCTGAAGACTTATTTTATTGCCTGAACTTCTCAAAGATGGTGTAATTCCATTCTGCTTCGAAGAGAGTATGTGAAAAATATGCCCCTAGATACAGGACCTGAGTAAAAAGTGATGCCAGAGACACATTTGGCATCACAAAAATAGTGTGAACGAAAGTGTATGTTGCACAAGCGTGCTGACATTTTATTTTAATCCAGCCTACTCCTGACCAGCTACTCCTCATGTTTTCAGCCACCTAGTCCCCATCCACCTCCATCTACCCCATTCTGGTCCATCAATCCCTCTTTTGCAACGTATTTTTTGTTAGTCTCCAAGTTAGTTTTTGTTCCCTTTTTTCCCCTTCCCACTATTTACAGATATGGCAGTGTCAAGCGGCAAGAGGGTACCAATTATTTTTATTGGCATGAATAAAGTTCTGAGAAACAATAGTAAAATACAGTGACATGTAAGTCCTATATGGACCCATATGGAGATACAAATGTTGATTGCTTTGCACTTATTAATATCAAACAATGATAACATATGAGAAAGAGGGGGGAGGGGAGATGCTAAGAGGTAGGAAAAGAAGTGAAGAAAAGCAGGAAAAGCGAAAAAAGGAGGGGCATAGTAAAGCGCAGAAGTGGGGTATGGGTGCAACAACAGACTGGGAGCCGGCGGCGAAAAGGTATCAAGAGTCAGGGTGAGTTGGGGGGGCTCGTCCTGCAGAAAGCGGGACCATATGAGAAGAAAAAGATCTGCCTTATCCATTAGATTGTAAATGACTTTTTCATATGATGCGGTCTTGTACATCACTGTGAGCCATTTTTCATGCAACAGCAATTGTTGGGAATGCCAATGTTGCAGGATACAGATCTTGGCAGATGTAAGGGCAGTGCCGAGTAGGCGGCATGCATGGCATGTCATCTGGGGAGAGAGAATTAGGGGGGTCAGGAGTGGCGAGGGCAGAACCATAGATTTCCACAGCATAGACACCACTGCCATCCAGAAGGGGCAGATGGAGGGCAGTCCAGTAAGATATGAATGATAGAAAAGGGCTCATGATCATATCGCCAGCAGGGTAAGGGAAGGAGCAGCCCTGTGGACTGAAGCAGTGCAGGGGTCCAGAGCCAGTCCTGAAAGACCTTAAAAAGACTACATTTCAGGCCAGGATTCCTCCATTATAGTTGCATGATATATAAAATGAATCAATTGTGCAGCATGAATTTAATTCACCATATTTTTCAATGCAACCTATTTACATTGTTAATCAACACTTTTTGGGCCTCATTTGGATGCCGGTTGGACCACCTTCGACAGGCGGTCGGTGGCAGTCTGACCGGCTGACAGCCCTCCGGTCTGACCACTGGATTATGATACCGGCGGTCAGACCATTTGATGTCGGCGGGAAGACCGCTGCCTCTGACAGGATACAGGATCCCATTGGAGTGGCAGTCGGACTCCTATCCCTACAATAGAGGCGGTGCCTGCGCAGGCACTGCCGTAGGGATTGGGATGTCTGTTTCTGAGTGCCTTTTCATGGCGGTCACACTACCATGAAAGGTCAGCAGGAAAGGGACTTTGGGGGCCCCAAGCAGGGCCCCGTGGGCCTCTGCTAAGTGGCCCAGGGGGCACATGGAGTGCCCCCACACATCGATGCGCACGGTGCCTGGCATACGGTGCATGGATGTGCACAAAGTGTCTTTCCTTACTGCTGCTTGTACTGCGGCCCTTTTCCTGGGATGCAGCGCATGCCGCAGCAGTGAAAGGCATTTTCCAACCGCCTGCAGGGAGGTCCAATCATAATAGGGCAGGTGGGACCGCTGACTCATTGTACAATGGACACCTGCCCATGACAATGGCAGTCGGGCACTCGTCCGACCACCATCGTAATGAGGACCTAGGTGTGTGGTAAAAGTGGTGAAAGTGTTACCACATGAATTGATTTAACTGTTCATCCATCCAGTTTAGAAAAAGAATCATTTGATTGTCATCAAGTGCATTTTTGTTTTATTAAAAGATTTAATCTGTGTTTGGACTTGGACCCCCTACATTCACAATATAATTTATGATGTTACATTTAAGAGCACATGGAACAAACTTTGAACAGTTACATACACAAACCCAGGTGAACGTGAGGTACTTACCCTCCCCAAAAATACTTCAGGCCCTGCCTCCAAACAAGGAATTCAGCAGCTTGCTTTATGCATTATGGCTTACACCAACCGTGTGCTCCCAGGGGCCAGGGTTTCAAAAACAAGTAAAAGGGGGAGAGTGGTATGAGGAGAAATGGTATGGGTTGCAGGGCATAGATCAGAATACTGCTTCCATGTGGGATACAGGGTCAAGAGAAAAGGTGCAATTCAGCCATCAAAAACTGAATAAACGTTTTTAAAGTAAAATCAAATCTGTCACAAAGGTAATTTCAGAATTAAGGACAAACTGAGATCTGATAACAGCTTAACACAAAGGAAGAAACAAACAAAATTAATAAAAATACAGTTTTGATAAAGTGCTTTCCACTTTACAGCTGATATAATCTATGAGATGGCAAACATGTCAAAGAGCACTGTTTCCAAAGGTTAAGGTTGGAAATGGAATTTATAGTGGAGCCCAAATAGTTAACTAACAGAACACATCTCTAGCTATCAAAAGCAGGGAGAAACATACAAGCAGCAGGCTTGTCACAACTGCTGTATAAGTAGAAAAACCACACAGAGCTGGAATTTATATACATATATATTTTTGTTTATCTGACATACGTCCAAACACTCAAGGAAAGGGTACAAATCCAGTGTGAGGTCTGCACTTCGACAACCCTAAGAGCCCTCTCCAGCAAAATGAGAACACTGACAGCAGAGGAGTACCATAGATGTCATGCACAGGCCATGTCATGACGCAGCTGTGCTCGATCCAGAGGAAGAAACAGAAGCCCACACTTCCACTGTGATTGGGTCATGCATTGCGTGTTACCCAGCTATTCTCTGTCCAGGGAAAACAGAGGCGCACACACACACTCACTGTGATTGGGTCATGCAACATTTCCTACCAATTTCATTTGATTATCATGGTGGTAATGGATTAACTCATACCAAAAAGTGCATTATGTAAATTATGTATGGAGAAAAAGGCCCCGTGATATAGAATCAAATGAAAATATTTGCAATGGCGATAGGCAACCAGCAATGTTAGTGTCTGACTATATAAGCAAGTATTTACATTGAGTACTACAGTTTGTGTTCTTTTCTTCTTTTCTTGGATTATCCAGCTGCTCTTGCCAGAGGTGATGCCTCAGAGTCCTGGCATGAGGTAGCCAGTTGGTTGCACCTTCACAAGATAGAGGCTATTGCAGTGGAGTTTGGAAATCTGGTGGTCCTGAAGTAGGAAGAAGTGGAGGCCACCGCCCCCGAGTCACTAGCCAGGGTGATCCCACGCCATCTTGACCACTACAATCAACTGAGATCCCAAGCGACCACCACCTTCATGTGCCCTACTCTAGCAACTGATCAAGCAGGGCCAGCAACAACTGGATGAATACCAGTGGGACATTTTAAGGAGGCTGGAGGTCATCGAGCCAGATTCTTTTTAGGGAGGGGGTGGAAAGGACACTTGCGTACAGAGTTTTGTAGGGCTTAGGAAGAGGGGTAGGCCTGTTGTGGAAGGTGGGTTGGGACTCTGGTATTTTTTTGCTAATAAATAACAATCATGAATTGAAAATTAACTAAGCGATACAAAAGGGGATGATGGACGGAACATTTGAGCCAATCAAACACTCACCCCCAGTCAACTGATCTGGGTTTAATCCATCATCATTCTTTAGCTCACTCCACCACCCCAGTTCAGACATGGCCATATGCAAATCAGTCTGACCCTGTGCCTCATGGGAACAGTCCAGCCCGAACTGCCAAGCCATGTCTTCCCTGGACCGGAAACAAGCATCCTAGGACCGGTTTCTGGCATTCCAGCCGTCATCAGCCAGGCTTGCTTGAATCCAGTGGCAAAGTGAGCAAGGGACCCACGTCTGGGCATACCCCGCCAACTGAAGGCGAACAAAGCGATACAAAAGGGGATGATGGACGGAACGTTTGAGCCAATCAAACACTCACCCCCAGTCAACTGATCTGGGTTTAATCCATCATCATTCTTTAGCTCACTCCACCACCCCAGTTCAGACATGGCCATATGCAAATCAGTCTGACCCTGTGCCTCATGGGAACAGTCCAGCCCGAACTGCCAAGCCATGTCTTCCCTGGACCGGAAACAAGCATCCTAGGACCGGTTTCTGGCATTCCAGCCGTCATCAGCCAGGCTTGCTTGAATCCAGTGGCAAAGTGAGCAAGGGACCCACGTCTGGGCATACCCCGCCAACTTAAGGCGAACAAAGCGATACAAAAGGGGATGATGGACGGAACGTTTGAGCCAATCAAACACTCACCCCCAGTCAACTGATCTGGGTTTAATCCATCATCATTCTTTAGCTCACTCCACCACCCCAGTTCAGACATGGCCATATGCAAATCAGTCTGACCCTGTGCCTCATGGGAACAGTCCAGCCCGAACTGCCAAGCCATGTCTTCCCTGGACCGGAAACAAGCATCCTAGGACCGGTTTCTGGCATTCCAGCCGTCATCAGCCAGGCTTGCTTGAATCCAGTGGCAAAGTGAGCAAGGGACCCACGTCTATGCATACCCCCGCCAACTTAAGGCGAACAAAGCGATACAAAGGGGATGATGGACGGAACGTTTGAGCCAATCAAACACTCACCCCCAGTCAACTGATCTGGGTTTAATCCATCATCATTCTTTAGCTCACTCCACCACCCCAGTTCAGACATGGCCATATGCAAATCAGTCTGACCCTGTGCCTCATGGGAACAGTCCAGCCCGAACTGCCAAGCCATGTCTTCCCTGGACCGGAAACAAGCATCCTAGGACCGGTTTCTGGCATTCCAGCCGTCATCAGCCAGGCTTGCTTGAATCCAGTGGCAAAGTGAGCAAGGGACCCACGTCTGGGCATACCCCCGCCAACTTAAGGCGAACAAAGCGATACAAAAGGGGATGATGGACGGAACGTTTGAGCCAATCAAACACTCACCCCCAGTCAACTGATCTGGGTTTAATCCATCATCATTCTTTAGCTCACTCCACCACCCCAGTTCAGACATGGCCATATGCAAATCAGTCTGACCCTGTGCCTCATGGGAACAGTCCAGCCCGAACTGCCAAGCCATGTCTTCCCTGGACCGGAAACAAGCATCCTAGGACCGGTTTCTGGCATTCCAGCCGTCATCAGCCAGGCTTGCTTGAATCCAGTGGCAAAGTGAGCAAAAACATGAAAAATATAACATTAATATAAAATTATAATTTTAAAACAAAATACATTTCAGAAAAATTACAAAATGTATATAAAAACAAGTTCTAATTATCTAATTTAGTTCATATAAAAAATTAAATATGCTAATTTTTCAATTATTTTAATAATTTACATTTTTATTAAAATGTCTTTTGTTTTAAATTAAATACAATTAATATATTTTTTATTTTATATTAAATTACATTTTATAAAAAAATATATATAATAAAAAATGTATCTAAAATATTTGAATGATTGAAAGTTATTTCACTGAAAAGGTTTTACATTTTTAAACTAATTATTTTACTTTATTAAAATAATTTAAAAAATATTTTTACTTTTAAATTATTTGTAAATAATTTCTAAAAATGAAGTGAATCCCTTTGACCAATTGCCATAATCTATTCGACTGTTAGATGGTTTGGTATATGGTCAGTAATACAAAATGTAATTTGTCTTTCATGAAGAGATACAACAAATTAATAAAAACAGATTTAAACAAAAAATGAAGTGAATCCCTTTGAGATATATTTTAATTAATATTAAATTAATAATTATTAAAAATATGAATGTAACTAAATACATTTAAAAAAACGAATAGTTTGCATATCATTAACATATGCTACGAATTTCAGTTTAAAATACACACTTTTAAAAATCTCCACAGCGTTATACCCTAAAATCCAATATACTGCTAGTAAAATAGTGTAAAACCATTATTTAGATACATTAATACAGCTAAAAATACAAATGTCAACAATTTTATAAGTAATAAATTATCTTACTAAAAACACTAAGATTTTTTTATAGAAATATACAATCAAACACACTGCAACATATTAAATACTAAGTAACACTTCTAAACAATATTACTTACAACAATATTTTCTACAGCAATATTTTTCACAACTATATTAAAAACAACACAGAAAACAATGTTTTTGCCTTTGATTCCTATAGACAATATTTCTGAATTCCGATACTCTTGACATGATATTTTTGTATCATAATATTTTATTGCTGATATTTTGACCGAACACCTTGGGTGAAGGTGTTGGACAATATTTATCTTACCATTCAGAATCCAACCCTTTCTCACTTTTTGTTTTTTCATATTTTTATATGTGGACAAATATTTTTTCTGAATATATATTGCAAAATAATTGGAATGTGTCATTGTTAGTTTTTTGTAATTCTTCTACTACTGGGATGTCAAAAAAGATAGAGAGTTGTCTAGGATATTCTTATTGGATGTGACTTTTTTCGTTCATGATACACTATACATTTTTGATCCCTGGAAACTGATCTTCTAGTTGAGTGTGTGTAACATATCAGCCGTTTCAGCTTTGATTTTTCATCGTTTTCTGAACCCTTTTTTTATCTGGACTTGAAGATCTGTACACTTTACCCTGTTAAACAAAAGCAAAGTGACCATGCTTCCCCTTTAAACATGTCAAAATTGGCTTAAACTTGATTCCTATAAAGCCATAGTATATTGTGTGCCAATGTTCACTAATATGGAAATTTAAGTGCAAACTGTGGACTGCATATAGTGGGCAAGGAAAAAAAACCTTCAGATCTAAGCTGTTTAACCTGACAATCGCAGCTGGAACCCTGCTGCACACACCTGTCAAATTCACCTTTTTGACAGACAGGAAAACCTGTTTTTTAGATATCAAATAAGTCACCACTAATGCACCTTTGCACTCATAAGGTAAGAGGCATAATATTTAAAAGAGGAACATGTGTGACATTAATAATGTTATGTTCCCCTGTGACTAAGCTCAAAAGAACATTGTCATTGGCCAGGCTGTAACAGGTACATAGGAGAAGTGAAATTATAGATTATATACTTTAACCTATAAGTTTTGATCTGTGCTAGCTACAGAACGTATTCAAATATTTATTTTTGTATGTAATAAAAAGTAAATCAAATTGTGAAATCTGACTTTTAATAAATCTATTTGAAATATGATCTTTTAGAAAGTTATCTTTACCCTGCCTGAAGCTGCTGCAGGATAATTTGCATTAGCTCTGCAGCCACTGCCCAGACTGTACTTGGTCTGAACGAAGTATGAGGGTACGAGGGTTTTGGGATGTGCTTTCTTCACCTGGCAGGAAGACAAGTTAGGGTGGGCCCAGGAACTTCATTAACTTCAAAGGGGCCTGCCTTGTCACATGCAAATGTTATGTGATACTTAGGGAAGCCTAGACTTTGACCCCATAGTCAATCTGGCACAAAACCCAGTGAAAGGAAAGCTACACCCAGAAATGGTTTTCAATGAATACAGAGGAGGGGACTGCTGATTACCCTGGCCACACCTCTGGGTGGGCACAACGGCGCTGCATAAAGGGAGATGGTTTTGAGCGTGAGGGGCACTGTGGGACTGTTTGCAGAAACTGCTGAAAAAGTGGGAAGGGGTAACCAAGGGAACATTTATCCCATTCTTTATGGAGTGTCCAGGATTCACCCCCACTGGATTGTGCCAGGCATAAATGTGACATTCTAGGTACCCTCCTCAGAACGTTACTGTACCTGTGTAAGTTCAGAAGAGGACTGAATCTTCTATCTGAAACCTGCAAAGAGCCTTAAGGACTAGACCTGCTCTCTTGTGCCCAGGACAAAGAAGTGGATAACAAGGATTATAATGTTGACTCCTGTTCAAGCTGCCACAACAAGCTACAACAGCTTCGAACTGGACCTTCCCTGGACCCCGCTGGTGGCTTCTGCTGGAGTGCGTCTTGACCTGCAAGTACTGCTCCTCAACTCCTGGAACCTAAGACTGTGTCAAAGTGTAATCTTCCTACCATCCTGAGAAACATGGGACTGAGAAACAGAAAAGATCTCCAGAGGACAGGGACAGACCTGCCAAGCCAATCCAACCAAAGTGCATTGCCTCTGGGCTGAAGATACAGGTTTCCTGCACTCTGAGTTTTCCTGCAACAGAACATCTGATTCTACCTGACTATGCGGAGCAGGTATCCAGTCTTGTGGAGCCTTCTATTGCTATAGCCTGCAGCCTTGTCCTGCTGGAGGAATCTGAGCTCCAAAACATGACTGAGTGTGAATGTAGAAATCTTCACCAGACAAAGCCTACACAAGTGTACAGCAAGTGAGGGACCTTCCCTGGGTGTGTAATTCAAATTGCTCATTTTATGAGCTTTCCCACCAAAACTCAACAGCTTCATCGGGACCTCATCCAATGGTTGACTTCATGGAGCCCTTCTTGGGCACAGCCTGCTTCCTTGCCCCACTGAAGATTTTGGACAGCCATTTCAGAGACTAAAGGCCTGATTTCGACCTTGACAGTTGAACCGCCAGGGCACAGTGTCAGCAGTCAGGAGAATGCCACCAAGTTGGCAGCATTCCGACCACCAGATTTTTACTTTACAGCTGGGCTGGCAGTATGCCAGCGGCATTCTTGAAGTGGCGGCATGCTTCGGCTTGGAAACAGAGGCTGAAGGCAATGCCGCTCCACTGCAGAACCTCCACTGTTGTGCACACACTGTTGCCATGCACCATGTTGTGCATGGCACACAGTGAGTGCACAACAGTGCAGGCAAAGCGGGGCACAACATGTGCCGCTGGCCACTACCCACACTTGGCAAAATCACCCTGTGGTCCTGTTTGGGGCCCCTTACCTTCTATGGTGCAAGGGTGCCTGTGTTGGCACATGGATGCAAAATGTGCACCGGCACTGGCTGAAAGGACAGGAATGCACCTTATCTTGTAAATATGGTGCATTCCTGTCCTCTCGAGTTGGCGTAGGGCAGCGCAGCAAAATCACTTGCAATGCGGCCCTATGACAAATCCTTGTAAATATGCCCCTTGGCGTAATATTGGGAGAACGCTCTGCAGACATGCTAAACATGGTAAATATACTCAGACGTTAAAGCTGTGGTAAGCACCAGACAAACTAAAAACTGTAACTCTGAAATTTCTGAATAGAAGACATGAGAACCCCTCCAATAAGATTTTATACTATCGATTTTTAAAGAAATATCTATGTATTTAACAAAATTTGTTCCTTGGGAATAATATCACTGGGGTGCACAATTATATTGATTTAATTTTGAAATGTTGATAATATAGTTCAATGAAAATCTCTGATATGGTATTCTCATGTTTCAAATTGACTGACATAATACTTTACATTTCGAGGGACTTGTGTGTTCCGTCATGGAGGAGTCAGGCAGTGGCAAGGAGGGAGCTCACTGCATACATGATGCTTTGAATGTTGGTGTGGTTCTTGAGGAGAGGACAAAGGGCAAGATTTACTCCACTTTGACGCAAAGCAGTGCATCAAGGGCAATTGCTGTGCTGTGTTGCATCAAACAGAGAGAGTAAATATGGCTCAGTTCTGCTCTCTTGCAGTGCTGGTGCACTTCTGGCTGTCTAGTGCCAATGCAGTGACCCTGGTGCCATGACGCAAGAGTGCCTGTGTAGTGATCACAATAGTTGTTGTGCTGGAAGAGATAACTCCCTGCAAAAAAAAATGTTATTATTGGCTTATTCCTTTTTGTATGTGTGTTGCAGAATGCAGCACACATGCAAAGAGGAGATGACAAGGAGAAATAGTGATATTTCTCTTTGTTACACCAGCCTCGAGTAGGCATACCATTATGGCGCAAACCCACGTCTACTGATTTGAATAAATATGGGTTTAAGTCAAAATACATTGGTGGATGCACTGGACCACTCATGCTCCACCCACGTAACGTCAAGGGAAGGTAATGCAAGGATTGAGTTACTTTTGGAATACAATCCTATGTCAAGCCATGCAAAGCTTGAATCCCAACATGTATTTTGTGTTGGGGCTGTGAAACACAGAAATGGTGCAACCCTGACACAGATTCTTAGTAAATCTGGCCCCATGTGTCTAGACATCAGCATCTAAGTGCCCCAAAGAGCATGACACATGACTCTCTGCAAAAGTATCAGTTCCACAGTCAGCACTGTCTTCACTGTTAGGCAAGGCCACTGGAATTATGCAGCAGTGGAAGGCTAAATTATGCTGCAGGGTTAAGAGCATTATGCGGCTGGAAAAGGCAAAGTATGTGTCATATTCTGGCAAATTTTGTGATAGTATTACTTCATTATTTTGTCATTTTCAAGCTTTTTCACATTGTCTGGGCATTGGTTGCACCTCATTAGTAGCAGTTTAAAACGCAAATATAGCAATAAGTAACAAAAATGGAACTAGTTAACCTTTGCAAAGGGCCTTCCACTGCGCAGCAATATGTTTCACTGCATTTTTAGTAACTTTTGAACTGTTTGAGCTAGAAATAATTTTCTTTTTGTTAAAATATGCAGGTTATGCGGCAGATGATGGATTATGTGTCAAATGTGTCAAATCTATAGTTATGCGAAAATTGCAGCAGCCACACAATCACATAATTCCAGTGGCCCTGCTGTTAGGGCACTAGAATTGTAAACTAGTTTGTGAACATGGATCTAGTGAGTGGACACCTACTCCATTCCTGCACTAAAAGGCAATCAATAAATTCAAACCCTTATTTAAAACTTATATATCATGAAAGAAAACAGAAACATTGCAT
This sequence comes from Calotriton arnoldi, assembly GCA_963921515.1. NCBI lineage: Eukaryota > Metazoa > Chordata > Amphibia > Caudata > Salamandridae > Calotriton > Calotriton arnoldi. The sequence goes on along the minus strand of CAWUFW010001750.1, from coordinate 1,676,334 downwards.
GATTTCATTATTAGGTCACACTCTGGAATATAATGAATTTCACATACAGAGAAATCATACATATAAACAATCTCTGGGCAACTGGATGGTCTCAACGATTGTGAGACCTAGAATCTAAAACCATGAACTCAATGTACCACACGGAACTATGACGAATTCATTTTTTTTGAATTGCGAAATGGTATCAGATAAAATAGCAATAAGGCAAATAGTTACTAAGATTCTGTATACAAAGACATTAAGAATACAATAACAACATGAAAAACTAGACAGATAAATGGCTTGTTTTGACATAGACAAATATTAACTAATCATGTGAGAAATAATGAACATGACACAACATTAAACCAAATTACAGTAACACAATGACAATGGAATATGTTCAATGTAAGACAACACAATGGGATAGCTTATAAAATCAAACGATGGTGGTTCCTCAATGTATCTACGCATGTTTCGGCGAACATGGTGCCTTCATTAGGAAGACCACAAAAAGAAATTTGATATCTAAAAGTAAGAGGTACATTGAGTCAAAATGGAGTCAATTTGACTGATAAATGTCTCTAAGCTCATCTAACACCCGTGGTGTGGAAAAATGAACCAGCAGAAGGACTGAATAAATGTGAATAAGTGAGAATTAGAATACTCCCAAAAATAAAAAAATAAACAGTGAGAAGAAAATAGCAGAAAAGGTAAAGAATTTCCAATGTTAAACCGTGAGTGCACACTAACAGATAGAGTAGAAATAGATAAGAAAAACGCAAGAATTCAAATAACTTACCATCTTTTCTTATCGCCAGAAAAAGAACATCAAAGACATCATGGGTACACTCCGGTTTTCCAAAGGTTCCTCTTTTGTTCAAAAAACCATTGATGGCACTAACTCGGTTAAAGGTACCTATAAATGTACATGATGCAAAGCATCTGCAACAGCCATTGAAGGCGAGAGTTTCACCTATAATGTATATACTATACATGCAAACAATTTTTCCAACTGCAAAACAAAAAATTTAATTTACCTGCTGGTATGTCCATTCAATTTAGGCTATGTAGGTGACACCGCACGCTATTTTTTCACATAGCTAACACAACATCGATCTGCTATTCGTACTTCCAAATTGACTGCGCCCTTAGTTAAACATTATCTTGAGAATGCACACACGGCCGAAAATATCAGATGGCATATATTAGAAAAAATCCAGATATCTCAAGAAACCAAAAGCAATGAAGTTCGCAAACGACGCAAAGTTTTTGGGATTTTTGTATTTGACACAGCAAAACGGAGATTAAATAATGAGATTGTAAGGTTCTCCTTTACTCCTCCACAATTAAGCGCCACACAGGGTTTAGCTCAACTCTCTTTATTCACCTTGGGACATATGCAGAAGAGCGCCGGGAAACACGTCCGTGCCGCTCCGATATCGGGCGCTAACTTCGCGCCCAAAATGGCGGCCGCGCTCGACGTCATCACGCCTACGCGCGACCACTAGAGCGCGACACTACATATCTCCCTTCTTTATCAAACACACAAAACTTTTAACAATAGTAAGGTAGTCCCAGAGTCTCTCGGCCAGGAGTTACTTCACTTCTCCCAAATCATAGTCTCTGTATTTGGCAGGCCTTACCACTAGTCTCCCTGCCCTTGTACGTCTTACCGGAGTGGAGGTGGATACTTCTCCCCTTCCATCTGCTCGGCTTGCCGGCGTTTCTCCATGTCCTTTAGGGCTCTCTCTCTCCGGAGTCCTGCTATTGTCCTCCTGCCATTCCTCTGTTATTAGATTATCATTCTCGTCCTGCTCCACCCTATTGCCTTCTACTCCTTGGTCCATCTCTTCTTCTCCTGGGGCTGTGTTCCCTGCAGGCGAACTTTGTTTCTCTTGTGTCATTGATCTTTCTTCTTTGTCCCACTGTAATATCTTGTTGCACTTGGACATGCGATCTTGCGACCAGACGTTCCCATCACTGAGTAAAGCAGCTCTGTTGTACACCTGTTCAACTTTCAGGGGCAGGCTGTATTTGCTGTCTCCTTTCCTCCTTAACTGGGCAAGTTTGACTCTGACCCATTCCCCTTTTTCCAGGGACGTTCCTTTCACATTGCGTCTCTTATTGTACTGTTCTGTGTACGTTCTCTGGGCTCTCTCTAAGTTGTGGTGCACGACTGCCGGGGACCATTTACTCGTGACCGTTTTTCTTTCCACGCTAGATTGTCCTTCGTGAACGGCTCACGTCCTCTTAGGATTTGGAACGGGCTGTATCGTGTGCCGGTTGGTGTGATTCGGTAGGCCCACAGCATACTTCTCACCTCCTTCTCCCAGTCCTTTCCCATTCCAATGGCTGATTGGATGGACCCCATTATTACTCGATTAAACCTTTCTGCAAGACCATTCCCTGCCGGATGGTAGACCGATGTGTGCTTGATTTGGATGCCATTTCGTTCCATGTACCGGTTCCACTTCTCTGATGTGAATTGAGGTCCATTGTCGCTCAAGATGGAACGAGGAATGCCCTCTCTGAGGAAGGTAGCTGTAAGAAACTTCAGCACTGTCTCTGTGTCCATCACCTCCTGTATGTCCAGTTCTGGCCACTTAGAATACCGATCTATGAGAACTACCACGTATTTTGGGTTCCCTTCCGCATCCAACACCGGACCGAGAATGTCTATTGACAATTCCTCCCACGGGTTGGCTGGATTGTCAAACTTCCCTAGTGACGGACGTAGTAACGTTTGTGACTTGTCCGCTCTTTGGCACTGATCACATTCTCTTACATGTCTCTCGATTTGACTATCCATTGCGGGCCACAGTACATCTGTTTGGTCCTTAACTTCGTTTTTACGATGCCCAAGTGCCCTTCGTGCAACACTGCCAGCAGGTGTGGTATCAACGACCCTGGAGGGATTACTCTCTCCCCTCTAAACAGGAAAGTTCCTTGGTCTCCTACTGATAGCTCTTCCCTTACTTCGAAGAATTTCCTTTGTTCCGCTTTCAGGTGCCTTTTTTCTGGCCACCCTTGTATGATGAATGCCTTGATGTCTTCGAGGTCCGTGTCCTTTTCGTAGGCTTGCTTCCACTCCTGCCCACTTATCACCTTCTCCTGATCTTCCGTGAATGCCACTCTGACTTCGTCCTCGTCCGTACTTGCGGGTGCGTCCTCCATGGCTGAAGCTCGACTGAGGTAGTCCGCCACTTTGTTCTTGGCTCCTGGGATGTATTCCACATCATACCTGTAGTCTAACAATTTCAGGGTCATTTTTGCGATGCGGGGTGTGGCACTTGCGTGCCCGGAGGACGTTAGTACCTTGACAAGGGGTTTGTGGTCCGTCCGGAGTTGGAATCTTGTGCCCCATAGAAATTGGCGGAACTTCGACATGGCCCATACCACAGCCAGCATCTCTTTTTCTATCACGCTGAACTTCTGTTCTGTGGATGACAATGTCCTTGACGCAAAGCTGATGGTCGCTTGTTCTCCGTTCTTCCTTCCCTGCATGAGGACTGCCCCTAGGCCTTTATCACTCGCGTCTGTGGTTAATATGGATTCTCCCTGCGGATCATAACCTTGCAGGGGGACCGCTCTGCTGACATCCTCCTTGATTTTCTGAAACTCTCCTTGCGCTTCCTCTGTCCACTGGAAGGCAGTTTTGTCTCGTACCAGTAGTCGCAGGTGGTGTGTCTTGGTGGCGAAGTGTTGCACGAATTTGCTGTAATATTCGGCCATCCCTAAGAATGATCTCACTTCTTCCTTGCTTGTCGGTGCCGGTGCTTCGCATATTGCCCTGACATTTGCGTGTTTGGGTGTGATGCCCTGGTCACTAATCTCATGACCCAAGTATGTGACAGACGCCATCCCTAGTCTGCATTTCTCCCATTCGGCTGTCAGGCCATTCCTTTCCAAGACTTGTAACACCATTGCTAGCTTTGTGTTATGGTCGGCTTTGTCTTTGCCCATCACCAAGATGTCGTCTTGGAAGTATTGTACTCCCTCTATGTCCTTGAATAGTTTGTGCATCAGCTTTTGGAATACCGCCGCTGCTGATGCCAAGCCAAACGGCATCCTGCGGAATTGGTAGCATCCGAATGGCGTAATGAAGGACGTAAGTTTCCTGCTCGTGCTGTGCAGTGCTATCTGATGATAGGCAGAGGCGAGATCCACGGTGGAAAACCGTTTTATACCTTTCGTCTTCGCCAGCATTTCGTCTATTCTGGGTAATGGGAATTTTTCAACTACTATGCATTTGTTCAATTCGCGCAGGTCCACGCACAACCGAACTTTGCCATTGGGTTTCCTCGCTACCACCAACGGGGCCAACCATTCCGAACTGTTAATTGGTTCGATGATCCCTTCTTCTTCTAATCTTTGCAACTCCTTTTGCACTGCTTCCCTGACTGCTAGCGGTATGTTCCTCACCTTGTGGGATACCGGTTTGGCGTTTTCCTTGAGTTCAATTCTATGTGTGAATTTCGCTAGTTTACCCACTCTGCCTCCGAATACTGTGGGGAATTCTCTTTTCATCTTATCGAAGTCCGATTGGTTGTCTGCGCTGGTCATCAGGACTTGCGTATCCCCCTGGGTTCAATTGTATGCCCAGCTCGCCCTGGTCCATCCATCCCAGGACAGAAGGCCCTTTTTCTGCCACATATAATTTGCACTCCGCACTGCGGTTCTTGAACTCGAATCTCAGGACACGATATCCCACCATCGGGATGGGTTCTCCTGTGAATGTGACCGGACGTATGTCTGGGGGCTCGAGGTGTGATCCCAGGCTGGGTTTGAAGTTCTCGGTCCACACTGTCCTTTGAATGATGGTAAATGGAGAGCCGGAGTCCGCCACCATCTTGATCTGAACACCTCCCACGACCATATCACATTGTGGTTTCTTGGAGCGACTTCCTTCTATGCCTAGAACTTGTCCGTCGATGCACAACACATCGTCTTCCTCTTCTTCACCTTCTGCACCTCCCTCGTCGTGTGCAACGTACTTGACTGTTGGCCGCTTCACCTTGCGGCGACACACTTTCTCATAGTGTCCGACAATTCCGCAGTACATACACTTGGCTCGGAAGGCCGGACATCGCTTGTCATTTGCCGCGTGGGATGGACTGCCGCACCTATAGCACGTGGTGGTGCCCTCCCGGTTTGATTTCTGTGCCTGTGTGTATCGTGGAGTCCATTTACTCTGGGCTCTCCCTTCCGCCTCCCTTCGTTTTCCTCTGTCCGGCGGTTCTAATTCCGTGACTCTATTGACCATGGTCCGCTCTGTACTTTCTTTTTCGCTGCCTCAGCGCATCTCTTCGACAGCTCCGCCTTTTTTACCATGGCTATGACGTCCTTCAGTGTGGCGTCCCCGTTAACCCACAGTTTGTCTTGGATCGCTGTGTTCTTCGTGTGCATGACAATCTGGTCTTTGATAAATTCGTCGTGCAAGGCGCCAAATTTGCATGTGATCGCCAATTTCCTCAACGCTGCCACGTAGTCATCTATGGACTCTTCTCCCGCTTGTTTCCTCTGTTGGAAGGTGTATCTGTCAATGGACGTGCACACTGCTGGTCTGTAATGGTTGTTCAGGTCATCAATCGCGTGTTGGAATACATCATCGTCTGCGGCCAGCCGTTGCGTGGGGACTAGGTTCTGAAAGACTCTGATTCCTTCCGGGCCTAAGTTGTGGAGTAATATCCTTTTCTTCCTTTTGCTGGGGAATGCCTCTCCACTTTCGTCTTCTAGGGCCTCTAGGTAGTTCCTGAAGTACTCCCTCCAGTCTTCCCATTTCATCAGAGGTTCGCCGGGTTTCGGTAGGAAGGGTATGGGCGTCGTGAGTGTAGACGCCTGCGCGCACATTGTGGCGTTACCTTCCGGTGCCTCTACGTTTCCTCTTGGACTGCCTGGTGTGCCCGTGCTCCTGGGAGGTGTGTGGTCATGGTGGGGCCCCTGGGCTCCCCCGTCGCTGCGTTGCTCCACCTCCGCCAGGGCCTTGGATGTCTGGTGGGATCTGGGGTTTCGCCTCCTGCTCCCCTGTTTTCCACCCTCCTATGTATTGGGGTTGTGCGCTCTCCTTGATCACCACTACCTGTTCCGGTGGTGCTGACTCGCAGTAGGACCGTCCTCTGCCACGCTCTCCCGCTTTGCCACCTCTCTGGTGGGTCCTTGTGTCCTCTTCACTGTACTCGTTGTGGTACGTATTTTTTTTTTTTATTTTATTTTTTTTTTCCGAATTTTTTTTTTTCAAAATCCCGATCTCGTCGCCACTGTAAGGTTCTCCTTTACTCCTCCACAATTAAGCGCCACACAGGGTTTAGCTCAACTCTCTTTATTCACCTTGGGACATATGCAGAAGAGCGCCGGGAAACACGTCCGTGCCGCTCCGATATCGGGCGCTAACTTCGCGCCCAAAATGGCGGCCGCGCTCGACGTCATCACGCCTACGCGCGACCACTAGAGCGCGACACTACAGAGATCCCTTGGGAAAACGCAATTAGATACAATAACATCTGAATGTATCGTTTCACTATTGCATGTCTCCCATTTCATTGGCATTCCGAAATACGACTCAATAACGTTCAGAATTTCATCTGCTTTGGATTAAATATGCGTCTTTTTCCTGAAGCAAATTTGCTCATACTGTATTCAGTTCCTTATTATGTCTATCTATCTATGGTTTTTCATTATTTATTATCATCATAGTTTGACATTTTGGCATACGAATCTACAATGTTCAGAATTGCATTTGCTTTAGATTAAGCATGCGTCTATTCCTGAATAAGATCTGCTCATACTGTATTCTATTCTTTATTATGTCCATTTATCTAGGGCTTTTCAATATTTATTATCATTATTATAGTTTTATGTATGCACATCCTCAGTTATCTTTATACTTAGTTTGCTGTACACGCTGTTTGGGTCTTTGGCCCTGTGTCTGTTTTTTACCTTCATTCTACATCGTTGGTCTTTCTTCTCTATCGACGCCTTGCACGTCAATTTCCTTAGACGTACCAAATTAGTTCCCACGCTCGACGCCCTAGTGGCGTTCGCTACATTCTATTTAAACGTACAGCTGTTCCACCAGCTCAAGTTTTGTCGAAATATCCTTGGACGACAACCGCGCTCGGTAAGTTATCAATCTGTTTCCTATTCATGTCGCATTGCAGTCTGAGGGTAAATTAGACATGAACTTAGAATACTTCGATAGTTAACTCTGTAATCCATTTGGTAATAATATTCTAACGGCAGCACCTTGATCGTATGGTCGATAGTAGAAATCGACTCAGCCTGTTCCCCACTATGGGTGGTACGCTGAGAGCGAATTAGATACCATTACCCAGCTTGTTGTCAGTTTACTTTAACCATCCTGAACGGACAAGGTCGCCGGTCCCTATGTACCGTTTCGGCAGCACAGCATCTAATGTTTCCTGTTCCCCACATGTAATTAAAGTCTTGTATTGTCTCCATTCTCAAGAATAGTATATTGCCATAATTGCGACCCTTCCTGTTTTCATCTACAGCTGAGGCTTTGTGGCCCGCTGGCATGCCTTAAGGCTGGGACCGATCGTCGATTATCAGTGTTCCTTTCATCAGGAGTTCCAGTGTCTTCATTACACCATCATGCTCTCCTTGTTATGACTTGTTTATCACAACTGTTAGCATCTCTTCATTTAAAAGTTATATCCAGACATTCTGCTTTTACTGCACTTCAGATTAATTGGCCCTTAGGTGCCAATTTCAGCATTTCAATTATGTTTGTAGGTTTACTCTCATCTACCATTGTGCCCTCGTGGATTGAATGTACATCTTAGTTTACCATCACATTGATAAAGTACAGACTTTCTATCAGTTATATTTCATGATGTTCTCACGGTATAACTCCCATCACATTCCTCCCTCCGTGAAAATTAACTACCCCCATTTTTGTTATATCTCTTCATTTCATCTCTCTGCCTTTAACAGTTGTATACATTCTTTGGATTATTGGCCAAGAGCACAAGATCCTTTTCCATCTGATGGTCCTAGTAAGCAATTTGAATTCTTACGTTTTTCTTATCCATTTCTACTCTCTGTTAGTGCGCACTCCCAGTTTAACATTGGCATCTCTTTACCTTTTCCGCTATTTCTTCTCACTGTTTAGTTATTTTATTTTTGGGACTATTCTAATTCTCACTTTTTCACATTTATTCATACCTTCGGCTGGTTCATTTTTCCACACCACGGGTGTTAGATAAATTTAGAGACATTTATCAGTCAAATTGACTACATTTTGACTCAATGTACCTCTTACTTTTAGATATCAAATTTCTTTTTGTGGTTTTCCTGATGAAGGCGCCATTTTCGCCAAAACGTGCATAGATACATTGAAGAACCACCATCATTTGATTTTATGAGCTATCTTATTGTATTGTCTTACATTGTACATATTCCATTGTCATTTTGTTACTGAAATTTGGTTTAATGTTGTCATGTTCACCATTTCTCACGATTAGTCAATATTTGTCTATGTCAAACAAAGCCATTTATCTGTCTAGTTTTTCATGTTATTGTATTCTTAATGTGTTTGTATACAGAATCTTAGTAACTCTTTGCCTTATTGCTATTTTATCTGATACTATTTTGTAATAATAAAATTGAATTCGTTATAGTTCCGTGTGGTACATTGAGTTCATGATTTTAGATTCTAGGTCTCACGATCGTTGAGACCATCCAGTTGCCTGGAGATTGTTAATATGTACAATTGTATTTTCCCTGTCCTAGGAACTATTATAAGTAGCAGGGGGGCCTTATATTTACATTGGATTTCACATACAGAGCACCATTCTGAGTGTCCTCTGTAACACTGAAAAGTAGTTGCAAGTGTTTTCACCTCTAACCTCAGAATGTATTGATGTCTTATGTACGGTAACTATGGGGGCATATCAAGTAGGAATCCTCCAGACTCCGTGCCTCATTTACAAGCCCATTGTGCTGCCAGTGTGTCACATTGTTTAGATGCACTAGCGGTGCAGTGTGACTGCCCATATTTTCAAGGTCACGTAAAGTCATCCTGCGTAACTTTTTATGGCCTTGCAACAATGGACCCCTTCCTCGCATTACTCTGCATGAAAGGGGCGCTCTATGGGTGTTGCTGTGTGTGTTCCCACGCAACATTCATAGAATCTGACACATTCCCAGATTTATAAAGTGACGTAAACCTGAGAATGCAGCAGAATCCTACGCCTCCCAAGGGGAAGACACATAAAAGGAGCATGACACCATTAATCATTTTTCTACAGGAAGGTGCCCCTGCATGCACAACAACAATCATCCCTGCAACGCAGGCCCGCTTACACCATGGTGCAAGGGTGTCTGCGTTGGCGCACGGCTGCTATTTGTGAGCCGGTGCAGGGGAGAAGGAAAGGAATGCGCCATATCTTGTAGATACGGTGCATTACTGCTCTTTTCTTTTTATGCACACAGTGCTGCCATGTGTCAAAATATAGTAAATGAGGCCCTCAGAATCACGCCTACAATGTTTTAAAAAGGTTAAAGATTTACTAATCACTGTTAAAATAAGGGCCTCATTTACAATGAGGCTGTGCCACCGGAGTGTCACTTTTTGCGATTGCTCCGGTGGTGCAGGGGCCTGCTCCATATTTGCCAGGCAGCACTAAGCCACTTTGCGTGGCTTAATGCAGCCTTGTAAAAATCGTTCCCTTTAAAGCTGTTTTCTGCATTTAAAGAGGCGTGCAATGGGTGTTGCTGTGGGCGTTCCCAACAACACCCATGGCTTTTTGACACTGCCCCAGATTTACGAGGGATCGTAACTCTGAGGCCGCTCCAAAAACGTACGGCACAACAAGGAGAAATTACTTTATTTCTCCTTTTTAGGTGTGCTGCATTCTGCAGCAAACATAGAAAGAGGAAAAAGCCTCTTGTGATTGTTTTTGTGCTGGAAGGTTTCTCTTCCTGCACACAAATAATTATCCCTGCAACATAAGCACCCTTGCACTATGGCCCAAAGGTGCCAGCGTTGGTGCATTGCAGCCCATTGTGCGCCAGCGCAGGGGAAAAGGACAGGAATGTGCCCTATCTGATATATAGGGCGCATTTTCATTTGCTGTAGGGTAGCGCAGCAGAAAGGCATGCAGCGCTGCCCTACGGCAAAATCTTGTAAATATGGCCATAAGAGGTTTTTTTTTCTCAAATTATAATACACATTTAAAGCATGCATCAATCTCACATTCAGTATAGCCTTGCACTGTAAACACTAATGACTCATGGCAGTCGTCTAAAACTAACAGCAGTAAGAGCTGCAGAGGTTAACGCACCATGTAAGGCGATGTCACTATTCTAAGATAAAGGCCAGGATGCCTTTGAGAATCCGATTTGAGCCCGTGCCTAGAGTACCATCTGGAGTTTTCAAATGAATAAATTCCTGAGCCTTCCAGACATTGAATGTTGCCAGTTTCACGATTTCTGGATATTGAAGTAAAATAGATTACCGCTGAACTTCCAAGTGAAAAAACTGAACTTTGTGATGGGAAGATTTTGTATTATGCCAAAGGACTAGACTATTTCGATTTAAATAGTTTTTACGTCTAAAACCCCATTCACTCAAATATCCATTGCAATGTTCGCTCAATTAATCAATAGTCAATCCATTGATGTTTGAGGTTGATGCTGACCTGACAGGGACATAAACTCTCCATGACGGGGTCCCAGATCCGTTCCTGTTTTAGATCTGCTTTCAGTGTCTCAAAGATTGATGCAGGCAAACTGCAATTGATATTCGAATTATCTCAGGACAGGGCTGATTTACATGTATACATGTTTCTGCTATTCTTAAAAACCGCCAGCTGCGAGACACCTAATTACCAGCAGAGCTTTCAGAGCCCCCTCGAACAAATGCTTCTCTGTGTTCTTCAGTGGAGAGCCCTCGTTAGCGAAGCTGCGCTTTCTGATTATTTATTCCACTTCTATAATTAAAAATTCTGAAAGCTAATTACAATTATCCACTGGCATTGTAGCATGCCAGTGCTGAAGATCATAACCTTCTTCTGAGTGTTGCCCTTCAATTGTGCTTGTTTTAATTTGCTTTTCTGCAAAATCTTCAGCGAGAACATTTGAAGGGCGTTTTGCCTTTGTGTAGTGGTTTGTGACATCACAGCGCTGGGGACTATTTCTAAAACTCAAAATTAGCGTCCCGTGTGTAGCTTCGTTCAAACAATGTGACCAGAAAGGCATATTGCAGGTTTACGGGTCAGGCGCTGCCGGCACAGGTAAGAGCGGTGGGGCGGTGCGGGGGAAGTCGACAGACAACCGGCCAGGTAAAATAAAATAAAAAAATTAGTAAAACCACTTACCTTGCGCTCGCCACATCTTCCGAGTCGTGTTTATTATTTTATTAATTTTATTTTACTTATCCCGTCGTCCGTTGACTTCCTTCCTGCCCCACCTCCGCACCGCCCACCACTCTTTCCTGTCCTGGCCACACCTGTTGGGTGTGATAGATAACTTAAAAAGCTCTGATTTACAAAGGAAGTGGTAAATCCTCTAGATGAAGATTCTATGTTAGTGAATAATCCTCCAGAAATTTGCTTATGCTATCCCTCCTGTGGAGGAGGCTATGGCAACAGGGCATTCTCCATTGGCACATGATCCTCAAAAAGATGACTTACCACATCTCTCACCAAAATTAAATTCATAACTTGTCAAGCATGCCTTCATATCCAATGCAAAATTAATTATGACTGTGCCCAAATCCTTAACCGAGGTCCAAATGTAAGTTTGAAAGTTTGTAAACCACATTTCTTTAGTTGCTATTCATAGTATCAATGCTTTTCCTTCTTGTGCTAGTGACTTGCACTAAGAAGCATTTCCATTCTTCAAAAGTTTATCCATTAGTTCCACATCGCAAATAATTGATTTTGTCAAAGCTGAAACATAATTGGGAAATACACAATTTTCATGCCAAATCTGTATGACACACACTCAGGGCATTATTTTAGTTTGGCTTAAGGATACTCCATCACAAACTTGACAGATATCTCGTCCATCTTATTATAAGTGCTCATATACTACATGCGCTTTATATCCAAATGCTCTTGGAGGTTTGGATATCCATCATGTTTTAGACACAGTTAAAGTCCGCCAAACTCTTAATCAGGTCCTAAGTCTTAAAGTGTTTAGCTAGTTTCATCCTCTTTCAAGCAACTTAAATGTATGTGTTATAGTTTTACTAAAAGCCGAAAGGTGGTTCATGACTTTTACCAATTGTGCTTTTGACTCTAGGAAGTCCTCTGTTTTTTCAAGAAATTCTTAAGGCATAAAACTGTAAGGGACATCGCCGCACCGGCAACCAAGATACTGCCTAACATGAACCTCCACGACCGGCCCAACAAAGGCAACTTCGGACCACAAGAAACAGAGCCCCAGGTGCTATAGACGGCATGGTGAAGGAGGCAGGGGGTTATTGTGCACGCCGATACTAAACTGGAACCTCCCTGCCTATGGGGAGGCAAGTGAAGCAGGACTGCAGCAGCTCAGAGTGGACATCGGAGGCCCAGCGGTGACAGGGGCCATGAGTCAGCATGACACCATGGCTGCAGGCCAATCACCGAGTCGGGCAGATGGATAAAAGGCCTGGGCTCGACAGGGCTTGTAACCCCCAAAAGTGATAGAAAGCTTCCTGTGGGAAGCCAGCCGGTAACTGCACACAACCTGCATGATGGGACACACTCGTATAAAGTAGGCCTAGTGCAGACCCTGCAACTGCGGGCAAACTGACTGAGCACTGACAATGTGACCCTTTTGCATGAAACCACACGTACTAAACAACTGAGCATCCCCCTAGCTGCTAGAGCATGACACTGTTAGGTGGGATCCAGTGAAGCCTATATCCAGGCACTACCAACTTTGGCCTATACTGGCTGAGAAGGCCTGGAGGAACAATGGGATGGTGTGGTGTGTATACAGTGGTGCATTTGTGGTGGCTCTGCAGAGAACGCCCTACATAGTGCAAAATGATAGCCATGCATTGGTGTGGGACGCGCACTCACTGTAAACAAGACTGGCTCAAAGATTTAGTGATACACAATGGCAGAAGTGAGACATTTGCTGGGATTCAACATCCAACTTTATGACCCAAAGATATCTGGGGACCACTAAGACTCAGAGAAAATTGAGATGCACTCAATGGGGGTCCCAGAAACAGTGATGCGGTTGGCCTACGTGGCCTCCACCGTACCCCTCCTGCGGACTAAATGACTGTTCAAGGATGGGTACTCGGAAATGGACTACTTGAGGATATTTAAATGTTGCCCTATCTTATGGCATACTGTTCACTGTCCTCTATATGGACCCAAACAGGGCCTGAATCCCGAGCTACTGCAGGCAAGGATGCCCAGCACAAATACTTAGATGACTAGCGGCTAAAATACATGGACATATGTGTAAGTCTGTGAAATTATTTCACTGTAATAATTCTATCCTATTCACCGGTCTTGTGGAGTGCATGGCTACCCGAGATGGGCTTCCCAGCGCTATCGGTCCTAGCTAGAGTGAAAGATATTTAAGAATAGAGGTAGGTTTTTCAATTTTGTTCTGAAGCTCTTTGAGGTATCATCTAATTTCAGGCTGGCAGGTAATGAGTTCAGCGTTTTGTCACAAGATATGTGAACGAACAACCTCCGCCTCTTGCTCTCATGACTCTGGGGACAATGAGAAGGCCTAGATTGTTTGACCTGACATCTCTGTTGGTCCGATGGGGTTGACAAGCTGTTGGTGAATACGCGGGGCCACATTATGTTTGGCACGGTGTGAGATGCATAGTGCCTTAAAATGTTTCTACAGTTTATTGGCAGACAGCGAAGGGTTTTAAGTGCAGCGCGTGCTGATTGCATTTTAGTAATACCCAGCAGTATTCGAGCTGCAACTTTCTGGATAATCTGGAGTGTTTTTAATGAGAAACATGGGCTCCCCAGGAAAACTGAGTTGCCATAATGAAGGTGAGAAAGAATTAATCCTTGAATCACTGTCTTTTTGGCCTCCATTATAAGCCATTTCAGAGTTTTCCTTAAAGCTCTAATGAGGCCGAAGCAGCTGGCAGCAACCTTCTTTGTTTGGGATGTCATGGAGTCATGGAGAGATGTTTATCCAGAGTAATCCCCAAACTTTTAACTTCCAACTTGGGGGATGGACATTCTCCTAGGGACAGAGGCCAGTGGAGTTGGTCCCAAAGAGTTGGATTGTTGCCAACAACCAATACCTCTGCTTTAATTTTAATTTTAAGCAGCTGGCTGCCATCCAGTTGGAAACCTTCTCAAGACAACTATTAAGTCTTAGAGAGGTGGCTCCTGCTTGAGGGGATAGAGAGACGATAATCTGTGTATTGTTAGTCTAAGATACCATTGTGAAACCTAATGAACAGATGATATCAGATAGTGGGAATGTGTACAAGTTAAAGAGTGTAGGGCTCAAGGAGGAGCGCTGTGGCACCCCACATTTTAGTTCATGATTTGCAGAGAGGTAGGGCCCCTCACAGACCTGAAAGCTCTGCTTCTTCAGATATGACACAAGCCATTTTAGAGCGCTACCTGTAATGCCTGCTTCTTCCAAACGATAGAGTAGGGTGGGATAGGAGACCATATCGAGTGCAGCACTTAAGTCAAGAAGAACCCACCCTGGTCTAAGACGTTTTTAAGATCTTCTGTGCCATTAAGAGCACTATTTCTGTATTGCAGTCTGTGTGGAATCCAGTTTGAGTGGGGTGAAGTATATCGTTAACTTCCAGATATTCTGAAATATTTATCACCTTCTCTAAAATTTTACTGAAGCCTGGAAGTAACAATATAGGTCTGTAGTTTTCTATCACCTAAAGGTCCAGTGTAGGTTTCTTCAGTAGGGGTGTATAACAGCATGTTTCCATGCATCCGGGATGCTACAATTGTTCAGGGAAGAATTGTAAATCTCTGTCAAGGTGGAGAGAATCACATCCCCCCCTTTCAATAAAAAATCTAGTGGTGCAGGTTCAAGTGGGGATGCATTAAATTAACTGGGCTTCCAATGGCAATGACTTCCTCTTGATTTAATTGAGGAAAGGTGGAAAGTTTGGCTTTCATTTTGTTGGCTATAGCCCTCTCATCTATTTTATTGTTATGATCTGCCGACCTCGATAGGGCATCGTAGAGGATTCTTACTTCCCCAAGAAAGTGATTAGCAAGTAGTTTGCAGCGTGCCTCTGAAGGAGGAGGGCCAGCCATGTGCGAAAACATTTAGGGCCCCATTAGGATGGCGGGCGGACTTTCGTCCGCCCGCCACCCTAGCGGTGCTGGGACCGGCCGCCAGACGTGCGGCGGTCCCGCACCACTGATTAGGATGCGACCGCCACCCTGGCGGTCGCATTCCGCTATCTTGACATTGTGGCGGGTGCTGCTGTAAGCAGCACCCGCCGCAATGCCAAAATGGCATGTTGTGCATTGCCATGCACAACGTGGCAGGCACTGCGCGGTGCCTGCCACCTTGTGCATGGCACTGTAGGAGGGTACCATAGGTACCCCCAAAGCAATTCCCGCCAGCCTTTCCATGGTGGCATCGCCGCCATTGAAAGGCCTTTGAGAACACCCATCCTAATATGGATGGCGGTGTCTGGTAGGCACCGCCACCATATTAGTGCCCAGTTCCGCCCGGCCGGCAATCGTAACGATTGCCGACCGGCGTAAAAGTGGCGGACGCACTTTGCGTCTGCCGCGATACCCCCGCCATGATAATATGGCGGGGTAAATAAGGTTGTGATGGCGGGTGGCTCGCCACCGCCGGCCGGGCAGTGGCGATCCACCCGCCATCATAATGACCCCTTAAGTGTTTGGACAGAATATCGGAAAAAAAAGATAGTGATTAAAAATATAGTGGCAAGAATATTGGGACATCAAAACTATCGTCAACAGGAATATCGAAGGTAAAAATAGTTTTACTGTTGTTTTTTATATCGCTGTATATCAATTTAAAAAATATTGTTGTATTTAATATTGTTTGCAAGTGTCAATTAGTATGTCATTTATTGTATTTTTTTGTATTTGTTTATATGTTTTTAGATTAGTTTTTTAGTAAGCAAAATGTATCATTATGACATTTTGGAAGTTTGTATATTTAGTTGTAATAATAAATATAAATGATTGTTTAATATTTTATTTTTTGAGCAGTAAATTGGGTTTTTAGGGGATAAGGGTGGAGATATTTTTAAAATATGTATATCGTGAAATAAAAATATTGTTAATATGTCTGAAAATATGCACATTTATAATTTAAATGTAAATTGATTTTTAATTTGTTTTAATTTTCACAAATATTTATTTTTATCAAGATATATATTAATAGTATAGGAAAACATTTTTTTAAAACCATTACAAAAGTCGTCATAAAAATAATATTAAAACATTTTTTAATTAAAAATTTATAATTTTGTATTGCGTGATTACTTAAAACCATTGCAATAGTAAAAACAGCAGTATCGAATACTCCACATTAATAGAACCACGGTTAAAACCTTTACAACAGAAAAACAATAGTAGTCAAATTTTCAAAGTTACAAGCCATGGTTAAACACGGGGTTTGCAGTTTGTTTTTCCAAAAGAGAAGTTCTGATGTTATTAAAAGTGTTAGTTAGAATCAAAGAGTCAGAGACTACAGGGCTAAAACGAACCAAGATTATTGGCAATGTGCAAAGCCCACAATGGACACATTTTTCTCCCTAAGCAGCACGTACGGGGACACCGGTATATGGAATGAAACTCCCAGCAGCTGAAGTTGGCAATGTGCAAAGTCAGCAGCAGGTAAGATGGCACTCTTGGGTACTGGAGCAGTAGTAGCTGATGCTTATTTGCCTGTTGTGAGAGCCAAGTTGGACAGCTAAGTACTGGTGTTAAATATTTTTTCCGCTTTGCCCATAAATTGAACAGGTGGCAGGCTAACTGAACATCTCCACCTTCGAAGCATGCTTTCACTGCCTGCCTGACTGTTCTTATCCCCTTGGTCTTTAGGGTGGGTTTTAACAGAAGTCTTCGTTCCTTTTTTAATCTCCCAGATATGCACAAAAAATGTAGCACATCCTCTTTTGATTCTCCGCATAGTCGACAGTTGGTTGTTATCTGTGATCGTTTCCATGGAGGCAGATGGAGCAGTGATGGAAGAATGCCCAAGCAAAGATGAAGATATTTTTACTTTGTCGCTTTCGTGAAACCTGCTCCTAAGTAAGATTGAGGGGAGGCTATAGATTAACTCTGTAAGACAAACCAGTCATGTGCCTTTTCTTTTAGTACAGCTTTATCCTCCTTAGGACACCATTTTTACAGTTTTATTTACATTTTGTTTGAAGCTTTTATGAGGTTCAGCAGCCACCCAGAGATCTCATAGGCCCAGATGATCTTTTGAGTCTTGCAGATAGATCATGGCCGCACTGTCTTTTTTAAACTTGAGCTCCTTCCAAAGATGCCCATTCAGAGTCCCAGGTTCCACTCCCTTGATTTTGTGCCAGCATTTGGCAAAGGCACCTTTGCGTGCTATTTTTTGCGTCTGCAGGCCAAATTCTAATCTTATTTGTGCCAGCGAAGTATATTTAGGTAGATTGAATGTTATTCTCATGGCTCTTGCTACAGTGCCATCCAATTTGCTTGAGTCTCTTCCTCGTAGGCACTCGCTCCTGTAGGTGATGATTGGAATGAGCTTTGCATGGATCACCTGGAGCAAAGGCGTGAGGCTTGGACTGATTGTTTTGAGCTTGATATTTTTTAATGCAACCGCTGATGCATTGGCTTTTCTTGCTATGTCTTCCTTTTGTGCTGAAAACGTACCTTTACTATCCATTATAACACCCAGGTATTTGTACTCTTCGACAGATTCCAGCAAGTGTTCTCCCAGTTGCCAGCGATGTCTGTGTGCATTCTTTAATTGGTTTAACCGCATCACTTTAGATTTATCTAGGTTTATGCATAATCCATTGTCAACAGAAAAATTATGTGTGGTGTCTATTAAGTGTTAGAGGCCAACCGGAGTGCGACTGATCAGTACGAGATCGTCAGCGTAAAGTAAATTTGAAAGAGTAAGTCCTCCCATCTTTGGGGCATGGAAGTTGCATTTGTCGGCGGAGCTAACCATGCCTGAAGATGGCCGCTTTCTGAGCGAGCTCCTTCGGTCGCCTGCAAATCCTACAATTATCCTGCGTCACTAACCTGCTAAATGAAGTAAAAAACCTGAAATATACGCTTCAGAAACTAGTGACATCCCGGGAAGCCTGTTATTACCGCCCAAAATAACTCCAAAGTAAGGAAAAACTGTCTGTGAATACTCGGCTGAGGCGAGGCCTGAGGAGCGTGCACAAACGGGAGCCCGCCGGCCCGCAACGCGAACTGCAGAGGTGAGAGTGGAGGTGAGGCCGCGGTGGCGACCTCACCCTGTGCGAGGCGGATCCACCACCCGGGAGACGCTGCTGCCGCCGATGCCGCTGCCTCCTTTTGAGATGCGCCTGTGAAGGGCGGGCTCTGTAGCGGATTGAAGGGGGAGACCGCTCGATCGCAGCAGACCAACGAATGAAGGTGAGAGCGGCCTTGTGGGCGGCCCCTGGCTGAAGTGCGGGGCCTGGAACCTAGATCGCAGCGGGTGGATCAACCGCCCGAGAGACGCTGCTGCCACTGGCGCTGCTGCTCCCTTCTGAGATGCGCCTGTGAGGTGTGGGCTCTGTAGAGAATTAAAAGAAGAGACCGCCCGCTCACAGTAGACTAACAAAGGAAGGTGAGAGCGGCCTTGAGTGCGGCCCGCGGCGGAAGTGCGGGGCCTGGCAACTAGATCGCAGAGGCCCGAGAGGGCAGGAATACATGGAAAACAGGCCTGCGACTGGTCAACATTAGTGCACGCAAGCTGCTTTAAAACGCGCATGTTGAGACAGAAAGCAAGTGGGAAGGTGAAGACACGTGTATTGCCCGCACTGGCAGAACGCTGAAACTATCGGTGGACACTACCGAAGACGACCTGGGTTACTAAAAAAAAACAAAAAAACTTTGGGAGTGAAAGTGGTGAGCACGCAGCGTAATAGTGGGCGCCCCGGCCCGAAAATAACAATCCCAGCCAAACCCTAATCACCCGAGAGCAGGCCACACCATTAACTAAGAATAGGAGTCGAGTAACCACTCGAACCTTCGGAGCCTGAGCCCCGCAGTGCAGAAAATAGGGGAAGACGCGGTGTCTGGCGCGGACATTTAGTGAACTGAGTTCTACCTGCCAAGGTAACGCAGATTTACAAACAACACACACACGACGACATAATCTGCGCCTGCACAGTGCAAATTGCCCAATAGCGCCGATACTGAGAAGTCCAGTGTACCCCTAGCTCTGGGAATAGAGGCGTACAGATTTGCGCCAACACAGGCCGCCTGCACCACACGGCCGAGATTGCAGCTTCCCCACTGAGAATCCACTGGGCGAGCGCCAACACAGATCAAAGCCTGAAGCGTGCCAGATAGGCCCAAAGAACCTTATACAAATCAGACTTGGCCACATCTCCCCCAGCAACCCAACGGGCCACACCTTCTACAAGATAAAGATCGGGTGCAGCTCCTATTAACTCTCAACACTGCGCAATGGGAAAAACAGACAGAACCCAATCGAAACTACATTTCGAGCAGTCGAAAAAGAGGACCGAAAACAGTCCGGACGATCAACATCCTACTCAACCAGCTACGATGGCTGCGGGCACAGAAACTACCGGAGACGTCCATTCCATGTTTTTGACAATACAGGCCACCCTGTCCAACATTGATGGCAAAATAGATTCCTTAACCTACCGTGTAGACCGCATGTCCGAGCGCCTAGACAGACACACCGAAAGAATAGACATGGCGGAACGCCGTATCTCAGATACTGAAGACGCACAGCAGCAAATGGAAACCAAACAAGGGCAAATGGACAAAACTTTGACAGCACTAATGGCGAAGTCAGAAGATTTGGAAGCGAGATCTCGCCGTAATAACCTGTGCTTTATGGGAATAGTGGAGACAACGAACACAGGAAACATGGAACGCTACATCGAAAACTTGCTCATAACGCTTCTGGGCAAAGAAACCTTTTCCGATGTCTTCATCATTGAGAGGGCGCATAGATCCCTAGCTCCACCTCCGTCGCCAGGTGCCAGACCGCGGCCGATCATTGCGAAACTTCTGAACTATAGGGACCGTGATGCGGCGCTTCGCAAGGCCTGTGAGCTAGGCAGCCTGAAACACGAAGGGATGGATATTTCTATTTACCCAGATTTTACGCCGCAAGTCCAGGATGCGAGAAAGAAATTCCTGGCAGTAAAAAAGAGGCTACGCGAACAAAATATCCAGTATGCGATGATCTACCCAGCCCGACTGCGAGTAACGGATGGAGGCAAGAATATAATCTGCAATGAGCCCAAGGAGGTGCTCAAATACCTGCAACAAAAGGGCTCCCAGAGCACGCGCAGGAGATCACCCAGAGGAGGTCCAGAAGAACAGGCAGGCACCTCAGACGTTGAATAATAAACTTGCCTCCCCCGATTTGTTTGGAGCTGTCGGGACAGTGATCAGTGAACACTACAGTTAAAGCAACATATGTACACAGATAAGTGATAACTGGGACTTTATGATTTTATGATTTAAATAGCGCTGCAGGTGGGAAGTAAGCACATGTGTAGTATATAAGTCCAGGAAATATTGAGGCTTGAAGCGCGTACTGGTGGGCAGGTTGTTCCCTTGTAAATGGCGGGTTCAGATGATTGTGTTATTGTTTTGCATTTAGACAGGCGACCCCCCGTGTGACGGTGTCACAGGGGTAACCGGCTGGCAGCTCCCGCCAACCTGTGTGCACCACAACGTTTTAGAGTTTCTTTACGGGATTGGTTGGGGGCGGGGGGCAATGGAACAAGTTTTTTGGGATTGTCTTTGCTGTAATTGGGATGGCGAAGTGGGTGGGGGGTGGGAAGGGTGAAAATGTAAGAAATATGATCGGTGACAGGATGACAGATACCACATGCAACACGTGTAACAAATCCTCCGAACAACATCGAGACCACTCAGTAACTTAACAGAGAATGGATAACAGACCACGACCCACTAGAACCTTGACATTTATGACATGGAATGTGCGCTGCCTGAAAAATCCGCAGAAAATTAGTAAGATCTTTGCATATTTAGATCGTCACCATGTAGACATAGCCTGTATACAGGAGACACACCTCACTGATGCCACAGAGAGCAGAATAGGCACGAGATGGGCAACATACCGCTTAGCGTCCTCCTACTCCACATATGCCAGAGGAGTACTGCTCCTGATTAAGCGCGGCACACCATTTACATTGCTTAGCTCAATAAAAGATGTCCAGGGTAGATATATCATAATTCAGGGAAACTTCGGAGGAACGGTTCTAACTATTGTCACAACATATGGCCCAAACACGGACGACCCATCCTTCTTTGCACAAATATGGGCTAAACTGCGCACACTAACACCGAAGGCAATCATCTGGGGAGGAGATTTTAACACATGGATCGGTCCACTAGTAACTACAGATTTGGGAAAGAGGCTGCAAAAGCGCTTAGAGACGGTATGGAGGAATATGCAATGATGGACATATGGCGCTTGCGACATCCAAGACATAAAGAAGGCACTTGCATAGCTACAGCCCACAATGCATGGTCTGGAATTGACTTCTGGATAGCCACAAATGATGTCTGCACGTAGACAACATCAATTGCGCATATGCCCAAAACACTATCGGACCATGCACCGGTTCGCCTTGAGCTCGCAATCCCCACGCACACGCCACGACAATACACGTGGCTACTACAACAAGGTGCGATGCTAGACCAGGTGTTTAGGGTTGATCTGCAGCAAGCCATCATAGACTACTTTGAACAGAATGTGGGATCAGTAAGCAGCGCCAAAACACTATGGAAAGCCTTTAAAGTAACAATTCGTGGTTTCTGTATAGGCAAAAATGCAGGCATACTGAAAGATATTCAACAACAGCTGTCCATGGTTGAAAAAGTAATCAAACGACTAGAAACAGAATACATGAACACCTTGAACCCCAAGATACTGGCGGACATCAGACAAAAACTCGACACTTATCATGAATTTGCAGAGAGCGAGGTCAAATATATGTCTAATAGGCACATGGTACGTAGCTATGGGGAGGGAGGGCGACCGGGACGATCACTATCCAGTAGGATACGCCCCACACACACAGTGTCCCACATCACCCAAATAATAAACGCGCAGGCTGAGCCCAAATTCGACACCTCATCCATTATTGATTGCTTCTCGGAATATTATGACCGCTTATATTCTGCTGAGTCGAGTACGTCCACAACTGAGATAAACCAGTATTTGGATGATATCGCCTTAGCATGGTTATCGGACGAGCATCGAGAATATTTCTGCCACCACATTACAGAGGATGAGATAAAAGAGGCAATAAATTCCCTCCCAAACAATAAAACCCCTGGTATGGATGGATTACCCGGGGAATTTTATAAAGAATATAAAGAATTAATAATTCCACATCTTGCTGCAATGTATGATGAGGCATATGAAGATGGCATGCTGCCGGCATCATTACGAGAAGCGCTGCTGATTACTCTCCCTAAACCAGACAAGGATCCCGTAAAATGCGAGACTTATCGCCCATTATCGTTAATCAATATAGACGCCAAGATACTGGCAAAAATCATCGCACTGAGGATGCGAAACCTGGTATTGCCGGATCAAGCTGGCTTCATACCGACATGGTCAACAGCACAAAACCTGAGGACCATATTCGCAATGTTTCACCATCTAAACCCAGAGTTGCCAGCAGCTGCGGCCCTCTTGGACGTGGCGAAAGCCTTCGACTCTGTGGAATGGCCATATATGTTTACTGTGCTGAGAAGGATGGGGTTTCCTGAGCCGTTCTTGTGCTGGATAGCGCTATTATATACGGAGCCATCTGCAAGACTAAGGGTGAACGGCAATACATCTGAACCTATTAATATATCCCGTGGGACGAGGCAGGGATGCCCGCTCTCGCCACTTTTATTTACACTCGCACTGGAACCACTAGCATGTAAGATACGACAGAGGCACGCAGACACTGCACTACAGTTCCAGCTTCGACCAGTCAGCATATCGCTGTATGCTGATGACATGGTCCTCTACACAAGGTATCCAGAGGTTAATTTAAATAAACTCCTCAGAGAATATAGCTGGTTTGAAAACTATTCCAGACTCAGTATAAACTGGGATAAATCCGTGGTGATCCCGCTCACCCCAGCCACAACACAACCGACATTAGATTACCCACTGCAATGGCAGGCAGAACCTGTGAAATATTTAGGCATCTGGATACATCGAGATCTGGAGCTGGTGATGCGAGAAAACTATGGCAGAGCCATATCAAAGCTAGAGGACCAGATAGACAGGTGGATCGAACTACCGCTATCACTAGCTGATAGGATTGCAATTCAGAAAATGATAGTGCTGCCTAGATTCCTTTATTTATTTATGAACATACCGATATGGGTCACACAATCCCTATTTACTAAACTGCGCACCGACATGCTAAGGCTAACGTGGGCAGGAAAGCAGGCAAGAGTGGGGTGGAAAGAACTGACCAGACCATACATTCAAGGGGGCTTTGGAGCACCAGACTTGCAGCTATACTATTACTGTGCACAGGCGCAACACGCCCACTACTGGTTACACCCACATGGCCACATACCACACATAGCAGTAGAACATGAGAGCGTAAAACCGACCCCTCTGATCACTTTTGATACGGAGCCGAGAAGGCACACCCCGAGGGCTGAAATACACCCAGTCACTTGCACGTTGCGAGCATGGCACATGTTGGCGAAACGCGCGCATAAACTCCCAACATATGCACCAGCATTGCCCATGAACCATCACCCGCGACTCAGTGATGCAAGAAAGGAACATGACGCACTTGCTGGGGGAAATGGGCCTATGTAACTTTGGCGACATATTCCCACATGGACAATTTATATCACAAACTGACGGGTCCCTTAGTGCACACAACACACCTTTAAAGATATTTGCGAATTTACGTCTGCGAATGGCAGTGAAGGAACTATACCCCACATTCCCAGACGAACCGCCGACACATAATGCGCTTCAGATTTTACTAACATCACCGACACGCCAATGTTTAGTTACACGCCTTTATAACGCAGCTCAAGGCGAACAATTCAGGGAACAAGACAAACCTCAAAGGAGATGGGAGGAAGTACTTGGCAGCCCCATAGCCAAAGAGGACTGGGAGTATAGTTGTGCACAGATGCAAATGCTTACACCTAATTGCAACTTGCGCATTATACATTTCAAATTTATACACCAGGTATATTATACACCGGTGCAATTGCATAAGTATGGCTTAAGGACGGATGACAGATGTCACAGATGCAGCGCCCCTAGCGCAGACTTCTTACACATGGCATGGGCATGCCCTCAGCTTCAACCATATTGGCAAGAAGTGACCAACACTAACTCTCATGCCAATGGAACGGATAGCTAATGTGCCTTTGGTGTGCTTACTTAGCATATATAAGATCCGACTGGCTCGCAGACGTAAACTACTAGCGGTGGCACTACTACTGGCCAAAAGATGCATAGCCCTGCAATGGGGGAGCAGACGCACACCACAGTGCAAAGACTGGATTACAGATATGACATACTGCAAGGAGAGACTGGAAACGTACGCGGAGGAACTGCCACAATCCTCCAGACCTAGGGACTTCTGGGACCCATTTGTACAATTGCTCAGATCCACACAAACGGATGACTGAATATGCACGATAGTACGCACACGTAATTCACAATGTATGGGCTTCTATATTCAAATATGTTGTGGAAGACTGGGCTGAAAAGGCTGGGTGTGGCTGAACATAAATACTGAGGACTATGTCTACTAAGGTTGTATCAAGGCAAATTACTAAGATGTAGCGGTGTACAAAAGAATACTTACATGTGAAATAGTGCTGTTTAAACATGTCAACAAGAGATCGTTATGCATGGACATTGCAAATTACTTGTATATAGGCTGTGGAACGCTGTATTCCTTAAATGACCAGAATAAATAAATAAATAAATAAAAAAAAAGTTGCATTTGTCCAACCCGATCGAAAGTTCTGACATAAAAAGATTGAACAAAGTCTGGGCCAGAACGCAGCCTTGTTTCAGCCCCTTTGTCGTTGGTATCTTTCTGGATAGACGGTCGCCAGCTCCCAGCTTCATTTGGACCCAAGTACCGGTATGTAGAAGGATCAACTGAGTCAGGAGAACAGGTGGGATTTTTCTTTTGAGTAACTTGTCCCATAGATTCTTCCTGTCAATGTTATCAAAGGCAGATGAATAATCAATGAAGGAAACAAAAAGTGGCAGGTTGGCATCTTTAACCACGTCTATCAGAAGGGATGATGCAAATATATTTGTTGTTGTTCCTTTGAATTTGCGAAATCCCATTTGGTTGAGGGGTATGATTGGCATTTCGGTCGCCCAATCTGAGAGGTCTTCCAATAGAAGACTGGCATATTATTTGGTATCATTGTTTATTAAGTGGACCAGCCTATAGTTTTTTGCTTCATTCTTGTTGCCTTTCTTATAAATTGTGGAAATGATTGACCCCTTCCAAGAATCTGGTATTCTTTCCACTTCGAGAATTTGTTTAAAAAGTGATATCAATGCTGCCGCCCAATAGTCTGGGTCTTGCTTGTACAAGATCGGGGGGATGCCGTTGGGACCCGGATCCCCCTCTGCCATGACTTTTGCTATCCTGTTGGTAATCTGCTTGCCCGTGAATGCAAAATGGGCAATTGGTAACAGTTTAGCCGAATCGGATGAAATGCTCCCGGGCATGTATCCAGATCTCTGCTCTTCATACATAGTGTGGGTTGGTTCTGTGTTAGAGTGATGCCAGAAATAGTTAGCCCAGGCTTCTTCCGTCAAATGTGAATTAATTCCAAGTACACGTGGGTTCTGTAGGCTATTCACTGTGCGCCAGATAGATTTTGAATGGGTGAAAAAGAGCCTAATAAATATTTTAATTATTAATATTAATAACATAATTTTTTAACAATTGTAATAATTTAGGGGCCGATTACGAGTTTGGCAGCCACACTGCCAGCCCGCTGCAGCGGCATTCATGAAACAGCTGACAAGTTGGCAGCATCCTGACCGGCACATTACGATGTTCACATGGAACTGGCAGTGTGTGGGCGGTGCACTCACGGCGGTGGCAAGCTGCAGCTCTGAGAGAGTCGTGGGTCAGTGCCGGCCATACTGGTGCATCCAGCCAGTCGGGCGCACTGTTTCTGTGCACCATGTTGTGCATGGAAAAAAGTGTACCCATTGACATTGTTGACATTGGAGGGCACAACAAAGGCACCAGCCACATTACACAGAGGCTTTTGAGCCCTAAACCCATTTTTTTGGGCTCATTGCCTGCCTTTCTGCTGAGTTTTTCATGGTGGGGTCACCACCATGAAAAGGTCGCGGAAAAGCAGGCCGTAATGTGGTCAGTGTTGCAGGAGTAGGGACCCCTTTAGTGTCCAATACCTTTCCCAAATTGGTTTCGATTGGAGTGGGAATAGTAAATTTCACCCCTTAAGTGTCCAACACCTTCCTCAAATTCATTTATACTGGAGTGGGTATAGTAAAGTTCACCCCTTTAGCATCCAACATTTTCCCCAAAGTGGTATAGATTAGAGTGAAAATAGTAAATGTCACTCCTTAAGTGTCTAACACTTTCGCACAAACTGGTATAGATTGGAGTGGGAATAGAAAATTTCACCTATTAAGGGCACGATTGCGATGTCGGAAGGACCGGAGTCCATCCGATTTCGCTCTGGAAATGGAACTGAACGACCTCCTGTCGTTAGTTCCAGCCCAGCTATTCGGATGCGACCGAACCCTGTTCGGTCACAATCCTATACTTTGCTATGGGAGCATACATTCCGAACTGAATGCATGCTCTCATAGCAAAGAGCAGGGGTGCAGTTCATCCTTGCACCCTGTGGCAGGCACCTCAAGGTGCCTGCCACCAGGTGCAGGGATCAACAGAGGGTCACCATAGTTGCCCCCCTAGGCTGCCATTTGGTGGCCTTGCACCCATGGGGGCCCTGCTGGGGGCCCCCAAAGACAGTTTCCCAATGCCTTTCTGTGTCGGAAAGGCAGGCACAAAAAGGAAGTGGGAAACTGCCATCGTAATCCCTCTGCTGGAAAGAGCCGGCCGAGGGAATACTGCAGGCCTTCCGAATGGCGGACGGGCTGCTCGTCGTCAGCCATTCGGAACTCCTGTTTGTAATAATTTCCGACCGACTCCATCAAAATAGGTCGGTCAGAAATTATTACAAACATGAGATTATGATGCTGTAAGGATGGCTCCGACCGAGGGTCAGAGCCATTCCTTACCGCATCATAATCAGGCCCTTAGTGTCCAACACCTTACTTAAATTGGCTTAGATTGGAGTGGTAATACAACATTTCACCCCTTTAGTGTCCACCACCTTCTCCAAATTGGTATAGATTGGAGTGGGAATAAAAAATGTCACCCCTTTAGTGCCCAACGCTTTCCCCAAATGAGTTCAGATTGGAATGGGAATAGCAAATGTCACCTCTTTAGTGTCCAACGCTTTACCCAAATGAGTTTAGATTGGAGTGGGAGTAATAAATGTTACCATTTTAGTGTCCAACACCTTCCCCAAATTGGTTTAGATTGGAGTGGGGAAAGTAAATGTCATCCCTTTAGTGTCCAATATATTCCCTCAATATGGTTGTATTGGAGTGGGAATAGTAAATGTAATCCCTTTAGTGTCCAATTCCTTCCCCAAAATGGTTTAGACTGGAGTGGGCGTACTAAATTTGACCTCCTTGATGTTCAATGCCTTCCCAAAATTAGCTTAGATTGGAGTGGTAATATTAAATGTAACCCCTTTAGTGTCCAACACCTTCCATACATTCGTTTAGATTGGAGTGAGAAGAGCAAAGAGTGAGAAGAGCAAATTTCACCCCTTTAGTGCTGAACACATTTTTCACAAATGATTTATATTTGAGTATGATTATTTCATTTAATATTTTTGGTCTGAAATCTTTTATTTTATTTTCATTTGTAAATAGTAGAAATATTGATTGCCATTTTATTAGTATTGTTGTGCCGCTACACAGCATCCAGCCCAGGGGGACTCTAACATCCAGGCTGCAACATGCGCCAAGAGGTGCTGATGCTCTTCCCGCGCCGGAGGCGCTTTAAAAACTTAGCGCGGCACCCGCAGTGCGGGACGACGCTACACAGCATCTAGCCCAGGGGACTCTAACATCCAGGCTGCAACACGCGCCAGGAGGCGCTGACGCTCTTCCCGCGCCGGAGGCGCTTTAAAAACTCAGCGCGGCACCCGCAGCACGGGATGCCGCTACACAGCATCCAGCCCAGGGGGACTCTAACATCCAGGCTGCAACACGCGCCAGGAGGCGCTGACGGTCTTCCCGCACAGGAGACGCTTTAAAAACTCAGCGCGGCACCCGCAGCGTGGGACGCGTGCGGGCGTGCCCGGGCCGCGCCTGGGCGAAGCCCGGGCCAAGGGCGGGCCAGTCTGCGCCCGTCAGAGGCCAGAAGAGTCTCGCCCCCCCCCCTGATATTCCGTTATTGGTTCTCGACTGCATCATCCAGGCTACAGGTACTGTTGTACACACTCTCATCCTTGATATTAGTACTTGTGTGGCACCGTAATATTGTGTGGAAGCTACTGAATTGCTCAAGACTCGCAGTTCCAACATGAGCAAGCGCAAAGGAGTAGCGGACACCTTAGATGCATTTATTGTCAGGGCAGAATCGTTGTTGACTCATGAGATCGAAATGACAGAGCGGCGACTTTCTTTAGATTCTTCAATACTACAGAGATGCTCATCATTAGGTATCTCCAACTTGGGGGACTTCCCACAAACGTGCCTGTCCACTACGCCCCAAAATGTGCCCCCGACCTCCCCTTTGCCAACTTCGGATATACCTCCTATAGCTGTCCCAAATGTGTCAAGTATAGCTACTAGAACACGGGTCTCCAAACCATTAGATGAGAACAAGGTGAGAGAGCCACCAGTAAAATGAAAGCGGGGTGTTGGCGCTCAAAAAACCAAGACCATAAAGGGATCTCAATCCGCTGACCATGTAATTGATCTCGTAGTACCATCGACCAACTCTGTTAGCACACAGACTGACGTGGTTCTTCCTTCTCCTCTACCAAGACACGATAGTATTGCGGACGCTGCCCTTGCCACCACTGTGGAGACTGCTTTGGGAACTGTGCTAGCCAACATCAAAGAACTAATTGATAAGAACTTTACTCTTTTTTGGGAAAAGTTAGAACGTGTGGACATTGTTATCGACAATTTAAGTGGCAGTAATGTAATCTCACACTCTGGTGTCATTGAGGGGGAGCGTCCGTCAACATCAGTAGATGCTAATCTAATTGTTAATTCCTGTAGTACAAGCCGTAAAGTAAAAGAACACCCTACGCTGAAACCTAGCATCGGGGAGGGAAATACACAGGAAGTGTCCCGGGATCTTAATATAAAGCGCTTGGGTTCACATAGTATGTACGCTGAACGCCCACTTTCGGGCACCACATCAAGTAACTCGAATAGGAGCACTATAGACGGCTCAAGGAACAATTGCCCGAAACCCAATACTGATGTTTTGAGCCTACCTCCAGCCACGTGCCCCTAAGTATTAATTTTGGCTGGTGTCCCTACCCTTAAAGGGGATCAGAAGGAGTCCTGGGTTGACCTACGTAATAAGACTGTGGATTGGTTAACAAAACACAAAAGATTCCACCCATCCGATATGAAAGAGATCCTTATGGTCCCCAGAGTTGGGTGGGTTGGTCAATCCCCCAAGAGCATTGATGGCGACTGCATAGTGATCAATTTTCGCAAGCCCCAGATGGTTCGTTGCCTATTAAGATTCTGTGAGCAAACATTTACCCAAAGCTCCAGCATCTGTGCTCTCCCCCTGGGTTATTTTTATAAACCACCATCTAGGTTTATTGTAAATAATCCTGCCCCTACCCCCCTACCCAACAGGTTTCAGGCCTTATCAGACTTAGACGCCAGGACTGACAACCATTTTTATTAGAATATGAATCACACTCCTTTAATAATTTTCAGGCTCCTGTATCCCCTCCTTCTATTGATATGCTAGACGATCAGCTAGCCGTAACCAAGACCAAGGCTGGCATAGATTTAAGTACTTTGAGCTGGAATGTAGCGGGTCTCCAGCCGGGGATTGGTGACCCAGATCGGATATGTTTAATAAATGAACAGGACACAACCATGCTCCAAGAGACCTTAGCTGCACCACTAGTGCCCATGCCCTGCGACCATGTGGTCGCAATTGAGTTATATCCGTCATTAAACAATAATGTAATGTGTCCCTCCGACTCTGTCAATGAACACTATGAAGCTCAGGGAACTCGGACTGAGACGGAAATGGCACTTAATCAGGGAACAAAGGAAAAACGGCAACTAGAAATACGACTAACATCATGGAATATAGCGGGCTGAAAAGGAATTTAAGGGATGCAGAATGGCAGGAGTACATTGAACAAAGCAATATATGTCTCTTACAAGAAACTTGGGCTTTAGAAACTCCCCACAAGGTCGGGTTCAAAACATATAGGGGCCGATTCCGATTCGGGCCAGAAATCTCTCAGACCGAGCCGGACCCGGAGAGATTTCCGACCGAATCGGACCCGTGCAGCCCGACCGAACGAGTATGATGCGTCCGTATGCTATCGGACTCGAGTCGGTCGGACTCCCATTGAAGTCAATGGGAGCCGGTCGTACAATGCGTACGCGGGCTCCCATTGCCTCAATGGGTGCGAGGCAAACAAGGGCGCCCCCTACAGCGGGTACGCGGCGAAGCGACTCGCGCCGTACACGCACAGGTAGGGGGGACCCATGGGTCCCCCCTGTGTGCGACTCTCACGGCTACGCATACAGGGGGGTCCGACACGGACCCCCGAAGTACAGCTCCGACTGCTCTTTCGAGCCGGGCGGCGCGTGTCGGTCGGACTGCTCGCGGCACGCATCGTACTTACCCGGCCGGGGAACGTCTCCATTGCGCGGTGCGAGTCGTGTCCGAGCGAGTCGGTCGGTGGGGTTCGACCCGGGAACGAGTCGGTCGGAGCGGTTGGGACGCCCGAACGAGTCGGTCGGCGATTTAGCATCGTACTCGCTCGTCTGGACCCGCGTACGAATCGGTCAGGAAATAGGGCTCCGAATCGGATCCGGTTATGCCGAATCCGATTCTGAGCCCTACCGGCCGAGATCTGAATCGGCCCCATAGTGTCAATGCTACCCTCTCGGTTAGAGGTAGGCCCTCGGGTGGCCTTGTTATATGGGTAAAAATCACTCTATGTATTGACATAACCGAGTTGGATTTTCTATCACAGGACATAGTTGGGGTGAAGATCTGTACACGGGACAAAACTGAAATATACTTAATAAATATCTATAGTAGACCTAGCCCATCCAGCAAGGAATCCTTGGTGATAGACCAGCTAGATCAGTTTTTAGGTTCAATTGACCCGAGGGCAATGGTAATCGTGGGGGGTGACTTTAATCGCAAATTTGAACCAGTTGTGGGACTTGAAAACATTTTTGAAGAGGAAAATATGGCAAATAATATCCCCTCTTTGGAAAGTAGTCCGGCAGTACCCTGCTCAGTTGCAGTTGCGCAACTTACAAGACTGGTGTCAGGGTATGGACTCAGAGCTTGCAATGGTCAAATACCTTCTGATAGCCCAAATGTTGCTACATTCAACAGGGGCAATTGTAAGAGTAGCATTGATTACATATTGACATCCATTGGCTTTTGGCCAAATGTACATGACTTGGTAGTTGATGCCAGAACTGATAGTGACCATTACCCCTTACATTTGACATTAGTAGCTCACCCTTTTCAGCCAACTTCTTGGAGCAATGGAGACGCAAATATTATCTCCATTGAACCCTTAGTAAGTGATAACCGTAGAGCCTTAAAATGGCCATCCATAGGGGGAAATAACGAGGTTATGACGCAGATTTATGACACCTTTGCAGATGTCATTTCTCCGTTCACTGATCTGTCTGCTGCAGAGTTCCCAATACTGACTATACATCATGCATTGGTAGATGCATTGAAACCTATTTTGAGTAGGATCCCTAAAGAATGCAAAGGGGGGAAAACTGACACAAGCAATTTAGCTAATCCCTGGTACAACAAGGAGTGCTGCGAGGCAAAAAAAGAAATTGTATTGGCAACAAAAATCAATAATGTCAATGCCCTAAGGGGGAAAAGGATTATGTATAAAAGACTACTCGTACAAACTAAGAAAAATTGGGATGATAATATCTGGACAGAATTTATTAGTGCAGCTAAAATTAAAGATCACGCCGGTTTCTGGCGATTGATAGCTAAAGGTAATAAAGCGGGAAGATGCAGTAAGGACCTCTTTTTAGACGCTGAAACCTGGGTCAATCATTTTTCCCGCCTTTATTCAATATCTACAATTGAAACAACATACAATCTGCAAGATTATGTAATCATCCCCAGTATAGCCCCCCTGCATTTTAGTTTGGAAGATACTCTGGCAGCAATTGATGCAGTAAAACCAGGGAAAGCACCAGGCCCAGATAAGATACCAGGAGACCTATTGAGGCATGACAAAATTGTTTGGGGCCCTTACATTAATTTTCTTTGTAACTCAGTAGCTGCGGGTGCACCAATCCCGGAATCATGGAAAGGGGCCGAAATTACTACTATTTTTAAAAAAGGTAACCGCCAAGACCCTTCAAATTACCGACCTATTAGTTTAATAGATATTTTACAAAAAATGTATGCTAGACAAATTTTAACAAAACTCAAACGACTAGATTAAGGAGAACTGTATTCTTTCAAAATATCAGGCTGGATTTAGAGCCAGAACCAGCACAATTGATCAGGTCTTTAGATTTCTCTGTATGAGCTTGAAATATACAATTTTAAAGAAAGGCCATCTGTATATTGCCTTTGTCGACCTGAAGGCCGCATTCGACCTAATCCCTAGAAACCTACTTTGGAAATCCCTAAAAGATCAAGGGGTACCAGGAGAACTCCTCGTACAAATAATAAGATTGCATGAGGATAACTATGCAAAAGTTAGATGGGGTCCGAGGGGCGAACTTACTGAGGCAATCCCAGTAAAAAGGGGCGTAAGGCAAGGGTGTGTGTGTTGGCGCCCACCCTATTCTCATTGTACGTAAACGATATCCCAGAGCATTTATTGGGTTGTGCACATTATTCACCCAAGCTAGGGGGGGAGCCAGTACCAGCCCTCTTATTCGCAGATGACACTATTTTAATATCTCAATCCCCAAAAGGTCTACAATGTTTAATAGACTCTTTCGGCGCATACTGTGATACTAAGGGCCTAGAAATAAATTCTAGCAAAACAAAATATATGGCAGTTAACCCACATAAATCTTTTAAAAATAATTTAACTGTTAAAAATCAGAAGCTAGAATATGTGCAGAATTTTAATTATTTAGGTATAACTTTGGACACCAAAATGACCTGGAAACCGCAATTGGAGAAAAGCAAGACTGTCTTGCTCCAAAATTCCCTACCGATAGTAAAGAAGCATGAGAGTAGTACCTCTAAGGCGGTATCCCCTGCCCTTGAGGTATACAAGTACAGGGCACAATCAGCATCCCTTTATGGGGCGGAACTATGGGGGCCCCTCATGTAAGAATACCTTCGCGGTAGGAGCAAATAATTTTTTCAGGAAGCTATTACGCCTCCCAGTGTGCACACCTCTAATCCCTATTGCTATGGACCTTAACATTAAACGTATAGATCATCAAGCCATACTAAGACCATTATTGTTTTGGGTACGACTATGGTCTACAACAGAACTTGCCCACTATAAAGATGGCCTTGAAGAAATTCTAAGGTTTGATCAAAGTACGAGTCTTCAGTGGCTTAAGCATGTTTACTGTTGGTTTTGTAAATTAGGATTGAAACACTTTTGGGAAGAACCCGCTAAACTGACATTGGCTTCTAAGAAAATATTAAAATCCACCTTTTGGGCTTACATCCAAAACAGTGTGTCCCATAACTCTGCTATCGGTACACTAACAACTCAGTTTCTTCTTATGAAGCCAGCTTCGAATTTTGAGCCATTTCTGGATGAAGTGCAGACACAGTTAGCAAAATCACTATACATGAAATTTCGATATGGTGTTCTGCAAACCAACTTGAACACATCGAAATGGGTCCGTAAACAAGAGGAGAACAATAGTGAGTGCTGTGTATTAGGCCAATCTGACACTCGAGAAAATGACCCACACATAATATTCTTTTGCCCTGCTTATGCTAAACCTAGGAAGAAATGGATCAAACCCATTTGCCGAAATATGGGTATTAGGTCCTGTCTTGAGGCAGAAAGAATATTGAAAACTGACACTTCTCAGAAAATTGTTTTCAGTGTCAGCAGATACCTGTTTGATGTGGGTATAATAAGAGCAAAGGAAGGCTTGAAATTTTAGTGACCTTACGCACACGTGTATTTGGAATTATGCCGCCAATTAGCCTTGCACTTGCACTTTATAAATTAATGAGAGATTAAGAGGAATGTCCGGTTAGGTATATTTGTTGCACTCAAAGCATTTGCACTTTTTGATTAGACTCCTACCAGGAAGCTGCACTTAAAGGATGTATAGACAGTCACTCATAGTCCTTGGTTATTTGCAATGTTATTTGATTTATGTACTCCTCAAATGCCTTTTATACATTTAATTATGCCTAGCATTTTTGTTATATTTATTATATTTTAAACTGTCAAATAGACGATCAGTTTTCTTTTATTTTTTGTTTTTAGAATTTTTGTATTTAAATAGTGAACTTTTTTTATGTAAATGGTCTAAAGCGGTACCTTCGAAAGGCATAATTCTTTCGTATGTTCTTTTTTTATCATTATGGTGTGTGACCTGCTATTGTGTATCTTTTATGGTTTAAACTAAACCGAAATAAAGATTTGAAATAGTAATACAAAATAAAATAGTTGTACATTTGTAAACGATATTAATTTAATTACATTGTTTTGTATAATAAGGACGTCACACATTTTTCTCATTTTATTTCAGTTTTCAACGTTTATTTTTTGTATATTTTGACATTTTTAAAGCCATATATTTTATTTGAACAATTTTATAACGGTAAAATATTTCTTTTTATTTATAAGAAAAGAAGACAAATTATATCTATATAATACTGCGTTGTAAATTTTCAACTTTTATTTTATATTGTTCAACAGTTTTTTAACATTTTTATACACACATATTCTACATTATTTTAACATATGTTTTTTATGAATATTGCATAATTATATATAATTTATACTATCTAATTTATACTTTCTAAATTTTTTACTTTTTATGCCAACATTTTTTTTTACTTGTTTAATATTTTGTAACTTTTTTTTACATGTATTCAACATTTCTACAATGTGTCCCATTAATTTTAATGGGGAGATAGACTTTTTTCTAGTTTCAAGCAGTGGCCATTTTCTTTTTTTACTGCCACCTGCTATTTTATAATCTATGTGTTGTTTTTAGTCTATTTTCCCGGAAAACAGGTCCCGGTAAGGTTCTGCTGTTCAACAGAACAGGTAAGTCCTTTTTTAAGGATTTTTTAATGGTTTTGAGAGTGGGAGGATTAGGGGGAGTTCTAGAAGATAGTTAAGGTGTTGATTGTGGGTTTTTAAATATTTATATTTATCAGTGTTAGTATTTTTCACCAGTTTTTTGTTTAGCATTTTTTTCACTATTTTACTAATGTGTTGCTATGTTATGTTGACTTAAGTTATGTTTGTTATATTTTGATGATTAACTTTTATGTATAGGTATTTTTGGGAGTGTAAAAGGTTTTTGTCTATGAACGTGTCCTATGGGCATTAGGAGTTTTCTTTTTAAGGAAATAATTTTTGGTTTATCAGAAAGCATTGCTTTTTAATTTGATTTCAGTTTTCTTGGACCATTTATTTTTTTTAACACTTTTGTTATTTTTAATGGTTTTCACATACTTTCGATTGCTTCAAGGGATTAGTATTGAATTTGTTTCATTGCATGGATACGAGAAATATCTGCTGCTACAGAACACTAAGTTTTCTTTATTTAATTTACTTTTGGATGAAAAATGTCATTTTATAATGCTTGTTCAAATATTATGTGATTGCTATGTGGCATTCTTTGGTTTATGTGTTGTAATTACTTTATGGGATGGATTGAGTTTTTTGTCTTTCTTTGTTGGTGACAATAACATTTTATTTTAAATTATCTATATAAAATTTGATTATATCAGTCTTTATTAGATTTGGAATTTTAATTAATTTTTAACTAATATAATAAAATAAAAATGCTATTATTTAAAAAATATAAAGGTTGGTATTTTGGTTAGGAAATTGTCAGAGTTTTTGAGGACTTTGATACGTTACCTTTTATTTTATAATATGTTTTTCACTATGATTTCTAAGTAATCTGGTCCTTTGTTATTTATGAAGAGTTTTACTTTAAATTGTAGTATATCTTACACTCTTTTATTTGCTAAATATAGGACCACTTTGGGTAACAGATTGCTCAATTCTTAGTTGTTGGTAGCTTTGCTCTTTTTGTATGTTGGGCTCTGCCTAATGTGGATTGGAAGGCATTGTGCCATCCTTCCACTGCATTGTTTGTTTTGGCTTCCTGTGCCAAGGTGCTGTCATCAACATTTC
This sequence comes from Calotriton arnoldi, assembly GCA_963921515.1. Lineage (NCBI taxonomy): Eukaryota > Metazoa > Chordata > Amphibia > Caudata > Salamandridae > Calotriton > Calotriton arnoldi. Next base: position 1,639,531 of record CAWUFW010001750.1, on the reverse strand, counting down.
ACCATGGTATTTGGAATTTGGGTTGGCGTTTGTGTCTTGAGCAATGCAGGCTGCCAACCTGAATACCTTCAAAATAGTCAAATAGGGGGCTAAGTTTGTCTTCATTTTGTTGGTAGATAGGACTTTCTGTTAGTAACTTGTAGTGGTTGGCTACCTCTGTGACAGGGACTTGGGTTAGTGCTTTCATATTTCAACCTCTTCAGCTCAGCAGAGGTCCTTGAGGACCTTCCCCTCAGTGACAAGGGGTAGCATCATTCAATCAATCAATCAATTAGACTTTATTCGATTTAAGATATAAAATCATAAAAGCATAATACAGTTTAGAAAAAAAAGAAACATTTACAATAAAACATTAAAAGAGAGCGAATTCATCGTTCTTTAACAATAAAGACATTGATTAATACAGGATTAAAACTAGTTATAAAATGCTAAGTCTCCAAAAGATGGGATAAGATCGGGTACATTTGTGATTTAAGCAAAGTCCTACATGGTCATTCTAAATCTAACTACCCCTTTTAAAAATTTGGCAATATGATCAGTAAACAGCACTTCGTCAAGAAACTGCAACTTGATAAAAGCGGGCGGCACTGTCTCAGTCCAAGCCGTTTTAAAATTGGCAATATCCATCTTTTCCTGATCAGGATATAAAACTTGCAAAAAAAGGTAATATGGATTGTGGACTGGGCCGATAGGTCGTCGCAAGGACATGGACATAAAGTGCGTGACCAGTCGTTTAGCTTAGGGAACATTACCTTATGGTGAAAGGTAGCTAGACGAAAGCGTGTCAGGAATATCATGTCATGTTCACCCAGAGATGAGGACAAATAGGGTTGTAACCCTGGTTGTGTCAGGAGTAGCTGGTGTTCTCTGACAGATGGTTTCATCACGTTGGTAGACAATCTTAACATCTCTAGGTGCTCAAGACATAACGATCCTAACTCTTTCCTGGTGACACAGGACAGACTGTCAGGATTGGCATAAAACTCGGGATGGCCCAAATCATTCATAAAATCTTTAACAAAAGCAAGCCATGGGATGCTCAAAGCCCGTTCCATATGCTGACAGTCGTTAATCACGTCCCGATTTAACATGGTCGTTTGGCCAGTCCACACCTTGTGCCAGAGTAAAACGGGTTGGATTTTAATTAAATCAGTTAAATATGGGAGGCCTAGCTCTGCGTGGCAAATGAATGTAGCTGTGCTATTTGGGACCGCCAAGAGATATTTTAAAAACCTGTTCTCGGCCAGCTGAAAAGGCGCTATATTTGCAAAACCCCAAATGCCCGCTCCATACATAGCTACAGGAATACATTTAGCTTTGTAAATGGTAAGCATATCCCCGATGGGGCGCTTCCCTAGTTTCCTAGAGAAATTTATTAAGGCTCCAATAGATTTTATAAACAGAAGCTTTCTTGTATTAATAGCTACGCCCCATGAGCCCTTTTTTTCGAACATGATACCCAGATAGGAGAAGTTGTTAACAAATTCAAGTTTCCTGTCATCTATAAGACTGTCTCGACACTTAACGTTTGGTTTGCTACATTTCATGACAAAGGTTTTGGTAATGTTAACCTTAAGATCCAGTCTCGTCATGAAAGACACAAAGCTCGAGACAGTTTTCTGGAGTCCTAATGGGGTACGGGACAGAAGGACAGCGTCATCAGCATATAGTAGTGCTCCAATTTGCCGACTGCCAATTCTAGGTAGATCCTGGCCCTCCCTCATCAATGTGGTACCCAAACTATTTATATAGAGGGTGAAAAGAAGGGGGGCTAATACGCAGCCCTGCCTGACGCCCTTCTGAATGGAGAATTTACGGCTACGTTCTCCGGCTGGCCCATAACGAACGCTTGCCTGGGCGTCTAAGTAGGAGAGTTTTAAGAAATTTAGCAACGACGCCTCCGCCCCCATTGATTCTAGGATACTCCAGAGTTTCGTGTGGGTAACACAATCAAACGCCGAGCTTAGGTCAGCGAAACACAAAAAGAGGCTCTCCCCTTTGGCTTTTACATATTTACCCCACAAAAGACTTAAATTTAGGCCCTGCTCAATTGTGCCAAGCCCTTGGCGGAACCCATACTGCAGCTCCGAAAGAACACCCCTAGCCTCTACCCACTGCTGCAGTCTATTCAGGACAACACGCCCGGCCACTTTCACAATGGAGTCCAGGAGTGATATCGGTCTGTAGCAGGCTGAGTCGTTGCGGTCTCCTTTTTTGAAAATAGGCATAAGGATGGACTCAGTCCAGGTTGCGGTGAGTCCCTGTAAACAACACGCCTTCAGAACCATAGTGATTAAAGGGCCCCATAGGTGAGGGCAAGATTTATATAAGTCCACCGGGACACAGTCAGGTCCCGGGGCTATTCCCCCCACACTCTCATTTATGGCCAAAATCACCTCATCTACATTAAAATCAATTTCCTTGGACCTGGGCGCTTCAGTTTTAAGCCCTGAAGTGTCCAGGGTCGAGAGTCAATCAGTGACACTTCGTCACAGAGTGGGGTGGGGTCAGCAGGCTCTGTGACGAGGCTGGGACTGCTGCCTTCCTCAGTGGCTGACCTTAGGTCGACCAATGAGGGAAGGCAGCAGTCCCAACCCTCCTGGTACCTCCAAGACTGAGCTTCAGGTAAGTGTGATTTTTTTTTTCAAATTAATGTTTCGTGCGTGCGTGTGTGTATATTTGAATGTTTGGAAATGAGTATTGTGAATCGATGTATGTGTGTGCACGCTTGCATGAATGCATGGGTGTGAGCGAGTGTGTATGTGTATGTGTGCGTGTTTGTCCCACCCGCCTCCTCCCGCCTAAAATTGCCGGCTGCCATTGTTATACACCTAGTGTAGATTTTTGCAGTTGCCTCCATATACTTTGATTGAAATTATAGTAAAAGTCTTGTATGGCTGCTTGAGGGTAAAGTTTTAGAATGGATTGAAACATGGCTTGCTCAAAGTCTATGATTATTTTATGGGGTAGTACTTATTTGTTTTGTGTTTGATATGGTTTAGGAGCTCATATTAGATGCTGCCTTGTTTATTTGGTAGTAGAGCATATATAAAAGGGATATTTGTGTTTTGATATTCACCACCTATGGTGTATAGCTGAGTGAATGGTTTGCAACACATTTTGAAGGTCCCATCCATCACCCATGTTTTATATTTTTTCAGTTTTAGTAAATTATCTACTATAGAGAATATGAGGATTTGTTTTTCATTATTTAGGTTGTCATGTAAAAGGAAGGGTTCCTCATTATGTGTCATTGCTAAGTGTTCAGGTATATGTGTGTCTTGGTATCTCCTAGGGGCAGGCAGGGTATCGCTGTTGCCTCATTTAATTTGTGCAATTAAACATTTTAAAATGGAGATAGGTGGTAGTTAGCCTGTTATGTGTTCTGGACTTTAGGCAGTATATCTTTAAGGATTTTGCTTGTGGGTTCCTGGGTGCTAGTGCTTACTTCTCTTATATCCTGCAATATCTTTCTTACTTCTATTTTCTATTTCTGTTACGTTTGGGGGTGGTTGTGCTCTCTTACATGATTTACAACATCTAATGTGGATTTTTAGCTATATTGAAAACAAAAATATCGGATACAAAAATATCAGTCTCACACCTCAGGGGGCTGGGATTTTATTTGTCATTTCATCTCCAGGTTCCCACCTTTCCTTGACGTTGTAGGAAAGTACCCTATTTGTTATGGTCACCCTCCCCCAATTTTGCTCCAATGCTGATGGTTATGACTCTGATAGGTCACTGGAGTCTGCTGCCTAGACCCCAGTGCCAGTGCTCTCTCCCTAAAACAATTATGTGTAAATTGATAACCCCAATTGACAAGGAGTTTACCCCCTTATAAGTCCCTAGTCTGTGGTACCATTGGTACCGATGGCATGGGTGGTAAAGGAGTCCCCAGGACTTGCAGCACTATTTGACCCTCCCAGAGGGATCCACATTAACTACTGACAGCAGGCCTGCCATTGCAGACTGCAGGAAAAGTGCAAACTGCTTGAACTTGACTTTACCCTCACCATGAGTGAAAAAGTCAATGCACAATCTTTGATATATGCCAGTCACACCTAAGGAAGGCTTCCTAAAGCCCAGGAGGCAGGGTGCATTATATCAAAGGTGTGGACATGCAAGTAAAAGCTTATATGACCCTTTAGTGCCCTTTACCAATAAAAGACACTATAAGTGATAGACAGTCCATAGGATAACATGGGCTGGTACGCGGGCAAACCTGAGGTTGGCAGCTCTGTTATGATACTGCTTAAAATTTTTATGTTTGGTATCAAACAAAGGGGCATATTACCAAGGATTTGTGATAATTATCGCAAAGCGCGCTTAGCGCTGGTTTTTTTATCGCCGGCTATTGCTGGATTTCATCGCGGAGATAACGCGTTATTATCAACGCTTATCTCCAAGGCAATCAAAAATCCAGCGATAGTGGCGAAACCCAGCAATAGCGCGAGAAATCCAGCGATAAATTCACTGTGCTAATGAAAAGCTTGCTAATAGGCAGGTGAGGTCTTAACCTTACAATCCACCTCCCATTGACAAGATGGTTAAGTCAAGTTTTTATCAGGTGTTAAATTCCAGCGATAATCGCGGTTAGCGCAACTTTTTTTATCACTTCGCGGGCATTGATAATAGGGGGAAGTTGTGTTTGCGACTGTTTGCAGTTGCTTTTAGTTGGGAGCGCCTACTTTGCATTTCATTAGCGATAATTATCGCTGACATGCAAAGCGGCAACAAAACGGCCGCTATCGCCATTAAGCTGTCGCTAACAGCTGTTAGCGACAGCTTGCTAATAGGGCGATAAAAATATCGCCGCTTTATCGGCAAAAAGTGCCGCTAAAGTGGCGATACTGCCCTTGATAATATGCCCCAAAGTACCTTCTCGCCCCTGACATGAATCTCGTGTCGAGGATGATGTGGCATGCACGCAGGTGGCTACCTTAGAGGTTGCCTATCTTGTTGCCCCAGCTTCTCTGTGATCTGGCTGGCAAGCCGCCCCTTCCCACGCTTGCCCCAGCTAAGACAGGATTCTGACCTTCTGCCAGGCAGTGTGATCACACCGAAGAGTCCGGAACAAAGGCATGAGCTGGAAGGTGGTCACACCTCCCCCCTCCCAGGCAGTCTAGTGAAGTGACGCATCAAGGCGGTGAGCTCTAAAGGCTGCACCGCCTCTGATATGCATCAAGGCTGACTCCCAGAGAAGGAAACAGCCCTCCCCCTGGCAGAGTCACATTTGCATCCAGGCAGGTGGGAAATCAGATAGTCAAGGAGATGTACACCCCCAGAAGGCTAGCCACAGGTCCAGAGTGGGCATCCCAGTCTGTACACTGGAAGAAGGGTTCTGTCATTTTTAGAAGTGGGAGAATAGAGGGTTCTGGATAGAAAAGATGACCCACACACTCGGATGTGGTCATCTCACGGGCAGATTAGCTGCAGGAATTAGCAGCCAATTGGCTACTTGCTCCTACACCCTTAACTCCCCTAAGTCCAGGATTTAAGGGGCACCACTGACACCAGATTTTATGCTTCTGCGCCCCAGCAGGCGCCCACATGGCTGACACTGCTCAGGTGCCAGTGTGGGAGCTGGTAATCATTCTGCTGATAGCTGCAGGTGGATTATTTTTGCAAATTGCTTTTCCTCCAGCCCTTCTGCCCTGATATGGGCATGAGGTACAGGAGGAAGAACACTACGGATTTCCCGAGTCTCCAACCTTCCACAGGGACCCTCCCATTTTATGAGCATGGCACCACTTAGGTATCTATAACCCTGAGTAACTGGAGACCCACAGAGAACAGCCTCCTCAGAGATTGATGTTGCGCTAATGCTCTTGCAGCACTCTGGGGAGATGAGGGCTCCTGGGGATATTTTTCAATAAGATAAGACAAGTGGTGGCACCATGTGCTGCACGCCGGGAAGTTTTCTTTTGCATCAGCCCCAGGAGAGATGGGGCCTCCTGAGACATTTGATAGAAGAAATGAGAGAAAGCAACATTTGAAAATATTGCAAATATGGGAGAAGACAACAATCCTGCCAACTTCCTGGAGTCCAGACTTCTCCTCTGTTTTTTTTACGAGGGCTTGGTTTTTAGTTTACTGCCCTCCTGCCAATGAGCTGAGGGCTGTCCTACTCTTTTGCTCTTCACACCGGCCCAGACTCCAATATGGGCATCTGACACTTCTCTTGGGCCCGGGATCTTCCTCAGTAGCACCACCAGGACTCTGAGGAAGAGTATTCCCCCTAACTGCACCCTCCAGGTCCAACCGCCTTCTTTTACCACTTACACTCCTCCTATGTCAGCTGAATTGAGTAAGTGCTTTTGAAGGTCACACTCCTGCAGGAACAGTCCAGATATAATCCAGGGGAACCCTCAAGGGTCCACCCCACCTGCACATCCCTCTATCATACACCAGAGGGTAGAGGGAATCAGCATCACTTGCCTTGGTGAAACAAATCCTAGTCATTGGGTGCCAACTGAAATCAGAAGTTCTCAAGTCCATCTTTGCAGTGGTGTCTTCTGTCTTCCAGTTGGGCATTCCTCTGGTGTTGCTTACTCCAGGTTCAGACTGTTTTCAAACGTCTCTCCTATTTGCAGGGGTTTTTATGTAGGCCTGGGCGGAAAACTACGCTACGCTCGTGTAGTTTGCGTAGTTTGCGCAACTACGCGCTACGCGAATTCGAATTGCACGTAGCACAGTGCAAAAATGCGTAGCAGGCATTTTTTGCTTGCTCGCGGTCCTCAACGTCAAGTTGGCGACCGCGAGCGAGCAAACTGACATCCCGGCGAGACTTTTTCCTCGTTCGCGATCAGCAACATCAAGTTGCCGATCGCGAGCGTGGAAAATAAACCTCCCGGCGAGATTCTCAACGCGGGGAGGTCAGGTTTCTCATTGCGAGTGGTCGCGTATGCTCGCGACCGCTCGCGATGAGAAACTACCAGTCCGCGTTGAGAACACTGCCGCTCGAGTACAAATCTACTCGAGCGGCAGAAAACGACCGCTTGCACAGTGCGGACAAGCATCCGGCACTGTGCAATTATTGCGAACAGCATTTCCTACCGCACTACGCAGTTCGCGTAGTGCTACGCATAGCTCGCGTAGTGCGAAGTGCACTTCGCGTAGCTACGCATAGCGCTACTACGCGAACTACGCCCAGGGTTATTTTTAAGTGGAGATGGGAAGTTTCAGGAGTTAGGTACCTCTGCCTACTCAACAGGCGATACATTATCACTTAACCCCTTTCCCAACCTTCCTGCACAGCATTTTGGAAATTTCCAAGACAGTGCCTTCAAATTCTGTTAAAAAACCCTTAATTGAGAACCTAAGACCCACCTCTAAGTGCCACTGCAGCCTCATCCCGTACCTCCAAACTTCAAAGGGGGCCCCTCCTGTGACTGGCTTCATGGGTCAGGCTACCCTCCTTTTAGTCTGTGGGATCAGCCTTCACAGGCTGGTTGCAGTGTGACAAATTAATTAGCACATGCAGAATTTGTTCTCACTCTTCCATCTTCCCAGCATGATTAGTATGAAATGGCCCTATTATGTGGAGAAGCCTTTCTTCTTCTTGCTGGCCAGCAGAGCAATAAACGTAGCCTGGGTGATTCAAATGCTAGAGTCTGATTAGGAGCTGAGTCAGAGAAATATTTTATATTTTGAAGTGCCAGAAGGAGTGCATATATGTGGAAATTGATGTCCGATTTGCAGTTGGAATCCTGGTTTACCATACTATTTGTGTGCCATCTTAGTCTGTATGCCAAAATGTGGCAAACACTGTAGTTTGGTGCAGATTTAGCCCATAATGTACAATGCACTGAGGCACACACCTATTTCAGTAAATCACTACATATGTAGATACTCTGCTATGAATGCCCACTCATATTATAAGGCCTGTACAGGTCAACACCAATACATGAAGAGTCACTTATGTGACAGGCTACCTGTGTGCAGATACCAGGCAGAATTGTCAGTCCCACTCACTCAGCCTTCGCACAATTGCACAGACACAAGTCTCTTGCACCACATGTACAGTAGCAGACCTTATTTCAAAAGGGAGAAATTGGCAGTTAGCACTCCCAAACCATTTCAACAGAACTTACTGTGAGAGCAACTCAGTTGCAGAGACACTCTCACAGAAGTCCAAAAATTGGGTTTTTCCAAAAAGCTCAAATTTCAGGAATTTTAATTGGGTAGGAACCCATTTCTCAGAGTAGCAAATCCCTTTTGCCGAGTATCCCATCTTCTTTTATGGAATTTGGAATTAGAGAATCATGTTTTGCTATAAACACTGCATCCACTATTAAAAAAAAGACATTTTATTTTGGTTAGTGCGCTGGGCCAAAAGAAATAAAGATAAATATAGAGAAAGGATCCCTTATGATATTTCCATCTCAAACATCCAACTCTGCCCCTTAGACATACTATTTCCTGAAAACGTTGAAAGAGTCAAACAGATTTTTCTAATTTCATCCCTTGAAGAAATGATAAACTAACTCTTTGTAACTTCCACTTTAACCTTAGCTCAGAAACTGCAGGAGGTTTGCTCAACGTTGGGAGTAGGGGTATCAAGTGGAGATTACTTTAGTTAGAAGTCTATCTTTCTACTTCCAAATGAACACACAAGAACACAGATGCAATGCCCTATTCATAAAGATTATCCATTAAAAAGTTACATGAAACTCTGTTTCAGCTATGACTGTATTCACTTCCAGAAGTTGTGCTACAACTGTTAACACAATTACAACAACACGATGGTGGGTGGAGCTACTTCCAAAAGGGAGAGGAGACCTTATTTGGATTATCCTCTCATAAGAATTAAGGGCATTATCTTACACTCAGTTTAGGAACATGAGTCCATGAATACTTATAAATTCCAAGGACATTTTGGGATTAACCTCTAACGAAATTATCTGACATAACATTTTTATTGGTGAGCATTAAGTTAACAATAGGTGCAATCATAATTTTCAATATTTCAAAATGTGATTGAGTGATTGAGTAAATTAAAGACAAAAGTGTCTTTAGCCTAAAGTGGTGAAAACTCCACCATGAAATTAAAGGCAAGAGTAAATTAAAGACGAAAGGTAAATTAAAACTTTCCATAGGACTCTGAGCACTATTCCCAAGGTCCGGTCAATTAAATTGGAAAGTTACTTACTGTTTGTTTCAGTCTGAATGAGCTCCCTCTATTTACCTGTTATATTGGGATGATACAAACAAATCCTTTAACCCTTTCGCTGCTTCTGTCGGCCAACGGCCGTCGCGAGCACTACCTCCGTAGTGCTGCGCACGTCCGTTGGCCGACGCGGCCCCGCCCACTCTTCAAAGCCGCCGCACCGCGGCGAAATTTCGGCCGCGGTAAAGGGGTTAATTAGATCATAGTTCATGTTTGTTTGTTGAACCTTTTCATGCTGAAAGCGTTGGTTCTTTAAACACTAAGGGGCTGATTAGGAGTCTGGCGGTCCACAGACTGTCAGACTCGTGGGGGCACAGCGGTCTCCGGACCAACCTATTACAATGAGGGCAGTCAACCACCATTGCCCCGCCGCAGCTGCCAGGGAACCGCCGTTCCATGGTGGTGTTGTGGTGGTCAGGAGGCAGTAATATGCTTGGCGAGACCATTGCGGTCCCGCCAAGCAAATTACAAGTTTCCTCTCCGCCACGGTTTTCACCACAATGAAAACCGTGGCGGAGAGGAAGCAAAGGGGGCCCTACAGGGCCACCTGGTGCCTCTCGCCCTGTGAATGCGCACAGTGTGGCACAGCATGTGCTGCCTTGTGTGCATGCACACTAGATCCTGCATGGCATGGACTTTACAGTCCATGCTGTGCAGGAACTATTTTTGGTGTTCCCATTGCGGTGCCCATTTTTAGAGGCACCACTGTGGGAAAGCCAAAAAAAAGCCCACCAGACAGGAGAAAACTCCTAATCTGGTGGGCGGCCTGACCACGGCTTTGGCGGTGCGACAGTGGGGCGGACCAGCTCTGCACCACCAAAGTCGTAATCAGGCCCTAAGGGTCTGATTTAGCTTATGGTGACGGGTTAGTCTGTCCACCTTATTACATGTGCCAAAGGATATAATGCACTTGGAATATGACAGATAGGTTATCCGTCACGTTGTGATGGAATACCTGTCCACCAAACTCTAAATCAGGTCCTAAACCATCATACAAGAAACATTTAAGAAGCCATCCTTCTGGCATCTTTTAGAAACCTGTCCCTAGAAATTGATTTATTGTGGTTCACTGGTGGAAAGCCCCCACCCCCGTTAAGTCAAGCAGCTAGTAAGTACCCTGTCAATCAATAGTAGAAGCTAATTGACATCTCAAGATGATTGGTTTGGAAAGAAAATGTGCCTATTGTTTGACTTATAATTGCAAATGACTGCATCCCAATTCCAGAATTCATTTACCAGCTTACCCTATGCCATCATTCAGCCACAACCTTCACAGGTGATAATGCACCGGCAACCATGCGTCTGCTTGTTGTCAGACTATCGTTTATGCATCCCATTGAATGCAACAAGAAAGATGTAAGAAACAACTTTAGTAAACAGTGCATTATCTTTTTCGACCAGTAATTATGAATGCTGACTACTGAAATAAAAAGCATAGGAGCACTGCTTTAATCAAGCCAACTAAACAGGATGCATGCATACCTCATATACTCTCAAATAGAATATCAGGTTGAATATAAATATTACAGTGCGTATACTCATTGGCAATAATAGAGCCCGTATTAGACAGATTTCAATTTTCAAGCCATCCTAATTACTTTCCAGCACTCAATCCCAGACTAATATTGCTCTCTCCGACAATGGCAAAAATGAAAAAATTGGTTCCAAACAGCAGAGTATCTGATAGAGGCCGTATCTGTGAAGAAGTAATCTAAATATGAATGGCTTCATATCCTTGCTAATGGGCTCATTTGTAATTTCCTAATGCAATGACATTTTCAACGGGCTATGCAGCACATATAAAATTGGCTACGTCACCACGTGGCTGCAACATAAGCCATCCTTTATTTTTATCAGATCTTTTGGAGCAGATATTTAATAGCTATTTGTTTGTGTCTTTTCTTGCCTGTCACAGGGAAAAAATAATTCCATTCTCAGAACTAAAAAGGGCTGCATGGCTTCATTTTTACTGTAAAGGGTTTCTCATTGTTTCCATTTTTTTGCTTTATTTATTAAAACCAGAGGTAGGCAACATGCATTTGCGTGCTTTTAAGTTATATTATCATTTAAGCAAAAGTTCTTCATTCACAAAATATTTTACGAGAAGCAGTAACGTTGACAGATACAATTTGTGCAACTAACTCCTGTTCCAGATAAATGGGATGGCATACAGTTTACATATGCCTAGCTGTACATTATTTGACCTCCAAACTATGCATGCTGAAATATGCGCCTTGTGTATTTTATCCCGTATGATGTCATTTTGCAACTGTCCAAATATATATTCATCCTGAAGTTATAGTATCAGAGTTCCCCATAATGTCTCTCTATCCTTTTCTTATACTATGCCAATGTTTTTATCTTTTTCCGAGCCTAATTCAACTGCTTTTTCTGTTTCAGTGTCTATCCAGGATTTAGGCGTGGCTTATTTTGAAATTCTAGAAAACAGAAGGCTGCTCTCGGGAAATAATTACACAAATGTGCAACAGTTACTTTTTATACTGCCTCTGCTATCTTTTTCTATACAGAGTAAACTCATGCGATAAACAATTAGGTGCACTTACATTTATCCGTTTTTTTAAATTTAAAGTGAACCTGTTCGTAGATGAGAGAGAGGTCGACCAAGTTAAAGAAAAGAGAATGAGGTAGAAAGAGACAAAGACTGAGGGCCATATGTGTGGCCTAGTCACGCAGTGCAGCACAGCGCAGCAAGTCACCTTGCTGCGCTGCGTGACTAGGAAAATGGCAGGAATGCGTCTTATTTAAATCAATATGGCACATTCCTGCCTTTTCGCTGGCGCTCTTTTGGCTGCCTAGTTCCAACGCAGGTACAAGGGTGCCTGCATTGTAAAGAGGATTATTTTTGTGCAGGAAGGGGCACCTTCCTGTTCAAAACCAATCACCTGAGACTTTTTCCTCTTTCTACGCGTGTTGCTGCATAATGCAGCACACATAGAAAGAAGAAAAAACTAGGAGAAATTAAGATATTTCTCTTCGTTACGCCTCACCTAGGGAGGCTTAGGTTTTAGGTGTATTCCTAGGTCTAACACTTCTGGCAAATCTGTAATGCACCAAAATCCATGGATGTTGCGTAGTAACACCCACGCAATGCCCAAGGAAACGTCTCCCTAGCGCAGAGTAATGCAATGCAGAGATTTGAACTGTGTTGCATTACTCAAGATTTATGAAGCCACTTAGGGCCATGCCTGGTGGCCTTGCGTGGCTTTATAAATCAAATTTTTAATTTACTTCGCTCTTGAATTGTGTGCAGCAAGAGCGACCCAAAGGGGCGCCAGAGAGTCTAATTCAGGTTTCTGACCTGGTGTGGAAGCTGATTTACGCCATTTGTACTTCACAATATTTTGACGGTTACTCCAGAAAACAGCCAGCTGTCACAGGTTTCCAGGCCATTTTTTTTATGTAAACACATATGCATATCATTTTGACTGAAAAAATCATAACGTAATCAAAGGTGATTATTTTTTTTTATTTTCTCCCTGAGAAAATTAAAAAATTTCAGGCCCTTCCCACCCTATAATGTCTACTCCCCAGTCACTCCCCATACCTGCTCATAGATTTATTCACAAGAACATTTTCTTATCAATAAATCCATTTTCGAGTGCAATGCAAACTTTTTTAAATGAGAAAAGCTATTTTCTATTTGTAAACCCGTCTATTTGTGGGTATAAGTTTGACTTGAGTGTGCACCTTTGCTTTGCGTATTAGGCCCAAACAGAAGGAGTCTGCGTGTTTACTTTTTATTCTTTAAAACCATTTTATTGGGTTCTCAATGTTCAAAAAAGAGAAAAAAAAATATTGCATATATGTACCATACAGAAGTACAGACATAACATAATGGTTACATGACTGGTACTGAGGCAGCATTACATACAATAATCACAAGGACAGACTTCGTGGAATGTCAATGAAGCACTTTGGGTGGGGGGAATCACTCCTGAGGAAAGTGTGTCCTCCTGTGTGTGTACCCTAGAGAAGAGTAGGAGGGGGAGAACCAGCTGGTAGCATGGGGTACTAAACCAGGATGAGTGACGAGAGGGGAAGGTGGGGGTATCTTGATTTTTACTGAGTAGCTGGGGCCACAGGCCTAGGCGAGGGAGAGCACAAAATGACTCCACGAGGGTGTGTCGGCTGCGGTGTACTTGTGTGCAGTAATGGGGGGTCTCGAGAGAGCAGGCCTAGCTCGGCCCCTAGGAAGGTCGCTCAGTGGGACACCTCAGGTGAACCTTGTGCCTGCGGGTGTAGTGTCATGATCGATAATTTGACGGAAGCGCAGGAGTAACATGGCCCTTTCAGGAGAAATGGGGCGGCAACGCATTCTACGCACCTCCTCGTGTCAAAGCACTTCCTCCTCTGCAGTGTCCCACTTATATTTTGCCCCTATCCAGGCCCCCAAAGGTGGTCCCACAGGCACGCGCCAGTGTAGTTTGATGCCTCATTTGGCTAGAGGGAGGGCCAAGGCTGTAAACCACGATTGAGCTTTGTGGTGTTTCCAGCGTCGGAATACACCGAACGAGCAGGCTTCCCTGGAAGAGATGTCAGGGAGCTCTGTGACCTCGCACAGTGTGGCATGTATGGCGCTCCAATAGAGATGCAAGGTTGGGCAGGTCCAGAACATATGTAGGAAGGTTGCGCTAGGGGTCTGGCAGCGAGGTCAAGCAAACTGTGACTCTGTGTAGTGGCGCTGAAGCTGTGCTGGTGTCAGGTATGCCTGGTGTAGTATAAAAAATTATTTTTGAAGCAGGAGTCCCGGGAAAACTTCTTTTGGAATTTCAGAGAGCCCTCCCTCTCTTTTTCGTGTAGTGGCCTCCCAAACTCCTCCTCCGATTTGTAACGTAACTGAACAAGCGACAGGTGTAAGTTCCCGGATGGCCTTGTACATCCAAGTGATAAGGTGTCGACCGGGGCCAATGGTAGTACTGTGTGGAGCACTGGATGAGTCGTGGGCTAACCTCCAGATAGGTCCCAGAGGCACCGGCAATTGAGTACAAGGTGCCTATGAAAAAGGAATTGCCCTGGGGGGAGTCTGCTCTCTTCTGCCAGCTGATTGGAAGGGAGAAGCTGGCACTCAAAGAATAGGGACGCACCCTCAAGGAGCGAGTGGTCGGTCCAGATCGGTAGTTCCCGGGCAGTGTAGTAGCCCCCACCTTGGGGTAGGCCAGCCAGCAGCAGCAGTGGGGTATAGAATGGGGCCCCTCGGGAAAGGCAATGAATGTGGAGCATACAGGCCTTTGCTATAGTTACCTGTATTGAATGGGTCGAGGCAGGCCAAACTCCCGTTAAGAGCAGGTGACGAATTGCCGGTAAAGATAAAGGCCCAGTGTCAGAGCAGGCCTCCCCCAGGTAACGCCCCGCTGTCAAGCAAGATAACCACTGGAGCTGTACCGCTAGGAAGTATGCTTCAAATGACGGGGCTCCAAGGCCCCCCCGGTCCACCGGCAGCTGCAGCTTAGCCAAATCGACTCGCCGACAGCCGCTTCCCCAGATGAGGGAGCAAAGCAGAGCTTCCAGTTCCCTGAAAAAGGAGCAGGGAGGGATGACTGGAAGGTTTGCAAAGTAATAATGGAGACAAGGTAGGAGGACCATCTTTGCCAAAGCGATTTTCCCTAAAGGAGTCCGGGGAAGAGTCCTCCAAAGTCCAACCAATGAGCGTATGCCTGCCAGTGCTCTGCGGTGAGGGCCCTCGTAGAGATCGCAGGGGATATGATACAGACAGACACCAGGTAGTGAGGCACCTGCATGTGCCAGGCGAGGCAAGAGTCTCTAATGTGCACCTCCTGCGGGAGAAGGTCGAGGCTGAGAGGATAGACCAAACATTTTGCCCAGTTAACCCTCAGCCCGGCCACGAAGGTGAAGTCCAATACCGTAGCACAGAGATTCGAGGTCAGCCGAGATGCCCCGCAGATAAAGGAGCAGGTCATCTGAGTATCAGAGGGATGCCCCATTCCTTTCCCTCCCCGGTAGGCACACAGCCAGGGACTCCATCACCATGGCAAAGAGCAAGGGGGAGAGCGGACATCCCTGACATGTACCCCGGGTCACAGGGAAGGGAGCTGAGATGTAGCAGCCCAAATTAACTTGAGAGGTGGGGTTCAAGTATAATAACTTAGTGTAGGCTAAGAGCTTAGGCCCCACTCCCATGCAGCAAAGCACCACAAATACGTAGGGTCAGGACAGGGTGTCAAAAGTCTCCAGATCCAGGACCTGTCAATCAGCATGGGGAGAAGGCCCCTCACCCGATCCTGGACGTGAAAAAGGTGGAAAATATTCTGAGATATGCTCCTGCCAGGAACAAAACCGTTCTGGTCTGGGTGCATGAGTGCAGGGAGGATTTGGGCGTAGTGGTCTGCTAAGATTTTACCAAGGATTTTGTACTCCGCCGTCAGGAGGGCAATTGGTCCATAGGAGGCCAGTAGAGTTAGATCCCTATCTGGTTTCAAAATCGAAACCAAGAGAGACTCGTGGAGGGAATGGGCGGAGCTTACTGCCCCGCAGCGTTGCGCCGTACATTTCCACCAGCCGGGGTTTCAGAAGACTGGAAAAGGTATTGTAGTATTCAAGAGGCAGGCTGTCCAAGCACAGGGGTTTTATTACGGGCCAGATCCAGGATCGCCTGTTTTACATCGGCCGGTGTAATCTTCTTGTCCAGGTAGGTCTTCACTTGGGGAGGAATCTGGGGCAGGGTGAGCACGGCGAGGAACTGGTCTATGGATTCCGAGGAATCATGCAGTGGAGCCCTGTACACATCAGCATAATAGTCATAGAAGGTCTGCAGGATATCAGTTTGAGTGCGGCCCGTAACGCCAGAGAGGGTGACAACTTCAGTGATAGGATGAGCATCGGAATCCTGGTGGATAAGCCATACAAGGAGTGCTCCCGGCCTGTCCCCCTCCCGAAGCATGAGTGTGTGTGTTTATATTTATATATACATATTTGTGTGTCTCGTGAAGGAGGTAGTTAGGCAGATTCTAACAAGGGCAGTGAAAGAGTATGTGGCATAAAGTGAGGAGAAAGTGTGGAGGTTAGAAAGTGCGTATGTAGAAGGTTTCCATATCCAGTTAACATCCAGAATTCCAAACAAAAATAACGTTTAATCCGAAAGCTGTTTGGAATTCTTTAAAAATGAAAGAAAAATGGGAACTTGATTAAAGTAAAGTTGCATCAATAAACTGGTAATTGTGTTTTAAATCTCAAATACTTTAGGAGGGAAATATAGCCAATTTTATTGAGAGATTTACTCTTTGCTCAGATAAAATTCTGTATGAAGTGATGAAATTGTTTTACTAACCGAAGAAAAAAGAATTGCACACTTTGTGATTCTGTTTAGTAAAAGAGCAAACATGATTTGGAATCTTCTTGTTTGTGAGTGTATATCGTAATATGAATTGTCTGTCCCTGCTAACGCCAGAGGTGCAGATTCAGAAAATTAGAATTTCCAAATTTATGTGCACCTACTGGAGCAGAGAAGCCGGGTTCCGTGATATATCTTTCTTTGAGGTCTGTCACCCAGATGGATATTTCTGTTTGATTACGTGACGAAAAGTGGAGAAAAATGGCTAGCACATGGGGTCATCATACAAAACAATTGGGGACACTATAACATTGACAAGCTTATTTACAAGCTCACTGTGCCACCGGTGGGTCACTTTTATTGATGCACCGGCATCTCAATGGGCTTCCCATACTTACAAAGCCATGTAAAGTCACCCTGCATGAGTTTTCATGGCCTTGTAAACATGTTTCCCTTTTATGCATAACTCTGCGTGAAAGGGGGGCGTTCCATGGGTGTTGCTGCTTGACGCAGTCCCAGATTTAAATTTTTTTGTATACCTGGGATTGCATCAGAATACTACGCCTCCCCAGAGGAGGTGTAAAGAGGAACAAAGAGGAGAAATACTTTTATTTCTCCTAGTTTTTTCCTCTTTCTATGCAAGGAGGTAAATGCCTTTAATGATTGTTTTTGTGCAGGAAGGTGTCCCTTTCTGCATAAAAATCACCCCTTGAGCGCTGGCACCCTTGCAAAATGGTGCAAGGGTATCTGCACTGGCACACGGCTGCTGTTTGTGCGCCGGCGCAAGGGAGAAGGACAGGAATGAGCAATATCTTGTAGATAAGGCGCATTCCTGCCCTTTTATTTTGACGCATGGCAGCGCAGCAGGAAGGCTTGCTGCGCTGCTATGTATAAACATAATTAGGGCCTCAATTTCAATGTTTTCGCGCATAGCAGTGCTTAAAGTCTTTTTGTTGCACTGCCCTACGCCAATTCGAAAGGGCAAGAATTCACGGTATTTACAAGATACAGTGCATTCCTGTCCTTTCTGCCTGTGTACAATTTGGTGACTAGAGCCAAAGCAGGCACCATGGTGCAAGGCGTGTCTGCCTTGTTGGCAGGATTGTTTGTGTACAGGAAGGCCTTCCTGCACAAAAAAACAATCCATGTAGGCTTTTTCCTCTTTCTATGTATGCTGCAGAATGCTGCACACATTTAAAGAGTAAAAAACAAGGAGAAATGAAAACGTTTCTCCTCGAAACTCCTGCTCGGGAGGCTTAAGGTTTTGGTGCTGACCCGTGTTTACGTGATTTTGTAAATCTGGGGCAGTGTCAAAATCCATGGGTGTTGCGTGGGAACATCCACAGCAACACCTATGGAACGCCTCCTTGAGTCAGAGTAAGGCAACGCAGCGCTTTGCGCTTCCTTGCCATACTCCATATCTATGAGGCCATGCAAAGCCATGCAAGGTGGCTTTGCCTCACCTCATAGATATGATTGAGAGGCCTGCACCACCGGAGCATCAAAAAGAGGATGCTCTGGAGGCACACGCCTCTTGTAAATAAGCCCCATAGTACATTTTGGCATTCTCGTGCATTTTGCAGCCATTTCCCAACCCTGCAAATGTTTGTCAATTTACACCAATAAACAGATGGTGGAAGTTTGGAGTGTGAGAGTTGGAGGCACCCCTCAATAAAAAACATTCCCATGATAATGCAGAGGAATGGGTGTCTCCACAGGAAAAATGCTTTTATTATAGCCTGAACTTGAATCTGCATAGATTTCAATGCTTTTTTTGCCTTTTTTATTAGAAAGGTATCAAGCATAAATATAATATAATTCATAGGCATATACAGAATCTCAGCAAATTACAAACAATAAATAGAGTGGCAGAGGTAATTAGAGCATGGAGGGGTGCCACACACGCACCCACACATACTCACTTACATGCATTTACATTCACACACACCAATTCACATCACATACTCACATATACACATACATTCATGCATACACTCACGCACCAAACAATAAATAAAAACATAACACTTACTTTCTGCTGCGTCTCTGGAGGCAAGCCTCAGAGGTTCCAGGAGGGTTGGGACTGCCGCCTCCTCTCATTCGCTGACGCTCAGCTAATGAGAGGAGGTATCATCCCCTACCTTGTCACAGAGTGGAATGGGGTCAGTGAGAGTTGCTTACCCCTCCCCACTTTTTGACTGAGTGTTGGTGATAGACGCACAGCCCTGACCAATTCAGGCCTTAAAACTGAAGCGCCCTAGTCAGAGGCTATCAATGATGCTCCCCCTCATCATGAGGTGGAAGTCCTCTAAGCACTTTGCCAGGCTGAAGAGTTCACACCCACAGGAGCTGTGACATCTTCAGCTTAGCAAATTTCAGGTCAGGAAGCCAGACGCCTGCACATTTAGCATATGTATAGCACCTAGCTGCCTGACCTGAACATAAAGAGTGTCTATCTGGCTGACCTTTCCTCAGCCTGACAAACATTTTTTATGCCAGAAAAAAGATGTTGGGGGGGGGGGGGCTCCACCGCCCTAAACGACGGGCCATAGCTAAATAAACATCTATGACAGATTGTTTTAGCAACCATAGTAAACATAATAAGTGTCATAAAATCTCAAAGGAGGAGCCAGGAGTGAGTTACAAAAACTGTTCCCTTACTGTTGACCATATGTTCTTGAACTTACATCTTGTAGGGTTATTCTGTAAAATATTAAACTCAAGTCAGCATGCGAAGATAAATTCCAGCCAACATGCTTTATGATCAGGCGTTTCTCTATTACTATGCACGCACATTACCAAGTCTTATCACTGTAATGGCAAAGAAGAAGACCCCAGCTAAATGTGATAGTATGCTAGGTGAATGGCCAAGCATATTTACCTTGGAATCAAGGCACGCTTTTTGCAGTCGAGGCCCTCATAACCAAATATGAAATCATTTAAAATGCAGTTGCTAGTGTTAGCAAAATATAATCCTCTGTGCAAACAGTCAGATGATTTTATTTCTATAATACCTTATTTTACCAGCGTTTACTAAGAATAACAGAATACTGAGGGGAGAAAACATTGTTCTTCCTAATTCTGTATTCACCAGAGATGAGGTTAATCAAAGATGACATGATTAGAGATGACATAATTACACAGTCATTAAGTCGAAGTTCATTCACGACTTGCTAATATCTTCTGGCAAGTGCCCTTGTAAATGGTAGCAGCTATTTCCAGCTCACGATTTTTTTCTTTATGATATTTATTATGCGATTCATTAAAGGACCAAGATGTACTAAAATGTGCATTTGACAATCCCCCACAACTTATTTCCAGTACACCTGTTCTTGTCAGATAAGAATAAACTGCACGCAGAGCACCTAATCTGGGTGTTCCTTGTTTGTAAATCTCCAGCGAAATATTGTTCAGCCAATGTTGTCAGAATGTTGCATACTATCTGAGCGACTGTGCTTTAATTGATAATTTGGATGTCAGAGTTTGAAAGGACCATATGTTTTGGTACATATCTATGTGAAGTTTAGAAGGTGAAATAATGTTATACCCTTGTGGGCAGATTTATCAGCACTTTACACTTCCACAAGTCACGCAAAGTGGAGCAAAGCAGCACAAAGTCTGATTAAGTATTTAGAGGCTTAATTATGAGAGGCATGCATCACATTTGCACCACATAAAGTGGTACATGCGTGATGCAGGGCTCTCAATTTGATTTATGAAACTATGCAAAGCCACCCTGCATGACTTTGGGTGGCCTCATAAATCATGAGTAAGGCGACGTAGAGCAAATCGCTGCTTTGCCTTACTTTGTGTCCAGGAGGCGTTCCATGGGCATTATGGTGGGTTTTCCCACACAATACCCATGGAATTTGATGCTGCCCTAGATTTACAAAGTCATGTAAACCTGGGGAAGCGCCACATCTGTACTCCTCCTGAGGTGAGGTGTACCAAGAAAATATATGTTTATTTCTCCTCGTTTTTTCCTCTTTCTATGTGTGCTGCAGAATGCAGCACACATAAAAAGAGCAAAATGCCTCCATGAATTGCTTTTGTGCAGGAAGGTGCCACTTCCTGCACAAAAAACAATCCTACTTGCAACGGAGGCACCCTTGCACCCTGGTACAAAGGTGGCTGCGTTGGCACTAGGCTGCTGAAACAGCACCAGCACAAGGAGAAAAGACGGGAATGCATCATATTGCTTAAATACGGTGCATTCCTGCCCTGTTACTTTGGTGTAGGGCAGCGCAGCATGGTGTCTTTCTGCGCTGCCCTATGCCAAAATCCCATAAACGAGGCCCTTAGTTTCCAGTGCAAAACGTTTTTTGCCTTGCAAAGTTGTCTATAAAGTAGGTCAAGGGGGTGTTTAATGGGGCCACTTGAGCTTTCCAATGCTACCACACACAGGTTTGAGGCACAGCCAGATCTACAAAGACTGTCAGAACTGGCTTGGTGTTAAAAATAGCACCTCCTTAAAGCAGGAGTTAGTTAGGAGAAATTATTTATTTACTCCACAAATTTCACTCATTACGTGTGTGATGCACTGTACAGCACATATGCAGGTTCTGAAATGTTAAAAGAAATTACCTAACCACAGGAGTTGGCGCTAGAAGTGTATCTAGATACAAAATCCATGCTAGACATCATGCACACACCTTTGCAGTGGTTAGGAATAGATCTGCAGTGCAATATCTTTTTTAACAGTGAATAGACTGTTTTACTAGTGAAAGGTTAATGGAACATCGCCATAATAAGCTAGGAATGGGCAAGTAGATGCAATTATCATGGAAAGATAATACACATGCATGTAGTCAAATATATTTGCAATAAAGTGTCCCAAAACATATTTTAGGCTAATGCAATGTAACAAATTAGTTTTATGACAATTGAGAGGAAAAAGGGTGCAGGGTAAAGGTCTGTATGTGGTTACTTAAGTCAACGAACAGCACGTTTTATAGGGTCACATGCATTAAGCTAAGAAATAACGATTCCTTAATAGCGAATTCTTAAAGAATCGCTATTCCTTATGCATGTAGGTTTCACTAAAATATTTGCGATTCCTACACATTCCTTAATTGCGAATCGCAAATTGCGATTCGCAATTAAGGAATGGCTTCCCATTTATTCCTATTGGCCTTTAGGCCCATAGGAATGAATGGGACAGCATTCACAATTTGCGATTGCCAAATAGGTCATCGCAAATTGCGCATGCAATCTCAAGGGTGCAAGGGGGCCAAAAGGCCACCCTGATGCACCCCCAACAAAGGTAAGTATGCACATGTAGTGCACACACATGATCTAATGACATGTTTATGCACCACATTGCACTTTGAAAAATTCGTTTTTGTGCATTTTTCAAAGGAAGCGCAACTTACCATCGACTTTAAGTTGATGGTAATTTACGATTCCAATTTGCGGAAACGCAATTTGCGAATGCATGATGCATCGCAAATAGGGAATCGCAATTTGCGATTCCCTAACTGCATTCTAAAAATAGGTAATCGCAAAAATTGCGATTCCCTGTTTTGCGAATGCCTTTGGGCTTGATGCATCGCAAATAGCATTTCACCGGTCGCAAACGGGCCGATTATAAGAATCGGCCCGTTTGCGACCGGTAAGATGCTTGATGCATGTGCCCCATAATACTTTGTTGTGCCCAAATTCAAGGATGTTAGGAAGTCATGCCATCTGGTTGGGGGTTGGAGAGGCCATATTTAATCATGAGGCCTGTCCTTTCCCCTTGGCCTGGCCATTAAGAAGTGAGGTAGCACTGTTTCCTCCCTGTTAAGAATCAGATGGCCAGTGATGGCACCAGAGGTACTGGCCTCTGTGCAGTGACTGCCCTCCTCAGTTTTCATATGTGGTATACATGATTATTGTACAGTGTCTAAAGTAAATGCTGGCCTTCCCCAGCTGTGCATCATACCAAACAGCATTTCCGTAGCTCTTCTGTGAGTACCAGGATGCCATGCAAAAGCCACTCCTCTTTGAAAAATGAACAGAGCCATAATAGCTTGACTCGTGGCTTGCTCAGTCCCATCATTCTGTTTGCAGTCTACCATGTCAGGAAAGCTGGTGGTAGTTGTAGCAGGTAGTCATAGGTCTTTGAAGTATGTACCCTGTGATAAAAAGGCATTCTAAGATGCAGATCTCTATTGGGGCTTCCTCTTCCATGATAAACGTTTTAGAGGGGGAAGAAGTGGGGTCCTTGGACATCAGAAGTCACCTGTAAAAAGAAAATTATTCACTTGGTGTCATAGGAAGCTTACACTTTCTTGCACATTATATGTGCATCATCTTAGCAATGCATAAATGTTGTTCAAAGAACTATACACATTGGAGGGGGACTAAAAAGAAGAAGTTATACAAAAATATATACAAGAAGGGCCCAGATTGAAATAAAAAATTATGACTACAGACAAAAGAGGTGTGACTCAAAACTACATGTTAAATACAGTTTGAAACCTAATTATCTTGCTTGCCTTCCAGGTAATTTGGTATCCTTGATACTATAACATTAGTTCAGTTTTAGTTTAAAATCTTTATTCAGCAGAAAGTAAAAAAGGCCATAAAAGTACATAAAAATAGACATACATCATCAATAGTTAATTCATGCATATACAGCTGTATAAAAATATTAATAAAACTACTTAAAAGGAGCCCCACATAAGAGAAACATTACAGTACAATACTTTTCCTAAGGTGTATCCCCCCCCCAGATATATGTTGCAGTTCTAACACAGACCCTAGGATTCTCCAGTGCAAAAATAAATTTCAGTGCATTTCTATTGTCCTTAATCTTGCCCTCCAGGAAGAGTGGTTCTAAATAGTATCTCCTCAGACTCACAAAAAAAAAAAAAAAAAAGAATAAAATTAAGTGCTCTGTGCTTTGAACTGATACATCACCACAGGGACAGAGTATAATGGCTGATGGTCACTTTCTCATTTCGGAGAAGGCCACAAGATGATGAACAATACCCAATCATAATTTAGTTAGCACAAAACGATGCTGGATATTGGACACCCAAGTCAAATAATGTTGACATCTCTCCAACAAACCATTAGATACATATAAAGCTTCAGCATGTTTCTTATGTTATTCAAACATTTTGATCTCATTCCTGTGATTTAAGAAGATCCTCTTAATTACACTTTTATCTAGAGAAGAGCATCTAGTAGGGTTGAACAAGATGGGTGAATCAAACAACAACTGGGAAAAAACATTTATATAAGATAGCCATGGTATTTTCAACACATGATCAAGGGCTAGGCAATTGGATATAATTGCCTTATTGAAGTTTGTTTCAGCTTTCCTCCAAATAGGCTGCCAAAGCAAAAGAGGGTTTACAACTAGAATATCTTCAAAAGTTTTTATTCCTGCCTCTTTATGTACTATAAAAGATGACACGTATTTGGGTACACATAGCAAACGTTTAAGGAAACAGGTCTCATCTACTTGAAGGTGTCGGCTCAGTGCATAACCCCACATGCCTCCCCCAAACATAGCAGTTGGGAGACCCCTTGCCTTATAAATATCAGTCATAGTATTGGGCAACTCAGGATCTTATGAGAAAATCTAAACACTCCTTCACAGATCCTACTCAGTTTCAGTTGTGTATTTAAAACATGTTGAGCCCATGATCCACTACTTGTAAACAGAGTCCCTAGATAAGAAAAGGAATTAACATTGGCAACTGGTACTCCATCAATATAAAAGGTCTTATGTTTCAATACTTTTCCACATGTCACACGTAATTGTAAAAGGTTTTGATTTTCGTCTTCCTGGAGTCTATAAAGTGCCCAAAGGCGTCCATCAATTTTTGTAAACCGACTGGTGTCCTGGACAACAGGACAGCATCGTCGGCATACACTAGAATTGCTACTAGTGCCAACCAACTGCGGAAGCGTCAGCCTGTACAGTCTGGAGTGAACCGTCTACCCTATTGATAAAGAGGGGAAAATGGAGCAGTGCTAACACGCAGCCCTGTCTTATTCCCCTCTTGATTTTGAACTAGGGTAACATTCCCCGTTTGGGCCATATCTCACAGTACCAGATAGGTTCCCAAAGAGATGTGCTAAGAAACTAATTATATTTCTAGGGGAACCCATATCAAACAATGTAGACCTGAGTAATGCATGGTCAATCAGATTAAAGACAATGCTAAGATCAGCGAAACAGAGATAGAGGGAACCAGGCTTTTCATTGGTATATTTTCCAATAAGTAATTCAAAATTTGTGCACTGTTCCACTGTCCCCAGGCCTCTCCTGAACCCAAATTGTACATCTGAGATAATAGAATTACTCTCCGCCCAATCTTCCAGTCTCTCTAGGAGGACCTTTCCCATCAGTTTAACTGACGAATCAATAAGGGAGATTGGGCGGTAACACTTTGGGTTGGACTTACTTCCCTTCTTAAAGATAGGGACTATGGTCGACATAACCCAGGACGGGGGATGTACTCTCCGCATCTGCATTCAATACAATGGTCAAAATAGGGCCCCACGATTCCCTCAAACCTTGAAAGCATCTACTGGCACCCCATTGGGCCAGGTGCCTTTCCTCCGACACTTGTGTCGATAGCAGGAAGGACTTCCTCCAGACTAATAAACAGGGGGAGCGGATATTTAGTAGGTCTCTTATATTACTATCTAATGGGGTGTCGGTCATAGATGAATCAAAAATCCCCCCAAAATGAGTAACCCATGTTTCACATGGAATTAAGGAATTAAATCCCAGCACAAAATCTTGCCTTAAAAAGGGAGCATTCACTACTTTCCAGAAGAGAACCGGGTCCCTTGTGTCAGACGCGTTAGCTAAATTATCCCATGCTTCTTCTTGTAATTCCCTTTTCCTAATTGCTAATGCATATTTATAATTCTTGCGCAATTGCGTTATTCTAGGTGGGTCGCTGGAGGTATCATGGAGGGCCTGCCTTAAAAGTTTGGATGCTTGAGTACAAGCGTGGTCAAACTACCCTAATTTCCCAGAATTTCTAGATCTAGGAGGTCTCATCAGTAATGAGATAAGGGATCTAGTAATCTGACCAAATACATCTAAGAACTCTTCATGATTAACCTAAACAGCAACATATTTCATCGGGGTTCATGATTAATAGATCCCGCGGGACCTCACATGGATCCACCATGACCCATTTAATCCTAACGCCGCTAGGTCTAACAGGAATGATAGAAAAACAGATAATACTCTGACTGTTATGGGCCTGGATATCCAGGGTTAGTACTACAGGATTATGATCACTCACCGCAGTAGGGATAATATTAACAGTACAGACCAAATTAGCAGCAGAGGCTGTGAGTAAAACATGATCGATAGTTGTGTGTGCAGCTCTACCAATGAAAGAGGGGATCGGTTCAGTAGGACCCTCACAGCTATTTCCTAAAAGTAAAAGATCGTACTTAATGATAAGGGAATTCAAGGCTTTGCCATAATCATTAGGGTGGAAATGCGGTGTTCTGCCCCCTGCAGGATTGGTCACCCCACAAATCCATTTTGCCGGGAGGGGACATTTCTGAATGTTAAAATCACCCAGCCAGAGCACAATTAATTTAGACCGAATTGGTTGTATAAACTTTTCTATCCCCATATCTAGGTCATAGACAACTGAGCTACACAATAAATCAAAAACATTATTGTAAAAATTGATCACAACTAAGTCAGGTCCATTTTTGGGTGATAACCAAAGTAGTTGGGCATAAGTGCGGACAGTTGTTATCCTTTTAATATTAGCATCCAATAAATTGGATACTTAGATTTGTAAATCCCCTTTCGCCGATCCCACTAGAGATGGTGTGGCATCCAGGAAAAATGATGTAAACCCCTCAATGAATAATATATCGGTGTCTAAGATGAGTTTGCACCAATCAGGAGAGTTCAGCTTACTTTGCAACCCACACCCGTTCCATGTGGAAAAAGAACATCTCTCCCTAAAACCAAAACAATTAACAGTTACAGGAGAGTCACTTTGATAGGGCACATTGGGGTGTGGATGGAACCGATAATGGTGTAGGTTGTGAAATGGAAGAGGGGGTAGTAACTAGTGGATTTGACACACACATAAGGCCAGTTACAGGTGTGTTAGGACACTGATTTTTAGTTATATCCACCCAGCCACTCTCCCTACCAATGGGTACAATAACATTGTCAAGATAACGTCAATCATTCCCCTGTAATGAACACCGGCATTCAAATCTATTGGAAAGTGGATTGCACATTGGATGGAGGAAAAAGGGCTCAAGATCGTATGTACATGACAATAAAAATATCCTAACCGGAAAAGAGTAATAATATTTCCAATCCTAGAGAGCTGCAATGATCTTGTCAGTGTCTGTTTAGCGGAGCTGGATGATTTAAAATTAATATTAATAAAATCCCCTTGAAACTATTTTTTGGTTGGGCCAATCCAGCCCACTCTCCGTGTCATCAAGATTTGATCTGCCTTAGCAATCGGGAATAAAAGTTTAGGGTGCAACCAATGAAGGACTTTGTTCTTTAATTGAAATGGTGTCTCAATCGTGCCTGAGGTCAGGGGAGGGACATTTGTCATAACTGTCACATAAGAGCAGCAAGCTGGTGGTACATTTATGATAGTTGGGTCGGGCATCCCCTCATTCCCATTATTTACATTTTCAGGAACTTGTGCAAGCTTAACAGATACATTGTGGACAGAGTTTTTAATGAAAGACTTCTGGGCTATACTTCCAGGGGGATGCAATTAAGGACACGATTGTGGGACCTGTAAGACCTGTCAGGAGCCCCCTTTCAAAATGTGTGTTTCTACTATATTACGAGGCCCCATAGCAGAGTGCAGTGGACAGTGTTGAGCGTGCATACAATTCAAACTATCCATTGTATGTCTGTTCTTGCTTGGCCGGGTTGAAATATCCGCATTGGGGACCATAGCAGAAAGAGTGTGCACCCTCCAACTGTTGGTTAATAACATGCGTTCCAATGGAATTAGAACTCTTAAGAAGCGACAGAGAGGCCTCAATTGGTCCTAGGCGCCTAGTAATCAGGTCAAGCAGTTTAGCCAGCTGTATCTCAAAGTCACCCAGAAGCTTACCATGTGTCAGGTTGCAATTGCACACCAGCCTAGAGGCCACTTTAAGGGTTGGTGACCCTTTCTTTTGGCCTTGACGTTACTTCCGCGTCCCTGGAGGCTTATCGTTAACGGGAGTCCTGGGTAAAATAGGTAAGGTGCTGTTAGCCTGTTCGGCATCGATATTTGAAGATAGAGTGGGGGTCGACACAAGGTGTGCGAGGGTGACACAGATATTATATCTAAAGTGTGGCCCTGTGGGTGTACAGTACCATCAGCTAAAAGGTGCTCAGGGGGTTGTAGTGGCCCAGGTGTTTGTATTGTGGTGATGTAAAGTCGTCGTTCTGTGTGGGCAATCTCCTTGTCTAAAGCGCCCTCTCCTTTCAAATATATCCATCCAGAGTAGAGGGAGTAGCTCTGGATTTGCAGGTTGCTGAGTGCTTTGGCGTTACCATCATTGGGTGGAACACAGATGATGTAAAACAAAAAAAAAAAAATCATGATCCAGTACCTACAGACCTTCAAATGACCCTGGAGCCATAGTACCGTCGTGCCAAGAGGGGTGGCCCAGCCCAGCCTCTTCCAGTCTCTGAAGGGCACGGACGGGCCCGCCCATACATGATGCCGTGCACTTTAAATAGCGTGGATGATCAGGCTCAGGAGCTAGAGAGCAAGGAGATTGTGGGACATGTCGTTGGTTCCCAGCGGCAGCAGGCAAAACCTGCAGTGGCTCTCCCTGCCAAAGTACAATCAGGCAATGTCCTTTTGTGGGCCAATGCAGGGGAGATGTTCACCAGTCCTCTGTAATGCAGCCAGCAGTGTTTGGACTTGTCCCCAAACAAAGTACCATCAAATGCAGCCCCATGCTGCCGGAGCGCGATGCTCTTTAAATAGCGCAGATGATCAGACTCAGGTGCCAGAGAGCAGGGGGATTGTGTGACATGTAGTCGGTCTCCAGCGGCAGCAGGCAAAACCTGCAGCGGCTCTCCCTGTCAAAGTACAAGCAGGCAATGTCCTTTCATGGGCCAATGCAGGGGAGATGTTCATCAGTCCTCCGGAGTGCAGCCAGCAGTGTTTGGACTCGTCCCCAAACAAAGTACCAACAAATGCAGCCCCCCAACAAATGCAGCCAAATATTAGTTAACATGCAGTGATGTAAAATCTATAACAAAGAACATATCACAAATAAGTAGAATAAACATAACTTATCGAAGGCTATGTTTGACTACATACTAACATTACTCATTACTCTTTTTGTCTTACTCTCTACAATGCATAGATTTTCAGGGTTTATTATGTCCTCAAAACAATCACGTTACCTCATTAAATTTAGCGATATCTTTACCCCGCTCCTTATTTTCCGCGCAAGCACAGGTGATTGCTCACCCACAATTCCTTTTGTAAATCCCTGGCAGTCTTTGGCAGTTGAAGACAAAGGGCCTGATTTGGAGTTTGACCGAACAGCATGACTGCCATAATTGATGGTTTCCCATCCTATATTTGGCTGGGTTATTGTCACTTATTTCTCATCACTCATTTCACAAGACCAAGTATGCAACGCAAGGCTTGGTGAACACAGGCAGGCAAAATAGAGAATGATCTTCAAATGCAGGGAGAAAACTCCCTGCATATTCAGGTAATTTATTTTTCTGTACTGAAACAAAACAATAAAACTCCCACTTTCAGAGTTCATGTTCTCAATCCCAAACAGTTAGAAAGCTGGTGCTTTAAACATAGTACCCACTCAGCAAACTTTCAGTTCTGTTAAGGAAGCCACCCCGGCGGTGGCTCCCTTCACTGCACAGTGATGATTGACACGCAGGAAATTATCTCTCAATAAAGTGACTTGTCCTCTGCCAGTGTGGCAAAGGATATGACCCCCATCACCCTAGCAGGCCAGCAGGCCTTCCCAGGGACACAGAAATCTCTCAGAGGCAGGATTGTATCTTTCAATAAGGAAGGCAGGTCTACGTCCCTCTAACGGGCGGGCGGGCGGGCAGGCAGGCGGCCCGCTAAGGTTAAAATTACCCCCAAAAACTATAGATAGGAGGAAACTGAAAATTCTCCAAGTTCTGAAGGAAAAGCTAAAAATTTTGGAGAATCCACTGGGTACTGTCATTCACCATAGGGACAATACTAGGGAGGTAATTCAGCCAGTGGATGCTACTTCATATTTAGAGTTTCCTTTGAAATGAAGGATTGCCAATCCTTCCTAAGCTCCGAATGAGGACTAAACGCCACAAGGGAAGTAGGATAGGACTTGCAGCTCAGGATTGTGACAAATAAAGTAGAACTCAATCTCATGGGTGCTACTAGCATGTAGTCAGAGCATTGCCAATATTTCAGACTTTCCAAACTTTGATCGACATGCAATGTCAGAAATTAACTAGACATGCACCAATATGGACACTTGTGGGAGTACTATTTCAGGAGTGAAAGCAACTAATCAATCAATATTCAAATCAATGTCCAAAGAATGTAGCAATCTTCTGAACATATTTTGGCTCCATGACATCATCAGCTCATAGGATGACAGCATTTCCAGTAGAACAGAACTTGCCAAAGCATCAGAAGACAAACTACATCTGTAGGATAGTAATGTATACCATCATACTTAATCTTTCTAAATCTGTCTGTTATGCTTTCTGAAAGCCTCTCTTGCAAGTGCCTAGAAGCAATTCAGTTAAGCAGTGCATGTTATACAAAATTATAAAATAAATTAATTAAAAAAAATAATGCCTCAGTGTCCAGGAAAGAAGATGTTGAAATCATGTCCTAAAGGCACCTAGTAAGGCACCATGCAAACCACCTGAATCCCACAGAATTGAGTGAACCCTCCTGCCCACATTCCATGCCTATGGGGGACTTCTAAATGCTTTTGTGTAATTTCATGCTGCAGCATGGGTAACAGTGATGAAATAGGTCCTATTCTAGAGTTGAATAGTTGTGAAATTGGAGACGGCACACATTCAACTGAATGGTGGTGGTGGCCCAAAAGATTCAAGGCCAGAGCCCTTGGTGGATCTCCTTCACACTTAATGTATGGCAGTGGAGGCGCTACCTGGATACATTTTTTGCAAGTGGTATTTGGAATGGTGGACGCTGACCAGAAGAAGAGAGACTGGAGTGGCAGCCATGGCTGGGGAGTGGCACTGGTGTCTTTGTGCCTCCAGTTCTGCTGGACGGCACTGACCCACCCTCTACACTGAGATGGATATTGGAGGGGATGGTGCCAAATATGTGCTGCGTTCAGAGGACACCGCCTCACTTGTGGACTCCATCCATCTAGATTGTTGCTGCTGACATCAAAATTTGCTGGTTGACTAGTTTTGATGGTCATGTACACCATAGGGCTTGATCTACATCTGGAACTCTGAATCTTACTACAGCCATCAGTTTGCGAGCCGTACTTTTCTCCTAGCAGTACAACATTGCCAATGGACTAATTGGACCTCCTGCATATTTCTGTACTGAAACAGATAGACTAATATTCAGGAACCCTTAAAGAGAAGTGAGCCAACACTTCTTCTGTGGGATTTGGTTCCCTTCCCGCCAAGCTCTGCAAGAATCTTAATCTTCTGCATTGTCTTTTCTGGTTGTATCAGGTGCTCTATCCAAGGCTCACCCATGAGTCCAGGCTGACCTGTGGTTACTAGCTCCCTGCTTTGATTCACACAGAGGGGGAGTTATGCTTTTCTTGCTAAACCTCTGCTTCACCTTTGCAATCCTGTTAATACTTTTGATGGTTAAAGGAGCCCAGAAGTCAGACAGATTATCATTTGACTTCAAATTCTGGAATAGAACAATGCAGAAAGATCCAGCATTGTTAACAGAGATGAGAAGAAACTGTAGAGACTGTTTTTCAGCCCTCCTCCTTGGCATGAGTAAAAGGCTGCAAACAATCCACACTAAGATTGAAACACTAACAGTTCACTTGGGCCACATGATGGAACGTCTGGACAAGCAAGCCACATGTTTTGATATGGCTGAATGGGCATTCCCATTAAAAATGAGAAATTACTTAAGATAGAAAAGTTGTTTACATTTATCACAACAAATATTAAGGATTTGAGCCCTCATCCTGCCATAGTAAATCTGAGGATTGTGGGAATCCACAAGTCACAGAATACAGGCAAGATGACATCAATTGTTGAAACATTGCTGACTAAATGATTTAACAGATTGCTATTCTCTCCAGTTTTTATCATAGAGAAGACTCACTGGTTTCTTACCTAGGATGACTGTGGGTTTTTCTCCCCCACAGAATCATGATCCATATCTTGAACTACAGAAACATGACACTGCTCAGACATAAGCATGAGAGAAATGGGAACTGGTAAATAACTTTGTACCCTTGTCCATTTACCTGGATTTCTCCGATACAGGTGTGAAGAGGAGCATAGACATCTGTCCACAAGAAGCTCCAACAATTAAATGTTTCATATGGTGTGTTATAATCAGCATGGTGCAAGCATGTGTAGGGTGGCACCTCCCCTGCTGATGTGTCAGGGGGAGGTATTCTCGGTTTTGTGGGACAATGAATGATCCTTGACCTACTGAATTGTGTTTATTTATAAAGTATTTTATTTATTTATAAAGTTTTATATAGCACGAACATGACCAGTGAGGGTATCAGAGAACTTTACATTAGGGGGACATATGCAATAAGTAGAAGGCAGGAGAAACAGTCAACATATATGAGAGAGGTGCAAACAAAGAATATTAACTGGTTGATAAGCTTGACCTCCATTGGAAGTCAGCAATAAAGTGGTCATGGTCAATAGATGAATAATAATCACAGATAAAATCATGAAACAAGCAGGAGTGATCTTAGGGCAAAAAAGTGATCATGATCGTGTTGGTGTCTGTCTCCTGCTGTTTTCCTTTTAGATGCTTGTTATGCCCCTGACTTGGTAACTACTCTTTCTTTCTGCAGGCTTTTCTATCTGCATCGTCTGTTTAACAGCTCCTTTTTACATAATTTGTGCCTCTCAATTGTCACTTTTTGCATCTTTTGCTCCTCCTACTGCTGCACTTTCCAGCTTGGTCTCTTCTGTCCATTTTTGCCCCTCCCGACCTGCTCCTCTGATCAAGTTCTCCCCCCTTGCTGCTCTGCTGGACTTTCCCATTCTCCCTGCTGGACTTTCCCACTCTTTCTGAGCCTGCTCACCACTCCCGCACTCCTTGCACTCACCAAGGCCCAACTTAATGGACGCCACAGCGCGCCAATGGCAAACCCATCTGTGTCTGTCTGTGCCAGGAACCTGCGTCTAAACACCTCCTGCAGCAACAACGCCCATGAACTCTAGCTGCTTAATCCTGGAAGCTGCCACAAATGCTGCTGCTGAGCTGCACCTTAGTCCACGGTGGGCCCCTTTGCCTGCTTGCATTGCCACTTCACATGCCTCCACACACCTACTCCCACTGCCCACTGCCCACTCACACACCGCACCCCTCATCAAGTCAGAACTCTGGAGCCACACTCACACAGCACCACACAACCAGCCCGCACAATAACACTAATTTGCATGCATGCTCCTCAAAACACGCTCACTGGGCAAGCACTCCACTAAGATTTGGGACCTCACAGACTGCAATCCACTGGTCCTCCTCTTCCTCACGGAAACATGCTCAACTCCACATCAGTGCCGGACATCACCACAGCCATCCCTACTGGATACAAATCCTGCACCAGGAGAGGACTGGCTATCATCCACAGAGACACCATCAAGTGTAGTTCCTACACTGACCCAGAAGCCACTTTTATCGAACACATGCACTTCAAGCTTCAGACCGACAGTAAAACCACTATCAAAGGCACCCTTGCTACTAGCCCCCAGGATCTCACACCCACATCAGCAACCTCCTCACCACACCTCTCGCAATGGGCACCAAAGATTTCATACTCTTATGTGATCTCAACTTTCATCTCGATGACCCCACAAACTCCAACTCCACAGACTTGCTCAAAAGTCTACCGAACATCGGGCTCACCCAACTTGAACAAGGCCCTGCTCACATCTTCTGACACACCCTGGACCCCATCTTCTCCTCCAGCAACAACATTAAAATCAGCCACATCACTATACTCACATGGACGGACCACTCCATCATCCATTTCCACACAAAAGGGCCACCCCAAGCCGCTGTTGAAAAAAGAAAGTTACTGAAACAGAATGGCTCAATGCCCTCCAACTAAACTACCCAGACCCTACCAACAACCTCAACGACACAAACAACTTCAACAACTGGATCACCAACTGCACCAATACCCTGGCGCCCCTGAAAAACACCACACCCAAAAGATCCAACAAACAAGCTAACTGCTGCAAAGCTAACCTCAAAGAATCCAAGATAATTTGCAAACAACTCGAAAGGAAATGGAAACCACCCAAGGAATCACCACAAGAAACATCTACAAGGCTGCACATAAACACTATCACTATCAAGAAAAAGAGACCAAAAAAATGGCCCTGACCCTGAGAATCAAATCTAGCTCCAACAACTGCAAGGAAATTGTTGCCACCATCAAGGAATTCACCAACCCAACAGTCGCAACCAACATCATCACCTCTACACAAAACCTCTCCAATTTCTTCTGCAAACAAAATCACCAAGATCTATTCTATAGCAACATTGAACCCCAGACAGCCACCATCAACATTCCCAGCCTGCTAACCTCATCAACCAAAGGCTAACAACTGACAGCATTGATCCTCTATCCATCGAGGACACTGCAGCAATAATGAAGACAGTCCACTCGGGGGTGCTCACAGACTCGTGCCCCCACCATATCTACAAACTGGGAAGAGCCACAATCAACACTGCACTCACTTCCACCATCAACACCTCACTCAAGATAGCCACCTTCCCAGATAGCTGGAAAATGCCAACGTCACCGCCATCCTAAAATAACCCTCAGCTGACCCCGAAGTACTCAGCAACTACCGACCCATCTCGCTGCTCCCCTTCCGAGCCACAGTCATTGGGAAGACCATCAACAGTCAACTCTCTGGCCACCTAGAATGCCATAAAACTCCTGGACAATTCACAATCAGGATTCTGAAACAACCACAGCACCAAAACAGCCCTCATTGCTGCCACAGATGACATAAGCGCCATCTTCAACCATGGACAGACGACCGCTCTCATCCTTCTCGACCACTCTGACACTTCTGACACCGTCTCCCATCACACAATCATCACCAGACTACTGTCATGATTCCTCAGGCTATCCCTCGGGTGCCAACAGTGAATCATACAATGCTATGCACCAACAACGCCCACGTCAATGCAGTATGAAACTCTATCAATGGTTTGTTGCCTGTTGTCCTTTTTCATGTATGCACCAGTGAAGAACACTGATCACCATACAACACTGATCACTGAAGGACACTAATCACCTGTGCCAGTGACAGGAACCAAGTATTAAAGGACGCTGACAAATTTCCTTACAAATTCTGCATGTCATGTCTGTAAACCAGTTATCATAATATTTTTGTCCAACTTGTGAAACATATATAAATGTGCTTTGCGTTATGTGTACACAAATTACCAAAGGTAACTTCCTTCTTTTGCAGTTGCAGAAACAATGTGTACTCTTGTGAGATTTTGAGGTCCAGCGAGATCTCTAAACCGCGGTTGCCATTTTGCCGAAGGCCCATGTATAAATACAAATGCAAAAACAACAATTGATGGACAGAATGCAGAACAATGTCGTACATTCACCCCAGTACAGAGATTTGGGCCTAAATCCATCGTTTTTTTGCTCACCATGCCATTACAGTTTGAACCCAGCCATATGCAAATCAGTCTTGACCCTGTGCCCAATGGGAACAGTCCAGCCCGAACTGCCAGGCCAGGTCCTCCTGGGACTGGAAACGAGCATCCTAGGACCGGTTTCGGGGTTTTACCCCTCTTCAGCCAGGATAGCTTGATTCCATGGCATGGAGAGCACGGGACCCATGCCACTGGAGTCAAGCTATCCTGGCTGATGAGGGCTGAAAGCCTGAAACCGGTCCTAGGATGCTCGTTTCCAGTCCAGGGAGGACCTGGCCTGGCATTTCGGACTGGACTGTTCCCAATGGGTGCAGGGTCAAGACTGATTTGCATATGGATGGGTCCAAACTGGAATGGCATGGTGAGCAAAAAAACGATGGATTTAGGCCCAGATCTCTGTACTGGGGTGAATGTACGACATTGTTCTGCATTCTGTCCATCAATTGTTGTTTTTGCATTTGTCACCCCGAGTGGAACGGGTATGCCCAGATGTGGGTCCCGTGCTCTCCATGCCACTGGAGTCAAGCTATCCTGGCGGATGAGGGCTGAAAGCCTGAAACCGGTCCTAGGATGCTTGTTTCCTGTCCAGGGAGGACCTGGCCTGGCAGTTCGGGCTGGACTGCTCCCAATGGGTGCAGGGTCAAGACTGATTTGCATATGGCTGGGTCCAAACTGGAATGGCATGGTGAGCAAAAAAATGATGCATTTAGCCCCAGATCTATGTACTGGGGTGAAAGTATGACATTGTTCTGCATTCTGTCCATCAATTGTTGTTTTTTCGTGTATAAATACAAGCCTCACTCTGAGGCGAGCTGAGCACTTGTGATTAGTTTGACTCCCCAGCTCCTGAGCAGCACCCGATGACTTCTGAAACACAGTGGGACAAAATGCGCTTGCAGCGCTTGATGTGAGGCAACCTTGTTAGTTTTCAGAGGGTTTGCACAATGCATTGAATCCTAGTAGTTGAAGAACTAGAATCCTTGTTGGTGTGCACTTGAATATTTGGCAATGGCGCATGTTTGCAATACTTAAGCCCACTCAAACTTTGGTAGAAGCACATGTTAATATCTGTGAATAACACTGCATTCCTTTTAATGTGCAATCTCGGACATTGGCAGTAGAGTATATACTGAAACTTGAGATGCTTGAAATAACAGCATTCTTTTGATGTGAGAACTCGAACATTTGGCAGTGGTGCATGTGGCTGCAACAACGTGGATTCTACACACATAACTTGGACAGTATACGGATTGTGGGCATGTGTTAATTAAACTCAATAATGAATAGGCAAAGAAGGTGAGTGGATGCTTTCTCTTTCATCACACAGATAATTAAGCAAAGCATATTCCTGGCATATTACTAGAATATGAGAATCATAAAGTTTGGATGCCTGATATAAGAGATCTTATAAATCCATGACTTGTTCCGCATCTTTTAATCCCATACAGGTAAAGTTTGTCTACAGATGCTTCTATGTTTAAGGTGCTATACTCTCCACGATTAAGTAAAACCAGCACTAATTTACGTACTCCAATGTTCCAGGTCTCCCTCCCCCCCAGTACCCTCCCTAACACCATTCCCCTCATATGGCCACTCCGATCCTCTGGTGATGCCAGAAGGTGGGCATTGGAGTGTACTGCTCCCAAGAAACTAGGCCCTGACAACTACACACAGTTGTACTACAAAGACCAGCACTCAAATGGATAGCTTCCTTCCTCTCGAGAAGAACACAACAAGTCAGGCTCATGCCATTCACAATAGAACCCAAGGACCTCAACTGCGAAAATCCCATAGGCATCTTCACTCAAACCTGCACTTTTCACCAAATTAACATCATCTCCTATGCTGACGACACCCGGCAAATGTTTTCCCTCTCACCATCACCATCACCACCAAGACAAACTTCAAACTATGCATGACCAGCGTGTCCAATTTAATGAAAGAAAACTGCCTCAAGCTCAACACTGCCAAAACTCAAGTGCTGATCTTCCGCAATATGAGCCTCACCCTTGGGACTCTACCTGCTGAGCCGCTGAACTCAGACCCACACCCATTTCATCCGATCAAACTAGGAACCTAGGGCCCGATTCACAAAAGTAATCTGAGACAAAATCCTAACTTTATGGCTTTCGGTATTCACAGAAGGCATTTAGGAGTACTAAAGTTAGGATTTTGACTCAGTCAATCTTAAATTTGGTCTTTAACCTAAGACCAAATTTAAGATTGACTGAGACAAAATCCTAACTTTAGTACTCCTAAATGCCTTCTGTGAATACCGAAAGTCGTAAAGTTAGGATTTTGTCTCAGATTACTTTTGTGAATCAGGCCCCTAGGCCTCATCCTGGACACCAACCTCCCCATGAAGTCCCAGGTCAACGTATTATTATGCAGGCCCTGTTTCACAAACAGATTGGATTATGGCAACACACTTTGTCGGAATACCAACCCAAGTTTTTCACAGATTATAAATAAGGCTCCCGGTTTTCCGTTTAAACGGATTTTTACATATAAATACAGATGGAAAAATATTTTTCCTTGGTCTGCATTTATATGTAAAAATCGGAAAAATGCCAATAAATCGGTCTCAAAGACAAGTCTGTCCGAGCGCAGCCAGGGAGAGGGCTTATCGGATTTCAGCTGAGTCAAGGTCGATGTTAAGGGGCCATTAAGCCTCCTTTTGTTTATTTAAGTATCCTGGCTTGGAGCTATCCTGGCGGGAGCAGAGGTGCGGCAAGATGCACACCTAAAAGAAATGAAGGGAAAACAAATGCGCAAAGCTAATCACTTCACAGATACTTGAGAGGCATGCTTTTGACTTTGTTCAGCCCCTAGATTCAAGAGATATGCATGCGCACACTTTAAACTTTAGTGTGAAATGATCTTCGGA
Organism: Calotriton arnoldi; assembly: GCA_963921515.1. Classification (NCBI taxonomy): domain Eukaryota; kingdom Metazoa; phylum Chordata; class Amphibia; order Caudata; family Salamandridae; genus Calotriton; species Calotriton arnoldi. The sequence goes on along the minus strand of CAWUFW010001750.1, from coordinate 1,601,330 downwards.
GCCAGCTGCTTGCTGGACCTGTAGTGCAGCTGCTTTTTCCTGCTTCGTGCCTCTGAGTGTGCACGATATCGGTCTAATGGCATCTGTAGTAAGTGTTGGAGGGTGTCAATAGAGTGTGTATGCCGTGCCTTACAAATTTTACAACATAATGAGGGGAGGGGGAGAGGGAGAGTTGAGGTTGCCCCCTTGTTTCTTTCCCGTGTTTTTTTGTTTGTGGACAGTTTTTTGTTTGTTAATGCGCACACATAGCTGCCAAGGTTTCACATTGTTATGTGGGACATTTTCATAATTTGGCAACGTTGTTAAGGTCCTCTTTAAGACTGTGGTGGGTGCTTGCAGGACCAGTGCGAGTTTCACAGGGAGCTCTGCACAGCACTGTATTTACTGCAGAGTACCGCAGCATTTTCAGTCTGGGGAGGCATTTCTTTTAGTACTGCTAGGTCAGTGACAAGACAATATGCATGCGTACCAATGGCAAATAATGATTTTATCCAGTTTAAAACATAATTCTTTCACCTCTACTCAAATAATATTGTTTTCCTGACTAATATGTGACCACCACGGAAAGTCATGTTATTCACAATCCCTGATTTTTTGAGTTAGTTCCGGAGTAGCGTGCTACTGGATAAAAAGCGCTTCAATGCCTCGTCAAGGGTAGTAAGCCCTATATAAATGCAATTACAATACAATAAATCATGTGTAAATAAATGCATAGGATGCGTTACATAAGACAGCGAGGCTTACAAGGCCCTTCATAGCTCACTGTCTTATATTAGAAGGTTTGCAATTTATTAAAAGCAAGTAACAAAAGGATCTCCTTGTTAAAAGCAGTAACCCATTTGCCCATCTGCATAAATCTATCTGAACCTAAAACAACCAAGCGCGCATTGCCTTTTTAAATAAATGTGAATAAATACTAGCTACAGCGTCTTTTTTTGCTCGCGACAAAATAAATATGGATAAATACTGAAAAAATCACCCAAAAATAAATATGGATAAATACAGACGGAAATGTTAAAAAAATAAATACCATAAAACCGGGAGCCCTAATTATAAACCATTCAAAATTCCATGGCCATACTCTTCCTCGATCTCTTACACCGAGCCCACACCACACCACTCCTCAGAAAAGATCCACTGGCTCCCTATCCAAAGGCGCTGCCAGTTCAAACTTCTCACACACACATTCAAGTCACTACACAACACGGAACACGCATCCCTCAATCACTGACTTCACTTCCACCAACCCAACAGATAACTTCACTCGGCATCACTCGCACACACACCCGCATCCACAGAAGCAGAGAGTGAGTGTAGGAGAGTAGGATCTGCTTCACATGGGTACCCCCACTTTTTGCTGATGCTTCACTGTTTTTCGACATTAGTCTGGCTGGGGCCCTGCTAATCAGAACCCCAGCCTAGCTGCTTCCTCTCTAAAATGGTTTCCATGTGCCTTAGGCACATCACTGATTGGGATCTGGAGTGCCCTTATAAGTCCCTAGTATATGGTATACTATGTACCAAGGGCATAGGTACCTCAGAGGCCTGCCAGGGGCTGCAGCATGTATTATGCCACCCCTGGAAGGCCATCCAAACTGACACCACAGGTCTGCTACTGCAGCCTGGGTAAGGTGGTGCATGCACCTCTTACTGTGATATAGGTTACCTATATCACTAAATACATACACACATATAAACCTATAAGTCACTCCTAAGGCAGGCCTTATCAATCCTAAAGGCAGAGTGCATGGTTCCTATGTGAGAGGGTGCCCCTGCATGAGCAGGGCCCCTCTGCAGCATTCGGAGACCATCTCTGATGCTGTTTGTAGTGCAGCCTGACCATATACTCTTAAGCGCATTATATCCTCGCGGTAAAATGCTAACTTTGGAATGGCTGCACCTAAACATGTCGTGTTTGGTGTCAAACATCTTGGAATACTACCCCCCGCCAATCCTGGCGGCGGGGGTAGCATTCCACCCTTCTAGAGGGAAAGACATGTTAACTCTGACTAGTCCGGTAACTTCTTTCCAGAGCCCTGGCATCACAAAATGGATGCTGCTGCCACAGACACGAGTCTGGCCTCCTGCTGCTGGACGAAACTCCGGCAGGGGAGGCCTGGACAATAGGTTTCCTGTCCCAGGGAGGTGTGACCACCTCCCCAGACAGGATAATGTGTATTGGGGCTGGGCGGGAGCACTTTCGGGTGCTTTGAAGTCCTGCACTGGGGGCACATTTGGTGTCCCTGTGCATACCCCAGTTCAAACCGGATCAGGGGCTTGCAGCCCCTGCTTTGGCGCGAACTGGACAAAGGGAAAGGGTGTAGCCACCCCTCTGCCCTGACCCACCCATAGGTGGGGCCACAGAGTAGTCCAACCCCTATCTTTAGTATAAAGGTAGGAACCCAGTCCTTAGGACTTTAGATTATCCCTGGACGAAACTCTGTAACTGAATCCTGGACCTTCGACGCTCTACTCACGATTAGAGGACAGAAGAATCTCCCTTGGGGTCAAGGAGTGACTCCCCTGCTTGGCAGGCACCAAAGAAGCATCTGTCCGGTTCGCATTTCTGAAGCTCCCGTCGGACGCCGAAGTCATCGCATCACCAGAGGTGGATTCTCAGACTTCCCGAGGCTACCCTGAGTCCCCAGCAAAGCTGAGGCCCGTGGCTATCGTGGGTGACTTGAGACCGTGACCCCTGGACACCGAGCACATTTGCAAGTGCATCCTCTTCTGGGTCTCCCAAGAAGTCGTGCTTTGGGCTCCGAGTAGCCCTAGCCTCCAGCACCACCTGCACCGAAGATCACTGGCCCCCACTCCACGAGTGTCCTGTAAGCCAGATCCACGTGCGGCGTCACGAGGCTCCTTCGCGGTCGCTAGCCCATTGGCTAGTAGCCCTTAACGAAGGCCAATCCTTTTTTAACTTGGCATCCTGGTTGCTCCAGGCCTGCCCTCACTTACCGTCGCTGGGTGAGTTCCACAGACCTTGCTGGTCTGCACCATCGACGATCTACATCTTCACCGAGACTTGCCGTTGCCAAGGCTTGTTGGGTCCAATCCGGTCGCCGACACCTCAGCACTCGACAGACATCGTGTACCAGCCCGAATCCTGCTCCTGGTTGCCGACAACGCCTCCTGGACCTCGTGGCTGAAGAGTCAAGACGACTGTCAACGCACCTGAAGCACTCGACATCGGTGGGCATCTGTCCATCGCCTTCCTGGTCACTGGCTAGTGACCCAGACTCTGTCCCCTCTGCTTTCAGGTTCTTCAGAACTCCGATCCACTCTTGGATCCACCCGGACACTTTTCTCTTGGCCGCCAGCAGCACTTTGCAGCAGATCGCCATTCGAATCGACGACGAAACCCGACCCCGAAAGGCACCTATGCACCCGGCTTCCCTGGGTGAGGTAACACGAGTACTCCGGTGCTCCCGTGGGTAGAGACTCTTCAAAGTCCTAGATCTCAAAGGGTTTTGTCCTAGTCCTCTTTTAAGTGTCCCTTTTCTCTAATTTCCCGATCCCGACTTTCTCCATAGAAGTCAACGGCGTATCGCGGTTGTGTATTTACACTGCACGCGTCTCCCGTGGGTCCCCTGTGTCACTACCTTGGGTGGTTCCTTGTGGTCCAAGCACTTCTAGAGGCTCTAGGCCTAGTGTCTAGTTCAGTCGTGGTTCGCATACCACTTTATTGGTATATGGTTTGGTACGCCCCTAGGGCCCAAACGTGTATTTGTGCTATTACTGTGATTTAATAACTTCTAACTTATGTACTTCGAACTCTAGCCTCATAAAGAGACTAGAGGGGTGTGTTTAGCAATAAATACATATATTTTGAATATATACCTGGTGTGGTGCTCTTTCATTTGATCACTCAAGAGATTATAGACTGGTAAAACAAGCTGCTTTACATTCCTTCAAGACTTAGCCTGAAGGCTGCTCTCCATAGCTACCACTAGGATAGCTTTCAATAAGGTTGTCTTTAACCTATCTCCAATAAGGGGTTGTTTGGACTGGTGCAAGGTGCCCACTATAATTAGTGGACAGCATATGCCAGGCCAACTTCTCACATTGGTGTGCAGCGTGTGGGATTCCAGCTTGCTATTGTTTTACCAGATAATCTCAATTGAATTGATCAACTGAAAACCACTAAAGGTACCTAAGGTACATATAATTTAAGCTTAGAATACAGTAAGTTCTACTGAACTTAGAGTTGTGTGTTAAGGGATAGCACAACCCTTTCTACAACTCAAGAGAGTTTAGTAGGCCACACTAGAGTAGGTAGTGCATACACCACACCACACTAGTAATGTCTTTAAGGGTAGGATCTAAAGAATCCTTGCAGGAAGCCATTGAGCTTCCACCCTCCAAGTATGATACACTCCCATTCTTGGAATTGAGAGCTTTATGCAACTTGAGAAAAATAAGGACAGGCCAAAGCCCCACCACCCAACACCTCAAGGAGTTGTTGGTGGCTTATGACCTTAGTAAGCCCTTGGGGACTGAAGGGGTAGGAGCTGAGGGTGGGGCAGAGGAAGAGGACGAGGCCAGGGGTACCAATACCCCCAGCCCCCCTCTGAAACTGGCCAGGAGGGTGACAATGACCCTGACCTGGATAACCCAATCCCTCCTGTGGAAGATGATGAGGATGATCAGAATGATGCCCTCTTTGTCCCCCCAGGAAGGATTAAGAGTGTGCCCAGGAAGTCTAGATCTCCTTCTCAGGAGTCTAACCACTCTGGCACCTCCATAGGGAGCTCTATCTCCTCTCACAGGAGGGAATCCTCTCATGAGAGAAGAGACAGACTGGTCCAGTATGAGGAAACTCAGCTGGAAATCAGAAAAAAGCAATTGGCTTTAGATAGGGAATCCCTAGATCTCCTTAGAGAGAGAAGAAAGTTGGGACTAGAGTCCCATGGTGGCAGCCATGTCCCTAGAGACAGGGAAAGGTCCTATGACCATAGGAACCTGAGCAAGATTGTCCCTCCCTACCAGAGTGGGGATGACATCCACAAATGGATAACTGCATTAGAGAGGGCCTGTAAGGTACAGAAGGTCCCTCAGGAGCAGTGGGCAGCAATCTTGTGGCTCTCCTTTGCTGACAAAGGTAGAGATAAGCTCCTCACTGTTAGAGAGGAGGATGCTGATAATTACAAGGTCTTGAAGAGTGCTCTTATTGATGGGTTTGGCCTAACCACTGAACAGTACAGGTTGAAGTTCAGAGACACCCAAAAAGCACAGACTCAAGACTGGGTAGACTATGTGGATTGTTCTGCCAAGGCTCTGGAAGGCTGGTTGATGGGCAGTAAGGTGTGTGACTTCTCAGGATTGTACAATCTGATAATGAGGGAGCAGATTCTTAATAACTGTCAAAATCAGCTGTTGCATCAATACCTGGTAGACTCTGATCTGACCTCTCCCCAAGAATTGGGAAAGAAGGCAGACAAATGGGTCAGAACCAGGGTGAAGCAGAAGGTACAGAACCAAGGTGGGGAAACCAAGAAGCAAGATGCTAAGAACTCTGAAAAGGGTGGGGAGAAGGGTAAAGATCAAAAGTCTTCATCAGGCCCCCAAAAATCTTCTTCTGGTGGGGATTCACAGTCTACCAAAGGGAAAGGCCAAAGAAAACCATGGTGCAAGGTCTGTAAGCAAAAGACCCACTGGACCAGTGATTGCACCAAGTCCAAAGACTCCAGTCCAGCACCCACCAATGCCCCTAAGGCACCTGTTCCCCCTAGTACAGTTGGTGGGAGTGCTCCAGCCAAGGGTTTAGTAGGGTTCACCCTGGGAACTGAGTTGGGCTCTGACCTAGTCAGAGAACTGACTCAGGCTGTGTTAGTCTGTGATGGAGGCATGGATGTGACCTCCACTGTGAGTCCCAGTAATCTGGGCAAGTACAGACAACAGCCTTTAATCAATGGACGTGAGGCTTTGGCATTTAGGGACACAGGGGCAAGTGTCACAATGGTGACACAAGACCTTGTGAATCCTGGGCAAGTTATACTTGGTGAGATGTACCAAGTGACCAATGCTAGCAATGTCAGAACAGACCATACTCTGGCAGTTGTTAACTTCTCCTGGGGAGGGGTAACTGGCCTTAAGAAGGTTGTGGTAAGTGCAAACCTACCAGTCGAATGCTTGCTTGGCAATGACTTAGAGACTTCTGCTTGGGCAGAAGTGGAGCTCAGGACCCATGCAGAAATGCTGGGGATCCCTGCAGATGTGTTTGCTGTGACCAGGTCACAAGCCAAAATGTCTAGCACTGAACAGGCCTTGGATTCTGGAAGAATGGACCAAGTGCCTTCCAAGAGGAGGAGTAGTAGGGTTAAGGCAGTGCCTTCCCCTTGGCTCAGGAGGAAGATCAGTCCCTTGAGGGGGATGATCTCAGCCCTGAAGAAGGAACTGTCCCAGAGGAACTTGAACCTGACCAGGTTGAGTTCTTGGGGACAGGGGAACCTTCTAGGGCAGATCTGAGCCAGGAGCAGCAGAGCTGCCCCTCCCTTGAACCCCTCAGACAGCAAGCTGCTGCTGAGGCTGCTGGGAAAGCTAGTGGTCCCCATACAGTGTATTGGGATGATGGACTCCTGTACTCAGAGAGTAGAGACCCCAAGCCTGGTGCTACCAGGAGGTTGGTTATACCTCTGAAGTTCAGGGGCTTCCTATTGACCCTAGCCCATGATATTCCCTTAGCAGGTCACCTGGGCCAGAACAAGACTTGGGACAGAATTGTCCCTCACTTTCACTGGCCCCACATGTCTGAAGACAGTAAGGAGTTTTGTCGCTCCTGTGTAACCTGCCAAGCCAGTGGCAAGGCAGGTGGCACTACAAAGGCCCCCCTGATACCACTACCTGTGGTGGGGGTGCCCTTTGAAAGGGTAGGGATTGACATTGTTGGTCCCATGGATCCCCAAACAGCCTCTGGGCACAGGTTTATCCTGGTGGTAGTGGATCATGCCACCAGGTACCCAGAAGCTATTCCCCTCAGGACCACTACAGCACCTGTGGTGGCAAGGGCCCTCCTGGGAATCTTCTCAAGAGTGGGCTTTCCTAAGGAGGTAGTCTCAGACAGGGGTGCTAACTTCATGTCTGGGTACTTAAAAGCAATGTGGAAGGAGTGTGGAGTGACTTATAAGTTCACCACACCCTATCACCCACAATGCAATGGTTTAGTTGAGAGATTCAACAAAACCTTGAAGGGCATGATTAAAGGGCTCCCAGAAAAGCTTAGGCGTAGATGGGACATACTCTTGCCCTGCCTTTTATTCGCATATAGGGAGGTGCCTCAGAAGGGGGTTGGTTACAGCCCTTTTGAACTTCTGTTTGGCCACCCTGTGAGGGGTCCACTGTGCTTGGTGAAGGAAGGATGGGAGTTACCTCTCAAGCCCCCAAAGCAAGATATAGTGGACTATGTACTTGGTCTCCGCTCCAGGATGGCTGAGTACATGAAAAAGGCAACCAAAAACCTTGAGGCTAGCCAGGAACTTCAAAAGGCCTGGCATGACCAAAAGGCTGTTCTGACTGTTTACCAGCCAGGACAGAAGGTGTGGGTGTTGGAGCCAGTGGCCCCAGCAGCTCTCCAAGATAAATGGAGTGGACCCCACACTATTGTTGAGCAGAAGGGTGAGGTCACTTATTTAGTAGACCTAGGAACACCCAGGAGTCCCCACAGGGTTCTCCATGTCAACAGGTTAAAACCATATGTGGACAGGGCAGACATGGGCTTGCTCATGGCTACTGATGAAGGGCAGGAGGAAGAGAGTGACCCACTCCCTGACCTGCTCTCACAGAACCCTGACGATGGGTCAGTTGATGGTGTAGCCTTGGCAGGCAGCCTCACTACCCAGCAACAAACTGATTGCAGGCAAGTCCTCAATCAGTTTAGACATATGTTTTCACTGACACCCAGTCAGACCACCTGGTGCACTCATGAAGTGGACACTGGGGACAGTCTGCCTATTAAAAACAAGATTTATAGGCAACCTGACCATGTCAGGGACTGTATCAGGACTGAAGTCCAGAAAATGTTGGAATTGGGAGTTATTGAACCCTCAGATAGCCCTTGGGCTAGTCCAGTGGTCCTTGTACCGAAACCTCACACCAGTGGTGGAAAAAGAGAGATGAGGTTTTGTGTGGACTACAGGGGTCTCAATGCAGTCACTAGGACTGATGCCCATCCAATACCCAGGGCAGATGAGCTCATAGATACTTTGGCCTCTGCCAAATATCTCAGCACATTTGACCTAACAGCTGGCTACTGGCAGATCAGACTAGCTGATACTGCAAAGCCCAAAACAGCATTCTCAACCCCTAGTGGGCATTATCAATTTGTGGTAATGCCCTTTGGTCTGAAGAATGCACCTGCCACTTTCCAGAGGTTGGTGAATACAGTTCTCACAGGACTGGAAGCCTATAGTGCAGCATATCTAGATGATATTGCTGTCTTTAGCTCCACCTGGGAGGATCACCTGGTCCACCTCAGGAATGTTTTACAGGCCCTGCAAAAGGCAGGCCTGACTATCAAGGCCACTAAGTGCCAGATAGGGCAGAGTCAGGTTGTGTACCTGGGCCACCTTGTGGGTGGAGGCCAGGTTCAACCTTTGCAGAGCAAGATCCAGACCATCATGGACTGGACTGCTCCCACTACCCAGACTCAGGTGAGAGCCTTCTTAGGCCTGACTGGGTACTATAGGAGATTTGTCAAGGGGTATGGATCAATAGTGACACCCCTGAATGACTTAACTTCTAAGAAAATGCCCAAAAAGGTTCAGTGGACAGTTAGCTGTCAAAAGGCATTTGATGACCTCAAGCAGGCCATGTGCACTGCTCCAATTCTGCAGAGTCCTGATTACTCCAAGAAGTTCATTGTTCAAACTGATGCATCTGAATTGGGGGTAGGGGCTGTACTGTCACAATTGAATGAAGAAGGTCAGGATCAGCCAGTAGCTTTCATTAGCAGAAGGCTGACCCCTAGAGAGAAACGTTGGTCAGCCATAGAGAGGGAGGCCTTTGCTGTGGTCTGGGCTCTGAAGAAGTTGAGGCCATACTTGTTTGGTACACACTTCCTGGTTCAGACAGACCATAAGCCCCTCTTATGGCTAAAACAAATGAAGGGTGAAAACCCCAAACTGCTTAGGTGGTCCATTTCCCTACAGGGGATGGACTTTACAGTGGAACATAGGCCTGGGAGTAACCATGCGAATGCAGATGGACTCTCTAGGTATTTCCACTTAGAACATGAAGACTTAACTGGGCAAGGTTAGTTTAATGTCCCTACGTTTGGGGGGGGTTGTGTAGGAGAGTAGGATCTGCTTCACATGGGTACACCCACTTTTTGCTGATGCTTCACTGTTTTTCGACATTAGTCTGGCTGGGGCCCTGCTAATCAGAACCCCAGCCTAGCTGCTTCCTCTCTAAAATGGTTTCCATGTGCCTTAGGCACATCACTGATTGGGATCTGGAGTGCCCTTATAAGTCCCTAGTATATGGTATACTATGTACCAAGGGCATAGGTACCTCAGAGGCCTGCCAGGGGCTGCAGCATGTATTATGCCACCCCTGGAAGGCCATCCAAACTGACACCACAGGTCTGCTACTGCAGCCTGGGTAAGGTGGTGCATGCACCCCTTACTGTGATATAGGTTACCTATATCACTAAATACATACACACATATAAACCTATAAGTCACTCCTAAGGCAGGCCTTATCAATCCTAAAGGCAGAGTGCATGGTTCCTATGTGAGAGGGTGCCCCTGCATGAGCAGGGCCCCTCTGCAGCGTTCGGAGACCATCTCTGATGCTGTTTGTAGTGCAGCCTGACCATATACTCTTAAGCGCATTATATCCTCGCGGTAAAATGCTAACTTTGGAATGGCTGCACCTAAACATGTCGTGTTTGGTGTCAAACATCTTGGAATACTACCCCCCGCCAATCCTGGCGGCGGGGTAGCATTCCACCCTTCTAGAGGGAAAGACATGTTAACTCTGACTAGTCCGGTAACTTCTTTCCAGAGCCCTGGCATCACAAAATGGATGCTGCTGCCACAGACACGAGTCTGGCCTCCTGCTGCTGGACGAAACTCCGGCAGGGGAGGCCTGGACAATAGGTTTCCTGTCCCAGGGAGGTGTGACCACCTCCCCAGACAGGATAATGTGTATTGGGGCTGGGCGGGAGCACTTTCGGGTGCTTTGAAGTCCTGCACTGGGGGCACATTTGGTGTCCCTGTGCATACCCCAGTTCAAACCGGATCAGGGGCTTGCAGCCCCTGCTTTGGCGCGAACTGGACAAAGGGAAAGGGGTGTAGCCACCCCTCTGCCCTGACCCACCCATAGGTGGGGCCACAGAGTAGTCCAACCCCTATCTTTAGTATAAAGGTAGGAACCCAGTCCTTAGGACTTTAGATTATCCCTGGACGAAACTCTGTAACTGAATCCTGGACCTTCGACGCTCTACTCACGATTAGAGGACAGAAGAATCTCCCTTGGGGTCAAGGAGTGACTCCCCTGCTTGGCAGGCACCAAAGAAGCATCTGTCCGGTTCGCATTTCTGAAGCTCCCGTCGGACGCCGAAGTCATCGCATCACCAGAGGTGGATTCTCAGACTTCCCCGAGGCTACCCTGAGTCCCCAGCAAAGCTGAGGCCCGTGGCTATCGTGGGTGACTTGAGACCGTGACCCCTGGACACCGAGCACATTTGCAAGTGCATCCTCTTCTGGGTCTCCCAAGAAGTCGTGCTTTGGGCTCCGAGTAGCCCTAGCCTCCAGCACCACCTGCACCGAAGATCACTGGCCCCCACTCCACGAGTGTCCTGTAAGCCAGATCCACGTGCGGCGTCACGAGGCTCCTTCGCGGTCGCTAGCCCGTTGGCTAGTAGCCCTTAACGAAGGCCAATCCTTTTCTAACTTGGCATCCTGGTTGCTCCAGGCCTGCCCTCACTTACCCTCGCTGGGTGAGTTCCACAGACCTTGCTGGTCTGCACCATCGACGATCTACATCTTCACCGAGACTTGCCGTTGCCAAGGCTTGTTGGGTCCAATCTGGTCGCCGACACCTCAGCACTCGACAGACATCGTGTACCAGCCCGAATCCTGCTCCTGGTCGCCGACAACGCCTCCTGGACCTCGTGGCTGAAGAGTCAAGACGACCGTCAACGCACCTGAAGCACTCGACATCGGTGGGCATCTGTCCATCGCCTTCCTGGTCACTGGCTAGTGACCCAGACTCTGTCCCCTCTGCTTTCAGGTTCTTCAGAACTCCGATCCACTCTTGGATCCACCCGGACACTTTTCTCTTGGCCGCCAGCAGCACTTTGCAGCAGATCGCCATTCGAATCGACGACGAAACCCGACCCCGAAAGGCACCTATGCACCCGGCTTCCCTGGGTGAGGTAACACGAGTACTCCGGTGCTCCCGTGGGTAGAGACTCTTCAAAGTCCTAGATCTCAAAGGGTTTTGTCCTAGTCCTCTTTTAAGTGTCCCTTTTCTCTAATTTCCCGATCCCGACTTTCTCCATAGAAGTCAACGGCGTATCGCGGTTGTGTATTTACACTGCACGCGTCTCCCGTGGGTCCCCTGTGTCACTACCTTGGGTGGTTCCTTGTGGTCCAAGCACTTCTAAGAGGCTCTAGGCCTAGTGTCTAGTTCAGTCGTGGTTCGCATACCACTTTATTGGTATATGGTTTGGTACGCCCCTAGGGCCCAAACGTGTATTTGTGCTATTACTGTGATTTAATAACTTCTAACTTATGTACTTCGAACTCTAGCCTCATAAAGAGACTAGAGGGGTGTGTTTAGCAATAAATACATATATTTTGAATATATACCTGGTGTGGTGCTCTTTCATTTGATCACTCAAGAGATTATAGACTGGTAAAACAAGCTGCTTTACATTCCTTCAAGACTTAGCCTGAAGGCTGCTCTCCATAGCTACCACTAGGATAGCTTTCAATAAGGTTGTCTTTAACCTATCTCCAATAAGGGGTTGTTTGGACTGGTGCAAGGTGCCCACTATAATTAGTGGACAGCATATGCCAGGCCAACTTCTCACAGTAACCTCTCATAGTCCATTTAACAGAAAGTCCTTTTTTTTTTGCCTGTCGCCTACTTTGTTTATTGGTTGGACACATAATAGACTAAAGAGGTGGATCATTTTGGCACTGTGCATGGACAGAACCTGGCACTGCTCCTACTGAAGCTTTCTGCTGCAGCAGCATGGTATTCCCCAGACAGCTCAGCAATTTGTGGCGTCTATTTCTTGGCCATCTTTCCCAGCTTGTGCTTGGAAAACCTTGAGATGAAGAGAGAAAGAGGACTGAGACACACATATATTTCAAAAGCTCACTTGAAATGTAGATTGGCTTCTCAGCCTTGCTGCTGTTCTTCAAGCTGATCCATTTTTGCAATCAGCTGGTGCCTGCTTCACCTTCTACAACTCTATGCCCATCTCAAACCAGCAAGTGCCATCCTGTGGGTTAACACACCTGCTGCTGTGACACAGTCCAGGTACCATGCCTTTTTTAATGATCACATGAAAAGTATATTTTAAAGCTCAAGCTTGGTGCCAAGAAACAAAACTTGAAATTTAACACATTTAATAGTTACCTTTTGCTTTTCTGCCCAAGCCCGCCTTTTTCTTCCCATGTATTTCAGCTACTATTGCATTGTCTATAGGCCGTCACCTCAGCCTTAACACTTTTTATCCAACCCTGTATACTGCCCTCTATCCCTATAGCCATTCTTGTCTCTCCCCATGCCGCTTCCATCTCCCCTGCTCCTTCATCGTCCCTTTTCATTTTTCCTCTATCTGCTGCTTCCCACTCCTTAAATTTCACTTTTGGCTTCTTTTTAGGTCTTGCTAGACAGCACATGCGCTGTCTCGAAGAGACATGTTGGGGGAGATCTACCAAATCTCCACGCAATGCAGCCCCCTGCGAGGCTGCGCTGCGTTTAGCGACAGGGAAGGAGCAGGAGAGCACCATATTTTCAAAGATTTGGCTCTCTCCTTCCCTTTCCCTTGCGCCTGCGCTGATTTCAGCAGCTGTGCGCCACGCACCACCTTAGAACCATAGCGCTAGGGTGTGTGTGTGAGTCTAGCATAGGTTTTGTACAGGAAGGGTACCCTTTCTGTACAAAATACTATGCCTAGACATGAGGGAAAGCTTTTCCCACTTTGTATGCACGCATGCAAAGTCGGAAAAGGAAGAAGAGATGAAAGCATTTCTCCTTCCTTGCACCTAGTTTAAAAGGGCGCAGTTTTTCACACTAAACCCAATTTACTGTATTTAGTAAATTGGGTTTAGCGTGAGAAACCTTGGGTGGTTGCATGGGAACGCCCATGCACCACCCTTGGCACGCCCCCATGGCGCAAAGTAATGCGAAACAGCGCTATGCGCTGCTTCACATTACTTTTAAGTTATTTCCAGCGCTAAACTAGTTTAGCGCTGGAAAGTAAATTAGGAAAAAATGATTTTGCACCATTTTGCGTCACTTTTGTGGCGCAAACACAGCACAAAACCTTAATAAATCTCCCCTGTTGTGTTCTATCTGTGCCCTTACAGGCTTAAGCTTCCGTGTCGCTCTCATTTTCTTTGATGCCATTCGTCATGGCATGCAAGCGTCATGCCCTCTTCTTGTGTTTCTCCCTCCAATAGCGGATCAATCGCATGTCTCCTTACACTGCTTTCGGTTTGCAGAGCTATTTTTTCTACGTTTTCAAGCACTCCTTAGGAGTAGTTGTGTTTTCAGGCCATCTCTCTTGTACACATACACACATACCACTAAAATGCATGTACGTGTACATAAACAAATGCATTTCTTGAAAAGCTGTTAAAACGCAAACAATTTTTTTTGCATGATCCAATGGTATTGGAGGGCTCCCTCTGTCATCCGTCTTGCCATAGCATGAACACAAGCCGATGGTATTGGAGCACTTTAGGTGCTCACCAGTTACATTACACAATAACACATTCATTTTGTTGCTGATCCTGCTTCAATTACGTTTTTTTTTCCCGTCAGTGTTTGCCCATCTCCCCATCCCCTCCTGCTTTCTTGCTTGACCCGTCGCCCCACTACCTCCTTTGTTGCTGCTTTCTTTTTTTTCACGATCCGATGGTATTGGAACACTTGTTCCATCCTCCATCTTGCCATAGTGCTAACACCATCCAATGGTATTGGAGCACTTTCAGTGCTCACCAGTTACATTACACAATGATACAGTCATTGTCGTAGGCAGGGGTAAGTGATTGGACCAGAATCACAAATCGTTCAGCCGACCCCAAGATATGAACCTGGTTCCCCAGTTACCTTGTCATCAGCTCTGGCTGTTACACCACATCCTTGCTTCACTTCAAAGCTCCTCAACTGTTTCTCACTATCACTTCCACATTTGTTCACCAAGACCCCGTCAACAGCGAACAAGTATTGGCAAAGCCAATAGATCTCGGCAAAGCCCGAGCTATTGGCCTTGTCAATGTGAATGTCTTTTAGCCATGTTGCCTAGCAACACATCTGCTATTCAGCATGGCTGAAAGTCACTTAAAAAAGCGCTATGATGCGGCCAGCGTAGGCCAAAAAGAATATAAATTGACTTAAAAGCAATGACTGTCAAGATTGCATTCATAACAACGTCTGGATGGTAAGGAATGCAAAAACAACAATTGATGGACAGAATGCAGAACAATGTCATACATTCACCCCATTACAGAGATCAGGGCCTAAATCCATCGTTTTTTTGCTCCCCATGCCATTCCAGTTTGAATCCAGCCATATGTAAATCAGTCTTGACCCTGCGCCCAATGGGAACAGTCCAGCCCGAACTGCCAGGCCAGGTCCTACCTGGACTGCAAACAAGCATCCTAGGACCTGTTTCGGGGTTTCACCCCTCATCAGCCAGGATAGTTTGACTCCAGTGGCATGGAGAGCACGGGACCCACGTCTGGGCATACCCGTCCCACTCGGGGTGACAAATGCAAAAACAACAATTGATGAACAGAATGCAGAACAATGCCATACATTCACCCCAGTACAGAGGTCTGGGCCTAAATCCATTGTTTTTATGCTCCCCATGCCATTCCAGTTTGAACCCAGCCATATGCAAATCAGTCTTGACCCTGCACCCAATGGGAACAGTCCAGCCCGAACTGCCAGGCCAGGTCCTCCCTGTACTGGAAACAAGCATCCTAGGACCGGTTTTGGGGTTTTACCCCTCATCAGCCAGGATAGCTTGACTCCAGAGGCATGGAGAGCACAGGACCCACGTCTGGGCATACCCGTCCCACTCGGATGGGATTAAACCCAGATCCTTGTGGCTGGGGGTGAATGTTTGCATTATCCAGCATTCCGTCCATCAATTGTTTCTTTTGCATATGTCGCCCGAAGTGGGAAGGGTATACCAAGACGTGTGTTCCGTGCTCACTACACCACTGTATTCAAGCTAGCCTGGCTGATGAAGGGTGATGCCCTGAAACCGGTCCCAGGATGCTTGTTTCCGGTCCAGGGAGGACCTGGCTTGGCAGTTCGGACTGAACTGTTCCCATAAGGAACAGGGTCAAGACTGATTTGCATATGGCTGGGTCCAAACTGGGGTGGTGTGATGAGCAAAATAATTATGGATTAAACCCAGATCCTTGTGGCTGGGGGTGAATGTTTGCATTGTCCAGCATTCCGTCCATCAATTGTTTCTTTTGGATGGTAAGGAAGGCAGAGGAGGAAGAGAGTCTGCAGTAGAGAGTGGAATAGAAGACGAGGTAAATATATATGAGAGGTTCAACTGGAATGCAAACCATCATATATCTAGTGTGTTGCTGCACCAATCAAAGGGTTAGGACTGCTTGGGTCTGAGAAGCACATTTCAGTGGCTGTTTTTTTTAAGGAGAGTAACCTGACACTAAAGTTGATTACTCATCTCAAGATAGGGATAATCATCTAGTAGACATACTTGAGTTCCTGCACTAATAAAAGTAGTTTCTGCACATTCAGAAAGAGAGAGACTCTGTCATAAACAGATCTCTTTTTATTGTAGAGCTGGTCTGGAACACAGATACAACTGAGTCCCTGCATACACAGTGCTGAACCCCTGTTCAGATAGAGCAAAGTCCAAGCACAGATAGAGAAATGGTCATATAAATATATTGATGAGCTTATTTAGAGACAATTGATTTCTTGCACTGAAATAGAGCTCATTACCTGGTATACATAGAGAGCCAGCTCACAGGCCAAGTTGAGTCTATGATAGGAAGTGAGGAGAAGGTGGGAAGGAGGATAGGAGTGAGAGAGAAGGGATTGATGGAAGAAATTGTGTAACTAGATAGGGAGAAGAGATGGAGAACAGTGAAAAAGAAGAAAGCGAAAGTTTGCAAGAATATGGAGGGAAAAGAGGAGAAAGAAATGAGAGGAGAATGTGACTGAGACATCAAAGAAGAGGAGTGTGAAATGGGAGATGGCAGAGTGAGTGATGTGTCAACAAGCAGCACAACAATGGCGCTAAGGCAAATTATACAGCACATTTCACCAATTCCTTTTGCTCCCTTTACACCAGAAGTTTGGATGTCACCTTGTCAGTGGGTGATGCCAGTCCTGGCAGTGGATGCCGCAGGAACCAATCTCCAATGTAACATTTTGAACACCAGCACCTTAACACCTGGGGATTTAGGTTTGAATCCAGATTGGCACTTGACTGAAAATTGTGCAGTTCTGGGCAAATCCATTAACCTCACTGTGCCTAAGCTTTACATTTTAGTGCAAATGTGTGTAATTCAAAGATATAAGCCCCCACTTGAGATCACTTCCCATAATGTACAGTGCTCCGGTGCTAACAAGCTAGGGTGCAGATTTAGAAGAAACTGACGCATCTCTGCTTCATAGCAGAGATGTCAGTTTACTTGCGTCACACAAAAAAACCCTTGCGCCACTATGGATGTGTCGCATTTACAGTGCGGCGCACCATGGCACAAGGATTGACAGATGCGTCACACATCTGTTGGCGCAAAGGTCACGCATTGCTGGAGTCGTGTTGCAAGCACGACGCAACTCCAGCAATGCTCAGGAAGGCCTATACCTATTGTGCTGCATCACTCCTTACGCCTGCTTCAAGCAGGCGTAAGGTTTTGACGCAGTGGCGTCGTAGAAGTGGCGCAGTGAAATCTTGTAGATTTCCCTGTGTCACTTTTACAAGGCTTTCTTGCGTCAGAACGCCCACCCTGCATACATTATACCTGACGCAGGTAGAATGTGGTGCAGGGCTTTACAAGGTGACCCATCTCTCTAGATTCGTCACGTTGTAAATGTGTCGCAATGTGCCGCATTGTTTACACCACCGCTGCATCACAAAAGTGACGCAACGGCGGCACAAAAGTGTTGCACGGGGCTTGTAAATCTGCCCCTCGGTTCGTGCAATATGAATATTAACAAATACTTGTTTTTACATTTGTCAACAGGTATTCCACTTATTCCGCTTTGTGAATGCCCCTACCAATGGAGCTCTTGGTGACTCATCCTTATTTTGTGACAGGCAGATATAAGCCCCCCCCATAATTTTATTAATCCCAGTACATCCACCACATCATTAATGGGATTAATATAAGTCTACTGTGTTTGTGGGAGCACACTCATATGCTCATTGGGAGTTCCTCCCACAAAAATCTTCTTTTAAGAATTTGCTTATTATGTGGCTTACGTTGGTTTTAGTAAAGAAAAGATACCTTTCCAAAAAGGCTTCAGTGTTTTTATTCTGTGTGTCAGACACAGCCGTGGTCCGTACAGGTAACAGCGGTGGGTCCGGGTAAGGGAGATTTCGAGGGACGATGCAGAGGGAAAATTAATTATTTATTTAATTTCCCCTCTGCATCGTCCCTCGAAATCCGCCCTTACCCGGCCCAAACGCTGTTACCTGCACGGACCACGGCTGGTCAGACATAAAAACCAGACACAGGACTCTCTTGGTACCATCTTGCAGACATCTGATGCTTGTAGGTTTAGTGGACACATTCGAAGCTTCAGCGATGCTAAATGTCTCTGGGGAAAGCACAGGCAAAGCAAATAGATCTGGCTTTAAAGAAAAACAGGCATGCCTAAATGCTGTTTGCATATGTTAGCACATGAAAGGCAAACTTGTTGGCTTTGCCAATGTGTGTTCCCATACTGGCTCTGCGGATGCTTTTGCCCCCAAAGCTTGAAGTGGTAGCCTCACCCCCATGGCCTGAACTACTAGCTCCCCCGAAGTTCAAATCTAGTTGCACCCCTGCTTGCTGCACTGCATGACTTTTTCATAAATAGTCCCCTATATTTTTAGTTAATGATCTCATCTATCCTCCGTTCTGTTTTGCCTTTTACTACGGTGTCTACAAGCTACGCATTTCATTCAGCTTATATTCACTCATAAGATTTTTTTTTAAATATACTTTTTAATTACGACACATACACTCCTTACTGGGCAATTTATGGACACCAATTTGCTTTTTAGTTTCACGCTGCAATCTCTTTTTTTCCCTTCACCCGCACTCTTTAGCTCTGTTTCCATAGTAACCAGTTACCAATAGTCTCTGCCTACCAGTTGGTCAAAGGTTTACAAGACTTTCTCAAAACAGCATACCTGCTTTGCATTAACTGTAGGAGGTGTGGTTGACTGTTTGCAATTCCAAGCAAATCCCAAACAACGTAACTTTATTTATGTTTCAAAAGCCAATCACAGAGTTAGTTACTTTTTTCTTAAAGTCACTACCTAATTTTACTGCCCTGCACATCTCCACTATCCAATCAAATATTTGTTTATATATTTTACTTGCTATCTTCCATTTTAACTGCCTTTCATCTTCAAAACTGCCTCATTCTGCTGCAGCCTTTTCCTGTGTGCTGCTCCTGCTTGTTTCCAAAATGATCAGAGCCTGGACTGTGGGCCATAGTTTTTTGTTTTCGGCCACAGAGACTGCTGAAAAGAGTGGCATTGACAGGAACCTAGGTTAACCTAATGTAGACATTACTTTGGTAGGCCAGAGAGGGTTACAGTGGCATATAATGCTGCCTTTGGTTGAAAGCATTGCATATTGCCAACATCCAGACCTCATGATTATGCACTGTGGTGGGAATGACTTAGGCACAATTACTGGAGTAGGACTGGAAATCCTAATGAAGGACACCTTTACTAAGTTAATGTCACTTTCCCCACATGCGCCTTATTGTTAGCCATCATTTGCCAAAGACAGAAATGGCAATGTTCAACCCAATTTTATCCGCATTAAGAGAAACCCAGGAAATATGTCAATAAAGCAATTTCTGCAATTTTCCAATACCAAATCATGGGCTCTAAATACCATAACAACTTACGTTTCGACATGGACAGAATATATAGAAAAGACTAAGTCCATTTCACAGACACAGGCAACAGGGTGCTCCTCAACAACTTAGAAGACTGCATCCTGTTCTATGTGCAGTTATCATCTACACACCAGAAACACAAGGGCTCTTTTCAGAGCCAGCCCTTTCGCAAACATTGGTACTTTTTGTTTTCAAATCCCTTTAAAAAAAAAATTCACTCGGATCTGTGGGTCTGCAATGGATCTCCAGGCAAATACAGGGTCTGCCGGCTATACTGTAGGTAGATCTGCAACGGATCTACAAATCTATTCACAATCAAGGCCATACATTCAATACAAAAAGCACCTTTAATACAGTGGGTGGCAGTATGGCTGTATGGGTATGTGAGAGTGTGTGTGAGAGTATGTGTGAGTGTCTGTCTTGGTGTGTGTGAGTGATTGTGGGTGGATGTGTAAGTAGCTGTCTGGGTTTGTGATTGGGGGTGTGTGTGGTTTTGTGGGTCTGTGACTCAGTGTGTGAGTGGCTGTATGGGTGCATTAGTGGCTGTATGGGTCTCTGTGTGAGTGTGGGAGTGATGTTGTGGGCCTGTGAGTGGTTGTATGAGTGGCTGAGTGGGTCTGTGAGTGGTTTTGTGAGTCTGTGAGTGGGTATGAGAGTTGCTGTATAGGTGTGTGAGTTGGTGTATGAGTGACTGTGTGGGACTGTGAGTCGATGTATGAGTGGTTTTGTGGGTATGTGAGTGGGTGTGTGAGTGGCTCTGTGAGTGGGTGTGTGAGTGGCTCTGTGAGTGGGTGTATGAGTGGTTCTGTGGGTCTGTCTGTGGGTGTGTGAGTGGATGTATGGGTATGTGAGTGAGTGTGTAGGTATTTGAGTGAGTGTGTGAGTGGCTGTGTGGGTCTTGAAGTGGCTGTGTGAGTGATTTTGTGGGTCTGTGAGTGGCTGCTTGGGTCTGTGAGGAAGTGTGTAAGTGGTTCCATGGGCCTGTCAGTGGGTGTGTGAGTGGCTGTATGGGTCTGTGAGTGGCTGTGTGAGTGATTTTGTGGGTATGTGAGTAAATGCATGGGTCTGTGAGTTGGGGTGTGAGTGGCTGTATGGGTGTGTGAATGCTTGTGTGGGTCTGTTAGTGGGTGTGTCAGTGATTTTGTGATTCTGTGAGTGGGTGTGTGAGTGGTTCTATGGGTGTGTGAGTGTGTGTGTTTGGCTGTATGGGTGTGAGAGTGGGTGTGTGAGTAATTTTTGTGGGTCTGTGAGTGGGTGAGTGTCAGTTTGGGTCTATGAATGGGTGTTGGAGTAGGTTGATGGGTTTCTGAACGGATATGTGAGTGGCTATATAGGTATGTGAGTGGCTGTGTGGGTCTCTGAATGGGTGACTGAGCGATTTTGTGGGCCTGTGATTGGCTCTGAGAGTCCTTGAGTGGGTGAGTGAGTGATTTTGTAGGTCTATGAGTGGCTTTGTGTGTCTGTGAGTGGGTATGTGAGTGGTTTCATGGGTTTGTGAGTGGCTATATGAGCAGTTCTTTGGGTCTATTGGTGGGTGTGTTCGTGGCTGTATAGGTGTATGAGTGGGCATGTGAGTTGCTGTGTGGGTTTGTCAGGGTGTGTGGGAGTGGCTGTATAGCTGTGTGAGTGGGTGTGTGTGTCTGTGAGTAGGTGTATGAGTGTCTGTATGGGTGTTTGAGTGCCTGTGCGCACTGTGTGAGTGGGCGTATGAGTGGGTGTGTGAGTGGCTGTACAGGTGTGTGAAGGGTTTTGTGGGTGTGTGAGTGGGTCTGTCTGTGGGTGTGTGAGTGGCTGTATAGGTATGTGAGTGGATGTGTGAGTGACTTTATAGGTATGTGAGTGGGTGTGTGAGTGGATGTATAGGTGTGTGAGTGGTTGTATAGGTGTGTGAGTAGGTGTGGAAGTGGCTGTATGGGTCTGTGAATGAGTGTTTGGGCATGTGGATAGGTGTATGTGGGATTTTGTAGGTCTGTGTGGGGCTGTCAGTAGGTATGTGAGTGGTTTTATGGGTCTATCAGTGGGTGTGTGAGTAGCTTTATGGGTGTGTGAGTGGCTGTGTGGGTCTGTGAGTGGCTGTATGGGTGTGTGAATGCCTGTGTGGGTCTGTTAGTGGGTGTGTCAGTGATTTTGTAATTCTGTGAGTGGGTGTGTGAGTGGTTCTATGGGTGTGTGTGTGTGTGTGTTTGGCTGTATGGGTGTGAGAGTGGGTGTGTGAGTGGCTGCAAGGGTCTATGAGTGGTTGTGTGAGTAATTGTTATGGGTCTGTGAGGGGGTGAGTGTCTGTTTGGGTCTATGAGTGGGTGTGTGAGTAGGTTGGTTGGTTTCTGAATGGATATGTGAGTAGCTTTATGGGTGTGTGAGTGGCTGTGTGGGACTCTGAGTTGCTGTGTGAATGATTATCTGGGTCTATGAGTGGGTGTATGAGTAGCTGAATGGGTCTGTGAGTGGGTGTGAATGGTTTGTGTGTCTGTGAGTGTGAAAGTAGCTGTATGGGTGTGTACCCATAGCACCATTAACCAAACCTTCTTCAACATTTAAATTTCAGCGTAAAATTTCCCTACAGTTTTTGCATAGACTTAAACATTTCTCCAATCCTGCAGTTCATGAAACAGATCCAGTATTGCTTTTAACTTTTCATTTAGCGATACAGTGACACCCAATGTTACATTTTATCTATTGCCTTCAGTTGCAAAATGTCTTCTTTCTCCAATTCCAGCAACTCATTGTTGAAACGTGCACACTCCTCCAATGTAGGCATTAAGCACACAACATGTTTACCATCTTGTATAATACTGAACTTTAGTTCAGCTACTGTCTTAGTTGTTGGATATAGTTTTTTGACAAGACAGCTTTCTAAAACACACCTTCCCTCTTTTGAAAGAACACCTACTCTATTATCTTCCAAAATATTACCATATTCAATATCAGATTCTTGTCGCATTTTTCTGATTAATTCTTTGTATTTGAAATGTAACCAATTATTCACATTTCCAATGCTTCCCAAAGAATTCCTGGTTTTATCATGCAGCAGTGTTTTGAACACAGGCTGACCCTTCACAGCAGTAGGTTGCAGTATATCTCCAAAGACAATCAAATGTTTACCTTCAAATAGGACATCATAATTTGTTCTCAGAAACTCTTGCATTCTCAAATGTGCAAAGGCAAGCATTAAGTTTGACGCCATGCTCACCTCATCAATTATTAAAAGTTTCAACTTTTTTAACACTCTTGACACTTCATGACAAGTTTTACGAGATAACTTTTGGTATTCCAGTTTGTTGTCATGTTCCAGAGGCAGCATCAAAAGTGGATGCAAAGTAATACCTTTGATATTGTGTGCAGCTAATCTAGTAGGTGCTGTTCACGCATAATAAATTACACTCTGTAGTCAGTAAGAACTTGTATTTAGAAACTTTTACCTGTGCCAGCATGATCACTGACCTACAACAGTATAGGTTTAAATGTTGAGCATGCACACTCTTTCTTGCCATGAAGCAATCCATGCTCAAATGTAGGTTTCACCTCCATATATATTTGCATCTGCTCATCATTTAGCTGTGCAACTAAATCTGCCAAATCAATTGTTTCCTGTCTTGCTTGCTCCATTGCACTCTCCACCTCATTCATTGCAATATCAGCCTCATTTTCAATTATTGGCTGTCCAAGTGGGTCCTGACTTTGAGGAGCTGAACTTTGGCTACTTTGCGGACTGTCCTTAGCCACCTCGGCAGCAATTGTATCTTCCTGTTGAATTTCATCAATCAACATTTTCAAGTAGTTTACAAATACTGAGCACTCAATGCCATCCTTTGCAGCATTGAAAGAGTCTTCATTGCAGTCAAACTCTCCTAGTAATTCTGTTTCAAAACAACAAAAGTGTAAACTGCTGCAAACGTACAAATAGAAAATTTCTCTTTTTTCAGCAGTCTGGCAACTCGGGGGCATATTTACAAGCAAATTGCAGAGCGCGGGTTAGCTCCAAAATTGCTAATGCTGCGCTCCGTCACTTTAGAAACGCAGGGATGTGCCGTATTTATGATAATAAGGCTCACCCCTGCGTTTCTCCCTATGCCGGTGCCAAAATCAGCTACCTAGCACCAAGGCAGCACCCTTGCACTATATAGCAAGGGTGGTTGCTTTGAGGGAATGATTGTT
The DNA here is from genome assembly GCA_963921515.1 of Calotriton arnoldi. NCBI lineage: Eukaryota > Metazoa > Chordata > Amphibia > Caudata > Salamandridae > Calotriton > Calotriton arnoldi. Next base: position 1,577,876 of record CAWUFW010001750.1, on the reverse strand, counting down.
TATGTGCAGGAAGGTGCCCCTTCCTGCACATAAACAATCCAGAAAGGCGATTTGTAATTCCTATGTGAGCTGCATTGTGCAGCACACATAGAGGTTGCAAATCGTCATTTTTTAATTAATTGTTTATGTGCAGGAAGGGACACCTCACTGCACATAAACAATCATTCATTGCATTTTGCTGTTTCTATGTGTGCTGCACAATTCAGCACACACAGAAACACCAAAACAAGGTTTTCCCTGGTCTTAATTTTGGCGCTGCCTCCTATTTACTCCACCCTTGTGAATGGGGGGCAGTGTCAAAATCAATGGGTGTTGCGGTGGAACGCCCACCGCAACACCCATTGCCCACCCCTTTCGGGCTAAGTGTAGCATGAAAGAAGGCCTTATAACGTGGCTTAACACCACCTTGTAAATAAGGTAAAGCCCCTATCGCCACAGCAATGTCATTAACAGTGATGTTCCTGTGGGGATAGGGGCTTGTATATATGCCCCTCAGTTTTCTGTGAGTAATTAGACTACTTTTGCTATGTCGTACCAAACACCCATTGAAACCAACAACTGCAATTTTACCTTCATATACATTTTCTGTCACATTGCTTCTATATGTGTAGTAGTGGAGTACTTCATATAGACAAACATTTTCAAGATGTACACTTCTTTTTGGATAGTAAGAGTCCGACATGTTTGTTTTTATAATGTCTATACTAACTGGCTCAAATTTGGCAAGATATTGAATTTCTGGAAAAGATTTCAAAACTCTGTTTCGAGTTAATGCTAGACCTAGGCTCTCCCAAATAATTCCTTTAGACTTAGAATATAAACTAGCAGAACTCAAACGATCACATCATTCATAGAATCCAATTTCCCAGTATGAAAACATCTTCAAACTAAAGCTGTACAATTTTTTGTTGTTGAGACTTTTCAGCAGAGATCACTTCTTCCCACACATCTTTCATCTCTGTCTTCTTAGATTTTGTTATGTATGAAGTAACATAATGAGCAACAGCTATTTAGTTGTCTGCCACAAATTAAATATCCATATCGACATTCCACATTTTCAAAATGACAGGATTGTTGTCATTAATATATTTTGAAGCCTCAGTTCTCCTGAGGTTGTAGGTGTTTTTTGGTGATTTACGAGTAAGTGTATGTCTCACTACAGACATAAAACTGTTCACTCTTCCTTTTGAAATAGAGGGTCTTGGAAATCCAAAACAACATTTTGTGTAAAATTTTCCTTTTTCCTCTGTATTTCTACCGACCGTGCTTTCTACATTTATGTGATTGGAAACGCAGTACTTGCTGCTTTAGGCTTTTTTCCTCAGTGTCTTTTGGAATTCTACATGTAATATACTGTTCTATGAAAGAAAGTACAGACTCATATGTATCTGTTCCAAATTTAGGTGTATCTTTTACCGAGAACAGCATATGAATATGAGGAGCACCTCTTGCTTGGTACTCTTGTTGCCAAAGGAAATCAGCAATTTCTCCAAGAGGTGGATTCTTTTGTTGGAAATGAAGGACAACATAGCTTGAAATCTGTGATTAACGTACCTACAAACATTTGCAGGATCCAAAGAGTAAAGTTCTCCAGGTGTCTTCAATTTGATACCTTTAATGTTAGAGTTTGCTTCTTTCAAAAACTCAAGTAAATCATCCCATGCATACTCTACAGAACTCAGTTTTAAAAACCATGTTGGTGCACCTATATTTTGCAACATACACTTGAGCTCACCATTACGATGGTACCAGTACTCATTGGTCCCACGTTGGCATGCCATCAAATTGTACTCAAGCTTCTCATCTTTTCCATGATTGTTTTCAACAAACTCTTTTTCAGACATATTTTGTTCATTAACTCCTGTCTTAAGAATGTGGTTAAGGGCATATGACAGTCCAGGCAAATCACTTTCCAACAAGAGAGACACACAGAATACTTTGTAGAAATCTAGGGTCCTCTAAATAAAATCTTGTTGACCTATACTCTGCTGCCGATATTTGCACAAGGCGGTCATCGTACCTTCCACCTGCTCCAGTTGGAAATAGTTGAGGAAAACATCGAACCTCTAAACTTTTCTCCCACAAACTCATTGGAACTTCTTTAGTTTGTTTCATCTGATACAGTTCGATGCCTTCCCTCATAGCCTCTTTTGAATGTAGTGGATGGATACTGTAGTGCTCATATATTTCGTCAGATCTACTTCTATTCACGTTTTCAAACTGTCCACTTGAAGGCAACTTTCTTCCTCCATGCAACTTCCATGTTCAACAACATCTACATCTTTATAGTACACTTTATTCTCCTTATGATACAATGTAGCATTCTCACCTTTTTTTACATCCACTAGTTCTTACCAGATTTGTTTGTTTGTTGTGGGCACACCATTCACTAGAATAACAAGCAGTTCTTCCAATAGGCTCTCGCTTCACCCACAGCTTCAATATTGCATCTAAAATCTAAAGGAAAATATATAAGTCTACCTTTAAGTCCTTTATGAAGCCCAGTAGGTGGTAGTTTCCCAGTCTTTTGTTCCATACAAACTATTGCTTGAAAAGAGTGTGTAGATTGTATGAGTATTTCTTCATAAATATTCAGATGTCGAAGTTCCTCTGGAATTTCAACCACCTCTAACTTATTGTGTATTGCCCTGGCAGGCATTTTATTATAGTAATACGTATACATGATCAAAACATTCCTCCACAAATAAATATACTGTAAATTTTAGCCACTTTTCTGTGTTTTGTTCTTCGGTTTTGAATCCCACATCAACATTTCAAATTTGGCCTTTGTAGTGGGTGCGCCGGCACCTCTCTCTGTAGAAACTGCATTAAGCCTGGTTACTTCTCGTCTAAAGTTATCAGTACTAATATCTGTGTTTTAGTCCTCTACACCTGAGCATACCAATTCTTAATTTTGCTCAGACTGCACTTCAGGACCAAAGAAGAAAAGTAAATAAATATATCTTCACATACATTATAAACCTCTGATACTGTACCATACAGAAGTGCTTTGTTAATTTGTCCTAAACACAATGCAGGACTTTTTACAAAGTAAAGTCTTCTAGCTAAATTTCGCATTTTTGAATGATGAACAGCCAACATTTGAAAAAGATGAAAGGTGCTTGTGCATACTTTCCTGGATAGAAACGCCAGTAAGTGTCCTTGTAAATTAGTGTATTTCCTCACTTTGCATGGATCTGACGCATGTAACATTCCAATTTTCAGCTTCACACTTCTATGTGAAAATTGACGTAGAAAAGTTCCAAATGTATCAATTGATTCCTAGTGAATATTACAAATGCTACTACACTCCCGTTTATACACAGGGGCTTGTCTAGGCCTCCCTTGTACCTCTTCACTTATCTCTTCCTCTACATTTCTAGGAACCATCTCCTCATTTGCAATGGGAGTACCTTGTTTTACCTCATAGCATCGGCCAGTTGTTTCAACTGCATGCACTAATGCATTCTGTTGTAAATAGCTTTTGTCATTAAAAAATAGCCTCAGTGCTAGACGTATGCTTCCATTCTCTTTGAAAAATTTTGCAACAATTACTTTTGTTACTAAGCCTTTTTGGGCTTCTTTTCTTCATATACAGCACTGTTTTATCCAGTGTTCTCATTATATTAAGTATCAAAATAAATAATTTGCGATTCGGGGCAAACGTTTTATCAACCACACTCTCAATATATTGGTTTTGTTTCAGTGCTGTCCTACCCTCTTATACTGCTACTACTGGTTCATATCAAATTTTGTATTACCCTACTTCTAAACACTCTCAATCGTATTTCTTTAAATTCTTTCTGCTTTCTTGTCAAGTTAGGTTTTTTATAAAATTTTTCACTTTCAATCTGACTTACTCCTTCACTTTTGTGAGTTGATTGTAAACCTCACTTTATAATTGAAATTCTTTCCACGTTTTACATTTACCATATATTGCTTTAACAAACTCCTTAGTTCTCTTACGAGTATCACTTTGTTTTCCAGAACACTCTCCCCATCATGTCCTTTTTTACTCTTACTTCTAAGCAGAGAGTACTCTCTCTTCTGTTTTTTCTCCTTTGTGTCTTTTCTCTGCATTGTAAATCCTCTTCTTTAAACACAAGCAGATATCTGAAAAGCAAATATAGAATACATTTAACTCTCCACTATATACTATTAGATTTCATACTATAAGCAAGTGAGTAGCAACATAAGTGGCTATGTCAGTGTTTAAGAGGCTGTGTAAGTGTCAGAGTATGGGTGTATAAATGGGTATATGAGTGGCTGTACGGGTGGGTGACTGGGTGTGTGAGTGTTTGAGTATCAGTGTGTGAGTTAGAGTATCAGTGCCACTGTGGGTGTGTCTCTGGGTGTGTAAGTAGCTGTGTGGGTGTGTGACTGGGTGTGTAAGTAGCTGTGTGGGTGTGTGACTGGGTGTGTTAGTGGCTGTATGGGTGTCTAAATGGATAGGTAAGTGGCTGTGTGGATTGAAAACTGGTGGTGTTTCTGGGTGTTTAGGTGTGTACTGCGTGTGAAAGAGGCTCGGTTAGTGGTGGCTACAATAGTGGTGTGTGAGTGGATGTGTAAGTGCCTCAGCCACTGTCTGCTGACTTGGTGTGTGAGAGGCTGCATGGTTTTATAAATAGGTATGCGAGTGGCTGTATGGATGGGTGACTGGGTATATAACTGGGTGTATGGGTATATAAGTGTGTGTGTCAATGACTGTCTGAGTGCTGGGTACCTAAATGGCTGCATAGATGTGTGAGCGAGTGTGACCGTGTCTGTATGGATGTGTGAATCACTATGTAAATCAATGCCTAGGTGAGTAAATTAGTGTGTGAATGCTTTTATGGGTGTGTGTCTGAGTGTGTCAGTCACTGTCGGCCTATATGAGTGGTGGGTACATAAGTGCTTTTGTGGTAGTGTAACTGGATGTGTAAGTGTCTGCATGATTGTGTGAGTAGATGCAAACTACATATGATTAAATGGCATACTATAAGCAAGCACCCACATCAAATTTCAAACACATTCATTCATACTGGCTTAATAAATTAACTATATTTTCAGTATAGCAATTCCTCTTCCTCCTTTGCTGCTCACTATATTTTTGTTTCATGTTCTAATCTAGCCTCCCTACTATTTTGCTTTTTCCTGTAGTGACTAGAAGCTACACATTTTCTTTCAGCTAATATACACTCATAGGATTTAAAAATATATATATATACTTTTTCATGGTGCAACCTTATTAATATACCTGTGAAATCTCTTTGCTTTTTTCTAATTTGTATTTAATATCTGTTTCTCACTACAAATCTCAAGTCAGAAATATGGAAATCCTCCTCCACGCTCAGTACAAAAGTACCAATAATAGCTGCCCTTCCTGCTTTGTTTTCATTCATACTCCTGTACTTAGCAAACCATAGACTTCCTTTCAACTTTTATTTTTGTTTTACCACTTCTAAATGGTCACTATTATTTAACCCTTTTGGGGGTCTGCGGATCCACTGTGGGCTCAGTGCGGCCCCCCTGTGTAAATTCATGATGGCTCAGCCGATCCACATGGACGCCCTTAACCCATTTGCTGCTAGGCCTTTCCCCCCCCTCCCCCCTGTGCTAAGCCTTTTTTTGGCTATTTGGGGTAGTTCGCGCTTAGGCCCCTGTAACTTTTTGACCACAAAAGGTATCCACGCCAAATTTGCGTCCTTTTCTTCCAACATCAAGTGAGGTATCATTTTACTCGGGAGACTGAGGGGAACGCTGTGGGGTAGGACATTTGTGCCAGCACGGTGATTCTACACAAAAATATGTGGAAACTGTGATTTTTTTTTCAGCTAAATTTGAGGCTTGCAGGGGATTCTGGGTAGGAAAACGTTGGGGGGTCCACGCAAGCCATACCTCGCTGGACTCCCCCGGGTGTCTAGTTTTCAGAAATGTGTGGGTTTGGTAGTTTCCCAAGATGGCCGCTGAACACGGGGCCAAAAACCCAGGGGACCCCCCTTGCAAAACCAGGTTGTTTTGTGATAGGTAATTTTGATGTTGCCTTAATAGGTTTTGGGCCCTTGCCTGTCCCGGGTACTTGACCCACCCACACAAGTGAGGTACCATTTTTATCGGGAGACCTGGGGGGAATGCTGGGTGGTAGGAAAATTGTGGTTTTTCTGACACCAGAATATTATGCGAAGTAATGCAAGGAAAATGCATGACTATAGTCACATTTTGAGGTTTGCATGGCATTGGGAGTAAAAAAACATGTTGGGATCCATGAGAGGCACACTACCCAGCACTCCCCATTTGTTTTTTACTTTACAGAAATATCTAAAGTTGGTAAATTTTCCCTAAAGACAGACTTCACCTTAACACAGAAAGACAGATGAGACAAATATGACTGCATATCCATCTGTTCCTCAAGTACACACACATACTGGTTGGATTTGGCACGAGGGTGAGTGAAAGGTTCAAAATGTATATTTTATTAACAAGAGATTTCACAAAAATGAAATGCACTGTTAATAATTAAAAGGTTAAAAACCTGAACCAATGACTCACAGCTCGTGAGCTGTAAAGCCACAACAAGGCGCCAACCTCTTTACAGGCCATTCACACACCTTTCATACTTGACACACACTTTCACACCACCAGCTGCGGCCCCAGCACATTACAACACTCACATCCACAGACCATGTGGAGACAATGTACACCCTGGCAGAGAGAGACAGAAAAGACAAATATTACTTCAAAATGAACAATTTCTTAAGTACTCACACATACTGGTTGGATTTGGCACGAGGGTGAGTGAAGGTTCAGAGTGTAAAATTCTATTAATAAGAGATTTCACAAAAAGGAAATGCACTGTTAATATTTAAAAGGTTAAAAACCTGAACCAATGACTCGCAGCTCGTGAGCTTTAAAGCCACGGCAAGGCATCAACCTCTTTACACGCCATTCACACACTTATCATACGTGATACACAAGACCATTCACACCGCCAGCCGCGGGCCCAGCACATTACAACATTCACAGACAGCGCCATTCAAGGGCCCATCACTTTCATACGCCCACATGACTGACACAGCAATCACACCGGCTGGTGGTTGACATAGTGTCTGCAGTGGCGTTTGACTAGCAGAGTGTGCAATGACCAGCAGCAAGTCACTACTCGCACACTGCCAGACTACTGCCAGCCCACGCACACCGCCAGCCAAGCACATCCCACCCACACTGCCAGCCAAGCGCCAGCCCACGCACACCACCAGCCAAGCACCAGCCCACCCACACCACCAGCCCACCCATACCGCCAGCCAAGCGCCAGCCCACCCACACTGCCAGCCAAGCGCCAGCCCACGCCCACTGCCAGCCCACGCACATTACCAGCCAAGCGGCAGCCCACGCACACTGCCAGCCAAGCACCAGCCCACCCACACCGCCAGCCCACGCATACCGCCAGCCAAGCGCCAGCCCACACACACTGCCAGCCAAGCGCCAGCCCTCGCACACTGCCAGTCAAGCGCCAGTCCACGCACACCGCCAGCCAAGCACCAGTCCACGCACAGTCATAAAAAAATTTTACAAGAAAGAAAACACAAACCAATTGCAACTAGATACAAAACTATAACTACAAAAATAACAGCAGTAACTAAAGACATCATTCTAATGCCAACCGTGAAACTGAACGACAACTACATAAAACCATACAGACCAGGCAGTACACTATTAGACTCACGGTTGCTCCCAAAAACTCTTTTGAGTGTGATGCAATCTGAAATATGTGGGCACACACAGCCCAAGATTAGAAGGACAATCAGCACAGTGCATATGACTCTCCTTCCGCATACCTCTTCGCAAACAGACTCTACATCTCTTACATGGATTGTTTTTTTTGAGCTTGGGAGGAATTAAATCAGAAAAGTGGCGATCTTTCAATCTATCCACATCCTCCACCACTCCAACTCTAGGAACACTTGCCTGTTCCACTACAACAAGGCTGCCTATCACAGACTCCTGAAACTGAACAGTCATGTTTGACGCAGGAGAACACTCCTTGAACACAACAAAAGCATTAAAAGTTGCTAAATTGAAGAGATGGATGGCCAACTTCTTATGCAAAATGTAAGCCTTACGAACAGCAGTGTAACGTTCCAACCTCTGATCTACTCTATCGACACCACCCATGTGCTTATTGTAGTCTACAATGCACGCAGGATTGCGCACTTCAGCAACCTGACCCCAAACAGTCACAGGTGAAGTACTCTCATCATGGATGGTAGTCAGCATGTACACATCCCTCCTGTCCACAAATTTCACAGCTAGCAGTTCCTCACTACACAAGGCACTGCACTGTCCCCTCTGAAGCTTTTTGCAAACCAGCTCTTTTGGGTAACCTTTACGGTTAGAGCGGATTGTGCCACAAGCAAAAGTGTCCACTTTGAACAATTCCTTAAACAATTGCACAGCAGTGTAGAAGTTATCAAGGTACAAATGGTGACCTCTGTTAAACAGTCCTCTAGCAAGTTCCCACACAATTTTCTCTGAAACTCCAAAAGTGGACGGACAACTAGGGGGGGTCAATAGTGGAATCCCTACCAGTGTACACCCGGAAATTATAGACATATCCTGTCCTTTTCTCAGACAACATATACATCTTAATTTCATAACGTGCCCTCTTGCTAGGAATGTACTGCCTAAGAACCAAACGGCCCTTGAACAGGACCAAAGACTCATCAACAGCTATTTCTTTCCCTGGAGTATATATCTCTGAAAATCGATCTACAAAGTGATCAAGAACAGGCCGAATCTTAAAAAGACGGTCACAGTCAGGGTGATCTCGTGGCAATGCCAAAGCATTATCAACAAAATGCAGCATCCGAAGCAAAAGTAAATACCGATCACGACTCATAATTGCAGGAAATATGGCCGTTGCCATCAAGGGACTGGTAGACCAATATGAAGCCAGGGACGGCTTCCTTATCAAGCCTATCAAAAAAGTCAAACCCAAAAACTTCTTCATCTCATCCAGATTTGTGGGAGTCCACCGGGTAGCTTTAGAGCGGGCCGAAGTCTGGCACTGTTATCCCTCAAAAACTGTTCAGCATACAAATTAGTCTGCTCAACAATCTCAGTCAAAAATACATCATCCATAAACAACTGAAAAAACTGTATAGGCAAAAAGTTTCACAATCCACTCTACACCCTGCATCACCACTAAAGGCAGGCAACACCGGCTGCACCATGTTTGGATCAACCCAGAGTCCAGCACTTCCAGTAGGAAGCCTTGCAGCCTCAGGCTGCAATCCCGATGTCTCTTGCTGCACCATCGGCACATCAGTGTCCTCCTCTAAAACAGGCACTTCATCCGCACTGAGAGTAGCTTCATCCGCACTGAGAGTAGCTTCATCATCAGATGATTCCTCGTGGACAGAAAACTCAATGCCAGAATATTGCACTCCCTCCTCTCCCTCAGACGCACTGTCAGTCTCATAATCCTACTCAGAGGAAGATTCAAAAACCATACCAACCACCTGCTGAGCAGTAATTCTACGGCTAGCCATAATCATTACTAATAAAGGTAACTTGTCAAACAAGTCAACAACAACAAACACTTGGTAAAATTAGTATTAAACAAAATGTGGCTTTATCACAAAGACATATATACTCCAACATTATACCACTCACTTGCCAGAAGCAGCTAGACTCACCACCACCTACTATGCACAGACACAGTAAGGACCAACAATATCCCACTAAAAAAGAAAAGAAAATGACACATAAGACAACGCAAAACACATCGCAAAGAATTTCATGCTCAAAACACTAACTAAATATGCTGCTATTATGACACCACTTACAAAACATTCATTCATGCATGACATTAATACTCATTTGGAGTAAACACAACAAAAATGTTTTTCTTACCAAAAAAATGCAACTACGCAAAACTGCAGATCAGCCACTGCCGAAACCGCAAACAAGAATCAAAAGCTTTGCACTAGAATAAAAAGGAGAAATAAAACATTAGAATCACATATGCAAATAATGCACTAGTCCACACACTATCCACCAGCCAAGCAAAGGTGGTAGGTGGACCTAAAAGCATAAGGCCGATCTGCCCCCATGGGGAGCAGAAACAGCCAAACAATTCACCCTCATAAAGGGGGTTGACCCTTGCCCAAGGGGTCACTCCCCAACACCAACATTTAAAAAAACCCTGGTGTCTAGTGGCTTCTACCCCCCAGGGGACAGATGGGCCTGAAAACATATGGGCGATCTGCCCCCAAAGGGGCAGAAACGGATACAATAATCACCCCATAAAGGGGAGCGACCCTTGCCCAAGGGGCCGCTCCCAACAACACTAAAGCAATCCCTGGTGGCCTAGTGGGCATACAATAAAATTAATTGTTTATTTGGGCCGATCTGCCCTCCCAGGGGGGCATAAACGACCCAAATAAATGCTCCCCAAAGGGGAGCGACCCTTGACTAAGGGGCTTCTCCCCAAAAACATATTGCTCCCCCAAGGGGAGCGACCCTTGCCCAAGAAGCCGCTCCCCAACAACACTAAAACAATCCCTGGTGTCTAATGGCCTCTGCCCCCCTTGGGGGCAGATGGGCCTAGAATAACAAGGCCGATCTGCCCCCAAGGGGGGTAGAAACGGCCAAAATAAATGATTCCCAAAGGGGAGCGGCCCTTGCCTAAGGGGCCGCTCCCCAAAAACATATTGCTCCCCCAAGGGGAGCCCCCCTTGCCCAAGAAGCCGCTCCCCAACAACACTAAAACAATCCCTGGTGTCTAATGGCTTCTGCTTCCCTTGGGGGCAGATGGGCCTAGAATAGCAAGGCCGATCTGCCCCCAAGGAGGGCAGAAACGCCCAAAATAAATGATCCCCAAAGGGGAGCGACCCTTGCCCAAGGGGCCGCTCCCCAACAACACTAAAACAATCCCTGGTGTCTAATGGCCTCTGCCCCCCGGGCGGATGGGCCTAGAATAACAAGGCCGATCTGCCCCCAAGGGGGGCAGAAACGGCCAAAATAAATGATTCCCAAAGGGGAGCGGCCCTTGCCTAAGGGGCCGCTCCCCAAAAACATATTGCTCCCCCAAGGGGAGCGACCCTTGCCCAAGGGGCCGCTCCCCAACAACACTAAAACAATCCCTGGTGTCTAATGGCTTCTGCCCCCCTTGGGGGCAGATGGGCCTAGAATAACAAGGCTGATCTGCCCCCAAGGGGGGCAGAAACTGCCAAAATAAATGATTCCCAAAGGGGAGCGGCCCTTGCCTACGGGGCCGCTCCCCAAAAACATATTTTTAAAAAAACAAAATCCCTGGTGGCCTAGTGGACATACAGTCACTTTTTTTTTTTTATACTATCTGCCCCCCCTTCCAAGGGGGGCAGACACCTCCCAAAAAATTGCTCCCCCAAGGGGAGCGACCCTTGCCCAAGGGGCCGCTCCCTGACACAAAGGCCATTTAAACAATTCCTGCTGCATGATCGCGCCCCATGCGCGATCGTGCAGTAGGAATGCTTAAAAAGACATCGATGCCTTTTTAAACCCCCCCCCACACTCCCCGAGGAGAAACTAACCTGATATCCTCCGGACGCACTGGAAGCAAGTAGCTTCCAGCGCGTCCGGTATCCTCTAATGACGTCAGCGTGCCTCTCGCGCTGACATCATTAGATGACGTGGTGGGGGGGGCGCTGGGGAAGCGGAAGGGCTTCCCCTGCCATCCCCGGTGGGGGCAGTTTGAAGGGCGGCCCACGGGGAGCACCAGCACTTCCCCCGTGGGTGGGTGCTAGGACGGCCGGGAGCTGTCTGACGCACACGCCCACCGTGACGTCGGATGGCTCCCGGTCGTCTAACGCACACAAAGGGTTAAAAGCATTCAACCATTTGCTGGTAATGCTTTGCATTTATGTTTGTGTTCTAAAATATTACTAATTACAACACATACACTCTTTACTGAGCAATTTATGGATACCAGTTTGCTTTTCAGTTTCACACTGGAGTCTCTTTGGTTCCCTCCCCCCACACTCTTTTAGCTCAGTTTCCATAGTAACCATGTTTCCTATGGTCTCTGCCTACCAGTAGGCCAATGTTTTACAAGACTCTCACAACAGCATACTAGCTTCACATTAACTGTAGCAGGTGTGGTTGACTGTTTGCAATTCCAAGCAAATACCAAACAACAATATAACTTTATTTATTTTTCAAAAGCCAATAATAGAGTTAGTTACTTTTTTTTATGTCACTACCTAATTTTAGCTCCCTGCACATCTCCACATTCCAATAGAATATGTTCTTTTACTTTTTTTCTTGCTGTCCTCCTTTGTAACTATTTTTTGTGTTCAAACCTGCCTCATTCTACTGCAGCCTTTTCCTGTGTGCTACTCCTGATTTCTCCAAAATGGTCAGAGTTTGTATTCTGGGCAATAGTTTCATGTTTTGGGCTAGAGAGAGTCCTAGTGGCATTGCCAAATACCTAGATTTACTGCTTATAGACATTACTTAGGTTGGCCAGAGAGGTTTAAAGAGGCATCATTTGCTACCTTTAGTTGAAAGCTTAGTGGATTGCAACATTCAGCCCTCATGATTGTGCAGTGTGGTAGCAATGACCCAGGCACAATTACTGTGGCAGGAGTGGAAATCCTAACAAAAGATACCTTATCTAAATTAGTGCCACTTTACCCCGAATACTGCCTCAGTGTTCTCCAACATTTGCCAAAGACAGAAGTGGCAGTGGTCAACCCTATTTTTTCCGCAGATAGACAAAAGCAGAAACCATGTCAATAAAGCTGTTTCTGAATTTCTTCGAGACATGGGCTATATATACCATAACAACTTACGCTTTGACATGGATGGAATATATCAAAAAGAAGGAGTCTACATCACAGGCACCCACTCACACACACACACACACAGCTACTCACACACACAATTATAGACCTAAGGAACAACTCATACCTACTCACAGCCACTCACAGACCCACAAAACTACTCATATATCCACTCACATACCCACAAAGTCACTCACACACCCACTTGCACACCCATACAGCCACTCACACATCCAATGACAGACCCAGAGAACCACTCACACACACTCACAGACCCAAAAAAACCCTCACACACACTCACAGACCCACTAACACACACACATATGTACTCACACACCCAGAGAACCACTCACACATCCACACAGCCACTCACAGACCCATATAATCACTCATACAGCCACTCACAAATCCACACAGACCACACACCCAGTCACAGACCCACACAGACATTCAAACACCCACTCATAGACCCATAAACCCACTCAAACACCTACTTGACAGACCCTCACAGCCACCCACAGACCTACAAAACCACTCACACACCCACTCACAGACCCATAAAATCACTCACACACTCTCTTATAGACTCACACACTCTCTTATAGACTCACACAGCCACTCACATACCTACTAAGACAACCATACAGCCACTCACAGACCTCCAAAACCACTCACATGCCCATGCACAGACCCACTAAGCCACTCGCACACCTGTACAGTCACTCACACATCCACTCACACACCCACATAGTCACTGACACACCCACTGACAGACCCACAGAACCACTCACACACTCACTCACAGCCACTCATGCAATCACATACCTACTCACATACCCACAAAACCACTTACACATCCTCACAGCCACTCACAGATCAACAAAATCACTCATACACCCACTCGGAGTCTCATACAGCCACTCACACACCCACTCACTCACCCATACAGCCACTCACACACTGACTTACAGAGCCACTCACATACCCACACAGTCACTTACAAAACCACTCAGAGACTCTACAGCCACTCACACACCCACTCACACAAACACACAGCCACTCACACACCTTCTCACAGACCCCCCAAGACCACTCACACACCCACTCACAGACCCATATATCACCCACACACCTACTCACAGGCCTACAAAATCACTCGCACACCCACTCTCAGACCCACACACTAGTCACACACCCAGTCACACACCCAAACAGCCACTAACAGACCATAAAATCACTCACTGATCCACACAGCCACTCATATACCTTCCCACTCACACACACAGCTACTCACATATGCATATAGCAATTCAAACACACAGAACCACCCACTCACAGATCCACAATACCACTCACATATCCATTCACAGATCCACACAGAATCTGACACACACACACAGACTCACAGAACCACATATTCACTCACACACCCACACACAAACCCACACAGCTACTCACACATCCATACAGCCACTACACAGCCAGACTCACACCATCACTCACACAGCCACTCACATATCCATACAGCCATTAACACCCACTCACAGACCCACACCATCAAACACACCGCCTCTAATAGACCCATAAAATTGTTCACACATGCACTCACAGACTGACACAGCCACTCACCTACCCACTCACAGACCCAGTAAACCACTCACACATCCACTCATAGAACTGTACAGATACTCACAGACCCACAAAATTACTCACACGCCCACTCACAGACCCACACAGCCACTCACACACTCACAGACCCACACAGACAGTCACACTCCCACTCACAGACCCACAAATTATTCACAGACTCACTCACAGACCCTCACAGTCACTCATACAGCCACTCTCACAGTCATTCAGCAATTTACACACCCACTCACATACCCATACAGCAACTCACACACCCATAGACAGACCCACAAAACTACTCACACACACCCACTCACAGAAACACAAGATCACTCATACACCCACTCACAGGCCTACATAGGCAATCATGCAGTCACTCACACAACCACAAAATTACTCACACACTCATTCACAGACCCACAACCCACACAGCCACTCAAACACTCACACAGCCACTCACACACCCACTGACAGACCCATAGAACCACTCACACACTCACACACAGTCACTTACAGCCACTCATAGACCCATAAAATCCCTCACACACCCACACAGCCAATGCACCCAGCCATTCACACACCCATACAGTCCCCCACACGCCCACTAATACCCCCTCACTTACCCATACAGCAACACACACACCCATTGACAGACCCACAGAACTACTCACACACCTACTCACAGTTCAAAAAGCCACTCACAGACTTACTCACAGACCCAGAAAACCACTCACATGCCCACTCACAGACCAACACAGTCACTCCCACTCACAGACCCATAACATCACTCACACACCCATACAGCTACTTTCACACTCCCTCATAGACACACAAACCATTCACACACCCACTCACAGACCCATTCAGCTACTCATACACCCACTCATAGACCCACATTATCATTCACACAGCAACTCAGAGTCCCACACAGCCACACACACACCCATAAAGCTACTCACATATCCATTCAGAAACCAACCAACCTACTCACACACCCACTCATAGACCCAAACAGACACTCACCCCCTCACAGACCCGCATAATTTACTCACACAACCACTCAAAGACCCTTGCAGCCACTCACACACCCACTCTCACACCCATACAGCCAAACACACACACCCATAGAACTACTCACACACCCACTCACAGAATCACAAAATCACTGACACACCCACTAACAGACCCACACAAGCATTCACACACCCATACAGCCACTCACACCCCAACTCACAGACCCATGCATTTACTCACATACCCACAAAATCACTCACACAGCCACTCACAGACCCATACAGCCACTCACACACCCACTGACAGGCCCATGGAACCACTTACGCACTTCCTCACAGACCCAAACAGCCACTCACAGACCCACAAAATCACTTACACAGCCACTTCAAGACCCACACAGCCACTCACACACTCACTCAAATACCTACACACTCACATACCCAGACAGACCCACAGAACCACTCATACATCGACTCACAGTCCCACACAGTCACTCATACACCAACTCACACACCTATACAGCCACTCTCATACCCACTCACAGACTCACAAAACCACTCACAGGCCCACTCAGCCACTCATACAACCTCTCACAGGCCCACAACATCACTCCCACACTCACACAGAGACCCATACAGCCACTAATACACCCATACAGCCACTCACACACTGAGTATCAGACCCACAAAACCACACACACCCCCAATCACAGACCCACACAGCTACTTACACATCCATCCACAATCACTCACACACCCAGACAGACACTCACACATACTCTCACAGACACTCTCACATACCCATACAGCCATACTGCCACCCACTGTATTAAAGGTGCTTTTTGTATTGAATGTATGGCCTTGATTGTGAATAGATTTGTAGATCCGTTGCAGATCTACCTACAGTATAGCCGGCAGACCCTGTATTTGCCTGGAGATCCATTGCAGACCCACAGATCCGAGTGAAATTTTTTTAAAAAAGGATTTGAAAACAAAAAGTACCAATGTTTGCGAAAAGGGCTGGCTCTGAAAAGAGCCCTTGTGTTTCTGGTGTGTAGATGATAACTGCACATAGAACAGGATGCCGTCTTCTAAGTTGTTGAGGAGCACCCTGTTGCCTGTGTCTGTGAAATGGACTCAGTCTTTTCTATATATTCTGTCCATGTCGAAACGTAAGTTGTTATGGTATATAGAGCCCATGTTTTGGTATTGGAAAATTGCAGAAATTGCTTTATTGACATATTTCCTGGGTTTCTCTTAATGCGGATAAAATTGGGTTGACCATTGCCATTTCTGTCTTTGGCAAATGATGGATAACACTAAGGCAGCATGTGGGGAAAGTGACATTAACTTAGTAAAGGTGTCCTTCATTAGGATTTCCAGTCCTACTCCAGTAATTGTGCCTAAGTCATTCCCACCACAGTGCATAATCATGAGGTCTGGATGTTGGCAATACGCAATGCTTTTAACCAAAGGCAGCAATATATGCCACTGTAACCCTCTCTGGCCAACCAAAGTAATGTCTACATTAGGTTAACCTAGGTTCCTGTCAATGCCACTCTTTTCAGCAGTCTCTCTGGCCGAAAACAAAAAACTATGGTCCACAGTCCAGGCTCTGATCATTTTGGAAACAAGCAGGAGCAGCACACAGGAAAAGGCTGCAGAAGAATGAGGCAGTTTTTGAAGATGAAAGGCAGTTAAAATGGAAGATAGCAAGTAAAATATACAAACAAATACTTGATTGGATAGTGGAGATGTGCAGGGCAGTAAAAGTAGGTAGTGACTTTAAGAAAAAGTAACTAACTCTGTGATTGGCTTTTGAAACATAAATAAAGTTACGTTGTTTGGGATTTGCTTGGAATTGCAAACAGTCAACCACACCTCCTACAGTTAATGTAAAGCAGGTATGCTGTTTTGAGAAAGTCTTGTAAACCTTTGACAAACTGGTAGGCAAAGACTATTGGTAACTGGTTACTATGGAAACAGAGCTAAAGAGTGCGGGTGAAGGGAAAAAAAGAGATTGCAGCGTGAAACTAAAAAGCAAATTGGTGTCCATAAATTGCCCAGTAAGAAGTGTGTGTCGTAATTAAAAAAGTATATTTAAAAAAAAATCTTATGAGTGAATATAAGCTGAATGAAATGCGTAGCTTGTAGACACCGTAGTAAAAGGCAAAACAGAACGGAGGATAGATGAGATCATTAACTAAAAATATAGGGGACTATTTATGAAAAAGTCATGCAGTGCAGCAAGCAGGGGTGCAACTAGATTTGAACTTCGGGGGAGCTAGTAGTTCAGGCCATGGGGGTGAGGCTACCACTTCACACTTTGGGGGCAAAAGCATCCGCAGAGCCAGTATGGGAACACACATTGGCAAAGCCAACAAGTTTGCCTTTCATGTGCTAACATATGCAAACAGCATTTAGGCATGCCTGTTTTTCTTTAAAGCCAGATCGATTTGCTTTGCCTGTGCTTTCCCTGGAGACATTTAGTTTCGCTGAAGCTTCGAATGTGTCCACTAGACCTACAAGCATCAGATGTCTGCAAGATGGTACCAAGAGAGTCCTGTGTCTGGTTTTTATGTCTGACCAGCCGTGGTCCGTGCAGGTAACAGCGTTGGGGCTGGGTAAGGGCGGAATTCGAGGGACGATGCAGAGGGGAAATTAAATAAATAATTAATTTTCTCTGTGCATCGTCCCTCGAAATCCCCCTTACCCGGCCCCACCGCCCCACCGCTGTTACCTGTACGGACCGCGGCTGTGTCTGACACACAGAATAAAAACACTGAAGCCTTTTTGGAAAGGTATCTTTTCTTTACTAAAACCAACGTAAGCCACATAATAAGCAAATTCTTCCAGAGAAGATTTTTGTGGGAGGAACTCCCAATGAGCATATGAATGTGCTCCCACAAACACAGAAGTAGACTTATATTAATCCCATTAATGATGTGGTGGATGTACTGGGATTAATAAAATTATGGGGGGGGCTTATATCTGCCTGTCACAAAATAAGGATGAGTCACCAAGAGCTCCATTGGTAGGGGCATTCACAAAGCGGAATAAGTGGAATACCTGTTGACATATGTAAAAACAAGTATTTGTTGATATTCATATTGCACGAACCGAGGGGCAGATTTACAAGCTCCTTGCAACACTTTTGTGCCGCCGTTGCGTCACTTTTGTGATGCAGCGGTGGTGTAAACAATGCGCCACGTTGCGACACATTTACAACGTGACGAATCTAGAGAGATGGGTCACCTTGTAAAGCCCTGCACCACATTATGCCTGCGTCAGGTATAATGTATGCAGGGTGGGCGTTCTGACGCAAGAAAGCCTCGTAAAAGTGACACAAGGAAATCTACAAGATTTCACTGCGCCACTTCTACGACGCCACTGCGTCAAAACCTTACGCCTGCTTGAAGCAGGCTTAAGGAGTGACGCAGCACAATAGGTATAGGCCTTCCTGAGTATTACTGGAGTTGCGTCGTGCTTGCAACACGACTCCAGCAATGCGTGACCTTTGCGCCAACAGATGTGTGACGCATCTGTCAATCCTTGCGCCATGGTGCGCCGCATTGTAAATGCGACACATCCATAGTGGCGCAAGGGTTTTTTTGCGTGACGCAAGTAAACTGACACATCTCTGCTGTGATGCAGAGATGCGTCAGTTTCTTGTAAATCTGCACCCTAGCTTGTTAGCACCGGAGCACTGTACATTATGGGAAGTGATCTCAAGTGGGGGCTTATATCTTTGAATTACACACATTTGCACTAAAATGTAAAGCTTAGGCACAGTGAGGTTAATGGATTTGCCCAGAACTGCACAATTTTCAGTCAAGTGCCAATCTGGATTCAAACCCACATCCCCAGGTGTTAAGGTGCTGGTGTTCAAAATGTTACATTGGAGATTGGTTCCTGCGGCATCCACTGCCAGGACTGGCATCACCCACTGACAATGTGACATCCAAACTTCTGGTGTAAAGGGAGCAAAAGGAATTGGTGAAATGTGCTGTATAATTTGCCTTAGCGCCATTGTTGTGCTGCTTGTTGACACATCACTCACTCTGCCATCTCCCATTTCACACTCCTCTTCTTTGATGTCTCAGTCACATTCTCCTCTCATTTCTTTCCCCTCTTTTCCCTCCATATTCTTGCAAACTTTCGCTTTCTTCTTTTTCACTGTTCTCTATCTCTTCTCCCTATCTAGTTACACAATTTCTTCCATCAATCCCTTCTCTCTCACTCCTATCCTCCTTCCCACCTTCTCCTCACTTCCTATCATAGACTCAACTTGGCCTGTGAGCTGGCTCTCTATGTATACCAGGTAATGAGCTCTATTTCAGTGCAAGAAATCAATTGTCTCTAAATAAGCTCATCGATATATTTATATGACCATTTCTCTATCTGTGCTTGGACTTTGCTCTATCTGAACAGGGGTTCAGCACTGTGTATGCAGGGACTCAGTTGTATCTGTGTTCCAGACCAGCTCTACAATAAAAAGAGATCTGTTTATGACAGAGTCTCTCTCTTTCTGAATGTGCAGAAACTACTTTTATTAGTGCAGGAACTCAAGTATGTCTACTAGATGATTATCCCTATCTTGAGATGAGTAATCAACTTTAGTGTCAGGTTACTCTCCTTAAAAAAACCACAGGCACTAAAATGTGCTTCTCAGACCCAAGCAGTCCTAACCCTTTGATTGGTGCAGCAACACACTAGATATATGATGGTTTGCATTCCAGTTGAACCTCTCATATATATTTACCTCGTCTTCTATTCCACTCTCTACTGCAGACTCTCTTCCTCCTCTGCCTTCCTTACCATCCAAAAGAAACAATTGATGGACGGAATGCTGGACAATGCAAACATTCAACCCCAGCCACAAGGATCTGGGTTTAATCCATCATTATTTTGCTCACCACACGACGCCCGTTTGGACCCAGCCATATGCAAATCAGTCTTGACCCTGTTCCTTATGGGAACAGTCCAGCCCGAACTGCCAAGCCAGGTCCTCCCTGGACCGGAAACAAGCATCCTGAGACCGGTTTCAGGGCATCACCCTTCATCAGCCAGGCTAGCTTGAACCCAGTGGTGTAGTGAGCACGGGACCCACGTCTGGGCATACCCTTCCCACTTAGGGCGACATATGCAAAAGAAACAATTGATGGACGGAATGCTGGACAATGCAAACATTCACCCCCAGCCACAAGGATCTGGGTTTAATCCCATCCGAGTGGGTCGGGTATGCCCAGACGTGGGTCCTGTGCTCTCCATGCCACTGGAGTCAAACTATCCTGGCTGATGAGAGGTGAAACCCCGAAACAGGTCCTAGGATGCTTGTTTGCAGTCCAGGGAGGACCTGGCCTGGCAGTTCGGGCTGGACTGTTCCCATTGGGTGCAGGGTCAAGACTGATTTACATATGGCTGGATTCAAACTGGAATGGCATGGGGAGCAAAATAACGATGGATTTAGGCCCTGATCTCTGTACTGGGGTGAATGTATGAAATTTTTCTGCATTCTGTCCATCAATTGTTGTTTTTGCATTCCTTACCATCCAGACGTTGTTATGAATGCAATCTTGATAGTCATTGCTTTTAAGTCAATTTATATTCTTTTTGGCCTACGCTGGCCGCATCATAGCGCTTTTTTAAGTGACTTTCAGCCATGCTGAATAGCAGATGTGTTGCTAGGCAACATGGCTAAAAGACATTCACATTGACAAGGCCAATAGCTCGGGCATTGCCGAGATCTATTGGCTTTGCCAATACTTGTTCGCTGTTGACGGGGTCTTGGTGAACAAATGTGGAAGTGATAGTGAGAAACAGTTGAGGAGCTTTGAAGTGAAGCAAGGATGTGGTGTAACAGCCAGAGCTGCTGACAAGGTAACTGGGGAACCAGGTTCATATCTTGGGGTCGGCTGAACGATTTGTGATTCTGGTCCAATCACTTACCCCTGCCTACGACAATGACTGTATCATTGTGTAATGTAACTGGTGAGCACTGAAAGTGCTCCAATACCATTGGATGGTGTTAGCACTATGGCAAGATGGAGGATGAAACAAGTGCTCCAATACCATCGGATCGTGAAAAAAAAGAAAGCAGCAACAAAGGAGGTAGTGGGGCGACGGGTCAAGCAGGAAAGGAGGAGGGGATGGGGAGATGGGCAAACACTGATGGGGGAAAAAAACGTAATTGAAGCAGGATCAGCAACAAAATTAATGTGTTATTGTGTAATGTAAATGGTGAGCACCTAAAGTGCTCCAATACCATCGGCTTGTGTTCATGCTAAGGCAAGACGGATGACAGAGGGAGCCCTCCAATACCATTGGATCATGCAAAAAAAATTGTTTGCGTTTTAACAGCTTTTCAAGAAATGCATTTGTTTATGTACACGTAGATGCATTTTAGTGGTATGTGTGTATGTGTACAAGAGAGATGGCCTGAAAACACAACTACTCCTAAGGAGTGCTTGAAAACGTAGAAAAAATAGCTCTGCAAACCGAGAGCAGTGTAAGGAGACATGCGATTGATCCGCTATTGGAGGGAGAAACACAAGAAGAGGGCATGACGCTTGCATGCCATGACGAATGGCATCAAAGAAAATGAGAGCGACACGGAAGCTTAAGCCTGTAAGGGCACAGATAGAACACAACAGGGGAGATTTATTAAGGTTTTGTGCTGTGTTTGCGCCACAAAAGTGACGCAAAATGGTGCAAAATCTTTTTTTCCTAACTTACTTTCCAGCACTAAACTAGTTTAGCGCTGGAAATAACTTAAAAGTAATGTCAAGCAGCGCATAGCGCTGCTTTGCATTACTTTGCGCCATGGGGGCGTGCCAAGGGTGGTGCATGGGCGTTCCCATGCAACCACCCAAGGTTTCTCACGCTAAACCCAATTTACTAAATACAGTAAATTGGGTTTAGTGTGAAAAAACTGCACCCTTTCAAACTAGGTGCAAGGAAGGAGAAATGCTTTAATTTCTCCTTCCTTTTCCGACTTTGCATGCGTGCATACAAAGTGGGAAAAGCTTTCCCTCATGTCTAGGCATAGTATTTTGTACAGGAAGGGTACCCTTCCTGTACAAAACCTATGCTAGACTCACACACACACCCTAGTGCTATGGTGCTAAGGTGGTGCGTGGCGCACGGCCGATGAAATCAGCGCAAGGGAAAGGGAAGGAGAGAGCCAAATCTTTGAAAATATGGTGCTCTCCTGCTCCTTCCCTGTCGCTAAACGCAGCGCAGCCTCTGCAGGGGGCTGCATTGCGTGGAGATTTGGAAGATCTCCCCCAACATGTCTCTTCGAGACAGCGCATGTGCTGTCTAGCAAGACCTAAAAAGAAGACAAAAGTGAAATTTAAGGAGTGGGAAGCGGCAGATAGAGGAAAAATGAAAAGGGACGATGAAGGAGCAGGCGAGATGGAAGCGGCATGGGGAGAGACAAGAATGGCTATAGGGATAGAGGGCAGTATACAGGGTTGGATAAACAGTGTTAAGGCTGAGGTGATGGCCTATAGACAATGCAATAGTAGCTGAAATACATGGGAAGAAAAAGGCGGGCTTGGGCAGAAAAGCAAAAGGTAACTAATAAATGTGTTAAATTTCAAGTTTTGTTTCTTGGCACCAAGGTTGAGCTTTAAAATATACTTTTCATGTGATCATTAAAAAAGGCATGGTACCTGGACTGTGTCACAGCAGCAGGTGTGTTAACCCACAGGATGGCACTTGCTGGTTTGAGATGGGCATAGATTTGTAGAAGTCGTAGCAGGCACCAGCTGATTGCAAAAATGGATCAGCTTGAGGAACAGACGCAAGGCTGAGAAGCCAATCTACATTTCAAGTGAGCTTTTGAAATATATGTGTGTCTCAGTCCTCTTTCTCTCTTCATCTCAAGGTTTTCCATGCACAAGCTGGGAAAGATGGCCAAGAAATAGACGCCACAAATTGCTGAGCTGTCTGGGGCATACCATGCTGCTGCAGCAGAAATCTTCAGTAGGAGCAGTGCCAGGTTCTGTCCATGCACAGTGCCAAAATGATCCACCTCTTTAGTCTATTATGTGTCCAACCAATAAACAAAGTAGGCGACAGGCAAAAAAAACAAGCATTGGCATAGCCAATATGTCTCGCCTTTTGGATGTTCTAATTTTTTAGTTTTGTGCAATATTTTTGTAAGTGAAAGTAATTCCACTAACTAATTACTTTTTAATAAAGTTTTGAAATATTTATAGTAAGTGTGTTGAAAGTTCCATATGTAATAAGAATGAAAGATAAAGAGAAAGTTATATGTTGTAAACATTTTCCCATTATATCTAATAAATGTGTGAAAAGTTGTACATGCAGTAATATAAAAAAAACTTCTAAAACCCTGAAGGCGAGACCTATTGAGATGACTGTTAATAGTTCTTGCAAGTGCGAAAGAGCCCGAGGACTTGTTTAAAATATGTAGATAACAACTAATGTTAGGAGGGCGGGGTGGGAGGATGGGGAGGGGATAGTTCTGGAACACACAAGAGATAAGGAAAGTTAAAAAAAAAAAAAAACAGATGGCACAGCTACTTATACAATGAGCCTGCTGGGGCCTGTTTTTGCGTGTTATTCTGTGCATTTTTACTAAGACTCTGCGAATTATTTTACTTATAATGCCCAATGTGTGTAAGCCATCCCTATATGTATTGTATGGGGTATTTTGTGTCTTTTTTGTGCATTTTCGGTATGGCAATGTATTTTATACCTTTAAATGCCGACGTTCCCCTGTATTTGTTAGGCTACTGGCAGCACTGTATTTTTTTGCATTTAGTATTAACGTGCCTACTGAGCACATGCGGATGAGTCAGCAGCTCCATGGGGCAATATTAAAGGGACGGGCAGGAAGCAAGAGGAGGCGGGAAAAAGAATAACAGAAGACGCGAGAGAGAGCGGGGCGAGCGAGCGCAGTGCAATATTAAAGGGACGGGCAGGAAGCAAAAAGGGGCGGGAAAAAGAATACCAGAACACGCAAGAGAGGAGCGGGGGGCGGCGAGCGCGGCAGCAAAGCGAACGCGCTAATTATAAACACATGGTCATAATGAGAAACAGATGCCGCTGCTGCGCGTAACCGCAAGCAATAGGCCATGGGCGGTTACATTTGTTGAGAAAGGTGGGACATGCACCCGCCTTTGCCCAATTGCGTGCTGTCTTTGTTAAAAGACGCACACAAAGGCCAATAGCCTGTGACAAAAACAAAAGCACACGCACAAGCGTGTGGTCAGATTTTTGAAGCCCTTACATAAAGTCTCCCCCCTCCTCCCCGGCTCAAGAATGTCCCCCTGCGCCGAACAGGTTGGTTAATTTTCAACCGTGCGCAGCTCTGCTCCCTCGGATGTGAAGGGCTTGCTAGTCAGACCTGCATGCAGGAAGAGGGGCCAAGGCATGGCCCAGTGGATTCCGATTTTTTCAGAGAACGAATTGTATCTCACCTTAATGAGTGCTGCAGGGGGGAGTTTCATAACGTACCTGCAAGTCAGAAAGCTATCCAAATCATAGAAAGAAACCAAGGACTCCCACATTTCCAGCTTTCAAAAAGATTGTTTAAAAATCAAGCCAGAAAGCAAAGGGAGTGTGAGCCTCAGCCTTCACCCCCTTCATGGTCTCATACAGCCCTTTCACTAAGGCGGGGTCCTGCTCTCCTAGTGACTGTCATGACTGCTCCTTCGGCGAGGCTCTGGCGTGTGCTTGTGACTTTCAGCGAATTCACACAATCTTCAGCAGTATAGACGCAGATCTGCGCACGCTGGACATTTCCATCTGTATGCCCATTGCCTAGAACTCTTGTTTGTCTATTTCATGATTTGACCCCGAGCTTGAGTCACAAAACAAATCCTTCAATAGTTGTATTTTATTCCTGTCGTATCTTTGAATTATACCTGGATATGGGGCCCGCTTGACACGCCTTTTGCTTTGAATAGATGCCCTCTGCTGCAGGCTAATGCTTGGCTTACTCGTGAGTTTCCAGGTGTAAGGCGCGTGCAAAATCACAAAACATGTGTTTCATGAGTAAGCACCCACACCCAACCCTGGAGTAAGACAGAACCAATGCTTTGTTATTCTGGCCTGAATGAATGTTCGGGTGCCATTCACATCCGAGGCAGGAGTAAGGCATATCTAGCCCTAGAAAAGGTTTTGCAGCTAGGACTCTAGTTGTTGATTGAGATGTGTGGCATTGTCGAGCCACAATCGTTTTGGGCAACAGATAGTTCACGGTGCTGGGCCTGATGTTTTGGGCTTGCTCACTGGTTGGGCTCAGTCCTTTTGGTGGTCTGCAGTCCACTTCCATACTAAATCTGTGAATCTGTGGTTGCATTTTCGGGGTGGGGGGCGGAGGGAGGAGGGTATGTGCGTGTGTGTGCGCGCGCGTGCGTGCGTCTGGCACACCTTCTGTTTGCAGATTGTGGTCCAAGGGGTTCAGGCCCAGACGCAGGTGGTCGGCACCTTATGTTGGCTCTTTTGCACATTCCTCCAGGTGCCCTGGTCCAGGTGTGTTTTATAGTATAAAGGCCTTCTAGTGCCCTACAGTGCTTTTATTCCACTGGCCATTTCCCCGCCTGGCTGATGCCCTTGGAGACCGGTTTCTAAAGCCCAGGGCCGCTCCTGGTGCCTCTCATTTTCCCCAGCTCCCCAAGGTTACTATATCAGAAAAAGAGAGGCTTCAAGTTTCTCTGGACAAGAGAGAGAGATAGAGGCAGGGAAGGGGGGGGGGGGAAGGTAGAGAGAAAGCCATCAGAGATGGAGAAGAGAGGTAGAGAAGGAGAGAGATAATTGATGAATGGAAAGAGAGAGATGCTCAAGGGAACGAAGGCAGAGGGGCTGGTTTGAGCATTTTTGCCAGGGCTGCTTCTGGTTCCCCAGTCCGGCCCTGCTTCTAGATACTTGAATGACATAAATGCAAAAGATTCACCCCTTGTAGAGTGAAACGTGGAGTCTTCCTATCTCACTGTGTGATTGCAGACACCTGGCTGTGTGCAGCAGCGCATGGCAGGCTCAGAGTCTGCGCCGGCCGCAGCTGACAATCAGGCTTCTTGTGAGCTCACTGTGTGATTGCAGACACCTGGCTGTGTGCAGCGCGCGCCGTGCAGCAGCGCATGGCAGGCTCGGAGTCTGCGCCGGCCGCAGCTGGTCCATTAGGACAATCAGGCTTGGAATGCTCGTCACGCTTCTTGTGAGCTCACCGTGTGATTGCAGACACCTGTGTGCAGTGCGCGCGGTGCACGTGCGCAGGCAGGCCCCCCCTTTAGCATGGGCGAGCGCCAATATTCGTGAAGCTGTGTGCATTAAGGTTATGCCAACAACAGTGCCCCGTTCGTCTTGACCCAGCCTTGTCCTTGTCCCTGCCTGGTCGTTTCTGTGTGCATAGCCAGTTGAAAGTGGTGTCTGTCCTTCCTTATTATACGGAGAGCAATGTATTCAACACTCCTTTAGCCCCCTTCCTTGCCCTCACTGCACCCTGTGACCCCTGCTGGCACAGCAACAAACCCATCATCTGCGTGAGGCAGCTAAACTGTCGATGATTTAGGTACACTGGGGGAGGTCCAGGGATGTTTGTGTTCAGGGGCCAGTCCCTGCTCATCCAGGTACTGACCAGTGAACACAAAATGGCTCCTGAATTCACTACCATCAGCAAGGGCCCTTACATTTCCGTGCGCCCCCGCCCAGGGCGCTATCCTAGCAAAGGCGGAGCTCCTGCGTGAAAAACCCACGGTCACAGCAGAGTATTATACAATACTGTTCATCTTAAGTGCACACTGGCTGCCAATCACCTCTGAAATGAACTTCCGAATCCTATACATCACCCACACCACCACGGTCCGCAATAACTTTTAGAACAGATGTTATATATGCACAGACTTGAGATCTTGCAACCACTGCAGCCTTCTGCACATTCCCAGAAACAAGGGCCACCATTTGGAGGATGCACCTGTCATTACCGGTTGCAGTTGTGTCCGCGGGGTCTTAAAGGAGACCGGATGCCAGCTTCCTTTCAGGGCAACCCTCCGCTCCAAGCCCCACCCATGCCTGCCGCCACCACACGGCCCTCGCAGTCACCCAGACAGCCCTCACCAGACACTCCATCATCCGCCCACATCTCAGGCCGTCCTTGAACAGGCGCTATTAGAACTCAGTGGTAATAACAACATTATTGACAGGTGGTGGGTGACAGGGAGATTGCAAGCTCCTTTGAGTATACACGGAATAAAGTACCTCATCTGTACTCAGGCAGGTTACTTCAAGTCACCAAAGAGGCCAAAGGATATATATCAACCACAGGCCGAGGTGACTTTGAATATACTCCTTACATACATGTGGGTCTATTGTATTCCTTGTAATGCATGATCCTTTAGTTAGGGTCCGACTGTAGATAGACAAATAGTAAAATAAAGATTACCAAAGCTCTACAAGAATTTGTTTTAGTTTAAAAATGAGTTGTATATAACATTAGTTTGATGTGTTTTAAAAATGAAAAGATTAATGTCTTTTTGTTCCTATGAGGTGCACCCTATGTAAGAGGCTGAAAGAAGAAGTCTTGCTCCTTAGATGTACTGCGGAAACGGAGACAGCGGCGGGAGGTAATGACTTCAGGGAACAGACGCTGGGCAGTGGGCTCCTGTCCTCGCGCTGCCTTTCAGCCCAGCATCCCTCGCAGGCACCATTCCTTATGCTGCCGGCGCTCTCTCCTCTGGATGTAACTCTAGCCACAGCTTACCCGCGCGCCTGCAGAAAGTGAAAGTAAAGCAGCGCCCAGCAGGAGAGCGCTGCCGCCGCCAGCCTGGCATCTCACTTTCAGCTTGGAGTCAACAGAGGCGAGAGGCCATGACGTGCTGGGAGCCTGTAGGGGCACCGTGACGTCACTAGTTGTCAGTAATAAACAGTTACATGCATCCAGTGAGGATTTTTCGATTTACAGATGATAATAAAAGCGTTTATATCTGAAACGGATCAAACGCAACTAAAAACGCTGCCACGCGTGTAGCCACTCGATGGAAGACCACCTTTCACTTGCTGACTGCTCTATTTAGCTATTAAACTGATACTAATAGGTGTACTTTTACCAGATCTCGCTAACATGTTTAACAAGCGTTGAAACACAAGTGCGGCCCCGCGGCCGCGAAAGTGAAACAGTCCTTGTGCATGCAGTGGGGGGGAGTGCGGCCATAAGCACACACAGCGTTTCCCTTGCGGGAGCGAGCAGGGACACCATATGTTTGCAAGTTAATTACAAACATATTGTGTCAAAGCTCGCTCCCGCAAGGGAATCGCCAAACGTGCACACGTTGCCATTGAAAGCAATGCAACGCGTGCACGTTTTTAGGGCGAAAAGTGAATCAATTCCAAAAGGTCTTTTTCATATGCAGCGCTTGCGCGCTGCGTAGGCGAGACCTAAAAAGGACTTTCTGTTAAATGGACTATGAGAGGTTACCACCCGGTAGTCCTCGACACAGGTATCAGGAATATTGTATCTTATGTGTGTCCCTTGTGTACCCCGCATATCTTTCTCTAGCCAAATTTAGCCAGAGAGCAAGTATGAGGCAGAGGAGCACAGTGACAGGCTGCTCTGCACCACTGCCTATTGACTGTTAGAGTAACTGTGTGGCATGATGCTATTGTCAAGCCATCACCCTGAAGTCAATACAGCATGACAGGCTCACAAGCAACATAAGTGCTTGGGCCTTAGCTCCCCTCCTTCTGAGACAGAACAGGACACCAGGGATACAGAACGCAGAGGATCTGGACTGCTGCCTGCTGGACCATTTTTTGAAAGACCCTGTCCTCACTAATAAGTAGGTCCACTGGAATTATGTAATTCTGCGGTCCCAGCCTTTTTTGCATCATTGTGGATTTGCAATTGCCACATATTGCAGATTTTAGCAGAAAAATGTGTTTTCAGCTCGAATGGATCAAAAGATGCTGAAAATGCAGCGACGTGTTATTGTGCAGTGGAAGGCGTTACGCAAAATTGACTTGACGCCATTAGTTGCCTTTTCCTGTATTTGGGTGTTAAACTAGCCCTAGTGAAATCAAACCTTAACCCAGATACATAAAAACTATAAAATGATGAAGTAATTCTATCACAAAATGTGTCACATTACACCGCATAGTATCCCTATTCTTGCGGAATAATGTAGTCAACCCTGCCACATAATTTGTTCATCCCCTGTCGCATAATTCCAATGGCCCTTTTTAGGTGCTGCTGCCATCCTCCAGCAACCAGCGAAGCAAAGTACTGTCCATAACCCTATTTGCCAAAAACACTTTGCAGGTTCTTATTTTTTTAGCCTCTACTTGGATTTTTTAGAAGAAAAACCATAAGGCCCCTCCACCCCAACAGAATGCAATGTGTGATGCTATTGATAGAAATGTCTGGACTGTCTGGTGGACACTGAACCACTGCAAACCCTTTTGAAAAGAAAAAAAAAAAGCAAATTCTCCCCTTTATTGCGTTTATATAGAGCTTGCTACCGCTCCTGATGGGTAATAAGCGCCATTATGTAAATGCCATTGCATACAATACAATTTGCCATTTTCTGCTCATTTCTGCCGATTTGTCATTTTCTGCAAACCCATTTAATAAGAAAAATATATTCTCCCCTTTATTATGTTTATATAGTGCTTGCTACCGCTCCTTATGGTTAATAAGCGCTATAAATAAATGGAATTGCTTGCAATATAATTTGCCATTTTCTGCCTTGCTTTTTTAGAAATTCAAAAGGTATCTATTAGTCAATATGGGGAGGGGGCAGAGATCACCTTTTAAGTGCAGATGGTTTCTTTTATCCGCGATCATTAGCTCTCTTTTTAAACAATAGTGAAGGCTCAAAAACATTGCCCTGCACAGCAAAAGCACCTACCACGAGGTCTGCACCCTAGGATACTGTGAATCACCAGTTACCTCCATCCCTTTCTGGGAAAACATTCTGAGGCACCAGGAGATGCTGAACCTGTGTTTTTAAAGAAAATGAAGGGGCATATTCACAAGGAAGTGGCGAAGTGAGGCCTTAGCCGTCATGGCTTAACGCCTCACTTTGCCACTTCAGAAACGCAAGGCTGCACCATATTCACAAGGATATGGTGCAGCCTTGCGTATCCCCCTGCGCTGGCGCTAAGTGTAGCAGCTTAGCGCCAACGCAGGCACCCTTGCACCATGGTGCAAGGGTCTCTGCATGCAAGGGAAGATTGTGTATGTACAGGAAGGTCCCCCTATGACATGGCCATACACTTTGTCTTTTGGCAGTGTACTACCATTGTGGAAACATCACTTTGCTCTAAGTGAGTGAAAAGCACTAAAATGCTGTGCTTTTTGAAAGTACACAATTTTCCTGACAGTTTCCCGGTCACCGTGAATGCTATATCTTGTTGGTATAGTCAATCCTGTGCAATTTCACTCCTGCTGAACTCCAAAGGCAACGTAATGTAGGTTGGTGCACATTCTGTTCTAACAAAATACATGACAAAATCCAAAACTGTAGGTAGTATGTGGCATACGTTCTTCCTGTATATTCAGTGATTTTATGCTGGCACTATATTGGAAAATGACCTGAGGAGCATACATATAGCATATTTATTAGAAATATGACGATAATTATCTTCATTCATGGTGGTTACATGCAATAGGAATCCATTCCAGAAAATGTGAATTTCATGTATTCATTTTAGCTGTGTCAGGAAATGATTTTGTTTACAACACCAAAGTTATTTTGTTGATAAGAGGAAATACTTTTCCTCTGTACCTATTATAGGCACAAAAGCAAAGAAGCTGTCAGTGAACCCCTTGAATGCACCCCTTAAAAGGGGGAAAGGGAGCCCCATGGGCCCCCACTCCAGACACCCCTTTGTAGGCCGGTGTAGCTACTCACTGCACCTGTCTGCATGGGGTCTCTGCCCCCCTTTGAAATCCAGACCATGTTGCCTAAACAATCAGGAGTGTAGCTACCAGTGGTGCTGCTGATGCAATGCACAAGGCGCAGAGCTGTGAGGGGGGCCATAACCAGCAGCCCCTTGAGCCCTGAGGGGACACCTAAATAACCATGCTGTTGAAGATGAATGAGGATTAAAGAAGACTTTAAGTTTGGTTTTATCCTGTCACATTTGCTGTGTGGCTCAAAGACAGAGGTCAAATGTCAGTCTAGTCTCCTTACAAATTACTGCTTGTTCTTTTAACACAGAGGCTTGTGTTTGCTTTTCTTTCACTTATGGCAAAGTATGATGATTTTGTAAAGTGAATTACGTGACAATCTTATGGGTGTAAAAGGAAAGGCTGTGTGATGTTGTTTTCTTATAACACAACATTAAAATACCTTTAAATGAACAGAACAAATATTTCAAAATACATACTGTTGCAAATTCATCCTGTGCCCTGGGCACCCCCCAAATTTTTGCTGACTGGTACTGGTGGTAACTGACTCTGACCCTGGGCTCTGCCTAACCAGGCCCAGGGCCAGTGCTATGCTGAAAACACTTAGAATACAGTGAAAACACCTACATACACTAGGGTACACTCAGGGTTGGGGTACCCCTTCTGATTGGCATGACCTACCCCATAGGGCCCTAGAACATAATAAGATAGGGGGATAGAAACTACCTCTCAGTCCCTAGTATATAATAGGGCATGGTAGTTTGGAGGCCAGCAGCCCTTTTCTGCACTTGCATGTGTGCCCTGCAGAGCATGAGGTCAGTTTAAAAGTAGCCCTGGGCTGCAGGACTGCTTTTAAAAAGTAAATTGTGCCCAAACTCGACTTTTGTGTTTGGGGCACTTAAAAATGGTTAACCTACAATGTTTGGGCATATTAGGTACCCCCCCCAGGGATTCCCCTAGGTGTCCCAGGGGTGGGGGCCAGGTATCTATAAGGTGGACCCTTATAAAATGAGTTTTATATGCCCTGGGTAAAGTGAAATTGCACATTTCACTCCCCACATTGTGATAACGTGCTGTCCAAAATCGACTTAGGTGGTAGGAGCACTGTTTAGGGAGAATCCTCAAAATTTCTGCATATTCAGAACCCCTAAAGGCTTCCCTAGGTATACCAGGGGTGGGGGTCCTGTAGATATAGGCAGAGTACTTATAAAATATGTTTTTATAAGCCCTGGTGCTGGAAAAATGGCCTAAGTCATTTCCCATTGCAAACCCCCTGTCACATAGGTTAACATGGGAGGAAGTTATTAACTAATAACTCTTGATAGGGGAAGGCTACAAGTGCCATTCAAAGACTTCTCAGAATGGTATTAATAAATTCAACAATATGATATTGTTGAATGTCTCCTAAAATGTACATACAAGAAGTTATAAGACTTTCTTGTTTGTAAGTCCAAATTCAGCCTTCCCGTGGTCTGTCCTGATTCGTCAGAGTTAAGGGGATTAGCCAGGCTTCTTTGAAGAGGTGATAAAGAGCCCCTGGGGTTGAACAGCTCTGCTGGAAGGGCAGTGTCCTGTTGCACAGTAATGCCAGAGCAGGGGGAGGAGTCGTAAACAATGGACTTCAAGAGAAAGGGAGGACCCCAGTGTCATTTACAACCCTACCCTGTTGACCTCCAGCCAGATGCTAGGATTAAGGAAGGAATGAGCAGATGCAAGGGGGAGAAACTATGGAGATTAGCCATCCAAGGGGTGTGTTTAGCCAGCTCTTCTCTCCTTGCTGGAAAATCATCCATTATGAATTTGGAAGAATTGGTGCACTCTGGGACAAAATAGTGCCACACTCTGCAGGAAGTAGTCAGACCTTTGGGTGGAACCCTGCAGCCCATTGGACAGGAGTGACCTCCTGCTTGACCCAGAGAAGTTGGAATAAGTATCTGTGAAGGGCAGAGCCCCTCATATCTGCTGCTTGAAACTTAAGAGAATCAGAAGGGTCTACGCTGAAGAGTTTGATGTGCATTTCCAAAGGCCTGCACTCTGAAGATTGTGCCTTTTGCACCATCTGAAACTAGAGCCCTGTGGATCAAACCTGCTTCAAATGGACTAAAGAGTGGACTCCCTGCAAGCTACAGGTTAACAGAGTTCACCTGGACTATCTCCACAAAGAATCCCCAGCCTGGAGTACTACCAGTGGATTTGTAACGGTTTTGTCCAAGTGGATTGTGGGAATTGAAGTCTCACACTTTCAAGGACCCTCTTGGAGATTCCAGAACCTTGGATTATGTGTTGGATACTTTGGGACCCGCAAGAAGAACTTCAGGAAGGAGTTCTAACAGGACCCAGCCTGCTGGAAGGGGCTGCACAAGACTGGTAAGAGATCCTCCAGAACAATTGCTAAATGCAAATGTGACCCTGTCAGAGGCAACGAAATGACCAAAAGGAGCACTGTTGGTTTCTAAGCACTAGAAAGTGACTAATCTTTAAAAAATCTTATCTCTGGTTCCCTACAATGGACTTTTTTTTCGTTTTGGTGTCATTTAAAAGATAAAAATATTTCCTATTTTTATAAATTGGTGTTGGAGTTTTATTTTGTGTTGTGTCTTAATTATTTACTGAATTTGTGTTTTTAAATGCTTTACATACCTGTCTTTGAAGTTAAGCCTGGCTGCTCACAGCCAATCTACCAAGGGTTGAGCATAGGAATAATTTTCTAAGACCTATTCTGAGCCCTATACTGTGTTAGTGGCCTTATTGCCAGTGGCAGATATACATTTTCCCCTACCAATAATCCACTTTCCAACATTTGGTGCTCAGCGGTGTGGATGAGGACTTGTGTTTAAAAAGTACACCTTTCAGTTAAGTGAATTAAGATTGTAAAAATCCTCTAAATTGCCTTAGAACAAAACTTTGGAGTTTGATTTTTGGAATTTGGACTAAATTGTTTTTAATTCATTGTTTTGATTTTTCCTAATTGTTCTAAGTCTGTTGTGCGTAGTTATTGTGACCAAAACCTAGGGAACTATGGAGCTAGACCTGGCTAAACTGTCTCAGTTCACGGTGGGTGATCTTAGGGTACAATGTAGGCTTAGGGGGCTGCCTGCTTCCAACAAGATTAAGAAGGCAGGGTTGCTTAAGTCCCTAACGGCCTGGGCTGGGGTAGCTGAGGAGATTTAAGGGGGGATGGAGGGTGAGCCACACAACCTCACCCCAGAGTGGGGTGAGGATGATGCCTCTTCCATTTTTTCTAGTGTTAGCCATATGATTCCAGATAGTGGGAGGGGGAAAGGGTCCCTTACTCAGGAACCACCACTGTCCCTTTCAGAGAGACAGCTTAAGGCTCAATTAGCTTTGATAACTTTGGAGCATAGGAAACTGGAATTGGCTGAGAAGAGATGGGAGAAGGAGGCGTTGAAAAGAAATGGTGGCAGTGAAAACGATGAAGATTTTGAAATGTCCAGGGGTGGTGGTCTTGATCACAAACTTCCCAAGGGTATAGTATCCAAGTACACTGAGGGGGATGACATTGACAAGTGGCTAGCAGCTTTTGAGAGTATTGGGATGCACTCCTGTGGGAGTTGGTTTCAGTAGCTGGGAGAGATAGGCTCCTGACCCTGAAGGGAGAGAATGCAGAATCATACCAGCAGATGAAGGCATGCTTAGTTAAGAGATTTGGTCTGACTCCAGAGCAGTACAGGTGGAAGTTTAGAGGCACCCAGAAATTGAGTTCAAAGTCTTGGGAAGACTTTGTGGATGTTTCAGTGAAGGTACTGGAAGGCTGGATTGTTGGTAAAACTGTTGACACATATGAGGGATTGTATAATTTGTTTTTGAAAGAACATATTTTGACTCATTGTGCAGAAGAGAAGTTACGCCAGTATCTAGTGGACTCTAAGCTGACAGACCCCAGAGAGCTGGGAGAAGCAGCTGATGAGTGGGTGAGAACCCGGGTTTCCATTCAGCACTAGGGGAGTGACCGGAAGAAAGGAGGACAGGTCTCTCCCCAGGGGAAAGCCCAAGTGAAAGAAGGTCAAAACCAGAAGGAGTCCTCCAAAGACCCACACAAACATGCACAAGGAGGGGGGGCCCGAGCCAACCCAAATTCAAAGGGAGGGGGTATCAGGGAAAGAATGGTAGATTCTTTGATCCCTCAAAGGTGGGTAAGTGCTTTGACTGTAACCAGCCAGGGCACAAGCAGGGAGATGCTGTCTGTGCCAAGAAGCTCCCCCCTAAGGGGCCATCCACAGGGATTGCCACTGTAAGTGTAGGGGTGGAGAGTGGTGCCCCAGAGAGGGGTAGTCAGGTGGTGGAAGCAACCTTAGTGTCCCTTGGAGGGGTGAATATTGCAACCCTTGCTGCCTTACCCCCAAACATGGACAAGTACAGGCAGAGGCCTAAAGTGAATGGGACTGAGGTTGAGGCTATCAGAGACACAGGGTCTAGTATAACTATGGTCCTGGATGAGCTGGTGCCTCCAGGGAGGTTGCTACCTGGTGAGTTTCACCTGGTGACTTATGCAGACATCACTACCAAACTCCATCCTATGGCTGTGGTGGATTTGGAATGGGGAGGTGTGACAGGCCCTATGAAGGTAGCTGTATCAAAGGTGCTCCCAGTCCAGTGTTTACTGGGTAATGATCCTGAAGCCTCTCAGTGGTCAGAGGTGGAGAGAGGACTCCATATGACAATATTGGAGTTCCCTGAGTGGGTGTGTGCTGTGACTAGGTCACAGACTAGCCAGAAGGGAGGGGCTGGACACTTTGACCCTGGAACAAAGGGCCAAGCATCAAAGGACAAGGGTACTGGGCCTGGTGAGCCAGCCCAGGGAACTCCAGAGGTGCAGGAAGTATCTAACCCTGATGGGGAGGATCTGGCCTCTTAGGGAGGGACTCCATCCCTGCCAGAGCTGTCAGATTTGGCAGAGCTGACAGGAGCAGGTGGACCCTCCAGAGAGGAGTTCAGTAAGGGACATAGAGACTGTCCCACCCTTGAGAGCTTGAGGCGGATTGCTTCTAAGCAAGAGGAGGGGGATGACAGTGGGTTTCACAAACTCTATTGGGAAGATGGACTGCTTTATACTGAGGCCAGAAACCTCAAGGAGGGGGCCACCAGGAGGTTGGTGGTACCACAGAAGTACAGAGTTCATCCTGACTTTGGGTCATGATATCCTCTTGGCAGGACATTTGAGACAGACAAAGACATGGAACCGGTTGGTGAACCATTTCTACTGCCCCATATGTCTGAAAAGGTAAAGGAGTTTTACAGCTCCTGTGTCACCTGCCAGGCTAGTGGCAAGACAAAGGCTCCCCTAGTACCACTGCCAGTGGTTGGGGTTCCTTTTGAAAGGGTGGGGATGGACATTGTTGGTCCCCTGGACCCACCTACTGCATCAGGGAATAGGTATATCTTAGTGGTAGTGGACCATGCCACTAGGTACCCTGAAGCAATCCTTCTTAGAACCATTGATGTTCCTGTAGTGGCTACAGCACTGCTTGGCGTGTTCACCAGAGTAGGTTTTCCGAAAGAGGTGGTGTCAGATAGGGGCACGAACTTCCTGTCCAGCTATCTGACTGCTATGTGGGATGAGTGTGGTGTCAACTACAAGTTCACCACCCCCTATCACCCACAAGCAAATGGTCTTGTTGAGAGATTCACGTACCCCTAGGTTGCGACCACGTACGCAACCTAGGGGTCATCCTCGACCCCACCCTCTCCATGACTAAGCAGGTCAACGCCGTTTCCTCATCCTGCTTCAACATCCTCCGAATGCTCCGCAGGATCTTCAAGTGGATCCCCACCGAAACAAGAAAAACAGTCACCCAGGCCCTCGTCACCAGCAGGCTGGACTACGGAAACGCCCTCTACGCAGGAACGACGGCTAAGCTCCTGAGACGGCTGCAACGCATCCAGAACGCCTCTGCACGTCTTATCCTCGACATCCCCCGACGCAGCCACATCACACCCCACCTGAGAGACCTGCACTGGCTCCCTGTCAACAAGAGGATAACCTTCAAGCTCCTCACCCACGCACACAAAGCACTCCACAACTCCGGACCAGCCTACCTCAACAGACGACTCAGCTTCTACACCCCCACCCGCCAGCTCCGCTCGACCAGCCTCGCCCTCGCCACAGTCCCCCGCATCCGGAAAACGACCGCCGGCGGCAGATCCTTCTCCCACCTCGCCGCCAAGACCTGGAACACCCTCCCCACCAACCTCCGACAGACCCAAGACCTACTGGCCTTCAGAAGACTCCTCAAGACCTGGCTCTTCGATCAGTAGCAGCACCACCCCCCTCTTCCCCCAGCGCCTTGAGACCCTCGCGGGTATGTAGTGCGCTTTATAAGTGACATGATTGATTGATTGATTGAACCCTGAAGGGCATGATAAATGGGTTGTCAGAGAAACTCAGGAGGAGATGCGATGTTCTCCTCCCATGCTTATTGTTTGCCTACAGGGAGGTGCCACAGAAAGGGGTTGGTTTCAGTCCCTTTGAGTTGTTGTTTGGACACCCTGTGAGGGGGCCATTGAGCCTGCTGAGAGAGTCTTTAGAGAAGCCTCTTAAAGAAGCAAAGGACAATGTGCTTGAACATGTGCTAGGCCTGAGATCTAGAATGGCATAGTACATGTACAAGGCAAACAGGAAACTGGAGGCCAGCCAGGAGCTCATGAAGCACTGGTATGATCAGAAGGCTACTATGCCTGAGTATACTCCAGGACAATTGGTGTGGGTGTTGGAGCCTGTGGCTCCCAGGGCCCTCCACGACAAGTGGAGTGGGCCCTATTCAATCTTAGAAAAGAAGGGTGATGTTACCTATTTGGTTGACCTTGGCACCCCCAGGAACCCTGAGGGTCCTGCATGTGAATAGATTGAAACCCCATCATGACAGGGCAGATATGACCATGTTACTGGTCACTGATGAGGGTGTGGAGGAGGAAACTGAGCCAGTGCCTGACCTCCTCTCCACTAATGTGCAAGATGGGTCAGTGGAGGGAGTTGTGCTCTCTCCCAAGTTGACAGACCAGCAGCACAGAGACTGTAAGCAAGTGCTGGAGCAGTTTGCTGGCCTGTTCTCTTTGACCCCAGGCATCAATGAGTGGTGTGTGCATCACATTGACACTGGTGACAGCCTACCTGTCAAAAATAAACTGTACAGGTTGTCTGACCATGTCAGAGCCAGCATTAAAACTGAGGTTGCTAAGATGCTGGAATTGGGGGTAATTGAACCGTCTGAAAGTCCATGGGCCAGTCCAGTGGTGCTGGTACCTAAACCTAATCCTCAGGGGGGACCCAAGGAGTTAAGATTCTGTGTGGACTACAGAGGATTGAATGCAGTCCCCAAGACTGACGCTCACCCTATACCTTGAGCTGATGAGCTCATTGACAGGTTAGGGGATGCTAAGTACCTGAGTACTTTTGATTTGACTTCAGGTTACTGGCAGATTGCCCTCACTGATGGAGCAAAGGAGAGTTCAGCATTCTCCACACCAGAGGGACATTATCAGTTCAAGGTAATGCCCTTTGGCTTAAAGAATGCACCTGCCACCTTCCAAAGGTTGGTGAACAGGGTCTTGTCTGGGTTGGAACAGTTCAGTGCAGCTTACCTGGATGATATAGCTGTGTCTAGTTCTACCTGGGGGGATCACTTAAGCCACCTAAGGAAAGTGCTTCAGGCCATGCAGCAGGCAGGCCTGACTACTAAGGCAAGTAAGTGCCAAATAGGGCAGAGTTCTGCGGTGTACGTGGGCCTCCTGGTAGGTGGGGGCCATGTACAGCCTCTCCAAGCTAAAATCCAAACTATTTTGGATTGGACAGCTCTTGTTACCCAGACTCAGGTCAGGGCATTCCTTGGACTAACAGGGTATTATAGAAGGTTTGTTCAAAAGTATGGGACCATTGTGGGGCACCTAACAGAACTCACTTCTAAGAAGAGGCCCAAAAAGGTGTATTGGACCTCAGAGTGTCAGAAGGCTTTTGACACTCTGAGAGTTGCTATGTGTTCAGCACCAGTGTTGCTGGCCCCTGACTACACAAACGAATTTGTGGTTCAGACAGATGCTTCAGAACAAGGGATTGGGGCAGTGTTGTCACAGCTAAATGAAGAGGGCCTTAATCAGCCAGTTGCCTTTATTAGCAGGAGGCTTATTCCAGAGAGCAGAGGTGGAGTGCCATTGAGAGAAAGACTTTTGCTGTGGTTTGGTCCCTGAAAAAGTTGAGACCATATTTGTTTGGGACTCACTTTCATGTTCAAACTGACCAAAGGCCTCTCGGGTAGCTCATGCAGATGAGAGGGTAGAATCCCAAGCTGTTAAGGTGGTCCATTTCCCCTGAGGGAATGGACTTTACAGTGGAACACAGACCTGGGGTTGCCCATGCAAATGCGGATGGACTTTCCAGGTTTTCCACTTAGCTGATGGGGACTACCAGGGTGTAGGTTAGTAACCCATCACCTTTCGTTTGGGGCGGGGGCTGTGTTGCAAAGTCATCCTGTGTCCTGGGTATCCCCCAACTTTTTGCTGATTGGTACTGGTGGTAACTGACTCTTACTGACCCTGGGCTCTGCCTGCCCAGGGCCAGTGCTATGCTGAAAACACTTAGAATACAGTGAAAACACCTACATACACTAGGGTACACTAAGGGTTGGGGTACCCCTGTGATTGGAATGACCCACCCCATAGGGCCCTAGTACATAATAGGGCAGGGGGATTGAAACTACCTCTCAGCCCCTAGTATATAATAGGGCATGGTAGGTTGGAGGCCAGCAGCCCTTTTCTGCACTTGCATGTGTGCACAGCTGAGCCTGAGGTCAGTTTAAAAGTAGCCCTGTGCTGCAGGACTGCTTTTAAAAAGTAAATTGTGCCCAAACTCGACTTTTGTGCTTGGGGCACTTAAAATGGTTAACCTACATATTTGGGCATATTAGGTACCCCCAGGGTCTCCCCTAGGTGTCCCAGGGGTGGCGGGCCAGGTATCTATAAGGTGGACCCTTATAAAATGAGTTTTATATGCCCTGGGTAAAGTGAAATTGCACATTTCACTCCCCACATTGTGATTAAGTGCTGCCCAAAATCGAATTTGGTGGTAGGAGCACTGTAGCGGGAGGATCTGCAATATTTCTGCATATTCAGAACCCCCTAAAGTCCCCCCTAGGTATACCAGGGGTAGGGGTCCTGTAGATGTAGGCAGAGTACTTATAAAATATGTTTTTATAAGCCCTGGTGTTGGAAAAATGGCCCAAGTAATGTTTCCCATTGCAAACCCCCTACCACATAGGTTAACATGGGAGGAAGTTATTAACTAATAACTCTTGATAGGGGAAGGCTAAAATTGCCGTTCGAAAACTTCTTAGAATGGTATTAATAAATCCAACAATATGATATTGTTGAATGTCTCCTAAAATGTACATACAAGAAGTTATAAGACTTTCTTGTTTGTAAGTCCAAATTCAGCCTTCCAGTGGTCTGTCCTGATTAGTCAGAGTTAAGGGGATTAGCCAGGCTTCTTTGAGGAGGTGATAAAGAGCCCCTGGGGCTGAACAGCTCTGCTGGGAGGGCATTGTCCTGTTGCACAGGAATGCCAGAGCAGGGGGAGGAGTCATAAACAATGGACTTAAAGAGAAAGGGAGGACCCCCAGTGTCATTTACAACCTTACCCTGTTGACCTCCAGCCAGATGCTAGGATTAAGGAAGGAATGAGCAGATGCAGGGGGGAGAGACTATGGAGATTAGCCATCCAAGGGGTATGTTTAGCCAGCTCTTCTCTCCCTGCTGGAAAATCAGCCATTATGAATTTGGAAGAATTGGTGCACTCTGGGACAAAATAGTGCCACACTCTGCAGGAAGTGGTCGGAACTTTGGGTGGAACCCTGCAGCCCATTAAACAGGAGTGACCTCCTGCTTGACCAGAGAAGTTGGAATAAGTATCTGAGAAGGGCAGAGCCCCTCAGATCTGCTGCTTGAAGCTTAAGAGAATCAGAAGGGTCTACGCTGAAGAGTTTGATGTGCATTTCCAAAGGCCTGCACTCTGAAGATTGTGCCTTTTGCACTATCTGAAACTACAGCCCTGTGGATCAAACCTGCTTCAAAAGGACTAAAGAGTGGACTCCCTGCAAGCTACAGGTTAACAGAGCTCACCTGGACCATCACCACAAAGAATCCCCAGCCTGGAGTACTACCAGTGGATTTGTAAGGGTTTTGTCCAAGTGAATTGTGGGAATTGAAGTCTCACTCTTTCAAGGACCCTCTTGGAGATTCCAGAACCTTGGATTGTGTGTTGGATACTTTGGGACCCGCAAGAAGAACTTCAGGAAGGAGTTCTAACAGGACCCAGCCTGCTGGAGGGGGCTGCACAAGACTGGTGAGAGATCCTCCAAAACAATTGCTAAATGTGAATGTGTCCCTGTCAGAGGCAACGAAATGACCAGAAGGGGCACTGTTGGTTTCTAAGCACTAGAAAGTGACTAATCTGTAAAAAAAAAATCATATCTCTGGTTCCCTACAGTGGATTTTTTTGTTTTGGTGTCATTTAAAACATAAAAATATTTCCTATTTTTATAAATTGGTGTTGGATTTTTATTTTGTGTTGTCTTAATTGTTTACTGAATTGGTGTTTTTAAATGCTTTACATACCTGTCTTTGAAGTTCAGCCTGCCTGCTTGCAGCCAAGTCTACCAAGGGTTGAGCATAGGAATAATTTTCTAAGACCTATTCTCAGCCCTATACTGTGTTAGTGGCCTTACTGCCAGTGGCAGATATACATTTGCCCCTACCAATAATCCACTTTCCAACATAAAAATGACCTGAGGAGCATATATGTAGCATATTTATTAGAAATATGACGATAATTATCTTCATTCATTGTGGTTACATGCAATAGGAATCCATTCCAGAAAATGTGAATTCCATGTATCCATTTTAGCTGTCAGGAAATGATTTTGTTTACAACACCAAAGTTATTTTGTTGATAAGAGTAAATACTTGTCCTCTGTACCTATTATAGGCACAGAAGCAAAGAAGCTGTCAGTGAACCCCTTGAAGGCACCCCTTACAAGAGGGAAAGGGAGCCCCATGGGCCCCCACTCCAGACACCCCTTTGTAGGCTGGTGTAGCTACTCACTGCACCTGTCTGCATGGGGGTCTCTGCCCCCCTTTGAAATCCAGACCATGTTGCTGCCTGCACAGTCAGGAGCGTAGCTACCAGTAGTGCAGCTGATGCAATGCACAAGGCGCAGAGCTGTGAGGGGGCCCAAACCCAGCAGCAACTTGAGCCCTGAGGGGACACCTAAATAACCATGCTGTTGAAGGTGAATGAGGATTAAAGAAGACTTTAAGTTTGGTTTTACCCTGTCACATTTGATGTGTGGTTCAAAGACAGAGGTCAAATGTCAGTCTAGCCTTCTGACAAATTATTGCTTGTTCTTTTAACAGAGAGGCTTGTGTTTGCTTTTGTTTCACTTATGGCAAAGTATGAGGAATTTGTAAAGTGAATTATGTGACCATCTTATGGGTGTAAAAGGAAAGGCTTTGTGATGTTGTTTTCTTCTAACACAACATTAAAATACCTATAAATGCACAGAACAAATATTTCAAAATAAATACACATTCAGGAAAGCACATATGAAGCACTTTTTTCTAACTCTGAAGTGTAATGGAAACAAAGATTTGAATAGGATCAAGACACTTTGGTTGGTGATGCACAAATGGCAAATATTCACTGAAACCCAATTTAAAAGCTGTATAGTATTATCAGTAAAACTGTATGTCCGTGCAAATGTAATGGCCATTTCAACTGAAAATGTGTTGTTTGTTAACGATAGTGGCTACCACACCATGGTTTAGTAATATATTTGTGACAGTGTGCTTCTAGATGCAACACCAGCCAGCTACATACTTCACTGTTACCAGTCTTCTGCTGAATGGGTGTGGCTCATTTGTGATACTTTTTCCTTGTGTGATGCTTGCATTTTTCAGAATCCCTGTGAGTTCAGTGGTGTGTAATTGATGGCAGCACCGCTGCCTGATAGGGCCACCGGAGCTCGCACAGCACTGGGAGTTTGTTATTAGCCACGTCCAATTCCCTCAGCTGCAGGAGCAACGGAATCTACTGAAGCACCTGCGGGGGCACTGCGAAGGCCTCATTGTGCACATACTGAATGGGCAAGCAGTGTGCATGCTCCCCTTTTTCAAATGCAGTGTGCGCTATTTGGCCCTGGCTGCCTGATGCCAGCAGAGGTCAAAGAAGAAGGTATGTCCATGCTGGTAGGTGTTTTCTGAAGACAAGACAGTCACAGTAATCACTGTGTTCACCCTTACTGGTGGAGGGTAAATGATGGCAGCTAGTTAAACAACATAGACTTACTTAGGACATATAGCTGGACATGAGAAAATGAATGATTTGAATGTTATTTGTTTCATTTTAGGATAACAAAAATGTACAGGTAACTTTAAAATAACTTCTTGGTGCCGCTAATGCACAATGCTTTGTAATTAAAACCAGAAGTAGGAATAGCTGACCTTTTGAAATTCACCGAACCTGGCTAGAATCTCAGAAAACAAAATGTTGCCCCCCCCCCGAGAGTGAGATACTGAGAAAAGAGGAACTTGAGTAACTCAAAATAGTATATTTTTTTGTCGTGTCTTACCCTAGTTCATCAGATTATATCACTGCATTGAGAGGTGTTTATTAATAGTGATAGTTTTTAAACATGAACTTAGAAACAATCATGCCCCACCCTGCTCTCTGACAACAATACCATTAGTGAACTAAGAGGCAAGTTAGTTGTCAAGTGCACCCTTTATATGTGCTGTATTCTTATTTCACTCTGAGCAACATTATACTTCATTAAGTCAAACACTAGAGATTTTTGTACATCACACATTCTCACGTATTTAAAGGTTTTCTCATATGCAGTAATAAAAACAATAGGAGACACAATAAAATGCAATAACTGCCTAGGATCACACAGTTTGATCAAGTGGCCAAGGCAAGATTGATCCCAGGTTTTCTCGTTTCACATGGTGTAATTCAGCCACTAGATTGGTATCCTTTTCTCACTCCTGTTAGTATCAAAATGTAATGGCTT
Organism: Calotriton arnoldi; assembly: GCA_963921515.1. NCBI lineage: Eukaryota > Metazoa > Chordata > Amphibia > Caudata > Salamandridae > Calotriton > Calotriton arnoldi. The sequence goes on along the minus strand of CAWUFW010001750.1, from coordinate 1,533,475 downwards.
GCCTTTCATTCTTGGTGCATGAGGTTGGAGCTTTGGGTAGCAAGTAGAAGTCGCAAGAAAGCTCAGCTCATTTTGGGATTGAGGGCTCAAGAGGACCTCGATCTGAACCAGAGTCTAGCATCTGGCTCAAGCTTCAGTGGCTCACCCACCTCCATACTTTACTCTGGGTATTCTGTGCCTGAAAAAAATCTTAGACGCTGCTTCCAGTGTCATGCATGTTTTGTATGTGAGGATATCTTGTACCTGTGCTGCATGTAAGGGGAACTTACACTGTTGACAAATACTGCACATTGTGAGTGGGCACATGTGCACATAGGCTTCGGCTGCTGCTGCAAATGCTGTCCTTGTTCTGTGCATGCAAGTGAAGCTTATATTTCTTTTCTTACCAGATCAGTATGTGTTCTATGGGTGTGAGAGAAACGTATACTCCTTCCGGGTGCTGTACCTGTTTTGTGTGGGCAAATCTTCCTATGCGTGTGAGTCAAGCTCGCACTCACACATCCCAGTGCTGTTGTTTACACTTTTACCAAATCTGAAATGCTGCTTGTTTGTTGCATCTAAGGGAGGCGTAAAATGGTGCGGCCCAGTGCCACACTTCTTCCATGTGTTTGAAGGAAATTTGCATGGCCCTGCAATCCATTTGTTCAATGTCTTTGATAGAAACTTGCACTGCTGGTCCTGCTGTACCACACTTGTTCCATGTCTTTGAAGGAAGTTTCCACTGGCCCTGCAGTGCCACACTTGTTCAATGTCTCTGAAGGACTTGCACTGGTCCTGCAGTACCATTCTTGTTCCATGTCTTTCAGGGAAGATTTTGATGCTGTTGACCACCGCTGTATGTCTTACGCATGTGAGCCAAGGACTCCCTGCGCTCCTTCTTCCTGCATACTATTTGTTTCTGTGTAGTCTTGGTCTGACCAAACAACTGTTTTTAGCCGTCTCATCAACCTCATATTTTCTCAAAACAAATCTTGCTTACAGAAAACGGCTTTGGGTAAGCCCACCTCAGTTATTCATCAGACAGTGTGCCATTAACATATTAGTTCAGCTTTTCAGAAGAGCATACATACAATTGGGCATGGACTCAGCCCTCTTCATTGTTGCTGCCAATGTATGGCTCTGCCTAGTAGGCAAACTCTGGTCTTTAGGATGTCAGGCAGTCTGAGTAACAGTATTTTGCATACTTACTCTGTGTTTCTCTGTATCCTTAGGAGTCTGACCTCTGGGAATATTTCCTTTAGTTCATCCCCCAGCAGCTCATCTACAAATGTAGACTAGTGGTAATTGATTAATGAGAGCACCAGCAGCTGGACTGCCAGTGCTACTGGACCACAACTTTCTTATGTAGAGTAGCAGGTGTCACTGCTGCAAGATTCAAAGCCATGCCACCATCTTGAAACAGTAGTCTGAATACATATTTTACAGTAACAAGATGGCAGACAAGTGTGGAACTTTACTGTTTAATTTTTTATTGAAGAACGTGCCCTCCACATTTTGTTGACAAAATTTGTCTTTTGTTTTTCTTTACTTATTTTAGCATAATCCTGTACTACAAAGAAAACCACCACCTTGCTTTTTAGAAGGCAAGTGGGACTTATTTTGACGCCAAGACTATTCCCCACAGAAGTCCACAAAGATCAGACTTACATAGTCTGTAGTGCTGGTACAATGGTGGCTAATGAGAGATTAGATAACCTCAGTGGACATTCAGGCTTCAGTGTAGCTTACTTCAACAGCTTTGAATGGTACTAATGGCCCACTACACCAGATACTCAGCCTGTGCCTCCTATATTTCTGTATGTCCAAACTGCTCCTTTCTTGTAATAAGTGTACTTGTGTTATTGCAGAACTGCTACCATGTTTAGTGGGTGCATTGTGAGGGGTGTGCCTGTGTGAATGCAGGATGAACATTGTCTTTTGTAAGTGGTCTACAGGTCAGAAGTTGTGTCTGTATTTGTGCAGAGTAAGGAATATCCCTGCATGATATGTCTTATTAATGCTTTTTAGAGTTACAGCTTTGACTTGCTGAAATGCAATGCTGGGAGTGGAAATACAATAGTGTGTGTATATGAGAGTGGTAGTGAGTTTTGATAAGGCAAGTGCAGCCTCTGTTGAAGGAGGTTGAGGAGTGTCGGGGCAGCTGACAGGCTGAGATGTCACCCTATTTACTCCGCTTGGACTAAGGGCCATAGCATCCTAGCGACACCACTGTGCACAGTAATAAAGTGGACTGGCAGCTCTAAAAGTCAGGGCCGTACTATGAATCAAAATATTGTTTATTAGACTCCATGTCCATGAAACCAAACTTATTAAAACAAGATCATTAAATTATATAGTTAGAAACACAAACTGTAAAGAAAACAACTATGCCTAAAAATAGAATCCCTATTCATTTCCTAGTAGCATTAGAAAATAAAGCCAATGCAAGTGCAGTTCTCTTGTTTCCCACATCTAACAAATATTCAAATTCCCTTTTTTTTTTTTTTTTTAACGGAGCTTTATATATTTCGCGAACTTGACACAAAGGTATCGGGTATGAGAGCGCTTTACACGAGCACCAGTTGCGTTACATGAGGAAACATTCATTTTTGTGAGGCTCGGGGAGATTGAGTGATTTGCCCAGAATCACAGTGTTGTATTCTGCTTTAGGTGTCCGTATATAGGTTTTCCTGATACATGTCCTTATATAGGCACAATTCGCATTGCCCTTATATAGGCATAAGATCCCAGTCCTTATTTAGGCATTAGCCATGCTATCCAAATACAGGCATGGTCACCTACATCCGTCCACTCTAACGTCACAACGAGTTCTTAGAAACCAGACCCTTAAGCTCTTGGGAGTTCCCCTAGCACAGGATTATTGATTTCTCCAAGAACTCCTTTATTATGCATGAACCACTATTCCTTAAGGGTTCATTCCTGACGTCTTCCTCTGCCCGACTTTACGTCAATGCTAACATTCCAAGGCACCTACAGGGTATAAATATACCTTCCCTTGCCCAAGCAAGTAGGAGGAGACCTCGACTTTAGAGGAGCCCATGTCCCGGCCTGACGCTCTGACAAGAGACGCTGTCATCCCTGCTCGCAGAGAATCCAGCTTCCAGTGTTCTGACTCCCTTCGCGGGGTGTTAGAGTTCGAGACCCGGAAAGAGATTCCCACCCCTCTCATTCTCAAGGTATGGAGCTGACTAGAACCTAGAGGGACTCTTGGCATACCAGACTTGGCATACTATAGCATACCATACTATAGAATACATCACCTACTTCTTACCTTGCACTACACTTAGGTTAGGTACACTGGGATAGAACTAGTTAGAGAAGCATCTTATGAGTACTCGCATTTTTAGCTTATGTTATTTATGTATATGAATAGATGTGTCATAGCTAAAAGATAATGCTAACACAGTATTATTTCTTTCTACTGCTTACGCTGTACATAATATATCTTGCATACTGTCTTATGATTGTAACAGCTCATATCTCTTATACGAGAAACAAGACTGTTCAATAAATCCTTTTATTGAAACGCCTGTCTATTATTTCTGTGTAACTCTGAAGAAACTAAGCATGCACGATTAGCTGAGTGAAACTGTTATCTGTTGTTTCCATGATTCTGAGAGTGTTCCGATTCTAAAGGGAAACAAAGTTGTCATGTTTATGCGGTTGCCAGAAACTACTCCCTTCTTGTTTGCAAGGAGTTTCTAGTGGCCTCTGAGTTAGCTGGTACAAAGTAAATTAAGTTTAATATACTCGATAGGGGCATACTGACCTCAGTCCTATGTCAAACCTATAGGGTATATTATTCCAATGCGCAGAGCCTATTAGGGAAATAGGAACTACACTACATGGCGCCCAATGTTTGGTAAGGCACTAATTTAACGCTAGATACTGAGTAACTCAGTCGTGCTTTTCTCAGAGACCCCTACTCACATACTCCATAAGACGTCTGGAGTGGGTAGGGTTAAGTATCCGCCAAAGCTGAATAGGACAAAAATCCTATATATTAGCTGTATGGTTTGTTCAACGTTGAAGGATACAGTGTTCCAAAATATTGTGCACCTTATCTTTGTTTCCTTGAAACTTGTTCTGCATTTTTCAAAAACAATTTCCCTGAACGGGGATACTAACACCGAGAATGGTGTAGCTGCGGCTGATCCAGTCGTAACAGCTTTTAATTTTACAGGTTTAAATGAAACCGATGAGGGTGTTATAAACATCCCTCCAAACTTAAGGAGAGCCATCACTCTAAAACTTATAAAACACGGCCTATCACCAAGAGGTGGTAGAGCAGTTTTCGTGATAGAGGCACACAAATCCTTTCAGACAGAGGTATTCTATTCATGGATAGTATTCCCAGAATCAAATCCAGTAACAAAAGTATTTCACTTCTTTAAAGAAGATGAACCACCAGAGGAATATATTCCTTTCGAGGATATTGAAATTCCACTCACATACAAGGAGCATAATCTCTGGTTTAAAGGTGCCCTAAAACATCACTAAAACATTACCAGGCTCGGTCCACTAGGTAGACCAGGAGCAACATGGCCGATTCTAGCCGGCTACACACCTCATCCTGACATCGAAGAAATGTCAGACGAAGAATTACTTACTCAACTACAAGAGTTAATAAAAATTTACAGACAATTAGTCCAATATGTCATGCGGACTTTCACAGTCCAACCACCTATGACCATTCCAAATCAGACACCTCAACAGGGGTATATACTAAAAATTACTCCACAGACTTTACATGCAGTCATGGGTAAAATGCCCACAAAACGTGAACAAATTCCATTCTGGATAGCTCAAAAATTACTCAAATCGAAGCAGTATTTCCAAATACTAGCCCTTATGAGAAACACAGAATCCTAACAATCTGTTTACCAATGGGGATCACACCACAAATGGAAGACTGCACCACTTGGGGCACAGTCTTTGCTGCCATCTATACTAAAACACATGGTGTTCCGTCAATTGCAGAAATACCAGATGTCTTGAAACAAATTCAAAACGAATACAGGGCAGAACCTGCTCTGAATTTAGGTATGAAATTACTGAAAAACTTCGACCAGGTCTCAACAATAATATTATCTAATATTAAAGGAGAGGCAGCATCAGTGGCGATCCGCCAACGCTTAAGGGAATTTGATGTAACAGAACATCAACATGAACTACCCAGAATAATAGAAAAATCTTATGCAGAATTAGGCAGAGATAGTTTGGGTGGAAAACCTTTGAAGCCAAAACTATCTGAAAGTCCTGAGAAGGACTCTATTAAACAAAATCCTACATCTTCTAAAAAGAAGTGGGAAACTAATAAACAAAATTCAAATGAGACACGTTCTCAATCCCGAGGTAGGTCTCCTCAAAAGGAGCCCTCTGAAAGGAGGTATAACCTCAGGAATAGGGATAATTTAAGAAAACCTGACAGGTATCAAGATACTGATACACGTTCCTCTCGTACCTTTCAGATATCGTCACAGACATCAGAAAGAAGAGGACGGTCAGATCACAAACAAGAACGCGTGAAATACAAAGATGATAAACATGTTCAGAAAAATAAATCAAAACCTCAATTCACAAAAAAGAAGGTAGCAGGTCTGAAGATCAGACATGCCGAGAATACTGAGAACACAGCTCAAGAACGGAGAATGGGCTCAGACAACGCTGGACAGTGCAGCAGAAGTAACAATAGCTCGCCAGAACCTGAAGGAACTTCTGGAGATAGTGGACTTGAATGAGTACATCACAGTAGAGACTGTAGACACCAGGGTTAGTACTCTACAAAAGTTATATGGAATAACACTCCGAATGGAGGGAGACATACCAAGAAAAGTGAAAACACTCTTTTGGGAGAAACTTTCAAGGGGTTATGATATACTTCTAGCAGAAAAGAACTGGCCACCAAACTTTGTCAGGGAGTGCCCACATGGCGAGAACATCATTATGCCAGCTTTCTCCAACCATATTCCAATTCACCTAAAATATACTTATGCCAGGAAATGGGCAGTTGCCCAGGCCCAGCATTATACAAAAATCATGTAGGATGGGATGAGGACTCACCTCACCACAAAATACAGCTAAAAAATCAACCTACTGCACAAAGGCAGTACCCAATAAAGCAAGAAGCTAAAAAACAGGTCAGGGAGATCAACTTGAATACCAAGGGGTGATTGAAACATGCACCTCCTCAATGAACAATCCTTTGTTTCCTGTATCCAAACCAGACAATACATATCGTCTAGTTTTGGATTACAGACACTTGAACACTTGTTCCAAAACATTTGCAGTGCCCATAGTACAGCATTAATGAATAACATTGTGCGTAAAAAATATAAAACCACATTGGACATTTCAAATGGTTTCTTTTGTCAAAACATAGCACCTGAAAGCAGGTACTTAACAGCTTTCTCAATAATGGGGACCCAGCGTCAATTTTGTCGACTCCCACAAGGGTTCAAAAACAGCCCGGGGTTATTCTCAGCAAGGGTAACAGTGTTACTACAAAATTATGATAATGAGGCATTGTCATATGTCGATGACATCTATCTAACAGACGATGACCTAGATAGGCACTTGAATAGGGTGAGTACCATTATATTGGGCTTCGCCTCTGAAGGCTATAAATTCAACTTTAAAAAATCCAGAATTGCCCATCTCAGTGTCCTTTTCCTAGGATATGAGCTTTCAACTGAAGGCAAGAGCCTGGCAGCTAACTTTCTAGAAAAGTGCGCGCTGCTCCAACCTCCAAAAACGCTGAAAAATGTACAATCCATCTTGGGTTTCCTAAATTTTGGAAGAACTTACATTCTAAATTACGCAGAAAGGGTTAAACCTCTCTACGAATTAATCAAACCAGATTTTTCAACAAAACATTGGACACAGGAACACACAGAAATCCTGCGTTCACTCCAAGCTAACATGTTATCAACAAATCACTTACAAACACGTGTAAATAAACGCAATTTAGTGATCCGAATAATTTCGGGTCAATGCGGATTCACCTATTTAACATTTAATGAGGGTGAAAAAGTTCCAATAGCATACAAATCAAATTTGTATACACAAGCAGAAATGCGCTTCACTTCAACAGAAAAAATACTGACAGCAGTTCAAACCGCTGTAGCAAAAGAAAGAGCTCTAGCTCAAGGGAAACGCATTATTGTCGTAACTCCAGTACCAGCCTTAGAGGCGGTTACAAAAGTGAGCATTCCAAATGCAAAAGCTTTACATCCTAGATGGATGCAATGGGTTAATTCTCTTGCTGCAACAGATGTTGAATATGTTTTTGATCCTGATTTAAAAACACAAGCGTTCCTGCAATATGAACATGAATGTCCTCTGCCCACTGAAATTTTGCCTCTCGATCAGTACGAATTTATCATTTATACTGACGGATCAGCACAACCCGCTACAGGGAGTAAGCAAGCTTACAGTGCAGCGTGCGCAATCGTTAAAGATCGCATGCGTGATGGTAACTTCAGACCAATGGTCACTAAAACTCAATCTCTAGGAGATTGTACAGCTCAGCAAGCTGAACTACAAGCATTCAAACTGGCACTTGAAAATACAGATCGCGAATTCCCCAAACTTAAAGTGTGCAATTCCTTTTACTGTGTTCAGTCATAGAATGAATATATACAGAATTGGCTTCAAAGCGGATTCAAAGATGCAAAAGGTGGCACAATAAAGCATAAAACGCTTTGGGAACAAGTAGTTCAGTTGAGAAACGAACTACCAAAAGCTCACGTGATACACACGCTGAGTCATCAACGTGATGGCGTTCACGTTGCAGGGAATTCATTGGCTGATGAAGCTGCAAAGGGGGCTGTTCAGACGGCTTCCGTAGCTGCGATCACTCGTTCCAACACGAGAATAGACAGTGAGATATTGTTGGCTGTCAATGCTTCAAGCAAAGGCAGTGGTGCAGCGTTACCAAAGAAATTTCCACTCAAGTACTCTTATGTAATTGATGCAAACAACATTCCTTTTGCTCGAATCCCTGGAGTGGGGGATAGGGTAATACCAAACATGGAACATAGAGCAGCTTTGATTTATGAAACACATCTGGGGGAGGGTCTGTCACATCAAGGGATCTCTAAAACAATATTAACATTAAAAGAGATGTACTGGTGGCCTGGAATGAATACACAGATTCAAATCTTCATCAATGACTGCAGAGACTGCAATAGACAGACTAGTGCAGAACGCCATCAGACACCATGACTACGAAGTAGCTTGCCCAGTGCAGACACCATTGTTAGACAGCATTAGACTATCTACGCACAGGCATCCTTTATGGACAAATGCAATCCCACAAACACTAAGTCAAGGTTCCTATGGATGTGGCCTCAGCGCTCGGCTGACGCTCGAACTGTTATAAAAGATTTGCGAGTCTTTATTGGCACATACGCAATTGGCACACTACATTCTGACCAGGGCCCTGCGTTTAGCTCTCGGGCTTACAAAGAAGCCATGGCCAGTTTGGGCATAGCATTGTGGTACTCCTCTCCGTTTCATCCTGAGGGAAATTCTGTTGTGGAAAGGAAAAACCGGGACATAAAGCAGTCTATAACAGCTAGAGTATTAGGTTCGGGTGATGGGTGGGTCAAACATCTTTATGGGGTCCAACGCTCATCAAATAATTTGCCAAGAAGTTCTCTAGGGGGGTCACTCCATATGAGGTCCTATTTGGGACAAGAATGTGGGTTCCTGATCTCGAATGTAAAGGCACAGTGGTGGAAAATAAACCCTTTGATATCAAAGATCGTTTGGCTGTTTTACTTGATTTAAATGAACTAAGATCGAAACAAAGCAACATGTTCCTGAAGCCAACCACCACAGACAACCAGTAACTGTCCTAGCCGTCCACGGAACAAGAACAGTACTTCTGCTGCCCCTTGCTGGAAAAAAGGAGAAAAGATTTGTGTCAATCGACCTCATCAAACCACAGTATGTGGCCAATACTAAATAGTAGGCCTCGTGGACTCCGACCTAGTAGCAGACGCACTCCTCTCGCTACTATCCAAGAGGTTGAGACTGAAAGACTCATAACCATCGAGAATTCAGCAGGAAGAGATGAAGGACTAAGCAACAATGCTATGGAACTCATCACTCTTGAAACTCAAGTAACAGTTCGTCCAGATACACCTGTCTACACCAACGTAACACGTGATCAACTGGTTCCAGCGATTTCGACGAATCCTGATGCAATTCCAACAATTGACTGAACTGCTTCTGGCTACTTCATTAACTTTGATACGTTTTCTGGGGATCCAAGTGAGCCTGAAACGACGCCAGCCCTAAAAACTTTCAAACAACAAGTACAAGACCTTTTTCATTTCCTGAAAGAGACTTATCTGGTTTCACCATGGATTGAACCATGGATTATTTCTGGAATATTTTTCTTTCTGCTTTGGCTAGCTTTAGTAATGACTCTTAGCGTGCTTATAAATGGCAGATACATTCATATGGACACTGAAAGTAAAAATGTGAACTTACTTTTAAAACCACACAAATCATCCCATCGTGAAGCAAGAGACTTGTCAGCAGTGAACATCACAGCCGTTCCTATACAGGATGGTATAGTTTGGGACAAAACCGATTCCACATTTATTTAAAGTTTCATTAAGTGACTTTATTACCTCCAGTACCTATTCTGATGATTGGGACTTTGAGACTGTTAATAACATGATGTCTGATCTAGAAAGGTCTGCTGCGTTCTCTAACAATGAAAACTTAGAGGGTTCATCAGATTACGAACAGCTTTATTGTTACAACCACTATGTAAACAAAACAGGACAGAAAATTATGTTAACTAATATAAAACAGATTTATTCTGCAGCCTTTATTACCCAACTGTCTAGACAAGGATTTGACTTTTGGAAAGACACAATCGACACAAAATCTGTCTAGGGTTCTAAAGATTGGCAAGTGCAGGGGATAGAAGCTTTGTTTAGAGCCTGTATCATCCCACAGCAAATAATGTTTTTGAATGACACTGTGCAACAAACATCTTGCCTTGGTTTAGCCAAGATCAAAGGCATGAACACACCTTCTGTACCAACACCTGCAAGTAATAGCACTACACAGGGAGCGGTCACAGTAGACACAATACTACAAAACAACAGATCAGATCCTGATTGGGAAAAATGGTTGCTCTGGCCCACAGACACAAACATCTGTCAAGAAAGATTCCTGAATAGAATACAGGGCTTTACTATCCATAGGCCAGACCCACGTTATGTTCAACGACAACATCCATGGGTAGTAACAACATACAGTGTAGGAAAATTGTGCCTCGACTGGTTACAAAAATCTACACTCGAGGATGTGAAACAACACTTATCTTTACTTAAAGAAGACGCAGACCTTAGGGATTTCTTGCTAGGACCAAGAAAACCGCGTCAAAAACGTTTCATATATGCCGGCATTTATGCTGCTTATAATGAAATATGGAAGGTTTCACAGGCAGAGGCCGCAGAAAGAATACGTGAGCTTGATCGTATTAACTCAGAGAAATCTCTCACTGTGGTCGACAATGGGTTAACAACTTTGTCATCCAGAATTTATTCACTGGACAACATTGTATCCTCTGCTATTGACATACTGGAACAAGATTTAGCCATGTTACAACAAGGCCAATCTCAGTTACGTTCTATTATGTTATTAGGCTGGACGCTGCAATCCTTGCGTGCAGGCTATGTGCCTTGGCGTTTTAACAACACGTCGTCTCTGTTTTCAGAATACAATCTCACGGATAAACAGGTCGAACTGGCACAAAGGGGAGCAAAGTATCCAGTGCTGAGCATTGAAAAAATGGAAAAATTTCCATTTACGATAGCAGAAAAACCAGCTACAGAATGGCTTATCCATGGCAAAATAACTCTGCCTGTCACTACTTTTCATTTTCAGTATTGCCTCAAACAAATGCAAGCAGGCAAATATGAAAGGTTGGGTACACCAGCTGCTGTGATTAATCCAACGTTTGGCCAACTTTCTAACAGGAGTTGCCTCATGTTGAATGATCAGAGTTGCTGTGGCATGTTGCCAGGAATCCCATATCTGGTAACGGTTAGCTCCAGGGTTACTTGTTGTATGCAAGTATTGTTCCCCCAAATAGACACAGTCAGTGAGTCGCCTCTATGGCCTTCATTGAATGTTTCTTTTATACGTTTTGATACTCTAAGCAGAATGAAAGCCATGCTTTTACAACAAACCGTGCCTTTGACCTCGATCAAAGAAACCTATGATCTACAAATTGCAAGGACTTCGGCTGAGATACAGGCTCTAATTCGTACAAACTGCCCTATACATTTCGTAGAAATGATGGGACGTATCTTAAACATGTCTGATACGAGCGGGATTGTACATGTATTTAAGACCATCTGTTCAGGACTGCTAACACCTTTTCAGGCAGTCCTTGGAATCATTCCAAACTTCGCACATTCAGTGTTTGGTGGTGTGCCATTAATTCTAGCACTCGTTGCAGGAATCCTATTTTTATTCCTACTACTACGCTATGGCAAGCCTATCAACCGGCGTCACTCCCAGCAATTTGGAGAAAGCTCTCCTAGAACGGAAGTGCCGTGAGCGCATAGTGCAACTTTTGGGCATACCTCGTCTACAGGAACTTAATACAACATGGTTTCTGTCATTTAGACCAATCTGGCAAGATTGCATCTTACCTGTTCTACGCTGCCTGCTTTGCGGTGAAGAATGCGTGCTAGACATCTGTCTAACACTCCCATCAGTCATGCCAACGGATATCGATACTCTGCTGTACCCGATAACGGCCCATGCTCTGTGTTGTCCCCAGAGGCTACCAATCCTGATGACGGCATTCGTTGAGATCTCACAGACGCCTCCTGCTGCTGCTGAGGTACGAGATGGATCAACAGGCACACAGGTAACAACGGACGCGAACATTGCTGCAGCATCCTATGCTGAAGGCGATGCTTCACATCTCTGTGCAGTTAACCTTCTAAACGAGGTGTTCCAACTGTCACCGACATCGGTAGACGATTTTTTGTCTACAGGAATAGATGATTTCATGTTTACACCAGACCCATACACTGACTTTGATTCAGCTCACAGTGTACCGGGGAAGCAATGAATTGGGCCTCCATATTTTCAAAACAGAACTAAACTTGGAACTCTTCCTAAAAATTGAATATTGTTTTTCTCCATTTTTGAAAATACATGGCACTTCAATCTGCTTACAGTAGAACTATTCATATACAACGGACTTCTTTGAATACTTCCAGGAACACATTGTCACCTTATTTACTACAATTTCGTTTAGTACCATGTTATGAAATGTCTTTGATTTTGAATCATTGTCAACCATTTAGTCATAAGTATATATTTCTGTTTATACATTCATGTTGCATTTTATTTCCGATATATGCTTAGAATGAAAAAATGCTTTAAAATATATAGTACCTATTGCATTACATGTTTAGCAACAGTTTTGTTTTTTAAACTTCTTTTAATATGCTTTTAGAAATGTTTTTAGCAACATGTGGTACTCAGTTTAATGTTTAGCATTTAATGTTTAGCATTTAGTACTATTGTTCATTTGAAAGTGGAGTGGGTGTTGTATTCCGCATTAGGTGTCCGTATATAGGTTTTCCTGATACATGTCCTTATATAGGCACAATTCGCATTGCCCTTATATAGGCATAAGATCCCAGTCCTTATTTAGGCATTAGCCATGCTATCCAAATACAGGCATGGTCACCTACATCCGTCCACCCTAACGTCACAACGAGTTCTTAGAAACCAGACCCTTAAGCTCTTGGGAGTTCCCCTAGCACAGGATTATTGATTTCTCCAAGAACTCATTTATTATGCATGAACCACTATTCCTTAAGGGTTCATTCCTGACATCTTCCTCTGCCCGACTTTACGTCAATGCTAACATTCCAAGGCACCTACCGGGTATAAATATACCTTCCCTTGCCCAAGCAAGTAGGAGACCACCTCGACTTTAGAGGAGCCCGTGTCCCGGCCTGACGCACTGACAAGAGACACTGTCATCCCTGTTCGCAGAGAATACAGCTTCCAGTGTTCTGACTCCCTTCGCGGGGTGTTAGAGTTCGAGACCCGGAAAGAGATTCCCACCTCTCTCATTCTCAAGGTATGGAGCTGACTAGAACCTAGAGGGACTCTTGGCATACCAGACTTGGCATACTATAGCATACCATACTATAGAATACATCACCTACTTCTTACCTTGCACTACACTTAGGTTAGGTACACTGGGTTAGAACTAGTTAGAGAAGGATCTGATGAGTACTCGCATTTTTAGCTTATGTTATGTATGTATATGAATATATGTGTCATAGCTAAAAGATAAAGCTAACGCAGTATTATTTCTTTCTACTGCTTACGCTGTACATAATATATCTCACATACTGTCTTATGATTGTAACAGCTCATATCTCTTACACGAGAAACAAGACTGTTCAATAAATCCTTTTATTGAAACGCCCGTCTATTATTTCTGTGTATCTCTGAAGAAACTAAGCATGCACGATTAGCTGAGTGAAACTGGTATCTGTTGTTTCCACGATTCTGAGAGTGTTCCGATTCTAAAGGGAAACAAAGTTGTCATGTTTATGCGGTTGCCAGAAACTACTCCCTTCTTGTTTACAAGGAGTTTCTAGTGGCCTCGGAGTTAGCTGGTACAAAGTAAATTAAGTTTAATATACTCGATAGGGGCATACTGACCTCAGTCCTATGTCAAACCTATAGGGTATATTATTCCAATGCGCAGAGCCTATTAGGGAAATAGGAACTACACTACAACAGGATGTTGCGGATCCTTGCCGAGACTCGAAACCCGGTTCTCCAGATTTGAGGTCGACCGTCCTAGCCATTAGGCCACCTCCTATTGCTTATTTCAACTTTGTAAAGTATCAGTTTAAGGTAGGTCTTATGTGTGGCTTATGCAAAAGGACAAAGAAGCAGTAGAAAAAGAAGCAGTAAATGAGCTAGATCGTGGGGGCAGCATCTTTCACACTGTCTCATGAATTATCTGTTCATTTTTAGAATTCTTTATTTTAAGAGAAAACAAAAATCTACCTACCGTAATCCCTGTCGTTGCACTCTAGAAAGAGAGAAATCAAGAATCTTTTCGATCAAGAGAGGGTGTGGCATTACAACCAGAGCTGCCGATCTTATAAGGGGGGAACCAGATTTGAGTACTGGCATTGGCTCATCATCCTGTGATTCTGGGCATAACACTGAAATCTCTGTTGCTTAAAAACATACGAATCTAGCCTTGTGTAATGTATCTGGTACTCATATAAAGAGCTCCAATGCCCTGGGCCAAGTTTGTATTATATAAAACTGCAGCGAAAACAATCATTGTCAAAGCCAATAGGTCTCACCTATTCAAGAGCTACTGGCTTTGGCAATGTGTTTTTGCCTTGGTGTACACCAGTGTGACTATTGCTCAGCATGGCTAAACGTTAGTGGCGTGGAGTGTCTTCGAGTGGAGTGGGGGGGGGGGAGTAGAATGTCGTGGACTGAATTTGTTGGAGTAGAGTGTCTTAGAGTGCAATAGGGGGAGTAGAGTGTCGTAGAGTTGAGGGGAGTAGAGTTCAGAGGCAGAGAGTGGCGTAGAGTGCAGTGGAATAGGGTGGAGTGAGTTGTAATAGATTGAGTTAGTGGGGTGGATTGGACTGGAGTACATTGAGGTGAATTGGACTGGTGTTGATTGAGGTGGATTGGAGCGGGGTAGAGTGGGTTGGATTGAGGATTGAGTGGGTTGGATTGAGTGGGGCGGATTGGAGTGGGATGGATTGGAGTGGGATGGGTTGGAGTGGGATGGGTTGGAGGGAAATGGGAAGAGGCGGACTGGATTGAGGTGGATTAGATTGATTTGGGGTGGATTCGATAGGTTTGGGGTGGATGGATTGAATTAGAGTAGGGTGGTATGGAGTGGGGTGAATTAGAGTGGAGGGGTGGAGTGGGGTGGATTGGAATGGAGTGCAGTGGATTAGACTGGGGTTGGGTGGATGGATTGGGGTAGAGGGGGCGGAGTGGAGTAGAGTGGGGTGGATTGGACTGGAGTGGGATGGACTGGACTGGTTGGTGTGGATTAGATTGGAGTGGGTGGATTGAAATGGGGTGGGGTGGACTGTAGTGGGGTGGGGTGTAATGGAGTGGGGTGTAATGGAGTGGGGTGGACTGGAGTGGATTGGAGTGGGGTGGAGTGGATTGGCATGAAGTGGATTGGAGTGGAGTAGATTGGATTGCAGTGGGTGGATTGGATTGCAGTGGGTGGATTGGATTGGAGAGAAGTGGATTGGATTGAGTGGGATGGATTGAATTGAATAGGGTGGATTGGATTGAGGTGGATTGAATTGGATTGGGGTGGACTGGATTTGGGTGGATTGGATTGAGGTGGGTGCACTGGATTGGGGTGGGATGGATTGGATTGGGGTAGATTGGATTTGGGTCGATTGGATTGGGGTGGGGTGGACTGGGGTAAGGTTAGGTGAATTGTGGTGAGGTGAGGTGGATCAGA
This sequence comes from Calotriton arnoldi, assembly GCA_963921515.1. Taxonomy (NCBI): domain Eukaryota; kingdom Metazoa; phylum Chordata; class Amphibia; order Caudata; family Salamandridae; genus Calotriton; species Calotriton arnoldi. Next base: position 1,517,937 of record CAWUFW010001750.1, on the reverse strand, counting down.
GTGGGGTGGATTGGAGATGTAGATTGTTTTGGATTGGAGTGGGGCGGATTTGAGTGGGGCGGATTGGAGTGGGGCGGATTGGAGTGGGGCGGATTGGAGTGGGGCAGATTGGAGTGGGGCAGATTGTTTGGGATTGAGTGAGGCAGATTTTTTAGGATTGAATGCAACAGATTGTTTTGGATTGGAGTGGGGCGGATTAGAGTGGGGCAGATTAGAGTGGGGCAGATTAGAGTGGGGCGGATTGGAGCGTGGCAGATTGGAGCGTGGCAGATTGGAATGTGGCAGATTGGAGCGTGGCAGGTTGGAGCGTGGCAGGTTGGAGTGTGGCAGGTTGGAGCGTGGCAGGTTGGAGCGTGGCAGGTTGGAGTGTGTCAGATTGGAGTGTGGCAGATTGGAGTGTGGCAGATTGGAGTGTGGCAGATTGTTTTGGATTGGAGTGGGGCAGATTGTTTTGGATTGGAGTGGGGCAGATTGTTTTGGATTGGAGTGGGTGGGTGGGATGGATTGGAGTGGGGTAGATTGGATTTGGGTCGATTGGATTGGGGTGGGGTGGACTGGGGTAAGGTGAGGTGAATTGTGGTGAGGTGAGGTGGATCAGAGTGGGGTGGATTGGAGATGTAGATTGTTTTGGATTGGAGTGGGGCGGATTTGAGTGGGGCGGATTGGAGTGGGGCGGATTGGAGTGGGGCAGATTGGAGTGGGGCAGATTGGAGTGGGGCAGATTGGAGTGGGGCAGATTGGAGTGGGGCAGATTGTTTGGGATTGAGTGAGGCAGACTTTTTAGGATTGAATGCAACAGATTGTTTTGGATTGGAGTGGGGCGGATTAGAGTGGGGCAGATTAGAGTGGGGCGGATTGGAGCATGGCAGATTGGAGCGTGGCAGATTGGAGCGTGGCAGATTGGAGCGTGGCAGATTGGAGCGTGGCAGGTTGGAGCGTGGCAGGTTGGAGCGTGGCAGGTTGGAGCGTGGCAGGTTGGAGCATGTCAGATTGGAGTGTGGCAGATTGGAGTGTGGCAGATTGGAGTGTGGCAGATTGGAGTGTGGCAGATTGTTTTGGATTGGAGTGGGGCAGATTGTTTTGGATTGGAGTGGGGCAGATTGTTTTGGATTGGAGTGGGGCAGATTGTTTTGGATTAGAGTGGGGCAGATTGTTTAGGATTGAGTGGGCAGATTTTTCTGGATTGAGTGGGGCAGATTGCTTTGGATTGCGTGGGCAGATTGTTTTGGATTGGAGTGGGGCAGATTGTTTTGGATTGGAGTGGGGCAGATTGTTTTGGATTGGAGTGGGGCAGATTGTTTAGGATTGAATGGGGCAGATTGGACTGTGGCACCTTAGTTTGGATTGGATTGAGACAGATTGTTTTGGATTGAAGTGGGGCAGATTGTTTTGGATTGGAGCAGGCAACACTGGAGTGGGGCAGATTGTTTTGGATTGGAGTGGGGCAGATTGTTTTGGATTGGAGTGGGGCAGATTGTTTTGGATTGAGTGGGGCAGATTGTTTTGGATTGAGTGGGGCAGATTGTTTTGGATTGAGTGGGGCAGATTGTTTAGGATTGAGTGGGGCAGGTTGTTTTGGATTGAGTGGGGCAGATTGTTTTGGATTGCATGGGCAGATTGTTTTGGATTGGAGTGGGGCAGATTGTTTTGGATTGAATGGGGCAGATTGGAGTGTGGCACCTTGGTTTAGATTGAGACAGATTGTTTTGAATTGGAGCTGGCAGATTGTTTTGGATTGAAGTGGGGCAGATTGTTTTGGATTGGAGCAGGAAACACTGGAGTGGGGCAGATTGGTGTGGGCAGATTAGAGTGGGACAGTTTGGAGTGGGGCAGATTGATTGGATTGGGGCAGATTTGAGTGGGGCAGATTAGAGTTGGGCAGATTGAGAGGGGCAGATTGTTTTGGATTGAGTGGGGCAGATATTTTGAATTGAGTGGGGCAGATTGCTTTGGATTGAGTGGGGCAGATTGCTTTGGATTGAGTGGGGCAGATTGCTTTGGATTGAGTGGGGCAGATTGCTTTGGATTGGAGTGGGGCAGACTGTTTTGGATTGGAGCAGATTGGAGTGGGGCAGATTTTTTTGGATTGAAGCAGATTGCTTTGGATTGGAGCAGATTGTTTTGGATTGGAGCAAATTGTTTTGGGTGGGAGTGGAGCAGAATATTTTGGGTTGGAATGGGGCATACTTTTGAGTTGGAGAGTGGCATATTGAAGTGGGGCAGATTGTTTCATATTGAAATGGGGCAGATTGTTTTAGATTGGAGTAGGGCAGATTGTTTTGGATTGGAGTGGGATAGACTGTTTTGGAGTGGGGCAGATTGTTTTGGATTGGGGTGAATGAAGTGGTGCAGAATGAAGTGGGGTGGGTTGGGAGGATTTGATTGGGGTGGGTGGTTTGGACTGGAGTGGGGTGGATTGGGGTTTACTGCACGAGTACATGTTAAAACATAATTTCAAGAAATTACACATAAGAAAGAAAGTGTCACTTTGCAATAAAATAATCCTCATCTTTTGAGAACAGCGCCCATGAGCAATAAAAAAAGAAAACATGGATGCAAAGTGAGAGAGGAAAACTTGGCAAAATGAAAGAAAGTTCACTAAAGATAATAAATCTTTGCAATTTTGTTTGTCCTGCTGGTGATGTTTTTGCCAGTCACATGCGTTCTGTTTGCAGGGCACTAAATGTTGAACAGAACAAAATAGTACCTGAATCTGGATTAGATTTGAGTAGGGCAGATTCTTTTGGATTGGAGCAGATTGCTTTGCATTTGAGCAGATTGTTTTGGATTGGAGCATATTGTTTTGGATGGGAGTGGGGCATAATGTTTTGGGTTGGAATAGGCAGACTTTTGGATTAGAGTGTGGCAGACGTTTGGATTGGAGGGTGGCAGATTGAAGTGGGACAGATTGTTTTGGATTGAAATGGGGCGGATTGTTTTAGCTCGGAGTAGGGCAGATTGTTTTGGATTGGAATGGGACAGAATGTTTTCGAGTGGGGCAGATTGATTTCGATTGGAGTGGGGCAGATTGGAGTACAGAAGATTGGAGGGGCAGATTGTTTTGGATTGGGGAGAATTGAAGTGGGGAAGATTGGAGTGGGGTGGGTTGTGAGAATTGGAGTATGGTCGATTGGATTGGGGTGGGTGGTTTGGACTGTTGTGGGGGGATTGAGGTGTACCGCACGAGTATGTGTTAAAGCATAATTTCAGAAATTTCACACAAGAAAGAAAATGTCACTTTTGAATAAAATAATCCTCATCTTTTGATAACAGCGCCCATGAGCAAAAAAAAAAGAAAACATGGATGCAAAGCGAGAAAAGAAGACTCGGCAAAATAAAAGAAAGTTAACTATAGAAAATAAATCTTTGCAATTTCGTTTGTCCTGCTGGTCACGTTTTTGCAAGTGCGTAAAACCCCATCGCTTTTAGCAGTGGCGGATGGTAGTTTTAGGAGTAAGGGGCAGAAGGGACACACACGCACACATACACATTCACAGCCATGCATTCACACACGCGCACACACACATCCATTCACAACACTCATTACAAAATATTCATACAAACATGCATGCATAAAACATTAATAAAAATAAAAAAAATCACACTTACCTGCAGCTCTGCCTCGGAGGTCCCAGAAGGCTTGGGACTGCTGCCTTCCGAGGTTGACCTGGTCAGCCAATGAGGGAAGGCAGCAATCCCAACATCATCACAGAGTGGGATGGGATCGGTGGGACTGCTGACTCCACCCCACTCTGTCATGAAGTGTCACTGATGGACACTCGGCCCTGGGCGCTTCAGGGCTTAAAACTGAAGCAAGCAGGTGTGAGGCATTGAGTGACGCTTCCCCTCATCACAAGGGGGAGGGCTTTGAGGTCCTTTGCTGAGCTGAGGGGGTCTTGCCCACAGGAGTTGTGACATCCTCAGCCCAGCAAAGTTCCGCTCAGGCAGCCAGGAGCCTGCGCATTTAGCGCATGTCGAAAATGCTCAGCCTGACAGACACTGTTCTTAGGGGCAAAAGGTGAGGGGCGTGGCCCCTCAGCCCCAATGGGGCGGCCATGACTGTCTTTTAGGTGGATTATACTGTTGCCAAATTTATTAATTTCGTTAGTGGAGTTTTTCTTAACGGTCAATAATAACTTCCAATTTCTAAATCATTTCATCATGAATGCTCTTGTGGGAACTTACAATCATTAAAGGTCCCTTTACATGCAATTGTTTAAAAACGCACAGACTATTTGTACTTAACACAATTTCTGGATGAACCCAAGTGAATTTTTTTTTAATCGATCAGTTCACGTACTGGTAATGGTATGGGTGTTTGGCATACCTCGGTCGGAACGGAAACATCAATATTTTATTGTAACAAACGGTTTCTATGACAATGCTGCCATCTGCTGGTCATAGGTATTAAATATTTAAATTGCAACCATTCTAGTTTACTATTTTCGAAACAATTCCTATGAATACTTTTTGTCACATGGTAAACCATATCTCCGTTCTCTCTAACATTTTTGTAAAACCCCAGCATCTTTTGGATTTTCCCGCTGTTTATACCATATGACGATAATACAAGAGCATAACTAATATGTGCATGCTCAAATTGTATTTCTACCAGATTTTATTTATGTTCACTGTGTGCGCGTAAATTAGTCTGGTAGAGGTTTTTGTTGCTAAACAAACATTCCGAAAATTACCAACTTTGTGTTGAATTTAATGAAATCATTAATCTTCCAGTTTTTTTACAATTTATTGACGATCGGCCACTTTCTTACCTATTCAGTTTCTTGTTTAAGCACCTTCGATTGGCTTTTAAAGGCATATTTTACTTAATTTGCGTGTACAATATACTTACTTTGAAAAATCCTCAGTGATGATAGTACAAATTGTGTTTTTCTGCCTCTGCTGATGTTGGATTGTTAATGCATACGTTGCCTACGTTTTTACTTTTATCGTTGTGACGTTTGGCTATGAAAATGCTCCACTTAGGAAACTTACATTTTTTTTAATTGCCTCTCTATCTTTTGGGCCTCCACATGAGGCCACTTAATTCTGCACAGTACCTCGTTGTCCTCAAAACTGAAACTCAAATTGAAGTGCGGAATATGTGCAATTCTTGCTATTAATTTGGCATTATTATAAGCTGGTTTAATATGCCGTGTAAGTAATCACCCTTTTATATACTCTTACTTTGAATATATAGATACGTAACTATACATGCGTACATTTCAAATTCACTGTATTGATATTCAGTCTGTCAAAATATTCACCAAGCAAGAATAGTGCTTCCTTCCAAATGGAGCAACAGATCAATATTTCTGATCCATGATGTAATGTGCACCATTTATCTATCACACAAATGTGCCCATGCTTTTAGCCTTCCCCCACCCCATTAAGTTTGCAAATGAGGGTGTGCATGAAGTGCCCATTGTGGAATCACATATTTGCTTGTAGTATTCACCTTTAAACAGAAATATCTTGCTCCCCATGCACATCTGTGTGTAAATGTAGGTTTGCAGGTCCAACATGCAAGTAATATGTTAGTACATAACACCCTACTTTTTTTCTCTATTTGTCTATAGAGCTACATTCATTGTCGCCATAGTTCACATTCCATTTAGCCTTGGTAGGCCATCCATTGTGCCACCTCTGTGAAACTCCACAAGAGAAAACAAAAAGGTTCCCACATATACTGATCTATTTGTAATCAAAGAAGTAGGAGTCCAGCTGGGGGGTAACAGTTACTTATGTATCTTTGGTAAAATGTACATTGTCGGTATCATTCTACATGAAAGAAAAGAAAAAAACAAATACCCATCTATGTAAGTCAGACTTATATCTCACCTTTAGGACAATTGCTGCTGTATTCTGTTTTATATCTTCCCCATAGGATTGCCCATCAGAACCTCATTAATTTAGTATTGGAATGTTTTGCATTGCTTTCTGCAAATATGTATTCATATCCAACTCTTTTCCTATCAAAACAATATCTTCAGATAATACTTGTAATTCTCTATGTAGCTCTTTGTTGATATTATAATTTATTGTCCTATTAAAGATTTCATGCAAAAGCTTTAAATCATTGAGAACTAAGCAGGGAATTTAAAGGTTTCTAGTTGTAGTTGCCACTCACTCATTTAGAGAATGGGAACCACAGGGTTTCCATTGGCAAATATCATTAAGCCTTTATATTGATTACTCTCCTTTATGGGTACAACTGGAGAAATATTTTCTCTCTCCCTTTTCTTTCCGTGAATATTTGGCATTCTCTAAAAATCCTCAGAATCTATACTCGCCTATCTTTAAACATCTTAGCGTTCTATTAAAACCTTTAATGCTTTCTGACCCTATTGACGTTCCCTCTTTCCTTAATTCTCCCATATGGTATAATACTTCCATATTGCACAAACACAGATTCATTTATTGGAAAGCTTGGAGGAGATTCGGACTAGTCTGGGCCATTCAACTCTTTTTGATGATTGATTTCTTACTTTTTCTCAGGCTCGATCTCTTTTTCATTTTCCATCATCCTATCAACATAAAATTCATCTCTTGCAATCCATTATATAAGATGCTTTTACCAAGTGTAAATCTATCCCATTGCAATCTTCCATGACCTCTTCCACTCTGGGTGGTCTTTTACACAATAATCTTAAATCTTCTGCTGTATATCGTGTTTTATGCCAACCTTCCCAATAGATCCAAGTCGGATATCAAACTGGCATGGGAGAATGATCTCGGAACTGATTGGGCTCTTTCCTTCTGGAGACATACTTGGCCAAAAATGCAGTTCTCCTCTTGTGCCGCCAATACTACTCAAACATTATTCGACATCTATAGTAGGCTTCTCTTTGCTCCCATTTCCTTACACCACCTGTACCCTAACCACCTTGATAGATGTTGGTCATGTCATTCACAACAGGCAGATTTACAACATGCTCTTCACTTATGTTCTTGTACATTCTTTTTGTACACAAATCTGGAATCAAATCTGCTATTTTCAACATCTCCATACCTTTTTCATTTACTAACATCTTTCTAGGTAGCTTATTTACTGATTGGGAACATGTCTCATCTCACATAAAAATGACTGACCTTCTATTAGCAGTAGCATATCAACAACTCACAAAAAATTAGAAAGATGTTTCTCAATTATATTTCCAAGCTTGGTGATATGTGGTTTTTTATAACCACAGACTTGACACAGCCTACATCCACCCTATTTCACTTACTATTGGGCATTCTATTTTATGGAGTCCCATTACAAATGTTACAGATAGCCATGCTAAATCCTCTCTTCGTCGTCATTCTGTTAGAGATGACGTTTCTAAACCTCCTTGATATTCACTTTTTCTTCCACAGCTATTGTATTCATTTTTGTGATCTTATATTGTTTCAACTCATTATAAACATGTATTTTATGGTTGTTACATTTTTCTCACATAGGACCTTGTATAATTTGGGTCAGCAGACCTCCTTCTTGCAAGAATGCACAAGAAAATACCTGTACACCATCACTACTAGCTGCTGCCAGTCACCACACTGGCCTCTTGAAGGTCCATGGATAAATTGCCATCATAACAGTAACTGGATGTATCATCTCCATTTTCATTATGATCCTCTAGACCAGTGGTTCTTAACCTGTGGTCCGGGGACGCCTGGTGGTCCGAGAGGGCTCTTCAGGGGTCTGCAACTCTTTTACGAAATGAAATAGTAATAAAAATCATATATTCAAATTAATAAAGTATATACAAATAAAAAAGCAAAATTGAAAACTTTTCCAGACTTCTCTGTGAATTAAACAATAAATATTCAAATATTTACGCAATTGTCTGAGATATATATATATATATATCAGAAAAATTGCGTAAATATTGAAATGAAATGAAATACCAGCATTTGTAAGCGCACAGCTACCTCCGGAGAGGTGTCCCGGCGCTGGGAGCCCTCGGGAAGATTAAGCGAGCTATTGTCCAGAGTCACATGGTGCTGGGCTAACCTACCGCCGGCACCAGGGATCGAACCGTGAACCCCGTGGTCTGGAGTCAGCCACCCTGGCATATATTGGAATATATAGGGGCAGATTTACAAGGCCCTTGCGCCACTTTTGCGTCATTTTTAACATGGGAAAAGTGACGCAAAAGTGGCGCAAGGGGCTTGTAAATAAGCCCCTTATTGTTTAATTCATAGAGAAGTCTGGAAAATATATATATATATATATATATATATATATATATATATATATATATATATATCAATCAGACAAATTGCGTAAATATTGGAATATATATTGTTTAATTCATAGAGAAGTTTGGAAAAGTTTTCAAATATATATATATATATATATATATATATATATATATATATATCTTGACATGGATATGCAATAAACTTTCTTGTTTACACCTATTACGGAGTTTGTGCCCGTGTTTGACCCGGCGTGGTCTTTCTTTGGGATCCTGGATATATATATATATATATATATATATATATATATATATATATATATATATATATATATATATATATATTCACTGAAAAAACCATAGGTTTCAGGCACGTTATAGTTAGAAATTAGCATTTAAAAACCTTACAAATTCACTGAAAAAACCATAGGTTTTAGGGACAGTTATAGTTAGTTGGACATTGCACTCGTACAAAACCCGTGAAATTCCCCCGTTATAGTTAGTTCAGCTAACTATAACTCGCACCCCGCAATGCACTGCTGATGACGTCACATATTACATCACTCATGACATGGTCAGTGACATCACTGATGACATCACTGATGACATCGCAAATGACATCACTGATGACATCATCCAGTGACTGTGTGTTTCTGTAAAGTTTAAATATTTTTTATATATATAGGGAAAGGCGTATTGAAGAATGAGTGGGTGTATGTGTCTGTATGGATGATTTAGTAGGTGCGTGACTAACTCTATAAGTGAGTGATTAAACGTATCTTACTGAATGCATGGGTTAGTGACTAAACTGGGTGAATGTCTGTATCCGTCTGTCTGTTGCTGTGTAAGTGGCTGCATGGGTTTGTGAATAGCTACATGAGTGTCTATATGAGTTATTGATTGGTTGTCTGAGTATCTGTATGGGTGCCTGAGTGTTTGTGTGGGTGGGGTGTGTGCGACTCTGTGCATAGATGTGTGAGTGGGTGATTCACTGGGTGGATGGTTTCAAGAGTGCATCTGTGATAGACTGTATGGGTGGGTAAGTGTGTGTGTAAGAGTGTGTTAGTGTGTGAATGTATGTCCCAGTGGTACATGTGTGAGTAACTACATATGTGAAAGGCAGTATATATGTGTGTTGGAGTATATAAATAGCTATAAGCGAGAGTGTGTGATTGTGTTAGTGACTGTATGGATGAGTGTGTGCTTGTATCAGTGATTGTATAAGAGCGTAAGAATGTGCTAGTATTTGTATGAGTAAGTGAGCTGGTGTGTGTATAACTGTATAGGTGAGTAAATGGCAGTGTGTTTAATTATTTGCATGACTGACTAGGTGTGTGAGTACCTCTATGGATGAGTGGTGGTGTTTGAGTGTCTATATAGGAGTATGAGTGCATATGATAGTCCTGTACTGAGTGACCGTAAGTATGAGTGACTGTACGGGTGAGTGAGTGGATGTGTGTGTAGACCTAAGAATCAGTGAGTGGGTATGTAGTTATTGGTGTTGGAGTGTCTAGGGTTTTGCGAATGGCAGTCTGTAATTTAGAGTGGGTGTATCAAAGGTTATATTAGGGTGTGAGGAGGTGCATCAGATTATCACGTGGATGATGTCATCAGTGATGTCATCAGTGATGTCATTTGAGATGTCATCAGTGATGTCACTGACCATGTCATGAGTGATGTAATATGTGACGTCATCAGCAGTGCATTGCGGGGGCGCGAGTTATAGTTAGCTGAACTAACTATAACGGGGGAATTTCACGGGTTTTGTACAAGTGCAATGTCCAACTAACTATAACTGTCCCTAAAACCTATGGTTTTTTCAGTGAATTTGTAAGGTTTTTTAAATGCTAATTTCTAACTATAACGTGCCTGAAACCTTTGGTTTTTTTCAGTGAATTTCAAAGGTTTTCTAAATGACAATTTTTAAATGTATTAATTGTTATATTTATTTTTTTGATACTGATTTACTACATTTTTTTAAACTATTTATTTTTAGATATTTTATTTTTTAAATTACATTGTAATTACATTATACATTACATTACAAAATATACTTTCTCAGAATGAATTACTTTAGTTTAAATACTTTGCAAATAGGCAATAGACTTTTAAGTACAGTAGTTACAGTTGTTGCAATGGGCAACACAATTTCAAACACAATGCAACATTGAGCTCAATGTGAATTTCTAGTTAAATGCAATTAGTTACTTTATGGATTACTTTTCTAACCACAGGACTGGATCCTAGATTCAGTCCTGGAACATCTCCTGTAAACAGTTGAGTAAAAGCGTTTTGGTTACAGTAGTGATTTTTAAGGAATATTATTGTATTTTAAAAGTTGACAGAAACTTTTTCACATAGAATCACCGATGTTATCCTATGAGAGGAAATTCACTTAGCAGGTAAGTAGTGTTATCGTTACTTTTTCTTACTCAGTGGTGGATCCTGGATCCAGCACTGGTGCATCTCCTGTAAACAGTTGAAAGAATGCGTTTAAGTCATACAGGCGATTTTTAAGGAATATTTGTAGTTTGTGAAAATCAACACTGAGAAACTTTTCTGCTGAAAACCAGACAATGGATTCCTATGGAAGGAAATACAAGTTACTGGTAAGTACGGTTAGAATTACTTTTCAGGGTCAGTGCTGGGCTAAAAAATGCAGCACTGGGTTCTCTCCTGATAACAGGTGAGTAAATCGGAATTCGTAGTTCGGCTGATTTTAGAGGAATATTTGTATGTTTCAAAAATCGACACTTAGAAACTTTTTCAGCAAAAAGCAGGCAATGATATCCTATGGAAGGAAATTCAAGTTACTGGTAAGTACGGTTAAAATTACTTTTCAGGATCAGTACTGGGCTCAAAGATGCAGCACTGAGGTCTCTCCTGATAACAGATGAGTAAATCGGAATTCGTAGTTCGGCTGATTTTAGAGGAATATTATAAAGTTCCAAAACACAACACTTAGAAGAATTTCCAAGTGAAACCAGTCAATGTTAGCCTATGGAAGGAAATTCAAGTTACTGGTAAGTACGGTTAAAATTACTTTTCAGGATCAGTACTGGGCTCAAAGATGCAGCACTGAGGTCTCTCCTGATAACAGGTGAGTAAATCGGAATTCGTAGTTCGGCTGATTTTAGAGGAATATTTGCACAATGGTGAAGGAAGGGGGTGGGGCCTGAGGTGACATGTCTGCAAACACGCCTTGTGGCGCGTTTTAAGTTGGAGAATTAATTCCTCCTCAATCCCGCGGGTCCCTAGGGGCCAACTAGCCCACCAGATACCTCCAGTATGCGCCAGAGAGCTGCGTTGCAGAGAGGTGTTCAGAGGCCACGCCCCTTTTTACAACACTCTGCCACGCAGCTCCGTGGCGCTTACTGGAGGTACCTGGTGGGCTAGTTGGCCCCCAGGGACCCTCAGGATTGAAGGGGATTTAATTCCCCGTCTTAAAACGCCCCATGGGGCCTGTTTGCACACATGTCACCTGAAGCCCCGCCCCCTCCCTTCACCACTGTGCAAACGCGCCCCGTGGCGCGTTTTAAGTTGGGGGATTAAGTCCCCTTGAATCCCGAGGGTCCCTGGGGGCCAACTAGCCCACCATGTACCTCCAAAAAGCGCCACAGAGCTGCGTTGCAGAGAGGTGTAAAAAGGGGCGTGGCCTCTGAACACCTCTCTGCAACGCAGCTCCTGGTGCATACTGGAGGATCCTGGTGGGCTAGTTGGCCCCAGGACCCCCAGTATTCAAGGGGAATTACTTCCCTTCTTACAACGCGCCAGGGGCGCGTTTGCAGAGTGCTGCAGGGAGGGGCGGGGCCTCCGGCACAATGCCGTTTTTTTTTTTTGTTCTTTTTTTAAACGGGAAGGGGGCCGCGTGGCCCCCTTCCCTGGGCCTGTATTTGCCCCGGGGACCCCATCCCCGGGGCATGCCCTCTTTTTAAAAAAAATATATATATTTGGAGGGGGCTCCGTGGCCCCCCTCCTCAGGCCGTTAAAGGCCCCGGGGACCCCATCCCCCGGGGCCGGCCTTTCTGTCCTTTTTTTATTTTTATTTTTTTAATTGATTTTTGGGGAGGGGGGCTGCGCGGCCCCCCTCCCGGGCCACTAATGGCCCTGGGAACACCATCCCCCAGGGCCTGGCCACTCGTTGAGGACCTTGGGGGGGTCCCCAATCCCCACACGGTCCCGCCGGCACCCGCGTCCTGCGGGAGCCAGCATTGCTTTTCCATAAGGGGAGCTGCTGACATGCAGCTCCCCTTATGGAAAAGCAATTGCTCTGCTTCATTGAAGTGAGAGCAGGATTCCCTGCTCTCGCTTCAATGAAGCAAGCTAGTTTGCAATGACAGGACGGGAGCCGCGAGGCTCCATCCTGCCATTGCAAACAGCAGTGTCCCGGGGTAGGCACCCCGGGACACTGCAGGAGCCGACCCTGGGGGTGGCGGTCCCCAGGGCCATCAAGGGCTCCAGGAGGGGGGCCGCGCGGCCCCCCCTCCCATGTCTTTAAAGCCCCGGGGAGGTGGTGGTCCCCGGGGCTCGGGGGTCCGTAACGGACCCCGGCATTTACATTATTAGTGCCCCGGGGAGGTGGCGGTCCCCGGGGCGTGTGGGGGGGCTTGAGCCCCCCCACACAGGTTCATTTAATTAATTAAAAGAAGCCCCGGGGGTGGCGGTCTCCAGGGCTTGGGGGTGCCTTAGAGGCCCCCCCCAATCATTTTTATTAACCCCCGCATGCCCCCGGGACTTGGCCCACCCGGGGGCCAAATAGAACGAGCGCGGGAGACCGCGCTCGTTTTCTCCGGCGGGATCCGCGCACCCTAAGTGCATCCCGCCGATTTTTTTTTAAATGCTTTTTCTGCCCAGGGGTCCTTGTGGGACCCCTGAGCAGACCTAGGGGTCAGGGTGTTTCTACCCTGCCCCCTTTGTGCGTTTTGCGCACTTGTTTCTTGTGCCTCGGTTCTACCGAGGACAAAATGGCTGCCAACACTTCCTGATTTGGAGTGTTGACAGCCACTTGACAGCCAATTAGCATGCAGCTCGTGATCGGGAGGGTGCGCGCAGGGTGCGCTTAGGGTGCGCGCATCCGACGCGGCCATAGATATATATGGGATTTTCCTTTTGATTTTCTCAGGAACTACTGAACGGATTTACACCATTTAACAAAAGGGTTCTTTCTGAACCAAGAACTACCTCTTTGCCAAATTTGGTGTAATTCCGTTCAGCAGTTCGGCTGTAGCCGTGGCTAACGTTTCCTATGGGAAAATGAATGGGGAAAACACGTTTTGGGACCCCCCTTTTTTCTCGGCCCCCGCTTGACGAATCACCCCGAGACTTTCAGGGGAGGAGCGGACCGGAGCGGGCCACAAAGTTTGACAATTTCGCGAAGATTCCTCAACCGGCGCAAGAGTTATTTCAAATAGAATGTTGCGGATTTCCTATGGAAAATAGGTCCTAACTATAACTATCTACTGGCGACCGCCAGTAGATAATATATATATATATATATATATATACGCTCCAAAAGTGCCCTCAGGCAAGAAAGCACTCTGCAACAGGCTGCAAGCCTTTATTCGGTACGAACGCAAACAGCATGCCAATTCCATAAACAGCTTGTCAGTCTATAATGCCTGACGTGTTTCAAAGTAAAGCTCCTTCCTCAGAGGCTGTCGACTGTCAAGTGTGCGCCAACAGGATGAAATCGTGCACCCATTTGTGAACTAATTATTTTTCTGGACACTACATTGCCCACAATAAGACCTTGCACAGGTCTTATTGAAGCTGCCGATACAGGTGCGTGCAATGAAGTATTTAAAGCAGTGGGCGGTACCAGAAATGCGCACACTTGACAGTCGACAGCCTCTGAGGAAGGAGTTTTACTTTGAAACGCGTCAGACAAAAGTGAAATCACGACATGGCACACATCCCTGTGTGCCATGCCCACAGACAATGCATGCAGTATAGATAAGTCAACCCTACAGCAGGCCTTACAGCCCTAAGGCAGGCTGCACTATACTACGTATGAGGACATATCTGCACAAGCAGATATGCCCTTGTGCTGGGAAGCTCTATTGCTGTCAGTACAAGTGAACAGGAAAGCCATTTTGAGTACATGTGCTGGACACTGGTAAAAACGAGTTTCCCAGCAACAAGATGGCTTCACTGAAAATAGGGATGTTTGGTGTCAAACATCTCATATTAATAAACTGACACTGATGCCAGTGTTGGGGTTAATAATACATGCACACAGAGCACCTTAGAGGTGCCCCCTGAAAATCTACCAGTACTGGGGTGCTGACTGGTTTTCGTCAGCCTGCCATCAGAGACAGGTTTTTGACCCCCAAGGATGAGGGCCTTTTCTCTTAGGAGGCCAGAAACCAAGCCTGCTCGGGCAGGGGGTGTTTACCCCCCTCCCAGCCCCCATCCACAGGATGACCTGCAGATTAGCATTCCAAGGCAGGGGAGCTTCAAAGAGTCCATCACCTTTGGTATGCAAAACTGGCTTCTCTCACAGAAGAGGAAGCCTTTTGGCACCTGGACAGGCAGGAACATTAGGTAGTGAAATAGGCGTGTCAGTACCACCCCAGAGGTGGGCTACATGAAGTGGAGGCAACTTTTCAGAGTTGGCCATTTTGGTGATGGCAAACTTAAGAACTTTGGGACAGGGATATGCCCACTTCCCACTGGAAGTGGTCACATAGGGGGCATAGTGACCCCAGGGGTAGGTAGCCCATTGGCTAATACCCCACACTCCAGTAACACCCCTACATTCAGTATTTAGGGGAGTCCCTTGCACCAGAAGATCAGATCCTGACGACCTATGAAGAAGAAGACATGAAGAGCTGTGAAAGCAACTGATTTGGTACCAGCCCTCCCGGCCTGTCTGCTGTTCCCCATCGAATTGAGCCTAAGACATCTCGTCCTGCAAGCAGTCGTGCCTCCAAAGCCTGGGAGGACCACCTGCCTTCAATAAAGGCTCAAGAACTCCAGTGGAGCAGCAGAGCTGCTCTTCTGTCTCCTGTAGGCACCCCAAGAAGAACCACAAGGGCTCCGGAACTACCAAAACCCGCCGCCGCCAAGCACCACTTCACCCGAGCCCACCAGCCTGAGTCTAAGTGAGCCAACGATGTCAGCGTGGTCCCCAAGTCCTCAAGAGACAGAGTCCATCTTGATTTTGCCCCTCGTGAACTGTCTGACGCTGCTTGCAGCCTCTGTTGGCAGGCCCCCTCAACCGCTAGTGCTCCCAGATGAAGAAACCCAACACCTCAAAGACCCTCTGCACCCGCCCCAGCCCGAAGAGAAGAGGACCACCAGTGTCTGCATGTCCCCTAGCATTGCAAGACTTGAACCCTCCTGTTGGTTCAGCCCGACTGGCCTCCCAGTCAAAACCTGCAGCCTCTTTTCATGCAGACCTATCCCCATAGACTAACATAGGGTACTCAACGCTGTACTGCACCACTGCATCCGGCCGCCCTACTGACGCTCAAGGTGACCTGCTGATGCTGCCTTGGACCTTGCCCCATACTCACCTTAAATCCAGGAGATTGGTATCGTAAGTCGCTCTACTGTACATGAATGCAGTGCTTGTTTTTCCTTCCATAGGATAACCTTGCAGCTTCTGAAAAATGCATTGTGTCGACTTTCTAAACGTAAAAGTATTTCTCTTGCAGAACGTACTTACCTGATTGTATTGATTCTGGTGCATAAACATATATAAAGATATGTGTTATTTTTATAAATTGGTATGGATCTCTTTATTGAGTTGTGTGCATCATTTATTGACTATTATGTGCATTTGAAGATGTCTAACAGTCCTCTCTGATAAGTCTAAGGCTGCTGGACCACACTAACCCCCAGAAGAACGCCATGGGAATGCTAGAGCAACCCCTGTCCACTCATAAGGTAACCCCTGTACTCTTTGCACGACATACCTCATTTTGGTATATCATATAAAGAGCCAGCTTCCTACACTTACAAAAGAAAAAGAAATGGTGCAAGGTTTCAGGCTTCAAGTTACATGACGGATAAAGAGGGCTGTCACAGTAGTTCGCGCCCCAGCAAATACAAAAATTCTTTATAGGTAACGTTCCACATCTAAATATCACAAACAACTGTTTAGCTAAGTGGCAAGTAATCTTATCCAGAAAAGGCTTGAATGACTGGATGACTTTGAAGTCTAGAAATCTATCCATCAGACTGTCCAAATTACATTTTCGTAGTTCCTCATCCCATAAAAGAACCTTTAACTTTTCTTTTATCACAGATCAAGAGATAGGAACAGCATCAGCAGGGCAGACCCAAAGAACAGCAAGATCAAGCCTAAAAATTATTTCCTTAACGTACCTTAGCTAGGAAATTTTCAGACAAACATTGGAGAGCATTAATTCCATAAGGAGAAACATATACAGGGCTAACTCATCATTGGACCACAATCTGTGCCAATACAGTAGAGGTCTAATTTGACTTTTTAATGAAATCGGATAAACTCCCACATCCAGAAACTGTGGTAAACAAGGGGAACTTTGTGGAAGATTTAGTATGGATCTACCAAATGTATTTTCTGCCACTGAGAGTCTCTTATCTATAGAATGGCCCCATTACTCTTCGCCATAAAGAGCAGACCCTTTGGCATTGGCATTGTAAATCTCAACCACTGGAGTGTCTGTCTTCTTTACCAAATGTAAGATGGCCCTAGTTTCCTGCTGTAGCTTAAGTACACGCTTCTCGCTCTGTAAGGAACAGGATAGGTTATTAGACAATTTGGCTTCCAGATAGTGAAAATATTTTACTTCTTCAAGGAATTTGTTGCAGGCTTTACTAGAACACCTCCTAGAATTGTAAGAGTTAAAAGACATACATTTCATCATTTTAATATTCAATTCTAGACCCCTCTCGGTACAAAAAGATAAAAAGCAATCCACTAAGGCCTGGAGACCAGCCAGAGTTTTAGATATAAACAACGTGTCATCTGCAAACAATAGTATCAGAATTTTAGAGGCCACTATTTTTGGAGCATCATTTCTGGGGGAATCTAAATAATGCACAAAGTCATTTATGTATAAAGAGAAGAGAGTGGGGGGCCACTACACAGCCCTGGCGCACTCCCTTCTCAATTCTAAAGCTGATAGACAGCTCACCCTTTCTACCACACCTAATCCGAGCATAATTGGATTCATGGAACTATCAGTTCCGTGAAAAGTGTCCGGGTGGATCCAAGAGTGGATCGGAGATCTGAAGAACCTGAAAGCAGAGGGGACAGAGTCTGGGTCACTAGCCAGTGACCAGGAAGGCGATGAGCAGATGCCCACCGATGTCGAGTGCTTCAGGTAGGTTGACGGTCATCTTGACTCTTCAGCCACGAGGGTCGCTCAACCCGCCGCGTGGCTCCTCCCGAGGTCACCCGGTCCCCCTGCTGCCACCGCCTGCTCGTTGCCACCTTGCTTCCGCTGTGCCCCTGATTCTGCTCTTGTGCGTTTGTATCCCTGCGTTCGTAATTGTATTTCTGCTGTTTTTTGCCTCTGTTATCGTGCTGTGCCCCTGATTGTCCGCTGTTATCCCCCTGCCTTTGTTTGTTTTGCTGACCCCTAGCGCTTCAGCCGCCGTTCCCCGCTCCCTGCCGCTGCTCTCCGCGGCCCCGCCCCCTCTCCACCTGGTCCCTCTCCCATTCGCCACTCCGCTCCCACCTCCCAGCTGCTCCTCCCTCGCTCCGCCCCCCCCAATCGCCATTTATGGCTGAGTCCGCGCGTACGCGCAGCGTTCACGCGCAGCGGGCGCGCCGATTGTGCGGCAAAGGCGCGCCAAAGGCAAGCCCGTCTGCGCCCGTCCGTGCCTGGACCGCGCCCAGCGCCAAACCCCCTGGCCCCCGCAGCAGCCAACCCACCCACCGGACTTACGACACCGCCACCCTCAACGCACTCAACACCGGCCGTATCCCCGGCTGCCACCGTGCCACCCCAGGACGCACCCACGGACCCTTCGCCTGCCAATCCTGCAAGTTCTCCTGCCTCCGGACCTGCACCGCACTCGCCAAGCCGAGCACCAGCAGCAACCACCTGAAGTGCATCCTGCTCAACACCCGCTCCGTCCACAGACACGCCGTGGAACTTTGGAACCTGCTCGACTCCACATCACCAGACGTCGCTTTCCTCACGGAAACATGGATGAACGCCTCCTCAGCGCCCGACATCGCCATCCCGGACGGATACAAGATCACCCGAAGGGACCGCGCCAACCAGACCGGAGGAGGCATCGCCATCATCCACAAGAACACCATCCGCATCACGACCAACTCCAACGACACCTTCACAGCCGGCGAACACCTGCACTTCCAGATACACACCGACCCCAAGACCACCCTCAGAGGCACCCTCATCTACAGACCCCCAGGACCACGCACACAATTCAGCGAAGACATCGCCGACCTCATCAGCCCGCACGCCCTCCCCTCGGCTGACTACATCCTCCTTGGGGACCTCAACTTCCACCTAGAGAACAACAACGACCGCAACACCACCACCCTGCTGGACAACCTCGCCAACCTCGGACTCAAGCAACTGGTGACCACCCCCACACACCACGCCGGCCACACGCTTGACCCAGTCTTCTCCTCCAGCAAGGACATCTCCTTCAGCCACACCACCGAACTCCACTGGACAGACCACAGCTGCGTCCACTTCAGCTTCAGCAGGACCACCACGCACCACCACCCGCAACAGTTTCCGCGCAGAAGCTGGAACAAGATCACCACCGACCAACTCACCACATCCCTGAGCCAGAACCCTCCCGCCAGCTCAACAAACCCCAACCAAGCCGCCAGCAACCTCACAAGATGGATCACCAACTGCGCAGACGACCTCGCCCCATTGAAGACCCCCCAGTCAGACCCGGCAACAAGAAAGCATCCTGGTTCACCGACGAACTCAAGAAATCCAAGAAGAACTGCCGGGCCCTCGAGAAAGCATGGCGCAGAGACCCGACTGCAGACAACATGACCACCCTCAAGCACGCCACCCGAAAACACCACCAGCTGATCCACACCACCAAGAAAACTGCATTCAAGGAACGACTGGACAACAACGCCCACAACAGCAAGGAACTCTTCATCATCGTCAAAGAGCTCTCGAACCCCAGCGCCGGAAACAACGACATCACTCCCTCGCAAGACCTCTGCAACTCGCTCGCCTCGTTCTTCCACAGCAAGATCGCAGACATACACAACAGCTTCAGCACACAGCCGACGTACCCTACGACCGTTCCAACGTCCCCCACCTCCACCCTCCGAACCTGGACCCCGATCAACACCGAAGACACTATCCGCACGATGAACTCCGTCCACTCCGGATCACCAACCGACCCCTGCCCTCACCACGTCTTCAACAAGGCCGACACCGTCATCGCACCCCACCTCCGGGACATCATCAACACCTCCTTCGACACCGCCACCTTCCCAGAGAGCTGGAAGCACGCCGAACTCAGCGCCCTACTGAAGAAACCGTCAGCGGACCCCACCGACCTCAAAAACTACCGCCCCATCTCGCTCCTTCCTTTTCCTGCCAAAGTCATCGAGAAGACCGTCAACAGACAACTGGCCGCCTTCCTCGAGACGAATGGATCCCTCGACCACTCGCAGTCCGGCTTCCGGGCCAACCACAGCACCGAGACCGCCCTCATCGCAGCCACCGACGACATCCGAGCCCTGCTCGACAACGGGGAAACAGCGGCCCTCATCCTCCTGGACCTCTCCGCAGCGTTCGACACAGTCTGCCACCGCACCCTAGTGCAACACCTGAACAACGTCGGAATCCAAGAGAAGGCACTGGAGTGGATCATCTCCTTCCTCGCCGGAAGAACCCAGAGAGTCCGCCTCCCCCGTTCAGTTCCGAGGCCACCGAAGTCATCTGCGGCGTACCACAAGGATCATCACTCAGCCCCACCCTCTTCAACGTCTACATGAGCCCCTCGCAGCCATCGCTCGCCAACACAACCTCAACATCATCTCCTACGCCGACGACACCCAGCTGATCCTCTCCCTCACCAACGACCCCACAACCGCCAGAACCAACCTACATGAAGGGATGAAGGACGTAGCCGAGTGGATGAGGAACAGCCGCCTGAAACTGAACTCAGATAAGACGGAAGTCCTCATCCTAGGATCATCACCCTCCGCCTGGGACGACTCCTGGTGGCCCCCTGCCCTGGGCAACGCACCCAAACCAACGGACCACGCACGCAACCTGGGCTTCATCCTGGACTCCTCCCTCTCAATGACCAGACAAGTCAACGCCGTCTCCTCGTCTTGCTTCAACATCCTACGCATGCTGCGCAAGATCTTCCGGTGGATCCCCACCGAAACCAGGAAGACGGTCACCCAGGCCCTCGTCACCAGCCGACTGGACTACGGCAACTCCCTCTATGCCGGAACCACAGCCAAACTTCAAAAAGACTCCAACGCATCCAGAACGCCTCAGCTCGACTCATCCTGGACATCCCCCGACACAGCCACATCGCCAGACACCTGAGAGACCTGCACTGGCTCCCCGTCAGCAAGAGAATCACGTTCCGACTCCTCACCCACGCACACAAAGCTCTCCACAACCAAGGCCCCAGATACCTCAACGACCGTCTGACCTTCTACACTCCCACCCGCCAGCTACGATCGACCAACCACGCCCTCGCCGCCGTCCCCCGCATCCGAAGAGCCACAACGGGAGGAAGATCCTTCTCCTACCTGGCTGCCAAGACGTGGAACTCCCTACCCATCCACCTCCGCCTTACCCAAGACCACCTCTCCTTCAGGAAGCAACTCAAGACCTGGCTGTTCGAACAGTAGCGGACCCCCCTCCCCCAAGCGCCTTGAGACCCTCCGGGTGAGTAGCGCGCTATACAAATGCTTAATTGATTGATTGATTGAGAATTGATAATGTACCGTCCGGTACCCCCAGGATGCCCAAAACAGCCCATAACGTGTTTCTAGGAATAGAATCAAAAGCCAATGTCAGGTCCACAAACGGCACATACAGGTGGCCTTTCTCCAGTATCACAGTCTTCCAATATAATGTACAGAAGCGAAATATTTGATCCATTGTGCTAATCCTCAGCTGGAAACCAGCTTGAAGGTCAGACAGAATGTTATTCTCTGTAATCCAATCTGAAAGTTTCCCCAGAATTTGTCAGCAGAAGAGTTTTTGCAACCCATCTGCCAAACTGACAAGCCTATAATTTCGGGGATCTTCACAACTACCCTTTTTAAATATGGGAAATATCTCAGCATAGTGCCAGGAATTCGGAAAGGGCCCAACCCCCAAAATTGATTTTGTAAGTAAATTTATATAGGGGCCCTGTTATGATGTAAACACATCATCTCGAGTTCCTCTTTATTTGCATGTGTTCCATTGTGAAGATTTCTTGTTAGATTGCGCGGCTGAGGGAATTCCAAAGTGGGCAGTTGCTCTCGGTACCTTGAGAAGTACTGACGCCAGGTTGTGTCACCAATAAAGCTCACTGGAAGAACCCTGCATATCTGGTGTGGAGTAGTACTTTCCTCCAGTACATTTTGACGACGACTCGGAACCCTGTGGAAGAAGGTAGACACAACCGGGGTGGTCCAGACGCGAGAGATGTTGGGTATGTTACCAGCATCAACCGGATTACTGAAGCAAAGGTCGGTGAAATTTGCCGACTGAGGCACCTTCCTTTATGGTCGGAGTGAGGCGTGGAGTGCGAGATTCGCCTAACCAAGGTACTGTTTTCGTTTTACACATTATTTGTGAAGCTTACCATTGAGAGCCCACGAGCTCAATCGCGAGAACACGGAATCCATCTGTCCCACGCAGCATGATGTGTTAGTGCACATGAAGAACCCTGGGATATTGTTTTGTGTTGTCACTGGATTGTGGGGAGTTTGGCGCCGCCCGTCATTGAAACACAGCGTACTTACGTTGTGTGAGGCCATGTTTGTTTTGTTTTTTTGTAAGCTTCATTTGACATTATTGTACACACTGAAAGGTGGCAGTGTAATGTGGAAACGCGGCACTCTTGCGTTGCGTGCCTCATCACACTCGTACTGCCCTCGGTTCTCACAGAAATCACCAGCAACTGCCAACGGTGCCTCAAAAAGATTTCCCAAGCATTGTATTTTGGTAACTTCCACACCTTATGTTCAAGGCACCATCCTAGTATTGGGCAAGCAAGTCTATGGTGATTCTAATCTGCACAACATTTACGTGTGCAGGCAAGTTCATTGTATTTGGTGATCTGCACACCCTTTCAATCTTGGCCATTGATTCATATAAAGTTCTGTGCATATTCTGACAGGCATTTCCCATGCCAGTTGACTGTTTCTCTGTGATCTGCACAACTTTATTTTTGGTGAATTGCGCATAGTGTTACTTTGGAAGTGTTCATGCATGAGTATGTGCAGATATTCATCCGGTGATCTGCACACGTGAGTTATAACTGCACACAGTGTTACGTTGGAAGCATTCATTCTGTGATCTGCACACCTGAGATATAACTTATACAAACTATTCATATAAATCGGATACACATATAATTTCATTCAACAGTCATGGCTGCTCATAGCAATATAATAGCTCCTCCATTTTTTTAAAATGTACCTTCCTTGGGAAGATTGGGTAGAAATGCTTGAGAACTGCATTATAGCATTAGATGGTCAAGAATTCTCTGCAGCAAGGAAAAAGGCATTATTGTTAAGCGTACTGGCCAATGAAAGTCAAAGAGTTTTTAAATACTTGCCTGTAGCTGTGGGACCAAATGGACAACCCATTTTAAATGTATACAAGGAAGCAATCAAGCGCCTGGAAGTGGAACATGAATCCATCAATGAATTTGTGGCAAGGCTTGGAGAGCTTTCGGTTAAATGTAGCTTGGGGCAATGACTGACGAGCTTATTTGTGACCAGCTCATTGTTCAGTGCAAAGATGAAACAATACAAGAAAGACTATGAGCAGCGAAGTATCCCTCTCTTTGGGAGGCGATCGAGATGGCAAAGTGTATTGAAGAATCTCAAAGGTGTATGAAAGAACTTAATAGGAAAGAAAGAGGTGGGGATGTCTCGGCCATAGACAACTGCAGTCATGATGCTGAGGAGGAAGTTTGTTTGATGAAAAGAAAAGATGTGAAAGGAGCAACAGTATCCACAGTTAAAGGGAAAGTGAAGGAGTGCGCACGCTGTGGTAGTACATACCACTCTAGTGACTTTAAATGATGTTTCGCCATTAATAAAGAGTCAGGAGATGTGGATGCAGGGTACATTATGCACGGATGTGTAAAGACAGTAGTGGGTGCAACAAGGAGAGTAGACCGAGGATAGGGCTAGTTGGGGAAACAAGGGATAATCAGTGTGGCGATAGGATACTGGTTGTTAATGTGGACACCATGTGTGGGGATGTATGCACTAATACAGATGAAGAGAGGAGACTGACAAGGTCGGTAGCAAAGTTTGTGGTGTGTGGGAAAGAGGTGGATCTCATGGTTGACTCGGGCTTCATGTACACCATTATTCCTAAAGAGTTGTTTGAATCACGATGGGGTGGAGTGAAATTAAAGCCAAAAGACACTATTCCTGGTGGGTTTCAAGGAGAGCCCATTGATATTGAGGGTTACATGGAAGGAAACATTCAGTTTGAAACATGATGCACAAGAGGTCTATGTTTCTGTTGGAGGACCACTGATATTGGGGTGAATGTATCAATTTGATCTTAACATAGACATAAACCCAAGAGCGACAACCAGATAATGGTTGTTGACGATGTACATTTGACTGATGTGTTGGAGGGGGCAGTGAAAGGTTTTAGTAAATCCCAGGGCTGCTTGAAAGGGCACGTTCACTAAATTTTGTTGAAGGAAAATGCTGTACCATTCTGTGAGGGAGGGAGTTAAAGAGTTATTGAGTGATATGTTGAAAGAGGGCATAATTGAGCCTGTAGAAGCCTCGCATTGGATATCTCCGGTGGTCATTACCCAGAAATCCACTGGCCACTTGAGATTCTGTGTGGATCTCAGATCTCCTAACCAAGAGATTATCACAGACACGTTTCCTCTCCAAAACATCAATGAGCTCTTAGTCTTGGTAAGGAATGGTAAGTACTTCCCCTAATTAGATTTGAGGAGTGCTTACCATCAAATTAGGTTACACGAAGACTCGAAGGCATTGACAGCGTTTATCACTTCTGAAGATACTTACCAGTTCACTCGTATGCCGTTCGGCTTAGCGTCGGCTGCAAGTGTATTTCAAAGGATGATGACAAAGGTCTTGGAGGGAGTGAACGATGTCGTATACTTTCAAGACGACATTTTGATCATGGGAGAGATGGTAGAACAACATAACATTACCTTGAGGCTGGATTTGAGAAAATTGGGGGAATTGCGCTTAACACTCAATAGGGAGAAATGTACTTTCCTGAGCAAACAGATAGAGTACTTGGGTTACACCATATCCAAAGGTGGGGACAAACCAAAGTGTTCTTTGGTGGATTCCATAAGGTTAGTGCCTGCTCCAAATTAAAAAGATCAACTAAGATCGTTTCTAGGACTCATTGAATACTATTCTAAATTTGTGGATAAATTTGCTGATAAGACAGAGTGTCTTCGAAAACTTCTGCGTAAAGGAGAGAAGTTTGTTTGGGAGGAGGATCAGAGCATTTTTTTTTAACAATATAAATGTGAAAGTTTGCAATGTGGGATTTTTGTCTTTGTTTGATAATAAATTGAGATCCATATTGACTGTTGGTGCGAGTGCGAATGGTCTAGGGGTTGTGTTGTCCCAAATGCATGAAAAGAAAGAATAAACTGTTGCATTTGCATCACATACTCGTGCACATGCTGAAAGGAATATTCAGTTATAGAAAGGGAGGTGTTAGCTGCTGCCTGGGATGCTGAATATTTTTGAGTAGATCTGTGGGAAGCTACTTTTACCATGTGCACTGATCACAAGCCATTAATAAAAATACTATCATCTGGTGGACCGGGGAAAGGTTCCGCTAGGCCAGCTAGATTAGTGTAAAGACTTCAAGAATAGTCTTATGTGGTAGAATATGTGCAAGGTTGGAGGAATGTAAAGGCAGACTGCCTATCTAGACTGCAGTTAGATTGGGAAAGTGTTGATGGTGTAGCAGTAAGGGAGCTTGAGGAGGAAGGTGCTGTAGCCTTGGTGCAGGATGCAGTACTATCTGGCTTGGGAGCATTCATCTTAGTAGAATGAGAGGAGGAAATGAGATTGGATGGTATTCTCAAAGAAGTTGGTGATTTGATTCAGTAGGGAGCGTCAAGGGAAAGCATGTTGTCGCAGTCAGTGCGCCCATACTTTAACATCATAGATGAATTGTCATTGTGTGGTCGGAGTGTCATAATGAGGGGAGATCGTTTCGGTTCCCCCTGTAGGATTGCGAAACAGATTGTTCATGAGGGCCACTTGGGTCAAGTTTTGACCAGTAAGGGGCTTAAAGAGGAATTTTGGTGGCCAGGTCTTGATCAAGTAAAAAGGTGGGTAGAGTCCTGTTGTATTTGTAAGGAGAATGAAAAAAAGTTGAGGGTAGGATGCAGAGGTGAAGAAGGGCACACTGAAGATCCTTGAAGGCCCTGGTATACCATAAGTTTGGATTTCAGTGGACCCATAGCGGATTTACCTGGGGAGTTAAGATTTGCGATGGTCGTTGTGGATGTTTGTTCCAGATGGATAATTGTGAGGTTCATGAAGGATGTGACCACTAGAAGCACTATTTTAGCATTAGAGGACATTTTTGAGGATGAAGGTTCCTTCTGTGCTAATAACTGGCAATGGTACTCAGTTGACCTCACATGAAATGATAATTTTTCTTAAAATGTCTGCTGTACGG
This sequence comes from Calotriton arnoldi, assembly GCA_963921515.1. Classification (NCBI taxonomy): domain Eukaryota; kingdom Metazoa; phylum Chordata; class Amphibia; order Caudata; family Salamandridae; genus Calotriton; species Calotriton arnoldi. The sequence goes on along the minus strand of CAWUFW010001750.1, from coordinate 1,491,911 downwards.
CACTCTTGCACCTCTTTGTACAATCCGCAAGGGAATGGTATGGTAGAAAGGGTCAACAGATTGGTGAAGGGTACAATACAACTAGCCATTACCAATCGTTGTGATGTAAGAAGAATGGTGGCCAGCATGGTTTTGGCTTATCGCACCACTGCGCATAGTGTTACACGGAAAATCCCTTTTCAGGAAATGCATTGGCAAATGCCAGGAACTAAGTTGGCACCTGCATGGTTGAAGGATTGGCTGATGAATGGAGGTCAAGAAATGAATAGTCCTGGTGAAAAGAAACAGGATAGACATAGGAGATTGGGTCAAAGTAAAGTCAGGAAGACTTGCGAGGGGACTTTCTAAGTTCAGGGGTCCCTTCAGTGTTGACAGGGTGTTTAATGTTTTTGTGACCTCGGATAATGTTGAGAGGTGGAATTTCAGGAATATGGCACTATATCAGAAAGGGGGAGTTTGTGTGAGGAAGGAGGATGAAGGGTGCTCGGGTGTGATATTGATGAAGGATGAAGAAGTTAGAAGTGCCAACAGTACTGGTTCTGGGTTGGATTTCTCAGGAAGAAGTGGAGGTGGTCTCGCATCCGTGGGTGATGTACCAACCTCTGTGGGTATTTCTAGAGTTCGGAGACCACCGTCTTACCTTAAAGAGTTTGTTACGACTTAGAACTTTCTTCTGTTCCCTTAAGGATTTTGTTATGACTTAATATTTGCGTCTTTTTTTCTCTTTGTTGTCTCTTTTGTTCTTCTATCATTTTTCCCCTCCTCTTTAGTTTGTTCACAATGAAGGGAAGGGGATGTGTTATGATGTAAACACATCATCTTGAGTTCCTCTTTGTTTGCATGTGTTCCATTATGAAGATTACTTGTTAGATTGTGAGGCTGAGGAAAGTCCAAGGTGGGCTCTCGGTACCTTGGGAAGGACTGACGCCAGGTTGTGTCACCAATAAAGCTTACTGGAAGAACCCTGCATATCTGGTGTGGAGTAGTACTTTCCTCCAGTACAGGCCCCATATAGTGGGTTCTGCCGCCAAAAAAAAAAATCACATGGATTTACATCAGGATCCAGGGCTTTCCCCAGGACAATAGCAGTCAGTGTCTCAAGGGAATCTGGGAGTGTTATTTGAAGCAGGCATGTTAGTTCCTTAGGATTAAGTAGACCCAGAGTAGATACATTACCAGGAATCGTGCCTGTCTCAGAAAATAATCCTTCAAAATGCTCGACCCAGGTTTGGGGCTGGAGAAAAATCAACATTGTTACAGCAGCTTCACTACCATGGGGGACAATATTCCAAAAGGACGTGTCCTCTACTCTCACTGCATGAACCAGGTCTTCCCACACCTCTGTCTCCCAATTGCATCTAGCTTTCTCGAGCTTGTTCTCATGCTCCTTCCTGACTAGTACAATTTGCTCCGGAGTATTTGGTTTAATAAACGGAATTAAAACTCACTTAGCAAGTCTACAGCGCCTGTTGTATCAAGTGTGTTTTGTTCTTTATGTGGCCTATTGAGTACCCTAAAAAGAATTCACCTAATTGCTTAAATAAATTGTCATGCTGTTTAACAAAATGAATTACACAATCCCCATATGGCTCAATACTAGACATCAGTTCAAATGAGATTTGAGCCACAGTAATAGGTTTACCTGAGACAAAGGACCATTTTAGGGACTGTTTATTATTTGTAAGCCATAATTTCCTCTGGTGCTGGAGGTTACTTTTTGATAGCATAGAACCTTCCATTGTTATTCAAGTGCATTATGATCACTATCACATCTTGGAAGGATCTTCATAACCACCAAATATGGCCATAGTCGGGAGAAAGCAATATATAATCAATTCTGCTGGATTGATTATAGTGCTTGAAAGTATGGGCACCAGCTAAATCAGAAGGGGATCTGCCATGACATGCTCTGATGCCAAGATTGAGAGAAAGCCCCAGAAGCTGGGTAGCTAAAACAGGCCACCTTTTCAATGGTGCAAGATCTAATTGCGGTATACCCCAAGCTGTGTGTTCCTCTTCAGTAATACCCACGACAGAGTTATCAAATGGCTCAAAGGGGACGTTAAAGTCAACAACAACTATGACGGGTCCCTTAGTCATTGACCAATCAAATTCCTCAAGGCTAGTGAGAGTACATGACTCTAGGCTCTGCCACCGGGCCTATACAAATATAGAGAAGCTTATCATCAACATAAGAAATTGACAGCCCAAGTATATCAGGGGAATTTAGAGGGAGCCTTTTGATACTACAATAGAGTGCGTGTTAATTACCGACTCTACAAGACCACCAGCAGGACGTCCCTTCCCCAAGGTAATTGCTTCACAGCAGAAATTCATAAAACCTGGCCACCAAGTATCTTGAAATATACAAATATCAAAGGAGTCCACAAAAAGACCCCCCCACCCCCCCCAAGACGGGTCTCCAAGTTTGGATTTTAGCCCAGCAACGTTCCAGGAGAGATCTTTGCACTTGTCAATGGAAATTGTGAGAGATAAACAAATACATTGTTCAAAAACATCCTCTTTAAGTCACTATTATTTACAGCTTGGAGAGGAGGTTCCTCCACAAGCTTCGGGAGGGCAGCAGCTTGGAGTGGGACCACCCTAACCGCAGGAGGATTATACTTTAATTTAACATTAGTCGGCACCATACAAGAGAAAAAACAAGTTACTTATCTGTACACCGTCGTTCTCCAGTATTGATATCTTTTATAGATTCACATGCTTGAATTTATTTCCGTTGTGATGGTGGGAGTCTCACGGTAACAGTAAAAAATCGAAGTACTGAAACATTAGCATAGACCTCCATAGGAGAAAAAAAACCAACAGTTTTATTAACCTCTCAACATCATTTTATGGTTCAAATCTTTTATAACAGTTTTATAAAATTAAATAAACAGTGCCAAATGTGGACTTTGCTTTTTCCTGGGCTGTGCTCAGCCATGCAAGTGTAACATACAGACAAAAGTCGACTAGCCAAACTAACCCCCCGACCTCCCACCACCCTCTCTCTCCATTCACCTTTGCATTATCGTTTGGGGTGCAGTGTTAGAGGTACTGCAATTTAATTCTGCTCCGGAGTTGGGGGTGCAACAGTCTCAGGCAAACGCAGCAGGCGTAAGTATTTGGGGCAGGTAAGCTCTCAAAATTCGTGTAAGAGCAGAGACAAGAAGGGCTGCCACACGTCTCTGAAGGCCGAGCCTTGCCCGGACATTGTGAGCATTTTCTTTTCCATTCCTAGAATGTGCCATAACTGTAGAAGCCAGCCCGTATGTGTGGGAATCTGTGGGGTCCCCCAAAGGGTGAGTATGTTTTGCATGGCTGCCCCAAATGCCAGCTCGATCTGGCGCCCTCTTCTAGACTTCAGGGGGTATGTGAGTGGGTTTGGCACCCCTAGAAGCACATATGCAGGGAATCTTGGTAGTTGTGTGTCTAAATGTGCGTCGATTTCATCCAGCACTTGAGCCCAATAATGCTGCAGGCGCTGGCATTCCCATAAAACATGTACCAGTGTTCCTCGTTCCCCGCAGCCACCCAGCAATCCACAATCTGTGTGGGGTTGACCCTGTGTATCCGCGCTGGACTATAGTACCAATAAGTGGTTACTTTTGTTAGTGTTTCTGTAAGAGCTGTATTGCTTGCTGTGTGTCTAGCTCTATGGTATATTCCTTTACATTCTTTGTCGCTCAGTGTCCTCCCTATGTCTTTTTCCCATCTAGCTTGGCCCGCGTTGTACATGTGCGTATTTCGCAAGTTCAGCAGAGCATATATTTCTGAGATTAGTTTCTTGTCTAAGGACTTAGACAAAAGCCATTTTTCATACTGGGTGAGATGCCTCTGCGCATTGGGCCTATTTTATGGCAGTATTGCCCAGTGTTGGAGTTGCAGGTATCTTAGCCTCTATGTCTCCGGCGTACCATAGTCAGCTTTAACCCGTAGGAAGGGGAGCACCCCTTCTACATCAAAGAGATGACCCAGAGCGCGGCACTCCGAACGGCGCCACCGCGTAAACCTGGCCTCTCCTACTACCGGCTCGAACTCTAGATTGTCAAATAGTGGAGTCAAGGGGGAGGGAAAAGTTGTCAGGTTGGGTCTAGTGCTGGTCTGATCCCACGCCACCATTGTTGTTTGCGTTATGGGGGACAAATACAGGTTCCGTGGACTGTGTGGTTTCTTAAGGAAGGGGACCTTTGGCAGGGACATTCCGGCCACTGCCCTGGAATAACCAGTGCTTCTCTGATTCGGCGCGATTTCATTCCACTAGGTATCTCAATTGTGCTTCGTAATAATACAGTTGGAGCTCAGGAATGCCCAACCCACCCTCGCTAAGGGAAAGGAAGCTAATGGCTTTTTTCATCCGTGGTTTAGGGCCCTGCCAAAGAATTGCAGGATCTCCGTCTGCATCTTATGAAACAGACCGGAAGGTGGCTGCAAGGGGAGAGTCTGAAACAGATATAGGATTTTGGGGAGAACCATCAATTTGATGGCGGCTACTCTGCCCAGCCACGAAATCGGGTGGTGTTTCCACCTTTGGATGTCGGAACAAATTTGCCTATGTAGGTTGCAGTAATTGATCGCGCCAGTAGAATGTGTTGTTGATGCTAGTTGGATTCCCAGATAGGGGACAGTGTTGTGTGACCACTGTATAGAGTGCTGAGTCTGGAATCGATCCACCATTTGGGGTGGAAGGGAGAGGTTAAGTGCAGCAGATTTTTCTACATTCACTTTGAACCCTGAAGCCCTGCCAAAGGATTCCAGTTCCTCAAGGAAAGCATCTAGGGAGGTATCTGGGTTATCTAGCGTCACCAGGACGCCATCTGCGTAAAGACTAATGGTGTGTTTGTCCCCTCCAAATGGCACTCCGAAGATGTGTGGGTGCGATCGAAAACTCTGCGCTAGCGGCTCCATATATAACGCGAAAAGGAGGGGCGATAGGGGGGCACCCTTGCCTCGTACCTCTGCCTATCTGAAACGGGGCCGACGTGTGACCATTGATTCTAAGCGTTGATGTGGGAAAACAATAACAGTTTAAAATCTGTTTCTTCATCCTCTCCTGCAAGCCAAAGTGAGTCAGTACCTGCTCGAGGTAGGGCCAGTGCACCTTATCAAAGGCCTTTTCGGCATCTATGGTCAGTAGCATGTATTTGCCCGATGATCTGGATGCCTTCGCTATGATGTGAAGAACCCGCTTGGTGTTATCGCTGGTCTGCCTCTGAGGGATGAAGCCCGCCTTATCGGGGTCGACCAGGGCAGGCATGTATGTGCTCAGTCTGTGGGCTAGTATTCCTGTGAATAGTTTCAGGTCTACATTTAGAAGCGAGATGGGCCGGGACGAACTACAGTATGTTTTATCTTTCCCCGGGCTGAGAGATGACTATGATTGCAGCCTCCAGCATCGAGGTTGGGATCACGCCTGGCCCCGAGAATGTGTTAAAGAGCCGAGTCAGAAGTGGTGCCACCACCGGACAGAATGTTTTGTAGAAGGCTGCAGTGAAGCCGTCTGGGCCTGGGGATTTTGCCAGTTTTAACCGGGAAATTGCAGCGATAACCTCCTTGATACGGATGTCTCCGTCCAAGTGCCCAGTTTGCTCTGGGGTCAGAGTGGCTGACTGCGCGCCTAGCAAATAACTATCGCTCTCTGCGCTATCTAGCATTTGGCCTAAGTAAAGGTGCGCGTAAAACTCTTCAAAGGCCCTGACTATTTCAGTGTCCTCCGACACTAGGTCCCCTTCTTGATCATGTACCGATTGGATGCCTTGCCTCTGTCGGCTCTTGCGCAGTTTGTGTGCTAAGAGGCGACCACATCTGTCCCCTCCCCTACGTAAAATGAGTGATGCAGACGAAGGGCGGCATACTCTGCCTGATCTAGATCGATTGCTGCTAATTGTGCTCGCAGGGCAGAGAGTTGATGCCATATTCTGGGAGCCCCTGTCCTCTGGTGAATGTGCTCCAGTTCTCGTATTTGCTGGGATAGACCTTCCCTTTTCTTCTTCCGGAGTGCGTTATCTGCAGCAGAAATCGCAATGAATTTGCCCCGGATAACGGTTTTGAGCGCCTCCCATTAGTGTTGCCGTGCGTACCTCCGTAGTGTCATTGTGTAGGAGGTAGTCCCCTATAGTTTGCTGAATTTGTGTCACTACTTCCGGGCATTGTAAAAGTGTCTCTCTTAGGTGCCACTGTCGAAAGGGGAGCTGCATAGGGGGGAGTGACAGTGTGGCCACTACCGCTGCGTGATCTGAAAGTGTTGCTCTGAGTATCTCTGTATCCGCTGCAAGTGTGTGAATGTCCTTGGTGCCAATAAGGTAGTCAAGCCTGGCGTATGTTTTGTGTGCATTAGAGAAAAAGTAGTATTCCCTAGCTTGGGGGTAAGATGCTCTTCAGAGGTCTATCAGACCTAGTTCCCTCATCCGGGCTTGACCTTCTGTGGACAAGGCGCCTGCCTGTCCATGTCGCTGGGCTGACCTGTCTAGAATATTGTTGAATACCAAGTTAAGGTCCCCTCCCAATAGTATTTTACGTTCGGCCGTGGCTGTTGCCTCTGTCAGCGCCATGTGGAAGAATTTCTCTTGTCCCTCGTTCGGTGCCTATATCGAACCTATAATCAGTGTCTGGCCACCCAATGCGAGTCTGTAAGTAAGGAGCCTCCCTTTGATTTTGGCTTCTTTCTTAACCACTTTATCCTTAAAAGCTCGGGACACCAAAATAGCCACCCGTGGTTTTTGTAGGGCATGAGGAAAACAATTGAATGGGGAACGTGCGTGTCCTGAGCCTGTGGCAGTCTCTAGCAAGGAGGTGGGTTTCCTGCAGGAGACAGATGTCTGCCTTTGTGCTTTCTAGGTATGATAGTATCACTCTGCGCTTTACCAGATTGAGTCCCCTCATGTTGACGTGAGGATTTTTAGATCGGCAGGCTGCATTGCTTAGGGTGGGCGGTATATCTAGTGAGTAAAGCCCGGATGCTGATTGCCCTGGCTGCTCTCTATCTTTTCGCGTGAGAGACCCATGAGCCCCTATAGTAAACCTTGTGCTGTAATTGTATGGTGAATGGAGGACCCCAAAAATAACCCCTACAAACTCTAGAAAAAAGTGACCTGGATTAACTAATAAAGTGTACAGTTAGGGCAGGGGACAAAGCCCTCCCTCCGCTGTTCTCCTTGGGCGGTTCCAAACCTAGTAATAGGCAGGCCTCAGAGAGGGAGCGCAGCTGCTGAAGCTTGCCGCCCCATCGAAAAATAAGTCTGAAGGGATGGCCCCAGGAGTATGCAATGTCTTGTTTACGGAGGTGTGTGGTAACTGGGCGGAATTCCCTTTGTTTTTGTAGCGTGAGCGAGGCAAGGTCCTGATATAATGTTGGGGTTTGGTCTTTGAATGTGACCGGATGCATAGTCCGAGCCTTGCGTAGTATCTCCTCTTTGGTTTGAAACTCGTGCACGCAGACTAAGATGTCCGCCGGGAGAGCCTTGTCAGAACGGGGTGGGCCAACTCTGTGTGCTCTGTCTAGTTTGAGCTCGGCACCGGGAGGGTTACCAAGCACATGGTTGAAGAGGTTCCTCACAAAGCCAAAGATATCTCCTCCCTCTGCTTTTGTCGCCACTCCTCGTTTCTGAACGTAGTTCCTGTGGTACCGATTCTCAAGGTCCTTCAGGTGGGATTGCAAGTCTATATGCTGGTCCTGGAGTCGAAGAACCTCCTGATGTAGGGCCTCCACCTCCACGTCCCAGTTATCCCCTTTATCTTCCGGAGCTGCAACTCTTTCCCCAGGTGCATCCACATCTCTTTTGGTTTCTTTGATTTCTAATGTGAGGTCTTTCTTGACTGTCTGTAAATCCTCACGGAGCGTTGTGAAGAGCGACTCCAGAAATGCGCGTGTCACTGGTTCCTCTACTGTGCTTTCGGTCTGTGTGCAGGGTGTCTCCCCCGATACGGGGTCATCCGCTGTGCCACTGCCGGCAGGGCGTGTGAGCACGTCTTTGAGAGATCGATCTTTCTTCACTCGGCTGGTGGACATCATCAGATTGTGTTTCTTATGATTACTTTTGCCGCCTGATCGGAGGTCACTGGGCTCATTTTCTAGGGTAGCCTACTCTTGCCCGTGTTGTGACCTGTTGTGTGCATTTGTGCTAGTCTGTTGGGCTCTGCTGTGTCTGCGGGAGGGCCCCTGACCTCCTGCCATCTCCTGCCCTCTGCCCCGGCTCTAGACCACCCTCCCGGCCCAGAGCGGCGCCTCACTGTGCACTGTTGATTCTGCTATGTCCCCCTCCCAGACACCTGGGTGGGGCGGCCGGGTCGGTATGATGCAGGGAGGGGCGAACCGGGCCTGCTCCTTCACAGCCAACAAGGCGCGGAATGTGCGTGCGAGCTGGTAGCTGTGGTGGTGGTGGGGGCTGATGCAAGCCCCGGGCTCTCTCCTGGGAGCCCTTGATCGAACAGGGGACTCTCTGGGCAGCCCCATCTCAAGGTTCCGACCCACCGCAGGCCACCTTGTTGTGTGAGGCCCAGCTTCGATCCGGCACCAGCCGCTTGAGATGACCGCCGCACCTCTCCCTAGGCCAGAGCGGGGAGGCCAGAGCGGGGGGGCCAGAGCGGGGTCCTGTTCCCTCCCGATGGGGTATGCGGATGTCTCATCGCTGGGATGTTGCTCGCTCGTATGGATGCTGTGGCTGTGTGCTATGGATGCTGTGGGGACAAGTGCCGGCCACCTGCCTTCTGGCCTTTCTTGGCATAGGCCCAGGCGTTGGCTCTAGGGGTGCTACTGCTCGTGCCCACCGCTTTTGAGTTGGGGGGGCCCCTCAACGGGATGGCACTCGCTGTCGGGTCCACGGCAAGATGTGGCCGCGTAGAACCCAGGGCCGGCGGTGTAGATCTCCCTCGCGCTGGCTCAGTGTCTGCACTCCTCACCTCGAGGGAAGCGCGAGTCAATCGTCCACTTCGGGTAGTATTGGGTCATGCCCCCTGGGCTCGTGCTAGGCCACGTGGCTAGGGGCGCTTGGAGGCTCTCTGGCAGCTCACCCCCCCCCCCCTCGAGGCCCCGACCTACCGCAGGCAACCTTGCTGTATGAGGCCCTGCTGCTGCGATCCAGCGCCAGCCGCTTGAGATGACCGCCTCTCCTCTCCCCAAGACAGAGCAGGAGGGCCAGTGCGGGGTCCTGTTCCCTCCCTGTGGGGTATGTGGATGTCTCACTTTTGGGATGCTGCTCGCACCTCACACCGCGGCCACCATCTTCCTCTGGTCGCACCGCTGTAGCCCTTTGACTCTGGCTCAGACCCTCATGGTGGGGCAAATCCGCTTCGTTTTCACCAGAACCCCCTGCGCAAGGGTTCCGGATGCCTTTTCACCCCTTTGCTGTGTAGATGCGGCATGGATGTTGCTATCGGGCCGGCGACGGAACCAAGCGTCCTACCTCGCCGCCATCTTGGCCACGCCCCCTCAACATCATTTTAAAGCATCCAAAGTTCAGCCAATCAGAGCAGAGACCCTAGAGTATCCTTCCCCTACAGAGCCGCCAAACTTCAGATTTCGAGTGAGTGTAAAAATAGAACATAGTGGTATGAAATAGTGAGCCTAATCAGAGGGGAGGGAGGATTGCATGTGAATCTAGAAAAGATATCAATACTGGAGAATCACAGTGTACAGGTAAGTAAGTAACTTGTTTTTTTCTCCAGTATTGTATTTTTATAGATTCACATGCTTGAATCAGACTAGCTAGCAGTATCCAAAATTGAGAAAATAATGGCAGTGGGAAGGCGAACCATCCCACCATGACGTTAAACCAAATACTGTAAACCAAGTACAAGATACATCAAATAAGCAATACCAAATGCAAGGAAAATACAGTAAAGTAAAAGACAAAAAAGAAAGGCTAGTAGCTGCATACCTTCTGAATGAATGAAGATATTTATAGAGCGCACAGCTACTCAGTGAGTGTGTCCCGGCGCTAAACAGGTCTCCCCATCAACCCAATTGATGCCCCTCTCGCAGCAGGAAATCATATTTACAATTGCTACTAGAGGATGGCGGATCAATGACAGAATAACCAAGTTTTAAGCAATTTCCTAAAAGTGGTTAGCTCGGTCACTTTTCTCAAAGACACAGGAAGTGAGTTCCATGCCTGTGCTCCCAAGAGCCTAAAGGACCTGCTGCCCGACGGGGCACGGTTTATTCTGGGAACGGTAGCTAGGCTCAAAGAGGATGATCTCAAGGTTCTTGTGGCACGTGTTGTGTTACTCTCCTTCTGAGGTAGCCTGCGCCAGTCTTATGAAGGGCCTTGAAGAATAGCACCAAAGCTTTAAACCTAATCCTCTTTTTTACTGGAAGCCAATGTAGAGCCTTGAGGTGCGGGGATATGTGGGCCCTAGGCTTAAGCATAAGAACCGCTCTGGTGACTGCGTTTTGGGCCACCTGCAGACGCCTCAACAGGCATTCAGAAAGACCCAGATACAGGAGATTCACATAGTCCAGTCTAGAAGTGACGAGTGCTTGGACCACGGTCTTCCTACAATCAAGTGGTAAAAGTGGAAGAAATTTCCACAGCATACGCAAGAGCCCAAAGCAAGTGCCTACAACTGATTGGACTTGGGCTCTCATTGAAAGAGTATCGTCTATTATGATACCCAGATTTTTTAGTCTGGTGTGCAGAGAGAGGAGGTGACATATCTTCAGGCCACCAGTGTCTCCAATTGTCTGGGGGTGGGGAGCCAAAAAAGATAATTTCCGACTTCTCCAGATTACACTTCAGTTGGTTAGTTCTCAGCCACTTAAACACCTTCATGAGGCAGATTCTAATTTTCTCACCTTCAAAGTCCGCTCCCCTGTCACAGGTAAAGAGGAGCTGGGTGTAGTTGGCGTATGAAATAATTTTAACACCGTATACTTCAGCTAGTGACGCAAGCGGAGACATATATAGGTTGAACAGAGTAGGGCTCAATATAGAGCCCTACGGCACTCCGACTTTCAGACTGCAAGAGGCGTCGTAGTGCAGCTTGCCCGACTGCTATATCCACCTTTTTCCAACCATCCAGGCAGTAATGCTTCGTGAACGTGAGTATTCACCCACGTTGTTGCCCTGTCCGGTAGAGATTCTCCTGCAAACAGGGCAGAAGAGGTTGCAACCTTTCTCATTGAGTGAGCCTGCGCCTTTGCAGGCAGTGGACGACCAGGCTGTTCGTGGCAGTAGAGTATCGCTGATGTGACCCAACGAGCAATACTAGCCTGTGTCAAAGCTTGCCACTTTCTAGGTGCAGAGAAAGAGGAGTCATTGAGATGATATGTGGAAAGCCTGGTAATAAAATTTCAAACAGCGCTTAATGTCCAGTGAATGCAAAGCTTTATCTGCTGTCGAGGACGGATTGGGAAAGAACGTAGGTAGAGCTATTGCCTCATCGAGGTGATAAGTAAAAGGCACTTTTAGGTATGAATGAAGGATTAGTGCGTAGGATTACTCTGTGGGAGAAACTGAAGATATGGTTCTTTTAAGGTGAATGCCTGGATTTCGCTTATAAATCTAGCTGACGTGATGGCCAAGAGAAAGGCTACTTTCCGATAAAGGAACTTCAGATTGCATTTGTGAACAGGCTCATAAGCTGTGACAGAACTATGCTTAGCTGATAAAGTACTGGAGGAGGTTTAATAGGCGGGTAAGACCTGAAAAGCTTTTCATGAACTCCTTCATAAGCCTATTGGACCACAATGATGATTGACCAGAATGTTGCCTGTACATAGAAATGGAAGCAAGGTAGACTTTTATGGATGAATGCGAAACATCTGCCATGGCTAGATGTAGAAGATAAGGCAACACCTGCTTGGGTGTGGAAGAAAAAAGGTGATATGACTGAGTAGTACACCATGCACAGAATATCTTCCATCTTGCCATGTAGCACTTGAGCGTGGAAGGGGCTCGAGCCTTCTGCAGTACTGACCTGCATTCCTCAGATATGTTCAAATCTCCGAATTCAGTGTGGTGAGGAGCCAAGCCGGTAAGTGAAGAGTGTGAATTTGTGAATGAACCACTTGCCCTGGTTCATGTAGAGAAGATTGTCCCTTGATGGAAAGGGAATGGGAGAACACTGATATACGATGCAGCTCGGTGTACCAGAATTGTCTTGCCCAACTCAGGGCGATGAGAATGAGCCAAAAGGGCTCTCGCTTCATCTTTTGAAGAACTCGAGTGATGAGAGGAAATGGGGGAAAGGAATAGCCGAACATTCCTGCCCCCAAGAAGTGAAAGACGTCTCCCCAAGAACCCGGCTGAGGAACTCTGCTTGCGAAAAAAGTGCACTTTTTGTTGAGGGACAGAGCGGACTGATGTAATGTTGGACAACCCCAAGACTGGAAGACCATTGTTGGTTCTTGAGCTCCCATTCGTGACACTGTTTGGTGCCTGCTGAGAGTCTCTGCCCATTCGTTGTGCACTCCTGAGACATGTTCCACTCGCAAGGAGATGTAGTTGGCAAGAAGCCATTCCTATATCTGCTGAGCTTGAAGAGAACGTACCTGAGATCTCGTGCCGCCTTGTTTGCGAAGGTAGAACATGATGGTGGTGTTGTCCATCCTGACGAGTACCGAAGAACCTTGGATCCAAGGTAGGAAGACTGTAAGGCCGAGGAACACCGCTTTGAGCTCTAGAAGATTTATGTGACATTACGATTCCTGCTTGAGCCATTTGCCGTGAACCTGCCATTCCTGGATGGTGGGCTCCCTATCTTTCCATTGATGCATCCGAAGTCATCAACAGCTGCAGCATTGTGTGAAGGAAGGAGCGACCTTGAGAAAGATTTTCCTTGACCATCCACAAGGACATCGCAGCTTTCCTCACTGCGGAAATGTAAATTATGTCAAACGATCCCTGAGATGGAATCTACTGCACATGCGGAGACAATTGGGGATCAACGGGATGCAGAAGGACATCATCCCCAGCATGTTCTTGTATAATCTCACAGAAACTGACTTTTTTTTTTGGACAGAAGCCGTGCCATATTCTGAAGGCGTACATTCCTTTTGTGAGTGGGAAAGGCTTTGCCGAGGTCTGTGTCGAAGCATGCCCCTAGAAAAGTTAGAGATTTGGAAGGGATGAGAGATGATTTTTCCAGGTTGAGGCGAAGCCCAAGAGACTGGAAGAGACTCCGACAGGCCTGTGTGGAGTTTTTAGCCACCTGAAAGTTTGGAGCTTTTATTAACCAATCATCCAGGTAGGAGAACACCTTGTGACAGGAACGTCGTAGGAAGGCTGTTACGGGGCCATGCGCTTGGTGAAGACTCTGGGACCGGATTTTAAAGCAAGGTGAAGCACTTTGAATTAGTAATGGCACCGTGCCACTTGGAACCTGAGAACCTTTTGATGCTTGGGGTGCATGGGAATGTGGAAATAAGCATCAATAAGATCGAGGGAGGTTAGATAATCCCCTTTTTCCATGAGAAGAAGGATCTCTTGTAGTGAGAGTATCCTGAACTACTTTTTTGATGAGCTTGTTAAGTAACCTGAGGTCCATGACTTGCCTCCATTTCCCTGCCTTCTTCTTGATGAGGAAGACGTGGAAGTAAAACCCTTGATTGCGCTGGTTGCGGGGTACTTCCTCTATGGCATTCTTGAAAAGAAGTGATTGTATTTATTTTCTGAGATCGAGAAGATGATGAAGAGGAGGAGCTTTCCGTGGTGGAACATTTGGAGGGTGCTGAACAAATTCCAGGGTGTGACCATGCTGGAAGATATCTAAAGTCCACCTGTCTGACGAAATGGATTTCCATTTTTTTGAAGAATTTGGAGAAGGTGGGACCGAATTGAAGTGGGAGGGGGCCTGGCAAATCTCATTTTGAGATTTCAGAGCTGATTGCTGACGTTTACGCCCTGTGGGTCTTGAAAAAGAAGGCGTGGTGTTTGATCAGTAAGCTTGGTTGGTAGGTGTGCTGGGGATAAGGTTGGTACCGCTGGTGACATTGCAGCCTGAAAGGGTATTGGCCCGAACACTTCCTCAAAAGGGCTGAACATGGCATTGCTGGAGACTGCCTAGCGTTTTGGCCTTGGCGGTGCCCGTGTCCGATTTAATGGATTGGAGCGCCTCATCTATGTGCCTCCCAAAAATACATTCCGCATCAAAGGGCATGTCTAGTACCTTGGCTTGTACTTCTCGATGGAAGGTGGTAGCCCTCAATCATCTCTGTCGACAGCACCGCTGCTCCTGCCATCTAGCGAAAATGCAGTGGATGACAAATCCATGGCAAACTCGATGAGAGAATGTCTTTAGCCTCCTACTTCTTATCCTCCTGGAGATATTCCAACAGAGAGTAGATGTCCGACCACATCTGTCAGTCATATCTTCCTAGCATGGCGATAGCATTTGAGGCGCTAATGGAGGTGGCCTTCCGAGCAGAAAACCTTTTCCCGATGGAGTCAAGACAGCGTCCTTCTGTAACGGGTGTAGCCGTACATGGAGATGATGGATTTTTGGCTCGTCGCTGTGCTGCCTGCAATATGACCGAATTTGGCCTAGGAGGCCCAATAAGACATGCGGGCGAGTTCTCAGGGACCTTATACTTTTTGTCTAGCTTTGGTACAACAGCTAATATAAATGCTGGTGTTCTCATGAGCTTAAGGCCCTTCTGCCACAAAAAAATCCACTATGGGAGTTGCTCTAATGGTACGCTGAGTGCCCGGTTTGAAATATAGAGGAAACATTTAGCCTGCTTGGCTGGCATAGGTAGATCAAAGCGCGCTTGAAGGCACGTTCCTAACACATGATGAAAACCACCAATATCTGCGGGTGGTGAATCCGCAGATGGTGGGGTAGGAGATGGATGGGTGCTATATAATCATCCCATTTATCATGAACGTCCAGATCAGTATGGATTGCACCTTCCTCCATCTGCTGGTGATCCATATCCTGGGTGTCCTCTGTGATGAGAGGTGGAGACAAAACCTTTTCCCTTCTGGACTTCGAAGTGCTTTGGCCAGCAAGGGTAGCAATATGAACCGCTTGAGGAGGTAGAAGCCATTGAGCAGTATTGGTGTCAGGAAAGTGCCTATAATAGTGGTCTATCATGTCTCGTACTGTGTCTGATACTAAAGAAATCTGAACATTAACAGAGGATTGCCGGAGATGATGTGTTCCTCCTCTCGCTCGTCATAGGGATAATGCTCCTGGAAGGAGTCAAGTTGCTCCATGGAGGAAGGATCTCTATCCGCAAATGAATAATCACCTAAAAGGTAAGCGGATAGATCTCTGTCCTCGTCATCAGTCTTGACATTCGACCCTTAACTGGGAGGGATTATAAGCAGGGCCAAATAAGCCCTCATCCTCAGACTCTTGGAAGTCCAGGAGATGAGCTGGAGGTAAAGGAGATTTTTAAAAAGTCATGTATCTGCTTTGGTTGGTGCAGCAAGCTGTTATTCCCCTCCGTCAACAGGCTCAACGATAGTGCCATTGACAATATAGCGGTCTGCAACATTGACACCTCGTGGGTGACCTTCGTCTGCAGTGCAGCCATAGACAGTGCGGTCGACAGACCGATGGTAGACCGTGAAATCTTCGGTGATGACGCAACCAGCATCAGCTGTGTGCCTGACGATGCTGCGGCCATCGAAGTCTTGACCATTATCGTTGTGGCCGTCGCCGACGAGATAGTCACCAGTGCAGAAATGTCGGCTTTCTTTGTAGACGGCGGAATCTTCGCCGATGAAGTTATTGACGGGCAAGATGTAAAGTCCTTGAAAGGAGCCTGTGGAGCAGAAGCTGGCGCAGAACCAGACCTAGTAACTTCCGCATGGTTTTTGGGGTTTTCCCCCTCAGGTTTTTCCTCATCTTGGGACTTGGATCTTTATGGTGAGAAGAGGAGTAGTCTTTCTTTCTCTTCCTGGAGGAAGAATACGCTTTCTCCTCAGGTTCAGACCCTGAGTCTAAGGCAGTCCTCTTCTGGAGATAGAGGAGCAGCCTATCCTTGAGGCTTTTGGCTGAAAATTTGAGGCAATATTTGCATTCCCTGGGTTTATGGTCAGGTTAAAGGCAATACAACTCACTCTTTGTGGGGAACTTCTGAGAAAAGTCTACATTTCCCACAGGTCTTGCATTTTGCTTGAAAAAACAGGCAAAAACACAGTTCAAGAGTACCTTAGATGTTGCTGAAAGCTGGAGGTCAAAAGATGAAGAAAACCGATCCCTATCACATGACATGCAGTAAGAAATCTAAGGTATGGTAGCTCTGTAGGCGGAAAGATACTTTAGGGTATCTGCTCTGATTAGCTGAACTTTGCATGCTTTAAAATGATGTTGAGAGGTTAATAAACTGTTTTTTTCTAATGGAGGTCTATGCTGTTTCAGTACTGCTATTTTTACTGTTACTGTGGGACTCCCACCATGACGACGGGGAAGATTCAAGCATGTGAATCTATAAAAGATACAATACTGGAGAACCGAAATTCCAAGGCAATTAGTTCTTCCACCAACTTCAGAGATATTAGTGAAATTGCAACATAATCAGAGTTGCCACCTTTTGCCTCAGTGTCAGGCCACTCACCTGGGGAGCTTGTACGCAGAGACAATCTTGGACCGTACTCACTCCCAGCACAACACCGACCAAAGAATGATAACCCCAATTATGGGGCTGTCCAAGATGGGAAGGGGGTCGGGAGAAAATAATAAAAGAGACACAAACTTGCGCCCTCCGAGTGTGGTCTAGCTCGCTATCCTGCTCGGGAATGCCCCAAGTGTCTTCATCATATGGTTTTGTTATGTGACTGGTCTTACTTTTTTGAATTATCCTTTTCTCTTTTTTAAAAGTTCTCAAATTGGCTCTTGAACTTACAGCAGATAGCTTGGGGGTCTTATGTCGAGTTTACTCACAAGTCTAAGTTTTTATTTTGTAGAATTGTAGCGGGTGAGTTTTTGAAAACAAAGAATAGTGCACTAACCTAGTTTTCTCTTCTTTTGCTTTGTCCTTCCTTTCATTGCAGGTTATGCCGTCACAATGCAAGGATGGCCAACAGGCGCTTCCTGAACAGCTGCAGCCGCGTAGAGGATTCGCTGCCGTCGCTCAACTGTAGGTCTTTTCTGGAATGCGAGAATCTGAGAAGTACGATGAGCTGCTCAGGGATGTCTGCAGGAGCGCAGACGTAACATGGCCAGGCGAGGAAGCTTAGATCGGGGAGAAGAGGGTTTTGATGATCCAGGAAAGTGGGAGGCAGGAGAAGGAGTCTCTTTTCAGGAAATAAAGCCAAGCACTCGAATGGGGTACTGTTTATTTATCTCTCAATGGTTCAGGAAAAGCCCTGACTGCAGACGTGTAAAATTGATGCCACGTGAATCACTCTGGAAAGTACCCGACTGGAAAGTCCCTGCGACACATGGATAATTATCAAGCAACTGAATAATTACAGCAACTGAAAAAAGGTCATCAGTGAAGCGAGGCTTGTACAAACATGTGGAAAAAAAACATGAGGCCTTTTAGTCAAATCGTATAGTTTCTTACCTGTCGGTGTAGTTTTGCAGCTTGAAGACTTTCTGGATTCACTATGCTGTGCATTATTCCGCCATCTAGTGGTTGGGTCCGGAATTGTAGTCTTTTTTCTCTTTTTTTTCGTGGCCTAGCTGGGCGTCGACATACCACCATTTGGTGTCCTTCGTGACGTCGACGTGCTTCCTCCGGAAGCTCCCACCTTTGGCCGCCATCTTCGGATTCTTTTTTCTTGTCTTGTGTTATTCTTGTTTTTTCTCTTATTTTGTAAAGTCTTGTTTGTGTTTAATCCCTTTCCTCCTGTCTCATCTTTTGGCGGAGGAGGGTGGGTTCGCTAGTGAATCCAGAAAGTCTTCAAGCTGCAAAACTACACCGACAGGTAAGAAACTATACGTTTTGCAGCGTGAATCTTTCTGGATTCACTATGCTGTGCATAGACTTTGTAGCGGTTTGTCCTTATTGTGGTGGCTGGGTGGAAGATGAGCACTGGTTACTGAATAGGTGTTGTAAGACCTTCTGTCCCACTTCCGCTTCTTTGTTCATTTGGATATCCGCACAGTAGTGCTTAGTGAACGTGTGCACTGAAGACCATGTTGCAGCTTGGCAAATGTCTTGAATCGGTGTGTTGGCCAGAAACGCAATCGTTGCTCCTTTCTTCCTTGTTGAGTGAGCATGAGCTGCTCCTTGTAACAGTTGCCCAGCTTGTTTGTGGCACAGTTGTATGGTTTGTGCAATCCATCGTGCAATGGTATTTTTGGTAACTGGCCGTCCCAAAAAACTGCTTGCGAAGGAAACATAGTTGTTTTGTTTTTCAGCACTCTTTTGTCCTTTCTATATAGTGCATCACCGCCCTCCTGGCGTCCAGTGTGTGCAGCGCTCTCTCTGTGCTTGTGGTTGGTTTTTGGAAAAAACAAGGTATTTGGACTGTTTGGTTAATGTGGAACCGGGACACCACCTTTGGCATGAAGTGTGGGTCTGTTCTCATTACAATCCTATCACTGTGTATCTGCAGGTAGGGCTCTTGAAGTGTTAGCGCCTGCAACTCACTTACTCTTCGTAGTGATGTGATAGCCACTAAGAAGGCCGTCTTTAGTGCGAGCATGTGCAGTGTAGCCTTGTGCATCGGCTCGAATGGTGCCTTCATCAATTGGGTCAGCACTACGTTGAGGTTCCATGCTGGTGCTGGCATTCTGTTTGGAGGTGCGATTCTCTTTGCCCCTTCTAGGAATCTTTTTACTACTTGTGAGGTGAAGAAACTCTTCCCGGTTTCTCCTCTTGTGTAAGCCACAATCGCCCCTAAGTGTACCCTTAGGGATGTGTAGCTTAGTTTACTTTGCAGTAGGTGTGTTAAATATTTCAGTACTGTTGACTCCCTTGCGATCTTTCTTTGCAACTTTTCTCTAATGCACCATTCTGAGAACCTTTTCCACTTTGCTACGTAGCATTTCCTTGTAGTATGCCTTCTTGCCTCCCTGAGCACTGCCATTGTGCTCGCCGGTAGCTTGAGGTGTGCGAACTCTAGGTCTTCAGGAGCCATGCCGCCAGACTGAGGCTCTCTGGCTCTGGGTGTAGCACCCTCCCGTTTTGCATTGTTAACAGGTCCCTTCGTCTTGGGAATCTGTGTGCTGGTGCTTGCACAATCTCCAATATTTGTGAGAACCATGACTGTCTGGCCCACTGAGGTGCTATTAGTATCAGTAACATGTTGCTGATCCTGCATTTGTTGAGTACCCTGTGTATCAGTGGTATCGGGGGGAAAAGCGTATGGACCAACTTATCCATAGCGCATTCCCTTGTGACCGATGGTCTGGTTGTCTGGATGCGAAGTGTTGGCATTTTGCATTTTGGTGTGTTGCAAATAAGTCTATTTTTGGTGTACCCCACTTCTGGAATACTTTCTGTAATTCCTGTTGGTTGATCTCCCATTCGTGGGATGCTGACGTCTGCCTGCTGAGTCTGTCTGCTTCCACATTGTCCTTCCCTGCGAGATGTATTGCTAGTAGGTCTATCCTCAGTGGAATAGCCCATGTCCATATCTCCTGTGCTAGCCCTTATGGTGCTACTGACTGGGTTCCTCCTTGTTTGTTGATGTAGAACATGGTCGTGGTGTTGTCTGTTTGGATCAACACCCTGTTTCCGTACACCTCCTTCTGAAAAGCTTTTAAGGCTAGGAACACTGTTTTTAGTTCCAGGTAATTGATGTGCTTGACCGCATCCTGTTGCGACCATAGCCCCCTCACCTTGAGCTTGTTCATGTGTGCGTCCCACCCCAGCTGGGAGGCGTCCGTTGTGATGGTCACTGTTGGAGTTGGTTGTGTGAATGGTTTCCCCTGTGATATGTTTTGTTTGTTCCACCACGCTATTTTCTGATGCACTGCGTGTGTGACGACCACTAGATCTTCCCAACTCCTAGTTGCCTGTGACCATTGCTGCTGTATCCATTCCTGGAATGGCCTCATGTGCAGTCGAATATTTTGGACTAGGTGAATGCAGGATGCCATCATTCCCATCAGCTTGCTCACCGTCCTCACTGTCAGAACTTGCCCCTTGCGGTAATGAGGCGTTTCCTTCTGTATCGCCAATGTTCTCTTCCTGCTGGGGAACACTTTGGCCTGTATGGTGTCGATCTCTGCCCCTAAGAATATCTTGATTTGCTCTGGTTCGGTTGACAATTTCTCCCAATAGATCGAGAAACCCAGTCGTGTCAGCGTTAGTATGACCTGCTGGATGTGTAGTTTGCATTGGCTGTACGAACTTGCCTTTACGAGCCAGTCGTCAAGATAGGGGTATACGTGTATTCCTTGCCTTTGTAGGTGTGCTGCGACAGCTGCTAGGCATTTTGTAAACACCCTTGGTGCGGATTTTAGGCCGAATGCCAGTACTGTGAATTGGTAGTGGCTTTGGTTGATTACAAACCTTAGCAGGCGCTTGCGTTTGTGGTTGATGGGGATGTGTAAGTACGCGTCTTTTAAATCTAGAGTAGCCATGAAGTCCCCTTGTTGTATTTGTGGTATTACCTCTTGTAGGGAAGTCATCTTGAATCTTTGAGTTTTTATGAATTTGTTTAGGAACCTTAGATCCAGGATAGGTCTTAGTGTTTCGTCCACCTTTGGCACCAGGAAGTAAGTTGAGTAGACCCCTTTGTTCCTTTGGTTTCTCGGCACCACCTCTATTGCCTCCTTGCTGAGCAGTTCTTGTGCCTCTAGTTGCAAGAGCGAGAGCTCCATCGCTGAGTGTGCCTTGCTTCTTGGTTTTCTGTTGGGAGGTTGTTTTTCTAACTCTATACAGTATCCGTATTGTATGATGTTTAGATTCCATTTGTCCGATGTGACCTTCCTCCATTCCTGGATGAAGTTTTTTATTCTTCCCCCTGCCGGTCTTGAGTGTTCGAGGTACTGTTTGTTGTTGAACGCTCGGCTGCAGTTTTCCTTTATGTCTTTCCGCCCACCCCAAGGTGTTGCTAGGGTGGGGGTCTGTTTCCTGGTGAAGTCACTTGGATGAGGGCTGCTGGCCTCCCCTTCGTGTTTGTCCTCGTCCGTTTCAGCGCCCTCGAAAGGACTGTCCCCGGGGCTGGTACTGCCAGTTCTGCTGCTGCTGTCCTTGCTGCTGCTGGCCTTGGTTGTTCCCTTTGTAGCCTTGCTGGAACGTCTGGTGCGATGTGGTAGGCACGTTGCCTCCTCTCCCACCTGGCCTTCTCGTGGGTGTGCCCCTTCTCATCCCTCTGAACTGCAACGCTCCCATGGACCTTGCTGTCTCGTTGTCCTTCTTGAGCTCCGTCAACTTGTGGTCCACTGGTGTGCCAAACAGTTTCTCTCCATTAAAAGGTGTATTCAGGATGTTGCTTTGCACCTCTGGCTTGAATCCCTAAATTCTGAGCCATGCGTGTCTCCTCTCGGTCACCCCTATCATCATTAGTCTGCTCGATGTTTCTGCAGCATCCAATGCTGATTTTAGGCATGTGTTTGCAATGCTTTTGCCTTCTTCTACCAGGTGAGCTGCTCTTTGTTGGTACTGTTCTGGTAGATGCTTTAGGAGCTGCCCCACTTCATCCCAGTGTTGGTATGCGTGCCTGTTGATCAGGGCGTTGGAGTTTGCGATGCGCCAATGGATTGCCGCATTACTCTCCACCTTTCTCCCTGTGAGATCCATCCTCCTACTCTCCTTGTCTGGAGGTGGTCCGGCATTAGTGGGCACATTGGCCCTTTTCCTAGCCGTTGCTGCAATTATGGAGTCGGCTGGTACTGACCCCTGGATGTATGCAGGGTCCTTTGAAGAATGTTTATACTTCTCCGTTCTTGGCGTCACAGCCTTGCATACTGCTGGTTCCTTAAAAGCCTCTCTTCCTTGATCCAGCACACTAGGGAGCATGGGCAGGAATTGGCTCCTAGTTTGTTGAGTCAGTAGTCTCCAGGAGAAAACATGCCTTGGGCTTCTCCTCTTCCATTTTCACTCCATACGTCTGTGCAGCCTTTTGGACGACCATGTTGTAGATCCCTATGTCGTCTGGCGGCGAGGGCCTCGAAGGGTAAGTATCTACCCCTTCTTCCGGCGATGATGCGTCGAGAGCTTGCCATTCTAGGTCTTGTGCCTCCGAGGACGTCGAGTCCCGGTAGGATTGCAGATCTTCGTCGCCTTCTCCCTCGAAATAATAGTCTTCGTCTGACTGTTCGACTGGTTCGGGCGTTTTCGGCGGTTCGGCGTCCTCGTCGTCTTTCGACTTCGAGCGCGGGTTTCGGCGGGATGGTGTATTGGCTCATCTTCTCGTCGAAGTCCCTTTTCCGCTGCAGGATGCTCGCCATTTCGGCCTCGAGCCTCCTCGATGTCGGCCGTTCCTTTCTCGGCACCGAGGTGTCCGTCTAAGGTTGCCCTCGAAAAGATCTTGGTTTTTCAAGGGCTTTCGCCGATTGGGAGTCCTTTTCGAAGGATCCGCTCGGCTGGCTGTCCTTGGTTGCTGTTGCCTTCGTCGAGTGTTTCGGCGGCAATGCTCCCTTCGAGGACTTAGCTTCACTTCTACGGGTGTCGCTCGGGGCTTTAGCTTCACCCTTCCGAGTGTCGCTCGAGTGTTTAGGGGTCGACGACTCCCTTACCTCCTTCGACGTTTTCTTATGGACCTAGACGACCGTGCAGTCCTCCGGTCCTTTGGCGATGTCCTCTTCTCCACTGGAGAGGCCCAAGTCTCGGAGCGATGGAGGTGGTCCCTGCCCCTGCATGTTGTGGTTCGCCCTTCTCTGCCTCTCCCTTACTCTCCCCTTGGGTGTAAACGCTGAGCACGCGTTGCAGTCTTCGCTGCTGTGGTCGAGCGGCAGGCAGAGGTTGCAGACTGGATGCTGGTCCTTCTGGGCGTATTTGTGGTGGCAATTGGTGCAAAACTTGAACGGTGTTTTGTCCATCCCCGCGCTCAGGGAGCCCCCTGCGAGCGCATTCTCCGTAGAAGGTCGAGGTCTTGGTCGTAAACCTTCTCCCTCGTCGTCCCGGTTACCTGACCTGTAGTCCGGTGTAGCTGAAAACTTGATTTTCGTCGCTTTCCTATGATTTTTCTCGATTCCTGTTCCAAAAATTCTGGAACTCTTCGGCAACGATCCAGACCCAACGGCGGAAAAAAGAATCTGAAGATGGCGGCCAAAGGTGGGAGCTTCCGGAGGAAGCACGTAGACGTCACGTAGGACACCAAATGGTGGTATGTCGACGTCCACCTGGGCCACGAAAAAAAAAAAAAGAGAAAAAAAGATTACAATTCCGGACCCAACCACTAGATGGTGGAATAATGCACAGCATAGTGAATCCAGAAAGATTCACGCTGCAAAACTAGGGATAATTACATACACATGGAACATTGCAAAGACAAAGATAATCTAAAGGTTGTGTATAGGAAACAGTGATACCACACTTAGCAAAAATACTTAGCCTAAGGTGTGCGAGATTGAGGACTGATGATTTATAAAGTGATGGGTTGTTGAACATAGGGTACATGCTTGGGCACAGGAATTAGTGATCGTAAAACATGGCTGGTCACCCTCACAATGTTTTAAAATAAAATGGAGGGTTAGTCTTTAGGACCACTCTGTACCTCTGCATTTGTAGCTTGGATCCTAGAATGTTAAAGCCTGTACCTCACGGACCCCATATCAAGATGTGATTACAATTAAACGGTTGCCTTTTTGCATTGGCTGTATCATGAGCTCTGTTAATATTAATGAATATTAAATTAAGGCTGCACATGGGTGTGGGAGCTGACCTTAGTGGACAAACTTTCTGTGGTCCCACCAGAAATCTTTCAATTACTGCTGTTGCGAATAGTTTATTTCCCCCACGCTCCCTTTATATAAACACTTATGGCAAATAGGTTTACCCATAAGAGAAATTAGAATCTGCCAACTTTATCAAGTACTTGATCATGTCCCTCGGTTACTTAGGGTTTCCTTTTCTACACCAGTGCACAAATCTTGTACCTTTAGCTGCATACCTCCTGTACCTGGTAGGTTTCCATGGCTCCCTCATTACCACCAGACATCTCTTTAGTAGGTTGTTGCAGAATTCTTCAGGAGCCAAAGTGCCACGCTGAGGCTGTCAGACTTTGGGTGACATAGCCTTCCACCCTGTAATGTTAGGTTTGGAAAGGCTGCAAGTTTTATAACCAGTTGCCTGCCATCACCATCAAAAGTCAATATCAGGTCTGTTGAGCCCACTGTGGGGTCTCTAAGATCGATGTCATTTTAGTCTTTCTATATTTGTTGATCACGAATAGAATTCAGTCAGATTGGTGAAAAGGTGTAGAAACTGATCCTGCCTAAACTATATAGTGTATTACTTTGGAACCAGTAGTGTGCAAACCTGAATGTGAGAATGTCATTCCAGTTTGGACCCAGCCATATGCAAATCAGTCTTGACCCTGCTCTCCATGGGAACAGTCCAGCCCAAACTAGCCTGGCTGATGAGGGGTGAAACCCCAAAACCGTTCCCGGGATACTTGTTTCCAGTCCAGGAAGGACCTGGCAGTTCAGGCTGGACTGTTCCTTTGAGGATCACGGTCTAGACTGATTTTCATATGGTTGGGCCCAAACTGGAATGCCATGGTGAGCAAAAAAAAACGATGAATTTAAGCCAAGATCTCTGTACGGAAGGTGAATGTTTGACAATGTCTAGCATTCTGCCAATCATCTTTTTGTGTTGCTACAGTCACCCCAACTGGGAACGGTATGCCCAGACGTGGGCCCTGTGCTCACTATGCCATTGGATTCAAGCTAGCCTGGCTGATGAGGAGTGATACCAGTCCCAGAATGCTCGTTTCAGGTCCAGGGAGGACCTGGGCTGGCAATTCGGGCTGGACTGTTCCCATGGGGAGCAGGGTCAAGCCTGATTAGCATATGGCCAAATCCAAACTGGAAGGGTGAGCAAAAGAGCAAAAAAAAAAAAAACCAATGGATTTAGGCCCAGATCTCTGTACTGGGCGTGAATGTTGGACAATGCTTAGCATTCCATCCATCATCTTTGTGGTTTTTTTTAATGTTGCTATGGTATCTACTGTCCACTATTTTAATACTTCGTGCAAATTACTTGTGACAACCACTAGATGTCTCAATTCCATGTTGTCTCTGGCCATTAGTTCAGGAGTTTGGCAAATGGTATTAGAGGAACGTATAATGCTATCACTCATATCTTCATCAGTTCTCATTGTCAGAGAGCATTATATCTCTAAAGTTAAACTAGTTCCGTCAATGTTATCACCTTTGTTTATATGTTGAAGGACTAGGCCTTGAAGTTGAATTCTGGCCAGAGGAAAATATTCTGCTGTGCAGTTGATTATTTTATTCCAGTTCAGTATGAGCCCTAACTTTAGTCTCCACACTAGTATATTTATATGCCTCTAGCACAAAGTGAACAAGTTTGCCTTAACCAACGAATAGTCTAGATAAGGGTAGATATGCATTACCTGCTGCATCAAGTGTTCAATTATCAGAGCATTTTGTAAACACTCTTGGTGCAGATTCCATAACAAATAAAGGGCAAAATTTTGAATTAATAGTGAATCTCCCCTAAATTACAAATCTCATTTGGTTCTTGGCCATAGATATATGGAATTGTGTGTATTTCAATCAATCCTTGCCATGTAAGCATTCTCTTCTAGAATTAGGATCACTTCTTGTAATTTTGCACTTTAGAATGTTTTTACAATTTTTTTGTAGGAGCTACAGTCCATCGGGCCTTGGGTCTTCACTTAGTATTGCTTTTTCCTGGGGATTTTATTGCGCCCCTCTTTAGATTACCAACGTCTTGTTGGAGAAGTTTGAGGTGTTCTGTGCAACTCCCTCTTTTCAGAGGGATATCAGGTGTTTTCTCCCACTCTGTGTTGTATAATGTTAGGTACCCACTTGTCGGAGGATTCCCTTTCCCCATTGTAGTAGAAACAACCCTCCCGCACCCACGTAGCCTGCGCTCCTCAGGTGCTGAGGTAGGTCTTTGACTTGTTTCGCCAAAGACTGTTGGGCTTTGACCTCTCGCTCTCAAAAGGACTGTCTCTTCTGCCCAGTTGTTACACTGGGGAGTCGTGACCTATAAGCCTGAAAGTGGACTCCTATGATATTTGTGGAAAGAAGGAGATCCTGTTTCTTCTGCATTTTAGCAACTCCTTTGAAGGACCCTCTCTCTTTAAGGCCCAACAGCCCTTGAAGTGCCATTATTTACTATGCATCTTTTGCAATGATTCACCCCCACCACCCAAAATAGATTTTCATTTGTGAAGGGCACGTCGATATTCACCTGTTCCTCTGGTTTGTCCTGAGGCTCTGAACTAAACAAGCCATCTTAATATCGAGCCCAGCTGCCTGCTTGCAGTATCCGCAGCGTCTAGGGACTAATTTAGACATGTGTTGGATATGGTCTTTCCTTCTTGAAAGACATTCCTTGCTCCCTTTCTGTACTTCTCTGGCCAATAATACATAAGTTCCCCCATTTGCTGGTGCCTGTCTCCCATTAAGCTGGTGCAGCACTTCCCATCTTCCTTCCTAACAATCTGGTGGCGATCCAGTACAAGATGGAGCATTAGCTATCTTACAGGCCTTGGTGACTATTAGAGAGTCAGCTGGCATGTTTGTTCTGATACGAGGTCCCGAGGCAAGGTGCTTCATTTCTTCACCACCCTTGGAGTTGCCACATTTTTAGGCTGACTCTTCAAATGCCTTTCTGCCCTTGTGAAGGATGCTGGTCAACAGCCAGGAAGAGGTATTTTCTGTCAGTATGAGCGTTTCCAACAAGAAACATGATTCACTTTCCACTTCCTTCAACTGGAACCAACAGGTGTCTGCTGATCTTTAAATCAGTGCACGGTTCAAGGGTAGATCATTGATGGCAAAGCAACATAGTGCAGCAGGAGAGTCTTTCATGCTGCTGTTCAGCAAACTATGTACAAGTTAAACGTTTAAAGTCCATCCGGCTTCACACAGAACGGATTTGGAAAGCAGAAGGAAGCAAGGATAGATACATTTGCTTGCCTATTGGACAGGTTGGAGTCATTGTTCATTCCCAAAAGAGCAGATACGAAATACTGCATATCAACTCCACCTCCCTTCTCCAGAGAAGATATGGGGACGCCCAACAGCTTTCTGAAGTATGCAGAGGTAAGCGCATGGCTTGCCATAAAATAGTTAGGGGAATTACTAATAGTTAAGCCACTATAATAACCATAAGGCTTATGACAAATATATACAGGTGTTAGGTAGGCATTGGATTAAATTATCAGATTGAATTACCAGTAAGGATGTATGATGTAAAATGTTTTTTTTTTAATGTTCATTTAATCCTCTACTACTGCCAAGAGTAAAAATAATTACCATTATTCTGATACATTAGGTTTACGTACTGATTGTACATAATAGCCATGTGTCTATTGCTAGAGGACCAGGGTTGAGGGTTTATGCATCTACACATTCCCTGCAAATAGGTTCCTCTGCCAGAGTGGTCTGTCTCATAACACTCAATTTGGGTGAGCCTAACTCGTCACAGAGGTGAGACACGTGTCTGTTCTCCTTTACTCCGAAGGGTGTTTGACGCGCATTAACCCTCGGGGCTGAGGAGATCCAACAGGGTGGCCATCCTGTCCAAAATGGAGAAGTTCTTTTGTGGCAATGCTGCAATTTCAGGTTATTGCTTTTTTGAAGACCAAAACCTTCTCCCTTAGCTCAACGTCAAGCTACCTCCTGTTTTGGATGCAGGTAGTGTATCCATGACCTTCAGGGACTCTCTATCCTTCCTCAGATTTCAATTTACATCGTGAGCCGAATCAGTCAGTGAATGTTTATCAATACTGGTATCTCATTTTGGCGCAATATAAATAACAAAATGTGGTACAGTCTTGTGTTTTGATGCTGATGGCTGCTTGCACATCTTTGAGATTGTAAGCTTCGGCTGGGATGTGCAAAGGTTCCAAGGCATTGGGGATATTTGTTTATTCAACGTAAAAAAAAATAATAATAATCCTGGAATATTTTCCATGTCCTTGATGCCTAAATCTACTGCTGTGGAATCCTCCATATCGAAATTCTGCTGCTACCCCACAGCCTCTTGTCTCCTCATTCACTTCATCATCTGAAAGTTTGAGAACCTTCAAAGATACCCATTTTGCCTTAGAGTAATGTGGTCCACTCGATTTTTAGCTTGACCTTCAAAGTTCCCAAGGAGGAAAACCTTTCACAACTTATGGTTCTTTCAAAAGTATAAGGTACAAACTTTGTGCAGGTCTTTCTGCACCAATTTGTGATGGCATGTGGGACAAAACCAAATGGGAGTATTATTCACGACTCCTGTCCCCTGGGATTGTTTCAAATGCCAGACTACTCATTTCCTGATCCACCTGGGGCCAAAGCCCAATTGGAAAAACCGTTTCCTTTGTCACTAATATTTTGATGTCCCTTCGTCTCACTATTGACTGCCAGTCAAAATTTCAACTCAGATGTTGGCTTCCACTCACCCGCGGTACTTTCAATGATAGTTGACTTGGGGCTCTCCATGTGGCTTCTGAACCCAGTGTCAGTAAAAATTAATCTAAAGATGGGGCATTGAAGCTTAGATCGGATGTCATAGGAGGTCTGTAGGAAGCTGGCTCAGTATATGATATTGCCACTAGGTTGTAATTCTGTGCACAGAGTCCAGGGGTTCCCCAAAAGTGTACAGGGCTCAATGTAAAACCCAAAGTGTTCTATTGGTGGCAGTATGGGCGAGCAGCCTTAGGCCTAACAGAGGAGTGTAAGATATTTATTGAACAGTGATCAATAATGGACACATGACTCAAGGAGGAGATCCAGACCAATTTTAGAAAAATATACTTTGTATTTTAAGACCGAGAACTTCGTAATAAGGTAAGTGCATTTTTAATTAAAAATACTTTTCACTTGGGGATATTGACACTTAGAAACTTTTCAACACAGTCCAATGTTATCCAATGGGGAAAACTATATCACGGTTAAACAGGCAAGTACTGCACTTACATTCCCAGTCTTCGGAGCCAAAAGTCAGCAAGGGCCAGGAGTCAGGTGAGTACCAAAACTGCACACATGCCAGCCTGGTGCAGAGGTCAAAATCGGAGTTCGACCCAATGCTTTCCAATGGAGACAGGGGGCACCTGGAGCCACACTGCTTGCAAGTAAGTAGATCGGTTGCAGGGGCCAAGCTTTGGGGGTTAGGTTAAGCACAGGGGAGCACAAAGCAGCACCAAACATACACTAGCAGCAGCAGAGGAGCACCAGGTGCAGGGTGCCCAATGCTTTTCAATGGGGATTCTCTTTTCGGCAAAGAGGCTGCAGGCGTGTCACCAGACGTTGCAGGAGCAAGACCGACAGCAGAGGTAAATAGAGACGTAGGGGGTCATAGGCCCGTCGGTTCAGCTCACAAAGGCCCAGTGGCTTCAGGTGTAGGGGTGCCTTTTAACGTCGGTGTCCTCTTACTGGAGCCAGTCACGGTCGGGGGACCCTCTGGATTCACACAGCATGTGCCATCATGGAGGTCAGGAGCGGTCAGCCAACGCTGGACACGAGGTCAGGATCGCTGGGGAGACCTCACTGTACAAGTGAGCCACTCAGACTCAGCCCATGGGCATCTGGTGCAGAGTGGGCAGGAGACGCAGATTCGCCTCGATCCGGAGTCCCTGGAGTAGGTTTCTTCTGGACACGTCTGCTGTCCTCGGGAGATTGGAGTCTTTTTCGAAGGCAGCAGTCCTCCCAGGGTTTCAGAGGTCGCTGGCTGTAAGACAGGTCACAGGTTTGCAAAAGCTGAAGTCAGGCCGGTAGGGCTGGGGCCAAGGCAGTTGTCGTATTCAGGACCTGTGGTATAGTGCACCCTGCCGTAGGGATGTGAGGACTGCTAGAGAGGTGACTTACCTATGCCTTTAGGCAGTGTTAGCTAGCATGGCACCCAGGCAGGGTGCCATGTCGACTCTGTCAGTTTCTCCCTCCCAGGAGCATATAAGCTGCAAGGGCAGTGGCATGGTCCCAGTGAGGGGTGTCCAAGGGACCCTCTTTAGTTCCCAGGCCATAGGTGCCCAGGGTACCATTTGGGGTAGATGTACCAATTGGGGGGGTTGTTTTTAGGGAAGAAGCACTGGCACAGGGGACCTGGTTGGCAGGAGCCCTGTGCACTACATCTGAAACCACATCAAAACCAGACAAAAAGTGTGTGGGGCTAACCATGCAAGAGGCATTTTCTCACAGGGTTAGCATGACTCCCTCTAGTCTGTACCGCCCCCACCCCCCCCAAATAAAAATCACCCGATGGTGGAATAACACGTCAAAAAGGGAAATGTAAATGCATATCTCCGTCTTAAATGAGATAGAGTTGCCAGTAAAAATACTAGGATAATCGTCCACTCTTATGGCTAGTTTACTTTTTTAAAGATTGCAAATACTTTCCATTTGAGTGAGATTTGTTTTAAAAGTTGAGCAAATGTTTTTTTTTTAGAGGAACTCGTCTAGTTGTTATCAAAAGAGCATACCATGACTGAACTTCGCTGAGCTACAGTTTCCTATTGTCAAAGTCCTATAGCTCCGATTGACGCCATATCTGACCTAATTGTCACTTTACTCATGTAGAAAAGACTCACCGATAACGTGCAGGGAAAGAAAATGTGTGCTGGTTAACTCAAGAGCAAAGAAATACCTTCCAATATTAGAAAAGTGTAGCAGGCCATAAGATTGAGTATGCACCAAGTCATTGTTTTTCTTTTGCATTACATAGTTTTGCAACAAGGAAAACAAATTTGATTTTAAAACAGTGCTTCATTCCATGCTATTGTAAATAACAGCTGTTACTACTATTTGTGGCAAATTATTTATCGATATTGGAAAAATGGAAGGCTTAATCTGCATTGCTGGATTTTAAACTTGTGATCTCCACACCACCTTTATCATCTGAATTCACTGAGCCATCGTGCTGGTTTTAGGAAATCTTTGAGACAACTAATTTTGGGGAATTGTATATTTTAGATCACAAAAAAGACAAGGAAACAAAATTCATGTTATCTAAAAAATGACATTTATTTCAGTTTATATTACATGCATGCTATGCCTTCCGTCGCACAAACAGCCTGCATATACATCACGAAATGAGTGTCTCTTCAGTATCAACAATGCCAGTCTTTTAAATGGCGGTATTTGTCCTTCCAAGATACCACCCTACCTTTGCCGAGATCAAGCTTGGGCTTGCACATGACTATTACATCCAAACCTAAAGACTAAAACTTATAGGATGCAGATAACATTGCAAAAGCAGGACGCTAAAGAACTTGAATGATTTAGAACACGAAATGCATCGTCTCCTTTCATAAATTTGTAATCATGGCTTTCCACTTCTGGTAACAAACAATGCAATTTTTTATCCATATGAGACTGCATAAAGTAGAAATGAAGATCCACTGTGCGACAATCTGAGTCGAGACTTGTAACAAAGTCTCACAGATCCAGGTAGATTTTTAAAGAAATGCCTGCTGGCCAGGCGCAGCCAACGAAAAGTGCACAGGACAGTGATGAAGTCAGTTGTAACTGCTCCAGCAAATGAGAAACTACAGCACGTAGGATGAAGAGCGATTAACACTGCTCAAACATTCACCAGACCGAGGGCATAATAAGACAGCTGGTGCAAAGAGACTATGCAAGGGAGTCAGACTGAAAAGGGCATCAATGACAGGATAGTGAGTAGATGCAAAGGGTCAATACGGAAGAGGGTGCACTGTGTGGAAAAACAGAAGGCCTTGAAGAGTAGACAAGATTGGGCAGAAACACAAGGGACCAATGAGAGTGGTTGGAAAGGTGGAGGAGCAGACAAGAGGAACAGGAGGCTTGCATGCATATCCATGCAGATCACAAAAATATCAAAAAAACTCGCACTGGGCAAAGAAACAATGCTGAAGTAAACTCTTCAAATTGGTAGTTCCAAACAAACAATACCCCCTGCATTTTTGCAGTCAGGTTTCCTTTTTGGGTTATATACAACCTTTAATGTCCAGTAATCAGGGAGCAAAGAGCACTATGCGTGTTTTCAAATCAAGTGCAGAAATGCAGGACCTGTCGTCAACCAAGGCAGACCAGCCTGCCAATGTTCATGGATGTAAATAAACAGTTTTCCGACTGGACTCAGTCTGGCCCTGCTCACTCTCCCTGTGTGGTCTGTCCGTCTGTAGTCTGAGTAGACTGGATGAACATGGGCTGTGTGATCTCCTGGCCGGCAGGCATGGTCACTTGCTGAATCTGGTAGAGTTGCTGAAAGAATAAAAACATAGGATTACATTACTGGTGCTGAAAATCCTTTTACCTACTAGGCTCATGAACAGAACACACTTGGGCCACTGGAGAACTTTTTTTTTTTTTTTTTTTTTTTTAAATCGGCACTGTGCCAACAGGCAAAAATCTTGTTTACAAAGACATTCACACACGCCACAAGTCAAACTGGAAATACTCGTTTCACAACCAGCATTAATTCTACAGTGAAAAAACACTGCTTGTTAGTATTTTGCCACTGCATAGATTTATGAAACATTTCTGAAGATGGGTGAAGACCATCAGAAACTGTCCTCATATTACAAATGCCACCGAAGTAGAATCATTGCACGTCCAAAGCATTTCCGAAGGAAGGTTCACTATATTAGAGCAGCTTATAGTGTAAAGTGACTGCAGTGACAACAGCTTCTTCAATGTCACTGTATTCATGACAACGTCTAGTGGGATGTCCTGGTAGCAAGGACACCTCAATGTATGATGTCTGAAATGAGGACAAACTCCACCGTGAGAGTACAAGGATATGGGAATTCTACACAGATTGAGCCCGCGGGGCAGTAGATCCTGTGTCGGAGAAACTTGAATCTAAATTATGAATACAGGGGAGTAGGTGACAGCCTGTTGTAGATGTTTCCATTATTAGCTGGCCACAGTAAAAACAAATTAGCACTTGTCACTGTTGGCTATTAACCAAAGTCAGACTGGAAACCCTCTCCTCTGTAGTCACTTAACACAGCAGTGTCCCATACACTCAAAAAATAATTAAGCAAGTCACCACACAGCACAGCGAGGTAGCTGCCAGGTGAATCTATGAAAGATACCCAATTATGAGAACTGTAGTTAACTGTACGTAACTAACCTTTCCATTTCCAGCACTTGATCTTTAATATATTCACATGCTTGAATAAAGATGACCAAAGCAGTTATTGTAGAATACATACTGCAAAGAAGCAGGAACAAGGCTCACCTGAGTTTACCAGGTTGCACAATATAGCTTGTCCCACTGCCTTCTCAGATCACTACTAGACCTTCAAGCATTCATTTCTAGGTCTTGACTACGGCAGTGCACCGCCGCTGTCACTCGCGAATGATGGTGTGTACAACATGGGAATTGGAGCCCCCCCAATTGCTCATCATTCGTTGGCATAATTGTCACTCTTATGTGCTGCCTTCTAATTGGACAGCTTGTGGTGGCTTCACTTCCACTTCTTTCGTCTGGAGCATGGATCAAGTACCGATTGATTCATCTGGACTGCTGTCCTCCTGCTCGTGCTGTGATTGAGGTACTATTTTCTTCTCCTGTTGTCCTTGTTGCTTCTTCCCTTCCCAACCCCTTGCTGCATTGCTTCTTCCCCCCCACCCTAGTCCGTGGAGCTTCTTCCCCTCCCACCCTCACCACTGACCGTGTTGCTTCTTTCCTTCCAAACACACTTTGCGTTCCTAACAGCCATGAGAAAAAAAACAGCAGCTAGTGCTGGTTGCATCATCCTTAAAACCCCTTATCACCACCGCATCCTGAACCCTAAAAACTCTTCACCATCCTAGCCGTTGCCCATAATTGAACCTTAAAAACTCTCAGCAGCCATAAACTTCGTCCATCCATGAACCCTACAACTCAACACCCTTACACTCCAACCATTCCTGAAACCTAAAAACACCTCACACACCTAAACACTCATCCGTGAACCCTAAAAACACCTCACCACCCCTACACTCACCCATCTTTGAACACTAAAAACCCCTTTCAATGCCTGAACGCCTATTATTCCTTACTCCTAAAAGCCACTCATCGCCTTAAACATTACCCATCCCTCAACGCAAAAACCTCACAGTAGTCCTAAACACCCAAGTATAATGCTGTTTTGGATTTTTCCTTAAAATTACTTTTGCATTTTTTTTTTGTATTTCTTTCAAATTGTTTTTCCTGAAAATTGTTTTTCTATGATTTGGCTGCCTACAATGCGTTCTCAGTTTTCGCTTTCCATTAATTCGCACACATCACTAGTTGCCATCTGCCTCATCCCATTGTTTGAGGCATCTAAAGAAGCAGTAATCAGTGCAGAGGATACTAGTTAACTTTCATGAAGTAAACCTCTGGCTTGCTCTTTGATGTCTGTAATTAGTTTGTCAAACAAGGTTGAAATATTGTGCCAAAGTTGTCATAGCGCACCATAATGGCTATGGCTCTTTACCCCTATAGAAGCAAAGGCGCTACTTGTCCACACTATCCAGGCACCTGCCTACCTTATCTGGGGGTACCAAGACATGGTTTTGATGAATTTCAAAAGTGTATCTGAGAAGCTACTGAAATGATGGTTTCAGTCTTGACCTGGCTGAGTAAACAAGCTGGAACAGAATTAGTTGGTTTATATTTTTCTTCACTTTGGCAATGGAAGTCGTTGATGGATTTTTTTAATGGACATTAGACCTTCATCCCACAGGCAAAAGGAGGGATCAAATACATTTCCTTGACTTGTTTTCAAAATTAAAACAAAATGTATTTTCTCAAATGCATAAGTAGGCAAACTGAACTTTGGGGTACTCTGTGTATGAAACAGTGGAATTGATGATTTTCATCAGGAGGTGAACCTCCGGGTTGAGACTCCAGACTTTCTTTGTTACAAAGTTCATAGTTATCAGCTTTACGTATCGTCTCATCTGACAATACAATGTCCTAATCATAAATATCAAAGAATGGGTGAGCGATGCACAGCAGATGCTGTACTAGGGTGCTGGTTGTAGCGTGCACCTGAGGTATCACCCTCTGGACCGGGTGTCAGGGTAAATCATTGAAGTAGTGCCACTCAAATGAGTGGTATCCCTCGGGGCACAGCGGTGCCTGAATAAATCAGGTTTTAAATTTTTGATAAGAGGTTGAGAAAAGGCAACAAATTGTGAAGTAGTTTTCAAAAAACTGTCTGTAATCTTTATTCATACATGAATAAGTCCATTCAATCATGTATTGGAAGTAATATCATCAACCAAATGTTAACTCTTCCAATGCATTTCGGGCTTACGAGCTCTTCGTCAGAAGAAAGGAATCTGAAAAAGTGCGGAGAAAGCAGAGCGTCACGATTCTCTATGAAGAAATGAACGTAAATTATGTGAGATACCAACGAGATGTGCTGGTGCTGAGCATGCGTATACCCGCTTGTGAGAGGATATAAGGAAAACGATTATGAAAGACCCGTTATTGAAAAAGTGTGGTGTGTAGAAAAAGTGCTAGAAAAAGCTAATAAAACCTGTGGTGGTGCATAAAACGGTGTAAAAACACATCGAGGTGCCAACTCTAAATAACACTAAGATGACCCAAAACCTAAAACCTCGTGGTAAGTGATACTTCTTCAGCTAAGCGAATACCATGTGGCACGCGATTCAATTCACAATGTAAAAACATGGGTGAACGAAACAAATCTAAAAGAATAGATACCATTGCCATGTTGTGAAACGTTAAAAAACAGTTGAGTAGTGAGAACTTTTCTACACACCACACTTTCAATAACGGGTCTTTCATAATCGTTTTCCTTATATCCTCTCACACGCGGGTATACGCATGCTCAGCACCAGCACATCGCGTTGGTATCTCACATAATTTACGTTCATTTCTTCATAGAGAATCGTGACACTCTGCTTTCTCCGCACTTTTTCAGATTCCTTTCCCCTGACGAAGGGCTCGTAAGCCCGAAATGCATTGGGAGAGTTAACATTTGGTTGATGATATTACTTCCAATACATGATTGAATGGACTTATTCATGTATGAATAAAGATTAGACAGTTTTTTGAAAACTACTTCACAATTTGTTGCCTTTTCTCAACCTCTTATCAAAAATTTAAAACCTGATTATTCAGGCACCGCTGTGCTTCGAGGGATACCACTCATTTGAGTGGCACTACTTCAATAATCATAAATATCGCCATCACAATTGTTGATATTTTGACCATTTTCTGAAGCAGGTTGCTGATCTTCCATTGTTAATGATACTATATGGGGACTTGTGGCTCGTTGCTCACCAGGTGATTGAAGTGCAGGTACTTGCTGTAGAACCTTACGGGTGGGAAGGGTGCCAGAAGAGGCTCTGGCAGGGTACAGCGCCTGGCTGAGGAGGAAGAGGGTCACAGTGGCGGTTTACCTCCAAATCACTAGGGATAAGGTGGATCGCCCTATCATGAGGATCTGTTTCACGTTCATTCTGTTCATCACCGCCATGCGAGCTTTCAGATCCTAGGATGGACCCTTTATGATCCGTGTCCAGTTTGCTCATGTCGTTCGAGGTCCAATAGGAGCACTATGTTTTGTGGAGGTTGTACTGAAGTGAGTCTTATCTGAGAAATAAATTACAAGAGGGACATGCCTGAAACTAGCGGGATTGAAGAATCACTAGAAAAACAGTCACTGATCAGGGTGCCACTGACAACGGTTTAGACTAGGGAGGTATTGTCCTCAATAGTGCAGACAACTGAGGAACCATGGATGGTCTGGTCGATAAGGTCAATTGACTGAATGGCGTGGTCACAGTTGAAGTTGTTTTTCACATGGTCATTGGTGTGGTGGTCGGTGAAGTTTGGGCCTTTGAAGGGCTTTTTCGTTGGAGGCAACAGACAAAGCATTTTTGAAGTAGATGGCTGAGAAAACATTTGCAACACATTTAAGGTCTTTGGTTTTGAAAATTTTCCAGGAAGCTTACTACCCACAACAGAAAACTATACCGTAGAGACAGACAGGTGATCAAGCAAAGAGGCAGCTCAAATAGATTTCCCCAAATTGAAATATGGAGGATTTAAAGAGCCAGCAAGTCAAAAAAAAAAAAAGGCAGAAGAAAAACTTGCCTCTTGTAGATGGTAGTGAGAGACACCCTGAGGAACAGCTGAACACCAAAGTGTAAAGAACAAAAAGCCGGTTTGGGAGAAAAGAATTGCTATAAACAGTTCCCTTATGGCACCTTGACTATGGTATAAAATGTGAGCGGTCCAGCCTTTGTGGAGATTTGAGGCTCAAATTTCTTTCCCCTCACTGGCCAGAGTTCCGGTCACATAATGAGATTAATGGAATTCATGTAGTTTAGGTTTTTGTGTGTGTGATCCGGGTGTATAGGACAGGATGTCAGCATTGGCTACCGGGGGTTTGTAGGCTGATGACAGGGAATATTTAAGCTTCTGAATCTATGGAAAAACTAATTGGAGAAATCGTTTTTGTAGTTTTATATAGTGTGTACTTGGCCCGCGGACCTTAGAGTGCCTTACAAAAGAAGCAGGCTTTTACACTTTTTTTCTTTTTAGGCACAAGGAGGTTTAGTGAGTTGCCCAGAATCACAGGATACTAAGCTGATGCCAGGACTCTATCCTGGCTCTCTAGTTCCAAAATCGGCAGGTCTCGTCATTAGGCTGCATCTTCTCCTCTGTTACAGAGCACATTTCATTTAGTTTTAGGAAAAAATACAACCAACTAACTAGTTGGCTTAACTTCTTCTCGAACTATTTAAAGGAAATTGAGAGGAATGGAAAAACATAGCCAGGTCATGAGTGAACACTCGGACGTTGCACCACTGAGATTATAGTGCATTCCTGGAAATAACTAGTTTGACATACTAGTTCTCTTAATTGGTAGCTGGATACGCTAGGCACTGTCGCAATGGTCCTAGAATGGCATATATATTAGACACGTGGAAACTGTTGCAAATAGTCTTGTGAAAGTGAAATTTCTGCTGGCTACACAAAACTCAGCTGTGGTTACTTTCCGAGGACAGGGGATCTTCGCCCGCCACCGCAAGCTGCGCAGGAAAAAATAAAAGGGCAATGA
This sequence comes from Calotriton arnoldi, assembly GCA_963921515.1. Classification (NCBI taxonomy): domain Eukaryota; kingdom Metazoa; phylum Chordata; class Amphibia; order Caudata; family Salamandridae; genus Calotriton; species Calotriton arnoldi. Next base: position 1,453,917 of record CAWUFW010001750.1, on the reverse strand, counting down.
AAAGATTTCATTGCCATTTCGTTCTTTACCAATGTGCGCACTGCAGCAGTCACCCTACCCTGAGCCCAGAGACATGCGGGGCATGTCCTCCGCTGCCGATTGGCAGTGATGGAGCAGAGAAAATAAAAAATGTTAACCCCTAACAAATTTTATAAATAATTAATAAAAATGTTAGTTTAAATGTATTAATCAACAATGTACGTGAGGGAAGGGTAACACGCAAGTATATGGGCTGAATAATCTATTTACAAATGTCTGTGTGTCTAATTATAACATAAAATAATTGCGTACTAAATAAATAATAAATGCATGATTTGTGCTTCATAGAATATAAACGTGACGTTGCAAAAACAATAGTGATGGTAAGTAAGGAACAGCTTAAATGTTGCTTTCTGCTAGGTAATAACTAATTGGGGTACGTAGATGACGGGAGGGAAACGAAAAGGCTATGTTTCTCTATTTTAATTATGTTTTGTTTATTTCTAAATAGTGCTTCTAAATCTAATTGAGTGGCGATGTAAAATGGCTGCCGGTTATTAGAGTACGCATGCGCTGAGAAAACGCGTGACAAGGGAGGAAAAGTTGGAGAAAGACTAACCACGTGATGGTGCTGAGAGGCTAGGATGCAAGAATGGTCAAGGCTGATGTGACCTAATTGAACTGATAGTGTGCCGTGGTGATCAGCAGAGAATCGTGGGAAACCGTTTTAAGAGAAAGGACAATGCCTGCAGAGTTCTCGAATGTATCGAAAGAAGTTACAAATGTACTGATCGAAGCGGATGGAAACATGTCTTGAACTGTGAGAAAGGAAATGAACATATACATTCCAAAAGAACAAGCTGGATCCGGGAGAACTTGATTAAGAATGAATAGATGAAATGAGTGGACCAATGAAACAAAAGCGCGTTATTAATGTTGCAACAATTTAGTTAGCAAAGTTAGAATTAGGGTATAAGAGGGCCTACTCTTAGTGGGAGGGGTAGTTGGTGTTGGAGTTGGTGGCATCCAGTGCTTGGTGTTCCAGATCGATCCATTTTACTGAGCGGGAGATGCTGAAAGACTGTTAGATGAGACGGGTGGCGGTAGCTGATGCTGACGAGCTGAAGTTTCTGTTGCTGTCTTATTTTTCCAGTTGAGTATGAGAATCAGGTTATTTTTAAATCTTAAACTTAGGTTAGAAATCATTAGGCTAAATTAGGAAGATAGGCAGGTAATTAGGGTTTTTCTTCATGACAAAATTTCCTTTCTGCAATAAAATTGATTTTGCTTAATAAATATTTGAACTAATAATGAATAATTGAATAAAAAGTCTAAATTCTTTTCCATGCTTTTAAAATTATATAAAATGTAAGATTCTTAAATCAAACGACTCAGTGGTTATTTTACCAAATGATTGTGAAACTGGTAATTGGTTATTGTGATTTAGCTGGTCTTAATCACTATGAACTGATTTCTTACTAGATGATCCATCGACAAAACAATGAGCAGGAATATCTTAAGAAATAACTAAGAAAGTGATAGGTTAAGGTATCCCGGCTCCTTCCAGCGGCACATCATGATGTTTTTCATTTAGTTTCCCTTTTCTACTAGGAATATAGAATTTCGTAAAGGTGTAGAGAGAGAGAGAGAGAGGGGGGGGGGGGGGGGGTGTGTGTGTGTGTGTGTGTGTGTGTGTGTGTGTGTGTGTGTGTGTGTGTGTGTGTGGGTGTGTGTGTGTGTGTGTGTGTGTGTGTGTGTGTGTGTGTGTGTGTGTGTGTGTGTGCGTGCGTGCGTGCGTGCGTGTGTGTGTGTGTTATGGGCCCCATCGTCATGTGGATGTGAGAAAATATAAGTCGCCCCTGGATGACCGATAAGTGACCTAGGAGGAAAATAGTTTTTATTGTATCCGCTGCATCAGCAGCATGGAGGACTGAAGCAGTGACTAGCCAGACACTTCAAAGTGCGCATGTCACTTTGGCTGGCTGTCTTGCACTGGCCAAAATGACATGCGCACTTTGAAGCACTCCCCCCAGCTGTCCTAAAGACAGCTGGGTGGTGACCAGGGCTCCAGGGCCTGAAGGAGCGTCCAGCTAGCCCACTCAATTCAATTCAGGCGCTACTCATATGCTGGTTAATAGCACGAGAGCAGAGTCTGGATTTGTTAGGGGAGCCGACTTCCACAGCAGACTGGAACACAGAGGAGGACATGCAGCTGTAAGTACCATTTATTTAAAATGTTATTGTATTTGGCTTTTTTGGGCTTTTGGAGGGAGTGGGTGTTTTATTTTATTTTTTGGGAAGTCGTGGGGCATTACACTCGCCACACCACTTTCAAATGGTACCAGCCGCCCCTAACAAAACTCTTACTTTTTTCCCTCTGTCAGGTGTTAACTGCAACTAGACAATTTAATTCTCGAATTGAAGATGAGAACTGGATCTGAAGCTCCAGTTGAAAACAGGACAGGCTGTCATCTGAAATTCTGTTGGGCTTTTTTTGAACAACGCAGCTTTAAATTAGGCAATCATCTCAGAGGTGCAACTATTACAACCATTCAGCAGAAAATGTATGTGGACCCGAATACAGGCGAAGGTAGGATTATCTTTTCCTACATTTAAAAGCAGGCCCTTCTCGGCTCGAGATGGGATGAAAGTATGCATAGTGTGAAGCTCACATGTTTGATCTTAGTGAGCATTTTCACTTTATCCATTTATGTTAAATATTTAGGCCTCAAGTGATTTTTAGAGAACAATTTTTTATGTACTTTTATTATTTACTACGTTAAATCGGATAAAGAGATCCCATCGGCTTTTGCTACTCTACACACTATCTTGTTACACCAGAGAGGCTTTACCCAACTAGAGAAAAGAAAAGAGAGGGATTCAATGTTTTCCAAGAACAGCGATACTGTTGCATATTGTCGATTCCCTATCTGCTCTGCAAGATGACCACCACTACTGAGGTTGTTTATGTTGCTAATAAGGTGCTGAAACCCTCAGATGCTGACCGTAGATTGTTTTGAAATCTGAAATTCTACTTAAATACTCCTCCTTCAATCCCATAGGTTTCAGAGATTCTGCCACCATTTCCATAGGGCATCTCTCATAAGTGGGCCAATGAGTGAGGAAGCAGAAATGCACATATTCAAGATCTTTCATTGCACGGCAAGCTTGAGTCTTGTAAGGCAGAGCTATGAAGATCATATTGAATAAAGTTAACAGATAATTTAATCTGAATTTAGAGGTCATTAATTGAACACTTCCAGAAAAACCACAACTATAACGGATTATGGACGAGGACTCACTCTCTAAAAAGGAGTACAATTCATATAGGGCTGTTTTGAGTATTCTTGTGACTGCTTTAGCAGAGTCAATAACATTTCCATTACATGTATCAGTATCTCTAACTGCATCAGCTTAAAGTTTTAATTCATGTTGTGGAGTCCCTGATCTCCTAGGCATTCTCCTTTCCTAATAATTATAAAAAAATCATTTTGCTTTGGATGCATGCGATTTAGCATTTTACTGCAACTTTAAAAGTCTTGCCTAATTAACAAATGTCAATTTTTTTTCTATTGGTCTGGGTGGAGAATTTTGAATGATTTCCAGAGTATGTCAGAAATGGAGGATCTTCAGCACCCATTTGTCTATCTTTATTTCCTGCAAAATTTGGGAATCGCCCTCTGATTATGACCCCTTGACAGCAAAGTCAAGTGAGGGGTAGAAGGTGCATGAGTCAGACTTGTCTGGTCGGCATTTATGATCAAGTAGATTCAGCCACTCCCCTTTTTAGTTTTATCAGATTCTTGGATTCCTTTCAGATCGTTCATATTCGGAGTAGGCCCAGATGGTGCTGCACAGCTTAAATCAAGTGAAAAATACCAGTTCCATACAGATATCTACATTGAAGTGTAGGATTGCCTACTGTAAGAAGACTATGAGGGTGCCTAGATTTACCAGTCTCCAGGTTAGTTTTAAGAGATGAAATGCTTCCCAAAATGGTTGTATTCATTGATAGCCATGTCAAGCAAGACTAGTGCTCAAGCTCTGAATTATGTACATTTAAACCATCTGTATCTTTGGAGAACAGCGTTACTGGCTAGCTGTTAAAAAAAGTTGAAGTTGGTAACATTGGGGCAGTTAATAATCTCTTTATTCAATTTAAGAAAGTAAAGCATAAAAGTACATAAAAATTGCACACTAGAGAGAACTTACGAGTACAATACATTCACAATTCAAAAAGTGCTAAAAACCACAATACATAAAAGCAAACACTATGACTAGATAAAAGTTGCAAACACAATAAAGCAGGCATTACTTAAGTAAAATTCAAAGATAAAAACAGTGGACGTATATACTTAAATCGTTAACTACTTTAGAGTAGATAAAAACAATATGTAAAGTGTCCAATGCAGCAGCCTTTTCACATGTGCAAACTTGAGGCTACCATGGGTTATGCAAACCAGCTATAAGCTGGAAAACAAATTCAAACGGAAATTATAATAAACGTCTGTGCAATATGGCCATATCAACAGTTAAATACAGCTCTGATTTTCATGAAGATTTCACCAGAGCATAACAGGCACATTATATTTTCACCATCATACTTTTTCCCCTTTTACCTTGGGCATTAACGTAAAAAGCCTCCTTGACCCAAGTGGCATCAGCTTTGGAGATTAAATCTGGTTCTGAAAAAAGCTCTGGTCTACCTAATTCACCCAATGTACCTTTAACATAATTCGGCCATGGGATAAGGGGACAATACTCCAAAGCCAGTTAGTCCCTTAAAATCTTTTTATAAAATTCCAGATCAGTTTTTAGCCATATAGATCGTCATAGTAACACAGGGCGGATTTGAATATAGTCAGAAATAAACCCAACCCCTAGTTCCTCATGCACTATCTCAGAGGAAGCACTCTGGGGGATCCTCAGAATGACACAATCTGAATGCACTTTATACAAATCCAAACAGATTTAATGTGAAAGTGACCAAAGTGCCTGGAAAGGGGGTCTATACCACGGGCTACTCTGTTAAAGGACTGTACATAAGCAATCATCAATGGGCTCCAACTCATTTTATGATTTATCCAGAGTCCAAGGTAACAAAATATATCAATGTTACCGATACAATGCCCGTTAATCGAATGTGATTCGGTTTTCACCTGTTTCGGGCCGAACACCATGGTATATGATTTGGGTAGATTAGTTTTCAAATCTAGGCTGTCCATAAATTTATAGAACAAATCTAACAAAAGTTATAAACCGTTTGCTGTATGCACCATAAGAACAGTATTGTCAGTGTACAATAAAGCTGGAATCGGACTATTCCCCACCTTCGGAACAACCTTAAAATGTTAAACTAAAAATTGCTCTAACTTAATCTTACTGAGGCTACCAATCCTGTGTGTAAAGCGCGTAGGAAAGCTACAAAGGCAGCATCTACCCCCAATACTCCAGTACGGTCCAGAGCTTCAATCTGTTAACAGTATCAAAGGCTGTACTGAGGTTCATGAAGGCAAGATGAATCAAATCTTTTTTTGGTCAATGTATACTTATTAGTCAATCAATACGTAAAGATTCAGATTCTTTGCTATAGTCCCCGGTCCCGATCTGAAACCATATTGAATATCCGACAGTATCTTTCCTTCCTCTGCCCAAACTGTCAGACGATTCAACAGTACCCCAACCAATGATCTTCACTTCCGCATCCAGCAGAGAAATAGGCCGGTAACAAGCAAGAGCGGCGCAGTTCCCCCTTTTAAAAATTGGGACTATTACAGATCTTTGACAGGAAGCAGGGATATTCCCTTGCACTGCATCAAACAAGTGTTGGGTAACTACAGGCGCCCAGAGTTCAACACAAATGTAAAAGGTCCCCAGGCACTCCATCCAGGCCCGGTGCCATACCCTCGGTAAAGTCAAAATAGCTTCTGATACTTTGGCCCCATCAAAATATAGGGCTTCCCATCCCCTCAGGGGATATAACTGGCACAGCAGAATCTTCTGAGATATAAATGGACTCAAAATGGGAAACCAATTCCCGCGGTGGGATAGTTTGGGCCATATCTGGTAACATCGTCTAATGGAAAAGGGGCCAATTCACCACTCTCCAAAAAGCTGCACTATCCCTTAAAGCACAAGCAGCTCTCCATTGTGCCCAAGCTGCTTAAGGTCATTCTTGCAAACCAAAAATTATTGTCTTTTGGCCTCCTTCACTTGTTCTTTATATATAGGTTTCTGATGAAGAACTTTTATCAGAGCTTTAGGAGTCTTTGTGCAATGTATCTAACTATTCTGGTCCTTGACTAACTGCCTTTAACTCTTCCTGGTAAGAGCAATTTGTACTTCCCTACAAATATTAGTAAAGGAGTCAATCACTTGGTCAGGGGTCTCCATCTTTAAGCAAGCTTCAAATACTACTATAGGATCGAATCAACTTCCTTAGAAAGGCTTCTGAAATTACATTAGCCCATCCAATTCGGCAGCCCTGTGCCTATACAGACAGCGGTTCTTTATTTAGCAACGTTTTCTTGGCCCCAAAATCATTCCTCTCAAATACACGCAGGAGCGGGTTATGATACCACGCAAATTCTACTCTAATTTGATAAGAAGTGGAAAGATAAGGGCCGACACAAATAAATTTAATAATCGAACTACAACCTCTTCACTTAAAAAGTGGGTACTAAACTCTTCTTTTCTGAAGGAAATTAAGGTGGTTAAATTCTGTTAAAAAATGCAAGAAGTCCCCCTGTTGTGAGTGAATAAAATGTGCCTGCTCTATATTAGCTCAAGAGTAATCTTCCTGTATACTAGGTCCACACACGCAGCAAGGGTGTTTGATAAAATCGCCTAATAATATGATCAAAGGAGAGAAAGACCACTCTCGAAGAAATATGTCAAGCAAGACTGGAGCTCAAGCTCTGAATTATGTACATTTAAACCATCTGTATCTTTGGAAAACAGGTGGAGTAAATATCCCCATCACTTATGAAATGCTCTGTTTGAGGACTTATTTCACTTAGTTCCTGTGTTTAAACAGCTTATTCAGGAGAAAAGTATTAGCGTCAATCAACTGTCACATCATCAAAATCACTTGGCCACCTGGACAGAAGCAGCCACAAAGGAAACGGTCTATTCTACATTCTTCCCTTTGAGCTGGAGCCATTCAAGGCAAAGTTTTATTACATGACTGCCACTAAACAGCTGCTGAAATTAAAGATTCAGTATAGAGCTGCTTTAGTTCAGAGCCCTGAAGCATGTCTTTTAATCCCTTTCAAGGCATGCCACATTAACAAATGCAGTGACTGGATTCTTCGTGCAGATCAGTTCTTCCCAAAAGCAGTGCAAGACAGAAAATGCATCTTCTCTCTGTCCCACTTATCCTGAAAGTCAAAGAGAAAATTGGCCTCCTCCATAGTTGCTTAGGGTAGGCCACACTCTGGAGTCACTTTATCAAAGTATCAAATATCACTATGTTGGCACTTGGAGAGTCGTTGGGTGGCAATCTTGAGTAAAGTAATCTGGTACTACCAGAAGGCAGGTTTGGTAATCTTTATGTTACCTTGAATATTTTTCTTAATCCTCCTACCTTGGGGTGGTAGCTCTGAATGTCAGCGGTGTGGAACAACGTAGTTCGGTGTTAAATTTGTGGTTGGGACGGGTCAGTTTTGAGGGATGGCAGAAAGACATCTGAATGGTGAACCTCCTCTGCCCTGCAACGGTTGGCAGGAGGATGGGTCAACAGTACCATTAAAAAAAGCTGCAGTAGCACGGAATGCGTAGAAACATGCATAAAGATTCTAGCTTTTCTCTAAGGAGTGCAAAAAATAAACATGTTCTGCTTATCACTGTAGCTAGAAAATAGAGCAGAAGAACGAAAAGCAAATCTGTTTCAGTTTCTTTAAACAGCTACTTCAATAATGCTCCATGACCTGACCGGATCTTCACCTCAGCTGCTGGCTCTGGCAGCAGGCATTGTGACGTCAGAACTCAACTGTAATAACTTAGAATAGTAGAGTTCTGATGTCTTCTTTGTAATCCACGACTGGGTGCATCACAAGTCGCAGATTATAAAGAAATTAAAGAATGACTATTATACATGGAATACAGAATTCCATGTATTGTAAACAGAATAAAGAAGTTATTGCTCTTTTCTTCCTCAAAGTACGGAATAGGATACCGGTTGTAACAAGCAGTCTTCGGGAGAAAAAGAAAAGTCAAGTACATTATGTCTTTTGGGAGAAGAGCTCCAAAGGATACCTTCACACTTGCGTGTGGTATACAATTTGATATCTAAAAGCATCTGGGGGAACGGAGCTCCATGGCCTTCATATCTCACTGGTTAGAGTTTGGTTCGTATAAAGAGAAACAGGCTGAAGAAGGTGCTATGGTAAAACAGTGTACACCTGTATTACAGAAAAGTCCCATTCCAACGGGGAACAATTTAAGAATATAAATAGATAAAGAATGCAATTCTGGATCATTTGAAAGGCTAGCTTCAGGTTGAGGATTCAGTCCTCTTGAACAGATGGAAGTTTTAAGCATATTAAAACTGTGACCTAATGATCCAGGTCAATCTGAAGGGAGACCCAACGATCAATTATCAAGGCCAATTGGAAGCTATATAGGGCAAGAAGGCTTAAAAATCATTTCAAGGATTATGCCGATCTGTAGGCTATAAGAAGAGGGAAAACTGAGATGTAGAGTGCTATTGGTAAAATCTATTTCGACACTTAATGAGCCTAGACTATTCACACATTCAACTATGGCCTCCTAGGAGCATACAAGTCCAGCTATGAGCAACGCCAGAGGTTAAAGCTATTGTTTAGTATGCTGTTCAACCTCTCATCTGTCACATTGTTACCCTACCTTAAGATACTCCTCTCCAGGGTGTTCAGATTGCAGTTGATATCCATAAGATGAAGTCCACAAAAAGCCCCTTCTTAGTAAAAATTTAATTCACTTAACCCTTCTACATTTTATCATTAAAATTAGATACTTTAAAACATTCCACCTGGATTTACTTTACCCAAGGTGTTTTTAAATTATTACCCTACTCTTTTCAAAGTCCCTGCTATAGAGCCATTGTATATTAAGAGCTGGACATTATTACGTGTATGCCAAAGCAAAGTCACAAATCATTTCTTCATGGTGTATTGAGATTGAGCAAGGAAAATGGTTTGCAAGTAGGTGTTGTATTAAATGCGATTATTGAAAGGCAAATCTTTCTTTAACAGATCCCGGAGAGCCTATAAAGTTTGAGCCATCATCTGCAGCACTAACTAGAGAGATATGAAGTGAGCCAATTGAAAACGGATTCATACATTCTGTAGAAACTGTGGTCTAGATAAAGATATTTTGCATTACAAATGCTGCCATTCAGTTGTATACTTTTTGGTTTAATCGACAGGTGAAATTGCTATTTTACTCAGAAAGGGGCTTACTTAATGCGCTTTGTATTGTTCAATTTATTTCATCACAAAAATAGGAAACAATTGGTTTTCAGACATCTTACCTGCCCATCTGTGAACTGGCTGAACTGTTGCTGTCCTGACTGCACCTCTGCTTGTGTAATCTACAGAGCAAGGCGGTATAATTAAAAATCCCAATGTACGTTTGGTTTAACAAAAAAAAAAATCAAAAAAAAAATCATAATTCATCATTTAGTGACAACAAAAAAAAACAAAAAAACTTTTAAATGAAAAATAAACATTTCCATCTAATCCACCCACAATAGGCAAGTGAGGACTGGGAAAGGAACTGGTCAACAACTGCTTCCTGTATCAAATATACATGTTTATAAAAAGAGCCAACCCAAATATCAATGCAAATAAGTTACGGCAACTCCTTGTGGCTTGGTAATGAAAACTGATGCTATACTGATGATAACACATCCGAAGTGTGCAGATGCAGATAAAAGGGGGTGGAATACTTCTAACCAAGTGAGTGCGAGCATAGGGATGAAGAATTCTAGCCATGTATGGTTTACATATTTTTAAGCAAAAAAGATGTTTAACACAATTTAATGGTTACATTATTCTTGGAAAATCACCTGTTGCGCATTGGCAGTGAGCGCCTGGAGTTGGCCCTGGACCACCTGGGTTCCAGATACAGGCTGCGCCAGGCGGATGTACTGCAGTTGCCCGGTGTTTAGTTGAACCTAAAAAGTGGACAAAAAAAGCAGACTCTTCAACCTGAATTCAATCCATCATGAATACAACCCCTAGAAGGTACTTCTCACCTTGAGATCGAATAGGAAGGGCAATTGGTTGACAGAATTGTGACAGAAATTGTCCAAGAAACAGCATGAATTTGGAAGGTCGGAATTGAAATGGGCAAAGATGTAGATGGACAAAAAAATCTATTATTTATTTTTAGGCATTTCAAAGATGTTATTCGAAATGGGTTTGTTTGAAGCTTTAATTTGGTAGAAGTTCATCTCTTGGGATAAGCCTATTATCACATTACTACTCCCCCCCCCCCAAGAATGTTGGCTGGACAAACAGTCTAAAGCCTCATCTCACTGCATTTACTTAGAAATGAGTGGTGGCACAAACACACGGGGACTGGTCTACAGATATATCAGGACAGAATAATCTCTCCAACTTGCCATTAGGGACGCAACAAAGCAAGTTGCCTATTCCAGAACATGTGACCACTAACTCCCCAGTTTTACTGGCTTGTTTAAAGCTTTCTTCATTTAATAATGGGCCAGTTTGCCTTGTCAACTTCACTGTATCAATCCCATTCAGTGGTCAGTAAGCTAGTTGCTCTTGTTCAAACTCAGCCCGGGCAGGATTCTCACCGGTATCTGCTGGATTTCTCCAGTGTTAGTGATGATTTGCTGCATGACCTGCATGGTCTGACCCCCGCCTTGAGACTGCTGACCCTGAGGCTGGGCCTGGACGATCTGTACCTGCTGGCCTTCTCCCACCTGCATGGTCATTGGTGTGCCCTGAAAAGAAAAGAAAAAAAGGAGAAAGTTACGCCTATTACCAGTGCAAGTGGATGACATTTTGCCGGATCCGATACCACAAGCTGAATTTAAAGCATAAATTAAATCACTGCAAATGTACAATGCCCCCACAATGACCACCACACATGATGCACACACACTGCAAGGTTAAGCAGCTTGAAAGCAGCGGTACACATGAAGGATACAGAGTTTAACTATAGTCAGGGCCACTGGAATTATGCAGCAGGGGAGAGCCGAATTATGCAGCAGGATTGAGTAAATAATGCGGCAAAAACAGACAAATTGTGTGGCGTTAAAAATCATACGGTGAGGTTGATTCCACCTTCTCATGGAGTTATCATGAATAATAATATCTCTGCGGCTAACTGTTGCCCCTCTTCGGTATTTTACCTGTGGGGTAGAACTAATGAGAGAATGAATGAGTGTTGAGGTTTCACCTTGGAACCCCGGGAGAAGGTCTGATTCAATTGTTGAAACAGTAATGTCTTTAACACGGATAGTGAGATTTGTTATATCTGGTCAGTAATTGGATTTTTGCAATAGAGTAATTGTGCTGTTATACCATGATTATTTCTTCCTCTGTGTACATTTGTATAAATAATGCTTCATGTTTAAGTGCTGTGTAATAATTTTATGTTTTTTAATCATAGATTTTCTTCGTATATATCATCAGAGTAATATTGAATGTCTTGACGAAGATGGTTTAATCAGAAAACACCATCGAAACGTGTCGACGTACAGCTACATAATCCGTGTACTGGGCTGTTACACTAGATATTGACCGCTTTTTGTATATCAGGCCCCAGCCTCAACAAGTGTATTGTCTCTTGATACTCTCTTTTTATCTTTCTTTTCCCTTTCTTTTTATCTTTGGATCTATCATGTGACCATTTAGTATATAGGTATACGAATTATATATGACTAAATGTCTTGTTTTTAACTCGTCACGATTGTTTTAATGATTTTAATAAATTGACATATAATAATTTCACTATCATTTGTGTGTTGGCATAGTGCTTTTTGCAATAGTAATTGCGTTCCTTCTGGTTGAGTCCGAGTGTGAGATATGCTGTTTGAATGAATAAGATCTACAATATTGGTGGGCCAAAGGACACGTTTTTTATATATAAAAATCCTACATGTGCCTCTTAAACAAAAAAAAAAGTTTTGGCGTTTCAGTGGGGCAAAAAAATAGGCACGGTCATTAAAATATACCCGTTATCTACTATGCTGCCAAAGGTTTTGTAACTCACTTGAGAAGTATCCAAATAAGGGACTAAACGTCCAGTCAAATCATTGAGTGTAGCCTGGGGTATCAGTGCAGCAATGTAAAGGACTGCATTCAGTCAGGTAACTGTCACAGAGACATTATAAAAGAGAGACATTAAGTGAATGATTTTATTCAAAGTAACATAGGTTTCCCCTAGCTAATTTTTCGATTACGCATAGTCCCAGGTCGCTGAGTAGATTTAATGGTGTGCTCTACTAACCTGCCCCTGCGGCGACTGCGCAATGATGATCTGACCAGGTTGGATGGTGCTTCCTGTCGTAGTCTGCTGTCCTTGCTGCTGCCCCTGAACTTGGACAGCTGTGGGCTGCTGCGCCAGAGTAAAGTAGTACTGGACAGGTTCTGCAGGAGTCACAGCCTGACGCACCTCTTCCTACAGTATCAGAGGTGGGAGACAGGAAGGGAAATACATTTAAAGCAGACATGAGATAGGAAAAGTCTTTTTGATATCAACTGAAAGAAATACTTTAAGGAATCTATTCTATTGACTGCTCCAGAATGTTTTTAAAATCCATCCTCTCAATCGATTGAGACAACTATGGCCCTTCCAGCGAAGTCCATGGCAGGAGGAGCAAACACCCTCCTCCCAGCCATCTTGTAAGCACAGCTGAGAGTGTAGGATGTTTACAATCCCTGCAGCACAGTGACTTTCAAAGTGGCAAAAAGATCTGCTTTATAGGGTGCTTGTAGCATCACAACAGTTATTGCTTGAGAAGGACAAATTACAATGCATGACCAGAACAGGTAATGCGATCTCGGCAAGTTAATAAATATCACAAACACATTCAAACAGTACTTTTCCTTTGTGAAATCAATAAGGAGGTGACCCATAGAAATGTGGATGATTTTGCATCTTTGTACTGGAGAAGCATAGAGTTGAAGAAATGGTACAGCTGTAAGTTCTGTAAGGCCAGGAAGAACAAATCAAATACCCAATAGTGTGTTCAAGTTGAAATGTGCGTCTGAAAAGTAAGAAGCTTCATATGCACCAATAATTAGAAGTAAAAAGATCCTACCCATTAACACCACCAGGAGAATGTAAAGGATGGAGATCAGCTGTATAAGTACACACCCCAACCTTCACATGCCTGATTATTTGGTATTTTTATATTGAAAATGTAAGCACATCCAAAAAAACTGCCAGGCAATAGAGAACTGTTTTCAACGGAGGCTAAATTTGACAAGCAGAGCAATGAAGAGAGTGGATCTTGGTTCCACTTGCACCACACATGTTGAGGATGGATATACATTAGCTGAACGTCTAGTGAAGGACAAGTGGCAGGCAGCAGCTGTAAGCATCTGACTGAAAGCTCCTTCCAGCAATACAGCTTCCAGTCAAGGATGTTTACAGCAGCAGCATCTGCCAAAGCAAAAGAATTCCAGTCCGCGAGAAACTCTTTCTTGCAGTTGAGTGGTGAGAGATGTCCAACTAATCAGAAGCCAGTGCCAAGATCCTCAAGGCTCTGTATGTCAGGGAAGAGGTTCACCTCCAATCCCTTTGAGAGAGGCAAGATTAGAGCTAGATAGCAAAAGGAGACTACTGTTCAAACACACTGGTAAGATATTTTCAGACCACAAATCCTCTAGCACGTAGTATACACGGTCTCATTATATGCTATGTACTCCAAAACATAGCCACCACTTTCCAGTTTCTGCAGTCAACACTAAGAACTTTGCACACAAAGTGGACAGCAAAAATAGCCTTAGAGGGGTGCAGCTGTAAGATCAGCCAGAAGCTTGGGAATGCTAGTGAAGTGAGAGAACTTAGTCAACATCACAGCTGCAACACATTTATAAAGCAACAAAGTGAAATAGCATGTAGGTTTGCAAAATGGGCACATATAAGGAGAAAAAGGAGTAGAGAAGACTGAAGAAATAAGTTCTCTAAGGTGGTTAATGTGATGAGAGTTATGGTCATTGATATGAGCAAAGTGAGAATTCTGAAGATAAATATTAGGTACAGCAAGTGTTCAGATTCCACAAACGTTGCTTTAATCCTGGACTCACCAAGCAAGTCAACTACACGGACAAATGAATCACTTAGCACACCTGCATACTGCATTACTGATGACAAATGAACTACGAATAGTCGCTTGGCCAAAGTTATATGGCTAAGTTCCTTTTTGAAGGTTGAAAGATTTTGTCTTAGTACAGCCATTAACACCTTCGAGCTGTTAAGTAAACACCCTTTAGAGTTGCATTGTACCTTCAAGAAGAGGGTTTTCGTCTGCAAGGTAGTAGTGGGAGCATTACTGGGTTGATAATGAGGATAGGGGTTCCTAAATGAGGCAGTGTTTCGAAATTTAAATGCTTAATGGTCCCACTGGAGTTTATAGGCACCGGACTGTTCAGTTACATAGTACTGCCCACCATTTGCCACAAAGGCAGCATTTTCTAGTACATGGAGACTGGCAACATGCCATTTTGCAGCTATAATGTCAAAAGAGATGTGACTGGCATAGTTTGAGATTCCTTGCTAATGACCAATCTCTGTTGTGGAAAGAACCTGGAAGCAGGAATGGTAGTTAGGACTACAGGTACAAATAGGTGCATTCGTGCAGAAGCCTTTTTAAAAAAAATAGTATTTCTAAAAGTTATGCAAGAAGCAGCATTTGCAAATGAGACTCCTTACCTCTTTATGCTTTATGGCATGTGGCATATGAACTGGAAGCTTCTGTTACACATTTAGTGGCTTACTACTGAGAATAAAAATGGGTCCCAAGATGGCTGAAACAAAAGCTTGCCATTTTAGCTTTCTCAAAGCACCCGACTACATTTGGGACACACAGGGTGAAAGAAAAAGTGATTTATAAAAACAAGGATGGAAGCAGAAGTATTGCACATAGGAAACAAACTTCCTCTAAAAAAATATTAGCTTGAAAAAGAATACCTCTTCATATGTAAAATAGACAGCTTTTTGGAACTGCTAAATAGCTTTATAATTTCCAAGTCAATATTACAATGTTATTCACGTCTTTCACACGAAGTTATGTCTAGGTGGAGCAAAACTTAATGATTTTGTTTTTAACAATTTGTATCCAGGATGCAAATGGTCACCAGACCAGAGGGAAAAAAAACAGAAGTAGAATACTAAAAATAGGGCCTCGCAAATTGAAGTGACATCTGACTAGAATAGGCTGGTCAGGGTAAATGATCAAAATGCAGCACAGAAGCGGAATACAAGATGGCTGTTATTTTGGACAAGCACAAATTAATTTAGCATCGTTCAACATTCAAAACATAGAAAGAAGTAGGGTGCCAAAAGGAAGAAAACACGTCTCTCCTCCCCATCTCCAGTACTTCATATATACGCTCCCTTGCACACCTTCCAGTCACAAAGTCTATTTAACCACTTCTCACCTGTCGTTTAGGGGGCTTGAGCTCATCTCTGGGAACAATGTCAATAAGAAAGTCAAACTGATCAAACTTGGTGATGGCCATAGCGATGTCATTCCTCTGCTCAGGAAGAAAAGCAAAAAGAAACATCAGAATAGGAATAAGCAGTCAGAAAGTAATTGAAACTTTACTCAAAATCGCTTGGACCACTCTGCTCCTGGCAGACACCAGGGTCTTATCTGAATCCAAGTTTTATATTTAATAAATGGGTGTGACCAATTATTAGACAAACATCACAACATCAAGTACTAAAGATCTGCAACAGACCTTTTTATCCATGCTCAAAGTAGTCTGCATCTTAATCATAAAAGCTTAACATTCGATGCACAATCAAATTTCGTTGTTTGCAAGGAAAATGGACTGAATGCCGTAGTGAACATTTCAGAAGGCGGCAAATTCTCGATTTTGTCGAGTGGCTGTGCTAGAGTCAAGTAGGTGAATGTGAAATCTAAGGGATTTTACGGCAACGTGAGAGCTGGTAAGACATCTTTTAAAAACATGTTTTCAAACTATTTCAGGAACAGAAATTGGAGCGTGCTGATGCGGATTTGAAAAACAAAACAATACTCAATTTTGCTTTGATTGAGTAAAACAGCAAACATCGAAGTGTCAATAGTACACAGGCATGGTCAAGTTAATGATGGCTGCTGGCCGAAGACACTGAAGTACAGTTGTGTGTGTTGGTGTAATATTGGTATAGTATGTCAGATGACCCAATGGAACTCCCGGAGTCCATGTGCAGATTAAACAGAGGCAAGCAGTGATTATAGGGGCCTCGTCTGCGACAGAAGCAGGCACCACCCTGGGCAAGACTGTTTTCTTTCAGGGAGCCAGCATTTGAATAGCTGTTTAACAAGCATGCAGAGAATGTCTACAAATTGTTGGAGTGCTCGGAGGGGGGGGGCGAGGGGTGCGAGATCGTTGGTGTCAAAAGGCCAGACAGCTTGAGGAAGACTACGAGGCAGTAGTCCCTGTTAATGGACATCCTGGTAGCATCAATCAAGAGAATCCTCAGTGTAGCATTTTGGATGAACCACACATTGTTAATTCTGAAGAGGTTTGTAGCAGCAAAGATGGTCTTGAAGCAGTCTGAAAATGTACTCACCCTAGGAAAGGGAAGTGGGCGATGAGGCACTATTTGGAAATTAGATCAAATGTTTTTAAAAGTTTAGGATTTGTACTGTCTTAAATTGAATACTCCACTGAAAGAAAAATTGACAAGATGAGGTGTGAGAGACTTGTGGCAGACATTCAATGAAAGGGAGGAAGACTATGCACCAGTCAGACTAGAAGATCCAAGTATTATCAGCTACAATCATGGTGGGCACCTCAGGAGTGGTTGGGGAGAATGGGTTAAACGTGTAATGAAGGTCGGTCCATTAAAAAAAGGAGGCGGTGATATGGTACTGGGACTTTCGAGGTTGAAGACAAGAAATACCCTGAACTATCCTCAATATGGAAGGATGGCATAATAGAGGGAGACATAAGGCAACTATGGCAAGTATATTTTAAAACATTATAAATCGGTGGTGAAAGTAGTGTCACTTTAAAGAAACCATTTGTTTACGATCCACAGGGCCTACAGGATCCCGAGTAAGCTGTCAAAGATGGCCGGTCAAGACATTGGATGTCAGAAGTGCAATGCTACACAGGCAGACAGTATAAACGTTTACTTAATGTCCAGCATTGGCCTCCTATCGGGATACCATAAGTAAGCTCATCAGCGATATAATAGGACATTGTATGGATGTAAGCCCCCAACTTGTGTTCTTTGGGATAGGTACTGGATCTGTATATAGGGTCTAACTCTGCTAAGGTGAAGCTTATCTTCTATCTGGTTTTATTAGCGAGGAGGGAGATATGTAGTCTTTGGAGGTCAAATTCACCTCTTTTTAAAGATCGTCTCAAAAACATTAACTTAATAAGTCAGGTGGTCATAGCTTGTGATCCCCGGAGCTATGAGAGGGTGTGGAAACATTACATTGATTGGCAAACAACTACATGGCCCGATGATAAGTCATACAAGCTGTGCATTCAATGCTGGCGGGGCCAGATACAAACGGCAATAATCTTTGGCGGGGTAAGTTCCTTGTTGTTGAGGGAATCTATGCTGGTAAGAAAGCAATGGATGGTGAGGACTTAAAAAAAGGGCAGGGAAGATGCAGTAGAGAAGTAGCTTTAATAGGATGTATTATGCTAGCTATGGACTGAAACGTTAGGTGCTAAGGAGGAGGTTGATGCGTTTCAGTGTTTAAATTGTTTTTTCATATTAAGTCGGGTAAGGGAAAAGGTCGAGCAGGGCAAATTATCTTTGAAGCATACCATATTACTTTAATTGGAGGGTGCATCCGCGGTGGCTGCAGGGGGAGAAAGGATTGTGTGAAAGTTTAGGGAGGATCTTTTTGAAGAAGCCTGTTAGGTCAGATTACCCATTGCCAAGATTGCCTGCTGTTCAGTCCGGGCTAGGGGCAATTGTGTCTAGGCAGGTCAGGGATGGTATTCGAAATTAAAAAGTATATGCGCTGTTGCACAGGAGAGTGCGTGGGCAGTGATACGAAAGCAGCGTCTCGATGAGGTCATAAGCCGGTTTTCTTTGTGACCTGGTGGACAGGTGAGGAGGTATATTGTGGAGGGCCGAG
This sequence comes from Calotriton arnoldi, assembly GCA_963921515.1. Classification (NCBI taxonomy): domain Eukaryota; kingdom Metazoa; phylum Chordata; class Amphibia; order Caudata; family Salamandridae; genus Calotriton; species Calotriton arnoldi. Next base: position 1,435,643 of record CAWUFW010001750.1, on the reverse strand, counting down.
TGGTTGAGAGAGTAGCCTGGTGCCAAAGCACTCAGTCTGGAAGTACAACTGCTTAAAAACTGGCCTACGATTTAGGTGGCTTGGGCGCGCATGGAGTGAGACGTGCATCATCGAGTCTCCGCTCCAGCGCCTCTCGCCCGTATCAACAGCTTGGTCTCCGGGCTCCGCTCTCACCTGGAGCTTGCTCCCATCCCGGCCGGGACCTCCTGGGCAGTGTCTGGAGGCTTGGGGGTCCTTTGGGGGCTCGGTGTTCTTGGTTTTCTCTGGCCGGCCCCGGCGACCGCCATCTTGTCTCCTGGCCGCAGCGGAGCTCCGGACAGCGCTGGGAGTGCTGCGCCGGCTGGGAGTGTTACCGGCGGCGGGGGCGAGCGGGGGCCGGACACCTGCTGCAGCCTGGTGGCTGGGCGCCGCTGCTTGGACCCCTGCGGCCTTCTCTCTTTCGCTGGACCGGGTCTGCTGCCCGCCGGCCGCCATTTTGGGCCCCGGCTGCGGACGCGCACCCGTTGGTGCCTACGGCACCTCCCTGTGAGGGGGGTGCAGGCGGTCGCTTCTGGCCAGTGGATCACTCTGCCTCTCTGGCCCCGTGACATCGCTGACCCTGGTGAGGGGCCCCTGGAGCATACGGGGCCTGGCGACGGCTTCTTCCTGCCTGGCAGACCCTGGACGGCGCGTCGCCCGGAGAGGGCCACCGAACTGCGGTTGGAGTGGTGCAGGTACCGGGTCGGGGGGTCTTTTTCGCCCAAATGTGGGCCCCCTGACGCCCAGCTCGCTGCTGCGACCCTGCCTGCCTTGGGGGGCACCTCAGCGCTGGCCTGTACCTGGACCTGGTCCCCTAATTGGAGTGTGGTGCCTGTGAGAAGGGGCGGAGGGGCGCATCCCTGGGGGCCTCTTCATTGGCGCTGGTCTTGGGCTCCTTGGATTCTGCTTCACGGCCGCTACGACTTGGGCCGCCCTTGGACTCCGCTGGGTGTTTGGTGTACGCCGCTTGTCCCTACTCTTTGCCTTGAGTGTCCCCCCCCCACCGCTCCTGCTACGATAGCCCTTTGCTTGGGGCGCTCTTGCCTCTGGAGGGGCCACGGAATTGAGCTGCCCTGCCGCCACGCTGCCGGCCGCGCTTGCTGCCTCGGGGAGGCCCTCCTGGATCCTGCCTGTGGCTGATTAGACTGGCCTACATCTCGGCTGTCCCGTCGACTCTCACCCTTGGCCCTGACTTCGGCAGCTACTGTTCTCTTGGGGTCCCGCCGCCATGCCACCTAAACACAGGGCTCACAAGGATGCAGAGGCAGCCGCCTCCCGCGATAACCCGGTGACTTCCATGTGGGCCAAGGTGCCCCCCTCTACGCAAGAGGGCCCCCCTGTCTCTTCAGGGCTCTCGGACACGCCAGCTCAAGCCATCCCTATCACTCAGGCCTACATGTCGTCCTTTCTGCAGGAAATCAAGTCGGAGATCAGCTCCCTGCGGCAGGACTTCAAAACTGGGCTGCAGGATGTCCGCAGGGATGTTGTGGAAATTGGTGATAGGGTCGACGGTCTCGAGAGGACGATGGACGCCAGGACGGAGGACATCGAGGGCCTCTGGAGGAAGATGTCAGAACTAGAGGACCAGAATATCTCCTTACAATTGAAGCAGGAGGATCTGGAGAACCGCGGACGGCGGAACAACCTCCGTATTAGGGGTGTGCCATTGGGCACAGAGGGGTCTGATGCCTTGGCGTACACCGCAGACCTCCTACATGCAATCCGTGAGGGGGAAGGTACCACGCCTCCTATGCTGGACAGAGCCCATCGCGTCCCCGCAACCTCCCTAATTTTGTGCCGGACATTATCACCCGAGTCCATTTCTTTGCGGACAAAGAAGCCATCCTGCGTAAAGTGCAGGGGATCCGGTCAGTCTCCTACAATGGACTGTCCATTCAAATCTTCCAGGACCTTGCACCGTCAACACTTCGTCGGAGGAAAGCTTTCAAACCCGTCACCGATAAATTGCGGGCCATGGACATCAAATACCAGTGGGGCCACCCCTTTGCCCTGATGTTCCCCTGGGAGGGCCGACGACGGGTTATCCGGTCCCTGCAGGAGGCGCTGCGCCTTCTTCGGTTGCCTGTGGACTCAGACTCTGATGCTCCCCCCTCCTCTGGTGTTCGCCCCGCGGATTCGCTCCGGCCGGAGTGGTCCATTGTTCCCCCGCCTCGCTCTGGACGCTCCTCGAGGGACATAGACTCCACGCAGGCCAAACGGGACGCCGTCAATCAGGTCCGCTCCCTGAGCGCCTCCCCATCCCTGGGGCCTTGACCACTCTTCCCCTTGCGGCATGGCGCTTGTTAATGCTCCTGATGAGGCCTCGCTCTGAGCCTGGAGGCTGAAATGTATTGCATGCTTACCGTCGCTGGGCGGAGGACTGGTAGCGGAGGCCTCCCGTCCTTAGTGTGCCCACCACTTCCCCCTACTTCTTCTTGCCGAGTCTTGAGGGAGAGTGACTTCTCCGGAATGTCCTACCTTCGGGGATTTGGGCTACTCAGCACCGACTCTGCACTACTTTGGCCCAGTTGGCCAGTTTATTTTCTTCTTTCCTTTTTCTATTTCTGGCTTTCTCCTTTCTTGCCCTGCTTTGGGCCCCTTTCGGCAACGTCCTTGCTTGATCCTGCGGGGTGGCTTGGCTCTGGGGGGACTTCGGGGTGTTGGGGCACCCTGCTTGGGGCTGGTGGGACCTGTCCCTCTGTGCTTGGCGTGCTTCTCCTGTTGGCGCTCTTGGTGGGGTGTTTCTCTCTCTCCTATGTGGGGCCTCAGCTGACCTTCCCCTCGTTGGGGTTCCTAGTCCGTTCTGTGGTGTTTGCTGAGCGAGGTCTCCTTTCTCCTTCTCCCCTCTTCTCTTCCCCTCCTAGCCGCTACCTGCTGCTCCATCAAATGCTGCGCGCGCTTGGTCTCTCTTTCTTCCAGTTATGGCTGCCACACCTGGTTTGAAACTCGTATCCCTCAATGTGAAGGGACTCAATTCCCCCAACAAGCGGCGACAGATTTGGAGATACCTTCTCCAATTGAATCCTGATATTGTCTTCCTTCAGGAGACCCACCTGCTTAAGGAGGATATCGCTCGCATGGCCCATCCTCGCTTTCCGTTCCAACTTTGGGCTTATACCTCGTCCAAGGTGGCTGGAGTAGCAATACTTTGTCGAACAGGCATTCAGCAGGGGGCTTCCAAGGCGGTTCGCACTCCGGATGGCAGGTTCCTCCGGGTGGTGGTGGTTCGGTTCGGCCACAGGACCTTCACTCTGTGTAACATTTATGCCCCCAACCAGGCGCAAGACTCATTCCTTCGGGAGACCCTGCGGGAACACGTGTCGAACTCGGATCCCCTCCTTATCCTCGGGGGGAGGGGACGACTTCAATCTGGTGTGGAGTGCCACTGATGATTGGAGTGCCACTGATGATCGTAGTGACGGTTCCTTCCATGGAACCGGGGCTATGTCCTTTGCCCTCAAGAATCAATTGACCGAGCTTGGCCTAATAGATGCCTGGCGCTACCACTCGCCCGATTCGCGCGACTACTCGTATTACTCTCCTGTACATCGCTCATATTCGCGCATCGACTATCTTTGTCTCGCATTCCCTCATCGGGGACACGCTCTCGGCCTCCATGTCAGACATTTCAATTTCAGATCACGCGCACCTTGAACTCCTCTTTAGGGATCTGCTTTCCCACTCTAACTGCCCACCGCGGTGGTGGCTTCCGGCCCACATACTTCGTGACCCGGTTGATATTGAGGAACTTCGGACTGCTATTGTCGCTTACTTCGAGACGAATGACTTGCCAGAAACCCCTTTTCCTGTGGTCTGGGACGCATTTAAGGCCACTATACGAGGCCATATTACTTCTATAGCGTGTGCCCGGGCCAGAGAGTCGCGCCTGCTTGAAGCTAAACTCTCCAGTGACATTAAGGCGCTGGAGCGCCTCGATCAGACTCGGCCACGGGCTGCTCACAAGCGGCGACTGGCCGTGCTGCGCGGCCAGCTCAGAGTACATCGTACCAACAAGGCTGAACGGGCCTTATTGGCTCTCAAGCAGCGATATTATGAGGGAGGAGATAAGGTAGGTACGGTTTTAGCCCGGCGACTGCGGACACGTGCAGCCAAAGCACATATAGCTAATATTAAGTGCCCTGATGGCACCCGGGCCATTACTGGAAAAGCTAAGCTCGACGCGTTTCATGCATACTATTCGTCTTTGTACGCTCAGGAGACGCCCCCTCCGGAACAGATCCGGGCTGTCCTCAATAGCTGCCCTTGGGCTCTGGTCGCCCCTTACCATGCACAACTACTGGAAGCCCCTCTTTCACAGAGCAAACTGGCGGGCGCTCTGAAGGACCTCCCTCTTGGGAAATCGCCGGGCCCGGATGGTCTGCCGCTTTCCTTTTACCGGGTCTTCTTCCCACAGCTCCAGCCCTATCTTCTCCGTCTCTTCAATTCTTTCACGGACACAACGGGCCCCTCTGCATCCGTGGGATTAGCCGAAATAGCGCTACTTCCAAAGCCAGGCAAGGACCCCGCATTATGTTCCTCCTTTCGCCCCATTGCCCTACTCAATACGGATCTTAAACTCTACACCAAAATCTTAGCTAAACGGCTGGATCCGCACCTCCCGGGCCTGATCGACCCCGACCAGGTCGGGCTTTATTCAACAGCGACAGGGGGCTGACAATGTGCGTCGAATCGCCCATCTTGTTGGGAAAGCCCAACACTGGAATATCCCTGCCTGCTGTCTCTCGACGCGGAGAAAGCGTTCGACCGTGTGGACTGGACTTTTCTCCGCGCGGTGCTCTGTAAAATCTGGCTTGGCCCCTTGATGGTGTCCCGCATCATGGCTCCCTATCTCTCCCCTACGACCCAAGTCCGGGTCAATGGCCAACTTACACACCCCATTTCTATATATAGAGGTACGAGGCAGGGCTGCCCCCTCTCTCCTCTTTTGTTTGGCCTTGTGGTCGAGCCGCTTGCCATCTTGATTAGCCAGGCGCCAGACATACATGGCATCCCTCTCGGAGGCAAACAGCACAAGGTAGCTTTGTTTGCAGACGACCTCCTTCTCACACTGTCGCATCCACACACGTCTCTTCCCGCCCTTTACCATCTTCTGTGTCAATTCGAGCGGGCGTCTGGCCTTAAGATTAATCATGACAAATCCTGGGCCCTGAATCTTACCATCCCGGCAACGGAGCTCTCGACATTGCAAGCGTTGGTCCCATACAAATGGGCCCAAAGTTCCATTCGCTATCTTGGGCTTAATTTGACTCCTACCCTTGCTACCTGGTCGCAAGCCAACTGGCAGGAGTGTCGTCGGTCTGTGCTGGAGGACTTGCGGGTCTGGAGACCTCTCACTCTCTCCTGACTGGGCCGCATTCATGCCCTCAAAATGTCCATTTTGCCCAAAGTCTTATACGTCTTCCAATCACTTCCTACTCCTATCCCGCGTCACCAGATTCTAAGCCTACAGCGTGATTTCACCAGATTTATCTGGGGAGGTCGTCGCCCGCGCTTTTCTAACAAAATTCTCATGTCACCCCGGGATAGAGGGGGCTTGGCTTGTCCGAACCTGTTGGACTATTATTGGGCGGCGCACCTTCGCTTTATCTCTGAATGGATGGCATGGGAGAGTGAAAAGGTGTGGTTTCACATGGATAGGGCGGTGACCGGGCGCTCCATATGGGATTTGCCCTGGCACTCCCGGATCTCCCGCTCCCGCAGTGCTTATATAGCCGTTCCAACCAAAACTGTCCTTGACATCTGGGACCGGATCGCTGTACCCAAGGGTCTCACCACCTTCCCTTCCCCTCACACCCCCATCGCAGGCAACTCTCTCTTTCCTCCTGCTCTGAACCCTACCGTTTTCATTGACTGGTTGGATGGCGGGTGCCGCACGATACGGGACCTCTTTGTCGGTACCACCTTCAAGACTTTTGACCAATGCAAGCAGGAATTTCAACTCCCTGAAGGGGCTCGGCTTCAGTACTTGCAACTTCGGCATTGGGTTCACGATGCATCTTTGGCGTCGGCGGCCACACGTGCTCTCACTCCCTTCGAGCGGCTGGTCCGTTCGATAATTCCAGGGGTCTTATTGCACGCACTTATCGTATTCTCCAACACCCCCCGCGGCTAACTCCGCACCTCTATCAAACTCGATGGCAGTCGGACCTGGCCACGGACATTGCGCCCGCGCAGTGGGAGCGCCTTTGGCAGGACATTCCAAGGGTCTATCGCTGTATCTCGCAGCGAGAAATCGCTTACAAACTAATGTCTCAGTGGTATTACACCCCTCGACGATTACATAAAATGTACCCTACGACTTCCCCTCTTTGCTGGCGATGCTTGACGTCACCCGGAGACTTTCTTCACATCTGGTGGTCCTGTCCACTCCTGGCCACTTACTGGAAGGAGATCCTCAGCCACATCAAACTGGTTCTTGGCTTCCCCCTGCCTGAAGCTCCAGCTACGCTCATTTTGGGTATTAAGCCTATTAATTTGCACGCACTGACGTGTGGCGATTGGCAGGTATGTCTCCACATGCTGGGTGCGGCGAAACAACTCATAGCCCTGTACTGGAAGAAAGCAGAGACCCCCCCGATCACGGCTTGGTTCACCAGTCTATGGCATACCATGGAGCACCTCACAGCGCGCTTGCAGGATCGAGACACTCGCTTTACCAGGCTTTGGCAACCAATAATTGATTACTTTTGTAGAATGGAGCATGCTCGCTTTATGCCCCCGAAACTCCGGGCGTTACGCCTCTTTGAAGATGCGCTGCTTCCCTTTGCCTTCACTGTGCCCTCCTGAGCCCCGCGCCATCCAGCTGCCCCTGTTCCACCAGGTTGTCGTTCTTTGCAAGGATCACTTCCAACACCTCTCTTCCTGTTATTCCCTTTCTTCTATTCTTCCTTCTTTCCTGCCCCCCCCCCTCCTCTTTCTTTCTCGCCGTTCCTTCTTCCTTTCTTTCTCTAGCTGGTCTTTTCTGTTTGTCTTTCTTTCTTTTCTTCTATTATCTTGTCCGTTTCTTGCACAATGTGTGCGTTTGTTTTCTGGTTCTGGTTCAATGCTCTTGGAGCTGTTGTAAAACAAACGCCTGCCACTTTTGATCACTACATCACGCGGCCGGCCCTGAGCGGGTTGTAGGCGACTTGCTGTGTAACTAAGTATGTATGTCTGCTATCTTTATCGATATGCCATTGCATCCCCCTTTTGTTTTTGCTTATCTTACTTTGCGGCCGGCTCGTCACGGGGTTGTAGGTGACATACTGTGTAGCTGTGGCTTATTTTTCTCTGTCTTAATAAAACAGATTTATGATAAAAAAAGTATTTACAATAAAAACTGGCCTACAATCATCAAAAACCTATTTGCAGCACAAACCTGCCCCACCTTAGAAACACCTTTACAATCTCAGGGAACTTCTGTCCTCCAATAAGGCAACAAACAGCTTCAAATGGTGGAAGCCAAAATAAAAAAAGATAGCCAGAATTCGGGCCATTACACCATACACCAAGAAGGCAAATGGGCTCTAGCTTTATGCTTTTGTGGGGAATAACTAAATGCCAATAAAAACAAAAGGTTTCTCTGTAGTTTGTATAATATAGCTCCTTTCTGAGCTGCTATTTTTGCTCTCAACCTTGCTGGCAATTCTACAAAATATGTTATGTTTATGCCATTATGTATATTTATAATTCTAAGTGCACGCCCAGCATTGGACCATCTTGCAACTGTGCTCTCCACAACATATTTAAAGAGATGTAGTTTCCCATTTAATAAAGGAAAGGATGTAGGTAAAAATAAAGCAATGGATTTTGTCAATATATGCCAATCTTTGTTTTAAATAATTTTCTAATCAAAACCAACAATTGACATGTGATAGTCACTTTTCACTCGCGTAAAGGGACAATTCTCAGATCAAGCTGCGATCCCAGAACTGTTTTGCAGAACAGGATCTCTGTTTTACGTACCTGCAAGGTTCTGCGCTTGTTATCCTCTGTGTGAATCCATGCTCGTAAGGTCAATTCCGTGATAAAAATTTGAGCAGCTTTTGCAAACAGCACTGGAGCTTCTGCGCTAATCATCTGCATGAACAAGAGAATACAGCTGACTCCTGGATCAACGCATAACCGTGAACAACATCACAAACGCATGGTATGGGTCATGCGAAAGACACTGTAAAATAAAGACTACAAATTTAACATTTTCTTTGGTTGCTCTTTTCTTTATACTTTTACCCACTCCACTTCTGTTTACATTTGTAATCGATAATGTATCCCAACACAGGCCTTGTTGGGAGCCCTCAGATTTCCGACTGTTTTTTTGGGCACAGTGCTGTGATGGTCATCCTCGGTAGAGCATGGAGGATGTCATCAACGGACCAACCCAAAAACCCATGCGTCTTGCCCCTCATTCCTCTAGGGCAGCTTGCAACATTAGGCTAGTCTGATGTGGCCTGCAGTGTTAACAAGAGACATTTACCTTCACATCTTCATCCAGCTTCATGATTTTTTTAATACGTGCCAGAGGGAGCTCCTGAACTCTGAAATCTTTCTGAAAGAGAGTCAAAAGAACATATAGTCCATGTCAACAGGAGCAAGTTCAGCAAAATTAGCTTAATACTCCATGTTTGTGAACCTCTATGACTAAAGAATGCAGGCACAAGCAGGGGCCACAACGGGTGGTCTAGGCGTATATACTATGTAGCTGTGAGCATTACTGTTCTGTTGTATATGGACAGGAATTCTAGCAAGAAGGGGTCCAGTTTACAAGACGGCATGCACTGCATTCAGATACCGAAATATTCCCTCCTCAATTTACAAACACTAAATTGAATAAAATAGTAGCTCCCTTCTGTATTCTAAAACTGGAAAACGAATCAGGTAGTATTACAGTGGAAAAGCACAGTGAAAGCAAGCAGTGACTTGTGAGAGCTGTGTGGCTTGCAAGCCACTGATATCACAGGGAGAAATAGTTACTATCATTTACCTTTGCTGAACTCCTACTTAATGCAGTTATATCAAGCATCCATAGGTTCACTGTAAATCACAAATTACTCAACAAATCTAATACCGCAGACGTCACAAAACAAGCATTGGTTTAGCCAATAGGTCTCGCCTTAGAGATCTAACAAGTTTTTAGCCATGCAGCACATTATCCTGGGTGCTACAACGTGTACTATTCTTTAACATGGACTCTTTGACACTAATGGGCATATTATAGGACTGCATTGTGAAGTACTTAAAGTTTTTTTGTCCAACTAATATTAGCTTTGTCTGTGCTGTTAAGGTAGGGTAACTCAGTTGAGTAATGCCATAGTTGGAGAGATTTGTTTAACTTGTAATTTGGAGGTCAGATTTTGCCAGACTAGCTCGGCCGTACATAGTTTTAAGGTTGATAACATGAGTAGAACTATATAAGGTGAAGACATTGCAATGCATCAAGGACAAAGCGGTAGGATAGTAAGTAGTATGTAAACGACTAGCCCTTCTAAAAAAAATCCACATCTAATTAAATGCCATTCGATGTTATTACGAAAATAAAACAAAAGCTTGAGTAAGCATATCTGACATCACCGCTGTGAATGGCATACCAAACTGCTGACAGATGCTTGCATTTGGGGGTAATATTCTGAATTGCACAGTTTACTAAGGTGGCATTTACTAGTATTGTCTTTGCATAGGTCATGTTTTATGTACAGGTCACAATTACCCGTGAATTATCATATTCTGAGAAGGCGGCTTTGCCGGTGAAGTTGTACGTGTTTTATTGTGTGTGGATTTTGCCTTTGAATATAATTAGAGATATGTAATCGGGTAACCCAGAACTAAAACCAAAAACAAAATATATGCAAATATATCAAAAAAATACCAGAATGTAGCACAGAATGTAATAAGAAAATTTAAAAAAGAGAGAACGAATGTAATAAGAGGCCTATACAAATGCAGGAAAGAATGTGCTACAAATGTGAGAGAACCAGAAAGGAATGCAGAACAACCAGTATTATTTCTTCTGCTTTTTTTTAGTTTGTAGTCGATAGAAAATGACACCTTTGTAGGCAGGGCCCCAGGACACATCTTGTAACAACAGTCGGAAAGTATCAGATTCCACCTCTGGACAGATTGCTGCCAGCAGCCGGTCAATAATGTTAGTTATCGGCCCCAGCTTAATTACAGAATGGATGTGAAGGTGAGGGCATCGGTTCAGGGACCGAGACAATAAATACCACTAACTTCTCCAAGCCCTGTACTGTCAGTCACCCCCCTCCTCCGACCCCCTCTGAAAAGGCAATGCCCAGAGTGTGAGGCGTGTGACCAGACATGGCTGGCTACTCATCTGTGGCTCCCTGTAAGCAGCGCTTTGTCTGGCTTTCTGCCTCCTTGTGACCTTCCGCACAAACCTGTGTCGTTCTATCTCTTTGTATCTCGGTGGCTTTCTGTTGGGATCATTGTGTCTGTGTGGCTTGGGCCCTTTTCCGTCTGGAGCGGTGTGTCTGACTTACTTTAGCTGAGGGGGTGTCTGCACGCTGTCAGTTTGGCGGTTTCTCTCTGTCAGAACACAGCACTATATCCTTATGTAATGTAACAGGCTGTATTGCAAAGCGCTCTGACACTTTCGGGTAACGTTCGCGCTATATAAAAACGCAAAACTAAATAAATATATTTGCCCACCTCCTGCATTCGTCAAGCTTCGTTACAGCAATATTGTCTCATTGTGTGGTGCGCTGTACAACGCCGCGTGTCTGCCTGAGACTGCCCATGCTTTAGCTGCAGCCCTCGGTCTCCGCACAGAGCCGGGTGTACTTAAGGGACTCACTTGTGTGGTTATAGCGGGTGCTTTATAGCCCCTTGAAGTGCCAGGCTGGAGTGCTGTGCGAAGCCCAGCAGGCAGTGATCGACTTGTGCTGATGTGAAGTGGGCATGAATAGGAAAGCCGGAAGTCCAGAGCGAGACACTCAAAACAAGCGCGGCCGCGAATGCAGCTGCAGCGTCCCGCGAGTGGTGTGCGCGCGCGTGTTTACAAGCGGGTCAGGCGCCGGGGCGTGTTTACCCACCATCCTATTCCAGTGCATAGGTTAAACACACGCCTTGACAGGAAACGGTAGGCCCACCATCCTGGTCACGACAGATTCCTGTTGCGTGGGATATAATTGTTTAAATACTACATGTATAGGAAGAGAATAAATTAAGAAGTGAAAATAAAGCCTCGGCCAGGGCTCTCATTAAATACAAACATGTCTAGTCAATTCCCAACCACAGAAGCGTTTTAGGTGAAAGACTGTTCTCAGGCGGAGCGGAAGCGTGGGTGTGCAAGCTTCCTGGTGACATTTTGCGACGTCGTTCCTACACATCAGTGTGCCGTTTGGCTGTTGGCTATCAGAAGTAGAGTTTAAATTCAAGCACTGTTTGCTACATTCTAAAATACAAAAGCCAGGGTGCGATATAGGACTCCGACAAGCATCAACAAGCGGTCTGCACTTTTCAAGCACTCGTGCTTGTGGCAGCATCCACCTTGCGGGAGTGAGCAGCAGCGCGCAGGGGCCATCTGTTTGTAATTAACGTGGCCACGCCGCTGCTCGCTCCCGCAAGGTGGATACCACCACAAGCACGAGTGCTTGAAAAGTGAAGACCAATTCCTAAAGGCCCTCCCCTAGAGCACCGCATGCGCGCTCTGCCTAGGCGAGACCTAAAAAGGCATCAACGGTCAGGATAGATGATGCTGAATGTGCAAGAAAGCAAAAAATGTAGGAGAAAAGAAAACAAGTAGCTCCACAGTAAGACTACATTGGAAAAGAAAGTAATTTTGAATCCTGGGTTATGAAATAAAAAAAATAAAAAAATAGGGCACTCCAAAATAGAAAATTATAAGTAACTCATAGTATTAAACAGAAGCAACACATAAATGGCAGTTCCAGTTTAAGCGATACCAAAAGTTGCTCTGATACACTGCTGCTACTCTACAAAACCAATCTTTAAAATGAGCTTGAATTCAAACATCACCAATAAGCAAGCAAATATTATCTATGCTTTTAATGGATGAACTATAAATAGGACGACGAGCTAAAAATCTTGTTCTGTATAACAGGAAACATGCATCCAATTCACAACCCTTGCACCAGCAGAATCCAAAAGTTACCCGTTTATGAATTTATAAACAGCACAATATTTCTGCACAAGTGGGAGCCCAGCAACCTTTTTCTAAAGCAGACAAGGATGTAAATATACAATAACACAGGCCTTTAAGAGGTAAGATATTCTAACTAGTTTTTGTTTTAAAAACATCTCAAATAATCCAAACTGAATTGAACACACATTTGGTTGAATCAGACACTTTTTTCTTCAACCCCACAATGTAAGACAGAAGACAACCCTAATTAGAAACAGATGGCCCCCCCTAAAGATAAGAAAGTGCTTCACGACAGCCGTGAAGCAGACGACCCAGTCCGGATGGGCCGTCCAAAAGGGAGAAAGGGCAGTGACCAAAAAGCATCCTTTTCAATGGGAAGCCAGCGTTTAGCATAAACGCCGACACGACCCAATGAAAATGATGGGCGGGGCTTCAAGTCCCCTTCTGAAATCTCCTCTCTCACTATATGTCTCGCCGAGCGAGCAGCGCATGCGCTGCAACGCTAGGCGAGACCTAAAAAAGCAGCAGGGAAAGTACACAGTAAAACACTGTGAAAGGCAGCGAGTCTTCTAAGACCCTCAATGCTGCCCGGTGCAGGGTTCCACCTCTAATTCACTTTGGGTTCGCTATCAAAATAATGAGGCAAGGCGCTGGAAGACAAGAAAGAGGTTTATTTCTCATGAGGAGATCACGTCAACTGAGACACCGGGATGTCTGAGGGAAGTGTTCTGCTGACAACTCCTTTGGCTCTTCCTTTTATACAGGTTTGACACAATGCATTGGTTTGATCAACATGGTTACAAAAGCTTGGGGTCCCCGCCCGGGCAGGTTGTCACACAAGCCCAACAGTAATTCTCTTCCCACCCAGGTCAAACAGACAATCTTATCTTGCAGCTGGACCTTGCTTCAGGGTCTAAAACATGTGAGACCGGCCAGATCTAAGAGTCCGTTCTGTTGATAAAAACAGGTCCCATTGTTGGTAACAACAAGTCTTGCTGTTTGCAGTGCAATAAATCATTTTGCAAGAGTCTTTTTGGTGTTTGGAACCTGTTTGTGTAACTAGGTGTAGTGAGGGTAGAGCGTCCAAAGGCTTGCCTGAAAACAGGGATGAGAGGAAAAGCGAGTTTGTGGCAGCAAGTGGCGCTGAGGTTTGTTGTGGCAATAGAGTTTATAGCCCCCAGCACAGTACCAGGTCGGTCAGAGGGATGCTAGTAAGGGCAGGGTGAAACAAAGGTGACCAACAGAGTACAAAATGGCTGTGATAGATTAAAATGACTAACTTATGTGCACATAAAATTCCACCAGACAAGATGGCGCAGGTAATGTTCATAATTGTCATTTTGCTTTTAACAGTGGCCCTTTGAACATAACTAGCCAGCTTGTCAGTCTATTTCGATCTCCATAATGTCCTGTATCTCTTGATCATACATTACTCTCATTTTTGTTAGCTGAGTGTCCATAGTCTTAGGGTGCAAGGTAGTTATGCAAACATAACACAAAGGTGGTATACAGTGTATACCCAAACAACAACCATATATTGTCAACACTGGGACCAAGAGACTCATTGATATTTTCCAACCCCACTCCTTCAAGATGCCCCAAAGCCAACTTCCAATTGTCCAAGTCTCTGATCCTTGATGAATTTCTGAAGATAGTCTATGGAGATGTTCGATTGCTTCATAGACAGAAGGTGAATTATCAGGCTGCGTCGAGGAACTGTGATGAGGCAGAGTCTGTTTGATCAATGTCTTTAGAACGCTTTTCTCGATGATGCTCTGCAGGGGCTGTGTAGGTTGGTGGCAGAACAAAGGCGATGTAGCACGTGCCCCCAGTTTCCTGGGAGCCAGGTGTAGGCTTTGGTTCCACAAACGAAGTACATATTGGGTGATGCAACAAGCGCTGGGGGTTGGCAGTGTTCAAAGTCCCCACAATGCTACAGGTGCTGTGACCCACATTCTCAGTCCCACAGCCTTCAATGCATACAAGGCCAGAGACGTTCACCACAGATAGGGCCACAGTCAGTGTTGCAGCAGTTCTTTTCTTCAGGTAGGAAAATGTGGCTCTGTTAGGATTATTGAACACTTGCATTTCCACTCGTTCTTTGGAGGGGACATTAATCTGGAATGTCGCATTGAAGGTGTGAGGGCAGAAGGGCGGCTGTCCTTCCTGTTTTGTTTCGCCAGAACTCGTTGTAGAACTGGGCGATTGTTCCGTCGGAAGTGGCATTGTCTTTGTAACTTTCTTGTAGGAGCATCATCCAGGCAAGGCAAGATCCGTGAATAGAAAAGGGCGAAGGGATGAAAGGGATGGAATGTTCAGTGGCATGTGGTAACAGCCCACAGACCCAACAGTTGGTAGCATTGGTGGCAAGATTGTGCTGGTGCAACAGCTGCACGAAAGAATTATTCAGAATTCTTTGCGTCGTTCTTGGAGATGTGGCGGTAGTGATACCAGGTAGTGTTCTTTCTTGGTGGTTGGTTGCATGGTGGGTGACAATGTTCTGTATGCAGGTGCATTCTCTTCAATGATCCAGAGTGCGACCATTAGCAGGAGACAGGTGAGAAATGCAGCTACAAGTGCAATTGTCTGTGCTGTGCAGGTTAGCAGTCTTGGTGTCTTTGCGGTGGTTTTGCAGGTGTTCAGTTTCTTCCATCATCTTCGAGGAGCTCAACAACTGTTAGGACCACAGACTTTTGTCTGGCGCTTTCCTGGTAGCGTTGTTTGACTGTGCTACCGATCTGAGACCTTGACTCAGTTAGTGGCCTGGTCGTTGGAGCTCCCTCCTTTCGTGATCTTAGGTTGTACCCTTTCCTGGATGGCACCGTGGGATCGGGAAATTCTGATAGTTCAAGGGTGTCTTCTTGTGGGTAGCAACTCAGAGCTGGTCGGTCTCTCGCAGTACTTCCTCTTGCACCTTCACCCCTTCACAGGTTGCCAGGGTTGGAGGGACTCGTTTGCAGTGATGGGCATGCAGCCAGTTTTGTTTTCCTTTCACTCGGAGGGCAGTTCGGGTGGTGATCAGGACTTGCCAGGGGCCCGTCCACCTAGGCTCCAGATTCTTCGTTCTTTGGAAGTTGCGGATCAAACATGGTCGCCTGGCTTTATTTCATGTCCCGGGCCCCTGGATACGTCAGGCAAGGCTTGCTGCACCTGTTGGTGGATAATTGTTAGCTCGTTTGTCAATTTATGCAAGTAATCTGCGTAGTTCTGTCTCCTGCCGTGGCTCGGGCAGTAACGTCTGCTAGTGCATTTCCCTGTCCAATGAGATCAGTCACTTTCCTATGTGCTTGGCATTTTATCACTGCTAACTTCTTGGGAGGAGGACTGCTTGCGTCAAGGCGGAGACTAAATCTCCATGCAGGATGGGTGTACCGTGTGAAGTCAGGAACCCTCTTTCTTTCCATAAGATCCCAAAATGGTGAACCACCCCGAAGGCATATTGGCTGTCGGTGTATATGTTAACTGTCGTGTCAGTCGCTAAGATCGGTCGGGACAAAGGGTTGGTGGAGGGCGTACCGTCAAATCCTATTGAGGTCACATGTGAGCCTGACAAGGGTGCCCTTGGAATCAGTCGTTTGGATAGTGCACTACGTGTTGCTCCTGTGTCTACCAGAAATGGCGACTTTGTGCCCAGGACCTCAGTGGTAACATAAGGGCCTTGCTGATCAACATAGAGCTTGACTGGATCCCTCCCTTGCCCCTGGCTGTCCTATGCAAAGTCGTACGTATTGTCATAATCTGTCTGTTGGTACTGATTCTGTTTGGGATGGTCAAATGTGTTCACTCTTCCTGGCCTTTCCTCGCTTGCTTCACTCGTGTACCCTCTCCCACGTCCTCTTCCTCTCTGTCCACTTGCTATTTCCTCGCCCCTACCAGCTCCTAACAAAGCCGGGCATTGGGTTTTCCAGTGTCCATATTCTTTGCAAAATGCACATTGATCCTGTCCTAGGTCTTGGCGTCCTACATATGATGTCGATGAATTGTTACTAGGTGGCTGTACTCTAGGGGTATTCTGCTGGTATCCTCCCCTATATTGCTCCCTTCCTGTATTCGCCCCCTGGAGTTGTGCTACCATTACCCTTTCCTTCAAGTCCTTCTTTTTCCTTTCTGTAGCCCTGTCATTTTCGTTTTCTGATGCTCATAGTACTGGGCCATTTGGAGAATGGCCGCCGGTTTAGATGCTGCCCAACTACTTTCGCTGGCTTGTAATTTCTGGGATACATCTGGCAGTAGTCCTTTGACATAGTTCTGCACAAATAAGTGGTGTCCGGTTGCGGTGGACATGTCTTGTCCACTGTAATCGGAGAACACCGTTTCAAATCTGGAGAAATACTCGGAGACATCCTCTTGTGGTTTCTGGCGGCACGCGGTTACTATGGACCAGTCTATCTTTTTCTCTGGGATCAGCGTTTTCACTTTCTGCACTATTTTGTCAGGGAGGTCCAATATTGCTTTAACAGGTTTTTGACCAGGGTTCCGCTGTTTATCTAGTGTTTTAAGTTGTTCCCAGGTATGACCAAGCAGTTCGGTATGGTCTATTTTCCTAATCTGTTTCCACACATCTGCTGGCAAACATAACCCGAAGAACAAGTCTATGTCGGCAAGTGTCATTATTGTTGATCCCAGAGCGGTACCTAGCTCGGTGTAAAAGGCGGTGGGGTTCTTTCGTAAATCCGGTAGAGATTTACGGAACGTCAAAATGTCCTGTCTGTCCCATGGTTGATACACCCAATTGTAGACCACCCTTCCTCTAGCGTCTTGATGGTTCATATCGTCATGAGTCCCTTGTCCTCTAGGAGGTACCCAATAAGGGGCAGCTTCTTTTATCGGCATCATGCTATCTGGTTTTTCCACCGGGGGTCCTGCTATCTTAGATGTCCTGTCCTTATCTATTCGTCCTTGTTCCACGAGGTGACGGAATACCTCCAGTGTGGATGAAAAGAGTTCTGTAACATCGTTGTCGCCTTCATCTCCGGTGTCTACCTTCCTATAGAGAGCCACTAGCCGCTCGGGCCCTACATCTTGGTACTTCTCTTCATATGCAGTAAGAGTGTGGTAACAGAGACGTACAATAAAGTATCGTTTGCGGTTTTCAACATAGGAGTTGCATATGTCAGTTACATACTCTTCTGTCTCCTTCCTATCTATGAGGGATTTAACTACTTTATCAATGCCTGCTCGCTCATTTTTACTTAATCGCGGGACCCTGGGCGCTCCTGTTTCTTTTGATCCTACCTCTACTACTGTATCCTTTGATGAGGCATTTGGTGTGGGTGACTCGGTGGGAGCAGAGGCGGTGGAGACTGAGGCGATCGTGCCATCTCCGGCTATACTTTGGTGGTCCTGTCGTTGTACTACGGGATGAGTAGGGGCGTAAGGGGGTGGCATGTATATGATTGGGGGACCTAACAATAAATCATCATCTACCCTTTGTTTTGCTGGTAACTTGGGGTAAAGAGTCGAGGCGTTCTAACAGGGCATTGACCTGATATTTTTGATTCCTGTTCCTTTTGATCGATTTCCTTTTCTTTTAGTTTTTCTTTTAATCTTTTACAGGCTTGGTAGCTGATTTTCGCGTTTCTTTATCTGGTCTAGCTTCGTCCCTTTTCTTTCTTTGAGCTGCCTATTTTCGCCATAAACCAAAACTGTCAAACATGGCTGGTCTAGTTTTCTTTTTGTGGAGAGCTAATTCTAACGTTTCTATTTTAGCGGGATCGAAAGATCCCGTCAGTGGCCACTGATTTACCCGGTCCTTCCTAGTGTATTTATGCCATAGTTTGCTATAAGCTACGCTGGCTAATCCATACTTTACGTACATGTCCTTGTTAGGGGTGCCTTCCGGCGGTGCCGCTGACTGACCTCTAACAAACGGTCTGGTCCAAAACAATTACAATCAAACAATCTAGAGAAAACAGGCATGACGTATTTATCGGTCAAAATGAATATCTCAAGCAATCAATTTAGACAAAAAGTCTGCACTACCTGTCCTTCGCTGCCTGCAAAGAGAGAGAATATTCCTATTCTTTGTTGTTTGCAAGCAGGGAAATGTCGCAAATAACTCAATATCAAAAAGGAATACTAGTATTTCAATCAAACTATTCAATCAATCAATCAATTTAAGTCGGTTTTTTTTTCACGACCTTACCCGGACCGTATGGACAGTTCTTCGTCTTCCCCTTCCAGCGCCTGGTTGTCCTCTCACTCCAACAATCAATGCGGCGTTCCTCTAAGGTCCCAGTCAGGACCGCAGGTCACTCGAGAGAGGTCCGTTCGGAACCGGTGAAGTTCAGTCGATCGGCAGCCAGACAAGGGTCTTCTCAGGCAGGTATATCCCAATCGTTTAGTTGTTCACTCCGTCGTTAGGACCTCTCTACCGGACCCACACGTCGCTGATGGGCCCCTACGATTGGGCGCCAATTTGTGAAAGGCAGCGAGTCTTCTAAGACCCTCAATGCTGCCCGGTGCAGGGTTCCACCTCTAATTCACTTTGGGTTCGCTATCAAAATAATGAGGCAAGGCGCTGGAAACTGGAAGACAAGAAAGAGGTTTATTTCTCATGAGGAGATCACGTCAACTGAGACACCGGGATGTCTGAGGGAAGTGTTCTGCTGACAACTCCCTTGGCTCTTCCTTTTATACAGGTTTGACACAATGCATTTGTTTGATCAACATGGTTACAAAAGCTTGGGGTCCCCGCCCGGGCAGGTTGTTACACAAGCCCAACAGTAATTCTCTTCCCACCCAGGTCAAACAGACAATCTTATCTTGCAGCTGGACCTTGCTTCAGGGTCTAAAACATGTGAGACCGGCCAGATCTAAGAGTCCGTTCTGTTGATAAAAACAGGTCCCATTGTTGGTAACAACAAGTCTTGCTGTTTGCAGTGCAATAAATCATTTTGCAAGAGTCTTTTTGGTGTTTGGAACCGGTTTGTGTAACTAGGTGTAGTGAGGGGTAGAGCGTCCAAAGGCTTGCCTGAAAACAGGGATGAGAGGAAAAACGAGTTTGTGGCAGCAAGTGGCGCTGAGGTTTGTTGTGGCAATAGAGTTTATAGCCCCCAGCACAGTACCAGGTCGGTCAGAGGGATGCTAGTAAGGGCAGGGTGAAACAAAGGTGACCAACAGAGTACAAAATGGCTGTGATAGATTAAAATGACTGTAACTTATGTGCACATAGAATTCCACCAGACAAGATGGCGCAGGTAATGTTCATAATTGTCATTTTGCTTGAACAACACTAGCAGAGGAAGGAAATCCTTCAGCAGCTGACAAATAAGAAGCAATTAAAGAGTGGCAATAAAGCCAACCAGTGACAAGAAATGGGCGGCTCCTAAGCCCACTATAAGGTTAACCAAAGGTTTGCAAGAGCAGTCTTCGGCGAGAGCTAAAAAGGATGTCACAGCCAGACTACTATTAGCTTGCATACAGCCAACTGTACTGTTATTGGAGAGAACTTTTTCCTAAGGAAGCAGATAAGTGAGTACAGTCTCTTCTTGGCACTCTCTGTTCTAGTGGAGAACTTGTCAGTTTCAGGTAAGTCAGGGGTATTAAAGAAGTCTTCAACAATGAAGTTGTTAAGCATCAACTAGTGCTCTTCTAAGTGGTGTCTGCTGAGTTTGTCCGCTTTCCATGGAAATGTTCTTCACCAAAGTCTGTCAAAATAACTGTATTTATCTTAACATCGTTTCTTCTTGCTTATTTAGATAATGCATTATTGTTGTATTGTGTGTCTGTAGAAAGATAGCTGCAGCTGGGTTCAAAAGAAGAAAGGATTTCAAGCTCAGATGGACCGCCAAAAATTCTGCCAGATGTGGTACAATTTCTCCTTTCATACAATCCTTTTAAGGTCACACATGAAATGGGGCACTGGGAAAAAGAAATGGTCAGGTTGTCCAGGAGAGATGAAACTTGCCGGAAAGATCAAGCAGATGTTTCACCAAGAGGGAAAATCATATGTATAAATGAATATTTCCTGTGAAGGTGACATTTTGCCAGATGTGACCTTTGTGGTTCCAAGATACTGCATTACTCAAATTGATTGGGAAGTAGTCTGCGAAAAGCCCTGCAACTAATCCACAGTGGGACCCGAATCCCAGCAGCACACTGCTTTCGGCCTTGCATAGATGTAGTTAGCAGTATGGCCTGGCCACCTGCGTTCTGCTTCCAGCCTTCCAAGCAAAGCTGAACACTCATGTTAGTGTGTGGCTTTTACACGTTCTGAAACTTGCAAGTCAGAAGCAACACAAGTCGAGCACAAAATGCAGATAGACTCCAGAACCTAAAATGGCCACTAACTTGCACGAGGAGTGGCTTGTATTTTACATGCATCTGGGTGCCCCTAACCACTGGCTTTGGGAATGATCACCTATGGGGTTGGTCCCATCCCCCTCCCCCAGTAGTTTTGCACATTTTTGTTCCACAGCTTGAAATTCCAATGAGCCTACTTTATAGGTTCCAGATGGTGGATGTTTTCCCCCCCAACCCTAATCCAGCCAATCGAAGTTTGTAAAAAAGAAGAACACCAAAAAAATTAAGAAGTATCAATGTGATTAACATGATTCGAGTCGTAATTGGAGAGTTAAAACAGCATATATACATAAATGGTAAACCTTTAAATCCTGCTTGCCAATGTATTAAAAGACTAAGATCTCAAAAACTACTACTGAACAAACTAAACGCCAGAAAAAAAAGCACACTTCGATTAAAATTCTAATTTCATGCCAGGTTTGGTGTATATCTGTTCAGTCGTTTTCCGCTATATCTTTTGGCACAATTTCCTATAGGAGCTATGCGAGTGCCTCTTAACATGGTTAGCCCCCACCCCCACTTTTTCCCTGGAACATGATATGGTTTTGATTGAAAGTGCACAGGGTCCCTGCCAACTAGGTCCCTGTGCCTTTCTTTAAAACTGTACCACGATTGGCACAACTTCAGATCCCCCTGTAAATTCCTAGCAAATGGTACCCCTGGTACCTAGGGCATGGGGACTGAAGAGGGTTCCCTATGGACCTCTCAGCAATGCCATGCAAACAGCCACTGCAGCCAGCATGCCTTGGTGCAGACAAAAACAACAAAGTTGACATGGCACACTGCCTGTGTGCCATGTCAAAGCAGAACTACCTATGGTATAGGTAAGTCACCCCTCTGGAAGGCCTTACAAATCCTAAGGCAGGGTGCATTTTGTGAGAAGTTGGCCTGGCATATGCTGTCCACTAGTTATAGTGGACACCTTGCACCAGTCCAAACGACCCTTATTGATGATAGGTTTAAAGACAACCTTTATTGAAAGCTATCCTAGTGGTAGCTATGGAGAGCAGCCTTCAGGCTAAGTCTTGAAGGAGTGTAAAGCAGCTTGGTTTACCAGATTATAACCTCTTGAATGACCAAATGAAAGGAGAACCACACCAGGTATATATAAAATATATGTATTTATTTCTAAACACTCACTACTAATCTCTTTGAGATTAGAGTCCAAGATACACAATATCACAGTATTAAAACGACAGTAAATAGCACAATATACCCTGGGCCCCAGGGGGGGGACCAAACCGTATATTAAGAAAGTGGTATAAGAACCACGACTTGACTAGACAGTGCCTAGAGCACGTAGAATCGCTGGGACCCCAAGGAACCACCCAAGGTAGTGACACAGGAGACCCACGGGGGACGTGTGCAGTGTGAGAACACAGCCGTGAGCGCCATAGGATTCTATGAGGAAAGTCGCGGTTGGAATTTTAAAGATAAAGGACACTTAGGAGAGGACTTTGAGCAAACCCCTTTAGACTTGAGAGGTTCTAGGGCCAACACCCACAGGAGCACCGGAGTACTCGAGTTACCTCACCCAGGGAAGCCGGGTGCATAGGTGTCAAAGGGTGTCGGGAATCGTCGTTGATTTCAATTGCGATCTGCTGCAAAGTGCTGCTGCTCCCGTGAAGAAGAAAAGTGTCCGGGATGACCCAAGCCTGGATCAAAGATGTGAAGAACCTGAAAGCAGAGGGGACAGAGTCTGGGTCACTAGCCAGTGACCAGGGGCACGATAGACGAATGCCCACCGATGTCGGGTGCTTCAGGTGCGAAGAGGTGAAGCTTGACTCTGCAGCCACGGGGTCCAGGAGACATCGAGGTCGACCAGGAGCCGGATTCGAGCTGTCCCACGAAGGATGTCGAGTGCTGGGGCGTCGGTGCTCGGATTGAACACAACAAGCCTTGGCAACACCAACCTACGCAGGAAGAGAAAAGATGCTTCTGTGAGGACCAGCAAGGTCCTGGGGACTCCCCAAGCGATGGAGAGTCAGGGCACGTCTGGAGCAATCAGGGAAGCCCGTTGAAAGTAGTTGCCTTCTTGGGGACCCACAGGTCAACGGACCAGGGATCGCGAAGGGACCTAGAGAGGAATCACAAAATGGCGGCCCACAGAACACTCGTTGAGTGTAGGCCAGCAATCTTCGGTGTAATTACTGCTCGGGGTCAGGGCTACAAGTAACCCAAAGCTCAGCCTTAGGGGTCGCCGGAAAGCTGATGCTTCTGCAAATGGTCGCAGTGTCCAGGGGTTCGGGTTGCACGGTAACCACGAGTGATACGGGCCTCAGACTTGCTGTGGGCACAGATCGACCTCAGAGACCTCGGGAACCCACCTCCTGTGTGGCAATATTCTTCGGAGTCCTCAGGAGCTGCGGAGATGCCAACCGGTCAGTTGCGTTAAAGGTGCCTGCCTTGCAGGGGAGCAACTCCTTTACTCCAAGGGAGATTCTTCAGTCATTCAGTGTAGTGAAGATCGTCGAAGTACTTGGTTTCTGTAGCAGAGTTTAGTCCAGGTGTAATCTAAAGTCCTGTGGTCCGGGGTTCCTACTTTATACCCAAGGAAGGGGTGGGACAAACTCTGGGGACCCACCTATGGGAGGGTCAGGAAAGAGGGGTGGCTACACCCATTTCCTTTGTCCAGTTTCGCGCCAGAGCAGGGGCTGGTAGCCCCTGCAACCGGTTTGAGCAGGACCATGCACAGGGACACCAAATGTGCCCCCAGTGCAGACTTCAAAGCACTCTTGGAGTGCACCCACCCAGCCCCAATAAACTAGAGCCTGTCTGGGAGGTGGTTACACCTCCCTGTGACAGGAAACCTATTGTCCAGGCCTCCCCTGCCGGAGTTTCGTCCAGCAGCAGGAGGGCAGATTCGTGTCTGCAGCATCCATTTTGTGATGCCAGGGTTCTGTTAAGCTGGTACCGGGGGTGCCATGTTTCTCCCTCTAGTAGGGTGGAATCATACCTCACACCCCAGTTACTGGGGTGGAGGTATGATTCCAAGGTGTTTGACACCAAACACGACATGTTTCCATGCAGCCATTCTCAAGTTAGCATTTACCGCGAGGTCATAATGCACTTAAGAGTATATGGTCTGGCTGCATCACAGACAACCCCGGAATGAAGATTCCGAAAGCTGCAGAGGGGCTCTGCTCCTGCATGGGTACCCTCTCACATGAAACCCAGCACCCTGCCTTCAGGATTGTTAAGGCCTGCCATAGGGGTGACTGATAGGTTTACATGTGCAGTGATATGGAGAGATATAGGAACCTATATCTCAGTAAGGGTGCATACACCACCTTACACAGGCTGCTGTAGCAGACCTGTTGTGTCATTTTGGATGGCCTCTCAGGGGTGGCATAATACATGCTGCAGCCCCTGGGAGGCCTCTAAGTACCTATGCCCTGGGTACATAGTATACCATATACTAGGGACTTATAAGGGTACCCCAGAATCCAATCTGGAGTGTACCCAACGTACATGCAATCAATTTAAGGGGTAAGCAGATAGGCTGGGGTCCTGAATAGCAAGATCTCAGCCAAACTAAGTTGAAAACCAGCAAAACACCAGGAAAAAAAGTGGGGGCAACCATGCAGTCAGATTCCACCTTCCTACATAAGCACCCACCCAAACGAAAGGAGATAAGGCTAACCTTGCCCAGTTGAGCCTTTATTGACTAAGTGGCCATATAAGGAAGAACCTGCACTAGCATGGTTACCCCCCGTCTTATGGTCCACTAAGCAATTCCTAACCCCAAGGGTATTGGATGATCTCCACCATTTGGAATTACTACCTGTAGTGTGCTTTGGCAAAGTAAAAGGCTGGTGGGGGGTCTGAGTGGAGAAGTGAGGCCCTAATAAAGTTGGTCTCAGCTTCCTCAGATCCCTGGTCACCATGGAGGCCTTTCTTATCCATGACTGAGCTGTATCTGGCTCTAAGGGTCAACCTCTGGCTGCCTACAGCTGGGGGTTGGGTCCCTTTGGTTGGAACAATGGAGGGACATGGTAGGTTTGAAACCACTTGGTCCCAGGTTTGCCTTTGCCCAACAGAGTCCATCTGGGGGAGATCCCTACACAAGGGTAAGAGGGATCCCTCAGTGTGCTGAGGAATTTTCACCTGGCTAGGGCTACTAGACTGGGTGCCCCTAATCTGTGGATGAGGGGGTTCCTCTGGACAGGGAGCCCTTAGGGGTCCACTGACCTCCCTGACCTCTGCAGCCCTTGGCTGACAGAGGGAGGGTAGAGAGGGCAGGTTACCTGCTCCAGACTGGGTACCACCTTGGAAGGGTCCCCTGCCATCAGGGGTGTTGCCAGGCCAGGCCCGACCACCTCTGGGGCAGTTCCTTCACTAGGGGTAGGATCAGTTCCCTGAGGAAGCTGACCCTTACCTATAGTCTGGGGGGGAAGAAGACTTTTCTTCAACCCTTCTGCTCTCTGGTGGAGTAGAGTGGGCCATTCTTTCAGGCTCAACTTCTCCAAAATTTCCTTGAGGTGGGGCTGAGGCCCTAACAGCCCCACCAACCTTCTCAGAGAGGCCCAACATTTTTAAATGGGCCTGGTATTCAACTTCAGCCCAGGCTGAAACTTCTAGATTATTGCCCAACAGGCAATCTACAGGCAAGTTTGGGGACACTGCCACTCTCTTTGGGCCAGTGACCCCTCCCCAGCTGAGATAGACTATGGCCATGGGATGATCTGTTCTGATACCATCAATGTTGATCACCTGGTACTTGAACTCAGGTAAAAGCTGTTGAGGGGGGACTAGTTTCCCTGTCACCATGGTGACACTAACCCCTGTGTCCCTAAATGCCAACACCTTCTGACCATTGATTAGGGGCTCCTGTCTGTACTTGCCCAAAGTATTGGGACTCATAGTAAAAGTGGCAAATCCCATGCCACCATCACAGACTAAGGAGGCCTGTGAGGAGGACCTGGAAAAGCTGGGGTCAATCTCAGTTCCCCATACCAACCCACCTAACTTTTTGGGGGCAGTACTACTACCTGGGGGATTACTACTTGTAGTACCAGGAGGAGTGGTAGTATTGCTGGGAGGAACATTTTCCTTATTGCCAGCCTTGGAGCAACTGGGGTCATTTTTCCAGTGGCCAGGCTTCTTACAGTTATGGCAATAAGGTTTCTTTTCAGGGGAGGAAGGAGTTTGGGACCCACCCCCAGGAGAGGACTTTTGGGGCCCTGTAGGGGATTTATCTTTTGATTTATCCCCACCTTTCTCTTAGTTTTTGGAAGAATCTTTCTTCTGGTCACCACCCTGATTCTTTGGCTTTACTCTGGTTCTGACCCATTTGTCTGCCTTCTTTAACAATTCTTGGGGAGAGGTCAGATCAGAGTCCACCAGGTACTGGTGTAAAAGCTGGTTTTGACAATTATTAAGGATCTGCTCCCTCAATCAAATTGTACAATCCTAAATAGTCATGCACCTTGCTGCCATGTATCCAACCTTCCAGAGCCTTAGTAGCACAATCTACAAAGTCAACCCAGTCCTGAGTCTGTGCCTTTTGGGTATCTCTGAACTTTAACCTGTATTGTTCAGTGGTTAGGCAAAACCAATCAATCAGAGCACTCTTCAGGACTTTGTAATTATCAGCATCCTCTTCTCTTACAGTGAGGAGCTTGTCTCTACCTTTGTCTGCAAAGGAGAGCCACAAGATTGCTGCCCACTGCTCCTGAGGGACCCTCTGTACTTTACAGGCCCTCTCCAGTGCAGTTATCCATTTGTGGATGTCATCCCCACTCTGGTAGGGAGGGACAATCTTGTTCAGGTTCCTATGGGGATGAGTATCTTCTCTACTCCTAGGGACACTGTTGCTGCCACCATGGGGCTCTAGCCCCAACCTCTGAGAAGCTTTCTGAAGCTCCAGGGATTCCCGGTCTAAGGCCAATTGCTCTCTTGATTCTGAGCTTAGCTCTCTCAAACTCAAGCAGTTGGCACTTCTTCTCATAAGAGGACTCCCTTTTATGAGAAGAAGTCCTATGAGAAACAAGAGCTCCCTACAGATGTACCAGAACGATTAGATTCCACAGAAGGAGATCTAGATCTTCTTGGTAAACGGTTAACCCTTCCAGGTGGGGTAAAGAGAACCCCACTGGGGTCTCCTTCCTCACCTTCAGGAAGAATTGTATTTTCCAGGTTGGAATAATTTTGATCCTCCTGGCCAGCATCAGAGTCTGGGTCATAGTAGTGTTCACTACCTGGCCTTTCCTCTTCTGCTGCCCCGCCCACTCTGCCAACCTCATCAGACCCTGGGGTCTTATTGAGATCATCTGCAAGCAACAACTTTATGAGATGTTGTGTGGTTGGGCTTTTCCCTGTCTTCAATTTCCTAGAGGCACACAGTCCTCAATTCTTGGTATGAGACCTGGTCATACTTAGTTGGGAGAGGCCCACTGACTTCTGCCCTTGAAGACATGACTAGTGTGGTGTGGTGTATGCACCTACCTACTCTAGTGGGAACTGAAACTCTTGAGTTGTAGAAAGGGTGTGCTAAGCCCTTGACACACAACTCTAAGTTCAGTAGAACTTACTGTATTCAAGACTTGATTTATATGTACCTATAGTGGTTTTCAGTTAGTCACATAAAGAGATTATCTGGTAAAGCAATAGCAAGCTTAAATCCAACCGCTGCACACCAATGTGAGAAGTTGGCCTGGCATATGCTGTCCACTAGTTATAGTGGACACCTTGCACCAGTCCAAACGACCCTTATTGATGATAGGTTTAAAGACCACCTTTATTGAAAGATATCCTAGTGGTAGCTATGGAGAGCAGCCTTCAGGCTAAGTCTTGAAGGAGTGTAAAGCAGCTTGGTTTACCAGATTATAACCTCTTGAATGACCAAATTAAAGGAGAACCACACCAGGTATATATAAAATATATGTATTTATTTCTAAACACTCACTACTAATCTCTTTATGAGATTAGAGTCCAAGATACACAATATCACAGTATTAAAACGACAGTAAATAGCACAATATACCATGGGCCCCAGGGGGGGACCAAACCATATATTAAGAAAGTGGTATAAGAACCACGACTTGACTAGACAGTGCCTAGAGCATGTAGAATCGCTGGGACCCCAAGGAACCGCCCAAGGTAGTGACACAGGAGACCCACGGGGGACGTGTGCAGTGAGAGAACACAGCCGCGAGCGCCGTAGGATTCCATGAGGAAAGTCGCGGTTGGAATTTTAAAGATAAAGGACACTTAGGAGAGGAATTTGAGCAAACCCCTTTAGACTTAAGAGGGTCTAGGGCCAACACCCACGGGAGCACCGGAGTACTCTAGTTACCTCACCCAGGGAAGCCGGGTGCATATGTGTCAAAGGGTGTCGGGAATCGTCGTTGATTTCAATGGAAGTGCTGCTGCCGTGAAGAAGAAGAAAAGTGTCCGGGATGACCCAAGCCTGGATCGAAGATGTGAAGAACCTGAAAACAGAGGGGACAGAGTCTGGGTCACTAGCCAGTGACCAGGGGCACGATAGACGAATGCCCACCGATGTCGGGTGCTTCAGGTGCGAAGAGGTGAAGCTGGACTCTGCAGCCACGGGGTCCAGGAGACGTCGAGGTCGACCAGGAGCCGGATTCGAGCTGTCCCACGAAGGATGTCGAGTGCTGGGGTGTCGGTGCTCGGATTGAACACAACAAGCCTTGGCAACAGCAACCTACGCAGGAAGAGAAAAGATGCTTCTGTGAGGACCAGCAAGGTCCTGGGGACTCCCCAAGCGATGGAGAGTCAGGGCACGTCTGGAGCAACCAGGGAAGCCCGTTGAAAGTAGTTGCCTTCTTGGGGACCCACAGGTCAACGGACCAGGGATCGCGAAGGGACCTCGAGAGGAATCACAAAATGGCGGCCCACAGAACACTCGTTGAGTGTAGGCCAGCAATCTTCGGTGTAATAACTGCTCGGGGTCAGGGCTACAAGTAACCCAAAGCTCAGCCTCAGGGGTCGCCGGAAAGCTGATGCTTCTGCAAATGGTTGCGGTGTCCAGGGGTTCGGGTTGCACGGTCACCACGAGGGACACGGGCCTCAGACTTGCTGTGGGCACAGATCGACCTCAGAGACCTCGGGAACCCACCTCCTGTGTGGCAATATTCTTCGGAGTCCTCAGGAGCTGCGGAGATGCCAACCGGTCAGTTGCGTTAAAGGTGCCTGCCTTGCAGGGGAGTAACTCCTTTACTCCAAGGGAGATTCTTCAGTCATCCAGCTTATTGTAGATCGTCGAAGTACTTGGTTTCTGTAGCAGAGTTTAGTCCAGGTGTAATCTAAAGTCCTGTAGTCATGGGAGGGTCAGGAAAGAGGGGTTGCTACACCCATTTCCTTTGTCCAGTTTCGCGCCAGAGCAGGGGCTGGTAGCCCCTGCAACCGGTTTGAGCTGGACTATGCACAGGGACACCAAATGTGCCCTCAGTGCAGACTTCAAAGCACTCTTGGAGTGCACCCACCCAGCCCCAATACACTAGAGCCTGTCTGGGAGGTGGTCACACCTCCCTGTGACAGGAAACCTATTGTCCAGGCCTCCCCTGCCGGAGTTTTGTCCAGCAGCAGGAGGGCAGACTCGTGGCTGCAGCATCCATTTTGTGATGCCAGGGTTCTGTTAAGCTGGTACCGGGGGTGCCATGTTTCTCCCTCTAGTAGGGTGGAATCATACCTCACACCCCAGTTACTGGGGTGGAGGTATGATTCCAAGGTGTTTGACACCAAACACGACATGTTTCCATGCAGCCATTCTCAAGTTAGCATTTACAGCGAGGTCATAATGCACTTAAGAGTATATGGTCTGGCTGCATCACAGACAACTCCCGGAATGAAAATTCCGAAAGCTGCAGAGGGGCTCTGCTCATGCATGGGCACCCTCTCACATGAAACCCAGCACCCTGCTTTCAGGATTGTTAAGGCCTGCCATAGGGGTGACTGATAGGTTTACATGTGCAGTGATATGGAGAGATATAGGGAACCTATATCTCAGTAAGAGTGCATACACCACCTTACACAGGCTGCTGTAGCAGACCTGTTGTGTCATTTTGGATGGCCTCTCAGGGGTGGCATAATACATGCTGCAGCCCCTGTGAGGCCTCTGGGGTACCTATGCCCTGGGTACATAGTATACCTTATACTAGGGACTTATAAGGGTACCCCAGAATCCAATCTGGAGTGTACCTAACGTACATGCAATCAATTTAAAGGGAAAGCAGATAGGCTGGGGTCCCGAATAGCAGGATCCCAGCCAAACTAAGTCGAAAACCAGCAAAACACCAGGAAAAAAGTGGGGGCAACCATGCAGTCAGATTCCACCTTCCTACACACTTTATCCCAGATGTGGGCATATCTGCATGAGCAGATAAACCCCATCAATATTTAAGTCTATTCTTAATATTGTAATGCCAGGGAAGCCATAGAGTACATGGGCTGGAAACTCGACAACTCGAGTTCCCCAGCACCATGATGGCTTCACTGAACACAGGAGTGTTTGTTACCAACTAACTCCTCCTATTAAACCCACACTGATGCCAGTGTTGGATTTATTAAAACATTAACTCAGAGGGCACCTCAGAAGTGCTCCCTGAAAACCTAGCACCCCTGGTGTGGTCTTTGACTGCCTTTAGGCAGCCTGCCAGCACCAGACAGGTTTCTGGACCCCTGGGTCGAAAGCTCCTGCTCTGAGGTCAGAAACATCTGGGCGGAGGTGTCACACCTCCTCCCCCAGGATGAGCACAGTGCACGGGAGGGAAGCTTCAAAGGCCTTGCCACCTTTGTAATGCGACTCCAGCCGCTGCTGCTAGCAGCAGATGGCAGCCTCTGGTTCAAACAACCACAATTGGCGGGAGAACCGGCTGGAAAGTAAGTGAGAAGAGGAGAGCTTACCTGGACAGATGTGGGTTTTCTTCGTTCAGCTTCATGGCCCGAGCCTACAGCCTTCTCCAAAACCGATCTCACCCCACTGATTTGCATTGGGCACCCGAAGCTGTGTTGGTACTCTGCACCAGGCCTCCCCTGAGGGTGTAAGTTTGGTGCTGCTTTGGGCCCTCCTCCTCCCCCCTGTGCTTAGCTTAACTCCCTGAGATTGACCCCTGACACCACTTTACTTACCTACGAGCAGTGCAACCTCAATCACCCACAGTCTCCATTGGTTAATATTGGGCATCCACCTCCAAATGGGACATCCGCACCTGGCCGCCCCGTGCGCTGGCAGTGCACTCTTGGTACTAATTTGAACCTTGCCTGGTGTTGACCTGAAACCCCGAAGGCTGGATTTGTAAGTTGTGTCCTTACCTTCAAAAACTGCATTCTAGTTTCTCTCGTAGTGTAATTTTTCAGTTCAGCAAAGTTAACCTAAGTGTCCACTTTTTAAAGCGAAAAGTATTTTTTATTGAAAAACGTATTTACCTTTTAACGTACATCTTGGTCTTAAAATAAATCTTGAAAGAAGCTTATTTTTATAAAATTAATGAGGATCTCCTTTTTGAGTCGGGTGTCATTTATCAGTCACTGTGTGTATAACAAATGTCTTACACACCTCTGTGTTAGGCCCAAGGCTGCTCGACTAGACTACCACAAATGGAGCACTTTGGGTTAACATTGAACCCTGTACACTACGAAAAATCTCTGGACTCCTGCCACGATACAAACAATCAATGGTATATAACATAAGGAGCCAGCTTCCTACAAGCTACAATTGGAAATCACTGAATTTTTCACAACCAGTAACTTTTCTTGTGAACAGATCTTCACAAAACGTGGCATGCTGAAACTCTGATAAGTGGACATCCAAGTTTCATGCTTAACCATCTACAGGATCAAAAGTTAAAGGCTATTCAAAAATGCCTTTGCAATAGAAACACTGCATGAACCATATCCACACAGTGGATATCCCCACTGTGTAATACTTTCCTTTTGATGAAAGTAAAGCACTGAATGGATGTAAGGAAGTGGGTTTCTGTTGCAGTAACCCCTCCACTTTTTGCCTGATAACTGATGCACTTTTCCTGAGTGTGCCCTGGGCTCCTGCCCATCAGGTGCCCAGGGCCTGTGTTCCTTCCCTAAAACTGCATTGAAGCCTAAACCCAATTGGCCTCTCTGGCCACAGGTAAGCCCCTGGTAAATGGTACCCTAGGTACCCAGGGCCCTGTGACCAGAGAAGGCCCCTAAGGGCTGCAGCACTTATTGTGCCACCCTTAGAGGCCCTGTACCCCAACACACACACACCCTGCCTTTGCAGGCTGAGTGTCTTGGTGCAGAACTAAACAGAGAGTCGACATGGCACACATCACTGTGTGCCATGCCCACAAACACCCTGCCCTGGCATACCTCAGTCTCCCCTCTAGCTGGGTGCACTATGCCAGTGGTGTGGGCACAGGTGCATGAGCCCTGTGCCCCTACAGTACCCAGGGCCATTCCTGGGCACTGTAAGTGCAGTGATGCCATTCAGAGTATATGGTGCTGGGAGGTTGTCATTACGAACTCCACAGCACCATAATGGCTACACTGAAGTCTGAGGAGTTTGGTATCAAACTTCTCAGCACATTAAACCCACACTGATGCCAGTGTGGGATTTAATGTGAATGCACGACAGAGGCAACTTAGAGTTGCCCCCTGAACCTAACCTACAATCCACGCCTTGTCTGAGGGGCTGCCCCGGCTGCCACACAGCAGACATGTTGCTGGACCCCTGGGTAGGGAGCCATCCGCTCCCCGGGCCTGCAACAATGCACGTCCTGGGCGAGGTGCTAGGCCTCCTCCCCAGGCTGGGCAGGGGAAGCTTCAAAGGCATTCCGCCTTTGTGAGCTTCCCCAGACCACTTGCTGTACTCAGCAACTGGTCCCCACTGGTTCTAGCCCCCACTCTGGCGGGAAGACTGGCGGGAAACACCAAGGGAGGAAAGGGGGTGTGCCAGCCTCTGCCAACCCCACCCCTCAGGTGGGGGAGGCGAGGTGAAGCACATCTCCGGGCTCTCGCCATCTTGAAGATGGGGAGCCCTACCCAATCAGGACTAGGCTCCTGCCCCCCTCCCACTGGAGAGTGGCAGGATAGGGGGTGTACCCACCCCAGGGAAGGGACCCATTGGTCCCTGCCCTTTACCTACCTGTAACGCCCCTAAATTCAGTATTTAGGGGCACCTTGAACCTTCCTTCCTCAGATCCAGCAACAACAAGAAAAGGAAGAAGGACGAGAAGCCGTGCAGAGCTAACAAGAGGACGACGCCCACTGACTTGGCCCCAGCCCCGTTTCTCCCGGGAACACCGGACGCGTTTGAACTGCAGCTTCTGGTGTCAGCCAGAGACCGCGAATCCAGCACACTCTGCACCCGCCGACCCCGGCCCGAGCTCGATTGAACAAATACGCTGAGGAGGTCCCCCCGGCGATCCTGACCCGAGATACGGCGACCCCTGACCTGCCTCAAGCCTCCTGACGACGCCTGCAGACTCAATCCAGAGGACCCCCCCTACCGCGACCAGAGCGGGTAAGAAAATCCGACGTCCCAAGGCACCCCTGCAACCGACGCCCCACGGCCTTGTGTGCCCAACCCAGCGGTGCCTAACCAACCCTCTACATCCCAACTTACCCCTCGAAGTGGTGGTAGCTCCTGGAAGGTCCTCGTCCCCGAGCCTGCAGTGTTTTTGTCCCGGAGAATCTCCATTGAAATCAACAGGGCACCCGACCTCAAAACAGCACCCTGCACCCGGCCGCCCTAGTGCCGCTGAGGGTGCCCCTTTGGTGCTAACTTGGTCCCCAACGTGCCCTGAGCTTAACCCTAGGAGCTTTGCTCCCACAACCCCATGGCCTGCTTGCCAGCAGCCACCAACCGGAGTCCTCCTATCCTCCATAGGATAACATTGGGCCTCAACACTCTGCACCCGGCCGCCCTAGTGCCACTGAGGGTGCAACAACAGTGCATCACTGACCCTGGGAGACCCTTGAGTCTAACCCCAGAACCCTAACTCAAAAGACCGATTACTTACCTTGAAACCGATAACTCGTTTTTCCTCATAGGGTAACATGGACACTTTTTCTCCCAAAAAGTTTCTAAGTGTCGACTTTTGAAAAATACAAATATTCACCTAAAATCAGCCGAATCACGAAAACGAAAATACTCACCTGTTATCAGGAGAGATCCCAGTGCTGGATCTTGGTGCCCAGCACTGACCCTGAAAAGTAATCATAACTGTACTTACCGGTAACTTTATATTCCTTCCATAGGAGAACATTGCCTGGTTTTTGCTGAAAAGTTTAAGTGTCGATTTTTGAAACTTACAAATATTTGCTAAAAATCGCCTGTGTGACATAAACGCATTCTTTCAATTGTTTACAGGAGATGCACCAGTGCTGGATCCAGGATCCAACACTGAGTAAGAAAAAGTAACTATAACACTACTTACCTGCTAAGTGAATTTCCTCCCATAGGATAACATTGGTGTTTCTATGTGAAAAAGTTTCCAAGTGCCAACTTTTAAAATACAATAATATTCCTTAAAAATCACAACTGTAACCAAAACGTTTTTACTCAACTATTTACAGATGTCCCAGGACTGAATCTAGGATCCAGTCCTGTGGTAAGAAAAGTAATCCAAAAAGTAATCTATTGCATTTAACTAGAAATTCCCATTGAGCTCAATGTTATATTGTGTTTGAAATTGTGTTGCCTATTGCAACAACTGCAACTATTGCATTCAAAAGTCTATTGCCTATTGAAAGTATTTACCTAAAGCATCTCATTCTGAGAAAGTATATTTTGATACCTATTGTTGGTTCTAAAATAAAACAAGTATATATTTTTATATACAAACCATTGGCCTAGAGTTCAGTTCTTGAGTGTGTGAGACCATTTGCTGACTGAGTGTGTACTAACAAGTGCTTTACACTGTCCTCTGATACTGCCTTACTGCTCGACCAAGCTACCACTTTAGAGAGTAAGGTTATATCTAACTTTAGCCTCTGCCAAACCTCTGGGGACTGTGGACTCTGTGCACACTGAACCTTACTTTGGTGCAGTATATACAGAGCCACTTTCTTACAATGGACATAAGTATTGTTGAGTTTTACTGAGATCAGACAGTCTAGCCAACACCAACTTCAGTAAGTCTTGGACTGACCTACCTCACTATCCCAAGATTCAAGTGCTAAAGTGGGGTACCTGATATTCCAGTTTAGAATCCAACAGTACTGTGGCCCCAAAACATCAGTCATTAAAGACATCAGTTGCAACCCAATAATCGGCTACCCTGCTAGCTTCAGGATCTAGTTTTCACAGAAGAAATGTATGAGTTACACAGCTCCCTATGGTAAAGGCCAAAGTAAAGCAGAGCTAGCAACGTATCACGTGATAGATCTTATACCTGGGACTGATGTCAGGAGGCTGAGCACTAATAAAGTTAATGCAATCCCAGATGTAGACGAAACCCTCAAGCCTTGGGTTTAGTCCTACGTTGTTGGCAAGGGCAACAGTTCTCTTGCAGAAAGATGTGGCACTAGTGAACGCAGTTGGGTAAATACACCCCTCTCGTATAATGGTGTAAATCCACTTGTTAATAGGGGCTGAATAGGGTCCTCTTTTTGACTCCTAAGCCCTTGATGACATCAACTTTGACAATGAAGAACCTCTTCACGCCAAACAAATGGTCTGTGAAATAGTACACATTGAGGCATTCAACACAGACTATCTAGACAAACAGCCAAATAGCTGGTTGTTTCACAGCCAGGGCATAAACAGAGGACAATGATGCCCTTGCCCTACTGCAGCTGGGGGACCAAAAGGCAAAATAGCTAACTTCCCACTGTTAGGCTTGGAGGAAAACTCCCTTTCGTTCCTTAAGACTCCGAGCATATTGGGCATGTTTGGATAGGGTGAAAGGCCAAAAGGACAACACAAACCTCATATACTGATCTAAGACTTATTCCCATCACAAGGAGGATACCTGTCAACGAGAGTTTACATGATAAGTCAAGTGAAGAGGAGAGACACCCCCTCACAAAAAGGCAGCAAAAGTCTTATCACACAAAAAAAAAAAAAAAAAAAAAAAAACTGAAGATGACAAAAGTGATCATTAAAAAACGTAGACTTTTGGGGATTCCTTCTCAGTGGCCAGAAAAAAGTAACTGCCTCACTAACCTTAAATTGCATAATGGAAATGCTGGCAGCTTCTGGAATTCTTTAAGATGCAGGCTTCGATTGGCACTGCTAGCATATAACTTACGAGAGCCCACAGTGGTGCTTTCAGCCAAATGCAAGTTTCACTCAATGTGTGACTGGATATCGTTTTAAAAGAAAAATTAACAAGCTTGCCTCATATACTGGTTTGCTGTCATTTATGTTTTTTATTGAGAAAAACGTTGTTTATAAGTTTCCCATAAATGCTGCACAAATGCTGAAAAATTCCACAGTGCATGGATAACAGAAAAAAGAATCTCATGACAGAACATCCATTCGAGGGTTTGAAGTTTTACTCTTATGAAAGGGGCCAGCGCCTCCGCTGCAATAGGAAGATACATTTCCATTCCCCAGAAGATACACAAGACTAAAATTTAAGAGCTCAAATGACAGATGCTCTGGAATAGACAGTGTGACAACACTAGGTGGCACTGCAGACTAGAAGTCTCCAAGCTAGATTATTCTACAGAAGATCTGACTAATCATTTTATTGAAAAAAAAATAAAAAAAATAGTGGGCCTCGAAAAATATGAACTGAAAATGGTCTTGCTTTCCCATGGTGCCCGCTTTTATAATTTGCCGCAAGCCAATGCAGCAACTGGCCACACTAAAACCTTTCTACACTCTTTAGATGTCTGCCACATTGCATTTAGCATGGCCAGTGACGCTAATTAATGGCATAGCCAATGTCAGCCCATTCTAAAAGCATCAGGCACCAACAAAGTCAACTGCAGTGCCCACTATAGAGCAGAAGAGGGGGTGATGAGGATGGGAGTGAACACAAATGAACAGGGGTGTTCTGTTGGACCAGACATCCTTAGTATGGGTTTCCCCCAACTTTTTGCCTTCCAGCCACCTGTATTTGCCCACTTCGTTTTTTGCTAGCTTTTGGACTATGCACACTTTACCACTGCTAACTGGGCTAAAGTTCTTGCACTCTCGGCTTTAAAACATGGTAACATTGGCTTACACCCAAATGCCATATTTATTTTACTTGTAAATCCCTAGTAAAGTGGTACTACATGTACCCATGGCCTGTAAATTAAATGCTACTATTGGGCCTGCAGAACTCCCTGTCCGACCCACTTAAGTAACCCTTTAAACAGGTCTCAGGCCGGTGATTGTAGCCTGTGTGCGCAGTTTTAAACTGCCATGTCGACATGGCAAAATAAACCTTTTGAAAAAACGCTCAAGCCTCGTCATGCTCCTCAAGTGCCAAGATGCACAACCAAAGAATGGAGTCAAAGCATTCAAACTGCTTTTTCCGTTTTAATCTTATTTAATCCATCAGTACTCCAATTTCATCCAAATTTAGTTCATATGTTTCAACAACAATTTCAACAGGTGCCGATCTGGCTTTCCTCAAAACACGCATCAGGCCACTGTTCTTCATAGCGCAGAAGAACAAGTTACCTTCGGTAACGCTTTTTCTGGTGGATACAGTATCTTCCGGTGTATTCCCCACCTTTTGAATTACCCCTGCGTCAGCATTCCACAGAAACTTTTTTCCTAGCTCTCCCACGCCAACGAGGATGTCACAATGGCACGGCTCCACTCGCGACTCCGAATGACGTCATCGGAGCCATAAGACCTCATTGGCGTGCTGGCGTCAGTTCCACCCATTTCTTCTATGCCCTCGAGGCGAACGCGTGAACCGACATTTTACAAGCATACACGGTATATAACATATGTACAAATATGCACAGTATATGGCAAAGAGGAAAAGCTAAAATGAAAGCATTTCCCAACAGCAAACAATATGGCAAGTAAATGACAAAGGAAAACAACAATGTCATAGAGAATACTTTTTCAGTATACGTAGGTGGACAACGGGGAGGAGAGTGGGTCAGTGAGGAATCCACAGGAAGATACTGTATCCACCAGAAAAAGCATTAAGGAAGGTAAGTAACTTGTTCTTCTGATGGATACATCTGCCTGTGGATTCCTCACCTTTTGAATTGAATCACACAGTAATGCCGCTCCCGTAGGAGGGTGTCCACCTACTCACACCAAAAAGTCCTGCAGCACAGATTGTGCAAAATGGCCATCCCTCCTCACCTCAGAATCCGAGCAATAATGCTTTGCGAAAGTGTGTAGGGAGGCCCATGTTGCAGCCTTACAAATGTCCACCACAGGGACACCTCTAGCCAAAGCAGATGTAGAAGACTTTGCTCTAGTAGAATGAACTCGGATACCTTCAGGCGGCTCCTTCTTGGCCAGGACGTAGCAGATCTTAATACACAAGATGATCCACCTAGACAGCGTCCTCTTGTGGACGGTTTTGCCCTTCATCTTCCCAACATAGCCAACGAAGAGTTGATCGTCCAACCTCGAGTCTCTTGTCCTATCCAGGTAGAAGCTGACCGCCCTCCCAGGGTCCAGGCGTCAAAGTCTCTCCTCTTTGGAAGGGTGAGGGGGAGGATAGAAGGAAGGCAATGTGATAGACTGTCCCTGGTGCAAAGGAGAAACCACCGTAGGCAGGAAAGCAGCCCTGGTCCTAAGAACCATCTTGTCTGCATGGATAGTGGTAAAAGGAGGCTTCGAACTAAGAGCCTGCAGCTCACTTACCCTCCTGGCCGAGGTGATAGCCACCAGAAAAATGGTCTTAAAAGAAAGCAGTCTCAAAACTATGGAGAGGCTCAAAAGGAGACCCCATTAGAAATGTAAGTACCAAATTCAAATCCCACTGAGGCATTATGAAGGGAGTGGGATGAAACCTATTGGTGAGGCCCTTAATGAACCGAATGACAAATGGGGGACTTAAATAAAGACGGCTGGTGCGGCAAACAAAGGAAGGCTGACAAGTAGCCCTTAACCGTCGCCACAGCACAACCTTGCTGGGCCAAGGAAAGTGAAAAACTAAGTACATCTGATAAATGGGCCTTCAAAGGATCAATGGACCTCTCTCCACATCACTTTACAAATCTGGCCCATCTAGAGGAATAAACAGATTTGGTGGAATGTCTCCCGGACGATACAATAACATCCACCACATTCGGCGGGAGAGAGAAAGAGCTCAGGTTGCCCCGTTCAATCTCCAGGCATGAAGGTGCAGGCTCTGGAGGTGGGGGTCTAGAACCTGCCCCTGCGAGAGGAGATCTGCCCTGAGAGGGAGAGGGAGGCGGAGGGTGCGATGAGATATGAATAAGATCCGTGTACCACACCCTTCTTGGCCAATCCTGGGCGATCAATATAACTTGGGCCTGGTAATGGCAAATCTTCCTCAGAACCCGAGGAATCAAGGGTATGGGAGGAAACGCGCAAAGAAGCTGAAAGCTCCAATTCAGTTGAAACGCGCACCCCAACACCCCCTACATTGGATACTGGAGACTGCAGAACGACGGGAAGTGCGCGCTCTCGTGAGTGGCAAACAGGTTCACCCGAGGAAACCCCCACAACCTGAAGATGTGGCAAATCGCCTCCGGGTGAAGCCTCCACTCGTGCTCAGCTGAGTACTGCCGACAGACTGTCCACATGCACATTCAGCCCCCCGGCCAGATGATATGCTATCACGCAAATCTGGTGGCCCTGAACCCAGGACCAGAGCCGCAGCACCGGTCTGCAGAGACAATACAACCCTACCCCCCTCTGCTCGTTGATATACCACATCGCTGTAGTGTTGCCCGTCAGGACTAGAACTGACTGACCACGAAGGGAAGGAAGGCCTTGAGAGCCAAACGTATTGCCCGCAATTCCAGAAGGTTGATGTGGAGCAACCTTTCCTCTGGAGACCAAAGACCCTTGACCTCCAGATCCCCCAGATGAGCCCCCCATCCTAGAGTGGAGGCATCTGTGATCACTGTGGCCACCGGTAGAGGAGGTTGAAAAGGCTTTCCTTGAGACAGATTGTCCAGCACACTCCACCAAGACAACTCCGCTGCAGTGTCTCTGGAGATTCTGACTTCTCCCCCCCCCCCGATATCTCCATTGTGCTGAAACCACTGCCTGCGGAGGCACCACTGGAGTGCCCTCATGTGCCAGCATGCATGGCTGACCAACAGTATGCAGGAAGCGAGCAGACCGAGCAGGCATAGAACCTTCAGGACTGGAACAACCACCCCATTGTGAAACAAAGGAATAATCTCCTGAATGTCTAGAATCCTCAGCGGAGGTGGAAAAACTTGACACACAGTAGTGTCCAGTACTGCCCCTATGAACAGGCTGCGCTGAGAGGGCACCAGGTGAGATTTGGGTACATTTATCGAGAAACCCAAGTTGAACAACAGTTGTGCTGTTACTCGCAAGTGACTCAGCACCATCTCTGGTGATCTTGCTTTGAGCAGCCAGTCGTCCAGATATATAAAAACTGGAATCCCCGACCTTCTGAGGTGTGCTGCCACCACCTTCGTGAAGACCCGTGGTGCGGAAGTGAGACCGAACGGGAGGACCGCAAACTGGTAGTGTTGAGACCGTACCGTAAACCGGAGAAACTTCGATGAGACTTCAGAATAGGAATGTGGAAATACCCATCCTGCAAGTCGATCAACACCATCCAGTCTTCCTGCTGCAGTGCCTGAAGAACCTGAGAAAGGGTCAACATCTTTAACTTTTCCTGCCCGAGGTAAAAATTCTAAACCCAGAGGTCCAGGATCGGTCTCAACCGGCCGTCCTTCTTGGAGATCAGGAAATAGGAGTAGCATCCCTGACCCCTTTCCAGCTCCGAAACTACCTCCATCGCACCTTTCTGCAGCAAGGCAAGAACCTCCTGCTGCAAGAGCAGCAAATGGTCCTCTGAACACCAACCCTGGTGAGGAGGGTAAGAAGGTGGAAACTCTTGAAAAGGTAGGGTGTACCCATTTTCCACAAGATTCAAAACCCAACGGTCTGAAGTAATCGATTTCCAATCTTGCAGAAAATTGGACACCCTGCCCCCTACAGGACCAGCATGCTCCAAGATGGGGGAGCTAGAGCTGCTTTCTCGTGGTACCGGTGGTGGGGACAGGGGAGGAGGAAGCCTGTTGACGAGGGGCTCCCCGCAGACGGCCTCTACCTTTTCATCTGTACGAGCTGTACAGAGGGTTCTGCTGCTGCTCACGGCCTTGAAAGGAAGTCGCCTTCCCAAAGCCCTGATACCTTTTGTATCCGTAGCCCCTAGACCGGGACTGCAGGCCCAAGGATCTTGCAGTAGCCCTACTGTCCTTGAAGCGCTGCAGCGCAGAATCCGTCTTCGTACCAAACAATCTTGATCCATCGAAGGGTGATTCGAGCAAAGTAGCCTGTACATCTGGTGAGAAACCTGAAGACCTAAGCTAGGCATGTCTCCTGGTAGCCACTGAGGAGCCCATTACCCTGGCGACCGACTTCACCGTGTCCAGACCCAACTGAATGACCTGACGGGCTGCTGCTTGCGTGTCTGACAGCGTTTCCAAAAAATGAACACCGTCATCTTCAGGTAACTTAGGAGCTACTTGCTTGACAGAGTCCATCAGTGCATGAATGTACCTTCCTAGCAAACAAGTGGCATTTGTTGATTTTAGAGCCATACTTGCAGAGAACACCTTTGTGGCAGACTGCTCTAGCTTTTTAGAGTCTCTATCCCCCAGGGTGGTGGTGAAGGAACCAGCCGACTGCTTGGAACAAGAAGCCTGAACCACCAAGCTTTCTGGCGAAAGATGGGCAGAAAGGAAAGCTGGATCACCAGGAGCAGGTCTATATCGCCTTGCCACTGACCTAGATACTGCAGGGGCAGACAAGGGCTTCTGCCACACCTCCATAAATCGGCTCCGTCAACCCCTCACTGAAAGGCAGCAGAGGTTCAACAGAAGAGGAAGGAGAATGCAACACTTCAGTCAAGATATTCGACTTCACCTCAGCCAAGGGCAACTGAAGGTCCAACAGCTCAGCAGCCTTCCTGATGACTGAGTGATAAGGGGCAACGTCCTGTGAAGGCAAGGCCTTTGGAGAAGAAAGCTCCCACTCTGGGGAAGTATCCAGGCCACTGGCATCCCGTAGGCCCTCAAAGTCGTCCACGGATTCGAGGATCTCCCCTTCCTCATGTTCTTGCTGGTACTCCTCTTTCTCCAGCAGTCTTTGCGCTTCTCTCCAGGAACGGTGCTTCGGGATCGGCGGCGCCAGCCGCAGTGCCGGTGACAAGGGCGCCGACGGAGGACCTTCCAAAGTGGGCAACGGTTCCGCCAAAATCCAGGAAATCGACAGCCCAATACCCGACGGCGCCGGAGACTGAGGTATCAGAGTTGAAAACCTCTGTGCCGGAAACTGCCAAGATGGAGCCATCGGCATGAAGGGCACGGAAGGTGCCTGGGCATACTGCTGGGGGATGCCCAAATTAAAGGCAAGCGGACCCAAGGGGCCAGATGGCGCACCGGTAGGGTAAGATGCCATCACATTTAGGAAATGCGACGGATCCGCTCCAGGCCCTGGAAAAGGAAGGTAAGGATCCAAAGCACCCTGGCTGGAGCCATCCGAGGCCGAACAGGGAACTGCGGCGATATCGGAGCAGGTACAGGCGAAGCCACAGGAGCAGGAGAAGACTCCCTGGGAGCCAGAGAACCCCTGGGCGCTGGATTATCCCTCGGCGATGCCGCTGTACTGGGGGGGGAGGGGGGTGTTGACCTCGAAGATCAACGCCGAGACCCATGTCTTCTCTTTTTCTTATGCTTCTTCGACTTCGAAGTATACGAGGTCGACAATTTCAATCTCTTGCGACCCCTCTTCTCCTTTCTTGCCTGCACCATGAAGAGTTTTGCCTCATGTTCCTTCAGCACCTTCGGGTTCATATTCAGACAGCACCAACACCCTTCGACGACACGGTCAGAAGAAAGACACCAGAGACGTGGGGATCCGTGATGGCCATATGACCCCCACACTCTGCAGTGCTTAAAACCAGACTTCTTCGAAGTAGCCATTTCCACTGCAACACGAAGTAGAAGATCGAAACAATGTTAAAATGGAGAGTCCCAGAAAAAACAACTGTTACGCGTCGATGGCGCGGAAAAAAGGGAACGGACGTCAGCACGCCGACTAGGTCTTCTTATGACTCCGATGACGTCATACGGAGTCGCATGCGGAGCCGTGCCATTGTGACATTCTCGTCGACGCGGGAGAGCTAGGAAAAAGGTTTCAGTGGAATGCTGGTTCAGGGGTAATTCAAAAGGTGAGGAATCCACAGGCAGATGTATCCATCAGAATGAGAAATGTAAACCCAATACATTTCAGGCAAGACTGCCCTTCCTCAGGGGTAGCCATCTGTGGTGTCTTCCACATTAATAAATAACACTCGTACACCAAGTTGAGTGTCTGGTCCGGTTTATTCACCCCAGCCATCCACAGCTGCTCAGTCTAACTGACAACTTCAGAACCTTACATCGAGGCATTCCACATAGAACACATGGTGAGGTTCTACACAGAACAAGGCATGATGTCACACATCTTCCCTTTTTACAAAAGCAAAGAAAATGCTTAACATGACCTAAAAGAAGGAAAGAATGCAACAGAGAAAGTACCAGAAAAGTAAATAAAATGGAGAAACTCAACAAACAGTCCTTCATATACAAAGGTAAACTACGCATCCTCTGACTCCTCTCTCTGACATGAGCAGGCAAGGAAAAAGAACTTGTCAGAGGAGAATCAGCGTCAGTAGTAGAGGAATAAGAGCGAGCGAGACCCTTTAGACTAGTAGCAGAATTAGGATTGGCATTGACCAACACTACACGGCTCTTATTCCAAATCCTTCCATCGTCAGTCTTAACAGCATTTTTGTAAATCTTAACATTTCTTACTTTTGTATATTTTGACCAGGGTTGACGACCAACAGGTGTCTTTATTTTCACATGGTCACCCACACTCACATTAATATCTTGAGCACATTTTTTGTCATCAAAGTACAGTTTCCTTGTCAACTGCTCATCAAGTTCCCTTCGTCTCCAATCACCTATTTGATTGTCTTTCAAACCCTTGTTCAAACTCATCCATCCTGGACACGAGTTAGAGGCCCTACCCTTGAACAACTCAAAGGGAGTTCTTCCTGTGGTCATGTGAGGAGACATGCGATAAGCCGTGATCCTGTTTTTTAAAACTTAATGTAGATAAAACCGAGGTGATTGAGTTTGGCCATAAAATTTCGGTCTGGAACCAATTATGTTGGCCAAATGTAGCTGGCACCTGTCCGGCCGCTGTAAAAAAAGTTAGGAATTTAGGTCTTTTGGTTGATAAGGATCTTTCCTGGGCTCCTCAGATCAACCAAGTCTCATCAGCCTGCTTCTTTATGCTGAAAGGTCTGAGGAAGATTCTCCCTTTTATTCCGCTTTCCCTGAGGAAAACAGTGGTAGTAGCCACGATTCTATCCAGAATTGACTATTGCAATGCTCTCTACTTAGGAGCAAATGCTGCACAATTCTCCAAACTGCAGTCAATCCAGAATGCGGCAGCTAGATTATTGCTCAATCTACCTAAACATCACCCTACTTCGACCAGCATAAAACAACTTCACTGGCTCCCAGTACGGCGACGGGTTGACTTTAAGTCCCTATGCATGGTGCATAAAGCTTTGTTTGGTGGAGGATCCAAGGATGTGCAAACTTTGTTTTCTCGATACGCTCCTACACGAGCCCTAAGATCAGCTTCCCTTGATCTCTTACAACTGCCTAAGATAAAGAGAGTAAGGTGTGGAGGTAAACGTTTCTCTTTCCTAGCATCCAAACTTTGGAATTCTCTGCCTACACACCTCAGGTCCTTGCCTAACAGATCGGTCTTTAGGAGGGAAATCAAAACACGGCTCTTCTCCCTACCCTGAACGTGTTGGACATGGGCATCGTATATCACTCAGCGCCAAGACGCCTCGGCATTAGCGCGCTTTACAAATATTTTCAGTCAGTCCTGTCTTGCAGGACAGCTTTCCAGTTCAAATTATTCACCCTGGCCAATTGTATGCTTTCTTTGAGAGTCTAGTTTACCCTTTCCACAGCCCCATTAGTTTCCGGATGGTAAACAGAACTTCACTTCTGATTGATGCCAC
Source organism: Calotriton arnoldi (assembly GCA_963921515.1). Taxonomy (NCBI): domain Eukaryota; kingdom Metazoa; phylum Chordata; class Amphibia; order Caudata; family Salamandridae; genus Calotriton; species Calotriton arnoldi. Next base: position 1,391,075 of record CAWUFW010001750.1, on the reverse strand, counting down.
AATCTTTCAAATAGGGCTGGAACTCAGAGGAACAAAACTGAGTCCCATTATCAGAGAGAACGCAATTGGGAAAACTTTCCCTCTTGAATATTTCCTCCAAGAACTTTGACACTCGCTGACGAAATATCCCTGACAGAACTAACTTCAATCCATCTAGAATACAGATCCAGGACAACTATCAAATAGGGTGTATCACTCACACCATGCAAAGGTCCAACAATATCGATGGCTATCTCATCCCAAGGATGTTCAGGTAACTTCCTGCAGACCATGGGCATCTGCTTGGTTTTCAATACTTTATCACTGGCACAACACTCCAGGCAGTCGCGAACCATCCTCTCAATCTCCTTATCCATCCCCGGCCACCAGAATTGCATTCTCAAGTACTCCTTAGATTTCACTATACCAAGATGACCGACATGTGCAAGGCTAAGAAGCTTATTCCGCACGCCCAACGGTGGTACAAGTTTAGTACCCGAACAAGCACACCATCCACAACAGACAATTCCTCACAAACCAAAGACCAGGGTTTCTCAAGATGCCTGTTCCACCCCCCCCCCCCCAAACAAGAGTAACTCAATGACTTTTGTAATTTCTTGATCATTCCCAATTTCGTTTTTCCACTCAGTCTCATCTACAGCACCCAACGTGACTTCACATACATTTATCACATCATCCACCAGACTCGCCTCATCCATTTCAATCTCCTTAACATCCACTAACCGAGATAGGCAATCAGCAGATTTGTTGACAACTCCTGGAATATAATCCACATCAAAATCAAATTCCTGAAGTGAAATGATCCACTTCTTAATTCTTGAAGAAATAGAATCTAGACCTTTTTTTGAAAACACTTCTTTCAAAGGTTTATGATCCGACAGAACTTTCACCTTAGTACCCCAAATCAAATTTTTGAACTTCCTCAGAGCCCAAAAGATGGCCAATGCCCCTTTCCCAATAACCGAATAAATTAAGTTCCGATCCCCTCAAACACCTCGAGGCACAAGCAATCAAACGTTCAACTCCACAGTTCTTTTGAAGCAACAGCTCCCAATCCCTTGGCACTAGCATCAGTCAAGATGCGAGTCTCTTCACCTGGCACAAAAGCTTGTAAAGAGGAAGCTTTCATCAAATCCTCCTTAAGGAGACAAACTCCCTGGAACACTCAATACTCCAATCAAAAATCACACTCTTACTCGTCAATCTCCTAAGATTTTGAGTCTTGTCAGCATACCCTGGAATGAACTTACAGTAGAATTCTACCATGCCTAAAAAAGACAGTAACTCCTCCTTGTTGGAAGGCTCACTAATTTTCACAATGGAGTTAACCGGTTCCTTTCTTGGAAAAACACCTTGCCCAGAGATGCAATGACCCAGATAGTTTACTTCTTCCACAGCAAACTTGCATTCCTCTTTTTTGAGCGCCAATCCTGCTTTTCTCAGACATTCAAAGACTGCACAAACCCTTGAGAAATGCTCTGCCTTCGTGCAACCATAAATCAACAAATCTTGATAGCACCTCACCCCAGAAAGTCCCTTAAGTACGTTAGAAATTATCCGTTGAAAAACGGACGCAGCCGAAACAAGCCCAAATGGCATCCTAAGAAATGTAAAGGTTCCCATGGGTGTCACGAAAGCTGTCAATTCCTGTGAAGGTTTGTCTAACTCCACCTGATGGTAGGCCGACGCTAGATCTAGGGTGGTGAAGTACTTTGCACCCACCAAGGTGCTAACTAACTCATCAATGTTGGGCAGTGGAAATCTGTCTATAACTACCTCTTTGTTGAGAGAGCGTAAGTCGATGCAGAGACGTATCTTGCCACTGGCCTTCTTAGCAACAACTATCGGAGCCAACCACTCTGTTGCCTCAAAAGGCTCAATGACCCCCATGTCGACCAACCGCTCGATCTCTTTCTGTACACTGGCTTGCTCGTTTAATGGCACTCTCCTAACCTTTGCAACAACAGGGACAGCACCCTCTCTCAATTTAATATGATGTTTGTACCCCTTAAGACCTCCTAATTTGTCTTGAAAAACATCAGCAAAACGTTCTATTAAAATGGCAACAGAATCATCTACCACCTGAACTTGGATTTGAGGCACTGCATTGGGATTGAGAAGAACACCAAGCAGACGTTGGTGAGGCCAACCTAAAAGTGCGTCCCCTCTCTTGGCAACATATATTTTACCAGCAGCCATGCGTCCACTCAATTCTATACAAGCGAAGAAAAAACCTAGCATGTTTATGGGTAAACCGCCATAACCAACAGGGGAGACATTTTTTAGGGGAGTGACCGTCTCTGAAATGCATATCGAAAATGTCCTTGTTAATCATGGTGAGATGCGAGCAGGAATCGAACTTCATCTCAAGCTCAACAACTTCAATAGTGACCACATGAGAGGGATGTTTTGTCTTTTGATCGTCTACCTGATAGATGATTTCTTTTACCTGTGGTTGTTCTTTAACCGGAGGCTGTTCCCTCCTTTTTACCTTGCTTTTACAACATTTGGCACTGCAATTGACATGGATAGCTGGACAGAATGAAGCATTCACTCTGTGGCCTGTTCTGCCACATCTGAAACAGATGGATCTGTTATCCAGTGAGAAGGTACCTTCAGCAACACGAGAAGGTTGCTCTCTGTCACTGTCAACGGATGTTTTACTTTTTACTTGACATACAACTTCTTTAACATTAGTGCTCAAAGCATTAAACTTGTTTTAGCAGTACTTAACTCATCAACACATTTCATCATGTGTTCCACTCGTTCGGCAATTGCCAGAACCTCATCCAAAGGGGGCTCATCGTTTAACCACAACTCCTCTCTAATTTTATCATGAGCACATTTTAGGACAAACTGATCCCTAATTCTTTCCTCCACAGCACCACCAAACTTGCAAGAGGCAGCAAGCTTTCTTAAAGCTGTGACAAACTCCTCTACCGACTCATCCTTCTTTTGCTCACGTAGGCCAAAATGGTATCTCTCCATTATTGTGCTTAAACTAGGGAGATAGTGCCGATCCAACTGTAGTATACAAATTTCGTACTCATTTAATGCCCTCTGATCAGCAGCACTGAGTTCTGGCAAATGTTCAAGAACTTCCTGGCCTTCTCCCCCTAGACAGTGTAACAGTAAGGAATGTTTCCGTTCTGCGCTTAAGTTTGTCCCACAAACCCTCGCATAGTTCACGAATATCTTCTTGACAAAGGTAAGAAATTGCCTGGATGGGAGACTATATTCTGCTTCCGGTGTGCATCAATTCACAGCCGTATGCCAGCATCGTAAGTGTATTGGCCTGTTTTGGTTGGTAGACTTAGCAGATGGACGGCGGGGGCGAAGGGAACCTGTGTTAATGGTCAACCTGATTGTTCTAGCTAAGCAGGACACTGGAGTGCGGAACAAGCCTGTCGTCCTGGACACTAGGGGCTTGAAGTAAAACAGCATATATTGTAGCAAGCCATGTTGAAAGTCCGCTCTAGACAGCCCTACCTCCTAAAGAGAGCAACCCGGGAGGCAACCCATTATAACTGAGCTGCCAAACATGCGCTAGAAATCCAGCAGGGCAACAACACCTGCCGCAACTGGGAGTTTCAGTGTAAGGAGGGCTACTCAGCGTCAACCAGGGTCCCGAATAAAGGAAGACCGGGATAAATGGAGTAGTTTGAAAAAGAATCGAGGGATGAGGAGAGGAAAATTAGCGAAATAATAAAGAAGACCAGGGAGGACCATCATTTTCACTAAGGCTACCCTCCCAATTACTGAAAGTGGCAGAGATGCCCAGAAAGTTATTTGAGATCGCATCACTTTGCCCATGTTACAATGACACAGGTCTGCGGGACTGTGGTATATGTTATTTCCAAGCTATCTGAATGTGACCATTTCTGTTGACATCCTTGGGTTGAACTGCAGCTGGAGGGGGAGTCTGCAGGTCTGTTGAAGAGGGAAAATAAAAGATTAGGCCAGTTCACCTGAAGACTCGAAAGGGTCACAAAAATCTGAGAACACAAGTCCATATATGCATCATGAACTTAAAGCAGGATAGCATCAACGTATAATGATATTACATGGATCTTATCCCCAATTAGTATTCCCCATTCAGCTCAGGCTAGGCAAACCGCCAAAGGCTCCATTACCATGGCAAACAATAGTGGTGAAAAGGGGCAGCACGTCTGGTGCCTCAAAACACAGCTAATGAATGAGAGCTACATTTGCCTGTTTTCACACGAGCTGTAGGGGTGGAATACAAAATTCTAATCAATTTCCTCCAGTGGGGGCCTGCACCAAACAGTTTCAACACTCTGCGCATATAATCCCAATGCAGGGAATCAAAAGCTTTCTCCAAATCTAATGTGATGCATAAGGCATCAGGACAGTGAGCTGCAGATTCATCATTGATGTGTCAAAGTTGGCATTGGTTAAGAGATGCGCTGCGGCCCAGCCAGAACAAGGCACGTCTGATCTTCAAGGATTACCTCAAGTAGTACTGGGAGAAGGCGACTGGCCAGGATTTTTTAGTAAGAATCTTAAAATGGATAATGGGCAGTGCACTGTGAGGTCTTTTGGGTCCTTAGGAGGCTTCAACAATGTGGAAATTAGTGCAGCATTGGGGAGGGGGGTGGGCTTGGAGCACCGCATAAATAGCTTGATAGAGTGATTGTAATGTGGGTGTCAGCATATGAGCAAACTGGTCAGGACCTCGGATGGCAGGCCCTTTATACCTGGGACCTTACAATGGGTTAAGTCCTTCAAAAGAGGAGCAATCTCTTCGGTTGTGAATGATTCGTCCAGGACCCTCTGGGATTTTTGAGCATATCGAAGGAAAGGGACATCTGTGACAAATCGGATGAACATATCTTCTGACATCAGTGGTGGGGGTGCATAAATATAGATGGAACGTGGAGTTGATGGCTTGTGGGGTATGGGCTTCTCCGAATGGAGGGAGATGGCTAATGGGGTGGAGTATATATGGAGGAGAGAAATCAACCTCGCTAGCAAACGGCTGGGTTTGTCTCAATTATAGGACTGGGCAGTGTAAGAGGTGTGGTCATGGCAATGGAGCAACTCCAGTTTATCAAAAAGATCAGCTCACGCAGCCCGAAGGTCGTCCAATTTGAGAGTTTACCACTGCCTGTTCCAGCTGTAACAGGGAGGCTTCCATTTCCGATATGCCTCTGGCAAGCACCCACTGAAGTTTTGATACATAGCCCACTTGTGACCACTTTGAAAGCTTCCCACTCAACCAAGAGGAGGACCCAGTGTTGTCTTGAATAAAAAAAATTGTTTTTAAAAAAAAACGTGCGTGTTCGAGCAGCGATTGGTGAAAGACTATGTCCTCGAGTATTGTGGGTGAGAACTTCCATGTGGGGACCGGGGAAGGCCAATCTGCTGTAACAGAAATATATGAGACTAAAAAGCTAAGTGATCAGTGTGAGGTGCATAAATGACTCCTAGGTTCAGTGGACAGCCATTAAGGGCACCACTGAAACATAAAACGACCTTCAGTGTCAATGTGCAGCATTTTCACTCTAAATGGTACCGGCTCAAAACTACAATGCAAACCCTTAGCATAGGCTGATTACCCTACTCCAAATACCTACCCTCTCCATTTGGGCTGCAATCTAGACAACTCCGCCATTGTTAAACGAGTCTCTTGTAAAAAGGACTATACGATTATATGGGATGGCTTTGTTTTCATGAACATATAAGTTCTGTTCTGTAAGGATTTAGGACCCTTCTGGTTCATTTTGAACAGCTCCTTTGTATTTAGAAAAGTAACCCAACATACTTTGAATTACATTTATAGCCTGATTTCTTATGATTGTACGGGACTTTCCTTTGTGACCCGCAGAATAACGGATGCTGTAAATACTGGGGGGCAGGGAGCGGGTGTCGAAGAAGAGCTTCTTCGACAACTGTTCATCTCCTGAAATAGATGCAGAGGAAAGCAAATGTGGAATCGACGAGAGTCACTGGAGAAAAGCTGCTCCAGTCATCGCATCCCGCTGCTCCACGTGGCACGTCTCGACCGTCTGCGGCGCAGCCGCCGCTGTGTTAATTATCTGGGCCATCTTAGGTGCAGAGTAGGAGGAGTACGGGGAAAGACCAAGCCTGCTTGGTGAATGTTTCCACCCAGTCCCAGGCTTTCTCGGGGAGAGTAAAACAAGTGAGTGCGCTGGTCCTCCAAGATCGCCAGTTTAGCCGGAAACAACAAAGCATATTTGAAACCAATATCCCGATGTTCCTTCTTGGCGTGGAGAAAGAATGCCCTCTGGCGCTGGACCGCCAGTGCATAATACGTAAACAAAACATCACCTTGGCATTATCGTAACGGATGGTACCCTTGTCACAGGCCGCTGCCAGGACCGCGTTTCGATCCCAGTAATTTAACAGTCTCACAAACAGAGGTCTGTGTGGAAAGCCTGGCGACGGGCGCCGGTCAGGGACTCTGTGTACCTGTTCAATGACAACGTGCAGGGAAATTGTAGTGGGGGCAATGTCCTGTTTTAACCAATGCTCCAGGAATGTCACAGAATCATACCCTTCTGTATTTTCCAGAAGACCAATTATGCGGTTACGGCGGGGGCGCCCTTCCGCATCCTTATGTGCTTTCTGCTATGTGCAATCGTTCCGTAATTGATTTAGTTTAATGGGCGGCTGCACTAAACAGGGCTGGAAATCAGCTATGGTTTGTGAGTTAGTGTTAACCTTCCCTGAAAGCTTTTGCTGGCTTTCTCGAAGAATCACCAAATCATTAATGAAGGAGTCAAATTTGGCTTCAAGAGCCTCCCTAAACACAGCAATAGCTGCCAGTATTTTGTCCAGCTTATCCAGAGCAGACTCCTCGGCTGGGGGTTCAATTTAGAGGCCATCAGGTTGCACTGCGGTATGGTGAGTTGTGACAGGAAGAGCCCACCGAGAGAAATCGACTGTGCACTGCTGCCAGCATGGTCCGCTTTGCCCTGCCATATGAGAAAAAGAAAACTGCGTGGTGTTCAGGTTTCAGCACTTTCAACCCTTAACGACCAATAAAGGGTAATGCAGAACAGCAACAAAGGAGACCTGTCACACCTACGTCCGGTACAACACTGCTATCACAGAGGAACAAGCAGTCTCAGCGCCTTCAGGTACGTATCAGAGGTTTTCACATGCTAAGTACCAAATGCTGAGATTAACATTCTTTGTCATTCAAAGCAGCAAACGATGAGAGCCCTGCTTCGATAAAAATAAACCATGGAGGTTGTAGTATGGAGACCACAAATTATTGTGGTGGAGTGCTGCATAAGCCAAACCCCCTTGCGCAAAATCTTAATTGGTGCTAGATTCCAACACCTGGAGGAGGGCAACAACATACTCCAACCATGTTAGGGGCCTGTTCGACCTCTGGCCCAAGGGAGTTCACTTGAATAAGGTGGGAGAGATCATGAGGAGATACAGCTACAGTTACCTGGAACTACCTGGCACAAAGCATACCGCCTTCCCAAGGATGTCGCCTAATATAGTGAGGTATTAATCCTTGCATAGGAAGTGGAGCACCGTAGAAGACCCCCACCCCTCGAGGGTCGGGCCTTCAATGGAGAGGGGAGGAAGGGGCAGAGGGGGAGGCGAATTTGCATATACAATGCAGATGCTGCGGTCTCATCTGCAAATGCACGCATTATGGAGCCTTTGTGTAATGTCCTGGGCTGTTGCAGGCATAATCTCTGCTCCTGAATACAATTCCCTGGGGCCCCGATCAGCCCAAATAATTCGGAGGGTCCACGTGACAACTAGACATGCCCTCGAGCGCAGGCTACCCGGCTCAGCAACACCGTCCCCCAAGCAGTAACTGTCACCAGTGTCCAATGCAGCCCACCAGCCCGCGATGCGAAGTGCTCCTCTCTGCCGCTCACCAGTGGCCCAGTCGGGTAGCAGGCCACACAGTCGGTCCAGGCAAAGCATGCGGCATTGTGTGAAGGAGGCGCGCCTAAGCGCGGACCAAGAGGCCGAAAGGCTCAGGCCCAGTCACAGGGTGAAGACGTCGTCACAGCTCCCGTTCTGCGGCCACAGGTGCAGCACTGTGCACTGATGGTGCGCGGGGGCATCCGGACTGTGCACTGTGCACGGATGTACACTGATGGCTGCGGGACTGGGAGAGCTCGTCTAAGGCGAATCTGCCATGTTTGGCGGTAAGACCACGCCATCAAACACGCACAACTATTACAAAGCGGTCCTCCAAGAAATAAAGAATGTGTAGAGTGGCTTTTTTTTTTTTTTTGTTCTTTTCATCTAGTCTCCATAGATGGACTTAGGAGAAAACTTCGACATGCCTAAGCAATATTATTTTCCATAGCTGAACATTCTAGTAAGTATTAATGGCTGTGTAATGTATTTTTGTAATATGCTACAAAACACCAAGACCACTTTGTAATGCATCAACATTTTCTACAAATCATTTTTGAAATTTGCCTTTGGAGATGTGGCAAAAGCATTCACACATGCCAAATTATTTTGGAAATTAAATAAAGGTCCACCTGGTGCGCCAGGTAGAATTGCAAGCTTTGCGACAAGTTCAGCGAGTAGCATACAAGCATTATGGTTCAGAACTGAGAATTCAGCCTGTAGAATTAGTGTGGTATGTGATGCTTTCATTTATTTTCTTTAAGTAAAAGGTCCCTTCAAATTATTTGATGTACGCATGGACTGTTACAATCAGTGTCCACTTAAATGGAAATTAAATGTCCTCCTGTCAGTAGGTGCTCATGTGTGTCTGCATGTTGTATGGCTATACTAAACAAAAACCTTTGTGACTATTAATTTATCAAATGTTTAATAGAGGATGTTTGGCAGTAAGTACTCCTAATGCTCCGTTACATGAAACAATGCAAAAAAAAAAAAAAAACCTTCACCAAGTGCAAGCAAGGTTTAGCGCCAAATTCCACTGGTAGACCACAGTTCTCGCTTCTTCTTCGGCTCTGCTTTGTCCTCCTTCTTTTGTCAGGTGTCAGTGAATCAGAGTTCCTGGTGTCAGGGTGCCACCTAAATACTGAATTTAGGAGTGTTAACGAGTGTGAAGGGTAGTAACCAATGGGCTACTTACCCTTGGGGTCACTACACCCCCTATATGAGCACTTTCTATGGGGAGTGGGCATAACCCTGTCCCAGTGTTCAAAATTCCACCAAATACAAGATGGTGGAATCCTTCTTTCGTGGAGTAAATCAGGCAGCCAACCTTAGGGGTGTGACTGGCCTGGTAGTGCAACACGCCTTCTTCCATAGCTAATTTCCCATCTGGCCCAGTACCAAATGGGCTCCAGGGCAGGGAGTGTCATCTCCTAAGACTGAGGGAAGCCGGGGTCGCATATCAAAGGCTTTGAAGTACCTAGCCTTGGTCTGTGGATTCACTAGCCATCCTGCTGGAAGTGTGAAACTTCCCTCTGGAGCAACCAGTTTCTGGCCTCAGAGAGCACATGCTTGCACCTGCAGGGGGTCAAAAACATGTCTGGGATGGCAGGCTGGATGATACCCAGCACACTAAGAGGCTGGTAGGTTTTGAGGGGCACCTGTAAGGTGCCCTCTGGGTACATGTTTTAATAAACACACCACAACCATTAGTACTGATTTACTAAGACAGCACGTAGCTGGGAAATTTGTAATGAACAGTGTCCAGTATATATACTTAAGATGGCTTCCCTGTTCACTTGTACTATCTAGCAATAGAACTAGACAGCAGAGGGGCATATCTGCTCATGCAGATATGTCCTCACATGTAAAATAATGCACCCTGCCTTAGGGCTATAAGGCCTGCTGTAGGGGTGACATATTGCATGCAGTGTCTGTTGGAATGGCACACAGGGTGTGTGACATATCACGTTTGTTTGCACCATTTCAAGCAGCCTACAACGGCAGTCTGCATGAGTTTGGTGGTGGGTCCCTTTGGGTGGCACAATACAGGCTGAAGAGCTTAGGGACCCTTCTTTAGTACCCATGCCCTAGGTACCAGGGGTAGCATTTACTAGGGATTTACAGAGAAGCTAAAGGTCTTGCCAGCTGGGGAACAAATGAGCAGTTACCTTGTTTTAGGGAAACTGGTACTGGGGACCTGGTTAGCAGGAACCCAGTGCACTCAAGTCCAAATTGCATCACATACCAGGCAAAAAGTGGAGGTGACCATTTCAGAAATGGGAACTTTCCTACACTGTGTATTCGTTTCTACTGACAAAGCAGAAGAAAAAAAACACAAAAACATTCTCTTCATTGTTCTGGAAAACAGTTCAGAACAGACCTGCAAGTATAGATGTTTTAAAGACGGTGATGTTGCAAGTGCAGAACATTTTGTCTAAACCTGCCTTTTTCAATCTATGATGGGCAATAGTGAGCTTGTCTCAAAGTGAAAACTTATTCCAAGCAAGAAACTGAAATACATTGTTTTAATAGCACAACACCACAGAGTATATTAATGTGCAAAGATTTAAACTTGCAACCCAAATGCAGACTCAAACCCCTGCAGACCTTCAGCAATTTAGCACTCAGTACATTGACAGGGATCGAGCTTATTTTGTTATGGTGTCTGCTCGTGAAGTAAGGTATATTTAATCTATAAAAAGATGAGGATTTACTCTTTTCAAGATTTGACATTTCTTTAAAACCATTTACAAAATGATGTACATAATTTTAGTACAAGTGAATCACTGTAGGGAATATTGTACTGGTAGTTCACAGTAAGAGTGGACTAAAACAATTGGGCTTCGGCATGTGCTAGAATGGACCAGACGTATATTGCTCCTTTGCATGGAGCAGATCCCTACAAGTCTCCAGATCCAGCACGTTAGAGAAATAGAACTCCATATGTTACCGGGCAAAGTGGGAGAGACAACATCACCCTTTTCTAAACTATAAATAAATACATATAAAATGGCAACTTTACCCAATGTTTATTTCACAAGCAAACTTTTATCAAGGGGGACAGCATAGAGCATGAGTACTCTAACATTTTCCCAGGAGCTAAGAGAGTGAGTGATTGAGTGTCTGTGTGTGAAAAAAGCTCCCAGTTTCTAGAGGAGAGATTTAACAATTCTGTTATGCTGTATCTGAATTGCTACTGCCTACAGCACCATGGAACAAGTCGCCTTTGCTGGAGATTGCTTCATTTGACGAGTCAGGAGTACAAAGGAAGCAACTCAATCACTGGATTGGAGTGAAACAGAATATTAAGCTTCACAATCTCCTTATGCCATTATTCTCTTATGTGTAAACATTAGGAGTGCTTAGAAACAGGCTCAGTTAAGTTAGAGAGCGCTATAAAAAAATTCCTCTATGAAGAACCCTCAACAAGTTGTGATATTCACCAAGATGGGTGACCACAAACGTCCAACCTCCACTGACAGACGTACTGCACTGGGAATCTTTTAGCCATGGTAGTAGGAGACTTGACATTTAATCCTGGCTTTACCACTTTGCCAAAATATGCAGGTTATGAACTCTGTATTTAAAGTCTCCATTTCTTTGGTGACGGTAGTCCCGAGTCTCACAATCAGAACCTCTCTCACCCTAGTCGCAGTGTAATGGGCACAATGTGAACTATGGAACCAGAAATCATGATTTTTACTATTCTGGCCTCCCCTCCCGACTAATTAATTGGTTGCCCTTGGCAATTAGTTTTGAACCTTTTTTTTTTTTTAACAGAGGTGGGAAAAAATAAATCAAACAAAACACTGGTAGTTAGTACGTAATACGGAAACAGTGAAATGATCCAATCACCAAAATGTGAAACAAGGAGTCCTATATTGTGGGGTGCTCTTCTTTTACCCAAGGTTTTGATCTTGGTCAAATCATGCCCTTCCTATGTCTTTGTACCTTTAACTGCCACAATGTGATATAAGTGGGTGAGCCACTAAATGTCAGAGCCAGATGCTTGGCTCAGCTCGAAGTTCTTGCATCCTCAAGCCCACAACTATTCAAGCCTTCATGTGGTTTCTGTCAAGACACCCAAACTATCACCTTAGATGCCAAGAATTAAAGGCCAAGCATTAAGGTTTGAAGTAAAAGGAACGAGACACTTATCCAATAGCTTACTTGCAATGCAAAACTAGAAAATTTGGACTCGTCTAAATTATGTGAACCTACGCAACAGATGTTTCACCTTTCCTTATCATCACGTTAGAGCACTTTGAAGTACACGAGTTCAGGATGTGCGTTGTACACAAACTAGGAGTGGGCACAAATGTATTGCACATCTCATGAAGGAATACACAGATTCAAGGATTTACAAAATATGTAGCACACAAACAGCTCATGGCTGTCCATTAAGAAGCAATTAAATTCTATGTAATAACTCCTCAATTTTCCAGGATGGTCTGACGTCCTCACTACACCTCTTAAAGAACACCCACAGATTCCAGTATTGCAGTGTGCCCGTGTCAGAATTCCTGCCCTGTGCCCAGAGAATAAATAAACATCAATTCTTCTTCTCATTCCAAATTAGGAAGAAACATTTTCACATAATCGCTGCTTGGTTTCAACGATTCGGAAGACTCTTTGCTAAGAACACTGCGCTCGATTCCACATTAACTGTTTCACAGACTTGTATGCTGATCCACCTGAAGTCGTTGTTCGATATTCCGACTAATAACGAAGGATGAACTAATATGAGTTATTTCCCCATTCTCGAAGTGCAAAAGAAGCTGTTCCCTAGGTTACAGTGCCAGGGGCTCTTTCCATGGGCTGACAAAGTGAACGGTAAGGTGGAGTAGGCCAAGTAAAACAAATAGTATAGGAAACAATGGTCCTAGACTTCTTTGAAGTTACAATTCAGTTATGAAAGACATTTCATTAGTCAAAGGGCATCAGGTACATATAGAGTTGGCATTTTATATATGGAAGGGTACTTCAAAAGGTGGACGGTATGCAAGTTAGTGATCAAACAGATGCAGCTTGGAACAAGACAGAACGCAGATAGCGATCAGCTGTTCGACGTTAGCCTCGCCTGACCCTTTGCTTATCAGACTGCAATGATCTAAAGAAAGTATATGTTACTGTGGGGGGGCAGCATAGTGACTTTACTACACCATTTGATTATGAATGGAAAGGTATTAAAAAGGGACCCACTGCTTCCAACTTACCACTGTTAGGCTGCGGATCTCATCCATCGCCCGGGGCCAGAAGGCCTGTAGTGACTGCTGGGCATCACCACTGCCGCCAACGCAGAACCCGTCGGTAGACATTGTGATAACTGCAAAACAAACCAGATATAAAAATCCAAGTCAGACAAGAGTATGAGATGAGCAAATGTCGCATAACTGCACATTGCAAACTCCTGAGCAGCAGAAATAAACCAGGTTGAGAGGGGAAAAGAGCCAACCTGCCAAAATGAAGAGCATCATTGTACCCATCAAGGTACGCCTGCCCAGTCTCTCGTGCATAATCACACCGTCAAAAGATAGTTTCAATTTAAATAACTCGCCAGCAACTCGGTGGCAGGGTACCTGGAAGATATGACCACCACTCTCGACCTTTGTTATACAATGTGAGCTAACTAAGCAGGGCAATTTCTGATCGAAAAATATCTCCCGATGCAAAAATACTCTTAAATGTGCAATATTTTTTTAATAGGAAAAATCTGTTTGGCAGTGCTTCTAGCTTAGTGGTCTCTGCCACAAGGAGAAATAAAAAACAAATCCACACCCCTGCCAAGCTTTTTTAAATGCGTGGAAGGAAAAACACTACGTGGTTTGAAGCGGTTGCATCTCACTTCCTGTGCCAATGATTCATTGACCTTCCCCCAAGGTGAACATTCACCTAATACTGAAACCATTAAAGAATACTTTGAAAACCTCTCACAGCTAAGGAAAGATCGAAGTGTCCAGTTATCAACAAGTTCAATATATATGGTCTGTTTTATGCACACAAAAAAATAAGGAATTTGCAACTTCTGAAGCTTTAAACTACAGTAGAACTGTACACCTAAGCTGCTAAAATATGTGAATGCATGACACACCATGGCTGCTGCTGAGGTGTACTGTGGCCAGTACAGCACCTATCAATATTGGATAATTTCAGAAATGCTTTTTGAGAAATGCATTCAAAAGCCATCTGTTTTTGCCCACATATTACGAAACATTTTAAAAATACTTAATTCCCCACAATTTCAAATAATTTCGGACTCAAATAGAGCAGCAGCAAAACATACAGAGTGGATACTGAACGCCGTCGCCAATCTGGTGCCGGTTAAAAACATTCATAACTAACCCCAGTGCACCAGGTTTTCCCCAAAATTAAGGACAATGAAACAAATGCCGATGGGCATGGGAAAATGTTTGGAGATCAAAGTACTGTGAAATTGGAAGGAAAAAAAAAAAAAAAAGAGTTATAAAAGCCTCAAAGGGGTACAAGAAACTTATAATTTAGGAAAAACTACAATTTTATACTGAAAAAAATTACTCTTGCCGCCAACTCACCCAAAGAGTTTTTTAAAACTGTACAATCGCTCATAAACCCTCACCCCCCAAGCGGTCCTCCTCCCCCAGTCAGTCTCTGTGATAATCTGGCCAAATTCTTTAAAGACAAGCTGAAAGCTGTATACAGTTATTTTAATATGATCAGACCCTCACAAGATGGTGATGAGTCTCACACTTGGGATGGCAATAAGGTTGAGCTCTGTAACTTCCCCTTTCAAAAAGTTGATCAGGCTGTTGAATTAATTAGACTAACTAAATCAGAAGCTCCCTATCCATCTAAAGTCATACAGGATGTAGTCTACAAAACAGCGCCAGCTTTGACAACCCTATGCAATACCATCATCAAGGAGGGTTTTTTTTGCCTGGAGAATAGAAAAAAAAAAAGCCTAGGTCCGTCCACTTGGGGGGGAAGCCCTCAATAGATCCCATGATAGAAAACAATTACAGACCTCTCTCTCGATTACCTTTCCCTGCGAAGGTTATTGAAAAACATCTTAATAAAATGCTGATACACTACCTTGAAGAAAATGAAATTCTGAATTATGCACAGTTTGGTTCAGGCCAAATTATATTACTGAGACTGCACAGGTAGAAGTCTCAAGAGAAATAAGATCTACCATAGATGAGGGAGGGTAGGCCGTGAAGATCCTTTCTGTATCTTACAGCATCCTTTGATACTGTGAGCCATGACATTTTTTATAAACCGGCTGGCAGGCATCGGGATTTCTGGATCAGCCCTGAATCTCCATGCATCATTTCTAGAATGTCACACACAAAGGGTGACCCTTGGGGAACTTAACAAAATCATTTACCCTGCTGTGCAGGGTTCCTCAGGGGTCATCCTTCAGGCCAACACTTTTTTAATTTACGTAGCTCCTTTAGCTAAGCTTATCCGTTCTTTTGGCTTTGCCACAGTTGCATATGCTGATACACAAATTGTGGTATCGATTTCCAGCAATGGGACTGAGGCTGCTGACTGATTTAATAGATGTATGCGAGCTATAGTTAACTGGATGAGAAAAAAACTGTTTCAAACTGAACGCCCCAAAAACAGAAGTTCTGTTAGAGTTAGAATATCTCGGAAGTTCAGATGGCACTTTCCTAAGATATCCCTGTGGTCTGCCATGTCCGGGTCAGCAATAGTCAGTTTAGTTCATTCAACTGGTGTTCTCTGGAACAGACTGCCCCAGTATATATATTAAAAAAAAAATTTAAAAAAAAATAAGACTAATTTGCTTTGCTTCCGCAAGCATTTAAAGTCCTGGTTTTTCTCCTCCCCCCTCTTAATACTTGGTGGTCTAATTGCCTGCTATTAGTGTTTCTGGATTGGATGTTTAACTATGCTAGCGCCAAGACGCTCTCGGGCATTTGCACACTCTCGAAGTTTGTAAATCAAAATCGGAGTGAGGCAAATCTCCCTTTGAAGTGGAAGCCCATGACTCGAGCTTAAGACAGAGAATAGTGTCCACATCCGCATTTAGTTTAAGCTTACAATGAAAATGAAGGAGTGAACACGAAGAGTACACCGCCAGTGAAGAGCATGTAACTGAATGGTAATAAACAACAAGCATTTGCAATGCAATAGGTCTCGCATTTGCGAGAGTTTAACCTATTGGCATTGTAAATGACAATGCCTTTTATTTATGTTTTAAAAACCAACACATAAATAAAAGGCTTTACCATTTACAATGCCAATAGCTCAAACTCTAACAACTGCGAAACCTATTGCATTGCCCACGGAGCCGTCAGGAGTGCAGCGGGGGCACTGTCTCAGCGCGCGAAAGTAAAGCGCGGTGGGAGCACACGAGACGCCGTGAGCGTGCACATCGGCTGTTCCGGCGTAAGCTGAGGATCGCCGGAGAAGACACGCACGGCCAGCGTGACGGCGGCCGCATCGGCTGCGAGATACACCGAGCACCCTGTGAGCTCTGGGGACACGCTGCAGGGCATCGCGCTGAAGCATGGCGGAACGACGGTAAGGAATGCTGGGAGAGAGTAGCTGTATGGAGAGGGCGTCAGTGTGTAGTCGTGGAGGAATATGGTGGGGGTTGGCAGATGGCGCATGGCTGGCTGACACTGGAGGGGGTGCAAGGACAGCTGGGGATTGTAGATTTAATTATGCGTGCACAGCTCATGTTTTGCGGCTGGCGAGGACGGAAGGGGGACAGGAGATGTGCACATCGCGTGTCTGTACGTGCGTGTTCACGGGCGCGTTCATAATTGCAGTCCGTCCTGCGCGTGCACATCTCCTGTCTCCCTTCCAAAGCAAGTCGGTAACAATAGATCTCGCTAGCGACAGCGCTTTCGCGCTGCGTCGCTAGGCGAGACCTAAAAAGACAGACAGCAACGATAACACAGAAGAGTAGATGTACTGTGATAACTGAGGGGGTGAGGTAGTGGTGGAGGAAGCATGGCTAAAACTCAGAGGAGCATTAATACCTCTATATTAATATGTATACAGGTTATGTAAAATGCGTACTGACATTAGAAACACAGCAGTGTTGATTTAACATCTGTATACTGTGCTCTTCACCACTGGATAATGATGTGCTTTAATTTAAAATAAACTGGAGAGATACAATCAGCAAGGAACAGTAAACCACTGAATGATCGTGGAAAATAAGCGTCGGCAAAGCCGATAAACCTGGAGTTGGCTGCAGACATTCGGCTAGCATAATGTGAATGGCTTTTGCAAAACTGCACAAAAGGACTACTTTCCGAGTGAACGTGCACATTGTGCAAAAGCGAAATAGACACTCGGAGATAAGTTAATGGCTGAAATGGGCCATCCCTGTACCCCATGCTGTAGCAAACAAACTAAAAAAAAAAAAGAAACTAATTATGTGCAGAGTATAACATTCTATTTCCTTTTACTGTTATAAGGATCATGCCATGACATTTTTTGTTGCGCATTTGTTTTAATAAAGGGTATTTAACCAGAATGCTAAAAATTAAATTTGTGCAGCAAGGTAAAATCACATTGAAAAGATGTTGGGACTATTAAGAACGTTGTTTTCCTTTGTAAAATAATTGAAGCATGAGGCAGTAAAAAGTATTTTTCTTAAATCAATTTTACTGTACTCTGGTAATAAACTAGAGTTTGACCTTGGCACAGAAGTAATGTGTGTGTTTATTAGTATAGTTAATCTAAATAGCATGTTACTGAGCCACATTTATTTTCCTCCTGTGTGTATATATATATATATATATATATATATATATATATATATATATATATATATATATATATATTTAAGGGAAAAAACACGGTTAAAGCAAAGGTAGTTACGAAAACTTTATTTTTGTATACAAAGCAAACGTACAATAAACAAACATTAACAATTCTTAACTTATAGTTATACCAATGTGTAACTTATGCACCACTTAAATTAACTTGGTTAATGTACAAACCACACAGTACAGTAAAATGTACATTTCTAAACTTATACCATTAATTTATAATTCAAACAACACCTTCAAATTATTATACCTTGCGAACCTCCATATACAGTGTATTCAACTCAGTAGCCACAATTTATTAACTTTAACTTGCGCCTTCTCCATGGAGTGCTTATACTCCTTTATATTCTCATACCATTTAAAAAATAGTATTTACAAGAACAGTTATCATATCGCAAATCAAATGTTTTGTGAAAACACAGTGCATGGTAGAGTAGAGAGTTGCAGTATGCCATTCTACATAACTGCCTGGCCTACTAAGGCTGCTGACATGCAAACACCTATTGTTGTGGCAAGGGAGAGGGTAGTGGTGGTGCATTCAGTAGTGGGATGGAAGCACAGGGGCCTAGTAGTTATGTATCTAACCCTCTTTGGACTTGGTGGTGGTAACTGAGGAGGTGAGTGGAAGTGTTCCTCCGAGTGTTAAAGCTGTTTCTTTGCAACAGTACGGAGTTCTGGTGGCTTGGCAACAATTCTCACATTGTCGGCATGAATGAAAAGTTGTTGTTGCTGATTAACATAGAGGTCGGCTAGTCTCTCAAGTTTTGTTTCCACCAAGATTTGGGACATTGGTGTGAGGGGCTCCTTAGACTTTGGTTTTGATGTCGCAATGTGTTTGGTCTTGGATGTCAACTTCGCATCTGAAGTGACCGTGTACAATATGTGTTGAGGTGTCAAAGGTTTCGACCTAGAGGGCGGCTGAATCTTTGGTGACAGAGAGGCTTGGGGCTTTGATGTGGAAGATGGCTTGTTGGCACACAGTGGCGTTTTTAGAGCAGGATGGGGGTCAGCGCCCTTTACTGTGCTCGATACCAAGCTGGTTTGGAGAGTGTTTCAAGGCCTTCAACGTTTCCTGCTTTGGCTGTGGGCTAGACGCCCAACTCTTGTGGGAACGGTGCTCTGTCTCTGCAGCCGGTCTTCTGAGGGCTGAAGACTGACCTGCTGGCACCAAAGAGGCACGGTGCGTCCATTTTGTCTCAGATAGATGAAGCTGCACTGGCAGTTGAATGACAGCAATCTGTTTTTCTAATAGTTCATAGAACACCTCTACCTCTTCTTGCTGAATTTGGCCTGATGGACCTGCCTCTTTCCCTCCTGAGCCTTTTGAATACCCTTTATGTCTTGTACATCCTCAATTTCAAAGATATCAGTTGAATCCGTGAGGCTTTTACTCTGCATTTTATAAAGCGCTCAGTGCCTGACCCTGCGGAGTTTTTGAGGCTTTTGTTTTTGCAGAAAAACACAAGACTGGTCTCACAGGGTGACTCCTCATGTTCAGAGGAAAGGCACAGGTTGCATGCGCTGTGGCGGTCAGACTAAGCATATTAGGCATTTCACTGAGTACAGAAGTGAAAAGGAGTTGTCTCCATGCCTCTGTCCTTGGAGCATTTCTGAGAAATATCTTGATGTGTGTCAAATGTACAAGGCTTTGCAGCCCTGTTGAGGATCCTAGGCAATAGGGGGGTAATTTGATCAATGCAATCAATTGCTGTCCATCTGTGGAGTTGCTGGACCCAACTGAAAACCTGTTTGGGGTTTTCTACGTGTTACTATACTTCAACTTCAGAGCAGGGTCCCCAGCGGACGAGTTTGATGGCGAAAGAAAACAATGTAAGGAGAAGCTGTTGTGCCGATGCATTCTGGTACAACTTCCTAACATACAGGCCCACCACTAGATGGCAGCAGTACGCAGGGCATGTGTATCTACAGCCAGACATGCTACAAAGACATTTTAATTAATATAAATATATACAATACGGTCTCAGACACTTTTATGAAACACTGACACTCCCTGGATGATGCATCAGTGATGTCATTTGAGATGTCTGGAAGACTGATTGAGGAGTCTGTGAGGGACCCCTCTGGGGGAACAAACTGAGGAAAAATGATTTTTTGCGTGTGAGCGAGGATCCACTGCGGTGCTCAATGCTTCCCCCCCACCCACCCCTTGAGTGAATCTTCGGGAAATCAGCAGATCCAGACCAAAATAAAAAATAAAAAAAACACACATACTCACAGAACCACTCAGGCGCTCACACAGCCACGCACACCACTTACACACCCACCCACCCATCACACTCACGCCCAAATACACACCCATACAGCAACTCTCACCAACTCAGAAACCCACTCCCATATGGACACGGGGGGACACACACACACACACACACACGCGTGCACTGATACATCCATTTAGAGAAGCACTCACACACCCACTACAGACCCACAGAGGCCACTCACACAACCACCCATACAGCCACTTGCACAGCCACTGTATTAAAAGAGGTTTTGTATTGAATGTGTGCTTTTGGTTGGGGGCGGATCAGCGGGTCCGCCTGTAACATAGCCGACAGACCCCTTCATTGGCCATGGATACGCGGATCTGAAATTAGAAAAAAGGATTTCAAAACAAAAAGAACCAGTGTTTGGGAAAAAGGGTTGGTTCTGAAAACAGCCTTTGTGTTTATGGTGTGTAGATGATAATTACACATAGAACAGGATGCGGTCTTAAGATGCAGAGGAACACCCCGTTGCCTGTGAAATGGATTCAGCCATTTCGATGTATTGAAGCGCAAGTTGCTTTGGCATATAAAGCCCATGTTGTGGCCTCTGAGAAATGCAGAAACAGCTTTGACATGTTTCCTGGTTTTCTCTATCTGCGGACAAAATTGGGCTGACCACTGCGACTTCAGTCTTTGACAGCATGTGAGTAAAAGTGTCATTAATTTAGGAAAGGTATCCTTCATTAGGATTTCCAGTACTGCCCCAGTAATTGTCCTTCAGTCATTGTGCACTGTGGTGGCAATCATGAGGTCTGGATGTTGCAAAGCCGCAATGTTTTCAACCAAAGGCCGCAATTGATGCCACTTGAACCCCCTTGGCTAAC
The DNA here is from genome assembly GCA_963921515.1 of Calotriton arnoldi. Lineage (NCBI taxonomy): Eukaryota > Metazoa > Chordata > Amphibia > Caudata > Salamandridae > Calotriton > Calotriton arnoldi. The sequence goes on along the minus strand of CAWUFW010001750.1, from coordinate 1,370,297 downwards.
CCAAGTATTGTCTACATTAGATAAACCTAGGTCCCTGTCAATGCCACCTTTTCCAGAACTATTGCTGGCCCAAAACACTAAAGTATGGCCCACAATCCAGACTGACCATCTTGAAGACAAGCAGGAGTAGCACACAGGAAAGGGATGCAGCAGAACGAGGTAGTTGTGAAGATGAGTCAGCTAAAATGGAAAGCAGCAAGTAAAATATAAAAACATTTGATTGGATGGTGGAGATGTGCAGGGAATTAAAATCAGACGAGTAAGAAAAAAAGAAACCACATCTGTGATTGGCTTTGGATTTTTTTTTCTAAAAATGGCACATTGTTTGGGATATGCTTGTAATTGCCAAGTCAACCACACCTGCTACCGTTTATGTGAAGCTAGTATACTGTTTAGAGAAAGTCATGTGAGCTTTTCACCTAATGGTATGCTGAGACTATTGGAAACATGTTTACTATGAAACAGAGCTAAAAGAGTATTGGGGGAAGGGAACAAAAGAGACTGCAGTGTGAAATTGAAAAGCAGACTAGCGTACAAAAACTGCTCAGTAGGGAGTGTAAGTCTTGCAATTGGCAATATCTTACAAAATGAAATATAAATGAAAAGCATTGACTGCAAATTGTTTGATGCTTATAAGCGCCTCAGTGTAGATCTGCAGATCCACCACAGATTCACAAGGGGGGCCGTGGTGAGCACCGCAGTGCATCCGCAGATCCGCGAAAAACCTAGTAAATTGGGATTCTTTACAGGAAACATGGAAAGGGATAAAAAAAAAAAAGTGACCATTTAGGAGTGGTATACCAAAATTAAAGATGAGGAAGTCTGATTTGCTAACTACAGGAGCAAGAGCAAGAATACATTGGGAAGGGTAGCCATTTTAGGTACTTTTCTACTGAGAGTGGAGGAGGATTGCCATAGTTCTGAATTGAGATTTGAAGTTGAAAACAGATGTCATTCCTCCTCAGCCATGTGCAAGGCTACGATGAAGAAACCGCTCTCCCTAGCAAGTGGGTCGTGTCAAGACAACAGTGGATCCTGAACTTAGCTCTGTCTCTCCCAAATGCCATAGCTTGGCAGAGTATGCCCCAGGCCTATTTTGGGACCATAGGCAGCACCTGCACAATCGAATGCCAAAGGGAATGGAGGGCACACCGTGTTCATAGACAGCAGTGCCAGGCTGGTAGAAGGAAAAAAAATGTCTTGCCTTAGGTGTCCAGCCTGTTGAATTCCCTATCCAGTGGGATAGTAGGGAATGCGCCAGGATTTACACAGAAGTGGAAGCTTGTACAACAAAGCTAACTGGGATAGGGTGTTGCGTGAAGAGTTGGGTCCCCTGAAGTGAGGCAGTGGTAGCAGGCAATTGTCCTGTTCACAAGAGCACCTATGCAGGGTTTGGACTAGGCCCCAAGAAGGACATCCATAAGGGTTTAATTAAAGGGGGAAAGCGGTTTTGAAGGGGTAACGCACCTCTGTCAAGACATTATTCTTGACTGCCACCGAGGGCAGGCTCAAGTCCAGGACCTCGGCCACCCTTCGCACCACCATTGCAAGTGAGGCTCCCTCCTTCGTAGCCACTGTAGGAGGATAGACCAGGCCAGTACCTGGGGAGGTATCCAGTCCACTGGCATCCGCCAGATTCTCACACCAGCTCATATTGGGGTCTAGGGGCTGGTATTCTTCAGGGTCCAGTGGCCCCTCGCAATCCACCTCAAGTCCTAGCCAACAGAAATAGGGCTCAGGCTCCAGCCTGGAGGGAACGGCTCCAATTGGCATCAGACGACACCCCTTTGGCTCTATGTCGGAGTCGGGGATTAAAACTGCTACAAAGGGATAGTTGACAACAGGACTGGTGCTGGGGAAGGTCGAGGTGGCTCGACCAGCGCTGGTCTAGATCCATCTGTGGATCCACGGGGCCCGACTGGACAGAGGACGAACCTGCCGCCGGAGAACCAGTAGGGGGCCCCCCTCCTTAGCCCGCAGGGCCCCAAAGGTGCTTCAGCGGGGATGGGCCGCCCAAATATGAGTTGCAAGGCCTTATAAAATTTGTGGTGTTGAGCGGGGGTTACTTCGGCTCTCAGAAAATCAGAGAGGTGTGGGACGGCCCAGGCTCAACCCAGAGCCAGGCCTCAAGAGACGAAGCTCCCTCGTCTCGTCAGATGACTTAGACAGGGAGAGGGGAGGCGAAGACCTCTTCTTAATCTTTTTTGTGGGACAACTGCACCGAAGATCAATGGTTCCGCAACAGATCCCAAGACCTTCGTTTTGACCGGGATCGAGAACGACACACGTCGAGCGGGAAGGAGCTTAAGGGAACGCTCCCTTATGGCCTTGGGGTGCATGGCGCGACAATCGACGCAGGTCCTGGCGTTGTGACCGCGCTCAAAATGCCAGAGAGGCAGATGAGGTGCTGGTCCTTCACCGACATCTACAGATGATAGGTGTTGCAGGGCTTAAAACCAGCCTTCCTAGTCAACACCCCTGCCACACCAGGAAATGATCCCAAAAAAATTCCACAAAACACTGAAAAAGCACAGTCAAAAAGTGACTGTCCAAGTAGCTCTCTCTCCAGATCTGCGCTGACTGGCGCAGAAAGAAAAGAACAGACGCCAGCGCGCTGGGGTTGCGCCTTAATAGGTACCACGCATGCCACTTCCGGCGCAGACGACACAACACTGACCCGAACAACGCCACCTACTGACATGCACAGGTACATCTCACAAACAATTTCAGGATCCAGTCCGATGCCTGGGGATATTTCTAAGGTAAGGAATCTGCGGTTAGAAGTCTATAGCAGATTGTTCTCTTGATATACAGCTGGAACCATGGCTATTTATCAAGGTCGAGGGTGCTACAGGGTGGACGGGCTTTGAAGGAGCTAAGAAAACTATGGGTCATTGCCCTGCATTCTACAATGGTTTTAGGTTTTGCTTTACAATTTCTCAAATTGGCATTGTTGTAAGGAAATCTATAGTGGATTTAAAATTGCAAAACTACTGCCACGGGTAACTTAGTGGCGGCATCAGACAGGCAGAAGTATTCAAATTCCAGCAAGTTTGCAATCGAAGCCATGAAAAACTTCATGCAATAACCAAAACCGTCAGGATATTACATGCATGACGCCAAGGCCCAGGAGATTTAATTCAAAAGCTTCTCGGCGACAGTGCAGCAGTTATCCATTGGCAAAAATAAGTGCCTCTACCATTCATAGATTGCTTCCAAACCCCAACCCGACAGACAATATTTAATTGCAGAAATACTGCGACACTGGCTACGACATTGGGATCTTTCGGACATATGGAGGGAGGGTTTACAACCAGACTGCTCCTTTACTCTTTCTATTCCCCAATCTATGACCTCTGTGTGAGGAAGGATAGGGTGGTAAGCTCCTCCACTCTGTGCCCTTGCAAAACAAATGGAATATCTGGGGCAGGATATCTCGGATCAGAGCCTGCGGACCTTGGGTCTGGAGTTTGGGAGAGGTGTAGGCCCACCGTTCGGAACAAGCTACTTTCAGCCCTATTGCTGGAGGACAGGCTCCGTGAGAAAACCCTGGCTACTCGACTGTCATAATACTTTGAACAGAACAAGGATACTAAATCAAGAGCAGTGGAATGGGAGGAAATGAAGGTGGTTGTCTGAGTCCATTGTACCCCGGCTGCGAGTGGGCGAACGCAGATACCTGTAAACAAGAGTTGCTGTGTGGAACACTCCTATATGGTTGTCGAACGGAGGATAGTGACAGACCCTACTGCGAGAGCAGACTTGAGTGAACCTCACAAAGAGGTGGTCTTGACTGAGAAACTTTGTCGCCTGGATTGGTCAGCTTTAAGGGTGGGCGGTGAATTCCGCTCCGCTCGCGGAATTTGCGAAATTTCGGCAATTCCGCGTGGAATTGCCGAAAATTCCGCGATCCGCTGCGTGGCGGAATTCGTGAGCATGGTGAGTAGAGGTATTGCACAAAACGGTGGCATCTGCTTGGATAAATATGCAGGGCAGGATTCATTCTGGCACGAGGCTCCTGTCACAAAAATTAAACCTCAACAGGAAGCACTTACAGATGTAAATAAAGCAGGTGCCCGAGTCGAAGCTCAAATTCTGTATCGCATTAAAAAGCCCAAATATTCGTGAGTGAGGTTGTGGCTAAGCAGAAGTGCCTTCTCTCCATTTCCACCCTGAAAAGATAGCTGTGATTCTTGATGGAGGTCTTTGCATCCTTGATTTTCTCGAGCGCAATCCTCGTGTAGAATTCGTGAGCGTGGTTAAGCGGACGTGCCTTCTTCCCATTTCTAGCCTGAAAAGTTAGCTGTAATCCTTGATGGAGGTCTTTGCATCCTTGATTTTCTCGAGCGCAATCCTCATGTAGTTCCTGTGACCAGGAGATTCCTTCTCCTTATCTGCCGCTGTGATCCTGCTCTGACCCTTTATAAACCAGAGGCATGTGAACTGGACTAGAAGCCCCCTCCCATTTGGCCCCACACCCCACATACAACAGCGGTATGCAACGTCTTCCCGTCCTTTTCCCAGTATGATGGACAGCTCACTCAAGGGTCCCCGACGACTTTCAGCGCGGTGGCAAAGTTACAGACACACAGGCCACTGGAGACAACTCTGCCACATGTGCCTTCTCTCCATTTCCACCCTGAAAAGATAGCTGTGATCCTTGGAGGTCTTTGCATCCTTGATTTTCTCGAGCGCAATCCTCGTGTAGTTCCTGTGACCAGGAGGTCACTTCTCCTTGTCTGCCGCTGTGATCCTGCTCTGACCCTTTATAAACAAGAGGCATGTGAACTGGACTAAAAGCACCCCCCCCCCCTGTTTGGCCCCGCCCCACATACACTAGCGGTATGCAACGTCTTCCCGCCCTTTCCCCACTATGATGGACAGCTTACTCAAAGGACCCCTGCGCCTTTCCGGCGCGGTGGCAAAGTTACAGTTGTAGTGCAACAGGCGGAACAAGCAATTCCGCAAGCTTGCGGAATTCCGCGTGCTCGCTGAGATTTTTTGCCGTTTCGCGGAACTTTGCATAGCGCGACTACGCAAATTCCACCCACCCCTAGTCAGCTTACAATGCCAGCGCACACTCTGGGGCAGATAAGTTGGGCCTACTACTGACCTGGATTCTTTCACAGGACCAGCGAGGATGCTTCATTCTAGCTCTTCGCAATGAGGAGGGTGGCAGAGTGTATTCCTAACAGGCTATCGATTTTATAATCGCCTATACAGAGGTCCCCCCTGTTGAGACCTGGTAAACTTCTCAATCTTTCCTGGCAGCGCTTGACTTTCCTACAGTCCCGGCCTACATTACTCCACAAGAAACAAAAGCTGCACTCAAAAACAAGGCTTCAGGTAAGACTCAAGTCTTTCATAGCCTACCTATCAAACTTTAAAAAAAAGCCTTTGTAGTGCTCTACTAATCCGAGTTCGAGCCCAGAGTCAGCCATATGGTTTGTTTTTTTAACACTGCTCCAAAGGCTAGGAGCAGACTTGAGGTGCGTCTCAGACCCAATCGCAATCTGTAGAGGGATCAGACAGCGCTGCCCACTCTTGCCCCAACTGTTCGATTTTGCCATAGAGCCCCTTGCGGACAGAATGCAGCAGAAGGGCAGAGCATGGGGTATCCCTCACCCTGATAGCCTGCAGGCCACATCCCATTATGCCGACAATGTTCTTTATGTGAAAGATGCCAGAGAGGGGTTTGAATCAATATAAAGGGTTCCTGAGTACTTCGGAAAAGACTCCGGCCTCAAGGTTAATAAGAGAAAGTCTTACTTCCACCCCCCCACCCCCGATATCCTGATACTCCCCTAGTAGCCTTGCTGAGAAACAATCAACTTCAATGGGAAAGCACTATGTTCAGATACTTGGGCATTAAAGTCTTTCACATGGATGAATACCATTGCGCTGGTAACATGACAAGCGCCGTAACCACCTTGAGGACCCAAGTGGCCTTTCGAGTGCACTCCCACTGTCTTATCATGGGCAGCAGTGGCTTTCCAGCTGTTGGTGGGAGTGGCACTGGAAGAAACCAGGACAGCCACTGCACCTGGTCATGACCAAAATAATTAGACTTTGTGCACTTACCGAACGTAGAACTCTTTATATCCAAATATTCTGCTACTGGGCCTTTCAGACCAGTTTTCTTATCTGGGATGGTTAGAGATTTGCACCTTGGTTGGCAGACAGACTCGATACACTAGGTGACTTATTCAATAACAGCAATCATTCCATGAACTGAGAAATAACTATTCTCTACATGGACAATTTCTGACCTATGGTATACTCTTGCACATTTTACGCTCGAACTGAGTAGTCATGGAAATGGAAGCGGCTGTTTATTAGCCAACCCACATGCTCTAGATGGGAATCAGTAGAGCATGTGCGAGCTGGATACAAAGTTCCCATATGTAAGTCTCACTACATACATTGCGGGAAGCATAAGAGACCGAATATCTAAGACCTTAGCCCGTTCTTTATAGTGCAGGAGTACTTGAATACTCTGGTCACATTCTAGGACATAGAGCACCACCGTTTTGCAAGTTCACGTTAACTTGATAAATTTTCCTGAACACAGTACATTGACATTTGACACATTTCATTGCATGCCTGTATAGGATAATATTCTCTGAAATGGCTTTGCTTACATTGCCACTTCATTGCTATATTATCACACTGCTTTGAACATTAGTTACAAAGGCTATGTTCACTACACAAACTGTTGTCGCTTGTTTTGTCCGCTCAGCGACAGGGCGATCAAAACAGGATAAACAATAGCGGCCTGACTGGGGCTTCGGCATGGCAGTATGGATGAGGTTTATTACATTAACCGCATCACTTCCTTGTTTAGTTAGAGGAGCATTTCGCTGGCACTGAGAGGTCTTGCCCATGCCAGAATTCCAGCTGATTCCCGTTTACCTCCGAGGGGCGCTGCCCAGCTGCATAGATACCAAATCACAGAGGACTGGGACGAACTCTGGACGATAATGGGTGATGACTTCAGGGATGACACCCTGCCCATGTGATGGGATATTTACTCATGTTACTCTTTAACTCCATATTGCTACCCGAAGTGGCGACCTAGATCTTAGCACTGCACTGTTGCCATAGTCTCCTCCTCTCCAAGAGAATACAGTTCATGGGGTGTATCTCCTCCTCTGCCACCAAGCCCCGCCCCAATAACGAGATCACACTCTACCCTGCAAGACTTCTGATGCTGCTGGTAACTGCTGACGAGGCCCTTAGTTTCCCCCCTCTGATGGAGAGACTGAACAAATATTGGCAAGAACCCTCTACAACACCAAGCCATATCTCCAACCATGACGAAGTTTATTGCGGGACTTCCCTCACAGACTGTTTTAATTGCTGTATTCTTGTTTATTGTATACAAACTGACAAAGGAACGTTTCAGAGGACCCCCTAAAGTACCTCTATTATTGTACCTGTATCTCAAGATAACTACTCCCCACAACCAGCTACTGTGGTTACCCTATACCTGTAAATGTTTGCCATAACGGCATTTTTGTATTTTATATGCCGTTCTCCACTGTTATACCACTTCAGCAACCGTAGATTTGGTTATGTTAACATATGTCTTACTATGCCAAAAAGTAATAATAAAAATATATTGGGGGGCGGGGGGAGAAGGTGCCTTTACCAATCAATGGAAACTCAAATAAGTAGGGATCAAACAATATTTTGTCGAACAGCCTGCCACAGACCACGTTCCCCTCATAATCGGATATTTTAAAGATTTGTTGGGATAGTAGGTCTCTTGCTACTGAAAAAAGCCTTTTAACATGGCAAACTGCAAACCTCTAGAAGCTTTATAGAGATGCTAGCCCAAAGGCTTCACCTAACAACTCTATCACAAGAGACAAAAAACCCCATTGAAATCAATTCATCAAACAATTGTGCTTAACTTTCCTGCAGGATTAATGCAAGTTTGTATTTCATTGGTACCTCCTGCACACAAATAAAAATGTGCAGCATATTGATCGAAATTAAGGATCGCCGGGCAAAAACAACAAAAAAGATTGATGCGGGATAGTGGCACTTAAGTGCGCTTGAGTGATTTTCTGAAAAATTCAAAATATTTTCATACATAAGTGTTCAACTGTGGACTGATGCAGGTTGGCATCGTCAAGCTTTGCTACAGATAGGATTTGTTATTTGACCCAAGACCCACTCTTTATTTCGCCTGAGGGTGGATTTCATGCATTTGCTTCATGCTGCAGTTTAGCCCAGACAAACGATTAGGCCAAACATCGAAATAGAGATAAAGCTGATCCGACTAGTGAATTGCACCCCACGCCACAACAGAATAGGCTCTTTGAGCTAGAAACTGCACAAACCTGGAAGTTTGAGCCTGCCCCCGGATGCAACCTGTGACATGAGATTCAGTGCCTCATGATAGCTACAGAAAATCTCACTCTTCTCCAGGAAGCCATGGCAACGGAGCTGAAGAAATCAAAGTGATGCCATACACCTGCCAGTCAAGAGGCAGACCGTGGAACGCTTTCTCACTGTGGTAAGTTTGTGTGCAAAAAGGGAGACATTGTTCATAGTTAAGTGATGGCATCAATGTCTGGAGCTCTGCCAACCTAGAGCGGAAGACATTGGCTTGCAGGATACATGCGAGGGCATCCTATTTATAGGCCGAAGATCACAAGATGCACATAATGGATTATACAGCGCACTACAGAAGTAGCAAGGTCTGTCCATCCAACTTGGGCATTTCTAACCAGAAGGTTAGCTTGCAAAGATCAGGAACCAGCACCATGTGCCCAATTCTGCCAGATTTTGTTTTAAACTCAAAGGACAGAGCACAAAGAAACAGGGAGCCATTAGACCCTTTCACAATCATTCTAAACTAAAGCCACACAAATGTCTCCCTGCTACTGGAAAGCGATTAGTTAGGCATAGCACTCCTTCACTCAGTCAATTTTACTCTAGGGTTTTGGACTACTTGGAAAGGACCAGTGATTATATTGCATCAGAAGGGATGATTTGGAAAACCTCTTTCCATTCTCCACCGGGCATCTACTGAATCACAAAATCTACTTGGGATTGGGGAGTGTGACATCAAAAGCACTCACAAGCTTTATACGCAGAGATGGTACGCAGGAAGTGAAGCTCGTGCAGATGCTTTAGCGAGTTTTCCACATAAAATAAGGAATGAGGAAACAAAGTTCCTGTTTAAGGTAAAGATTATGCGTTTCCCTCGATTTTCCATTTCAAATGTTGGACTTGAAACAATAAATGCCCTTGAAATCAACATTTGAAGCCGGCAACTCAATTACAGTTTCACATAGAAATACTCCACTGCTTGAGAATCGAAAATCTACATACTCTAATCAGCCATCACTAAATTCAGACGTCCACGTTATATGGTTATAGTATGTATGTTTCTTAGGAATCCTTCAGAAAATATGGGTCACCTTTATACCAAACCCTGAAGCAGCAGCAAATGATTGCCTGGGTAACTTATGTCAAGGTGCAGTGGAAAATGAAAATTATGTAACTCTGGTTCGCCCTGCCTTGAAAGGTACTCTTTATCGCTTTCTTCTCCAAGTGTTTTATTAACTAAAAAGAAGTCCATTAAGGAAGCCCATGCAGTGTTAGAAAGGAAAAAAAGGGCTACCAAATTGTAATTTAACGTAAACGTGGATGATATGTAAGGTTTTGCTGGTCTTTTTTTCTTTTTTTCTTTAAATAAACACGGTTGATTGAAGTGACATCCTTGGAAATGGGAGAATATCCAATGCTTCCCATGCCATCTTTTCATCTTTGAATGCTAGAACAATCAGAGATGCTCATGTCTAATGGATTTTCAAATTGCATTAAGTTCTAATTTGAAATCTAGTCATGGTTATTTTTAAAGGCTAAATGGAGGTGCAAAGAAAGGCTTATGCATAATGCTAGTCTCAGTGTCTTTAATTAAATCCAGATTCTACAAATTCAAAACTTGGAGAATCTACATTCTCAAATTTCAAAAATACCAAAAGAAAACGCAGGACATTTTGTAGCTCATCTCTGCCAGCAGATGTCACTTACTTACGAGTGAGAGAACACTCTTATTTGCACTAATAGCAATATCTGAAACTATATCCTGTACAAACTGCAGTCTGGACTTTGCACGTGCAAGGTTCCATATACATGAAAAGGAGTCTACAGAAGGAGGAGGTTCTTATTTTGCAAGAAATAAGAAAAAAATTTATTTGCTGATAATTATTCTTTGTATATACCAGTATGAGAAGCCCTTTATTTACCTAACCTGTAACGCAGAGCGCTTTGCCACATAACCTCGAGCGTGTTTTCAGAGCATGAACATTTGCTTGTGCTGGATTCAGAGCACTGCCAGCATCTTCTAGCCCAGAGTGACTATCCTCGTCACTAAAGCAGCGGTTGAGGTTCGGTATGTATCAAAATTGTCATTTGTTGTTTAGGATGTGAATCAAGTTAACGTTTGTACACCAATTTGCTAGATGCACACCACCTTGCATAGTCTGTATCTCTTCTACAAAGGAAATCATACCTCTAAGATGCATACCTATGCTTTCCTACTCCCAATTACAAGTTCTGCTCGGTCTTTTGGAAATTTAAGAGGATTGATTTTCAGCCTTTCGTCTGCAATATACGGCGTGCTGAACAACCAATGGAAAAAAGGTTCTAACGACGGGGCTGTGTTCAGGTGGGTATAGGAAAGCAAGATTGTTCTGAACAAAAGAGAAGCCAGTCAAGCAGACACTTTAAAACAATGATCTCGAACACACACTAAATTCTTCAAGTTCTTGTTCAAGGTATACTGAAAGGTGAAATAGCAGATTCTATTGTGCCGTCCGATGTAAAGTTCGGAATGAGTTCTTTCTACTCTCAAAGTGGTAATAAATTGCGTGACTCCGGTGAAGAAGAGTTCGCCCAGCCACACGATTTTAACGGGCAATCATGATTGCTTAAGTAACCTGCAGAAGCCATGGGTTAGGGCTACAAGTCAGGAAGCGGTGGTGTGGCAGTGAGCAGGTAACAGAACTCGACACCAGGCTGCAACATGACGGGACAACGCTGCAGCCAGAAGCAACACAAACTAGAGCAAAGCAAAAGTACAGAAAACTGCAAAAACCTGGGTTGTACAACAGGGAGTGACTGAGGAGGCCGACCACTTATGCGATGCAACAAATGAAGCTCACCAAAAGAAAGCCGCCATGTCCACCTTTAGAGTTCAAGGCCCACGCATAAGGAAAGCAACGCACGTTTCCGCCTTTTGTTCCCTTCAACTCTGCCTGTGATGGCGGCGGCTGCTGAACTGCCCTCCATATTGGAATTAACAGAGCAATTTGTATTTTTTATAGGTGTACGTAATTACCACTTTAAATCCGGCCTCTATTCATGGTCTGAAAATTCACTGCTACCAGCTTCAGTTTCTTAGTTCTTTTGACACCAATCACATGATGTTGGACGGAATGCTGAACAATGCAAACATTCACCCCCAGTCACAAGGATTTGGGTTTAATCCATTGTTTTTTTGCTCACCACGCCACCCCAGTTTGGACCCAGTCATATGCAAATCAGTCTTGACCATGTTCCTCAAAGGAACCGTCCAGCCCGAACTGCCAAGCCAGATCCTCCCTGGACCAGAAACAAGCATCCTGGGACCGATTTCAGGGCATCTCACCTCATCAGCCAGAATAGCTTGAATCCAATACCGCAGTGAGCACAGGACCCACGTCTGGGCATACCCTTCCCACTTAGGGTGACAAAAGCAAAAGGAACAAATGATGGACGGAATGCTGAACAATGCAAACATTCATTCCCAGCCACAAGGATCTGGCTGGGTCCAAACTGGGGTGGTGTGGTGAGCAAAAGAACGATTGATTAAACCCAGAACTTTGTGACTAGGGGTGAAGGTTTGCATTGTTCAGATTTGAAGCACTTTACAGTGAGTAGCATGCTACTCCGGAATCCAAGGTTAGAGGTTAATCTAGTAGTGTTTTTTCAGGTGAATGGCTGGTGAGCTAGATAGGCTGGCTGAGATTAGGCAATGTTAGATTACAAGGATAGGGTTTTAAAGAAGAGTTTATAAGGAGGAGTTTATGATCTATGAAGTGAGGTATCAGCCAATTGCAGAATTACAATAAGCATTATGGTAGACATGCATGAGACTGAAAAGGAGGCTATACACAAAAATAGAAGGCATGCAGAGGATGGAATGTAAGGAGAGAGTCATTCTGAAGAAAGAAAGGAATCAAGCAGAAGTAAATCAAGGGAAATTTTTCACGCAGGGCTTTAAGAATATAGTGGGAGAAGCCTTTATGAGATAGCAAGTAATCAGAGGATGTAAGCAGTAGAAAGAAAAATTATAAAAAGTGCTCCATATCCCGGGCAGACAGCTAAACATGCGATTCTGTGTCATTATTTAAACATTAAGAGTCCTAGGCTGCTGTGTGCCAAGCCTATGCCAATCCTTTTAAATATGGTCTGGAGTGCTCCAACCTTGGTAAACGGTCTACACACTGCACAATCCGAGTTGGTGCATTAGAAGAAAAGGTCTCATTTAAAGATTTTCTCTCACTATTCTGTAATTAAAGGTTTATTTTCCCCACACTCAGTAAAAAGGAGTTCTTTGGCACTGGCTGAGTGTCTCGCCAATGTGCAGTCAGATTTATACCCTCCTTTGTCACCTAATTCCAACCAGGTGTATTCTGTGTGTGTTTTTATATATGTGGCCATTGTAGTATGTGCATTGTTCGAATAAACTAAGCAGTGCTGGATGGAGGCCTCTGGGTTCCATTTTGGAAGGAGTTTGATCTCACTACTTGCAGTGGTAAGGAGCAGCTCCCCTCGCCCTACGCTTCCCTGGCTGGAAAGCAAAACAAAAATGACAATCATAGCAGCAACACCAAAAATAAAATAAAAAAAGATGTCTCAAAACACTCCTAAAAGTATCCCACATGCTTGTAGACATTCTCCACGCTGACAAAACACGGGGGCACCAGTGCACAAGCTGATCAAGAGGTCCACGAAGCGCAGCGGTCGAGCCGGCATACCCTCATGCCACTGTACACCTTCATGCCACTGTACACCCTCTAACAGATCTTGTACACCTCTTTCAAAACGACTATGCTCATAGATGCATATGCAGCCAGCTTGATTTTACCCAAATACAAAAATAAAAAAATAAAAGAGCTAAACGCTGCGAAACAAAACAGTGACAACCGATGCATGAAGGTCCAGCAGATCTCCAGCAGAAAAGATATGCCCCGAGAAATTCGCAGGAGTCGCCGAGCGAGATGTGAAAAACAGCCAAATTCAGGTCCCCTAGCTCACCTTGCGCCGCACTCCAGCACCAGAGGTTCCACGTCCCTTCACTACCAACTCAGACCAAAAGTGCAAGCCCGCACATGTCTGTCTGCAGAATAAGCACTGCATGGATATCCCACGCCAGACACCTGGCAAGCGTAAGATCGCCACAACTGCAGATCACCTGCATAATAATGGCCCAAAACATTGCCATAACAGTCCAGTGGGCAAAATCACCGGGTGCAGGAACCTGCACAAGATCTGCAGATCGCACACTTTGTCGGTAGTGCCACTTCAGGCATACATTCCTCCTAGGACAACCAAACGTGAATTCTTTCACTAACCTGCAACGCGGCCCTGCAATCCACAGCCACTACAGGTAGCTCCTGTCCCGCACGGCACAAAAGGACTACACCCACTAACCGCCATCCCTCGCTCATTCCATCGCAGTGAAGCTAGCTGACTGCAAACAAAATGTCAGTGGCTACAGGGAAGCCATGCCACTCCTATAGCTCAGAGTAGGATGCTGCTGGCCCACAGTGTTCCTTACTGTGGGCTGCAGCGCTGCTCTCACTCCGGTGTGTCCTGGTCACATGCTTCAGGGTTTCTTGAGTGACGGAGCTGGCTGTACAAAGTGACAGGCCTGCTAGTACTGCTGTCAGTGAGGATGTCCCCAGACATGCTGAACGTCTGTGGTTTTGGGGTAACACGTCAAGCAGGGGCAAGAGAAGGGGGGTGGGGCAGAGGGGGTTGCCCTAAAATGTGTTTTCCCCAAGCAATTTTCCATAGGAAAATCAAACAGCAATATAGAAAAAATGGCTTAACAGTTACACCAACGTTGGCAGAATGCTAGATCTTTTGCCAGAATACACACTTTTACTGATTTGGTGTAAATCAGTTCAGTAGTATTTAAGAAATGAAGGTTCAAAGTGTATGTATTTTTCACGTCACAAAGGATCTGCTGACCCAACACAACAAAGATGCTGTGGCACCCATTTTAGGACTTGGAGACTCAGTCCATGCATCCTGAAAAAACAGTAATAAAAAAATAAATAAATAAAAAGACATGACATGACATGGGAGGGTGGGGGGGGGGGCTGTGTAGGGATACCCTGATCTCCTAGGCCTGGTAGGGGATCCGAAATGCTGCACTTCGAACAAAGCAGGTTATACCCAAAACTCAGTGAGGTCGTCCGGCACTCACCACACTTCATTGGCTGAAAATAAGTAAAAGAAAACAAATCAAAGCACTCTGCATTACAAAACACAAGGTTGGTCCAGATATCCTTCGTCACCTTATTAATCCCTATAGTGCCAACAGAGATGAGATCAAACTATTTACATCTCCTCGCCGTCCCCAGAAGCAAGAGAGCCAGAGGTGGTGCTCGCTCATTTGCCTATCTTGTTCCAAAAATCTGGAAAGCTCTTCCAATCAAACTTAAGACAAACGCCAACCTTTTAAGTTTAAGAAAGCAACTCAAAACCCATTTATTTGAATAAACAGCTTGATATCCTGCATGACCTGTCAGCGCTGGGAATCCTGTCTTGGATAGCAACGAGATCTATAAAAACCCTTGAATTGAAAAGGGGATCCCTGGGGGAATGTGAACCATATACATGTGGTATGTCACTAGTGTCTCCCTATTTGCTTCAGGAGTCATCTGTTTATCACAAAAGTGTCCTCGCTTTTGACAGGAAAATCTCAATTTTCTTACAAAAATCGGACAGAATGAGACAGTTTAATCCTCAAGCAAAAAGTGTTTTAACTACCACAAAAGAAGTCGAGAAGCATGAAATGTTGCCGATACACAGAGGCTGGGGAAAAACTCAGAAACTAAACCCGATTCAAAAATGGTCTTCTAAATTTTAATTTTTTAACTTAATCATTCGTTTTTGTTTGTATAAAGCATAGCTCAGTGGGCTGAACACCTACCTTACAGGTGTGCATGCAGGCAGCAGGTATCCAACTGTGGACTGAGACATTGAGTTGGCTAATAATCCACTATTAAAGTCAATGTAAAGTACTACACTTGGTTAGGGTGGCTGGGGCTGATCCTCGGGGGCTGATCCTCGAGGGCATAAAGAATGCACATTATCGCGGAGTTTCGGGGAGTACATGATTTAAAAAAATCGTCTAACATTTATAAACAAAACATTATGATGTCCAGAAACAAAGAACAGTTAACTCACCAAAAATAAATAGACACAACTTGGAAATGCTTTTCACTTGAATTTTTTTTTACTAGCAACAAGATTTATATTTATAAAAAATTAACAAAAATAAATAAAAAAAAAATAAAAAAAAAGATCAATATGAGTATTTTTCGCGGCTAAGAACTCCCCAAAAACACTAATGTATTCGAAGCAGCATGGAAGAAAAAAAATATGGAGTGCCTCAACTTGTGAGCACAACATGGTAGAATACTCTGAATAGTTCAAATGTACCCTTGTGGAAAAGGGCACCAGTACTACCCAACAATGAGAAGTTTACATCTTCTGATCACTTTGGTGAGTTTCTCGACCACTGCAGTAGAGGTGCGGGCATTAAAACAACGTTGCACTTTAATCTTGCTCCAACAATTTGAAGGCATACCTTCACGGGCCATTAGCCACGACCTTCACAACGCTAAGTCACTCTGCAGTCAGATGACCCAAGAGGCTCTGCATCATGCGGGATGGGTAAACCCGGATGCTGAGTTTCGACAACTGAGGGATGCTTAAGCGACCGAGAATCTACCCAGCTTTACAGTTTTCAATCACCTTCTTTTGGTTTACACCATCTGAATGTTATCCTAAACTGCCCAGATACTAGACTCACCTCCACTGCATGCTTAAAAAATCTTACCTTAAATAAGCATGAATGCGAATCAGATTCCAAATATTTCGCTGAAAAGGTAACGTATTTGTTGCCATGGCAGCACACGCGCAATGGGGCCCCCTAAATAGCACTTTTCCTTTCCTGAAGTATTTAAATTTATCAACAAGCATTGGCTAGGTCAAAAGGTTTACGTATACACTATAGCGGTGACAAAAGCAATAAAATAAGTCCGCTCCAGTGAATAATAGTTTAATTTAAAAAAAAAAAAAACGATTACTCACACGGTGTGTATACAACGTATGGATGAGAAATAATTAAAAGTGCGATTATAGTATATTTTTCAGATGTACAAACAGCTTTGTATGCATTCCAAAGAAGGCCCAGCAATAGAGAACAGGAGCTGGCTAAGCAAGTAAAGCTCTATTGAAGGGGCTCCCTATGAACAGACTTAAAGCAGAGGGTGATCACTGTTAAAAGTGTGCGGATCCTCGATCTCGCGGATTTATTGTCCAACTCCCTTAGTGCTACACGGACATCTGCCGTCTAATGACATTGCAAGGGCGGTCAGCTTGTGCCTACGTATTATTCGGCTGATGAGAGGGTGTGTTATAAATCAATAATAAGAATCATCATGGCCACTGCAGCATAGAAGTTTGCAAAAAGCTCCATCGTTCGTCTCCTATGCTTTGCCACAATGTGGAGCACTTTCTCAACAATACTAAAAGCACAACAGAGAAGAACGCGTGGCACTAAAGAATGTGCATATGTTCATGTAGTGCAGTATTCTAAAAAACTGATATGCCCAGCGGCATTATGCTCCCACGCAGAAACCAATTAGTGAACTGACAATAACAAGTGCCAACCTCTGAATGATCTAGGTGGTCAGTCATTTTTGTGTGAGAGAAAAAATAGGTAGATTAACTGAAGACGCAGTAAGATCAGTGATTACATTGCTTTAGTTTGGATTATAGACGGTATATAAAAACAAATAAACTAATTTACCTATAATACATTTATCCTAAGTCGCAGAACCCTAAAATGTCCTCATTCGCTCTCGGCCACGGAACCAACGTCAATGAACTCCTAGGAGCGCTTGAAGGTCATCCACTTCACTGAAAACGCCATATTCCTACAGACTCAACAGGAGAACAAGTATTCAAAGCTCTGGTGAAGCCCCACATTAGGTCGTGCTCTTCAGGGCCCAGGATGTACCCTACAGGTTGGTTGCATGAATTCACATCCAAATGACCTTCAAAGTCCTTGCTTGCAAAACAAAACTGGAAAAACAATACTGGTCTAGTCTCCTGTGGGCACGTACACACTGGGTTGAAAACCGACACTTAAACTTCACAACCACGCGTCTATCCAGACGACCACTGGGGAAAAAAATGTGTGCCAAGGAGGCCTGCAATGGAAGCACGCAGTATACTCAGATAATCCGGGAGCTCACCTGGTCTATGGTGACAGTTCATAAACAGATGCCCCGATGACAGCTGTCGTCTGCATGTGATCTATGCAGCACTCTGGTTCTACAATGGGTCAAGACGTGAAACATTCAGAGCCCAACATCCCCAAGCACGTTAAGCTGCGCTTCCCCCTCCTGGGTTAGAAGCTGGTGTCGAGCTGCAGACACAGGCTTTCCGTATTTAATAAAGCATTGTCAGGTACTTCATGTACCGTGTCTTAGACCTTACACTCCTTATTGATAGGCCTCCTATCTCACTGAATTTGACGGGAAAATCAATGGGCAAGCAAGGGGAACAGAGTTCAAATCCTAAGAACGTGATAGTTCTGCATTCCTTTCGAGAGAATTAACAGTACATCAGTAGAACCAGGACCCTGCCGTGTCACATCAACCCCTTTTCTACTGTAGTACATGGAGTAGAACAGGCAAGTGGGGATTGCTTCCCTCCTTTAGTTAACCCCAAAACCTCCTACAATATGTCCAAACATTCCAGCTGTAAGCGGGTTCGAGGATTTTAGCCATCAAGACAGCCAAGAGTACCACACCTGCCGAACTGCACGTTTTCAAGGGAACAGGTTCCATAGTCGAACGCTGGCGGGGCCAACTTTGCCATTCACTCTTCAAACTAATAACATCCAATCTATTAGGTAGGGTAAATATGTTTTTTCAAAGCGCAAAACAGTTGTTAAACAGCTTTATCGCTAACACTCACCGTTTAGCTATTAGATGAGGCAGTATTTTATTAAGTCACCAAAAAAACACTGAGCAAGGGCTGTCGGAACCAGGACGTCTTTAATTTTACTCGCTTAGCAACAACCTTTCCGATTTCTCACTGCCTAGGGATTAAAGATAAATAGCCCGGGCCGTAACTGAAGGACGCGCACACACCTAAACCCAGGAGGTAAAGCGGCGAGGAATGCTCGGAATGCAGGGGCCATTTTCTTTCCAGAGGGACTCTAAAACTTCGCGGATCTCAGTCAGAGGCCGCTCGGGGAGAATCGAATTTTCGAAGAAATCTGATGACCGCAATAGCTTACCATTTCTCCTTAGAATCGAACGCAGGCATTCGAGCTATTGGGGGCGAGGGGTCCATGCACACGCCCCCAACCTGTCCGCATTCGATTCTCTTCGCCCGCCTCCCGAAGAGGCACAGGCAATAGAGAAAAGAGGCGAAGGCGGCGACAGGAAGAGTCCCCTGCAGACGGTTTTCCGCCAACTCTTCGCCATCTTCCTTTGTCTTTCAGTTGACCCCTGTTCGGTGCCGCGGAGGGAGCCAAGCACGCAGGACTCAGTATGTGCATGGAGAGGAGCCCTGCAGCCTGCTTCCACTTTAACAGCCCAAGGCCAGCAACCTAGCCTGCCGCCCGGCGCCGCCCCCGCGGCCCACTCATTGGTGCACGCGAACCGACCCCTGGCGCCATTGGCCGCCATCAACTGCAGCACTTCCCTTCCAAACACTTCCTGTTTGGAAGTTACCTTGAGCCGTGCGCAGGGGTCAGGGCTACGAGCTGGAAAGAGGTCGATGCACTAGGGAAAATCTGATTTTTCCAATGCAAAAGCAACGGGTTAGTAGTGAGGGGCTCTTACGGACCTGCCAAAACCGGGAGCACTTAAACATGATACACTGACATTATCTTTATAAAAATGTGGTGGCAGTCAACCATGTAACATAACATGGTTCCGATCGAGCTTCCCCACTGTGTGATCGAGGGTATACAACTTTGATCACTTTCCCCATCCTTGCTTCAATACACTCTTTCCTAAAAACTGAACCAAATCCAAACTGGAGAAAAATTATTATGTAATCTACATAGACTTATAAAGAGCCACCATGTACAATCCGCGTGGAGTATATCTCCACCAGCCTTGGCTAGAGACAGTCTAGGTTAAGACTCAACACAGCGATTATAAACTACAAAAATAACTATCAATGCCCTGGTGATGTACACAGAACCCAGAAAACTGCCTTTCACAAGGACCAATACAATTAGGTAAGAACCTTTCCTAACAATTTCAAACTCACAACAACAAAACAACTAAATGGATGAGGGCACAAACACTCTGTGTCTGTAGCTCATAATGTACCTTTCACCTCATGCCCAGATAGACGAGTTATAGTAAACAAGATACTTTGTACTAGAGTCACCATTTATTCAATGCATTCAATTTGTATAACGTACATTTCAAGCAAGCTGTATAGTGGTATGCTCACAGCCCTCTGCTGAGTAACTGCCACTGTTAGAATATCACAAGTGCTTCGGGTAGCATGGGAGTGACTTTCAAAGGACGGTTTGTGAAGATGTGCCATCAGTACTGTGAATGGGTATGTTCCTATGTTAAGTGACTTCGTTTTCGAGGACTGTAGCAAATGGCATCATGACCTTAAAACCCATCATGTGAGGTTTAACTGACCTAGAGGGGTTTGAGTGTTTATTTCGGGGATAGGAAAGGGCTTTAGTGATCACGTGTCGCCTCCAACAGGCGTCATGCTTGTGAGTTACAAGGGAACCGTGCGGCCAGGTGCTGTATGCTATGCAGAAGATCTTGGATTTGAACTGGTATCTGAAGTGGAGTCAGGGCAATTTTAGAGGGATTACGACGAGGAGACGGGGAACAGCATTATGAATCTTTTACAGTTTAGAGAGTAAATACTTAGATATGCCTGCATCTTAGGCGTTAGCATATTCAAATCAGGAAGCCACTGCAGCACCAACTAATACATTTTAAATAAGTGCCCTTACATCTGGCGAGTCAGCACTACAGTTTTCTTCCTGTCTCAATGACTTGGCCTCATGGATGTCAAACAACTGCCTTAAATTGAATGGTACATAACAGTGGGCCCAGAAAACGACCATACAATTCAAAGTCCAAAATTACAACGTGATTTATAAAAAACTGAGACACAAGGTATTTGTTGCTCCTAGTGTTTAATTCACACTGAGCATTAGTCTGTTATTGACATAATTCATATTATATACAATGATATCCCTAGGTGGGAAAAGGGAAAGAGAGGGAAGTGGAGTGAAAGTGAGTCAGGTGAGGTAAGGGTAGTGACTTCAAGAGTGTAGTTTGCATCAAAACAAAACGATATAATACTCAAAAGACATGTGGCTCCTTGATTGAGCCTATTAATCACAATATACACAAAAAAACATTTGTAGCGCCATGGTAATAGTTAACACAGTACTAAATCCCTGGTGTTAAAACTGGCTTGACAAAAAAAAATGTCGACGTATCGACCCCAATATATCCGTAGGCTATTCAAATCCTTATGCCAGGGTCTTCATCAGGACTGTGGTGTGAGGGTGGGTGAGGGGATCATAAGCCGCCCCTGATGAGAGGCTGGAGTTATGCGAGGGCCTACGTGGCTCCTAATGACCGGGAAAGAGAAAACAGCACTGGAAGTGTGAAAGTCACTGTTGAAAGCCTAATTACTCAGCTGAAGGCATATATAGTATTCTTCGTTAGAAATACTGGCTGGAACTTTCAAGTTTCCATCGCGCCGCAGTTCTGTTGAGATAAATCCTTAGGAGCAAGCCAGTTTTAACACCAGAGATTTAGGACTGTGTTAACTATTACCATGGCGCTACAAATGTTTTTTTGTGTATATTGTGATTAATAGGCTCAATCAAGGAGCCACATGTCTTTTGAGTATTATATCGTTTTGTTTTGATGCAAACTACACTCTTGAAGTCACTACCCTTACCTCACCTGACTCACTTTCACTCCACTTCCCTCTCTTTCCCTTTTTCCCACCTAGGGATATCATTGTATATAATATGAATTATGTCAATAACAGACTAATGCTCAGTGTGAATTAAACACTAGGAGCAACAAATACTTTGTGTCTCAGTTTTTTTATAAATCACGTTGTAATTTTGGACTTTGAATTGTATGGTCGTTTTCTGGGACCACTGTTCTTATGTACTGTCCTTTACCCAGGTCCCAGAGACTAGTATTGGGTTTACCCTTCTTAGGTAATTAAATTGAATGGTAGCAAGACAAAGGTCATGATTGTCGGGAAATCCCCCTCCATCTGGGACACAGCCTGGTGGCCCCAAACACTGGGACCAATCCCTGAGCCCAAAGCCAAAGTTAAAAACCTAGGAGTGTGGCTCGATCATAAACTCTCGTTTGAATCCCAAACCAGAAAGGTGGCAGGGAGATGCTTCAGCACTCTGAAGATGCTAAAAAAAAAAAAAAAAACACTAGACTTTCTTCCTGTATCAGCAAGGAAAACCATAGTCCACACTCTGGTGACCTCGCAACTTGATTACGGGAACGTCCTATACCTGGGTGCGCCAAAAGACTGCATGATACGCCTCCAACGTATTCAAAAGGCAGCGGCACGCCTTGTTCTTAATCTACCTAGTCGTGCTTCTATGACAAAAGCTCTCGACTCCCTCCATTGGCTACCCATCGAGAAAAGAATTCTCTTCAAAGCCACGTGTTTCTGCCATAAGAGCCTACAGGGGAAAGGCCCCAGCTACCTGCATGATTTTCTCACCCCGTACATTCCCAGCCGCCAGCTAAGATCGACAGGAGCATGCTTACTCAAGATCCCCAGGATAAGGAAAACTAGGATGGGCGCTTGATCTTTTGGCTACCTAGCGGCCAAGAACTGGAACACACTCCCTTTCTGGCTACACGCTGAGAAATCTGAACCTGCCTTTCGCAGAGGACTGAAAACCTGGCTGTACAAACACTAACCCAGCAGTCTCAATCACTCTTGTTGCTATGCTTCTAGGGCGGGGACACACCTTTTGGGGTAGCCAGGCGCTCTACAAATGAACTATTATTATTATTATTATCCCAGAAGCAGCCATTCGGGTACAGCTATGCCAAACATCCGCACTCTGAAAGTATGGGAAAATCGACGATTCAAGTTCTCTAATGCCCTCAGCAATTTTGGAATGAAAAGGGCACACAGTCAATTAACCTTTGGAACCAGCTAGAACTGCTACTAGTCAGCCAAAAGCACAATGAAGCCAGACTAACAGAGCAATGCATAAACACATTTCAAGGAGGAGGACACGCACAGAGCTCTTACAAGGGCAAGTACTGGAGAAACCATGCTGGGGCAAGATGCACATTTGTGCAACCATAAATTGATAGCGGAATGAAGATTAACCTATGGATTATAACAATGACCATCTAAATAGACAACACACATTCTTGATGCTTAAATCTTAGGTGTTTCACCCTACTCACACCACACTATTCACATTGGAATGGCTAAGGGATGAGATGGCGTTAACAATAATTAAACCCAGGAATTGCATGTCACACACACACCTGGTTGCATTTCAAATACTATCTAAAGAACTAATCTAAAAGCTAAAGTTGAACAGTCGCATGTGTAAGCTAAAGCACATCCAAATGATCGGTCTAGGTAAACTCGAGAGGATAAAATGTATGGCCCTTTCAGGTCTCGCCTAGACAGGTTTTAGCTCGGTTGGCCAAAGACTTGTAATAGTTACAATGGGCTTTGGGTCAGCCCATTGCATATCGCAGGGTGGATTTCTCGCCAATCTCATTTGTGTGCTTCTTATTCAATTTCTTTATTTCCTGTTTTTTGTGTTTGCCGTTTCACTGAAGCACAGTTTATTTACCATCCTTTTGAATGGATTGCTTGTATCCTTTCACGGCTGAAATTAAGAAAAATACTTTCTTTAATTTTCCCCCGGTACTCTATGGGAGTGCATGTGTATCCTATCTCTCTGCAGTGTGCTCCTTAGCCATCACATAACACTTTTTATACTGTCTCGCCCCACCATTCCTTCTTTGCCCTCTCCCACCCCTCCCCCCCCCAATTCCCCACCACCTTTGTTGCTACCCAGCCCCTCTAGGCATGCCACTTTACTGCTCTGCTGTTCAGCAGCTCACCCATACTCCGCCATCACTCCTAGTTTTATAAATTCCTAGTTTTAACCTTTTCAGACAACCCAACAGCTGCAATTTGCTACCAGACCGTTTCTTTTCCCACCACGTGCTCTTTAGGTCGAGCCTAGACAGCGCTGTCATGATGATCTGTTGTGTGTACTTCGTGGGCTTTGACTCCTCCCATCGCTTTTGATTTGTCTATTCGGCTGTCTTGTAAAAATCCTTACTTGCTATTGGGTAATTTGGCTTCCTGGTCCCTCTTTTTTCCAAGTTGTTACTCCCTTGCAGTACTGCTCCAGGACTGGTATGCTTCTGCTTGTCCTAGTGCAACATCAGTTTAGTGACTACTTTTCCCTTAGAGCATTTGACCAGAGAACTTGAAGTTTTCAGTGCTCCGAGGTCAGTTTCTGTAAACAGGTCTATAAATCATGTTCTTATCTCCTTATATTTGCTGTGCATTCAAAAACAGAGGTCAAATGTTAGAGGCTGTTTTCTGAGTGGCCTATTTCCTTCTTACTGTTGCTGGCTCTTTAACATGCACTGCAGTCAGAGCAAACCTCACGGCAGGCACGATCACAGTTTCACAATGTGGGAGCGCGTTCACTTAAACGCACAGTTATTGCAGTTTTATATAGCGCAAACTCGACCAAAGGTACTGAAGTGCTTTACATGAGCACCAGTTACATTACACAAGGGCACATTCATTTTTGTTAGGCACAGGCAGATTAAGTGATTTGCCCAGAATCACAGGATGTTGAGCCGATGCAGAGACTGGAACCCGGTTCACCAAACCCAAAGTCAGCAACTCTGGCCATTAGGCTACATCCTCTCCCCTCGTAAACAATAATTGCATTAACCACATACCCCTCACTTCCTCTCTGTTCAGCTGTAAATTTACATCACAGCATTAGCTAAAACACCCTGAAACAGGCATCGCTTTGATGCAGGTTGTACGTCTACAAGAACTGAAGAAAGAGCAGCCAAAGCCTGTGGCCATCTTGCCACAGTGATATTTCACAGACCACAACAGTAAAAGGTGGGCACAGGCAACAACAAATCTATAAAAAAAATATTTTAATAAAGTGTAGCTTTAAATCTTATTCTCTAGCCAACTGTTTCAAAATGCATGGATGTTTTAGTACTATACATCTATAGGTTTGCAACAGCAAACATTTCTGTGCAAAACGAAAAAAATAAGCATAACTATTACATTTAGAAGTATGCAAAAACTAGGTTTTTCCCTTCTGTATTCAATTTTTTTCAATGAAGCAAAGCACACACATTCAAAAACAGCTGCCAGTTAAGCGAATAATCCATTTGAAAAGGGAAATGTGGAACGACGCCCGAATATTTTCCAAAACGAGGCATGCACGGCACTTTGTCGTCTTTACGCAAATCGCCTCTATAGTATCTCTTCCAAGAGGTTGCGCGACAAGAATGGGGTGGAGTTTTGGAGCTCATGATCACACGCCAAATGAAAGAAACCTTCCAGTGACAATGATGTTCTTCTGGCCTTTTACTTGTTATTATAGTCATTAAGTTAGAGGGACTCAAACGGCGTCTGTGTGCAGGATGCTAACTGCTCAGCTTTTGTAGGGTTTCATCTGTGCATCAACCTACAGGCAAGTGTCTGTAGGCTAAAACAGCTTAGAGAATGAAGCATACAACCAAACCTACATTTATCCCCAGGTGTCATTGAAGACCGATCCCTCATGCATCAGATGCAAACAAATGCTTGTTTGGGTGAACTAGCCTGGCTTTCTTTGCAACTACTTTTTTTTTTTTTTTTTACATATGTTAGGAAAGGATGAACCATTGGTGTAGTGAACAATCGATTCTGGGTGAGAGATTTCATCATTGCCTGAAGGTCTCTGGACTTTCCCTCTATTTTTCTTTCTCTCACTCCTTTGCATCAGCCCAATTTTTCTTGTAGGCATATCACCCATCACAAATTTGGTAGAGAATCCGAGGAAAGAAGATGGATTTGCTTTGGTTGGTGCTGGTTACTTTCCCTACATACATAACTGTGCATGACAGCACCAAACTCTTAACTCACGGGAAACTATGATAAAATGCCAGCAGGAGAAAAGATATGCTTTCCCACTGTGCTGCTTTAAAATGACGTGCACAGCATGTCAAGAGCAACCACCTGCTGCATTCTAGCATGCCAAAACACTTGAACACTAGAAATTATTTTAGCCTTTCGTCTGTGATTTGTTTTTTTGCCACAGACAACTGAACTGTGCCTTTTTTTGGTGGATTTGGTGTTTTTTTTTTTAATTTTTTTTTATTTAAGACTGAACTCCAGTGGTTGTCGATACCATCAGTACTTTATTTGGTGTACTCATGATTAGGCAAGACAAAAAGCGATGGATGGAATGCTAGAAGAAAGCGAAATCACTAGAAATTATTTTAACTACGGTGATTTTTTTGCCACTGTAAATTAGCTGTGTGTAACACCCCCTCAACTCCCAAAATTACAATCAGTTGTACAGTTTAAGCTGTTTAACAACATAGCTTAAACACAAAGGCAAAGCCAATAGCTCCGGCTAAACACTTATAAAGGTACCAAAAGCGAGACCTATTGTCTATGCCAGTGCATGCGTCATTTACCGTTACCGCTAAAAGAAGGGCACCCACCATCTTGAAAAGCTACATTTTAAAACAAAGGCTGTCACAGTGTCATTTGTTTTTGCGGATGTTGTTCAACATCTGCACATTGCTTTTTTTCCCTCCATTTTTTGCTGATGCAGTTCAGGAGCGGCAAAGCCAAAAGGTAAGCAGAAGCCTTTCAAATGAGAGATCTTGTGGCTTTATAAATGCGACCTCTGCGGTCATTAATGTTTCACAGAAGTAGAAGGAGGTATTTGAGTGGAGAAGATGATTGTTTTACTACTGCCCTTGACCGTGGGGTGAACCTTGAATTTTTACTCTCCAACTGGAAATCACACTTTATTTTCTCAACCAATGTTTGGGTTGAGGCAGGCCGGGGACACCGAAACTTAAATGTTGGATACAGGATGCTGTCTATTGCCAGGAACAACTTAGTATATTCTGGGAGCTAATGCCAGCTGCCTCTAGACCCCGGGATATTTGGGGCCCCTTTCAAGACTGGATTAGATCTCAAAACACAATTGATGTCCATACGACAGACCCCTAGGTGTCTACTTGCAAATTGCATCTGCTGCGCCTCCGCTCCATAAGATCCTGCTATAACGTACAGACTTTGATTTGCTCCTTATGCTGGACTAACCCATAGGCGTTATATGTTTGCTGTTACACACCATGCCGAAAACTGCTGCCAAATGTTATATTTGTTGTACCGCCTAACTTTCCAAAGTATCCATTCTGATTGCTGTACTGAGTTGTTCCCCAATTTGGGGTTGTTACCCCCCCCCCCCCACTTTTTTTCCCCTCTCCTTTTATTACCCTATATCTCCCTCTTTATTTCACTTTAATTTACCCTTGGATCCCATCCTTCCCCCTTCCTATTGCTCCCTCCCCCCCCCCCACCTCCTTCTTATTCCTTTTCTTTTTCCTCGTTTCTCCTTCCCCTAGTTAGTATCCACAATCGTAACTGATATGTATTCGCTGTCTTTATAACTTGGTCTTGTACGGAATGTGGATTCCTTATGTACTTTGAAAAATGTTCAAAAAAAAAAAAGTTTGGGTTGAGGTAAAAGATCGTGGCGGGCTTCAAATAAAACCAAAAAAATGCTTCTAAAGAGTTGCTCTCAGATGAACAGCTAGGCATGAATCCACTAAAGTGTCACCATAC
Organism: Calotriton arnoldi; assembly: GCA_963921515.1. Lineage (NCBI taxonomy): Eukaryota > Metazoa > Chordata > Amphibia > Caudata > Salamandridae > Calotriton > Calotriton arnoldi. The sequence continues at coordinate 1,343,060 of CAWUFW010001750.1, read as the reverse complement.
AACACGTTGTTAGAATAACTTCGTAATAAAGCCCAACACCAAGGTAGAAAAATGTTAAATCCTTAAAATACACATGGGGTACAATTATTTAATACAGTTTGCTCAAGCATAGGAAAAGATCTACAATTTTTAAGAGAAGAAAATATTTAGCAAGAACAGAACCAGTAAAAGTTGTGTGGCACCTTGACAAGCAAATCTTGCTAGGTTGCTTAAGCAGATACACAATTAGTGACAGCAGCTTTAAACTACCCATTTCAGCTAAGTGTTTGTTTATTAACATACATGGAAAGCACTTCTGCGGGAAATGCTGTACAATATAACAAAGAACAGTGCAGGAGATCTTTATCAGAATTCTTACTCCCAACAATGAACAATTTATAGATTACAAGAGGCAAGCAGAATTTCAAAAAGCAAAAATGTACACATTTGGACTGTCAGTCGGTATTGACTGTAAATTGTTCAAGACTTGGGCTCCAATTTTGTCTTTGCTCGTAGAAGACTGTGTCTTGCCTGTACAGACTGTGCAAAGGGTTTATTTGAAGACTGTGGCCACTAGCCTGTATAGTTTGATAGGACTGACCATATACTTCAGTTGTTCTACTTCTCATATACTGACGAGCTTAAAAGTATCATGTCCTCTACCTGTTGACAAGTCACTTGGGACTGTTTCTGGGTGGCTACACTGGACATTCCCAGATGGGGTTTTAGACGGTAGAATGTGGGTGCCCAGAGTAAAAGAGGGGTGAATGCAAGAATGAGTCTATGGGAGGATGAATAGATGTACAAATGTATAATGATATAAGTTTCTAAATTCACATGTGACTGAAGAGGAACTTTTAGTTATAAGAAAGCTGTACAGCATTGCCAAAGCATGATTTCAGTGTTTGTGCTATGGAACCGAACTGTAAAGGAGCAGAGCCCATTGACCGCCATCCAGATTTATGGGTCATCCAAGCAGTAGTGATGTTACTTACTTAACCCCTTGTGTGCGCGGCCGATTTTCGCCCTGTGCGGGGCGTTTCATTGAGTGGGCGGGTTTATGACGAGCTCAGCTCGTCATGCGCACACGAGCACCGCGCAGCATGACGAGCTGAGCTCGTCATGAGCATAGAAAGGGTTAAAGAAATAGCCATGCCTACAAAATGAACACATCAAGTGGTTCACATGTATGGGAGCTGCAGGGTATTTGGGGCTTTACAAGGTCAGGTGGCCAATGAGTTGTTATTTGAGCCAGTGTTGTTTGAACTCAGTCTCCTTAGGAGTCAGGTTTTCTGATCTTGTAACTCGTTCTGTCCTGGAAAGTCTTCACATTATAAAAGGGCCATGCAAACCTGCATTCTCCCCCCCAACATCACGAAGTACACAGTAACTTCCGCAAACCTACTACATCGACCTAACAATACACCGGAAATACTAATACCTTCAATATGGCAAATTTACAGGCAAGTGTTTTGGCTTGTGTAGTTGGAAGGGTTGAGAATAATGGCGGTGTTAGAAACCGGATCTCTAGTTGGTAGAGGTATTCACCCTGCCCAAGTAGGGACCACAAACCTAGTCAGGGTAAGTCACAACACAACCTAAAATATCCTGTGCTCACAGAGCAGGCAGGCTTAACTTGGAAGTCAATGTGTAAAGTATCTGTGCAATAACTCATACAGTAACAGTGAAAAACACCACAAAAAGACTCCACAATAGTCTAGAAAAATAAAGTATGACTTCATAAATAAAACAAGACCAAAATGACAAAAATCATATGTGTAGAAGTTGAGATATTGAATTTTAATAAAATAAATGCAGTAGAGTGCTTAGAAGCAAATAGCGATAAAAAGGTAACTTTGGGTCGTGCTGGACAGGGGCAAAGTCAAAGTTTGGGCCCACTGCAAAGGAGCGCCGGCCGGCTACAGGACCCACGCAGACCCCGGTGAACAAAGTACCATTCCTGGTTGCAAGCAGCGAGATGCATTGATCTTCTCCACGCAGTGAAGGCAATGCATCAGTTCCAAAAACGGGTGCCGAAGTCAAAAGACATTGAGCGATGTTTCGATCGCACCAAGCTGCAGCGGCACGATGTCTGATGCACCGCTCTCTGGAGGCATAGAGCAGGTGCGGAAGCGATACATCAATTTTACTTTCGATTCGCCGGTTCGGCTATACCGCAAACAGGAGATGCGTCGAAATCCGTGTTGCAAGTATCTGGGCCACTTCTAGTAAGCCAGGCACAGGAGCAGGGGTAGAGACTTTGAAATCCCAGAGTCGAAAGCAACAGGTGGCAAGCCAACAAGTCCTTGGAGATCACTTGGAGGCAGGCAGACTCCAGCTTTTCTTCAGCAGAGTCAGAGAACAACAAGGCAATAAACAGAAAAGCATGCCTTCCAGATCGGCAGTCCAGTTAAGTCCTTTGAGCAGCACTGCAGTTCTTCTAACAGAGGTTCAGGTGGGTCCAGAAGTGTCTGATTTTGTGATTTCTGAGACACAGTACTTGTAACCAAATGTGCCTTTGAAGTGGGGGAGACTTCAAAGAATGTTTTTGAAGTGCACCAGTATCCCTTTCTACCCAGTCCTGTCTGACAGGCTATCTGTGGGGGGTAATCAGTACTTTGTGTGGGGTCAGGTCACTACCCTTGGAAGTGTAAGAGTGAGCCCCTTCCAGTCTGGGATGGGCCATTAGAATGCCTATGCATGTAGATGGGTACTCAGCCACACCTAGCCTTTCTGTGTTTGTGGCTGTCTGGAGGAAATGCACATGGTATAACTGTCACCCAGTCCAGATGTGTATTGGAGACATGCTGCAAGGCATATAGAGCAGAGAAATGTCCACTTTCTAAAAGTGGCTTTTCTAAAATAGTAAGCAGAGAAATATCCACTTCCAATAGTAATGTTAAATCCAACTTTACCAGTAAACTACTTAGGTGGGTGGCACAAGCAGTGCTGTAGGCCCACTAGTAGCATGTATTTTACAGGCCCTGGACACATGTAGGGCATTTCACTAGGGACATATAAGTAAATTCAAATATGCCAATTGGGTGTGAACCAATGTTACCATGTTTTAGGGAGAGAGCAAATGCACTTTAGCACTGGGTAAAGTGTGAAGAGTCCTAAATCCAGCAACAACAAAAAAAGTCAGAAAAAGAGGAGTAGAAAGGCAAAACGTTTGGGGTGACCTAGCAAACTGGGAGCCAGGTCCAACAGGCGGGTAAGCTCTATGGTTAATGTAAGGCATGGGTACTCGCAAACATTTTCCCAGGGACCAAAAGGTGTGATCTGTGACGTTACCGAGGACCACACTGATGCCATCGGGCTGCAGTAAGGGCATCAGCGTTATGGTGGGTGTAGGAGAAGCAAAGCATATACATCTAGTTGCTTAACTGCACAATGTGAAACCAGAAAAGCTGGGATTAATACTGGTTTCCCCACTTTCCCAAATTGTGTGATCCTAGGCAATAGTTTTATTTCACTATCCTGTCTTTCTCTTCATTATCACATATACGAGGACCTCGAAATACATGATTTCAGGATGCACATCGTACAACACCTTCTCCCGTGTTTGATTTAATAAACTATAATGTTTTACTTGATTATTAGGAACCCAGGTCACCCAAAGAGTGCACATAACTAATTTGCCTCTTTAGCTCACTATTGGCATTGCCGTCAGGGTTGGGGTGGGATTAAAGTTTCTAAATTAATGTTTAAAAATTAACACTTTATAATAATACTTCTCAATTCCTAGATATTATCTGCTATACTAAAGTGAAAAGACTATCATATTGTTATACTTTTGCTGCAAGATGGCTTTAAAAATGAAGGTGCTCCTAAAGTTAAGTGGTGCAGGGCTCAATAGTTACTTCCTTAACGCCAATTAACTTTTAAATAAACGCTTCCTGTTTATTTAACATTGTTCTTATTGTTAGCATCTCTCTAGTAAACAGCAGCCAAGTGCTGCTGTACACCAGGGGGGCCGCATGCAGCCCCATGGCCCTACTTTGAGTATCAATGGTGTAAAGTTTATGGCTATTGTACATAGGAGGCTTGCTATATTGGCTGTTACATTATATGTTTGCATAGTTTATGTAGCAAGAGGGTATTTAAGTGGTTGCAATGGAATGACAGGTCAAAATGGTGGACGTCCTGATTATACAATACAATTTTTACTTATTTAGCAGTCTGGAACTCAAAGGAAACAAGTATAGATAAAGTCAATAGGTCCGGCGTTAGGTGCCAGCCTTTATCAATACTTGTTTTGTCCTGTCATTTTTTTTTTAATCTAGGGGAAGGGGGTTAGCTGGGACTCGACGAGATCACATTATATATATATATATATATATATATATATATCCAAAGCAGTGTTCCACCTAGGGCTAGCCGAACTCGCGGCCAAGGATCCATCAACCATATGGCAGGACCGTTTTAAATGACTGTTTGTTTTATGACGGCAAGAGCCAGAAACGCGTCTGCGGATGTTTTATAGCCGATACATACCCCGTGAGTGCACCGGACCTTGGGAGTATTATGAACTCCTTGTTTTTTGCTGTTTTATAAGCGGTTTCCACCACCGCTCCCGGTTGCACCCGCCGCGAGTTCGGCTAGCCCTAGGTGGAACACTGCTTTGGATTCAATTTGGGCTGTCTGAACCGCCGCTTACGGACTCTGTTGACCTATTTAGGTCGTGGCTTATACAAAGCTAGAGTGTTTCACCATATGTGGGACACTCACAGTGTTTTCGTTTTTAAGCCAGCGGCAGGCGAGGGAATGTACAGGCACAGTTATTACGGCTGCCAATTGATTTTTTTAGCGATGGGAGGGCCATAGAAATTGCATTAGGCAATAAATAATTAAGACAGTGACGCCCCATTGCTGCCCCTTCATTGGCCAAGGATCCATCAACCATATGGCAGGACCGTTTTAAATGACTTTGTTTTATTGACTGCTTTTTCGCACTGATGACGGCAAGAGCCAGAAACGCGTCTGCGGATGTTTTATAGCCGATACATACCCCGTGAGTGCACCGGACCTTGGGAGTATTATGAACTCCTTGTTTTTTGCTGTTTTGAGATATATATATATATACACACATACATACACACACACACACACTGGCTACAAGGAAAACATGTTTTGGTCTCCAAGCAAAAACTGCAGCAGTAGTCACTCACAATAAAAACTACTTTGTGTGTGCATGTCTTCCTTTTGAAAGAGAAGAATACTGTCACTCAGTGAAGTTAGCCAGAGGCTGAAAAGGGCTACGCCTTTGGTCTATGCTGTAGTGGGTGGACGGAAATGCACATGGCATACTAACGGACCAATGGACGAAGAGGGCTAGCTGAAATCCCTCATAAGTAAGTGCGTTATAAAACCACAATAAGACATTGGCTTCTGTGTTTAGGAGGAATCATGGCCACTCAAATGTATGTGGAACAGGTGGGCTTTCAGTTGTTTGCTGAACATAAGAGTGGGTGCAGTTACGCAGGGAGAGAGTTTTTAAAGATTGACAAGGCATCAGAGAAAATGTGTCTATACTTGAAAGGTCTTAAAATGTGGTGATTTTCTCGACCGCTGCAAGTAGATTTTATTTTATCTTTATTTTTAGTAAAACTGAAAGCGGTTGACTAAAGCCAGACCTAAAAACAGAGGCTCTTTAATTCTACTCTACACTATCAAATTTATTACATCTTGTTGTAGCGCTGTAGCGTTTTACCGCTTTGTTCAACATCTGCCTGCCACAAACCTCCTGGCTCACCTAAAAGGAAGTTTGGCAAAGGAAATGAGAAGCTGGAATTAAGTCTTTCATGCTATTCTTAACTAGTACTAGAAAAAGTCATGTGACCAATACCATCCCCTCCTCGACAATGATCTATGCTTACTAATAATATAATATGAAAGTGAAGTAATTGAAAAATAAAGAGCCATGCTTCTGAAAGGGTTGTGACTGCAACACTGTGGCAAACGTGTGGGGAGTTTGTAGAAGTTGGAATAGCATTATGCGCAGTCAACTTTGAATTTTTATTTTTGTGCCAATATTATCAACCAGCATTGCCAATGTGTTACATTGCACGAATGGTTACCAGCATGATCAAACGATAAAGTGCACATATATTTCATTGTAAACACTAATGCGAATCACTTAAGTACTTCAGTTTGTCAGTCTGGTTGCTCAAAGCTTATGTCCTCTATTCCACGAGTCACCTCACTCCTGGGAAGGAAACAATTCACCTCAACCAGGAAACACCTAATTTTAGAAATGTTCTCAATAAAGTTGTGAATATCACTAGATTTAAGTCTGCCGTACGGTCCTTCAGGATGGTTGTGGTGCTGCTTCTAGAAAGAGCCCTAACAGGATACAGATTGACGTCCAATCCGAAGCACCCAAAATTCTTGATGAGAAAAGAAAAAAAAAAATCATAGCTGAGAAGAAATACCATGAGCAAAACAAACTCCTAGTCTATCGCTTCACAATGTTCCGGTTAGCACTCTTGTTTGATTTAATAGACTAAACTTTTGCTCCATGTATAATAAGAATCTAGCCCGCGTATTGGGTTCACGTGGCCCAAGTTCTGGACTCCCTGCTGGGCACAGACGCCCCCGGGCTGAGGGCAGGGTTGACTGGGTATGATGAAGCATACAAACTTTCATATGTGGAAATAGAGTTTCAGCAAATATTTATCATTTGCACATTACCGGGAAGTGTTCCAACTTGTTTTGATCCTATTAAAATCTTAGACTCCATCACACTCCCAAAACACAAAAAAGTGCTTCCCTAACTGCTATTATAGTTTGATATATTTTTACAGTTCATTTACAAGGTACTTAAATGTGCGTTAGAAAAAAAACTGACACCCCGATGCCTTTTCTTTCATGCTCCATTTCCCCCAGCAAGATTGTCAGACAGTTCATTTCACAAAATCCTCTAACTTTGCAGGCAGAAAAATAAATGTACCCCCCAAACTCCATGACAAAATAAGCAGCAATTGGCAAGAAGACATATATCCTGACATTTGACTTGTCTATGAGCAGCAGAGGTGACAAGATAAAAAAATTTAAAGGCATCTTTATTGCTCATCCACTTTCTGAACACGTTCTTTGCCAACCAGAGCTCTTGTGGCAGAAAGAGCCTGAAAGCTAGCTCGCCTTGGTAAAAACTGAATTACCAGGACTCGAAAAAATCATAAAATTTTTACTAGACCGGCAGGTCTAGTAACTTGAATAATCTACTCAACTTAACTGTAATGTACTTGACACGTGAACTGGTCTCAAATTGTGTGATCCTAGGCAAATATTGTGTCTTATGGAGCCGCCTTTTTCTTCATTATCCCATGAGGGCACCTTCAGATATGCAAGTTCACTATTTCTGCTGCACAAAAAAAACTGTATTTACTAGATGCAATATTTGCTCCATGTTTAAGAATCGAGCCCACATATAGGGCACACATGACCCCTTGCTTGCCTCTTAGTTCACTAATAGCATGGTCATCTGTGCGGGAGCAGGAATATTTGCTTTTTTGCTTATGGGAAGGTAATTTGCATAGGATAGTTGACCGTTTCCAGGGGGTGATTACTCTGTTTAAGTCTTAAACGGATACTAACGAGGTGAAACTTTAGCCCAGCGTCCAAGTTGTAAAAAGGACAACATAATGTAGACTGCCAACACTTGTGCCATAGTACATCGCATAATATGTTTTTTCTTGCCACGTAACATGGTCCTCTCTGACGCTTAATTCTAGTGACTTTTATTAGCTTACAAAAATGTGTATCTCGTGCTAAAATTGCCCATATTGATATGTATGATACAGAATTTCCAAAAGAAACGACTCAACATCTCTTCTTCTTAGAACAGTCACAATCTTTGTTTAGATGATATTCTTAGACAATTTACGATTAAGCATATCTTGTCATTACACGAATCTGACACTTGCATAGAATATTTTTGCGCCTAGAATCGCCACTTACCACACAACTCGTTTTTAGGCTGCCAACAACCGTCATGCAAACCTCTGCGATCGCTAAACTGCGAGTTTCCTCAATTCCATTTACTTCACGAAGTCACCCAGACGTTTCCCTACTCAGTGAAGTTCAATACACTCATGCACCACTGGGGGGCATGGGGCAACTGCCACCCCAGTGCCACACAACCTCCCATACAACCTTAGAGGCTGAAGCCTTCCACTATGGACCATCATACTCGTGCAGTTAGAACCCATACAGGCTCCAAACCCAAAAGGACGCTCCAGTTACCTAATGGGCCAAAGTAAAAGCGGTATGAGAAGTCCCTCAACTATGGGTTTGAATTCACACGCCCTTTCTCCAACATCAGCCCTCATTCCCCTTCGTCCAAAGGCCTTTACCCGGCCTCATTGATTTTCACTGGACCCATGGCGGCCTAAACACTACCGATGGCAGCCTTTCTGACCAGCAGACTGTACCCTCTCCAGCCCTTGACCGCCAACCAAGAACCTGAAACCAGACACCCACTAATAGTCCCTCCATATCACCGCTTCCTGTGGCCAAAAGCTCCTCTTCACTTTCACCTTCACGGGCCCTTTACACCTTACCCACCCCCGAGAGTAGGGATCTTCTACCCGCATCCTCTCCCTGCGGCTCCCCCGCTCTCTTTCCTCCAATGACCTCGCGCTCCCGCCTCCTGCGCCAATCACACGCACGGGCCGGTGTCACCTTGGCCAATCAGAGTTCACCCCGCCGCAAACACCCCTTGGAAAGGCTGACCGTCACTAACCACTCGTGCTGCTTTCTTCTTCTTCCCGAAGGGCCGTATCCACACGCCGCCCCGTCTCCGCCGCTTCTCGGGAGACTCAGCTAGGTACCGGACAGTGAAGAGAAAGAAACAAAATGGCGGTAGCTATAGCCCCGCCCCCTTGCTGCCTATCATGAGTCCCTCCAAGGCCATCAGCCCGCCCGCAGAGGGCATACTGCGCAAGTGCAAACAGTCAGTCATGGACATAGAAGAAAGATAACTTATGAAAAGGACGAACAAAGGAAGTAGAAATGAAAATAAGAAGCGGGGAGTCGAAATGAACGCAGAAGAAAGCCACATCAGAAAAGCGTTCACAAGAATATAAATGCAAAATTCGGTGTCAGGACCGGAGGCTCAGATTATGCTTCTCTCTCTTTACTGCATAAAATAAACAGCAGCCAATTAAAACAATACAAGTGCAAGAAACGACATCTCCCATGAACCTCGAGACCGTAATCAGTCACATGCTACAATCGCTGATAACTTAGTCCTTTAAGAACATGCACCACCATGTTTAGGTCAAGCCTAGAGTCAGCACACATGTGCTGCTCTGCCAGATTTGTACTGGAGTATGGAATAGAAGCCCCGCCCACTCTCTGCACATATTTGTCATTGGCTTGTGTCATTGTCCTTCGTAAATGCTGGCTTCTGATTCATAAATAGGCTTGTTAGTCCCTCCTTAGTACCGCCTAGTCTACATCTGTAACCTCCCATGGAGACTGGCCCTTTTACTTCCGTTGTTACACGGTACGTCTTCTTAAGTCTGTAAGCGCTATTTTCTTTAATGAGTTTCTCTTACTGCAGGCACAACGTGCTGTGGTTACATTCAGCGCGCCATGTGCGCTGCAAATATTTTTTTATCTTTATTTACTTTGGTTAAAATCGCTGTACCTGCACTTTAACTGTAAACATCTTAAGCTAAAGCAATGGTGCTGCGATATATTTAAAAGTAAAGAAATAGAAAAAAATGTTTTTCAATTCCTTTACTTTTGAACCAATCATGGCACTGCGCTTTAGCTTAAGATATTTACAGTTAAAGCGCGAGTGCGGCAATTCTAATCAGTAAATAAAGAGAAAAAAGATATGCAGCTGCCATTTTTTCTCTTTATTTACTTTGGTTACAATCGTGGCACTCAGTAGCTTAGCTGTAAACATCTTAAGCTAAAGCACAGTAGCTTGATTGCTTCAAAAGTAAAGAAATAGAAAAAAGTGTTTTTCTATTTCCTTACTTTTGAAGCAATCAGGGCACCCACTCTTTAGCTTAAGATGTTTACAGCTAAAGCACAAGTGCTGCAATTGCATTCAAATGCTTGTTTTTTTAATAGTCCACAGACCTGGTTGCCTGGACACTTGCAAGCAATTGCCTCTTTGGAACAAGGGCCCATGAGTGGTGTCTGGCATTCTGTGTTATCTTCCAAAGGCCTTTGTTCGCCTCTAAACTGCAGCCATAAACAAGCCCTTTGTGGCCGTTCTTTTATGTGGCCATGGGTGCAGCGCCCATCATTAATGCTGAAGATAACACATGCACTGAGTGGAAACAGACTCTTCGTCCAAGGCCCGGAGATGGTCCGTGGCCAGCCTTACAGACAACACCAAAGCCTGGTGTCCCCCGCGAACAGTGTGACAAATTCACCATTTTATTGATCAGCATGTATGTCTATAAATAGCTGATATTTGAACCTAAATGGCAGTTAAACTATATGGAAGGTTACCTGTCTCCCACCTTCACTCCGTTACTGAAACAGCCTCAAAGGGTCCTTCTGTAGGCCCACACCCCTGGGCATCTTGTTCGTAAACCGCAGGCGAGCAGTGACAGCGTGGGTAAGACGGGATATTAACTGCGTCCATTTCCAGAGCCCTGCCCTCCTGACTCGGCTGCATCTCCTCCATATCTTCACCAGCAACCCCCTTCCCCGACCCCCCCATGCACCAAATTCAAATAGACCAGTCAATGTCTTTCCAAAAGTCCACATTAATGCAGAAATCAGTGCTACCTAACAGTAATGCACAGGTGTTCTTACTCCAAGGTTAGAAGACACCCACGCTGTAGGCTAGCTACACATTTTCTGAAATAAATTAAGCTGTGTGATATGTAGGCTACTGTGACTATACTGCTATGTTGGAGTTTCTTTTCAAGCATATATTTGTTTGCGGTGTTCAATGACCAGTTTCATTCTTTGCATTATGTGAGCGGTGATATACAACCGTTGGGTTGTGAAAATGAACATTCAGGGATTCCACTGGGATGCATGACAGGTTTCTCCCAAGTAGTGAATTGAATTTCCACAACCCCACACACTACCACCTCTGCCCAGCAGACACTAAGCTCAAACTATTCAAATGGAACAACCGCCGTTTTTTAAATTTTTATATAATGGCCCAGTCATGTTGCTAAACGTACCAATATATTAAAGCGCTATGCCTTTTCTATAAATCGGGGTGCTATGAAGAAGTTGTAACAATAAGCAGCTATAAAGCTGTCTAGTGAAACGTTTGGGATAGTATAAGTCTTGAATATTATCTGTAGTGTAAGGTTGATCATTACTATCGTGTTGTATCCGTTTACAATGTAAGGTTAGGGGAGAGACTTTCAGACTGCAAGTGGGACCAGTTCTGAGGATCTCAGGCAAGCTTTACTAGATGGGTAATTTGCAAGTGCTTGAGGTAAACCGCTGTCATTTGTATGCGGTTGTCGAGGCAGTTAGCTGCAACTGGCAACTGCTATAAGGCGACAGGCTGGGAAGAGTGGGGCTTGCATCACAATGGGCTGCTCTGGCCTTCCAGACATTCTGGAGCCCCCATTCAAACATTTGCCAAAGTGTGAATTTCAAGTGTTTGGGTTAATTAGTCCTAACTGATAGCCATTATCTGTTGCTCTTTCTCACCGCTTTGATGTAGTGTTCGCTTGTAAATGGGCCCTATAAAGGAAGACGGTGCAGGGCGCGAGGCAGTTCATTCACACCTGGTACAAGGGGAGAGGAAGATGGACAGGGAGTGCTTCCACGTAGACTGCCTTGCGCGAAGCCAGAGCAGGGGCCACGGTGACCAGAGTGTCGAGGGGTCCCGAGCCCGGCAGCCAGGCCTCGCGTCCCTTCTCAGGTCCCACCAGGTCCTACCCCATCCCTCTACAAGGTGACACCGTTAAATAGGGCCAAGAGAGAGCCCCCTACAGGCAGAGGGCATGGGAGCCCTAGAAGCAGGTCGCAAACCCCAGTCTGCGGCATCAGGCCTTCAGCTGCCTGCACCGGTCAGCTTCAGGTGTTGGCGCTGGTTATAGAGGCAGACACATAGCAAATTCCTGTTTCAGCTACTGAAGTAACAAACTGCAAGCTGGAGACTACCCAGGCTTCAGTTTTCAGGCTTTTTCTTTTTCACCTCATCCTCTCCCAATTCGTCAGTGGGTGGGGTGGAGTAATTTCAGAGGAGATGGAAAAGAGTGAGGCAACAGCTGATTGGTGGATAGCTCCTAGCACTGCAGGACATAAGCCTAAAATGCACAAGGCCCCCTGTATGGGAGATGCTGCAGCACCTCACTCATGGGGTGGGATGCAGGTTTGTCAGACCCCTGCTTCCAGAACTGGAACTTTGCCAGTTCTGGGCAATATGTCTGGCTGGCACAGGTTCATTTCTGCCTGCACCTGTCACCAGACAGATTCACTGCCTGAGGTTACTTTTCAAATCTACTAATGGCTGGCATTTTTAGGTCGAGCCTAGAGGCAGTGCGCATGCGCTGCTTGCTCTGCGAGGCATGCTGTATTGGAGTATGCACTGGAAGCCCCGCCCACTCCCTGCCCATATTTGTCACTGTCTTGTGTCTTTGTCCTTCGAAAATGCTGGCTTCTGATTCATAAATAGGCTTGTTAGTCCCTCCTTGGTACCGCCTTGTCTGCCTTTGTTACCTACCATAACGACTGGACCATTTACTTGGCTTGTTACACGGTCTGCGTTATAAGTCGGTGAGCACTATTTTGTTTATTGACTAATGGGGACAATGGCGGCTGTTTTTTGTATTTGCAGCGCGCCTACACAGGACAATGGCGGCCGCTTTTCTAATGGAGCGCTATGCCGCTCTAACTTTAAAAGTGGCTGCCTCCTACCCCCACAGGACTCACAGTACAATGGCAAAGCTTTTTTTTTTTAAATTACTTTTAAGAAGAACGCGGCGTCCGCTTCACGGACACCGCGCTTTCTATCACCTTTTATTTATTTTTTAATAAACTTGCATGCTGAGCGCCGCGTCTGCTTTAGGACACCGCGCTCAGTTTCAATTTTATTTTTTAACTTTAATGTTGAGCGCGGCGCCCGCTTCAGGTACACCGCGCTCTGTTTACTTTAAAAAAAAAAAAAACTTTAATAGTGAGCGCTACGCCCGCTTCAGGCTATTCGCGCACTGTTTCTTCTTTTTTTTCTCTAAACTTTAATAATGAGCGTGGCGCCCGCTTCATGGACACCGCGCTCCGTTTCTTTTTTTTTTTACGTTAATGGTGAGTGCGGCGCCCGCTTCACGGATACCACGCTCTGCAGTACAATAGGTCTTGCTTTTGACATATTGGTATTGTAAATGACAATGCCTTTTAATATTATAAAAGGCATTGCCATTTACAATGCCAATAACTCAAAATCTTGCAATTGCCAGCCATATTGCATTGTAAATGCTTGTTAACTCCTCTTTCTTTGCTGCTTCGCAGCCAGTCAACTGCCTTATATTTGTTGTTCATTATTATTTTCAGGCTATTTGCACTCTATTACTTGTCGACCTTCTCTGTCGTTAAATTGCTTGTTTTATTGGATACTGAGGTTTATTGGGTTGTCCGCATCCTGGCAGACACCCGCGACCACCGTTAGTGGTGTGTCGCGTGCGCACCGCTATCTCTACTAGGCCCACACCAACCGTTTTGCTTAATGTTTTTCCTTCCTTTCTAAGGGGAGTGTTGAAGCCTCCTGAGCCCACCGTCCTCTCGCAGGCACTAATTTCTGTGGAGTGGGAGCAGGATTGCGGCCACCGCGTCCTGATGGCCGCCGTCCCATTCTAGCCCTTCTGTCTATGGGCACACACGTGCATGCGCGAAGCCACTGAGCTTCATTCAAACGCTGCGGCGGGTGATTTTGGAAGCGTCTAGCAGCATGTGTTCTCTGCTAGTAGGTCCAGTGAAAAGTTGGGCCTCAACTGTGCTCGTTTTTGCTTCCCCACGCCCTGGTGCATCAGAGTGTGCCTACAGTGGTAATAATTGGCACAGGCTCTGCAGGTGGCTCCCTCCACGCTCCATCCTTGGGTTATTCGCCTGCTGGGGTTTTGCACTCCGCCTCACTGTAGCCCTCGGCTACCTTGGTTGTGGCACCTTGCTGCCTTGATTGGTCATTTAGCCTCCAGTATGGCCCATTTCGAGCCTTTTGATGAGTAAGAATATTACCAGGAGGACGTATAGCCGTCTTTAGAGGAGAACCTTGTTGACACCCTGGATAATAGTGTCCAAATCTCAGTTAATTCCCTGGCCGGGGCTCTGGGTCCCCTCACTCACCAGTTCAAAGACTTCACCCGTCAGCAAGGTTGGCTCCCCCCTAACACTTCGGGGCTTTCTATGCCCCCGTCACCAAACCTAGTAAGGGGAAAGCTAAAGCAAAACTATGGGCTCACTCTGAAGCTTTTGAGAAGCTCTCCATGACCATAGCAGACGACCATGGTTATAGTGCTCCTCAGGCCCTGGATGTGGAGGACTCGTTTCAACACTCTGGCCTTACTGATTCAGACTCTTCGTCCACAGATACCAGTGATAGTGGGCAAGAAGATGCTCCTGGGCCCTGTAAAAGGAAACACTCTGGGCGCTCTTCAGACTCTCGTTCAAAGACCCCTAAAATCTTGACCTTTAAGCCTGGGGATATCATCCACTCTCAGTTCTCTAGCTGCACCACTCCCCAGGAGGTTGCTGAATAGGTTCAGGATCATATCAGGCAAAGTTTTGATAAGGAGGTCCGCGCCTGGCTACGCCCTCCGGTAATGGGGCATTTCCCTTGTGGACAGTGTGTAGTCTGCCCTCTAACCAAGGCCACAAAAACAATCACATTAACCGATTCCTTGACATGGCGACAAATGAAACACAAATTGCAACACACGCAACTGCATCTATCTTATAACCTGCCCCTGTCAACTGCAATACATAGGCATGACAACCCGCCCAGTAAAAACAAGAATGACAGAGCACAGAAGCAACATAAGGTGTAAAAAAACTAACACAAAGATGTGTGTGCATTTTGTTGAACTTAATCACACCCCCAATGATCTAAATTGGACAATTCTGGAAGCTTTCCCACAGATATCTAAAGAGGCCGTCTGTAGAAAAGAACAGAATTGGGTCTTCAGACTTTCCTCTCATACACGGGCCTTAATGACGACATTCCCTGGGCCGAGTTGAACCGCCTTTGACTAATCTCTTACAAATTCACCAATACCCCAGGCATATCTGTTTAACATCTTCCTTCACACTACGTCCTGAGGGAATGATTTTTAAAGGTCCAAGTTACCTGTTACTGCTCCAGGCTAGGCCATCACTTTGCATACGCCCGGATAATAACCCCAGACCCTACTGTGGGCTCCCAACAAATACAGACACTACTAACCCCCCTGTCTCTGCTCCCTTAAGTTATCAGCAGTGATTTGCAGGGTTAGACTCCCGGTACCAGCATTCTGACTACCGATCATCACTGCCCACGTCATTAGATATCCTGTCTCACTATCTAGCCACAGTGGCCACTACTATAGAGTTTGGTCCGACATCACCACACCTTAGTGTCCGCCCATGATTAGAGACACAGTGAAGTCAATTAAGTTTGCTTTAGACAACTCCCCTCCTCTCCAACCTGCCATGGGCCACAGAACCATATTCTTAACTTTAATCCAATTCCTCTCACCCCTGTGTCTTTATTTGTTAAGGAACACTGTGTAGCCTATAAAGTTCCTCTCCAAAATGGCATACGGTGACATACGGCAAGTCCGGGCACGTTTCCATGTGCTCCACTACATTTTAATTACTAGCACACCTGTAGTGGGTTACATAATCACTAGCAGCACCGACGGTAGTTGCTAGACATGCCCAATCACTATGAATGTGTCGCATGTTTGTCTGAGCCCAACCACAATGTATGTGTTGCATTAATGCCTAAATCAAAGATACGGTTTATCTAATCATGTGCCATAACAAATGTATATAATGCTTGTGACATAATCCCTTAGTGTCACAATGTATAATCGGATGCTGGTAACAGCTGCTGACGCGACTGTCTGACATGATTTTAGTCACTATGAGTATTGTTAAATCAAGGTTGGAATCGCCACCACTATCCCAATCACCGGTGGTACACGGATGAATATCTCCCTTTGCACTATCATTCCGTTGGTCCTGATGAAGTGCCACCAGACCCGTTAGGGGCTAACCAGGCATGAAACATGTCGACCCTTTGTACCACACTAGCCCTATAGGACCATTATATCCAGTTGGGGCTGAATACTTTTAATTAGGCTAGTGCCCCCTGGGAATAAACACATTTATTTAGGACGGCCCTAGACCCATTTTAACTCACTCACTCACTGCACTACCCAGCCCACACACCCACACTCACCCTACGGCTTCATCCAAAAAGATCTCTGCTAAAGAGCCCCTTCGCGGGTGCCCGTCGGGCATTGCAGCGCCGGCCCGACGAGGAGCAAGACCCAATGATGAAGCATTATATCCTTCGGGGTGTGTGGGCACTTTTTTAGAAAATACCTTTCTTCCCCCTCCCTTCGGAACTGCACACTCCTTGTATTTCTGACTATTGCCCTCGAGCATGTGTGCAGGACCTGCTTAAATATAGCTCCTGGTTCCTCTTGTTTAAAACAGTCTTTGCATGGTGGCTCAGCCGTGGGACCTATCCCCCTTTCTTGATTTAGGTATCAACATACCTTCCAAATCATGGAGAACAACCAAGGATTGTCGTTTAGCGACGATCCGGTTTCTGAGATACTGAGAGCTCCCTCCCTGCTAGACGCAGATGGAGGAGCGTCTTCCAGTAGCCAGGGTAGTGATTGGAACTCAATCACTACAATGAAAAGACAACTCATGAAAATCATCATGCATGGGGCCATGATGACCGAATATTTGCGAGCCAACATAGCTCCTAACGGTCTTATCGTCTCTAAAACACCCAGAATATTCCTGGAGGATAAGCAATTCAAGGAAGAATAGTCCCTGATCGCCTGTAAATGTACCAGGGACTTACTTGTGTTGATCATTAAGACCGCCAAACGTCTAGCCGATGATCTTATCATCAAAATCACGGTAGCTGAGGGAGCCTTGAAAGCCAGCATTACCATTGCGGCTTTTAAATCTAAATTGGCAGAAATCACCAACGAGATTGCGGAAAATAAGGACTACCTGATGAGAAAAAAGGTGGCCAAACTGCAAAAAGACATCTCCACATTCAGTAAGGAGAAAATCTACCCTTACATTAAGGATGACTACTGCCCAGTAGTAGAAGATAACTCCACTGACGACAGTCACACTTCCCGCAGAAGGAATTACTCATCAAGCAGCAACTCCAGCACCGACAGTCGTGGCGGCCAGCCACAACAACAAGACCATCGAGGACAACCCAACATGATATACGGATATGGCTTGCCACCCTACCAGGGACCACCGATGTGGCAATACCCCAATTTTCCACCGGGCCAACAGCCATCGTTTGCCCCCTTCCAACCACAACCTTTTTTAGGCAGAGGCTGGGGCAGAGGGAGAGGCAGAAAAAGAAGAGGCGGCTACAACCAACCAAAGCAGGTACAATGGCAGCACCAAGCACACCAACTACACATGGAACTGAGAAGCCACATGGAGAAGAAAAACTAATTGTAAACCTCTCAGAAAGAACCCTCAACGATGTGGAAACCACCGTCCTTAAAAGAGGTTTGGGTTTTGTGCCCACCCCCAAAATAGACAACTTTCGCACTAATTGCGAACTCCACAACTTCTTCAGGAGGATCTGCCTAAAAGCCTACTTTGGGGACCAACCGGACTCTTCACCTGTGGATTCAGGCCTACGAAAACCCTCTACGTTTACCCCCAACTCCAGCATGGTACCACCTGAGGTTCTCACATTTGAGAACCTCAGGTGAGATTGCAGAGAAACGCACCAATGGAAGATTTCATAACACGACCAGATTGGAAACAGAAGCCATTAAAACCTTGGCAAACGACCCCACTATTACCATCAAAGAAGCAGATAAGGGAGGAGCAATTGTGATCATGTCTACCACCAACTACAGGACGGAATGTCTACGCCAACTCCAGGATGGCAGATATTATACTCCCCCCCCTTGAGGACCCCATTCCACGCCTCACAATACGTATCAAATCACTGGTGACCTCCGCACTCAATCAAGGATGGATCACAAAAAATGAGGCGGAATTCCTCATTAATGATAATCCCAGACTACCCTATTTTTACACACTGCCCAAGATTCACAAGGGGATCCAGCCTCCCCCGGATAGACCTATAGTTTCGGGCATAGGGTCAGTCCTAGAACCCCTCTCTACATTTTGTGACCATTTTTTTCAACCCTTGGTCCAAACCACGGCAACCTTCCTTCAGGATACCAGGGATGTTCTTAATCTGATTGAGACCACCAATCTAGAGGGCATACATCCTGACGTCCTGATAACTCTTGACGTCGAAGCCCTCTATACGAATATTCCTCAACTAACCACTCTTGAGGTAGTAGAGGAAATCCTGCGAAACACAACATGGACATCGCCTACCCCCACAAGTTTCATTATGGAATGCGCACACATTGCCTTGACAGAAAACGTCTTTCAGTTTGAGGACCAGATCTACCATCAGACCCAGGAGACTTCGATGGGCAGCACTTTCGCCCCTAGTCTGGCATGTCTTTACATGTCAGATTTTGAGGCGAGACATGTGCTAATTGAAACTAACCCTTTTACCAACAATGTCTCCCTGTGGCGTCGCTATATAGATGACATACTGGTGTTCTGGAAAGGTGAGGCCAATCTAATCCCTACTTTCCTGACCTGGGTAAACAGCCTCAATCCCTACCTTAGGTTCACGGCTAACACCTCTGACCTTGAACTACCCTTCCTTGACTTAATGATTAGTCGAAAAAACAACAGGGTGCACACTGTCACTTTTAAAAATCCTACTGATAGCCATAGCCTATTACTCTTCAGCAGCTTCCATCCAAGGCCCTCAGGGAAAACCTTCCCTACGGGCAATTTTTGCGAATAAGACGCAATTGCAGTAAGCTGGAGGATTTTAAATCGCAGGCATCTGAACTGACAAACCTCCTGGTTCAAAGACAGTATCCAGTCACCAAAATAAAAACTGCACAGAAGAGAGCACACAATACCAACAGAGAAGCACTCCTTGAGATACAACCCAGAGCAAACACTGATCAAATGACATGCGTAACAACTTTCACACCAAAATCCAACATGATCAGACGGGTTATAAAAAAGCACTGGAACATTCTCCGTGTAGATGACCAAGCCCTGAATATACCAAGATTTGCTTTCAAACGTACGGTAAATCTTAAAGACCTGCTGATAAATACAAGACCGAAAAAGAAAACACCTCCATCACCAAATACTCTATGAAATCTACCTCCGGTAATGGGGCATTTCCCTTGTGGACAGTGTGTAGTCTGCCCTCTAACCAAGGCCACAAAAAGAATCACATTAACCGATTCCTTGACATGGCGACAAATGAAACACACAAATTGCAACACACGCAACTGTATCTACCTTATAACCTGCCCCTGTCAACTGCAATACATAGGCATGACAACCCGTCCAGTAAAAACAAGAATGACAGAGCACAGAAGCAACATAAGGTGTAAAAAAACTAACACAAAGATGTGTGCGCATTTTGTTGAACTTAATCACACCTCCAATGATCTAAATTGGACAATTCTGGAAGTTTTCCCACAGATATCTAAAGAGGCCCTCTTTAGAAAAGAACTGAATTGGGTCTTCAGACTTTCCTCTCACACACGGGGCCTTAATGACGACTTTCCCTGGGCCGAGTTGAACCGCCCTTGACTAATCTCTTAGAAATTCACCAATACCCCTAGCATATCTGTTTAACATCTACCTTCACACTACGTCCTGAGGGAATTAATTTTAAAGGTCCAAGTTACCTGTTACTGCTCCAGGCTAGGCCATCACTTTGCCCACGCCCGGATAATAACCCCAGACCCTACTGTGGGCTCCCAACAAATACAGACACTACTAACCCCCCTGTCTCTGCTCCCTTAAGTTATCAGCAGTGATTCGCAGGGTTAGACTCCCGGTACCAGCATTCTGACTACCGATCATCACTGCCCACGTCATTAGATATCCTGTCTCACTGTCTAGCCACAGTGGGCCACTACTATAGAGTTTGGTCCGACATCACCACACCTTAGTGTCCGCCTATGATTAGAGTCACAGTGTTAGAGACACAGTGTAGTTAATAAAGTTTGTTTTAGACAACTCCCCTCCTCTCCAACCTTCAGTAACTAGCAAGGCCACTGCCATGGGCCACAGAACCATATTCTTAACTTTAATACAATTCCTCTCACCCCCGTGTCTTCATTTGTTAAGGAACACTGTGTAGCCAATAAAGTTCCTCTCCAAAATGGCAGCGCCGGTTGTCAGTCTAGCCGACCACGCTACAATCCATCACGTGGTTCGCTTAAATACGTCAGACCCGGAAGCAAGCAGCACGGGGCCCGGAGCAAGGGTAGGACAGCCGCTAGTAGCACTGCCTCCCTGCGTGAGTATGACTGCTTGTATTTTTCCGAGGAAACGCCACATCAATGCTCGGTAAGAAATTCACTTTAAAATTGAGTCTTGTATTTTTGTTTCCCTAGCATCAGAGCAACGAAGTGCTCTGCTATCCCTGCCAGCACAAGCCCATATCCTTAGGGGTGAGTCCCCGGTCATAAATACGGTGACATACGGCAAGTCCGGGCGCGTTCCCATGTGCTCCACTACGTTTTAATTACTAGTACTCCTGTAGTGGGTTACATAATCACTAGCAGCACCGACGGTAGTTGCTAGACATACCCAATCACTATGAATGTGTCGCATGTATGTCTGAGCCCAACCACAATGTATGTGTCGCATTAATGCCTAAATCAAAGATACGGTTTATTTAATCATGTGCCATAACAAATGTATATAATGCTTGTGACATTATCTCTCAGTATCACAATGTATAATCGGATGCTGGTAACAGTTGCTGCCGCAACTGTCTGACATGATTTTAGCCATTACGAGTTCACATATTCACAAGCAGCACCGGCAGTAGTTGCTAGACATGCCCAATCACTACGAATGTCTGAGCTCAACGACAATGTATGTGTCGCATGAATCCCTAAACCAAAGATACGGTTTATCTAATCATGTGCCATAACAAATGTATATAATGCTTGTGACATAATCCCTTAGTGTCACAATGTATAATCGGATGCTGGTAACAGCTGCTGACGCGACTGTCTGACATGATTTTAGTCACTATGCGTATTGTTAAATCAAGGTTGGAATCGCCACCACCATCCCAATCACCGGTGGTACACGGATGAATATCTCCCTTTGCACTATATAACCACGGCCGTATTATTTGGCGTTTTTGCCCACCTTTCACCTTAAATCATTTCTGGCATTAGTGTACTTTCAGAGGCAATTTTCTAACCAGACCGTGGTGCTCTGTTCTCCTTTTATTGTTCCCCCCATTTCCCTTAGGTCTTTCACCTAAAGATTATTCAACCCGGGGCGCTTCACTGCTTCTGGTTACCAGTTAAGGAACCACTGAACCAGACTTGCGGTAGTGCTAAATCACAAACTATCATTCCGTTGGTCCTGATGAAGTGCCACCAGACCCGTTAGGGGCTAACAAGGCATGAAACATGTCGACCCTTTGCACCACACTACCCCTATAGGACCATTATATCCAGTTGGGGCGGAATACTTTTAATTAGGCTAGTGCCCCCTGGGAATAAACACATTTATTTAGGACGGCCCTAGACCCATTTTAACCCACTCACTCACTGCACTACCCAGTCCACACACCCGGCTTCGTCCAAAACGATCTCCGCTAAAGAGCCCCTTCGCGGGTGCCCGTCGGGCGTTGCAGCTCCGGCTCGACGAGGAGCAAGGCCCAATGATGAAGCATTATATCCTTCGGGGTGTGTGAGGGCACTTTTTAGAAAATACCTTTCTTCCCCCTCCCTTAGGAACTGCACACTCCTTGTGTTTCTGACTATTGCCCTCCAGCATGTGTGCAGGACCTGCTTAAATATAGCTCCTGGTTCCTCCTGTTTAAAACAGTCTCTGCACGGTGGCTCAGCCGTGGGACCTATCCCCCTTTCTTGATTTAGGTATCAACATACCTTCCAAATCATGGAGAACAACCAAGGATTGTCGTTTAGCGACAATCTGGTTTCTGAGATACTGAGAGCTCCCTCCCTGCTAGACGCAGATGGAGGAGCGTCTTCCAGTAGCCAGGGTAGTGATTGGAACTCAATCACTACAATGAAAAGACAGCTCATGAAAATCATCATGCATGGGGTCATCATGACCGAATATTTGCGAGCCGACATAGCTCCTAACGGTCTTATCGTCTCTAACACACCCAGAATATTCCTGGAGGATAAGCAATTCAAGGAAGAATGGTCCCTGATCGCCTGGAAATGTACCAGGGACTTACTTGTGTTGATCATTAAGACCGCCAAACGTCTAACCAATGATCTTATCATCAAAATCATGGTAGCTGAGGGAGCCTTGAAAGCCAGCGTTACCATCGTGGCTTTTAAATCTAAATTGGCAGAAATCACCAACGAGATTGCGGAAAATAAGGACTACCTGATGAGAAAAAAGGTGGCCAAACTGCAAAAAGACATCTCCAAATTCAGTAAGGAGAAAATCTACCCTTACATTAAGGATGACTACTGCCCTGTAGTAGAAGATAACTCCTCTGACGACAGTCACACTTCCCGCAGAAGGAATTACTAATCAAGCAGCAACTCCAGCATCGACAGTCGTGGCGGCCAGCCACAACAACAAGACCATCGAGGACAACCCAACATGAGGTACGGATATTGCTTGCCACCCTACCAGGGACCACCGATGTGGCAATACCCCAATTTTCCACCGGGCCAACAACCACCGTTTGCCCCCTTCCAACCACAACCTTTTTTAGGCAGAGGCTGGGGCAGAGGGAGAGGCAGAAAAAGAAGAGGCGGCTACAAGCAACCGAAGCAGGTACAATGGCAGGACCATGCACAACAACTACACATGGAACTGAGAAGCCACATGGAGAAGAAAAACTAATTGTAAACCTCTCAGAAAGAACCCTCAACGATGTGGAAACCACCGTCCTTAAAAGAGGTTTGGGTTTCGTGCCCACCCCCAAAATAGACAACTTTCGCACTAATTGCGAACTCCACAACTTCTTCAGGAGGATCCGCCTAAAAGCCTACTATGGGGACCAACCGGACTCTTCACCTGTAGATTCAGGCCTATGAAAACCCTCGACGTTTACCCGCAACTCCAGCATGGTACCACCTGAGGTTCTCACATTTGAGAAAGCAGTCCTAAAAAAGATTGCAGAGAAACGCACCAATGGAGGATTTCATAACACGACCAGATTGGAAACAGAAGCCATTAAACCTTGGCCAACTACCCCACTATTACCATCAAAGAAGCAGATAAGGGAGGAGCAATTGTGATCATGTCTACCACCAACTACAGGTCGGAATGTCTACGCCAACTCCAGGATGGCAGATATTATACTCCCCTTCTTGAGGACCCCACTCCACGCCTCACAATACGTATCAAATCCCTGTTGACCTCCGCACTCAATCAAGGATGGATCACAAAAAATGAGGCGGAATTCCTCATTAATGATAATCCCAGACTACCCAATTTTTACAAACTGCCCAAGATTCACAAGGGGATCCAGCCTCCCCCGGATAGACCTATAGTTTCGGGCATAGGGTCAGTCCTAGAACCTCTCTCTAAATTTTGTGACCATTTTTTTCAACCCATGGTCAAAACCACGCCAACCTTCCTTCAGGATACCAGGGATGTTCTTAATCTGATTGAGACCACCAATCTAGAGGGCATACATCCTGACGTCCTGATAACTCTTGACGTCGAAGCCCTCTATACAAATATTCCTCAACTAACCACTCTTGAGGTAGTAGAGGAAATCCTGCGAAACACAACATGGACATCGCCTACCCCCATAAGTTTCATTATAGAATGCACACAGTGCCTTGACAGAAAACTTCTTTCAGTTTGAGGACCAGATCTACCATCAGACCCAGGTGACTTCGATGGGCAGCACTTTCGCCCCTAGACTGGCATGTCTTTACATGTCAGATTTTTAGGCGAGACATGTGCTCATTGAAACCAACCCTTTTACCAACAATGTCTCCCTGTGGCGTCGCTATATAGATGACATACTGGTGTTCTGGAAAGGTGAGGCCAATCTAAACCCTTTTTTCCTGACCTGGGTAAACAGCCTCAATCCCTACCTTAGGTTCAAGGCTAACACCTCTGACCTTGAACTACCCTTCCTTGACTTAATGATTAGTCGAGAAAACAACAGGGTGCACACTGTCACTTTTAAAAAAACCTACTGATAGCCATAGCCCATTACTCTTCAGCAGCTTCCATCCAAAGGCCCTCAGGGAAAACCTTCCCTACGGGCAATTTTTGCGAATAAGACGCAATTGCAGTAAGCTGGAGGATTTTAAATCGCAGGCATCTGAACTGACAAACCACCTGGCTCAAAGACAGTATCCAGTCACCAAAATAAAAACTGCACAGAAGAGAGCACACAATACCAACAGAGAAGCACTCCTTGAGATACAACCCAGAGCAAACACGGATCAAATGACATGCGTACCAACTTTCACACCAGAATCCAACATGATCAGACGGGTTATAAAACAGCACTGGAACATTCTCCGTGTAGGTGACCAAGCCCTGAATATACCAAGATTTGCTTTTAAACGTACAGTAAATCTTAAAGACCTGCTGATAAATACAAGACCGAATAAGAAAACACCTCCATCACAAAATACCCTATGGAATCTACCTCCGGTAATGGGGCATTTCCCTTGTGGACAGTGTGTAGTCTGCCCTCTAACCAAGGCCACAAAAACAATCACATTAACCGATTCCTTGACATGGGGACAAATGAAACACACAAATTTCAACAAACGCAACTGTATCTACCTTATAACCTGCCCCTGTCAACTGCAATACATAGGCATGGCAACCCGCCCAGTAAAAACAAGAATGACGGAGCACAGAAGCAACATAAGGTGTAAAAAAACTAACACAAAGATGTGTGCGCATTTTGTTGAACTTAATCACACCTCCAATGATCTAAATTGGACAATTCTGGAAGCTTTCCCACAGATATCTAAAGAGGCCCTCTTTAGAAAAGAACAGAATTGGGTCTTCAGACTTTCCTCTCACACCCTAATGACGACATTCCCTGGGCCGAGTTGAACCGCCCTTGACTAATCTCTTACAAATTCACCAATACCCCAGGCATATCTGTTTAACATCTACCTTCACACTACGTCCTGAGGGAATGATTTTTAAAGGTCCAAGTTACCTGTTACTGCTCCAGGCTAGGCCATCACTTTGCCCACGCCCGGATAATAACCCCAGACCCTACTGTGGGCTCCCAACAAATACAGACACTACTAACCCCCCTGTCTCTGCTCCCTTAAGTTATCAGCAGAGATTCGCGGGGTGAGACTCCCAGTACCAGCATTCTGACTACCGATCATCACTGCCCACGTCATTAGATATCCTGTCTCACTGTCTAGCCACAGTGGGCCACTACTATAGAGTTTGGTCCGACATCACCACACCTTAGTGTCCGCCTATGATTAGAGATACAGTGTAGTTAATAAAGTTTGTTTTAGACAACTCCCCTCCTCTCCAACCTTCAGCAACTAGCAAGGCCACTGCCGTGGGCCACAGAACCATATTCTTAACTTTAATCCAATTCCTCTCACCCCAGTGTCTTCATTTGTTAAGGAACACTGTGTAGCCAATAAAGTTCCTCTCCAAAATGGCAGCCCCGGTTGTCAGTCTAGCCGACCACGCTACAATCCATCACGTGGTTCGCTTAAATACGTCAGACCCGGAAGCAAGCAACATGGGGCTCGGAGCAAGGGTAGGACAGCCGCTAGTTGCACTGCCTCCCTGCGTGAGTATGATTGCTTGTATTTTTCCGAGGAAACGCCGCATCAATGCTCGGTAAGAAATGCACTATAAAATTGAGTGTTGTATTTTTGTTTCCCTAGCATCAGAGCAACGAAGTGCTCTGCTATCCCCGCCAGCACAAGCCCATATCCTTAGGGGTGAGTCCCCGGTCATAAATACGGTGACATATGGCAAGTCCGGGCGCGTTCCCATGTGCTCCACTTCGTTTTAATTACTAGCACACGTGTAGTGGGTTACATAATCACTAGCAGCACCGACGGTAGTTGCTAGACATGCCCAATCACTATGAATGTGTCGCATGTATGTCTGAGCCCAACCACAATGTATGTGTCGCATTAATGCCTAAATCAAAGATACGGTTTATCTAATCATGTGTCATAACAAATGTATATAATGCTTGTGACATAATCCCTCAGTGTCACAATGTATAATTGGATGCTGGTAACAGCTGCTGACGCGACTGTCTGACATGATTTTAGCCACTATGAGTATTGTTAAATCAAGGTTGGAATCGCCACCACCATCCCAATCACCGGTGGTACACGGATGAATATCTCCCTTTGCACTATATAACCACAGCCGTATTATTTGGCGTTTTTGCCCACCTTTCACCTTAAATCATTTGTGGCATTACTGTACCTTCAGAGGCAATTTTCTAACCAGACCGTGGTGCTCTGTTCTCCTTTTATTGTTCCCCCCATTTCCCTTAGGTCTTTCACCTAAAGATTATTCAACCCGGGGCGCTTCACTGCTTCTGGTTACCAGTTAAGAAACCACTGAACCAGACTTGCGGTAGTGCTAAATCACAAACTATCATTCCGTTGGTCCTGATGAAGTGCCACCAGACCCGTTAGGGGCTAACCAGGCATGAAACATGTCGACCCTTTGCACCACACTAGCCCTATAGGACCATTATATTCAGTTAGGGCTGAATACTTTTAATTAGGCTTGTGCCCCCTGGGAATAAATACATTTATTTAGGATGCCCCTAGACCCATTTTAACCCACTCACTCACTGCACTACCCAGCCCACACACCCGCACTCACCCTATGGCTTCATCCAAAAAGATCTCCGCTAAAGAGCCCCTTCGCGGGTGCCCGTCGGGCATTTCAGCGCCGGCCCGACGAGGAGCAAGGCCCAATGATGAAGCATGACATCCTTCGGGGTGTGTGAGGGCACTTTTAGAAAATACCTTTCTTCCCCCTCCCTTAGGAACTGCACACTCCTTGTATTTCTGACTACGCACCGAATGCCCCAGGCCTGACCTGGTGGGGAAGGCCACGAAGACACCAGAAGTGGACACCACCATGGTGACGTTTATGAAGCAGTGGGCCTAGGACCCCGAAAAGGGCCTCAACAGGGCATGGCGCACTAGTCAAGATAATCTTTTGGACATATCTGGCCCCTCACTAAAATCCTGGAGTTAGCCTTTCAGGCCAAGGACACCAGTTCTCCTATTGACCCAGAATACTTGTGGGATGGGCACAACGTGCAATATGCCAGCTGGGAAAAGCCAGTGTGGCCATCTCTACTGAACGTCAGCGTTCACTCCTGATGCGCATTGGCCCGAAGTTGACTGAGTTGGCCTATTCGTAGGCTGGGTCAGTGGCACAGGGTCTCCTATTTGGTGGTCCATTTGTTAAGGATTTGGCAAAATTCGCTGCGACCTTTAACTCCCTGGACACATCCCAGCTGTCCCTTAAGAGGTTTCGGGGCCGTTAGTCAGGCCGTGGAGGCTACCAAGGCCACCAGAGAGATTTTTCCTACTGTGGCCGCAGTTATGGAGAGGCCGAATTAGCTGACACTACCTTCTACCCCACCCGCTATCGTGGGGATGACAGCGATTCTGCAAGGGGTACAACAGAGGTCAGCAAGGAGCCTCCCAGGATTCAGGATATGCAGGTGAGGATTATTCCTTTGTCGGAAGAAGTGTTGGGGGTGCAGAACAAGGTGTTTTTTGCGCAATTGGTAGCATCTGACCCGGGTCCCATGGGTTCTAGACTCTATCCAGGGCTACAAGCTAGAGTTTTACAACTCCCCTTCTCAAACATTTCCTCCTTAGGAGCTACGCTTTTTCCTACAATAACAAGAGGTAATCTCAGCAGAATCTAGGTGCTCTTTCAGATAGACGCCATCTGCCTTTCTTCCCCTCATCCCGGGGGTTACCTCAGCACCACATTATTAGTCGACAAAAGAGGCGGCGGTTGCTTCCTAGTCTTGAATCTGAGGGAATTCAATGCCTGGATAGTTTACCAGCATTTCAAGATGGAGGGTATCCACCTCCTTTGGGACATTCTACAAGAGGGCGACTGGATGTTCCATTTGGACCTGAAGGACGCATACTTAACGATTCCCATCTTCCCTCCCATCTTCCCTTCACTTCGTCGTTTTCTCCAGTTCACATGGCACGGTCATTGTTTCGAGTTCAAGGCCCTTACCTTTGGTCTCTCCTCAGCTCATTGATGCCATACCAAGCTGACGAGACCCATAGTGGAGACTCTTTGGGCCAAGGGAGTGAGGTGAATCATCTACCACGACAATCTGATTATCTTGGCCCAAGACCCTCAAACAGTGCATCTACTCCTGTCTTGGGCAATCCAACTTCTTCAAGACCTGGGGTTTGTCATCAATCAGAATTTTGTCTGATCCCCTCACAACGCATGATGTTTTTGGGATTCCATATAAATTTTGTGTTTTCTCAGTTGATCCTTCCTGCCCTAAAGATCAGCAATATCAAAAAGGAGTTGCCTGCTGCACTGTGAAGCCCAACAATCTCATTGAGATCTGTAGCTCGGATTGTGGGCTTTCTGGCCTCTTCCATCCAAGCCATTTTTCCCGGACCCCTCCATTACAGGGCCCTGCAGAGGCCCAGGATTCAGCATCTGCAGAAGGGTCTGTCTTACTCAGATCTGGTTCGTCGCTCAGAGGAGGCCAAGACGCAGCTGACATGGTGGCTCAATCACATGCAGGGCAAACATTGGCAGCACCCCAGACATCATTTTGGAGTCAGATGCCAGAAGGTGGGGCTCGGGGACCAGGTGTGGGTCCCTTGCCACGGGGGGTCGGTGGTCGGAAATCGATCTTCAGCTCCACATAAACTGTATGGTACTCCTTGTGGGTTCATTTCCAATCAAGAGTCTTTCCCCCTCTTGGATGGATTTTGCACATTGCTAAGGATGGTCAACATCTCAGCAGTTCATTATGTTAGCTAGTTGGGCGGTAAGAGATCACAGAGGCTGGCGGAGATTGCCAAGGATTTTTGACACTTTTGCCTTCAACATTGGATCTCAGTCGCTGCAGAATACCTGCTCTGAGAGAGAAACTCAGAGGCGGACTGGCATTCCCGCTTTCTCTGAGACTTCAGCAATTGGAGACTCCATCCCAAGATCTTTTTCTGTCTCAATCACAAATGGTGTCCTTGTTCAGTGGACCTGTTCGCTTCCCGCCTCAATCGACAGATCCTCTTTTCTTTAGTTGGAGGCCGGATCCAGAGGCAACTGCCAAGGATGCTTTCCTACAAGACTGGTCTCCCCATTTGGGATATGCTTTTCCCCCGTTCAACATGATCCCCGGAGTCCTGTCTCAGGTGTGTCGTTAGTGAGCCGAGGTCATTCTGGTGACTCCATTCTGGGGGCACAGCTGTGGTTCCCTATGGCTCTGTAATTGTCTTGCAACATTCCACTCTTGATTCCTTCTCGCCGAAACCTGTTGCTGGACCCAGTGGGACAGCCTCATCCATTGATCCTCTCAGAGCAACTTCGATTGGTAGCCTGACGAGTTTCCGGGGCAGGTGGCGGGTGCCAGGCATTTCTTCGCAGGCTTCCTTATACATCAACCAGGCATGGTCTTCCAGCACCCACAGCGTTAAGCTTTGGCATGGTGACAATGGGTTCTTTGGTGTGACAAATGAAATTCCGATTCCATTGGGGCAAATGTCAGCATGGTGATTAGTTTTCTTTCGTCTTTAGCAGCTTCCGGCCTGGCCTATCACTCTATCAACACTTATAGGTCTGCCATTTCTGTGGGGCATCTTCCTCTTGAGGTTAAGCCTATTGAGGAACACCCTGTGGTGTGCAAGCTTTTGCGGGGTATTCGCTTATGTAAGCCCCCTCAAGCCAGATACTTGTCGCTATGGGATGTTAATGTGGTCTTGCAATTTATAGAGTCTTGGTCTGCGAATAAATATCTCTCTCGCAAGCAGCTGTCTGCTGAACTCACCATGCTTCTGTGTTTAATATCTTGTTACAGAGTGTCTGGCGGCCGCGCGCTCGATCTCTCTGGCAGGGTTTTCTCCCTGGAAGGGGTTTCTTTCTCCATTTCTAGACGTGCAAAGTCTAATACTAGGAGGATGTCTTACCCAGCGTTGCCTCCTAATGCAGAATTGTGTGTGGTGCAATGTCTTAAAGCTTATGAAGCTGCCACTAGTGAGTTTTGGGTGGACCCTGGAGGGCAGTTGATCATTGCCTTGCAGAAGCCTTTCAGGCCTGTTGCTGCAGCTGCGTTGGCAAGGTGAATGCGTTGGTTACTGTCCGAAGCTGATATTGACATCTCCATTTTTGGCGCACACTCAGCACGGAGGGCTATGGCCTCAAAATCTTTCTCTTTGGATTCTCGTTTAGAAGATATTTTGAAAGCAGCAGATTGGTCCTCTAAGTTCATCTTTAAGTCTTTCTATTACAGGCTGATTGTGAATGTGGCTTCAGTGGTGGAGACACAGCTTTGAACAAGCATAATCAGAGCCTCTGGTCCTGACATAGAACACATTTTTTCTTGCTTACGCAATAAGAATTTTAGATTCTATTAAGGACACGGAGGCAAGGATTATCCCACCCTGTTTTGATGGTGCAGGTTGCCTCACAGAAGGTCTAAGTATATTTATTATGACATTTTATGATTATTAATTTTGGATGATATATTGGTTGCCTGCCCTTTGTGTGATATTTATGATTCTATGTCTTGTGCTATGTCCATGCCTATCTGTTTTTCTTGGATATTATGACTCCATTTTCGGATTTCACAGGAAACGATCAGAAGTGTGCTTGAGATGGACGGCTTCAGGCGTCATATCTATCTTGAACAGGAGTTCCGGTCCTGGTTGAAGACTTCATTGTTCTTTTGCCCGTATATCGACACCCATCTTGGAGGTGTTACTGTTCGTCTTCTGTTTCTCGGGTTGAGAGGATTGGAGAGTCTTCCCCCTGTGTTGGACGTGGTTTGGCTCCAGGTTGATTGTCCAATGTACAAAGAAAGAGGAGTTCAAAATGGTGGTGCATGTTCTCAAAGGACTACGTTAACAGTGATTGGAGCATGTTACTGATTACGGACTAGAGGTTCATGGGAGAAATAGTTTTTTGCACTTGTATTGTTTTAATTGGCTGGTGTTCATTTTATGCAGTAAAGAGAGAGAAGCATAACCTCGCCTGAGTGTCCTTAATAGAATCTAAAATTCTTAATGCGTAAGCTAGAAATATTTTTATTTCCTAGCTTTCCGGTCTGTGGGTTTTCAGTTATATTAAGGACATAGAGGCAATGCTTATGCCTTTTTTTTACATTCTTTTACCACTTGGCAGCCATTTAAAATAGTAATAGACACCACCAAGAAGAAAAAAGTCAAAGACTACATTTTCCAAGAGTCTCTAGAACAGTATGCCATAAACATAAAACTAATGAGAAAACATGACACTCATTTGGGCTTCCTCAGTGTCCAGTCATCCTTTTTAGGTCGAGCTGTTTCGAAAGACCTATTGTGGGCTTACCAAGAGCATAAAAGGGCGTGCAGCCCACCCAATGCTTTCCACTGGTTTACTGTACTATCACTCTTATTAGCTTGCTTTCTATTGGATAGCTTTTATTGTTTCAGCCTGTCCCTCTTCTGTTTCTCCCTTCCATGGAGTACAGCCTCTTTACTATCATTTTAATTGTCTACCTTCTAGGCTTCCTCTTCAGGCTATCAAGAAACAATTTTTTTCTTTTTGTTTAACCACCCCATGAGCATGCATGTTTTTTCCAGCTGTTTCCCTTGTGAGTAGTAAGTCAGGATACCTTTACTCGTCATGCGTGTCCTTAAAAGTGACAGGTGCCACGCCCCCTCGACGTGTCCTTAAAAGTGACAGGTCCCAAACCCTTGTGATGGATGTAGGTGACCACTTGCCCCAAGGGGCGGCCTGCCATAGGGCGGGGCTGTTTTTGGAGACAGCAGCGCACCAGAGCCCTATGACAGTGGGGGGCTAATGTTGTGGTGTAGAGGTGCACGCCCCTTTTAGGGGCTGTTTAGGATACATATAAGGCCTCCATAAGAGCCATGTACAGCAAGCAGGCGCCTGAATACGAAAAGGTGCCCATAGCAAAATGAAGAGATACAACCCGCTCGTGAAAAGGCCCGTGTTGGGTGGCTCCCAGCCCACTATCAATAGATATTACCGCAGTTTAACACCCCTGGTAATGGACGAGAATGCTCAACAAGAAACACCTAAGGATATGGGCTGCGACGTTACTGGTTTTGGCAATGACCTTTGTCGGCGTGTGGAAACACCCAGTCTCTAGGATTGCGTATGCCGGATGTCCCCGATTAAGGGCGACAGCAGCGAGAGTGAGGGCTTGTGTAGTGGCAGCGTGTATGCTGGCCTCAGTTTCGTGGACATGGAGGAAGATGAAGAAGTTGTAGCACCTCCTAACACACCCGTCTATGAAGACATGGTCCTTCAGGAGGATACGGCTCCTGAGAAGGTCGTTGTGCAACAGCCGGGTACAAGCATCGAAGATGATGGGGCATCGCAGGACATTAGCGACTCTCAAGATTTCAGAGCCGCCGCAGAGGGCGGTGAAAATGCGGAGGTTAGTAAGAAAATGTTATGAGCAGACAGTTACATAATGATGTATTTTATTTCTTCAACTAATGGACTGTCAACCTTTCTTCTTTTGAACCCTAGAGAGCAACCCCAAAAAGGCCTGCGGCAGAGTGGAGGCCTGCAAAAGCGAGCAATGTAATTTTCAATTGTCTGTGGTGTTCAAAACAGGCTGAAAGTTCCACATGCCAAAACAGTGATGGGTGCGACAAGTGTGTATGCGGCTCTAAGAACGGCGCGTGTGAAAAGGAAGATCCAGGATTGTCCTACAATGCCAGGCAGTGTGTTAGGGGTTTCACCGTGGCGGTGATACTAAACTGTGTCAAGCGTGACTATTATAGCCTTTGTCACGGACATCAAATGGACGATCCTCAGCAGGCGGCGCATGAATGTTTGTGCGAATCATACAGAACAAGAACAATACGATATATTTGTAGTTTGTTAGACCCGTACAAGGTGTATAAACTGATAAGGGTGGTGTACGGGCTGTACACTGAAAAGAAATATGTCCACCCTGAGATGGTGAGGATCTTGTCAGCGGCACTCAATGAGATCCGATACGCCCATGACCCGAGCTTAAAACTACCATGTATGCAGGGTATGTGCACGGCTTTTGATAGAAAGATGATAGAAAGACTCGTAGAAAGGCGTATGTGTAATCTGTATAAAAAAATAGAAAAATAGGGTCTTTGGCCCCCGAAGACTATTTTAAATAAATAAGGTCTTATTTAGCGTTACATGATACCGTGTATTTAGAACAAAGTAGTAGAATGTTACGCCATAAGGTGGCTATGTGTTAATCCGTCCTTACGACGCTTACTATGAAAATGTAAAGTACCTTCTGTTTATGTTTTGTTAATATTCTTTATTTTTAATAAAATGTCCTTACGCAAAACAAGTGTCATTCATTGCCTGGGGTGTAGCGGATGATAACATGCCGGGGGCACTGTTAAGAAAACTTTATTATGATACAAGGGGAGTTGGCAGCTTGGGAAGTGCCGAAGCTCTGTATAGAAGGGGTGTAGATGAAAACGAACCTGTAAGCAGAGAACTGGTGAAGACATGGTTATCAGGAGAGGAGGCGTATTCACTCCATAAACCCGCCAGAAGACGCTTTAAGAGGCGCCCTACAATCGTTAATGCGCAAATAGATTATCAATGGCAGGCGGATATCATCAGCCTTCAAGATATAGCAAAACATAACAGCGACGCTCGTTATATATTAACCGTCACAGACGTCTTGTCCAAGTACGCCTACGCAGAAGCGCTATGCGATAAAAGTGGGGCTAGCGTCACAACCGCTTTTAAAGCCATCTTCGAGAAGGGCCGAATTCCTCAAAAACTACAAACAGACGCCGGTAAAGAATTCTTAAACAAGACATTTCAGAAATTATTAAAGCACCACAGGGTTCAACATTTTGTAACACACACAGAAGTTAAAGCAGCGGTTGTAGAGCGGTTTAACAGAACTTTAAAGTCTAAGATGTGGAGGTATTTTACGGCCCACAACACCTATAGATACGTCGATGTTCTACATGCTTTTTTAGCTGTATATAATGCCACTTATCATAGGACCATCAAAACAGTGCCAGTAGAGGTAACTCCTAGTAATTCTTTATCTGTTTGGAGAAAGGTGTACGGGCGTAATTTCGCTACAAAGGTGAAGAAGCCTATTTTTAAAAAAGGTGATCACGTAAGGATTTCAAAATTGAAAGGTGTCTTTACGAAGGGCTACCAACAGACTTTTAGCGACGAAATATTTATAGTGGAAAGTGTGGAGCTTAAAAAAGGGCTGTATATTTACAGGTTAAAGCACTACGATGGGGAAGCGGTGTCGGGGGTCTTTTACAAGGAAGAGTTACAAAGGATACCCGATGATCCGCACAGGGTGTATAGGGTTGAAAAGATTCTGAAAAGGAAAGGTAGAGGTGCTAATAGCCAGGCATATGTCAAATGGCGGGGCTGGCCGGAGAAATTTAACAGTTGGGTGTTGGCCAGCTCCCTGAAGGGTGTGTGAGCTGAGGACCGTCTAAAAGCTGCTGTTAAGATGGAGACAATGCCCTTTTATATCACCCTGCCGTCCAACGCTTCTAAAGGCATGTTCCCCGACAACCAGATTTCTAATTATACCATGAAATTGGCTAAGCCAGTGGACCTGAAAGGGGATTGGGAGGTAGCCCTAACCGAGATCCAATACCCTAGAACCTGGAATACATTTACACAGAGCGAGGCTAAGTTTTACATAAAGCGTGAGCAGGACCCTGTGAGCATACACGAGAGCATCCCATACGGTTACTACCCAACCGTTTCAAGTGTTGTCGACACCATCAACAAAGCCATAGGCCACATCGAAACATATACGAATACTCATCTGTCGCTAGATAACGTCAGAAGGAAGGTGTTTCTTAAAACCCCTAATCGCACCACGGCGTTTAACTGCTCCGGTAAATTAAGAAGAGTTTTAGGCACAGTACAGAATGCGAAAAGTCCGATCGAACAGGATCACACATGCCCCGATATTAACGGGGGGTTCTACACGCTCTATGTGTATAGCGATATTGTAGAGGCACAGAGGATCGGCGATAGTTACTCGCCGCTGTTAAGATGGGTCCATGTACAGGGCGAAAATAATACGATGGTCAATATTCAATTCAACAAACCCGACTACGTCGCAGTTTATACAAATCATTTTGACACTATTTTAATTATGATCTTCGATGATCAGTCCGTCCCGGTGTCCTTTAAATACGGGAAAGTTATTGTTAAGCTTCATTTAAGACCGAGACGCGACAGAGGCTATTAAGCAGGCATCATGGTGGTTGTGAAAACATACGGGGACCCGTCTATGTACAGGGACTATTACCGAAACCAGGCCGGATATGGATGCCCGCCGTACTTTCAAAGGTCCCCGGTTATGTACGGGGCTGGTCTAGGAGGTTTCTTCCGCAGTCTGTTTAGAAGAGCGATGCCCTTCTTGAGAAAAGGCTATGAAATTGCAAAACCGCATGTTAAAGCGGCGGCTACGAACATTGCCCAGGACGTGGTAGGGTCTGTTACTTCGGCAGTTGCCGAACGCATGAACAAACAGCCGCAAGAAGGCGCCGGTTTGGTGTACAGACCTCACGCTGTTGTTAAAAGGAAGCGCCGCGCTTCGAGACGCAGAGGACCGCCTGCCCCCTATAAAAAAAGGAGGAGTTCTTCAAAACGCGCTCAGAAAAGAAAAACCCCAAGACAGAAGAGAGCTTCAAAGAAGAAGAGAACCGCCTCTAAAGTAAATATTTTTAAAGCGGCGCAAGCTAAAGTATGGCCTTCGTACATTGTGCATCGGGCGAGTGCGCCAAATCCGAGTTAGACTTGTTTACTCTAAAGCCCACGCAGACAAGCATCGAAAACAGCTTCTTCATGGAGGTATCGCCTTTAGCCGCTTTGACGCCTCTGGCCCCTATAGAGTTTTATGTATCAGGGTCCACAGATATGTATTTGGATCTCAACAACACGCTACTCCAGCTTATGTGTAAAATCGTAAATGCGGATGGTTCCAACATAGCAGCAGACGCTAAAGTGGCGAAGATCGCTTACCCCCTAGCAACCTTGTTTAATCAGGTGGACATCACCCTGGGCGATCGTCTCATCACACAGAGCGATAACATGTACACCTACAGAGCCTACCTCGAGAGCATTCTAAATTACAGTAGCGACGCCCTCGACACGCAGCTTTCAGCGGGGCTCTTCTACAAGGACACATACGGACACTTTGAAGCCAAGGAGCTGGACGGTGACAATCAGGGTTTTGTAAAAAGAGCAAGTTTTGCGGCGGGCAGTCGCCACTTTGACCTCCTGAGCTGCATACATTCAGACCTCTTCTTCCAAGATAAACTGCTCATCAACGGAATTGATCTCAAGATCAAGCTCACTCGCAACAAGGACTCATTCTGTCTCATCAGCGGGGATGCGGACCAGTACAAGCTGGACATACTGTCAGCGAGTCTGTTTGTAAAGAGGGTGAAAGTGTCCCCGAGCGTCAGACTAGCTCACGCCGACGCTTTGCAAATATCAAACGCCAAGTACGCTGTGGAAAGAGTAGCTCTGAAGGTATTCAGCATCCCAGCCGGTACCCGATTAACTCAGGAACAGAATTTATTTATCGGACAACTACCCAAGCTTATCATCATCGGATTTGTGGACAATACAGCTTTTAGCGGCATCTACGCCTCAAATCCCTTCAATTTTAAGCACTACAACATCAACTACGCTGCGCTGGTCCACGAGGGTACTGTGATTCCTGCAAAACCATACACACCCAGTTTTATAACCTCCAACTACATCAGGGAATATCAGGGGCTGGTTTCGATAACCTGGAAGCATCTACGGGACTGTGGGGTAGCCGTGTCAAGAGAAGGCTATGGGGCCGGATACACGCTGTTCGCATTCGACCTGACTCCCGACATGGAAGACGGCGATCACTACAACCTGGTCAAAAACGGCAATCTAAAAGCTGAAATACGATTTAGTAATCCTCTACCTGCAAATGTGAACATGGTCGTATTCTCGGTATTGGACAGCATCATTCAGATCAACCACGCCAGACAGATTTTGTTTGACTATCTTTAAAACGTTTGTGAAATGGACACTGTGCAGATACGGGACTTCTTAAGCAGGCATAAATACGCTAGGAAATACTTTTTAGGTGTTTTCCCTAGCGATGGGCTACCAGCCGAAATAGGGCAGGAAAGACTGCGCACCCTAGTCTTTAACACAGATCCTCATTACAAGGGTGGAACACACTGGGCGGCCGTGTTTATAGATAGTGACAAGGTTACAGTGTTTGACAGTACAGCCGAGTTCCCTGAGCACAGTATCTATACACAGCCCATATTCAAGTTTGTGAAAAAAGCCGCAGCGAGGGTTGAGTATAACAAGCTAAGGGTCCAGGATTCGTTAGCCATCACATGCGGGGAACACTGTATTTATTTTATCAGTAAAATGTCGGACGGTGTGGCGTTTAGAAATTTCTTAAATCTATATTCGAGTGACCTTGTTAACAATGACAGTCTAGTTGTGAAATATGTAAAAGAAAACACAAGGGCCTCGGTCAGACCTGTGAAAACAGAATATAACGTTTGTCAAAATTGTAAGGGCCTGTAACGTGTGTATGTTTAATGATGAACGTTTAAAATAAAGGCATTTTTAAAACAAGCATTCAGACTCTGTATTTCTATGCTGCCACATACACCATAATTAAAATGTTTTAAAAGACGAGTGAGACGGGTTGAAAAGTTATAAAAGTGTTTATTACAAACAGTTATGTAGGGTGCGCATTACAATGACATCCATTACTAGAGAAATATATTAAGAAAAATCAGACACGGTTATACACGTAATAGGCACAGTTATTCAAAAAGTCTGTAGAAACATTAAGGATTAATCCACGTATGGGATTTGGGCAGTGTCCTTTTTGTCTGTACAGCCGGCGCAAGTGGGGTGCTCCAAGAGGGGGATAGTCGTGGGGCGTCAGAGGCGGCTGGTGATGGAGGGAAGGGTGCCCTTCAAACTTTCAAGCATACGGCAGTGATCGTTATTACCCACGAGGGTGGAAGGGATGTTGAGTTCAGCAGCGGCTCGCAGAAACTGATCTTAACCTCTAGGAGCATTTTGCTGCGTTAGGGTTTTGGGGTGCGTGAGACCTTTGACTAGATCGTACATGTGTGAACCAACAACCGGCTGCCCCTTGCAGAGAAATTCGCCGTGTTCATTCCACGCTGTTAGGTCTTTAGAAGCGGCGAGTTTACTCATCAACATTTGCGCTGCCCCCCTGTGCCTCTGACTTATATTTTTTAGGAGGTCGTCAACAAAGATATCCGAGGGCAGGGCCTGGGCCGGCTGCGGCTGCTGGGGTTGCGGAGCAGGCGCTGGCGTTGCTGGCTGTTCAGAGTCCGGGGCATATAGAGTTAGCTTATTTTTTTCGGTATCCCACTGCTTGTAGTAGCTTAGAAAATGTTTAAGGGTGCTGGTGTAAAGGGTAGCTTTGTCATATGGGTTTAGATCCGTCCGGTTCAAAATGTCTTTAATTTCAGCATCCAGTCGTAGAGTCTCATTTCGCCGTATATCCCAGGCCTTGTCCGCAGAAGAGCCCAGCTGCTCCAACTGTTGTCTAGGAACCAAATACATCTTTGCGGCATGCTCCATCACCGGCCCGAGAGGAGGCTTGTAATTATGGGTATAGCTATGCCCAGCAATGAGCCTATAAAACCCCCAGACTGTTTCACCAGTTTCTTCTTGGTAATGAGTGAGGCCCTTTTATTACTGAGCTTCTTGATAAGATGTCGCTTCTTCTTCAACACCTGTAACTGGCTCTTTGATATAGGGACGTTACCTTTTAGGGTGTTTAGGGCTATTTCTGAAATGGCCGCCACTAAATCGTCAGAAGCAGTGCAGAGGATGGCCTTTCTGTGCTGGGGACTGGCTGTAACCAGCATTTTCAGGAGCGCTAAATTGCGGCATAGGCCGTCAGACATGGTCAACACAGTGTGTTTTAAGGGTCGGACTGCAAATGTCTCTAAAGGTCTTCAGCGCGACTTTTTATAGGCTCGGGACTTGGTCTTTGGGGTGTAAGCGACGGGGAGATCGGGGGAAAAATATCAGCCCTCAGTATGTAGTCTTCTAGAGTGTTATTTTTTAAGTCGACCAGCAAGTAGCCGTGGGGTTTTGCTGTAGCGTCGTTAAAGGCCTCCATGAAGAAGTGTGTGTTTCCCGGGTACATCTGTTTAGCTATGAATGATATTTGCTGTTTGTCACGGGGGTTTTTAAATAAAACAAGGTATGAGGCGTTGAGTGCTATAGAGCGACTGTTCTTACCCTTGTAAAACAAGTTCTGCACAATGTAGCATATGCTTAGATTATGGTGGTGTGAATATTGAGTAAAAGCTCGCTCTAGCTCAGGATGATCCCCACCTTCACGCTTAAGGTCATCGACAATTACCAGGTTTACAAGGGTCGGCGGCAGCAGCTCATCGTCGTTGAGATTATCAGGTATACCTTCTATAAATCTGATATGTGGGAAGCTGCGGGACAGGTCGGTATAAAGATCTTGCCAGCACGAATAAAGCCACACAATGTTATTAGGTGTTTGGGATAAAGCACCGGCAGCATTTTCTAAGAGCTTTTTTATAAAGTAGCTTTTACCGCAGTTTGAGGGCCCTGCTAACACGCAGGAGA
This sequence comes from Calotriton arnoldi, assembly GCA_963921515.1. NCBI lineage: Eukaryota > Metazoa > Chordata > Amphibia > Caudata > Salamandridae > Calotriton > Calotriton arnoldi. The sequence goes on along the minus strand of CAWUFW010001750.1, from coordinate 1,302,977 downwards.
ACGCATGCTGTAATCTGGTGTCCATAGTGCGGTGTTGACCTCTCTAATGCGCCTAATAACCGTACAGCAGTGTTTTATAGTCCGTAATCAGGACCCTTTTGTCAAAAACAACCCGTAAGGTTTTATGTAGGGGCTGTGTTGTAATGTCCCATTTTTTTTTTGATCTGACTATGCAGGGCTCATTCACAACTATGGTTTTATCATCTTCACGAGCGTCCGATGCAGAGTATTCGTGCACCAGATCCTTCAGACTATCAAAATTGATTTTTAGGGTGTTGCTGACATTTAATGTTATACCTTTGACCTTCATGCACACCTTATTGTTGTTTGTTTTGTATGCGTAGGTCTTAGGTCCGGAGGAGGTAAACTCTATTATATGTTCATCCTTATCGAGTTCGCTGGTCAAATTACCTAAGTAATCCCCAAGAGGAGGATCTTCATCCCCCGGTTTACTCAGAAAAATCACAGAGTCGGTATCGTGATACAAACAGCGGTCCTGGAGTTTATCCATAACCCCGTAAAGCTCTAGACGGGCGTGGGCTGTCGTGAAGCAGGCTATGAAGATGTTTATGTTGTTACACGTTGTGGGGTACTCTTTTGTGTATTTCCAACACACAGCCGCGGTCTCGTCATCGATAAACTCGCAGCTGGACACCTCGTAACAAGGGGCAAAAAGGTACTTAAACAGTTCGTCAGGATCTGTTATTAAGGTTGTATTTGACATGTTTGTACGCTGTGCGAATTTTCCCCATAAGGAGTTGAGGCAGAGTTTGGCTAACTGTCGGCGGGCAGGGTTGACCTCTATCAAATGGGGTCGTAAACGTATACCCTCGTGAGCGTGGTAGTCATCGATGTATTTCTGCTTTGCATCTTGACTAGTACACCATTCGGGATATCCTGAGGCCTCCTGTTTGTCTCTGAGAAACAAATTAATGTAGCGTGAAAAGAGGCGTGTCGTGGTCCTCTTAAAATGCCACACCTCGTGTACTCTCCCGAGTCTGTAGCCTTTCTCTAAGGCAGCTTGGACCTCGATGCTACACCAGGTCCCTGTGAGCATCCTTTGTTCTTCGGTGTGACTACAACCACCAACCTCTTTAAACACTGCGCATGTTCGACAGAGGGGGAACATCAGCTTACCATCGACTCTGTATGGTAACACTGGAAAGTAAAGATGCCTTGGCGGATAGATTTCGCATTTGACTAGCCCAAAGTATTCGGAAAGGGGCTTAAAGTCTCTATATATGATGGTGGGGTGTCCTAAGGGGTATACCTTCATTTTGTTCACAAATGGGTACAGACTGGTGAAATCATAGTGGTGTACTTTCTCACCCTCACCAACGGCCCTGTACAGTTGTATGGCATTTGTACGACCCCCGAATAAGGCATCGCGGGGCTCCAGAGGTTGTGGTAAATCACGACTCTGAAGGAAGGAGCGGAGCTCTGTGTCGGTTGTTAGCATATCTAACCACTCATGCTCCCATAGGACCCTCATAGCAAAGCCGCATTTTTCAACATACTGGGCCCTCATCAGAGTACGTCTGTGTAAGTGCTCAAATTTGGCACCCATCAGTCTGTTAAACTCGTGGGGTTTGTAACACTGAGGGCAGCCGTGGTAAAAACAGCTGTTGTATTCAAAGGCCGTCGGCACTCCCTTAATTACAGCGTACCCATCCAGGTAATAGGGACCCAGGCGGTATTCACCACCCTGTAAGGCGTGTTGAATATGTATGTCTTCCTTCTCAGAGACGTACATGAGCCATTGGATAGACGGGGTTGAATAACGTTTCTGTTTACCGTTATAGAGGTCTGGCGGCACTAGAGCGATACTTTTTGGTCTTAAAAACATGTGTTTGTAGATGGACATACACATGGAGGCCAACGTGATGCTTTGAAAAGGGTCTATGTATTCGACCGTCTTTGTCATTTGAGGCGTCTTGGGTTTCAAGACCCTGACTTTCTTAGTCATTTGAGGTGTCTTGGGTTTCAAGACCCTGACTTTCTTAGTCATAGACACCACAACATCTCTGAAGAGGTTGCATGCTTGTCGCAGGATCATTACATCCGCCTGACAATAAGCTTTCAACTCGGTTTGAAAATGAAACTCCTTTTCACGGTTTTCAGAGTACCATTGTAGAAAGCTCTCTTTCTCAGAAGGCATCATATATTCAACCCCGTAGCTGTCCGGAGGCGGCATGGGCCCCACATAATTCTGGTTCGCCCAGGTGTTAAAAAAGTGTGGAAAATAACCTTTACACCCGGGGAAACCAAAGGCTTTTGGCAGCTTGCTCAATTTCATGGGTAGGAAATTCAGGGTGTCTATGAACCTTATTTGTAACTGGCCAGCCATTAACAACATCAGCTTGGAACCTTGAGTGATGAGTTCTACTTGTACCTTTTCACGAATCATATTTTGTAAAATAAAGAATGAGTCGTATGCTTTTGAGTTATGGGCCAGCATGGTATACCCTTTGAATTTGGATTGAATGAATGTATTAAGGAAATCACCAACGCACGTTCGTCCCTCAAACTCCCAGCTGTCATCGGAAGTTAGATGGTGTGCGTAAATATAGTTAGGTTGGTGTACCCCCGAATCTTGTGTGCACTCTATATCAAACACTGTGTAGTCTTCGGTTTTGGTCTGGGGTCTGCCTTTAACCATGTAACACCGGTGTACAATTCCTACCCTACATGGAGTCTGACACCTTGGGCATTTCATGCCTTTGCATTTGTGATCTGTCGCCACATACCGGCCGCACTCTCGGCAGTCCATTTTAGGGATGCATTTAACAGCTTTGCGGTGTATGCTCAAGCAGGCTTGAGAGCGACAAAACATCTTACAGTTGCGGCACCTCACCTTCAAGGAGGCGTCTACGACGCAACCGTCCCTCTGGCACATCTTACAGTGCATTTCACACTGATGATGTGCCTTTGTGTTGTATATGTGGTCGCAATGTGTGCACACATACTTGACTCCCAGAAAACTTTTAAGGTTCAAGATACCGTAAAAGTGATTTTCGTGGTGAAGGACGTATACGGTCTTGTTTTTCACACGTTCCCCGGTTGTAAAGTACTTCCAAGAACCGCTGTGATAAAGAACTTTCACCGTAACGGCGAAATAGTTCTCAAAAAGACCTATGTCGCCAAAGCCGACCATGCGGTCTGGAGGTATTTCAAGAACCTCATGGGCTTCAGCCGCTCTAGACAGGATGACAGCGTCGGTGGTGTTGCGACCCATCAGCAACCCCACGATGCTGGCCGCCAGTCAGGTGTTGGTTGCGCCGTTGTTAAAGTTGAGCAGCCAACGTTGTTTCTTACCAATTATCTTGCTGTATAGGATGCTCTTTAAAGGCCTGGAAACACCCCCCTCACGACCCCTCTATGACTCTGAAAGTGCCAAAGGCGACTAGTTCAGCCTTACTCTGTAAAAGCCTCGAGAGGTTTTCTAAAAATTCCACGGCGTCAAACACATCGCGGGACTTTCGTTTGGTGAACAAAGGACTGTCAAAACCCTGCCCCTGGAAACGTAGTTGGAAAAAATCATTAGGACCCACATCGCGTAACAACCTTTCTATGAGTGTTTGCACAGCCTGATGTATGGCTAAAACCCCATGATCGGAGGACCTTATCTGGTGAAGGTTAATAAACCTAAACTCCTCGTAGTGTTCTGTAGCGTTAAATCTCTCTACAGTACGACTGTAGCTTCTAACGCTCTCTAAAAACACGCCCTCTGAATCCTCATCTTGAGGAATTTGACTTGATGGGGAGTTTGCTGCTGTATAATTTTGGGGATTCTGTTTAGCAAGGGCTCTGGGTGTCTTTTAAGCCGCCTCGTAGCGCATATTCTGGCTTTCTTTAGTTTACTTATTAAAAGCCTGCGCTGCTTAGCGCTATTAGCCCACTTTTGTTTTTTACGGGACCATGCTTTTCTAGGTAGCCTACCCCATCCTATCTGAACAGCGTGGTTTGTGCCTGTGGGTGACGTGGTCATAGAGGCCTCTGCTACAGACCCACCCCGCGGACCTTCTGTGTGTTCATGGTGCTGGAGTGTTGGCGCTCTACCCCTTGAGCCCTTCAATTGCACACCAATCGGGATGTTCTCTCCTGAACTTATGTAATGCAGGGTGCATGGTACTGCTGTATGTGATTCAGGCACTGTTTGTGAAACTGCATGACTTTGTTTGAGGGGTTCCATGTACTTTTTACGCTTGAGCAGGCGTAAGAAGCGCAGGGACTTTGTCAGTATGGTGTGGACCTTACTGCTATATTTGGATTTGTGCGTACTTTTATTAATACCCGGGCCATGTTGGTTCGTTATGGGATGGCGTCGGTCTAGTCACGCCGGGATACTCCATATGTCGGACACAGTTGCTTGACACGTTTGGAGGATCACCCTTTTACATTGGTCAACCATTTGCAGTATCTTCCGCTGCGCCTCCACCCCGACCCTGTCGTCGCTACCACCCATCCCCAATTTTAAGGTGGCGGCATTCGCTTGGCGTTTTAGCTTTCTGACCGCCATCTGTATGTCTTTCACATGGGCCCCTAGTACCTCTTTTGGGTTTACAGAATCATATTGCGGCAGATTTGGTATGAATACAGTGCTTGGTTGTATAACGACCTGTAACACCCCTGGACCCTCTCTAGCCCCGTCCGCCACAACACCATTCTGTAACTGAGGGTCCGGTGGGATCATAGAAACAGGGTCCCAATGCGAACACCCCGGGGCGCCCATGGAAGGGTCCTCACTAAATACGTCCTCCAAGCCCTGATGTGTCCAGTCATCCCAGACTGTACTGTTATTGACGTATATTGATGGGGGTGATGTGGGGTTTACACTGGACGGTGGGGTGGTTGGGTCGTACGCTCCTGGAGGGGTAATAGGGGCCATAAGGCACGGGGAGTGTAAATGGCTGTCAAAATAATCGAGGGTCCTAGCTGCTAAGGAATTGTCGGAGTTGTGGTCGGGTGAGTGTCTAACCGCCGTATGCAAATCCCCATTGTACGTGTTAGAAGACCCGCGTGCGCTGCTTCTGAGGGTCTATCAAGTCTGTCTACCAGCCCTGTCAGTGTTTTGAGACACCCGCTGCTGCCTTTATAAGGTGTTCCTGAGGGTTGAACATCTTCAGACATTGCGTTCCTAAGCCCGTCAGGAATGATTATAGCCAACTTTGGGAGCTGGTCTAGGGGGAGCCCCTCTACCGGTGCCGCTAGTTTATTTGAAACTATAGAGGGCTTCAGGGTATGGGAAGGGTCCTGCGTTGTAATGGGCTTGATTAAGGGTCCTTCTACTGCTTCTACTTGTAACGCCGGGACCCCCTGCTTCTTCTTAAGATATTTTCTTGAGAGCCGATTCACTTTAGGGGGTTGGGGCTGTACCAGATCTTCTGCAACCGCCGTCACAACCACGGGCCCCTTAGAGATCATGGGGGTAGAGGGTTCATTCACAGGCGAAACAACATTTTTTAATGAGAGATCTAGAGGCGTAGTTTGGGGCTCAAGGACCACAGGTTTCTTCTTGAGGTTTAAAGGCATTGTTTGGGAATCTGTGACCACAGCCATCTTCTTAAGGTTTAAAGGACAGGGTTGGGGCTCCGGGTCCCTCAGCTTCTTCTTAAGGGTGGGTTTGTTTGAGATGAGAACCCCTTTTAAGGCCTGGTGAGGGTTCAGATACGTAGCATCGCTTTTACACAGAACAGGCATTACGGTGTCTGGGGCTGTAAACACATCTCTGTTGTTGTCCCCCTCCCTGTGCAGAATAGACATTCCTGTAGGCGTGTTCATCATGTTGGAGGAGGGCTTGACTTGACATTTCACGGCTGTGCCGCCTCTCTGTTGTATGTGTGTAAAGTCTGAGCCGTGCTTGTGCCGGCGTACACGCCTACTCACACATTTTGCCGCAGGCCCGGTGTTCTGGACTGTCTTTGTGATATCCCTTAACGGTGTCGTCGACCTCTTAGCCTTACGCGTATCTTCACTGGTGTTCTTTTGAGCGGCTCCCAGAATGTAACATAAAAAAGATATATATTAGACAGAATAAGGAACCTGTATAAGCTGTTTACACTACCCACAAACACCCCACCACAATAATTTCTACACATCCCGCCTTTATACAACCAGTACCACATGGTGGTGGCCCCTTCTGCTTGCGATAATAAAACCCAGAGAGTTCTTTTTTTTTTCGCACCCTTTTGTGAAAACATACCTGTTAGAGGTCTTTTCCCAGCTCCTTTCTTTGTCACACGTCCCTCTTTAGATGTTGAAGATTTCCTTTTCAACTGCCTTTCTTTTGTTCACTGAGCCGCCTCTTGCACAACCGCGCCGTCCGTGCATGACGCCGAGGGCCCTGCAAAGAAAAAAATAATCACATTTGTGGTATAAACACGGCCTTAGCAGTCCCTTCTGAGGCACCCTCCTACAGTTCGCCACTGTGGTTTTTTGGTCTAACAAAGCCTAAGTCTTAGACAGTTTAAAGAACCATGGCATTTTTGATTTACCTGAAAGAACTGTGTTATCCTGCACACTCAGCGACCTCGCTTTGAGCCACCAGGTACTGCTCTAGATCGTCAAGATCTAGTTGTAGATCGGCATCATAATCTATAAAATCATACATACATGAGAATACCATTAGAAAAGCAGAGCTTCTGAGGCAACGGTGTACAAAAACTACTAAGAACTATACATCTTTAAAAACATATACCTGACTGAATGGTGAGCATTTCTGCGTCTGTGACGGTTATTTCCGGGATGTCCTGCGTTTGGGGTTAGATCAAAAAAGGCTGTTTTAAAACTACACCTCATAAACAAGGCATTATTATATATTACTTAGAAAGCGCAAATACATATTACATAGAGACAAATATCCTTACATAGAGCTTGCGTAAAACACCATCTTGGTACATGTTACATCGGTCAGAGGTGTACAAACTGTAGGCACACCCTGCATGCCCCACAGCTAAACAGCATAGTTAAAGTTTTGGGAAAACATAAATTCAAAATTGAAAACAATACCCAGGGCATTTACGTTTACTTTTTTAATAAGAACCCACCCCTGATTCCTACCCACAAGCCCCATCTCATGTACAAACATAACCTATACACATATCTATATAACGGGCTGTGCAAGCTGCTCCCAGGAACCCTTTAATAATTCAGTGCTTTATATCAGGATTTTAACTTATAAACTACAAGTATCAGCAGGATATTTATCTGAAACACAATGAGCAATGCACCAATTACATTATATACAGATTAAGGGCTGCGTGGTACACATTCTTTACAGCATGCATATAAAACATCTGGGGTATTTTATGATAAGTCACCCCCTCCACTAGCAAAAACACATGTCTCTTTCCAAGAAGGGCCTTAACAACAGGTGGTATCCGGACATTTATTTATTTACTTATTGCCTGGAAATCGTAGGAGACACGCATGTCTGCTGCTTTTAAAAAGGGGCTGGAGGGGCGCGCAAAAGCATGAGAAACACCCCTGCTCCACAGCCTGTGATTCGGGGGTACATCACTTAATCTACCCCTGCCTACCTAAAATGCATGTGTGTTTGTGTAACTTAACCGTTGCGCACGTACAAAGCACTCCAAGACCTTCAGGTCGAGTTTGCGCTATATAAAACGACCCCAATATAAAAAAAAAAAAGAAAAGAAAAAAAAATGAAAACCGCCGGGACGCTGCTAAACATTCCCCTTGGCCTCTAAATACATTTTTATTTATTTATTGGGGGCCCTCAGGGTTGTAAACCATGCAGCACAGCCAGTGTTGAGGAATCCACTCCTGGGAACTTCCCCTCCGCGTTGGCGCTGGAAGGGCACGCCCCTCCGTGATGTCAGGGGTGTCCCCGGAGCTGACATCACTGAAGGGGCGTTCCCTTCCAGCTCAGACACGGAGAGGAAGCTCACGGCGGCCATGCCGCCTGCATCTGGTCCAAGGAAACGCCGTCAGCCGCCCCAGCCCACAGAGCAGCGCCTTCGGTAAGCGGGCTCTGGGGCATATTTATTGATTTGGGGTCTCGAGCCCCACACCACCGCCAACGACCGCCCCAAGCCACCGCGGAGCTCCGCATGGAACACAGCCGGCTCTGGGGTGCTTCTATTTTAAAAAACAATGCGGTCGCAAGCCCCAGAGCACCGCCAGTGGACATCATGCTCTGGGGCCTTTATTTTTTTATAACTACAGGGGCCGCGAGCCCCACACCACGGCTGCACGATCCCCAGAGTCCCGCACTTGGGAAGCGGACTCTGGGGCATTATTTTTATAAATACAGGGGCCTTGAGCCCCGCACCCCGGCCGCCTTTATTTTTATAAATACAGGGGCTTCGAGCCCCACACCACGGCTGCACGATCCCCAGAGGCCCGCACTTGGGAAGCGGACTCTGGGGCATTATTTTTATAAATACAGCGGCTTCGAGCCCCGCACCCCGGCTGCCTTTATTTTTATAAATAATGGGGCCTCGAGCCCCAGCGTCGCGCATAGGCCCCAGAGCCAGCCCTGGATCTCAGAGGGCTCTGGGGCAATATTTATTACTTCAGGGCCTCTAGCCCCACACAACCACCAACAACCGCAATCCCCCAGAGCACCGACAATGGACAGCATGCTCTGGGGGCTTACACAGTTACTTTGGGGTCTCTGGACCATGCCGTACTCGCCTGCACACGGCCCCCACAACCTTGGAGCACCGCACAGACCACGGCGTGCTCCGGGGCTTTTATTTGAAAATCCTTTGGGGGCCGACGATCCTCACCCATCGGACCATGCTGCAGCCATCCCCAGAGCCCCGTCCGGACCTCAGAGGGCTCTGGGGACATAAACAAAGACTTTGGGCCCTCTGCACATTCCCTTAGCACCCAGAGCAGCGCCCTTGGTAAGTGGGCTCTGGGGTCATAATTTAAAAATGATTAGGGACTCGAGCCCCCACCCTCTGGACACCCTTGCATAGGCCTCCGGCCCCGAGACCATACCGGCCCCAAAACGCCCTCAGGGGACGTTATTTAATATACTAGGGACTCAATCCCCACCCCAGACAACACAACCTGGGCCCCCAGAGCACAGCCAGTTTCACAGGGTGCTCTGTGAGCGGCCCAGACAACACAGCCTGCTCCCCCAGAGCACTGCCAGTTTCACAGGGTGCTCTGTGAGCGGTGAACAGCTGTTTCTGGGTCTCGTGCCCCAACCTGAACCTCACCACCTACGTCGTCCATCCCCATGGTGCACAACCCCGAGCCCGGACCCCAGTGGACTTGTTGCCGGTTTGTACCTCAAACATAAGCCTACAAATGCCGGTACCAGAGAGCAGCCACACCCTGCGCCAGAAACAGACCATCACCAGCATAGCCAGAGGGTGAGTACAAAACTGCATTATTTATTTATTTTGACCTGTATACAGTGTATATTATATAGTGTGCTCTGCCAACCTTACAGGACCACACATACCTTGTAACATGTTTCTAGGCACTGTAAAATATTATGGTTACCTCTGCATATAGCCTAGTAGCTCCTCTGTCTTATGCACCTTAAATGCAAACCCCCAAAATGTATTAAGTAACATTTAAAACTACAACATTATTCCACCCCCTGTGCCTCTAAAAATATTCACATTAACCAGCAGGCCACAACGCTTTAAACATTCATTAAAACAGCGTAAACACAATCCTACACAGCGCTAAGTACCATTTTAAAACTACATCATTGTTCACCTTAAATGCATTGCCCCAATACTTTAAATAACCCTCCATAAGCCTGTCACAATGTACCCCCTTATTTATTTACCTCCATTAACGTGTAGCAGGCGGCGTCAATCTGTGAGAAGTTGCTCTGATCCATTGTGGCCTTAAGTTTCGGATGCAGGTCTGTGCAGCAAACAGTCCAAACAAGGCGTTCCAAAAGGGGTTTTTAAATGGCTGTTTGTGCTGGAGCCCTAAAGTATGCTTTTTATACTTGTCCTGCCATGCTAATTAGGTCACCACCCTTTATGGAGGGGAGGGTTTAGAACCATGTAGTGGGGTCCATTGGTGGGAACATTTTCTGACTGCTGTACAGCTTATGCCATATGCCACTTTAACATTTTGACATCTGTTAATTAAACCTGCGGCCTGTCGTGGGAAGAGCTGGGTAATCACCGGTGCTTAGGGGTCATTCTCATGGCGAGGATGGCTTCGGCTGAGTTTGGGGACATGACGGATGACCATGGTCCATTTTCTAACAGGGGCCTTGTTTGTTAGATGCGCCCATTATCATTGTGACATCTGTTAATTAAACCTGCGGCCGGTCGTGGGAAGAGCAGGGTAATCACCTGTGCTTAGGGTCGCTCTCCTGGGAAGGCTGGCTCTGGCTGTAGTTCAGGGACATGACGGATGACCATGGTACATTTTCTAACCTGGTGCCTTGTTTGTTAGATGCACCCATTATCATTTTAACATCTGCTAAGCAGCCCTGAGCCCTGTCTTGGGAAGAGTTGCGTAATCACCTGTGCTTGGGACTCATTCTCCTGGGAAGGCTGGCTCCGGCTGAAGTTTAGGGACATGACGGATGACCAGTACATGGCCTGCCCTGGGGTGATATTTTATAAGCTCCCCAATGTACTATACCTTTTGAGTCTCGTGGGAAGCTTGGGACTGGCTGATTAGTTTTTTTCCTCTTCTCAGCTTCGCTCTGCTCACAACTGTTGTCACTTTATCACATTGGCACCTACATGCCAGAGCCCTTACCTGGGAAACTGTCCTTTTGTTCTTGTGTTTTTACGTCATGACTTGTGAGCCTAATGGTTAGTTTTCTGCCACCAGCTACGGCTGTGTCGCATTTCAAATTGCAGCATCTGCTTCTAAAGAAAGACACTTTTGAAAAAAAAACCTCTGCACCGCAAACCATCGTGTTAGATATCCATGCTGCCGTGGGTTGGGGGACTTGGGGCTGCCTGCTCAGGCACCATCTGTCACAGATCTGCAGCCCACATTTTAAACATGGCCAGACATCTCCCTCTTACATGAAGGCACTTTTTTGCGCACACATTTAGGGACACATTTTTCTTTACATAACCTAAATGCCCTGCTAACCTAACACAGCCTTCAACTCTGTCTCACACTCTGACACACACCCTGTGCCACACCCCCAGCTCAGCTCCGGTTAGGGCTGCCACACATACATCATGTCCACATATTTTCTGCGCACGTACTGTCACTTTTAAGGACAAAAACGACCTGTCACTTTTAAGGACACGCATGACAGTAAAGGTATCCTGACTTACTACTCTTGTGTGCTTTTTTCTCCCCTCCAAGTTGCGCTCCTGCCCAATGCATTTCTCTCCCCCACCAGCAATAATGTTGCTCTCTCACTTCTATCCATTTGCCACGTGTTCCCGTTACTCTCTTTCGCCCGTGTTCTCTCCCTTGTGTGCATCTTCCCCTGCCTGCTGTGTTGCCTCACCCCACCGCCTGTCATGTTGCTTCACTCTAGCTCAACCAGCTCACCATTTAATTTCTCTTTCTAACCCGCTTTTGCATAGATCTTTATTTATTTTCAGATCATTTTAAGATTGGTAAATATTTAAAAAAATGTCCTTTTGCAGGCACGCGCAAACATGCTCAACAAATGCACGTGCCCACAATATGACACCACAGCTGCATCATAATTATTTAGCCATGCCACACAGCAGCTACAGTGTTGTACAGCTTGTCTACAAAACATTGGCGAAGCCTATAGGTCTAATAGACAAGACCTATTGGCTTTGCCAATGCTTGTTTCTCTCCAAAACAGCCAACCATGAAGAAAAAGATGTTATTACTCCTATTTAACATCCAGACTAAAGAGACGAAAGCGTTAAATCTAAAGGCTTAAACTGCAAATTCGACCTGTAAAAATAACCCCTTTTGGCAGACCTAAACCGTCCTTTGAAATATTAATAAGTCACCTCTAAGTTGGCCTCACCTGCACATAAGGCAAGGTGCATATTTAAAATCTGGAAATGTCAAGGGTTAATGTTAAACTTGTCCTTACAGTGAAAAAGCCCTAAGAGCAATTTTCACTGTAGCAGGAGTAGCTGTTCCATAGGAAAGCATTAGTATACAATATTACATTTACTATTTGCTGCCTCCACTTTGGAAACAGCTACAAAGTTCATATTTGGACTTTTTAAAATATTTATTACAAGCTCAATTCATTGGTAAAGTAGGAATTATAACTAAATGTTTTAGAACAAGTACCTTTATAAAAGTTACCTGATGCCTGCCTAAAGCCTTTAGAAACCCATTTTCATCAGCTACCAACTGTCACGCAGGAGCTGAATAGCTCCCCATATGAGAAGTGGCCTTGCTTTCAGAACTGAGACAAAGGCCTTGGGTGTAATGAGGTGTTCTGTTTCTCTGGTAGGCTACCCATTTGGGTTGTGCCCAGGAATTTAATTAACTTCAAACGTGCCTACCTTGTCACAGGCTAATGTAGCTAATACCTGGACCTGCCCCCTGCCCCCTTCCCCTGTCCACCTAGCTAGTCAGACACCAGGCCTAGTGGTAGAGAAGCTCCCCCAGAACTGGTTTTGATTAACCACAGGGGAGGGGTTGCTCATTACCCTGGCCATACCTCTAGGGTGGGCACAGGAGCTCTGCACAAGCGATGCAGGGATCTGCCATGTTGTTTTTGGGCAGAGCGGGGCACTGTGGGATTATTTACAGTAAAGCACACAGGAAGTGTTCCAAACGTGGGTAGGGTCACCCTTGGGAACTTTCACCCCATTGGCTAAGGAGTGACCAGGAGTTTACCCCAACTACAGGGTGGAGATGGGCATAAAAGTGACACCCAGAGTACCCAACTCAGATCACTTTTGGACCTGTGGAAGAACAGAGGAGGGCTAGACCTTCTGCCTGTGACCTGAGAAGAGCCTTGAAGACTTGTCCTGCTCTCCCTCTAGTATGCAGGACAAAGAGGTGGACTCCAAGGGTCATAAGGCTGACCTCCTGTTTGGGCTATGGGGACTCAACATGCTTCAAAATGCCCTTTTCCTGCCTTTCCAGCTGACCAGGTCCAACTGGACCTACTATGGACCCTGCTGCTGTCCTCTGCTGGAGTAAGTCTTGACCCCCAAATGCTGTCCCAAGGTCCTAGACCCTTGGCTGCTGTCAAAATGTGCTCCTCCTAAAGGTTCCTGAAAACTAGGACCTAGAAACCTTTTTCCAACTTTTTGCTCTAAGAGCTGACATGGGAGTGGGATCAACCTGCCCAGCTGATCTACCAAGTGTACATCGCCACTGGGATTGAGCTCACCACAGCTCTCACTATGTTCTTTTTTGCAGCAGCAAATCTGACTCAGCGGGACCGCTGCCGAAGGGCATTCAACGGCAGCGAAACCTCTTTGGCTACAGCCTACAGCCTTGCCCTGCGGAGGAAATTTGAGCTCCAGAAAAGTTTCTAAGCCCGAATGTAGAAATCTTCACTAGACCAAGCTGCCGCCTGTATCTTATACAGACAGTGAGGGCTGTTTGGGTGCAAATCTGAACTTTTCCCGCTCTGAACTTTCCTGCATTAGTCTATGGCTTAGATTAAGTATTTTTGAATGTTTTTATGTTTGCTTGTTTACCCACGATTTCAAGTTGAAACAAGAAACTCAGTTCATTTATTGAACAGATACGGAGGTAAAGAGTATCGACCTACGTACTGAATAGGATTAGTGAATTCATGGTCCAAGAGGCATCATTTCATTTCATTGTCTATGGCTTCATCATGACCTCAGAATGGCCCAGCTTCGGCCACAGTTTGCTATGTTGCCTGGCTAAAGACTTTTTGCTCCAGAAAAAATTTGAAGTGCAAAGATAACTTTTCCACCAGGTTGAACCTGGTGCTTGTATCTGATCCGAGCTTCATTGTGGTGAGCCTTAAACCTTATGTTTATCTCGGTCAAGCACAACTAGATCACTACGGCTCGCATTTAATGCTTGTTGGTGCTATTTTAAACCTTAAACTTTAAAAAATCATAACTCCGGTTCTACTTATTGAAGGTTTTGTCATTTTGAAGTCATTATGTTTAGTAAATGTTTTTATACATTTGTTAAGGGTTTTTCTTGTGTGGAATTTTGACTTTGTTACTGTTTGAGTGCTGCATTAAATACTTTACACATTGCCTCTAAGTTAAGCCTGTCTGCTGTGTGTTACAGCTACCAGTGGATTGAGCTGAGGTTAATTTAGTGACTTTAGTGGTTCACCCTGACAAGGATTGTGGTTCTTATTTGAGGTGGGCACTCACTCTTTCAACTAATACCCCAATTTCTTAGTCAGATATCCATCTTTCTACTCAAGACAAACCATCTAGTCATCTTGAAGTAAAATAACCTTCAGGAGGTGAATACCTTTCATTTTGAAATGTCAATATCTTATCCAGAAATTGAAACTCCCAAAGTTTCTGACCACCCTGTGACCTCCTCCTTTTTTGTCCACTACAAAAATGTTGCTGAGAAAACTGAATAGATGGAGGACGGTTTCATCAATATCCCCTTCCATTTAGAGTTGATTGACCTCCTGAGAGACGATATTCTCTAAGTGGGTCACAACCCTTATCGGAGTTAGCTGGCAAAATTGTTACATGAATCAAAAAACTCCAGATGAAACTCCATCCCAGTCTACAAGTCTACAAGACCCATTGATCTTCCGTCAGTACTCGTCAGTGATGCACACATTTTCTCACACGACCTCCCATACATACTTGTGAATAAGGGAAGATACTTATTCTGTGAGCATAGCCTCCATTGCTGGTCGCCTTGTGAATTCCTCTCAGGAATAGCCCTCTGTTGTGCCCTCCCCTGAACGGGAAGAAGCTGCCAAAACTTCTCTTATAGTCCCAGACATTTCTTCTCCTACTCATAACGAACTGTACGTGGCTTTTCATGACCTTGTAAATATTTGCCCCATTCATGCAGAACACTTCGTGAAAGGGGTGTTCCATGGGTGTTGTTGTGGGTGTTCCCACGGAACATCCATGGAATCTGAAGCATTCCCAGATTTATGAGAAATCTTAAACCTGGGAATACGTCCGAATCTGACATCACCCCAGGGGTGGCGTTAAGGAGGCGCAACAAGGAGAAATATTTTTATTTCTCCTCGTTTTTCCCTTTTTCTGCAGCACACATAGAAAGAAGAAATCGCCTAAATTGATTGATTTTGTGCAGGAAGATGTCCCTTCCTGCACAAAATCAATCAGTCCGGCAACGCAGGCACCCTTGCAACATGGTGCAAAGCTGCCTGCGTTGGCGCATGGCAGCCCTTTGAGCATCAGCACAGGGGAAAAGGACATGAATGCACCGTATCTCATAGATTTACGCAGGGCAGCGCCGCAAGATTCTTTGCGGCGCTGCCCTACGTCAAAACCTCATAAATGAGGCACTCTGTTTTGACTTCTCTGAGGCCTTAGAGAGAGAGAGAGGAAGGCAGGGTATCCTTGTTGTTTCTATAGGGAGAGCAGATGAGGAAGTGACTGAATGGCCATTAGGTGGCCATCAGGTTATCTCCCATACACTTTAAGGCACTGTGGATTGCTTTAAACACTGAAACCTGTACCAAGACATCAATAGTGTCAGACAAGTGTCTGTCTACAAAGTAATTATGTTCCTCTTCCACGATTCTGTATTGGAATATGATTAAATTTGCCTCGACCGCCATAGCCAGACTAGCTCACACCAAAGGTACTTGGTGAGTAAACAAGCTCACACAGTGATATATCCCCTAGGGCACATTGGGGCAGGGTAAGAAATATGCCCAACAATTTTCACCCCTTTTTTCTAGGGGTTCACTGCTTACCCCTTCAGAGAAGGCTGGGAAGCTTTTTGAGGGAGAGCTGGGCTGAGAGCTTCTACTGGGTGCAGTTCTGCTTGGAAATATATTACAACCCCTATGGGGCCTATTGCAGGACCCCGTCCTGAAAAATAAGTTAATTGGGTAAACTCTGCACCTCCAATCCCTGTGGGCAACGCACCAGTATTTCAAAAACAATCTGCACTGAGGTGAGCAGACGTAGAGTTAGGGGATTGGAGGCCCAGAGTGGACTCCCACTCACAGAGTCAAGCTAGTGCCTCCCTATGTGCACCACAATCAGTGAAATATGGGATGAAGCACCCACTGGTCCAAGAGCAAACCCTCATGCACAGCCAATAAGCCATGAGGGTGGGTATTACCAGGAGAAGTCGTTAGACTGAAATGGATTTTCAGCACCGCTGATGGGAAAAGCATGCGTCACACAGATAAAAAGCACAAATAAATCAATACATAATACCAATTAACACAAATCAAATTGCAATAAGAACAACAGCACTTATTTTAGCTGCTGAGCAGCTAGAAAAGAAGACGATTGGACACTGAGGAAGCCCTATATGCTTATTACCGCCTTCTGATTGGTTGCAGTGTTTGATATTTATGACATACTGTTCTAAAGACTCATAGGAAATGTAGCCTTTTGTTTTTCTTCTGGATGGTGTTTATTACTATTTTAAATGGCCGCTGAATGGGAAAAACAACGAAAAGAAGGCATAAGCCTCGCCTACTGTACTCACATAGAGTACCAAATTCTTAGTCTAGTTATAAAGATAAATGAAAGACTACAATATAGAAAGGTCTGGTAATTGCACAGAGGTAGAAAATGAAACATTTCCTAGCTATGGAGAAGGGAAGTATTGATTCTATTAAGAACACAAAGGCGAGGTTTAGGCATCATCTTTCTTCAGTTTATTTCTCAGCAGATTTTGCAAGTTTGCTTTTCTAACCATAGCAAAACTAGGGGGCATATTTTCAAGAACTTAACACCGCAGTAGCGTCAATTTTTTGACGTTAAGGCAGCTTTTTTTTATGGCCTTATTTATGTTGCTGCTAACTGCAGTTAGCAGCACTTTTCCAGCATAAACGTGAATTTTCAAGATCGCCACTTCTGTTTGTGGGACTTAACGAAAATGAGATGCAAGGTAGACGTTCCTGTGAAAAAACTGCTGCTAAACACACATCGTGACATTTACAAGGAAATCCCAGTACGCCGATAACCCCCCAAAACTGCTGCTAACTCAAATTAGAGGCAGTTTTCTAATGTCAAAACTTACCTGGTCTTAAAAATGGTGCAAACACACCTGTATATAAGGAAGACAATCCTAGACCCTCATTGGCAACCTCAACGATGCCAGAGAGCTACTACTATTGCTACTTGGAGCTCCAAGAAGACCACCACCACCACAGACGCAGCGCCGCAGAAGACAGCGGGTCTACCGCCAAACGATCACCCTCATACACCTCCGGCCAGAGGAGGTGATAGCCCATTACAGACTAAAAAGGTCCTCCATCCTACTCCTACTCAACCAGATAGCGCCAAGGCTGCAGGCCACATCCCAGCGCTGCACTAACATCCCTCCGCAGACGAAGCTACTTGCTGTGCTGCACATGTTGGCCTCAGGCACCTTCCAACCCACCACTGCCAGAGTGGCCGGAGTCTCTCAGGCATCCTTCTTCAGGTTTCTCCCCACTGTCTTGGATGCCATCATCAGCCTGACGCGCAGCATCTACGCTTTCCCAACACTGCGCAAGAACAACTCACCAACAAGCAAGGCTTCTATGCCATTGCTGGTTTTCCACATGTGTTGGGGGCAATCGACTGCACCCATGTGCAACTTGTGCCTCCTGCAGACACTGCACACATCTACAGGAACAGGAAGCACACATACTCGATGAATGTGCAGGCAATTGTTGACCATCTCGGAGTGTTCATCAATGTTGTCGCCAAGTATCCAGGCAGTGTGCATGATTCCTACATCTTCCACAAATCTGTCATCAACCAGCAGTTCCAGTATGGCATCTATGAAATGAACTGCTTGCTGGTAAGTACAAACTGAACACACAACACACCTCAAGTCACCCAATCATGTAGCTCAACTATGTGAGAATGCACATGTAGCAAATTGAATTCTGCATACATTGTAACTGGGTTAACTACTATACACAAACACCTAATGGCAAAGAACAACATATATGTAAGTAGTCCCAACAAGGGAGTAGACTAGAAATACTTTCACAAACCACTAAGTCACTCAAGGAATATAGATCTTGCCGAACTCATCAGACAAAAATTGCAAGGAATCAATGCAGCAGGTGCCACAAGACATCTGCATGCGCTGCGCTGCATTAATTCTGAAACAAAGCCATGCGTCATATGTACAACAAAATGACAGATCACTCTGCTATCCTCTGTGCTTGTGCACAATTAGCTGACATGCACCAACACAGGCACCCATGCACCATGGTGCAAGGGTGCCTGCGTCATGGGGAGGAAAGTATTTCTGCATGAAGGGACACCTAATTGTACACAAACAATCACAAACGTGGAATTACCTTTACTATGGGTTGTGTCAGAATGCAGCATGTATAGAAAGAGCATTCAAATAAGAGAAATGTAAATCTTACTCCATGTTGCGCATCCGTACGCCTCTCCTGGTGAGGTGTATCAATCTGATGCATTTCCAGGTGTAAAATTAATACCAGATGCAGAAATGTAACAAAATAAATGTGTGTTGTGTGGGAACACACACAGCAATGTCCATGGCCCGCCCCCAACACGCATTCAATCGGATCCAAAGTTACCATATGCCCAAGGACATAAATAGACATGTGCGTTGGCTTGGCATGTCTCAGTAAGTAGAGTGCACCAGGTAGCAGCGCTGCTGCTTCTCAAACAGTGACCCACCTGGGATGCAAGGGGGGTGTTACTAAGCCACATTGAGTACAACATTTAGCATTCAAGTACTTCTAGTGCCAGCTACCCTCAGTACAATATCTCACAATGATGGATATTGCTGATGCACATACATAGTAATGTACAAAACGTCAAGGTGTTTTGAGGTACCCATACATCCTGACAGTTACAACATGGAGGTATTACACAGGACCTGGCCAATGGCATCACAGTGATGTGTAGGCTGTAAAGTATAGGCAATTCAATGTCAGCGATGCAGGTCAATTGTATGTTGAAGGAGAAAGTAGAAAGCTGCACAATGGACACACATTTTTAAAAAAAACCTCTGCAAACACATCAGGCCAAAATACTAATGGACACTTCTCTCCATTTTCTGTTTCAGCTGATCAAGGTTATGCGATGTCACCATGGGTAATGACCCCCATCAAAGTGCTGCACACACAGGCCCAAAGAGACTATAATGTGGCACTGGGACGCACAAGGCCATCGTGGAACTGACCTTCGGAGTCCTCAAATCCAGGTTCCGTTGCCTTGACTGTCATGTCCTTTAGGCTAGTCCTGTCATGTATACCCCTATTACATACATTTGTCCCATCCACACGACAATAACTATTCTAAACAGGTGACCTTTTACCTAGTAGCTTGCTCCTGAGTCTTCGACACCAGGCTCTCGGTATTCTATCATAATCCCTGTACCTGAGGTACATAAACATGTCCCCAGGCACGGCAGAATTATTCTGTATAAGGGTCACCACTTTTTTCATCCTTGGCCAAAAGCCAGCTGTGCATGATCACATTTGTTTAGAAAAGCATTGGTGATTGTTTTCAAAACATTTATGATTGTTTTCGAAACATCCATGATTGTTTAAAAAACATATGGATTCTAGAAAAAACCCATGGAGTGACCACTTTAGTATAAAAGACCCTTACTCCCCCCTAAAATTAGAGGAGAATTCCTTCCAAGCTGAGAAGGGGTCGTGCATGCTGTATTTTTGACACACAGTGGTCTGACATCCCTTGCTGGGTGTCATCCTCGAAGCAGAGACGGGGTCCTTCGTTCTCTACCATCAGGTGAGGGGGTTAGAGCTTCCCTAGGGATTTCTTGGCTACATACACATATGCACATATACATGCTATACATACAGATCTAGGCTAGGTACATTTAGGCAAATTACTTAGGCGCACATTTTAGGAATATGCAAGTGCTACTGTTTTTATCTGAACTGCTTATGTTCATCTTATTAGAACTATGGTAGTAATGTATCTACTATTTACTATATTGGTACTAGCAATCTCTTTCATATGCTTCTGTCTCCTTATTGTCGCTGCACATATGTTTTACACCAGGCTGTCACTGGACCAATAAACACTTATTGAAATGTCCTAATCGACATCCTGTGTACTTTCTGAGAGAAAGCAAGCACGAGTGTCTGAGCAAAAAGTACTGTACTGTTTTCCACAATCCCTGAGGAATGAGGATTGTCATGTTCAGTGGTTGCCAGAAACTACCCACACCACTGTAGAATACAGGGGGGTGGTAGTGGCATTGTAGAGCTAGCTGGTCTAACCGCTGACATAATCTGTGGGGGTGTCCAGAGTCGGTTTGGACACCAAGCCCTCAGTTTAGGTCATCCAAAAACGCGCAGGTCCTGGGGGACTCCTAAGGACTACATGACATGGCACCGCCAACATTGGTTTGGTTCTTATATTAACAGTGGAAATCTGAGTAGTTCAGTCATGCTTTCTCAGAAAACCCCACTCCCACCTTTCAGGGATGTCTGAAGTGAGAAGGAAGATCCGCCTCAGCTGAGCAGATATACCCTGTGTAATGGCTGAAGGTTTAAGCAAGCTTGTAAGGATAAAAGTTCTGACATTGTGCAAAACACTACCTCTTAACTTACTATTCTCTTCTAAAATGACTGATCCCGCGAGTAGCTCGGGGGAAGAAGAATTGGCTAATGCTCTTAACATTACAGAAAACTGCAGACATGCAGTGGCTATGAAATTGTTAGAACACGGCTTACCCATAACAGGTAGCTGTGTTACCTTCGTAATTGAGGCACACGAGGTGTTCGGATCAGAGGTATTCTATTCTTGTGTTCAGTTCCCACCTGCAGATCCAGTGACTAAATTGTTTCAACCATACATTGTAGTTGAACTACCGGCAGAATACATTCCATACGAAGACATTGAAGTCCCGTTAACTGTCCAGCAACACAGAAACTGGTTTAAAGGTGCCCTCCCACACACAACATCTGTCGTGAGACTCGCCGGCTCAGCTTAGAAGGAGCGACCTGGCCGGTCTTGGCGACATACACTCCACATCCACAAATAGATACACTACCAGTGGATGAAGTCCGGACAATATATAAAGACATAGTCAGGCTATACAGACACATTGTCCAGTTTGCCATGCGAACATTAACAGTCCAACCTGCGAGAATTGCTCTAGTCGGTCCACATCAGACCACACCTACAATTAACCCCCAGACACTGAAGTCAGTAATAGGGACAATCCCATCCAAACAGGAGCAGATTCCGTTCTGGATAGCACAGAAAATTGCACAGCTGGAAACATAGAATGCTAACCATTTGCTTGCCAATGTGGATGGTTCCCTCGATATTGGATTGTACCTTATGGGGAACAATCTTCGCTGCCATATACATTAGAATACATGGTACCCCTTCAATAGCAGTAGTTCCAAAGGTATTGAAACAGATACAGAATGAGTACGGGGCAGGACCTGCCCTGGACTTGGGAATGAAACTAATGGGAAATTTTGACCAAGTCTCTGCAATTATGCTCAGCAACAACAAAAGGGGAGGCAGCAACAGTGGCCATACCCACCGCCTGAGGGAAGTAGCTCCTCTAAATAAGAAGAGGGAGTTACCAAAAATTATCGAGAAACCTATGCTACATTGCGAAACAGCGTTTACATTGCATGCTTTACATCGCATGTCATTACAAGGCGGTTGTTACAACGACCGCGTTCTTACATCGCAAACCATTTCATCGCAAGTCGTTACAACGAATTGCTGTAGGGGGCAGAAGGTGTTGGATTTACAATCCAACACCTTCCCTGCTGTTGCACAAACTGGAGTAGGAATAGTAAATTATACTATTCCTAAGTCCAGCGTGCTTCTACAGCAAGTCGTTGTAACGACTTGTGATGTAATGGTTCATGATGTAACAACGCAGTCGTAGTAATGACCGCGTTGTAATGGCATGCGATGTAAAGCATGCGTAGTAAAGACATATATTCTGCTACATTGGGTAGAGATAGTTTGGGAGCCAAACCGCGGAAGCCACAAATGGCAGGTAGTCCCAACAAGGACAACTCGAAGCAAGCCCCCTTTTCTTCTAAGAAGTAATGGGATAACAAACAACATAGAAATACTAATACAGAAAATAATTCACGATCAAGGAGTGGGTCTCCCCAAAGGGAGTCCTCTGAGAAGAAGTATAACCTTAGGAATCATGAACAGATTAGGAAACCTGATAGGTATCAGGACACTGATGCACGTTCCTTTCGTTCCTTTAAGGGTTCATCAACAAACTTGGAGAAGGACGGGCGATCCGAACAAAGAACAGAAGATCGACCAAGAGAGAAAAGGGAAACACATTGTAATTCAGATTACATTATCAAACAGGATAATCAACCTAAAGCAAAACCTCAATTCAAAAAGAAGAAAGTAGCCGGCTTAAAAATTTGACATGCCCAGGTTACTGAGGACTCAGCTTCTGAACGGGGAATGGGCTCTGACGATGCTAGACAGCGTGGCAGAAGTAACAATAGCTCGCCAGAACCTGAAGGATTTTCTGGTGACAGCAGTATTGAATGAACATATCACGGTGGAAACACCTGATACCAGAGTGAGTGTCCCGCATAGACTGTACGAAATTACACTCCAAATAGAAGGGGACATCTCAAGAAAGATTAAGGGTCTCTTTTGGGAGAATTTGACATTTAGATATGACATACTGCTAGCAGAAAAATATTGGCCGCCTGAATTTGTGATGGATTGCCCAAAAGGGGAAAGAGTCATTTTGCTTGCTTTCCCCGACCTCGTTCCAGTATCTTTAAAACATTCATACGCGCAGGAGTGGGCGCAAGCGCTAGCTCCGGCATTATACCGTAACCATGTAGGGTGGAACGTGGAGTCTACTCACCACGACATCCCATTAAAATCTACTCCAAATCCACAGAAACAGTACCCTATAAAACAAGCATTGGCATAGCCGATAGGTCTCGCCTTTGGGACCTTATAAGTGTTTAGTTATCCAGCACAATATCCTTAGTGCAACATCATCAACTGTTGCCAGGCTAAACACTTATAAGGTCCCAAAGGCGAGACCTATTGGCTATGCCAATGCTCGTGGTGAAACCTCTGCCCAGATAGTGGTAACGTGTAAAAATGACAAAGTAATAACTCGGGTACTAAAATCACAAGATGTGCTGCCTTATGATGCACAATTTAGGAAACCCTACCGCATAATTTGGTCCTCCCCATAATTTCAGTGTCCTGCTTTGGAGTAATAAACCTGATGCTCACAAGAGACATGAGCTGGAAACCCGGATGGGACAAAAGCTGACCTTGAGATCTGCCCTAGCCCTCGGCCAAGGGTGACATCTGTATACTGCAGGTGCTGTCAGTGCACAAGGGTCAAGCTGTTTGTAATCAGAAAAGAGCCCAGGAAAAACCATACCTACAAGGCAGCGGGGAGTCCAACACCCCTTCATTTAACTACGATGTGAAAAGCCATTCACAGAGAATGATCTATGCTCATCCTTGAAACTAGAACATGTGAAGCTAGGGTCACCAGTGATTCCGCGGCCTAACAAGGGTGCCCTCGGCCCTAATGCAAGTAGGGAAAAAAAGAGCCATCCCATGGTGCGGAAGGTAAAAATACAAAATAAATAAAAATCAGCCGTATAAGGGATGCAGTCGGCTCCTGGTGCCACTGCACCTGCTGCACTTCGGATAGCTGCGCCCCAGCGCTGGTTCCGCACTATTTCGAAACGAGATGTCGGATTCCGAGCAATTTGACGAAAGTAGCAGATGGGGCGATTTTTGAAAGGAAATTTTGCGAATCTCGTATTGTTTCTGGGGTGAGCTGGGGCCATCTGAGAATGCTACAGAACACAAAGCCGATTCATTCAGAAGTGCCTGGAGACACTAGCATCCTACTTTGAGGCACGTTTGTAGAGCTAGGTGATTTCTTTCTCAGCTTGGAAGCTGATGAGAGATAAGTGAACTAATGATTCCACAGTAGAGTAAAACGCGATCACAACGTGTAAAGCGCTCCGATACCTTCGGGTCTAGCTAGCGCTATACAGATCTCAAAATAATAATGACGGGCTCCAAATTCAGTCTTTCATCCTTCAGAGGTCGAAAAAATAAGTAACATTAAGTTGGGTAGCAATGTACATATCAGTGCCTAGATACCAAACAGATGGTAGACAGCGCTATGTACAGCTAATTGTGTTATTTTTGAAAGCCACAGCCGTACATAAGTTCGCTCGACAATACTTCTTCCGGGCTAACTAAACATAATTCTACATTAAAAGTGATACCTGTTGCACTGGTTGGGTTTTCAAAAACTTAAACCGGCGCGAAATATTTCACGAGTCTCAGGCCACACATTGTGAACTCACTCCCGCAGCTGGTGAAACGAGGTGCAAGCGGCACCGAGCGGTGAAAACCAGAGGTGAAATGGGCAGCATTGAACAAACGTCGGCTTCTGAAGTGTTGTGGCAGATTTAACACTTGACCTGGGATGTAGCCGAGGTGCGAATGGCGGCACAGGCTACAGTAAGGTCCCTGGAGTGGACTGCAGCAACATGCGGCAGATGAAGAGCGCGAATGACAAAAGAGAAGTGGGAAGGTGAGAAGCCAAACAATGAAGGGGCAGAAAGGATCAGATTGCAGACTCTATGGTCAGAGATCAAAGGATAGCAACACAAGAGGAGCCTTGGAGTGCGGATCAGATTGCAGACTCTATGGTCAGAGATCAAAGGATAGCAACACAAGAGGAGCCTTGGAGTGACGAGGCGCTAAAGAGAGGGGGAGCAGGAGGTGAGCCCGCGAGTGGTGCGCGCGCGCTTGGGAGAGCAGTCTTCACTTTTCAAGCACTGCACTCGTGCTTGTGGCGCGCCGCTGCTCGCTCCCGCAAGGTGGATGCCGCCACAAGCACGAGTGCAGTGCTTGAAAAGTGATGACTGATGGCTAAAGGCCCTCCTAGAGCAACGCATGCGCGCTGCCTAGGCAAGACCTAAAAACGATGCAAAAAGACAGGTCAAAGAAATCTTAGACCAGTTGGAATACCAAGGTGTGATTGAGACTTGCACCTCCCCCATGAACAATCCTTTGTTTCCCCTAATGAAACCTGACAATTCATATCGTCTAGATTTAGATTACCGACATTTGAACACATGCACATGTACATTGCAGTTCAAAACGCACACAGTGCTGCATTAATGTATAGCATTGTGTGGAAGAAATACAAAACGACATTAGATATCTCAAATGGGTTCTTCTGCCAGAATATAGGTCCAGAAAGCAAATATCTGACAGCATTTTCTGCGCTCGGCAGTCGGCAAAATGTTTGTAATTTGCCTCAACAAACATATGACGTAGAGGCCGTGTCCTATGTAGATGACATCTATCTGACTGACAATGATTTACTTGAACACTTGTGCAGGATGAACAACATAATTGTGGGTTTCGCCAATTTGGGCTACAAGTTTAATTTAAAAAAATCTGAAATTGCCTATCTCAATGTCCTATTCTTGGGATACGTGCTGTCAAGTGAAGGCAAGAGCCTGGCAGCCAACTTTTTAGAAAAGTGTGCGCTGCTCCAGCCTCCAAAGACTCTCAAGATTTTGCAATCCATATTAGGATTTCTAAATTTTGGCAGAACATACATTCTAGATTACGCAGAAAGAGTAAAACCTTTTTACGACTTAATCAGACCTGATTTCAACTCACATCAGTGGACACAGCAACACACAGATACTCTCTGTTCAATTCAGGCTGACATGATAGCATCAAAACATTTGCACACGCGTGTGAATACTACCAACTTGGTGATCCGGGTGTTTCCAGGTTTATCAGGATATACCTACATCACTTTCAATGAAGGTGAGACAGTCCCATTCGCATGTAAATCACATTTATACACAAATGCGGAAATGCGATTTGCAGCAACAGAAAAAATACTGACAGCTGCTCAGACTGTTGTAGTGAGAGATAGAGCACTAGCACAGGGGAAATGCATTATTGTCGTAAACCCGGTACCGACTTTAGAAGCTGTTACCAAAGCGAACATTCCAAATGCAAAAGCACTGCATCCGCGATAGATACAATGGGCTAATTCTCTCACTGCAACAGATGTAGATTATAAATTTGATCCTACACTGAAAAACCAAGCATTCCTGCAGTACGAACAAGAATACCCTCTCCCGAATGAAATCTTGCCTCTAGAAAAATATGAATACATAATTTATACCGATTGATCTGCTCAGCCTGCCATAGGAAGTAAACAACAGTATAGCGCTGCGTGTGCTATAGTGAAAGGATGTATGCGGGACGGTAAGTTCCATCCAAGCAATATGACTACGCATTTTGTAGGAGATTTTACAGCGCAGTTGGCATAGCTGAAAGCCCTGATATTAGCACTACAGTATACAGATTGGGAATTCCCACACTGATAGTGTACGATTCGCTTTACTGTGTGCAGTCCTACAATGAATATCTTCATTACTGGGGCCAGAATGGATTTAGAGATTCCAAGGGTTGCACAATTAAACATAAATTGTTATGGGAACAAGTGGCAAAGCTGAAAGCATGCCTGCCACGGGCTCAAGTTATTCACACCTTGAGTCATCAGCGTGTTGGCATACACGTTGAAGGGAATTCACTGGCTGATGAAGCCGCCAAGGCGACAGTGCAAACTGCTGACGTTGCTGCAATCACTCGTTCTAGCACGAGGATAGACGGAGACATACTGATAGCAGTCAACGCCTCAAAGAACGGCTCTGACGTTCCGATAGGCTTTCCACTCAAATATTCCTATAAATTAGATGCGCAAAATACACCGTATGCTCAAATTCCAGGAGTGGGGGATAGAGTTATACCAAACATGGATCGCAGATTAGGTTTAACACTAGCTGCACACGAGGGTCTGGGCTCTGCACACGCAGGAATCACTGCTACAATTTTATTACTGAAGCGGCGATTCTGGTGGCCAAGTTTGTGGAAACAAACAAAGGCTTAAGTCTTAAAATGCGACATCTGACAGCAGATGAAAGGTTCCACTGTAGCAAGGCCACCACAAACACCATTAGTCATTTCAGACAGACCTCTCGCATGTGTCTATTTGGATCACTGGGGTCCCTTAAATTCAGACAGGGCTTACAAGTACATCTTGTTGGCAGTAGATTCATGCTCTAGATTTCTATGGGTTTGGCCTCAGTGCTCGGCTGACGCTCGAACTGTTATAAAGTATTTGCAAGTCTTCATCGGGACATACGCAATTGGCACGTTACATTCCGACCATGGCCCTGCGTTTAGCTCTCGGGCTTACAAGGAAGCCATGGAAAGTATGGGCGTGGCCTTGCGGTACTCCTCTTCCTACCATCCAGAGGGAAATTTGGTGGTAGAGAGGAATAACCGGGCCCCAAAGCAATCCTTAACAGCATGGGCATTAGGTGCGGGCGGTACTTGTGTCAATCACCTATATGGGGTCCAGAGGGCACTGAATAATATGCCATGAAAGTGCTTGGGAGGACGTACCCCCTATGAGATCCTGTTTGGGACAAGAATGTGGGTACCTGACCTCAATTGTGCCAGTACAGTGGTGAATGCGAAACCATTTGATTTGAATGATAGTTTGGCTGTTTTACAGGAACTCAATGAATTCCGGGCATTACAAAGCAACGTCCAAGTAAACACACAGCCACTGGGGAAGTGAAAGCTGTTCCGGCAAGACCTGCCTGGGTCCCGAAGATTGAGGACCAGGTCAGAGAAGGAGTTTGGGGCATCCTACAGAACACCTGTACCTGTCCTGGTGGTTCAAGGAACAAGAACAGTACTTCTTCCGCCTCTTGCCGGCAAAAAAGAAAAAAGATTTGTCTCCATTGATCTGATCAAACCACACTATGTGGCCGATTCTCAACAGCAGGTCATGTGGGGTCCTGAGTAGCCCCAGATCTCCTCTCGCTACTATACAGAAAGTTCAGATGGAAAGACTAATAACGTTTCAAGACTCCCCTGCGCAAAATGCCGGAGTAGCAAATAACGGAGTATGGATCACACCAGTTGAAACTGAACAACATCCAAATGCATCTGAAACGCAAATTGCAATTCGGCCCAATAATGAACTTTACATCAATGTGTCTTCACAAGAAGCAACTGCCAGTTCTACAAACACTGCTGAGCTCCCAAGGATAGATCGAACTGCGTCTGGCTACTTCATCATCTTCAATGACTTTTCTTCAGATTCAAGTGAACCTGAGCAAGCGCCACCCATTTCCAAGAAAGGAAAATTTAGACAAATCTATCTCTGGCTGAAAAAGACCTACTTTGTGCCTCCCTTGGCTACATCTTTGGTTTGCATTAGGGATCCTGTTCCTGTTAATTTGGATTGGTATAGTAACTGTCTTTATCCTACTTCTGAATGGACATTACCTTCCACAACATATTGCAGTAAAACCTGTGAACTTGGTCTTGAAACCACATATTAGGGGAAAAGACAAATGCTAAATGCAAGTTATTCAATAATTATAGGTTATAGATTTCAGGCTACACACCAAAAATGATACATGAAACAAAGTGCATTATGATAAATATATACACATGACTATGTTGTTAAATTGTGTAGGTTTATCAAAAACTCTTTATTTAAATTATTAAATTAATTTTGTTGAGTACAGAAATACGTATTAAAAACCACATATGTCATCACACCGTGAGCAGAGGGACCTGTCCCTAGTGAACATTACAGCAGTTCCTATACCGGATGGTATAGATTGGGATAGAGTTTCATATGATGTATTTGGTCCTACTGAACATTTGAAATTCCACACGTGTTTAAAATTTCAATGAATGATTTCATTACCCCGAGTACACTCTCAGATGATTGGGACATTGAGACTGTAAATACTATGCTCTCAGATTTAGAACAATCTGCTGCATTTTTTTACAGGGACTTGTACGAAGATACACCTGACTTCGTCAGTATGCATTGTTACCCGCACTATGGTCATCACTTTTTGCACAGAGCTAGTGTTCCACGTACTATAAACACTTACCATCAATGGGAACATTGCCCAACACCACCGAATGGTAGTTCTGCCACATTCACACAGAAATTTGGATACGTTTCAGGGTTCAATATATCAGACCCAATGTCATACTACTATAAGCTAGTACAGACAAATGCAACTGTGAAGAAAATGATGCTGACTAACACCAAGCTCATATATTTAGCACCCTTTATCTCCCAACTGTCTATACAAGGTTTCGACTATTGGAGGGACACAAAAGACACAAAATCTATCTCGGGGACAAAGATTGGCAGGTTCAGGGAACAGAGGCTTTATTTAGAGCTTGCCTCATACCATTACAGATAATTTTCCTGAACAGAACAGTGCAACAGATTACCTGCTACAGGTTTGCAAAAGTTAAAGACCTGAAAACACCACGCATCCCCTCGCCCATACCTATTGAGGGTAAATCAGCTCCCAATTGGAAAGGATGGTTGGTTTGTCCTATTGACACAAATAGGTGTCAATCAAGATTCAAGGATACCACCAGAGGGTTTAGTATCCATAGGCCTGACCCACGCTACGTACACACAGACGACCCAGGGGTAGTGACTTCTTACAGTGTTGGGAAGTTGTGCCTAGAATGGCTAAAAACCTCAACACTACAACAGGTGAAACAACACTTGTCCCTTCTAGCTGACAACATGGATCTTAGGGATTTCTTGCTAGGTCCCAAGAAACTGCGTAAGAAACGCTTCTTATATGCCATCTACAATGAACTGTGGAAAGTCTCCCACCAGGATGCTGCTGAGAGATTACATGAAATTGATGGGATTAACCTAGAAAAGGCTTTGGCTGTGGTAGATAATGGTATGACCACACTTTCTTCACATATTTATTCACTGGGCAACATTGTGTCCTCAGCAATTGACATAATGGAACAAGATTTGTCTATACTACAACATAGGCAATCTCAATTGCGCTCCATTATGCTTTTAAGCTGGACGCTACAATCATTGCGTTCTGGCCATGTGCCATGGCGATACATTAACAGCACAAGCCTGTTCTCGGCTTACAATCTGACCGACAGACAGTTGACTATGGCACGCAGAGATGCAAAGTACACCATGCTGCTCATTGAAGAATTTGAGAAGTTACCTTTCACAGTGGCTGAGTCACCATCTACTGAATGGTTAATTCATGGCTATATCACACTGCCAATCACGACATTTCAATTCCAATACTGCCTTAGGTACATCCAAGCAGGCAGGTATGAAGCGTTAGGTGAAGGGTACATTCAGGAAACTTCGGAGTTACCGTATAGATATAGGTGCAGAAATAAGGACACTGAAGTTTTCTTCAGTAATACTGACTGTGGGAAGGCCTTAAGTGGGTCTTTAGTGTGCAAAGAAGTGTCGCATCATGGAACGTGTAATGCGTCAAAAGCGAACTTATCTTGCTACTTGAAAGGCTCCCCAGCTGCCGCGATTCATCCGGTTTTTAAATTGCTTTCGAATTATTAGTGATGAATGATCAAGGCTGTTGATCGCATATCTAGTCACAGCAAACTTCAGGGTTGTTTGCTGTAAGCAAGTATTGTTTCCCCCGGCTCGCACAGTTAGGGAGGCACCACTGTGGCCTTCATTAAATGTTTAAATTATAAAGTTTGATTCGCTGAGCAGACTGAAAGCCATGTTGTTTCAACAAAATGTGGCCTTAACTTCAGCCCGAGAGACTTTTGATCTCCAGGTTGCAAGGTCTTCAGCAGAGATACAGGCCCATACGAACTTCGCGATCCATTTCGGAGAAATGGTTCATCGTATCTTTAGCATGTCTGATACAAGTGGGATCGTACACTCATGTAAGCGACTTGGATCAGGTTTCTTAACCACCTTTCAGACCATCTTCGGAGTAATTCCAGCCTTCATACACTCCGTACTTGGAAGCATTTTTGGAGGACTTCCTTTGGTCCTGCTTTCAGTAGCAGGCATCCTGATTTTAATTCTCTTGCTTCGCAATGGACGTTGTGATCCCTCAAGAAATGGAGAGAACACTGCTGGAACGACGCTGTTGTGAGCGTATGGTGTTCTACCTGACTACACCTCGTCTTCGGGAGCTGAGTGAGCATTGGTTCCTGTCTTTCAGACCGGTCTGGCTAGACTGTGACCTACCTGTGTTCCGTTGCCTCTTCTGCGGATTTTGCTGCGTGTTAGACCTGTGTCAGACACTTCCGTTGGATGTGCCGCCGAATATAGATGTGCTACTTGCGCCTTTGCAGGCCCACGTGTGCAGTTGTCCCCAGCGTATTCCCATGTTGATGACGGCATTCTTGGAGCCTCCACGTGATGCCTCCGCTCCTGTTGGAAGGGAAATCAGCTCTGCTCCAGAGGTACAGGCATCGGTATCAGGCCTGCATGCATCTAATTCTTCCCCGGCGGCTGCTGTGGGAACCAGAGATGCGCATCTTTGCTCACTCGATATGATACTGGAAGTTCTAGAGGGACTGCCATCTGCGAATACGATGTTCAGCGATGTTGAGTCTTCAGTGCAGGATTCTTAAAACAATCTGGCCTCTCCTGTGCTGGGAACCATTAGGCAACTTTTTAAACATTTACCAAATTGAAGGTCGAACACTGACTTTGTTTTATTTTTCCTTTTCTGCTCTAACTGAGCATAATGGCTTTTAAGGTGCTCAGTTTAATAATAACCACATATACTAGTCTAGAGGACCTTTTGAATGCTTTTTAGGATAGAGGACTATTTCGACTTTGAATTTATGCTTCTTTTATGGACATTTTAACAGGCTTTTAAAGTGCTTTTAGTATTTTAATTACACATGATTTTTATACTTTTACTGGCCCTAGCGTTTTCATTATCTAGCTGACCATGTTGACCTTTTGATGAGGAGTGGGTGTCGTTCTTTAGGCTAGTCCTGTCATGTATATCCCTATTACATACATTTGGCCCATCCACACGACAATAACGATTCTAAACAGGAGACCTTTTACCTAATAGCTTGCTCCAGTCTCTTTGGCACCAGGCTCTCTGTATTCTATCATAATCCCTGTACATGATGTACATAAACATGTCCCCAGGCACAGCAGAATTATTCTGTATAAGGGTCATTACTTTTTTCACCCTTGGCCAACAGCCAGCTGTGCATGATCAGATTTGTTTAGAAAAGCATTGGTGATTGTTTTCAAAACATTTATGATTGTTTTCAAAACATCCATGATTGTTTTTAAAACATATCTATTCTAGAAAAAACCCAGGAGTGACCACTCTAGTATAAAAGACCCTCACTCCCCCCTACCCATTAGAGGAGAATTCCTTCCAAGCTGACACGGGGTCCTGCATGCTGAATCTTCGACACGTAGCGGTCTGACATCCCTTGCGGGGTGTCATCCTCGAAGCAGAGACGGGATCCTTCGTTCTCTACCATCAGGTGAGGGGGTTGGAGCTTTCCTAGGGATTTCTTGGCTACATACACATATGCACTTATCCATGCTACACATATAGATCTAGGCTAGGTACATTTAGGCAAATTACTTAGGGCGCGCATTTTAGGAATATGCAAGTGCTACTGTTTTTATCTGAACTGCTTACGTTCATCTTATTAGTACTATGGTAGAAATGTATCTACTATTTACTATATTGGTACTAGCAATCTCTTTTGTATGCTTCTGTCTCCTGATTGTCGCAGCACATATGTTTTACACCAGGCTGTCACTGAACCAAAAAAACACTTATTGAAACGTCCTAATCGCCATCCTGTGTACTTTCTGAGAGAAAGCAAGCACGAGTGTCTGAGCGAAAAGTACTGTGCTGTTTTCCACGATGCCTTAAAAATCACGATTGTCATGTTCAGTGGTTGCCAGAAACTACCCACACCACTGTAGAATACAGGGGGGTGGTAGTGGAACTGTAGAGCGAGCTGGTCTGACGGCTGACATAACCTGTGGGGGTGACCAGTGACGGTTTGGACACCAAGCCCTCAGTTTAGGTCATCCAAAACGCGCAGGTCCTGGGGGACTCCTAGGAACTACACAACATGACATTTCGGGGGGAAGACTCCTGTACAGGCCTGAATTGATCTGCAAAATAATGCTGGTGTGTTGTATTTTGCACAATATCTGCGTAA
Source organism: Calotriton arnoldi (assembly GCA_963921515.1). NCBI lineage: Eukaryota > Metazoa > Chordata > Amphibia > Caudata > Salamandridae > Calotriton > Calotriton arnoldi. The sequence goes on along the minus strand of CAWUFW010001750.1, from coordinate 1,269,855 downwards.
GGACTAACACACCTTTGCCAGAAGACCAGGAAGAGCTGGACAATCCAGAGGATGGGCAGGATGAAGAAGTCGATGCAAGCCACACCACAACTTCTGCAGCTGCAACAGCAAGGAGGGATGCCATCATCTGGAACTTTTTTTCATAATGATAACCTGAAAATGTCTTGTTACAAACATTTCTTTGAACCAAAGGTTCCACCTTGTGATTTCGCCCAATAAAATATCACTACAACAATGTCTTGTATGCTTGGTTTGTGACTTTAGAAGGGGAACAATCATGTAAAGTTACGTTATCAAAACAACAGATCACTCACCTAGCAGGCGATATGACACCAACTAATGTAAGACTGGGAATGGGCCAATGTTTTGGGCATCTGAACTTCTGACTGCGTATGGTTTCTCATCGATAAATAAAAAGTGCTTGTTGTGTGTTCTTCTGAGCACAATCAGGTCTGTTTTCACACAAGAACATAGTACAACATACAATGTGTGTCTGATGCATCATTGTAGCTGGGGCCACACAGCTCTAATCTATTATAAAATTTGAAACACAACATCTCTGTGTATTCTGTGCCACAGGAAAAAAGGTAACTGACAAAAGTCACAAAGATACATGACAATGGTGGACTGGATCAACTTTCGGGTGTTGAGGATGAAGAATCAAAGGATAGAAGAGCCAGACTAACGGATGTATCAATACAGTGCAGGGAATGCTTTTAACACCAAGCATACCCATTTATTCAACACTAGCAAGTGATACTACCACCCTAGTTGATACATGTGTCACTGTAATGACAAATAAGCACATGTCTTGCATCACTAACACTGTGCATGATTCATCCTTCAACACTGCACTGATCTAACTATGCTATAGTTTCATACGCACAAACAATGACACATAGGACAGCCATGGGACAACTGGCAAGGAATCAGCAATCAACAAGGTGTATGTAGGACTATAGACATGGCAATGCAATGGCCAGAAAGTGTTGATGCCACATGCACAACAACATGAGTGTGGCAATGCAATAAATGTGGAGAACTGGCTATATCCTCATCGCATCACACTTACTCTCTGTTGACACCCCCAAGACAGAGAACCGATATACACATGAGTGAAGTGCAATAGGGAAACAAATAAGTACAGCCAAAACATGCAAGTAAAATACAACCAATTACATTAGGAATGGTCATTTTATGGGGTAAGACAGACCACAAAAAACATGGTAGCCCCATAAAGTTGCATCACCCCCTCGGGACGGCCACTACCAGTTTACAAATGCCAATTGAATGATGTGTGTACTCTAGGGATTAATCACAACTCCACCATGCAAAATAGCCCTACATCTGCCGGCACAGTTTAACACAAATAAGACCATGCATCTAAAATGAAATGGCCATGTCACATACGGTTGTATCTCTCAAGGAATGTACACAATACTCTTGAACACACAGCGTTGCGCTAGATGGCCAGGCACCATGTATGGCATGTGTTGCAGTCCAGTGTGGCCAACCAGCCCCTCTCCTCCAGTCAGGTGTATGCTAGACATAAATCTCCGTCCGGATAGCACCAAGAGGAATCCACCGTACACCCAAGAGCTCAATAACATGTGGCAAGAAAAGGCTGCACCACCTGGTTGCCTCCTGAATGCCAACTTTGGCAAGCAGATTACATGTTCCACAGTGCCCACGGAAATCTGGGTGGTAGAAGCAGTGTGCCCACGGCTTTTGGCCAGATACCACCCCTGGGCCTCCTCCTCTCCACACCCAACCATCTCCTAACCTGGACATCGACACCAGGCCTCAAACCGCCCTGCCCTCTCTGAATCAGTGACTCAGCCAGCTGAATCCTCTGACAGTCCGGATTTCACAAGCCTGGGTACAGCACTGTACTCCGAGTATGCAGGGGAACCTCTAGATGCAGGAGATGCAACTGGCCCCTCTTGGTTGCCTAGTCACAGGTCCCCCGCCACACAAGATTTGTGCAGGTCAGGGCCCTCACCCTCCACAGCGAACGGGCAGCACAACCACCACCGGCATGATGATGAGAGGCGCAGCACAAAATTAGATGTCTCCCCTGCCACCCCAGTGTAGTGTTGGTGTGTGTCACACAATGCAGACTACCCTTTGTTCTTGATCAGGAGCACCTCGACTGATCACCACTACAAGGTGCACCATGCGGGCTTCTCATGTCAGCAATGTGTCTACATCTGACATGCCTGACTTTGCCAACAGGTAAGGGTCATTGCTGACACATCAATGTCTACAGCCAGGGACCACAGGCTCGTGCATGACGCAGGCACTGCCTCCAACGTCAGTCTGCAGTAACTCTGCAGTACCTGTGTCTATCACTCCAGGTCTCATACAAAAGCACAGCGTGGTCTCAAGTCCATTCGGACTTTCTGTGCCTACAGACATTGGACACCATGTTGTTGCAAGGAGTGCGCAATGTAAAGTGCTGCATTGCTGTGTTCCGCCAACAATGTCCTGTTCACCTGGAACTCTGGGTCTACATCATGTTTGTACATGGCTTTGTGGGGCTTGTTGACCTCTGCATAATTTGGTCATGGCTGCTCCATTCTGCATTCTGGTGCATACATTTCTTAAAACCTCATCAGAGGTGTCTTTGTAAGCTCTTGTAGCCTTTAGAGGCTGAAATGTGACGGAGGGCTTACTTACATCAAATATTTTGACCACTACCTGTTCAGCCGGCATATCATTTTCTCTTCTAGCTTCAAGATGTGTATCGCTGTCACTCTAGACTGATGGGCAATTGTGTCTGACACAAGCTGATCCTTACGCCATGTAACGATGTATTGTACATACGTCGCTAACATGACAATGGATCTAGTCGATAGACACCATCCAAAATTATTTCCCACTTTGCAGACTCTAAAATGCATAGCATAACATCTTGAAATCATGCCCATGAGTGCCTTTGCACAGCCCATTCTAAATGTGCACATCTTCACCTCCAGCTAAGCAAATACTCAAATGTGTATTCTGCGGAAGGAAAGTTATATGCATATAAGTCGGGTGGCAAAGGGCTATAATGCAATGGCAAGGAGGTACCAGGAGGATAGGGCATCAAGACGATGGAAGTCCATTTCAGAATCCAGCAAGAAAACTGGTCAAAAGCGTGGTGGCCTTCCTGCCTCATCAAGTCGACAGAGGCCCACTGATCCAATGCCAGGCCCTTCAGGTGTCCAACATGGTGGCACACATCCACAGCCATCTTCTGCTCCCACAACATCGACACCGGCCCAACCTGCTGCAACCAACTCATCTCGGCAACCAGGTACACGCTCACAACGTGTTCAACAAGGCACATCATCCCTGACAACTGCGCAACAGAGACTGAATCCCAGCTTCACCCACAGGGACCGTAGGTTGCTTTTAAACCTCAATGTGTGTGTGGCCCATATTGAACGGGACATTGATGAGATCAAGTCACACCCCCAGGACATTAAGGGTGCCCTGGGGCTCCCCTTCTGAGCCCCTAAATGCGTTACCCGTCCCCCTTGTACAGTCCCCCTGTTCCCTTAAGCATGTTTTTATATTTTTTGTACTGTAGTTAAATAGGTAGTGGTAAGTGTAGTTTTAGAGTAGGTATAGATTAGTGTTAGGTGTAGATAAATTTTTAGGATTTTCATATATTTTACATGGTGTTTTCGGTTAAGTTTCCTTTTACTTTGGGTGGGGGGGTTAATGTCTTTTTGACTTGTTCAGTAAAGAAAAAAATATATATAGATATATAGATATATAGATATATATATCCACCACCAAAGCTTACACGATATAGTAAGCACGAGCCACACCAATCCAAGTTTTGAAAATTAAGGTTTATTTCTGGGCACAAACGACGCGTTTCGAGCTAAACAGCTCTTGGTCACATATATATATATATACTTTTTCAGGATGTATGTTTAGTTAATTCATGTCTAGGTTAAGCTGTCTTTGTCCCGTCTACAGATGTGCCTTAAGGGGGGAGGTGGGTTGATGTTTGATATATGCTGTTATGTGTATAGTATTAGGTAAGGTAGTTAGTTTAGTGTACATATCAGTTAGCATAAGTTGAATTAGTGTAGGTTAGGATAGGTTATTAGTATTAGGTTTAGGTTAGTTAGTATGTTTTTATGTAATACATTTCTAGTGGTTAGTGATTTGTGGTGTTACTGATGTTTAATGTGATTCAATGAATTGGTGACTTGTTAGTTGGTTACAACCAATTCATTCCCCACACAATTTGGTAGAATATCTAAGAATGGAATAACAACATCTTCAAGGGAAAGGCTACTGTCATACTGCTGTTTGAATGTGATTGACAAACATGCATGTTATGTAGGCTAGCAAAGTTAAGTTTTGATATTGCATAGAGATGGTCTGAAGAATAAGTTTTCATCTTATAAAAATTTGCTGATTAGAAAAACACATAATGCAATGGAGGCATTGAGCTCACACAGCATTGGTTCCATGATATAGGTATGTTGGTTGGTTGATATAGGCATATTTACTAGCCCATGTCCCCACCCCAGCTTCACTTTGCACGAAGTTGTGCTGGTGATATGGGCTTTGTCTTATTCACAGGGCAGCGTAAAGCCACTTTACTTGTATTAACACTGCCTTGTACATTAGAGACAACATTACGCTATACTTAGCATACAAGTGTAGGGCAATGGGTGTTGTGATGGGCGTTCCACCATAACAGCACTAGAATTTAATACAGAAACATATTTGAACATTATCAATCATACACCATTCCGCTTCTTACAGCATGATTGCTTCATCATCTTAGGAAATATGTTGAGGGATCTGTCTTAACATGTGTCATAGCATGACACCCATCACAACAATTGTCCACCCCATTGACAATAAGTATAGGTTCAAAGTCTGCCTTGTTTGCAAAGCAAGGTTGAGCCACTTCATGTGGCTTGACACTGTGTTGAGTATTGTTCCAGGTCCCTATCCCCATCCTGAATGTAGTGAAAAGTTAAGTTGCAGCAACAATGTTGTCTTTGAGATATGAGGCATTGGCTAATTCACACATGTCCTGTCATCTCACTGCCTATCAGGGACACAGGCTCAGCAGACCCAATTTTTTAAAAGGCACTCTGGTATATTTGTGCTGGCTACACTGCTTAGGCATTGTTGACCCATCTAAACTTGAATGGTCACAGGCAACACACATCTTTGTAACTTTAATGCTTTTATTTACAAGTGAATTTCAGGAGTTAACAGACTGGCCCAGTTCTTTTGACAACAACCCCCACACTCTGTACATAGCCAGTGGAGGGCCAGACAGAGTCCTTGGGGGGAACATGTCCAGAGAAATGTTGAGGAACAAGAAAACTTCAGTCAGGAGGCTGATTGCAGTGTCCTTGGGGATCAATGGCCACATTGACAGTCCATTAAAAGTCCAAGGTGAATGTTGCAGAGTCAATCTGAGGACAGTGACAGATGATGTTCCGGTGTATGATGGTAAGCACAAGGCTAAGCAGAAACTAACCATTTGACACAGAGGAATGCTACCGCTGCTTTCTCCTTAAGAATGTTTTTTCATCCACATCTTCCTCCTCTGATGTGTCATGTGCCTCCCGTGAGGGTGATGGTGGATTGGCGGCAGCACTGGGAGGCACAGACATATCAGGGGCGGAAGAGGTGGATGGTGTAGGTGCAGCAACAATCATCTGTGCCAACAGATGAGGCATCACTGCAGTAATGATGAGCTGCAGGGCTCGCAGGACTCCAGTAACGTCTCAGTGGTAGGCAGCCATGGCAGCCAAGTGTGAATCCTACTTCTGCTCCATGTTCTCCATGATCTTACGCATTTCCCCCAACTGTTTGGCAACATCACTGGTGCCACTTTGACAGGACAGTTGTTCTTGTCTCTGAGTAAGGACACCAGCTGTTGTGTCCTGCTGGACACAGTCTAGTGTTTTGCCAGCCACTCCCCCGAGGGCTGGCCCATACACCCACCCCACACCCATCCAACACAGGCGTCACCAGTCAGGTGATCCTGCCAATAAAAGAGCCCGAGTGCACGTGCTCGAGGCCATTGCTAGTAACTATAATCCCTGTGTTGGTGTCTGTCATTTCCACAGCATGTGGGCCTCGGGCCCACGATCCAACACCAGCGATGTCACCCATGGAATGCTGGAGAGCATGGAGCGGACTGTGGGTGCCTTTGATGGCTTTTAGGTGGTTCCTGATGGGACTGAGACACCCACGGATCCCATCCAGTTTGGCTGCTAGGCTCTCCAACCCTACCCGCACCTGCTCAGCCATCTCACGCTGGACTCCTACCGCACTACTTTGAAAATGTAACTGTAGGTCCTCAGAGTCCAGGTTGACAGCTGTGGTGCTAGGTGGTGCCTGCTGGATGTTTTGCGCTGCAGGTGAAGAGGCCACGGCGCTGCTGGATCTCCCCACTTCCGGAGATGGGCTGCCTATGGGGTCGAGCAGCTCCTGGAGGGTGTCCTGGTCGATGGTTGTGAGCTCTTCTTCATCTACATCATTGAAGAGTGGGACAGGCTGCTGACCAGGAGGTGATGTTTCTTCCTCTGCAATGTAAAGGGCAGATACTGTTGTATGTGTATGTCCAGGGCAAGCATTTTCGCAGTTGACAATCAGAGTGCATGACACTTTCCAGTCTATATTCTTACATGGTACACCTATTACCCGCAGCTTTGTTAATCAATGTACAACGTCCCTAATGTTACATTTAGGTTGTTCATAGATTAGGACAGTTTCCCTGTATGCCAACAGTGAGGGGCCTATTTATAGGCCCCTGCTGCACCTGTTACATCATCTGTTCAAACCTTCCTGTGGTGCTGGTTGATTCACCTTATTGACAATGCAGGATTAATCTACTTAATGTGTCTTCACACTGCATTGTGGATGAGTCACCCGTACTCAGTAAAGTTTGCGTATGGGTATTATTCACTAGGTTTTGAGGTGCAGATTAGACTGCAACCCCATTGATGTTGGCACCGCCACCTATTTTGGAGTGTGGCATGAGGAGGACACTCATGCACTTGAGATCAGGGATACAGTGATGTCCACGTTGAGATGAAAAGTAGATGTGCTTGAATTCCCCTACTCTGAGAAGTATCTATGTGTTTCAAGGAGGGCAACTCACATTGACACAGGTCAATCCCATTAATGGATGTTGATGCGCAGGGAGGAACACGTTCCTCTTCTTTGACAGTCATTCCCTTTATCCAGACACCCTTGCACTTTGGTGCACTGCCAATGTTAAAATAATGCAAGCAGGATGACATAGGACTTTGAGGCAGGCTTTTAAGATTGGTACATTGTTGCACTACCAACCTATGTTGGACCTCACAGGGATGGGCATATGGATGATACATACTGTTGTGCTCAGGGTAATTGGATGCATTTGTTACTGGAAGGATGTTTTCAGACATCAATAGCTATGCATTTGTTCACTACCACTGTTAACTTTACCTAAGGGACAATTTCCATGCATGTCAATGTGTCTTGGACCTCCAAAACCAGGACCATGATGACAATGACATACTGCTAACTAAACAACACAAGAAGATACTTTAATGTGGATGATTGCATTTTGAGGAATAATGTCACGGCAAGGTGTAGCCAAATGACATGCATTATTGCCACATTGTGAATGAGGCCCATTCTCAAACTTCACTTACCATGCACGTAACAGTGAATGTGTGGTTCTAGGAGCATTGCAAACAGAACAGGCATGTTGTGATTTTAGGGTACACATTCCTACAATGCTGAGGCCTTTCACTGTACTTTGAAATGCATATCCCTTTTACTCAAAGGTAAACAGCACCTAGGCCCTCCAATATGTTAATTTTTGATAATTTGGAATGTACACATCATTGACACAAGGTGCTTGCAAGAGCAGTGCAGCTTTTGATGTGGGCAACATGGGCGAGTCTACTTTAATAAGTGCTCTCTAACATTTTTAGATGTGGTTATGTGTGCTTCTTTCAGCTGCACACATAAAAGCAGCAGTTAAGCCATTACAATTGCTTGTGGCATATTTCCAAGGCACTATTGCAACAGGACCATCATCAACTTTTGGTTTACTGAGGGAAAGCATGCTTCACAATATTTACAAGGCAGTGTTGACCCACTTTATGTGGATTGGCAAAACATTGTAAGGGAGGCACACTTTCATTATGTACCTGGAGTCATATGTACAAACCTGTAACGTAACGCAGTGTTAGTCATCTTGGCTTGATACGGCACTGAGCCACTTCTGTGAAGCGGTGATAAGGTCTTATTTACTACATTACATTGAGGCATGGAATTTCGGCATGCACATGCAATAAATGTAGCTGGCTAGCCCCAACACAGACACTCTTGCACCATTGTGCATAAGTGCCTGCTTTTGCGCTAGGCGAATACATTGATTACCAGTGCATGTTGTGACACAGGACTGAGCCATATTATTATACATACAGTGCAGTGCTGCGTTTATAAAGTGGCAGAGGGCTGCGTTGAGCCAAGTGGGCTGACCCAACGCTCAGTGACTTTGGTGAATATTTACAAGCCACTAATACCACAGGAACGTCACTTTGAATGCAGCGTTAAGCCACTGATCGTAGCTTAACACTGCCTCGTATATGAGGCACCCATTCATGCTGTACTTAACGGGGAAGGGAAGGGCAATGGGTTTTGAAGGGGGCGTTCCACCTCAAAACCAATCTTTTTTTTTACAATGCCTCATATTTACAAGGGCAGCGTAAATGTGAGACAATGCCAAAATTATGGTCAGGAAAAACATGGTTTAAACAGGCTAATCAAGGAGAAATGCTTTATTTCTCCTCGTTTGTGCTGTTTCCATGCGTGCTGCGTTGTGCAGCACACACAGGTACAGCAAAAGGCCATTGGTTGTTTATGTCCAGGAAGGGAGACATTCCTGCACATTGACAATCTTCCCCTCAACGCAGGCACCCTTGCACTATGCTGCAAGGGTGCCTGCGTTGGCGCTAGGCTGCTAACTTTTGCGCCAGCACAGGGGGAAACACAGGGCTGCATCATATTGTTGTAAATATGATGCAGCCCTGCGTTTCAGAAGTGGCGGAGCGGGGTGTTAAGCCAAAGAGGCTAACGCCACGCTCCACCACTTCTCTAGTGAATATGCCCCTTTGCTTGTTAAAATAGCCCAGAGTTAGGAGACACATGAATGGTCAATTGTCATTATATATATATGCATGTGTGCTGGATTAAAAGTCACTTACAGCACCATTATGTGTCTTTCTATGTATTTGTTGATTATACCAACAGCTCAAGTGACATGTGAATGTACCCCCAATTACCTATGTATCTGGAATTTGATCTGCATACAGTGTGGGTGGGCACTGAGACATATTTAGATGGACAGAAGCAACATTACTCCTCCACCCCCACACCCCACCCCATGTCCCTGGTTGTTGCTTACCCTGTTGCTGATGTAGCTGGTCACAGTCGGCACTATCCTGTCCCTCGACTCCAACCACCAACTCCTCACAGATGACTGCGGAAACCTGTTCCTCCAAGGCATCTAGCTCCTCCTGTGGCGCTGACCTCCCACCTCCAGTCTGCAGTGCTGCCTGTCCATTGTTGGCCAGTTTCTGCTTAGTCTTGCGCTTGGCATCATGCCAGCGCTTCTTATAGTTGGCCACTGTCCTCTTGACTTCTGCTACTGCATTCCCCTTGCTGACAATGGACTGCTGAATGGCATATTGGTCCCCAATGACACCCTGGAGCTGACGAAGAGCTGGTGTTGATTCTCCATCACCTCCGCAATCAGGATCTCATTTTCCTGCTGACTGAATCTTATTTTCCTCTTCCTCTTCCCCTGAGACTCTGGCTTGTCATCCTGGCTGTTAGGGGAGTTAGCGGGGGTTGTTGTCTGCTGCTGAACTGGGTCCAGAAAGCTCCATTTTGTTTCAGGTATTTTTTTTTTGCATTTCGCAGGCTTTTTGAGTTTTTTTTACTGCGAAACGTTAAATAAAGTGACATGCGGCTGACTAACGTGAGTTTTCTGGCCGCTAATTGGGCGACCGTCACTTTTTTCACGTTAGCGTCAAGATTTTTATCGCCGTGACGCTAGTGTTTGTGGCATCTTTCACTGCCGTGGGCTGATCCTATCGCCATGTACCGGCATATTGTAAATACGTCAGTCACATGGCGATAGTTTTCGGCGATACACGGCATAAAGAAAATTACCGCTAAGCAACACTAACTTTGCTTAGCGGCAATTCTTGTAAATATACCCCCAGATTTCCCAAAACCATACGGAAACATATAATATAGCAACAACACAGTCCCCCAACCAACAGTCTCTATCTTTTATAATCTCATGTGTCGCTCTCAATGCCCCTACCTTAAATAAAATTCATAAGGAGAATTGTTCTTTGAGAGCGAGGTTTTATTCAGCAGAATGGCATGGAAGCAGCTGGAGCTCCAGAAAAATGTCTGACAAAAAACTCCTTGCACAGGTAGTTATGCCCTTGTCCAGCAATGGATATTTCTGCAACGGTTCAGTTCTTATTCATTACAAACAGATGTGTATTTATTACAAGCCTATCAACTTATTTCTGGTACATTGATAACATTTGTTAAAAAGTGCACTTTTCCCCACTCTAGCTGCAACTTTGAGAGATACTTGCAAATGCCAGAATGAGAACATCATATCTCTCTCCCTAGTCTTCCCAGACCATCCAGAGCCGAGCTCTGCAAAATACCCTTAAATATTAGTTGTTGAAGCTCAAGCATGTGTTAGGGCTGCAGAAATGTGTTCATGTGACATAATCAAGACGGAGTCTGTTTAGTTATTGCATTTGCCGCCCAGATGCTCACAAATCCCTCCTTTTGGCTGATCAGACTGTAGCCCATGTGTGAAGTGGAGTCAGAGACCCCATATGCTAGGTGGGGGCAGCTGTAAAAATTACTGCTGTGAACCCCCATCCCGGCTTGGGAATCTGTGACCTCCCTGTATGACAAGCACCATGTATTGCTGCTCTTTCTAGGCCAGTTGAGACACCCTAACCCATTGCTGATGTATAGCGATTGTGAGGTCAATGTATGCAATGTTGCACTGCTCTGTTCCCTCCCATCATTCCCCTTCCTCCCCTCCTTCTTTTCTGTATTGCTCCTTTGTATCGCATCTTTGGTTTTTCAAAAAAGAATTGCAAAGCAAAAAAAGAAAATTACTGCGAAAAAAGAAAACTACTGCTGTGGTGATCAGGACTTAGCCCGTGTGTGGAGTGAAGTTGGTGACCCAGTATACCAGACAGGGGCCGCCCAGAAAATGACTACTGTGATGACCGGGGCATCGTCTGTGTGCAGAGTAAGGTCGGTGATCCCATATGCCAGATGGGGACACCGGAAAGGATAAGGTTTGTTGCCAAGTTCAAGCCGGCATAGTGAGTAGAGGCCACCGTGGTGATCACTGCGGATCTGAGCCCCGACTGAAGATTGGAAACGGAGCAACCAACACCCCCCACCTGTGGGGAGGATCAGAGGAACTTACCTTCTCAGCGAAGAAAGGGACGAGGACGCCCAGCTGCTGCCCCGGCCAAGCCACAAGTGCTATTCACCAACAGCAGCTGCTGCCATTCCTTATGGAGGCTCCTGGCGTACCACCCTCACAGGAGCAGGTGAGACTGATCAAAGGGCAGGAAGGCCCCCTATGGAATTTGTTCTGCTGCAATAGCGCTTCGGATGCTAGAACACTTTTGACGTCTATCAGAGTCGAAGTGGGACTCCTGAGACTTGGACTACTGGTTGGGTTTAATCTGAATGTCGCCTATAGTGAATGGGGAATAACCACTACTGCTAGTGAGAGGGAAGTGGGACTCAGTAACCTACCTATTGAACACTAGAGCCTTGCCCTGAGGGGGCTGTGTATATTCTTTGTATAGGATGTATTTCAATTTGTGTTTGTAGATAAATACTACTTTACTGGACAATCATTTATTGCTGCTATTGACCTCACTTTGAGTTGTGAGCCTGTGTTTACCCCCCCACCCCATCTGCCAGCCCTTGAGAAGCATTGGACTGCTTAAGCCGGGCTATTTGCGATTGCATTTACTGAGCTTGTGGGGCTGATGGGTATTAGAGTACCAGCTGATGCCATACACACCCTTTGTGAGCAAAGCTACACACAATAATGCACCACACTAAACCTATAACGAGAATCAGTATAAATTGTCATATTTACATACATTTTTTGCTCAACAACATGCGCTCATTAGAGCAACCAAATCTGCGACTTGTGCTGATCGTATATCTAAAGTAAAAGCTTCAATTACTCTTTCAGTGATGCACACAAAATATGCAGCCCTTAAACTCCTGAATGGTCCCTTAAACATGATCCATCTACGGACAATGCATTGGCACAATATTTCAGAGATTCATCTTTTTTTCTTTTTTATATCTTTATTGATTTTCCGGAAATTAGTGTGGCATAACAATAGATAAAACACAACCAAGCATTCCAGTAACGTAGCATATATCAAGGGAGGAAAAATAAATAAATAAATAAATAAATACATTCAGTATTACAATTGATTGTGCAATCGTGAAATACACGAACAAAGAAGAAGGCAATACAATAATAGTTACGTGTAGTGGTAATTAATGTCAGTGGGGGAAGCAGTGCGAATCAGAGCCAAGCATCATTACAAGTGGGATATATAATGATAACACTGGGAGGGCTAGTACCTAGTCCCAGAGTGTACCAATTATACAGTGCCGGAGGGGAAATCCATTAGGGGCCCTGTCCCACACTTCTCACGCCAGGGTCGCTGCTGCTGATATTACGGTATATCGGAACTCCCTCGGGCCTGGGGCGCATCCTCCTCATCAGGTGCAAGGAGCAGCAGATACTGGCGCAGTGGATGCCACATATTCTTAGGTCTGGAGGTGAGGGGCTGTAATGAGGCGCAAGTATCGCTCAGGGTGTCGCAAGAAATTAAGTTCCTCATCCATCCCTGTACTGTGGGAATCGATACAGCACTCCAGTGCAAGGATACCTGCCGTTTTACTAACCAGAGATTCCTCTTTAATGTCTGTATGAGGTTTTGTGCACAACTCTGTTACCTGTACACAATCCTCTTCGTCATCTTGCAGGAAAGGCAAAGGCAATAATGCGGCAACATTCAAAACTCTGCACCTCTTTACAGATATGGTTGGAGTAGCAAGCAAGGTTATTTCATTTTGTGTAAGTCAGGCATCCACCAAACGTGTTACACAGCGTTAACAACATTTCTACTGATTGGGGAACATACAATTTCACAGGATGCCCCAACAAAATATTATCATACTGTTCCATGGCCACTGCCACTGCAGCAATGGCTCTCAAGCAACCTGGGGAGCTGCCACTACAGGATCCAAGAAAGCTGAGAAAAATGCAACTGGACACGGCTGATTACCAAGGTGTTTTGTCAGAGCAGACAGAGAGCATCCCTCCCTCTCAGTACAGCACAGGAACATTTTTTTTTATCATAACCTGGCATACCCAGGGCTGGGGATGAACATAAACATGATTAAGCTCCAGAAATGACTTTTGGCAATCCTCTTACTAGGGCACTGGAAGGGAGATATCTTTGATGGTCAATCATTGAAAGGGTTGGACTCTCGAGGATAAGTTCGGAATACACTGCCTGTAATTACCCACCATACCAAGAAACACCCTCTCCTCTCTGTGCCTGATTCACGAAGAGCCTCCGCACTCGTGGCGAAGGCCCCGCAGTCATAGGGGACAATCCGCACTCTGGTGGAATCTCCACAATGAGAAATCTCATTGCATGGATTCTGCCATGACTGGGGGGCCTCTACCATGAGTGTGGAGACTCCCCCATGACTGGGGGACCTCTACCATGAGTGTGGAGGCCCTTTGTGAATCAAGCCCTCAGTGTATGGGTGGAGCCAACTGTAACATACTGTCATCCTCTCCTGGGACACCTTCTTTGAACCTTTCTCCAACTTATACCCTAAGTAGTTTACTTTAAACTGGCAATGTTGGGGTTTTACAAGGGAGATGTTATCCCCCCATGAGCCAAATGATTCATCAAAGCTATAGTGTCCCATATACATGCCTCTCTCGTTGGTGAGGCAACTAACAAGTCATCAATGTACTGAACCAACAGGGATCCATGAGCAAAAATGCAGGGAATGGGAGCAAATAGACGGTGACTCGGAATACCCTTATGGGATTCTCTGCTAACAAACCACCATATTTTTGAATGTGAAAGCAAATAAATATTGTCTGTCTTCATGCAATGTATTGAGGAAAATGAGGAACAAAGTTCTATGACAGTGAATCTTTCTGCCATGGTGAGGATATGGGACACAATCACAGAAGGGTTTGAGACAATGGGGAAACTGGAGATCACTATATAATTAATCGCTCTGAAATCTTGAACCATCATCCAAGAAACCCCATTGGCTTTGCACACATGGAAAAGAGGGCTGTTACATGGGCTTGATTCTATTCTTCTGATAATATTCTGCCTCAACAAATCATGTATTACAATGTCAATTCCTGACTCTGCCTCACTATGTTGAGATAATTATCAGGTATTTAGTTTAATTCTGGAAAGATCATATTCTTCACCATTGATCCAGCGCGATATTAGCAAACAGCATTCATACACCAGATACTCACTTGGGCCCATACATTCATACTACGCTAATACTTACGCTGGGTTTTATCAGTTGTTACTCTTTATCAAAATCCCTGCTACCAATTACCTTCCGATTGAAGAGTAATGACTTACCAATGAATCCTTTGCTAATTGGGAAGTTTAAAATGAGTGACATTCATTATAGTACATAATCCTGAAATAACCACTGAGTCAGGAAGTTTTTAAAATGTTTATCTAAAGATTTAGCAGAGTAAATTACATAACCACATGGTACTTAGTCGCATATCATAGGGAAGCATAGAATAATAATTATTGATTAATGACGGTCCCTCAGAAAGGAGAAGATAGAGACAGCAGCGCAACTAAAGGTTGCATTTATATTTACCTAAGTGCGAGAACCAAACCCCTTGGCCAAGGAGTTGGAAAGAATAGGACCCAGGAAGGATGAAGAGCAAAGACCTCCTCCAGGATCAGGACAGGACCGGTGACCTCTCTACAACGATGCCTGCATCGTTCCCCTCTCTAATACTCGACTTCTCCTCGATTCTCCCGTGCCTTCCTTCTAATGGACTCCGCCGCCCCCTCCTCAGGACCTCTCTGGACAGCGATTCAGTCTGCAATCGATCAGCTTGGCAGTCTGGAGCTAGAAGCTAAACTAATTAGCTAAATTATATCTATTATACCCTTCTACGCCCATGTACCTCCCCTTAATGTTGCTAAAATATGGGACCACTACTTCTGATTGGACAGGGACAGGGGGTGGATTCTCACACCATATGATTTCATTCATTTTCTGTAGGCCATTGTCTTTAAACTACCGCCCATCCAATTTTATACATTTGCTTTATTTCCCACCCGTCTCACGACAAATGTTATATATTCTTCATATACAAAGTTTCAATTTTCAACAGGAAAGGCAAGAGCACAGCAGCTTCGGCCATCAGGTCATGGCCTTGGATGACGTCCAGGTTGACTTCATTTTTATTCTTTGGCAGCCAAACAGGACACATGCGCAGAATCATTGTTTCTCGAGTTTCAGATCACCAACCCCAGGCCCAAGTTTATGAACTAATAAAAGTCAAAGAAGAAAATATTAAAATCACAAAATAATATGTTTCACTGTATACCCACTCTTTCTACTCTATCCCCATTTACTTATAAATCTATCCCGCATTAGTAGCGTTAGGAAACGACAATTTAATAATAACACATGAGCAAGCTGAAGCATGTGAAAACATCAAGCAGCCATTTTAAAGCACACTGCGCAGAAGCAGAAATTTCCCACCAAGCAAAGAAAGACGTCACACCATGTGATATGGATGAGACATGCGCAGTAAGGTTCCCGCGCTTTAGCGGCCATTTTAGAAAAAGACAAGCGTTACTTGTTAGTCAGAACACATAGGCAAGCTTCCTTGCTATTCGTGGAGTGTATGCAAAGTTAGTATACACAATACATAATTAATAAATGAATACTGTGAGGTGATTGTATTCGAGCAAGTCTCAATTTTGAGTCCTTGCTCCATCAATCCCCTCTCTGATGGCGTTTAAGAGCCATCAAAATACTACCCTCAATCAGATGCCAACTTCTAGCAAATAGTTTTATTCTCATTTTTACATTTTCTATTTTTAACATCCCCTTTCAATTTCTTGTATAATTCACTTCTCAAATCTTCAAGTTCAATTTCGTCAACCTTTCTCTTCTTTCCTCTTCCTGTCACAGTATATGTTCCATTCCTTCTACAACATTTGCACCATATTATCATCGTCAGTACTATTATTGCTAACCCTGCTAGGGGTACTAATATTTGACCTATAAGTCCTTTTCCTATATTAGAAAACCAGGTACCAATTGACGCAATACTACTTGTCAATCTTTCCCATACACTATCAACTTCCAGTGGTTCAAGTTCCTTCTCAAGTTTAGTTATATTCTGTATATACATTCCAATTTCTGCACTTTTATCAGGAATGTAAGTGCAACAATGTTTCGTCTTCAGTAATTTACAGACTCCGCCCTCTTTTGCCAATATAATATCAAGAGCAAGTCGATTTTGCATAACCATAGATCTAATCGCAACCATTTCCGCATTAATCATTAGAAATCCTCCAGCAGTATCCGTTGATAAACGATCAACCACTGTAGACAATTTACATATTTTCCTTGAGTTCAGAATTATTCCCACTGAAGGTATTAATGCACCAAATATATCACCTACAATTTCAGAAAAACTAGCTCTTTTACTACGTGTTATTTCGCCATTATTTTCATTGCTCCCAGTGTTTCTTTTTACGTGGTATATTTTTGGAAATACTATTCCAAAATAACAACTTCCATACCACCGTGCAGGAAGCCTAAAGTAAGCCTTATTCCCGCATACATAATAGATTCCAGGAAAAACTGAATCTGTTCCTCCTTTGATTCCCCAACCTCCACGAATTAAGAAATTGTGTTCACATTCACTGGTACCGATGAAAACATTATTATAATCAGTCCTTAATCTATGTAGACAAATTTTCCCCGTCTTTACAAAATCCAGAGCCATAGCAGCTTGAGCCTTGCCAGGTGTGTAACCCCCTTCTTTCTCAGCCCAAGGTGGTAAATGAGCCTTATGCTCAGAAGCTTTCTTTTGAAAATCTTGTCTTCTATCTTCTACTAAATTCAAAAATATCTTTTCTTCTTCGTGTAAAGAACATGTTAGATTGTGTCTATGTGCATGTGTTATGTCTATCGATTTCATTGTTAAGAAAAATTCCCCCATAAACTGTGCGTCTTGACTACTAAGCACTGGGTTCATACTCTTTCGAATCGGAACCTCTGAAAATATCACATCTATGTTTGAATAATAATATTGAAGTCTCCCTGTTCTATAAAATAAACTAGCTAATACACTACATGATATGCCGTATGTCAATGGTAAGTGATGATATGTTAATCCTTCTGCTACTGATTCGGGTAACTTCATACAGACATAACAATTACTAACTTCCATGGTATCTACATATTGAAATAATAACTTTGTGAAAACATTTAAACTAGTGTCGTTATCAGTTATTTCATGATGAAATTCTGGTTCATTTTCTGCCATTAGTTCTACTCTATTTCCCTTCATGTGTGCTGTCCTTCCTTTAGTTTCGTTATTAATCTTTTTATCCATTATCATAAGGTAAGGAACTGCTACGATCAGGACTAACCAAACTATAAGCACCATTACTAGACTACATATGCATATTGCACAGCATCTTCTACAACATCTCTGTTTTGGTCTCCCAGCATCTCTATCATCAGGCATTTCGACAAGGAAGATTGCTCGTCTTATCTATTTTTCACTTTTTCTTTATATGACTCTTTTGCTTAGTCAAGGTGGTCTTGATCTTTCTCGTATCTCAGTTCTGCACTTGTTCCTTCATCACCACTTTCACTTGACTCTGAGCTCTCATAATCTTCAAGAATAATGTAAGTCCAATCAGGACCCTTGAATTTGTTATTCACAAGTTTCAGTCTCTTGCTTCTTCTTTTCTTAGTTCTGTTTTCTTGTTCGGTTTGACTTGTTACTTCATTTACTTGATCTGGATCTTCACTTCTGGTTGTTATATGGTATTTTACTCTTTTAATGACACTAGGCCAATGATCACCTTTTCTTGTTTTCTTTGTTTGCACTGTTTCTTTTTTTTTGTCTTCAGCAATCTCTTTATTTTCACTTTCTGACACTTTTTAGTTTTCTGCAATTACTGTTTTTCTTTCTTGCTCTTTTTCAGGTCTGATTTGTTTTTCTTCAGCAGCTACACTGTGAGTTTCCAATAATTGACCTTGTGCTTGATTTATTTCTTCATGTTCATTTTTCTCGAGATCTTTTTCTTCTGTGTGATTTTCTTGATCTAACTGGTTCTGATCAGGGCTTATTGCACTTTGTACTTCTGCAGGCTGACCGGATTCTTCTAAACCTGTCTGTTCCTGCTCAAAACTTGTTGGTTCTTCGTTATTTTGAGCCCAGTTTCCTTTCCCTCTCTGGTCCTGCTCAGGTTCTTTTATTGTATGTTCTTCTTTTCCCTGAGCTGCTTCTTCTTCACCTATCTGATCTTCTTCAATTTCTTCCAATTTTGCTTGACTTCTTGTTCTGTAGTAGACTTCAGGAACTTCTACCACCGGTATCCAGTCCTGACTTGTGCTCGGTTGTTCTTCTGCAGCTTCTCTGGAATCTCGAGCCTGAGATTCTTCAGCTGGGCAACCTTCAGATTCCTCAGTGATTGATGCTGACTGAGGATTTTCTTCTTCAGGGTCTGGTACTCTTTTGGTGTGGCTTACATGAATCCAATTAGGAAATCCTGCACACTTCACTGCTGTGTTGGTAATCAGTATGACTTGACAAGGTTTTCCCCATCTGGGTGATAGACACGTCTCTCTGGTGTGATTCTTCACTACCACCCATTCACCAGGATTCAGATCATGTTCTGGTTCAGGTTGCCTCGAAACTGCGTCTTCTCCGACCTGATGAGAGACAGAACGCACTAGGTCAGCCAATCCTTTGCAATAATCCAGTACCATATCATCAGATATATTCAGCAGTTTGTTTATGGGAACATGTGCTTGTCTCATTGCTCTTCCCATCATTATCTTGTGTGGGCTCAATACTGTATTTCTATCAGGAATGCTTCTTAGTCCCATTAAGACAAGTGGCAATGCATCTGGCCACTCCAATGATGTTGATGCACACATTTTTCCCAGTCTTGATTTTATAGTGCCATTCAATTGTTCAACCACTCCAGAAGCCTCTGGACGATATGCACAGTGCAATTTTTGTTCAATTTGGAATGCTCCGCAAATTATTTGAATCACTTCACTGTTAAAATGTTTTCCTCTATCTGATTCCAAAGTTACTGGGAAACCAAACATAGGAATGAGTTCTCGTAGTAACAGCTTTGCGACTGTAATTCTGTCACTCCTCCTGGTAGGGTAAGCCTCCACCCACTTTGAAAATAGACATACTATGACTAGTACATATTTCAACCCTCTGCATGGTGGTAACTGTATAAAGTCAAACTGTAGTCTTATAAATGGACCTTCTGCCTTTCCAATCTTCCCAAACCCGATTATTGTCTTTCTTCCTGGATTATGCATCTGGCAAGTCAAACATCTTTGGCAAAGGCTCTCTGCTACAGCCCTGAACTTGGGATTGTACCAGTTCTGTCTGAAAAGCCTAATCATTGCATCTCTCCCTATGTGTGTGTCTCCATGATACATCCTGGCCATTTGAGAGAGCAGACAGTCAGGCATGACTGGTCTGCCATCAGCACAAATCCACACTTCATCATCTCCCCTTTGGGAACAACCCACTTTGACCCATGTTTTCTTCTCACTTTCCTCAGCACCATCTTGCAATCTTCGAACCTCATTCCATGTTTCAGGTGGCATATACAGCATAAGTTGGCAGCTGATTCCCATTCTTTCCACCCTTTTATTGACTGACAATCTATTTCTGGCACAATGTTGAGCCACAAGATCTGCATATCTGTTGCCGACTACCACCCAATCATCTTCTGACTGGTGTGTGGCACATTTCACCACAGCCAATTCTTTTGGTGATTGTATTGCCTCCAACAATTCCCTTACAAATTTTCAATTTTTAATGGGGGATCCTGAAGAAGTCATGAAATCCCTCTGCATCCATAGTTGGCCAAAATCATGCACAACCCCGTAACCATATTGGCTATCTGTAAATATAGTTACTGTCTGATTCCTCCCAATTTTGCACGCTTTTATTAAAGCAATCAATTCAGCTACTTGTGCAGATTTTACTCCTGGTAAATAGGATGCTTCAACTATTCCAGTTAATTCACATACTGCATAGGCTGCAGTCAGTTTACCATCTTCATGCCTCTGGCATGAACCATCAACAAACAGCTTTCTAAGGGGCTGTTCTTCAATATCAGGACGTGGTTTCGTGCATAACTCTGTGACTTGTAAACAATCATGTTCTTCTTCTTCGTCATTTTTAATTTCCTCATGATACGGGTCTGGTAGTAAGGTTGCAGGATTTACTATTGTACACCTCACTATGTTCACATTTTCAGCACCCATTATTATTCTTTCATATTTATTCAGCCGACTAGGAGTAAGATGCTGAGTTCGTGTTCTTGTCAACAGAATCACAACCGCATGTGGAACAAACACTTTTACTGGGTGTCCCATCACAATTGACTCACTTTGTTCAATGCTTAAACAGGCAGCCGCTACTGCTTTTAAACAGCCTGGCAACGCGGCTGCCACTGGATCCAATGTAGCAGAAAAATATGCCATAGGACGTCTGTCTAGACCATGTCTTTGTGTTAAGACTGAAAGTGCACAATTTTCTCTCTCATGACAGAACAATGCGAAGCTTCTTTTATAGTCGGGCATGCCTAGGGCTGGTGCTGAGCACACAGCATTTCTCAATTTTACAAAAGCTCCTACACTCTCATCATCTCAATCAACTGGGTCCTTTGCTTTCTTTCTTGTCATTTGAATTAGGGGCTTTGCTAACAAGGAAAATCCTAGTATCCATTGTCGACAGTAACCTACTATTCCTAGGAACATTCTCACTTCTCTTTGGGTTACAGGCATTTGCATTTTCTTAATCAATTGTACTCTTTCCGAGGTTATTCTTCTTTTTTCCCTCTCAATTTGGTGTCCCAGATATTTAACAGCTGTTGTACAGAACTGCAATTTTTCGGGTGAGACTTTATGTCCTTCTTCAGCCAAATGATTCAATAGTGCTATGGAATCAACAACACAGTCCTCTCTGGTGTTCGATGCCACCAGTAAGTCGTCGATATATTGCACTAGGACTGAGCTTCCTGGCATCACTAGTTTCTCAAGGCACTTTTTCAATAACTGATTGAAAATAGAAGGACTTTCCGTGTACCCCTGAGGAACACGATTCCATCCATAGACTTTGTTCTCAAATTTAAATGAAAAAAGATATTGGCTGTCTGGGTGCAATGGTATTGAAAAGAACGCTTGACATAAATCAATCACTGTGAACCATCCTGCACTCCAAGGGATCTGGTATAGAATTACTGCAGGATTTGGCACTATAGGACAACATGGTTCCACAATCTTATTTATTTTTCGCAGATCTTGAACAATCCTATATTTTCCGCTAGGTTTCTTTAGACCCATTATTGGTGAATTACATGGGCTACTCATCACTTCTCTTAGTATGTTTTGTTCTACCATTCGATTTATTTCTTCAATGACTCCTGTCTTTACTTCTGCACTCATTTTGTACTGTCTGGTATTTGGGTAAATCGCACCTTCTTTTACAGTAATTTTAACTGGGTCTATTTTGGCCATAAGTCCTACTTCTTTTCCTGTGAAATCCCATACTATGGGGTTTACTGCAGTTTTTAATTCTTCTGGCAACTCATCTTTTGTTATCAAAGAAAACATCTCATCCACTTCTGTACCTTGTTTTGCAATCATAAACTTATATACATGATCTTCATCTGGGGTCTGAACTGCCACACCATCCGGTGTGCAGAAAATTGTACAGTTCATTTTACACAACAAATCACGACCTAATAAATTTACTGGACTAGAATCGCATACTACAAATTGATGCATTTCTCTGAAATTTCCAATTTTAACTTCCATTGGTTCGGTAAGAGGTGTTCTAATCTTTCTATTAGCTACTCTCACTACTTGGATAGCTTCTCCAGAGAGAGGAAGGTCTGGAATGTCTGCTGTTCTCACAGTAGACCGGGTAGCACCAGTGTCCAAAAGAAAAGTAATATCATTACCTTTCACATTCCCTTCAACATATGGACCTGACTGATCTACCGATAAGGATGCGCTAAGTACGCACTCCTTCTCCCCCTCTCCTAGGCACCGTCATGAACTGTATTGACAGAAATCGTCCTGTAAAAGAAACTGTGATGTTACATAACCATTCTTACCACTTCCTCCTTGATATCCGACGTCTGTACCATGGTTTGCTCTGCTTACATTACCCTGAATAGGTGCAGGTGGTAACTGACTCTGAGGATTTACACCCTGCTGTGAGTCATTCTGCGTCTGTGGATTTAAATTTTGATTTGGGCCATTATTATTCCGAATCTTTTTACATTCATCCTTCCAATGCCCCAATTTTCCGCATCCATGACAAGGAAATTTCTTTTTAGCTTCTTCTCTACTCATTCGTCCTCTCACTTTTCCACCATTCCCAGTATCGCCATTCGTTCCAGAATCCTTTCCTTGATTTTCACTCGGATTATCCAAATTAATCCCCTGTTTCTCAGCCATTTTCACCTGTGCCCACATCACTTTTTCCTGCAATTTCTTATGTCTATCCTCAATATCGTCAAAACACACAAGATGATGGACGGAATGTTGCACAATGGCAAACATTCACCCCCAGTCACAGATCTGGGTTTAATCCATCGTTATTTTGCTTCACCACGCCACCCCAGTTCAGACATGGTCATATGCAAATCAGTCTTGACCCTGTGCCTCATGGGAACAGTCCAGACCGAACTGCCAAGCCATGTCTTCCCTGGACCAGAATCAAGCATCCTAGGACCGGTTTCGGGCATTCAGCCCTCATCAGCCAGGATAGCCTGACTCCAGTGGCGCAGTGAGCACGGGACCCACGTCTGGGCATACCCTTCCCACTTGGGGCGAATTGCAAAACACACAAGATGATGGACGGAATGTTGCACAATGGCAAACATTCACCCCCAGTCACAGATCTGGGTTTAATCCATCGTTATTTTGCTTCACCACGCCACCCCAGTTCAGACATGGTCATATGCAAATCAGTCTTGACCCTGTGCCTCATGGGAACAGTCCAGACCGAACTGCCAAGCCATGTCTTCCCTGGACCAGAATCAAGCATCCTAGGACCGGCTTCGGGCATTCAGCCCTCATCAGCCAGGATAGCCTGACTCCAGTGGCGCAGTGAGCACGGGACCCACGTCTGGGCATACCCTTCCCACTTGGGGCGAATTGCAAAACACACAAGATGATGGACGGAATGTTGCACAATGGCAAACATTCACCCCCAGTCACAGATCTGGGTTTAATCCATCGTTATTTTGCTTCACCACGCCACCCCAGTTCAGACATGGTCATATGCAAATCAGTCTTGACCCTGTGCCTCATGGGAACAGTCCAGACCGAACTGCCAAGCCATGTCTTCCCTGGACCAGAATCAAGCATCCTAGGACCGGTTTCGGGCATTCAGCCCTCATCAGCCAGGATAGCCTGACTCCAGTGGCGCAGTGAGCACGGGACCCACGTCTGGGCATACCCTTCCCACTTGGGGCGAATTGCAAAACACACAAGATGATGGACGGAATGTTGCACAATGGCAAACATTCACCCCCAGTCACAGATCTGGGTTTAATCCATCGTTATTTTGCTTCACCACGCCACCCCAGTTCAGACATGGTCATATGCAAATCAGTCTTGACCCTGTGCCTCATGGGAACAGTCCAGACCGAACTGCTTGATTGGCTCAAGCGTTCCGTCCATCATCCCCTTTTGTATCGCTTTGTTCGCCCTAAGTTGGCGGGGGTATGCCCAGACGTGGGTCCCTTGCTCACTTTGCCACTGGATTCAAGCAAGCCTGGCTGATGACGGCTGGAATGCCAGAAACCGGTCCTAGGATGCTTGTTTCCGGTCCAGGGAAGACATGGCTTGGCAGTTCGTGCTGGACTGTTCCCATGAGGCACAGGGTCAGACTGATTTGCATATGGCCATGTCTGAACTGGGGTGGTGGAGTGAGCTAAAGAATGATGATGGATTAAACCCAGATCAGTTGACTGGGGGTGAGTGTTTGATTGGCTCAAGCGTTCCGTCCATCATCCCCTTTGTATCGCTTTGTTCGCCCTAAGTTGGCGGGGGTATGCCCAGACGTGGGTCCCTTGCTCACTTTGCCACTGGATTCAAGCAAGCCTGGCTGATGACGGCTGGAATGCCAGAAACCGGTCCTAGGATGCTTGTTTCCGGTCCAGGGAAGACATGGCTTGGCAGTTCGTGCTGGACTGTTCCCATGAGGCACAGGGTCAGACTGATTTGCATATGGCCATGTCTGAACTGGGGTGGTGGAGTGAGCTAAAGAATGATGATGGATTAAACCCAGATCAGTTGACTGGGGGTGAGTGTTTGATTGGCTCAAGCGTTCCGTCCATCATCCCCTTTTGTATCGCTTTGTTCGCCCTAAGTTGGCGGGGGTATGCCCAGACGTGGGTCCCTTGCTCACTTTGCCACTGGATTCAAGCAAGCCTGGCTGATGACGGCTGGAATGCCAGAAACCGGTCCTAGGATGCTTGTTTCCGGTCCAGGGAAGACATGGCTTGGCAGTTCGTGCTGGACTGTTCCCATGAGGCACAGGGTCAGACTGATTTGCATATGGCCATGTCTGAACTGGGGTGGTGGAGTGAGCTAAAGAATGATGATGGATTAAACCCAGATCAGATGACTGGGGGTGAGTGTTTGATTGGCTCAAGCGTTCCGTCCATCATCCCCTTTTGTATCGCTTTGTTCGCCCTAAGTTGGCGGGGGTATGCCCAGACGTGGGTCCCTTGCTCACTTTGCCACTGGATTCAAGCAAGCCTGGCTGATGACGGCTGGAATGCCAGAAACCGGTCCTAGGATGCTTGTTTCCGGTCCAGGGAAGACATGGCTTGGCAGTTCGTGCTGGACTGTTCCCATGAGGCACAGGGTCAGACTGATTTGCATATGGCCATGTCTGAACTGGGGTGGTGGAGTGAGCTAAAGAATGATGATGGATTAAACCCAGATCAGTTGACTGGGGGTGAGTGTTTGATTGGCTCAAGCGTTCCGTCCATCATCCCCTTTTGTATCGCTTTGTTCGCCCTAAGTTGGCGGGGGTATGCCCAGACGTGGGTCCCTTGCTCACTTTGCCACTGGATTCAAGCAAGCCTGGCTGATGACGGCTGGAATGCCAGAAACCGGTCCAAGGATGCTTGTTTCCGGTCCAGGGAAGACATGGCTTGGCAGTTCGTGCTGGACTGTTCCCATGAGGCACAGGGTCAGACTGATTTGCATATGGCCATGTCTGAACTGGGGTGGTGGAGTGAGCTAAAGAATGATGATGGATTAAACCCAGATCAGTTGACTGGGGGTGAGTGTTTGATTGACTCAAGCGTTCCGTCCATCATCCCCTTTTGTATCGCTTTGTTCGCCCTAAGTTGGCGGGGGTATGCCCAGACGTGGGTCCCTTGCTCACTTTGCCACTGGATTCAAGCAAGCCTGGCTGATGACGGCTGGAATGCCAGAAACCGGTCCTAGGATGCTTGTTTCCGGTCCAGGGAAGACATGGCTTGGCAGTTCGTGCTGGACTGTTCCCATGAGGCACAGGGTCAGACTGATTTGCATATGGCCATGTCTGAACTGGGGTGGTGGAGTGAGCTAAAGAATGATGATGGATTAAACCCAGATCAGTTGACTGGGGGTGAGTGTTTGATTGGCTCAAGCGTTCCGTCCATCATCCCCTTTTGTATCGCTTTGTTCGCCCTAAGTTGGCGGGGGTATGCCCAGACGTGGGTCCCTTGCTCACTTTGCCACTGGATTCAAGCAAGCCTGGCTGATGACGGCTGGAATGCCAGAAACCGGTCCTAGGATGCTTGTTTCCGGTCCAGGGAAGACATGGCTTGGCAGTTCGTGCTGGACTGTTCCCATGAGGCACAGGGTCAGACTGATTTGCATATGGCCATGTCTGAACTGGGGTGGTGGAGTGAGCTAAAGAATGATGATGGATTAAACCCAGATCAGTTGACTGGGGGTGAGTGTTTGATTGGCTCAAGCGTTCCGTCCATCATCCCCTTTTGTATCGCTTTGTTCGCCCTAAGTTGGCGGGGGTATGCCCAGACGTGGGTCCCTTGCTCACTTTGCCACTGGATTCAAGCAAGCCTGGCTGATGACGGCTGGAATGCCAGAAACCGGTCCTAGGATGCTTGTTTCCGGTCCAGGGAAGACATGGCTTGGCAGTTCCCGCTGGACTGTTCCCATGAGGCACAGGGTCAGACTGATTTGCATATGGCCATGTCTGAACTGGGGTGGTGGAGTGAGCTAAAGAATGATGATGGATTAAACCCAGATCAGTTGACTGGGGGTAAGTGTTTGATTGGCTCAAGCGTTCCGTCCATCATCCCCTTTTGTATCGCTTTGTTCGCCCTAAGTTGGCGGGGGTATGCCCAGACGTGGGTCCCTTGCTCACTTTGCCACTGGATTCAAGCAAGCCTGGCTGATGACGGCTGGAATGCCAGAAACCGGTCCTAGGATGCTTGTTTCCGGTCCAGGGAAGACATGGCTTGGCAGTTCGTGCTGGACTGTTCCCATGAGGCACAGGGTCAGACTGATTTGCATATGGCCATGTCTGAACTGGGGTGGTGGAGTGAGCTAAAGAATGATGATGGATTAAACCCAGATCAGTTGACTGGGGGTGAGTGTTTGATTGGCTCAAGCGTTCCGTCCATCATCCCCTTTTGTATCCTCAATATCGTCTCCACAATACTTTGCATATTTCAAAATCTCGTCGATAGGTTTCCCCTGCCAACACAACATGTGCTGCTTAATCATCTGACAAATTTCTGGCTTTAGACCATAAACAAATCGATACACAAACTGACTCATGTTCTTGTCTCCAATGTCCTCAAATCCACTATACTGCTTAAGTACCTGCAATAAACGCTCATAATAGGCGTGTACCGTTTCACTAGCTTCTTGGGTTGTTCGGTCTATTTTCACCCAATCTGTTTCTTTCGGTGGTATTTTGCCTTTCAGGTAAGTTATCACCTGCTGATACTTTTTCATTACATCATTTGACGGGGCACCTGTTTTTGGATCTCTAGGATACTCGTCACTTGGCCAATCAACTGTAATTTTACAATCTGTCCACAAATCGGCAGGTACCACTATGTCAAACAACCCATCTAAATCTTTCAACAATACCTTTGACACCTTCACAAACCTCTCAACCTGCTTGTACCATTCAATTGGTTTTTCTCTCAACTTTGGAAAATCGTTCGTAAATGACAAAATATCCTGTCTACTCCATGGGACATGTACATAGCCCCTCCTGGAACTTCTCGCATCGGGTACATTTGATCTGTCTTCCCTGTTTCTTTCATCACATATTCAGAGGCTGTTCTACTGGATCGTGCCTCTTCCTTTTTCTTTGCCCATCGAACTCTCCATTTATCTAAGTCTCCCCATTTCTGTAAGACTATCATTAATTCTTTTACTTGTAATTTTCTTCCAGAGGCATTCATATTTTCTAAATCTTTGTCTGAGAAATCTGCTCTATATGGTTTCTGCAACACCTTTGATCTCCCTATTTCAATTCCCATCTGCAGAGCCAAATCTGATAATTTTTCATGAAATATTTTTACATTTCTGGTAATACTTCTGCATACGAACAATAATTCTGCTTCATTGTAAGCATTTAGGCGATCTAGCCCTACATTTCCTGCTATTATTTCTTCTAATTCGACTTTTAATTTATAAATATCCAAAAATTTGGGAGGTGTACACTGCTGTTCTGATCCTTGTGCCCACCTTTCTAAGTCTTCTGGACTAACTACAGTGACACTTTTTGCTCCTGATGAAGTTATCAAATTTATCTCTTTTGAGCACCCAGGTGTATTTCTTCTGGGAGTACTATTGACATAATCTCTAATTGGTAAATCCATTAATGATATTGTTGATTCACAATCACTAAAATGATCCTCAACCATTACTGGTGCTTCAGGTCTAGGAATGTTCACAGGAGTAGGCATAACTAACGGTGGAGGACAA
Organism: Calotriton arnoldi; assembly: GCA_963921515.1. Classification (NCBI taxonomy): domain Eukaryota; kingdom Metazoa; phylum Chordata; class Amphibia; order Caudata; family Salamandridae; genus Calotriton; species Calotriton arnoldi. The sequence continues at coordinate 1,241,424 of CAWUFW010001750.1, read as the reverse complement.
TTTCCCTGACCACTATATAATGGAACTACCGGACCAATTGTTACAGGTATGGTCAAAGAATCAGGATGTACCTTTATCTGTGTTATCTTCTGTATTAATTCTGCTCTGGTTTTCTCTAGGGCTTCTTTTTCTTTATCATGAAGTATCCTACTGGGGGTGAAATCATGCACTACCTGTGGTACTAATGGAGTTTTCAACAGTGGGGCACTTCGGGTGCATCCACTTGTCCCTTCCTGATATGGTGGGGGGTTCTTAATATTTCTTCTATAAATTCATCTTCCGAATCTCCATTTCTCATTAAATGTTTTGTCTTTTCTGTGCATTTCTTCCCTAACAGTTCTTCTTCCGTAAATATTGGATATAATCCTTCTGTAAGCATTGCCCTTCTCCATTGTTTCATCTGACCGTCCCTAGACTCATGTTGGTATCTGGGGAAAAATCCTCGATAACCCCTATTACTCCTGGATCGGTCACGCTCAAATGCCTCGGTTTCCCATTCCTCTAAGGCTTCGTATTGAGTTAATCTAGGTCTGGGTTCTAGGTCATTCATCCTCAATCTCAAATTTTGAAGAATTCTTCCATTGAAGGTACCATTCTTGGAAAATGCTAATATTCCATCATTTTTGGTATATTCTATCCAATTCTCTATCCATACACAAGTATGATAACCTCTCTCCATCATCATGAATGAATCGGGCGTTTTAGCTGGTGGAATGATAATTCCTTCTCTAGTTTTGATTGGTTTGTCCTTTTTAAAATAGTTCTTAATCTTTTGCAGAAAGGACATTTTTCTCTTCTCTCCGTACATTCTATCTAATCTTCGGTGTATAAAATTATATTCTGCAAAACCTAGGAATCTCCTATCCGGACGAGTTCCTGTTAAAGTCGGATCACGTTTTAACATGCAATCTCTATCCACTAAGAATTTAGCTTCTAGAATCTCAACCAATCAAATGCCTGCTAACTTTTTATTTCTGAACCAATCCTAACGCGGCCTTTTGGTGACGTTTGTGTGTCAACCCCTCCTTTACAATCTGCTCTTCACTGTCCCTCGCTGTTTCAACCAATCCCAGTGCGGCACCTGTGACGTCAGTACTACTCCTGACTACTGACCCCTCCTTTACAAGGGTCTTTCCACACCCGCTGTATCAACCAATCCCAGCGCGGTGTTTGTGACGTCAGCTCCCTCTCCGGCAGCTGAACCCTCCCTTTACAAAATCTTACGCAAACTTATTTTCTCTATAAATCTTAATTAAATTTCAGTAACAACATAAAACATTCGCTATCGTGCCAGTTTCTCTAATTTAGAAAAGATAGATTTCTCTCACCCTTAGTAAAACCTTTCCGTTTACTAAACATACACTATGAGTAAAACCCTTCCGTTTACTCTTCACACAAGCTCCAGAAGTACCTGTTACTTCTTCAATGTTACCCTTTCTAGGTGATATAACATCAAATTTTCACCAGCGTACTCTTTTGCTATTACTCACACGCATAGATTCCCTAACCAGTACTGATAGTCCTGCTTAACTTTTCAGTACTATTTCTGCCTGACAGATAACCTCACTGCAGTATGGCTTCCACTTACCAACCGCTATTCAATTTCCCCGGGGATTCTGGACAACATAAAACAAACTTTGAATACACGGATGTTAGTTCATAAAAATAAAATTCTCATTACCCAATTAACAAAGAGTAACCATCCTCTGATTACCAGAAAACTGATCCAGCGCGATATTAGCAAACAGCATTCATACACCAGATACTCACTTGGGCCCATACATTCATACTACGCTAATACTTACGCTGGGTTTTATCAGTTGTTACTCTTTATCAAAATCCCTGCTACCAATTACCTTCCGATTGAAGAGTAATGACTTACCAATGAATCCTTTGCTAATTGGGAAGTTTAAAATGAGTGACATTCATTATAGTACATAATCCTGAAATAACCACTGAGTCAGGAAGTTTTTAAAATGTTTATCTAAAGATTTAGCAGAGTAAATTACATAACCACATGGTACTTAGTCGCATATCATAGGGAAGCATAGAATAATAATTATTGATTAATGACGGTCCCTCAGAAAGGAGAAGATAGAGACAGCAGCGCAACTAAAGGTTGCATTTATATTTACCTAAGTGCGAGAACCAAACCCCTTGGCCAAGGAGTTGGAAAGAATAGGACCCAGGAAGGATGAAGAGCAAAGACCTCCTCCAGGATCAGGACAGGACCGGTGACCTCTCTACAACGACGCCTGCGTCGTTCCCCTCTCTGATACTCGACTTCTCCTCGATTCTCCCGTGCCTTCCTTCTAATGGACTCCGCCGCCCCTCCTCAGGACCTCTCTGGACAGCGATTCAGTCTGCAATCGATCAGCTTGGCAGTCTGGAGCTAGAAGCTAAACTAATTAGCTAAACTATATCTATTATACCCTTCTACGCCCATGTACCTCCCCTTAATGTTGCTAAAATATGGGACCACTACTTCTGATTGGACAGGGACAGGGGTGGATTCTCACACCATATGATTTTAGTTCATTTTCTGTAGGCCATTGTCTTTAAACTACCGCCCATCCAATTTTATACATTTGCTTTATTTCCCACCCGTCTCACGGCAAATGTTATATATTCTTCGTATACAAAGTTTCAATTTTCAACAGGAAAGGCAAGAGCACAGCAGCTTCGGCCATCAGGTCATGGCCTTGGATGACGTCCAGGTTGACTTCATTTTTATTCTTTGGCAGCCAAACAGGACACATGCGCAGAATCATTGTCTCTCGAGTTTCAGATCACCAACCCCAGGCCCAAGTTTACGAACTAATAAAAGTCAAAGAAGAAAATATTAAAATCACAAAATAATATGTTTCACTGTATACCCACTCTTTCTACTCTATCTCCATTTACTTATAAATCTATCCCGCATTAGTAGCGTTAGGAAAACGACAATTTAATAATAACACAAGAGCAAGCTGAAGCATGTGAAAACATCAAGCAGCCATTTTAAAGCACACTGCGCAAAAGCAGAAATTTCCCACCAAGCAAAGAAAGACGTCACACCATGTGATATGGATGAGACATGCGCAGTAAGGTTCCCTCGCTTTAGCGGCCATTTTAGAAAAAGACAAGCGTTACTTGTTAGTCAGAACACATAGGCAAGCTTCCTTGCTATTCGTGTAGTGTATGCAAAGTTAGTATACACAATACATAATTAATAAATTAATACTGTGAGGTGATTGTATTCGAGCAAGTCTCAATTTTGAGTCCTTGCTCCATCACCATCATCAATGTAATCACATTAAATGTGCATAGGGATTTCTTGTTTGTACAAATACACCCTCAGGAGTACAATACACACTGCAATTCATCTTGCACCATAGATCCCTGCCATCAAATTCTCAGCGCCGGTGTAACTGACCAAGAACTCATGTTGTTCTGTGATGGGACCTATAGTTACCAGAACAGGGTTTGAAACATGATAAGTGATAACAGAAATGGAAATGCCTTTGTATTCTTAGAGGGGTAGTCGGGGTACTTCTGTAGGTCTTATAGTAGAACGTGCAGCCCCAGTATTAACCAAGATATCCACATATTGTCCATTCACTCTCCCTTTCCTTTTGGAGCCTTCTTGATCTACTAGAAGCATGGAAGACTACAAGCAGTCACACCTCCCTTGATCATCCCAGCAGGGCATAACTGGGACCGGTCATGACTGCCTATGTTGCAAGAAAATGGAGAAAAGCATTCCTTACCACGGACATTGGTTGGGCCACAGTCACCATGGCAGAGGGAGGAGGAGCTGTTGTATAAAATTGAGTTGGCACTACTGTAGGCGGGATACGAATGGCTGCGGGGGGGCGGGGTACAGCAGTTGGCATAGCTAGTGGGGTGACTCGGTTCTGCGGGACTATACCTGGTCATTACCCCCTTCTCATTCTGGGCAATCATACCTCCAGTGTCATTGTTCCCCACACCTGAAACATGAGTTATTTTGACTTCATTCATCACTGCACCCTCATCTCCTTCTCTTTCATTGGCCACATCACCTTTTTCCTCCACCACCCCATAGGTGGAATAGGAATGGCTGAGGGGGTCTCAACAGTTGGCATAGCTAGTGGAGTGACTTGATTCTGCAGGACTACCCCCAGATACTACTCCCTTCTTGTTCTGGGCATAACTGGGACCTGTCAGGACCCTCTTGGGCCACAGGCCAACTTTCTTCATATTGATCTGGCTAATAAACATGGTATCTCTTGCCTTCCTAAAGATCATACTGAGGCAGTAAAAACCATTGATGGTATCTAATTAGCATAAGGACCAATTATTCATGTTACTGAAGATCTGAATCTAACCATACATGATACTCTTTGGAAATTATGAGTTTTGATTTAATTAAAGCACCACAATTTCAGGCTGTACTCGGAATACCCTGATTACAAAAACACTACCCTGTGATTGACTGGGTACAACGCACTATCACCTTGCATTTTTCATATTGTAACCAGAACTGCTGAGAAGGGGATGATTGGAAGATAGCCTTCAGCACTAAATTTGGTTTATATGAACATTTGGTGAAGCCATTTGGGCTGTGCGATGCTCCTGCAGCCTTTCGATATTTTATTAACAAAGTCCTCAGAGAGTATCTAGATGTGTGTGCCGTAGAATTTATAGATGACATTCTCAACTACTCAAATACTCTTTATGAGCACAAAGAAAATGTTAGGAATATTCTCAGAAAACTAAGAGAGAATAATCTGTACATTAAGCTGGAAAATGTGCTTTTCATGTACCTGAAGTGAATTTTGCTGAGTTATGTAATTTCATCATGAGGATTTCAAATGGACCCCTTGAAAGTTAAGGCCCTGGTGCAATGGACCTCACCTCAGAACACAAAAGAGGTTTTGGGCTTCGCAAGCTTTTACAGGAATTTCATAGACCACTTCTCCATCTTGGTCTCCCTGCTTACTAGGTTACTACGGAAGACAGTTGAGTTTCAGTGGACTGACGATGCAGAAAGGGCCCTTCAAAGCATAAAGACATGTTTTATGCAAGTTCCAGTGTTACACCATCCTGATTCCAAACAGCCATACATAGTCGAGGCTGATGCATCACAAGTAGCTGAAGGGGGGTGTAGGAAAGTAGGATCTGCTTCTTATGGTTACCCCCACTTTTTGCTTCATGTGATACTGTTTTTGACTAGTCTGACTAGGATCCTGCTAATCAGGACCCCAGTCTATCTGATTTCTCCCTAAACTGTTATGTCATGTACCTAGGTACACTCCAGATTGGATACTGGGGTACCCTTGTCAGTCCCAAGTATATGGTACTCATGTACCCAGGGCATAGGTACCCCAGAGGCCTCCCATGGGCTGAAGCATGTATTATGCCACCCATGAGAGGCCATGCAAAATGGAACCTACAGGCCTGCCATTGCAGCCTGTGTAAGTTGGTGCATGCACCACTTACTTAAGATATAGGTTTACTATATCTAAGGGTCACTACACTTAAAACCTATACGTCACCTCTATAGCAGGCCTTGACATTCCTGAAGGCAGGGTGCTTGGTTCTAAGTGAGAGGGTGCCACTGCATGAGCAGGACACCCCTGCAGCCCACGGAGTCCATTCTCCCGGGTTGTTAGTGCAGCAGCCATTTATGACTTATAGAGTGGCATTATGTGACCGCGTGATGACCAACTCTAAAACGGCTGAAAGTAACCCTATTGTGTTTGGTGTCAAACATTGTGGAATCATACCCCCACACCTATGATTCCACCCCTCAGAAGCGAGCTTCGTTGGGTCCCTGGTGTTCCCGGTACCAGCCTTCTAGCCCCGGGCAGCACAAAATGGTTGCTGCCGACTAGAGACACATTTCTGCCCTCCTGCTGCTGAGCCAAGCTGGAGCAGAGGAAGGTGGAACAATAGGCATCCTGTCACAGGGAGGTGTGACCACCGCCCAGACAGGATTTAGTGTATTAGGGCTGGGTGGGTGTGCTTGCCAGTGACTGAAAGTCTGCATGAGGGGCACATTTGGTGTCCCTGTGCATAGTCCAGTTCAAACCAGTCCTGGAAGCTGTTGGCTCCTGCTCTGGCACGAAACTGGACAAAGGACATGGGAGTAACCTCCCCACTGTCCAGACCCTCCCCTGGGAGGGTCCCCTGAATCTGTCCAACCCTCTCCCGTTGGTACAAAAGGGCTTACCTGGCTGTAGGACCTTAGATTCGACGTGGCCAAAATTCTGAACCAGACACCACTGAACTTTGACCGTCTGGGCACTCTGGACTTCGTTTGCGCCCGACTTCATCTCCCTCTAAGTCTGAAACATCGTCTGTGCCTGTGCACCATACAGGCTCCATGCAGGACCTGTGGAGCATCAAGGACAACCAAAGATATCTCCCTTGGAGTGAAGGAGTCACTCCCCTGCAACCGCAGGCACCACATCTCAACTGACCGGTCTGCTGTTCCTAAGCTCCCACGGACTCCGAAGACTCCAGAAACACAGGAGGTGAGTTTCCAAGTCCCTTGAGGTCTGAGCTGCCCTCTTACCAAGTTTGAGGCCAGAATCCCTTGTGAGGGCTGCAATACCCGTACCCCTGTGCACCGCGTTCATTTGCAAGTGCAAATGCTTGTTGGTGTTTCCTGAACAAGTGCACTAGGCTCCAAGTAGCCCCAACCTCTGGTACCATTTCATACAAAGAACTCCGGCCTCCTCGCACGGAGTGCTCCGTGGGCTGCTGCTTTGTGAAACCGCTCGAGGTCCCCTCGTGACTCCTGTGCCTCCGGCCTGTGGGTCCACTTGAGGGTCAACACTGCTTTTCTTGGGCTCCCCTGGTTGCTCCAGGCTTGCCCTGACTCCCCTGTGTTTGGTGAGTCTCCTGGACCTTGCTGGTCCGAACCGTAACCTTCTTTGACCTTCTGCGTGGGCTGCCGTTGCCAAGGCTTGTTGGTGCTCCCGCAGGACACGACCCCTCAGCACTTGACATCCTTTGTGGGACAGCTCGCCTCCGGCTCCTGGTCATCCTCGACATCTCCTGGTCCCTGTGGCTGCAGAGTCAAGAACCCCCTCAACGCACCTGAAGCACCCAACATCAGTGGGCATTCGTCTACCGAGCCCCTGGTCACTCCTGAGTGACCCAGACTTTGTCCCCTCTGCTTTCAAGTACTCTTCAACAAGAATCCACTTTTGGATTCCAACTGACACTTTTCCTCCTTCCAGCAGCAATTCTTCTTCGAAGTCCTCCTTTGGGTTCGACAGCGGTTTCCGACGCCATTTCAGACTTATGCACCCGGCTTCCCTGGGATAGATAACTCTGGTACTACGGAATCCACGGGTGGGGTGGCTCTCCAACCTCCTAAGTTCCACGGGGTTTCTTCGAAGTCCACTGGGAAGGGTCCTTAAACTTTAAAACTTCAACCGCGACTTCCCCATAGAATTGTACGGAGCACGCGGTCGTGTACCCACACTGCACCCGTCCTCCGTGGGGTCCCTACTTACTCACCTTGGGTGGTTCCTTGGGGTCCCAGCGATTCTACATCCTCTAGACACTGTCTTGACTCGAGTCGTGGTTCTTATACCACTATTTTAGTATATGGTTTGGTCTCCCCTTGGAGCCCACTGTGTATTAGTGCTATTTACTATTGTTTCTATGCTACAGTATTGTGTGCTTTATGATTATCTGCGTGTAGCAGATACTGTCTCGTACTAGAGAGTGTTATATTAATAAATACATATTTTTATAACTACTGTGTGCTTCTCCTTTCATTTAACCAATACTATAAGGTTGCATTCTGGTAAAACAAGCTGCTTAACATTCCTTCAAGACTAAACCTGAAGGCTGCTCTCCAGAGCTACCACTTGGATAGCTTTCTAAGGTTATCTTTGACCTCTTAAATCACCATAAGGGTTGTTTGGACTGGTACAGGGTGCCCACTTTAAGTATTGGACAGGATATACCAGGCAAACTTCTCACAGGGGGTACTCTCACAAAGAGACAGTATTACTGGGGAGCTGCATCCAGTCACCTACTTTTCCCACAAATTAAATTCTGCAGAAATAAACTATTCAGTAGTTGATGGAGATCTCCTAGCAATCAAGAAGTCATTCGAAGAGTGGAGACACTACCTGGTAGGTAGTTTACACACTGTGACCATATTGGAAATCACCGTAATTTAAATTCTGTAATCTGCTAAGCCCTGTATACACGACAACTATGTTGGACTCAATTCTTCAATTACTATAATTTTGTTATTCAATATCATCCAGGTTGGTGACATGGCAAAGTCAACACACTTTCCCGTTTAGGTCATGAGAATGTAGAACAGACATGTCAACCACCTCACATAATCCAATTAGAGAACACATTCAAGGTGATGTGTTCACAGGCAAGTCTTTCATGAACCAGGTCTTAGCGGAACTCAAAAAAGAGATGCTGAACAACTCATACACACACATGAAGGGAAAACCATCAATGATTTGGCATATATAGAGGGAGTCTTGTACATACCCACTTCTGATCTTCAACAACAAGCATTAAAATGGTGTCATTCACAGTCATTGGCAGGACATTCGAGGAGAGGAGGTTCCATGAGCTGGTCCAACGACATTTTTGGTGGCCGACCATCTCCAACGACACCAATAGATATGTCCAGAATTGGGTTATGTGTGCCCAAAGCGAAAGCTCACATCAATCCCCTGCTGGGTTACTGACTCCTTTACCCACTCTACCAGCACCATGGCACACTGTCTCCTTTTGACTTTGTAGTGGATTTTCCAAAAACTACAAAAGGGAATACCACTGTATTGGTCACAGTAGACCATCTTTCAAAGATGGCTCATTTTACTCCTCGAAAGGTGCTCCCTACCTCCAAGGAACTTGCTGTAATATTTTTACAGGCTGCGGTACGTTTACACGGACTACCATTTGTACTCATATCAGACAGAGACCCTCAATTCATCTCTAAATTCTGAAGAGCCCTTTGTAGTCTTTTGGAGAAGGAAGTCCGGTAATCCTCGAGCCATCCTCCTCAAACAGATGGGCAGACGGAGTGGGTTAACCAATGCATGGAACAATATCTACAATGTCAGTTATTAAGGGGTACATTGGATTGGGTCAATTATATCTGGGTACCGGAATTCGCTTTTAACAATGCTACAGACAGTTCCACTGGATTTACACCATTCTATTGTAATTACGGTTATCATCCCGAATGATGGCCATTGAGCATATACCTACTTCCATACCTACTTCCACAGTTCCTGCTGTGCAAGAGCTAGCAAAGAAATTGAAGGACATCCATGATAAGGCTCATGAGAATCTTGACGCAGCTAAAGCTCAGTATAGTCTTATGCGGATAAACAACCTTCGACCAGGCCCTATGTTATAAGAGGGTCAAGAAGTGTAGCTTTCCACAAACAATATATGTTTGAGAGGTCCCAAAAAATGTCAACCTCGATACATTGGACATTTCAAGATTCTCAAAAAGATAAATGAGGTGGCCATCAAGTTGGATTTACCCCATCTCTATGAATACACCCTGTTTGTCATGTTTCAGTATTGAAGCCTGCATGCCCTGGAACTGTCATCGATAAAAAACACGCTTGCTGTCTAGATAGAAAATGAATCAGAATTTGAAATCAAGGCCACTCTAGACTCAAAAAGAATAAGGAACAAGTTATTCTACCTTCTACCTCACTGACTGGAAAGGATATGGGCCAGAGGACCGAACCTGGGAACCTGCCGGCCATGAACATGCACCCAGATTGTTACAAATCTTTCATCGAAATTACGCCACAAAACCAAAACCCACAGGGGGGGACACTAGGGAGAATGTACTGCATGCCTGTCTTTACGGGAAAAAAGTAAATAAAGCAGGATCAGAGCCAAAGTCTCGCCTGGTAATGCAAGACAGTGGCAATCTTCCTTAAAGTAGTCTATTTAGACGCGGGAGCAGTCGGTAGCGATGCATGTCATTCCAGTCTGCCACCGCTTTTGTGTTTAGTCTTCCTGATTTGCCTCATGCCGTCGGTGGTGTTCTTTGCTGTGGTTTTCGGTAGCTTGTCCGCTTCTTCAGCCGCATTACATATTTACTGCAGCATTCCCAGTGCTTTAAATGTGCCGGTACTCACCGGTACTGAGTACCGCCACCTTTTAATTTTCTCCCTTTGAGTACCGGAACTTTTCCTTGGCCCAGGAGAGTACCGGTACTCTTAGGGGAAAGGCAGGCAGGGCAGGCTTGATGGCATTGGAGACTGTGCAGCTGCGCAGAAAGTGCTCTGCTCAAATGCTGCAGAAAAAGAAAAGGCAGAATTGAGGGAGGGGCCAGTGTACACCTCTGAATGGAGCCGCTGCTGAGCAATCCTGCAGCGGCTCATTTGCATCACTTAAGGGCTGTTTGGGGTTTTGGATTCCCTGCGGCTGTCTGTGAATAAAAGTGAAGGGTCCAATCAGACCCTGCCCAGTCAATCACACTGTAGGTGTGTGTGACGCCTGGCCTACCTCCTACCATGTCTTGGGGAAAATTAAATCTAATTTACTTACAGCGTGACACCCGAGATGAGACTGCACCTCGCAGCTGCAGTCTGCTGGCAGCCGAAGCGGAGGGAGAGGTTGGGTTGGGTGGGGCAGTGTATCACTGGCTATCATACATTGTCTGATCATCATTCAGCTGGGCAGTCGACTGTAGGGCAGGCAGACAGTCCATCAGCATGCACACTACTGGCTCTACCCGTCCCAGCCCACCTGTGTCCATTTGGCAAGTTTTATGTAGTCATCCGAATTGCAGTATTAATCTAGTTAAGTGACATGCCCGCTCCACTTATTCCATTGACTTTTCAAGGGCGCAGAGTGCGCTAAAGCAAGCAACCTGGGAATCCACTACATATTTCTTGAACAGAACTTTGGAATGGAGTAATTTAGACAGACTTTAGGTTCAGAGGAAAAACTGATTTTACAGTTGTGAGGTTAATCCTTTTCATTAACAAAAGATTTGAAAATACCAAAAAGCCCCCTTGGGGCATTGAGTACTCTACAAACAATCATCTTATGTTCTGATATCCATCTACCAACAATTAATTAAATTCCCCTGCCCATAAAATCTGGGTTACGTGTCTTTGGTTTAGTTGTCCATTAAAAAATGAACCCCATCATCGGTTTTGTAACTGTAATCTGCAACATCACCTCATGTTTGTGTGCCTTTCACTGTGTGCATGAATATTACCTTTTCTGACTTTTGAGGGATTATTGTGGACAAGGGGTGTTCACCATAAGTCCAGAAGGGCCAGTTCGAGTCCCTTTTTTCTGGCTATTTACATGAGGTAAGCTAATGATCTGAATCAAATTGTGTGTGAGTGGTTGTGAATGTGTGGTTTTTATGTGATAGGTGAGTATTTGTGCATAAATGTGTTTAGTCTGGGAAGACAAGTTCACAACCTCCTAATGGAGTTCAGCCATGTGTGTGTGAACCAGATGCAGCATGAGTCCATACTACTTGGTTTGCCAAATAGATGGTGAGAGGCAGTGGCCCCGCAGAACACAAGATAAAGATCCCCATGCATAGGAGCGCAGGCAGTCAATGAATACAACAGGTGAGAACGCACGAGGTTGGAGTGGTGGGGGGGCACACATGGATGCTAGAACTGAACAGACAGTGGAAAATAAACATGTTTCCTGGGCACTGAAATAGAGATGCTGAATAAAATCTCATGGATTTTGAGACACAGAGAAAACAAAGGGAAATTAGTGGTTTGACAAACAATGGTCTTCAAAATAATGCACACTTCCATGATACATACTGACTTTGATCTTTGTGACTAGTGTGATTGTGTCCAGGTGTAATACTCTCACATTCTGTCTTGTTCAGGCACTCCCTCAAACCCTTTTTAAAAAAAAACATTTTGTCTTAACTGAGCTTCTCACACAGTAGCGGATCTTGAACAGTTGTGATTATGCATTAAGCGTGGTGTTGTCTGAGTTTTGAAAATCTGATGACCTCATACCCCTTAAAGAGACTCTCTAGTCTAAGAAAAAACACAATTCTCTTAGCCCAGGCCAGCATCTCTCTCTAAAAGAAGGTATGTTTGATGATGTCAGGAGGGGTTTTGAGATCTAGTGTGACAGTATTCATTAGATGGCCCCTTTAATTTGTTTGTGTGTTTTTCAATGAGAGGTATCAAGACAAAGAGGTGAGTTTGCCTGTGCTTCATATTGTAGTGAAGCAAATCTTTAATTACATTTAGTGAAAAGCAACGCAGTCCTTGCATTCTGGGACAGTATTACAGTCAGTCTCTCTGTTGTTGTCTGAGGAAGTCAGACTGCGCATAAAGTTGAGACCGCGCATAAAGTCCAAACCCTGCATAAAATCTTTTGTTGGCGGTCCATTGTTTTAGAAAGAAGAGAATCAGGGGTGAAACCCTTTTTTTTTTGCACGCACCTTCCATATAAAGCTCTTTTCTGAAACTAAAATGTTTTTCCCAATGTCTACGCATGTGCCATCTTGAGGGATGTTTTAGGGTTCACCCAAATGCTAGAAAATTGTACTAACATCACTTTTGCATCTCTCCAATGCCCAGGTGGCCTGGTCCACCCTACAAAAAACTCTAAAAAATCCTATGGTCTCCTGATCTTTAGGTGCCCACTGTACCTACAATGTGCTGGATTTATCCAGCCTGTACATCCCTTGCACATCTTCTCTTTGCCTTATGGAAGCTGTGCTTGCCTCTCCCACAGACTCAGATTACTTGCTTTACTCAACCGGTCATCGTCACTCTAGACCATGTGCTCACCTGTGCTTGACTCACCACCCCCCCTTTATTTTCCTTGCCAGCCCTTCGTACATCATGCAAGATGTGCTTGGCTTTTCGCTTTTCCACTCTGCACTGACCCACCTTGTTTGATTTACTCAACCTACCTGAACTGACCCATCCTTTCTCTTCTCAGTTAATTCTCACCTAACCAAGCCAGTTCAAGGCACATTTGCCCTGTGCTTGCCTTGCTTACCCTGGTGTGCCTCGTTGTTCATTTTATTCACTTTACATTGACATATGCTGGCTCAATTCATCCCACTGCATTCATCTCAGCCATTTATTTAAGCCCTTCATCACACGTGTAACCACTCTAGTTCCCTGTAATCACTTCACTTACCCACTGCTCATGTCAGGCGCCTTGTGCTCTCATTGAAGGAGCTGTGGATGATTTTTAGTGACCATAGTAGGTACCTGCTGTATAATGATGATTGAGACAGTATTGTAGTCTGCATTGTGTTGAAGGCCAGATTGAAAATGTTCCCTTTCGTTTGGGTTGGTTCTGTGACTTCAGTTTTGATGTTTACTGTGTGAAAAGTGGAGGAGGCAACAGAGAAGAAAAGGATGTAAAGATGCAAGGTGGAAGGTGTACCCTAAAGAATGGAGGACAAAAGGAATAGGCCTATCGTTATCCAGGTTTCTTAGTCAAATTGCCTACAATAGCTGTTGTTGTGCACAATGAGAAAATTAATGACTTTTATGTTTCATATGTGAATAGGCTCAGAGACAATCTGCATTGGTATCAAATTACCAAAATAATAAATGTGTCCTTTTGCACATGGGAGGAAAAAACAAATACTCTACTGATAGCAGAAATATTTCTATATTATCAAGCACAATTGGCACCAAGAAAATGTGGCTCCCATTAAATGACTGCCTCCAAGCTCCCCCTCTAGTCCCGCCCACAATTGCCCCTCCCCCATTCACTGCTTAAATTGAGGAGTACCTGCACTTAATTATCCCCATTTAAAGCACTGAGCATTCCTCGTCCGCATTCTTGTTTCTCGAGTTGGAAAAGAGAAGCAGAATCAAAGACATTTGATCACTTCAGAGGTGGTAACCGCGCGCTACAGTGGCTTATCTGTAATCAGAAGCATTCTCTGCAGCTAAATGGAGACATAAAATGTGACATTTTGAGTTGTGGCCATAATACCATGATTTTCTGACATGACATCGTATAGATATACATATTTGCTCATATCTACTGCATGCATTATATTCTGCTACGGCTTGGGCGTGACTGTAACTGCAATGATTGAATGTTTACATATTTGATTGTAGTGTAGCATATCATGTGACTGGTGAGTCAATTCAACCTACCTGATTACTGCATCCTGGTTCCCCAAACGCTGAAGGTTTTCAGTGTGCTGTACTCTGTAGAGAATAAGAGCATGTGTATAAGTTTTATTTATCTCTTTGGTAATCTATTTTTATTTCCTACAAGATATCGGTATAGAGGTACAAGGCGCTGTCTATATATATCTTGTGCTATGTTCCTTGTTTTATGCTATCATAATAAATGCATGTTTCTCATATCTACTATAGACAGAATAACATTCTACTACCAATCTACATACCTGCAGGCTGTCTAGCTCCGGGGATTTCTTTTCCTTCTTATCCTTGCCATAGACGTTTCTTGACAATCTTCAGATAGACGGGGAAAGAGGAGGAGCCAGGTATAACCATTATTACACAGGGTGTTACTTGGGATATAAAGGCATTTCACTGCACTAATCTTACATCTCGTCCTCTAGGGAGTGAGGTCCAGCGTATTCCAGGCAGCAGTCGTCCCAGGATCCGAAGTCGTGTCTCGTCTCTCCCACTCCCTTTCCCCCCATTGGGCTTCAGTTGCCTTAATTATTCATAACGTGGATGGGCAAATTTATCCTAGTGGGGAAGTTGGGAATTAGCATAGCGTGTCCAGCTCACTCCAGTAGGAACATTCGGTGAGTGCTTGATAGTACCCTATGGCTGCTGAATGAGACCTGCAGTGATTCCCAAAAGGTCTTCGATCGCCCATTGTCCCCTGTAATCTTTTTTTAAATTTTATTTATAGACTTTATTTAACAGTTCACAGCAGTGTACATGATTGTTAACATTATAGCAGTGGGAAATAATAAGCGATCAGCAAAAAGAGAGGAAAACATCACAAATGAAATGGCCAATAAGATAAACAACAGACACAGTAGCTTCATGTCAGATAATACAGCCCAACGACTAGTACTTTGGAATGGACATCACTTCAATTGAATCATCCATGTACATCGGGGTAGCCCACATCGGCGCACTATTACTTGAGAGACACAGTACGGCTCAGTAATTTTAAACAACGTCGACTCATCTCCCTCCCTTGACAAAAGATACTGTTTATACAACCCCCAGTAGTTCTTGGGGTAGCTCTGTGGGGGCATTAGCTCACTATATGTTTCAGACTGCGTATTGCAAAAAACCATATCCTTTTCCCACTCCAATTTTGAGGGAGGGGGGCCACGTGCCCACCGCATCGCTATCCGCCTTTTAGCCAGAAGGAAGCCCAAACCCAAAAGTTTCCTAACTTCTTTAGGCAGAGGCTTGGTGTATCCCAATAGGGCCAGTAGGGAGTCAGGGGCAAGCGGAATACCCACAATCTGTCCTAGCTCCTGAAAAATCTGGTTCCAGAAGGCAGCAATCCGGGGGCATGCCCATGCCACATGGAAAAAATCTGCACCACTTGCACCACAGCGCTCACAATTGTCAGAGTCTCTTAACCCATATCTGTGGAGTCGTGCCGATGTATAATATGTTCTATTTAGAAACTTGAAGTGGATTAATCTATGCCTGCTGTTTAAAGACACTGATTGGGTGACCTCGCAGCAGTACCTCCATTGACTATCATCAATGGGAGCCTCCAGATCGGCTTGCCACTGTGCTCTCGACGGAGAGTAATTTGTACGGTAGTATTCTTGGGACATGGTGTATATATTGGAAACCAGCTTATACGGGGACTTGGCACGAAGAAGATAAGTGAAAGACGAGAGAGCCGGGGGCTCTAGACATTCATCTCCCAGCAGCGCCTTCAGAGCATGTCGTGCCCTGAAATAATGGAATTGCACAAGAGTGCTGGCACTGTGCTCCCTGATGGCAACCTCATCCCAAGTCCGGGCTCTACCCTCAGAGAAGAAATCTCCCATATTATGGATCTGAATGATCCTAAGCGATTGAGTCACCGCTACCTCAGAACCCAACAGGAACCATTGACACCAACCCAGTGGGAGCAGTGGGGAATAAAGCAGAGTGCACTCCTGTCGTTTTAATAGCTCACGCCACACATAAACCGTCGAATTGATAGAGTCGAGGACACCATAATGCCTGTTGGGGGGCTGAGTGAGTTGCCTAGGGAGCGGGGACGGATCAGACGCAATCCTCTCTATGAGGATGTCATTCCAAAGAAAGGGAGACCACACTTCTGGAAGCAAGGAAACAAAAGATTTATTTAGTACAACAAAAGATAATCTCTAGAGATGGAAGAGTGTCCGAGACCCACGGATTGCGTAGGTGTCAGGAGACTGTTCAAAATGTCCTTGGCATGCAGCATTTTTTATAGGATGTAGACACTCCCCTCGGGTGTAGGAGGATGACAGAAAGTCAGTTGGTATGCAGGAATTCAGGTGTGTGGAGCAGATTTTCAGGTGTTGGGCCAAAGGAAACTCCGAGGAATGCAGGAGTTCAGGAGTGCGCTGGACATATTCCTGTTTGGGGGCAGCTTTCATGCCTTGCAGCTGAGGAGGGTTTCGTGACCTGGCCAGGTGTTAGGCCGTTGGCAGGGACAGACCTGTTCTGTTGCCTATACAAGTTCCAGAGATAAATGCGTGGGTGCAGTAGAAACCGGCCCAGGGAACCAACACAGGGTCACGTAGGAGACAATCTTGTGAAAGGTCAAGAAAGCGTTTTGTGAGCAAGATGTAGGTCATACACGGCAACATTTAGAAATACAGTTATTACAGTCCCTCCTCTTGCCGTGTGCAACGTCATTAGTAAATGTCAATTTTACAGAGTTCTTCAAATGTCTGATGATATAGTATTTTGCTGTTTTCAGTCTGACTGGTCATAGGTGTGGATCTGCAGGTAGATGCACACAGAGAACAGAGTGCTGGGCCACAATGGACGCACAGGCAACAGAAGAAGATGGTACCCAAGGGGATCGTGAGGAGCGCCAGTATCTTCCATCCCCAGGTGATCAGAATGTTCCATGAGCCAGTTGTCCAGGTCCAAGGGGTCCCATTGTCTGGTTGTATTTCGGTGGCAATCCGGTGTAGTTTGGAGATTGCTTCATAGACGGAGGGCGATGAATCAGGAATATACACACAGCAGCTAGCCCCGATGATGCGACAGGCCCCTCCTCGATCTGCCAGGATGACGTCGAGCACCATGCGATTCTGAAGAGAAACCATCCGTGTAGCATCGATTTCGGCCGTGTGCTGGGTCAGTATTCCTGCAGTGATGTTGGCAGTAGCTTCCAGGACTCTGGTGAGTCGCCTGGTGTTGAGACTGTTGGACATGGGACCCCAAAAGGTAGAAGGCCCTTCAGGGCATCGCCGAATTGCTGGTTGCTGGTGTCGGTCTGGTCTATATCTGGTACCCGTCTCCTCTGTCTGTGGTACAAGTTGTTCCTGTTAAATGTGGGTGGCAGCAGGAATGCAATATAGCATGTGCCACTCCAGTCAGAAGGCAGCCAGGTGTAAGCTTTGTTTCCACATACAAAGTGCAGTCCTGATGGAAGGCTGAGGTATGGGGTGAAGTTGTTGTAGGTTATGGTAGTATTGCACAGACTGGCTCCTATAGGTATTGTTCCTTGACCTTGCAGACACAATGTACCAGGACGTGATGTAACTGAAATGGCAACTTCTTTCTCTTGAGTAGGAAAGAAAGTGTAACCCCAGGTGTCCTGCATAGGGGTGGACATAATAGCGTGCATTTGTGGCGGGTCAGAGGCATTGCAGAGAGTATTGTTTTTTTATGAAGAGTCCAAAGAAAGGGTTGGAATGTTGTAAGGTTGCCTTTGTCATAACATGATGGAAAAACGTTCGTCAAATTGTACATCAGAGCACAAGTGTAGGCCGGAGTGGCGGGAAACACCAAGAATGAGATAGTGTGCTGAACTGCATGAGGTAGGAGTCCACAAACATAACAGTCTGTCGCATTGGAAACCTGATTAAACTGGTGTAACATTTGAATAAAAGTATTATTATGAAACTCCAAGTGTCTGTTGAGATGTGTGTCTGGCCAAGGTACATGAGAATGTTCAGGTGGCGTTGGTGGAACTGTTGCTTGGGGTAATACAGTATGTTTGGCGGGGACTATTTCTTCGAGGATCCAGAACACTACGCTGAACAGGACAAAAATGGCAGTCAGGATAAACAGTACTATTGTCCGGGTACTACAAGTCCTCATTTTAGCTTTCTTCAGCCTTGGAGCTAGACTTGTTCTTTAGCTTAGCCTTGGACCGGAGGTAGTATCCGTCTGTTCCTTCGTCACAAAGTTCCAACTCAGTGTCCGACTCAAGGCGTGGTGATGCTGATTTTTCGTGCCTTAAGACTTCTTTCTGGGTTTGTAGTTGTTCTTTGGTGACGGGGTCCACTTTCCTGCAGTGGGACGCATATACCCACGACTTTCTTCCCTCCACTCTGACAGCTGTCCTTGTGGCCAGGAGTACCTGCAGAGGCCCCTTCCAGCGTGGTTGTAGGGATTGGGTGCGGGCGAAGTTTTTCACCAGGACAAATTCGCCAGGGAGGATGTGATGGCCTGGACCCTGGGATCTGTCCTCAGTAGTGGCCCGCACCTGTTCATGGATTAAAGACAGGGTCTCAGTAAGTTCATACAAATAATCAGTCAATATTTCCTGTGGTAGGTGTGAAATGGACTTTGGAGAGGGTGCATTCCAGATATTCATGGGCCTGCCAAAAACTACCTCGTATGGGGTAAGATGGGATTTGGAATGTGGGACTGATCTAATAGATAGTAGTGCCAATGGAAGAGCATTGACCCAATTCAGTCCTGTTTCTGTTGTTATTTTAGCCAGCTTTTCTTTAAGGATCCCATTGTACCTCTCCACCAGCCCTGCTGCCTGTGGGTGGAATGCTGCATGAAATTTTTGTTTGACCCCAAGCCCTCCCAGGATGTTCTTGACTGTCTGTCCAATGAAATGGGACCCCTGTCACTTTGCATTAATCTACAAAGGCCATATCTAGGAAAAATTCTTTCAATAAGACTTTAGCTGTAGTGATGGCAGTGTTATCCTTTGTGGGGTATGCCTCAACCCATTTGCTAAAGGCACAGACTACCACCAATGCATATTTGTAGTGATTGACTCTGTTTAACTGTATATAGTCTATCTGAAGTACTTCAAATGGTGCAGTAGGAAGGGCGAATCCTGCCATTGGGACTTTAGTTCCCTGACCTATGTTGTGTCTGAGACATGTGAGGCACTGTTTGACAAACCGCTCTGCTGCTGGGCGGAGTCGGTGGTAATCCCATACTTCCTTGAGCATGGTACACATGGCCTGGGAACCAATATGTGCAGGTAAGTGAGTCATAGTGAGCAAGGGGATTACGTAAGCCTGTGGTAATTTCCATTTTAGCATATCTTGGGACCTCCAGCACCCCTCTTCATCCATTGTTCCCTCTGTTTCCCACTGGGCCTTTTCTTCAGGAGTGGCTGAACGCTGTATGTCAATTATCTGCTGTCTAGCGTCATGCCATTTCTCAGCTTGTGACTTTAGGACGTATACTCTAGCTGGTACTTCCCCCAATGCTGTTTGTCTTGCTATCTTATCTGCTAAGGCATTCCCTTGCCCTACTTCATCTGTCACCCTTTTGTGAGCTGCACATTTGATTACTGCCAGTTTGGTTGGTAAAGTGATTGCTTCCAAAAGGGCATTGATAAGGTCGCCATGCTGAATAGGGGTGCCATGTGAAGTAAGGAAACCTCGTTCTTTCCATAGTAGTGCAAAATTATGTACCACGCCAAAGGCATATTGACTGTCGGTATATATATTGACTGACATATTGGTACTAAGGATGCATGCTCGTGTAAGGGCTGTTATTTCTGCTGCCTGGGCTGATTTCTGGAGAATTCTAGCTGTTTCTATCACTGTAAGGGCTGTAGTGACTGCATAGGCAGCGGAAGTAGTACCGTCCGGTATTTTTAGACATGACCCATCCACCCATAAGTGGCCTTCTGCCTCTGGAAAAGCTGTATCTTTCAGATCCACCCGACTTTTTGTTTCAGCTTCAGTATGGAATACACAGTCATGGTGGGCTGGTTGTGTGAGGGGATCAGTAGTTGGTAAGGGTAAGAGTGTGTCTGGGTTGAGGGTGGTACAACGTTGTATTGTGATATGCGGGTTAAGAAGGGTGAGTTCATATCCATGTAGTCGGGCACTGGTGAGATGTTGTGTCTTGGTTTTGTTGAGCAATATGTCCACTGAGTGTGGGACAAAAACCGTCAGGGGGATCCCAAAACAATGCCCTCCGTCTGTCGCACCGCCACTGCAGTGGCCGCTACAGCGCGTAGACAGGTGGGCAAAGCAGAAGCAACAGGGTCCAGGACTGCAGAAAAGTACGCACATGGTCGCTTGTGTGTGCCATGTGTCTGACAGAGGAGCGAGAGGCTGCATCCAGATCGCTCGTGTACAAAAAGAAAAAATTGTTTGTGATAGTCAGGAGTACCTAGTACGGGAGCAGAGCACAGGGCCTGGCGTAGTGTCGTGAATGCTTCTGTGTGTTGGGTGGTCCAGGGGACGGGGTCAGATACATCTCTGGTGACTAGAGAAAGAAATGGTTTAATGATGAGGGAGAAATTAGGGACCCATTGTCTACAAAAGGAAGTCAGTCCTATGAGTGCTCTGACATCTCGTTGGGTGACAGGAGTTGGAAAATTCAGAATAGTTTGAATCCTATCTGGTGTAAGAGTGCGTCCCTCCTCAGACAACAAGTGACCCAAGTAGGTCACTTGTTGTTTACAATACTGTAGTTTGTCTTTAGAGACCTTGTGTCCCTTAGTAGCAAGAAACTGGAGTGTGATCATGGATGCTTTGCGGGCAAGTTGTGTTGTGTCTGCTGCTAAAAGAATGTTGTCAACGTATTGAATTAATACTACTCCTTGTGGAAGCTGGATCTGATCCAGTTGTGTTTTTAAAGCCTGGCCATAGATGCTGGGACTTTCAGTGTAGCCTTGAGGTGCTCTACAGAATCTATATGAGACATTCAATAATGTAAATCCAAAGAGAAAACGGGAATCCTTGTGTATAGGAATAGAGAAATATGCATTTTTAAGGTCTATAACTGTGAATACTCTAGCTGTTGGTGGGATCATGGTGAGAATGGTGGTAATGTCAGAAACTACAGGAAATTGAGGCTGCACTATTTTGTTAATAGCTCGCAGATCGATCACAAATCTATATATCTTATGTCCTGTAGGGGAACGTTTAAGAACTGGGAGAATAGGACTGTTACAGATATTTCCTGATACCTGTTCCACTACACCAGCGAGTATGAGGTCCTGAACAATGGTTTGAAGGGCGACCTCTCCCTCTTTAGATATTTTATACTGTGGGATCCTTGGCAGAGTTGCTCCTGGTTTTACGGTGATATGCACTGGAGGCATTTGGATGGATCCAACATCCGTGTCTGAGGTCGCCCATAGACAGGGGGAAATAGTCGCCAAATCATCTTGTATGTGTGATAACTGTAAAAGCTGGGTAGGAGCAGAAGGAGCATTGTTATCGTACAGTATTAACCGAACGTTATTCGGTGAACACCGAATGGTAGCTCTATAGTGTTTTAACAGATCTAAGCCTAGTAAGTTCTCTGGGCATTGGGAAGACAGTAAAAAGGTAGCTGAAATTTGTTCACCTTGCATTGAGAATGGTGTTGGGTAGGACAAGGAATTGACAGAGGGCTGACCATCGAATCCAGTCGATGTAATGAGTTTGCCGGATGGAGGAGCCCTCGGAATCAGTGGTGTGGTTAGAGTGCTACGGGATGCTCCTGTGTCTATTAGAAAAGGTCCCGCTGACCCTGCAACTGATGCTGTAACATATGGTCCCTGTTGATCTACAGGTACTTCCACTGGTTCCTTCCCCCATCCTAGACTGTCCTATGCTGCCCAATACAGGGATGACATTTCAGGATCATCCACGGTATAGTCCTGAAGGGTAGCTTGAAGTTCCTGCTGTCTTGGGCCTCTATCAAATCTATTCTCCCTGTAAAGTGGTGTAGCTCGTGTCTGGGTATTATGTGTTCTGGGTTGAGTTTTCCCCGAAGCGATGTTGGCTGCTAGAATCCTACAATCACCTTTCCAGTGTCCTGGTTTTTTACAATAAGCGCAGATGTCAGTAGGTTGGGGGCCTAGTCTGGGTAGTTGGCGTGGGGTATCTGAGGTATATGGTCTGGGTTAGGGGTATGAGACCGTTGGTCTGGGCATATGGCTGTTTGTGCGACGCGTATCTATTTGACTAAGCAACACTTGTTCTTTTAATTTCTTCTTTTTGTTCTCTTTCTCATCCTCCGCTGTTTTATTCTGTGTCTCGTAATATTGAGCCATAGTCAGAATAGTGGCCGGAGTGGCCGCTGGCCAACTACTTTCACTAGATGTTAGTCTGTTCCCTACTGAAGGTAACAGACCCGTTACAAAAGTTTGAATTAAGAGATGTCTGCCAGTTTCAGTGGTCACATCCTGACCACTGAAGTCAGCGTATGCTTTTCCCAGCCTTGTGAAATAGTCAGAGACTGACTCATCCTGGTTCTGTTTACAGGCAGCAAGTAATGTCCAGTCTATTTTCCTCTCAGGTGCCATTGTTTTCAATTTTGTCAACAATCTTTGGGGCAATTTTAAAATATGGTCGTGTGGCTTTTCGCCTGGTTTCCTATTTGTATCTTTGAGTGCTAATTCTTCCCATGTATCCCCAAGGGCTGCCTGGTCATCTGTAAACCGTAGGGGTTTCCACAGTTCGGCTGGAAGTATAAGTCCAAAAAACTGTATTATGTCTGTTAGAGTCAGTGTATATGAACTCAGAACCTGTTGGACGCTTTCATAGAATCCTGTGGGATTCTTTCGGATATCAGGGATGTCCTTCCGCAGTTGCAACATTTCTGCTTTGGTCCAGGGGGTGTATACAAAATTAAACAGCCATCTAGAACACGCATTGGGATCATTAGGGTTAGTAACATTAGACCCATCGCCCGAGGTGGGACAAAAACGGGTGCTGCTTCTTTAACAGGCATTTGCTGTATCCTTTCAATAGGTTCTACCTCATTGGAAAGACTTTCTTTATGTAAAGCTGTTTTAATCATTGTCAATAAAGTATCTCTTTCATCTTTTGTTGACCCACCACTTTCTACCAAACGATAGAGTTTGCAAAATGCTGTAGGTGTATCTACATATGTATCATCATTTTTAGCCATTAGGTGATAAGCCATCCTCTCTAGTAGATAGTTCTTTCCTGCTACTTGGATCTGCTCATTGGTTGCACTGTGTATATCTGCTGGGGTGGCACCTTTGTATATTAGCTGCTGGGCTCTGAGATTTATTCTTTTCCTGTCGTGGCTTCTTAATCGTGGGGGATGGTTTTGTCTATATTCACTAGTATCTGATTCATGACCTAGTACCAGGGATTCTGACTCGGAGTCTGAATCTGCAGCAGACGGGGCTCGCTTCTTTGTTTTTTTATTTTTAATCTCACCACTGGTTTGTTAGCGGTAAGAGGCACGGAATCTGATTCGCTAACCGGGGAATCGGGGCAGTTGCTTCAGATGGCTGAACAGGTTGATGTTGCGGGTTTGGGAGTACATTAGGAATGACAGGTGGAGGCTGTGGCGGTTGCATTAACAATTGTGGTTGATAAGCAGGAGGTCTTGAATACAATAGTGTATCCTCTTCATCTTGTTTAGTTGGTAGTACCGGATATTGACCTGTTACATTTAACCTAAATTCTCTGTCATGTCTCTCTTTATTCCGCTCTATTTCCTTCCCTTTAAGGGCTGCTATGTCTGATTGGGGTGTTCTCTTTTTCTGGTTATTTTCTTTAGCCTGGGCCTTCCTAATTCTCTCATGTATTTCTTTCTTCCAAAGGCTGAAAGAATCAAACATACTTGCTCTAACCTTCCGCCGGTGAAGTTGTTCTTCTAGGTACGTTATCTGCGGAATTTCAAATGACCCAAACTTTGGCCATTGTAATTCTATATTTGATTTTGTGTATTTCCGCCACGATTTTGTGTGAATAATGCCGGAATTACCATACTTTATGTACATTTCCTTATTAGGGGTCCCTTCCGGAGGAGACGGCTGACTGTCTTCGAGAGTATCTTGGCCATAAAAACAGCAACATAATTTCCTTAATCTGTTAGAGACAGGCATGTCTAAGATATGGGTATCAACAAGGATATTCTCTTATGACTGCAGTTTTGTTCAAAATTGAGAACACATTACCTGCTCTTCGGTGTTTGCAAAGACCGAATAATTAATCCAAAACCAGAATAGTCAAAGGCATGCTCAATATGACGTTCAGAATAGAAAAAACATGTCGCTCAAGACGACCTTACCAGAATACTGATGTGTCCTGTTTCCAGCGGGGTCTCTTCTTTTCGAAAACAAATCAGGTGGACCAAAGAAGGGATCCCCAGTCAGGACCGGGGCTACTGTTGTAGAGGACACCGTTGAGGGAAGGAGATACTGGCGACGTTGGCTACGGGGACTTGAATCTGCTTTTCCGTAGGTGCGCTCCTAAGTTACCGATATTTCCCTCCTCTCCGGGTCGTCAAGCCTGGGCCACCGAGTCTCTGACGGGTTCCACGTTGGTGCGCCAAATGTCATTCCAAAGAAAGGGAGACCACACTTCTGGAAGCAAGGAAACAAAAGATTTATTTAGTACAACAAAAGATAATCTCTAGAGATGGAAGAGTGTCCGAGCCCCACGGATTGCGTAGGTGTCAGGAGACTGTTCAAAATGTCCTTGGCATGCAGCATTTTTTATAGGATGTAGACACTCCCCTCGGGTGTAGGAGGATGACAGAAAGTCAGTTGGTATGCAGGAATTCAGGTGTGTGGAGCAGATTTTCAGGTGTTGGGCCAAAGGAAACTCCGAGGAATGCAGAAGTTCAGGAGTGCGCTGGACATATTCCTGTTTGGGGGCAGCTTTCATGCCTTGCAGCTGAGGAGGGTTTCGTGACCTGGCCAGGTGTTAGGCCGTTGGCAGGGACAGACCTGTTCTGTTGCCTATACAAGTTCCAGAGATAAATGCGTGGGTGCAGTAGAAACCGGCCCAGGGCACCAACACAGGGTCACGTAGGAGACAATCTTGTGAAAGGTCAAGAAAGCGTTTTGTGAGCAAGATGTAGGTCATACACGGCAACATTTAGAAATACAGTTATTACAAGGAGGTGCGGGAGAGTATGTGGTCCATGGCACCAGAAATAAGCATGTGAGCACTGAACAGCTCTATAGTATAGATCGAGATCCGGGGCACCTAGTCCACCCATAGAATATGGAAGCGTAAGCGTGTCCATCTTGACCCTAGAGGATGTTTCCGCCCACGCCAGCCTGACCATCAAAGCTTTGAGTCTTTTAAAAAAGTGCTGCGGGATTACAATAGGTATGTTGTTGAAGAGAAATAATAAACTAGGCAAAACAATCATCTTCATCAAAGATATGCGACCCACCAGGGAAAGTGGTAACTTGATCCATTTCTCTATATCACCCTCTAGCTTAGTGATTGACCTTCCGTAGTTGTCCCGCAGCACTTACTCTGAGTCAGTGTGCACCTGTATACCCAAGTATCAGACCGAGTCAGTGGTCCACTGTAGCGGGAAATCCAGGTCAAAAGAGACCATCGAGGGTGTTCGTGGAAAAATGATGGACTTGTTCCAGTTGATTTTTAACCCTGATATTCCTCCGAATTTTATAACTTCACAAATTAAAGGGGAAAGGTTGGTGGCGGGATCACGAGTGTACAGAAACATATCATCAGCGTAAGCTGACATGATCAAGTTATTGTTGGGGAAACGAATTCCCCGATGCCCATGATATTCTCTCAGTGAGCGCGCCAAAGGTTCTGCAACTATGGCATATAATAACGGGGAAAGGGGGCAACCCTGTCTAGTACCCCGAGATATTAGAAATGGGGATGAGGCATAATTACCAGTTCTAACCCTTGCTGTCGGCTGATTATATAGTGCGGAAACCAATCCTATGACAATCTCCCCCAAACCCATCCTACGCAGCACCGCCATCATAAAGGTCCACTCTACAGAATCAAAAGCCTTTTCGGCATCCAAAAAAAATAGCAGCAGCCTTGAGTTCAGGTCTAACATGTTGTATAACACCAAATACCGTACGTAGGTTTTGAGTTAACGTTCGTCTGGGCACAAAGCCCGCTTGTTCTGGGCCTACAAGGATAGGGAGAAGAGGAGAGAGTCTATTGGCTAGAATTTTAGCGAATATTTTTGTGTCCACATTGAGGAGCGAGAGTGGTCTATATGATGAGCACATTTGGGGGGGTTTGTCTGGTTTTAATAGTGTGACTATGAGCGCCTCCCTCATTGATTGAAGCATTATTCCAGTGTCTGCTATTTCTTCAAATAATCTACTAAGATGGGGCACCAACAGATCCATGTAGGGTTTGTAGAAAGGGACAGTAAGTCCATCTATACCCGGAGCACTACCATCCCGCATAGAATTCAAGGCAGTACGGATTTAGTTGCGTCAAGTGGCCTCATCAGGTATTCTCTGTGGGAGTTGGTTAACCAAGGTAGCTGCACATGCTCTAGATAATCTAGAGCAGCAGACTCCTTCACTGTGATGTGTGAGCTATACAAATCCCTATAATACTGACTAAATTTATTTGCAATATCAGAAGGGTCTTTTAGGATAGTGCCATTTCCATCATCTAATTCTGAGACCCCCTTCGCTTCCCTCTGGCGTCGAGCTAGAGCAGCCAGAACCGCCCCCGGCCTGTCTCCCTCGCCATAGGATTTGGCAACAGCGTACTTCCCCATGTGTTTAACTTCATTGTCAGCCTCTATGCTATATTCTTCAAGCTTTCCTTTAATAGCGTCCGCTATCTGAGGGTCACCACACCCCAGGGGGTCTGACTCCAATTCAGCAAGTTTTTTTTCCAAGGTAGAAAGTCTACCCCTAATAGATCGTAAAACTCCTGCGTGCTTACTAATAGCAACCCCCCTGATGTACACTTTAAATGCCTCCCAGACAGTGGCAAAGTGCTCCACAGAATCTATATTGATATCAAAGAAATCAGTGATAACGGTGGCAAACTCAGCTTTGAACACAGAGTCTAGTAGTGAATACGGGGGAAACCTCCATGTGAACGGAGCGACAATCCGCGGCGGTATTTCAACCTCTAGGATAATTGGAGAGTGGTCTGAAAGAGTACGGGGCAGTACTGTGCAATTACGAACACGGGGGAGAAGCGATCTTTCCAGCAAAATGTAGTCAATTCTAATGTGTGTAACGTGGGGGGATGAATAGTGGGTGAATCCGCCATCCTCCGGGTGCCTAGCCCTCCATACGTCTATCAGATCTAGCTGCAATGCAATATCAGTAATGGCTTTGGCAGCGGCCGAGATGTGACGTCCCTGATCGCCAGACCTTTCTAGTAGGGGGTTCAAGATACAATTCAGGTCTCCGCCCCATAACTGAGGTAGAGTTGGGCAGTTTGAAATCTGAGCAAGTAACGATTTATAGAATAAATGGTCATCATAGTTTGGCCCATATATATTTACAACTTGAATATCCAACCCTCTGCCGCGACACCTGGAAACAGTATATCTACCATTGGGATCTGTCTTTAGCTCTGTCAATGAAATACCAGATCTGGGGTTGATCCAAGTAAGGACACCCCTGGCGTGGGAGGTAAACCCCGCCGCATGGAATGCCCCCTGCAGTCTCTTGTTGTTAAGCAAACAATTGTTAGGGGCTAGGTGAGTTTCTTGCAGTAAAGCAACGTCAATTTCGTGGCGCTTGAGATAGGCTAATATTTTGTGTAATTTCCTAAAATCGTTTAAACCACGGATATTCCAAGTGATGAACCTAACTTTACCTGGTAAGTATCGGGGCGCATCTCCTAGCATCTGCTGCTGACTACTAATTATGAAACTTGCGGATAGTTGTAGGGAACAATCGCTTGAGATCCCTGTGCATCATTGATGTGTACACTGACTGTGGATACAAAACAAAAACCCGACCCCCCACCACCCATGAAATGCATACCTCAACTAAGCATTTACAATCTGTGTCCCACCCTACATAACAACCCAAAATATCACAATAATGTGAGTAAATAAACAAAAAACAGAAAAAGTCCATGAACCACCCAGGGGGTGACCCACTGAGGCGGATGTGGCCAGACATAGTGTTTTTCAACAAACCAAACATAGCTGTCTACTCAGAAGAGATATTCCACCCGCGGGGGTAACCGTGCCATACAATAATGGAGTAACCTTATCCATCTGGACGTAAGTGACACCCTTACTACCTATGTCTCAGATCAAGCCCAACCCCCCGAACCATAGAGAAATTAGGCGAGAGTTACTGTGGGTCACAGTATTAGAAATATGTCCCAAACATCCCTAATATACAGAGTTCAAGAATGACAACAAGTAATCAGAAAAACCAAACCCTGAAACATTAGACCATCAGATAAAGTTAATCATTGTCATCCAGATTTCCACTTGAGCCTGCTTCTTCTTCACCGGAGCACGTGGTTTTCTTACTCTGTTCCACCATTCTCCATTCTTTGAGAGCCTTTTGAAGCGACCTGGGGTCAGTAAAGATCTTCGTCGATCCATTAACAACTACTCTGAGTCTAGCTGGATATAACATCGCATATTCAATATTCTGTTCTCTCAGCTTACGCTTCATTGGGACAAATTGCCTCCTGGCTTCTTGGACCTTGAGCATAAAGTCTGGAAACAGTGAAAGTGAGGAACCTTCGTGTCTTAACTCTCCCAATTCTCTAGCCCTCTTAAGAGCTGCGTCTCTGTCTCGATAATTAAGTAGCTTAACGATGATGGGGTGCGGAGGCGCACCTGGGGGAGGCCGGGGGCACCCAAAGAACGGTGTGCGCATTCCACCACAAACATAGGCGAAAAAGTCTCCGCGCCCAGCAAATCTGTGAGCAGTTTCTCTACGAAAACTTCCATGACCCCAGTAGTAGTGGATTCCGGAAGGCCAGTGATACGCAAGTTACTGCGCCTGGATCTGGCTTACAGGTCCTCAGCCTTTTCCTGAAGCACTGTCAAAGCCTTTTCCATCTGTTTCTGCGTGCTATGCACTTCCGTTTGCACCTCCTCAACCTCTGAGATGCGTCGCTCGGACATATCAAGACGTTCTGCATGTTTGTCAAGCCTTTCGGACATATGGTCCATTCTATATGATAAGGAGTCAATTTTCCCGTCTATTGTGGAGAGGCTTTTTTGCTTAGTAGCCAAGATCTGCTTTAGTTCGCTGCTCGTGACCTCAGATTCATCACCAGATCCGGTAGCTGATGTCTCGGAGGCCTCCTCTCTGTGCCTGCATTTGCGCAGTTCGAAGTTCAGCTTCGACTGGGCTTTATCCGGCTTGCCCATAGTGCAGATATTACCCATGCAGTAAGGGTAATGGCACCTGATGTCCCCCCTCAAGGGCCCCAACCAGAATCATAGCCAGGTGATAGCCGCGATATTAGGGGGATGATGCCGCAGCCGGCTCCAAGCACGATAACCCCAGACTCAGTCAATGGAATCAAGTGGCAGAGCACCACGATAGAAGTGTCAGCCCTTTATGCAAAGATGTGCCGCGCCAGTGGGTTCACTAGGGGGGCCACCCTCGCCGCCCTGTTGTAAAAACGTACTCTGCACTAGTTTGCTGCACACCGCCGACCCGCTAAGCTCATGTCCCCAGGTGCAGCGGCAGACGATGCTGGCGGTCGCCCTGCTGGTGGAGGAGGGGCAGAGCAGCACACGGGGGCCCCCCCTTCCTTTTATGCCGAGGCCTTCAATGAAGTAGGTGGCCCCTCCGGACCCCCCGTGCCAACTCACATGAGCCCACACTGGCCAAAGGATCCAGTCAGCCAGGATGTAGGCACGGAAACCGGCACCCGTTGCTTGGGGCAGGGTCGCGCACAGGCAGCCACGGTGGAGCAAGGGGGAACAGCAGAGCCCCGACTTGATACGGGAGGGGGGACAGAAGCACCGACTCACCGCTAGCGAGGGCTCCAATACAGGGAGAGTCCCCAGCAATGCATGCGGCGACCAGCGCGTGGCCCAGATCCAGCCGCCACCCCCAGGCTCGGTTGATTGCTGTGCCAGGAAGCCCGCCGTGCAGGTCAGCGTCGGTACAGTGCTTGGAGTACCAACGATGGGGGCAGAGCAGCTATGCAGGGTCCGCCTCACCAATCTGGGCAGGCGGCAGCCCACGAAGCACAGGCACGGGCCACACCAAGCAATAGAAGTGCCGATAATTATCCGGCGCCAGCGGGAAAGCATCGCCGCCTCCCTGGCCTCACATCTGCGTCACAGGCCGTGTCCATTCAACAATGCGCTGCGAAGCGGGGGGTGCTTGTTTCGGCTCGATCACGGCAGCGGACCACAGCACTAAGGTTCCTGCACACGTCATGCCAAAGAGCGGCCGGCAGGCCTCCGGTGCGCGTGTAGGGCAAATAATTCCGGATCAATGTAGACGGCGAGCGGAGCTGGCTGGGCACGCAGCCATCTTAGAGCCTGGCAAGCTCCGCCTCCCCCCCTGTAATCCTTCATGCCATCATCTTCAAGGATTCTTCCAGGACCAATGGTTCTCGGACCCACTTACAGGTATTAGGATGTAAGGAAACAAACAAAGAGCAACCAAAAAATCATACAATATCTTCAGCATCGAGGGGAACCATGGCTGTGATCTCCAGATCAGTCTCACCTGAATCAGCTCTGCTGACTGTCGCCTCATCTGTACAGGTAATCTGGCAATCATGGCAAAATGGGGAAGGCATATCTCTGATTCCCGACCAATCCTGCTAGAAGGCATCCACCGCTCTTGCTCATGGATTCAGTCTCCAGCTGAAATATTCCATCAACTGGTTGTTCAACCTGGACGCAAAAAGATCTGTCTCGCTGCATTAGAGCCACGAAGACCCTGCAATCTGGCATCCAGTTGCTTGAGTCCTGTATGAACCTGGAGTTTCAATCTGCCACGATCCAGAAGGTACTCTGCTGTAGCAAATATCTGACGCCCCCACTCAAAACTGTGAGAAATCTTTTGCCATTTCTGCTACTCTCTAGTGCTGCTTAGTTGTTTGATATACCTGACTGCATTTATGATGTCTATCTTCATGTGGATACTACACAACACCCTGTGCCTTGTCAGCTATCTGATCACAAACAAACCTTCCATTAATTCCAAACAGTTGAAGTGGAGTCCTAGTTTGTCTCCAGTCCATCTTCGATCCACGGAAATATTTCCACATGTTGCTTCCCAGCTCCATTAACTGGCATCTGGCTCGATCACCAAGTCCAGTGCGGACCCAAAGATTTCACTGCCATTCCATGATTCCATGTGACCCAGCCACTACTGAATCTTTGACCTGGACTCCTGTGTCACTAACTCTGAATACATCACTCCTTTTCTGAGATGATAGGCCTTCATCCTCTGTATCGCTCTGTAGTGGAAAGGACCCAGGAAAATAGCTGTAATTGTTGATGACACAACACTAAACAAGTGTCTGCGTGAAATTCTGCTTCTCCCTGTGGTCTTTTTTGATGGGAGACTCAAATTGGCTGCTATGGGATCTGTAAAAAAAACAAAAAAACACAAAGGGCATGGATTCGTAAGGAGTTTGCTCCAAAGTTTCTTATTTGATAACAATCCTAAATCCTGTACTAATCCAATAGTTTAAAAAATATATATTTTAATCGTTTTTCAGAAAAAGGAAAACATAAAATGTGACTGGTACCCAGCACAATACTGGAAATACAATACAACCTACACAATAAGCTGTGTCAATCAATGTAAATATGAGTCATAAACGAAAGTGTAGGGGAGGGAAATGAACAAACATCCATCAAGGAGCAGGTATAACATACATCACATGGTAGTCTATGCTACCAAAATGGCTAATGGTGGTTTGTCATCTGATTTCGGGGTTAGCTGCAAGGTGATAGCATCACTCCATGACGTCCCTTTAGCCCTCCAATTCTGTAGGCTAAGGGCCGTCTGGCAGCATCCTCAGCCTCTACCCATCTTTTTACATTCCTAAAGCCCTTCCAGTTCTGCAGATTAAATGATGCTTGACATAGGGTGACCAGACGTCCCGGATTTCCCCGGATGGTCCCGGTTTTTGGAGAAGTGTCTCGGTGTCCCGACACTTTTCTCCAAATTGAAGAAATGTCCAGTTTTTTGGGTTGTGCCTGGGTTATTTAAAGAAACGTCCCGGTTTTTCCGTAGTGTCTGTGTTGAGTATGCGCACCGGTAAAATAGATGTGTGCATACTCACTTTACATTGCTGAAAACGTTACGGCGTTACACCACATAGGTGATTGTTGTAGAAGAAAGGCAAATCCTTTAAAGAGAGACATTTCCTCTCCGGATTTCCCTTTCGTTCTACAACGCCAGCCAACGAGACAAGAGCGCCTTAGAACCACCAGTGACCAGTACGACCCTGTTCTGCTCACAGGAGTCAGAGGTCACCGCTGCAAGATCCAGCCAGTCAAATGCCTGACCCTGCTCTGCCCTTTTACTGAGAGTGTAAACTGCATCAGAATCAAGCAGCTGCCAAAAATGAGAGGGGCCTGGAGTGCAACCATCTTGGATGACCCTACAGAGCCCTAACAGCACCAGAAGGTCAGGACCCAGACTCCGAATCAGAGGTGCTTCAGCCAGGAATCGGATCCTTCAGCAGCCACAAGAGATTTGCCCTCCAAGCAGCAAGTCAGCACAAGACTCGCAACTTGAGTATTCAAATGCCAATGGGACATTTTCTTTTTATTTCCACCCCTCACCAAAAAATAATGGCCATATCTTTAAAATTTCATGGGCATAAGTTGGAGGTGCGTGCGAGTGATTGATGAGCAGGAGGTAAGTGTGACAGAGGGCCTGGATTTGTGAGTGACCGAGGGTTGTCAGTCCCTCAGTCACTGACTGATGTAGAGGTGAGGGAGGATGAATTTATGGAGGGTCCACTGGAGCGAAAAAGACACTGTTAAAAAATCCTAAGATGGACTCTTGAAGTGTGGAATCGGACCTGCTTGGTGGTTGCGGGTTGGTCCCTCACCCAAAACATTCTTAAGGGACTTGTTACGTCCTGAAGGTTTTCCACCTTCATTGTACTTTGAAACCGAGAACGGAAAATATACCATGCAGCTCTGAGCCAGTTTTTCCCATCTGTTTTTTTAGCATTCTCTATAAAGTCACCTTCTAAGTCTTGAAAATGCTGAACCCAAAGCCCCCATCTCTTTACCATCAGATGCCACATCTCCCACTGACTCACAAGTTTAAATATGGAGAGCATGTAAATGTGTCCTAAATGTATGTTTTTATCCTGTTTAAGTTTCATCACTCAAGGATCACTCAAGGTTTCTGCATCAGTATATGCTATCACTCTACTGTTAGTTGTTTATATGCCATGCACTGTGAGTTGGCTGGTCAGGACACTAAAGAAATCTCATTACACTTCAGCACACATCTGTACATTACTACAAGGTAGAAGCCCAACAGAAACCTATGCTAATTCCACAGATACGTAGAGAAACTGGACCGAT
The DNA here is from genome assembly GCA_963921515.1 of Calotriton arnoldi. Classification (NCBI taxonomy): domain Eukaryota; kingdom Metazoa; phylum Chordata; class Amphibia; order Caudata; family Salamandridae; genus Calotriton; species Calotriton arnoldi. The sequence continues at coordinate 1,207,852 of CAWUFW010001750.1, read as the reverse complement.
TTCGAGGTAGATCTGGTGCCTATATGAAGTTCAGGCAGTCGCCTTCAAGCTCAGGAAGACTTGGGATGGGTCCAAACTGAGGTAGCATGGTGTGCAAAATAACAACAGACTAGGGTGTGGCTCTGAGTAATTGTCAGTGAATTAGATTAATTCAAGCATTCCATCTAACACTTTTTTCACATTTTTAGCTGTCTTTCAGTTTGTTCCTACTTTATGGATTTTTGCCCTGTGCATATAATTCTTCTATAATGTCTTGGAAATGTGAACTTTTTTATTGAAGTAAAAATTATTTATATTTCAATCAACTGTGCTGAATGCAGGGGGGTGCTTTATGGGGAGGAGTATTCTACAAATAGCAGTACCTGATTTTGATGACTACTACATATGTTTGTTGCTTTATTTAATAAGAATACATACTTGGAGTTTCAAGGCAAGGGTGGTCACCAACTATTGCAAATTATGAGGCAAAGTCTGTTAAAATGGAGCGAAGTTTACAGCCAATAAAAGACCTTTGATTTGTCGTCTGTAATTCCATTACAGGACCGGAGGCTTCGGATTATGCTTTCTCTTTCTTTACTGAATTTTAACAGCAGCCAATGAAAAAACGTTTCAAATACAATAAACTACATTTCCCACAATGCTGAGTAGTACCACCAACGACCATAGAGACTATCCCTGTATAAGACACTCTTCAACATGAGCACTTCCTCTTTATTTGCTGCTCGCAGCCGAGATAAGTGCTCCTTCTTTGTTTCCTCATGTCTAATTTATTGCTTATTGGTGTTATCTCATAGTTTATAGGCGCGTTGCCAGCATTATTGCATTACTGTATGCTGTGTATTTAGTGAAACGACTGAGCGTTTGTCACAAGAGGAACCGCTGTCGCGTGCGCTCCTGCGTACCTGCGGGGATCCTCTGCTTGTTTGTCAAGGAGTCAGCTTGCGGCGTGAACGGGGGCAGCTCCGGTGCACCTTCCGGCTCGCCGCAACCCGTCTCTGCCCAGATTTACCTCAGGAGGTGCGCCTCAATCTAATACAGCAGCGGTGTCCCTCCCTCGTCGGACCCACATCTACGAGAGAGTCGGTCGTCGCGTAGCCCATTTGGGCTACTTTTGGGCTAGTTTGGGCTACGCGACGCCCAAAATAAACGTGGGGAAGTTCAAATAGCTTCACAAAACCGTGGAGTTGTCCAGGCAGTGCCGTTTTTCTGTAAGAATTTTCGCCCCTCCTTGGCTGAAATAAATTGGAAGGCCCAGGCCGGGTGCAGGCCAAGCATTCCAGATGTATCAAGTTTGGCTCTCGCTTACGCCCTGCCGGGCTGGAATAATAGTTGACTACAGCTGGGCTGAGGAGCCTGTGAAGTTGTGCACAGTGGGTGGCTCTCCCCCTGTAATTCCTTTGGAATTTATTGTAATAAGTGCGTTCTACGTATTCTAACTCCGCTTCCTCGTGAAAAACTCCATTATGGATGACTGGGTCGCTTTTGAAGATGATGATTACTCATACTATGAGGAGCAGCAGGGTCCCCTTTTGGAGGACAGGTTGGTGGATGCCCTCGACGCATCAGTGCAACAGTCTGTGAACCGAGCCATTGAAACTGCAGTCTCTCAAACGGTGAACCAGGCGTTAGCAGCAGCCCTTAAGCCTATCACTGCTCACCTGCAAAAATTTGCAAAGCGGCACGGTTTCCAGGCCCCTAATACTGCAGGCCTGGTGCATACATTATCGGCGGCATGGGCAAGGCCAAAGCCCCCTCATGGCCTCATGCACAGGCCTTGGCCACCCTTCCCCAGACCTCCATAACGGATCATCAATATTCCGTGCCAGCTTCAGCACCGTCCGCGCCCACTAAACCCCAAGATACAGATGCAGACACGGATTCCTCGGCCCACAAGTCCCCTCCTAGGAAGAAGAAGGCCAAGAGGGCGCATGTGACCCCCCCCCCCCGATCCCACCTCATTCCAAACCGTGAGTCCTTTCGATTTTAATGCCCTGGACATTGTCCATCCAGGGTCCTCGGACTGGACTCCGGCCCTGGAGGTCTCGGAATATTGCCACCAGAATCTCTGCAAACATTTTGATAAGGAGGTACGTAGTAGACTGCGGTCTGAGTGTCGCCGCCCCGACATACCGAATAAGGTGGCCGACTCGCCAGATATTGACCCCAGCATGCTGGCGTTCTTAAAGAAATTTGCAAAAGACCCCAAAAAAGGGATAGATCGCGCCTGGCGGGGCTTCCAGGACAAACTGCTGGATGTGACAGGGCCCCTGGCCAAGATTCTGGAGATGGCGTTAGTGGCCAGGGAGACCGAAGTCCCGGAAAACCCCTATATTTTGGCAGGATGGACACAGAGAGCTATTTGTTTTGTGGGCAATGCGAATTGCGCCATCTCAGCTGAGCGGCGCAAATCGTTATTACTTCGGATGGACACCAACCTGATGGAGTTGGCCTCTGTCAGGTTGCGGGCCGCTGGCGGAAGGTCTGCTGTTTGGGGACCAATTTGTAAAGGACGTGACGAGATACGTGGGTACCTTCACGTCGTTGGACAAGGCCCAGATGAACATTAAAAGGGTCTTCAAGGCTGGCCTTTTTGGATGGGACGGGCAAGGCAGGGGCCGCTCGCCAGGCCGCCAATACCATCAAGACCCTCCCAGAGGCAGTTACGGTCACGGTAGAGGGGACTGGAATGATTCCACCATGGGCGGTACCTTCTACCTGACCAGAAGATTCTCCCATCGCCGCTATCACAGAGGAGGCCAGCAGGGCAACTTCCAGCCCCAAATTACCTCAGGTAAGCGTGCTTGGTCTAGAATCATACCCTCTGGGGGGGTCAAATCAGTTTGTTTCTACACAATTGGTCAGCGCTTACACGGGATGCATGGGTCTTACAAACCGTACAGGGTTTTCACATAGTTTTTCCAGACCCCAGCACAAGAGTTCATCCCACAGCAGTTGGTTTTTTCCCAACAAGACAGAACCTTTATAGAGCGCGAAATTGTAGACTTGCTGGAGAAACGTGCAGTGGCTTACTGTGACAGCAGTCCCGTGGGTTTTTGCAGCGATGTCTTCCTGGTGCAAAAAAGGGGAGGTGGACACAGACTGGTTTTAAATCTAAAGGAATTCAACGGATTTGTCCAATACAGACATTTCAAAATGGAGAGTATCCATTTATTGACAGACATTCTGAGACAAGGGGTTTGGATGGTCCGTCTGGACCTCAAGGATGCCTATTTAACTGTGCCGATCTTTCCTCCCCACTGGCGCTTCTTGCAGTTTCGGTGGCAGGACAGATGGCTGGAATATTTGGTCCTGCCTTTCGGTCTTTCTTCAGCTCCTTGGTGTTTCACCAAGTTGATGAAGCCAGTGGCCGCACACCTCCAGGAACAGGGCGTTCGTCTGATAATTTACCTAGACGACACACTCATCATGGCAGCAACTCCCTACTTAGCAGCCCAACATCTACAGATGGCAATTCAGCTTTTGGAGAATCTAGGCTTTGTGATCAACGCGTCCAAGTCAATGCTATGCCCGAGTCAGTCGATAGAGTTACTGGGCTTTGTGATCAATTCTCAGACAGCCCAACTTCAATTGCCCAAATCCAAATTGAGAGATCTGAAGAAAGAGTTGAAGGCGACATTGAACAAGTAAGTCATGTCTTTGAGAGCTATCGCTCGCCTGGTAGGGCTTCTAGCTTCATCAATACAGGTAAGTTTTCCGGGCCCTCTACATTACCGGGCCCTTCAGCAGCTAAAGATAGCGCACCTTCAGAAGGGACTCTCATACTCAGATCAGGTTCCCCTTTTATAGTGTAGTTCCTATTTCCCTAATAGGCTCTGCGCATTGGAATAATATACCCTATAGATTCGACATAGGACTGAGGTCAGTATGTCCCTATCGAGTATATTAAACTTAATTACTTTGTGCCAGCTAACTCAGAGGCCACTAAACTCCTTGTAAACAAGAAGGGAGTAGTTTCTGGCAACCGCATAAACATGACAACTTTGTTTCCCTTTAGAATCGGAACACTCTCAGAATCGTGGAAACAATAGATAACAGTTTCACTCAGCTAATCGCGTGCATGCTTAGTTTCTTCAGAGTTACACAGAAAGAATAGACGGGCGTTTCAATAAAAAGGATTTATTGAACAGTCTTGTTTCTCGTGTAAGAGATATGAGCTGTTATGATCACAAGACAGTATGCAAGATATATAATGTACAGCGTAAGCAGTAGAAATAAATAATACTGCGCTAGCATTATCTTTTAGCTATGACACATATATTCATATACATAAATAACATGAGCTAAAAATGCGAGTACTCATATGATGCTTCTCTAAGCTAGTTCTACCCCAGTGTACCTAACCTAGTCTAGGTGTAGGGCAAGGTAAGAAGTAGGTGAAGTATTCTGTAGTATGGTATACTAAGAGTCTGGTATGCCAAGAGTCCCTCTAGTTTCTAGTCAGCTCCATACTTTGAGAATGAGAGAGGTGGGAATCTCCTTCCGGATCTCGAACTCTAACACCCCGCGAAGGGAGTCAGAACACAGGGAGCTGTATTCTCTGCGAGCAGGGATGACAGCGTCTCTTGTCAGTGCGTCAGGCCAGGATACGGGCTCCTCTGAAGTCGAGGTCTCCTCTAACTTGCATGGGCAAGGGAAGGTATATTTATGCCTGGTAGGTGTCTTGGAATGTTAGCATTGACGTGAAGTCGGACAAAGGAAGACGTCAGGAATGAACCCTTAGGGAATAGTGGTTCATGCATAATAGATGAGTTCTTGGAGAAATCAATATTCCTGTGCTGGGCTTAGGGTTTGGTTTCTAAGAACTCGTTGTGACGTTAGGGTGGACAGATGCCGGTGACCATGCCTGTATTTGGAGTGCATGGCTAATGCCTAAATAAGGACTGGGATCTTATGCCTATATAAGGGCAATGCGAATTGTGCCTATATAAGGATATGTTTCAGGAAAACCTATATACGGACACCTAAAGCGGAATACAACACCCACTCCACTTTCGAATGAACGATAATACTAAATGCTAAACATTAAACTGAGTACCACATGTTGCTAAAAACATTTCTAAAAGCATTTTAAAGGAAGTTTTTTTAAAAGAGCTGTTGCTAAAACATGTAATGCAATAGGTACTGTACATTTTAGGAGTCAATCATTTTTATTACGTGGTAGAAGAGCCATAATACACAGCTTAGCTGCCTACATCAGGACGCCGGCAGAGCATACTCTTAAAGACAGTACACAGCGTTCAGGTCTACACCCCAGGGGCCGACCCCGCGATAATATGCAGTCTTTAACACGATGATAAGGCACTTATCTGAGATACCACTTTTAGAGAGCAAATTGTAACCAAAAAGAAAAACACAAACAACCCTACCTTCCCCCGCCCTAGCCCTCCTATCCCCCCCCCTCCCTCCGCATCAGTTCAGGACCTATTGTTCTTCCTCTTCCTAACTATCAATCCCTGGCTAGTATCCTTTGCATTACTTAACAGAGGTACCTGGCGGCGTCAGTGGAATGAGTTGTAGTATTTGTAAATATTTCGGGCATGTCACCTCCCTCATGTCTTTGGTAAGAAGCTGCAAGAATGGGGCCCATATTTCGGCATATTCCGATCCTTTCCCATCTACACGGAGCGAAATACGCTCCATCGCTAAGAGATGCCAAAGCCTCCGGATCCAATCGCTAGGATCCGGCATTGATGTGGACCCCCACTGCGCCAACAGCACCTGCCGTGCTGCCAGCAAAGCCAAGGCTATTTGCTTACCCCTCAGTGATCGCAAGGGAAGGCCCCAGTGTGGGGAAGTCCCAGTAGTGTGTGCTCAGGCTTTCTTGGAAATGTAATCTGAAACGCTGCATCAAGGTCATCGAGAATTGCTGTCCAGTATCGCACTAGTTTCGGGCAATGCCACAGCAAATGCACCAAGGAGCCAGTAAGGCCACACCCCCGCCAGCAGAGGTCTGACTTAGTTCTATCCCATGTTTTGATGCGCTCTGGAGTATAATACCAATAAGTAACCACTTTATACGCAGATTCCGCCCCGTGGAATTGGAAGCAGTGTGATGCGCCCGGTAAAAGATGTGTTCCCATTCTTTCTGTGTTAGAGGTTGTCCTAATTCAGTCTCCCATCGAACCTGTGCTCTTGTGCGTTGTGACTGGGGACGTGCAATGATCATAGCGTAGAGTTCAGAAATGAGTTTACGGTCATCCTTCTTATAGACCAGCCACTTTTCAAATGTCGTCAAGGGGCGGGACATGTGTGCGAAGTGCGAGGGCTGCGTCACCCAGTGTGCAAGCTGTGAGTAGTGGAAAGCGTCTGATTCAGGTAGATCATAGTGCTCTGTGCGCAATTGGAGAAAGGGAATCAAGCCTTCTAGGTCAAAGAGCGAGCCCACCCGTTTACATCCTTCCTCCCTCCATCGGTGAAAGACTGGCGATGCACAACCTGGTGGGAAATCAGGATTATCCACAATAGGAGTCATAGGGGAGGGGAACGTAGTCCACCCCCTTTGGCGCGTCAACTGATCCCACACCTTAAGTGTCGGCGATGTAACCGGAGAGGAGTATAGGCCCCAGGCCCTGTGCTTACGCGGGAGCCACAGCTCACGCCAGATATTACATCCAGCCACAGTTTGGTCCATGAAGTTCCAGTGCTTACTTGACAAGGGCCTATTCCATTCCATGATATAGCGAAGGCAAGATGCCTGATAGTATGCACTCACCAGAGGGAAGCCGAGTCCACCGCTAGCCTTCGGAGAGGTTACTAGGGATAGCGCAAGTCGCGGTTTTTTATTATCCCATAAAAATTTGGTTAGAAGCCCTTGTAATTTTTGAAGGGTGCCCGGAGGGGGGGTTACCGGAAGCATCTGAAATAAATATAGGATGCGTGGGAGCACCGTCATTTTCACTGCCGCTAATCTCCCGTACCATGTCAGGTTAAGACGGGACCAGACAGACAATGCCTTGGTCGTTTGTTCCAACAATAACTTGTAGTTAAGGGCCGTGATTTTGGTAATGGATGAGGCCAGGCGAACACCCAGATACGTTATGTCGTTGGGGGCCCAGTGGAAGGTGAAATCCTGCTGTAGGTCTTGGATCTCAGCTTCGGGGATCGAAACATTAAGAATTTGCGATTTAGAGAAATTAACTTTGAATCCCGCCACCTCTCCAAAAGCGTGGAGCTCTCTCGACAAATGTCTTAGGGTCGACTGGGGCTGCATGAGTGTGAGGATAACATCGTCAGCGTACAAACTAATCTTATGTGTGTCAGCGCCAAATTTGATACCCACCACGTCGGGATTAGATCGTATGCGTTGGGCGAAGGGCTCCATGTAGAGCGCGAATAACAGCGGAGACAGGGGACATCCCTGCCGCGTGCCCCAGGCAATGGGGAACAGGGCCGATTTACACCCGTTCACTTGCACTGCCGCCTTAGGGGAGGCATATAGGCACTGTACCCACCGGACAAAGTTATCGCCGAATTCGAAAGCCCGTAAGACTTCAAACAAATAGTTCCAGTCGACTCGGTCGAAGGCCTTCTCCGCATCAATAGAAAGGAAGAAGGCCTGCGTACGGGACCGGTGGATGTAGTCTAGGAGATGGAGAAGTCGTTTGGTGTTATCCCCTCCTTGCCGTGTCGGGATAAAACCGGCTTGGTCCGGATCAATCAGGCCGTCCATCAAGGGACCGAGACGCGCTGCCAATATGCTCGCGAATAGCTTCGCGTCGACGTTAAGGAGGGAGATGGGCCGGTATGACCCGCACTCCTTAGGATCCTTTCCCGGTTTAAGGATGACAGAAATAACCGCTTCCGACATAGTGGGTGTCACTTCCTTGGTTTCAAGGAAAGAGTTGAAAAGCCTCGTTAAAAGGGGAGCCAGCTCCACACAGAATGTTTTATAAAATAGTGCGGAAAAGCCATCTGGGCCCGGGGATTTGGCCGGTTTTAAGCGAGCAATCGCCGAGATGACTTCCTCTATTCGAATAACAGAGTCCAATGTGTCCGCTGATGATTTAACCAGAGGAGTAATATCGCAGGAGTTCAAGTATTCCCCTATGTTATGGGAATCAGTGGACCCCTTAGTATAAAGGCTTTGGTAAAACTGGCGAAAGGTGTCAGCAATGAGGGTGTTTGTGGTATTCTCCGCCGCGTCCCGGTCTCGAATCGCCTGAATCGCGGTCATCTGTGTACGCGCTCGCAATCTGTGTGCTAGCATTTTCCCTCCCTTGTCCCCACTGAGATAGAATTTATGTCGCAATCGCAGGAGGGCATATTCTGCCCTGTCTAAATCTAGGTGTTTTAGCATACGCCGCCGTGTTTCCAATTCCCTCCAGACTCTGGGGGCTCCAGTCCTCTTATGAACTGCTTCTAATTCTCCCACCTCCTTCTCCAGTTCTGCACGCTTTTCCCTGCGTAGACGCGCAAAGGAAGCTGCAATCGCAATAAATTCGCCCCGCACCACTAGTTTCAAGGCTTCCCAAATTGCCACCAGAGGAGTGCCCAGGAGATCATTGTCGGCTAGGTAGTGTACAATAGCGTTCCGGATTCTATCAGTGACCTCCTCGGAGTGTAGAAGGGAGTCGCGAAGACGCCAGCCCGACGGTGAGGAGCGCGCACCCTGAGAGGTTAATTGTACTGAAATGAGGGCGTGATCCGAAAGGGAACGGGGAGTGATCTCCGCCGTGTGCAAGGCAGAGCGTAGTGCGGGAGAGGCTAAAAAGTGATCTAATCGTGCAAAAGTTTTGTGCGCTGCAGAGTAGTAAGTGTAGTCCCGTGTATTCGGGTGTATTGTACGCCACACATCGCTCAGCCCACAGTCAGATAACCACTGCCTCCCTCCCTGAGACAGTGCTCCCATTTGATGCGCCCTTTGCTCTGATCTGTCCATCGCGGAATCCATTACCATGTTCAGGTCGCCTCCCACCAAGAGTGCTGCATCCGGCGAGGCAAGTACCTCAGAGAGTGCTAGTCGTAGGAAGGGTTCTTGCCGTTCATTTGGGGCATATAACGACCCTATTGTCATGTGCGTGTCTCCCCATTGAACTCGGACTGCTAAAAACCTGCCCTTGATGTCTGCTACTGTGGAAATGACTTTGCATTGTGACCGTGCGCTAAAGAGGATCGCCACCCCATTTTCTTAGCAGCCCCCGAGGACCACATCTGCAGAGGGAAGCGTTTATCTCGCATTCGCTTAGTGTCCTTGGGCAACAGGTGAGTTTCCTGCAGTAAACATATATCCCCCTCAGCATTTTCTAAGAGAAAAGTATTGCAGCGCGTTTGACTGCGTTGTTCAATCCACGGACATTTAAGCTTACAATTTTCAAATCCCTACCCATCGAATCTAACAAGGTGAAAAGGGGAAGCGTTGAATAGCCTACCTGCGCCTGGCCACACGTGCTGCACTCTGTTTAAGCTAAACATCTGCCAAACCTGCCGGAGAGAAAATGCGAAGTCCCCCAAGACCCACGGCCTGGGCTGCTGCCATTCTTGCCTATGAACTGATGCGGAGCCCCAAAAACAATCCCATAAACCCCAAGTCCCCAAAGTTGCTGAAAAAACAAAAGAAAGAAGCAAAATAGCAAAACTGTAAGAACCAGTAAGGTGACTTATGTCCGTCAGATAATACAAATGTTCCAGGGGACGTGGCTTCCCCCCAGATTGAGTCATGTCATACAGGGGAAGACGTGGTCGAAGCCCAGAACTCTCGAAGATCACCGTGCTCAGCACACCGATGTCTAGGGTGCAGGAGCACTACGTATCATCGAAGGGCCGCCTCCCTCCGGCGCCGACTAGAGTGCCCTTGTGGACGCCAATTTAAGAACCTCAGGGTGTTATGAGGTTGTCAGTTACTCGCGTGACTGATGAGAGGGCTTCCTCCCTCTCAAGCTTGCTAGTAGCTATGTCCGTTGCAGCGCCCGGCTGCGGCCCCCCCACTCGCTGCCATCCCGAGGAGCGCCTACGCCCGCGGCGAAGTGGATGTTCCTCCATTGTTCCAGCAGATGACCTTTCTAAGCTTAGCTTCTCATATGCATCCTCTAGAGAGCGTATCTGCAATAGTTTGCCCTGGTATTTGAAGATAAGGCGGAAGGGGTGACCCCAGGAGTAAGGAATCTGTTGCTCTCTGAGATGGTTGGTGATAGGCTTGAAGTCTCTCCGTTTCATTAACGTTGAAGCTGCTAGGTCTTGATAGAGAACTGGGTAGTGATCTCGGAATCGGATCGGATTAAGGTCTCTAGCTCTGCGAAGGATACGTTCCTTGAGCTGGAAATTATGGATGCAGACCAGAATGTCAGGAGGAGGGGCCTTCGGACCCCGCGGCAGCCCTACTCGGTGGACACGGTCCATTTGGACCTCAGGCATTTCCTCATCCTCCAGGATCTGCAGGAACAGAGCATTGACATATTCACGGAGGTCATCACCTTCTCCCTTCCACGGTACTGCTCGGATCCGTATATTATTCCGCCAAGAGCGGTTTTCAAGGTCCTCCGTGTGGGCCTGTAGGTCTATGTTTTGGTCCCGGAGACGCAGCATTTCCTGCTGCAGCTGGTGCATATCGTCCTCTCTACTTAGGTCATGCTCCTCTAGGGTCGCCACCCTCTCTCCAATGCCATCCACGTCTCGCCGCACCTCTCGGAGATCCGCTGACAGCTGCGAACGAAGCTCTTGTATGTCCTCTTTAATGACGGAAAAGAGTTCCACCATAAAAGCTTTTGTTGCTGGGGCATCCTCTCCGTCCAAAAGCACTGCTCCCGTCGTGGTCTGCGCTGCGGGATTCTCCGAGGTCTTCCGTAGTAGGTCCTTTAGAGATTTGTCCCTTCTCCCCTTGGCGGAAGACATCGTGAGGACGTACACCCATCAAGTGACCGCCCCAGGCCAAGCCCAGGCCCTTCGCTACCGCACCGGGGGATCAGGCCAAAGCTCCACTCCTACCGGCTCCCTCCCTCCGCAGCAACACCCCGCGGCCAGCCGCCTGCAGCTCTGCAGTGTTTCAGGCGCGTTCAATAGTATGTCCATTCACCAGCATGGCTACTTCCCCGCTCGCTGGAGCTCCTGCCAATGCTCACCTTGATATGCCCAGACCTGGTAGTATAGGGTGAATGCGGGAGTTAGGAGGATGCAATGAGGTAATGTTAGCAGGGGGAGCCAATGTCCGCCAGGGGCTGAGGCGCATGAGGGCCCCCTCTCCCCTTTGTGTAGCTTAGAAGGTGGCTCCGGTAAGACAGGGGGACCTCCTAAGCACTCGCCGCTAGCCACGCTGCAATCTTAAGTCTCTCAGAGGTCTCATGTGCTCCCAGGGCAGTCCGAAAGCCCCCCTCTCACCTCCGAGCAGGGCAACAGAGGTCGTCAAAGCTGCGCTAATTCCACCCGCCTCCGAGCAAACCGGCACCGTCGCAGTGTGGTGGTTAAGGATAACAGTGCCGGGGCCAAAGCAGTGCCAGTCTCTGTCACTTCAGGGGGGTAGGCCCGGAGTAGTCCCAGCCCTGGTTTGCTAGCTAGGCACAGTCACACCAACCACTGAAGGGTGGTAAGGCCATCCGCCTCTACAGTCACCAACGTGAGCCCCCAGGGGCAAGCAGGACACCACTCCGTCTGCCGATCTGCAGACCGCGCTCACACGCCCGTCACTCTCACTGCTCCTCACCTGCGGCGTTCAGCATATGGCACAGCCTCCGCAGATGGCTCCGTTTCTCTCCGCTGCACCGAATCAAGGCCTTACCAGCAGGGCCCACCACCACCTCCGATATGGGTCCGTTTCCGGGTCCCCGCTCACGCAGCTGCGCCAGGAACCCGGGCCGCAGGGGACCCGACAGGCACACCACGCCCACGGGCACTCCGAGGGGCACAGCCGACCACGACAGCCTTCTTTCTGTCCCCAATAGCCCTCTCCCCGCCGGGCCGCAGCAAGGCCGGGGCCGGATGGGGCTGGACAGTGGGACAAGTTGCTCTGTGGGTGGTGGTGCTACGATGTCGGTAGATGCTGGGTTCCTCGCGATGGCAGCTACAAATCCGGCAGACCGCAGCACAGCCCCACGTTACGCCGCTTTCACCGCTCCCAGCCTCCGAAGACTATCAGGGCATACCTCCGTCCGCCAACCTGCGGACCGAGCCCTCCGGCCACTCGAACGCCGCCTTCCTAGGCCCGCGTCTCTTCACCTGTAATGACTGCTGGGCAGCGCCTCCCCAGCACAGGACGTAGCCCTCAGCTACCGCACCAGAGCAGGACTCGTCGGGCGCCGGGCGGCCCCGATTCACTCACCGCTCCACAGATCTCTCACCTTCTGGGACACCAAGTCATCCCGGCCCGGGTAGGCCTCGCTGCAGGCCACAAAATGGCGCCGTCTCCGGATCGCGTCTCCACGGCTCCGTCCCCGCCCGGGCTGCCGGGAATTCAACGCAGCCGGGGGTAGTGCGTTTCCATCACACGCTCTTGGCAAGTCGCCCCAGGCAGCACCGCAGCTCACACCGGTGCTCGGCTCTCCACCCGGCCGCGCCTCACCCGCCGGGCCGCAGCAAGGCCGGGGCCGGAAGGGATCCCCACGGCGGAGCAGAGCGCACCGATCACAGAACGGGGCCCACCATCGGGTCCAGGACAGCTCCGCAATGCCGCTCACCCGTCTGCAGGGTCAGATGGGCGCCAGGTAGGGCGATAATACAATGCTAAATAATAACGGCGCCGGAGGGATAGGGACCCACTTCCTATCTCGCCGCCATCTTGGCCACGCCCCCTACTGTACATTTTAAAGCATTTTTTCATTCTAAGCATATAGTGGAAATAAATGCAACACGAATGAATAAACAGAAATATATACATATGATGAAATGGTTGACAATTTTCAAAAATCAAAGCCATTGTATATCATAGTACTAAAATGAAATTATAGTAAAATAAGGTGAAATTTTGTCCCTGGAAGTATTTAAAGAAGTCTGTTTTATATGAATAGTTCTACTGTAAGCAGATTGAGTTGCCATGTATTTTCAAAAAATAAAGAAAAAGTTCAATTTTAGGAAGAGTTCCAAGTTTTGAAAATATGAAGGCCAAATTCATTGCGTCCCTGGTACACTGTGAGCCGAATCAAAGTCAGTGTATGGGTCTGGTGTAAACATGAAATCATCTATTTCTGTAGACTAAATATCGTCTACCGATGTCGGTGACAGTTGGAATACCTCGTTCAGAAGGTTGACTGCACAGAGATGTGAAGCATCGCCCTCAGCATAGGATGCCGCAGCAATGTTCGCGTCCATTGTTACCTGTGGGCCTGTTGATCCATCTCGTACCTCAGCAGCAGCAGGAAGCGTCTGTGAGATCTCAAGGAATGCCGTCACCAGGATTGGTAGCCTCTGGGAACAACACAGAGCATGGGCCATTATCGGGTCCAGCAGAGTATCGATATCCGTTGGCATGACTGATGGGAGTGTTAGACAGGTGTCTAGCACGCATTCTTCACCGCAAAGCAGGCAGCGTAGAACAGGTAAGATGCAATCTTGCCAGATTGGTCTAAATGACAGGAACCATGTTGTATTAAGTTCCCGTAGACGAGGTATGCCCAAAAGCTGCACTATGCGCTCACGGCACTTCCGTTCTAGGAGAGCTTTCTCCACATCGCTCGGAGTGACGTCGGTGGATAGGCTTGCCATAGCGTAATAGTAGGAATAGAAATAGGATTCCTGCAACAAGTGCTAGAATTAATGGCACACCACCAAACACCGAATGTGCGAAGTTTGGGATGATTCCGAGGATCGCCTGAAAAGGTGTTAACAGTCCTGAACAGATGGTCTTAAATACATGTACAATTCCGCTCGTATCAGACATGTTTAAGATACGTCCCATCATTTCTACGAAATGTATAGGGCAGTTTGTACGAATTAAAGCCTGTATCTCAGCCGAAGTCCTTGCAATTTGTAAATCATAGATTTCTTTGGCCGAGGTCAAAGGCACGGTCTGTTGCAAAAGCATGGCTTTCATTCTGCTTAAAGTATCAAAACGTATAAAAGAAACATTCAATGAAGGCCATAGAGGCAACTCCCTGACTGTGTCTATTGGGGGAACAATACTTGCATACAACAAGTAACCCTGGAGTCGACCGTTACCAGATATGGGATGCCTGGCAACATGCCACAGCAACTCTGATCATTCAACATGAGGTAACTCCCGTTAGAAAGTTGGCCAAACGTTGGATTAATCACAGTAGCTGGTGTACCCTGCTGGTGGGAGGACAAATTTGCCACAGAACCATTACAAGCCCCGTGTAAAGAAATGTCCTGACATATGAGTGAACCGCTTAGTGCATTTTCACAGTGTGTACCGCTTAGAAACACTGCACGATCCCCAATCCAACATCTGTATTCGTAAGGTAAATCCCAGGATGTCTTAATGTATTCTTTACCCAACCTTTCATATTTGCCTGCTTGCATTTGTCTGAGGCAATACTGAAACTGAAAAGTAGTGACAGGCAGAGTTATTTTGCCATGGATAAACCATTCTGTAGCTGGTTTTTCTGCTACCGTAAATGGTAATTTTCCAGTTTTTCAATGCTCAGCACTGTATACTTTGCTCCCCTTTGTGCCAGTTCGATCTGTTTATCTGTTAGATTGTATTCTGCAAACAGAGACGACGTGTTGATAAAACGCCAAGGCACATAGCCCGCACGCAAAGATTGCAGCGTCCAGCCTAGTAACATAATAGAACGTAACTGAGATTGGCCTTGTTGTAACATGGCTAAATCTTGTTCCAGTATGTCAATAGCAGAGGATACAATGTTGTCCAATGAATAAATTCTGGATGACAAAGTTGTTAACCCATTGTCGACCACAGAGAGAGTTTTCTCTAAGTTAACACGATCAAGCTCACGTATTCGTTCTGCAGCCTCTGCCTGTGAAACCTTCCATACTTCATTATAAGCAGCATAAATGGCGGCATATATGAAACGTTTTTGACGCGGTTTTCTTGGTCCTAGCAAGAATTCCCTAAGGTCTGCGTCTTCTTTAAGTAAAGATAAGTATTGTTTCACATCCTCAAGTGTAGATTTTTGTAGCCAATCGAGGCACAATTTTCCTACACTGTATGTTGTTACTACCCCCGGATGTTGTCGTTGAACATAACGTGGGTCTGGCCTATGAATAGTAAAGCCCTGTATTCTATTCAGGAATCTTTCTTGACAGATGATTGTGTCTGTGGGCCAGAGTAACCATTTTTTCCAATCAGGATCTGTTCTGTTGGTTTGTAGTATTGTGTCTACTGTGACCGCTCCCTGTGTAGTGCTATTACTTGCAGGTGTTGGTACAGAAGGTGTGTTCATGTCTTTGATCTTAGCTAAACCAAGGCAAGATGTTTGTTGCACAGTGTCATTCAAAAACATTATTTGCTGAGGGATGATACATGCTCTAAACAAAGCTTCTATCCCCTGTACTTGCCAATCTTTAGAACCCCAGACAGATTTTGTGTCTATTGTGTCTTTCCAAAAGTCAAATCCATGTCTAGACAGTTGGGTAATAAAGGCTGCAGAGTAAATCTGTTTTGTGTTAGTTAACATAATTTTCTGTCCTGTTTTGTTTACATTTTTATAGTAAAATGTTTCTGGATCAGATGTATTGTACCCTGAAAAGTAGGGAAACTTTTTAGCAAACGTTTTGAACTACCTTTTGGTGGTGTAGGACAATGTTCCCATTGGTTAAACATAAACACATTTCTAGGTGTTGCAGATTTATGCAAGAAATGATGACCATAGTGGTTGTAACAATAAAGCTGTTCGTAGTCTGATGAACCCTCTAAGTATTCATTGTTAGAGAATGCAGCAGACCTTTCTAGATCAGTAATCATGTCATTTACAGTCTCAAAGTCCCAATCATCAGAATAGGTACTGGAGGAAATAAAATCACTTAATGAAATTTTAAATAAATGTGGAATGTTCAAAAGTTCCGTCGGGCCGAATATATCGAAATCGGTTTTGACCATCCTGTATAGGAACGGCTGTGATGTTCACTGCTGACAAGTCTCTAGCTTCACGATGGGATGATTTGTGTGGTTTCAAAAGTAAGTTCACATTTTTACTTTCAGTGTCCAAATGAATGTATCTGCCATTTATAAGCATGCTAAGATTCATAACCAAAGCTAGCCAAAACAGAAAGAAAAATATTCCAGAAATAATCCATATTTCAATCCATGGTGAAACTAGATAAGTCTTTTTCAGGAGATGAAAAAGGTCTTGTACTTGCTGTTTGAAAGTTTTTAGGGCTGGCGTCGTTTCAGGTTCACTCGGATCCTCAGAAAACATATCAAAGTTAATGAAATAGCCAGAAGCAGTTCTGTCAATTGTTGGAATTGCATCAGGATTTGTTGAAATCGCTGGAACCAGTTGATCACTTGTTACGTTGGTGTAGACAGGTGTATCTGGACGAACTGTTACCTGAGTTTCAAGAGGGATGAGTTCCATAGCATTGTTGCTTAGTCCTTCATCTGTTACTGCTGAATTCTCGATGGTTATGAGTCTTTCAGTCTGAACCTCTTGGATAGTAGCGAGAGGAGTGCGTCTGCTACTAGGTCGGAGTCCACGAGGCCTACTATTTAGTATTGGCCACATACTGTGGTTTGATGAGGTCGATTGACACAAATCTTTTCTCCTTTTTTCCAGCAAGGGGCGGCAGAAGTACTGTTCTTGTTCCGTGGACAGCTAGGACAGGTACTGGTTGTCTGTAAGAAGGTCCAAATTCCTTCTTGTCCGCAATCTTCTCTCTGACTAGATCCCCAAATTTTGAGATCCAGACAGGCCTTGCTGGGACTGCCGTTTTTTCCCCAGTGGTGGTTGGCTTCAGGAACACATTGCTTTGTTTCGATCTTAGTTCATTTAGATCCTGTAAAACAGCCAAACGATCTTTGATATCAAAGGGTTTATTTTCCACCACTGTGCCTTTACGTTCGAGATCAGGAACCCACATTCTTGTCCCAAATAGGACCTCATATGGAGTAACCCCCTAGAGAACTTCTTGGCAAATTATTTAATGAGCATTGGACCCCATAAAGATGTTTGACCCACCCATCACCCGAACCTAATACTCTAGCTGTTATAGACTGCTTTATGTCCCGGTTTTCCTTTCCACAACATAATTTCCCTCAGGATGAAACGGAGAGGAGTACCGCAATGCTACGCCCAAACTGGCCATGGCTTCTTTGTAAGCCCGAGAGCTAAACGCAGGGCCCTGGTCAGAATGTAGTGTGCCAATTGCGTATGTGCCGATAAAGACTCACAAATCTTTTATAACAGTTCGAGCGTCAGCCGAGCGCTGAGGCCATATCCATAGGAACCTTGACTTAGTATTTGTGGGATTGCATTTGTCCATAAGGACGCCTGCGCATAGATAGTCTAATGCTGTCTAACAATGGTGTCTGCACTGGTCAGGCTACTTCGTAGTCTGGTGTCTGATGGCGTTCTGCACCACGCTGTCTATTGCAGTCTATGCAGTCATCGATGAAGATGTGAATCTGTGTATTCATTCCAGGTCACCAGTACATTTGTTTTAAAGTTAATATTGTTTTAGAGATCCCTTGATGTGACAGACCCTCCCCCAGATGTGCTTCATAAATCAAAGCTGCTCTAAGTTCCATGTTTGGTATCACCCTATCCCCCACTCCAGGGATTCGAGCAAAAGGAACGTTGTTTGCATCAATTACATAAGAGTACTTGAGTGGAAATTTCTTTGGTAACGCTGCACCACTGCCTTTGCTGGAAGCATTGACAGCTAACAATATCTCACTGTCTATTCTCGTTTTTGAACGAGTGATCGCAGCTACGGAAACCGTCTGAACAGCCCCCTTTGCGGCTTCATCAGCCAATGAATTCCCTGCAACGTGAACGCCATCACGTTGATGACTCAGCGTGTGTATTACGTGAGCCTTTGGTAGTTCGTTTTTCAACTGAACTACTTGTTCCCAAAGCGTTATTGCTTTGTTGTGCCACCTTTTGCATCTTTGAACCCGTTTTCAAGCCAATTCTGTATATATTCATTATACGACTGAACACAGTAAAAAGAATCGCACACTATGAGTGTGGGGAATTCGCAATCTGTATTTTCAAGTTTGAATGCTTGTAGTTCAGCTCGCTGAGCTGTACAATCTCCTAGAGATTGAGTTTTAGTGACCATTGGTCTGAAGTTACCATCTTGCATGCGACCTTTAACGATTGCGCCCGCTGCACTGTAAGCTTGCTTACTCCCTGTAGCGGGTTGTGCTGATCCGTCAGTGTAAATTATAAATTCATACTGATCTAGAGGCAAAATTTCAGTGGGCAGAGGACATTCATGTTCATATTGCAGGAACGCTTGTGTTTTTAAATCAGGATCAAAAACATATTCAACATCTGTTGCAGCAAGAGAATTAACCCATTGTATCCATCTAGGATGTAAAGCTTTTGCATTTGGAATGCTCGCTTTTGTAACCGCCTCTAAGGCTGGTACTGGAGTTACGACAATAATGCGTCTCCCTTGGGCTAGAGCTCTTTCTTTTGCTACAGCGGTTTGAACTGCTGTCAGTATTTTGCTGTTGAAGTGAAGCGCATTTCTGCTTGTGTATACAAATGTGATTTGTATGCTATTGGTACTTTTTCACCCTCATTAAATGTTAAGTAGGTGAATCCGCATTGTCCCGAAATTATTCGGTTCACTAAATTGCGTGTATTTACGCGTGTTTGTAAGTGATTTGTTGCTAACATGTTAGGTTGGAGTGAACGCAGGATTTCTGTGTGTTCCTGTGTCCAATGTTTTGTTGAAAAATCAGGTTTGATTAATTCGTAGAGAGGTTTAACCCTTTCTGTGTAATTTAGAATGTAAGTTCTTCCAAAATTTAGGAATCCCAAGATGGATTGTAAGTTTTTCAGCGTTTTTGGAGGTTGGAGCAGCGCACACTTTTCTAAAAAGTTAGCTGCCAAGCTCTTGCCTTCACTTGAAAGCTCATATCCTAGGAAAAGGACATTGAGATGGGCAATTCTGGATTTTTTAAAGTTGAATTTATAGCCCTCTGAGGTGAAGCCCAATATAATGGTACTCACCCTATTCAAGTGCCTATCTAGGTCATCGTCTGTCAGATAAATGTCATCGACATATGACAATGCCTCATTATCATAAATTTGTAGTAACTCTGTTACTCTTGCTGAGAATAACCCTGGGCTGTTTTTGAACCCTTGGGGGAGTCTACAAAATTGACGCTGGGTCCCCATTATTGAGAAAGCTGTTAAGTACCTGCTTTCAGGTGCTATGTTTTGACAAAAGAAACCATTTGAAATGTCTAATGTGGTTTTATATTTTTTACGCACAATGTTATTCATTAATGCTGTACTATGTGCATTTTGCACTGCAAATGTTTTTGAACAAGTGTTCAAGTGTCTGTAATCCAAAACTAGACGATATGTATTGTCTGGTTTGGATACAGGAAACAAAGGATTGTTCATTGAGGAGGTGCATGTTTCAATCACCCCTTGGTATTCAAGTTGATCTAAGATCTCCCAGACCTGTTTTTTAGCTTCTTGCTTTATTGGGTACTTCCTTTGTGCAGTAGGTTCATTTTTTAGATGTATTTTGTGGTGAGGTGAGTCCTTATCCCATCCTACATGATTTTTATATAATGCTGGGGCCTGGGCAACTGCCCATTTCCTGGCATAAGTATATTTTAAGTGAATTGGAATATGGTTGGAGAAGGCAGGCATAATGATGTCCTCACCATGTGGGCACTCCCTGACAAATTGTGGTGGCCAGTCTTTTTCTGCTAGAAGTATTTCATAACCCCTTGAAAGTTTCTCCCAAAAGAGTATTTTCACTTTTCTTGGTATGTCTCCCTCCATGCGGAGTGTTATTTCATATAACTTTTGTGGAGTACTAACCCTGGTGTCTACAGTCTCTACTGTGATGCACTCATTCAAGTCCACTGTCTCCAGAAGTTCCTTCAGGTTCTGGCAAGCTATTGTGACTTCTGCTGCACTGTCCAGCATTGTCTGAGCCCATTCTCCGTTCTTGAGCTGTGTTCTCAGTATTCTCGGCATGTCTGATCTTCAGACCTGCTACCTTCTTTTTTGTGAATTGAGGTTTTGATTTATTTTTCTGAACGTGTTTGTCGTCTTTGGAGTTCACGCGTTCTTCTCTATGTTCTGACCGTCCTCTTCTTTCCGATGTCTGTGATGATATCTGAAAGGTACGAGAGGAACGTGTATCAGTATCTTGATACCTGTCAGGTTTTCTTAAATTATCCCTATTCCTGAGGTTATACCTCCTTTCAGAGGGCTCCTTTTGAGGAGACATACCTCGGGATTGAGAACGTCTGTCTTTTGAATTTTGTTTATTAGTTTCCCACTTCTTTTTAGAAGATGTAGGAGTTTGTTTAATAGAGTCCTTCTCAGGACTTTCAGATAGTTTTGGCTTCAAAGGTTTTCCACCCAAACTATCTCTGCCTAATTCTGCATAAGATTGTTCTATTATTCTGGGTAGTTCATGTTGATGTTCTGTAACATCAAATTCCCTTAAGCGTTGGCGGATCGCCACTGATGCTGCCTCCCCTTTAATATTAGATAGTATTATTGTTGAGACCTGGTCGAAGTTTTTCAGTAATTTCATACCTAAATTCAGAGCAGGTTCTGCCCCGTATTCGTTTCGAATTTGTTTCAGGACATCTGGTATTACTGCAATTGATGGAACACCATGTGTTTTAGTATAGATGGCAGCAAAGACTGCGCCCCAAGTGGTGCAATCTTCCAGTTGTGGTGTGATCCCATTGGTAAACAGATTGTTAGGATTCTGTGTTTCTCATAAGGGCTAGTATTTGGAAATACTGCTTCGATTTGAGTAATTTTTTGAGATATCCAGAATGGAATTTGCTCATGTTTTGTGGGCATTTTACCCATGACTGCGTGTAAAGTCTGTGGAGTAATTTTTAGTGTATTCCCCTGATGAGGGGTTTGATTTGGAATGGTCATTGGTGGTTGGACTGTGAAAGTCCGCATGACATATTGGACTAATTGTCTGTAAATTTTTATTAACTCTTGTAGTTGAGTAAGTAATTCCTCGTCTGACATTACATCGATGTCAGGATGAGGTGTGTAGCCGGCTAAAATCGGCCATGTTGCTCCTGGTCTACCTAGTGGACCAAGCCTGGTAATGTTTTTGTGATGTTTTAGGGCGCCTTTAAACCAGAGATGATGCTCCTGGTATGTGAGTGGAATTTCAATATCCTCGAAAGGAATATATTCCTCTGGTGGATCATCTTCTTTAAAGAAGTGAAACACTTTTGTTATTGGATTTGATTCTGGGAATACTATCCATGAATAGAATACCTCTGTCTGAAAGGATTCGTGTGCCTCTATCACGAAAACTGCTCTACCACCTCTTGGTGGTAGGCCGTGTTTTCTAAGTTTTAGAGTGATGGCTCTCCTTAAGTTTGGATGGATGTTTATAACACCCTCATCGGCTTCATTTAAACTGGTAAAGTTAAAACCTGTTACGACTGGGTCAGCCGTAGCTACACCGTTCTCGGCGCCATTATCCTCATGTACGGACATTTGTTTTTTGAAAAATGTAGAACAAGTTTCAAGGAAACAAAAGATAAGGTGCACAATATTTTGGAACACTGTATCCTTCAACGTTGAACAAACCAAAATAGCTAATCTATAGGTTTTTTGTCCTATTTAGCTTTGGCGGATATTTTAACCCTACCCACTCCAGACGTCTTATGGAGTATGTGAGTAGGGGTCTCTGAGAGAAAAGCACAACTGAGTTACTCAGTATCTAGCGTTAAATTAGTGCCTTACCAAACCGTTGGGCGCCATGTAGTGTAGTTCCTATTTCCCTAATAGGCTCTGCGCATTGGAATAATATACCCTATAGATTCGACATAGGACTCAGGTCAGTATGTCCCTATCGAGTATATTAAACTTAATTACTTTGTGCCAGCTAACTCAGAGGCCACTAGAAACTCCTTGTAAACAAGAAGGGAGTAGTTTCTGGTAACCGCATAAACATGACAACTTTGTTTCCCTTTAGAATCGGAACACTCTCAGAATCGTGGAAACAATAGATAACAGTTTCACTCAGCTAATCGTGCATGCTTAGTTTCTTCATAGTTACACAGAAAGAATAGACGGGCATTTCAATAAAAAGGATTTATTGAACAGTCTTGTTTCTCGTGTAAGAGATATGAGCTGTTATGATCACAAGACAGTATGCAAGATATATAATGTACAGCGTAAGCAGTAGAAATAAATAATACTGCGCTAGCATTATCTTTTAGCTATGACACATATATTCATATACATAAATAACATGAGCTAAAAATGCGGGTACTCATACGATGCTTCACTAAGCTAGTTCTACCCCAGTGTACCTAACCTAGTCTAGGTGTAGGGCAAGGTAAGAAGTAGGTGAAGTATTCTGTAGTATGGTATACTAAGAGTCTGGTATGCCAAGAGTCCCTCTAGGTTCTAGTCAGCTCCATACCTTGAGAATGAGAGAGGTGGGAATCTCCTTCCGGATCTCGAACTCTAACACCCCGCGAAGAGAATCAGAACACTGGGAGCTGGATTCTCTGCGAGCAGGGATGACAGTGTCTCTTGTCAGTGCGTCAGGCCGGGATACGGGCTCCTCTGAAGTCGAGGTCTCCTCTAACTTGCTTGGGTAAGGGAAGGTATATTTATACCTGGTAGGTGTCTTGGAATGTTAGCATTGACGTGAAGTCGGACAGAGGAAGACGTCAGGAACGAACCCTTAGGGAATAGTGGTTCATGCATAATAGATGAGTTCTTGGAGAAATCAATAATCCTGTGCTGGGCTTAGGGTTTGGTTTCTAAGAACTCGTTGTGACGTTAGGGTGGACGGATGTCGGTGACCATGCCTGTATTTGGAGTGCAAGGCTAATGCCTAAATAAGGACTGGGATCTTATGCTTATATAAGGGCAATGCGAATTGTGCCTATATAAGGATATGTTTCAGGAAAACCTATATACGGACACCTAAAGCGGAATACAACACTTTCGGAGGAGGCCAGGGAAGAGCTCAAGTGGTGGCTAGCCCATGTGGATGCCTGGAACGGCCGAGCGATATTCGGCTCTCGCCCCGAAGTAGTGATAGAATCAGATGCCAGCGGTTGGGGCTGAGGGGAGCGATGCGGGGCAGTAATAACAGGAGGCAGATGGTCTCTCAAGGAGTTGGCACTGTATATCAATTGCTTAGAGCTCCTGGCGGGATCCTTTGCGATCCGAACTCTCTCACCCAAGAAGGTATCTTGTTGCATCGTTCTCAGGATGGACAACATATCAGCGTTGAGATACATCAACAAGCTAGGAGGGACCAGGTCCCGGATGTTGGCAGAGATCGCCAAGGACTTTTGGCATTATTGGCTGTCTCACCAGCTTACGGTGATAGCGGATTACCTTCCGGGTCAGGACAATACAGTAGCAGACTGGAATTCCCGTCATTTGAGGAACTACAGCGACTGGCAACTCCACCCCTCGCTTTTTCACATGATCCATTCCATATGGGGTCCCTGCGAGATAGACCCACTGGCGTAGCAAGGGGGGGGCGGAGGGGGCGGTGTGCCCCGGGCGGCACGAGATTTGGGGGCGGCGGCAAAAATCATCGCCAGCACCCCCCCCTCCTCAGCGCGGCGGCAAAAGGCAGGGACCGCCACGGGCGGCAGAGTGCCTAGCTACGCCACTGGATAGACCTCTTTGCCTCCAGACTCAATCGTCAATTAGAGTCCTTTTTCAGTTGGAGACCAGACCCTCTAGCGAAGGCCACGGATGCCTTCACCTAGGACTGGTCGGAGACGCTGAATTACGCGTTTCCCCCCTTCGTCCTCATTCCCAGGGTAGCAAACCAAGTAGTTCACCAACAGGCAGATATACTCTTAGTCACTCCAGTGTGGAAGGCACAACCATGGGTTCCTATTCTATTGGAGCTAGCGTGCGACTTACCGCTGCTCCTGCCATGCTCTCCGACGATGCTCCGGGGCCCTCAGGGGGAACTGCACCCACTAGTCACTTCAGGGCAGTTGTCCCTGATGGCCTGGAGGCTTTCAGGCAACAGTGGATGCTGCCAGGAATTTCGAAAGAAGCTTCAGAGTTCATACAGCAGGCCTGGGCTCCCTCTACCAGGAAAAGATATTCCTCAGCGTGGCGAGCAT
Source organism: Calotriton arnoldi (assembly GCA_963921515.1). Taxonomy (NCBI): domain Eukaryota; kingdom Metazoa; phylum Chordata; class Amphibia; order Caudata; family Salamandridae; genus Calotriton; species Calotriton arnoldi. Next base: position 1,183,689 of record CAWUFW010001750.1, on the reverse strand, counting down.
GGTTGGCTTGGTGCTTGGAGAAACACTTGGATCCCGTGGAGGCAGATCTCTCACAAGTATTGAATTTTCTCTCTGAGAAAGCGTCCGAAGGGTTATCTTAAAGGTCAGTTAACAACTTTCGATCAGCCATTTTGGCTGGGCATTCTCGGGTCGATGGTAGACCGGTAGGTATGCATCCTATGAAATGCAAACTTCTCAAGGGAATACGACTGGTGAATCCCCCTAAGGCTAAGTATTCCGTTTTATGGGATGTTTCTAAAGTATTGAATTTATATGACAGTTGGCCAGATAATTCAAGTCTATCTAGAAAACAATTAACGGCTAAGTTGGCTATGCTTTTATGTTTATCGGCCTGCCGGCTTGTTTCTGATGTCAGAGTACTGGACCTAACAGGTAGAGTTTTCTCCCCTGAAGGGGTTTCATTTGTGATCCCTGCAAGAACAAAGACTTTTTTTTCGTTCTATTGACTATATTGCATTTCCTGCTAATGATAAATTGTGTGTGGTCAAATGCCTTAAAGTGTATGAAGAAAGTACCCGACCTCTCAGGCCGGAAGGTTGTTCAAGGCTATTAATTGCATTGCAAAGACCTTTTAAACCTGTTACCTCTGCCACCATTGCCAGATGGCTCACATATATCATGAAGGAAGCTGGTATTAATACTGAAATATTTGGTGCTCACTCAGTGAGAGGTGCTATGGCGTCAAAGTCCTTTATGCTAGGTTCCAGTGTGCAGGATATAATGAGAGCAGTGGATTGGTCATCCGACTCTACATTTAAACAGTTTTATTATAAAGCTTTGGGTGATATAGCTTCTGTAGTTCTTGAAAAGCGTTAAACTAGCATAATCCGAAGCCTCCGGTCCTGTAATAGAATAAAAAATTTGCTGGCATTCTCGCCAAGAATTTTCACTTCTATTAAGGACACGGAGGTGAGGATTATCCCGCCCAGGGTATGATGCATGTTATGACTGTTATTTTACCCACCCCGATGCACTCTCCCATCACGGTTGTTACGATTTAATATTTCTGTTTCAGGAGCTGAGCAGAAAGGTGAATAAGCAATCGCTTATTTGGATGTCGTGGACGGCTGCTTTCGTATCTGTGATATATATGGATTTCTGTTTAATCAGTTATGTCAAGTGGTTTCCAGTTTTGCTTCAACAAAGTTCTGCCATCATTGGAACAAGTTGCGTATTTACATGGACGTTGCTCATTTAAAGCAAAGAAAGAGGAAGTGCTCATGTCGAAGAGTGTCTTATACAGGGACAGTCTCTATGGTTGTTGGTGGTACTACTAAGCATTGTGGGAAATGTAAATTATTGTATTTGAAACGTTTTTTCATTGGCTGCTTTTGAAAATTCAGTAAAGAAAGAGAAAGCATAATCCTCGCCTCCATGTCCTTAATAGAATTGAAAATTCTTGGCGCGAATGCTAGCAAATTTTTATTCTTCATATGTGTTTGTGGAGGAGGCTGTCATTGTAGTCTTTTTCCTCTGACGATGACAGCTGTCAAATAGTCCTACTTTTATGTCGATGGTTGCTGCAAACTGTAGTCCTACTCCTATGTCTACGGCGTGTTCCGGTTTTTTGTTTTGAGAATCTGGCCACCCTAGTTTGACAGCATCCTTAGCCTTTGCACATCTATTGAAGTCATGTCACCACGTTGTGAAACTTGGGGGGCAGGGTGTCAGATAACTTCCAATACCTTGCAATAACTCATTTACTGCTGTTACTAGTGCTAAATCAATAAATTAACAAGTGCCCTTATCAACCTGGGGAGGGAGGGGGGTGTAATTCAGACTAGGACTACACCATGTGGTCGCCCTCTCCCTCGTTTACCCAGGGTAATCGTCCACCACTGCAAGGAACTTAGGGACTCATTATGATGGCGGGAGGATCGCCACCGCCGGCGGTGGCGATCCTCCCGCCATCATGAAGTGATTCACCCACTGCCAAATTACGATGGCGGTGGGAATCACATTGGTTCCACGGCGGACGGAAAGTCCGTCCGCTATGGTCCCGCAAGGCGGTCCTTTTCCGCCCGCCTTGCGGGACCCGAAACCAGGGCATCATTGCGGCGGTGCCGTGCAGGCACCGCCGTAGTTATCATGATGAGCCCTTCCGCCTGTCTTTTTGCAGCAGAAATCCAGCCGCAAAAAGACAGGTGGAGACTGGCTTTGGGGGCCTGTTGCGGGCCCCCTCTGTGGGGGGGTGTGCACTGGGGGGGTACCCATGGTACACCCCTACATTTCCATGCACAAGGTGGCAGGCACCGCGTGGTGCCTGCCACGTTGTGCATGGAAATGCACAACGTGGCATTTTCACATTGCGGACGGTGCTGCAGCCAGCAGCACCGTCCGCAATGTGAATAGGCCAGAATGCGCCCGCCAGTGTGGCGGGCGCATCCTAATTGGGCTGGTGGGACCGCCGCACGTCTGGCGGGAGGTCCCATCACCGTTATGATGGCGGGCGGACTAATGTCCGCCCGCCATCATAATGAGCCCCTTAGTGTGGAGTCTGCTCTGGGTGACGTACATGCGGTGTACATAATTGAATAGGAGTATTTTAAAGCAGGCATTTCTAGAAACCTTGCAGATGTGTTTATGAGCGTGCTTTCCAGTCCCATTCTGTAAGCTCTGTGTCCCCCTCCCAGCTAACTCTAAGACTCTGGAGATCCCTGCCGTGTGTTGCTTTATGAGTCCTGTAAAGATTAGTGATCATGCATCGTTTCCACCCCACGTTCACAAAATCTGCACCATACAATTTCTTTTGGCCTCAATAAGTGCTTGTTTTCATATCTCTGCTATTGCTTTCTTACTATGTCTTTGAGTACGTCAGAAACTGTCCAAGCGGTAGTCCACATCTCTTACCCATCTCCTCAAAGGTCATAGAAGAACCTGAGCTGTAAAAGTGCCCCACCTGAGTGACCCTTCCTCACTTCACCCTGCATAATACTCGACCTCCTTGAACATATTAATTTGCAGCAGGGATCTTTGGTGCATACGCTCCGTATTGTGTAGTTTTTTTCAAATATTTACACCAGCAGTATATAGCAGTGTCTAGGAAAGCAAAAGTGTTGGGTCGCCATAGTGCTCCAAGAAAGAAATTGACAATGGCCAGCGCAGCGTGCACCAACTGAGTCTGCGGAGCCCACAGGACTCAACCATGGGACCATACATTTAAGCTGTGTTACTATGTAGTAAGTTTCAAAGTCAGGTGTTCCAAGCCCCCTTCAACTGTTGGGTGATATAAGATGGTTAAGGCTACTCTGCATCTGCCTGATCCCCAAATCAGATCAGTTAAGACTTTATTCAGCTCATTAAAGAAGCACCCAGTAAGAATGGCTGGAATGCTGGAGAAGAAATACAACAGATATTGAAGAAGGATCATTTTGGCAAGAGCCACCCTTCCTATTGTGGAGAGAGGTAGCTTCCCCCCAAACATTAATCAACCCACCTCATGACATTAGGGCTCCGGTGGAGCTCCTGAAAACTGGAGTGCTACATCCAGCCCATATGCGTCTGGGTTGAGTAAAAGGTAAGATTCTCCCAGAGACTGCAACATACTCCTCAAGCTACAGCAAAACCAAGCGTAAACTGGCGAGAATATTTTGAGAAGATAGCAGCACATTGTCCGCATATAGCGATACTGTATGCTTGCGGCCCTGCATTTCCACCTCATGGTTCCCCACATCCTGCACACATGGTTACCAATGAGATCCATGGTTACTGTAAATAAAAACAGAGACAAAGGACATCTCTTTCGTGTGCCACTATGGATAGAGAATTGGGCAGACCCATTTTTACTTTCTATAGTCTATAAGAAAGGAGAGTGGCCTCTCTACTCCAAGAGACAGGGTTCCTTGAACCAATAATATAATAAACAAAAGAATTCTCTTGGAGAAATGACCAGTCAACTCAATCACACTCCACTGTATCAACTAACAGGAGTCACTCACTCTCAATCTTAAAAAGATCCAAAAGGCAATTGAATAAAATCTATCTAATGATACATAAATTGCAGAAACATATCACAATAAATAAAATTCATATAGTTAAAACCATTTTCATAGAAAACATATTACAGACTAATTACACAGCATCACAAATGGGAGAGACAACATTCCAGACATCAATTTTCGTCATTAAAAACCTGTTAATTTGAAGAAATCAATAAGAGAAAGTGCAAAGTGTCACAAATTATTCATTGTTTCTCAAATTTTACAAGTTTTATTTCCCGCTATAAGAGGACGTGGAACATCAAGCTTGTGGGCGATTAAGGCTTACAATAGCTTATGGCTATGTTCCTGAGATGGTAGTCACCTCCTGGACCTTTATCTCAGTGGAGGACTGATCAGTCCCCGTCACCACGTCCTGGATTGTTGACTCGAACATTGAGATCTTAACTAAGATCTATTAAATTCAACCCACCTCCGTGAGGATATCACAGACGCCAGGAATCGCTCCCAGGAATACTGGTTTATAGAATCTCCTGCTCAGAATATCCCCCCTGGAACACGTTGTGGACCTCTGAAACTTTAATTCTCCAGTATTAATGGGAGCTACCAGTTAATTAGAAGTTTTATATGCAGATGACTAGATCCGTGACGGTCAATAGGGCCGCTCGCCCTTATAGCCACAGCCATAGAACCCGGGTGAATACTAACCCTGGGCGGGTAACTTCGCTCCGCCAGCGGAGTTTGCGAAGATTTGCCTACTCCGCGCTCCGTGGCGAACGCGAGTAGGCAAAAAACTCTGCCTCCGTGGCGGAGCGGAGTTAGTCGCTCCCTCCCGCCTCCCAAAGTCTTTAAAAACGTAAAAGAAGGCACTTACCTGGTGTCTGCCGCCTCCCCTGCCTGGCCGCTCTCCCTCCTGCTCCTCGGTCCTCACGTCCCCTTCTGTAATTAAAAAAACACTACGTTGTATGTCTGACGCGCGTGTGGGAGGGGGGAGGGAGCGTAGCGTATTTCCACTGAGTTTAGTGAATACTGCCTTATAAGAGAGATACACTATTGTCCTGAAGAAGGTGGTTTTATATTGTTGTCCCACCGAAATGCGTCAACGCCCTTTGATTTTGTTAAATTTGAGAAACAATGAAAATTTGTGACACTTTGCACTTTCTCTTATTGATTTCTTCAAATTAACAGGTTTTTAATGACGAAAATTGATGTCTGGAATGTTGTCTCTCCCATTTGTGATGCTTTGTAATTAGTCTGTAATATGTTTTCTATGAAAATGGTTTTAACTATATGAATTTTATTTATTGTGATATGGTTTCTGCAATTTATGTATCATAAAACAGATTTTATTCAATTGCCTTTTGGGTCCTTTTAAGATTGAGAGTGAGTGACTCCTGTTAGTTGATACAGTGGAGTGTGATTGAGTTGACAGGTGATTTCTCCATTTTTACTTTTGCCATGGGATCTGTAGACAATAAATGGATCCACAATAGCACCTCCTTATCAAACCCCATTTCCTCCACCTTCTCCATGTCAATGGATCGGAAACCACCGCCACATGCCCACCACTTGTGAAGAGTACATCCAGGATATGAAATAACCTACGAATATTGACAGCTATGCTTCTGATTTGCACAAAGCCACTCATGTCTGGGTGCACCAAATGAGAAATAACTGTCTGAATCCTGTTCAATATCACCTTTCCCAGAATCCTGTCATCTCAATTAATGATCGATATGTGGTGATAAAATGTTGGATACGGCTCACTCAGGTTTCTGCAACATGGTAGTAACCGCTGTGTTGTGGATGACAAATTACCCCATTCACCAGGGTGCTTGGAAAATGTCAAGGAACCAATGAGCTAGCCTGTCCTGAAAAGTCTTATAAAATTCAAGAGGGGGGGGGGGGGTCCCACTGCCCAAGACCTTTCCCGTTGCCAGCTGTTTAATGGCTAAATTGACTTCAGACAACAGAAGTGGAGCCTCCATGACTTCTTCTTGGCCAGGCGTAAGGCAGGGGACCCAGACACTCGTATGTATGCTTTCTGCACAGTTGAGTCTGCCTCCACACCTGATTCTTAAATCTGCCTATAATAGAAGGTAAATCCTCCATATATACCTCATTGCAAACGGTGGAAATGGCAATCCAGGTAATGGATTGTTGTGATCATTTTGTATACGGTTTCCTCTTGAATCAATCCGGTCAGTAAATTGAAATTTGCATATGGCTGGGCTTAATCTGAGGTGGAATAGTGAACAAAAAACAACGGGTTGGAATGCTACTCTGAGAGATTGCCAGCCTATCACTTTTTGTGTGTTTGATGTAATGCCCACAGTGGCCAAAGTTAAGCCCAGACGCGGGGCCCATGCTCACTGCCCCACTGGAACCAATCTCCAGCTGATGGAAGAGGCCCAGCTAGGCTGAAACCTGTTTGGTGTTTTGGTTAGGCAAGGACCTGACCTCCCAGGTCAGGCTGGACTGTTGTTATTGGAGCAGGATCAAGGCTGATTTGCATATTGCAGGATCTAATCTGAGGTGGCATAGTGGGCAAAAAAAGGATGGGTTGAAAATCTACTCCAAGCAAGTACCAGTGGTTAGAGTACTTGCAAGCATTTCTCCCATCACTTTTTGTGTGTTTGACATTAACTGGGGCAGTCAATCCCCTAACGAGTGCCTCAGAACCATGAATTCCCAGTAATCATGTGACTCCCAACCTCTGACCCAATTCAGTATGCAACTCCCTCTTGCGTATGAGCTCTTCATAATTGGGCTATGGGCCTCTGCCATGAAGGATCTTGTTACGCATGTCACCCTTGAGCTCATCAAACTGCGTGTGCACCACAGCATGGATCCCTTAAGTTTTCTTAATGCAAAAACAACACAGTGATGGATGGAATGCTTCAATTAATCTCAGCCACTGGCAATCGTTCTGGTCCCATTCCAAATTCCAGTCCATTGTTTTTTACCCACCATGCCACTTTAGACAAAGACCCACCTTATGCAAATCAGTACCTACTCTGCCGCTCATGGGAACGGTCCGTCCCTAACTACCAGATGAGAACCCTGCTAGAAGTGACCACAAGCAACCCCAGAATGGTATTGCTCTACTCGGGCTTGTCAGTAGGGTGTAGCTTGAATCCTAGGGCACAGTGAGCAGTGGACCCACGTCTGGGCGTACCCATCGCACTTAGGACATCAACTGCAACAACAACAAGGTGATGGATGGAGTGCTTAAATTAATCTCAGCTACTAAGAATCGCTTGGTCCGCATTCCTGTCCTTCATTTTTCACCCAGCATGCTATTCTAGACAAAGGCCTGTCTTGGGCAAAACAATATTAGCCCCGCTCCTCATGTGAACAGTCCATCCCAAACTGCCAGGGAAGACCCGATCCAGAAGGGACCACAACACACTCCAGACCGGTTTAACCCTACTGGGGTCATATTAAAACTTTAACTGTCTCCCCTTCATTCAAAACATCTCCATTGGAGTTAGCATTGACATTGAAAAACATGTCACCTCTTTCGCTATCGTGCTGCTATGCACTGCATCTTCCAGAGCTTCTAGATGCAAGCGCCAAGTGGGAATACTAGTAGATATCACTCACAGTTGTTAAACCAGGGCATTATGATCTCAGAGAGTCCTGGCCAGATAGTCAATACCATTAGGTGTGCAGTGGAAAACAACATGACTATCCTAGTGTTTAAGGCATCAACAGGGGAATAAGGAGAATGTTCGTTGCTACATGGGTATGCGGTCCTCCATATCTCTATGAGGGCCCCTGCTTACTGCGTAGCCAGGTTCTTTTCTGAGTATTTATGCTTTAGTGCTCCAGTCAGCGGGGGGGGTGACCTGCCCATGTTGACGTTCATAATACAATTAAAATCTCTCACTACAATAAGTGGTTCATATAGAAACGTTGCTAATACCGTGGTAATAAGGCTGCCAAGAAATGTCACCCGACCCACATTAGCAGGTACACCCCCAGTAAATGGAGAGGCTCTCCCATCTAATTTCCCTCCCACATTCGGGTACCTTCCCTCTGGGTCAACCATGTGCATCTCAGCTGTTAAAAGCACTCCAGGACGCACTCACAATAAGACACATTTGGTTTTTGCTGAGAAAACGCTCAGCATACTTGTATCTCAGACTGTCATCCTCTAGCTTAATGAAGAGTGTCTGGTGTCTCTTCGTAGCATTCCCAAAGTCTGTAATTACTGATTACCTACTTGCATTTCCTCCATGTGGATGGCTATGTGTTGTTCCCTGTATTAAGGTATGCCTCCATTGTGCCCAGTCATTGAGTGTTTTCTTGACATTCAGGTGGAGCAGCGTAATTTTAGCTCCACCCTTATGCCATCCTCTGCTACCAGAAACTGTTAATGCCTAAACAATTGGCCAAATAGTATTTAGGACTAAACACCCCGACTTACAAATGTAACCTTTGGAAACCCAGAAGGCGCTTGACAGATCAGATGGACCTTTGTCACCATAGTACCAATGGAGCTGGCACAAAACACAAGTCATGCATATATCATCAACGGCCAGATCCTTAATATTCGGTCAATGATGAAAGGTTTAAGAAGTTTTCAAAACCTTTATCTTAAAGGATTAGTATTGTTTTGGCATCTTTATTCAGGTTAGTCCAGTTTACAGAAACATTGAGTAAATTGATTAGTAGATTGCCAAAAATCAATACAGAGTGTTCCATAAGTGAAATTGTCACTAACTAGCTAAAGAGCCTAATCTACCCTAAAGTAGGACCTGTGAAGTGTCCCTTCTAGAAAAGAGCAAGATTTCCAGAGCATAGATAAAGACGTAGAACTTCCCGTAAAGAGTCGTTCTGGAAACTCAGCCGAGTTCCCCACACCTGCTGTAGCAACCGTCAGAATATCAGTGATCATTGCAGTAGCACTAATTGGGCAAAATCAGGATAAAGGTAAAAGAATAGAGTCACCTTTAGCAATAGCTGTCGGTAACAAAAGGGCAAGGATGCAATAGACTGACTCTCCTGTAGCAGATTCATAAAGGGTTTCCTCCAAGTAAGTCTCAGAGGTCAGAGTGAGAGTTCTCCTTCCGAACTCACTAGGAACACTCATTAATATAAAATCACACAATAATGTAACAAAACTTTAGTAGGTGTCTGAATCTCTCATCCAATGGAAACCGCTCATCGGATAGTGTCGTCAGCATCCATTGCTTCTCCTGATTCCCATGGGAAACATTCACGTTGGTATGTAGTAAAACACTGTTGCAAACACTAGAAATATGGAGAAAAGTTCTCATGAGGACCTTCCCATCTAAGCTAAAGCTACATTCAATGTCAACTGTGAATACCAAGGCTAGTCAGATGCGCTGAAACAAATATATCAATGATGTTCTAGTTAAGCATACATAAAGTATATCTAAATTACTGTTAGAATTATTGTTCATTCTAACAGTCCATTTATTATGAATTCACAGCAAGGTTCATTTGTTAATATGAGATGAAATAATATGGTATGAAAAAGCTAATGAAGCTAAGGAAACATAATCTTGAAGTCAGCATATTCTTTAGCAAGACACTGGTGCTAGGCAAAACGTCCACTTAGCTATGAGCAAGAGTCGAAATAAAAGGCTTGGGCCTAATTAAAGGGGCACATGTAAGAATGATAGCCTAGTGCAAATATTATTTACTTCATGTTATTTTCATATACATTTACGCAAGCACATTTTCCCTACATGTTATTTTCTTTGTGAAAACAGTCTTTTATCAAAGCTGAAATGCATTCTAAAAGGATTCTTTTACACATTTAAAGCAAGCACATTTTCCCTACAAGTAATTGTTCTATGTGAAAAACATTTCTTCAATGGTTTTAACACAGTCTAAAGTGCAATTCTAATATGGCCTGCAAGTCGAAATTTGTTTTAAAATTAATTCCTGGGGCGTGGCCAAGATGGCGGACAGCTAGGACGTCTTTCGCTAGCCCTCCTGGCCGCCACCAACAAAAGTCCAGTTTTTAGCCCTGCTGACATCCCACCTACGAGCTTGAAGTGGGAGTTCTGCTGGCAGAGGGCCGGACGAGCACCAGGGCGAGTAATTTGGCCCCGAAGCCTGTGTGCCGCAGGAATCCCGGAGCGGACTGCTAGCGTGGTCCTGACGATAGGGCGAGGCCTCCAGCGTGGTGATCGGAACACGCTGGACGACTGTGGCTCCCAGCGGGCTGCAACACGCCGACGTACTGCAGGAGAGGACCTGGGCATACGCGAAGGTGCCCCCCCCATCCCCATCTGTATTGCTGTATGGGGGGCTGAAATGGACGACGGTCGTTTCAAGACTGTAGCGGCAGAAGAAGCGGGCTGCATAGAGTTAGTGCCACTGCGTGGCCTAAAGTACGAAGCATGAGGCGAAAGGGGAGCCCCACGATGCTTGAATTGCTGGCTAGCGCCCCGTGGGGAGGGACCCCGGGTGCCATACCAAGACTCCGCCAGCGCCACTGGGTCTGCCCCCCCACTCTCACCTAGTTAGCTGTGTGAAGGGGCGAAGGCAGCAAGAGCCCGCCTGGGATCCAGGTACATTGCTGAGGATCAGAGCAGCCCGCATCAGGATATCGCGATGAAGGCCCTGGGTTCTATGGGACGTTGAGACACCGGTAGACCTCTCAGTCTCACACAGGGCTGGGGATCACGTTGAAGGTCCAGTCCGAGGGTTCTGACGTTGAGAGGCGCATGATTGGAGGAGGGCGGTCGGCCTTGGACCCCACTTAGGCGACCTGCCGTACTGCTGCCTGGCCCACACTCGACAGATGTTTGCACGAGCCAGTAGGCCCGATTACTCCACTACCTGAGCATAGGGGACGTGGCCCGTGGGCGCCGCGAAGCCTGAAGAGGGGCGTGATGTAGCCAACCAGGCACTGCCCCCCCCGCTTTGAGGACCTTTCCGCGCACAGAGCAAGCTGCCCTCAGAGTACACAACCACGTCAGCTAGCACGCAAAGCACTGCCGGCGCCCTGACTCACTTTGGAGCCATCTCCATAACCAACAGTTACCCGATACCACACATCTGGGCCCCTGCTCGCAAGGAGTGGTCTAGAGAAGAGAGAGGGTCAGAAAACTAGCCTTTGGTGTGGACGCGGGCCCGAAGAAGGAGCCCCCTTCCAAGGCCACGTCATGGTTGCTAACAGAGCCAAGAAAGATCGCTCCCTGAAGGACATATTTGGAAAGCAGGGGGGCGCGACCTACGAGGACAAGCAAACTGCACCAGACAGCGACACTAAGGCCGAACTGGACGACGGCGAGGGTCCGGTGATGAAAGCATTCTTGGAGTCCCTCTTCACTTCCCTATTGGGTGACCTTCAGGCCATGAAAACTGAGCTAGCAGCAGATCGCCGGGAGGTCCGGCGGGACATTGAGGAGGTGGCGCTATGGAGGACAGAGAAACGAGTCGGGATGAGGAATTAGAATGGACACAGCTGGAAGTTCTCTGATTGAAGGAACAACATCTGGACCTTCAGGCACACAACGAGGACCTAGAGAACTGGTCCCAATAGAACAACATCCGCATTAGGGGGGTACCTTTGAATGCGGAGGGGCCTAACCACCGTGAACATGCTTCAGACCTCTTTAGCCATATCCTGTGCCAGTCAGATGAAACGGCCTTGCAGCTGAACCGGGGCCATCGGGTAGGCCCCACTAGAACAGGGAAAGGCCGCCCTGCAGACATTTTGCTATGCATGCATGATTTTCAGATGAAGGAATACATCCTCAAGAAAGAAAGAGAAGCGCTTCCGATCCAGTTTCTGGGTCACTCGCCGGTGCTGTACCAAGATCTCTCCCGGATTACCCTTCAGAAACGTAGAGACTTTTGCCCTGTGATGAACCATCTACGCAAAACTGGTATCCCCTACTCATGGGGCCACCCGTTCTGCATCATTTTCTGTCTTGAAGGTCAACTGCACCAAATCCGATCCCCCAAGGAAGCCCATGCCCTGCTGCAAATCGATGCGCCTGATGGCTCCAGGGCTGGGGCATCTTCCCCCAGTAGTAATAAGTTTCATCAGCAGAAACGGCAGTAAGTCAAGAACCCCCGGGAGTGAGTGAAACCAGATCCAGCCACCATATGCAAAGAGAGGCAGGCGGTCCTGAAGGCGCTATCGGGAGAATCTGCCTTGTCCGAAGCGACCTGAGGCTTTGGCGAGTAGCCGGGAATGTATATGAGAGGTACATCAGTAACAAATGTCACGGCAGCGGCGGAGGGTGCGGGAGTCCGAAGACATCACCCTTCCGCCCCGCCTGAGTGGAGGTTGAACCTTCGACGAAACTCTCCTGCTATGGGGATTCACTGTGAGAGGTCGCTGACCCGCCCCGCCCCAACCGAACTGAACAGACGAATTTTGGTCGTATGTTGATATTTTCTATGTTATATATTTCTTGATTTGGGGTTCCTTTCTGTCTCCTTTCGTTTCCCTCTCCTCTGCACCAGCCTTTCCACTTAACGATAGCCTTTGCCATTTCAAAGAGGCCTCAAACACACCACGACTCACGCTCCTTAGGGCACCCCTGGTTGTGCAGACCCACCAGAGCTATATACCCCACAGCCATATGACACAGACTTTATGCATTTTAAGCCTCAATGTACGCGGCCTTAATAGCCCTGTGAAGCGCGGAGCAATCCTGTCTCACCTGGAGCGATCAGGGTGTGACATCTGTCTACTTCAAGAGACACGCCTACTAGCTAAAGATACCCCCCGCATGCGCTCTAGATGGTTTCCCCGGCAGTTGTGGTCATCTGGCTTGGCTAAAAAAAATGGGGTGGCCATTCTCCTTGCCCAGAAGTTCCACGGGAAAGTCACCTCCACATTTATGGACATAAATGGAAGAGATTTAGGGCTTATGTTACAGTTGGGAGTGGCACACTTCACGCAGTAGCGGCTCGTGTAGGGAGTGCCGCGGGGCGGTGGGGCGGGGCGGGGGAGGAGCAGGGTGGGGGGTAGTAAACTACGGCATATGGCCGAACAGAGGTAAGTAAACACATAAATAAATAAAACGAATTTCGTTGCGCGCGCTGCCTCGCATTTGGCAATGCAGCGCGCGCAATGAAATTCGTTTTATTTATTTTAAAGAATGATGATGGATTGAACCCAGATCAGTTGACTGGGGGTGAGAGTTTGCAATGTTCAACACTCCGTCCATCATCCCCTTTGGTTTTGCTATGTTCGCCCTAAGTTGGCAGGGTATGCTCAGACATGGGTCCCTTGCTCACTTTGCCACTGGATTCAAGATAGCCTGGCTGATGACGGCTGTAAGCCAGAAACCGGTCCCAGGATGCTTGTTTCCGGTCCAGGGAAGACATGGCTTGGCAGTTCGGGCTGGACTGTTCCCATGAGACACAGGGTCAGACTGATTTGCATATGGCCATGTCTGAACTGGGGTGGCGGAGTGAGCTAAAGAATGATGATGGATTAAACCCAGATCAGTTGGCTGGGGGTGAGTGTTTGCAATGTTCAACACTCCGTCCATCATCCCCTTTGGTTTTGCTATGTTCGCCCTAAGTTGGCAGGGTATGCCCAGACGTGGGTCCCTTGCTCACTTTGCCACTGGATTCAAGATAGCCTGGCTGATGACGGCTGTAAGCCAGAAACCGGTCCCAGGATGCTTGTTTCCGGTCCAGGGAAGACATGGCTTGGCAGTTCGGTCTGGACTGTTCCCATGAGACACAGGGTCAGACTGATTTGCATATGGCCATGTCTGAACTGGGGTGGCGGAGTGAGCTAAAGAATGATGATGGATTAAACCCAGATCAGTTGACGGGGGGTGAGTGTTTGCAATGTTCAACACTCCGTCCATCATCCCCTTTGGTTTTGCTATGTTCGCCCTACGTTGGCTGGGTATGCCCAGACGTGGGTCCCTTGCTCACTTTGCCACTGGATTCAAGATAGCCTGGCTGATGACGGCTGTAAGCCAGAAACCGGTCCCAGGATGCTTGTTTCCGGTCCAGGGAAGACATGGCTTGGCAGTTCGGGCTGGACTGTTCCCATGAGACACAGGGTCAGACTGATTTGCATATAGCCATGTCTGAACTGGGGTGGCGGAGTGAGCTAAAGAATGATGATGGATTAAACCCAGATCAGTTGACTGGGGGTGAGTGTTTGCAATGTTCAACACTCCGTCCATCATACCCTTTGGTTTTGCGATTTTTAAATCATCACATAATTTTGTTTCACATATGTCCTGTGGTGGTAACCGAGCCAGATTCAGATCCAGACCCTGACGAAGGGCCTAGTGCTGTAGAACCATGAGTGGCAGCTGAAGAACATTGGCCGAGGAGGCAAGAAAAAGGGAGACTGAATGCGCCACATGAATGTGGGCTCCTAACCATTCTGGAGGATACCGAGGATTCTGATTTGAATGACTGAGAAGGTGAAGGACTTGCACTTAGGAGATCAAAAAGAGCTAGAGTGTGCTGTCAGAGGTACTTCTCCCCTGAATGGACATACTTTGCTGCCAATGACAGAGAGAGAGAGAGTTCTGGGAATTGTGGGATAAAAGTGCAGATCCAACAGAACCTCCTTAAACTGAACATTCTGTTTGAACTGCATGTTGAATTTGCTTTATCATCAACAGACAGAATCATTTCATTCTGGATGTGATTATCAGTGAATTTGAACTGTGCATTTATTAGAGACATTTAAATAGACTTTGTAGGAGAAGAAAGAAGAGTACCTAGGCCTGAACCTTCTGAAGGAGCATAAGGCTGTCATTTAGAAGAACATGGAGTAGGGCTAAGGAAGACTAATGAAGACCTCGTAAATAAAATAATTGCATTTCATTGCATGAACTTTGTTTTGCAATTTGCACAGGTGGAGACCGACAGAGAAGACTCTGCTGCTTCTACGTTTCACCCAATGGTCTGATTTTAGTGAAGTAATGGAAATCAACCCTAACCCCAGTAGATGTCGGTACCTAATAGCAGGCATATTAAAAGTCGTAGTTGTAGAACTGATTGTTTTGCTTGTGGGATTATATACACCTACACCTAACACAGTGGAGGATAAGCCGAAAGTTAAATCCAAACCTTCACACGCTGCTGATAATAGTTTGTATTTCCTTGATGACAGAGAGCTACATGTAGATTTATCTATAGGAGATGACTCTTTAAACTCTTATACTAAATTGCTTTATGAATATGTTGACACTAAGAATGCTAGGGAATGCAGTTACCAGCATCAGTTGCAGAAGGTATCATCTATCACCACATGCCTTTAATGTATGGTCACACTAGTAGTTTTATGCTGAGGCTTTTCTATGGACTGAGTCATTTCCAATATTATTTTTCAAATTATGGTTTGATCCTTTCAGAAGTTCCCTTGTTTAAACATTTGAATAGACATTCTTATGCCCAAATCACTGACACAGCTAAAATGTATTTTACACCTACCATGACACTAGATACCGCCTATGCTCATAGACATAATTTAACTTGCATATTGACAGATCTTTTTTTTTTTTTAAGATTTCTTTATTGATGTTTTGTGTTTAAGTCACAGAGGATACATGTATCATGTATAAAAAACCAAGAATAACAATCAACAAGTACAACATTCCTGTGCATCATCATACCATCTTATATATCGACTCCAGTGTGAGCTGGAGCCCGGACCCCCCCACATCAGAGACTTCAAGAGAAAATTAAGCATCTATAGGCTTGTTACAGTACAGCATACACAGATTTGATACACAGTTCGCCATTAGTGCTAATACATTTATGATAGGTGTGGGCTCCTCTTCCATAGGCAGTGACCCACACAGAGGTAGTAGGGCTATCCCGGTTATTGATGGAGTGCCTAGGTCAACAGGGAATAGGATGTACAGGGGGTCTCCAATCCATTAAGCCGGGGTGGTATCATCGGTGGCATCTGAGACCTGGCTAAGAAGATAAGACTCCAATGGCTCCCATATATCCCTGGGCCTTGAGCTAGGGGGAAACAATTCATCAAACTATACAAAGACAGTGATGTGGAGGAATTAATACATTAACATTAACGATAGGACACAATAAATCTAATCCTATTCTCTGGTCCACCGTCCCTATCTATTTATATTTATTCGTGATAAGGCACATACCAACACTGATTCCAAATGGAACAATTAGTAAATTATTTTAATTGTTCTTAAATACATGTAGACATCAAACAATACATGACATATATCAATACAAACATAAATAAATACAATGAATGAATAATTGCCACAACCACAAAAACAATTTTTTAACGAAAAATCTTTCATTCAATGGACTTCTCTTTGTTCATGCGGTCAACGCTTTTCGGCCCTTTCATCTGGGCCTCATCAGGACAAGGGTACAAGGAACAAACATCGCCCAGGAAGGCAGCACTGGACATCCAAGTCCGGTCCGCGTTACCAGGACAGTCTCCGTGGGTGTACGTGTTACTTCAAGTTATCGACAAGCTGTCTCATCTTAAGGACAACGTATCCTCTTCTGCGCAATGAGTGTCATCTTAATGGAACCCCCACGAATGGAGAAATCACTGCATGCCCTCTCGGCGTGCTTCACACCGTCACCAACGTATACGAATGAGCAGCCCCCTTCTATGCTGTTTTACACAATCCAAAGAGGAGTCTATTGAATGAAAGATTTTTCGTAAAAAATTGTACATACACACTGTGGATGGATTCAGAGGTGGAAGTCTTTTGCCTCATGTGTGTACAGGATTACCTCATAGTGGATTGCTGTTAGTAATATAGCAAACACAAAACTCCTAGTTTGGGGTAGGAAGGAATATAGGATTATGTGTAGTAGGATGTCCAATTGATTATATGTAATTGTTTTTGTGGTTGTGGCAATTATTCATTGTATTTATTTATGTTTGTATTGATATATGTCATGTATTGTTTGATGTCTACATGTATTTAGGAACAATTAAAAGAATTTACTAATTGTTCCATTTGGAATCAGTGTTGGTATGTGCCTTATCACGAATAAATATAAATAGATAGGTATATTGGACCAGAGAATAGGATTAAATGTATTGTGTCCTATTGTTAATGTTAATGTAGTAATTCCTCCACATCACTGTCTTTGTATAGTTTAATGTTTCCTTGCCCAGATGGTGGAGGAGTATTAGGGAAAACCCTATTGTTATATTATTAGGGGGCAACAATTCGGCATAGGTAGCAAGCTGGTCTCTACAATAGATCAAGGCTTGCAGCCAGCCCTTAAATTTTGGTGCCCGGCGGCCCCCACCGCAATCACAAGCAACCCGCCTTTTTGCTAGAAGCAGGCTGAGTGATTCCAAAATCCCATCACTATGTCCCCTGTATTTCCCAAAATCGCCACCAATGGTGTAAGGGCGATTGTTTGATCAGTCATGAGTGACAGTGCTGCCTCAATCCCAACCAATAGGACCGAATCTGATGACATGACCAGGCCAGGTGGAGGAAGTCCGCCCCTTTCCCCACCACACCTGGCACATCTGTTATCTGGGCATAGATAATACCTGTGTAGTCTTGCAGGAGTATAGTACATCCTGTGCGGGAATTTATAATGGATAATGTGTAGCCTACTGCTTGAAGCGATGTGCCCTGTCTGCTGGCAACAATAGAGCCACTGAGCATCAGTGAGGGGAGTTCCCAGTTCCAGATCCCAGCTCTCCTGAGCACCTCCACTCACCTCCACTCGGCATTGCTTGCTGTGCCGTGTGGTATAGGAGGCACACCAAATGTATCAGCCCTTTTGGGTTAAGTAATGTGTGCAGTGTGCTAAGTTTGGGAGGTTCACAGGGAAAGTCAGGGGTAGCGGCTTTTACTTCATGTCTTAATCTAATATATAGAAAGACATCTAGGGGTGTCGGTGTTTCTCCAGCAAACAGTGCCTCACGAGCAGTGAATAGGCCATCTGTATAAAGGTCTCCCCAAGTGGTAGCACCAGTCCGAAGCAGCATATTCCGGTAGGTGATTTCATGAGTGACTGGAATGGGTGCCTGATAGTGTAGTGGAATAGAAGGTGAGCATAGCAGCGGTTTACCAGCTTTTTTACCCAGTTTGCCCCACACTACATTGGTGCAGGCAACAATAGGATCAGAGGGGGCAGTGGCAGACTCCTGGGGCCCGAGGTAAGCGGTAGAAGGGATCAGGGTCATGTAACCCTGTTCAATGGCCAGGTGCGGCATGTACGGGGCAGTCTTGTCCCAGTAGACATCTACATGGCACCCCTCGCCCACGTCGCCCGACAGCACAACCTCAACATCAACTCCTACGCCGACGACACCCAGCTGATCCTCTCCCTCACCAAAGACCCTCACACCGCCAAAGCCCACCTCCACGAAGGAATGAAGGCCGTCGCCGAATGGATGAGGACCAGCCGCCTGAAGCTGAACTCGGACAAGACGGAGGTCCTCATCCTTGGTTCCAACCCTTCAGCCTGGGACGACTCCTGGTGGCCAACATCACTGGGAACAGCCCCGCCACCCACCGACCACGTACGCAACCTAGGGGTCATCCTCGACCCCACCCTCTCCATGACTAAGCAGGTCAACGCCGTTTCCTCATCCTGCTTCAACATCCTCCGAATGCTCCGCAGGATCTTCAAGTGGATCCCCACCGAAACAAGAAAAACAGTCACCCAGGCCCTCGTCACCAGCAGGCTGGACTACGGAAACGCCCTCTACGCAGGAACAACGGCTAAGCTCCTGAGACGGCTGCAACGCATCCAGAACGCCTCTGCACGTCTTATCCTCGACATCCCCGACGCAGCCACATCACACCCCACCTGAGAGACCTGCACTGGCTCCCTGTCAACAAGAGGATAACCTTCAAGCTCCTCACCCACGCACACAAAGCACTCCACAACTCCGGACCAGCCTACCTCAACAGACGACTCAGCTTCTACACCCCCACCCGCCAGCTCCGCTCGACCAGCCTCTCCCTCGCCACAGTCCCCCGCATCCGGAAAACGACCGCCGGCGGCAGATCCTTCTCCCACCTCGCCGCCAAGACCTGGAACACCCTCCCCACCAACCTCCGACATACCCAAGACCTACTGGCCTTCAGAAGACTCCTCAAGACCTGGCTCTTCGATCAGTAGCAGCACCACCCCCCTCTTCCCCCAGCGCCTTGAGACCCTCGCGGGTGTGTAGTGCGCTTTATAAGTGACATGATTGATTGATTGATTGAGTAGATGGTGTGGTGAGCCTGTGCGCACAGGTAATAAAGCTTCAAAGCCTCCCTGCCCAAAGGGTTGAGTCAGCAGCTCCCATTCTATATACGGTTGTTTACCCGCCCAGGCCAAGCAAATTGTCTGTGCCTGAGCACTGTAAATAAATGTCGCCCTGGTGAGTAAGGAATATTGAGAAACATGTATAAAAACTTCGGTGATATGACCATTTTCATAGGGGAAATCGGTCCCGCCAGGGATAAGGGCAATGAGAGCTAGCGGCTGATACTGTCCGTCACACTGGACGGAAACAGCCATAGTTTGCATGTATAAATTCGCCTCTATTTCTAGACACCTCTATGCCCAAATATCTAAGACTTGAGATACATCACTTTAGTGGGAATTCTGGTTGGAATCTCTGGGTAGGTGCAGTTAGAGGGAAAATATTAGATTCCTCCCAGTTTATCTGGATGCCAGACAGACCATCAAAGCGAACAAACTCGTGGAGCACAGCATTCAGACTATCCCGGGGGTCTCTGAGGTACAGTGTGAAGTCATCTGCATAGAGCGATACTAAAATTTGTCTAGTGGGACATCTGATTGCACATTGGCGGTGATGTTGTTGAAGCTTGGCAGCCAGCGGTTCCACTGTTAGTGCAAACAGCAAGGGTGACAGTGGACACCCCTGCAGCGTGCCCCGAGTGATGAAAAATGGTGCTGCACACGATCTGTTGATCTGGAGCTTGGCTGCTGGGTCTATATCCTGCAGCAATGTGAACAGAGTGCACACGTTGTGGGATGTGGCTCACCCAGGGATGAACCCCAATTGGTTGTGTCGAACCAGAAATGTCATTAGGAGACTAAGGCGATTCATCAGGATCTTGGCTAGTATCTCAGCGTCACAGTTGATAAGTGTCAGGGGCCGGTAGGAATCGCAGGTGTCAGCAGGTTTGTCTGGTTTGAGTATGGGTAGATTATCATGGCCTCTCTCACAGATGGTGGCAGTATGTCATCTTGTTTCGCTTCACATTAGACCTCCTTCAGCAGCAGAGTGAGGACACCGGTGTAAGCTTTATAAAAATCCACGGGTAGGACATCCGGGGCAGGGGCTTTACCCGACTGTAACTGAATTATAGCTTCCCGTATCTAATCCTCTTCTATATCTGCTGTCAGGAACTCCCTCTGTGCGCTGCTAAGCCATCCCAGTGCAACGTCCTCTAGATAAGCATTTACATCAGCCCCTTGTGTCCTTGTCAAAGTGTATAGAGTACCATAGAATGAGGCAAACACTCGTAAGATGTCCGGCGTATCTCGCACTAATGCGCCGTCTCCATCCTTAATCTCAAGAACAGTGTTTGTAAATCGGGGTTTATGAGTGATGGATGCCAATGCATGCCCTGGCCTCTCTCCCTCGCCATATGTCCTCGCCTCAGCTTATTTGCCCCGGTATAAACAATCTTGTTCTGCAGTTTCTTGGAATTCAGACTAAGCTGCCCTATTCTAACTGGCCGCCTCAGGATCTCCGGGCTTCCCCAGCCGGGCCTCTAAAGATTTGATGTTCCCCTCTATGTTCTGAAGCGTAACTCTAAGTGCCTGTGGCACACCACCACTCTTAGCCAGGCATAGCCCCCGCACTGTGATTTTAAAGGCTTCTCAAACAGTACTCAGTTTGGGAACTGTATCCCTGTTTCTGTCAAAGAGGTCTCTAATTTCTTGTCTCAGTTCCTCCCTAAATGGAGCATTCAATAGCAACTGTTGAGAGAGAAGCCGCATTGCGTATGGCGAAGAAGTAATCAGGGGCTCAGCTCCAGGCGAACCGGGGAGTGAGCTGAGTTGGTCCACGCTAAATGTAGAATTTACTGTATCCATGACCCCAGCCCTCGTGATAGAAGCCAGTAGTCCAATCTAGACCAACTTGAATGTACTTTCGAGAAGAAGGTCCCTTCTTTCATCCGTAGGAGCAGTGTGCACCAGGCATCCAGCATCTCATGTTCTACTATAATTCCAGGGACATGTCGGACGGCTGCACTTTGGGAAGTGGAGGAGCCATGTAACCTATTCAGTTCTGCATTGAGAGCCAAATTGAAGTTTCCCCACAAGAGAATGTATGTGGATGCAATATTTACTATCTGGCCCCACAGTCTATGGAAGAAAGAGGGGTTGTCAGTGTTTGGACCATAACAATTAACAATGGTTAGTGAGTAAGATGCCATTCTGCCCCATATCAATGTGTATCACCCCTGGGGGTCGTTACGAGACCCCTGTGGGATATATGGTGTGCCCTTACGCACAAGGGTTGCCATGCCACGTGCATATGAGGAATACGTAGCAAATTGCCTGTAGGAGGCCCAACGGTTGTCGAATGTGGCGTCTAGATAAGCAAGTATGTGCCTACGCTTGCGCAGATCCGCCAAGCCTTCACGTTCCATGTGAGGTAATAGATGCTGAGACAAGTGTCACTTGACTGCATGGGTTTGGTGTCTGTCATCCCTGAATAAGTAGCGAAGAGCCGGTTTGCCAGCCCAGACTTGACAGTACAGTGTTGGTTTACTCCACCATTTTAGCAACAACAGTATAGGTAGATGTGCACAGGAAGACAACCAAAACAATCTCTTTCCCGCCCTCCTTCCACACTGGCGGCCCAATCCCACCAGGAATATCTCTCTCCTCCCAAGCCTCAAGCCCCAAAAGACAAGTCAATAAGGGTGTTGTCCCTAACAGAAGGTGGAATAGGACTGCCACCCATGGCAATGTACCATCAGTGGCAATCCAAAGAAAGAGAGAAAAGGAATGTGAGAATGAGGAAGGTGAGGTGAGCAACAAGAGGTGGGAAGAGAGTTCTCTAAGAGCAGGTAGCATAGAACGAGTATAGAACCACGCAAGGACAAAAGGGAGTTACCCCAAGGGAGCAAGGGACAAAAGGTGAAAGTGAAAGAAATATAATACCAAAATTAGGGGTATCCTACAGAGGGGTCACCCAAAGAGCCATGCGGAACCACCTCACCTAGGCGAGGGTGTCCGGGGAATGTCATCGAATGCCCCATATACCTCCGAAACCAACATTTAAAGGAAATTTAAAAAACAGTATGCATGGTCAGGCAAATTGAGAAAGTTCAGTGTTAGAGTGCCAACCAGGCGGGAAGATAGTTTGATGATCATCAAGTGTCTCTTGGGCCCTTCACAATCCAGCGCCGTTGGGTCAGACATTATACGATGCTGCCAAGTAAGATTAGTCTTTCAATTGGATGCCATTCTAGCCTTGTTCCGATAGTGGGGAGGAGGGCCTGGACTGGGGTGTCACACGACCCAGCAAGGAGGCCTGTGCCACATTCGGCCTCATGAAGTCTCCAGCCTGCTATGGGGAGGTGAAGATGTGATCCCTACCCATATGTGAGATGCAAAGACGTGCAGGGCACAGCATTGCATATGGGACATTGGCTTGCCACAGTTTTTGTTTGATGGATATAAAACTTCCGGTGGGCCTCCTGTACAGCGACCATGAAGTCTGGATAGATAGACACAGTATTTCCCATAAACTGCAAAGTTTGTTTGTCACGGGTTAAGTGAAGAGCAGTATCTCTGTCACGGTAATTCAGAATCCTGGCAATTATCGGACGGGGAGGGATGTCCAGATAAGGGGGGGCCTGGTCATCAGTGCTCGGTGGGCTCTCTCCACAATCAGCAGCTTGAGAACTATTCAGCGCAGAATAGGGTGGTGAGTACGCACTCCACGAAGTCCTCCATTCAGCCAGTGTTGGTGGCTTTGGGAATCCCCATTATTCGTAGATTATTTCAACGGAATCCCGCCTCCAAATCTTGATTTTTGGCTGATATTATTTTGAGTACCTTCTCCATGTTAAGTAGCTGTTCCCACCCGGTGGACACAGTGACCTCAACCGCAGGAATTCTGTGTTCTGTTCATTCTGGTGCATGTTATCCATTTTGCTATCAATGGACGTAAGGCTTTGCTACATAGCGATGAGCAGGGATTTCATATCTACAGCCTCAGGGGTTCCTTCCATTGGGGAATCCTCGGATCACATATTGTCAGCTGCACTCCCCAGTGTTCAAGCAGATCTATGGGCATTGAAATGCAACTTGGTTTGGCGCCTGTCCATTTTCCCCATTGTTATAGGTGGCAGTGCGCTCAGGCCTCAAATGTCCTGATGTGCAGTGTAGCTGTCGTCGACCCGTAAGCCAAGCCTCTGTTTTGTATTGCGCACCAGTGTCTCCAGGTTCCTCCTCAGTCCTCCCCCGAACCAGGGGCTATAGCCGGGTCTCTCTGCTGCCTCAAAGTCCCGCCACACCTCTATATTACAATCACAGGGGAACAAGCAGACTTGGGCAGTGCAGTATGGCGGCCCATGGTCCACAGTGTAGTTGGACCGGCACAAAGAAGATGGCCCGGAGCCGTGGCGACACAGAGCTGTACAGGCCATCAGAGGGGCACCTCGAATTTAGCGCCAAGAAGTGCGTCGCTCAGGAGGGACAGGCTCCTGCTAGGCAGGCCCGCCCTGCAAGCTTATAGCAGGCGACTGGACAGGGGGGCTGTTAAACTGTCAGTCTTCCATCCCCCAAGCAGCAGGCCTTACCAATGTGTCCTGTGGGCAGTGTCTGATGAGGAAGTCTGGCCCAGGGCATCAGAGATGCAGCGGACCGTGCAGCACGTTTCACTGGTGGATGATGGCAATGGTGTCCCAGTCAGTCTCCCTCGGCTCCAGACACATGTCCCCCAAATCTCCTGCACGATACTCTTGTGGTGCTCAATAATTGTCTCCCAGGCGGCAAGGCCTCACAGTCAGCTCAAGCGAGGCCCGCGCCTCTGCTGCTCACACCGGGGGCCGCAGCAATGTCTTTGGCCGAAAGAGGGCCTCCGAAGAGGAGGAGGGAATTGGACGGATGGTGTCGCACGGCAGTGCCGCACGGCAGTATCGTAACTCAATGGCAAGCAGCCACGGGCCCGCCCACTGGCGCACCCGGGCCTCGCGATCTCTATCGGATGGGTCCGATAGAGATCCCAAGCCACTGCTCTCGCTCCATGCCTCACCGGCACTTGGGCGCTACGAAATCCACCTGCCAGGCAAACAGAGGCCAGGCAATGTACTGAAGCTGCTCCGCTTCACCGCCCGGCTCCGCCACTCACCGTCTCCCCCAGGTCAGTTTTCAGGCCTACCCACGCCTGCAGCCGTCATTACAGTCTCACAGGCATGAAGAAGGCTGACAGAGCTGCTCTCTCAGATAGGCTGGAAATACACCGTTTTACACCCAAAAAGCAGCAGCGTATGTTTGGTCTCGCAGTGTCTGCTTTCCATAAGGCGATGTTTATAAGAACGATGAGGGCATCTGGGGCACGATACTGACGGATAAATGCCCCGGACTGCAGGAGCCTCACATACGTGTGACATTCTTGCATGCCGGCTCTCTAGCGCCCCCTACATATTGACAGATGTTGAGAAGAACTTTTTAAACCTGGTGGAAGATAGGAGGAGAGAGGGAATAGCTAAAGCAACAAACTTAACCAGGATGCCTAAGTGGGCTAAAGAAGAGATTGATAATCGAGCAGCAGGAAATCAAGGAGCATTAGCTTTAGATTGGAAACATAAAGGGAAATTGTGTGTGCAGAATAACAAGAATGAACATGACACTCTATTTGTTTGCAAGAGTGAATGTGACCATACATTTGAAGTTAGAAGAAAGTGGGAATTATTTTTAGATGGAAATGATCCTGTGATTCCTGGAGTTTATTTGTGGAAAGTAGGTCTATTTTAAATTGCCCAGGAAATGGTATGGTACATGCTATTTAGGTGTAGTCTTCCTAAAAATCTATCATGTGGAACATTTCAATGATCTTGTGTGGGAACAGAAGTCCAGACTCCAGCTTGGAGTTAGTGCCAGTGAAATTGTGGCAGATATTTTTGGTGAAATGATCCCATCTGTAGGAGTGATACTGAATGACATGAAGATTAGAAAGTTGTCTACTGTAGTTGACAAGTTGTCTACTAGTACTGCAGGAGATGTATTACTTGTAGATACTGAAATGGTAGCCATAAGATCCATGGTTTTGCAGAACAGACTTGAGTTAGACATCCTTCTTTTAAAGGAGGGCAGAGTCTGTTGGATGTTAAAGGTCCAGCAATGCTGCACCTACATCCCTGACAACAGTAAGGACTTAAAAAAATACATTAAGAACATTACTGATCTGAATAAAGATTTGAAGGAGCTGGGAAAAACAGGTGCGTGGGAAGCGATTGGAACTGGATTTGCTTAAGTGGGAAAATAGTTTGGGAACCTGGGAAGTGGGATTTTGGGTGCTATCTTGAAACCTTTTGTGATACCAAAGCACACCAAAACACTGTTACTTTTATCCCCATTCAGTAGTTCAGCGAAGAAAGAACCAGTTTTTGAAGTCCCGTTGGCAAACTTCCAATAAATGATCCACAGAAGATGATGTATCAGATCATTCTATTTTATTCCAATCATAGACACAAACACATTAGCCGACGCGCGTTTCATCCTCCTGGACTTTCTCAAGGCCTCTCTCAATATTCAAAAGGCAGTCCTTCTTGATGTGTAACATGAATAGTTCTTAGGAACAATATCTCGCTGAGTCAATTCTGTATGTAACGCTCTTGATTCGAAAGCAGAAAATGCTCTTTAAGTCAGGGTAGACTTAACATTCGTTTTACAATTGTGTGTCGTTCCAGTTCCACAGACCACGTAGTATCCACAAACACGACTCTATCCATCTAATGAGCGCTTCCACCGTGATAAGTCAGCGCAAAAGTATCAAACTCCAGAGCCTCACCCGGACTTCCGAACTGCCTCAAGAGCATTTTCTGCTTTCGAATCAAGAGAGTTACATACAGAATTGACTCAGCGAGATATTGTTCCTAAGTACTATTCATGTTACCCATCAAGAAGGACTGCCTTTTGAATATTGAGAGAAGCCTTGAGAAAGTCCAGGAGGACGAAACGCGCGTCGGCTGCCGTGTTTGTGTCTATGATTGGAATAAAATAGAGTGACCTGATACATCATCTTCTGTGGATCATTTATTGGAAGTTTGCCAACGGGACTTCAAAAACTGTTTTTTTCTTCGCTGAACTACTGATTGGGGATAAAAGTAACAGTGTTTTGGTGTGCTTTGGTGCATTTGTTGGATATTGTGCATTAGAGATAGTGAGGTCCGGGAGGAGAACTTTTGGCAAGAATGAGAGGTGCTAACGAACTAAGAGAAGACTCCTATTTATGTTGTATCATGAGCAGGGAGACATCCAAGTTGTCCTGATGTTGAAACCGTAGGACGGGAAAATCAAGTGAAGTTGCCAATTTCTACTGTGAGAAGTTGGAAAACTACTAGTGTTAATGACGTGGAATTCTTGAATGAGCCCTGGTAATGGGTATATGGTATTTTTCCACATATATCATGCATATGTGTGCATCTAACACATCTGCAGTCGAAATGCACACACATGCATTGATATATTTGTGAACAATACTCACCACCGCTGCAAGATCCCCGCTTCCACACCACCGGCCCCATGGTGAACACGTAATACGGCAGTCTTTGAACTGCCAGTGCTGTGGGCTGCTGGCAGTGGCGGACGTGGCCCTACAGTGGTTGGACCGCCAAACTCGTAATAAGGCCCTTAATTTCATTCGACGTTTCAATTTGACTTTGCTGATTCTGTATCTTTACAATATGTTCTTGAGAGTTATATATATCAGTTCGGCCCTTAATTTGTAATAAAACTCATTTAACTTTACTTATTGATTCTTGGTCTTAAATGTGTGGCAAAATGGGTTACACTGTAAATTGAATTGTTGGATTGATGTGAACTCCCCTTTACCTGTCAGGCAACTACAAGATTCATCGCAAGAGAAATGGTATGAATGGCCCAGTGCTCCATCACAGGTCAGTGCAGATTTGCAGCATTATTCGTTTGTTATATAGGGCTCTTTATGTGCTCCTTCCAGTTATGCTAACAGTAACTTTTACCATCCCCAACTGTAACTCCCCTCCCTGTGCTGAGTCTGGAACTGCTCCCTGCCCAAAAAATGTTGGACCATTAGGCAAAAGAATGGGGTTGCATATGAGTACCTAGCTCACTGCCGGACAGCTCAATTAGAATAAAACCCTGTGATCTCCATTACAGTGGGGGCTCATATCCAACGCCGCTAACCCCTCGCTGCAATGACATGTATGTTTCAATGATGTCCAGTCTATTTATGTCCAAATGAAACAGCTAGGGTCACAGAAGGTTATCAAACACTGTGGGCATCTTCTCACCTCTGGATGTAATAGATAACTTTGTTGATATGACATTCCTGCTCATCTCCCCACACTCCGCTGTGGCATCCACTGCATCTGAATGAAGAGATCCCTCAATCAATATCAATAGAGCTGCCTGCCAGCCCTCCTGAACTTGTTGTGCAGATGGGGCCAACTTACTTGTTCAATTGCCCTTCACTCGGGCATTGGTCTCTTCTGCTCCCTTCATCTTCTCAGTTGTCCTCATTTAGCTGGAGGCCTTGCTTGATCTGTGGGACTCTGTTGCTCTGTCCAGTCCCAGGCTGCCCTAAACTCTAAAAAAGAAGGACTTCTGTCCATGTATAATCTTGAGTCTGACAGGGAAGAGCAATGCATATTTCAGACCCTCTCTCGCAATCATCTCTTCACTCCCATTAAAGATGCTCTTTGAATCTGGACTACCAAGGTGCAGTCGAGAAAGATGAAGACCTTCTTTTTATCCACTGCAAAATTACCCACTTTTCTTGCAGGATTATGTCATGGTCCTTAAAATGTAATAGCTGTGCTTCAATAGACCTCAGGGCCTCTACGCGGAATGGGTTGCATGCAGGGACTCGTGTGTCCACTCCACTAAAAAGAAAGGGGACAATCCCTGTGGTGCCATGACTTTGCCATCCATTGAGAAAGGCCACCACACCATTTCCCTCAGTTTTTCTGACATGCTCACCATTAAGATATTCCAAGCCACTCCCTGCCCTCTGGGAATTTTGCTCCATCCGTGTGGTCCTGTATTGTTTGCAGCATATCCGTGGTTTGAGGACTGAGTGTCTAGAGCATGGTTTCAGTGTGAGATACCCATTTGGAAAGTTTGTCCAGCTGTGGTAATTGCGTTTAAGATCATGTCAAGTGTATCTGCTGTCTCCTCTGTAGCAGTTAGATCTGGGTCTGCTTTTTTCTTCTGGTCTGCTCCTTTGCGATGTGATCACCAGAGGACCTGGTGGGAAGGAGTGAGGGAGCTCTGTATGTTTCCCGTACACTATGTCTGCTACAACGAAGGCTGAGTGTCCCAACAGCAAAATCAAACATCGTAAGCAGGAGATCACCTCGGTTGATGGCTACTTCGTTGGTCTGCTTTGGGACTCCTGAGGAGGGCCTACCGAAGACCCAAGGAGAAGATGAAGCACGAACTGCCGACCCCACTATAGGCGTGGCCTCTTATTCAGACTCTCGATGTATTTTCTGCACCGTCCACCTGCATAATAATCACAAATCCTTAGAGGAGATGAACCACTACTAGTGTTGATGACGTGGAATTCTCGAATGTTCTGTGAAATTAATTAGTGTTCACACTTTAGTCTTTAGAGCAGATACCTTTTGGACTCTGAGAGGTACAGACCTCTCTGCTCATATTTCCATTGTGTGGCTTTATGCAATGCATTGCCTCGATTTGGGGAACTTTTACTGAAGTCTCCACTATGCTGACACCTTCCTGCTTTCCCTGATCTAACTAGGTTTCCCTAGTTTTTTCAACCTTAGTTTAGGGCTAGTTTAGGCGACTTTGGACTCTGTTATACATAGACAGGAGTATCGAAACCTTTACACAGATCATCAAATACTATTTCTTATATTTTTTTATTGCTGCAACTGAATTTCTTGTATGCCTTATGCTAGTAAGACTAAGGTCCTTATTATGAGTTTGGCGGTCCTATGGACCGCCGTATCGGCAGTGGCGGATAGAGCACAGTGAGCTTGGTGGTATGACCGCCGTATTATGAATTGGGTGGATTGGCTTTGCGAAGACGACCGCTGGACCGCCGAGACCGCCAGCGGACCGCCGGGTACGCGGTCAGTGAAAGGCAGCCACCATAGGGCGGTACTGGGGAGCTACACTGCCATCTATATTACGAGTTGCCTGATCCACGTGCGGATCACGGTGGTCCGACCGCCTGCTTCAAGGTAGCGGTGACAAAGGATTTGGGGTGCGTACTCACCCCTTTCTTCTTCTTTCAGGCAGATTCTGACGTGGATCCCTTTCTCCAGGCGCCCCTTCATAGCAGGATCTTCACCCCGAGGATTACGACCCTGTGTGCGGTGATTTACAGGTGAGTCTTTTTCATACCATATACCCATTGACTGGACTTCTCATATATGGCCTGAGCCCCGGTAATGGGTATATGGCATTTTCCCACATATATCATGCATATGTGTGCATCTAACACATCTGCAGTCGAAATGCACACACAGGCATGATATATTTGTGACCAATACTCACCACCGCTGCAAGATACCCGCTTCCACACAGCCAGCCCCGTGGTAAACTCTTAATACAGCAGTCTTTGGACTGCCAGTGCCGTGGGCTGCTGGCAGGGGCGGACGCGGTCCTACAGCGGTTGGACCGCCAAACTCGTAATAAGGCCCTTAATTTTATTCGACGTTTCAATTTGACTTTGCTGATTCTGTATCTTTACAATATGTTCTTGAGAGTCATATATATCAGTTCGGCCCTTAATTTGTAATAAAACTCATTTAACTTTACTTATTGATTCTTGGTCTTAAAGCTCTGTATGTTTCCCGTACACCATGTCTGCTACAACGAAGGCTGAGTGTCCCAACAGCAAAATCAAACATCGTAAGCAGGCGATCACCTCGGTTGAAGGCTACTTCGTCGGTCTGCTTTCGGACTCCAGAGGAGGGCCTACCGAAGACCCAAGGAGAAGATGAAGCACGAACTGCCGACCCCACTATAAGCGTGGCCTCTTATTCAGACTCTCTATGTATTTTCTGCACCGTCCACCTGCATAATACTCACAAATCCTTAGAGGAGATGAACCACCAGTCCACCCTTTTCCACTATTCATAAGCAGACCATCCTCAATACACAGAGGGAGCTGATGGGTGCCTCAATTTTCCAGAAGCTTCGGTTGAAGTGCAGCCTGAATGGGGAAGGGTAAGCCTCAGGCTTAGCATCCCTCCACCCCACCATGAGCATCCTCCTCTGTGCTGTCCAAGCACCCTAGATGGGAGTGTATTGATCCCAGAATTGCCCAGTTCTGGGGCATTGAGCCCGCCTCTAATATGACACTGTCCAGGCCCTGATCAGCAGACATGTGTGCCATGTTTCACTGATCTAGCTAGCCTCCAACAACACATGTGGCAAGAGGCATCCTCATGTCCCCCCAGTGGCCTTCCCTGCTGGGCCTCTCCTGTTTCCAGGTCACCTACATTGTTCCTTGTGTATCCAAGGCAGTCTCTTCCTCTACCGGCATCCGCCAAGAGGTAGCTCAGTAAACAGGTAAAGAAACCAGGATGGGGCCCGCCCCAACCTCATATCACCTCCAGCAACCAGGCCTACCCCGGTGTCCATAACAGCGGGCCAATGCAGCAACATGTCACCCTCATTCGCAAAAAGAAGGAGCACTGACATGGCCAACATGACCCTCCGTCCATGGCAGGCCTGACATGCCCGGTCGGTGATTTTGGCAGTCCTTAATGTCTGGCCCGGTCAGACACCACAATCCACAGAGCCTCATCCAGCAAGTTGCTGCAGTAAAGCAATGCAATAGTTGTGTTCAAGTTACATTGCAATTGTCGACAACATTGATTAATCATGTAGATAAGTGAGAAATCTCACACCCCTCACTCTTAAATGTTCTGGTCACAGTAGTTTGGTGAAGCATCACAGGGCTGATGAGAGTCCAAAAGGCAGAGCTATGAACTCCTGACCCCTCAAACAGACTAGATGAAATCTTCTTGAGGCAGTAAAATGGATACTGTCAGAGAGGTATCCTTCAGGTCTAACCTTACCATCTAGTCCCCTTGAAGAAGAACATCTCTCAACAGATGGATTCCCTACATCTTGACGTGGCAATATACCAGCCACTCATTGAATTCTCTCAAATTAAGAATGGGTTTGAACCCCTTATCCTTCTTCACTATCAGGAAGATATTGCTTACAAAATGACCTTCAAATGGCTTCTGTCTGCTTCATCTCTGTCACCTCCTTCTATAAGAACCGGCTTTTGCTCTAAGAACCTCAGTGGTTTGAGTCTTATCGACTACACTGGAGAGCCATAAAACTATGTGCAAAAACCCTGGACAGTCACCAACACCCAACGACTCCCTGTGATTTCTTTCGATTTTCCCAGGAAAAATTTCAATCTCTCACCTAACCTTAGAAGAGAAAAAGCAATAACCCTAACCAAAGTTGCCTCCTAGGGCATAGACTCCTCCTTGGAATCCACCTCTGCTGCCTCTGCCTTTGGCATAGCCTGTTGAGGAAATAACGTTTCTAGCTGTCTTCCATCCTGCCAACTGTTGTTACTCCATCTTTACCCCCTTCGGGAACCTTGTTGGGTGCAGTGGCCTGAAGAGCCTCTCCTGCCTTTTCTGGACTCTGCAAAAACATTTCCTCTTAACATCTTTCATATCGAGGTTTGGGCCTTGTCCAAAATTGTGAAATTTATCACAGATTGTCTCTTTTTCAGTCAGAAATGGATCTCTGAATAGGGACACTTGTGCAACCTGCCTGGCGTCTGCAGTAGCAAAATCCTTCAAATTGGGGCTAGCCTGCATCAATAGAGATGTGCAACTGTTGGTTGGCAGAACACAGTAGTTTTCATTCCCCAGCATACACATAGCCTGTTGGGCCATCTGGTGACTATTTTGGGGGACATAAAGATGCCTGAGGCCTCTCCACACTTTCTGTTAGGGGGCTATCACATCCATAGCTTATCCTGGGCAGTCCTTCAAAAGTAGTCTATACCCTATTTGGGTTCTTTCATATACTTTGCCAAAAAAGTACGCATTTTAGTGTCAATGTATGGAGTCTGGGCAGTTTTGCCCTGCAGCTACAGACGGGGCCATTCTGCCACCAATCTCATTTAAACTTTCTCATCCACAGGTGGATGTATTTTCTTTACGATGAAGTCCGCTACCTTATGAACAGGAATCCATTCTGACCATCTTGGATGATATAACTGCTCGAGATCGAACCTGTCCAATGGGGGTGCAATCATCATCAGCCCCTCCAGCCCTAGGAGGTCCAGGTCTCCAGGGTCTGCAGCACTCCTGTTCTCCATTGGGCAAATCCCTATTGTCCGTCCTGCCATTCCCTCCAGTGGGCGTCCCCTCCACAGGGAGGATATTTAGGACTACAAAGGTATAAATTATCTTCGGGTTTTCTGGGTCCTGGGAAGATGCTAGTGGTATGAGAATGAGAGCACTCTTTCGGGAGGCTTCCCTCAGTTTGTTGAACTCTTTCTGGTGCCCTGCATCACACTTTTTTAGAGGCCTTCAAAGGCCATGTACTTCCCATCAGACCTGCATTATCTGGGTTCTCTTGGTCCTGGATTACTTCCTCCCATCCCAGGAGTTTTGGGAGTCTGGCTGCTAGCAGGAGAAGCTGGAGAGCCATCAATGAGTTTAGAAGCCTCGTTAACTGTCCTAGAGAGGAATTCTCAAATTCCTCCCGCAGAGTTTGGTCATCTGGAGACAAACTTCCCTCTTCCTGGTAAATTGAATGCAGGTGGTGGGAGGCCAAGATAGCACGCTTACTGGCCGAAGGCATCAATCAGATAGTATACTCATTAAACGAATGCCCTTCCAATAGATGTCACAGAAAATATACACTATACAGGGATCCTCTTTCCTTGGAATCCAATAGAAAACAACCTGCAACTGCAGATAAACCAAACACTGCCACATGATGTATAGGCAGAGAATGGGAGTTTGAGGGTGGTAGGCGTAAGCCTGCTCCCCCGGGGTTTTCGGGCAGGTGGTGCGGTCCTAGTAAGGAGGGAGACAGGACTGGTTAAGTTAGTGTGGGGGTGTGGCAAGGAAGGTAGTGGAGGAAGTAGTGAGGGTCAGTTAGCGCAGCGCGTTGGTAGGAGCAGGGAAAGTTTTTGAGCAGGGAAATTATTTTGTAGGAAGAGTTGGGGCTTAGTAGCGATGAGAGCCCACAGCAGGAGGGTGGTCAAAGCCCTATTAACCCTGGAAGCAGAGGGTCGTTCTGACCTTCTGCTGCCTAGGGAACTGGAGCAGGGATTGATGCCGCAGCTGTCGAGACCGCGGAGGAGAGCTGCTGGTGGCGTTGTGGTGGCCGTTATGGCCTGCTCGCCACCAAAAGCTATAGTTACCAGGAAAGGGGGAGGCAGACGGATAGGTTTTACAATGTATTAGTTAGGTCGATTTGTATAGTTTCAGGGCACGAGTCGGGGGTCCACGTGGGTACACGGTGTCCACCCACTATTTTCACAGGGTGGACACCGTCCACCCTGCTAAGAAGTTGGGCCCCACAGAATTATGTTGAGCTTGTCCCAGTGTAATTTTTGAGACACTGGGACACGTTCATCAGCTCCTGCACGTTGTCTGCTTTCGATTCCCAGCAGCAACGTGCAGGCAGCGAGGGGGCTTTTTTTCACCTCTAGCTGGGCAACGATAAAGACAGAAGTTAAGGGACCATCAGGCCTCCTTTTGATCGAGTATGGGACTGGAGGTGTCCTGGAACCTCACAAATGCAAATGCACTGGTGTGGAAACAAAAGCACACACCTTGTTATCTCTTCAGAGGTACTTAAGAGATGCATGCTTTTAACTTTGTTGTATAGAAGTGCATGCACTGTAAGAATGTCAGATGGGTTGGTCTGTCTCAGTATTTACACAAATAACAATTTAGATAGCACTATTTTATTTCTTTTTTAGCCTACTCATCCCAATGCAGAGTGTTAGAGAGCTTTACATAACATACACATTATCCATTCCAAATAAATCATGTAAGTGAGTAAATTAATGTACAAGATGTGTTACATGAGACAGTCAAGGTTACAAGGGTTACATCATGTCCTTGTGTTTGCTTTGTTCACCCTAAGTTGGCAGGGTATACCCAGACGTGGGTCCCTTGCTCACTTTGCCACTGGATTCAAGCTAGCCTGGCTGATGAGGGCTGTTAGCCCGAAACCGGTCCCAGGATGCTTGTTTCCGGTCCAGGGAAGACACAGCTTGGCAGTTCGGGCTGGACTGTTCCCATGAGGCACAGGGTCAAGACTGATTTGCATATAGCTGTGTCTGAACTGGGGTGGTGAAGTGAGCTAAAGAATGATGATGGATTCAACCCAGATCTGTGACTGGGGGTGAGTGTCTGAAAAGTTTCAGCGCTCCGTCCATCATCACCTTGTGTTTGCTTTGTTCGCCCTAAGTTGGCAGGGTATGCCCAGACGTGGGTCCCTTGCTCACTTTGCCGCTGGATTCAAGCTAGCCTGGCTGATGAGGACTGTTAGCCCAAAACCAGTCCCAGGATGCTTGTTTCTGGTCCATGGAAGACATGGCTTGACAGTTCGAGCTGGACTGTTCTCATGAGGCACAGGGTCAAGACTGATTTGCATATAGCTGTGTCTGAACTGGGGTGGTGAAGTGAGCTAAAGAATGATGATGGATTCAACCCAGATCTGTGACTGGGGGTGGGTGTCTGAAAAGTTTCAGCGTTCCGTCCATCATCTCCTTGTGTTTACAAGGTGAAGGAGCCAAATACCCTTCATAGCTCACTGTGGTCTACTAAAAGGATTACAATGTATTAACTGCAAGTAACAAAAGGATCTGTGTTCAGAGCAGTAATCCACTTATTTATCTACATAAAATAAAAATCTGTGATCTGCATGTTACATGAAATGCTTTGTATGAGACAACTTTAAAAAAAAAAACATATTTGATTGCATTTTCAGTTGGCACATGTTATAACATACACATATCAGAGCATCATTTCCAGCGAGGTCACTTCCTGTGATGCCACGTGGAATGTCACGCGTCGTGATGTCATGTGCTTTGATGGCACGCGTTATGATGTCCGTTATGATTTCACTTGCATACTGCCTAACTTGGTCAGTCCCCCCATTTCTTTTTTTCGGACTTGTGCCCTGTATAGTTTGTATGGCTAGATGCCAAGGTTTGCATAAGTTATGGTTAAAGTGCACCTGCCTCATTAAAGTGGCTTTTCCCACACTATCTCTGTCTCAGGGGTTTTAATGAGCACCGTCCCACCCAATATCAATTCAGAGTAGGGCGGCTGCCGAACGGGAGCGCGTCCCATCCTCAACATGCAGCCAAGAAGATAGGGAGCATATTCTCCAAGAGTTCCTGCCAGGAAGTCCCGCCCTTGCACTCCTCACACAACGTGCTGGGTGGTGGCAATGGCAACAAAAAGAGGCGGCAGCTGCCGATCTGTGCAGTGCCATCTAAGCCTGCACTAGCTCCATTTAGAGGTCTCAAACAGTAAACCGCTCAGGCTTCCCCAGAAGGGGGAAGTTTACGAGCTAAGAGAGCTGCCCACAATGGCAGCCCATAAAAGGCCTGCAATGAAAACACATTAAAAAACACAAGCAGTGGCAATATGACAGTATGCGCAATAGAAAGCCGTGGCATGTACTTAACTTCTTGCTGCACAGTGAAGAAAGAGATGGCGGAAAAGTCGCCCCATGTGATTATAGTGGATGCAGACCGCTGATTGGTAGACTGTGTTGTTACTTTGTTATTCTACTTTTCCCTATGTTTTTGAGAAATATAGTTTTGATTTTGTTAGAACAGTGAATCTGGCAACAGCTGCTGAGAAACAAAGGGCCTAATTTAGAGAGGTAAACTTATACTTTTGTGTAAGTTTACTACATTATTTTGTATTTACAAACTGCAAGTTGATAGTAAGTGCAGAACTGCGGAGATTCTGGAGTAGGGCTGGAGAACTTCGCTCATAAAAAGATAGGGCAGGTCTACCTTTTAATGTGCTGAGTTCTACCCCCTGACTGCCGGGTCTCCACCACAGTAAACTTACTATTAACTGGTATTTTATGAATCATCCAGATCTATGGAAGTATGGCAGTCTCCTGCAGAAATAGAAGTTATGATCTGGAATGGCACATCCCCGACATAGAGATTCACATCCTTCACATTAATTATGCACCTAAACGCTCACCCTGCCTTGGGAACCAGGAACAAATGACAGTATAACCATGACTCTATTCCTACCTTGGGACAGAAGTCACAGGTTTCTTGTTCAGCAGAGCCAAAACTCCCTTTTTCAGGGCCTATTTTCTCAGGTGATCCTTTGGCCAGGGTCTGATCCTGATCCCTGACTCTAATGGAATGGAAATAAAGCCCAGTGAATATCCTTTTCGAACCATTTCTAATAAGCAGAAATCATCCCAAAATCTGTTTTGACCTGCTTGAACTGTGTGCGGAGACCTTGTCCCAAGCAGGTAGACATGTGCAGAACTCGGTTGAGGAGGGTCCATTTAGTCATGCTGACTTTTGTTCTGGTGTGTCTCCAGCGCTTCCTTGTTCTTTTGGTAGGGACCCTTGCCGCATCCTTTAAGGGTAACCTTCCTCTGGAGTTAAAACTATACCAGTTTGATTGTTGCGTGAGAAAAACCTCCAGAGGGCATTGTCAATTTGATAATTTCTTCCAGAGTTTGCTTCAAGAGAAGAAAATCTGAATAGCTTTTTGCAAAGCCTTGTCCTTCCTGGCCAACCGTCACAGCCATCATAGCCGAGAGACCTGCTGTCATTAAGGAATCCAGAGTTGTGCCAGAGGAAAGTTGAAGTAGCCATTCCGTAATTTTATTAAGCAGACCACAGTCCTCACCCTGCTACATTGAAGATGATAAAGCTTGGAAATCGCACAGCAAAGAGTGAGCCCTATAGCAGCATTGTTTAACACAAACACTGCCGAAGAGTTGTTGTCAGGAGCATCTGAAGGAGCTGCATTCCCAGTCGCTACATTCATGCACTCAGCTAGAGAGGTAAGATAGAATCCACCTTAAAAAAGTCTCTGGAAACTCCTCAACCAAATCTACGAGGGTTTAGAACGTTTGTCACAGTCTAGGCACCACCAATTGGAATCCCTAGCATGGAGTCCTCCAATGCAGGACTAGAAAAGAGCATCACAAGAGACGATAATGAAGACTGTGATAGAGCGCTTACAGCACTCTAAATTGCAGGGGTGCACTATACTCCTGATATAAACGCACTCATATGTATTTGTGTCGTGTGCAGTGTTTTATGATTATTAAGATGCATTTATTCACGTCATATTAGTATTAAAATGAAGTGAGCACTTTTAAGTAGGATTTGCGTGTATTAGAAAACTTAATTCCTGTATGTGTAATGTGCAGGACGAAATTATACTCATATAATGTAATCATGTTTAGTTTAAGTTACCCAATTTGTAGGCCCAAATTGTAGGTTGTTTTGAGTTTCGCTTCTCCTTGGTTGCTCAAGAATTAATTAAATAAATTCTGTTGTGCTCGAAGACAGTGTGTTCTCATCCTACTGCAGGTGCAGGAATTCGACCTCGTTATTCTTAGATTTAAGGAGATACCCGGAATGTCTTTGAAGAAGACTGCAAGGTGAGAGGGGAGGACCTGCTTTTCGTGCCTGGCCTATCTGGGAACCAAGGCCACTGGAAGAAGAGTCGATTAATTAAAGCTTCTGTGGAAACTTACTGAAAAATGTTGCAAATAGAAAAGTTTTAAACATGACGTATTGTGGGTTGAACATTGGCTTTTTGTATGATGCGCAGGGACAGATTCGAGAGACTTCTGCCAGTTTTCGGAGAAGAAGGAGCATCTTAGAGCGAGCTCCATAGCTTTAAGCTATCAGACCCATTTGACGTGAGTACTTCTTAGGAAGTCAACACGTGCTGACACCTTTGGGATATGATACAAGGGAGATAGGTAGGATCCTCATTGAGAGCAGAGTAGGGAAAGATTTTGCTCCTTCTTAACCCCTTCGATGCTCGTGACGAGCTCAGCTCGTCATGCTGCGCGGTTGCGCTGTGCGCATGACGAGCTGAGCTCGTCACGACTCCACCCGCGATCGGAATGTCCAGCACACGAGCGGAATTCCGATCGCGGTCAAGGGGTTAAATGAAAAGAGAATTGGACTCCGCTTCTATTCTTTGCTGTATTTTGATTTTGGAGTTCATCATATTATGCCTTCTGTGCCGAAGGACTTATATTCGTAGAATCGGCTCTGTATTGATTTTTCTGTACCTATATACTCTGATATTGAGGTGTGTTTATATTCAATTATTTTTGACCTTATAATAAATCCACCAAATTGAAATTCGGAGTCTGTGGTCCATTACAGCATGACTAAATCGAAAGTATAATCTTGAATTGTTTTCCTCCCTTCTACCACTTTTAGCAGGCAAATAAAAGACCATCTGCATTAAATCTAGTAGGGAAAGGCAGGCGTAAAGGTTGGCGTAATCAAATGGTAGCAGAGGATGGTTTGCCTCTAAGAGTGAGGGGAGAAAGAGAGTAGGAGTAGGGTTGGAAGAACATTAAGGCCCTGGACACGTAGTAGTCGACGGCGGACATTGATGGAAGTTGGTGGACGTTGACGGTGCAGCGGAAACAGTGGTGGCGTGAGTATGGAATTGTGTGGTGTGTTAGATTGCGGTGATGAAATATTTGTGTGATGTCTTGCGAAGTTGGGATGCATGTTGAGTGATTGTGGGTTTATTGGTTTACAGGTCCGGACACGTGCGCGTCAGGAAGTTTGGTTAGCGGACTCAAGAGAAGTCCAAGATCCCGGGATAGTTTTGTATTTGCAATTGTCTGATCAGAATTGTGGGTGTCGTGAAGCGCTATCGACGATCCACTTGTGACAGGGAACTTTGTTTGAATGTAGGGATACGTCGCGGTAGAAAGCCTCCGGTACCGAGGGTGGACTATGGCGATTGAGTGACCGACGCAGGTCGGAAGTCACAGCGGATGAATGTTCTTGTAAGCGTGTTCTATCGATCTTTTAGCGGACAGACAATTATTTGTTTTATGTAACTGGAAATTATTGTGATTGCGTTAGGAGCAGTTACTTGGTTTAATAGCTTTGGATATACAGTTACTTGTGGCACGAATGTGTGAGTGAGTGAAATTGTAAAGGCGGGTGAGCAGCTGCAAAGAGCGAGCAGTGACGCCAGTGTGCGCCGCGCTGGGATAGGTCGGTTGGTGTAACGCCGCGCTGGGATTGGTGGAAGTTCGTTCGAAACTGAGTATTGAATTTGGAGGGCAAACAATCGATTTTCATGATGAGATGTTTTAAGGTGCTGTGGGATTTGTTTAGAGGCGACACAGGAGTGGTGACACGGGTAGGAGAAGAAGCTCCGCCTGAGGATACACCAGCGCATTATATGGCAACAAATGTAGGACTCCATACTATAGACTGGCTTCAAAATTGGCATAAAATTACAGAAAAAGAAGGAGAATTGGCTTTTCCTCGTTATGGGTCATTTCGTATGGAGGTGCTGTATCAGCTAAGAGGAGTGATGTCTGCTCTGAAACCTCCGCCTAGACCAACCCAATTTGAGGCATTGGATGCTTGGATGAGAGCAGCAATGGCAAAGAGAAGGGAAGCTTCTCAGGGAAAAATGAAAAAAGCAATGAAGGCATATCAGGATGCCAGGTGGGGTGCACAGCTGAAAAGATGGAGAGTAGACACCATAGAGGGAGAACGATTGTATCCCTTTCGGCTGCTAGAAGGTGGGTCCGGAGGAAAGAGTAAGACGGAAGAGGACAGTGACACAGATGACAGTTTTCTTGATAGATTGCTAGCAGAACGTCCTCCACCTTATGACTCTAGGCCAGAACTGGAGCAGAAGAAGCAACCTGAGGACATTCTAAGAGTGGGACGAATAGGTGCAGAGGAGCAGACCACAGGAGTAAGAGGGAGGATTTCAGTGGGAACGGAAATTCCAGGAGGGTCTGGAGGGATAGGGTACGCAACCTCGGAGTCAGGAGAGACTGCCTGTAACATGCAGCTACCAGACGCTCTTTCGGTACCAGTTACTATTGGACCGGTGGTTTCAATATATAACCCTAGAGAGAGAACAAGGGAAAGTCAACAACAAACAGAACAAGGTGAAGAGACTATCTCTGGAGGGAGTCTTACAATGAGTGGGACAGGTATGGCTCAGGTACCAGTGGAATCCAGTACTCCACTGACTGCTACAGCTGATCCATCAAGAATGGACAGTGGGTCAGAACGAAGGCGAACAGGAGCTTTGGCAAATTCTAGGTCAGATATCAGAATGTGGGTTCCACCGGTGAGGGAGTCACAGATATTGAGGGACGAATTGGGGTTGAGACAAGAAGCACCTAGGGTACCGTTAGGGCCACAGTATGTGTGTGAGGGTAACCATTGGAGAAGTCGAAGTTGTGAAAGAGAAAGTCGCCCAGTTGTGAGAATTGAGGAGAGTGGGGACCTAAGGAGAACACTAAGTTGTGAGAGGGAGGAATTGGGAAGTGAAAGAGGTCAGAAGGTTTTACAGGTTGCAATGAAGGCACCATTGTTAGATGTGGTAAGATTAAAAGCAGAAATAGATGAGGTGATAGAAGGGAATCTGCCATGGGAAAGAATTGAAACATATGATCCAAGCGAATTGCTATTTGTAGCTAAAGACATTACCAGAAAGGCAAAGCGAGCTCATGATGCATTGTCACAGCTGGCACGAAGGTATTAGGTAGATCTAACAAAGACTAAAATGATGCAGGGAACTTGCAGATTGCATTATACGGATAAGGAATTGGAAGAGAAGCGAATGACAGGATTAAAGGCACAAATTAGGGAATTGGTGATAGGGATGCGAGCGTGGAGAGCATTAGACAGATGGGAAGAGAAGTGGGCCAAAAAGAAAAGTGCCAAGAAAGGGATAGGAGACACTCCGCCTCCGGGTGGAGGGACGGGACCAGCAGGACATTACCCTCTGAGAGAAGTGCAAAATGGGGGGTACGTTCATGTGCCATGGAGCAGGGGTGATTTGGCAGCATTCACTAATGATTTTCCTCGGCTGAGGGAAAAACCTGCTGATTGGTATAAGCAAATAGACCGGTTTGTCAAGATTTCGAAGGTGCTTTCGATTGATTTGAATACCTTGTTTGATATAGTGGTCCCAGGCGATTTATGGCCGGCATGTAAAGTTGCCATTGATTGGCCCGCTGTAGAACCAGCCAGAGATCCGGTGAATCATGGTCCTTCTCCCGAATTGATTACATGGTTACAATCCAAGGTAGCTCCGCAAACGGTTGTTTGGCTTAAAATCGATCGTACTACTCAAGATTCTAAGGAGTCGGTACATGACTATTATGAGAGACTTTTAGTGGCTTTTAAACAGAATAGTGGATTGGATACAATTGAGCAGAAAGATATGGACAGTTTGTCTCAAAGTTTGTGCTAGGAATAAGATCTGATATTAGCTTGATGATACAGACACATTTGATATGTTGGCAGAATAAGACGGTGGACGAAATCCTGCGTTATGCAAAATACTGTAGTGATCAGGTGGAATCGGCACAAAAGAAATTGAAAGATAAGTTGATGTTGGTGCAGTTGAGGAATGCCGAAAGGCCTGATCAGATGCAAGGGGTTGGAGGAGCGATGGGTCGAGGTAGAGGAAGTGGTAGAGGAATGGGTCAACAGATGGTAACCCAACCTGGACAGGGAAGAAGCAGGGGAATGGATGCAGGTACAGGAGGTGATTGGGTGGCGAACCAAAAGAAGGTCACTGCTTGTCATTATTGTCACAAAATCGGGCATTGGAAGCGAGACTGTCGATTGAATCCAGCAAATCAATTGCAGAATGAGGGAGAGATTTTGAATACTGTAACTAGACCTAGGTCCATGTATGGGGCAGGATATGAGCCGCAAATGCAGATTCCTCAGCCTCCAAGAATACCTACTCATAATCAGGTGTATCATCAGATGCCCTATTTTGAAATACGAGACAGATTTGACCAACCACAAGATCTTCATGAGTGTCAGAGGGGGGTGCAGGAAGAATGCCCTTTGGATGCAATCCTGGAAGTAGATCAGAGTGGACCGTTTGTAGATGCAGAGGTGAACGGGTATCCTGCTACCTTCTTGTTAGATACTGGAGCTGCGCGCTCCACAGTAAGAACAGAAGTGGTTCCAAATTTGTCCCTTTCGGGACAATCGAT
This sequence comes from Calotriton arnoldi, assembly GCA_963921515.1. Lineage (NCBI taxonomy): Eukaryota > Metazoa > Chordata > Amphibia > Caudata > Salamandridae > Calotriton > Calotriton arnoldi. The sequence goes on along the minus strand of CAWUFW010001750.1, from coordinate 1,141,354 downwards.
TCAAGTGGTGGGAGTTACCAATCAGAAAATGACTAACCCATTGACAAATGAGTTGCCTGTGAGTATAGGACCGTTCCGAGACAAACATCAATTTGTAGTATGTGATTCAAGCCCAGTCTGTCTATTGGGACGAGACCTTTTGTGTAAACTAAATTGTACCATATTTTGCACTCCGAGGGGTGTGGAGTTGCAAACCTATGATGATGATGCCGATTTTAAAATGGCCAACACGAGTTTGTATGCAGAAACGTTCGTGGTTCTCACGCTAGAGAAGTTGCCACATGATTTGAGGGACTCCGTTTCTCCGAAACTGTGGGACTTCACGGGAGAGGAGATAGGATTGATTCGAGGGGTTGAACCTGTTAGGATACAGATCAAACAAAATGCAGAATGTCCACGAACTCCGCAGTATAAATTAATTCCAGAAACTGTGGCTGGAATAAGGCCTGTAATTGAGTCTATGATTGCACAAGGCATTCTCAAAGAGATACGAGGAAGTCCCTGCAAATCACCTATTATGGGACTGCAGAAGCCTAGCGGCAAGTACAGAATAGTACAGGATTTGCACAGAGTTAATGAAATCGTGATTCATTGTTGTCCTGTGGTACCGAATCCAGCTGTTATTCTGTTCCAAATACCATGTGAAGCAGAATGGTTTACAGTCATAGATTTATGTCAGGCATTTTTCTCCATACCGTTGCATGAAGACAGACAATTTTTATTTGCATTTAGGATGGACGATCGTGTGTTAACGTGGTGTAGAATCCCTCAAGGGTATACAGAAAGCCCCTCTATTTTTAGTCAGAGTCTGAAGAAGAAACTTGAAGGGCTGATGATGCCCCAGAACTCAGTCCTAGTTCAATATATTGATGACCTTTTGGTCGCTTCAGAGACTGAGGATGCTTGCAGAATTGATACTGTGGCTTTGCTGAATCATTTGGCAGAAAATGGACACAAAGTGTCCCCGAACAAACTCCAATATTGTCTGAATGAAGTTCAGTATCTAGGTCACCGGATCGAGAAAGGGAAACGAAGGGTGTCACCAGATCGCTTAGAGACGATTCTGCAAATGGGAACTCCGAAAACACAAAAAGAAGTCCGCATGTTTTTGGGAATGGTCGGCTATTGTCGACAGTGGATCCCAAATTTTTCCTTGCAAGCAAAGCCACTGTTGAGATTGACTCGAAAGGACATTAGCGATCCGGTACCATGGGATGATGACTGCCTGAGAGCCTTCCTCAAGCTGAAAGACAGCCTATGTCGCGCCCCAGCTCTGGGAATGCCGGATTATAATAAAGCGTTTTCGCTCTTCTGCTGTGAAAGGGAAGGATGTGCGTTAGCGGTCCTTGTACAGACACATGGAGATGCTCATAGACCAGTGGCTTACTTTTCAGCTACATTAGATCCAGTAGCTTCTGCGTTGCCCGGATGCCTCAAATCCGTTGCTGCAACAGGTGTCAGCATTGAGAGATGTGAAGGCATAGTGATGGGTCATCCGCTTATTGTTTATGTGCCTCATTCAGTAGAGCTGTTAATGACAAGAACTAAGACACAGTATTTAACGAATAACAGATTTACAAAGTATGAGCAGGTTATATTGGCTTCTGAAAATGTCACTCTGAGACGTTGTACCACCTTGAATCCTGCTACATTGTTACCTCTTCCGCAAGAGGAGGAAGAGGTTTGTGAAGAGCATGACTGCCTGGATGTTACTGAGCTATCTACCAAACCCAGACCTGACATTGTTGATGAACCTCTGTCTGAAACTGATTTGATTCTTTTTGTTGATGGTTCATGCTTAAGAGACAATGAAGGGTGTTTGAGAGCAGCGTTTGCTGTGTGCACCATCTTGGGGGTGGTGGAAGCTGCCTGTCTGAAAGGAGTATACTCTGCTCAGGTAGCCGAAATTATTGCTTTGACACGTGCCTGCATCATTTCAAATGGAGTCCGAGTGACTATATATACGGACAGCCAATATGGGTTTGGAGTGGTTCATGACTTCGGCCAGTTATGGTCACAGAGAGGATTTTTAACGTCCTCAGGATCCCCAATCCGTAATGGAGAATTTGTGCACCAATTGTTGGAAGCTTTGCAGAAACCCAAAGAGATAGCTGTAGTAAAATGTGCAGCTCATGGAAGGGAGAGGACTTTGTTACAAAAGGAAATAACTATGCTGATGAAGTAGCGCGTTTTTGTGCTATACATGCTTGTGTTTTCAATGGAACATATGTAGGAGAGAGCACAGAAGAGACTGAGCTCAGCATGATGTTAGCTATAGCCGATACCTGGGATGAGGTAAAGCGACTGCAGGATGAAGTCCCAGAGGAGGAAGTTGCATCATGGGTTAGAGCAGGCTGCGAAAAGAGAGAGGATGGCATTTGGGAGTCGACAGATGAGAGAACAGTATTACCTAATTGTTTATTGAGCCCAATGGCAAGGCAGATTCACGGAGTGGTTCATCTAGGGAGAGATGCCATGGTGCGAGTGTTTAGGCAAACTTGGTTTAACCCACGATTTTGTGTGTATGCTGAAGCAGTGTGTCACAGGTGTGTTACATGTCAACAAATGAATGTTGGAAAGAGAACTGTGGTTGCAATGAGTCATATTGGAAGATCAGGAGGACCTTTTAATAGGATACAGTTGGACTTTATCAAGATGCCTAGGTGCAATAGGCTGAGATATGTTTTGGTGGTAGTGTGTATCTTTTCACGTTGGGTTGAAGCCTATCCAACTAGACGATGTGACAGTCTCACAGTGGCAAAACTGTTGTTAAGGGAACTGATAAAACACACAAGATGATGGACGGAATGCTGCACATTGGCAAACATTCACCCCCAGTCACAGATCTGGGTTTAATCCATCGTTATTTTGCTTCACCACGCCACCCCAGTTCAGACATAGCCATATGCAAATCAGTCTTGACCCTGTGCCTCATGGGAACAGTCCAGACCGAACTGCCAAGCCATGTCTTCCCTGGACCGGAATCAAGCATCCTAGGACCGGTTTCAGGCTATCAGCCTTCATCAGCCAGGATAGCTTGACTCCAGTGGCGTAGTGAGCACGGGACCCACGTCTGGGCATACCCTTCCCACTTAGGGCGAAATGCAAAACACACAAGATGATGGACGGAATGCTGCACATTGGCAAACATTCACCCCCAGTCACAGATCTGGGTTTAATCCATCGTTATTTTGCTTCACCACGCCACCCCAGTTCAGACATGCCATATGCAAATCAGTCTTGACCCTGTGCCTCATGGGAACAGTCCAGACCGAACTGCCAAGCCATGTCTTCCCTGGACCGGAATCAAGCATCCTAGGACCGGTTTCAGGCTATCAGCCTTCATCAGCCAGGATAGCTTGACTCCAGTGGCGTAGTGAGCACGGGACCCACGTCTGGGCATACCCTTCGCACTTAGGGCGAAATGCAAAACACACAAGATGATGGACGGAATGCTGCACATTGGCAAACATTCACCCCCAGTCACAGATCTGGGTTTAATCCATCGTTATTTTGCTTCACCACGCCACCCCAGTTCAGACATAGCCATATGCAAATCAGTCTTGACAATGTGCCTCATGGGAACAGTCCAGACCGAACTGCCAAGCCATGTCTTCCCTGGACCGGAATCAAGCATCCTAGGACCGGTTTCAGGCTATCAGCCTTCATCAGCCAGGATAGCTTGACTCCAGTGGCGTAGTGAGCACGGGACCCACGTCTGGGCATGCCCTTCCCACTTAGGGCGAAATGCAAAACACACAAGATGATGGACGGAATGCTGCACATTGGCAAACATTCACCCCCAGTCACAGATCTGGGTTTAATCCATCGTTATTTTGCTTCACCACGCCACCCCAGTTCAGACATAGCCATATGCAAATCAGTCTTGACCCTGTGCCTCATGGGAACAGTCCAGACCGAACTGCCAAGCCATGTCTTCCCTGGACCGGAATCAAGCATCCTAGGACCGGTTTCAGGCTATCAGCCTTCATCAGCCAGGATAGCTTGACTCCAGTGGCATAGTGAGCACGGGACCCACATCTGGGCATGCCCTTCCCACTTAGGGCGAAATGCAAAACACACAAGATGATGGACGGAATGCTGCACATTGGCAAACATTCACCCCCAGTCACAGATCTGGGTTTAATCCATCGTTATTTTTGCTTCACCACGCCACCCCAGTTCAGACATAGCCATATGCAAATCAGTCTTGACCCTGTGCCTCATGGGAACAGTCCAGACCGAACTGCCAAGCCATGTCTTCCCTGGACCGGAATCAAGCATCCTAGGACCGGTTTCAGGCTATCAGCCTTCATCAGCCAGGATAGCTTGACTCCAGTGGCGTAGTGAGCACGGGACCCACGTCTGGGCATTAAGGGAACTGATACCACGGTTTGGATTTCCGACCTCAGTGGAGACAGATAGAGGAACACACTTCCATAGTGAAATCATGAAATTGTTATGTACAGCTCTAAACATTGATCAGAGATTGCACTGTAGTTACAGGCCTGAGGCATCTGGCCTTGTGGAGCAGATAAATGGCACAATCAAGATGAGGGTGTCAAAGGTTTGTTCGTCGACTTCATTGAAGTGGCCAGATGCGCTACCATTGGTATTGATGAGTCTGCGTAGTACTCCTGATAGGTGGACAGGTCTCTCTCCCCATGAGATATTGATGGGAAGAGCTATGCGATTGCCTTTGGTGCCAGCTACAGCACTGATAAACATCACAGATGATTTGGTTTTGGATTATTGTAGGGGACTGGCTGACGTGGTTAATTCTGTGTCCCATCAGGTCGAGGCTGCGACTGCATCTACCTCGAGAGACCTGCTGCATGATCTTAACCCTGGTGACTGGGTGCTAGTTCGAAAGCACGTGAGGAAGAGCTGCCTTGATGCTCGCTGGCGAGGACCATACCAGGTGATCTTGGTTACAAGTACAGCTGTGAAGTGTGGAGGATTACCAAACTGGATCCACGCTTCGCACACTCGCCGCGTTCCAGAACCTGAGGAAGCAACGATTCCTCTTGTTCCGAGGAGTACAACTGAAACTGACACAGAGAACGAAGGAACAAGTCAAGTCGTAAGAATTCCTGAAGGGGCTGAACAATCAACTGAGCAAGAAAACCCAGATCAAGCTGCTCCAGAGTTGAGTTCAGATCATGAGATAGATGATATTACAGAAGTGAACTTTGAACCAGATCAAAGTGAACGGCCTGATGAAGAAGGATCAAATCAAGAGGAAGAGAGGAGACTAGGTGCAGAAGCAGAAAAGTGGCCAACAAGAAAAGAAAGGCTGAACATAAGGCTTGCATCTGAGAAAAATCTCGCTCCGATTCCTGAAACGTCTGAATCAGATCAAAGTGAAACTGAGGAGAGACCGGATGGTCTAAGACGATCCAGAAGAGAGAGGGTACCGTCTCAAAAGTACGCCTCTCCTGAGTGGACGTACCTGGCTGCAAATACAGAGACCGAGGAATTCAGGAAGGTTGGGGACTGGTACCGTGAGTTACGGAGGGGACACCCTGTCGATTGATATTCAGCTGTTGGTCCCTGGAGTTGAAGCCTTCGGAATCCTAACTTTAACAGTCCCCGATCCACCAAGGCTAAGTGGTTTGCGCTTTTTGATTCTTAACCAGGTTGCTTTCCCCACATTTGGTCGACAGCCCACTGCACAGGAACTGGGAGAGATTCGTGTAGAAATTCTGCAGCTTGTTCTTACCATACTTGGATCTAATATCATTAATGATGAAGCTTGAATTTTGAAAGAAGAACTCATTAGGCTTTAGAAGGAAGATAACCTAGGCCCGAGTGGAAGAAGATTTAAATTAGGGACTTTCAATAGAAGAAGAACTGAAGCTAGGGCTGACTACACCTCTACAATATGCCATAGATACTGGACTGAATATTGCAATAATCGAATGGGAAAAGGAAAATAAAAAGACATCGTAATTAACAAAATAAGGCAAGAAAAGAAGAAAAGAGACTTTGATTCGTTTGCGCCTCGAAACCAAAGGTTGTTCAAAATGGAATCTGGAAATCCAGGACGCAAGCAGAAGTGCATAATTGGTACCCTTATTGTTGTGGTGCTTATTGTCATAACTGTGGTGATTGTTACATCTTTGGTTGAGTCACACGATGCCGAAAGGAATGGGGAACAGACGACACTTACCCCACCTACTTCAGAGTTCGAAGAGGGTGCATCCGCAAAAGATAGAGAGATGATTAGGGAAACTAGTCGAATGTTACATGTAGATTTGTCAAAAGGTGATTTCACGCTGAATGCATATGCTCGTTTGTTGTATGAGTATGTTGATACAATGGAAGCGAAAGATTGCTATGTGTGTATGCAACTGCCAGCATCTGTAGAAGAAGGCATTCGATACCATCACTTACCTTTGACCTATGGCATTACATGCAGTGTGTTATTAAGTATGTTTTATAGCAAGGCACATTTTGAGTACTACTTCTCCAATTATGATGTGGTACTCTCAGAAGTCCCCGTTCTTAAATACATGAATAAATATGATTACTATAAGCAGGTATAGAGGATGTCTACATATTTTGTGCCTACTCTTACCTTAGATACATCTTATGTCCATAGACACAATTTGACCTGCATGTTAACTGACATTGAAAAGAAGTTTGTGGATCAGATAGAAGATCGACATAGGCAGACCTTATTTAGACCAGATCCGAAGCACAAAGTGATCCCATGGACTCAGGAGGAATTAGATCATAAGGCAAAGGGGTGTTCTGGTCCAATAGCTTTAGACTTCCAACAAAAAGGGAGACTGTGCATTAGACACCCGTCCACATATTATGACAAAATATTTGTGGGTGAGAGTGATTGTGAACACATTTTCTTGATTGAGGAATCCATTAGAAAGGCGCTGTTGGATAAATTGACCATAGTGCCAAACGTGTACTTTGTGTGCGGTAAAAATGCTTATGTGAAATTGCCCAAAAATTGGTATGGTACATGTTATTTGGCTGTGGTATTTCCCAAGATCTTCCATGTGGATGATTTATGGCCTTTGGAAGGGAAGAGATCTCATAGAGGAAAACGCAGTGTAAGTGTGGGAGAAATTATTGGGGATGTATTTGGAGCTATGATACCTAGTTTGGGTTTGATTTTGAATGATGTGAAGATTAGAAAGCAGGCAACTCTGGTAGATAAGCTCTCTGTGAATACGGCCCAAATCCTATTACTTGTTGATGGGGAGATGGTTTCAATAAGGGCTGTGGTTCTTCAAAATCGTCCTGCTTTAGATGTGCTATTAGCAAAAGCTGGAGGAGTCTGTAAATTATTGAAAGTTCAACAGTGCTGTACTTATATTCCTGACAATAGTCGGGATATAAGGAAGTACATTAGCAATATTTCAGAGATACATCAAGATTTACGTGATCTAGCTGCTGATGGACTCTGGGAACAAATTGGCAAGGGATTTGGCAAGATAGGAAGCTGGTTTGGAAGTTTGGGACAAGGAATAATGGGATACATCCTGAAACCTATTATAATAGCTGTCATTTGTATAATTGTTCTGTTGGGAGTCATTAAGGCTTACAAATGGCAAAGGGCACGACATGCTGAGAATTCTTTGAACAAGCGAGAGCAACAATTAGAACGACTGCAGGACAGTCATTATCTGCACCTTAAAGGGTTGGAAAGATTTAGACAGGGACGGCCAGCTACAACCTCTGTTTAGGTCAGTCTCTTCTACAAGGAGAAACTTATGAGAGGGTAAAAAGGTTGGTGTTATGACACTAGTCATAAGAGGGGGAACTGATAGAGCGCTTACAGCACTCTAAATTGTAGGGGTGCACTATACTCCTGATATAAACGCACTCATATGTATTTGTGTCGTGTGCAGTGTTTTATGATTATTAAGATGCATTTATTCACGTCATATTAGTATTAAAATGAAGTGAGCACGTTTAAGTAGGATTTGCGTGTATTAGAAAACTTAATTCCTGTATGTGTAATGTGCAGGACGAAATTATACTCATATAATGTAATCATGTTTAGTTTAAGTTACCCAATTTGTAGGCCCAAATTGTAGGTTGTTTTGAGTTTCGCTTCTCCTTGGTTGCTCAAGAATTAATTAAATAAATTCTGTTGTGCTCGAAGACAGTGTGTTCTCATCCTACTGCAGGTGCAGGAATTCGACCTCGTTATTCTTAGATTTAAGGAGATACCCGGAATGTCTTTGAAGAAGACTGCAAGGCGAGAGGGGAGGACCTGCTTTTTGTGTCTGGCCTATCTGGGAACCAAGGCCACTGGAAGAAGAGTCGATTAATTAAAGCTTCTGTGGAAACTTACTGAAAAATGTTGCAAATAGAAAAGTTTTAAACATGAAGTATTGTGGGTTGAACATTGTCTTTTTGTATGATGCGCAGGGACAGATTCGAGAGACTTCTGCCAGTTTTCGGAGAAGAAGGAGCATCTTAGAGCGAGCTCCATAGCTTTAAGCTATCAGACCCATTTGACGTGAGTACTTCTTAGGAAGTCAACACGTGCTGACACCTTTGGGATATGATACAAGGGAGATAGGTAGGATCCTCATTGAGAGCAGAGTAGGGAAAGATTTTGCTCCTTCTTAAATGAAAAGAGAATTGGACTCCGCTTCTATTCTTTGCTGTATTTTGATTTTGGAGTTCATCATATTATGCCTTCTGTGCCGAATGACTTATATTCGTAGAATCGGCTCTGTATTGATTTTTCTGTACCTATATACTCTGATATAGAGGTGTGTTTATATTCAATTATTTTTGGCCTTATAATAAATCCACCAAATTGAAATTCGGAGTCTGTGGTCCATTACAGCATGACTAAATCGAAAGTATATTCTTGAATTGTTTTCCTCCCTTCTACCACTTTTAGAAGGCAAATAAAAGACCATCTGCATTAAATCTAGTAGGGAAAGGCAGGAGTAAAGGTTGGCGTAATCAACTGCAAAAGGGAGTTATGAACTGTATGCATCTTCTTGGAACACTTGTGCCTAGACGCATGCCAGTAGAGACAGGGCTATGTGTAGAGCTATAACACCTTCTACAATCCCCCATCTGTCAGTGGCTCTCCAGCAATAAGCACATTGCAGAAAGAAATAGAAAAACACCAGCAGGGTAATGTCGCAGCCCAGCAGAGATGTGCAAAGCAGCAACCTAAGTGCATGCAGTGTTGGGCTTGTATTGCTTACAGTAATAGTTCACAAGTGTAGAATTCACTTTGCTTAATGTTCTGTGTTCTTGGGTTCTGTGTATTTATCCTTGGGTTGAAATGTTAGGTTACATTTGTGGCAAAGGCATTGCTGTTGCTTTCAACGGATGTACACCGGATTTGCTGGAATAAAGGATGACTACAACCTTACTTTTGGATTCGTCTTATTTACAAACCACTATTGATACTACAGATGTTTGGCGACGAGGCTCTGCCAACCATTGTACTCAAAGAAATAATTCCTGCTGAAACTGGAAGATTTGCATACACAGCTTTAATTTCTGCATTTTGGGGAACTCCAGGATTAGAAAATACACAGGTCAGAGGAGCGCACTATTTTATCCATTATTGCACTATATTTTGACGGCATTATTACCCCACAGCGATAAGGGACAGTTACCGACGTTTCTACTCACCTCACAAGACCCTTGTTCCATTTGAAAATGGTCCGCGTGCATCTCTGATACAGGAACATTCAAAGGAGGAAGCTGCGCTGGATCATTGCATCGTGGTACCGCTAGAACAGAAGCAAAGTAACGCATCAATATGCAACGTTATCGTACAAGGTCATGTTGAGTAGCCCCAAGGTGCCGCCATATTGAAAGTATCCACCGCTTGGAATCCGCTCTTGTACATAACCGCTCTTGGAAGGGAGGGGGGCAAGCCAAACCGAGACCAAATTTGTGTGTGTAAAAGACCGCTTTATTGAAACAGGTGCATATCACATTAAAAAACACTGGCAACTGCCTTACAAAACTAAAACCTCACTATACATCAAATAACTGACCCCTTGATCCCCCCCCCGCCCCTACGATCCCCTCAGCCGTTCCCCCACCCTGCCGTTAACATAACAACAACCTTACACAGTATTGCAGATAAAATTCATGCCCTCCAATGAAACCCAAATCTCCTACCTGCCTTTCTACAACTGTAACTAACCAACGTCTACTCTAAAACTTAGCCTACCTGCCTACCCTTTCCCTGCCCCTGCTCACAACCTTCCAACACTTAACCAAAAACTTCGGCCAACCCTGGCCAACTTTTAAAAACCCCGCCAGCACCTGTTCCAAGCGACAAATTGAACAAACACTTCCCCTATGCACCTGAATTCAACAAACCTAGCCGAAGTAATAATATATGAATTCCCAAAAAACAAACCCCAGCCAATAATCCAAAAAGAGGGATGGGAGGGTGGGGCCAAAAAACTACCCCTACGCTGCACTGCTCCCAGCCACCAGGTCACCAAACCTAAAATGGTGGCTGGGAGCGAGCTGAACAACCATTTATTAATTGGGCTATCTTGGGCTATATTACAAAGGAGCCCAAAATGCACACAAAATGGCCGCTAATCGGCCCGCCCTGCCCCCTCCCAATCTGCCCGGGGGGCAGACCTCAACGGCTTTGGCTGGCCCCAAACCCCTACTGGGAGGGAGGGGTCAAGCCAAACCGAGACCAAATTTGTGTGTGTAAAAGGCCGCTTTATTGAAACAGGTGCATATCACATTAAAAAACACTGGCAACTGCCTTATAAAACTAAAACCTCACTATACATCAAATAACTGACCCCTTGATCCCCCCCGCCCCTACGATCCCCTCAGCCGTTCCCCCACCCCGCGGTTAACATAACAACAACCTTACACAGTATTGCAGATAGAATTCATGCCCTCCAATGAAACCCAAATCTCCTACCTGCCTTTCTGCAAATATAACTAACCAATGTCTACTCTAAAACTTAGCCTACTTGCCTACCCTTTCCCTGCCCCTGCTCACAAACTTCCAACACTTAACCAAAAACTTCTGCCAACCCTGGCCACCTTTTAAAAACCCCGCCACCCAGGAAAAAGAGGGAGAAGAGCAGGCTACGCCGCCTCCCCTTTTTTCTGCCCCCCTGCCTCTTAGGGACTAACTGTCTCAGTGTTTCTGAACATTCAAAGTCCTGGCTAAAACTTTCCTAATTTCCAAGAGATACTGATCCATGCCCAGTCACGACAGGTGCACACCATCCCCCCTAAAAAACTCAGCTGTGTCAAAACGAATTTCCGTGTGTGCGATCCTGCCAAAATCCAGCTCTCTACAAAAACGCACCATTTCTGTGTTTAACTTCCTCCTGGCTCTGTCTACAGACCCAGGATTAACTGCATCCCGCCACACCCTGCGGGGAACAAACTCTGTCCAAATGACTGAACACCCAGACCACTGCTGCTTGATAAGGGCCAAGTCCCGTTTCATGCTCCTCATTAAAACTATCCCTTTTTCTTTAACCAAATCATTTTCATCTAAATGAAGGACCAAAATGTCCGGGCATCTGCCTGCCCTCAACAAACCATTCAAGCAGTGAAGAAGCTCCTTCAAAAGCATGCCCCCCTTTCCCTCCCAAAACACATTGAAATGCTTTTTATTAAAACCTAAGTTTTCTCCAAAATAACTCTTGCAAGCTTGGATCTGGGCCCACTTCGCGAAGGAATGCCCCACTATCCAAATGGTCATCTCCCTGGAGAAGGGGCCAGCTACTGAACCTGTAACGAGAAAAACTGCGTGAACTTAAGAAATAGCACCAACCGCGTTAGCTCCCCCCTTTGCACTGCGCAAATAATGCTTGTAACAATCAGATGACCACCTCCTGAGCTGCACAGTGTCCCCCCGCCCCCACCCCCTGTTATTTGCTTCAGATGCTGCTCCAATCCTGAAAGAATGTGTCCCAAAACCTGCACCATCAATTTCTAAATCTCTCAGTGCCTTCCGCAGCACCGACAACAGCTGAAACGCCGTAACCCTGCTCCCCTTGTCATGCACAAAAACTAGACCTACATTCTTCTTGGAAAACTCTCTCCATTTCACCTCCCACATGCAAGGACAAGTGCTCCGGGGCGAAGAAGCCTGCAGGGACACCCATTTTCCCAAACCCCTCTGATCCGTTTTTGACTTTTGTAGCCAGATGCAAACCCTGTCATTCCACGGCACCACGTCCTCCCAAAGAATCCCCCACCCCTACTGTCCCCCAGCAATTCAGATACCCGAAAAGCCCTGAAAAACATCCACACCATCACTGTGGAAAATAAACACGCCTCAAATCCGTCTGTGCAAACCTGTGGCAGTACCTGTAAAATTCTACCCAGCAGATGCCAAGACACTGGTTTCCTGACCCGCTTCGACTGACCCTGTTCCCTTGCCCAACCTTCCAGCATTCGCGTACCTAGCTCCCCCGCAGCTGGTGCATAACCCCATAAAAGCTTGCCCACAAAGGCTATACCGGCCAGCTTCCCCGTGATCGTAACTCGAGATAGACCTCTGTCGATCATGTCTAGGATGAATTGCACAACATCCTCACTTCTATGCTCTAACTTGGAACGCCGCTGGGCTCCCGAGAGCAAAAATTCTTTCCACGCTAAACTGAACGCTATCCTCATAGCTGGAGCCAGTGACCCTACCACCAGTTGTAGCATCCTGTGTTGCCTACGTACCACAACTGCTGGGGCATGGGCGTGGGCGTCGGGGTCCTGTCGGCGTCCTTGGCTAGCCCATGGAATCTCCCCGACTGTGAACGAGGCAAAGCATCCGCTATGTCATTGTCCACTCCTGGCACGTGCAAAGCTCTGAATGGTATGTCATGGTGCAAACAGCCCAAAAAAACACTCTCATCAGCTTCAAAACCTGCTTGTTCCTGGCTGACTGACGGTTCACGATCTCCACCACAGCCATGTTGTCAATTTTGAAAGTCACTTTCTTGTGTGCCAGCTGTTCCCCCCACAATGTCACCGCTACCACCAGCGGAAAGAATTCCAAAAATGCAATACTCCTCCCCCCTCCCGCCCAATCAGTTGGCCACTGCTCAGCACACCATCTCCCTTGCCAGAAAAGGCCAAAACCCTTACTGCCTGCCGCGTCTGAAAAAATGTGTACGTCCCAGACTAGATCCTCCTCCCTCGCCAGTGGAATGCCATTAAAATCCTGCAAGAATACTCTCCACATTCTCAGGTCTTCCCTCACGCCCGCTGAAAGTCTCACATGGTGGTGTGGTGGCCTCTGTCCCGTAAGTGCCCTACCTAGTCTTCTACAAAAAGTCCTCCCCACTCGCACCACCCTGCAGGCAAAATTAAAATGACCTAGCAGCACTTGGATCTCCTTGACTGTGACCTTGTCTCGAGCTAGCATTTCTCTAAGCAGCTCCAACATCCTTAATTTTTTCTCTTCTGGTAAGCGCGCCTGTATTGTCCTGGAATCGATTTCTATACCCAAAAGGAAAGAGCCGTGCTGGGCCCCGTTGTCTTCTCAGGTGCCAATGGCACCCCTAACTCCCTCATCAGCTCTTTGAAGTTTTCTAGAGTCACCTGGCACTCCGTGGAGCCTGAAGTGCCCACAAAAAAGAAATCATCCAGATAATGCGTCACCAATTGTTGGCCCGTGCGCTTTGAAAACTGCCACTGGAGAAATGTGCTAAAGCAGTGGTTCCCAAACTTTTGACTTCTGGGGACTCCCACTTAATCATTACTGGAACCCAGGGACCCCCAACTGAATCATTATTCGAATCCGGGGACCCCCCATGAGTCATTACTGGAAGTCGGGTACCCCGGCCTAAGCAATGTTGATGATTTAAACCACAAAACAATACACAAAAATACAGAAAAACATTCATCAAACAAATACACAAATTTCACATTTTATGTAATTAGAAAACACATATAAATAAAAACAAAATCAAAATGTAATTTTAATAGAATGGTTCGAGCTTTTCTAAATTCAATTGAGGCCACTCATCATCCATACTATATTCAGTTTGATGCACTTGCACTGCTCCCACAAAGCAATCTGAGGATACTAATTTAATTTTTAGCCTCCAGCTTCAATTTCCTTCACATTTACAGTATGTTTTAAAATGTTCAACTGTACATTTAGCATCTTTATTTATATATACACTTTATTAATCTGCTATTATTTGATTTTCAAAGTAGTCGCGGACCCCCTGGGGAGGCTTCAGGGACCCCCAAGGGTCCCTGGACCCCAGTTTGGGAACCACTGTGCTAAAGCACTCAAACAATGCGCAAGACATAGAGCAGCCTATTGGCAATGCTTTGTCCACGTACCATTTTCCATTGAAATGGATACCCAGAAGATCCCAATCATCTGGATGGACTGGAAGCAAACGGAAAGCTGATTTTATGTCGCATTTTGCCATTTCTGCCGTTGCACCCGCCGTCACAACTAGTGACATGACCACGTCAACTGACGAATATGAAACGGTAGCCTCTTTCTCATCAATAACATCATTCACTGAGCTCCCTTCCGGCCATGACAAATGTTGAATAAGATGGAACTGTCCCTGTTCCTTCTTTGGAACCACCCCAATCGGTGACACGATCAAATTCTCCAAAGGCCAGTCCACGAAGGGGCCCGCCATCCTTCCTTCGTGCACTTCTTTGTCCAATTTCTCCTGAACTATTTTAGGATGTAATTTTGCTGATTGCAAATTTTCTGCCCACCTTCTACATCTTGGTCCCCCATACCCTAATCTAAAACCCCATCTGAAACCCTCCCTCAGCACCTCTACAGCCTTCTGGTTGTCATAACTCTGTAAGGCTGCCTCCTCCTTGTCCACCCTAACCGGTGTACAAGCCCTTTGGCCCAGCCCCCTTAGCCCCTCGTGCTCCTGTGAAATGCTGTGCCTGCTGCCCTCCTGTGCTACTTCCCCCTTGCTGCCACAGCTGGCTTCCCTGGTGGTGTCCCGAACCCCCCTTCCAGCAATTGACCAACGCGTGCCGCCCCCGCATTTTGAGCACTCATGCCTAAATTTACAAAATTCCCGAGTGCACAATCCCTTGTTAAAGTCCCAGCAAGATCCTACCAAACTTGTCTGTCCTCTCCCTGTTCCTCCCACCCCTCCCCGGGTGGGCTTCCCCTGAAAGGGCCGGTAGACTATCGGAAGACCACTGGCTGTGAAAATAGTTTTCCCGGCCTGGAAACCCCCATTGTGTGTTGCAACAGATCTGTGTCTAACTCCCCCCATTTTGCTTTGGGATCCCAAGCCATATGTGCCCTAAATTCCTCGTCATACTGAGCCCACGCGTATACCCCACTGTGATCTGGGCCTTCCGGATCACATCCATATCTTTGAAAAGGGCCACACAGCGTTCAGGGTACCTCTCACAGTAAACACTTGCGTAAATTAAAAATGCTGCTGTCCAGTTTTCTACCGTGAGTGGAACCAGTGGACTCATATTCCTCTTCTTTTGAACCCTCTTTCGCGCGCACTTCCCTGTGCAATAGCTTGAGCATTTCAACATACTCTCCCTTACAAATGCGCTCTTTCGTTGTCAACATTAGATGCGCACCCAGCGGCTTGGTCACCCCATGTAAGGCAATTTCTTAATTTTTAACTCCTTACTTTTGACTTTATCCTTGCTCTCTGTTGTGGCTTCCTCCCCTTTATCCGACTTACCCGGAATTTTATTATCCTCTGTTTTCGTTGTGGTTATCTTACCATTATCTTCTGTACCCAAACCTATGTCCAATACGTATTTGCCCTTCCTCAATGTACCCACCACCCCCCCTTTCACTCCCCCCCCTGTCCCCACAGAGATCATTTTAGGCTTTCCCCCAAACCCTTGTGCTTTACATGGCTCTAAGGAGGGTGCCCGTGTTGCTGCAGTCTGCCTTGCCATGTGGGTCATGTTCCGCGCCGACTTGTCTGTGCTTACCGCAGGCTCCGCCGCCCGACGTTTAACCTGTAACATACTACGAGACACGTTACTCTGCCCCCGTGTCCCCGTCATCAACTTCTCTTAATTCGCCCTCTTCCAGGCTTTCTTCATTATAGTCTAATTCCTCCCGCCACTCGCTACATTCCCTTTGCTTGCCCCCACAAGGCACCCAATTCCTTCCTTCAGGGGGTGCCGACTGCACCCGCCGGTATTCCCCGGCACCCTTTGACAGCGTATTCCGGTGTCCTTGACGCCCTGTGGACCGCTGAGGTCCATCGGGTGTTGGGGCCAGCGAGACCACTCGGGGCCTACTTTTGCCAGCCGCAACGGGATCCCCCGCCGGTACCGGGGGCGCCGGGCAAGGCTCCGCCCTCCCTTCTCCACGGCACCTCTGAGCCGCTCTCAGCTCTGCCAAGTTCAACCCCTGACGTTGCTCCCTCACCTGAAACAAAAAGGAATGGTCTGGTGTGCTGGGCCTAATTGACCCCTCCCCTCCCCTATCTCCCTTCTCCTCTTCTTACTGACCCCCAACGTACTCTCGGACCATCTACGTCCCCCATTAAACAAATTTTCCGATTCCTGCTCGCTAACTCCCCCTTCCTCCGCCTCGCTCCATTCAAGGCCCGCCATTACACCTGCCTAGGAACGGAATGGCCCTGCCCCCAACCCCGTGGGACCACTAACCTGCCCCACCTTGCCCTTCTTCTTGCCCCCCTGGCCCTCATTTCTCTGTGCCAACCCCGAGCCTCCAACCCAGCTGACCCACCTTGTCCCATATAAGCATCTACCAGCCCCTGCCTATTCAAACCCCTCACCTCCTCGTTCCAGGAAGTGAAAATGTCAAGGCCCTCCCAAGCCTGACTCCCCCCAGCTGGCTCTAAATTCCCAGGTATCTCCTCATCATCCTCCTCCCACTCTAAAACGGCTGGTTCCCCAACCCCTCCCAACCCGGCATCACTGTCCTCTTCAAATGAGGATACCCCCCCTTCCTCCAAAGGACTATCCTGCCCCCGCTGGCCCCATCCGAGGTCCAGCTCATCCCCAGATCCCAAGGGAGACAGCCCAAATTCCCCCTGCACCCCTTGTCCTCTCAATGCCTCCCCACTTGCCGGCTGGTCTCTAGGGTCGCACCCCCCTTCTGTTAGCTGGGGGCCCGTCAGCCCGACCAGCCGGCTTCCTTTTGGCACCACGTGGTCCCGTGCCACCCCTCCCTTCACTCCCCTCCCCTCCCCGCCTCTCCATTTTGACTAAAATCAGCCGCTCCGGGGGCCTCAGGCTCATTTCGGCCCTTCCCCCGAGCTAGCCGGCTTCCTTCTAGCGATACGCGCTCCAGGGCCACCCCACCCTTCTCTCCCCTCCCGTCCCCTCCCCGCCTCCCCGCTCCGACTACCTTCGGCCGCTCCGGGGGCCTCGGGCTCATTTAAGCCCATCCCCCTAGCAGGCAAGACGTCCGAGAGGCCTGCAGCCGGAGGAGCACGTGATGCACTCCTTCGTCGGGCCCCGCCCCCGCATCTTCGCCGGAGCCTCCATGCGGACGTGAGGCTCCGGCTCGGCACCCAGGGACCAGGCCGCAATTCCTGCTGGAGCCTCTGCTCGAACGCGAGGCTTCGGCTTGCACGCCCCAGACGGGGCCGCTCTTCTGGTATACCGGTGGCATCCGGCATCCTTGGGCCACGCCCCAACACCTAAGCTGTTGGTTAAGAATCTAGGGATCTGGCTCGACTCCACTCTTGGATTCCAGGATCACACTAAGAAGGTCGCCGGCACCTGCTTCGGTCTCCTACGGGGGCTGAGGCCTATTCTGGGGTTTTTCGACCCAGCTACACGTCAATTGATAGTCCAGGCGACTATTCTATCAAGACTTGATTATGCCAACGTTTTACTGTTAGGTGCCAACAAGGCCGAAGTAAACCGTCTCCAACGAGTCCAGAACGCAGCCGCTCGAGCTCTGCTCAGACTCCCTAGAAAATGTACTATGTTAGGCGCTCTACGCCGCCTCCACTGGCTCCCTATCTCCAAGAGGATCGAATTCAAGACATTATGTCTGGCTTTTAAAATTCTCAAGTTCTCTTCCCCGGAGATATTATCCAATTTGTTGGTCCCCTATGTCCCTGCTCGCCAGCTACGTTCCGCGGAACAATTTTTGGCCACTGTCCCACGAGTGAAACGTATCAGGGCAGGGGGCAGGTCCTTTCGTTGTCTGGCTGCTAAGTTGTGGAATTCCCTTCCAGTACAGACTCGCCGTATAGACTGCTTGCTATCTTTCCGAAAGGCCATTAAAACTTACCTGTTCCCCACAGCCTAGCTCTTGCCTTCTCAGACTCTGTATTAGCGCCGGGACGCCCCTTTGCTGGGGCAGCTGTGCGCTTTATAAACTAATTAACATAACATAACATAACATACGAGCGGCCCCATGGCACTCACCTCCCGGATCCACGCCCGCTTCGGGGCCGTGTAGGCCGCGATGGCGGCTGCCACCCCAGCTGAAGCGCGCCACGGGGGCACGCACAACCCGCAGCCTGCACCAACAGCAGGTCAAGACGCCCCGCCTCACTGAGGAGCCGCACCGCCTCAAGAACGCCGTAATCCTCCATTTTCTATCTTCAGCAAAGCGCCACACAAATATAACACACTCCACCTAAGATACTAAAACTGCCGACTACCACTGCACTAAAGGCCCTAACGCCCAAAAACTACCCCTACGCTGCACTGCTCCCAGACACCAGGGGGCCGATTCCGATCTCGGCCGGTAGGGCTCCGAATCGGATTCGGATTTACCGGATCCGATTCGGAGCCCTGTTTCCCGACCGAATCGTACGCGGGTCCGGCCGAGCGAGTACGATGCAGGCACCCGCGAAATCTCCGACCGACTCGAACGCGGCTTCAACACGCTCCGACCGACTCGCATGGACACGACTCGCACCGCGCTATGGAGACGTTTCCCGGCCGGGTAAGTACGATGCGCGCCGCGAGCAGTCCGATCGACTCGCGCCGTCCGGCTCGAAAAAGCTGTTGGAGCCGGACTTTGGGGGTCCGCATCGGACCCCCCTGTACGCGTAGGCGCGCGAGTCGCACACAGGGGGGACCCATGGGTCCCCCCTACTTGTGCATGTACGCCGCGATGCGCATCGGCGCGTACCTGCTGTAGGGGGTGCCCTTGTCTGCCTCGCACCCATTGAGTCAATGGGAGCCCGCGTACGCGTTGTACGACCGGCTCCCATTGACTTCAATGGGAGTCCGACCGACTCGAGTCCGATGGCATGCGTGCGCATCGTACTCGTTCGGTCGGACTGCCAGAGTCCGATTCGGTCGGAAATCTCTCCGGGTCCGGCTCGGTCGGAGAGATTTCCGGCCCGAATCGGAATCGGCCCCCAGGTCACCAAACCTAAAATGGTGGCTGGGAGCGCACTGAACAACCGTTTATTAATTGGGCTATCTTGGGCTATATTACAAAGGAGCCCAAAATGCGCACAAAATGGCCGCTAATCGGCCCGCCCTGCCCCCTCCCAATCTGCCCGGGGGGCAGACCTCAACGGCTTCGGCTGTCCCCCAATCCTCCATTGTGCATATGGTGACAAGAACTTGTTTGCACACTCCTCGTAGCGTGTTCCTAAAGTGCACCTTGTTTCTCATTGGTGCTGGGGATGATTTTGTGAGGTATGTTTCGAAATGTAACTATTCTTGCAGGTGAATTTTATTCTTAACGTTATGGATGCAAGTAACTCATGTACACTAAAGAAATTCCTTGCAAAGCTAGTCGAACCGTGAATTAGATGGATAGACTGTAAGGAGTAGTTTTTAAACCATACAGCCATACTAGAAGACGATGGGAGTGTATTATCCCCTGAAAGAAAAAAAAGAGTTCTAATGCACTGTCTGAGTCCTGAGGGGCTCAGAATTTACAGTCAAATACAAAAAACTGACAGGTTGGGAGATTTTGATGTCCTCGAAACAGAAATTCTACTCTTGGATGAACATTATACTCCTACTGTCTGTGTGGCTGTCATTAGACATACCTTTTTCCAAAGAAAACAGTAACAGAATGAATCCTTAGAGAATTATGTATCTTCGCTTAAAAAATTGTCATCAACAAGCACATTTGGGAATTTGCACGATGAGTTAACTCGAGACCAAACTGTTATGTATGCAAGAAACAAAAGCATTCAGGAAAGGCCGTGGATTGGAGGGGAATCGATTTTGAAAGATATTGCTTTAGTCAAGAAGACAGAATTATCAGAAAGATGTTCCAAAGCTACTATACCACGTAGTGAGAACATTTCAGTAAATAAAATTACTGGAAATAAGAAAGGGAAAACCTTGGACTCTGGAAGTGTTGGAAATTGTACTAGTAATAACAGAGAGCCACGTAAAGGGTTGAGTAGCAATCAAGTTTCCAGTGTAAAGTGCTTTCGTTGTGGTACTACCATGCATACTGCCAGATTTGATAAGTGCCCTGCTAAAATTGCCAAATGTTTGAAATGTGGGCTTATTGGTCACTATGCAAGAGTATGCACAAAGAAGAGTAAGAAGAAACACAGAGTGGCTTGTCTTACAGAGAGTGGATCGGATCCATCTGGAAACGAGTCTGAAAGGTCTGATGAAGCATACTTACATAAGGATCGCAGCATAAATATAAGTGATTGCAGTAAGCAGTTATGTGTTGTTAGATTTGGAGGGGTACCTTTACAAGTTGCTGCAGATTCAGGCTCTCCTTTTACTATTATTGCACGTTCTGTGTGAGAAAAAACGTTGTGAGTGTTGTGGGTTCGCATTTAGAACCTACCAATGTGAACCCAGAGAGCTTTACGGGAGAAAAGATTGATATGTTGGAGTTTAGACAATTGGTATTTTAATTCAAGAACAGACGTCCCATTTGTAGGTTGATGTTGCAGCCGATGACCCTTCTGTGTTTAGTTGAAAGGTACAAAGATTATTACATATTGTCTTGGATCTCACTGTCCTGAGCAAATTTTAGTAGTTTGTGACGGTGAAGACACTAAGCATGGGAAGCGTTACATCAAGCAAGTATTATTAACTATAATAATGCATTCTAGAGAGTAGCCAATTCCGCACCTCTGAGAGCAGATAAGGCCCCTGGGATCGTGGTCGCTATACCGGATGATGATTGGATAAAACACTTCTCTGCTAATTATTCACTGGCAATTCCTACATTGGAACATGATCAGGCCCATAAACACAACAAAACCTTAGTAGCAACCCAAACTTCTCCAATTCCTCCGTTTAGTTTGGAGGAATGTATTGAAAAGAGCTGGTACACCCCCTGCTTTTGGGGTGCCCTCACGGATTGAGCTTAATTACTTTTTTTTTTTTCTCTCTTTCACACCTGAGCAGGGTATAGCTAGCATAAATGACTGTGACTCCCCCTGCTTTCGGGTGCCTTCTCGTGAGTGGGCAGTCTGGGGAATACCCGCCACTCCGGGTTCATAAAGTCACTGGAATTTTTCACTTTAACAGCTTCCTCTCCCTACTGTTAAGATATTAGGATCGGCTAATATTCACACCACCACAATGGAGCTATGCCCCGATCCATCAGGATCCAACGTTCTCATCATCAACTACCCACCCAACCTCTCGAAAAACGCCGCCAAGAAATACAAGCATCATCTACTCAGGGCTAGACCTGAAACGTTAATCTCTGATGTCTATTTTTGTTCTAACAATGGTACTAGAGTCAATGATCTTATTTTCTACACCAGGAAAAGAGCTTGTTGGCGAAAAGTCTTCTATTCCATGCTCCGAATAACAGGTACCAGGAAAACACCCCATGGCCTCAAGCTCACAACAGCTCCCTCACCCACACTCAACGCCAATACCACCATCACCCTATATAACAATGGCATCGTCCTAATCCAAGCGTCTAATCTCAATCTAGTTAAGGTTACCACTATCTTCCCATTACTCAAAACTGCGGTCTCATCGAAATCCAATGACACATACACTATCCCTACCTTCTCTCAGGATTTGTCGAGTACGCCCCCCTCCCCCTCGGGAAGGCCCTCACTCCCTCTAAACCACTCTTCGCCACTTGATCTTCAGAGATCAGCTCCTTCCCTGGTGGATGTGCCTCTACCATTAAGGCCTAATCTCCATTTAAACCACTCTTCATCCTCTGATCGTCACAGATTGGTTTTGTCCCCTGTCGACCTGCCCCAACCAGGTAGTCCCCCGCCTCAGACGGTGAGAGACTTCTCGGGCTCACTTGGCGCACAGCTTACACCCCCCCCAGCCCAACTGCCTGACTTGGCTGCGCTCCCGGAGGACATCTCAGTCACTCCGGTTCTGACTACACCTAACCCTCAGCCCAGCGATCACACCCCCTTTGCTAATGCTCCAACCTCACTATTAAAAGAACATGTAACTTCGCTAGTCCCACTTGATCTACTTCCTACCAAGGAACCTTTCACCTCCACCCCGGATCCTAAGGACTTACGCCAAGACCCCCTTCCCCTCTCGCTTTCCCTACTCCTCCTCCAGCCCAACACCCCGACTTGGCAGCGCGCCTTGATGACATATCTCTCCAATTGCACCTTCTCACCTCCGAGCTACATGAACTGAAAGCCCTCTATAATGATCTTTTCCCCGTGATCAGCTCGTTCCTCACATCTGCGAAGTTGCCCAACGCTTCCACTAGGGAGAGTGATTGAATCAGTCAGCCTTCAGCCCCCCCATCCTGAAATGCATTCCCCTACCCAACGATTCCTCCCGGCCTAGAAGATGTGTGTCCCCCCCTTCGTCCATGGATCTCCTTGTCCCTTACAACTCTTACTCCACCCTTTCCAACCCCAACTTGATCCAGCCGAGACAAATTCAACCTATCCACGCTAACCCGTACAGAGAACCTCCTCGCAATCCTAGAAGCAGCAATATTGACAACCTCACTCGTGTGGCCGTCACCCAGACGCCTTCCCCCCCCATTCCATTACATCTCAAATGTGCATTACTCAATTGCAGATCAGCCAGCAAACATGCCTCCGATATCTTCGACCTCATCCAACACAAGGACTTAGACATCATCATCCTCACTGAAACTTGGCTAAATCCCTCCTCCACTCCTATCCTAGACCTCCTAGTACCACCCACTCACGACATAATTAGGCTAGACAGAGCTCGGAAGTTAGGTGGTGGCCTAGCCTGTATTCACAGAAACACAATCTCGATCTCTCAATGTGAGTCCTCTACGCCTTCCTCCTGTGAATACCTTTGTCTCAGCATCTCAAGCAAGAACCTACCGATTTGTAAACTTCACACCTTCTACCACAACCCGGGAGACAAGCTCCCCTTTATCGAGCAACTAATGGAAATCATCTCCGTCAATGTTGATTCAACTGTGGCCCAAATCTTCCTTGGTGACTTCAACCTCCACTGGTCGAACCCCGATGACACCGCGGTATCCTGCCTAAAATCGTTCTTAAATGAGCAAGACCTGACTCAGCACTGTATAAAAGGAGAAACCTTAGACCTCATTATCTCAAATGAACAGTCCATCACCTTGGATTCCATTATCCCATGTGACTGGTCCGACCACCACTGCATCTTCTTTTTTATCA
Source organism: Calotriton arnoldi (assembly GCA_963921515.1). NCBI lineage: Eukaryota > Metazoa > Chordata > Amphibia > Caudata > Salamandridae > Calotriton > Calotriton arnoldi. Next base: position 1,117,871 of record CAWUFW010001750.1, on the reverse strand, counting down.
ACAGGGAGATGTCGTTGAGGAAGGCTCAACCTACAAAAGTAAAGATCTGGAAAAGGGACCTCAGGTCAATAAACTCTGATGAAATAGCTTCCCACTGTAAATCGGCCCTCTCCTCCCTAGCTGACGTGGCCGAAGTGCAGTCACTCACTGACTCCTACAATTCGACCATCTCCAACATCATGGATGACTTCGCTCCAATCCAACAAAAAAATGCCTCAACAAAATTATCCAAACCCTGGTATAATGACAATTTAAACATGGAACGCCGCAACCTGAGATCACTTGAACGTTCCTGGCGATCCAATCCCTCTGTGGACCAACTAAAACTCCTTAGAGAGGCTAGGAGCCTTTACAACAAACAAATTAAGAGCGCGAAGGCTGACTATTTCAGACACCACCTGGATCAAGCGGCAAACCGCCCCAAGAAACTCTTCGAATTGGTCAAACAGCAATCAGTTGTAGGTCCAAACCACTCTGATCCTGGTGGCAGCTCTCCCTCCTGCGATGAACTTGCTGCTTTCTTCACTGAGAAAGCAAGACTTATCACCATTGACCTCGCCTCTAAGAAGGCTCTATTGCCTTCCTCCAGTGACAGATCACCTCTTGACCTCTGTGAAAAACGCATGTTAGATGTGCAGGACATCTAACCTGGGCTTCTATTGGAATTCTATAACGCATATTAGCAAGCCCATTATCGCCGTTTTAGCGGCAGTTTCCTGCCGCTAAAACGGCGATAATTTTAACGTGGTTCTTGCTAATATGCCCCCAAGTTCCACTAACCTGAACATCAAGAACAATGCGTCCTGGAGCACCTTTACCCCATTTAGTGAAAAAGACATCACCAAGATCCTTCATAACATAAACCCATCCAACCACTTCAATGATCCGTTGCCCCCGGCCATCTTCAAAGAAATCAAGAATGTTCTCATCCCCACCTGGACAAGGATTGTAAACACTTCACTCTCTCAAGGCACGATCCCCGATCGCCTAAAGGCAGCTCAGGTTTCACATATACTGAAAAAACCCAACGCAGACAAAGCTGATCTCAATAACTTCCGTCCTATCTCCAACATTCCCACCCTAGCGAAACTCATTGAAAAATGCGTTCAATCCCAACTTTGTGCTCAGATAGAGGAGTACCAACTCCTTGACCAGCATCAGTCTGGCTTTCGGAAGGGGCACAGCACCGAATCGGCGCTCATTCACGTTATGGATGACATTTTAAAAATGCTTGACCAAAACGAATCCTGCCTCCTGATCCTCCTAGACCTTTCCTCAGCATTCGACACGGTTAATCATGACAACCTCCTTTCCATTCTGGAAAACAGGATGGGTTTTTCTGGTTAGGTGCTACAATGGTTCTCGTCCTTCCTCCACCACAGATCTCAAAGGGTCAAGGCAAACCACTCTCTCTCCCAGCCCTCTCCAGTTCACATGGGGGTTCCCCAAGGGTCCGCCCTATCTCCTATCCTCTTCAACCTGTTATTGGAACCATTAGCTCACTCTTTAAACTCCACGGACACTCTCTTTCATATGTATGCGGATGATACGCAAATCTATGTGAAAATCTCTTCCCCGGAAAATGTCATTTCTCTCAACACGACCCTATCCTCTACTCAAAACTGGTTAACTGAGAACCATCTCCTGCTCAACACCTCCAAAACGGAATTCATGGTCATCTCCCCTCCGAACCACACCCCCAAGCTTGACCTTTGGTTGAATCTCCTCACTGCCTTCAACTGCACTCCTCTTATCATAGACTCAGCCAAATCGCTCGGAGTCACCCTGGACAAGCACATGAACATGAAAGATCACATCAGTAAGGTCTGCAAGGGAGCAAATCACTTGATGAGGACACTCAGGAAGATCAAACCTTTTCTTCCAAAAAACGATTTCAAGCAGGTGGTCCAAGCGCTTGTCCTGCCGAGGCTTGACTACGGCAGCGCGACCCTCTGCGGCCTACCCAAATACATTCTGGCTCCTCTAAGAGTATCGCTGATCTCCGTGGCTAGACTGGTTACAGTCTCAAAGTGAAATGAGCACTTATCCCCAGTCCTAAAATCTCTCAAATGGCTGCCCTTTGAAGCTCGTATTCAGTTAAAGATTGCTGTTCTGAAGCACAAAGCTCTTCACTTCAATTCTCCCAGGTACCTAGCGCAAAAACTTGAGCTTTCTTGTGGGGCAAGAGCCTCAAGGAGCGCCAATACTTTCCTCTTGAAACCACTCATCCTTAAGAAAAAGAGAACCTGTCACAGAGCCTTCTCTGGCGCCGCCCCAAAGATTTGGAACTCTCTTCCTCCAAAAGTACGCAGAATCTCGGCAATGACGGCGTTCAAATTGGAAGCCAAAAGATTCTTAATGAATAAATTCTTACCCTGATTGGGAAGGGCTCACCTACTCGAAGGCATTATTCCTACTTCCATTGTACCATCATCTGTTACTGCTCTTCTTTTCCATGCACAACGCTCCCCTCTGGGCCCACGCAAACTTGTTTATTGTATGACCCTCCATGGTGCAACTGTACCTGAATTTGTAACAATTCCTGCTTGTTTTTTTAAAGTTTTTTTTTACTACTACTTGTTGTTGACTTTGCATTTATGTCCTTCCTTCCATCCTAATGTAAAGCGCTCTGATATCCCCCTGGATCTTGTTCGCGCTATATAAAACTTTATAAATAAATAAATAAATAATAGGGCAATTACTGCCAGTAAAGGTGGAAAAGCACCCGGTCCTGATGCTATCCCAGTGGACCTGTATAAAGCTAATATTGCTTTATGGGGACCTTTATTAACTGCTGTTTTAAGGGCCTGCTGCAATGCTGGCTTCCTCCCGACATAGGCTAAATCAATAATTGTACCCATTTACAAAAAGGGTGACCGACACAATCCTGCGAGCTATAGGCCGATCTCTTTGCTTGACTCCTTAGTGAAGATAGCGGGCCGTGTTATTTTGAACAGGCTACAGGAGTGGGCAGAATCAAGGGAAATTTTGACAGATCTTCAATATGGGTTTCACAGCGGAGTTGGGACAATAGAACAGGGCCTGAATTTAAGCATGTTAATAGGAAAATATACTAAGATCAAGGGTGGGAACTTGTTCCTGGGGTTTGTCAACCTTTCCTCTGCATTTGATTGTGTCATCCACTCGAAGTTATGGACAATTATGTCCGATATGGGAGTGGAGACATCGATCATTAACTTTCTTAGAGATCTCTATACAGGATCCAAAGCCAGGGTTAGATATGGTATTAGGGGAGAACGTACCCAGCCTTTTAGTGTGGACAGTGGGGTAAGGCAGGGTAGCGTTTTAGCACCCTTTCTTTTCTCCTTAGATATAAATAATGTAGGTGAAGAGCTGATTTTACAATGTAAAGACCTCCCACAGGTGTGTCATCGCCCAGTACCGGCCCTACTCTACGCGGACGATGTCGTCATTATGGCCCGCACCCCCCTTGCCTTGCAGTCTCTACTTAACACCTTTGTTGAATTCATGCAGGATCACGACTTATTAGTCAATCAATCAATAACATTTATAATTAAGTGTGGCAGGAGAACGGCTATTTATCGTGACATAAAAATTAGGACACCAAGATAGACTTTACAAATAGTTTCTCATATCTAGGTGTCCTGTTTGACAAGGAAGGCACATGGAACTGTGCTACATCTACAAGGGCCTTATTATTTAGAAATGCTAGTATGGTTCTATCACATTTTGCTGGCAGGTTGGGTACAAACCCCCCAGTGGAGATGATTAAGATTTACAAGGCTAAATGCATCAGCGTAGCACTATATGGTGCTGGGATTTGGGGGCATACAAAATGTACAGCACTGCAAGTGGCGGAGAATGAGTTTTTGAGGTATTTGCATGCAGCCCCCAAAAGTGCCTCTTCATATGTCTGTCATGCTGAGTTGGGGGTTTCGTTTCTTACCGACTCAATCAGGATGCAACCCATATTACTATGGCATAAAGTCTGGACCTCTGAATATACCGCCTTAAACCGTGCTATTATCGGGGACTGCTTAAAATCATCTCTGTCTACCCGCATTCCGTGGCTGGCATATATTCAACATTTTTGCCGAGACTTGGGGCATCTAGACTATTTTGAAAATCCTAACTCTTTGGCAGCTATTAGTAGAACAGTACTTAAAAATGAATGTACTGTGCACATAGAGGATCTTAGGTTGACCGCCGAATTATCAGAATCTTCTGTTTTAAATAATCAACTTATTTTAACCAGTCATGACATGCAGTTATATTTGAAAGCTGTATCTAATTCAAGAGATAGATTCGATCCTAACTCGCCTCAGAATGGATATTTTTCATCGGCTGATTAGCTTCCCTAAACCTAATAACTAGACATCAGATTTAAGTAACTGCCCTTGTGATGGCAAGATGCCCCAGAGCACTATGCGCGTCATACTTGTAGGAAGCTGGCTCTGTATATACTATACCAAAGTGAGGTATAGTGTGCACAGAGTCCAGTGGAACCCCAAAGGTAGGCAGAAGTAAAGTTAGATAGCACCTCACTCTCTATTTGTGGTAGTGTGGTCGAGCAGTAAGGCAGTATCAGAGGACAGTGTTAAGCATTTGTTGTACACACTCAATCAGCAAATGAATTCACACACTCTAAGACTGAACTTCAGACCAATTGTTCTTGTATGAAAATATTCTTTTAGTTATTTTACTTTCTAGAACCAAGCAAGTCTGGCACAGGTAAGCAAGGAATACTTTACAGTAGTAATGCAGTTTGTAAACAGTTTGAATTGTAATTGTATATGTACTTTGTTTTGACTTACAGTATTGTTTCAGAGAAATGCAATGCTTTGTAAATAGAAGTACATAGACTTGAATGGGCTTTTCAGTAAAATACCAGGTAAGTTACTTTTGAGATTACTTTTCTTACTCAGAGTAGTATACCTGGATACTACTCTGGGACATTTCCTGTAAACAGGTAAGTAAAATCGTTTTTGTTGAACAATACAATTTTAAAGAATTTCTTTAGGTTTTCAAACTCCACACTTTTCCAAGAAAAACAGTCAATGTTATCCTATGGAGGAAAATAGTGTTATCGGTTTTAAGGTAAGTATTTGGTAGTGGGAGTTGAGGTTCTAGGAGTTGATTCAGGGGTCCCCCAGGGTCAAGGATGCACTCTCGTTACACCCTCAGCGGAACTAGGGCGGCCGGGTGCAGAGTGCTGAGGCCCAATGTTATCCAATGGGGGATAGGGGGCCTCCTGTTGGTGGCTGCTGAAGAGCAGGGCACTTGGTTGTGCGAGCAAAGCTCCTGGACTTTAGCTCAGGGCAAATGGGGAAACAAAGTAGCACCAAAGGTGCACCCTCAGCGGCACTAGGGCGACCGGGTGCAGGGTGCTGTTTCGACGTCGGGCGCCCTGTTGTTTGCAATGGGGAACCTCCGGTTTGCAAAGGCACTGAAGGCTTGGGGACGAAGGTCTTCTGGGTGCGCCCACCACTTCAAGAGGTAAGTTGGGAAGTGGGGGTTGGTTAGGCACCGTTGGTTTGGTCACCCAAGGCCGTGGGGAGTCGGGTGCAGGGGTGCCTTTTAGGGTCGGATCTTCTTACCAGCTCCTGGTCGCGGTTGGGGGGACCTTCCGGATTTAGGCTGTAGGCGTCGGCAGGAGGCTTGAGGCAGGTCAGGGGTCGCCGGATCTCGGGTTAGGATCGCCGGGGGGACCTCCTCGTGGTGTTTGCCCACTCGAGCTCGGGCCGTGGACGGCGGGTGCAGAGTGGGGCAGATCCGCGGTGTCCAGCCGGAGCCAGAGGTTGCAGATGAACAGGACAGTCTTTGTGGTTGAAGGCAAGCAGGTCCTCCGGGGTTTTCGAGGTTGCTGGCTGCAGGACACACCAGAGTTTCGCAGGAGCAGGTTCGAGGTGGAGACAGGCCGGTAGGGCTGGGGCCAAGTCAGTGGGCGTCTTCCTCTTGTTAGCTTCGGCACGGCTGTTCGGTCCTTCTACTTCCTTTCTTGTAGTTTCTTCTTGTCTGCTTTCTTGGTTCAGGGCTGCCCCCTAAATACTGTAATTAGGGGCGTTTTAGGGGTCTTGAGGTCAGTAGCCAATGGGCTTCTGACCTTAGGGTGACTACACCCTTGGTGTGCTCACCCCACGTGGGGGAGTGAGCACAATCCCTATTCCTTATTGGGGAGTGCCTGTCATCTGCAAGATGGCAGGCACTGAAGAGTGGGCTTCACCTCGCCTCCCCCACCTGAGGGGTGGAGTTGGCAGAGGTGGGCACACCTTCTGGGCTGGCTAGTTTTCCCCGCCTGTCTTCCCGCCGAAAAGGAAGGGAGACAGGAAGGGGGCCTGCTCTTGATAGCAGGAGAGGCTGGGGGTCACATTACAAAGGCTGCCAGGCCTTTGAAGCTCCCCTGCCACAGATGGCTCTTCCTGGCCTGGGGGAGGTGTGAACACCTCCGCCCAAGAAAGGCTTTGTTTCTGGGCTCAGGGAGCGAAGGCTCCCACCCTAGGGGTCCAGAAACATGTCTCGTGGTGGCAGGCTGGTGTGTTCCAGTCAGGGAACCCACCAGAGGCTGAGTAGTTTTCAGGGGGCATCTCTAAGATGCCCTCTGTGTGCATTTTTCATTAAATCCCACACTGGCATCAGTGTGGGTTTAATGTGCTGAGAAGTTTGATACCAAACTTTTCAGTTTTCAGTGTAGCCATTATGGTGCTGGGGAGTTTGTAATGACAAGTTCTTAGCACCATATACTCTTAATGGCAGCACTGCACTTACACTGTCTGGGAATGGACTTAGACACTGTAGGGGTACAGGGCTCATGCACCTGTACCCTCACCACTGGTATAGGGCACCCAGCTAGAGGGGTGACTGATCTATGCCAGGGCAGTGGGTTGTAGGCATGGCACACAGGAATGTGCGCCATGCCGCCTCTTCACTTTGTTCTGCACCAAAACACGCAGCCTGCAAAGGCAGTGTGTGTGGGTAAAGGTACATGGCCTCTAAGGGTGGCACAATAAGTGCTGCACCCCTTAGAGGTCTTCCCTGGTCACAGTGCCCTGGGTACGTGTGGTACCATTTACCAGGGGCTGACCTGTGGCCAGAGATGCCAATTGGGTTAGTTTTGGGGAAAGAACACAGGCCCTGGGAACCTGATTGGCAGGTACCCAGGGCACCTCCAGTCAAAGTGCATCAGAAGTCTTGCAAAAAGTTGGGGGGTTACTGCAACAGAAACCCAGCTTCTCACACAAGCCACCCCCCCACCCCCCGCCCAAAGGCCAGGAGAGTCTTTCTAGTCTTTCAGGCGAGGAAGAGTAGAGGAAGTGGGTTGAAAGTTGCAGGGCCTACTCTGCCTTACATCCTTCTGTCCAGGTCAGTTCCTTTGGGGAGCTGGCCTACCTCAACAGTTTCAGGGCCTAATTCCCAATGCTCCTTTTCTAGCTCTTTAGTGTCTTCACCCCATCTTTTTAGTTTGGGTTCAGAGGTGCCTACCTCTGCAAACTCTAACTTAGCTAGGGCAAAGCCCAGCTTACCCACAGAGGTCAACCACAGCTTGAGCAACCCCACCATGACCAATAGGGTCAGGGGGCCTAACTTGCTATTTGGCAGGGGGCTAGGCCACCATGCCAAGGACAGTGCTGCCATGAAGGCTAAAACCCAGCAGAGGCTACAGACAGCTGTCAGTGCCCAGAACCACACCTTTAGCTCTTCACTGGTAGGTGAAGTAGCTAACTTATAGGCTTCTGTGGGTTTAGGGGGCCTGTCTGCTGTTTTAGGGTAGGGGGTCACTACACTTGGTAGTGAACACCCTTCTTCCACCCTCTGTTCTGCCAGCTGAGGAGCCACCAATTCAGGCTGGACAGTTGCATAAGTAGTCAGGTCTTTTTGTTAGATAGGGGGGACTCCACCAGTGCCAATTTTGGAGTTCTCCCTTACTGGGATAGAATCTCCCTGGCACACTGGAACTGTGGCTAACCGTTGCCCACCTTTCCTACACTGTTTCTTCTTTTTCTTTTGGGGCTCAGCTGCACTAGCTGCAGGTTCAGCCCCCACTTTTTTTGGGTGAGGTCCTGCACTGGGCCAGTACCTCTTTTTGGCTCAGTCCAACCTCTGGGTGGTCATTCCCAAGGAGACAATCAAGGGGGAGGTCTTTACTGACTACCACCTTTCTCCAACTAAGGGACCCAGCTATTTCTAGGGGCACTACAGCCATAGGCCTAACAGTGACACCCCCTGGGACAGCCCTTACTCTTTTTGTTTCCCCTGGGACATACTGGTTTGAGAGAACCAACTTGTCATGCACCACAGTGTGACTGGCACAGGTATCTCTCAGGGCAATGGCTGGGATTCCATTCACCAGTAGGTGGTGGAAGTGTCTAGTCCCCTCTGGAATCTCCAACTCACCTTTTGGGCCCATTTCCCAGTTGAAGGCTATGAGGGCTTCCTCATCTGAGGAATCACCCTCTAAAGCTACACTGGCAACCCCTGGAGCTACACTATGGGCTGTAATTTGTTTACGACAGCTAGGGTCCTTGGTGTGGTGTCCTGCCTTTTGGCAGTTGTGACACCATACCATGTTGGGATCCCAATTCTTACCTTGGTACCCAGTTTTAGTTTGTGAGGTGTCTTTGGGCTCTCCCTCCTGGTCAGGTTTTTTGGGGGGCTACCTGGGACTCCTTACTTTTATCTTTTAGAGGCTCACTGTCTTTCCTCTGGGGAGGTTTTGTAACCCCTTTCTTTTGGTCACCCCCAGTGGACGTCCTAGTCACCCTTGTCTTGACCCAATGGTTCTCCTTCTTTCCCAATTCTTGGGGAGAAATTGGACCTAGGTCTACCAGATACTGATGCAACTTTTCATCAATGCAATTACTTAATATGTGCTCTTTCATAAACAAATTATAAAGACCATCATAATCTTGCACTTTACTTCCAGTCAACCAGCCACCTAGTGTTTTAACTGAGTAGTCAAAAAAGTCAATCAAGGATTGGTTTTGGGTTTTGTGAGCCCCCTTGAATTTAATTCTATATTCCTCAGTTGTGAGTCCAAATCCCTCAATCAGAGTTCTCTTCATGAGGTCATAAGACCCAGCATCTGCCCCTGTAAGGGTCAGGAGTCTGTCTCTGCATTTACCCGAGATCAGTTCCCAAAGGAGTGTCCCCCAGTGAGTTTTCTTCACCCTTCTGGCTTCACAAGCCCTCTCAAAGGCTGTGAACCACTTGGTGATATCATCACCATCCTCAAATTTAGGGACAATCCATTTCGGGATTTTGGGATCATAGGATCCTTCTTTTTCTATGTTTTTTAAATTTCTGCCACCATTGATGGGTCCTAGGCCTATCTCTGCTCTTTCTTTTTCTAGAGCCAGGAGTCTGGTCTCTAGGTCTAATCTTTTGGTCAACCTGGCTAGCAGGATGTCCTCCTCATTGAGGCTGTCCTCAATGTCCTCAGTAGTGCCTGACCCACCTGTGTGGGATCTAGGTACTGAGAGGTTGATTCTTGGAGTCAGGGCCACTGGGGCCCTTTTCTCCCTATGAAGTGGGGGATGGTGCCATGATGACCGAATATTTGCGGGCCAATATAGCCCCAAATGGATTGATGGCCAATAATTTTCCACGCTTATTTTTAGAGGATGCGGTCTTTAAGAAAGAGTGGTCCCTAGTAGCATGGAAATGCACTAGGGACTGGCTCATCCTCATCATCAACACTGCAAAAAGGATTGCAGATGCATTGCTGATAAGAATACAGACTGCAGAAGGGGCGATCAAGGTGACCATCCAATCTACTGTATTTAAGACTAAACTTGCAGAGATCAATGCGGAGATGGCAGACGATAGGGAATATCTGATAAAGCAAAAAATTTCTAAACTTCAGAAAGATATACAAAAGTTTGATAAGGAGAAGGTTTATCCGTATTTGAAAGCGGACTACAGCACACCTGGGGCGAGCTACTCATCAGATGAGAGCTCCAACCCATCAAGAAGAGGCTCCTCATCCAATAGTGACTCCAGCAATGGGAGCTGGAGCAACAAAAATTTGCGACATAACACACGCCCGATGTACCCCTCATTTAACATGCCACCATACAAGGGACCCCAATATCTGCAATACCCGATGTACCACCAGGGACCCCCGGCCTTCTTCCAACAAGGTAACGAACCCCCTTTTTTAGACAGAGGTTGGGGCAGAGGAAAAGGGCGCAGAAGAGGTCACCAAAAAAAGAGTACAGTGGCAGGAACAACCCACACACTCAGTGGAGACAAGGAGCCAGACAAGAGGCAAGAAAAATTAATAATCAATCTCTCTTCAAGACCTTTGACACCGATAGACGAGGTTGTACTACAGAAAGGGTTGGGTTTTGTACCTACCCCCAAAACTGACAAATTTCGCGATACCTGTGAGATCCAAGGCTTTTTCCGCAAAATACGCCTGAAAGCCTTTTTCCAAGACAAACCTATGTTACCAGAGGATGACTCTTGGCTACATAACCCTTCCACTTTTACACCTAATAGTGGGATGGTTCCTCACGAGGTATTGATCTTTGAGCAGGCAGTGCTCAAAGATCTCTTCAGCAAAACCACGCCTGCACCGTTCCACAACCTATCCTCGAATGAACAGGCAGCCGTCAGGGCCCTGTCGGATGACACCTCTATCACCATCAAACAGGCTGACAAGGGTGGGGCCACAGTCATCATGTCCACTGTTGACTATGATTCGGAGTGCCTACGACAATTGAGCAACCGGAGGTACTATACACCCATAAGAGATGACCCTACACCACGACTTACTACCACCATTTCCACCATGGTTTTCTCAGCTGAAATTGAGGGTTGGGTCACTAGTAAAGAGGCAAACTTTCTCATCATGAAAGATCCTAAGACCCCGTACTTCTACACTTTGCCCAAAATCCACAAGGGGGTTTCCCCAGTTCACGGGAGACCCATTGTCTCGGGGATCGGCTTGATCCTCGAGCCACTGTCGAAGTTTTGCGACCATTTTCTTCAGCCTTTGGTGAGGGCCACCCCTTCTTTTGTAAAAGACACCACTGATGTCCTCCGTTTACTTGAGGGGGTCCGGCATCCAGAGGAAGTTAACCTTTTGGTAACCCTGGATGTTGAGGCCCTCTACACCAATATACCACAGAGGGCTACTCTGGAGGTGATAGAGGATGCCCTAAGCCGGATGGATTGGCACTCACCTACCCCAGTGGCCTTCATACTCGAGTGTGCCAACTTAGCCCTGATGGAAAACTTTTTCGAATATAACAAACAACTCTATCATCAAACACAGGGCACTTCCATGGGCAGCACATTCGCGCCGAGCCTGGCATGTATGTACATGGCAGCGTTCGAGGAGAGGGAGATCCAGAATTCCAACAACCCCTACTTGGCGAATGTGCTCCTGTGGAAGAGATTCATTGATGACATCTTGATTCTATGGAAAGGAGATCGTACTAGGTGCGAGGAGTTCTGTGAGTGGATGAATACTTTGAACCCTTATTTAAAATTCACTAGTACAATCGCTGAAACTGAGATTTCCTTCCTGGACCTACTGATTAGGTTAGATAGAGGACATATCACAACTACACTCTATCGTAAACCAACTGACAAGAACAGTCTGTTGCTATTCAGTAGCCACCACTGTGAGAAGTTGGCCTGGCATATGCTGTCCACTAGTTATAGTGGGCACCTTGCACCAGTCCAAACGACCCTTATTGATGATAGGTTTAAAGCCAACCTTTATTGAAAGCTATCCTAGTGGTAGCTATGGAGAGCAGCCTTCAGGCTAAGTCTTGAAGGAGTGTAAAGCAGCTTGGTTTACCAGATTATAACCTCTTGAATAACTAAATGAAAGGAGAACCACACAAGGTATATATATAAAATATATGTATTTATTTCTAAACATTAACTACTAATCTCTTTATGAGATTAGAGTTCAAGATACACAATATCACAGTATTAAAACGACAGTAAATAGCACAATATACACTGGGCCCCAGGGGGGGACCAAACCATATATTAAGAAAGTGGTATAAGAACCACGACTTGACTAGACACAGTGCCTAGAGCACGTAGAATCTCTGGGACCCCAAGGAACCACCCAAGGTAGTGACACAGGAGACCCACGGGGGACGTGTGCAGTGTGAGAACACAGCCGCGAGCGCCGTACGATTCAATGCAGAAAGTCGCGGTTGGAATTTTATAGATAAAGGACACTTAGGAGAGGACTTTCAGCAAACCCCTTAAGACTTAAGGGGTTCTAGGGCCAACACCCATGGGAGCACCGGAGTACTCGAGTTACCTCACCCAGGGAAGCCGGGTGCATAGGTGTCAAAGGGTGTTGGGAATCGTCGTTGATTTCAATGGCGATCTGCTGCAAAGTGCTGCTGCCGTGAAGAAGAAAAGTGTCCGGGGTGATCCAAGCCTGGATCGAAGATGTGAAGAACCTGAAAGCAGAGGGGACAGAGTCTGGGTCACTAGCCAGTGACCAGGAGCGGAGCAATCGAATGCCCACCGATGTCGGGTGCTTCAGGTGCAAAGAGGTGAAGCTTGACTCTGCAGCCACGGGGTCCAGGAGATGTTGACGACAACCAGGAGCCGGATTCGAGCTGCCCCACACAGGATATCGAGTGCTGGGGTGTCGGTGATCAGATTGACTACAACAAGCCTTGGCAACAGCAACCCAAGCAGGAAGAGAAAAGATGCTTCTGTGCGGACCAGCATAGTCTTGGGGACTCCCCGAGTGATGGAGAGTCAGGGCACGTCTGGAGCAACCAGGGAAGCCCAATAAAAGTTAGAGTTGCCTTCTTGGGGACCCACAGGTCAATGGACCAGGGATTGCAAAGGGATCTCGAGAGGATTCACAAAATGGTGGCCCACGGAACACTCGTTGAGTGTAGGCCTGCAATCTTCTGTGCAATTACTGCTCGGGGTCAGGGCTACAAGTAACCCAAAGCTCAGCCTCAGGGGTCGCCAGAAAGCTGATGCTTCTGCAAATAGTTGTGGTGTCCAGGGGTTCAAGTTGCACGGTCTCCATGAGGGATACGGGCCTCAGACTTGCTGTGGGCACAGATCAACCTCAGAGACTTTGGAAAACCCACCTCCTGTGTGGCAATAGTCTTCGGAGTTCGCAGGAGCTTCGGAGATGCCAACTGGTCAGTTGCATTAAAGGTGCCTGCCTTGCAGGGGAGTAACTCCTTTACTCCAAGGGAGATTCTTCAGTCATCCAGCGTAGTGTAGATCGTCGAAGTACTTGGTTTCTGGTAACAGAGTTTAGTCCAAGTGTAATCTAAAGTCCTGTAGTCGGGGGGCGCTAGGTGGCGCACGAGCAAGATGGCCGCACTGATGTGAGGCTCCTGCAGCTCGGCTCATAAATCCGTTCCTTTATCCTCTTATAAATATAAGCTACTGGAAAAAACCGTCACCATATAATGCGGAAAGAATAAGGTATCCTTGAGGGGAAAACTGGGGCAGCAGGAAGAATCGGAAGTGCTGTGGAGACCACGTTCGAGAATCGGCCGACGACTCGGCTGGGAACACTGGGAAGTGCAGACCGGCGCTGGGAAATACGCGAGATCGAGGCGCCCATGAGGTGTGCAGGCCCCACTACGGAACAACTGAGGCAGAGCGTAGTGGAGAACGGAGGTGAGGCTACCGCAGCGCCTACCCTGTTGAATGCAGCGATAACACATAGGGACAGAAATCTGAAGCGCTCACACGTGTCCGTCTGCCGCATCAGCACGAGCTGGGTGCATTGAGGCAACCATTGAGGAGGTCCGTGGGAGAGTAGATACCGACCGGAACGAGCGATCGCCGCTGTGACAGGGAATCAGCATATACCGAGGGCGGAGAAGTAACTGGGAGCCGACCAAAGTGAAAGCGGCACAGACTATACGTACTGTCCAGTGAAGGGCTCGCTTGCGATCGGAACTGTGAGGAGGTGAGCGCCTATGGTGGAAATTATAAGATAGTGGGCGGACACTAGGAAGCGCAAAGCCGAGCTACTGAAGGACAATCAGTTGTGCATGGCCGGCCGCTGACACACTGCTGCAGCCGATCGCGTGGCACCACTAATCAGAAGCAGTTAATGGAAAAAGCCGCCGGAACACTCACGCGCCAAGGTCACAGTGGTCAGTTTAAACCACGCAATACCTGGAAAACACGAGGCACGACAGCGCACACAGGCACGCATACCCGAAAAAGCGCAGTCACATCGCTGCAGAGCGCATGTAATGTGCAAACTGGCCTGGGTCACTACACTGAGGGCATTGCAGCCACACCCTGCTAAGACCCACAGAGCTACAGACAACAAAGGAAACCGCTTAATCCTGCTATAACTCCTGGCACCATCACAACACATAATATCAATAGCAGGAGAGAACAATAACGCTTGCACATACGTTACAGCAGAAAGGCGGCGCCGACAAAACTGGACACAACACGGCGGCTTGGTTAACATTAAGTGGTCGGAAATAGACACTTGCAGCGCAGATAGCGATGCCACGTTAGAAGGAGGCTCACTAGGATACGGCGGACAAGAGACACGCTCAGAACACTATTTAGGCGTAACTGGCGACAACACTGAAAGACAGGACTTGAGGCCTGAACATACGGACTGACACCCGCACTGAGGCGGGGCACAGAGACGCGGCGGGGCCTCACAGCGGGCACGCTTATGGGGAAACCGGACGCCAGACAGCCACGGCTGAACTTTGAAGCCAAGAGAAATACCCGGATGCAACAAGAAGCGCACAATATGGCAGGAATAGAGACCATATCCACCCCGGGACAAGCATCCCCTAACAAGGCTAATGAGGATTCAGGAGGTCAGACAAGGCATCACCGCAATAGCGGACAAGATGGATGCCATGACGACAAGAATGGATGCTATAGTCCACAAGCTGGACAAACATGAAGACCGGATCACGGAGGTCGAAAGACGCGTCTCTGACGCAGAAGACGTGACAGCCCAAACTCAGGAGGGCATGGCGCAGATGGACAAACTCTTGAAAATAATAGCCGCCAAAAGCGAAGATCTTGAAGCACGCAGTCGGCGTAATAATATACGCGTACTTGGGATCCCCGAAAGCACCAACGCTGGCAAAATGGAAGAATACATCGAGAAAATACTGGTGGGAACCTTCGGAGCAGAGGCATTCTCGCCGCAATTCATAATTGAAAGGGCGCATCGCTCACTGGGCCCCCGCCCGCCGCCAGGCAGCGCGCCACGACCAATCATCGCACTCCTGCTGAATTATAGGGATCGGGACACAGCACTTAAAAAAGCCCGAGAACACCGTCAACTCTGCTTCGATGGCGTCACGTTCTCCATATATCCCGACTTTACCACGACAGTACAGGAGGAGCGACGAAAATTCCTGCCAGCTAAGCAGAAACTGAGACAGGCCCAGATAGACTATGCACTGCTATATCCGGCGTGCCTCAGAATCACTCATCAGGGGAAACAGTCTTTTTTCACCAGACCTCAACAAGTAGATGAATTCCTGAAACGCCTCAAGCGGAACAACGCATCGGTGGAACAGCGCGACCCGCATGCGAGATCACTGTCCCCACCGCCAGGAGCGAGCTGCACTGAAAGCACAAAGAAATAACACACTGAACTGGGAATCGGCCGGCCACAACACCTTCAGGAAGAAGCTCAACAAGCATGCAGTAACGAACTGGACAGAGTCAGATACAAGGCAGATAAGTGACACTAGAAACTAGACCCCAATTTGATCCCCTAATCCCCTGTTTGATTATTATTACGAGAGACACATATAAAGTCGAGCATCCCCAGCCCACCCGAGATTGTCTGTAACACCACCTCGGTGCTCAAAGGGTGAGGGGTTATCGTGCATACACCTAGGGGTTTCCCCCATACGGGTATTCCCCCAATCGAACTTCGCTGCAGGTTCTGGGCAGCATGGGTTTACTGTTTATGAGTGAAAGGGTGGGGGTGGGTATAAAGTTACTGGCATAATTGGGATGCTTCAGTGGGTGGGGGAGGAAAGGAGGGGGTATTAAATATGGTCACCACTATTCGAATGGCACACAAAACTGGACAGAGAGATAGTTACATGTTTGTCAGCACAAATGTTTTGAGGCCCCAAGGCCTGGTACAGCGAAGCACATGGAGTAATGGCTGATCCGAATGCACCGGCGAAATTACAGCTACTCACTTGGAATGTCAGAGGGTTGGGTGACCCTCGAAAACGGCGCCAAATTCTGGCGTACTTAGATAGACATCAGATTAATGTAGCTATGCTACAAGAAACACACATTGACCCTAAGCGCACCCATAATTTCGCGCACAGATGGGCGGAACACAGAATATTCTCTTCTTACTCCTCCTATAGCAGGGGTACAGCGATACTCATCAAAAAGCACACTCCCTTTGCCCTAGCAGGCGCTGCCTGGGATTCGCAGGGTAGATACTGTTTGGTTTGGGGCAGACTAGGTGCAGAGTCAGTTACGTTGGCTTGTTGCTACGGCCCAAATATTGACACTCCTGATTTTTATGCCACACTATGGGGGAAGATAGCCGAAATAGGGTCCAGACATGTACTGTGGGGGGGGACTTCAACGTCACATATGACCCTGCCGTAGATAGATCGAATCCTGCCGCGCACCACTATAATAAATCGCGCGCAACCCTGCAAGACATAATTGAAGCTAATCAGCTGATTGACGCCTGGCGACATATGCACCAACATACAAAAGAAGGCACACATTTCACCGCACACGCTGCCTCGTGGGCAAGATTAGATTACTGGCTACTGTCACGGAGGCTGGGACCGGCTATATTCGCAACCGCGCATTTGGCAAGGACATATTCAGACCATGCCCCAGTACAACTCACGTTAGCCCCACAAGGTTATGGCCCACCCCGTATTGCATGGAAGTTGCAGCCCTCCGCATTACTAGACACGGTCTTTCAAACTGAGCTAGGGGAGGAAATCAGAGATTTTTTCCTTAGGAACAGGGGATCAGTGGAGTCTGTGGAGATCATTTGGGAAGCGTTTAAAGTTACAATCCGCGGTTACTGCATATCAAAAAGCTCGGGAGTGATTCGAGACATCATAAACACACTGCGGAAACTTGAACTAGAGCTTAAAACTCTCGAGGGGCAACTGTTGGCGGGGCCAGACCATGCTAAAAAATTAAAAATTAGAGAGAAATTAACAGAATACACAGAGACAGCTAATCGCGAAGCACGACTTAGGGGCAAATACTGGGTGGCTCGCCGCTATGGCGAAGGGGAACGACCTGGAAAAATGCTGGCAGAAACTATTCGGAAACCACGCTTCTCCAATTATATTTTGGAATTGGCAGGACCAGGGGAAGTGATATATCGGGACACGGCGGACATACTAAATGCCTTCACTACCCACTACTCACAGTTATACACATCCAGCAGGGTGGGCCACTTGGATCTTGACAACTACCTGGGGGATGTAGCACTGGGATGGCTAGGAGATGCACAAAGGGAATTCTTATGCGCTCCCTTCGAGCTTGACGAAGTACGTGAGGCCATCATGCACATGCAATCGGGTAAAGCTACCGGCATAGATGGCATTCCCATAGAATTCTACAAACGGTACATAGACCAGATGGCCCCCATTTTGAGAGAGTTGTATGAGGAATCATTAGAGGCGGGCAGACTCCCACCATCATGTCGCTACTCAAGCCTGGGAAACCACCCCTGCATTGTGACTCCTATAGACCACTATCCCTGCTCAATTGCGACACAAAAATTTTGGCCAAATTAATAGCGAACCGACTAAGCCTCCTGATGGAAAAACTGGTCTTGCCGGACCAAGCGGGGTTTGTGCCCGGTAGGGCTACGTCACATAATTTACGTACTCTTTTCACTATACTAAATAATGTGGCACCGGAACTGCCTTTTGCGGCAATATTTCGGGATGCCACTAAGGCATTCGACTCGGTTGAATGGGACTATCTTTTTGGAGTAATGCGCCGCATGGGCTTCCCCCCACTTTTTTTATCCTGGATCCAGCTGTTGTACCAACTACCGACTGCCAAGGTGCTGGTGAATGGTCACCTATCACAGGCTTTCTCGATCACAAGGGGCACCAGGCAAGGGTGTCCACTATCCCCCCTACTATTCGCGCTAGCGATTGAGCCCCTGGCGGCCAAACTAAGACAACATCACCAAGACAAAGCACTACGCTGCTACCAGCGCCGGATTCTGGTATCTCTCTACGCGGACGATATCACCTTATATATTAAAGACCCGCAGCACAATTTGAACCCTGTTCTTAGGGAGTTTCTAGTGTTTGGCAGACTGTCTGGAATACAAATGAACTGGGGGAAATCCCACGTCCTCCCTCTAACGGAGGCAACGGCGCGCTTCCCCCTGGATTATCCACTGGAGTGGTGTGACTCTGACCTGCGATATCTAGGTATCCACATCACTAGGAATAGGGAGGAGATGATGCGCCTAAATTATGGCACCACCCTGAATCGCATAACTGGTTGTGTAACTAGATGGATCTCATTGCCAATATCGCTGGCGGGAAGGGCATCGTTAATTAAAATGGTGATACTCCCACAACTGCTATACCTCTTTTTAAACATCCCTTATCACCCAGGTGGGTATTTCTTCAAAACACTCAGATCTGAAATGATCAGGCTGGTGTGGGGGGGCAAACAACCGAGATTGCAATGGAACATACTTACCCGGCCGTACTCGGAGGGAGGCTTCGACATCCCGAACTTTGAACTATACTACTGGAGTGCACAGGCTCACTATGCCTACTATTGGGTCCATCCTCCGAGATATATGCCACAAGTAGCAGCTGAACATTGGTTGGCCGACCCCATACCTATAGATGGCATGTTGTGCGCCACACCTTCCCCCAGAGATAAAAACCCGACTACCATAAAATGTACAACATACGCATGGCAGCGTATAGCACACTTGCTACAAAGCCCCATGCTCTATTCACCACTGCTCCCGCTCACTTATCACCCCAACATGCCCCTCCTTCAGGAAACGGCATTCCACAAACTTAAGGAACGGGCCAAACTCACTACATGGGGGGACCTTTATCATAACGACACCTTTCGCACATCTGAGCAGATGTTTCTTGGACTGCAGCCAACCCCACTGGAGGTTTTCTTATACATACGACTGCGACAGGGTATGCGTTCTGTTACCCCGGAGTTTCCCAGGGAGCCCCAGACTCTTGCACCCCTGCAAAGGATGTTAAGCGCCACGTCTCCGGGACATATAGTTTCCATTATCTACCACACTGTACACACATTAAGAGAAATGCCACCGACCAGGTCACGGGCGCATTGGAACTTGGAACTAGGCCATGAATTGACGGATGACCAGTGGGGCTACTGCTGTACACAAACTGAGAGTATCTCTGCTAGCAGCAGACTACGCATAATCCATTTTAAATTCCTTCACAGGCTGTATTACACCCCAGTTAGGATGCACAAATACAAACTTAAGGATTCCGACAGATGCGATAGATGCAAGGCCCCAGGGGCCGACTTCCTACACTTGGCGTGGGAATGCTCGATGGTACATGAATACTGGAGTCAAGTATTTGACGCTATAGAATCAATGACAGCACCTAACATTGAACGCACACCGCTGCTGGCTCTGTTGGGTTATACCAAATTGCTCCCTGCATTGCACAGACGATTTATTGCGGTTGTACTTTTGATGGCTAAAAGACGGGTGGCATGCCGATGGGGCAGAGGACGGGCACCCAAATTTAAGGAATGGCTAAATGACCTGGTATATTGTCAGGAGCAAATGATTGCATATGCAGAGCTGCTTCCACACACTTCACAGCCTAGGGACATCTGGGGACCCCTTACCAGCTACCTCATTGCCCACTCGCAAGACACCCTAGACACTGAACCTGCGACAACGACACCTCGTAGTGCTGAGGCCATACTGCAGGACAACTGCACACACACCAGGTGAAGACTATCATCGCTCTAAATGCATTCACCATGAATTGCTGTTTCAACCCGACATTCCCAGATCAACAGGTAATAGATAAAATGTGCATATTATAAAATTGTGCCCGCAGTGAAAAAGTGGTACCAGATGAACCCACCATATTATGTACTTCCCTGAATGGAAATACTGCCTGTGAAAAGTTATATGGACAGAATGTATAGCAACTAAGTACACATGCTGATGCGTTACAATGGAACAATAGAAATGTAACATTGCATGCTTATATTGTGCCTAAATTTATAAATGCGAACTGTGACTATAATGTATACTGAAAAAGTTAATAAAAAAAAAAAAGTAAAAAAAAAAAGTCCTGTAGTCAGGGTTTCCTACTTTATACCCAAGGAAGGGGTGGGACAAACTCTGGGGACCCACCTATGGGAGGGTCAGGAAAGAGGGGTGGCTACACCCATTTCCTTTGTCCAGTTTCGTGCCAGAGCAGGGGCTGTGTGCCCCTGCAACCGGTTTGAGCTGGACTATGCACAGGGACACCAAATGTGCCCCCAGTGCAGACTTCAAAGCACTCTGAGAGTGCACCCACCCAGCCCCAATACACTAAAGCCTGTCTGGGAGGTGGTTACACCTCCCTGTGACAGGAAACCTATTGTCCAGGCCTCCCCTGCCGGAGTTTCATCCAGCAGCAGGAGGGCAGACTCGTGTCTGTGGCTGCAGCATCCATTTTGTGATGCCAGGGTCCTGTTAAGCTGGTACCGGGTGTACCGGTGATGCCATGCTGCTCCCTCTAGAAGGGAGGAATCATACCTCCCACCCCAGTACTGGGGTGGAGGTATGATTCCAAGGTGTTTGACACCAAACACGACAGTTTTCCATGCAGCCATTCTCAAGTTAGCATTTACAGCGGGGTTATAATGCACTTAAGAGTATATGGTCTGGCTGCATCACAAACAACCTCGGAATAAAGATTCCGAAAGCTGCAGAGGGGCTCTGCTCATGCATGGGCACCCCCTCACATGAAACCCAGCACCCTGCCTTCAGGATTGTTAAGGCCTTCCATAGGGGTGACTGATAGGTTTACATGTGCAGTGATATGGAGAGATATAGGGAACCTATATCTCAGTAAGGGGTGGATACACCACCTTACACAGGCTGCTGTAGCAGACCTGTTGTGTCATTTTAAAAGGCTTCCCAGTGGTGGCACAATACATGCTGCAGCCCCTGGTAGGCCTCTGGGGTACCTATGCCCTGGGTACATAGTATACCATATACTAGGGACTCATAAGGGTACCCCAGAATCCAATCTGGAGTGTACCTAAAGTACATGCAATCAATTTAAGGGGGAAGCAGATAGGCTGGGGTCCTGAATAGCAGTATCCCAGCCAAACTAAGTCGAAAACCTGCAAAACACCAGGAAAAAAGTGGGGGCAACCATGCAGTCAGATTCCACCTTCCTACATAACCCCACCCCAAACGAAAGGAGATAAGGCTAACTAAGTGGCCATATAAGGAAGAACCTGCACTAGCATGGTTACCCCCTGTCTTATGGTCCACTAAGCAATTCCTAACCCCAAGGGCATTGGATGATCTCCACCATTTGGAATTACTACCTGTGGTGTGTTTTGGCAAAGTAAAAGGCTGGTGGGGTGTCTGAGTAGAGAAGTGAGGCCCTAATAAAGTTGGTCTCAGCTTCCTCAGATCACTGGTCACGATGGAGGCCTTTCTTTCCTTGACTGAGTCGTATCTGGCCCTAAGGGTCAACCTCTGGCAGCCTACAGCTGGGGGTTGGGTCCCTTTGGTTGGAACAATGGAGGGACATGGTAGGTTTGGAACCACTTGGTCCCACGTTTGCCTTTGCCCAACAGAGTCCATCTGGGGGAAGTCCCTACACAATGGTAAGAGGGATCCCTCAGTGTGCTGAGGAATTTTCACCTGGCTAGGGCTACTAGACTGGGTGCCTCTAATCTGTGGATGAGGGGGTTCCTCTGGACAGGGAGCCCTTAGGGGTCCACTGACCTCCCTGACCTCTGCAGCCCTGGGCTGACAGATGGAGGGTAGAGAGGGGCAGGTTACCTGCTCCATACTGGGTACCACCTTGGAAGGGTCCCCTGCCATCAGGGGTGTTGCCAGGCCAGGCCTGACCACCTCTGGGGCAGTTCCTTCACTAGGGGTAGGATCAGTTCCCTGAGGAAGCTGACCCTTACCTATTGTCTGGGGGGAAGAAGACTATTCTTCAACCCTTCTGCTCTTTTGTGGAGTAGAGTGGGCCATTCTTTCAGGCTCCACTTCTCCAAAATTTCCCTGGGATGGGGCTGAGGCCCTAACAGCCCCACCAACCTTCTCAGAGAGGCCCAACATTTTTAAATGGGCCTGGTATTCAACTTCAGCCCAGGCTGAAACTTCTAGATCATTGCCCAACAGGCAATCTACAGGCAAGTTTGGGGACACTGCCACTCTCTTTGGGCCAGTGACCCCTGCCCAGCTAAGATTGACTATGGCCATGGGATGATCTGTTCTGATACCATCAATGTTGGTCACCTGGTACTTGAACTCAGGTAAAAGCTGTTGAGGGGGGACTAGTTTCCCTGTCACCATGGTGACACTAGCCCCTGTGTCCCTGAATGCCAACGCCTTCTGACCATTAATTAGGGGCTCCTGTCTGTACTTGCCCAAAGTATTGGGACTCATAGTAAAAGTGGCAAATCCCATGCCAACATCACAGACTAAGGAGGCCTGTGAGGAGGACCTTGATAAACTGGGGTCCACCTCAGTTCCCCACGAAAATGCACCTAACTTTTTGGGTGCATTACTACCACCTGGGGGATTACTACTTGTAGTACCAGGAGGAGTGGTAGTATTGCTGGGAGGAACATTTTCCTTATTGCCAGCCTGGGAGCAACTGGGATCATTTTTCCAGTGGCCAGGCTTCTTACAGTTATGGCAATAGGGTTTCTTTTCAGGGGAGGAAGGAGTTTGGGACCCACCCCCAGGAGAGCACTTTTGGGGCCCTGTAGTGGATTTATCCTTGGATTTATCCCCACCTTTCTCTTGGGACTTGGTAGAATCTTTCTTCTGGTCACCACCCTGATTCTTTGGCTTTACTCTGGTTCTGACCCATTTGTCTGCCTTCTTTCCCAATTCTTGGGGAGAGGTCAGATCAGAGTCCACCAGGTACTGGTGTAAAAGCTGGTTTTGACAATTATTAAGGATCTGCTCCCTCATAATCAAATTGTACAATCCTAAAAAGTCATGCACCTTGCTGCCATGTATCCAACCTTCCAGAGCCTTAGTAGCACAATCTACAAAGTCAACCCAGTCCTGAGTCTGTGCCTTTTGGGTGTCTCTGAACTTTAACCTGTATTGGTCAGTGGTTAGGCCAAACCCATCAATCAGAGCACTCTTCAGGACTTTATAATTATCAGCATCCTCTTCTCTTACAGTGAGGAGCTTGTCTCTACCTTTGTCTGCAAAGGAGAGCCACAAGATTGCTGCCCACTGCTCCTGAGGGACCCTCTGTACTTTACAGTCCCTCTCCAGTACAGTTATCCATTTGTGGATGACATCCCCACTCTGGTAGGGAGGGACAATCTTGTTCAGGTTCCTATGGGGATGAGTCTCTTCTCTACTCCTAGGGACACTGTTGCTGCCACCATGGGGCTCTAGCCCCAACTTTTGAGAAGCTTTCTGAAGCTCCAGGGATTCCCTTTCTAAGGCCAATTGCTCTCTCTTGATTCTGAGCTTAGCTCTCTCAAACTCAAGCAGTTGGCACTTCTTCTCATAAGAGGACTACCTTTTATGAGAAGAAGTCCTATGAGAAACAGAGCTCCCTATAGACTTACCAGAATGATTAGATTCCTGAGAAGGAGATCTTGATCTTCTTGGTAGCCTATTAACCCTTCCAGGTGGGGTAAAGAGAACCCCACTAGGGTCTCCTTCCTCACCTTCAGGAAGAATTGGATTTTCCAGGTGGGAATCATTTTGATCCCCCTGGCCAGCATCAGAGTCTGGGTCATAGTAGTTTTCACTACCTGGCCTTTCCTCTTCTACTGCCCCACACAACTTGCCTGCCTCATCAGACCCTGGTGTCTTTCTGAGGTCATCTAACAGCAAAGCCTCTATGAGGCGTTGAGTGCTTGCATGTCTCCCTGTTTTCAGTCTCCTAGAGGTACACATATTTCTCAATTCCTGGAATGTGAGATTGTCATACCTAGTGGGCAAGGAGTCACTGACTTCAGGCCTTGAAGACATTCTAGTGTGGTGTGGTGTATGCACCTACCTACTCTAGTGGGAACTGAAACTCTCTTGAGTTGTAGAAAGGGTGTGCTAAGCCCTTGACACACAACTCAAAATTCAGTAGAACTTACTGTATTCTAAACTTGATTTATATGTACCTATGTACCTATAGTGGTTTTCAGTTAGTCACTCAAAGAGATTATCTGGTAAAGCAATAGCAAGCTTGAATCCAACCGCTGCACACCAATGTGAGAAGTTGGCCTGGCATATGCTGTCCACTAGTTATAGTGGGCACCTTGCACCAGTCCAAACGACCCTTATTGATGATAGGTTTAAAGACAACCTTTATTGAAAGCTATCCTAGTGGTAGCTATGGAGAGCAGCCATCAGGCTAAGTCTTGAAGGAGTGTAAAGCAGCTTGCTTAACCAGATTATAACCTCTTGAATAACTAAATGAAAGGAGAACCACACAAGGTATATATATATATAAAATATATGTATTTATTTCTAAACACTAACTACTAATCTCTTTATGAGATTAGAGTTCAAGATACACAATATCACAGTATTAAAACGAGAGTAAATAGCACAATATACACTGGGCCCCAGGGGGGACCAAACCATATATTAAGAAAGTGGTATAAGAACCACGACTTGACTAGACACAGTGCCTAGAGCACGTAGAATCGCTGGGACCCCAAGGAACCACCCAAGGTAGTGACACAGGAGACCCATGGGGGACGTGTGCAGTGTGAGAACACAGCCGCGAGCGCCGTAGGATTCAATGCGGAAAGTCGCGGTTGGAATTTTAAAGATAAAGGACACTTAGGAGAGGACTTTCAGCAAACCCCTTTAGACTTAAGGGGTTCTAGGGCCAACACCCATGGGAGCACCGGAGTACTCGAGTTACCTCACCCAGGGAAGCCGGGTGCATAGGTGTCAAAGGGTGTCGGGAATCGTCGTTGATTTCAATGGCGATCTGCTGCAAAGTGCTGCTGCCGTGAAGAAGAAAAGTGTCCCGGGTGATCCAAGCCTGGATCGAAGATGTGAAGAACCTGAAAGCAGAGGGGACAGAGTCTGGGTCACTAGCCAGTGACCAGGAGCGGAGCAATCGAATGCCCACCGATGTCGGGTGCTTCAGGTGCAAAGAGGTGAAGCTTGACTATGCAGCCACGGGGTTCCGGAGACGTCGATGACAACCAGGAGCCGGATTCAAGCTGTCCCACATAGGATGTCGAGTGCTGGGGTGTCGGTGATCAGATTGACCACAACAAGCCTTGGCAACAGCAACCCACGCAGGAAGAGAAAAGATGCTTCTGTGCGGACCAGCAAGGTCCTGGGGACTCCCCGAGCAATGGAGAGTCAGGGCACGTCTGGAGCAATTAGGGAAGCCCAATAAAAGTTAGAGTTGCCTTCTTGGGGACCCACAGGTCAATGGACCAGGGATCGCGAAGGGACCTCAAGAGGAATCACAAAATGGCGTTCCACGGAACACTTGTTGAGTGTAGGCCTGCAATTTTCAGTGTAATTACTGCTTGGGGTCAGGGCTACAAGTAACCCAAAGCTCAGCCTCAGGGGTTGCCGGAAAGTTGATGCTTCTGCAAATGCTTGCGGTGTCCAGGGGTTCAAGTTGCACGGTCTCCACGAGGGATACGGGCCTCAGACTTGCTGTGGGCACAGATCGACCTCAGAGACCTTGGAAAACCCACCTCTTGTGTGGCAATAGTCTTCAGAGTCCGCAGGAGCTTTGGAGATGTCAACCGGTCAGTTGCGTTAAAGGTGCCTGCCTTGCAGGGGAGTAACTCCTTTACTCCAAGGGAGATTCTTCAGTCATCCAGCGTAGTGTAGATCGTCGAAGTACTTGGTTTCTGGTAACAGAGTTTAGTCCAGGTGTAATCTAAAGTCCTGTAGTCAGGGTTTCCTACTTTATACCCAAGGAAGGGGTGGTACAAACTCTGGGGACCCACCTATGGGAGGGTCAGGAAAGAGGGGTGGCTACACCCATTTCCTTTGTCCAGTTTCGCGCCAGAGCAGGGGCTGTGTGCCCCTGCAACCGGTTTGAGCTGGACTATGCACAGGGACACCAAATGTGCCCCCAGTGCAGACTTCAAAGCACTCTTGGAGTGCACCCACCCAGCCCCAATACACTAAAGCCTGTCTGGGAGGTGGTTATACCTCCCTGTGACAGGAAACCTATTGTCCAGGCCTCCCCTGCCGGAGTTTCGTCCAGCAGCAGGAGGGCAGACTCGTGTCTGTGGCTGCAGCATCCATTTTGTGATGCCAGGGTTCTGTTAAGCTGGTACCGGGTGTACCGGTGATGCCATGCTGCTCCCTCTAGAAGGGAGGAATCATACCTACCACCCCAGTACTGGGGTGGAGGTATGATTCCAAGGTGTTTGACACCAAACACAACAGTTTTCCATGCAGCCATTCTCAAGTTAGCATTTACAGCGGGGTTATAATGCACTTAAGAGTATATGGTCTGGCTGCATCACAAACAACCCCGGAATAAAGATTCCGAAAGCTGCAGAGGGGTTCTGCTCATGCATGGGCACCCCCTCACATGAAACCCAGCACCCTGCCTTCAGGATTGTTAAGGCCTGCCATAGGGGTGACTGATAGGTTTACATGTGCAGTGATATGGAGAGATATAGGGAACCTATATCTCAGTAAGGGTGGATACACCACCTTACACAGGCTGCTGTAGCAGACCTGTTGTGTCATTTTAAAAGGCTTCCCAGGGGTGGCACAATACATGCTGCAGCCCCTGGTAGGCCTCTGGGGTACCTATGCCCTGGGTACATAGTATACCATATACTAGGGACTCATAAGGGTACCCCAGAATCCAATCTGGAGTGTACCTAAAGTACATGCAATCAATTTAAGGGGGAAGCAGATAGGCTGGGGTCCTGAATAGCAGTATCCCAGCCATCTAAGTCGAAAACCAGCAAATCACCAGGAAAAAAGTGGGGGCAACCATGCAGTCAGAATCCACCTTCCTACATAACCCCACCCCAAACGAAAGGAGATAAGGCTAACTAAGTGGCCATATAAGGAAGAACCTGCAATAGCATGGTTACCCCCTGTCTTATGGTCCACTAAGCAATTCCTAACCCCAAGGGCATTGGATGATCTCCACCATTTGGAATTACTACCTGTGGTGTGTTTTGGCAAAGTAAAAGGCTGGTGGGGTGTCTGAGTAGAGAAGTGAGGCCCTAATAAAGTTGGTCTCAGCTTCCTCAGATCACTGGTCACCATGGAGGCCTTTCTTTCCTTGACTGAGTCGTATCTGGCCCTAAGGGTCAACCTCTGGCAGCCTACAGCTGGGGGTTGGGTCCCTTTGGTTGGAACAATGGAGGGACATGGTAGGTTTGGAACCACTTGGTCCCACGTTTGCCTTTGCCCAACAGAGTCCATCTGGGGGAAGTCCCTACACAATGGTAAGAGGGATCCCTCAGTGTGCTGAGGAATTTTCACCTGGCTAGGGCTACTAGACTGGGTTCCCCTAATCTGTGGATGAGGGGGTTCCTCTGGACAGGGAGCCCTTAGGGGTCCACTGACCTCCCTGACCTCTGCAGCCCTGGGCTGACAGAGGGAGGGTAGAGAGGGGCAGGTTACCTGCTCCAGACTGGGTACCACCTTGGAAGGGTCCCCTGCCATCAGGGGTGTTGCCAGGCCAGGCCTGACCACCTCTGGGGCAGTTCCTTCACTAGAGGTAGGATCAGTTCCCTGAGGAAGCTGACCCTTACCTATTGTCTGGGGGGAAGAAGACTGTTCTTCAACCCTTCTGCTCTCTTGTGGAGTAGAGTGGGCCATTCTTTCAGGCTCCACTTCTCCAAAATTTCCCTGGGATGGGGCTGATTCCCTAACAGCCCCACCAACCTTCTCAGAGAGGCCCAACATTTTAAAATGGGCCTGGTATTCAACTTCAGCCCAGGCTGAAACTTCTAGATCATTGCCCAACAGGCAATCTACAGGCAAGTTTGGGGACACTGCCACTCTCTTTGGGCCAGTGACCCCTCCCCAGCTGAGATTGGGGGCCTCCGGTTAGTGGCTGCTGAGAGCAGACCTCTTGGTTATGGGAGCAAAGCTCCTGGACTTTAGCTCAGGGCAAATGGAGAAACAAAGTAGCACCGAAGGTGCACCCTCAGCGGCACTAGGGTGGCCGGGTGCAGGGTGCTGTTTCGACGTCGGGCACCCTGTTGTTTGCAATGGGGAACCTCCGGTTTGCAAAGGTACTGCAGGCTTGGGGACGAAGGTCTTCTGGGTGCGACCACCACTTCGAGAGGTAAGTTGGGAAGTTGGGGGTTGGTTAGGCACCGTCGGTTTGGCCACCCAAGGCCGTGGGGCGTTGGGTGCAGGGGCGCCTTTTATTGTCGGATCTTCTTACCAGCTCCTGGTCGCGGTTGGGGGGACCTTCCAGATTTAGGCTGCAGGCGTCGGAAGGAGGCTTGAGGCAGGTCAGGGGTCACCGGATCTCGGGTTAGGATCGCCGGGGGGACCTCCTCGTGGTGTTTGCCCACTTGAGCTCGGGCCGTGGACGACGGGTGCAGAGTGAGGCGGATCCGCGGTGTCCGGCCGGAGCCAGAGGTTGCAGATGAACAAATCCGGTGTTCACAGGAGACACAGTCTTTGTGGTTGAAGGCAGGCAGGTCCTCTGGGGTTTTCGAGGGCTTCCTCATCTGAGGAATTACCCTCTAAAGCTACACTGGCAACCCTTGGAGCTACACTATGGGCTTTAATTGTTTTAGGACAGCTAGGGCCCTTGGTGTGGTGTCCTGCCTTTTGGCAGTTGTGACACCATACCCTGTTGGGATCCCAATTCTTACGTTGGTACCCAGTTTTGGTTTGTGAGGTGTCTTTGGGCTCTCCCTCCTGGTCAGGTTTTTCGGGGGCTACCTGGGACTCCTTACTTTTATCTTTTAGAGGCTCACTGTCTTTCCTCTGGGGAAGTTTTGTAACCCCTTTCTTTTGGTCACCCCCAGTGGACGTCCTAGTCACCCTTGTCTTGACCCAATGGTCCGCCTTCTTTCCCAATTCTTGGGAGAAATTGGACCTAGGTCTACCAGATACTGATGCAACTTTTCATCAATGCAATTACTTAATATTTGCTCTTTCATAAACAAATTATAAAGACCATCATAATCTTCCACTTTACTTCCAGTCAACCAGCCACCTAGTGTTTTAACTGAGTAGTCAACAATCTCAATCCAGGATTGGTTTTGGGCTTTGTGAGCCTCCCTGAATCTAATTTTGTATTCCTCAGTTGTGAGTCCAAATCCCTCAATCAGAGTTTTCTTCATGAGGTCATAAGACCCAGCATCTCCCCCTGTAAGGGTCAGGAGTCTGTCTCTGCATTTACCAGAGAACAGTTCCCAAAGAAGTGCCCCCCAGTGAGTTTTCTTCACCCTTCTGGCTTCACAAGCCCTCTCAAAGGCTGTGAACCACTTGGTGATATCATCACCATCCTCAAATTTAGGGACAATCCCTTTGGGGATTTTGGGATCATAGGATCCTTCTTTTTCTATGTTTTTTAAATTGCTGCCACCATTGATGGGTCCTAGGCTCATCTCTGCTCTTTCTTTTTCTAGAGCCAGGAGTCTGGTCTCTAGGTCTAATCTTTTGGTCAACCTGGCAAGCAGGATGTCCTCCTCATTGAGGCTGTCCTCAATGTCCTCAGTAGTGCCTGACCCACCTGTGTGGGATCTAGGTACTGAGAGGTTGATTCTTGGAGTCACGGCCACTGGGGCCCTTTTCTCCTTATGAAGTGGGGGAGGTTGATCTACCTGGTCATCCTCACCCTCTTCTTTCTCATCTGACTGGTCTTCACCAGTTTCAGATGGGAGGTCCTTAGCATACCCAGCCAACAGCTCCTGGAGCTCCTGTTTGGTGGGATGGGACCCCATGGCTATGTTTTTAATTTTGCATAGGGACCTTACCTCCTTGAAGGACAAGTGAAGGTAAGGGGTGAGGTCAAGCTCCTCAAACCAAGTCCTCTATGAGATTGTGGTTAGTTTCACTAACAGCTGGGTTTTTGCTTTGAGACATTGGTAAAAAAAAACTTCTAACCCCTCTAACCCTAGCTACAGTGACTTTTTATTTTTCTAAAATTCCATAGGGACTTAACCAAGGCCCTAGCAAGACTTTTAGTAATTTTGCAAAAATGCCAATTTGAAAAATCAGAATTCTAAAGACAATTTAAGAGTTCCGTCATGCGATCAGGTGGTAACCAAGTAGTCCAACAAATGCAAAGTTGTATATCCCACCGCTGATCCACCAATGTAGGAAGCTGGCTCTGTATATACTATACCAAAGTGAGGTATAGTGTGCACAGAGTCCAGTGGAACCCTAAAGGTAGGCAGAGGTAAGGTTAGATAGCACCTCACTCTCTATTTGTGGTAGTCTGGTCGAGCAGTAAGGCAGTATCAGAGGACAGTGTTAAACATTTGTTGTACACACTCAGTCAACAAATGAATTCACACTCTCAAAGACTGAACTTCAGACCAATTGTTTTTGTATGAAAATATTCTTATAGTTATTTTATTTTCTAGAACCAAGCAAGCCTGGCACAGGTAAGCAATAAATACTTTACAGTAGTAATGCAGTTAGTAAACAGTTTGAATTGTAATTGTATATGTGCTTTGTTTTGACTTACAGTATTGTTTCAGAGAAATGCAATGCTTTGTAAATACAGTACATAGACTTGAATGGGCTTTTCAGTAAAATACCAGGTAAGTTACTTTTGAGATTACTTTTCTTACTCAGAGTAGTATATCTGGATACTACTCTGGGACATTTCCTGTAAACAGGTAAGTAAAATCGTTTTTGTTAAACAATACAATTTTAAAGAATTTCTTTAGGTTTTCAAACTCCACACTTGGAAACTTTTCCAAGAAAAACAGTCAATGTTATCCTATGGAGGAAAATATTGTTATCGGTTTTAAGGTAAGTATTTGGTAGTGGGAGTTGAGATTCTGGGGGTAGACTCAGGGGTCCCCCAGGGTCAAGGATGCACTCTCGTTACACCCTTAGCGGCACTAGGGCGGCCGAGTGCAGAGTGCTGAGGCCCAATGTTATCCAATAGGGGATAGGGGGCCTCCGGTTAGTGGCTGCTGAAGAGCAGACCACTTGGTTGTGGGAGCAAAGCTCCTTGACTTTAGCTCAGGGTAAATGGAGAAACAAAGTAGCACCAGCGGTGCAGCCTCAGCAGCACTAGGGCGGCCGGGTGCAGGTTGCTGTTTCGACGTCGGGCGCCCTTTTGTTTGCAATGGGAAACCTCCGGTTTGCAAAGGCACTGCAGGCTTGGGGACGAAGGTCTTCTGGGTGCGACCACCACTTCGAGAGGTAAGTTGGGAAGTTGGGGGTTGGTTAGGCACCGTCGGTTTGGCCACCCAAGGCCGTGGGGCGTCGGGTGCAGGGGTGCCTTTTAGGGTCGGATCTTCTTACCAGCTCCTGGTCGCGGTTGGGGGGACCTTCCGGATTTAGGCTGCAGGCATCGGCAGGAGGCTTGAGGCAGGTCAGGGGTCACCGGATCTTGGATTAGGATCGTGGGGGGGACCTCCTCGTGGTGTTTTCCCACTCGAACTCAGGCCGTGGACGGCGGGTGCAGAGTGGGGCGGATCCACGGTGTCTGGCCGGAGCCAGAGGTTGCAGATGAACAAATCCGGTGTTCACAGGAGACACAGTCTTTGTGGTTGAAGGCAGGCAGGTCCTCTGGGGTTTTCGAGGTTGCTGGCTGCAGGACACACCAGAGTTTCGCAGGAGCAGGTTCGAGGTGGAGACAGGCCGGTAGGGCTAGGGCCAAGTCAGTGGGCGTCTTCCTCTTGTTAGCTTTGGCACGGCTGTTCGGTCCTTCCTGTTCCTTTCTTGTAGTTTCTTCTTGTCTGCTTTCTTTGTTCAGGGCTGCCCCCTAAATACTGTATTTAGGGGGCGTTTTTAGGGGTCTCGAGGTCAGTAGCCAATGGGCTACTGACCTTAGGGTGACTACACCCTTGGTGTGCTCACCCCACGTGGGGGAGTGGGCACAATCCCTATTCCTGATTGGGGAGTGCCTGCCATCTGCAAGATGGCGGGCACTGAAGAGTGGGCTTCACCTCGCCTCCCCCACCTGAGGGGTAGAGTTGGCAGAGGTGGGCATACCTTCTGGGCTGGCTAGTTTTTCCCGCCTGTCTTTCCACCGAAAAGGAGGGGAGACAGGAAGGGGGCCTGCTCCTGATAGGAGGAGAGGCTGGGGATCACATTACAAAGGCTGCCAGGCCTTTGAAGCTCCCCAGCCACAGATGGCTCTTCCTGGCCTGGGGGAGGTGTGAACACCTCCGCCCAGGAAAGGCTTTGTTTCTGGGCTCAGGGAGCGAAGGCTCCCACCCTAGGGGTCCAGAAACATGTTTCGTGGTGGCAGGCTGGTGTGTACCAGTCAGGGATCCCACCAGAGGCTGGACGTTTTTCAGGGGGCATCTCTAAGATGCCCTCTGTGTGCATTTTTCATTAAATCCCACACTGGCATCAGTGTGGGTTTAATGTGCTGAGAAGTTTGATACCAAACATCTCAGTTTTCAGTGTAGCCATTATGGTGCTGTGGAGTTCGTAATGACAAGCTCCCAGCACCATATACTCTTAATAGCAGCACTGCACTTACACTATCTAAGAATGGACTTAGACACTGTGGGGGTACAAGGCTCATGCACCTGTACCCTCACCACTGGTATAGGGCACCTAGCTAGAGGGGTGACTGATCTATGCCAGGGGAGTGGGTTGTAGGCATGGCACACAGGGATGTGTGCCATGCCGCCTCTTCACTTTGTTCTGCACCAAAACACGCAGCCTGCAAAGGCAGTGTGTGTATGTAAAGGTAGAGGGCCTCTAAGGGTGGCACAATAAGTGCTGCAGCCCTTAGAGGTCTTCCCTGGTCACAGTGCCCTGGGTACCTGTGGTACCATTTACCAGGGGCTGACCCGTGGCCAGAGATGCCAATTGGGTTAGTTTTGGGGAAAGAACACAGGCCCTGGGAACCTGATTGGCAGGGACCCAGGGCACATCAAGTCAAAGTGCATCAGAAGTCTGGCAAAAAGTGGGGGGGGGGTTACTGCAACAGAAACCCAGCTTCTCACAATTCTCTTCTGTAAATTTTATAGTTTCTGGAGCAAACGTTATATTCTAAGACTTTTACAGTTTACACAATGTCGACCTGCATATATTTTCTTGCAATCACTATCTACTGTTGAGCTATGTTGTGGAATGTCAAGTTTTTTTTATGGCCCGTCTTTTATGCCAGAAAGAACATTACATAGATAATATGATTAATCTTGTTGAACAATTATAAATGATTAATTGACATATGATGTCTTATAAACATGGATTTATAACCGTTGTGCAGAAATTTATTACAAACAATGGATCTTAGCAAACCTAAAAAAAAAAATTGTCATTATGAAATAGAGCAGAGGACTACCCGGAAAAAGTTTTATTAATATGGATTTATAATTCTATGTCAGGACTGGAGGAGAGGATTATGCCTTCTTTCTTCACTTTATTAAGACAGCAGCCATTAAAACTTTAACAAACTACATTTCCCATGAACCCTTGGGAAAAATGTAGTACAGAAAAGTGAACCAATAGGAACATAGTGAGCGTCCAATCAGTAAGAAACCCGTCCAATATAGTCCCTCTTCACTGACCCTTTGTCCTCTTTCTTCGCTACTGTGCAGCCAAGATAAGTCCTTTATTTCCATTCCTTTATTATACAGTTTACTGATGTACTTGGTTGTTTAGCTATGTTCGTATTATTGCGATAATTGTTAACTAATGTAGTGCTGCGATGCGCTCTCTTTTATTGGCGTTCCGTTAATGTTTTGTTTTTCGCAGTATCGCTAAATGCATTATCGCTAACAAAGGGCTTTCTATTATCTTTGTTTAAGGGTTTTCACAAGCGGCTCTGCCGCGGTTGCTGCCTCTGTTCTTTCCGGCAGCTCGGGACGCGAGAGCGAGCTCCGCTCTTACGCGTCCCGGTCCTGGTGCGCAGTTGGCCTCCCACCGAGAGAGGGCGCGAGAGGCGATTCGAACGCGGCGCGGTGATTAGAAATCCCCTCAGAGGGTTTTCAGTCAGCGCGCAACGTTCGTTGTGACTTGCCGGCCTAAGGGAAGACGCCCACACGGGTCTGTACGATCGTGCCTTGCTTTTCAGGCCGATCGAGTTTCATAACGCTCTGCAGCTTTGAAAGTATTGCGAGCTGCAGAGTCAGTTTTTTTTTCTGTCTTGTGATTACGCCTTTATTGGTCTGTATTTGGCCTCAGTAGCCTCCTGGGACACATACCCAGGCCGGTTCTCTTTTCAACTGCTTCCAGAACCAGGCAAGTGTCCCAGGGCTTGGACCCATAGCATCTTGCGATACATTTCGCAATCATATATTTCGGACTGCCACCCAGTCCCCCAAAAAGTGGCCACTTGAAGAGGGCTATCAATCTGCTTCCCAGGCTTACTTAAATTTATATATATATATATATATATATATATATATATATATATATATATATATATATATATATATATATATATATATATATATATATTTTCCCTCTCTAGTCCTCTAATTCAGAAATATCATGGACTACGAGGATGATTCCCAGGGGGTAGAAGACTCTATGGCTGACCTCCCTTGGGATGAGGATTTTTATGATGCAGTGGACGCCTCAATTTATCGGGCAGTTGAAGAAGCTATGAATCCTTTAAAAGAGAGGCTCTCTCGCCAGATTGCCCAGGCGTTTGCTAATTTTACCCCACTGCCAGTGGCTCCTGCTCCCTCAAATGCCCAGGGACCTGCCCCTGCGTCACAAGTCTCAGTGGAGCCCCCTGCAAAACGTACACGTGAAGCAGGAGTGGATCTCGACGCCTTTGACATACTTCGCCAAGCTTTTCTGGCGACGCAACCGGCTTTACCTCCTAGCATCCCTTCCCCTCCCCCTAAGGGTTCGGGGGATCCTGATAACCTGCCTGGTCCTTCTCGGCCCCCCTCTCCTAAAGATTATGGGGCCCCTGATAACCAACCTATCCCTTCCCATCCTACTCTCCCCTCCCAGGACATGTCAGACATGTTAGACCCTGAGGACATCATACATCCCGGATCATCTGATTGGGCCCCGGCCGACAAGGTAGCCTGTTACGTGGCAGGTCGCATCCGCAGACCTTTAGAGAAAGAGGCCCGTAACTGCCTGCGGGCTGAATGTCCTCGCCCATCATTAGAGGGGAAGGTGGCCCTTACCCCAGAGATTGATCCGCGTATGGCCACGTTTTTGCAAAAGTTTATGAAAGACCCTAAGAAGGGTATTGATAGATCGTGGCGCGCATGTCAGGACAAGCTCCTGGATGCTCTGGGTCCCCTCACTAAAATCCTTGACATGGCCGAGGAAGCCAAGGTCTCTGGTGCCCTAATCTCCCCGGACTCCCTTTCAGGGTGGGCCCAGAGGGCTATCGTCTTTTTAGGGAATGCAAACTGCGCCCTATCTACAGAGCGTCGTCACTCTCTTCTTATTAAAGTGGACCCAAAATTGGGGGATCTGGCGGATTCCGAGGCAGGGGCAGTCGCTCAGGGAGGACTCTTTGGTGAACCATTTATAAAAGAGCTCGGAAAGTTCGTTAATACGTTCACCTCCCTGGACAAGGCGCAGACAACAATCAAGAGGGTGTTCCCTCGGGTTTTCCACGGGGCCGGTCGAGGTAGGGGGCGCTCGACCAACCGTGGCTCCAGCCAATACCAACAGAAAGGTCAAGGCCCCATACAGTACCAGGACCAGACCAGATTCAGAAACTTTTACCCCACAAGGGGTCGACGTGGCAAGGGCAGAGGATACAGAGGAGCAACAACTTCCTCTAACTCCGGTGAGTGTACTTCCTTCTTCCCACTTAAAAGTAGGGGGGCTACTGGCGAATTTTTTCCAGATGTGGACTTCCATCACAGGGGATGCGTGGGTCCTTCAAACTATCCAAGGATTCCACATAGAGTTTGTCGGCGTCCCCTTCCAGCGGGTTCGTCCCCGTCCCATTCAGTTTTCCCAGCAGAATGCTGCCCTTGTAGACCAGGAGGTCACTTCCCTTCTCTCCAAGGGCGCCATTCTCCCATCCCTCCCCCACCCACAAGGTTTTATCAGCAATATATTTCTGGTCGACAAGACGGATGGCGGGCAGAGGCCCGTGCTAAACTTAAGCGAGTTCAACGAGTGGGTGGTCTACCGCCATTTCAGAATGGAGGGGATCCATCTCCTCAGAGACGTGTTGAGACCCCTAGATTGGATGGTCCGTTTTGATCTCAAGGATGCTTACCTAGTGGTTCCAATTTTTCAGCCCCACCGCAGATTCCTCCAATTCGTGTGGAAACATCAGACATACGAATTTGCATCCCTCCCATTCGGTCTTTCCTCGGCTCCGTGGTGCTTTACCAAGGTACTTAAACCAGTGGTGGAGCATCTCAGAACTCGAGGTATACGGATGATGGTATATTTGGACGATTTGCTTCTGATGGACTCTTGTCCTCGTCGTTTACTTGCCCACCTTCGGCTGGCGGTGGATTTGCTACAGAATTTAGGCTTTGTGATGAACGAGAGGAAGTCTCTTCTATCCCCTTCTCAGAAGGTGGCATTTCTGGGCTTCGTGATAGACTCCACATCCTCTACTCTAAGTCTACCATCCAGGAAAGTTGCGAAAATTCGGCACGAGTTGCGGAGGACACTGTCCAGAGACCAAGTGCTTCTCAGACAAATAGCTCGAATAGTGGGCCTCCTCTCTGCTTCGATCCAGGCCATCTTCCCGGATCCCCTCCACTACTGGTTACCCCTACTCTCACAAAGTCTCTCTATCCGAGGACGCTCGCGGAGAAATTCAATGGTGGCTTGTCCACCTGGAGGCTTTGAATGGCAGGGCGATCTTCGGGTTCAAGCCAGATTTAGTTACAGAATCCGACGCCAGCAGAACAGGCTTGGGGGCCAGATGCGGCGCTCTCTCTGCAGGAGGCTTGTGGTCTCAAGAAGAGCGTCTGTTACACATAAATTGCCTAGAACTTCTGGCGGGCTCGTTCGCAGTTCGTTGCTGGACAAGAGAGTCTATTCAACCATGTGTCCTCTTGAAGATGGACAACATTTCAGCAGTCCGCTATATCAATCATTTAGGGGGCACTCGGTCCAAAGCGCTCTCAGACCTGGCGGCCAGTTTTTGGCGATACTGCCTGGACCATCAGGTGTCAGTCACGGCGGAGTACCTGCCGGGCCGCAAAAATCAAGTAGCGGACTACCAATCCCACAACTTCAGAGACTCGAGCCTGTGGAAACTAGATCCAGAAGTGTTTGCGACGCTCAACTCCCAGTGGGGTCCTTTCTCGTTGGACCTGTTTGCCTCCAGGCTAGGCCATCAGCTTCCCGCTTCTTCAGCTGGAGGCCAGATCCTTTAGCAGTGGCCACTGATGCGTTTCTCCAGGACTGGAGTCGGGAGGAAGGTTATGCGTTTCCACAAGGGTAACAGCACAAGTCAGGAGACAGGGAGCGGAAGTGGTTCTAATCACCCCTCTTTGGAAGTCGCAAGTTTGGTTTCTAGTTCTTCTGGAACTTTCTTGGGATTCTCCAATCCTACTCCCCCAGTTTCCAACTCTTCTCCTGAGCCCCGACCAGGCTCCTCATCCTCTGATTCAAGAGAATGCGTTGTGGCTCATAGCGTGGCGGATTACCAGAGACATGTCCAGAGCTTGGGCAGGCAGTACTGTCAAGAGGTACAAATCCGCTTGGAACAGATGGTCCGGTTGGTGTTTGCGAAGGGACCTCAATCCCTTGGATGCAGATGTAGTCTGCATTCTTAATTTCCTGGCCCACTTAGCTCATAGGGGTTTGGCTTACAGATCGATTAACACCTTCCGGTCGGCCATCTCTGCTGGGCATCTGCCAATTAATGATTCAGCGGTGGGAGAACACCCCTTAATATGTAGATTACTACGTGGCATCAGACTCTCTCTTCCTCCAGAACCTCGGTATTCTGCCCTCTGGGGCGTCAACCAAGTCCTTAACTTGTTCCTTTCTTGGCAACCTTATTGTTTTTTGTCTAGGAAAGAATTGTCAGCCAAATTGGCTATGCTTCTGTGCCTCATATCATGCCGCTGTGTCTCTGATGTGAGGGCGTTAGACATAACGAGCAGAATTTTTTCCCCGACCGGGGTAACCTTCACTCTCCACAGGAGGACAAAATGTCACACGAGAGTCATCTCCTATCCAGAGTTCCCAGATTCCCCCAAGCTGTGCGTAGTGCGATGCTTGAAAGCATATGAGGAAATGACGGAAGAAATTCGCCCTCCCGGGGAACAACAGTTGCTTATCGCACTTCGTAAACCTTTTAAGGCCGTTTCCTCCCCCACTATAGCTAGGTGGGTTAGATGGGTAATGCAGGAAGCTGGTATTGATCTTCAGGTTTTTGGAGCACATTCAGCCAGAGGTGCTATGGCTTCTAAAGCTTTTGGCTTAGGCGCCCGTTTGGAGGATATCCTCAACGCGGCTGATTGGTCTTCGGACTCAACCTTTAAAAGGTTCTACTTCAAGCCAGTGCTTAATATGGCTCACCTCGTAGTGAGCAAGCTTTGAACTAGCATAATCCTCGCCTCCAGTCCTGACATAGAATGAAAAATTTCCTAGCTATCGTAACGGAAAGTTTCAATTCTATTAAGGACTTAAGGACTTAGAGGCGAGGATTATCCCTCCCTAGGGATTCCTTCAAGGAGGTCGCCCTCCCCGTATTGGAGTAAGTAAATCTTGCTTTTACAATTGACGATTGACACGTTGTCCTTGATTGCATTGTTTTGCTTCGTCCTTGACTGTGTTTTCTCCCCACAGGCTCTATATTTTTAGACCTTGGTGGTGACAATGTCCCTTGTCTTTGCAGGATCTGATGCAAACAAACAGGATGCATAAAGGTGATCCTATGGCTGACTCCGCGCTTCGAAAGAGGACAAAGGGCCAGTGAAGAGGGACTATATTGGACTGGTTGCTTACTGATTGGACGCTCACTATGTTCCTATTGGTTCACTTTTTTATACTACATTTTTCCCAAGGGTTCATGGGAAATGTAGTTTGTTAAAGTTTTAATGGCTGCTGTCTTAATAAAGTGAAGAAAGAAGGCATAATCCTCGCCTCCGAGTCCTTAATAGAATTGAAACTTTCTGTTACGATAGCTAGGACATTTTTCATCATTGTTTAGAAACACATTATAAACTATGGATTTTAGTGAATTTTAAAACTGCTACAATGAAATAGAACATAGGATTATCTGAAAAAGTTAGGTAGTAATGCATAGCGGACCCTTAGTTGAGGTTTTTGCATTTATTTTCCTCTAACTTTTTATCTGTGTCAAAGTAACTATGTAAAATCAATGTACGGTTGTTATAATTGCAGAATATTAGGGTTTAGCGATTATACATATGAAATGATTTTAAAATGTACTTTTTAAATTTTGTGTAATTTAAACTGTACTTTTATGTATTTTTATTGAACTTTTATGGTCTAATCTATCTAGATCGAATAAAGTTAATCTCGTATCGTATCGGGTACTGAAAGAATTTCAAAACCTGTTTTAGTGGAAGGATTAGAAAGCTCAAAAGGTTTACACATCAAATTAGAGTGAAAGTCTCAGACATTCTGTTACAAAGTGAGATGACACTGTGTTGTAAAGGAACACTGATGGACTGTTGAGCATGTAATTCCTTTATTGCAGCTTAGGAGCAAGGATGAGCATGTCCATCAGCTCCTATGTCAATCTTGTAACTGTCACCAACTTGAACACATACATTCTACGATTACATATAATACATTCTAGCACACACGGCATCATAGCCTGTTCTACGCTGCCTAGAAACAAGAACATAACTCATCCCCCTTTCTTCCAAAAGAAGAAGAGAAATAAAAATAAAATAAAAGATAAAAAAACAAAATGAACACAATGTACTACTTATCATCAACAGTAAAATCTATGCAAAAATTAATGCAATGCATTACTTATTATTAACAATATAATCTTTTAACCAATGCAGAGCCATCCTTTTCCTTACAGAATGATGAGAAACCAACTCATCACCCAACAAGGCACTGGTACTGGCTAGCTCCTGAGGCTCAACAACATTTTCTTTCGTTACATCTGGAGGAATAATCAAATCAGATTCAACAGTACTCCCATCAGTAGCAGTTGGAATATTCGGTCCCTCTACAATCTTACTGTTGTTGTTGTCAGACTCATCCAACATCCAATCACATTCGAAATGCTGACCACAAACAGAATTCCTGCTCTTAGCAATCCTACTCAAATTCCACACCTTACCATTTTTCACTCTCACTGCATTGAGTAAGGTCTCTACAACCTCCTCAGGTTCAAAATACTGGCTCTCACCTTTAGGGACAAAACCAGGTTTTTTAATTTGCACCCAGTCACCTCTGTTATCTTCTAGAGTCTTAACACCATGTTTAGCGCCATGGTACTCTTTACTTTTACCATGCACAATTTCCATTCAGTCCCGCACCTCATCCATGGACCATGACTCCATACCAGAAGGAAATAACCAACCCGGGGTAAATTTGGATCGAGGTTTCCTACCTCTCATTAAAACGAAAGGAGGCAGTCCAGTGGCATTATTGCATGTAACCCGGTAAGCCCAAACAGTTTTACCAATCTGTGTGATCCGTTCTTGGTTGCATTTAATTGCCAATTGAATGGTTCCCTTAAGGACTCGGTTGAACCTTTCCACCATTCCGTTACCACTAGGATTATAAAGAGAAGTAGTTCTGTGGTTAATACCCAATTTCTTAAAATATGCCTTGGCCTTAATGGTCAAAAATTGCACCCCATTATCACTGACAATGGATGAGGGAATACCTTCAGAGACAAAAACTTTGTCTAAAAATTTCAAAACGGAATCGGTATCAGCACTGTTAACAACCTTGACTACAGGCCACCTAGAAAACAAATCAATCAAAACAATTAAATATTCGTGAGATTCTCCAATAGGTCCCATAATGTCCACCGCAACCGTCTCCCAAGGGTTTTTAGGTAACAAACCTTCACTCATAGGCGGACAAAAAGTTCGCAAAAACTTGTCGGGGCGGAACATGCACAACAATCATGTACAATTCTTTCAACCTGGGAATCCATCCTATGCCCCCAGAACAACCTTTTAATAACCGATTTCTTTCTAACAATACCAGAATGGCCTTCATGGCATAATTCAATAATCCAATTGCGCAAACTTTCAGGTGGAGCCACCCTTTCACCTTTTAATAAAGTGCCATCTTCCAAAGCCAATTCAAATCTGACCTCCCAAAAGGGTTTGATGGAGGTGTCCAATAATTCCTTCTTAGGCCAATCATGCAAAACATGTGAAATTACATTTTGGAGAATTTGGTCTTTGGTATACTCAGCAGCCCATTCACTCTTTCCGATAGCTGAAAAGCCTTGATCATGGATAAGAGCCACTTGTAACTCATTCCATTCTTCATCCTCACATTTTTCTAGCATGACAGGCATCCTGGAAAGAAAATCTGCCACGACATTGTTCTTACCCGGCATATAAATTATCTTGTTAACAAAATTTTCATTCGCATTGAAATCCTTGCAAGTCTTGCAGATGCAGTGATAGCACCCTCCGTAGTTAGAATTTTCACTAAGGGCTTATGGTCACAACGAAGTATACAAGCCTTCACCCAAATGAAAGACTTGAAGTGTTCCAAGACCATGCACAAGACAATGCCTCTCTTTCAATGATTGGGTACTTTTCTTCACAAGGAGAAAGGGATCTAGAAGCATAACCAATTATGTTCTCCTTTCCTAGATTGTCCATCTGCGAGAGTACAGCGCCCAACCCTTTGTTGCTGGCATCAGTAGTAATAACGCTGTCAAAGCAGGGTCAAAACTACGAAGCGTTGTTGCATTAGCAATAGCCAATTTAATTGCCTTGAAATCACTGTCACACTCTAAGGACCAATTGAACACGCTATTGTTTTTAAGTAGTTGACGACTGTTAAATGTCTTATCTGCCAAATTAGGAACATATTTTGAACAGAATTCTGCCATTCCTAAGAATGATCTAACATCTTCC
The DNA here is from genome assembly GCA_963921515.1 of Calotriton arnoldi. Lineage (NCBI taxonomy): Eukaryota > Metazoa > Chordata > Amphibia > Caudata > Salamandridae > Calotriton > Calotriton arnoldi. The sequence goes on along the minus strand of CAWUFW010001750.1, from coordinate 1,075,607 downwards.
TTACAAGTAGGTACAGAGGCTTCCGCAATGGCAGACACAGAGTAGGTTTAGGTTTGACACCTGACTCATCAATCACATGACCAAGGTAAGTAACGCTTCTTTGAGCAAACTTGCATTTAGAGTGTTCCACAGTAAGACCTTTGTTCTCCAAAATGCTAAACACCCTACTTAATCTTGAGGCATGTTCCTCCTTTTCAGCACCGAAAACAAGGATGTCATCCTGGAAGAAAGTAACGCCTTGTTTCTTGCTGAAAAGTTGGAACATTAACTGTTGAAAAACGGCAGCAGCCGAGGCTAGCCCGAAGGGCATCCGCTTAAATTGGAAACATCCAAACGGAGTGATAAATGACGTGAGTTTCATTGACTCTGGTGACAATGAGATCTGGTCATAAGCGGACGAAAGGTCCACTGTAGAGAACCATTTTGCCTTTTTTAAACATGTTACCATCTCGTTGATTTTTGGCAATGGGAATCTGTCTATCACAATGTTGTTATTCAAATGCCTTAAGTCCACATAGAGCCTGATCTTACCGTTGCTCCATCTGGCCACAACAATGGGGGAAACCCAATCAGAAGCTTCAATAGGTTCTATGATGTGTGCTGCAACCAATTTATCTAATTCCTTGGAAACTTCTTCCCTCACAAGTATGGGAATATTGCGACATTTGTGTACCTTAGGTGTGGCATCTTGTTTAAGAATTATTTTGTGTTCCAAACCTTGGAGATTACCCAAAACCTTGCTGAAAACCTTGGGAAATTGTCTTAAAATGCTATCTCCCACAGTGCCACATTCATTCACTACCAAAACCTGTTATTTACTGTTGGGGTCTAAAATGATGTGCAGTTGTTTCTGGTCAAACCATCCTAGAACAGGTGGACCAGTTTTTGCAATATATAATTTGCCTCTACTCTCCCGTCCTTTGAATTTAAAGGTGAACCAACGATAACCTAACAAATCAATAGTCTCACAACCATACCCTTCAGGATGTATGTCAGGTTCTAATAATTGGTTATCAACTTTCTGTACAAAGGACAATTCCCACAGTTCTTCATTAATAATTGTGTATGGGGAGCCTGAATCTGCATACATTTTTCGATACCAACTCCCCCAATTTCCATCCAGCATACAGGTTTGTTTTTGCAAGCTTCATCACAAACATTAAGCACCAAGTTTTGCGCACATTCATAATCAAACTGTTTGTGTCAACAGTATCCTCATCACAGTCCTCATTACCAGTAACATTCCTGTCATTGTCATCAGTGCCAGTCACAAATCTAACATTGGTTGTTCTCTTCCTGCATACTTTGGCAAAATGGCCTTTAATGCCACAGTTGCTGCACTTATTTTTAATAGCAGGACAATTCTTGCTATTCGCTAAGTGTTCAATGCTACCACACCTGTAACATTTAGGTTGGAATTTAAAATTTGTATTATCCCTGGCAGTAGGAAAAGGTTTCTTTTTGTCAACATGAGTACCTACTTTACCCACAAACTCCTTAATTCCATGGTCTTGTTTAAGAACATTGGCACATCTGCTAGAAATTTCTGCTTTACGCACAATAGCTAGGATATCATCTAATGATGCATCTCCATTAATCCAGAGCCTTTCTTGTATAGCTGGGTTACAGGCATTGCATCACAACCTGGTCTCTGATCAACTCTTCTTGTAGAACGCCGAATTTGCAATCCAAGGCTAACCTTTTAAGATCAGAAACATATTGGTCAACAGTTTCTATTTTGCTTTGTTTCCTTGAAAAGAACTTAAATCTTGTTATGCACATACAAACCTTAGGTGTAAAGTAATTATCAAGATGTACAAGAGCCAAAGCATAAACTTTTAGATCTCCCGGAATATTAGCTTTTGTCATTTCATTGAACACCTTCAAACCTACAGGTCCTAAGGAATGTAAAAGCAGTCTTTTCTTCTGAGCAGGAGACATTTTCCCAGCTTCATCCAGGGCATCAATGTAATTTGTAAAGTACGTGTTGGAAAGTGGATTATTGGTAGGGGCAAATGTAGGTCTGCCACTGGCAATAAGGCCACTAACACATGATAGGACCCAGCATAGGTCTTAGAAAATTATTCCTATGCTCAACCCTTGGTAACGTGGCTGCGAGCAGACAGGCTTAACTTCAAAGACAGGTATGTAAAGCATTTAAAAACACCAATTCAGTAAATAATTAAGACACAACACATAATAAAAATCCAACACCAATTTATAAAAATAGGAAATATTTTTATCTTTAAAATGACACCAAAACGACAAATCCAATGTAGGGAACCGGAGATATGAATTTTCAAAGATTTAATAAAATATAGCACTTAGAAGTTTATAGCAGCATATTGGGATACCTGCTCGCGATAGACCGGGTCAAAGTCAAAGTTTCAGGCCGACCGCGATGGAGCCCTGGGCGGCTACAGCTCGCGGCAGGTCCCGGTCTCAGTTTCTACCTTCACACTTAGAAACTTTTCTGGAGCTTTTCTCCCCGAGGTCCCTCGAAGCTCCCAGCCAGTCCGGATCCGGTGAGGGTTCACCGGATTGCCTTTCGACGAGCTCCTCGTCAACTTCCCTGGAGCGGACTTAGAAACTTTGTCTTTAGCGCTTCAGCGGGGCAACCCAGGAGCCCAGGCCGAGACGCGATGGAAGACAGGCGGCTTGGCTCTCGCGGTTGCTCCCGGTCACCTTTTCTACGAGCGGACTTAGAAGCTTTTCTGGAGCTTTTTCTCGCGGGGTCTCTCAATGCTCTTCATGTAGCCGGATCCGGTAAAGGTTCGCCGGCCTCAGATTTCTTCTACTCCCGGTCAAACTCTGGAAGTCGGACCGACGGAGCTTTTAGCGGGACGAACCTGGATGGCTTGGCCGACTCGCGGTTGAAGGCAGGCGGCTTGGCTGACCAGGTTGAGTCGGTCCCTCTATGGAGCCTTTTTTCAAAGTTCCTCCAAAGTTCTCCAAACTTCTTGAACTTCTTTCTGAAGTTCCTCAAAGGGTCCCAAAGTGTCTCAAACTCACTCCAAGGGTCTGGAAGCTCCAAGATGGTCCTTGAAAGTTGAGGACTTCAGTTCCCACAATTCACTTGGACGTCACCCTTACAAATCCACTGGTAGTTCTCCAAGGTGCAGATTTAGTTGGTGATGTTCCAGATGAGCTCTTTTAACCTGTAGCTTTCAGGGAGTCCACTCTTTAGTTCCTTTTCAGCAAGATAATCCACAGGGCTGTAGTTTCAGATGGTGCAGTCTTCAGAGGTCAGGCCTTAGAAATCTGTGCACAGCAAAACTTCTCAGCTTGGCAATGTCTTGCTTCAGTAAGTTTCAAGCAGCAGATCTGGAGGGCTCTGTCCCTCTCAGATACTTATTCCATGTTCTCTGGGTCAGACAGGAGGTCACTCCTGACCAATGGGAGCAGGGTAACTCCTCAAACATATGACCACTTCCTGTAGAGTGTGGCATTATTTTCTCCCAGAGTGCATCAAATCTTCCAAATCCATAATGGCAGATTTTCCAGCAAGGAGGCAAGAGCTGGCTAAACACACCCCTAGGATGGCTAATTTACTTAGACTCTCCCCCCTGCATCTGCTCATACCTTCCTTAATCCCCCCATCTGCCTGAGGTAGAAAGTTCAGAGTTGTAAATGACACTGGGTTCTGCTTTTCTCTTTGAAGCCCATGGTTTACAACCCCTCCCCCTGGCCTGGCATTCCTGTGGACCAGCACACTGCCCTCCCAGCCGAGCTGCATAACCCCAGGGGCTCTTTATCACCTCTCCAGGCAGGCTGGCTAATCCACTTAACTCTGACCAATCAGGGCAGACCACTGGAAGGCTGAATCTGGACTTACAAACAAGAAAGTCTTATAACTTCTTGTAGGTACACTTTAGGAGAAATTCGACAATATCATATTGTTGGATTTATTAATACCATTCGGGGAAATCTTTGAATGGCATCTCTAGCCCTCTCCTATCAAGAGTTATTAATCAATAACTTCCTACCATGTTAACCTATGTAGCAGGGGATTTGCAATGGGAAAAATGACTTGGGCCATTTTTCCAGCACCAGGACTTACAAAATCATATTTTATAAGTACTGTGCTTATATCTACAGGACCCCACCCCATAGGACAACTAGGGGAGACTTTAGGGGTTCTGAATCTGTAAAAATAGTGCAGATCCTCACTTCACAGTGCTCCTAGCATGAAAGTCGAATTTGGGCAGCACTTTACCACAATGTGGGAGTGAAATGTGAAATTTCACTTTACCCAGGCATATAAAAACTCATTTTATAAGGGTGTACCTTATACATATCTGACCCCCCACCCCTGGGACAACTAGGGGAGACTCTGGGGGTCCCTAATATGCCATAACATTGTAGGTTATCCATTTTTAAGTGCCCCAAACCCAAAAGTCGAGTTTGGGCACAATTTACTTTTTAAAAGCAGTCATGGCACCCAGGGCTGCTTTTAAAACTGACCTCAGGCCTCAGCAGTGCACACATGCAAGTGCAGAAAGGCTGCTGGCCTCTTAAACTGCCATGCCCTACTACATACTAGGGACTGATAGGTAGTTTCAATTCCCCTGCCCTATTATATACTAGGGGCTTATAGGGTAGGTCATGCCAATCACAGGGGTACCCCAACCCATAGTGTACCCTAGTGTATGTAGATGTTTTAACTGTATCTAAGTGTTTTCAGCATAGCACTGGCCCTGGGCCTGGTTAGGCAAAGCCCAGGGTCATTCAGAGTCAGTTACCACCAGTACCATTCAGCAAAAAGTTGGGGGGTGCCCAGGGCACAGGATGACTTTGCAACAGTACGCCTTCCATTCTAACCATTTCAGTGATGGTTCAGAGCCAGAAATTCAAAATTCTTGAGGAGGATTAATGTTGTAGCTTTGAGTGCTCATTGTAAGTGGATTTGTCCAGTGTCCTTACTTCACCCTAAGGACTAGTCCACTGTCCTAACTTCACCACAAAAGAGCAACCCAAGTAAAGAAACAATGCAACTCGGTAGAATTCGTGTAAATTCTGTAAATTCAGTAACAGTAAAAGCTTACCGCAATGGTGCTGAATGGAAAATGCTCATCCGTAACTAAATATCTGAGGAAAGACACCTTTAAAAACTTCCAAACGTTGTTTCTTGTGAAAATGACAAAACCCAAAATGCCCGCTGCGTGAGGTCACGTAACGTGACCTGCATGACGTGCGTGATGATGAGATGTGCCCAATCCTCCCACACACAGTAACGCCTACCAGAGATGACGCTGAAGGACGTCACAAGCTGCTCGCGGAGGGTCTCGAGCACACAGCCGTTGGATTCGCCGTCCTCGCGCACACATGTACCGGTGCCAAATAAATGGATTTTTGTCCAAAATCACTCCGTTGCTGTGCGCGTAGCACAGATAAGGGCGACGAAGAGTAGGGGAATTCAGACGACTCGGACTCCCTCTTCCACGATGCCAAATGGTGCAATCTTCAGTTTTTAGGTAAAATGCAGATAATTATTTTTCAACGCGTAGGTTTGTGGCTCCTCAACTCCTCGTCATCAGTGTTGTAAAGGAACACTGATGGACTGTTGAGTATTTAATTCCTTTATTACAGTTGAGGAGCAAGGATGAGCATGTCCATCAGCTCCTATGTCAATCTCGTAACTGCCACCAACTTGAACACATACATTCTACGATGACATATAATACATTCTAGTACACACTACATCATAGCCTGTTCTACGCTGCCTAGAAACAAGAACATAACACACTGGTAAGTACAAGAGGAGTCTTTATTTCATCTCTCCACCACCACAGGTTCCAGTCAGCTGGAGTCAGCTGTGGAATGTTCACACAACAAAGGCATGGCACATTCCAAATGGGATAGGACGGGAGGGGAGACGGAATGTACCAAATACTTAATTATAACACACCTCCTTTACATAGGGGACCAAATGAGGTGAGGGAAAGCAAGGGGGAGAAGAAAGGAAAGGGAAAAAGGAGGGGAGGAGAAACAACAAGCCAAGGAAAAATGGAACAGGAGAAAAAGCTACACCGAAAGTTAACACAATAAAGATGAATTCACTTTACACTGTAATCCTTATACCACACAGGAGATGACTTGGTTCTCTGAGCTCTCCTTGGAACATAAGGCACAGCACCACCCATCACTCATTCTGGGATGGGACGTGCCCTGGAAACGTCCGCCGGTCTGTGTGAAATAATTTTGGCCATACCCCAGGTTTGACTATTCTCAAGATGGACCACATTTCTGCCCACCCTGGCTATCCTGATGGTTTCGGAAAATCTGGAGGCATTTCTCCTGCGTGGTTTGGGAAGATCAACTCGGACCCATTCTCCTTCTTAAAAAACACCCTGGGTTTCACATGCTCGGTCTGATCATACCTGCTTTTGTAATTGACCTGGTATTCAGAAACTTTCCTAGATATTTCGTTACGGTCCACCACATACGCTCCCTTTTTTATCAACCACGAAGCAGACAACCTGGTCTTGGGAGATCTACCCTTCAATGACATAAACGGAGAAACCCCAGTAACACAATTGGGTGTGGAGCGATATGCCCATACTGTTTTCTGCAAGGCATAAACAGCAGGGGTACCTAGTAATTCCGCTCTTTGTAGAAATTCTTTGAACATGCGGTTCATGCGTTCCACCAAACCATTAGCATGAGGGCAATACAAGGTGGTCTTATGGTGAGTAATATTTAGATCAAATAAAAACTCTTTCATACATTCTGATGTGAATTGTACCCCATTGTTGGTTACTAAGATGTCAGGAAGGCCTTCTTCAAAGAATGCCCCTTTCAAGAACTGGATGAGGGCATCAGTATTGATTTGGTGTACACATTTGAAACCCACCCAACGAGTGTGATAACCCACCAACACCAGAATAAAACGCTCGTTAAGCACCTTGAGATTGAGAGGGCCACTTATGTTGAGTGCTAATTTGGACCAGGGGTTATCTGGGACCTCTACGGGCGTTAGCGGAGGCTTCCTGGCTTGGTGGATCTTGTCACTTAATCTGCACTCCATGCAATCTCTCACCTTGATCTCAACCATGGCGTCCATGTCTGGCCATCAATAATCCATGCGTATTTTGTTCTTGGTGAGGATACGCCCTACGACCAACATGAGCCAACGCCACAATTTTCTCCCTTAGCTTCTCAGGGGAAACAATTTTCTCCCCCCTGCACACAGTACCCTCTTGTATGTTTAACTCCAACCTCACATCCCAGTACTTAGACGTCACCGCTGGAATATCGCTTTTAGCAGAAGGCCAACCATTCAATATGTACACTTTCAGGGAAATCATCTCCTTATCAGTTTTTACACACTCTTCCCACTCTTCCTTATTCAAGCTAGTTAATTTTAGTACAACATCTTTATTCTCCACAATGTCAGTATCTTCATCGCTTTTAGTAGGAGAACGGGACAAAAAGTCTGCAACCACATTTTGTGCTCCAGGTAAGTATTTGACCTTAAAGTTATACCCTTCTAGCCCCAAAATCCATCTAGCAATCCTGGGAGTGGTCCTGGCAGACCCTTGCATGGTGATTGCATACATCAAAGGCTTATGATCAGTTTTTACAGTAAATGGTGTGCCCCACAAGAAAAAACGGAAATGCTTGACCGCCCAAAAGCAAGCAAGCGCCTCTTTCTCCAAAACCGAATAGTTTTTTTCAGTTCCTTTCAATGCCCGAGAGGCAAATGCTACAATTTGCTCCTTACCATCCACATACTGTGTTAGACTAGCCCCCAAACCCTTGTTGCTAGCATCAATGCTCAATACTGTGGATTTCGTGGGGTCAAATCTACCCACGGAAGGGGCTGCAACGATACCATCCTCTACAGACATAAAGGCATCATGACACACTTTGCTCCACCCATAAGGGACCTTGGACTTAAGTAACATCCGCAACAGTTCCACAATACTGGCGTAATTTCGTAGGAATTTAGAGTAATATTCCAACAGACCCAGAAAGGATTTGAGGTCTTCGACACTGGTTGGGGCTGCCGTATTTTGGATAGCTTCTACCAAATTTAACTTGGGTTTAATGCCGTCCTGTGAAATGGTGTGTCCAATGTACTCTACCGATTCCACCCCTATGCGACATTTCTCCTTCTGCAAGGTGAGCCCCGCCTTCTCTAGATTAGATAGCACTCTTCTTAGCATGACATTGTGCTCCTCTACATCCTTGCCATAGATGAGGATGTCATCTTGAAAACATTATGTCCCTGGGATGTCTCTTAGCACATGCTGCATGATCCTCTGAAAGGCAGAAGCAGCAGACACCAACTCGAAGGACATACGTAAGAACTGGAACGCCCCTAAGGGGGGTCACAATGGAAGTGAGGTGGTGAGAATTGGGATGTAGCTCAACCTGGTGGTAATCAGAGGCGAGATCCAGAACACTGAAACAACTTGCTCCCTTTATTAAAGTAAGGACCTCGTGAATGCGTGGCAAGTGATGTCTGTCCACCCATATGTTCTCGTTGAGATCCCTTAGGTCAACACAAAGTCTAAAGCCCTTGCTAGATGCTAAAGTTGAAAGGACGATGGGAACCAACCACTGTGAGCTCTCAATAGGTTCAATAACACCCAAAGCTAACAATCTGTCCAATTCAACTTTGAGGAGGGCATGCATCATGTGAGGGATGGGCCTGACCTTATGTGCAATGGATTTAATGCAATGTTTGTAATTTTTCAGTAACCCAAGCTTGTCGGAGAAAACATATGGAAAATCGCTACAGACCTCCTTACCCCCAACAGAAGGATCAACTAGAAGAACCTGATCAGGACTGTTGGGATCCAACTTGATACCCAGTTCCTTTTGATGCCTCCAACCCAATAAGTTGGATCCCTTCTGTGTGACATAGATTTTGCCCACGGTACTCCTACCTTTGAACCCAATTTCCATGGTAGTCACACCTAACAGTGGTATGGGGTCCCCATTGTAACCACCCGGTTGAATGTCTGGTGTCTATAGGACCTTATGCAAAGCAGGAAATAACTCCGAAAAGTGGTTTACATCCACCAAAGTGTATGGAGAGCATGAGTCGGCCAACACCGTAACAGGTTTATTGTCTAATGTGATGCTACAGGATGGGAAACCTGTTACTTCATTGCCACTTTGTTGTTGGAAAACTAGTTTGGATTGTCTTGTTCAATAGCTAACACCGGTTTGGTACATTGTTCCCTGCAAACCCTCGCCAAATGACCTTTCTTACCACACTTGTGGCATACAACTGTCCTAGCTTGACAAACAACAATATTTGCTATGTGACTAGGACTACCCCATCTGTAACACTTGGGTTTAGTGCCTATCGGCACTGGGTTCGCATTTCTGTTCTTATTATACTTCCCTGCGTCATGTTTAGTTATGACATTGACTTCTGCATGCTGGTCGCCCCCTTCTTTCATTACAGTCATACAGTCTGCAGCATGTTCAATGCCGACAGCAATGTCAATCGCTTCTTTAAGATCAGGGTTCGCCACCAAGAGTCTTTTTTGGATCTTTGGGTTGTTGGTGCACCTGCCTAGTTGATCTCTGATGAGGGAATCTACTAGAGTCTCAAATTTGCATGTGTTGGCTAATCCTTTTAATGCAGCAATAAACGGTTTTACTTTCTCATTTTTACCCTGTACCCTAGAAAAACACTTGTGCCTTTCCAGCACAACATTTTTTTTTTCCAAAGTCTTTCTCTAACTTGCTTACAGCCTCTTGATAAACATTTTCATCGCCATCACTATCCTCTTCTTCAAACACAGACACAGAAATGTTGTTGTATGTTATGCGACCTTCAATACATAAATTGTGGAGTAAAGTATCTAATTTACGTAAAGGAGAGAATTTTTCTCCCCCCGATGGCAATGAGGTAGGATTCTAGTAAACCAAACCATTTTTTCCATGGTAAAATGGGTTCTCCCACCTCATTTAGAAAAGTAGGTGGTTGCGATATATTTGCTGTGGCCTTGGTGATGTTTACAACTAAGGGGCCGATTCCGATTCGGGCAGGAAATCTCTCCGACCGAGCCGGACCCGGAGAGATTTCCGACCGAATCGGACCCTAGCTGCCCGACCGAACGAGTACGATGCGTCCGTATGCTATCGGACTCGATTCGGTCGGACTCCCATTGAAGTCACTGGGAGCCGGACGTACAACGCGTACGCGGGCTCCCATTGACTCAATGGGTGCGTCGCGAACAAGGGCGCCCCCTACAGCGGGTACGCATCGCAGTGACTCGTGCCGTACATGCACAGGTAGGGGGGACCCATGGGTCCCCCCTGTGTGCGACTCGCATGGCTACGTGTACAGGGAAGTCCGACACGGACCCCCAAAGTCCGGCTCCGACTGCTCTTTGGAGCCGGACTGCGCGACTCGGTCGGACTGCTCGAGGCGCGCATCGTACTTACCCGGCCGGGGAAACTCTCCATTGCGCGGTGCGAGTCGTGTCCGTGCGAGTCGGTCGGAGCGGTCGGCTTTCGCGAACGAGTCGGTCGGTGCGGTTGGGTCTCGCGAACGAGTCGGTCGGAGATTTCGCATCGTACTCGCTCGCCCGGACGCACGTACGAATCGGTCAGGAAACAGGGCTCCGAATCGGATCCGGTAAAGCCGAATCCGATTCGGAGCCCTACCGGCCGAGATCGGAATCGGCCCCAAAGTAGGAGAAAGATTGGAATGAAAACAAAGCTGCTTAAAGAAGAACCAATAATGCAGGTCCAAAAACACAACATGAACACCAAGCAAATCCTAACAAGGAGGACTAGACAGTTTGTACCACACAAGAGAACAATGCAAAGAATAAAACAAAAAACTGTACAAATCAAGAAGGTTACTGAAGCTGAGCTTATGAATAATGACAACAGGCTGAAGAAAACATAATGCTGGCATATATTAACAATAAATATGAAGCAGTTGAATGATAAATAGTACACAGACTCTAGATGTATAAGCTGAGCCCATCAGTGTAAAAATACTGACAGGCTAAAAAAACACACCAGAGCAAGCAGCAGAAATTGTTTGTGCTTGAAGTAGTCCCTAATGGGGAACAGCTGTGCCCATCAGCGTGAAAAGTTTAGCAGACAGGCAGCGTGTGCCCAGGAACACTCTTGCCTGGTGTCGTGAAGACCTTAGGAGAGGGTGGCACCACAGCGGAGACGACCTCCCACGCTGCGGCAACGCCCCAGGAGTATGGACTAGCCAAGGAGGAAGCAGAGTGGGAATAGCACAGAGGTGCCGCGACGATCCGGTGCTGGGCCTGTGAAGAGCTGAGGAGAGGGCAGCACACAGCGGAGACGACCTCAGACGCTGCTGCCACGCTCCGGAGGACAAACTAGGCCCAGTAGGAAACAAGGTGGGAACAGTGCAGCGGCTCCTCGAAGATCCGGTGCTGGGTCAGAGAAGAGCTGAGGAGAAGGGTGCTGTCACCGCGGAGAGGAACTCCCACGCTGCTGCGCCCAGGAGGACGGCCAAGGGTTTTGGAGGCAGACGACTGAAAGAGACATACAATGGAGCAGGAGCCGGGCAAAACACTGCACACCCGCTGAGGGTGTAGTCAGCAGGAACCGCTATCGGTGTCAGGTCACACACCGAAAATGCTCCCACCTGGATTTAGTGGATTGGCAGAGAAGTGGAAGTGCCGGTCTTCATTCGTGCGAACAGGCTGAAAGCATGAAGGAGGGTTTTGCCACAGAGCTACCTCGCACCGCCGTATCAAAGGGGGAGGACCCCAGGATCGCTGCAGAAAGAACGGAATACAGCAGGCAGCAAAGTAGCGCAGGCACACCCAATACCTAGAGGCCAGATGAATGCACACCGTCAGAAGGTAGGAGACAAAGTTTTTACTCACAAGCTTGTCCAAATGTATGAGTCAGACTCAGCATGTCAATGTCACTGAAGAGTACGGCTGCCACTGGAGAAGACTTTGGGTGTGGGGGTGAACCGTCCCCACCCGGTAAATCGTCGCTAGTGTTACAAAGTGAGATGACACTGGTAAGTACAAGAGGAGTCTTTATTTCATCTCTCCACCACCACAGGTTCCAGTCAACTGGAGTCAGCATGGCACATACCAAATAGGTTAAGACGGAAGGGGAGACGGAATGTACCAAATGGTTAATTATAACACATTTCTAAAATACAAGAAGCTCGTAATGTTCCTATCATTGTAAAAGATGAAGTTTAGTTGGAGCTTAAAAAATTGCAAGACTTTAACATTATTGAGCACATAGAGGCTTCGGAGTGGATTTTGCCAGTGGTCATCGATAGGATTGGTGCCAATGGATGTACACCAGGGTTGATGGAATAAAAGATGACTACAACCTTACGTTTGGATTTGTTTTACTTACGAGTCACACCTGATACTACAAAGTTCACTCAGAGAGCATCTCAGGTGACAGCAAGAGCCACAGATAATGAAAGCCACCTCAAAGCGGCAGTGAGTTATTAAAAGGAGAAAACAAAAAATAAAGGGAAACACAAACGCATTATAATGTCAGCATCTCACCAAACAAATACGCTGCCTGAATTGAATTAATAAAAAGCTCTGCCATTCCTTTACCAGTATTGCTTCAAACCATTAAAAAGGCTGGTGTTGCATGAAGGTCCTCACAGAACTCACAGAGAGAGTAGCAAGTTTATTAAATATACAGCAGAAGAAGGAGCCCACCTCCAAACTGCCACCGATGCGGAGGTCACCCTCTGAGTCTTTCCGAGAAGAATCATCCCGCAAGGAACCTGGTCAGAACCAGTGGTGTAACATTAGCCCCTGCAACCCCCACGGTGCTGGGTTCCCGAGCTCCAGGGTCCCCCTCAGCACAGTACAGTAGTGGGCTGGGGGGGGCTTCATGTACTTTGCTGGGGGGCCCCCTCAAGTTTGGTTACGCTACTGGTCAGAACATGGAACTGCCCTCAAACAATAACAAATGCAAGGCACTAAAACTCGTGCTCGGCTAAGCCAAACAACATACAAACTAAACAATGTGTAACCTAACTTACAACTTATAACAGAGTACATCACCTTCCCCCTTTTGGATAAACAAAAACCACGACAAATAATGATCCCTAAATCTTAAAGGCATAGCAACATTGCGAGAAGATCTGTTGATGCAAGAGGATCTGTTGGTACCAGAATATAAATTGGTATGACATGATTGAGAGTCATCATCATTACCAAAACTGATGTCACTTTCAGCATCTAATGATCATCATCAAAAACAACATCATCATGACAACCCCTCAACATGAAAAATGAGTTTTCATTGGACTGTGTTGGAGTTGAAGGTAAGTAAGACTTTACCCACCAAGAGCTGACAAGAGAGGAATTAAGAAAAACATTAGTCCCTTGACAGTCTCTGATTGCTTTGATCTTTACATCTTGATCAGGTGAAACTTTGACCAAATCCCTTCTGCTCCACCAACCTCTGCCATCGGATAATGCAGACCTTCTGGACAACCTTTCAATCCGTGCAGGTCAGAGAATTGTGACTCACCTTTCCTGACCCTGGTAGGTTTCTTTATTAAAACTCAATTTTCCACATTCAAGATAACCTCTTTAACATGGTGTTTCCTATCAAAACGGTCCTTAATATGACACTATTTTTTTCAACTTTAGAGGCCACATACAGTGGAGAATGTCCAATAGATAACTCCTTTTTGCTGATCCTCGTCACCCAATCCGGACACACAGAAGATTTGGGAAGCCTCTTGTGCAGAAGCATAAATGGGGAAACAACAGTTGTACGCTATGGTGTTACAAAATATGACCATATCTTTTCCTTCAGAAAACTTGCAACCTCAAAACCCAGAGCCAGAGTCGTCTGCACTCATTCTTTCAAAAATCTGTTCATGCGTTCCACCAACCCATTTAAAGACGGTGAAAATAGGGCAACCTGGGGATGTTTTATATGGAAATCATTTATAAATGCTTTGCTTGGGCTGAAGTAAAATGTGTGCCATTATCCATAACAATTTCTTTGGGTGCACCTTCAATATCAAAGATATTCTTCAAAAACTTTACAATAGAATCCGCATTTTGGAACTGCAGTAAAACCAAAGTACACCCATTTGGAGAAGTAATCTACAAGAACAATCACATACTTTTTGTTGCTGGGCAATAGATCGAAGGGACCTGTGAAATCAAGAGCTACTCTCTCCCAAGTATCTTCGGGTAAAGGAACCATGTGAATCGGAGACTCATGAGCCTTCCAATGCTTGTCAGACAATAAATAAGTGGCACAATTGTCAATAAACTTGGAAACCTGAGATTCCGTGGAAGGCCACCAGTAATATTGTTTAAGATTTTTGCAGGTGCCATTAACCCCTAGATGTTCATTGTGTGCCTCTTTGTTGAGGAGCTTCCTAACTTTGACAGGAGAATCACAAACATCATTGCGTAATAAGGCCCCCTCCACCATCGACACTTCATTAGCTATTTGTACAAAAGGCCTCAGAGAAGCTTCAACATTCCTTTCCTTGAACTATCAATTCTCAATGAAGCTACACACAGATTGCAATATAGAATCTAGTTTGGATGCCTCCAACCAATGCTTCTGCATAGTTATACCTTTGTGCACAAGTATGTCTTCCCCAAGTGCAACTACACACTCGCGCCTCATTTCCAAAAAAGAGAAAGAGCACAGCGCGGTAAGTCATTTTGCTGTGCCGAGCTGCGTCATTTTAAAAGCTCAGGGATGCGCCGTATTAACAACAATAGGACGCATCCGTGTGCTCTCCCCTGTGCTGGCGCACAGTTGGCTGCCATGTGCCAGCGCAGGCACACTTGCGTGATGTTGCAAGGGTGCCTGCATTGCGGGGATGATTGTTTTTGTGCAGGAAGGGACACCTTCCTGCACAAATACAATCATTGATGGCATTTTCATCTTTCTATGCATGCTGCAGAGTGCAGCAAGCATAGAAAGAGGAAAAAACAAGGAGAAATAAAAGTATTTCTCCTCATTGCGCCACTCCTATGCCTCCCTTGGAGAGGCGTAGGATTCTGAATCATTCCCAGCTTTACACAACTTTGTCATGGATTTTGCTTGGGAACACCCATAGCAACACACATGGAACGCCCCTTTCACGCAGAGTAATGCATGAAAGGGGCCCATATTTACAAGGGCGTGAAAAGTCATGCAGGGTGACTTTACATAGCCTTGAAAATATGGGCAGGCACACTGCGCGCCGTTGCGTCAAAAAAAGTGACGCACCGGCGGCACAATGTAAATGAGGACCTCACTCTCCTGAATAGGAGTCTCACCCTCATCCTCAACAGGTAATCTAGGTAGACAACCAGCTCTGATGTTCTTTCCTCCAGGTATATACCTGATGGAAAATTGAATTCCTGCAGTTTGGATAGTAATCTCACCAAATATGATTAAGCTTTGCCAGAACCATTCCCATTTAATAAGTATAGTAGCAGTTTGTGGTCAGTAAAGAGATCAAAATGAGAGCCTCAGAGAAAAATTTTAAATCTCTTGTGCCTTGCACAACAGTTTGCTAATGCCTCTCCTTCAACAGTACTGTTTCCTGACTCCACTTTACTAAGAAAGCAAGATGTAAAAGCAATGGTGTGTTCCTTATCAATAGTGATTTGAGAAAAAACGGCTCCTAAGCCAATCTTACTGGCATCAACCGTGAGGGCACATTTTCTGCCAGCGCCAAAAGGAGATAAAGCTGGTGCTGAAATAAGGAGATGTTTAAGCTTCTGAAATGCTTCCTGAGCTGAATCAGACCAGAGATTCTGCGCTCCCTTCTTTTAAAAAAAAGTCAGTTAAAATGAACTGCAGTGACATTAGACGTTGTAGCTCAGCCATTGACAAAGACCTAGACGGATAGCCACATTGTGACATTGTATCATGACATCAGTGTTCCACACGTCGGCAGTAAAATCAGCAGCTTTATCATTACATAACATCATCATCAATTCCATCCAGGGATTTACAGAGGCCCCCGCCATACTCGTTCCATCGACACTATATTTTGGTCCATTTATTCATGCACCCCTTCCCCGCATATACCACCCTCTCTGCCAGCATGCACCAATCCATGTCGTTCTTTCAGTCCCCCAAGCTCGGATCAATTCGGATTTCCACATGCAGACTATGTTTCACTTGACCACCATCAGTCCGAAAGTGACCCAGAGATGGTCCATCGATTGAGGTCAGTTTCATCCCACACATTGAGAAGGCACGGTTTGGCAGACAGTGCCAGGTTACTTCCCACCACTTCGTTGAGTCACATGAGTACCCTCTCCCAATAATAGTGAAGCATGGGGCAACTCCATAGCATATGGAAAAAAGAACCATCCTCACCACACTTCTTAGGGCACCCAGCATGATCCGATTTGTCCATTTTAACCAGGTAGTACATGCATAATAGCTACAATGGAATATTTTCAGCTGCACCAATCGAAATCTGGAGTGTATGGCCAACTCTCTAGGGGAGGCCAGGGACTCCGAACACTCCTCCTCCTCCAAATCCCTTAGATCTTGCTCCCAACCCACCCGCAGCTTGGTCAGGGGATCAAGGGAGGTTTTTTATTTTTTTATTTATTTTTATTAGTCATTGGGCAGAAGTTCGCCAGTATTGGGACAAGACAAAGTATCACATGAATGACATGCAAATACATATGCTACTTCCCCAATGAGCAATAAAATAGAAACAATAACAATAAGCTAAAATGGTACAGTCACTATGAGGTTACAGCATCATCAATGATACAATACTAGGAAGGCAGTCCTACTTCTCCCTCCATCCCGTCTCCACACAGCTGCCACCTCCAATCCGGCTGTAGCTTGTCCCTTCACATGCCGCCATTCTGATAGTTTCTATTTTAATTTTTTTTTTATAAGCTTTATTTAAGTATTTTCAGAAGTATAATACAGTAGGAAGGGAAGAGGGAGGATTAGGATGGCGAGGTCCAATAATTTTACAGGTGTTACATATGAATACAGCTTGACATAGTTGCAGCATATGACATTATCATGCATCAGCCGAAAAGGGGGGACATTTGTTGGTACTTATACAGGAGAACAAAAGATTGCGCATTTAGAGGAGAAAGAGATCAGGAAGTTTGTGCTGTGTTATGGCTTGGCGCGTTGGCTAGTACAGCAAGGGGAGGACGCGGTGCTGGGCGGGTGAGGGGGCGGTGATGGGGAGTCTGAGTCTAAAGGGAGTAAATACGTATGAAGGGGTTGACAGATGTCTTTCGATCGTGCAGCGGGAGGTTGTAGTGTGGAGTAAACCTGAAATGTTGAGTTGCAGTAAGTCATGCTACGGAGCCAAGCATTTGTGGTGGGGCATATTCCATTACCCCAGAGAAGTGCAACCTCTCTTTTCGCCAGTAGTAAGGCAATGGCCATAAATCTACAGTAGCTCACCGGGATGGATGAAACATTGCCTAATAGTGCTAATGAAGGAGAGGGAACTAAGGTTAGGGGGATCATCAGCGAAAGGATATTGAACACTGCTATCCAGTATGTTGCAATGATTGGGCAGGTCCAAGTCAAGTGTGCGAAGTCTGCTTCTGGGAAGCAGCACTTAGTGAGAGGATCTAGTAGGGTCGATTTTGTCTAACCCGAGTGGAGTAGTATAATATCTATGTAAAAAGTGGAAATGGAGGAGTTTATGGCAGTGGTTGGGGGAGACTAGTTTAATTTGTGCACAGCAGAAAGCCCAGTCTATGTCGGAGATGGGATTGCCTAGGTCTTCCTCCCAGCGTCATTGGTCGCCATGTTGTGTATGTGTTTAAGGGTCAGGCATGCACGGTAAAGCTTGGTGATCAGTTGGTAGCCTTCTGCGTCCGCTATTAAAAGAGTGAGTGGGAAAGTCTTCAGGGGCGAGAGGATCATCCTATCCTTGCGGGACCGCAATGTGCTATGCAACCTGTTGAGGACAAATCTGTCCGTATACGAAGTTGCACTGTCCTGTGTGCCAGTAGTGTGTGCCCTGACATCTCCATTTGGGAATACATCCCTGCAGGTGTGGAGGTTAAGTCTAGTCAAGGTGCGCTGCACCAGCTTTTCTGATGTGAGTGGTATCCAGGGGTTCGAGGCGAGGGGCAGCTCAGGGGACTATAAGATATCGAAACCAAATGCCCCACTGAGTTTCCGGCGCCCCCAACATATCTTAGACAGGGTCTGAATAGCTCTTGGGTCCAGCTTAAGCCCTGCGTTAGAAGAGCATTAAAGGGTATGGGATCTGCCAGATCCCATTCTGGTTCATTGTAAGGTAGGTGGGCAGCTCGGTGGAACCACTAGTAAGCACAATGGGCCTGCACGACCAAATAGTAAAGGGGGAAATCAGGAACTGCGAAACCGCCGTGGTCATATGGAAGAATTAGGGTTTCCCAGGCAATTCAGGGTCTGCGACCGGCCCAGACTAATTTCAGTATTAGGCTGCGCAGCTGTATAAAGGAGTTCATTAATGGGATTTTCTAATATTAACGAATATGTACAAGAAGCAAGGAAGGACAGTCACAATGGCTATGCGGCCGGCCATGGAAAGGGGTAGTTGTATCCAGTGGTCTACTTGTGTTGAAAGTCTATCTATGGCAGGGCCATAGTTCAAGCGAATAATCTGCTCCTTGTCTCTGTGAAAAAATAATCCCTAAGTATTTGATGGAGTCGGCAGATCACCTAAAAGGGTGTTTGCCCGAGGGGGGGTGGTAGCATCAGTAAGAGGAGACAGTTCAGATTTCTCCTAGTTGATGCGCAAACCCGAAAGGCCAACAAATCGGATGATCTCCTGCACTATAGTGACCAGGTTATCAGAGAGGTGTCTGACAAATAATAGTATGTCGTCGGCATACATGGACACAAGAAGAGGGCTGGATTTGAATTGAAGGCCCTGGTGCATGTGGTGCTCTTGCAGGTGACGTATCAGGGGGTCCATGGCTATAATGAATAGAAGGGGAGGCCTTGCCCTGCCTGGTGCCTCTGGATATGGCAAAGGGTTCAGAGATGGAGCCATTGATCCGGATACGAGTAGGGCTCGAGTACAGCAGGAAGACGAGGGCGGTAAATCTGTTGGGAATGCAGAGTTTATGTAATATCACGTGGAGTAAGGGCCATTCTAGAGAATCGAACGCCTTCTCCGCGCCCAGAATGGCAACTACCGCGGGGTTTCAGGGGATACCCTATTCAGGACGCAGAAGATAGTTTGAAGATTGAGAGAGGTGGACCTTTGCCATATGAACCCGGTCTGAATAGGAGAGAGTATTTGGTCAAGCAACAGCGATAGCCTGTTGGCCATAGCTTTGGCAAGGATTTTATTATCGAAGTTAAGTAGAGAACGAACAATGTCAGACGAATAATGTGTGGGGTCTTTACTTGGCTTGAGCAATAAGGAGATCGCAGCTTCACACATTGTCTGAGGAAGAACCCCTCTGACTAAGGCTTTGGTGTAGACCTCTAACTGGTTTGGTATCAGCACATGTTTATACGCCTTATAAAAGGCACCAGGAAGGCCATTAAGGCCAGAGGCCTTCATGCCATCTAGGGAGTCAATTGCCTGGACACTTTCCTTAGCTAAGAAGGGCTCGCTCAAGAAATGGGACTGTCCTTTAGTGAGCCAGACCATGGCCACCTCTTTGAGGTAAGCTTGGCGAGCCGCTGAATCAGGTGATAGTCGAGTAGTATACAAATATTTATAATATGAGACAATCTTAGAGATGATATCTACATTTGCTGATACATGAGAGCCATCGTCAAGACTAAGGTTTGCCCAGTTCCACGTGGGGGGCGCAGAAGGCGCGCCAGTGTCTGGCAGGGGCGTTCACCCTCGCTGTGCCTATGCGCTGCAGCATGTTTATCTAGTAGGGTAACTTCTCTATTGGCAAGGTTGTTGAATTCCTCCATAAGTACTGAGCATTTACACAGTGATAATGTGGAGGATTGGGGAATATTTTCCCTGCAGATGGTTGCCTCTTCATCTTTCACCCGTGCAAAACTGTTGCAAAGGTCTCGCAACGCTCCTGTATGCTTCGAGATGCAGACCCCATGGATATAGGCCTTAAACGCGTACCATAGAGTGGCAAACTTGGCTAACAGAACCTGCGTTAATCTCAAAATATTCGATTATGGTGTTGCGGAGTTCAGACTGAAAAACCACATTAAGCAGGGCACTCATGGGGAAGGACCAGCAGCGCTCCCAACCCCCACCATAAGAGAGAGTGAGCTGTAGCCTGACCGGTGCGTAGTCTGAAAGTGTATGCGACAATACCTGTACATCCCGAAGCCCTGGGCTGGAGGCGGCTGAGAGAAACCAATAGTCTAGACGTGTCCATACCGAATGTGGGACAGAGTAAAAAGTGTAGCCTGGGGTTTTAGGATTACGCAGGCGCCAGACATCCTTGAAAATGTGTGAATGGATAATATCCTGAAGGACACAGAGGGAGCGTGTGAGAAGCTGGCCTGGAATATGATGTATACTTGTGTAATTGGACACCTTGCACCAGTCGAGACAACCCTTATGGTGATTTAAGAGGTCTTAGACAACCGTAGAAAGCACTCTAAGTAGTAGCTGTGGAGAGCAGCCTTCAGGCTTAGTCAAGAAGGAGTGTAAAGCAGCTTGTTTAACCAGAATGTAATCTTATAGTATAGATTAAGTGAAAAAGAACCACGCAAAGTAGTTATAAAAATATGTATTTATTATATAACACTCTCTAACACATAGAAATATCTCCTACCCGGAGATATGCACAATGCACACAATACTTTAGCAAAGAAACACACAGTGGCCCCAGGGGGGACAAAACCATATACTAAGAAAGTGGTATAAGAACCGCGACTGGAGTCAAGACAGTGCGAGACGATGTAGAAGTGCTGGGGACCCAAGGAACCACCAAAGGTGAGTAGATAGGGACCCCACGGAGAGCGTGTGCAGTGTGAGTACACGACTGCATGCTCCGTACAACTCTACGTGTAAGTCGCGGTTGGATTTTTAAAGATTAAGGACCCTTCCTAGTGGACCCTGAAGAAACCCAGTGGAAGACAGAAGGTTGGAGAGCCACCCCACCCGTAGATACCCTAGTACCCACGTTACCTCCACCAGGGAAGCCGGGTGCATATGTGTGAAGTGGTGTCGGAAACCGCCGTTGAACCCAATGGAGGACTTCAAGAAAGTGCCACTGCCGGAAGAGGAGAAAGTGTCTGGTGGAATCTGAAGATGGATTCTTGATGAGAGGTACCTGCAAGCAGAGGGGACAAAGTCTATGTCACTCAGGAGTGACCAAGAGACTTGGAAGACGAATGCCCTCTGATGTTGGGTGTTGCAGGATGGACGACGATGACCTTGACTCTGCAGCTGTGAGGACCAGGCAACGCTGAGGAGGACCAGGAGCCATGCACAAGCTGTCCCACAAAGGATGTCGAGTGGTGAGGGGTCGGTGTCTGGCGGGAGCACCAACAAGCCTTGGCAAAGGCAAGCCACGCAGGACTCAAAGAAGGAGCAACGTCGGGACCAACAAGGTCCAGGCGACTCACCAAAGGCAGGGGAGTCATGGGGGGCTCTAAGCAAACAGGGGAGCCCAAGAGAAACAAAGGTGACCCTCAAATGGACCCACAGGCCAGAGGCAGAGGAGTCGGGAGAGGACCTCAAGCAGCTCACCTAAAGATGCAGGCCATGATGCACACAATGTGGTGTGGCTGAAGATTCTGGTCACAGAAAATGCTTATGGTTGGGGCTACTAGGAGCCCGAAGATCTTCTTGGAAAAAAGTCAACAAGCCTTTGCAACTGCAAGTTGATGCAGTGCACAGGGGTTCGGTTATTACAACCCCTACGAGGAATGCTGGCCTCAAACTTGGTGAGAGGGTAGAGCAGGCCTCGGGAGCTGAGGAAAACCACCACCTGTGTTGCAGAGCCATTCAGAGTCTGGAGGAGCTCAGGATCAGCAGACCGGTTGACTTAGTTGCGGTGCCTGCAAATGCAGGGGAGTGACTCCTTTACTCCAAGTGAGATTTCTTCAAGTGTCTTTGATGCTTCACAGGCCTTGGAAGGTTCCTGTATGATGCAGCAGACTGGAAGGGAGATGAAGTCAGACCCAAACGAAGTCCAGCGAAGTCCAGAGTGCCCAGACGGTAGAAGAGCAGTTGTGTCTGATCTGAATCTTATCCCACGACGAATCTAGGGACCTACACCCAGGTAAGCCCTTAGGTACCCTAGGGAAGGGTTGGGAGGATTCAGGAGACCCTCCCAGGGGAGGGTCTAGACAGGGGGAGGTTACTCCCAAGTCCTTTGTCCAGTTTCGCGCCAGAGTGGGAGCCAACGGCTCCCAGAACTGGTTTGAACTGGGCTATGCACAGGGACACCAAATGTGCCCCTCATGCAGACTGAGTGGCGCTGGCAAGCGCACCCACCCCATCCCAATACACTAAATCCTGTCTGGGAGGTGGTCACACCTCCCTGTGACAGGATGCCTATTGTCCTACCTTCCTCTGCTCGAGCTTGGCTCAACAGCAGCAGGAGGGCAGAATCGTGTCTCTGGTCGGCAGCAATGATTTTGTGCTGTCCGGGTCAAGAAGGCTGGTACCGGGAACACTGAGAGCCTAACGGAGTGCTCTTCCAGTGCTTGGAAGCATACCTCCCACACTGTTTACGGTGTGGGGGTATGATTCCAACATGTTTGATACCAAACATGATAGGATTCGTTGCAGCCAGTTTTGAGATGGTCATCGCGTAATTACGCGGTGCCCCTCTATATGTTATATGGCTGCTTCAGTGACCACCCGGGAGAATGGACTCTGTAGGCTGCTGGGGTGTCTTGCTCATGCAGGGGCATCCTCTCACTTAGAACCAAGCACCCTGCCTTCAGGATTGCAAAGGCCTTTTATAGGGGTGACTTATAGGTTTTAAGTGCAGTGACCCTAGATATAGTAAAACTATGGGGCATATGCACAAGGACTTATCGCCGAGTTATCGCCACCTTAACGCATCAAAAGTGGAGATAGATTTAACGCCCCATTCACAAGCGGGTGCAAACTGCAGACAACGCAAGTATTCCCGCGATAACTGCCTCAAAATTTACCTCCACTGGTGACACCACCAACTAACCCTAATCAGAAGCAGAGTAGGCGTTCCCGTGCAAAAACACACGAAAACACCACTACACCACTTTCACAACAAACTGCCAGATCTGCGATGCGAACCAAAAACAGGCGATAAGCTGCGGTAGCAGCAGGGATTTAACACCTGCCTTCTGCTGGTGTTAAGCAGGACGACTACCTGCTGCATGAAAGGGAGCCCAGCCAAGAGCCACATCTGAAGACCCACAGATGCCATGGAGCCAATGATCATGCAGCTCGGAGACCCATGAGGGCCACAACACCCACCGCCACCACCCCCCAGGCCCGCCACCACCCCCAGGACCCGCCCCGCCCCCCCCCCCCCCGGAAAACCACAGAGGCAGCGTACACAAAGACAGCGGACCCACCGTAAACGCACCAGCCGCACAGACCGAACGCCAGAGGAGGACATTGCCCACTACAGGCCCAAAAGGACAACCATCCCCCGCATCCTGACCCACATCGCCCACCTGCTGACGGTACCAACACAGCGCACAACGAACATCCCTCCACAGACAAAGCTGCCGGCTGTGCTGCACATGTTGGCCTCTGGTACCTTCCAACCCACAACTGCCAGAGTCGGGGGGGCGGAGCTAGCCACGCCAGGAGATGGCCGCAATGTAAGTGTGCTCCTCCGGCCGTAACCATATCCTGAACCTATCCTGGTCGCATGACCCACTAAAATCTCCCAACTTTGGCGGAATACTGCACCGGACGATGTCAGCGACCCGCGGGCTCGTCCCCTGCCGGCTGTGACCATGCTGTGCGGAGGAAGACCGCGGCGTGTCCCGAGCCGGGGTGCGGCCTGCACTGCGAGGATGCGCAAGCCTCAGCGAACGGACTACGCAAGCGCCGAGGCCGGAACAAAGTACGCTGGGCCTGTTTATGCAACGCCGCGACCGGCGCTGATCGTGCCTGACGGCTAGGTCGCCTGCCCTCTGGCCGTCCGCTGTCGGCTACAAGTCCGTGAGCGGAGAACCTCTGGCGGAGCGCTCTGGCGGAGCGCCCGGAGAACGGAGATGACACTACCGAGGTGAGCGGGGGCCGGGCCTGAGAGTGGAGCCAGCACTGCGAGGCCTGCTGCTGAGCCAGTGGTGGGCCCGCGATCGTGACCGCCGCGCTGAGCTACTGCGTGGGGGAAGTCGGCGGCGGCACTCTACTGACGCATCTATTGTCATTGCCCCGAGCCTGCCGGGTCTGCGACGCCACTGTCGGCAGGGAAGAGCGGCGAGCAACTGCTAATCCTTCCCCTTGGGCAGTGCGGCTGAGTGGGACAGTGTGGCTACGGAGCTCCCTCGTTACTACCCCATTGCCTCGACTGGTTCCCGCTGCGACAATCCCGCCCCTGCTGAGGACGTGAACGGGCAGGGTCTGCAAACCTCTGCAAGTTGGTTAGACACTGCTGATCGCCTCCCCAGGGATAGTGCCTATCACAAATAGAGCCTGGGCACATACGTAGCCTTCACCTCGGGGGGGGGTCACAAGCCCATAGATGGAGAGACTGGCGTTGGAAGCTGGTGAGGGGCTCCCGTCTTGAGGCTCCTTAGACACGGACGCCCTTTGTCTCCCTATCTGCGGCTGTTGAGAGTGGGCGCCTCAAAAGAATCTGGCTGGACAATACTGTGACGGTGTAGTTTGCCTTGAGGTGCTGCTGCGCCCCTGGTTGTGGACCTTAGGCTAATCCCTAGCCATACCCGGTGATCCCTAACATTCCGAGAGGTGGCACTCTCACTGGCTGCGTGGCCCTGGGAAGGGACGTCGGCATACATCTGGCAGGAAAGGGGTCTTCCGGAACCGAAGCAGAGCAGAACACACGAGCTTTGGCTGCCCTCTCGCTGTCACTAGCTGCCTATAAGGGGTGCTCATCGGAGCCAGCGAAGGAGGCACTAGGCGACACTTTTCAGCTCACCTTGCGGCTCCGAATATGGGGAAGCCGGACAGAAATCAACCCAAACTGCATTTTGAGCAGTCGAAAAAGGCAGCGGAGCACGCCTCAGATGACCCACCAAGCAGCCAGGTGAACACTTCGGCGATGATTGCCGACACGTCTGTGGACTTTCATACTATGTTCGCGACGATTCAATCGACGCTGTCCAACATCGATGGGAAAATTGACTCCCTAACCTACCGGGTAGATCGAATGTCCGAGCGTCTCGACAGACACACAGAGAGGATCGACATGGCAGAGCACCGCATATCCGACTCTGAAGACGCACAGCGCCAAATGGAAACGAAACAAGTGAAAATCGACAAGGCCATGACGGCACTAATGGCAAAGACAGAGGATTTGGAGGCGCGCTCACGCCGTAACAATCTGCGCTTTATGGGTGTGGCAGAATCGACCAATACGGGCAATATGGAATGCTACATCGAGACCGTATTGATTGCACTCCTTGGCAGGGACACCTTCTCTGAAGTGTTTATAGTGGAGAGAGCACACAGATCTCTAGTGCCTCAACCTCCACCGGGAGCGAGACCACGCCCTATAATTGCGAAGCTCTTGAATTATAGAGACCGAGATGCGGCACTCCGTAGGGCGCGGGAGGTAGGCCGCCTCAACCACGACGGGATGGACATATCCATATATCCGGACTTCACCTCGCAAGTTCAGGAGGCAAGGAAGAAATTCTTGGAAGTGAAAAAGAAGCTACGTGAGAGTAACATCCCCTACGCAATGCTCTACCCGGCCAGGCTGCGGGTATCGGATGGAGGCAAGAATAGGATCTTCAGTGAGCCAAAGGACGTGACAAAGTTCCTCCAATCGAAGAACATTCAACCTCCGCGTCGGAAATCTCCTAGAGGCACACAAGAAGAACAGGGCGGTACCTCGGATGTTGAATGAAGTGGTTTCCCATCTGCGACGCGCGTTGCATGTGGGATGGTGCTGCGCGGAGACCCGAGTGACACTATAACTGGACTCAGATAAGTATTGTACTTGGCGGACTGGGGTTTAACACTACTATGTGAACAAGAGACAATAATTCATGCCCACGGCGCACAGTACTATGATTCACGGTTGGGACCTGTATCCTACTATCGGGGACTTATGCCCCTTACTGCCCTATAAGGTCATGTTAGACACGTTATTCTTCATTTTGTAAACTGGATAGGATTGGTTAGACGACCACTCGTGTGACTAGGTCACCGGGAAGACTGGCTGGCAGCTTTCGCCACCTTGTGTATACCACAGTTTCTTGCTCTTAAGTATGGGATTGTGTAAGGGTGGGGGGTATTGTATTAAGTTTTTTGGGTCTGTCTTCGCCATGATTGGGATGGCGAAGTGGGTGGGGGAGGTAAAGGGGGTAAGTTTAGTAAAATGGTCAGTTCAGATAAGTCCACTGCCGCATACAATGTGAATCACACATGCTCACTACGCTGCCTTGTAACTCCTACCACACTCGTTGAAAATGGCTGAAGGCACTAGAGACACGAGGAAACTGGCACTCATGACTTGGAATATACGAGGGCTGAAAAACCCCCAGAAGATCAGGAAAGTCTTTGCGTATTTGGACCGTCATAATGTAGAGGTGGCCTGCCTCACCTCACTCATGACACTGAATGCAGAATTGGAGGTAGATGGGCCACATATAGATTAGCATCCTCCTACTCTACTTATGCCAGGGGGGTAATGCTTCTAGTCAAGCGAGGTATACCATTCACACTGCTCCACTCGCTTACGGACGTACAGGGAAGGTATGTTATTGTACAGGGTGATTTTGGCGGTACAATTATAACTATTGTTACAGCCTATGGTCCGAACATTGATGATCCCTCCTTCTTGACAGAGATATGGAACAAGCTGCGAACGCTTCCACCTTCTGCAATAATTTGGGGAGGTGATTTTAATACGTGCCTAGATCCGATGGCGGATAGGTCCACAGGGAATGACAGGTATGGAAGGAATTCTGCTAAGTCACTCAAGGAAGGGATGGAGGACTACGACATGCTGGATATATGGAGATTACGGCACCCACACCACCGGGAGGGCACGTGCATATCTTCCACTCACAATACATGGTCCAGGATTGATTTTTGGATAGCCACTGCAGATGTGAGCGCCTGGACTACTGATATAACACACATGCCCAAAACCCTTTCTAATCACGTGCCAGTCCGACTGGAACTAGTCATCCCCTTACACACACCGCGACAGTTCACGTGGCGCCTACAGCCAAGCGCATTAGAGGACCAAGTATTTAACTCCAACCTGAGACACACTATCACTGAATACTTCGAGCATAATGTGGGATCCGTGGAAAGTACCAGGGTGTTATGGGAGGCTTTCAAGGTAACAATACGTGGATTCTGTATTGGTAAACATGCGGGTATCCTTAAAGCTATCCGTAGACAGTTATCCATGGTTGAAGTGGACATTACACGACTAGAGACTGCATACACTAACACCCTTGATCCCAAGATCCTGGCTGACATTAGAGGGAAGATAGACACTTACCATGAATTCGCGGACAGTGAACTTAAATATCTCTCAAAGAAACACAAAGCGTGGGTTTACGGAGAGGGTGGCAGGCCCGGACGAATGCTCTCTAGCAAGATACGTCCTACGCCTACTGCATCATATATAACCCAGATTATGGACTCTCAGGCCACACCCCGATATGATACCCCCTCTATCTCGAGGTGTTTCCTGGATTATTATGCCCGGCTGTATACGGCGGGGGCCACACCGGATCCCACTGAGCTAAATCAGTATTTTGATGACATAGCACTGGCGTGGCTGTCTGATGCACATTGTGAATACTTTAGTCATCATATAACCGAGGATGAGCTTCGTGAAGCCATCAACTCCCTTCCAAACAATAAGGCACCGGGCGTAGATGGACTGCCCGGTGAGTTTTATAAGGAATACAAAGATCTGTTGATATCACATTTGGCGGTCATGTATGAGGAGGCATATGAGGACGGCATGCTGCCACCATCAATACGCAAGGCGTTATTGATCACTCTCCTTAAACCTGATAAGGATCCGGCCCACTGTGACTCATATCGCCCTCTATCGCTAATCACCATGGACGCCAAGATTCTAGCCAAAGTCATCGCCCTTAGATTAAAGCCACTGATGCAGAAGCTGGTCCTGCCAGACCAAGCGGGTTTTATCCCATCTCGTTCCACAACGCAAAATTTGCGGACCATATTCGCCATGTTCCACCATATAAACCCAGAATTGCCAGCTGCTGCGGCCCTACTGGACGCTGTGAAGGCGTTTGATTCTGTGGACTGGCCTTATATGTTCTACGTCCTATGACGAATGGGATTCCCGGAACCGTTTTTGAAATGGATAACATTATTATACACGGCACCTTGTGCAAGGCTTAGAATCAATGGCGTCACATCTGACCCCTTTAGCATTTATAGAGGGACGAGACAGGGCTGCCCTCTGTCGCCTTTGCTTTTCACGCTGGCACTGGAACCACTGGCCTGCAAGATACGCCAGAGACACGCCGCTACGGCGTTGCAATTCCAGCTACGCCCGGTTAGCATATCGCTCTATGCGGACGATATGGTTTTGTACACTAGGCACCTGGATACTAATCTAAATACGCTTATCCGAGAATATATTAGGTTCGCATATCTCTCGGGTCTTTGTATTAACTGGGACAAATCGGTGGTCATCCCGCTCACTCCAGTGACGACCAAACCGTCCCTTGATTACCCATTGCAGTGGCAGACTGACCCAGTAAAATACCTGGGTATCTGGATACACCGTGACTCAGAAATAGTGATACGCGACAACTGCCAGAGTCGGAGGAGTCTCACATCCAGCCCCATCCAAGTTCATCACACCTGTCCTGGATGCCATCATCAGCCTGGTACCCCAGCACCCCCACTCCACCCACACTGCGCAGGAGCAGCTGGAGACCAAGCAAGGCTCCCACGCCATAGCTGGATTCCCTCACGTGTCGGGGGCAATCAACTGAACACATGAATCCCTCGTGCCCCCTGCCGACACTGCACACAACTACCTCAACAGAAAGCACACGCATCCCATGAATGTGCAGGCAATAGTGGACCGCCCAGGACTCCTCAACAATGTCATGGCCAACTCCCCAGGCAGAGTGCATGATTCCTACATCTCCCGACAGTCCATCATCAACCAGCGCTCCCAGGATAGTACCTATGGAAATGCAGTGCTCATTGGTAAGTCCAAAATGAACACACCACACACCTCCACCCCACAGTCATGCAACTCACGACACTGGCAATGGGCATGCAGCACAACTACATTCAACATGCCACACCACATGCCAACCGACCAGACACGACAACACGACACCATTGGGAACCTGGGCTTGCCATGCCCACAACCCAGCCACGGCATGGCACCACAGCCACACAATAGCAGGATGTGAGGAGAGGCTTGGAGCAGGCATGTGCGAGAGCGGCAAGTGACTAATGAATGAGAACCTACCCAATGCCAGGTGTGGCGTGGAGGTGGCGGACAGACTTCAGTGTGCAAACCACGGAAATGGCCATGTGGACATTAACTGCTGGTGCATGGAGTGTAGTGGCCAGTGGACGCTACCATGTCCCCACAGGCTGTGGGGCAGAACGCAGAAATGTTGCACGTTACATCCCCCCCTGTATGCGCGGGCGGAGTGGGTTGGCCCTGCGTAAGCCAGGCCTGCGTAGGGGTGTGAATAAAAAGCCTGTCGCACTGGGCGTGGTTCTCTTTCGGAATGGCCAACGCGTCTGCCAGGGCGGCGCCTCCCAGCCCGCCACAAGGCTGGCGCCGTGCGCGGCGGGGCCTGCGTCCCTGTGCGCCTGCTGCACCCCGGGCCGCTGGTCCCCAGACCCGTCATGCCTGCCCCAGCGCACCAAAGAGGCTCCGCTCACCTGCCGACACCGGCGTGTGTCAAAGACGGCCCACCACGTGCCAGTGCAAGCTCCAGGCCCCAGTCCTGCGACCTCTGCAGCCTCCGCAGACCATCGCTGGCCTCCACGGCGCTGGCCCACAGTACTCCTTTTTCATTGACATACTCCACTGGCGTACTCTTCAGCCCAGTTGTTGGCACATCGTGAGTTCTGAATGGCAGTGACCAAAGGTCTGTGGCAGCGTCCACATCACTATACTCCCTCCGATCAGTGAAATAAAAGTCTGCATCGCAGGCCTGCGACACGTGGTGCCACTAACCTTGTTCAACGCAAGCCGGCGACATGTGGTGCCACTAACCCTGTTCAATGCAAGCCGGCGACACGTGGTGCCACTAACCCTGTTCAACACAAGCCGGCGACACGTGGTGCCACTAACCCTGTTCAACGCAAGCCTGGTTGCATGTTGGGGATCTGGTCACATGTCCCAAGACGACAGTGGACATGGCTGCATTGGCCTGGACTCCTGATCTATGCGTGGACAACCAACGCGGGTTGGCACTGACTTGTGTTGGTGATGGACTCCCCCGGGGTGGACATGGGCGCTTTCCAACGTTCCTCATTCAGACATGCTGCTGCATTGGTCTGCATGTCGTGGCACTTCTCTTGGCCGTACTGACACGCAATTGTTGATAAAGTTTCTGCACGTTCACTTGTCTCTAACTGTGTTGAGTGTTTATTTGTATGCCAATGTGTGTGTCACGGCCTATCTGGGTCCCTGCCATACATGCATTGCTACCCCATCAGGGCTGTGGGTTGGTACTTGTGCATTATCATGTCCCTGTTTTGTGCTTTGCCAGATGCGTATGGCCATTTACGGGCCACAAGCGGGTGCACTTGTGTCCTGTGTTCGGTTGTGCAAATGTTGCTGTTTGTACCACATTGTGTTCGATGTTGGGGTGCTCTGCTTCCTATGTGTGTGTGCTGCATTGTGTGTGAGATGTCCCTTCAGCTCTGATTTGGCTCACCCTTCTCCCATTCAGGCAGTGTGGTTTTCACTTCTGTGCTTGTTCAGTGGTGTGATATTGCCGGGTTGTGTGACTTGTGCTCTTGGTTGGTGTTGTTACTCTTGGGCATGGTTTGTCTGCAGTTGTGCTGTGATTAATTGTCCATGTGTGCCATTGTGCCCATCTCCCCCCGTCTCCCCAGTCCCTGGTCGTTCCTCTCCCTGTTGCTGTTGTGTCTGTTGATTTTGAGCAGTTTCCAGTCCCCGACTCCTGCCACCATCTCCAGACTGATGTGGTGGACACCATTTCCTCCATGTCATCCAGCTCCTGGTGTGGCGCTGGACTCCCACCTCCGGTGTGCATTGCTGCCTTCTGGTTGTTGGCGTGTTTCTGCTTGTTTGTGCGTTTCGCATCATTCCAGCTGTTCTGGTTTTCTTCCATTGCCCTCCTCCGCTCTCCGGTTGCATTCACCTTGTCCACGATGGCCTGCCATGTACAATGTTTTGTTGCCAATGGGCCTTGTGGGGTTGTGTACTGGTTCTGGTTGCCTCCATTGTGCTTCGCTGTTGTTTTCTGTTTGGTTTGTCTTTCTTTTTCCTGCTTTTGTTGTGCTTATTCCCGCCTGCCGTATGTGTGTCGCGGGCCTGGCGCTGCTTATTGCTGCTTTCCTCATCGCGAATGGGCTCATCGCACGTTTTTTGGTGTTGGGGTTTGTGTTTTTCTCTCTGTCGCGGTGGTTGTATCGCGGACATTGGCCGCGTTTTCGGGAGACTATCGCATGGTACCGCCGTGTTGTGAATTCCACGTTAACACGGGGTTATTTTCCCGCGATAGACTGCGATGTGTGAAGTTGCGTTAACACTTTTTGGGGATGTTTAGCGCACGTTCTTGTGAATATCCCCCTATATCTTTAGTAAGTGGTGCTAGCACCAACTTACACAGGCTGCAATGACAGGCCTGTAGTTCCCTTTTGCATGGTCTCCTCTGGGTGGCATAATGCATGCTTCAGCCCATGGGGGACCTCTGGGTACCTATGCCCTGGGTACCTTAGTACCATATACTAGGGACTTATAAAGGTACCTCAGTATCCAAGCTGGGAGGTACCTAAGTACTCAACACAACAGGTTTAGGGAGAAAGTAGATAGACTGGGGTTCTGATTAGTAGGATCCCAGTCAGACTAGTCATATACAGCTTAGCACCAGGCACAAATTGGGAGTAACCATGCAGAAGGATCCTACCTTCCTACAGAGCGCAGTTTGCCTCCTGGGCAGGAGCTTGAAGAGTCCACGGTAGGGTTTAGCAGTATGTTCAAGTCGCCACCTATTAGAAAAGCTTCCAAATCAAATCTGTCTAAAAGGGTGGATATGTTCTGGAAAACAAGAGCATCATCCGTGTTTGGGGCGTATATGTTAAAAAAAAGACATTTCCTCCCCAGGATTGTCCCCACACATCAGCAGGTAGCGGTCCTGGTCATCAGCTATGGTAGTGTGGTGTATGAAGGGGAGGCTTTTATGTATAAGGATACAGACCCCCTGGAGTATGAGCTAAAGTTAGCGAAGTATCTGTAGGGACCCCATGATACAACGAATGGGGGGGACGTCTGTGGGAGAGGTGTGTTTCCTGCAAAAACACAACCTTTATTCCGTGGCAGTTAAGATATGATAACACCAATTTGCCCTTTCATGGGTTGTTCAGTCCACGAACGTTCCAGGTGAGAAGCGTCAGATCCACGAACCGTCTAGCGTCTCCCATTGAGGTAATATGATATTGAGTCAACCCTGTCAAGACTTACATAATTGTCTGCGTTTGACTTCACCTTGTTCACTATAGGAAGGGAAAGGAAGAGAAAGGAAAAACGGAGAGCAAGTACAATCTCAGCAAAACCCTAATAAACCTGCCCTCCTCCTACACCAGGTGAAAAAAGCCTAGCGAATACCCTTAATACCAAACCCAATAATAAAGATCCCAACAAAGCTAGATACGGAATCATCCGTGGAGAGCGAGCAACGCCTCGGAACTCGGTGCCCAAACTGCAAGGTATTGAATAATGATGTAAAAACATGAGGGTTTATATAGAAAATAGTGGAGGGAAGAGTTCTCAAACTTCAGCACGGTAGAGAAACACAAGTCCCCCGCAAGGCAGACTGGATTATACAATTATAATGTAGCAGTTCAGCCAGGAGGAAAAAGCTCAGCGCTGGCTGTAACGTTCAGGTCTGGAGAAAGAGCGATCTGGAGCAGCGTGAGTTGAGGGGTGTCTGCTGTTGTCCAACTGTTTTCAAAATGCAAGCACATCGGTCGGGGTGTTGAAGAAGCTGGGTTTGTCGTTCACCACTACGCAGAGCCTGGCTGGATACAACATGCTGTATTTAAGTCCGTGTTTTCTGAGCAGTGCTTTCGCTTCAGAGAATTTCCACCTTGCCTCCTGCACCATCAGTGTGAAGTCTGGGTAGATCGAAAGAGTGGTGCCTTGGTACTGCAGGGGGGGCTTCTCCTGGGACAGACAAACTATAGTGTTGCGATCCCTGTAGTT
The DNA here is from genome assembly GCA_963921515.1 of Calotriton arnoldi. NCBI lineage: Eukaryota > Metazoa > Chordata > Amphibia > Caudata > Salamandridae > Calotriton > Calotriton arnoldi. The sequence continues at coordinate 1,042,182 of CAWUFW010001750.1, read as the reverse complement.
TAAAATGCGGGCCACTTTGGGGTGAAGTGTGGCTCCAGGCGGGGGACGTGGGCCCAAAGATCTATGAGTTCTCTCAACAATGAAAGTGGAGGAGAGGTGTTGGGCGCCAAGCAAGTCGGTGAGTAAGGTTTCTACAAAGTGTTCAAAGCACCCCATGTTGGTTGATTCAGTCAGGCCGATGATATGAATATTGTTTCGGTGGGACGCGCCTCTAAGTCCTCTTTTTTGATAGCCACAGCCTCCAAGAGGCGCTCCGTCTTCTCCAGCTGACGGGTCAGTGTGGTGCTATTGTCTTCCTGGGTTGAATCCCGTTCCTCCACAGTGTCCAGGAGTGCACCATGTTTGTTCAGGTGTTTCCCCATGCGGTGTAGTTAGGCTGCAAGGGTGTCAAAACGTACATCGATGGCACGAAAACCAACCCTCAGCTCCTTCATAATAGCTGCCGCACCCCCCGGAGGGTCTGGGAGATCGCCCGCCTCGCTGTCCTCCTCAACATCCGAGGAGGGGGGGCCGAGGCCCATGGTGGGAGAGCGCCAGCAATGGGGCCAAGGACCGCTGGTAGGTGAGGTATAGGGGCTGCCAAGGAGGGAGTTGTCAGTTAAGACAGGGGGATCCGCGTGTAAAGGAAGGTCCCAGCATTGCTGTGCAGTATGGGGGGATCCAAGGGTTGGCCCCGGTCTTAGCGCTGACACTGGAGCCAATATAGGAAGTGCTGGAGCCAAGTAGTTATGGGGCGCACCACTCTGTATTGTTAGATTGGAAGGCCAAGAGTGATGTGAGAGGAGCGCCACTGATGTGTACTCACAGTTACCCCCCTTTAATCAGGAGCCGGTAAGATGATCTGCAGATGGGAGGCAGCGCGGGGGTAGCGCTTCTACAGGCCGTGAAGCCCAGCCGGGTCCGGCTCTGATAGGCCTCACCGCGAAGGGCTGCACCCAGCAGCGGCGGCTGAGGGCTCAGTCCGTGATCAAGCAGGCCCAGGAGCTCGGCAGATGGGGACATGGCACTCCAGGCCACAGCACGGCACGGCTCACACCACAGACGACAGGCAGCAGCAGATCCAGGCCGCAAACACTGCTGGAGCAAATGGAGGCCCCAGGGGGAGGGCCCAGCAAGACCCAGTCAGGTGCCACAGCTGCAGCCCCATGCTCACCCATGGCCCCTGTCCCCGCCGAGCCTCCGAGGCGGGCAGGCACAGCTCCTCCTAGCAGGTGAGAGATACAGTCCTGGCAGCGTTGTATGGGATGGGGAGGGGCCCAGCGAGGCTCCGTAGCCTCAGCCTCGCCCGCAACCCCTGTTGCCGCAGGGCCTCTGAGGGGGGGTAGTCGCTGCACCCCAGGGCAGTGCAGGCGCAGAATTTCTTCCTTGGTGGTTGGTGGAAGTGAGGATGGAGTCCGCTACCCTCTGTATGTGAGCATTCAGTTCTGGAGCTTCTTCGCTGTGCGGCCATGACGGTCGACGGCTCAGCCCCCCCCTCGGGTCAGGGGAGTTATTAATCAATTTGCGGTAGGTAAGCGAGATTGCCTGTCTTGGCATGTGTTCATCTAAAAGCCTGTCCTCAAGTGGAGAGGACTCTGGGGGATCAGCCCCCCTGGGAATTGCCCTCCAAAGGGCGTTCCTGAGCTGTAGAAAGCGGGCGGTCTCGGTTGGGGCCAACTGGTACTCTCCCTCCAGCTCAGGAAAGGAAAGCACTTCTCCCTGCTTCCACAAATCACCCACCCTTGACAGACCTATCAGGTCTCATTTGTTAAACCCTCCTCATGTGGCCAGGGTACCTAACTTCACCGTATCCCACAAGGGTGTGACCTGTGTGATTTTGGTCCCCCACCCCAGGTTGTGAATTGTGGTATGCCAAAGAGCCACTGTGTTAGCAGTAAGGCTATGTGTAGGCGCAGCCCCAGGACCCCTGTAAATGGCTTTAGGATGGCCACCCAGCCTCATGTTGTCCCTGTCCATCCTATATGCCGGTTGCGCCCCGTGAGATGGACCCAATGGTTTATGGCCGTTAGCTGTGCCGCCCAATAGTACTTTCTTAAATCAGGAAGGGTTACACCATGCTCAAACCAGCTCCGAGTCAGTTTTTGCAGGGCAATACGTGGGGGACACCCATCCTAGAGAAGGCTGCACACCTCACTATCAATGGTCTGGACGTAGGTTGCAGCAACCGTGTATGACGTGTTATGGAACGCGTACAAGAATAGGGGCAGGGGCATCATCTTGAAGAGGACTACCATTCCCAAAAGAGACAGAAGCAGGGCCCTCCAATGTTGGACATCTACTCTCAGACTATACAATGGTGGCTCCAGATTGCGGTTGTAGAATACCCCAGGATCACACGTGATGAAAATCCCCAGGTATCTGAAACCTCCCACTACCACCTGGGCCTCACAAACAGTTGGCAACACTCGAGTACATATATTAGTGATTTAGGACAATTGATAGCATAGTCTGAGTAAATCTGGAATATTGTGAATATCTGCATGAGTCTCTCAAGGGACTCGTGGGTTCCGTCACATACAGCAGAATATCGCCCACGTAGAGAGAAATTCTATCTTCCCACTCTGCGGTCCATCTCAGTCCTCTTATCATTGCATCTGATCTCACCCATGACGCCAATGGCTCAAGCACCAAGGCAAAGATTAAGGGGGAAAGAGGACACCCTGTCTCCTGCCCCGTTGCAGCAAAAACAGAGCAGACTTGGCCCCACTCACCGCTACCTGGGTGAGTGTATCAGAGTACAGGACCCGAATCCAGGACAGGAATCCCAGGCCAAATCCAAGCTTTTCCAACACTGCGTAAATAAAGGGCCACTCTACCATGTCGAAGGCCATTCTTGCATCAAGTGAGACTATGATTAAGTCCTCCCGGATCCTGTCTGCTTGGCCCAAGATGTAAGTGATGCAGGTGAAGCACTGTGCTTCTTCCCGGATTGAGACGGTTTAGCTAGTATTTTAACTTCCGCAATCAACAACTAAATGGGCCTGTAAGAGACTCAGGCGGCTTGCTGTCCTTGTGGATCACCACTATTGTAGCTACTCCTTGATCATGTGGCAGCACACCGGCCTCTCAGCTTTCTAGGAACATGCTCAGGAGGCAGGGCGCCAGCTCGGATGCTGCAAGTTCGTACTCTATGGGGAGTCCATTAGGCCCAACCCCTTTATCTGAGTTGAGGGCACTAATGGTGTCTGCCACTTCCTCCTCCGTCAGATCTCTATCCACCATCATTTCCTTATCTGACTGTGACAGGCCCAGCATTTGGATATCCGCCAGAAGCTCTTGAGATTCCTCAAGAGTGTCCGTGTCAGCAGAGGCATAGATGCGGGTATACTAATGCGCAAACACCACGGCCACCCCATCTATCTCACAGGCGTCCCTCTGCATCATTTAAGATTTCCGGAACTCAACGGGACCTCGCCTCCCTCCTGTCTAACCAAGCGAGAAGCTTCCCGGCTCGATCGCCCACTTCGTACAGGTGATGTTGCTTAGCACAGAAGCATGCCTCCATTGCCACATCCCTATATTCCCTCTGTTTAAAGACCAGGTTGTGGTTGAGGTCTTCCCGGCTCCCTGCAATAAGCTGAGTCTACAGCACCATGATTTCACCCTCAATTCTCTCAAGACTTTCTCTCTTCTCCTTCTTATATCCTGCAATCAGGGCTATACCCTGACCTCTGATCACTGTTTGGTTAGCCTCCCGCAGCATCTGGGCTGAGGTCACAGAACCCTCATTCTCCCTAAAGTAAGTCTCCATAGTGTCACTAAGACTTTCACAGATACGAGGTACCTTAAGGTACCAAGGGTCTAGTACCACCCGACGACTATGGTAACCAGCTGTCTGTCCATAGGTTGCAGAGATTGGGAAGTGATCCGAAATATCCCTGGCGAGATGTGAGATTTCTTTAAAAGAGGCGAGTTGGCGGGCCGTCAAGATGTAGTCAATGTATGAAAGACTCCTGTGGGCCCCCAAGAGGAACGTGTACTGTCGTGCTGAGGAATTAAAGGCTCGCCACGTGTCAATAAGCCCATGAGCCTTCATGAATTCCACTAAAGGCCTATGTTGCGATGCCGACTGGCGAGGAGGACAGCAGCACGCCTCCTCATCATGGACGGTGTTAAATTCTCCTCCCAAGAGAAACCCACCCTCAGGGAGTGTGTGCAATAGCATGCCAATATCCGAGAAGGCATCGTCATGCAGTCGGGGGGAACATAAAGGGAAGCAAGGTTAATCGTGGTGCCCTCCCATTGTCCCATCACTACTACAACTCTCCCATGTGGATCAGGCCATGTCTTCTGTATGGTAAGTGTTAGAACTGGGGGTCTCTAGTTGGCAGAGGTAGGTACCTTTGTCCAAATAGGGACCCTTGCTTCTAGTCAGGGTAAGGGTGATACACTACTAAAATAACCCCTGCTCACCCCCATGGTAGCTTGGCACGAGCAGGCAGGCTTATCTCAGAGGCAGTGTGTAAAGCATTTGTGAACACATACAGTAACCCAGTGACAACACTACAGATGGACACCACACAGGTTGTATTATAAAAATAAGTATTTTTATATAGACTTAACACAAGACCCAAAACGACAAAAATCCACAATACACTATGAAAAATAGGACTGTCAATGGTAGAAAATAGTTCAGTTCAATAAAGATGGTAAATGCGACACTCAACGTACCTTTGGATGCGTAACGCGATACAAACAAAAGAGTTGCAGGGAAGGTGATGCGTCGGTTCCTTACACAATCAAGAACAGTGACGCGTCGGTTCCTTGCTCCGGGGGAGGTGATGCGTCGGTTCCCTACTGCTGCGCAGGGGACGGTGATGCGTCGGTTCCTTACCGGAGAGGAGGTGATGCGTCGGTTCTTCACCGCGTGGGGAGGTGATGCGTCGGTTTCTTACTGCGCTTCTGTGGCGATGTGACCTGCAGCGCCGCGATGCGTTGACGACCCAGTGCAATGAAACAAAATGGCGTCTTCTTCTTGATGCGACACTCAGGGGGCGATGCGTGCACGCCCGACGGCCGTGCGGCGACTCGGTGAATCTTCTGAGCCGCGACAGGCCCTGCGACACGCTTCTCCGATGATGCGACGGCGTCTGATGAGACGACGACACTCTTCTCCGGTGATGCGAGGCGCTTCGGTGAGGCGATGGCGACAGCGGCAGCGGCGGCACGCTTTCTCGGCGATGCGACGACAACGGCTGCGGCGGCGACACGCTTCTTCCTCGTGAGTCGCGCTTCCAGCTCCCAGCGACACGCAGTCTCTCAGAAGGCCCAACACAACAGTAGGCACTTCAAATTCCCAGCAAGGGAATTCAGGGGAGCTGGTTGGTGAAGTCTTGTATCCCTTAGACTTCAGCAGGAGGCAAGCTCAATCTTCAAGCCCTTGGAGATTTTCTGCAAGATGATGAAAGTAGCACAAAGTTCCTTTCTTTGGCAATCAGGCAACCACTGCAGGCCAATCCCTCAAACAGCACACAGAATAGGGATAGTCTCCTCCTTCAGCTTCTCTGGTTCCTCTCCTCAGCAAAGGTTCGTCTTGTTTGTTCCAGAAGTGATCTAAAATCTTGGGGTCTGGGTCCCAATATTTATACTAGCAAATCCTTTGTCCTCTGAAGGCAGAGGGTCCTGTACCTAGTCCAAACCAGTTCTGGGTGCATTCTGCCAGTGCACACCTTCTTCCTTTGTCAGTGTGGGCCAGGGACATCAGACGCACCACAGGAGGTGGAGCCAGCATTGTGGAAGGGAGGCACAGCCCTATTCAGACCCAGGTGCCACTCCTCCCACCACTCTACATGCAGATAGGTCTATTCAGCCCTGTGCTGACTCACCCTGTCTCCTGGAGTCCCCCAGCCCCTGTCACTCACAAACCCAGACATACAATACACAAGCTAGCAGAGGCAGGCTGGATGGTTAGGCAAGAAAATACCTACTTTCTAAAAGTGGTATTTTCAAACACAGAATGTTAAAACCAACTTCACTAAAAGATGTATTTTATCATTCTGAGTTCAGGCATACTAAATTCGTTTTTCTACCATGTTCCCTGGGTCAGTTAGGATTATAAGATGTTATAATCAAACTGCCCATTCTGGCCTATGGGAACAGGTAGCCTTGCAATAGTGAAAAACGAAATTGGCTGTAATTCACTATCAGGACATGCCACACACCAGGGCACGTCCTACCTTACACATACAATACACCCTGCCCTAGGGCCTAACTTAGGGGTGACTAACATGCAGAAAAGGGAAGGTTTGGGGACTGGTAAGTGGGTGCACTTACCAAGTCGACATGGCAGTACCAGACTGCACACAGGCTCTGCAATGGCAGGCCTGAGACACACTTTACAAGCTGCTCCTTTGGGTGGCACAACCAGTGCTGCAAGCCCACCAGCAGCATTTGATTCACAGGCCCTGGGCACAAAGAGTGCACTGTACTAGGGTCTGACAGTGAATCAAATAGGCCAAACATGGAGTCACTAATCCATACATTAATTTATAACAGAGAGCATATGCACTTTAGCACTGATCAGCAGTGGTAAAGTGTCCAGAGTCATAAAACCAACAAAAACAGGTCAGAAAGAGTACTGGAGGGAGGCAAAAAGTTCAGGGATGATCCTGCAAAAAGGGCAAAGTCCAACACAACCCCTTACAGCCAAAACGCAGGGTAGACCAATCACTACCTTGATGGGCTTCCCTGCTTTGGGCGATAGAACCTGGACCCTGGCCCGCAACAGCAGGGGCATATTCCAGTTCTACGCCAATCTGAACCTATTTGGATCCCTCTGTCCATACTCTCAGGGCCCACCAAGCTAACCAATGGGGAACCCTTATCCTCACCTGTGGACACCATCTGTGCAGCACCTAACCTTAGCTTGCTCACAGGTGTGTCCCAACAGACAGACAGTACCCACATGGCCAACACAGAGGTGTGGCCCAGTCCACCCCCGGGGTGTGACTCCTGTCCCCCCCCCCAGGGAACACTCTGTCCACCAGGACAGCAAGCCACAATGGCCACTGACAGCTGTCAGTGATGAGAGCCAGGCCCCAGGCCTTTCATGGTTCTCCAACCTCTGCGGCGTCAGAGAGCGGGGGCGGTAGCCCCAGGTGCCTGGCACCCTTTGTCCACTCTCCCAACCGTCAGGTCAGGTATGACATCCTGACACTGACCTATCAACCCCGGGCCTGTACCCGGTGGCCGGGCAGGAGACTGGGGTCGGCTTTCCCACACCCGGTACTCCTCCTCCTTGGGACTCTGTACCCTCCCACCTGGAGCGGTACCCCTTCCAGAATTGTCAGGGCACCTGCGGCAGGTGTCCCGCACAATTCACCCACCAGTTCAGGGGTGCTACCCTGCAACTGATCTACCAACCTGGGATCTAAACCCTCAGGTTGCACTGGGGTCAGAGGCGAGGACTCCTCCCTCTGCACCCCCTTCCAGAGTTCTGCACCCTCTCACTTGAAGTGGTACCCCTAGAAGACAAACTGGTAGGGACACTGAGTACAGGTGTCCCTCCCTCCAGGTCAGGCAACACCTGAACCTGGCTTCTCAACCCAGGGACTAAATCCTGCAGCTGAGCACCCGCCTGGCGCACCAGGACTTCCTTGGGAACACGCATGCCCCCCCTGAGGGTGACACATAACTCATGTGTCGTGTGACAGTCTGCCTGGCGCAGATCTCCCGACCCCTGTCCCTCTGACAGTGCGTGAAGATCCCCCAGGACAGAAGTGGTGCCACCATGGTCCTTCATTGGTGACTCAGCCCTTCTGGCTGGCCCCTGACCCACTGGTTCTTCCGCTGGGGACTCTTTCCCCCTCTCACCCCTCAATCTGGACTTCTGCACCCTCCCAACTGGAGCGGCACCGCCAGACACCAGAACCACTGGAGCTCCATTTACAGATGCTCCAGGTTCTCCTGACACTAGGAGATCCTCCTCAAACGGCCTACTAGTACAGCCTAGGCCCCCAGCCTGGTGTTACCTAAAGGAACCCTCCAGGCCCTGAGAATGGGTTTCGGGCACCTTGGGACACGCAGTCCCACACTCATTCCTTCTCTGCAGAGACAGGACGTGAGCCCCTACACCCCTCCCACTACCACGGGACCTAGCTGGGCTACACTGAACCTCTCCCACCACTCTGGGTTGGAAGTCACCTGAGCCACTCCTCTTAGGGTCACTCCCCAATGCCTCTTCAGACCCTCTGGAATCCACCAAAAGGTCTGCCTCCACTGGAGGCTCCCTGGGGTCAGAGAACTCACACTCCACCAGGTGTTGGCATAGCTCTGGAAAATAGGGACTTACAATATGCTCTCCCACAATTGGATCACAAAGTCCCACCAAACTATCCTTCACCTCACCATCCAGTGCCTTGCACACGTACCCCACACCACTCTCCTGAGACTGGCAAGACAGTATCTGACTGTCTCTGTCACTCAACCCACACTCTTCTGGGCGGTCTCCACATTCACACACCAGGACTTCAACCATGGGGGAACCCCCCTCCCCGCTCCTCTCATCTAGAGTCAGTGGAGTGTCCCTCCCACCACTAGGACCATGAACCCCTGGGCCAGTTCCCCAATCTATCTCAGGGACACTGTGCACCACCGGAGCTACCTCATATCCTTGAACCTCCTGGTGTATGTTAACCCCCTCCAAGTCAGGCGCCACATCTCTAGGTGTGTGTACTACCCCCTCAGCACTAGATAACTCAATATTGCTGCCACCATCTGAGCTGGATTCCGCCTCCAACTCAGCAAAGCTCACTTCCTGAGCTACACAATTTTCTTGTTGCTGGGCTGAGACCCTCATGGCCTCAAGCCTCTCGAGGTCCAAATCAAGCTCTCTCATTCTCAACTCATGTTCCAATCTCATTCTCTTTTCCTCTAGGGCCAATTTCTTAATTTCCAATTCCAACTGCCCACCCATCTTAAGCTTGGTCAGCTCCATTTCATGCATCCTACTTCTCTCCCTGTCCTCCAGCTCTCCTGGGGACAGGCCCTTGGAAGAAACACTGCTACCTGCTGGGGAAGGTGCTTTCCTCTCCCCTGGACCCAATAGCCCATCTAGCTGCCCTCCTGCATCCTCAGCCCCTCTTCATGCTCTTCCACATGCTCAGGGTTATTCCTTGCTTCCACCCAGGCCCTCAGCGCCTTTTGGAACTCATACTTCTTGGAGAGACCAGTCATAGCAACTTTAAATCTCCTGCAGAAGTGTTTCAGCTGTTTTACAGTGTAACTTTCTAGTTTCTCTTCTTCAAAATCTAAATCAACAGATGCGATGGACGCTGTTTTTCTCATGGTGAAACTTGACAGTTCTTGGAAAAAATAGAAATCCCTGGAAAAAAATAATCTACCAAGATGTAAGTGGTTGCGTTTGGTCTGCACTCACTAGTAGTGTACACCAATTACTGTATATGAGTCACAAATGCAAGTCCAGAATCCTCACCGCTGACCACCAATGTTAGAACTGGGGGTCTCTAGTTGGCAGAGGTAGGTACCTTTGTCCAAATACCTTGCTTCTAGTCAGGGTAAGGGGGATACACTACTAAAATAACCCCTGCTCACCCCCTTGGTAGCTTGGCACGAGCAGGCAGGCTTATCTCAGAGGCAGTGTGTAAAGCATTTGTGAACACATACAGTAACCCAGTGACAACACTACAGATGGACACCACACAGGTTGTATTATAAAAATAAGTATTTTTATATAGACTTAACACAAGACCCAAAACGACAAAAATCCACAATACACTATGAAAAATAGGACTGTCAATGGTAGACAATAGTTCAGTTCAATAAAGATGGTAAATGCGACACTCAACGTTCAATGTACCTTTGGATGCGTAACGTGATACAAACAAAAGAGTTGCAGGGAAGGTGATGCGTCGGTTCCTTACACGCAAGAACGGTGATGCGTCTGTTCCTTGCTCCGGGGAGGTGATGCGTCGGTTCCCTACTGCTGCGCAGGGGACGGTGATGCGTCTGTTCCTTACCGGAGAGGAGGTGATGCGTCGGTTCTTCACCGCGTGGGGAGGTGATGCGTCGGTTTCTTACTGAGCTTCTGTGGCAATGCGACCCGCAGCGCCGCGATGACGACCCTGTGCAATGAAACAAAATGACGTCTTCTTCTTGATGCGACACTCAGGGGGCGATGCGTGCACGCCCGATGGCTGTGCGGCGACTCGGTGGATCTTCTGAGCCGCGACAGGCCCTGCGACACGCTTCTCCGATGATGCGACGGCATCTGATGCGACGGCGACACTCTTCTCCGGTGATGCGAGGCGCTTCGGTGAGGCGCTGGCGACAGCGGCGGCACGCTTTCTCGGCGATGCGACGACAGCGGCTGCGGCCGTGACACGCTTCTTCCTCGTGAGTCGCGCTTCCAGCTCCCAGCGACACGCAGTCTCTCAGAAGGCCCAACACAACAGTAGGCACTTCAAATTCCCAGCAAGGGAATTCAGGGGAGCTAGTTGGTGAAGTCTTGTATCCCTGAGACTTCAGCAGGAGGCAAGCTCAATATTCAAGCCCTTGGAGATTTTCTGCAAGATGATGAAAGTAGCACAAAGTTCCTTTCTCCTTTCTTTGGCAATCAGGCAACCACTGCAGGCCAATCCCTCAAACAGCACACAGCATAGGGATAGTCTCCTCCTTCAGCTTCTCTGGTTCCTCTCCTCAGCAAAGGTTTGTCTTTTTTATTCCAGAAGTGATCTAAAATCTTGGGGTCTGGGTCCCAATATTTATACTAGCAAATCCTTTGTCCTCTGAAGGCAGAGGGTCCTGTACCTAGTTCAAACCAGTTCTGGGTGCATTCTGCCAGTGCACACCTTCTTCCTTTGTCAGTGTGGGCCAGAGACATCAGACGCACCACAGGAGGTGGAGCCAGCATTGTGGAAGGCAGGCACAGCCCTATTCAGACCCAGGTGCCACTCCTCCAACCACTCTACATGCAGATAGGTCTATTCAGCCCTGTGCTGACTCACCCTGTCTCCTGGAGTCCCCCAGCCCCTGTCACTCACAAACCCAGACATACAATACACAAGCTAGCAGAGGCAGGCTGGATGGTTAGGCAAGAAAATACCTACTTTCTAAAAGTGGTATTTTCAAACACAGAATGTTAAAACCAACTTCACTAAAAGATGTATTTTATCATTCTGAGTTCAGGCATACTAAATTCGTTTTTCTACCATGTTCCCTGGGTCAGTTAGGATTATAAGATGTTATAATCAAACTGCCCATTCTGGCCTATGGGAACAGGTAGCCTTGCAATAGTGAAAAATGAAATTGGCTGTAATTCACTATCAGGACATGCCACACACACCAGGGCATGTCCTACCTTACACATACAATGCACCCTGCCCTAGGGCCTACCATAGGGGTGACTAACATGCAGAAAAGGGAAGGTTTGGGGACTGGTAAGTGGGTGCACTTACCAAGTCGACATGGCAGTACCAGACTGCACACAGGCTCTGCAATGGCAGGCCTGAGACACACTTTACAAGCTGGTCCTGTGGGTGGCACAACCAGTGCTGCAAGCCCACCAGCAGCATTTGATTCACAGGCCCTGGGCACAAACAGTGCACTGTACTAGGGTCTGACAGTGAATCAAATAGGCCAAACATGGAGTCACTAATCCATACATTAATTTATAACAGAGAGCATATGCACTTTAGCACTGATCAGCAGTGGTAAAGTGTCCAGAGTCATAAAACCAACAAAAACAGGTCAGAAAGAGTACTGGAGGGAGGCAAAAAGTTCAGGGATGATCCTGCAAAAAGGGCAAAGTCCAACACAACCCCTTACAGCCAAAACGCAGGGTAGACCAATCACTACCTTGATGGGCTTCCCTGCTTTGGGCGATAGAACCTGGACCCTGGCCCGCAACAGCAGGGGCATATTCCAGTTCTACGCCAATCTGAACCTATTTGGATCCCTCTGTCCATACTCTCAGGGCCCACCAAGCTAACCAATGGGGAACCCTTATCCTCACCTGTGGACACCATCTGTGCAGCACCTAACCTTAGCTTGCTCACAGGTGTGTCCCAACAGACAGACAGTACCCACATGGCCAACACAGAGGTGTGGCCCAGTCCACCCCGGGGTGTGACTCCTGTCCCCCCCAGGGAACACTCTGTCCACCAGGACAGCAAGCCACAATGGCCACTGACAGCTGTCAGTGATGAGAGCCAGGCCCCAGGCCTTTCATGGTTCTCCAACCTCTGCGGCGTCAGAGAGCGGGGCGGTAGCCCCAGGTGCCTGGCACCCTTTGTCCACTCTCCCAACCGTCAGGTCAGGTATGACATCCTGACACTGACCTATCAACCCCGGGCCTGTACCCGGTGGCCGGGCAGGAGACTGGGGTCGGCTTTCCCACACCCGGTACTCCTCCTCCTTGGGACTCTGTACCCTCCCACCTGGAGCGGTACCCCTTCCAGAATTGTCAGGGCACCTGCGGCAGGTGTCCCGCACATCCACCCACCAGTTCAGGGGTGCTACCCTGCAACTGATCTACCAACCTGGGATCTAAACCCTCAGGTTGCACTGGGGTCAGAGGCGAGGACTCCTCCCTCTGCACCCCCTTCCAGAGTTCTGCACCCTCTCACTTGAAGTGGTACCCCTAGAAGACAAACTGGTAGGGACACTGAGTACAGGTGTCCCTCCCTCCAGGTCAGGCAACACCTGAACCTGGCTTCTCAACCCAGGGACTAAATCCTGCAGCTGAGCACCCGCCTGGCGCACCAGGACTTCCTTGGGAACACGCATGCCCCCCTGAGGGTGACACATAACTCATGTGTCGTGTGACAGTCTGCCTGGCGCAGATCTCCCGACCCCTGTCCCTCTGACAGTGCGTGAAGATCCCCCAGGACAGAAGTGGTGCCACCATGGTCCTTCATTGGTGACTCAGCCCTTCTGGCTGGCCCCTGACCCACTGGTTCTTCCGCTGGGGACTCTTTCCCCTCTCACCCCTCAATCTGGACTTCTGCACCCTCCCAACTGGAGCGGCACCGCCAGACACCAGAACCACTGGAGCTCCATTTACAGATGCTCCAGGTTCTCCTGACACTAGGAGATCCTCCTCAAACGGCCTACTAGTACAGCCTAGGCCCCCAGCCTGGTGTTACCTTAAGGAACCCTCCAGGCCCTGAGAATGGGTTTCGGGCACCTTGGGACACGCAGTCCCACACTCATTCCTTCTCTGCAGAGACAGGACGTGAGCCCCTACACCCCTCCCACTACCACGGGACCTAGCTGGGCTACACTGAACCTCTCCCACCACTCTGGGTTGGAAGTCACCTGAGCCACTCCTCTTAGGGTCACTCCCCAATGCCTCTTCAGACCCTCTGGAATCCACCAAAAGGTCTGCCTCCACTGGAGGCTCCCTGGGGTCAGAGAACTCACACTCCACCAGGTGTTGGCATAGCTCTGGAAAATAGGGACTTACAATATGCTCTCCCACAATTGGATCACAAAGTCCCACCAAACTATCCTTCACCTCACCATCCAGTGCCTTGCACACGTACCCCACACCACTCTCCTGAGACTGGCAAGACAGTATCTGACTGTCTCTGTCACTCAACCCACACTCTTCTGGGCGGTCTCCACATTCACACACCAGGACTTCAACCATGGGGAACCCCCTCCCCGCTCCTCTCATCTAGAGTCAGTGGAGTGTCCCTCCCACCACTAGGACCATGAACCCCTGGGCCAGTTCCCCAATCTATCTCAGGGACACTGTGCACCACCGGAGCTACCTCATATCCTTGAACCTCCTGGTGTATGTTAACCCCCTCCAAGTCAGGCGCCACATCTCTAGGTGTGTGTACTACCCCCTCAGCACTAGATAACTCAATATTGCTGCCACCATCTGAGCTGGATTCCGCCTCCAACTCAGCAAAGCTCACTTCCTGAGCTACACAATTTTCTTGTTGCTGGGCTGAGACCCTCATGGCCTCAAGCCTCTCGAGGTCCAAATCAAGCTCTCTCATTCTCAACTCATGTTCCAATCTCATTCTCTTTTCCTCTAGGGCCAATTTCTTAATTTCCAATTCCAACTGCCCACCCATCTTAAGCTTGGTCAGCTCCATTTCATGCATCCTACTTCTCTCCCTGTCCTCCAGCTCTCCTGGGGACAGGCCCTTGGAAGAAACACTGCTACCTGCTGGGGAAGGTGCTTTCCTCTCCCCTGGACCCAATAGCCCATCTAGCTGCCCTCCTGCATCCTCAGCCCCTCTTCATGCTCTTCCACATGCTCAGGGTTATTCCTTGCTTCCACCCAGGCCCTCAGCGCCTTTTGGAACTCATACTTCTTGGAGAGACCAGTCATAGCAACTTTAAATCTCCTGCAGAAGTGTTTCAGCTGTTTTACAGTGTAACTTTCTAGTTTCTCTTCTTCAAAATCTAAATCAACAGATGCGATGGACGCTGTTTTTCTCATGGTGAAACTTGACAGTTCTTGGAAAAAATAGAAATCCCTGGAAAAAAAATAATCTACCAAGATGTAAGTGGTTGCGTTTGGTCTGCACTCACTAGTAGTGTACACCAATTACTGTATATGAGTCACAAATGCAAGTCCAGAATCCTCACCGCTGACCACCAATGTTAGAACTGGGGGTCTCTAGTTGGCAGAGGTAGGTACCTTTGTCCAAATACCTTGCTTCTAGTCAGGGTAAGGGGGATACACTACTAAAATAACCCCTGCTCACCCCTTGGTAGCTTGGCACGAGCAGGCAGGCTTATCTCAGAGGCAGTGTGTAAAGCATTTGTGAACACATACAGTAACCCAGTGACAACACTACAGATGGACACCACACAGGTTGTATTATAAAAATAAGTATTTTTATATAGACTTAACACAAGACCCAAAACGACAAAAATCCACAATACACTATGAAAAATAGGACTGTCAATGGTAGACAATAGTTCAGTTCAATAAAGATGGTAAATGCGACACTCAACGTTCAATGTACCTTTGGATGCGTAACGTGATACAAACAAAAGAGTTGCAGGGAAGGTGATGCGTCGGTTCCTTACACGCAAGAACGGTGATGCGTCTGTTCCTTGCTCCGGGGAGGTGATGCGTCGGTTCCCTACTGCTGCGCAGGGGACGGTGATGCGTCTGTTCCTTACCGGAGAGGAGGTGATGCGTCGGTTCTTCACCGCGTGGGGAGGTGATGCGTCGGTTTCTTACTGAGCTTCTGTGGCAATGCGACCCGCAGCGCCGCGATGACGACCCTGTGCAATGAAACAAAATGACGTCTTCTTCTTGATGCGACACTCAGGGGGCGATGCGTGCACGCCCGATGGCTGTGCGGCGACTCGGTGGATCTTCTGAGCCGCGACAGGCCCTGCGACACGCTTCTCCGATGATGCGACGGCATCTGATGCGACGGCGACACTCTTCTCCGGTGATGCGAGGCGCTTCGGTGAGGCGCTGGCGACAGCGGCGGCACGCTTCTCGGCGATGCGACGACAGCGGCTGCGGCCGTGACACGCTTCTTCCTCGTGAGTCGCGCTTCCAGCTCCCAGCGACACGCAGTCTCTCAGAAGGCCCAACACAACAGTAGGCACTTCAAATTCCCAGCAAGGGAATTCAGGGGAGCTAGTTGGTGAAGTCTTGTATCCCTGAGACTTCAGCAGGAGGCAAGCTCAATATTCAAGCCCTTGGAGATTTTCTGCAAGATGATGAAAGTAGCACAAAGTTCCTTTCTCCTTTCTTTGGCAATCAGGCAACCACTGCAGGCCAATCCCTCAAACAGCACACAGCATAGGGATAGTCTCCTCCTTCAGCTTCTCTGGTTCCTCTCCTCAGCAAAGGTTTGTCTTTTTATTCCAGAAGTGATCTAAAATCTTGGGGTCTGGGTCCCAATATTTATACTAGCAAATCCTTTGTCCTCTGAAGGCAGAGGGTCCTGTACCTAGTTCAAACCAGTTCTGGGTGCATTCTGCCAGTGCACACCTTCTTCCTTTGTCAGTGTGGGCCAGAGACATCAGACGCACCACAGGAGGTGGAGCCAGCATTGTGGAAGGCAGGCACAGCCCTATTCAGACCCAGGTGCCACTCCTCCAACCACTCTACATGCAGATAGGTCTATTCAGCCCTGTGCTGACTCACCCTGTCTCCTGGAGTCCCCCAGCCCCTGTCACTCACAAACCCAGACATACAATACACAAGCTAGCAGAGGCAGGCTGGATGGTTAGGCAAGAAAATACCTACTTTCTAAAAGTGGTATTTTTCAAACACAGAATGTTAAAACCAACTTCACTAAAAGATGTATTTTATCATTCTGAGTTCAGGCATACTAAATTCGTTTTTCTACCATGTTCCCTGGGTCAGTTAGGATTATAAGATGTTATAATCAAACTGCCCATTCTGGCCTATGGGAACAGGTAGCCTTGCAATAGTGAAAAATGAAATTGGCTGTAATTCACTATCAGGACATGCCACACACACCAGGGCATGTCCTACCTTACACATACAATGCACCCTGCCCTAGGGCCTACCATAGGGGTGACTAACATGCAGAAAAGGGAAGGTTTGGGGACTGGTAAGTGGGTGCACTTACCAAGTCGACATGGCAGTACCAGACTGCACACAGGCTCTGCAATGGCAGGCCTGAGACACACTTTACAAGCTGGTCCTGTGGGTGGCACAACCAGTGCTGCAAGCCCACCAGCAGCATTTGATTCACAGGCCCTGGGCACAAACAGTGCACTGTACTAGGGTCTGACAGTGAATCAAATAGGCCAAACATGGAGTCACTAATCCATACATTAATTTATAACAGAGAGCATATGCACTTTAGCACTGATCAGCAGTGGTAAAGTGTCCAGAGTCATAAAACCAACAAAAACAGGTCAGAAAGAGTACAGGAGGGAGGCAAAAAGTTCAGGGATGATCCTGCAAAAAAGGCCAAGTCCAACAGTAAGCAGGAGGGTTTTATGCATTTGAGTGCCCACACCTCTCAACCCCCACGTATATCCCTCATGAGCGACCATCTTATAGCCCCCTCTATCTAATGTGTGGTAGGTATTCCTTTGCAAGTGTTTCCTGCAGGAGGACTATATCAGGGGAATGTCTTCTATGATATTGCAGCACTACCCCCCCCCCATTTAATTTTGTCCCCCAGTCCATTGACATGCCAGGAAAGGACCTTAAAGGCAGGGGTCTTCAGTGTGTCAACCATGTGACTTAACTACCCAAGAGGCGCAGACGGCACTAGAGGCCATTTTCCATACCACCGTATACGGGAACTCCACTTGAAAAGCAAGTCTCAATGAGTACAACCCAACTCCCCAGGGGAAGCCCTTGTGCCGGATGGATCTGGCAGTGGCCATCACGGAGAACAACAGTGGCACAAATGGAAAAGAATGGAAAAGGCTGCAGCAAATAAAGTATGTCACCAATGTTAACACATAACAACAAAACTGAAAATGCATCATTACTAAAGCCTCGGCGTAACCCCCCCCCCCACCTGCCTCCCTGCATGACAGGCTTAAAACTGCCCACTCCTACAACTGTGCAGAGTGCCTGTCCCCCCAAAACATTAGACAAGTGTAGGGGGACTGTGAATCCCGCCATGCCTTCGCACAGCCACTCCCCGCATAAACCCAAACAGTAATTGTACCACTGACAAGATCAATGTCCAAAGTGTCCCAGTAGCAATGTTCAGCAGACCCTTCAAGGAGACCTGGAGGATCAGAGTCCCCCCAATCTCAACAGCGAACACAGGGAGCCAGCGGGGTGACCCAAGCTTTCAGACCTGCAGATCCTGTGGCTGGTGTAGAGGTTCAGCATTGGAGCACTTCCTTCCCTTCTGCCCTCGGGGTCCTGATCCCCCGACTCTCCTCCAGCCCTCCAGCCCTCCAACCAGCCCCAGGCTCCCTCCGGTGTTATGAAGTAGAATGTCTTTGCTTCCGCCACCACACCCAGTTTTTCCAGAAACAACATGGAGTACTTCACTTCCCTCTCTGTGAGTGCTCTTTTAATCCCCGGAAAGGAACAATGCTGTCGTTGAATCTTAGGAGTAAAATCTGGGAAGAAGGTGCTGGTGTGGTTTTCACACTTGACTGGTGGGGGCAATACGAGCAGTCTGCAGGATGACATCTCTGTCTCGGTAGTTAAAGATGCGCGCTATGATTGGGCACGGGGGTGTTCCTGGTTTTAGCGCTGTGCCGGGGACTCTGTCCACCATCTCAAATGAGAAATAATTCAAGAGGCCACGGGGCTGAAGTTGTTTAAGTATGAGTTCCTCAACAAACAGGTCAACTGCTGGCCCTTCCATATGTTCCGGAACCACTATTATTAAGACATTGTTCCTTCTGGAGCGGCCTTTGTAATCCTCTAGGCGGGCCTCCAATGTGCCCATAGTTGCAGACAATTCCATGACTCTGGTTTTCAGCGTCTTTTTCTCTGCCTGTAATGCGACAATGGAGTCCTCTGCTTCTTTAACTCATGCTCCCATATTATGGAGATCCGCCCTCATCAGGGTCACATCAGTGGACAAAGTGTCTATTTTCCCTTCCAGGGCAGTGCAAACCCCCTGTATCTTTGCCATAATGTCTGTTAGAGTGAGGGTCTCCACAACCTCCGCGAGTTGCACCATGGATACTTTTTGGTCCTCCAGCGGTGATTTAGGAGCGGCCTCTTTGGTTCAAGTAAATTTGTCCAACTTAGTTTGATGCCTGTGGTCCTTTACCACCTTTCATCATTGGGGACAATGCCTTGATTGCCCCTACCAGCGGCCACTGCTATGTACTGGAAGAGGGCCGGAAGAGGGGGGCCCAGACGATACCCACCGCCGCATGCCAAAGGAAAACAGGGGAGTCCCAAGCGGCCTGTCTGTTTTTCCTTCCTGATCCCCATATTCTCTAGAAGTAATGTCCGTAGTCGCCATGTTCCTAAGGATGAGCACTTCCCTTAGTATTGGTCTGGCCTGTGGAAAGGCTTTTACAACTTAAGCGGGCCACAATATCCCTCCTGGCCTTGCGGGGCCTCTGCGGCGGCTACTCAGCAACCGAAGGTATCAGAGCACAGTCGGTCCCTCAGCACAGATCAGATGAGACAGTAACTTGGTTATGGGCCAAGCGAATGAGAGCGCTGGTAACAAAAACGCTTTAGCAGCACCTTCTCCAGCAGTTCATGGAGGTATTTCCAGCAAGGTGAGGGCCCTGTCAGCGTTATGGGCCGGTTGGAGCCGTCAGTTCTATGTTGCTGCAAGTTAGTAGATTGCTAAGAGGGAAACTTCCCCTCATCGCTTCTCCAGCTTAGTCCTATTTTTAATCTCCTGTGGCCACTACAAATGACGGCATCACATTTCAGCGCGGTGGCACTCTCCACACACAACTGCCATGCATTATCAGTCAATTAGGCCTCACCAGTGGCAGGGATTGCCACACTTGCCCACGGCTGCGCTCCTCAGCGTGCATTGGACAGGTCAGTGCGCACTTGCGGTCTCAGTGCGGGGAGGAACGGCAGCGTCTCTTCATTCTCAGGCCTCGCTCAAGGCCTGGCAGCATGCAGGAGAATCCCACCGAGACCCAACACGAGCCCCTCACCTGGAATATGCACCTTCATCGACGGCAGTCCCTGGAGCGCAGCTCCTCATCAGGCACTCGGCGTCGGAAGCTCCAGTGTTCCGTTGAGTTTATACCAGCAATAGGTTTTTAAGGACTGTTCCACTTTCCCCTGCACCCCCTGTCTGTCAAAGTTGTCTCATAGGCGCACACCAGCACTAATATTTTAAGGATTATTCAATTTTCCCTTGCACCCTCTGCCTGCCATAGGTGTCTTATAGGTGGTACACCAGCAATACTTTTTTAAGGATTATTCCATTTTCGCCAGCACCCCCTGTCTGCCATAAGCATCTAGTCTCATTGGCCTTAGACTTAAACAAAACAATAATTTTGTAAGAATTATTCCTTTTTCCCTTGCACCCTACCTGCCACAGGTGTCTTATAGGCCTTAGAGGCACATAAAGTAACCTTTTCACTCTGGATGTTATTGAAATATTATGTTTATGTATGGTTTGGAATGGACAATACACTATTGCAGGATTCTCCAATGAGTAGCTTGTGAGCTAGTGGTAGCTCTCCAGTATGCAGCCGATATTATTAAATGAGAAGCTTTTTCGTGGTTAAAATAATAAAAACATACCAACGTTGAAAAACGTGTATTTGAGATTAAATGTATGTGTTTTCATTACTAATAATCTGGTGAATTTCATTTGAATTTCCAATACACACATTCCAACCATTGAGCTGGGTAAGGATAAACAAATATTATTTCAGTGTCAATATTCCGTTCAGCATGCACATATGCTTTATAAATCCACGTTATGTTATATTTAAAGCTAATATTTGAGTGATAAATCATGCAGCGATGGGGAGACTAATTATATTGGTGCCAAGCTATGACTATTATGTATTATCCGTGCAGAGGCATGACACAATGATAAAGCCTTTTTTACATTACTGCTGGTAACCATGTCTGATGCATTGAGGTGATCACTGCTGATAGTCTTGAATGGCACTGCCGCTAATGTTTTCTTGTCTGATGTGGTCACAATTACACCCCTAACAATATTACTAGCTCTGGAAGATTTTCACGGCACATAACTATCTCTTACTACAGAAAAGGTTGGAGACCACTGAGCTATTGTTAACTATTTGTGACGACCTCACTAAATTATACTGTCTATAGATTCAAACTGCAAATGCCAGGCTTCACTGAATTTTGTGACATCACACACAGTATTGCCAGACAGAAGGCCTGCAGTGACACCACCTGAGTCCTACTCTGCTTCTGCTTGCGCAGCTAAGTGGCAACTACCTGAGCTAAAAAACAACTTGATGATGGCCCCAAAGAAGGGTGCTCCTGCCAAGAAGGTGGCCAGCGAGGTGGAGAAGATGAAGGATATTGCCACCACTAGTGTGCCACCCTCCACCTTTTTCAGGAAAATTGGTGTACCTGCTACACCTTCCTCTGGGCAGAATAAGGCTGGGAGCAGCACTCCCACATCAATGACAATACCCAGCTTAAGGCTAAGCCCAAGCACGTGTCTATCAGCGAGGCAGCCACATGCCGTTCTTCCTAAAGCAGTAGCACAACAGAAGGCTGAGCTTCCTCCTGAGCAAGATGTTGCTCTTCAACCACTGGCTTCACAACTTCCAGCAAGAAAAAGAAAGGGTACTCCACCATCTTCTCCAAGCCCCACTTCTGATGTTCTGGACATAGATTGGACCCCAGCCAAGTGTTAGACCCGCCCCAAGAGATTAGGGAAAAGGAAAGTTCCTAAAAGCCTTAGAATTATGGAAAGCGACAGTGCTGACGGCGAGCCAGTGAATGTCAGTCTGGAAGGCGGCTCAGAGGACACCGAGATAACCCCTCCTATTTAACCTGATCAGAGGGATTTGTTCCACCATCACTACCGCCGGCTTCCATACTTGTAAAGAACCTACCCACCTACTTCCAGTTCTTCAGGTATTGGCAGTGGCACACTAAAAAAGTTATCCTCCCCAGTTTGGAGCTTCTTTACTATTAGCAAGCAGGAGGATAACATTGCAATATGCTCCGTTTGCCATGTGAGAGTTTGTCAAGGTAAGCCAGGTTTGCACTACGGTACTTAACTAGAGGCCAAACACCCCATCTGAAAAAACATCATGGAATCCAGAGGGACGAGCACCTTAAAAAGATAGCTGGTGATGGTGGTGGGGATGAGAGAGGGGAAGCAGCTAAGTTTGCAGTGATAGAAGAAGAAGGTAGTTATGAGGAAGAATAGGATGACATAATTACACGAAGCAGCCCTGTCCTCTGCAGTGGGCCAGCATCACCCACATCAGCAGCCTCTAAATGGCACAAGACACAGATGCAGACACTGCCGCATAAATTGATTCCCCCAAGATGCAGATTGAGTCTATCACCTTCGGGTTCTCTCTGGAAGTCGCCTGTGTCTGTCACCAAAAAAGAAAAGAAACAAACTAATATTATGGGCATGTTTAGGCAGAAGGGGCCCTGCAAATGCAACCATCCAATGGCACATTTGCACAATGTGAAGCTGTCTAAAATGTTAACGCTGGCCCTTCTCCCCTTTTCTTTTATTGAAGGAGTAGGATTTTTAGAATATGTGACAGGTATCTGCCCGAACTGGAAGGTACCCAGCAAGGCCTATTTTGCCAGAGTTGCTGTTTTAGCACTCCATCATGATGTGCTGCAATTGGTTTACCAAGCTATGCAGCAGAGTGCTGTTCACACTATCTACCTGATGACAGATATGTGGACCAGTTGTCAAGCAACTGATCACATGTTTATCACTGCACACCGGATCTCTTTTGTGGGGTTAGGCAACAGCTATCTGCAGGTCTCAGCGCTGAACAAAGTTTCAAGGGTGTTCGGCAGCATGAAACAGCAGTGATGCTCACCATGGAGAAATCCCATACAGTTCAAACATCTTGGTAGACTTTAACAGAAAAGTGTTTGAGTGGGTTCAACCCGGAGGTCTCAGTATTGGATTTGCTGCCACAGACAATTGCAGTGATATAGTCACAACCATGGCAGATACTGGATATTTCAGGGTCCTGCACTCATTTCAGTCATTCCTTTAAACTTTAGAAGCCATTGAGGATCATTCAGCATGGTAACAGAGTACTGGTTAAATCCCTCATACAGGAGATGCTAACACGTTGGAACTGGACCTACTACATGTTGCAATGTCTTTTTGAGCTGTAGAGACCGATCACCGACTATGTCCTTCAAAGAGGAGAGGAAGTTCTTGGAAATAGCATGACCATGGAGATGGATAAAGGGGGTAAGTTAAATGCCTTACACAAATGCTACTTCCTTTTGAGGTTTTCACACAGGAAGTCTGCAAGGAGGACAGTACGATGAGCAAAGCAATCCTGTTGTTGCATCTGCTACAGGACCAGCTGAAAAAGTTGTTGCAAAGGTTTGCCGGTATAAACGAAGAAACATATGAGTTTGTTCAGAGCCTAATTCTTCGCTTGACTGTTGACACAAGGCTGCAAAGAGAGATTGTGTCCTCCAAAGAATACATCTGTGCCACAATACTTGAACCTCAGTACAAAAAATACTGGCCACTCTCATTCATTTTTCAGAAGGGGATGTTTCACAATATAAGACTTGGATTGTTGACCAAATGAGAGTCCTGGAAAAAGAATGGCTGGAAGTTAGAAGCCTGGCATAAATTCTGACATGCAGCCTTCAACCTTCAGAGAGGGATGTGCTGTGTCTTACAGCAGCCAAAGCCAGCAATACCAGCAACACCAACACCAACAGAAGAATCAGACCCAACCCATGCAATGGCTTGGTTTCAAGTGGCAGGGCTTAAGGCAAGTGCAGAAGCAAAGCCAACAAAGGTCGAGCAAGAGGCAGCACCTCCAAGACTATCTGGATGACCCAAAAGAGGTCTACCTGGATCAAAACCCATTGGCCTATTGCCGTGATACTCAAAGTACATCCTGGGGGCCGCCTGCGACCCTGTTGACCCTTACATGCGGCCCCCCTGGAGATCAGCAGCACAAACTGCTGTTTAGTTGCTAAGCAACAATATTAAGACAAAAATGTTAAATAAACGGGCATGCATTTATTAACCTTTAAATAAATGCTTGCCCGCTTATTTAACATGTTTTTGCACCTCCTTACACAATCCCTGACCCACCAAGACTCCCTACCGCCACCCTGCTGGTATCAGTGCGGCTCTCGCTCACACCACAGACCGTACTTTGCGGCCCCTGGGCAAATGTTTGTGAGTACCCATGGTCTATTGGTATGGGAAGATGCGCAAATGACCAGAGCTCAGCAGGCTGGCAATAAAGTATCTGGCTTGTGCGATCCCCAGTGTGTCTTCTGAGGGTGTGTTCAGTGCAGCTGGAGCAGTTGTCATGGTCAAAAAGATCAGTCTCTCGCCTCTAAACATGGAGAGAATGACCGTGATTAATTAGTGTTACAGCAAACAAATGATGGACGGAATGCTGACAATGCAAACATTCTCTCCCAGTCAAAAGATCTGGGTTAAATCCATCGTTCTTTTGCCCACTACGCCCATCTTCACACTATAAGATTACACTGTTCCTGAAACAGCACAGGAGGAGGAGGATGGCAATTGGTCAGACTCAAGTGTGTTAGCTGATGAACTTACTGGTGAACCCCCTGAGTTTGAGGTCGAACTCTACTTCCCTGACTGAGTAGGCCACAATGGAACTTTCATATTATTGTCAAGCTGCTTTGCACAAAAAAAGTGCATATAGAGGAATATATGTATATTTGGTGTCTGACTTATACATACCTACCATTTATTCACATGTATGGACTAGAGTGGAGTTGGACCCCTGTGCACAGAAAAAGCCTCCCCATTTGCTTAAAGGACATAAAGACAATGCCTCCCATCCCCATCATTCTTTTTTTCATTCATTAGCTCGGCTGCCAGTAAAGATTATTAATTTGCAAGACTGCCATTGCTTGTTACTTCCACAGGAAAAGAGGAGATACAATAGACAAATGTGCACACCATGTTTGGAATAGGTAACTATTGCACCAATGAGTGATATATTGTTGAGTGAGTGATTATGATTCGTGTAGTGGCAGTAAGGATGTTGTTCAACTAATTTGTAAATTTGATTTACAATGTTTGGGACCCGATGGGTGATTCTGCCTGAATAACTGTCCCTTTCACACATCGCCAGAATTACTTACATAGTCCACTCCTTGCTATATTTCTTTCTTTGGGGGCTCTTCAGAGACCAGACTGGTCAGTTTAGTTAACAAAAATACAAAAATGCTCTCAATCTCCTTTGGGTTGGGATTTGGAATCAAGACTCAAGATGGGTCTACTTCAACAGCCAGAAGAAGAAAGTTATTAAAAATGCCTATCTACTTCAAATGGAAACAACATGACTCAAAGAGGCCTACTTAGCCCTGTGTACCATTAATGATAATGGGCTGCCCTGTGTCCCTCATAACCCAGGTATACCATATTATAAAGCTACAGTGAGTTCTGTTTGGAAGAACAATTTCTTTAAGAATACTGCTTATGTCAAATAAATTGAACAAATTAATAAATGATTGACACAACACACAAGTCTGTAGTTAATCAGTATATTCATATTCATATACCGAAGTTATGCACTAATATGAGAATTAAAGTCTCAAACGAGGCTGTTATACAAAAGTGACATACATCTGACTCAATGACAAAGTGGAACATTGTGATCATGTGAATCTGAAAACAAAAATAACAAATTACATTAACATAATGTGTGGACAGATGATTTGACAATATGTCCGTTTACTTTTTCACTTGAGCTCAACAAACAATGCCTACTGTATTATTTGCGGGTACTTCAAGCTTGTTGGCCAAGGATACAGAACCTTTAGCGTAAATATTGTTGATGTTTCGACCCTAATGGTATGTGCTCCTTCCTATTTAACCATCACAAAGAGTCTTCCACTGGACTACAAACGTGTAAACAGCCCTGCATAGCACAAGATACATTGGGTATCAGACTGTATGTTGCATTTACTGTGTGGAATGTCACAGGGGAGTGAAGGATCAAATCACCTGGATACTGAAAGAACAGCGCATTACTTGGTGTTCAGATTAAGCAAATGTGGCCCCTCCTGGCCAGGTTGGTGTACAGAAATGGATCAAGCGTATCCAAAATCCTGCATTAAAAAAATGTGAAATGTATTAAAAAAATGGAGTCAAAAAGTGATAGGGTGCTATATCAGTTGCAAAAAGATAGCGTTAATGTGAAGCGCTCTTACCTATATTGGACCACTGGGTTGTGTACTATTATCTCTGGGTTGTAAGAAGGTTGCGATAAGTGCAATACTTTTCCAAGCTCCCATTGGGATTCTCTGTGAAAAGATTTAAAAGAAAGGACTATGTTGCACAAGCAAGTTTTAGATAATTACTGACATGCAAGAGCAATCACTTAAGATTGTCTCTTAAAACCATTCATATTGGTGCTCACCTTCAATCTTAGCTGCCAGATATGTGACCTCCCCTCTGCGATTCACAAGGAAATGCAGCAGAGGAGAACAGATAGATAAGGATAGATCGAGACGGAGGCCGCTACGTGAGCGTGCACACTGAACCCGTCAAACTGAGTGCAAGAGTAAACTAACACCAAAAGTGCAACATACTTTACCTTTCTGAATCAGGCCATGTGTTGCTTAAATGTTTAACCTTCTACTGAGTCCTGACTCCTGATTTCGTAAGTTTAGTTTAAATTGCTTTAATAAATTAAATTCTAGCTACCCATATTGCTTAGAAGTTACTACTGCTCGTTTTGTAATATGAGTTTTTTGTCATGGTTGTGGTCTAGTCTCAGTCTTTGATAACCCACTATTTCTGTTTTTTCTTTCAGTCTAGTTGGCTGTTATGGATAGTCCTTCTGAATAATCCTACAGATGGAGCTCACCTCATTTGGAACAGGTGGGAGTAGGAACTCGCTTTGTGATGACTTCCCTGTTAGTGCTAGCCCGCTACTACCACCACCATTAAGAAGGCCTTTTGGGAAACCCTGCAAAAAGGTTTTGAATGATTGAGAGAGATACCAGCCATCACTTCATCTATTCAGCTAAGAACTAAGATGTGAACTAGTTAGAAACTTATTACTGAAGTTGTTTTAGGCAAGTAGAGATAGATAAGTATGATTAAGATTTTTCTGTATGTTGTAGGCATACCCCGCTAGTGGTCAATAGGTACAGAGGGTAGTAGGACAAGGGTATTAACTAACTAGTATACACTTTGATAAGTGGATGGGTGTTGCAAAAGTGGTAAAACCACATCAAGCAGTAAACCATACAGACCTAGTCTGTTCCCATTCTGGTAGCGGGGTGTACTGGACTTTAGGAAGCGGTAAGTTAAGTAACTTACTGAAGAAATACTTGTCAAGGAACTTCAGGTATGAAAAGTCTAGGGGAAAAAGTCAATGTACAATATGTCACTATTTCAGAGGACAGCTTTTTGTCAATAAAAACCCACAATGCTCCACTAAAAAGCAGTGCAAAGACAAAAGACAGATAGCGAGTGATATGCATAGGAAAGAAAAAGCAAATTGCACCCCATTATCAGATACAATTTCCTTTGGACAGCCTTCTCATAAGAATAACTTCTTTAAGAACTTTATTACCACACCGGTGTTGGGTTCCACCATGAAATCAACTTCCCACCACTTGCTGTAGTAGTCTACCACCACAATCATGAACTTACACGTACGTGACAAGGTATTAAACGGGTCAATAAAATAAATTGCACCTTTTAACCAGGGACCTTCGAGTAAAGCACAGGTTTGGAGAGGCATAGACTTAGTTTTTATCCCCTTGTCTCTAGTGGCGCAAATAACACATGCTTTGACACTAGCGATAATGTCTGAGACCATTCCTGGCCACCAATAAATGTCCCTTATCTTCCTCTTAGTGATAGTTTTTTCTTATTGTCCTTCACGTACTCACAAAATTATTTTCTTCCTTAATCCGTTGGGGGGAATGAACTTGTCACTCCGCATTAGCTTTCCATTTATTTCTAACGACAATTCATCCACTTCTCTGATGACTGTACTTTCATAGGCAATGCTTTCTCCTTGGGCCTTCTCTCTTTAACGTACAGCTTTACAATCTCTAACTCTTCATCCTCAGACATTTCGATAGTCCATTCATCCTCAGTAAATCCATTTTCATGACAAACATCAATTGTTGCGATCAAACATTGTTCACCCTCCTCCTCCCAGCTCATGCATTGCTCTTCACAAGTTACCAGGGAGCGTGACAGATAATCAGCTCTGGTCTTTCTACCACCCAAGATGTACTCAATGTGGAAATTGTATTGGAGCTCAACCTAACTAGCCTGGGCTTGTGGTCTTTGATTACTGTTCCCCCAAGAATGTTCACCAATAGCTTGTGATCCATTTTTGAAGTAAATTTCCTCCCCCATATGAAACATTTGAAACATTCAACTGCCCAACAAAATGTTAATAGTTTCTAATCTATAACAGAGAATATGTTTTTATTGTCTTTCAAGGATCTGGATGCAAATCCCACTGTCATCTCAAACCCACCCTCTTTTTTTTTAGCAAAAGTGGCACCCAAACCATCATTACTTGCATCCACAGTGATAATACATTCCTTGGTAGGATCAAATGGTGCCAATACCCCAGCCAACACAATGTCGTCCTTTAGTGACACAAATTAATCTTGCCAAATGTCATTCTAACCTAACATTTCTTTCTTTTTGAGAAGCTTCCTCACAATTACAGTCTTGGCTGAAAAGGTTTTACAAACTTTGCATACAACTCGTATAATCCTAAGAAGAATGCAACCTGTTATATGCTCTTTGGTACAGAAACTTTTGTAATGGCTTCAACCAAACCTGGTTAAGGTTCAACCCCTTTTTCTGAGATGACATGACCTAAGTATTATATACTGCTTTTCGCAAAATCACATTTCTTTAGATTGCCAACTATTCCAAATTTCTCTAACCTTTGCAACACAATATGTATGAGTTTGTCGTGTCCCTCACCATCTTCCCCTGCAACCAGGATGTCTTCTTGGAACGGCACCACACCTTTGACCCCTTGAAATATGTTTTCCAAAAAACGCTGAAAATCTGATGCGGCAGACGCCAATCCAAAAGCCATCCCTCTGAATTGGAAATGCCTTAAGGTGATCCAAAGGCTGTCAGATGTTTGGAGGATTCATGTAACTCAACTTGATGATAGACAGACGGCACATTGATTCTACTAAAAACTCTGGTGCCAGCAAACTACTCAACATCCCACCATACAAGAAAAAAACCATAGTGGCACATCCTTCTCTGTTCAAGCAGCCAAACTATGGAACTGTTTACCCCCAAACATAAGATCCACGTATAACTACCTTATCTTCAGAAGACTACTCAAGAGTTGGCTCTTCCCCACATAGCCAACATACTCAAACATAAATATCCAGCATGTATATAAGCAGCTATTTGGATTATATATGTGTACCTAGATAGGTGTATTCCTTTGTATAAATGCGTATAATAATCTTGTTTATAAATATATAGATTTCCATTAGTTCTGCTTAACAAATGTACAAATTACTTATAGTTATATTTTTCTATGTTTAGCATGTATATAGGGCACTGCATAAATAAGTAAAATATTATCATAACTATTTATCTACAATTTCTTCACTATTGGGGGAAAAATATATATAAATAAAAACAAATACATGAGCTTAAAGTACAGCAACACTCAAAAGTCTGATAATTTGGTAACCGGTCTGCAACAATAGGCGCTCTGCAAAGAGTGCGGGTAAAGTAACACAACATATGTGTCTTGAATGGTGCTCAAAGGAAAAGGGTCGGTTACCAAACAACCCTAATTAACATCCTTTTACTAATTTTGATGCACATTTGATGCATTTATACACTTTTCAAAGGTCTGTTTTCCCAGAGTCTGTCACCTTTGGTGGGTGAAGGCAAGTGCTACTTTGAACTCCTGTCTTACTTGCGTTTGATTGTGTTTATTTAATTGAATCTTTCAGCCCTGAGGAAGTCAAGGTATTACACACCTGTTGACGAAACACATGTTGGCTGAATTTCTTTGTGATGGCTGTACAATTCCATTAATGTTTGGAATTTTCATTGGCTGTGTGAATGTCAACATTTGTGATCTGAAGACCTTTGTATTACTCCTCCTTTGGCCCGAACATGGATTAAAGTGGACTTGTATTCATCTACTTCCAAATGGACATTGATAATTTCTTTGCACTAATTGAGTGCTCGGATTATTCAGTGGACTCGAAAGTCTGAGGTTATTTAATACAACTTAAATCTAGAAATAATATTACCTTACTTATACATACATACCTTACATGTACTTGTGTATCTTTATATTTATTACTTTACTCCTAATTCAGCATCTCCAATGCACTACCCTATATCTCACCCCATACCTCTTTCAATATATCCTCTATGCCAACTCTCTGACTCATCTCAATCCTCAATCTACCTCTCTTTCCAATGCACTGCCCTATTTCTCACCCTATACCTCTCTCAATATATCCCTCCGCTTTCCTTTTCAATCCAACTAACAGACTCACATGTCCACTGCTCAAATTAATGTCACATTTCCCTATACTAATTCACCACTAATCCTATTTGGCTTCCGAAGTAGCGTGCTACTCCTCGAAAAGTGCTTTTGATGCCTCATCAGGGGTACTAAGCGCCAAATAAATGCAATTACAATAATATCATCTATGCAGGGGAGCAGATGAGAATCTACCCATATCACTTTGTTTAAACTCCTGAGGTAAACTCAAACCCTCAATTGTGCATTTCTTTTCTCGCTATCACCAAAGGGGACAACCATAATGAAGAATCAATAGGTTCAATAACTCTATCTTCGCACATATTTTTGGGAACATCTGCCAGATCATACCGAACACTAAATGGCACATTTCTTAAATTGTGTTTGACAGAAGTCTCCACACTATGTTTAAATTCCTTGATCCTCCCCAATCCATCACTGAAAACAGACGTACATTTCAGTCTAGATATTGTCTGCCACCTGCACCATTGGTGTTTGCCCTCCGTCTGTAACTAAAAACACCTGAATCTTCTTCCCTGGCCTTAAAGTCATACCAAACAAACCTTGATGGTAACCACCCTAGTATGTTCAAACCTTTCTTTGCTACATATACTTTCCCAAAAATCACTTTGGCTTTAAATTTCATGTGACAGTCAAAATAGCCCAGCAACTAAATTTTTCCTCCCATCACAAGTCACTGGGCTTCTATCTGGCAGCAAAAATTGTCTATCCCCCACTTTTCATGAAACAACTCGACAGTGATCATTGCCATCCTTGCTCCTGAATCAACTAAAAGTTTCAACACCTTCCCATCAGACACAATATTTTTGTACCTGTCTACACTGTTGGATTCACCACACTGAACAACTAAAACAGCCTCCCCTACACAGCTTTGTTGATCCTCTGAGCCTTCACTGGTCACTCTGTCAGGCACCGAATTCACTTTGTCCTTTGTAGATTGACAAACCTTGGCAAAATGTCCCACCTTCCCACAAGTTCTACACCTGACATTCTTGGCAGGCCATGTGTGACTATTGGGCGCATGAATGGGGTAACTGCACCTGATACGAATGTTCTTTTGGCTAAAGAATCCACCCTTGACTTCTTTCTTTATAACATCTTATTTTGCACTTTTTGTTATGAATTCCAATTATCCTTCACAGCAGCAAGTCCACTCTGCTCTCTGAGTGTCAGTTCTTTACATGACTTCT
The DNA here is from genome assembly GCA_963921515.1 of Calotriton arnoldi. NCBI lineage: Eukaryota > Metazoa > Chordata > Amphibia > Caudata > Salamandridae > Calotriton > Calotriton arnoldi. The sequence continues at coordinate 1,010,902 of CAWUFW010001750.1, read as the reverse complement.
GGGATAATTCTACACTCTTTACAATCTATAGTTTCTATAAGGGTTGGATTCTTCAGAGTAAGCAGTTTCTCTTGGACTTTCTTGTCCCAATAACGCACCACTATCTGGTCTCGGATGAGTTGAGAAGTGAAATTCTCAACCTCACATTCAGCAGCAAGCCTGCGCACAGCTGCAACATAGCAATCAATTCATTCATCCTGATGCGGTTCCCAAGTTAAAAAAAATGTGTTTCTGTTCACAATCAAACTAGGTTTGATGTCAAACTGCTTTTCCAATTTCCTTACAGCCAACTGATATTCATCTATATGTATTCCAGTTCTCCACCCTTATCCACACCTAGGTTCTGGACTGTGGCCAACGCGTCACCAATATTGTGGTGCTCAAATGAACCAAAACACTAAGGGGCAGATTTACAAGCCCCTTGCGCTGCCAGTACGTCACTTTTTGTGCATTTCCCTGCCCCATATTTACAAAGACAGGAAAAGCCACCCTGCGTGGCTTTTCCTGTCCTTGTAAATATGGCCCCTTTACACGAAGCACTTTGCGTGAAAGGGGCATTACATGGGTGTTGCTGTGGGTGTTCCCACACAACACCCATGGAACGAGACACATTTCCAGATTTACGAGGAATCGTAAATCTGGAAATGCCTCAGTATTCTATGCCACCCTAGGGATGGCGTAGCGAGGCGCAAAGAGGAGAAATGTTTTCATTTCTCCTCATTTGTTTCCTCTTTCAATTCGTGCTGCATTCTACAGCACGCATTGAAAGAGGAAAATGCCTGTAGTGATTGTTTTTTTGCAGGAAGGTGCCCCTTCCTGCACAAAAACAATCTCCCCATGGTGCAGGCATCCTTTCACCATGGTGCAAGGGTGCCTGCGCCAGCGCATGGCAGCTGTTTGTGCGCCAGCGCAGGGGAGAGCACAGGAATGTGACATATCATTGTAAATATGTCGCATTCCTGTGCTCTGAAAGTGCCGCAGCGTGGCGCAGTCAAAGGGCTTGCGGTGCCTCGCTGCGGCACTTTCTTGTAGATCTGCCCCTGTATGTAAAAAAAATGTAAATCCGTATTTGTAAAGCGCGAACTACTCACCCTTACAGGTCTCAAGGCGCTGGGGGCCGTCGTGGAAATTAAGTGAGCTATTGCCCAGAGTCACATGGGGCTGAGCTGAGCTGCCGCCAGAGCCGGGATCGAACCGTGAGCCCTGTGCTCCGAAGTCAGCTGCCCTGGCCGCTGCACCACACCTCTCCACTCCAATTCAGTTGTTTGAAGTAAAGTAGGTTTATTGGCCACTGTCTCCAACAGCCTCAGACATCAACTGCTAGCGATAAAACATTGATAAATAAATCCTCCACACACATTCGGGATTCCTAAGCACTTGGAACCTGGAATGTAGAATGTAGAACAATGACTATATCATAACAATGTGCCGTGTCACGAGCTGTTACCTGGTGTGGACAGAAGTTGGAACAGGGAAGTTTGCCAGATGGTTTGGCAATATATCTGGAGGAAAATGACCTAGTAAGAAGGCAAGGCTTGGCTTTAATTAAATGCATGAAGGCTGATATAAAAGAAATAAAGTTGAGATAGAGAGGGACTTTATTATTATAGATGGAGTTGATTCAGAGAAGGGAGTGGCAAGGGATGGATAGACCATCAGCCATAGACAAGACAGTTTTTAAATGTAATAAGCTAACCCAATGTTATCTGATGGGAGAGGTAGGCCTTGCAGTACTGAAAAACTACTTTTGGAGCTTTTTACTACCAGGACATGTAAAACTTAAAAGTACATGTCCTACTTTTTAAGTACACTGCACACAACGCTCTGCGCTGTTAAGGGGAGAATTATATGTATTAAAAAGGAAGGTTTAGGTCTGGCAAACGGTTTATTTTACCAGATCATAGTAGCAGTTTAAAACTGCACACACAGGCTGCAATGGAAAACCTGAGGCATGTTTGAAGGCTACTTAAATGGGTGGCACAATCAGTGCGTCAGGCCTTCTAGTGGCATTTAATTTATAGTCCCTAGGTACAGGCAGCACCAATTTACTAAGGGCTTACATGTAAAATAAAAGTGCTAATTTGGTATAAATCAATTCTACCATGTTTTAAAGAGAGAGCGTAAGCACTTTATCACTGGTTAGCAGTGGTAAAGTGCACAGAGTCCTAAAGCCAGCAAAAATGAAATCAGCAAAATGTTGCGCTTTTTACAAAAGTGCTCGAACATTTGGAGAATGCGATCTGATTTTTATTTTGGTATAGAGGCTAAAGCCTGGGTCATGAAAACAATTCAATATTTTTTGCCTCTAAATTCTCAACTTTTTGGAAATGAGGACATCTAGTGGCCAGGGATGGTAAGTGATTTAAAATTTTGATTAATTTGCATGAGGACCATCCATCTCTCTTTTAACAATCCAACGTGCCGCTTTTTAGGCTACAGGACAAAACCAGTTTATCTGGCAGTAGTGTCTGATGGATTAAGTACCTGATTTTTTAGTTAAACTGTCTTATCTCTTGCACGTTTTGATGAACTCTTCAATTATATGAAGGAGTAACTGACAGAGGGTCAGCAACACGGTATGAGACAAGTACCGATAGAGCTTCTTGCACTGATTGCACTATTTTTTAACTTGGTTTTAATGTAAAATTGAATCTGGGGCGATTTTAAAACTCACTGTGAAAATGAATCTGAGGCGATTTTAAAACTCACTGTGTTCTCGGAGATAGTCCTGCACTTGCGCCGAGCTGCTGAATCGGCTGGCCAGGAAGGACGGGAGAAGGGAACACATTAGGAAGGACCCGCCCTCATGTGGAGAGAGGGCCAGGTCAGCGGTCTAATTATTGTTGAGGAAACGCCTACTTATGGCGCCCGCAGCGCGGCACCCGCTAAGGAGTAACTGACAGAGGGTCAGCAACACGGTATGAGACAGGTACGGATAGAGCTTCTTGCACTGATTGCACTATTTTTTAACTTGGTTTTAATGTAAAATTGATTTTACCACTTGATTTTACTGTGAAATTGAATCTGGGGCGATTTTAAAACTCACTGTGAAATTGAATCTGGGGCGATTTTAAAACTCACTGTGAAATTGAATCTGGGGCGATTTTAAAACTCACTGTGTTCTCGGGGATAGTCCTGCACTCGCACCGAGCTGCTGAATCGGCTGGCCAGGCGGGACGGGAGAAAGGAACACATTAGGAAGGACCCGCCCTCGTGTGGAGAGAGGGCCAGGTCAGCGGTCTAGTTATTGTTGAGGAAACGCCTACTTATGGCGCCCGCAGCGCGGACGCGCCATTGGCGCGCCTAAGGCAAGCCCGTCTGCGCCCGTCCGCGTCCGGACACGGCCAAGGGCCAGGGACCCTGCCTGTTCCGCTACAGAAAATCATAAAACTATCAAGTACTCTGCGAAAGAGCTACTAGCACTGAGGCATATAGGGGCCTCCCGGTGCGATCACATCTTACTGCCAGCCAGCCTGATAGGTAAGGAAATTACCTGTCCTAATTGCTTGACCAAGGTTAGCACAGGGAACATTGACAAGCACCAATAAATAGATAGGACCGCTAGGAAGGCCCAGTGGAAAATGGGACTTATTAACAGCAGATCCTTACCAGCTCACAGTACAGAAATCAGGCTGCTTATTGAGAATGAGGAACTGGAAATCCTATTCCTGACAGAGACATAGCTGAAAGAATGTTCCACTCCGGACGTAGTCCAAGTACTTCCTCCAGGTTTCTCAATCAGAAGACAAGACAGGAGGGAAAAAACAGGAGGGGGGTGGCTATCATATACAAAAATGAATATGGATGCATGACAACACCCCTGACTATCACTAACTGTGATACATCACAATTTAGTATTAAACTCTCCCCCAACGCTACCTTCTCAGGCACACTAATCTACAGACCCCCTGGTTCCACTAACACCTTTCTAGAGGAGTTTCCTGGTACAGTAGCAACAATGGTGGCCAGTAAGGGATCCACCACCCTACTTGGGGACTTTAACTTTCACTTAGATAAAATTGATAGTAACACCTCGAACAGACTGATTCAAGATATGGAAGCCATGCAACTTAAACAAATGGTAAGCGCAGGCACGCATGAAAAAGGGCACATATTAGATGGCATCTTCTCCAATGAACCCAATCTAGCAGTAGGGACTCCCGTGCCAGTCCCCTGTACTGATCACCACTTTATACCCTTTACATTAGTTAACCCCCAGGCCCTACCCACATGTAATAAACTCACCAGGACTTGGAATAAATGGCAGAGTACTTTACAGGACAGCATGGTGAATGAACTAGAAGCTCAGGCCCCATGCATGGCAGACAACATAGAAGAGGCAGATAAGAGGTGGGCAGACTGGATTAACAAAGTTGCAGCTCAGTACCCTCAGAAAACCAGACTAAGTAAGCAACCACCTAGGAAAAAAGCAGCTTGGTTTAGCGCGAAACCTAATCATGATGAAAAAATCCTGTAAAAACTAGAAAGACAATGGAGGAAAAACTATGATCCCGCCATCAAGAGCCAATACAAGCTGGCTATTAGACAGTATCATAATGAGATGCTCCAAGCCCAAGCCAAATATTTCGAAGGAAAAATTAATTCAGCATGTAACTCCCCAAGAGAACTATTCAAGGTAGTGCGCTCCCTAACCTCCACTGATCAGGAAACAAACAATCACGCCTCATCCAAAGAGAGATGTAATCAGATGGCGAACTTTTTCAAACATAAGGTGGAAATATTATATAACTCCTTGCAAGGAATTAGTAGATCAAACTACGTTGATGCCCACTCAAGTAACAATGACAACTTGAGAATTAAAAGAGGGGTAAGATTAGACCACTTCGCAGACCTAAGTGAAGAAGATATGACCTCTATCCTGCAAAAGATTAAATCCGGTTCTCCACAAGACCCGATTCCACCAGATATCTTGCTGCAGGGAGGTAAAAAAACTAGGTCCACAACTGCAGCACTCATATTACTCTCTCTTACACAAGGGATTATTCCCAAAACCTGGAAACATGCCATAATCCGGCCTCTGCTGAAGAAGCCCATTTAGACCCGTCAAAGCCAGGGAATTATCGACCAATCTCACTTTTACCACTGTTAGGTAAAATAACTGAAAAAAACATCAATAAGACCCTGTCTCAATACCTAGAGGCGAATCGGATACTGCATACCACTCAAATGGGTTTCCGACCCCAACACAGCACAGAGTCAGCCCTGCTGGTGGTCACAGAGGAACTAAAGGGAATCCTAGACCAGGGGTGTACAGCAGCTATCCTGCTCTTGGATCTTAGCGCCGCTTTTGATACGGTGGATCATAAAACCATGATCCGCAGGTTAAAGGAAGCGGGTATTACAGGCTCTGAACTAAAGTGGATTACCTCATTTCTAGAAGATAGATCCTTCCAACTATTGGAAGGTGAGCACCTATCTGACACCCTCCAAATCTCGTGTGGAGTCCCACAGGGATCTGCATTAAGCCCAACACTATTTAACCTATATATGCAACCACTGGCAGAGATAGTGCAAGAATTTGGACTATCTATAGTGTCATACGCGGACGATACCCAGTTGATACTATCAGTGACAGAGGGCCCCCAATCCACGCACAACAACTTGGCACCATGCATGGTACAAGTTGCAGAATGGATGAATAGTGGCAGCCTAAAGCTGAATGGAGGAAAAACAGAGCTTATGTTCCTGGGTAATAAGGCGGTCCCAAGAAACATTATTAGCTGGCCTCCAGAACTGGGAGAACCCCCTGTCCCAAAGAACGTGGTTAAAAATCTGGGAATTTGGCTAGACGAAAGTCTGTCCATGGAGACTCAAGCCAGAAAACTATTAGGGGCGTGCTTTGGATTACTGCGCATACTCCGGAAGATCCTCCCTCTCATTCCTAAACACACTCGCAGAACCGTGGTCCAGGCCCTTGTGGTGTCGCAGCTGGATTATGGTAACTCCCTGTATCTTGGCGCACCCAAATACGTTATAAACAGACTGCAAGTGGTGCAGAATGCCGCAGCTAGGATACTGCTGCACATTCCCAGACAACAGTCACCCAAGGCTGCCTTGAAGACACTACACTGTCTCCCTATCCAGGCCAGGATCAAGTTCAAGTCACTATGTATTGCCCATAGAGCTATGAATGACAAAGGTCCGGCCTTAATCAAAAAGCTTGTCACACACTACATCCCAGGCAGACCCCTAAGATCCTATGCAGATCTACTCATGAGACAAACTAGGATAAAGAGATCCAGGTGGGGAGGCAGATCCTTCTCGCATCTGGCTCCTAGCCTATGGAACTCCCTGCCTAGGGAACTGCGTATGCTGACTGATGAATTGGCATTCAGGAAAAGACTCAAAACTTGGCTCTTCCCTTAACATCCTATGCACCCTGACTGCCTCCTCTGACTCCTAGCGCTGGGAAGCCTTCGGGCAGCCATGCGCTCTACAAATCCATAAACATAAACATAAACTTTCAAACTGGTTAATTGGTGAATCACTATAGATAATCTGTGTGTGTGTTTTTTAAATCAGAGCAACAGCGATGTGTAGATTTCATCACTTCATTATATATTGGCATATTTGCTTAAAAAGAGAAACAAGTTAAATGAACACATTACCTCTTGTATATATTTATTACCCATGAGAATCCCCAACACCATCAGTGATGTCATTTGAGATGTCATCAGTGATGTCACTGGCCATGTCATAAGTGATGTAACATGTGAGGTCATAAGCAGTGCATTGCGGTGGCGTAAGTTATAGTTAGCTCAGGTAACTATAACTGCTGAATTTCAAAGGTTTTGAACGAATGAAATCTGAGCCTAACTACAACATCCCTGTAACATTTGTTTTTTTCTGTGAATTTCTAAGTTTTTTTTTCAATTCTATTTCCTAACTATAAAGTCCTTGTAACCTTTGGCTTTTCAGTCAATTCCTAAGGTATTTTACATTTTATTACCTAACGTTTATGTGTAACCTTTCAGAGAGCGTGCGTGTGTGGCTGTATAGGTTGGTGAGTGGGTGCCTGAGTGTCTGAGTGGGTCAGTGAGTGGGTGTGTAAGTGTCTAAGTGGGTCCGTGAATGGGTGTGTGAGTATCTGAGGGGGTCTGTGAGTGGGTGTATGAGTATCTGAGTGGGTCTGTGACTGGGTCTGTGAATGGGTGCATGGATGCATGAGTGTCTGAGTTGGGTTGTGAGTGGGTTAGTGAGTGTCTGAGTGGGTTTCTGAATGAGTGTGTGAAAGTTTGAGTGGGTCTGTGAGTGGGTGCATGAATGTTTGAGTGGATCTGTGAGTGGATGTGTGAGTGTCTCAGCGGGTCTGTGACTGGGTGCATGAGTATGGAGTGGGCCTGTGAGTGGGTGCCTGAGTGGGTCCATGAGTGGATGCGTGAATGTCCGAATGAGGGTTTGAGTGTATATATTTGTTTTTTTGCAAAATTCACCGGTCTGCCGTGACGGTACGCAGGGGAGCTCGCTGAGCGTCATGGCAGATTTGCGAATGGCAGATTTGCGAATTGTTTTGGGGCATTTTGTTGCCCGTAAGGGGTCCCTCAGAGACCCCTATATTGCACCCCGGCGGTCAGGGTATCTCTACCCTGACCCCATTTTATTGGTTTGCAGATTTATTTTCAGCCCCCAGGACCGTGTCCTGTTATATAAAAGGGTGGCTGCAACTTTCTACACAGGCTGCGGCCACACAATCACTGCAGTGCTGTTGGCGCGTGGATTCGCGAAGCGCCACAATGGATTTGCGAAGGGTTCGTGCCTCTAGATATACAAATTTGATTTTCCTGTAATATCTCAAAAACTACTGAATGGATTTACACCAAATAACAGAAAGGGATCTTTCTGTATCAAAAGCTACCTTTCTGCCAAATTTAGTGTAATTCCGTCCAGCTGCTCGGGCTGTAGTCGTGTCTAGAAACCTTATGGCAAATTGCATGAGGAAAAAGCATTTTGGGACCCCCTCATTTTCTCCGCTCCCGTTAGATTAATCACCCCGAAACTTTCAGCAAAGCAGCTGTACTGAGTGTCATACTAATTTTGAAAATTTTGTGAAGATTTGTCAAACGGCACTACAGTTATTGGCAAAACACAAAATGCTTTTCCTAAGGAAACTAGGTCCTAACTAAAACTACCTACTGGCAAATGCCAGTAGGTGATATATATGGTTAGAGTGATGTTATAGTGAGGTGAAAATGTCAGTTCTAACTTGAAAATCCATGGAATTTTACCAGTTATATATCAATGAACTAACTATAACTTGCTCCTGTGCCATGCACAGTGTTGTCATCAATGATGTCATTTCAGGTGTTGCATTGATGTTATCAATGATGTCATAGAACATGTCATGAGCAAAGCTACGTTCCTTGCTCGGGAGACTGCGGGCACAGAATTAGATTTATAGTCCCTGACCGCACTTTCCCTGGTAGGGAGCAAGACAGTGTCCCGGGGCAGTCCCCGGGACACTGTTCCTCATCGGTCCCCGTGGGATAGGATGCCGAGCGTAATGTATGGCTCAGGAGGGGCCCCCTCCACCCAAAAAAGGATATCACCCCTAGGAGATGGAGTCCCCAGGTCTCTCAAATGGTTTGGGGAGAGGAGCTACATGCCCCGTCCCTATAAAGTTTAAGTTGGCTCTGGGGGTGGGGTACCTGGGGCCTTGAAATGACTCAGGGAGGGGGAGACACGCCACCTTCCCTATAAAAATATAATCAGCCATGGGGAATCAGGTCCCAGGGGCCTTGAAATGGCTCAGGGGGTGCACACGTCCCCTTCCCCCCCAAAAAACAATGCGCCGACCGCCCAGCCCCCGCTCACCCCAGGGACTTTAATTTTAAAAGGGTGGAATCCTGCCTTTTTTTATTTTACTGCAGAACTGCAGAGGATCCACACTGAAAACCCTACATTTTAGCCCCGAATGCGCTCTCTCTGGGACCCCCATTACCATGTTTTTTATTTTTTCCTCAGGTCAGGTGACTGAGTCCCCGACTCCTAAAATGGCTGCCGCAACATCACACAATCTACTAGAACAGGAGCAGTTTGATTTCAGACCAGGACATGGGACCAAGTCTGCCCTACTCACTGCTATGGACGAGCTTCAGATGCTAGTCGATTGTAGCCAAGCTGCAATCCTGATTCTTCTCAATGTATCTGCAACTTTCGACATGGTAAATCATAGCATCCTCCTAAATAGACTTGCCCTGGCTGAAGTAGGAAGAACAACACTGAAATTGATGCATTTGCATCTATCTGAATGCACCCAGGCTGTTGCCCTTCTACCTTTTAGATCTGCTTTCAGGGAAGTGAAACATAGAGTTCCCCAAGGATCTGCTCTTAGTCTTATTTTGTTCAATCTGTATTTGAGACCTTTTGTGACCCTTATCAAATTCCACAACATCAGACAAGTTACTTATGCAGACCACACCCAGCTGATCCTGTCTTTAGACAGTGACCATCAGACAGCAGTTAATGCCTTCCATAATTGCGTGAAGGACATTGCCCTGTGGTGAACCCCAATACCCTTAAATTTAATGGAGAGTTTCTATGCTTCTCAGCAAATAAAGTTCCCCTGAATCTTCCCACAAACGTCTGGACCCTTCCAGTAAGGGATTCAAACAACTCCTCCATTTCAGTTTGCAATCTGGGAGTCTTTTTCGATAATAAACTGTCCCTTGAAGTTCATACTTTTTAAAGTAGCTGGGATCTGTTTCTCGTTCCTTCGGGGCCTGCGGAAACTTCTTCCCATGGTGCCACCTTATGCTAAAACTTTGATCATTCGTAGCGTGATCCTGAGCAGGCTTGATTATTGTACTCTCTTTTTCTAGGTGCCCCAGATTTTTTAATACATAGATTGTATAGAGTCTAGACTGCTGCAGCAGAACTGGTTTAATACATAGATTGTATAGAGTCTAGACTGCTGCAGCAGAACTGGCTCTGAATCGTTCTAGGAGGTTGTATGCCTCTGACACCCTTAACGAGATGCACTGGTTACCAGTCAAGCAGAGAATGCTTTTAAATCTCTATGCACTGTTTTCAAAGCTCTTCTTGGACTTGGACCAATACCTCTGCAGAATCGGTTTCAAAGATACTCCCCGAGGAGGTGTTTATGCTCTTCATCTGCTAACCTAGCCTGCATCCCTGAATTCAAGAAAACAAGACAGGCAGGTATGGCTTTGGCAGGGGGAGCGGCTCAACTTTGGAATCAGCTTCTTGCCTCCCTCAGACTCTCGGAAGACCTGTTGTCTTTTAGGAAAGCCTTGAAACCTGGCTTTTTCCTTAGAAACTCTTGCGCTCCTTCTGGTTGGCTGTGCAGCTGCTCTTTCCCTCGGATTTTTAGCTTCCTTAGCGCCATGATACCTTTCTGTGATAAGTGCACTCAGAGTCAGAAAATACTTTATTCGACTCTTGAAAGAGCCATAGAAGATTGCACCTACATCATTTCATTTAAAAAGGAGAAAAACCAACAGGTTCACATACACAATAATTACACATTATAATCAGTAGTTAATTTTTGCTACAAATCTTAAAAGTAGTAAAAAGGTAGTTTAAAAGACAGTGTATAACTTCAGTTGTTTCTAAGGAGAGTAAATATTCGAATGCCAATTTATGGTTTCTAATTCCAACAGCAAGTAAAAGTGGACGAATAAACCATTTCCTCTGGGGGGTATAAAAACTGCAAAATAAAATACAGTGCATAGTGCTTTGGCATGAACGACTATCGCAAGGGCATACTGGAAGTGAAGCAAACCATGAGCCTTGGGTGGGGAAAGCAACTAGGTAATGGATTGTTTTTAACCGCAACCTAGTCAGCAGAAATTTCCGCCTTTCATTTAAATCAATTTGTAAATAAAGTGATTGTTCTCTTTGTAGCTGGGAAAGAGGCTCTGGATAATTAGCCGTATTACAAGTAATATCTGTCCGCTCATAACTTTGGTAAAAAAGTGATTTAATAGAGGCAGACGAAACGGTCTTTAGGGTGTCAGGGTTTGTATAATATTCTGTTACACCCATTTTAGTAAAATTCATTTTGATATATCTTAACCATGGTATATTTAGGCTCTTATCCAGCTCCATACAATCAGTCAGTATTGTCCTTCAAAGGGTGGCCTTAGGGTTTTTCCAAATTGTTAACCAAAGCAGCAGCGGTTGTAATGCATTGTTATCTTTCAGGTAACTCATTCTGACTTCATCATGGCAGAAAGCAACAGGGGAGCTCTGGGGCACTGATAGAAGTCTCCTTACAAACTTATTTTCCGTTATTTGTAGTGATTTACATTTTACATGTCCCCAGACCCCAGCCCCAAAGGTTACCACCGAGAGACTTTTACTCTTATAGATGCATAAAATCTCCTTGGCCAGTTTGTGACCCAGTCTTTTAGCAAACCTAAAAATGGCATCATTTGATTTCTGGAATTGCATCGTTCTAATGCTTAAAGCATGTTTCCAATTAAAATCAGCATCGAATGGTACCCCCAGATAAGTAAAATACTGAACTTTTTTAATTTCTTCACCCCCCCCAATAAAAATGTCCTTATTTTAGAATTTTTTGGTCCACATTTCATTATAAAAGATTTCGTACAATTAACTTTTAACCCCAGATTACTCATAAAAGCATTAAAAGAGTCGAGCAGTATTTGTAGGCCATTTGCTGTCCTGGCTATCAGGACAGCATTGTCAGCGTATTGTAATACGGGGATTTGACACAGGTTTAATCTCGGGATGTCCTTCCCCACCTCACAAAGTTGGTCTCCCAGTCCATTTATATATAATAAAAAGAGGAAAGGGGCCAGAACACACCCCTGCCTTACCCCTATATCAGAGGGGAATTCTCCTGTTAAGTCTCCTCCGCTACTGTAGCGTGCTGAGGTGCGTTCATGGAGCCTGCTTAACAAAGTGATAATTGCTCCATCGATCCCCATTTGTGACATTATGGACCAGAATTTGCAACGGTTTGCTGTGTCAAATGCACAGGTTAGGTTCATAAAAGCTAAATGAATACTGCCCCTTTGGGCTTTAGTGTACTTTTGGACAGTTAATGCCAGATTTAATGTTAGTTCTACAGTACCCAGTCCGGGCCGAAATCCGAACTGGTATATTGAGAGTGCTTGGTGATCCAGCGCAACCCCTAAATTCCTGAGCCAGGGACCAAATAAAATCTCGTCAGGCATAAATTGTTTATCAAACAACGGGGCCCATCACACATTACCCATAAATGATACCTGAGGACTGGCGCTGGATTTGGGGGGTTTAATTTGTCAGTTTTATTAATTACTATACTTCACATTAATAACATTTGCATCTATTTCTAACTATTAGTAATTTCAACTTCTTCTTCTTCTGGTCGATGGACCATTAGTTGAAGAGTTGATGGTGACTATGATTAACTAAACAGTTAACATTTAACTAAATAACCACAGAGTCATTTCTTCAGTTAATGATTTTTATCTTATTATTGCTTGTGATTAGATTATCAGTGCACATACAAGATTACATATAAGAGAACAAATTATCAAGCAATGTAATCAAAATGAATCATTTGCATCGATATCAAAGCATGCAAAGGAATGGGGAAAGAAGGTACAGCATAAATGCTTGCAGAAAATATATTTGCAAATTTAAGCAATCAAGGAGGGTAATACCCACCAAAGAAACAGGAAAACCACTTCCTTGGCCGAGGTTGTGGCAAGAAGTCCCCAGAGATTGGATCAGAGGACAAAGTTAACAGGACAGATGCAGCAAAGTTTGCTATACTAACAATTAGAATTAATCTCCCAATTAATCTACCTCCTCGGTCGCAGTCTCCTCCCAAGCACTCCCACAACGTTCTCGTACCTAAAGGTTCTCTGACTCTGTGCAGGGCTGCTCTTTCTGTCTTGGATCTTCTCTATGCGTTCTGGTCTTCGTTCTCTCTACGTTCTCGTCTGCGTTCTCGTCTGCCTTCCCGTCTGCATTCTCTGTTCTGATCTGCGTTCTGACACCCCCCCAATTGGGATATCAGTTATACCTTTCTGCCTAATACACTATCTTACAATGTTGCAGTATCGGTAGAAACTCGGACTGTGATTGGTTGTCGTAAATCATACTAGGGTCGCCTCATCCAGTTCTCCCCACAAATCCATCCTATACCGGTTCTAACAAAGGAAGGATTTAAGACCATTACATTCGTATACTACTAACATTCATAGTTATACAATTTGGTTAAAGTATTCATTATGATATCCGCTTTCACATTCGCATTGCACGTAGTGATGGCTGTTCCCACAGTCGCTGTTGCATCTTGGCACATAAACAATAAGACACAGGTCAACATGGCCTTCACATGGATTGCATCATCTGGTACACTCAGCAGTCTGCGAGCAGGCAACCCCTCCCGGCACATGCGCACTTCGTACTGACCAGGCCAACCACATGCTGGCTTGAACGAGAGGCCATTTTCATGCAGGCCCAATCCCGTACTAAAATAAACAAACACAAAAGAATATTAATTCATGAAATAAAACCCATTATGTTTACCTCCCACCATACTAATGCCCTGTGTTAAATAAATCCTAGCGAAAGCTATTAATTTAAAGCAACCTTTTCATTATTTGTGCACAACATGCAAAATGTGCAATGTACAACACAGCATAAACATGTATTAATACAGGTTTTCAAAGCGCAAACAGTTAATACGTACTCATGCCAACATGATTTAGTGTATTATGTAAATTGCGTTTGCCCCCTGTGTAAATGTATGTATCCGGAGTTGATTAGTTCATGCAGTTAATACATTATTATGAAGTTACTTAATTTCATGAGGATGTATTTTACAATCCTCACTCCATCAATCCCCCTTTGATGGTTTTACCATCATAAAATTCCAAAAATACGTTTTTTCAAGTTATATAGTTGTTATTTTGTCTTTTGTCCCTTTCTCCTTACATTTTTCATACAATTTCTCTTTGAAATTTTCCATCTCTAATTCTTCTATCTCTCTTTCCCTTTCCTTATGTTCCTTACTCAATTTCCTTTCTTTCTTTTCTTTGCGACCCTTCTTCACGCAAACATAGGTAATTCGTATCATGAGTACCATAGTGACTACAAAAGCTACTGGTAATATTATTTTAGCAACTAAGGAACTACCTATAGAAGAAAACCACTTGCTTATAGTAGAGAAACTTTTACTTAGTCTCTCCCAAACACCGTCAACCTCCAGTTGGGTTACTTTCGTATGCAAATCAGTGATATTCTGAATGTATCCTTCAAATTCTTACTTTTGTCTGAAATGTAAGTACAACAATGTTGAACTTTCAGCATTCCACAGACTCCACCCTCTTTTGCCAACAATATATCAAGGGCAAGTCGATTTTGCATAACCATAGATCTCATGGCAATCATTGCAGTATCAATCATCAAGAATCCTCCAGCAGTATCCATTGATAAACGATCAACCACTGTGGACAATTGTCGAATTTTGTATGCATTCAGTGTAACTCCAACTCCAGGTATCAATGCTCCAAATATATCTCCTACAACTTCTGAAAAACTTTCTCTTTTTACACGGTTCAGTCCTTGCTTTACTTCATCGATTCCATTTGTACTTTTGTCTACATGATAGACTTTTGGAAAGACAATCACCAGGGAACATGTCCCATACCAGTGATCTGGCAGCCGATAATAGGCTTTCCTCCCACAGACATAATATATACCTGGTAAGACAGGGTCAGTTCCTCCCTTTAATCCCCAACCCCCAATAATTTTATAGGTATCTTCACATTCACTGGAACCGATGAAATAGGAATTATAATTAGTCTTCTCCCTACGTAAGCATAATTTTCCCTTTTGTGACCAATCCAGAGCCATTGCAGCATAAGTCTCGCTTTTGTCATAGTTGCCTTCTTTAAAAACCCAAGGTGGTGTTTTCAATTTCTCTTCAACAGCTTTTCTCTGAAACTTAGCCCTTCTTTCTTCTACCATCTCCAAAAATATCTTCTCTTCTTTTTCCAATCTACAGGTTAAGTTATGTTTATTAGCATAAGCTATATCTAAAGGCTTTGTTGTCAGGAAAAAATCTCCCATGACATTTGCATGTGCTATCTTATTCAACTCAGGTACTACAGGAACTTTAGAAAAGATTGTATCTACATTTGAATAATAGTAATCTAATTTTCCTGTTCTATACAATAAACTTGATAAAATACTACACTACAAAGGAAGGTGATGATAGGTCACACCTTCTGAAACAGACAATGGTAACTGTATACATACATAACAATCCCTCACTTCCATTGTTTCCACATATTCGTAGAGTAGTTTAGTGAAAACATTCAAGGAAAGATTAGTAACTGATCTATCATGATGCAAACTACTAGCGTCTATCTGTTTCAAGTGAGTAATAGGAATTTGCTTACTGTCAGTGTCTACCCTTGGACCTGTCAAGTTATTAAGACGAGATGTATCTTCTTTAATCAAATGTAAAGGTATTATAATTGTTAATATTATCCAAAATACTATTAATATACAAAATAAACATAAACAAGCTTTATAACACCTACGCATAAAACTACATCTAGATCTTGTTCCCTGCGTATCAGCCATAATAATACCAATCTTTATATAATTCTAAATGGATTTTCTAATTCTATCAAAAATATTTAAAAATAAAAATGTAGTGTGATCCCACAATTCAAAAGCTTTCTTCTTTACCCCTTCTTTTATTTTAACTAATCCAAATCTCCAGGACGTCTTCAGAAAATTTTTCTTCAGTTGTTAGCGTGACACCTTAATTTGTTTACAGTTTCTTAAGGTGGATCTAAATCACTCTTTTCTTCTTGCTCGCTGTCAGTGCTGTTTCTTTCTTTGTTTAAATCTTCTTCTTCAATCTCTTCCAACACTATGTAAATCCAGTCAGGTGACTTGAACTTTTTGTTTGGTTTTCTCACTCTCTTTGGTCGCAGCACTGATTCGTCATCCGACTCTCCTTGTTCTATTTCACCTGAAACTTCCTTTATCTGTTCTAACTTGCTCTCGGGTCTTCTTTTTACCACTCTGTATTTGAGTCTTTTCACTCCACTTGGCCAATGATCATTTGTCTTTGCCCTTTTTGGTTGTACTTCTTCTTCTTCCTTGTTCAATTCGTACTTTCGTTTCTTTGCACCTACTTTAAGTTTACTTTCTTTTTCTTTTTCTTCTTCTGTATTTCTTTCACTTATTTCTCTTCCATCCTTTTCCTTTCTATCGGAAAGTTGTCTCTCTTCTCGTTCAACAGCAGTTTCTTCAGTCCCAGTAGCTGGTACCCACTTTACTTGACTTGGGCTAGGCAACTCCTCCTCAATCTGCTCTTCAGAGTCTTTCAGTTTATGTTCACCAGTTTCAGAGTCCAGTGCTCCAGCTTCACAAGTTTCTTGTGCTTCAGCCTCTGATTCAGAGCTTGTACTTGAGATCTCCAGATGCCGCTCTACTCGTGGTTCAAGTGGATTTGGGACTCGATAAGTGTGACTGGCATGGATCCAATTCGGTAGACCAACACACTTTACTGCTGTAATCGTCACCAATATGACCTGGTAGGGTCCTTCCCAGCGGGGCTCTAGGCAAGTTTTTCTTCTATACCTTTTCACCTGAACCCACTCACCAGGGCTCAGATCATGCGCTTGAGTCTGTTGTGTTGTGGTCGCGTCAGCTCCAACCTGATGAAACACAGAACGTACTACATCAGCCAATCCTTTGCAATAGTCAAGGATGAGATCATCAGATATATTTATTAATTTGTTCGCAGGTACAAATGCTTGTCTCATTGTTCTTCCCATCAATATTTCGTGGGGACTCAGTCCTGTCTTTTTGTCAGGAATGCTTCTGAGACTCATCAAAACTAGGGGTAAAGCGTCAGGCCAATTCAGTGCTGTGGATCTACTCACTTTCCCTAACCTGCTCTTTATTGTGCCATTTATCTGCTCTTTTATTCCAGAAGCCTCTGGACGATAAGCACAATGAAGTTTTGGTTGAATACTCAATGCTTCACAAATCAGTTTGATTGTTTCACTAGCAAAATGTGTTCCTCTATCTGTTTCCATCGTGACTGGAAAGCCATATCTAGGAATGTATTCCCTTAACAAAAGTTTTGCCACTGTTAGGCTGTCATTCCTCCTTGTGGGATAAGCTTCTACCCATCTAGAAAACAAACACACAATTACTAACACATATTTGAGCTTGTTACAGGGAGGCAACTGAATAAAATCTAGTTGTAGTCTAGTAAAAGGACCACCTGCCCTCCCTATTGTTCCCATACTAACTATTGTTTTTCTTCCTGGGTTTTGCTGTTGACACGTCAGGCATCACTGACAAAGGCTCTCTGCAATAGTCGTGAACTTAGGATTAAACCATGTCTGTTGGAATGATCTGACCATGGCGTCTCGACCTATATGTGTCATTCCATGATACATCCTTGCCATATGAGAAAGTAAACTATTTGGCATGATTGGTCTTCCATCAGTGTATATCCATACATCATCATCTTCTCGTCTTCTACATCCTACTTTTTCCCATTCCTGTCTCTCTTCATCATCTACCTCTTCTTGCAATTGTCTCACTTCATCCCATGTTTCAATAGTGTTAGTAAACATAAGTTGACAAACCGTATGTTCTTTTGCTCTTCCCCGATTTATGGAAGTCTCATTCTTTGCACAATATTGTGCCATTTGGTCAGCAAATCTGTTGCATTGAGTCACATAATCATCTCCTGACTAATGTGCGGCACATTTGACCCCTGCAATTCGTTTTGGCAATCGTAATGCTTCCAGTAATTCTTTTACAAATTGACTATTCCTGATGGGGGACCCCGAAGAGGTCAGGAATCCCCTCTGCATCCATAGTTCTCCAAAATCATGCACAATGCCAAAGCCATATAGACTATCAGTAATTATGGTCACTTTCTGACTTTTTCCCAATTTACAGGCATGAATTAGAGCTATTAATTCAGCCACTTGTGCAGATTTTATCCCTTTTAGACTGGATGCTTCCAGGATTTCTGCTACAGTACAGACAGCATAAGCAGAACTCAACACACCTCTTTCAGTTCGCAAACAAAAACCATCAACAAACATCACACAATCTGATTCCTCAAGAGGAACGTCCTTGATGTCAGGACGGGGCTTGGTACAAAATTCAGTCACATCCAAACAATCATGTGCAGCTTCATCCTTTACTTCTTCATCCCAAACATCTGGCAATAGAGTAGAAGGATTCACATTTGTACATCTCACAATTGTCACATTTTCTGCTCCCAGAATCACTCTCTCATACCTAGTCAGCCGACTATAGGTGAGGTGCTGAGTCTGTGTCCTTGTTAAAAGGATCTCAACTGAATGTGGCACATACACTCTCACAGGATGACCCATTATGATCCCTTCACTCTGTTCCAGACTCACACAAGTATCAGCTACTGCTTTCAAACATCCAGGTAATGCGGCAGCCACTGAATCTAGTGTAGCTGAAAAATATGCCACAGGTCGTCTTGACATTCCATGCCTTTGAGTTAAAACTGCAAGTGCACATCCATCTCTTTCACTGGAATATAAGGCAAAATCCTTTGAATAATCAGGCATTCCCAATGCTGGAGCCTTACACAGACTATCTTTCAGTTTAACAAAAGCATCCATACTTTCTTCATCCAATTTAACTGGATCTTTCACATCATTCCTCGTCAACCTCTGTAGAGGTTTTGCCAAAAGTGTAAATCCACTGATCCACTGTCTGCAATATCCAACCACTCCCAAAAACATTCGCACTTCCCTTTGTGTCGTTGGAGGCTTCATGTCCTTAATCACTCGAATACGCTTTGATGTTACCTTTCTGACTCCCTTCTCAATCTTATGACCTAAGTATTGGACTCCTTGTTTCCAGAATTGCAATTTCGCAGGGGACACTTTATGTCCAGCTTCTGCCAAATGGTTCAGTAAAGCGACTGTGTCTGCAACACAGGCTTCTCAAGTCTTTGATGCCACTAGTAAGTCATCAATGTACTGAACCAAAACAGATTCTTCAGACATTCTCAAATCTTCCAGACACTTTTTCAATATCTGATTAAAAATTGAAGAACTCTCAGTATAGCCTTGAGGAACTCGGCACCATGCCAGAACACGATCTCCAAACCAAAAAGCAAACAAATACTGGCTATCTGGGTGCAAAGGAATCGAAAAGAATGCATGACACAAATCTATCACAGTATCCCACTCCGCATCATGTGGGATTTGGTATAGAATCACTGCTGGGTTTGGCACAACTTGACAACATGGCACAACAATTTTGTTTACCTTTCTCAAATCTTGTACTATTCTATAGGTTCCATTTGGCTTTTTCAATCCCATAATAGGCGAATTACAAGGACTACTCATTATTTCTTTTAAAATTCCTTGTTCAATCATTTGATCAATCACAGGAGTTATTCCTGCTATAACTTCTGGCTTCATTTTATACTGTGGTGTATTTGGATAGTCAATACCATCTTTCACTGTGATTCTAATCGGATCCACTTTCTTCATCAGTCCAATCTCCTGTCCTGTGAAATCCCATACCTCTGAATTCACTACCTTCATCAATTCTTCAGGCACACTTTTGTCTGTAAGAAGTGAAAATAATTCATTCACTTCAGTTCCTTGCTTTGCTAGCACCATTTTAAACGCAACATCCTCATCAGGTGTCTGAAATGCAATACCATCCGGTGTACAATAAATTGTGCAATTCATTTTGCACAGCAAATCCCTTCCTAACAAATTCACTGGACTCGAGTCACACACTACAAACCGATGCATATCTTTAAAGGGGCCAATATGTACTTCAATTGGTTTAGTAACTGGAGTATTTATCTGTTTATTTGAGACTCCTACTACCTGGATAGTTTCTCCCGAGAGGGGTAGGTTTGGAATTTCTGCTGCTCTCACAGTAGAACGGGTAGCACCAGTGTCCACAAGAAAGGTGACATCATTACCTTCCACTTTTCCATCAACAAATGGACCTGACTGATCTACCTCCAGAGTAGCGCCAAGCACGCACTCTTCCGCCCCCCTCAGGCACCGTCATTGATTCGATTCAACATCACTTCCATCACATTGCATCCAAAATTGGGGAATCACATTTGTGTTAGTATTTTTACCAACCTGGTCTCCTCCGTGGAACCCTGTATCCGCACTTTATCTTTGAGCATTTACACTATGTGGTAATGGTGGTTGCGGGACCTGATATTGAGTAGTAACTACCTGTTGCTGCGGTATCTGTTGCACAACTATCTCACTCTGCACCGGTGGGGTTAAAATTAGATTTCCTCCATTAGTCCTCTGCACTGATCTACACTCATTCTTCCAGTGTCCATACTTTCCGCACCCATGACAAGGAAATTTCTTTTTCACCTCTTCTCTGCTCATTTGTCCTCTACCTCTACCGGGTTTCTGAGCATTCTGACTAACTCCTCCCATTTGGTTTATACTCTGAGAATTCAACTGATTTTCTTGCTGCTCTGCTACCTTCACTTGTGCCCACATCATCTTTTCTTTTAACTTGCGATGACGAGACTCAATGTCGTCACTACAATACTTCGCATACCTCAAGATTTCATCTATCGTTTTGGCTTGCCAACACAACATATGCTGCTGTATCATCTGGCTAATCTCAGGTTTTAATCCATACACAAACCTATACACAAAATGACCCATATCTTTATCTCCAATATTTTCAAACCCACTATACTGCTTAAAAACTTGCAATAACCTCTCATAATAGGCGTGAACAGATTCATTCGGTTCTTCTATCAATTTTTACCCAATCAGTTTCCTTAGGGGAAATTTTGCTTTTCAAGAAAGTAATCACTTGATGATACTTTTTCATCACTTCATCCGAAGGTGCTCCTGTTTTAGCATCCCTAGGATATTCATCCTTTGGCCAATCAACTGTAAACTTACATTCAGTCCATAGATCTGCAGGGACAACAATTTCAAATAATCCATCTAAATCTTTCAACAATACTTTCGATACTTTCACGAATCTCTCAACTTGTTTGTACCACTCCACAGGCTTTTCTCTCAATCTCGGAAACTCATTGGTGAAAGACAATATATCCTGTCTAGTCCACGGAACATGCACATAACCTCCTCCTGGAACTTCTCTCATGGGACATTCCAGAGCTACATTTTCTACTTCTCTTACTGGACGCAAATGTATTTCTTTAGCAGCCAATTCTTCTTTCTTCCTCATCCATCTACCCTTCCATCTTTCTACGTCTCCCCATTTTCTCAAAACAACCATTAACTCTTTTATCTGCAATCGTCTACCAGACGTATTCATATTTTCTATATCCTTTTCAGTAAAATCCACTCTATATGTCTTCTGCAACACTTTTGATCTGCCCATGTCTACTCCTAATTCCTCCGCAGTTTCCACTAACTTTTCATGAAGATTTTTCGCTTTCCAAGTAATACTCTTACACAGATACATCAATTCATCATCCTGATACGTCTTTAGCCTATCTGGACTTTTGGTCCCAATAATCATTTCTTCCAGATCTACTTTCAACTTACATACATCTATAGGTTGTGGCTGTGTTTTTCTCCTTTGTAACCCTTTCACCCAATCATCTAATTCTTCAGTAGTTGGACCTATTGGAACTTCGCTTCTGGGAATCTCATCCAACTCTATCCTTTTGGGCTGTAACTGCATTATTTCCCTAGGCGTTTCAATTATTGTTAAATTAGTTGGAGGTGTTGATCTAGTAACTATATTTGGCTGTTCACTTTGGACACTTACAGCTTTAATTCTACTATTAGCTGATGTTATAGCGGAATTTAATGGGACAGTTAAAGAAGGCTCATGGATAAGTCTATTTTCAAATACAGGTATTGCTGGACCTATAGTCACTGGCACAGTTATTGCATCTATTTTCATATTCATCTGATTCAATTTTTCAACTAATTCTTTAGTTTGTATGGCAAATTCTACTTCTCCTTCCTGCTCTACTTCGCTTTCAATTGGAACAGGTGTCGTTTGAGGTGTCATTGGGGTTTCCATTGACGGTGCATTTGGTGTCACCATCGCTGAATCCTCCTGATAAGGTGGTGGTCGTTTAACTAATATATCATCCAGCAGCTCATCATCAGATTCATTCGGGTTGTACCCATAACCAAATTGCTCTAAATTTCTCTTTGCATTTGTTTCCTGCAGTCTCTCCTACCATTAAAACTGGATACAATCCTTCAGTAATCTCTCCATTTCTCCATCTCTTCATTCTGTCTTCATGTCTTTCATCATGAAATCTTCCAAACATAAATCTATGTACTCTACCACCGCTGTGTCTTTCTCTTTCATACATTTCATCTTCCCATTCTACTAAGGCTTCAAACTGTGTGGGTCTAGGTCTTGGGTCTAATATCATCATCTTTTCTCTCAAATTACGTAATATTGCCAAATTAAAAGAACCATGCTCTGGAAAAGCTAGTATACCATCATTCTTCGTATATCCTACCCAATTTTCTAGCCAGATACATGTATGATAACCATATTTTAACATCATATAAGACACTGGTGTCTTTGGTGGAGGGATAGGAACTCCTTCTCTCGTTATTACTGGTTTGTCCTTTTTAAAGAATCTTTTAATTTTTCCAAACAAAGTCAATTTCTCCTGTTTCGGTTGTTCAAAATACATTTTTGTTGCTTGTCAACGACTTCACTTAATGCAAATCTTTGTCAACACGATCCACTATAATTCACCAATCGAACTCCTTGGCTTCCCTAAACACCTGACCAATGTCAGCGCGGCACACTCTATCTCTCCAATCGGAGCTTTCTACTTCTCCGCTATCCTGTCCAATACCAGCGCGGCTCACACCAACCAACCAACCAATCTGAGCTCACTCTGTCTTTACAGTCTGACCAATGCTAGCGCGGCTTTTCTGTGACGTCAGCCTCTCCTCCTGCTGCTGACCCTCCCTTTACAAAATTATCGGCACTTTTCTAAGTCCGTTTTTCTTTATAATAACTTATTAGTCACAACATAAAACAATACCACACTGTCTGTTTACTAAATAAAGAGATAGTTTTTCACTCTCAAGAACATTCCTACCAATACGGGCAAGTATAACAATTCCGCTATCCTTCCCTTCACTCAAGCTAAGAGAGGACCTGTTACTTCTTTAGGGATAAGGCCAACATTTCACAAGAGGACCTTTTATTGAAAAGGAGGTCTCGATACTCTTCCAGGGATAAGGCCAAATTTTCACAGGTGGACCCTTCGCTATTTCACTTTTATCTTCACATATACGCTAATAGTATTACTAATTTAAACAGACAATGCACTTATTCCCGTGTGATTTCACTTCTCACACTTTTCTTTTGCCTTATTTCAGGCTAACTTTTACTTTGCCGGCTTCCCAGATACCCTTCTGTACCTGTGTTCCAAAGACTACATAAAACACGATACTAACCCACTTTACATAGACTGTTAAACATTTAATCAAAAATCAATAAATCACCAAACTAATCAGTAATAACCATCATTCTGTTGCCAGAAAAACTGATCCAGCACAATCCCTAAATTCCTGAGCCAGGGACCAAAGAAAATCTCGTCATGCATAAATTGTTTATCAAACAACGGGGCCCATCACACATTACCCATAAATGATCCCTGAGGACTGGCGCTGGATTTGGGGCGTGTAATTTGTCAGTTTTATTAATTACTATACTTCACATTAATAACATTTGTATCTATTTCTAACTATTAGTAATTTCAACTTCTTCTTCTTCTGGTCGATGGACCATTAGTTGAAGAGTTGATGGTGACTATGATTAACTAAACAGTTAACATTTAACTAAATAACCACAGAGTCATTTCTTCAGTTAATGATTTTTATCTTATTATTGCTCGTGATTAGATTATCAGTGCACATACAAGATTACATATAAGAGAACAAATTATCAAGCAATGTAATCAAAATGAATCATTTGCATCAATATCAAAGCATGCAAAGGAATGGGGAAAGAAGGTACAGCATAAATACTTGCAGAAAATATATTTGCAAATTTAAGCAATCAAGGAGGGTAATACCCACCAAAGAAACAGGAAAACCACTTCCTTGGCCGAGGTTGTGGCAAGAAGTCCCCAGAGATAGGCTCAGAGGACAAAGTTAACAGGACAGATGCAGCAAAGTTTGCTTTACTAACAATTAGAATTAATCTCCCAATTAATCTGCCTCCTCGGTCGCAGTCTCCTCCCAAGCACTCCCGCAGCGTTCTTGTACCTAAAGGTTCTCTGAGTCTGTGCAGGGCTGCTCTTTCTGTCTTGGATCTTCTCTATGCGTTCTGGTCTTCGTTCTCTCTACGTTCTCGTCTGCGTTCTCGTCTGCCTTCCCGTCTGCATTCTCTGTTCTGATCTGCGTTCTGACACCCCCCCAATTGGGATATCAGTTATACCTTTCTGCCTAATACACTATCTTACAATGTTGCAGTATCGGTAGAAACTCGGACTGTGATTGGTTGTCGTAAATCATACTAGGGCCGCCTCATCCAGTTCTCCCCACAAATCCATCCTATACCGGTTCTAACAAAGGAAGGATTTAAGACCATTACATTCGTATACTACTAACATTCATAGTTATACAATTTGGTTACAGTATTCATTATGATATCCGCTTTCACATTCGCATTGCACGTAGTGATGGCTGTTCCCACAGTCGCTGTCGCATCTTGGCACATAAACAATAAGACACAGGTCAACATGGCCTTCACACGGATTGCATCATCTGGTACACTCAGCAGTCTGCGAGCAGGCAACCCCTCCCGGCACATGTGCACTTTGTACCGACCAGGCCAACCACATGCTGGCTTGAACGAGAGGCCATTTTCATGCAGGCCCAATCCCGTACTAAAATAAACAAACACAAAAGAATATTAATTCATGAAATAAAACCCATTATGTTTACCTCCCACCATACTAATGCCCTGTGTTAAATAAATCCTAGCGAAAGCTATTAATTTAAAGCAAGCTTTTCATTATTTGTGCACAACATGCAAAATGTGCAATGTACAACACAGCATAAAGATGTATTAATACAGTTTTTCAAAGCGCAAACAGTTAATACGTACTCATGCCAACATGATTTAGTGTATTATGTAAATTGCGTTTGCCCCCTGTGTAAATGTATGTATCCGGAGTTGATTAGTTCATGCAGTTAATACATTATTATGAAGTTACTTAATTTCATGAGGATGTATTTTACAAACCTCACTCCATCACTGGTGTTCAAGTGCCCTTAGGTCCAATTTAGCCAAGATTACCCTGCCCAAGATTTTAACTGAGCTATCTAGCAGGGAAATTGGACGGTAACAATGAGGCTGGAATTTACCCCCCTTTTTAAAAATTGGAACTATGATAGCTTCTTGCCAGGTCTTAACTAACGGGCCCCCTATTCCTGCCTTAAGGACGTTTGTTATCAACGGGGCCCAAAAATCTGGTAGATACTTATTTAAATCGACCGGGATTCTTTACGGGCCTGGTTTCTCTGGGCGGCCATTCTCTATGGCCAACATGACATCACCCACCTCTATTGAGTCACTTAGAGCCTTAGCAGATCTCCTGTCATAGGAGATTAAAAAATTGGCCAGCTCCTGGAAGAGGAGTCAGCTGGGGCTCCTTTAAGGAGAGCCCCATAATTCCTGCAAGGGCTATTTACATATTTTATTTAGCTTGGTGATATCCTAAGAAGGGACAGGTGCATCACCAAGCATTTTTTAATGTGGGCTCTGCAGGGAGGGCAGCAGCCTCCCAGCAACATTCAAAGAAACAGTAAGTCACCTGGGTCATTAAATCCATGACCCAAGCAGAGCTTATCATATGTTTTTTAAAGCACTCCTAGCTGGTACTCTATGCTCTTCAGCTGAAGTGCAATACCCTCTTGTGGTTCTTTTTATTAATGCGTTTTGTGGACTGAATAATGTTAAAAGAAAGACTAGGGGCCTTAATATGACTACCTTGACACCGGCCGTCCGACCGCCCCATTACGAATTGGGCGATCATACCGCATTGGCACCACCGCAACCGCCAGAGATCCCTGGTGGTGTTGCAGCGGTTTTAAGGCCGAAATATGCTTGGCAGGGCCGCTGTGGCCTCCCCAAGCATATTACGAGTTTCCTCTCTGCCATGGTTTAAAAGTGTGGCTAAGAGGGAACAAAGGGCCCCCTTTTGCCTCTGCGCCAGGGGATGCATGCAGAGGGGCACATGATGCGCCCCTCTGTCTGCATGTACCCCTAGTTCCTGCAGGACATGGACTTGACAGCCAATGCCCTGCAGAAACCTGCAATGGCATTCCCATTGCGGTGTCTGTTACGGCTCTTCTATGAGCCTTTAAACAGGCACTGCTGTGGGCCAGCCGCCGCAGGACGGCCCGACCTGGATTCCCCTTGGAACCCAGCAGGTGGTCTAATTATGGCTTTGGCGATGCAACAGCAGGGCGCTGGAGTGGCAGCCCGCTCCCGTACTGCCAAAGTCATAACATGGGCCAAAGAGACATGTTTGTTTTATTTATTTTTTTAAAAGAAAACCAAAATATTTCTGAGTTTAAAAAAAAAAAAAATTTCAGCCTACAAAATACAAACATAAAATCTATGTTAAAAGAAAGACTCACAGACATGTTGAATTTTTTTGTTAAATTACAAATGTATTAAACATTTTTATAATAATCACTGTTTTTAAACATTGTAGTGTGTGAATTACTAAACTATACATTTGATTATAGGGCGCTTATAGGGCCCTCGTAGGAGGTTAGGGGAAGCCAACCCCAGGTTGCGTGGGTGTGGGGTTGCCTTTACATAGGTTACTAAAATATTACATTATGTTAAAAAAAAAACTGTGGAAATTCACAGAGAAAAACAAAGGTAAAGGTAAAAGTAACGTTATAGTAAGGTGAAAAATTTCGGAGACAACGTAACGTTTTCAATTTAAAAAAGCACAGAAATTCACCAGTAATAGTTATCGCAAGCAACTTTAAGTTGTGCCCTAAAGTAACTATAACTTGCATCCTTGCCATGCACTACTAATTACCTCCCATATTACATCAATCATAACATAATCTATGACATAATTGATCGCATGATTGCAACATCTAAAATTACATTATTGATGACAAGACTATAAATGGTGGGGGCGTGATTTATAGTTACTTTAGGGCACAAGTTATGGTTACTTGAGAGAACTATAACTGGTCAATTTCAAATCTTTTTTTTGTTCAAAACACACACACACACATTGTTAAAATGACTGATTTACTTGAAGAGGCGTCATAAACAAAAGCAGCAAACTATCTATTCTAAACCAAAACATGAAAAACAAAAGTGACGGAATTGCAGCAGATGGCGCTGTAGGAAAGCACATGAGACTAGTAGGAGCTAAGAAACCTGGAACAGAGGCAAAGCAGCCACAGAGACCGAGAATAAACAGTGGAATAAACTCAAGTACGCAAACATCCGACCGACGTACACGATAAAAGCAACGAGCTTCAATAGTGTTTTTTTATTTTTTATCTCGTCTCAGCAGTACTCTTGGTGGTCGAGTCAGAATGTGTAATCTTAGGTGTGAAGGTTGTGAGTGAACCTGGGGGGTGTTTGTTGTCAGAGTCGTTAGAGCATACTAATAGGAACAGGATGAAAAGTATCCTGTAAGCATTTTCCTTCATCCACATGTAATTTATATAATGTGTTATCCAGACTCTCCCCGGCTGTCCGGCGTATGGACAGGAAGACAGAACACTCGTTCGATTTTGAAGAATGTTCCTGTAAACATTCTCATGCCGCCTGTCTGAATGGAATTCATTTTCACAGGTAACTGGTAGCACAGATTTGGCTCTCCTGCACCTATGATGGGCATCCTAAACTACACACTTATATTCAAACATTTTTATTTATTTTTAAGGCGTAGAATGTTGACACTACTCATTTGCAAAATTAGAGAAACTTGCCATTTTTAATCTCCGGGCGCCAGTGACAGCTTGCTGTGGGACCCACACAAATTTCCGTTTCAGCAATTATCCATATTCTGTAAGAGCGGGCCAGGCCCGGCAAATGTGTCCAGTGTTGTGTGCTCAGCCACACAAAAGGTGATGGGAGGAATGCTTGCAAATAGTCTGACCAATCTCTCAGGGCAGCATTCAAACCCATCGTTTGCCATTCAAGACAATGCACCCCTTATGCAAATCAGTGCTGAGCCTGCTCCTCATTGCATCAGTCCATCCCAAACTGCGAGGCGTGACCCCCTCCAGAAGGGAGCACAAGCAACCCTAGAATGGTTTCGGCCTTGATAGGGCTTGCCACTGAGGTATAGCTTGGATCATATGGCACAGTGAGCAAGGGACCTACATCTGGGCATACCCTTGGCCACTTAGGGTGTTACATCGATCACAGAATAGGAGAGGGGAGGAAAGCTTACAGTTTAACCACTGGCAATCGCTTGGGGAAGCAACCCAACCCATGGTTTTCCATCCACTGTGCTATAAGATCCCAGCTATACCTCACTGACGGGGCCTAACAAGTGGGGTATAAAAGCCCTGCTGCAGCCAGCTGTCCCACCCATGGTGAGCAGACTAGCTTGGTAAGTCCTTTATCACATTTTCTTTAAACATGTTCAAATGGTAAAGGCCATGAGAAGGAAGACTTCCCTCATGGGCACTTACTTTATTTGTTACCATTTAGGCCTGCCCATTGTCCTGAGTAAAGGTGACCAGATTTGGTGTGACTGTCCTGGTTTTTTATCATCTGGCAAATGTAAGTAAATTTTGTACATGTCCCAGTTTTCACAGAGTCAGATCAACATAGAGGGGGTCATGTTGCCATTTGTTCCAGTGCAGGATTTATTAGCAGTTATAGCAACAGGCACTTTAGTTAACAGAGATGATACTGAAAGTTGCATTTAAATCCCTTTTGTGCCTGTCTGTGTTTTCACTGTTGGTGAGCGCTGTCGATGAAGTCATTCTGTGCCCCACAGTCGGTGCAAAGTTGCAATCTTGCTGCTATGTTTATTTATTTATAAAGTGCAAACTAATACCCGGAGGCGTCTAGGCGCTTGAAAACCTGGGGTGAGAGCTAAAAGCTAACAGCAGTGAATCATAGAACCTGTAGAGGATGGGCTACCGGGAAAAAAGCCAGGTCTTATGGGCCTTCCTAAAAGAAAGCAGCTCAGAGGAGTTTTTTAAATGGATTGGAAGACAGTTCCACAATCTAGATGTGGTTGTAACAAAACTTTTGCCCCCCCAGCTTACTAGCCAGAATCTGGTAACCTCTTCTAGATTTAGAGAGGATGACCGGAGATTTCTCGATGGAACATACCAATGGAACTGATGTTTTAGGTATTCTGGTCCATAGTCGTGGAGGGCCTTAAAAGCAATACAAAGAGCTATAAAATCAATCCTTTTCTCCATGGGGAGCCAGTGGAGACATTTTAGAGCATGTTTGGCTAAAGGATGTCTGGGGATCCCTAGCAGCAGTCGAGCCGAGCATTGCAGTAGCCTAACCTAAATAAGATAGGCGCAGAAACAACCGTTTTTTGAAGATCGAGAGGTATAAAAGGAAAGATTTTCATAAGAATTTTTAATGTGAAGAAAGTAGACGAGGTGATGGCATTTACCTGATGTTTGAAAGACAAATCTGTGTCAAAAACATCTCCCAGGTTTTTAACTTTTGTCACCGGAATGGGGAGCGGGCCGAGTTCCTGAGGCCACCAATCAGGGGACCAAAAGGAGGTATTACCACCGAAGAGAAGTAGTTCGGTTTTGATTGAATTTAACTTCAGGCAATTCTCCATCATCCACTTACTAACCTGTTGCACACAGATTTGAAACTTAGAAGCTGTGTCATGAATATTGTTTGTGACAGAGACAATAATCTGCGTGTCATCAGCATAAGACACCATGGTAAAGTCAAAAGATTGAATAAGACTGGCCAAGGGGGTGACATATAAATTGAAAAGAGAAGGGCTGAGAGAGGAGCCCTGTGGAACCCTGCAAGGAAGTTGGAAGGTATGTGACGCGTTGCTGTCACTTTCCACAAGTTGCTCACGCTCACTTGGAAAAGATTTAAAGAGAGAAAGAGCTAGACCACCTACACCAATCTTTTGGAGACGACTTATCAGTAAGCTGCGATCCACCGTATTGAAGGCCGCAGAGAGGAGTAACAGGAGCAGAGTGGCATTGCCTCCTCTATCGACCGCACTTCTGACCTCCTCAGTAGCGGTAATCAGGGCGAGCTCTGTGCTGTGCCCGTAATGGGTAGAATCTAGGATATTGTTATTGTTGAAAAGGTAGTCAATTCTTGATTTATGAATTTTTTGAGAATTTTAGCCGGCAAGTTCAACCGGGAGCTAGGACGGTAATTACTGGGGTTCAGAGAGTCCAGATTAGTTTTTTTAAAAAGAGGCAGTATGGAAGCCGTTTTTCAGGTTTTAGGGAATATTCCTGTTTTAAGAATAAGATTGAAAATCTCAGTGAGTTGCTGTGCAATAAGATCCGAAGCTAGGTGTGCTATTCTTGGAGGACAAGGATCAGCCGGGGAGCCAGCTTTTGCTGTGTGAGGAAGTTTGAGTACTTGATCAAAGGAGATGGACGGGAAGGTGGTAAGCCGGGCTTGGTTAGCTTCTAATGAACACTTTTGGCCTATTTGGTTGGTGATGTCCCCTATGCTCTCAACAGAAGGACTGCAAATCTCTGGAGGCTGATTTGAGGAGAACATGCCATGAATGCTACATACTTTTTCACAGAAAAAGGATGCTAGAGTGTTACAATAGGTCTGATCAATGGCCCAATTCTTATTCTCAGGGGTCCTACTTAGTTTCTGAACAGTGGCGAATAATTCTTTGGTACTATTATTTGCAGATTTTATTTTATCTGAAAAATAGATAGTTTTCGTGTTGTGTATCAATTCTTTGTATTCTGAGATCATCACCCCATAAATTTCTTTCTCGGTGGCGGCATAATTTTGCATCCAACGCTGTTCTTGCCGGTGGCATCACCTTTTTAAAAGCCTGTGTTCCTTTGAGAACCAAGGCTCAGACGGGGTCGCTCTATTCACCTTACCAGTTTTTGAGGGCACTAAGGTATGTACTGTCGAGCCAATCCAGGCATGATAATCCAGGGATGCCGTCTCTGGATCACTGGAAATAGCAGGCCTACTGTTTTTTAATAGAGTATTGAATTCATAGGAATCTTTGCTATGCCACAGGCGACTCTCATGCTTTCTGGCTGAAATGCTCATTTTGCCAGAGGCAATGGGTAAGGATAAGGTGAACAAAACAGCGGAGTGATCCGACCAGAGTAATTGAAGTCACTCCTGCGTTCTAGAAACGGGAAACGGGCTGTCTGTAAAGATGGCATCAAGCAGATGCCCTGCCCTACGAGTGGGGCCCCTAATAATCTGTTCTAAACTTACACTGGTCATTCTGATCAATGAGGACACTTGAATCTTTATCATGCAAATTATCCAAATGGAAGTTAAAGTCGCCTAGTACAGTGCAGTCCTGGGAGTTGACCTTGTGCTCTAGTAACTGGCCAAGAGTTTGTGTAAAGGCGGCTCTAAGGCCAGGCGGGTGATAGATGAGAAGCCCATTGAAGGAGTAAGTGTGACTGGGTTCGATTTTAAAGGAGAGCACCTCACAATCAGGCTTAGATGGAATATCAGTAGAAATTGCCCTCAAATGATCTCGGTAAACTATGGCTAAGCGCCCACCCTTCTTTTCCTCCCGGTCTTTCCTAACAATGGAAATCCTGTCGGGGTGGCGTAGACCATGTTGGGCCTGATGAAGCATCGGCCCAAGTTTCCACAACAAAAGCTATGTCAAATGCGTGAGCCTCTACAAAGTCAGCAAATTCATGCTTATGTTTTATCAGTGACCAAGCATTTATTAATGTACAGTGCCAGGGTTGTGTTTCCTTTTTATCCTTGACCGTGAGGGGGCTAAAGATCTCAGTTGTTCTCCCTTGATGTTAGTTAATGTGAGGTTGCACTCCGGGCACATCCGTAGTGCCTCGTTGTTAATACCGCTTAACACTGGGCCAGAACAGCGTCTGCTCGAAGTGTTTGACTAAAGGAGATTGTTTCTTGTGTAGCTGATTATTTTTCTCGGTTGCAGTATAAAACCGACAGGAGGGCTGGTACTGAGTGCGGTCAGAGCGCAGACGGGCTTGCCTTTGGCACGCTTTCAGCGCGCCAGCTGTGGGCGTCTACTGCGGGTGTCCGCTGTGCAGACGTGCTCCCATGCCGATTAAATCTCCCACCAAATGCGGGGGGCGTGGCTTCGCCAGACGCTTCGAGTAAGCGTGCAAAACAAAGGGCTGAAAGTAAAATTCGAACTGGGGTCCAGCAGCCCTTTAGTTCAGCAGCAGGCTCCCCTGCTGAGGGCTAATACTGGTAAATATTCACAAACTAAAATAAGTGTGAGAACATCAAACAGATAAAATCAATAAAATATGGGTAAAAATCCACTACAAGATGGGACTCGTCCTAACCGGAGCCAGGCACCTCAGAAAAAGGCACATCAGTGCTTACAAGCAAATCAAAGTGGACTGTAGCAGTGGTATGTTTACAGAATGTGCCTGTTTTTGGTTTTCAAAATCTGGTAACCCGATATGGAAACCATGCAGAAGCAATTTCCTCAGTCGGATATCTGGCTGCTGAAGGACTAGACTTAGGGAGGCCTGGAAGTACAGAGCTTTGTAGATGAGCAGTGACAGTCTCCTTCCTGCCACAGACAGCTCAAAGTCTCACCTAGAACATGTTATTCCACTTCACAGGGCTGCCAAAACTGCCCCTTCTTTAAACCTCATTATCTGCATGGTTTGCAAATATGCACATTTAAAAAATCATGTGAAGATGTCAGTCAGCAGTAGAGAGGGCGAGCCACTGCAAGCTCGAGCCAGATGCCTGGCTCTGACTCAGCTTGAGGTCTTTTTAGGTTCATGAGCCCAAAATGAGCTATGCTTTCGTGTGGCTTCTCCCTGTCACCCACAGTCTAACGCTATCCACAAAGAAGGACAAAGTGGTGATCTTTGATGTAAAACGGGCAAGAGTAAGTGATAGTCATCCTGTGTAGAACTGCACAACATGAACACTGAAAACCTAGGATCAAACCCAGCTTCACCAAATTGCTTGACCCTAAGCAAATGTTTTATTTCACAGGGCCTCCTTTTGCTTCATTATCACATATGCAAAAGGAACAAATGATGGACAGAATGCTGAAAAAATGCACAAATTCACCCCATTCACCCCATTCACAAAGATCTGGGTTTAATCCATCATCCACGCCACCCCAGTTTGTACCCAGCCATGTGCAAATCAGTCGTGACCATCCTCCTCATGGGAACAGTCCAGCCTGAATTGCCAAGCATCCTGGGACCAATTTCAGGGCATCACCCCTCACCAGCCAAGCTATCTTGGGTCCAGTGGTGCAGTGAGCACGGGACCCACGTCTGAGCATACCCTTCCCGCTTAGGGTGACAAAATCAAAAGGAACAAATGATAGACGCAATGCTGAACAATGCAAACATTCACCCCCAGTCACAAAGATCTGGGTTTAATCCATCCTTCTTTTGCTCACCACGCCACCCCAATTTGGACCCAGCCATATGCAAATCAGTCTTGACCCTGCTCCTCATGGGAACAGTTCAGCCTGAACTGCCAAGGCAGGTCCTACCTGGACCGGAAACATTATCACATATGAGCATCTTCAGCTACATGAGCTCAGGATGTAGGCTGTACAAAAACCTCTTGTATTTGATTAAATAGGATATAACAGCTGCTGTGTAATGAGATTCTAGACCATGTGGAGGATAAACACTGACTTGCATCTTCTCTCACTAATGACATTATCGTCAGGGCAGGGCAGGGGCATGAATGATCCTAAGTTCATTTATAACAACTTTCACAAAAAATAAATGCCTCTGAATGCAATGATATAATCTGATGGGCTAAGGTGAAACACTGCCACATGTTATAGAAATGCAGTTTTTTTTACTTTGAAGAGAATTTATCATATTTTTACATGATGACAAAACTTTACGCCTGCTTGGAGCAGGCGTAAGGAGTGACGCAGTAAAATAAGTATAGGCCTCAAAATACATTGCTGGAGTTGCGTCGTGCTTGCAACACAACTCCAGCAATGCGTGACTTTTGGGCCAACAGATGCGTCAGAATTTCTGACGCATCTGTTAATCCTTGCGCCATGGAGCACTGTATTGTAAATACAGCGCATCCATGGTGGCGCAAGGACATTTGCCGCTGGCGCAAGGAAACTGACTCATCTATGCAGATACGTCAGTTCCTTGTAAATCTGCCCCTTTATGTTTGTATTCCCCCATTAGCAGGCACCGGAAGAACACTCCCACTTACAGGACATAGAGAGGTGCAAGGAGTGGGAACTTTGAAACTGAAAATGCAGCCAAAAGTGCTTATTATGGCCCAAATGAACCCATTTTATTAACCTCAGGTGAAGGAAGATTAGAATTCAAACATGTGGGAAGTCCAAAGTACGTAATGCAAAGTACTTGCAGCTGTACACTGCAGACAACGTGAAGAGAGTAAAGATACATTGATGGAGTGTGTGAGAAACTATAAAGTGAACACACAAGAATAATTAGGACATTTCAGATTTTCTTATTTTTGCTTGATTATGGCTGCTTGAAGCAAGATTCCAGTGTCTAACTGAGCAGGTTGGGCTCATTTGGCCTGGATTTTCCTTGTAGTCTGCTGGCAATTGTCCGCCCTTGTGCCTGATGGCAGTCATGGTGACATGTGTGTTTAAACTATCACAGAGCTGCCACACATCTGTCAGGGACTGGGAAAGCGCGACTTATGTTGGATTCTTCAATCTTTGATATCAAGATTTGGTGCTTGTTGCAGGATTAGAACTAAAAGGCTCTCCGGCACAGAAAGCTTGTTGCCATCAAACAAAACTCTAAGGTGCAGCAATGTTTACTGGCAGAGGTTGTCAGCAATATTCCCAGGAAAGACGAAGGTTGAGGAAAACAGACTGAAACATGCCCATTATCTTTGCATTGAGGGTTAGCTTGTTCTGGAGCAACCATTACCCATAAGAAGTCACTATCCCTCGCAGCCGATAGAGCCAGGATCATCTGAGCTACATTTGGTGTTCCTGGTTGGAACAATTCATGACCTTGGTAGATGGCTTTGAGTAAGCATTAACGAGGGACAAGGATGCGCTTTAGGGAGCTCTATACTCAGGTGGTTGGATTTCAGAGAAGAAATCCTTGGGGCAGATTTATGAGCCCCATGCGCCACATTTGCGCCGCTGTTGCGTCACTTCTGTGACGCAGCGGCGGCGTAAAGCTAGCGCCATGCTGCGGGGGATTTACAACGTGACGCATCTAGGGAGATGTGTCACGTTGTAAAGCCCTGCGCCACATGAAACCTGCGTCAGGTTTCATGTGGGCGTTCTGGCGCAGGGGGGGGCGTTCCGTCGTAGGAACGCCTCGGAAAAGTGCCTGAGTGAAATCTACAAGATTTGACTCAGTCACTTTTCCGACGCCACTGCGTCAAAACCTTGCGCCTGCTTGAAGCAGGCATAAGGCGTGACGCACCATGTTGAGGATAGGCCAGGTTGGAACAGTGCTGGAGTTGCGTCTCGCCCGCGACACAACTCCAGCACTGCGCCAACCTTACGCCGGCAGATGCGACACGCATCTGTTTATCCTTGCGCCATGATGCGCCGCATTGTAAATGCGGCGCATCTGTGGTGGCGCAAGGGTTAACTTGCGTCACGCATCTTTCCTGGCGCATCCCTGCTGATTTGCAGGGATGCGCCAGGAAACGTAAATCTGCCCCCTTGTGTTTCGCAAGTTGGGAATGGTCCTTCAAGGTTGATGTCAGATAGGCGAGGTCAAGGTGATGCACCAAGCCAATCTCTGAGTCAGTTCAGCTGTAACTATTCAACTGGTTGGAAGGCTGCTGGCAAATCCAGGTGGATAAGAAAGGAGGGCTGACCGGGACCCACTTCTACCAGGAGGGACTCCCTAATGCAGTGGACAAGCAATGCCCCCGCCGAAGCGAGACAGTGGCCATCCCAGAGCTTGACACCTTCATTCCAGGACTGGAGGAAGTTCTCATACATGTTCTTTATTTGTTTTACTCCAGTACTTTTGTGATCTTTACAACACCTGCCCATGCCCATTTATGTTTCGTGCTTCTGGATGAATTATGGGGTTTTACATCCAAAAATGCATAAGTACTTGAAAACGTAAACATGTTTGAATGCTTGTAACAGTTTTAGGCTGTTATGACTGAGGACTGTATCGAACAAGACAAAATCTAAAACATAGACAAGTGCACAGAAAAGAGCAATCAGGGAAACGGCATAAACACATTCAAAACCACAGAGAGCTAATGAGGCAGAGAAAAGGCAAAACAAAGGACAGTCTAATTACCTCCCATACCCAATCCCTTACCCATGGGAAGGAAGGAAGAGAAGAGAAATAGAATGGAAGAGAGAACAGCGAGGCAGAAACCAGAAAATTCACGGCAATGAAACATTACTCTAAAGAAAAACAAAGTGTACAGGCTTTTAAAGCAGGGATTCACTACACAACAGTGCAAACCCAGGGCACAAAGAATCCCTATAGGAAACAGAGAATAACAGCAGTTCAGTGTAGTTCAGAAAGCAAGGAGCTGAAAAGCAAGCAAGCCTAGGCAACCATGAATCACAGTAGAGCAGACTGGGGCAACCTTAGGAAACAAGGAATACCAGGAGAGCAGCGAGCACTCGTGCAAGAAGAAAATTGCTGCAAAGCAGAGCAAACTCATAACAAGCTCTAGCGAAGCCAATAGTCTAGCTTTAATATACTAGCAAATTTAAACAGAGGCATTCACAAATGTCGTTTGAATACGCTGTATGCACAAATGTTGTTTATTACCTTAAATCCTGCCCTACTGACTTTGCCAATAGTTGTAAAAAGCATTGAAAACATACTGCTTTCTTTTTTTTGTCCTCATTTGCCTTATTTACTTCCAACTGAACTCCAAGCTCTCCCTCTACCATTGTGTCCCGCCCTTAAGGACGACTAGAATTCACAACTTGGGAAGAGGGTTCCGACTATCATGTCGTGACCCCAAACGGCTGTAATCATTAGACCAGGCCGAGAGCCCAACACATTCCGGGCATCTCCTACTTGCCCTTGGGGGTTACTCTCTGTCTTCTTCTCCCAGCCAAGTGGTCAAGGGGGCCCACACTTTAGCTACTTTTTTTGAGTGGGAACGACTAAAATCCATCTCACAGCCATAATTTGCCGAATTCAGCTATTCGCCTTTGCAAGGGCACACAGGGGATATGCACTGCTTTCAGATTTCTCTTCTCCCCAACAAAATTAAATATAACAACAGCTTGCTGCCAAAGCCCCTAGGGCCTCCCACTTCAGATGACCACCCAAAAATAACTAGTTCTGGGCTTACCTGAATATGGGTATGAAAGATGGCACTCAGAAGCTTACGAACGTCTCCCCAGAACACCTGAATACTGGGGCAGAGCACGAACATGTGGATGTCATCAGCGTGCCGTAGGCCACACTTTTTGCAACATGCCTCTTCTGACTCTCTCAGTTTGATAGTCTTTTTGGTGACCGAAACGCTCTGTGGAAGGAAAATATATGGTTTCTTATGAGATAAGGTTTAACCACACTGTACAGAAGACAAAAAGATACTGGCTATAACTGGTCTATCCTTGAATTATGCACTATGGGCCATATGTAGGTAATTTCTATTTACCGATTCCTAAATACCGAATTTTACCGATTCGGTATTTAAGAATCGGTAAATAGAATGTAGGTAAACATTCGGTAAATTTTACCGATTCGGTAATATTCGTTATTACCTATTCAGTATTTACCGAATCGGTAATAAGGAATACCTTCCTATTCATTCCTATGGGCCTGGAGGCCCATAGGAATGAATGGGAAGCCATTCACTATTACCGATTCGGTAAATACCGAATCGGTAATAGGGGAGTATATTCAAGGGTGGCAGGGTGTCAAATTGACACCCTGTTGCACCCTGAATCGTGCATGTGTGCACATGTGGCGCACATACATGCCCTAAGGGCATGTATGTCTGCCACATGGCACTTTTAAAAAGCACAAAATTGCTTTTAAAAGGTATTCGGTATTTACCACCAACTTGTAGTTGGTGGTAAATAACGAAACCTTAAACCAAAAATGCACTCACTTGAGTGCTCCCTACATAGGATTTAAGGAATCGGTAATTTACCGATTCCTTAAAATAACGAATCAGTAAATTACCGACTCCTTAAATCCGGCCTCCTACATCGCAAAGGGCTAAATACCGGTCGGTAACGGGAAATTTACCGATTTTCGGCCGTTACCGACCGGTATTAGCCCACCTACATATGGCCCAAGATCTCTCCACAGGGAAGTGGCCAGGCTCAATTCTCCATTTGAGATGTCCATGATTAGCCCATACCAAGCTGCCAACTCTTTCTTCCATTGTGGCCTGTTAATTAAAAGCTCCTCCAATTAGTTGGTGCTGTTCTCCTCTCCCAGGGCCGAAGCCCAATTTTGTAACTGGTAAAATTTAAACTTCAACACCGCATCCATTGCTACACTCTGAAACGCCTCCCACGAGCAATTATCTCATCTTGGAGGATCTGGCCCCATTCTGCAATGCCTGCTTCGCTTAGATCTACAGGGAGCCTATCTTTCAAGCACTCCGGGGTGCCCCGGGAGTCCCAGACAGGAACATATTGCTTTCTGTGTAGAGTTGAGTTTATTTTTCAGATTTAGAATAATCCCTTTTGTATTATAATGCAAGCAATTCCTGGAAGGTGGAATTATGCACCACAAACTGATAGCAGGAGGTGAGAGAGTAATACTCTTCTGGATAGAGCCAAGCCAAACCAACCATAAGCATTTTTAAAGAATTGCTGAAATATGTCATCCAGAGAGCTGTGCTGCTAAATCGGACCTCAAAAAGAAAGTTCACCTCACCTGGAGAGGCATTATTATGAAAAATGTAGAATACTACTTTGGGGGTCATTTAGAATATGTGGAAAGCTGTAAGTAAAAACTGATGATGTGCATGGAAAGGGTTTTCAGTACATTTAACACTATTTTGTAATCAAGAGAAAAGTGCTATCTATTAGTAGCAAAACACCAGCAAGAAGCCAGTGCTAATTTCAAACTAATAATTTAGGAAACAGAGACCGAAACAAGGCCTGCACATCATGAAAACTGGTTTTGTAACAGTATTACTGATTTGTGGTATAACAGCAACACATTCAACATTCTGTAAATGGGATGGTGCTAATTTCTCCCAAATGGCAATGAAGCATAACTCCACTGTATTTAAACAGCAGAATGTGGTTCTGAAATGCGCTTAAAAAGTTCTTCTCTTTAAAGAGGTAGGCTTCCTGTGCTCAATGGCACTCATATTGTTATAGCAACATCCCTGATGTTGTTTTTGGGTTTTGTAATTTGTGCATTAATAATGATGATTAATATGCCTTTTCACATTTGATTCTAAATATATAGGCTGAATTAAGTATTACAGTGAAATGAATTTCATATAATCTGTAGAAATGTGTTAATCAATGTGTTCTAATTATGCAAAATGTTTCTGTTAGGCACCATCTTAGACAAGATGAAATCCATCTCTATCACTCACTCCTTCTTTAACCCTGCATACATTTTCTCCCGACAGGCTCTGTAGAGCGTGGTCTAGATGACGTGTAGTGGTTTATTTCCACTGGTATGATTACAATGCATTTTATTAACTTTTTCTTGTTTCCTATGAGTGACTGCACATGTCAAGGTCCCTTCTGTGTGAATACTAGTCCATTCATTTGCTGAACATTTCATTGTTTAAATGTTTCATATGAGTTAGAACAACTCTGGATGGTATTAGCATAGAGAGTGCTGAATACGTTTTTTAGAAATGGGATGGTGCTTATGTGTTAGGGTAATGTGTATTTTTTCTTGTGTTCGGATTTGATGAAGAAATTATACTTTGCTCACTCCATGATAATTTAGCCGTTTTCTTAATTTGTTATGCAAGAATTGTGTGTAAGAGCCCCTTGATTTTGTGAGTGAGCCAGAAGGCTTTCATGTTCTACTAGGGATGCTGTCCAACTTCCTTTTGATTTTGTTGCTCATTTGAGATTTGGAATAGTTTCTCATTGTGCATACTCTGTATAACTTTGTACCAAAGAGACTTTATGGCATTGACTCTCTACAGCTTATTTTATAATTTTGTAATAAAACCCTTTAACTTTTCATTGATCTAGAGCTCAGTTATTGAGTGGGCCCTATTACTTATTTGAACTGTTTTGTTCTACTGATAAATATTTAGGGGGGTACCTTAACTCGCAATTCAATCTGTGGGAGAACCGAATTATGTAAAATTTTGGGTTGTCCAAATTTTGGGGTATGGTTTTGCTCCCACAAATCTTGATAGCATAAGATGGTTGCACTTTAGAGAGCACCTCCTTATGCCAAGAGACCCCCTTTAGGGTTTCTTTTGATCTTTATCCCTTCGTGGGAACAAGTGGATTTTCGGGTGGAGGTCCTGGTGTTGAGATTTTGCCAGGAAGTTTGACTTGCATTGCTGTTCCTGAACGATTTAGAGTGTAAGCATGAATAGGAAAGTATGCTTCTGTGAGTTGTAAGTCTTATGAGGTGTTTGTGACGTGATGCTGAAGTTTGAGTTTGTGAGACTGAATGTTATGCTGAATGCGTTTGGGTATGCAATGTTGATTCTGGACTCAATTGGTGATTTGATCACTGTTGTGCTGTTGTATTATTCTTATATGTGAATTTTGTTCATAAAAAATTTGTTTCATTATTGGATGGTTTAGTTATCGGATTTATCAAAACCCATGATCTCAAGATATAGTGTTTTACTTGTCTGCATAAAGTAGTGTGTAGTGCTAGGCGCCACATGCACATGGATAGGGGTTTCTGAATTAACCATGTTTCCTTTCCAGGGTTGTATGTTTAATACAGGTTGGTGTACCTTGCTCCTTAGTGCTCAGGAGTGAGTGCGTTAGCCAGGGTGGATTACCACTGAATGGGAGTCTACCTGGTGGAAATTGAGTGTTAAAACTTTAGGAAAGGGTGCGGCTCTTTGATCTTGCCTCTATTGATTTTGAGATTTGTCCTACTTTAATTAAGTGATTTTCTTCTTATTTAGGTTGCGCAGACGAGAGTTTATTTTGTATAAATTGATTTAGAAATGTTTTCTCATTCACAGAGAAGTCACACTGTAATTGGTTAGTCATCCAGGGAGCCACGCTGGGATTGGTGTGATGTCACCAGAAAGCCTTGCTGTCATTGGTTGGTTACTTACAGAGCAGCGCTGTGATAGGGTGACCTTTGACAGAGATGCACTGGGATTGGGCATTATTCCCTAGCTGTTTTGTGTGACTTTATAGATTGATTTGAACAAAAATAATGGGTGCTGTATTAAATAAACCTAATGTTTCTGTTGTACTTTCTACTGAGGATCAAAAATTACCTTCTAAGGGAACACCTGCATACACAATGATAATGGACTTGGGGTTCTATACATGCACCTGGATTTCTGAATGGTATGG
The DNA here is from genome assembly GCA_963921515.1 of Calotriton arnoldi. Taxonomy (NCBI): domain Eukaryota; kingdom Metazoa; phylum Chordata; class Amphibia; order Caudata; family Salamandridae; genus Calotriton; species Calotriton arnoldi. The sequence continues at coordinate 969,288 of CAWUFW010001750.1, read as the reverse complement.
TTATATTGCTTCTGATAAAAACTTAGAGTTTCATTTAGAAGGCACCTTTAACATTTGAAGGCTGGATTTTCTGAAACAAACTATGAATGAAAGAAAGCTGATGCCCAGACTGAGAGAGTTCAAAGCATTAAACAAATGGGATCAAAAGATCATTGAGAAGAAAAGAAAGAAAATTACAAAGCAAGTGAAGGGTTTATTTTGATAGTGGTTGGAAAACAAGTGGGCTTGAAAAGAGAAATGTTGGAAGGAGGATATGATGCAAGGTGTAAAGGTTTTCCCTGCAAATGTTAATGAAACTGAGGACAAAAGAGAACAAAGGAAGGAAAGGAGCTGTGTCATGATACCGATGAGGAGGATTTTATTAATGAGCTTTTGAATTCTAGACTCCTCCATATACTGACAGTGCACAGGGAACTTCTGCAGGTCTTGGTTGTGTACCCAATATGGGTGCATCAGGGGCTAGCACCGCTGTACAGAGGTCTTCCACAGAGTTGGTTGATTTCTTAATAGCAAGTGCCCCACCTGAGATTGTAATGACTGCAGTGCCGAGGATGAGCAAAGATGCACCTGCTGTTTCTAAAACTCAAAGTGATCCATCTATTACTGCAATGGCGATAGAAAAGATTCCCAAAGAGAGGACTATTAATGTTGGTCTTTTAAAAATTGAATTTGGGAAAATATAACAAGGGAAAATTGATTTAAATAGACTATTTACATACATACAATGTTGATGAAATGGGGTATTTGATCAAAGAAGCAGCCAGATGTGCAAATAAAGCACATGATAAATTAGTTGAATTAGCTAATAAATGTAAAGTTAATATCAGTAAAATTAAGAATGTGAGTAAAAACTATAAACATGGATTTAACACATGATGACATAAAAGCATTGGGATTGATGACTTTAAGAGCTCACATTAAGTATTTAATTGAAAGTACAAGGCAATGGGAATCAGCTAGCGATTCGGAAGCCGGATTAGAAAGACTGTTGGAGTTGCCATTAAGAGAAGTACATGGGGGCATCTGATACATGTGCCTTGGACAAGAGCAGATCTTCATGCTTTTACTACAAATTTCCCAAAATTGATAGATGAGTCAGAGAGGTGGTACAAGGATGTTCATAGATTGACAACCATTTCACAGATGTTGTTTAATAATTTAAATTATTATTTGAGATTGTGATCTCTAATGATTTGTGGTCTGAATGTGAAGCTGCTGTTGCATGGCCAACTGAAGAACCAGCTGGAGTTGCCCCTAATAATGCTCCTTCTAAGGAGCTCGCTAACAAATGTAGACAGATGATTGAACACTTAAAAAAGAAGGTGCCTGAAAAGGATGTTAATTGGACAAACATTCTGAGAACTTCACAGGAACTTAAAGAGTCAGTGCAAGCTTAATATGAGAAGCTCATGCAGATTTTTAAAAGACATAGCAGAGTTGATGATCCAGAGAAGGATGGTGTCTGTGGTTGTGTCTCTGCTTTTGTTATGATTTTGCATCTGGAATGAGTAGTTATATATAACAAAGTGAAATGTGCTGGCAGACAAAGGGTATAGATGAGATTTTGAAGCTGGCAAAACACAGTAGTGATGGGTTTGATGTGAAGCAGAAGAGGGTTAAGGAGAAGCTGATAATTCCTCAAACAAATCAGTTTTAGCAAAATGCCTGTGATGGGTTCAGACATGGGATATGTTAAATCTGGAAATGCTGGAGTGAATGGAATGACTCAGATGCTAGGCGTGAGAATGGGAAATGGACTAATAAAAATACAAGGTGGTAGGAAAGGAATGGTGGTGAACAATTCTAGAATGAATTTTGAAAAGGAACACTGCTTGTCACTTCTGTGGTGAAATTGGGCACTGGAAGTAGGAATATAGGCAAAGTCCAGATAGAATCCAAAATGAAATTTGTTCCCCAGATGCAGAAAAATACATTGCCAATGGTCTCGACTTAACTGAAACCTGTGAAGGGCATGCATGATTAGAAATTGTTTTGCATGACAATGCCTTCAGCCCAGTGTTGCAGCAAAATACTAAGAACAGAATGCCATTTAGTGCAGGTAATCTGCAGAATGGATTGGTCCTGAGTAATAATTCTTCACAGTTTTCTTTAGGGAGTAATTCAAAAGGATAGTGCACGAGAGTGATGGAGGATGGCTTACTTGGAGCAGCCTTAGAGGTAGACCAGAATAGCCCATACATTGATAGTGAAGTCAATGGCCACCCTGTTTCATTTTTGCTCGATACAGGGTCTACTGATATACAGTTAATTCTGTGGAAGTTTCAAACCTACCCCACTTGGGAAGAGAAGTCCAAGTTGTAGGGATTAGAAATAAATAAATTATTAATCAGGTTACAGCAGATGCCCCAGTCAAAATAGGACAAAATGAGAATAGACATTAACTTATTTTGTTTGATTCAAGTCCTGTGAATTTATTGGGTAGAGACTTGCTTTGCGAAATGAGTTGTGTGTTTTATCCCACACAGGATGATGTTGTGATTGAACACACAATGAGGATTCAGTGTTCAAAATCAAATAACAAGAGTTGAGGGTCCAGCTATTTCCAGTTTTAACAAAAGATTACCTACTTCTGGATTTAAGACATGCTGTCAAAGAAATGGTGTGAGATTGCTCTAGAAAAAAGGTAGGACAGTTAAGGAGTGCAGAACCAGTTAAAATAAAAATAAAACCTCATGCCATTTTCCAAAGAATTAAGCAATATAAATGTTCAAGAGAAGCCGAGGAGGATATGAAGCCTCTCATTGAGCCAATAATTGAGCATGGAATCCTTCGAACAATTCTCCCATGATGGCGATAAATAATCCTAGAGGGAAATGGCACATTGTGCTGGGTGTTCAAAAAATTAATAAATCCCGTTCTGTCCAGTGGTACCGAATCCAGCAGTAATTTTGTTCTAAATTCCTTCTGATGCAGAATTGTATACAGTCATTGACTAATGCCAAGTGTTCTTCTCAATTACTTTGGATAAGGACAGCCAGCTCATCTTTTCATTTCTATTTCAAATTAAAGTTCCATTGTGGTGTAGAATTCCACAATGGTATACAGAAAATCCTTCAATCTTTAGTCAAATTCTGAAGAAAGATCTAGAAAATTTGAGATTACCCTGTGATTCAGACCTAGTATGGTATATCAATGATGTGTTGGTCACATCCAAAACAAAACAGGACTGCAAACTGGACACAATTGCACTGCTGAATCATTTAGCTGACAGTGGTCATATGTTTTCCCCAACAAGATGCAGAATTCTAAAAAGGAAGTCATTCATCCTGGTCACCATATTGAGAAAGGTGCAAGGAAAGTCTTAAAAGAATGCGTTTCTGCAATTCTGAAAATGAATCTTCCTACCACCCAGAGGAAGATGAGTATGTTCTTGGGAATTGTTGGCTACTGTTGTCAGTGGATCCCAAACTTTTCCTTGATTGCAAAACCTCCAGTAAGGATGACTCACAGTGACATAAATATCCGGTATAATTTGACAAAGAGGCTTCAGAGGCATGCCACATATTAAGAGAGAGTTTATGAAATGCACTCGCCCTTGGAATACCTGACTATAATTTGACTTTCTTTCTGTGCTATCATGAGAAGGGTGGATGTGCATTGTCAATTCTTATGCAGTGACATGGTGGAATGATTAGGCTAGTGGCCTACCTTTCAACTGTATTGGATCCAGTAGCTGTAAGTCTTCCTGGTTGTAGGAAATCGCTTGCAGCTGTTTGACCACCATTGAACAAAGTGCAGGAATAGTAATGGGCCATGTTTTAATTGTATATGTCCCACATTATGTGGATATCCTGTTAATGCACACAAGGACTCCACAGATGACGAACAGTAGACTAACCAGGCATGAGGAAGCCATTCTTGTAAAAAACATTTTGGTCAAAAGGTGCAATTCACTCAACCCAGCAACACTGCCTCCAAACTTTGACAAACATTGCCAGGACAGGGACACGGATGAAAATGAGAATTAAGACAATGGGAATGAACATGATTTTATTACGGTTACTGAATTATGTACCAAACCAAGACCTGATATAAAAGAAACTCCTTTGGAAATGGCTGATCTGACTTTTTTTGTTGATGGATCTTGTTTGAGAGACCAGTATGCAGCACTGAATGCTGCCTATGCAGTATGTTCCTCTTCTGAAATTCTTTAAGCATCCTATCTGCCGAATGTAACTTCAGCTCATGTGGCAGGACATAGTTGCACTGACAAGAGCTTGTTGCCTTTCAGAAAATCTTTAATGTGACAATTTATACAGACAACCAAAATGGTTTTGATGTGGTGCATGAATTTGGTCGGTCAACTGTGGTCGCAGAGAAGTTTCATGTCATCTTTTGGAGCTCACATAAAGAACAGTCTGTGTATACTTGATCTCTTGAAGGCAATAAAGCAACCAAAGGAGATTGCTGTGGTTAAGTGTGCTGCCATAAGGCTGGAAAGATTTAGTTACTCTTTGAATTTATTATGCTGATCAAGTAGCCATATATTGTGCACAGGACCGAGAATGATGAATCAATATTAAACACTATCCAACATTCAGAACATTTGAACTATTTCTTTTTTAATTCAATCCAGATGCATTTAAGTGAGTTGAGAGACCTTCGGGAGGAAACTCCAGAAGATGAGAAAATAAAATGGGTTGCAAGAAAAATCCTTAAGATTTATATGTTGCTTCTGAAAAATAAATATATACTCCTTGATGCCATGCTATATCCTATTGTGAGGTATTTCCACAGCCAATCACATTCAGGGTGAGATAGCATGATTCGTACAGATGGTGTTGGGAAAACCCACATTTCAGAAAGGTAGCTCAAGATTTGTGCTCTAGGTGTCTGACATGTCAACTCAATAATCAGGGAAATAAGCTGTTAACTGTGATGATTGGCAAAGACAAGACTCCAAGCTGACTTTGTAGAGATGATAGTTTGCAATGGCTTGGAGTATATCTTGGTCATTGTCTGCTTGTTTTATAAATGGGTTGAATGATCAGATAGCCTTACAGTTGCTAAACCTTTGTTTAGGGAATGAATTCCTAGATTTGGCCTATCAATTTTTATTAAGTAAGATCATGGCTCACATTTTAGAAACAAGGTTTTGCAAATAATCTGCACTGCTTTTCAAATCAATCAAAGGTTTCATTGTAGTTATGATTGTCAGTCATCCAGTATGGTAGAAATATTAAATGGAACTCCCCAGAACAAATTAGCTACAGTCTGTTCTTTAACTGGTTTAAAGTGGCCTGCAACACTTCCTCTTTTTTTAATGAACATCAGATGTACACCCGACAAAAAGACTGATCTGTCACCTCATGAGGTGATCATGGGCAGAGCAATGACATTGGCTTATACTCCTTCAGCTGCATTAGTGTCAATAACTGATGACATTGTGCTAGATTACTGCAAAGGTCTGGCTGATTTGGTTAAATCTGACTCTCACAAGGTGAATGTGGTGACAGAAGCAATGAAAGACATATTGTGCCATGGGTAGTGGTCCGGAAACATGATAGAAAAAGTTATCTTGAGGCGCGCTAGCATGGACCCAATCAAATCTTGACGATGAACACTGCTGTAAAGTATGTAGGAATCCTGCAGTGGATTCTTGTTGCTCATACGAAAAGAGTGAAGCCATTGAATAAAGAGGTGATGAAAACAAATACCGATTCATAGAATCACACCCAAGTTCACAACGAGGAATCAGTAGGGGGTGAAAAATTTAGAACATTTGAAACTGGTGAAAATAGAGTCAGAAAAGTCCAGATCAATGAAAGGGAGAGTTCTTGTGAAAAACCTGGTTCTTCTACATGTGGTGATACAGTACAGTTTCAAAGCAGAAATTAGAGTAAAGAACTGTTGCAATATCAAAGTCAAAGGCATGAGTGGCAGCAAGAAGAATAGTCTCTGATCTGAGCAATGTAAAACTGCAGTTGACATTTTAAGTCACAAGAACCCCCAGAGGAAGAAACCAATTCACAGTGAGTCATGCAGTTGAGATTGAGCAAGGTTCAAGTCCATCATTTAGTAAAAAAGCAAGTAAAAGAGAGAAAGTAGAGGAAAATACATCACTGAAGAGAACCTGCAAAAGAAAACACTGTCAACCAGAGAAACAAAAGTGACTAAAACCAATCAACGAACGTCCTGTAGTAACTGAACTAGCATCAGGAAATAATAGAAGTGAGTCATCTGTTGCTACGAGAAGGGTTAGAAAGAGAACACCAAATAAAAAGTATGCATCACCTGAATGGGTATATCTAGCTGCAGTGTCAGAAGAAGAAGAATCAGAGTAAGAGATCTCCAGCCAATTAAATTATTGCCAATTAAGTTTTGAAAGTGAGTTTGAAAGTGAATCAGAACAACAACCTTGAAAAGATTAAAGACTGCAAAATTTGAATTTTTGCCCAAGTAAATCAAATGGATGAAAACGTATCAAGAGCATGAACTGAGACTTTTGAAAAAATAAAAAAAGACACTGTCTTTCAGTTTTTGTTTTAAATATTGTTTTGAAAGAAATAGGAAGAAATGACAAAATGTATTATTGTTTTTAATAAAAGTTTTGTTAACTTTGAGTTTTATGATCCTCACAATTAAATGTTGTCTTAGTAGAAAATGGAGTACAGCAAATAATTGTAAAACTATTGGTTTTATTGTGTTATTAATAACATTACTGAACTTATGCTTACTATCTCCGGTGGGACTAGCCTCCACAAGAGTTGAACTAACTGCTGTGCATAATAAAATGAAACATAACATGTCTGAATGTAGGGAAAGTTTATTTAGTGGATGTCAAGATGACATTTATACTAACATGGAACATGAGTACTCCGGCGTAGTGAAGGTTAAGAATGGTTTCATCTATACTTTCCTTTCTTCTTCTGCATGTGAGGGTGTCACCTACTCAGAGCTTCCAATTTAGTATGGTTTATCCTGCACAGTGTTCGTTAGCATATTTAATAATAAATAGTTTTTGTCTCCTTACTTGTTGGATTTCAATGTGTGGCTTGAGGGTTCACATATTTTGGGGAATGAGAAACCTGGCAATGAAATTAAATATGGCTTTTTATTTAAATGATTGGACTATAAAGCATGAAACTAAAACTATTCAACATGAGTATGTGTATAGTTTAAGTGAAGAAGACCATTAATTTATTAGGGAATACAATAAAAGAAGAAGGAAGATTGTTGGAGAGTGGAGAGATGAAAAAGCTATAAGAGAGCAAATAAGGGTAAAGGAACAATTTAGATTGTTGAGTGTACATCCTAGGTTGAGAATGGAACAAGAAAGGAGAGGTGCAATGTGTATAGTGTGTCGTGAACCTCTTAAAAGTGGCAGGGCTGAATATGTGGGGGAGAGTTTGTGTGAAAGGAGTTATGTTTTGAGTGGTAATTATTAGATTGGTGGAGAGCCAATTCCGAGAGGAATTTATTATATGTGAGGTAAGACTGCTTATTTTAATTTGCTGCAAAACTGGGTTGGATCTTGTTATCTTCCTTTAGTTTTTTCCTAGCGTTTATCAAATGAGTGAAACGGATGAACAGTTTGTTTGAAGAGAGTGAAGGCTAGGATTTGGACAGGTAGTGTTGGATATATTAGGTGCTATTATTCCTACTATATGTGTAGCAATTAATAATGTGAAAATTAGACCCTTATCTACTACACTGATGGATAGACTTGCTTTGAGTATAATGGGAGAATTAGCTCAAAGAAATTCTAAACTAAATGGCTATTAGGGCTATGGTTATGTAGAACGCTTAGCATTAGCTATTCTTCTTGAGAAAGATGGCAGTGTTTGCATAGTACTAAAGGTTAAAAGGTGCTATATTTAATTCCTGATAACAGTCATGATATTAACTTTTATATCATTAATCTAACCAATATCTGTCATGAGCTACAATCTATTAAAGAGCATGGCTTTTGGGGAGCTGTAGGATCATGGGCTACTGAGATAGGGAAGGGTTTTAGTAAGGTTGGTGAATGGATTGATAGCTTGAGAGGGGGACTCTATGCCTCATACTAACCCCAATAATAATTATAAGGATATTTGCAATTATTTAGTTTTTTTGTTAAAATTTTCTGAATGTGTACTTAAAAGTTGCAAATATAAAGTAAAAAAGAGATCATTAGAGAGGAAACAGGCAGAAATCTACGAGATGGAGAATATCAGGGATTGTGACTACAACCACTTAAAGATGGTGGAGGAGAATTCCAGAAATAAGCAAAGAATGATGCAGACAGAATAAGATCCTGATTAATAAAGTTTAATTAACTGCTTTGGTGATTATTGAATAATCAAAGGACGGATTTATTAGATTGTTTTGGGGGTTTAAAATGTGTGCATTAATAATGACGATTAATATGCGTTTTCACATTTGATTCTACATATACAGGCTGAATTAATATAACAGTTTAAATGAATTTCATATGATGTGTAGAAGTGGGTTAATGAATGCGTTTTAGTTATGCCACACTTTTCTGTAGATGCCATCTTAGGTAAGATGGATGCCATATCTATCACTCACTCCTGCTATCCCCCCTGCATGCATCTTCTTCCCGTAGACTCCACAGAGCACGGTCAAGCTGATGTGTAGTGGTTTATTTTCACTGTTATAATTACAATGCTTTTGATGATCTTTTCCCTGTTTCCTATGACTTGTTGCATGTTAAGGTCCCTCCCAATGCCTTTCGTGTGAATACTTGTCCATTAATTTGTTGAAAGTTCCATTGTTTAAATGTTTCATATTAGTTAGGATATATCCGGATAGTAATAACATAGAGGGTGCTGAATGCTTTTTTCAGGAATTGGATGGTGCTTATATATTAAGGTAGTGATGTGCATTTTTTCTTGTGTTCTGATTTGCTAAAGAAATTATGCTTTTTCTCACACCATGATGCTTTCTCAGTTTTCCTAATTTATTATACAAAAATTGTGTATAAGAACCCCTTGATTTTGGGGGTGAGCCAGAAGACTTTCCTGTTCTACTGGGGAGGCTGTCCAACTTTGTTTTGATTTTGCTGCTCATTTCGGACTTAGAATAGCTTCTTATTTTGCATACTCTGTATAACTTTGCACCTGAGAGCCTGTATGGCGTTGATTCTCTACTGCTTATTTTTTAATTTTGTAATACAACCCTTTAACTTTTTCTTGATCTAGAATAAAATTATTTAGTGGGCCCCATTACTTATTTTAACTGTTTTAGTCTGCTGATTGATGTTTAGGGGGATGCCGTAATGTGCAATTCAATCTGTGGGAGAACAGAATGAGGTAAAAATTTGTGGTGTCTAAATTTTGGGGTGTCCAAATTTTGAGGTATGGTTTTGCTCCCACAATATCGCCTTGCAACTCCTCCATAGAGTTGTTAATATGGAAGGCATTGATAACTGTGGGGAGAGAGTTGATGACAGAAATAAAAGGGATCAAGCACATGTTGGCTAAAAACTTTGATATCTTGGAAGAACAATAAAAGCACAAAATTAGGAACATTTACCTTTTGGAATGAATGTGTCTTTTATTGGTGTACCTTATGTTGGCATGTGCTAATCTTGTTGGAAGGAACCGAATTAAACTTTTTGGAGGATACATTCATTATTGTTTTACATGGATGGGTAGCGTTAAGGGTTAGTAAAGAGTTTGTAGGGTTCAAGGGTAGGTAGTGTTAAGGGGTCTGTAGGGCTCGGGAGGGGAATTGTTAAGGGACAGTAAGAGTTTGTATTGTTCAGGCCAGGGTAGTGTTAAGGGGTAATAAGGAGTTTTTAGAGTTCAGGGAAGGGTAGTGTCAAGGAGAAATAAAGGGTTTTAGGGATCCGGGACGGGTAGCATTAAGGAGTAGTATGATTTTCCGGTGAAGAGAAGGACAGTATTAAGGGGTGGTGTGGAGTTTTTAGGGTTCATGGATTGATAGTATTAAGTGGGAGTAATAGGTTTATAGGGCTTAAGGAAGGGCAGCTTCAGGAGACTGTAAGGGATTTTTAGGTTTTATGGAAGGATAGAGTTAAGGGGTAGTAAGGGTATCTTCAGGTTCAGGTATGGGTAGTGTTAATGGGTAGTAAAGTTTTTAGGTGTCATAGAAGGGTAGTATTAATGGGTAATAAGGATTTTTTTAGTGTTCAGGGAGGGCAGAGTAGTGTTAAGGGGTAACAAGGGCTTTTTAGGGTTCAGGGATGGATGGCTTCAAGGTATAATAAGCAGTGTTTAGCATTAATGGAAGGGGAGCGTTAAGCGCTAGTCAAGGTTTTTTGCGTTAAGGTAAGGGTAGTGTTGAAGGTAGCAAGTAGTTGTTAGGGTACAAGGACCAGTAAGGGATTTTTAGGATTCAGGGGAGTATAATTTAAATTACAGTATGATAAATAAGTAAATTAATTTCATTTAATATATAGAAATATTAAATGTAAGTACATAAAATATAATATTAGTAGTGTTTAGTTTGACAAATAAACATCACATTAAAATTTGTATTTAATTAACTTTTGGAAGCTGAGAAGCTTAAAAGGTCTCTCTAGCCCAACCATTCTAAGGTTAGAAAGAAAAAACTGAATTCTAACAAGGAGTGCGATGTTCAGGTCTCTCTGAAGTTTATGATGGAAAGGGAAGGGGGAGGTGGCTGCAACTGGAATACAGCAACACATTTTCTGACTGCTCTCCTCCCATCTATGCTACTGTCAGAGAAGAACAAACACAACAAACTTATCTAGGAGACATATATCATAGCAATGGCATGTGTTTTATCTAAAGGTCAAGGGCTGTTGTAACCCAATAGCTAGAGCTGATAACGCGTTCTGGTTAATGCTGCTTGATAAACAAATTATTGCAGGTCTTGAAGGGAGAGTCCTTTTTCTGTGGAAGTACACAACTCGTGCTCACTCAAAACCTGCCCACCAATAAGTGGGAGTAGCCAAAGCTCCTCTCTGTAGAGCTCTTGAAAGTTCATTTTTTGGTTGATCACATCTGGTGTGGTAACAGCTGCTGTGCACTATCAATCCCAGCCTAAAAATGACAGTGTAAGCTCAGGAAACAGTGTTGTACTTTTCTGCAGTCCAGTTTTATGGGGTTTGGATGTAGCACCTCAGAACCGTGAAAGCTCGGGAAACAATGTATCACTGCAGGGCTGTATATACTGAGGAAAAACAGAAGCACTACAAAAGAGTGAAAGATGCGAAAATATGGAGTTGCTGTAAGGAATAGGAAACTCAGAAAAGTGAGAAATGGGATATTCAGAATGGCAGCTATGACTGAGAACTAAAGCAAAGCAGAGCGTAAAGCAGTGGCATGTACACAGTGCACGACCCTCAGAACATTTAATTTCATGACTGAGCTAGATGCTGCTAGCAATAAAAAGTCATGAGAATTACTGTAGTTCGATATATTGTTGCAAAACAACACCCTGCTGCCCAGAGGAGTCCACTAGGGGCCAACAAAAGTCCTCAGATGCAGTTACAACCGTAGGGCTTCATGCAAACATAATCCAAGAAAAATGGTTCAGCTCTGGATAAACAACAGTGGCAAAGCAACCCTAGGTGCTTTGCATTTTTCTTTTATTCTTTCAGAGAGTTTCTGTATTCATTTATTAACATCAAGACTATTGTTTCAACAGCCTGCTGACACGTGTTTTGTCAAAAAATAAGGTCTTTAACAAGGATGGAAAAAGTTTAATATGACAAATATATCTGTATATCATTCACATAATTCAGAAAGCAGAGTACACTTGCCAACTTAACCATGGCGTGTTAGAGAAGGTGTGATCTTACTTATGAAACTTCAATTAAAATGACAGTGAAGGGAGTAATAGCGTGAACCGTGAAAAGACAAACTAAAACACCAAAAGACAGAAACAACAAATTAAGTATGGCATTTTGAGCATGGAGAGAAGGATTCTACAAAGACAAGTGTAAGGAGTTCTTAATCAAGTGATGGAAACTCCAATTAAACAAGTATTATGATAGTGTGGAAATTAAAACGAGGGAATTTTATTAGAAAAATTAACTTTTGTACTTTCCACTATCTATTTATACCCCTGCACCTACAAATTATAGTCCTGCTTCATTTCATCCATATACAGCACTTTGCATCTTATAGACTGTGCTTATATTTCTCTGATGTCGATAAGTAATAATTGAGAATAAAATATCTGATTTGGTGTACATTTTGAAATATTTAGGAGAGCCTTCACTTCTGTTTTTTAACTTTAGTTATGTATTTCTAACAGCAAAAACATCAGTACTTGGAGCCTGACATGTGAGGTTGTGCCAATTTTATCTAACAATACAGTATATTGAAAATCCATTAGGTGGCTCATCAACAGATTACAGACACAATATAGTTATATGGCATAGCTAGTGCTACACAATATGCTGCATAAATCATGGCAGTCCAAGCAGGATTTCATCCACAACAGGTGTTCAATTGAGTCCGGACAGAGAACCCCCCCACTGCCCAGTTTCTCTATATCTAAGGTACGCTTTTATGGATTAATACCCTACTGGGTATCAATTTCCATGTATTAAATCGAGGATTGTGGAACATCTTAGTTTTCTTAAATGGGGTGCAGCAGGGTCTATATGTTTCTGGTCCTAGATGTTTGTGGGAGCAAGAGACTATACTCTTCACTAGTATTCTTACAATATGTTAGATCATTTAGCCCATCTTGAGTGGTAGGGATGGGTCCACAATCCCAGTGAAGTGTCACTCACCATTTAGTCAATAAAACCATTGCAGTGTTGTGCTGCTGAAACCTCAAGCACATAGTCCAAAAATGCTAGCAGTGGGGTGAAAATAATCCCAGGAATTTCTGACAAGTCATGGTGTACTGCTGACCAGTACACAAAGCTTTCACTTCATAACCTTGACACACTGAGGACCTGATTCACAAAGTTAACTTACACTTTTGAGTAAGCCAGGAGAGGTGCCCTACATATGTCTTTCATGGACCTCTACTGTGCCTTCGACTTAGTGGACAGTAATAAATTGTGGGACATTAAGAGAAAGGCAGGAGTGGATTTATCTTTATTGAGTGTGCTAAAAAGTCTCCATCAAAGCACGAATATGAGAGCTCATTATTCTCAGACAGGCGATCAGACTCCCCCTAACCAAGTTATGTGTGGGGTGAGACATGGTTGTATTTTGGTACCTTTTTTATTTCTTTTTATATTAATGCCCTTGATTCTTTTTCAACCAGCTGTACTTTTGACATTCCGAAAATTGGTTCGCGTTTAGTTCCCGTGTTACCATACGAGAACAATGCTGTTCTTTTCGCCCGCACTGCTAATGGTCTGTAAGCACTTTTAGATGGCTTTTATGGTTTTATGTAGGGGCTGAATAATAAGGTAAATAATGACAAATCCTATATTTTAACATGTGAGCCAAAGACCACCTGTTCAAAGAGGTTTTTTAGTGGAAATACACCCATAATGAAAACAATGAATTTTCGTTACTTGGGTATTTTATTTAGTGCCAATCTGAGATGGGACCATTTAATTACCCAAAAGTCCCATTCGATGGAGGCAGTATGTGAATCTCTGTTCAGATTTGAGAAAAGTTTGGGACATAAACCTCCCAAAGAACTGACAATGCTTTATAGAAGTAAATGTCTGTCTGCGGGCACATATTGTGTTAGAGTGTGGGCGCATAAATTTGTAAAGACCCTTCAGGGAGCAGAAAATACATTTTTAACCAGACTTTTAGGACTCTCCAGATCCACATCAAGTTTTATCACTCACAATGATTAATTACAAAAATTCTTTTGAAGATACGTTGGTTTGGTACCCATCTTGCAGTGGGTTAAAATGTGGCCACCCTGGAGTTACGTTTTACTCAAGAATAATGGAGGTTTGCCAGAAACTGACTAATATGTTAGCTATCCCATGGATTAAGTATATAAAAAATACTCTCCAAGACCTAGGATTACATAGTCTCTTGGAGAATACTAGTGAGAATAGCTCACACATGAAGACCTTGGTAAAGGACACATATCATGCCCACAGAGATAAGATGAGATTTGAGAAAGTTTTAGATATGGTCACTGGCCATTCATATATTCCATTGTCAACCTAGGTATGGAGCCATATCTGTTATGGATAAATGCAGCAGAGCATAGATTCTATTTAACTCACCTTCAAGTAAACATGATTAATTTCTTAGTGGCTTTTTCCCTCACTGGGAATTGGTTTGCTTCTTTACCCTGTTGTCCGTGCGAGTGTCCATACAGTCCCCAAAGCACTTTATGTTATTTTTAAATTAATACCCAATTGTATCGGGAAACTGTCTTAAAACACATCAAGAAAGCTTACTGATTCTACAACGTTTTGAGTCCCCAACAATCTGTTATGCAGTGTTAAATTGTGTTACCCAGGCGATGTGTTTAAGGAAAAATATGCCACATGATTCAGCTATTGTGATACGGAAGGCCAATGATGATGTATATTTTAGTAGCTGAAATTTGTGATACTGATTTGTGTGATCTGGTTCTACTTGTTTTTAATATGAGCTTTTATGGTCATGTTGCTGACCGAATAAAGATTATTTGAGCCTGAGTAAGTTTATACTTTTAAGGAAGTTTACTACTTTTTGGTATTCACAAGCTGCACTTTTGGAGTAACCTACACTTCTGTAGTGAATCCAGCACTATACATGGTCAACCACTGTGTAGCGCCCTCCCATGGAAAATAATGGTGGTAGGGACTTAAAATAAAAACCCATGGGTAGCTATGTTAAATGAAATCAAATTATTTAAATAGTTAAAAAATTAAACTATAAATTATTTATAATTTACTGATAAATATGTGCTATTTATCTATATATATTTTTAACATTCATTTCTATTTATTTATATTTTAACAAGAGTTGCACGCACAGCAAGAATAACGCTGATAACGCCTTTCGCCACAGATGTAACCACTGCAGTGTCAGGAGTAGTGCACACACAGTTACCACCATGGCAAGGAGAACAGCAGTGACAACAGCTGTGACCACAGCAAATGCCACACCTGCCCTTGCAGCACAGACAGCAACAACAACACATATAAGCATGATGAGAGCCACAGCAGCAGCAGCTGTGGCCACAAAAGAAAATAACACAGCAGCAACTACAATAGTAATCACAGCATGGACCACAGCAGCAACCACATCTGTCACCACGAAAGGGTCCACAGTGAAATAAATTCTCAGAAAGCAGTGACTGAAGCTGCGGCAATGGCTTCCACTATGGTAAGGCAGAGCAGTGACCACAACGGGCAACACAGTTGCCTATATGGTTTGGTACTCAGTAGCACACACAGTTGTAACCACAACTGTCAACACAACACCGACCACAGCTGCCACCAGGGAAGGGATAACAGCAGCATCATCACCTTTCACCACATAGAGGGACCACAGCAGCAAACAGACCGAGCAGCAACCTCTGCTGTAACTACAGCAGGGACCACAGCAACTCCATCTTCGTCAGGCAGTCATGCCTATTAAAAAATCACATTCACTTATAAAATAGCCAGGCCTATTGGAATCGCTAACATAGTTGGAATTTTGGATCTGGAGTCCACTCACAGAATCAAGAAAGCTGATAAACCAGGCAGATTGGCTTTGACAATGCTTGTTTTATACAGTGCTCACATACCTAGGGTTTCTCCAAGTTTCCTTCCCACATATTCCCTCTGCTCTCTCACTTTCATTGCTTCTACCCATCTATTCTTTATTATTCCAGTGTCCAGCCCCCGCATGGTGCACAGTGAGCGAGACTGGCCACAGCAAGGGGAGACTGGAAGTCTGTTTTAGCACGGAGAGGGACATTTTAATAATATTTTAGATTACTCGCCTTGCAGGTATTCTTTTTAAATACGCCATTGAACTGAAGTCATTTTATTGAGCTATATTGTTTTAAATTGTAGAAGTTGGGGGGGTCACTGATACCTGTTTCTTGCTTCTACGATTGTTTTTGCATGTTGCACTTTCTCCTCTGGGCTGCGTTCCCGGTCCGCTGTGGCAGTTTCCTGCCGATTGAGCGGAGGGACGCAGCTCCTCCCACACAGGCTACACCCACTTCCGGCAGGTTGCCGTGCTAATGGCTGTAAGCTCTTCCACTTCTCTATTTAAACTGCATGCTGCGCCCGACGCGCAGCGGGCACACCGCCGGCGCGCCGAAGGCAAGCCAAAGGCAAGCCCGTCTGGGCCCATCCGCGTCAGGAACGCGGCCAGGGCCAGAAATGCTGCTGGTTCCACTTCAGGCCTTGCCTACTCAAGAGAAGAATTACTGGCACTTAATACACAAGCAAGGAAGTGGCAAGTTCATTTCCAAGCTGACAAAATAAAGGGCCCACTAACCTGCCTGAAATGCAGATACAAGCCTAAGTACGAACCCAGCCCCTCACCTGATCACGCCCCCATTGCTGACTGCAAGACTGACTCTAAGCAGCTACGTTGCGGCCTAGTCAATTGCCAGATCATTAGCGCTACACATATATGATTCACTAGTAAATTTCAAAATAGACTGTCTCTTCATCACGGAAACCCGGCTAAAAGATTGTTCTAACCCTGATGTTGTGCAAGCCCTCCCACCAGGATATACCATATCCAGACAAGATAGAATTGGGCAAAGACTGGGGGGGGGGCTTAGCAATAATATACAGGAACACACTGAAATGTTCCATATTTACTATCACAGAACTAAAAGAGGCAGAAAGCCTTGGTTTCTGTCTCCAACCAGATAGCTCAATGTCCTTCACTGGGGCCTTGATCTATAGACCACCAGGGTCCGGTCTCAAGTTTCTAGATACCCTGGGCCTCATTTATGAGACTCCTTGCGCCTCCGGAACGCCTCTTTTTTTGACGTTCCGTGGCGCAGAAGCCTGCGTGATATTTATCAGGTAGCACTAAGCCACTTTTTTTGGCTTAATGCTGCCTGATAAATATCAGTCCCTTTAACGCAGTGTTCTGCGTTAAAGGGGCGTGCAATGGGTGTTGCTGGGGGCGTTCCCAGCAACATCCATGGCCTTTTGACACTGCCCCAGATTTACGAGAAATCATAAATCTGAGGCAGCGACAAAAGCTTGCGCCTCCTCAGGGGAGGCGTAAGGGAGGCACAACGAGGAGAAATTACTTTATTTCTCCTCGGTTTTCCTTTTTTTATGCGTGCTGCATTCTGCAGCACACATAGAAAGAGGAATAAGCCTCTTGTGATTATTTTTGTACAGAAAGGTTTCCCTTCCAGTACAAAAATAATCATCCCTGACACGCAGGCACCTTTGCACCATGGTGCAAAGGTGCCTGCGTTGGCGCACGGCAGCCCATTGTGCGCCGGCCAGGGGAAAAGGACAGGAATGCGCCGTATCTTATAGATACGGCCCATTCCTGCCCTTTTCTTTTGCCGTAGGGAAGCGCAGCAGGAAGGCCTGCTGCGCTGCCCTACGGCAAAACCTCATAAATGAGGCCCCCTGGGTAAAAGCATGAGCTCCCTAGTGGTCAGATATTCCAACTTCACCATTTTGGGAGACTTTAACATACACTTAGATTCAGCTGACACCCCTAGTACGAATAACTTCTTAGAAATTATAAATACCCTGGGACTGAAACAACAGATAGAGGGGCCCACACACTGTGCAGGACACACCCTGGATGGACTATGTACCAACTCCACCAGCCTCAGAGTAGACCCTCCGGTTACCATAACTTGGTCGGATAACAAGTTTATTCCTTTTAGGATTGGCTGCTTTACCACACAACCTGTGAAAAACCCCAAACAATCGGACCTCACACTGAGACGAAAGTGGAATAAAATGCTAACCAATCCTAATCTGCATGCCACGGCAGAATTAGGTAAACCTACTCTAACAGGTGACCCTCGACAGATACCCAAATGTTTAAGGGAAACGACCTTTACAACGTGGTCATTACACCGCCATACATTTACATCGCGGTCATTACAACGCAAGTCGTTACAACGACTTGCGCTGGATGGTGCTCTAGACTAAGGAATAGTATGATTTACTATTCCAACACCTTCCCTACTGTTACGTAGGCTGGAGTTGGAATAGTAAATCATACTATTCCTAAGTCCAGCGCCCTCCAGCGCAAGTCGTTGTAACGACTTGCGTTGTAATAACTGCGATGTAACGTATCGCGATCTAAATGATCGCGTTGTATCATCATACATCCCATTTTTAATGATTGGATGTCCTCACTAGCTAACAGCTTGGCGCCTCTCGCCCCTCCTAGAAAAAGCACCCTCTATAAAAACTCTGCTCCCTGGTTCACCCCTCGGCTAAAAGAACTACCAGGCCAATGCAAAAAATTGCAACGCATATGGAGGAAAAATTACAAACTAGAAGAGCTTTTCCCTTCAAAACAGCCCTCAAACAATATCATCAGCAAATCAGAATAGAAAAGAAGACACATTACTCCAATCTCATTAATAAGGCAGCGTCCAATCAGAAAACCATCTTCAAAATTGTCAAATCTTTTACTGATCCAAAAATGCTAGAACATGAAATTCCTCCGTCACAAGGATTATGTGATCAGATTGCCGAGTTTTTCGACAAGAAAATAGACTTAAAATAGACTTTACGGAAAATATCTCCTCGTCTATAGAAGCAGCTATCTTAGAAAACAGAATAGAGCTCAACTGCTTCAAGGAGATTAGCCTTGAACAGTCCCGGCAAGCTATGCTCTCCTGCAAATCAGGTTCCCCTCTTGATCCCTGCCCCCCTGAAAATCCTACATGCGCTCGTTGACATCATAAACCCTACCATCAACCAAATAATCAACTCCTCCTTCAAGCTAGCAATAGTTCCTGATAATTGGAAAATTGCTGCTGTTAAACCCCTCCAAAAAAAGAAATTACCAGACCCGACCACTCTCTCTAATCTCAGACCCATCTCGCTGCTACCATGTCTGAGTAAAATAGCAGAGAAACTAGTCAACACCCAACTCAATGACTTTCTGCAGGAAGCCAATATCCTACACCCCAAGCAATCGGGTTTTAGGCCAGGTCACTCAATAGAATCGGTGCTGCTTCATACCACAGAAACCTTAAAGTTTGCCCTAGATCAGGGAAAAGATGCAGTTCTGATTCTGTTGGACTTATCGGCTGCATTCGATACGGTCTCCCATGACATTTTGGGAGACAGGCTAGTGCATAGTGGCATCACTCACAAGGCGTTGGCCTGGCTAACATCTTTTCTATAAAACAGGTGACAAATAGTAACTTTAGGCAGCTACAAATCAACAGAAAAACTGTTGCCATCGGGAGTCCCACAGGGCTCGGCCCTGAGTCCGACTCTTTTTAATCTTTACATGATACCGCTGCTTACCCTAATTGCTTCCTTTGATGTCGAGTCTATCTCGTACGCGGACGACACCCAGCTAATCCTTACCCTTGACAAAAACTCCACAGCAGCTGAAGAAAACTTCCAGCACTGTCTATCCGCAGTCATGGATTGGATGAAATCAAACCACCTCAAATGTAACAGCCAAAAAACGGAAATCATGCTGCTTGGTAAATCCAACCTCTTTATGCCCAAACAGTGGTGGCCGACAAACACGGCTCCACCTTCTAATACAGTTGACACTGTGAGGAATGTAGGGATTCGATTCGATTCTGCACTATCCTTCCACCAGCAAGCCCTCACTGTGGCGGGCACGTGCTTCCACATGATAAAAACCCTCAAAAAATGTTTTGATCGACTCCCTGTCACTGCCAGGAAAACAGTCGCAGTAGCACTTATCCTGTCACATTTGGATTTCTGCAACAGCCTTTACGCAGGAGCAAAAAAGACAGTTCTGTAAAGACTACAGACAGTCCAAAACGCGGCAGCCCGGCTGGTATTAAAACTACCTAGGGGGTCCTCGTCTGTAGCAGCACTTAGAACACTCCATTGGTTGCCCATACATAAAAGGATTCTCTTTAAAATCTTAGGGGCATATTATCAAGAACCGCGTTAAAAATTATCGCCGGTTTAGCGGCAGAAAACTGCTGCTAAAGCGGCGATAATGGGCTTGATAATATGCCCTTGAGAATTCCAATAGAAGTCCATGTTCTGGTGTGAACATGGGCTTCTATTGGAATTCTCCAGGGCATATTATCAAGCCCATTATCGCCGCTTTAGCGGCAGTTTTCTGCGGCTAAACCGGCGATAATTTTAACGCCGTTCTTGATAATATGCCCCTTAGTAATTATCTACAAGGCCATCAGGGCAACGGGACCCAAATACCTAAGGTCTAGAATCAGACCTTATATCACTCAACGGCTCTTGCGGTCAGCTTCAAAAAACCTTCTAGCACCCCCCCTTCCACCTGACATCCAGAGGGGGAAAGTCAATGGCAGTCCTAGGAACGAAAGCCTGGAATAGCTTGCCCACTCAGCTGAGATTGGCACAGTCTGAACCTATATTCAGGAAACTCCTAAAAACCTGGGGGCATATTAACAACGGCCAGCGATAATTATCGCTGGCCGTGCTTAGCGATATTATTCCTATCGCAGGCTATCTCTGGAATTTATCGCCCTGGTAGCGCGTTATTAACAACGCGTTTCTCCAGGGCGATAATAATTCCAGAGATAGCGAGGCTATCGCCGTTTTGCAGGGAACATCGCTGGTTTTCCAGCGATTTTCCCTGCAAAATGGCGATAACCTTGCTGATACGACCCTGTGGTCGTATCAGCAGAATCCACCCCCTATGTTAGGGATGGCTAAGTCAGGATTTTAGCAGACGTTAGATTTTGGCGAAAACTGCAGTTTTCGCCAAAATCTAACCTCTGCTAAAATCCTGTGGGCTGCCTTGTAAATATTGCGATGTGAACATCAGCGATATTTGCAACGTAGTCCATCATGGGTACGCCCAGTAACGCCCACTTTGCATCTCATTGGAGATGCAAAGGGAGGCGATGTTGATAGGGCGATAGTTTTATCTCCGTTTTTCTGGCTTTTAAAGCCAGAAAAACGGAGATAAAGCCCTTGCTGATATGCCCCCTGGATTTTTGCTGCCCCAGATCACACAGTGCTATCTCTCATCTGATCCTTACTCCCTTCTGTGGTCCCTAATCTTCTCACCTCAGACTTCCATGTTTCTGCCAGCGCCAAGATGCTCTTCAGAGTGAACGTCGTGCTTTATAAATGCTTTCATTCATTCATTTTGGAGGGAGATGGGGGTGTTTGCAAGTGTGAATCATTGGCTGCCCCGGAGGCTGGAAATGAAAGTGAGTGGATTATGCTAGCTTGCTGCTTTTGCTAATGGGGCTGATATTGCAGCACCGCTGCAAAACTGTCCCCCCAGTAGCAAAACCGGCCCGACCCTTCCAGCCTCCAGGGGAAACGCCCGATGCCCGGTTGGGCCAGTCCAGCCCTGCTCTTCCTTCACTTCCGATCGCCCTCTCTCCTACTACATTTGCCTTCCTCACTTTTTCGTACTGTCCTCACTCCCCGCTATCTCTCTCCACACTCCCAGCCCCTAATTGGAAGCTCATCAGCGCTCCTCCTGGCAGGTAGCCATTTTCCCAGGCACGAGCCTGACACCCTGTTATTTCTGAGTCAGGCTTGCTGTGTGTTTAGAAGAGGCGTTAAAGGGCATGGAACAAAGCCAGCGTTTCCCATGCAATGTGCAGGCCCAACAGCATGGCGTGGCAAGGAGCCGGTCTTGTCGTTATCATCATCATAACACATTTTGTGTCATGCCATTTCTCCAAAGGCCAGAGCAGGTGTGGAGTACTGTGGAGTACTGTTTTTTTTAATTAAAAAGAAGTACACTTTAACTGAACAGGTAGAAATCTAAAAAAAACTCGAAACTGGGTAAAATAGTGTGAATCAAAAGCGTCTAGCACTTTCGGTTGTCAAAATGTGACCCCCGAAACAGAAAGGAGGCTCTAATTACAAGGGCAGAGGGACTCTCGCGTGCTAATTGGAAGATGCAGTACCAGCTCTATGGCGTGAAAAACTATACCATCACTTTTGAAAAAATGGGGAATCGTGTCTGCGCCAATTTATGCAAGTTAGTTATCATTTTCAGGAGTTGCGGTTTTCAGGAAAGGGGGGCCGCTCGGCCCCCCCGCACGTATGGCGGGGCGCCGGCCCCCTCCTCCCCCTGCACTCTCGGTGGTGGGGCGTGCCCCTCCGCCGCGTCTTGATGACGCGGCGGGCGCGCCCCACCGCCGATTGGTGCTGGCTCCTGCAGTTGACCCGGAAGCAATCTAATTGCTTCCGGGTCAAAGGAGGGGAGCCAGAGTGGGCGGACCAGTTGTAACTGGTCTGCCCCCAGAGGGGTTAAAAGGCCGGGGGAGCGCGGGAGGCGCCCTCTTGTTCCCGCACTCCCCAGGCTTGCCCCTGCGCCTTGTCAAGGCGCAGAATAATTCTCTTTGCTCCCGCTCCCCAGCCCCCTCACACCAGCCTCGCTAGGAGGCTTTAATCTTAAATTTGTTTTTCCCCTCTACAGGAGGAGGGTGTTTTCTCCTCTTGCGAGCGGCAGCGACAGAGGCGCGCGTGGTCGCGGAGCGCCGCTGTGGGGCAGGAGAAGAATCGTGTGGGGACCGGAATACCGGCTACAGAGGACGGCAGGTACCCGGTCGTGGTGGCGCTCCACTAGCAAGGGCGCGCACCCTTCCGGTTGGAATTCAGTGATTGTGGGCTGTTTTAATAAGCCATCGACAGCTGTGGCTTGGTAGGGGGGGTTTTGTGTCTAGCGCGTGCAGTGCCCAGGGCTGTATTCTGCCCCATTTCGCCTGATTGTGGGGATTTAAGCACGTACAAGGGCTTAGGGGGGGGCGCAGCTGGGCTTTGGTCTGTTTTCACATGCCTACTGTTAATGCTGTTGGTTTACAGGAGGGTGTTGTCAAGGTAGGCGCTAGGCTGATCCCACATGCATGGGTGTTGTGCATATTTTATAAAAAGAGAGCCTAGTATCGGGGGGGGTTTTTGATTGGGCCCTGTGGTATACTGGTTACAGAGTGGATTTGTCATTTGAGTGGGCAGCACCTGTGTACCTCCAACTCGGAGCAGGTAAACACCAGGCAGGCGCTAGTGGGCACTGAGACACAGCAGGGCTTTCAGTGTAGGGGGTAAGTGCAGGTGGTGTACCTGTTGCAGGGATGACTAGTGGTCGTGGCGCTAGGCGCTCCCGCATGGAGCATATGCTGGAGGGCATGATGCGCAAGATGACAGTTATGGACAGGAGATGGGGGAAGGTTGACCAGATAGGCAAGAGCGTGGCAGATCTCAGGCAAAGGTTCGACGAACAGGTTGGGCCATCGGGGAGACCCAAGCGAATAATTGTGCCCCCGCAGCCCAGGGGGGATTTGGATGCGTTGCCCAAGCGGGTCAGGGCCAAGAAGGGTAGCGGTCGGGTACCCAAGCCACACGAAGAGGGGGGGCCTTCTGGGGTGGTCCCTGAGGGAGGGCTTGGACCGCCGGTAGCTCCTATGCCCGCTCCCATAATCCCGACAAATCTACCGGTGACACCGGCTCCGGCCTCTCCGGCGCCAGTACCAAGCATAGTGCCTCAGGTGGTCCCAGCGGTAGTCCCGGTGGTACCCGCGCCGATTCCGGTACCCGGCTCGGGATCCCCGATGCCAGTTACAGCACCCCCAGTGGTTGGTCAGGTACCTCCAGAGCTGGAAGCGCAGATAGCGGCTGTACTGCCTTGGCTAGGGATAGGTGGGATGTTACCTTCTTCAGTGGGTGCCAGGGAGGTGGGAGAGGACCCCTCAGCGGAGGCCCAGAAAATGGTAGCAAAGATCATGATTGCGCAGGGTGGCGGGGGGGGGGCCAAGCGCGCCCTTTACTCCACAAGCAACAGGTTCGGGCAGCGACTCTGGAAGGGACAAGATTGTGAACCAACGCGACCCGCAGAAAGTGGTAAGGAGGTGGCATTACCAGTGCTGGGGGAAGGGACAATACCCTCCAGGAGGGAAAATCTGGCTCAACATGTGACACAAGAAGTGAAGGATTTGATCTGGGCGGGAAAATATGTCAATATGTTTTCCTTGCTAGTTGATAATAGAGAAATGGAGTATGCTAGGAAACAGAAAGACTGGATGTTGCCTAGTGAATGGCGGGGTGAAATGGCGAGATTCAGGGTGGAGGAGACATTGATCAACTGGATTAGAGCCTTTTCTGTGTTTATGGCAATTACAGCCGAGCGCTTCCCAAATTTGCAGGCCGAAATGGCTTGTTACCAGAGTAGGATCACAACTTTCAGCGAGAAATATGGAGGGGATGGGTGGAAGGAGTACGACACTACTTTCCAGGAAGGCTAAGGAGTTTGACCACGCATTATCATGGGATAGAGTGGATTCAATTTCATGGTATGGCCAGTTTACGGTAGGGAGTGCAAGGCCAAGCTGGAGCAAAAGCTACCACTCCAATCACCAGCAGCCCTTTCGGTCACCTCAGGGGGGTGGCACAGCCACTAAGACGGGGAGCAGTGGTGGGCGAAAAGGGGTGTGCTGGGATTTTAACAAGCGTACATGCACCAGGACACAGGGCACTTGCAAGTTCAGGCACGCATGTTCCATTTGTAACCATCCTTCCCACCCAGAAACAGTCTGCCGCAATAAAGGTAACGCCTCGGGAAACAGGGGAAGAAAGAAGCAGGATTAGGGGAGGAGGCCGTCTGGTAGCTCATTCACCCATTGACATTCTGGCTATGACTCCTTGGCTGAATAGGTACCCTGACCATGCCTCGGCGGCGATGTTACAGGAAGGATTTTGGCAGGGCTTTAGGATCCCAGCGGTGGGATATACCGGAACACCAGAATGTAGGAATCAACTTTCAGTTAAGCACAACCTAGATGTGGTGGCGGCAAAAATAGCTAAAGAGCTGCGCCTGGGTAGGATAGCGGGGCCGTTTAATGACATCCCTGTACCGAATTTTGTTTGCTCGCCCCTCGGCGTGGTCCCCAAAAAGGAGGAGGGCGAGTACAGGCTCATTCATAACCTATCAGCACCCAGGGGCGCATCATTAAACGACGCCATAAATGAAGACATTTGTAGTGTTAAGTATGCGTCTTTTGACCAAGCAGTGGATATGTTGAGGGCTCTCGGACCGGGAGCCTTGATGGCCAAGTCGGACATAGAATTGGCTTTTCGGCTACTGCCAGTGCATCCCCTAGATCAGCATCTGCTAGGTTTCTCTTTTCAGAACAAATTCTATATGGATATGTGTATGCCCATGGGTTGTTCGGTTTCATGCGCCTACTTTGAGAAATTTAGTTCCTTTCTGGAATGGGCTTTTAGGCAAACGTCAGGGCACCTCCATGTCATGCATTACCTGGATGATTTTCTCTTTCTGGGGTCGGCGGGCTCATAGGAGTGTGGGTGGGCATTGCAGGAATTTTGTGTGCTCATGCGGGCTTTTGGGGTCCCGCTGGCACCCGGAAAGACGGTGGGCCCTGCAACCACATTGGAATTCTTAGGCATAGAATTGGACTCAGTGGAGGGCTGTTTCATGGTGCCAAAAGACAAAATCACGAAATTTAGAGCAGCTCTCCAGCAAGGTTTGGTCAAAGATAGAGTGACGCTCCAGCAGCTACAACAGATTGTGGGCCAGCTGAATTTCGCATTAAGAGTCATACCCATGGCACGCCCCTTCTCCCGCTCAATCTCGCAGGCCATGACGGGCTCATGCAGAGAAACACCATCACACTAGATTGCTGGCTGAGGTCCACCAGGACATGCGTATTTGGATCGCATTTCTGGAGGGCTTCAACGGCAGAGTGGTGTGGTGCGGTCCCCCTACTACGTCTGCAGAGTTAGGTCTATGGATGGATGCTGCAGGCAGTGTGGGGTTTGGTGCCATACTGGGAAACAAGTGGGTGGCCCAACGGTGGCCGGTTTGGTGGGATGCGAGCGGCCTGACAGCTAATATCGGTTTCTTGGAGCTATTTCCAATATGGGTTGCATTAACAGTTTGGCCTGATCAGTTGTGTAATCGATCTGTAATCTTCTGGTCAGATAACATGACGGTAGTCGAATGTATCAACCAGAAGGCGGCACAATGTAAGTTTATACTCCGCCTACTTAAGGAGATTGTGTTGGTTTGCATGAAACTCAATGTACAGTTTAGGGCCAAACATGTCCCAGGGGTGTTGAATAACGCAGCCGATGCACTCTCTCGCTTTAAGATGCAGGTATTCAGGGAACACCTACCATCCGCAGAGGCGACGCCTGCACACTTCCCAGCAACACTCTGGCAAATTGGTGCCCCCAGCTACAGAACCTCGTGGCAGCTAGCCTAGCGCCCAGGACCAGGACAGCTTACGAAGGGGCGTTTTGTCTTATTGCTCTTTTTTGGGACGGGACTGGGCAGAGAAATGGGAGCATGAGGAGAATTTCGCTAAGTACCTAGATGCATTACATAAGGAGGGGCGCTCAGCAGCGACAGCTAGCAGACACAGGGCGGCCGTGTCTTTCATGGCACAACTCAGGGGGCCAGAGATCCCACGAATAGTTTCGTCGTGCGGAAGGCACTAAAGGGGTGGCGGCGCTTGCAAGCAACCACTGCAGATTCCAGGCAACCGATAGGTTTAGACCGGCTGGCATCATTATTGAATGCCTTGTCTGACACCTGCAGTTCGTATGGGGAAGTACTCTTGTTCAGAGCCGCCTTTACTTTGGCCTTTTATGGGGCATTCCGGGTAGGGGAACTGGTGGCTAGCAGCAAGCAGGACATGCTGGGGGGTCTTCGACTGGAACACACAAAAATATTGGGCGAGGTGCTGTTGATTACCATACGTAAATCAAAAACTGACCAGGAGGCCCGGGGGACGGGCTGGTACTCCATCGGGCACGGGCTAATCCTTGCTGCCCAGTGTTCCACGTAGAAGCCTTTATCAAACAGCGAGCGGGCGCGAAGGAGGGAGCATTGTTAATGCATGCAGACGGTACCCCACTGACCAGGTTCCAATTCCAATGAGTACTGTCGATGACAATGGTCAGGGCTGGTTTCAATCCAAAGGATTTTGGGACGCATTCCTTCAGGATAGGTGCGGCCACCGAGGCGACTGCTAGAGGATTGCATGCGAGCAGCGTAAAAAGGATTGGGAGATGGTCTTCCAACTGTTACAAACGTTATGTGCGGATGCACATGCTGTGAGGTGACAAGTAAGTTATGCTGACGCCTGTCTTGTTGTTTGCTTCTATTTCAGTTTCTCGAACCTGTCACGCAGGGCGGAAACTGTTGCCGGGTCACCAACAGCAAGTACCTTCAGCACAGCGGACACAGGAACGGAGGAAGGAGACACAAGTGGTATGGGTGGTTGGTCACTCATTTGTAAAGCGCGTTAAATCTGTTTTCTTTTCAGGTAGCTATAGACAGAGGGCGGAACAAGGAGGTTTCGAAGTTTCCTTTCATGGTAGGGGGGGACTATGCCTCAGTCAGTTTAGGGGGTTCTTTACAGAGTTGCTCAATAGACACACCCCACCGCCCGCAGTAGTTATCCTACACCTGGGGGGCAGCGATCTGGTGAAATTGGGCAGGAGGGTCCTGATGGAGGAGATAATTTCGGAAGTAAACTGGCTAGCTAAAACATGCCAAGGCTGCACCATAGTGTGGTCTCAGATGATTCCCAGGCTCAAATGGAGGGGGGACTCGGTCAGGGCGTTGAATCACTCGGTAAAGAGGATCAACAACAAGATAGAGAAATTATTTCGGTCACCTCAACTACAGAATATACCACATGGGTGTATCTGGGGGAACAGTTCTTCTTGCAGGACGGGGTCCATCTGACTGGGGCAGGTAACCAACTTTTTCTGGAGAACATTTTGGCATGGCTGGGAGGTTCTAAGTAGGCATGACCTTTCGGAAGAGGAGGATAGGGGGGCCAGATAGTCGGTCAACTATGCTGGCCTGTGGCGGTAAGGTCATGATCGGTGAGCAGTCAATTTAAGGTCCTTAGGGGCGTCACCATTCTTGAATGGGGTCGCCCAGGGGAAGGGGCAAGTGGTCTCTCCCAGAACTCCAGGGGCGGTACATCCGCTTGGTTGGATGGGTGCGGGGAGGGGGAGTCACGCTTTCTTTGGGCTGGTTAGCCACTCCGCACATGCACGATGACGTCATTAAACGGCGCAGAGTGCAAGGGCCCCCCCTTTTGGGTAATGGAGTTCATGGAGCGTACGGGGGTAACCGGGAGGGGGGGAAGTACCCTCTCGGTAAACGGGCCCTCTGCGCATGCGCACTCATACGTGAGGGCGTAGCTGGTTAATAAGGATTTGACACCGGTTAGCGACCTTGCCGTAGGCCCAAAACTAGGATATGCAGAAAAGTAATAAGTATGATGTTAGATTCGGTTAGGAAACACGCTGTATTAGACATTTGTTAAGGTTAGCCATTGATACCTGTCTACATTGATTGTAACCTAATGTCTAATTTTTCTGCATAAAAATGCTTGTGTAAATATTGTTTATTTCAAATTTTAATTTGTTTTCATGTTTTAATAAATACGGCCGGGGGGTCGCGAGACCCCCCGCCTTCCAAAGAAAACTCCTCTCATGTCCAATTGCTTTAATTGTTTAACTGTGGTAAGGCGCAGGACAGGGAGGGGCATTGTCGGTAGTCCCTGACCATAAGGAAAGGGGGGGCCGCTCGGCCCCCCGCACGTATGGCGGGGCGCCGGCCCCCTCCTCCCCTGCACTCTCGGTGGTGGGGCGTGCCCCTCCGCCGCGTCTTGATGACGCGGCGGGCGCGCCCACCGCCGATTGGTGCTGGCTCCTGCATTGACCCGGAAGCAATCTAATTGCTTCCGGGTCAAAGGAGGGGAGCCAGAGTGGGCGGACCAGTTGTAACTGGTCTGCCCCCAGAGGGGTTAAAAGGCCGGGGGAGCGCGTGAGGCGCCCTCTTGTTCCCGCACTCCCCAGGCTTGCCCCTGCGCCTCGTCAAGGCGCAGAATAATCTTTCCCACCCACCAGCCCCTGAAGCAGACTCTTGCGTTTGTATGTTGATTGTATCATTTTAGGTTCGTTTTCACTGTAGTTGTGAGTTGGTGTGAGTTTTTCCTTAGGCCTTTTTTCCCGTTTACAGGCTCAAGTATCAAGCTATGGTTGCACAGTAAGGTTTTGTGTAAACTTTGTCCTTAGGCCTTTTTCCCGTTTGCAGGTAACATAATTGTCGTATTTATTGATAGTCCTTGGTCAGGCGGTTAGGTCATGATCGGTGAGCAGTCAATTTAAGGTCCTTAGGGGGCGTCACCATTCTTGAATGGGGTCGCCCAGGGGGAGGGGCAAGTGGTCTCTCCCAGAACTCCAGGGGCGGTACATCCGCTTGGTTGGATGGGTGCGGGGGAGGGGGGAGTCACGCTTTCTTTGGGCTGGTTAGCCACCCTGCACGTGCACGATGACGTCATTAAACGGCGCAGAGTGCAAGGGCCCCCCCTTTTGGGTAATGGAGTTCATGGAGCGTACGGGGGTAACCGGGAGGGGGGGGAAGTACCCTCTCGGTAAACGGGCCCTCTGCGCATGCGCACTCATACGTGAGGGCGTAGCTGGTTAATAAGGATTTGACACCGGTTAGCGACCTTGCCGTAGGCCCAAAACTAGGATGTGCAGAAAAGTAATAAGTATGATGTTAGATTCGGTTAGGAAACACGCTGTATTAGACATTTGTTAAGGTTAGCCATTGATACCTGTCTACATTGATTGTAACCTAATGTCTAATTTTTCTGCATAAAAATGCTTGTGTAAATATTGTTTATTTCAAATTTTAATTTGTTTTCATGTTTTAATAAATACGGCCGGGGGGTCGCGAGACCCCCCGCCTTCCAAAGAAAACTCCTCTCATGTCCAATTGCTTTAATTGTTTAACTGTGGTAAGGCGCAGGACAGGGAGGGGGATTGTCGGTAGTCCCTGACCATACTGTAAAGCTTATAATTTGGCTGGCAACTCCCAATACTGTCTGGTTTGGGAATTACGTGACTGAGGTCGCAATACGTACCAAAACCCTAGCGGGCGTCATCGAAGGAACATCCTGAAATGCCTGTTGTTGGTGATTGGTGCAAAGAGAAATGTGTCTTTCTCTTCAGTGGATGGCTTTGGAAAGCTTTTCAGATGGGATACTATTCTGTTTATAAGCACATTTGCAGTGAGTAGAGGGATACAAAGTCTAACCAGGTGGTGCCCTCGTCAGTCACATCTGTCTAATACAGTTTAGGATTTCAGAGATCAGCAGTGGGATTTGGAGCAGATCTTCAGTGTTGGAGGGTCTGCCGCATGATGCAGATGGACAGGAGGCAGAAGGGTTCCCCTAACTATCTGGGTCTCCAGGTCGCAGCACTAGAGCTAGCCAGCTAGCCACCATGGCAATAAATGGGTGTAGAAGAGCAGAGGCACCACATAAAGGGGTGGAGCAAGGATGCTCTTGGCACCAGTCTCACTCAATGGAAGTCCCACCATTCAATCCACTCTTCAGCAACAACGGAGATGCAATAGATTAGGAAGTTCTCCTCAAATGGCACTAAATAAAGGGTAGAGAAGAGGTCAGGAAGAAGAACACAGAGAACAGGGAGCTATTGCCACAGATGCTTCCTCTCTTCCACAGGCAAGTGCACAAACGGAGGGAGGGAAGGGAAATGGATGGACAAGGCAGTGTCCGGTAGGAGAACATGAAGACAAAGGTGGTGTGGTGGAAGCTGCGTGCTCTCTGTCGATAAGAGGCTGGAGCAGTACCAAGATCCAGAATAGGATTGACAGATGCTACAGGCAACCAGTGGAGCCAACCCTAGAGAATTTGTAGAACAGAATGACTGGCACTCATGAATGGGCGGATGATATGAGAAAATATCCTGGAGTACCCTACAACTGTATCCCCAAAGAAAGAACTTCACGGTATCATACTGACATGGCACCTCTGCTTGTTTATAGGGGTAATTTGAACAAGAACTCAGTAACGTGAGCCATGCTGCCCGGGACAAATGGACTACAGTAGCCTGGGTGACCTACACATCATGTTTAGCGCTCATTTAAACAAGTGCCCCTTTTTCTTCATTCCTACTCATGCAGAAGCGTACCTAGGTATCGCACTGCTTTAAAGTGGGGAATTCTGGGTTACTCTCAGGAGAAGGCCGTCTCACAATCATCAATGAGTTAATATTGCCAGCTCCATTTGCATCTGCCTGACCCTTGTGGTCATAATCCATTCCCCTCATTATTCCATTTTCTGAACCTCTACTCCTCCTTCATCGGAATTAACACACACCTGGGATCAGGAGTATCCCTATTCACTCGGGTCCTTTTTTCATCCAATTTCTAAAAATGTGCAGAAGTCTATTAAAATCAGCTATCTTTTCCTCAAATAGTAAATTATTACTAAAACTTAATTTTCTGTGTGGGATCAACATAACAATTAAATAGAGGACACTCCACATTTTGGATGAGGGAGGAGACAAACTCACTTTATCCCACTTCGGCTCATCAGACAACATGCAGTAGAAGTAGGAATTTTATATTTGTCAGAAGGAATCTCTCAGTTACTTTGTTAAGCACATGTAGCCCATCAGGATTTGGTTGCACGCATCCCCTCTTCTCAGATTTGTTCACTGCTCGGACAGCTCCATGAATGTTGTAACTTAACCGAATCCCAGTAAAGGTGTGCTCTGTAAAGTATTTCAGATTTGCAACTCCTCAAAAAGGATGTGTTTTAATGTCAACTCATTCACTCTCAGAGATTTTCTCTGTGAAGGTATTGTTCTTTTAAACTTTAAACTTTTGAGTGTTCACCCAACCTTTTTGTACCTAAAAGTCCTTGTAAAACACCCTCCCACTCTTAAGGTATATAGTGAAATAAAGATCTTCCAGTGACAAATGCTGCTCCCTCCCTGGCATACACATGCCATTGTTATGCCAAACAAACTCAGGAAAACGTCTTTAAACTCAACTTTTACACACTCTCCTACCTTGTGACATAGTCAGTCTAGTAACAATGTTGGCCCCTGCATCAGTCCCCAAAATGAATATAATCCTGAAGTCCGCATATGGTACTGCTACTTCAGGGTCTACAACATCACATCCACCTCATCTTTCATGATGAGTGGCATCCACCATGGTGAGAGGTGTGGAAACCTGGGGTCCCCATTCTGTGTAGCAGAGGAGGGACCCCAGGGCACCAGTAGCCTAAATAAGTCTGGCCCTGTCTCTTCCTTGGTAAGTGTTAGACCTGTCAGCCTTAAAGTGATCGTCCTGCCCCAACGTTTGCCTACTTACCTCCATTTTTGTTGCTGAAATTCGTTTTTGTTGGCCTTAGGACTCTGTGCACTTTGCCAGTGGTAAAGTGCTTGTGCTCACTTCCCTAAATATGCTTTAATTGGCTTACACCTGATTGGCATATCTAATTTGCTTATAAGTCCCTTGAAGTGTGGTATACCATATCCCCAGGTCTGTAAATTAAATGCTACCAGTGGGTCTGCAGTACCTATTGTGCCACCCACCTAAGTAGCATCTTAAAACATGTCTCAGCCCTGCCTTTGCAGCCTGAATGCAGTTTTAAACTGCCAATTCGACTTGGCAATAGAACGCCCTTGCCAAGCATAAAGCTCCCATTTTATTGCATTTAAGTCACCCCTAATGTTGGCCCTGGGTAGCCCATAGGGCAGGGTGCATTGTAATAAAATGATGGACATGTACTTTTTAGTTTTACATGGATAACATTCAGTTGCCTTCTTACATTTAATAAGTGCTAACTTTTGATTGGGACCAGGTGAGCAGTTCATGTTTGCTATCTATGAAATTGTAATGAAAAATCCTCTTCAATGGTAAAGTCGGATTTTACATTGCAATTTTGAAAATACCACTTTTAGGAAGCGGGCATTTTCCTGACCTATGCTTTTTGGTGCCTGCAGCCTGTCTTAGATCACATGACTGGGTGTAATTGATAGTTAGACTTTGTGAATTTCTCTTACACAGGCACACAATAGAGGGATTAGGTGTGCCTAAATGGGTCATCTGCTGGCAGGATGGGGTACAGATCTGGACACGGCCCCACTTGCAACTGAAAAGTCTGTGTTCTGCCTTCTCACAAAAGGCTTATCGCCCCCACATTGTCACTGCAGCCAGTATGGAGCCAGGGCATGGGAGTCAGGAAATTCCAAAGAGAAGCCTCTAGAAACGTCTTCCAACTTCAAAGAAGGCATTGGGTATAAAAATAGGGCCCTCAGACTCACTCTTCAGTTCACTCCTGGACCATCAGAATAACTCTCAGAGGACTGCCTGCTGCTGTGACCTGCAGTGTACTCTGCAAGACTGCTTTACTGTACCTGGAAGGACTGTTTTGCTGCCAGGAGGCTGCCGTGAACCCTAAGAGGCAAGCTCTGCTGGTTGAACCCAATATATTTACCTGAACCCAGTACTACCAGAGTGACTCCAAGGACTACTTTGCTGGCCTCCTGTTCAGAGCCACAGGAGAATAGAAGGCTCCCACACTCTTGAACCCGCACCTGGACCCAGCATGAGTGAGTCGTGAGCCCCCAAGTGGTGTCCCACCTGTCCTGGACCCTTGGTCATGGTGCTAAAAGTCCCAAATAGCCACATTTTCAAACCTGGGACTTGGAACATTTTTGGCTAAAACTGCTCTTAGAACCGAGGGAAGACCAGGACTGACTTACTTGTTGATCCGCCCAAGGTGCATTGCCTGTCTGCCTGACTTTGCGGCTGCTCCCACTACGTTCTTCTCCATAGCAGGAAATACTGTACAGCGGTCCTTTGGCAAAGGGACATCCAATCCCCTGGAACTGTCTACGGCTACAATCTCATGCTTTGTCCCACTCGAGATTTCTGACTTCCAAAAAAGAGACTATGGGGCCGATTCCGATCTCGGCCGGTAGTGCTCCGAATCGGATTTGGATTCACCGGATCCGATTCGGAGCCCTGTTTCCCGACCGAATCGTACGCGGGTCCGGCCGAGCGAGTACGATGCAAGCTCCCGCGAAATCGCCGACCGCCTCGAACGCGGCTTCAACACGCTCCGACCGACTCGCATGGACACGACTCGCACCGCGCTATGGAGACGTTTCCCGGCCGGGTAAGTACGATGCGCGCCGCGAGCAGTCTGACCGACTCGCGCCGTCCGGCTCGAAAAAGCTGTCGGAGCCGGACTTTGGGGGTCCGCGTCGGACCCCCCTGTACGCGTAGGCGCGCGAGTCGCACACAGGGGGGACCCACCTGTGCATGTACGCCGCGATGCGCATGGACGCGTACCCGCTGTAGGGGGTGCCCTTGTTCGCCTCGCACCCATTGAGTCAATGGGAGCCCGCGTACGCGTTGTACGACCGGCTCCCATTGACTTCAATGGGAGTCCGACCGACTCGAGTCCGATTGCATGCGAATGCATCGTACTCGTCCGGTCGGACTGCTAGGGTCCGAATCGGTCGGAATTCTCTCCGGGTCCGGCTCGGTCGGAGAGATTTCCGGCCAGAATCGGAATCGGCCCCTAAGTCTGAATGTAGAAGTCTTCGCCGCGGTTTTGACCTAAGGCTCCCCGACGATGTTGATCCATCCTCTGACACCGCTGCAGCCTTGCTCTGCTGAACTTTACCTTCTCAGAACATTTTTCTTGAAAACTCTTCTAAGTCCGAAGGCAATCACTGACCGGGCCAAATCCACTTCTTGTATCCAAACCGCTCTCCATCGCGGTTGGCCATATTTTTTTACTTTGAACTAGTCTCGTGCGAGTGGATGACCACGGTTGGTGCCTTGATCGTTTAGGCACTAGTTTTACTTAATACTTTTAAAAAATCATAACTCTGGTTCTACTGGTTGGATTTTTGTCGTTTTGGTGTCAATTTATTAAAATTAACTCTATTTTTCTAAATTGGTGTGGGACTTCTCTTGTGTTCTGTTTTCACTTTATTGAAATAAAGGTCCAGTGACAACTTGATAAACATGTCACCAGCTCTCTTGCAAAGGGCAAATTTTAGTAAAGGTATCATGAATATGTTTGACAGTGTTTGGAAATGTCTCCAAATGTATGACAAATGCTGTAGATCCACCCCTGGGAGCAGAAGACACGCCTCATCAGAGAATGCTGCATCTCTGCTCAATAGGATTTCCCACCGCCGACCTTCTTTCTTTCCTGCACATGCTCCTGTATTGTGTCTAAATGATCCTGCCCTTGTTCAGCCCTCCATTGCTCTCGAGCTAGGTTTGTTCTCTACTAATACCCTCAAGTCTAAATACATGCATATAAAGATGAAAATATGGTTCTATTTGTATTCTTTCACTGTGTTGTGTTCTGCTTCTTTTTGAGCCTTATCTGCATGTAATTTATTACTTTGAAAGTGTTTTTTTTTAAATACTTTATTTATCATGTTTCGTCAAACAACAAGATAAACCAAAGAATCAGCTTAAATCATTCTTTGCATGGCACACAAATACATCAGATAGAAGTTACATGCATTAAATTCCCCACATGCTGACCAGCTTGATATATACATTGCTGTACAGTTCTACGGTGTAACCCACTCTCCCCGTCCAGCGTTCAGCCCGTCCAGGGCGTACAAATAGCTCACCACGAGAAAGGCCCAGTGTCCCACATGATCCGCACACAGGCCAGCTATACATAATGCTCACAGTATATATAGACTATACTAAAATTTACTATGCTATATTCCAGAGGGCTCCTCCTGGGTGACCAGCAGTGGAGCTTCCTGAACATCTTCACTGTGTTCCCGGAGGTATGTTATCAGTGGTTCCCAAATATCCCTGGGGCGGGATGTAGCCGGCAGCAGTTCTGCATAAGTTGTTAGTTGGTCTTTACCATAGATAAAGTCATGTAGCCAGTCTTTGAATTTAGGAGCTCTCTCCCTGCCCCAACTGCAGGCCACCCTCCGCTTGGCCAAAAGCAGGCCCGAAGCAGTGAACTTCCTGTGCGCCCTAGGTATGTCCGCTGTATAACCCAGCAACGCAAGTAGGGGGGAAAGTGGGAGGGGCATTGCAATCATCTCGGCTAATGCTTCCAGCACCTCCCGCCAGTAACCCTGGACCTGTGCACAGGACCACGCCAAATGTAAGAAATCAGCCCCCTCCTGATGGCATCTCATGCATCGGTCATTTTCTTGTAGCTTGTATTTACGCAGTAATGTGGGTGTGTAGTAAGTTCTGTGCAAAAACTTAAAGTGTATAATGCGCAGCCTGCTGCTAGCTGTAATTTCTGCAGTCTGCGCGCAGCAGTAATTCCACTGCACGTCTGTAAAGGGGGATTCCAGGTCCCGTTCCCACGCGCACCTGGCGCCTGGTGGCACAGGTGGTCATTCCAACAGCGCCGCCCGGTAAATGCAAGACACAGCGTGTGAGGGGCCGGACATCTTTAATGTGTTGTGCAGGACCTCTAACGGAGCAGGCTCGTGCGGAAAGCACGGTGTGCTGGCCCGTATTTCGTGTTTGAGCCTAATATAAAGGAACGCCTCCAGGGGGGTAACTCTCTCCCCAACCAATAGTTCCCTTTGATCTTTGAAACTTCCCTCATGATACAGATCACCCCATGTGTGCAAACCCCTCCTGCACAGCATGTCCCGACATACTGCTTCCTGTGGGACTGGAGCGTATGGGAGGTATGGCAGCAGCACAAGGGGGGAGTAGAGCAGAGCCTTATCCATTACCTTTGTCAGGCGTTTTCAGGCATTATTAGTGCAGGAGACAGTGTGATGCGATACCTTCTCACCTGGGACTTGTGCCCCCAGCAGGGATGTTAGGGGTGTAGGTGACATGTAGGTGTGGCATGAAGGGTGGCGGGTGGAGCCAGTAAATGGTGTAGTGAGCCTGAGCACTGAGATAGTACAGTTCCATGTTCGGGACCTCAAAGCCTCCCCTGGAGAATGGCTGTATCATAAGTTTCCAGCTTAACCGGGGTTGCCTCCCGCCCCAGGCCAGCTTGATGAGCAATGATCGAAGAGTGTTAAAAAAATTGCACCCTGGGTAGTAGGGTATGTTAAGAAATAAATAGAGTAACTTGGGGAGGATATTCATTTTCATCAGGGCCACTCTGCCTGCCAAGGAGAGCGGGAGTACTTTGAAAGTGTTTAAAATCTTTTAATCATTTCCTAAATTAATTATTTTATACAAAACTGAATTTATCTTTTATCTTGCATTTCTTAATGTTTTGTTCAATCAATCAATCAATCAATCAATCAGGGGGTTATAAAGCGCACTACTCACCCGTGAGGGTCTCAAGGCGCTAGGGGAGGGGGGGCAAGCTCCGGATCAGTCGAAGAGCCAGGTCCTGAGGTCCTTCCTGAAGGTGTGCAGGGTTGGGGAGCGTCTGATGTTCACAGGGAGCTCGTTCCAGGTCTTGGCTGCGATGTAGGAGAAGGCTCTCCCACCTTCTCTGTTCCTGCGGATGCGCGGGACCTCTGCCAGGGCGAGGTCAGCAGAGCGGAGGTTCCTCTTGGGTACGTGGAAGGAGACTCTCTCGTTAAGGTATTTGGGTCCGATGTTGTTGAGGGATTTGTAGGTGTGGGTGAGGAGTTTGTAGGTGACCCTCTTTTCGACAGGGAGCCAGTGGAGGTCTCGTAGGTGTTGGGTCATGTGTTCGTGGCGTGGTGTTCCGAGGACGAGTCTGGCTGCGGCGTTCTGGATGGTTTGGAGTTTGTGTAGAAGGGTTCTGTTGATTCCGGCGTATAGAGCGTTGCCGTAGTCTAACCACTCAAATAGAGGGGGCCCCTGATTTCAATGTAGGTAGAGACCAGCAGGGGAAATAAGTGAAAACAATCAAGAACAAAAGGTTCTCTACCTGTACAGATCAATATGTGCAAAAGTCACTATTCACTAAAACATTAACAACACAGGCCTAATCTGGTAGTAACACCACACAAGAAAAAATGAAAATCAAAAAGATTTTATTATAACTTAATACTGTGACACATAACGTTTTTTTTATATATAAATATCCTTTCAGAAATAATGTAAAACTAAACACATCCCACAACACATTCACTCCACCTCAGGCATACCATCTCATAAACTCACATACTCACACGCCTAACAATATCAGACATTCAGCCATATACAGTCGATATATACATGAATAGAACCCGCTGTAGATCTAGGGTTACATGCGAGGCCATACAGGAAATACAGATGTGCCTCAAGGGAAAATAACAAATCAGAACACAAGAATCAATTGTACAATTAAATAATAAACACAGTTAAATGTTCATGAGTTCATGTTCATGAGATAGTAGACATTCTAAAAGAACAAAGGGGGGATTTTTCCTATCAAGGCAGCTCCACGTATTTAATCCAGCGCTGGATTAAATACGCGGCGTAGGATACTATGCAGAGCCCATGCTGTCTGACGATGGCGGCGAGGGGGGCCATGTAGATGTTGAAGAGCGTCGGGCTGAGCGATGATCCTTGGGGTACTCTGCAGTTGATGTCAGTGGGTTTGGAGAGGAAGGGAGGGAGTCTGATCCTATGTGTTCTGCCGGAGAGGAAGGACTGGATCCAGTCGAGGGCGGCTCCTTGTATCCCTGCGTTGTGAAGTCTGGCTGTGAGCGTTCGATGAGAGACGGTGTTGATGGCTGCGGAGAGGTCTAGGAGGAAGAGGGCCGCGGTGTGTCCCTGGTCGACTAGTAAGCGGATGTCGTCCGTGGCGGCGAGGAGGGCAGTCTCGGTGCTGCGGTTGCTGCGGAATCCAGATTGTGAGGCGTCAAGGATCTCTTCAATGAAGGTGGTCAGCTGGGCGTTTACGAGTCTTTCGGTGACTTTGGCCGCAAAGGGGAGGAGAGAGATGGGCCGGTAGTTTTTCAGGTCAGTTGGGTCGGCTGTTGGCTTCTTGAGAAGGGGTTTAACCTCCGCCCGCTTCCAGTCGTCTGGGAAGATGCCGGATCTGAAGGAGGCATTGGTGGTACGTCCTAGTTCGGGTGCGATGGTGGCGGCGGCCCTGTGGAATATGTGCGGTGGGCAGGGGTCCGTTGGGGCCCCTGAGTGGGTTTTCTTCATGGTCGCGGTGATGTGTTCGATGGTGGTGGGATTCCAGGTCGTGATGATTGGCTTGTCTGCGGTGGTGGAGAGGGGGGTGGTGTCCGGCGTCTGTTCGCTGAAGTTGTCGTAGAGGGTCTGGATCTTCTGATGGAAGTAGGAGCTGAGCTTGTTGCAGAGTTCCTGGGAAGGTGTGACATCCGTGGCTTCGCTGGGGGGTTTGGTGAACTGCTGTATGACGTTGAACAGTTCCTTGGCGTTGGCCGCGTTGGTCTGGACTTTGTCTCTTATGAAGGTCTGTTTGGTGTCTCTTATGCGCTGGTGGTATTCCTTCAGGGCGCTCCTGTGGTGGTTCCGTGCTTCGGTGGTTTTCTGGTTTTGCCAGGTTTTCTCTAGGCGTCTGCATGAGCGCCTGGCTTCTTGGAGTTCTGTGGTGAACCAGGCGGCCTTCAGAGGGCGTAGTTTGTCGGGGTGGTGGAGGGGTGCGAGCTTGTCGGCGCAGCAGGAGACCCAGTGGTGAAGTTCTTTGGCTGCGGAGTTGGTGTCGGTCGTGGCGCTGGGGGGGTCTTGGAGGAGGGTGCTGTTGAGGAGTTCCGCTGTGACCTTGCTCCAGTTCCTTCGTGGCGGGCGTGGGGCGGGTTTGGGTGCGGTGGTGGTGTTGAAGGTGAAATGGACGCAGTGGTGGTCCGTCCAGTGGGGCTGGGTGGTGTGGCTGAAGTGGATGTTAGTTCCTCCTGCGAAGATGGGGTCGAGGGTGTGTCCGGCTATGTGAGTGGGCGTGTTGACCAGCTGCTTCAGTCCGAGGTTGGCGAGGTTGTCGAGGAGAGTGGTGGAGTCAGGGTCGTTGCGGTTGTCGAGGTGGAAGTTGAGGTCTCCGAATAGAATGTAGTTCGTGGAGGTGATGGTGTGGGGTGCGGCGAGCTCGGCGATGGTGGTAGTGGACTGGGTGCGGGGTCCCGGCGGTCTGTAGATGAGGGTGCCGCGTAGCGTGGTCCTGGGGTTGGTCTGGATCCAGAAGTGGAGGTGTTCTGTGTTGGAGTGGGGGTCACTTGTGCTGGAGGTGGAGAGTCGGAGGGGGGTCTTGTGTGCGATGGTGAGCCCTCCTCCTGGGCGGTGGGGCGGTCCTTTCTCTGGATCTTGTAGCCGTCGGGGATGGCGGTGGCAATGTCGGGGCCGGAGGTAGTGTTGGTCCAGGTTTCCGTGAAGAATGTGACGTCGGGTGAGAGGGTATCGATCCGGTCCTAGATCTCTACGGCGTGTCGGTGCAGGGAGCGTACGTTGAGGAGGATGCATGTCAGGGTTCCGGCGGTGCGTGCATCAGGCGGGCCTTCGGCGGTAGTGGGGGCTTTGTCGGTGGTGAAGGATCTACGGCAGGGTCTGCACGAGAACTGTCCATGGGTGGTGTTCAGCGAGGATCTTAGGCAGTCGGTTCGTCTTCTGGGATTGAGTGCGTGGAGGGTTGCGGAGTCGTAGCGGTGATGGGGCCCAGGAGTACCAGGGTTCCTGGCGCTGGCCGCGGTCGGGACGCGGACGGGCGCAGACGGGCTTGCCTTTGGCGCAGCGGTCGCCATTATGTAGGGGAGGGGAGGGGCGCTCAGCTGGGAGGCGGGAAACGGGCGAGGGCAGGGGGGCGGGGCCGCGGGTCAGCAGCGGCGGTAACAGGAATGGCGAGGGGACGAGAGAGGGCAGTGAGACACAGGGGCCAGGTAGAAGAAAAACACAGCGAGATGGGGCACAGATACAGCCAACAATTTAAATGACACCGGCAAATTAAATGACAACAATGAGGAGAAAAACGGAGACAAAACAGAGAACAGCTATGAATGGAAAAAAAGCACAGAACGAAGCAGCAGTACTTAGCGCAGTTACCGCATCGCGGCAGGCAGGCAGGGGGAACAGCAGCCTAGAACACCCAGGCAGGGGGTTGAGCGGCGGCAAACGGAGCAATGGAGCTTCCGGGGAGAGTGCAGGCCTGTGACCGAGTACTGGCACACTTGAAAAGCATTGCAAAATATAATGTATGAAAAATACTTGTTTGTGTTTATAAAAAATGCTAAATTTAAAAGCGTATGCTGAGGCCAGTATTTAGGCAGACAGCCATTCAACCTGGCTCTGGTGGAGTGAGAGGGGAGAGTACCTGGGCAAGTTCTATAGTGTGTCAATACATACATTGCCCCAGAAAGCAAAGGCCCCAGAAAGCAATGTCCCAGGAGTCTCATGGGCCAGCTGTTGTAGTAGTCCAGCCTGCTAATGAAAAATCAATTTGTTAAAAGACTTGGACATTTCAAAAGGAAAGTACTAATATATTTTTTATATTAAGCAAATGGGAATTAGCGATTGTGTTGGTAAATGTGATTAAGGACTCAAGCCCTTGAAGGAGTAAGAACCACTCCTATCCTAAATGTTTCGCTGTATTGAAGGGTAACAAGATGCCCTGGGCAGGCAATGGTGGCCAGGAGGATGGTTGTGATGTTGGCATCTGAAAGTAGATCATTCCATTGTTAGATGAGTTGACAATCCAGGAACAGAGGGCCATTCAGTGCCTTAAACAGCAAGGCTTTTAAAGATTCTTGTGCAAAAGATGGGTAGAAGAGGAACATTCGGTGCCTTAGGAAATGAAGCTTTTGTGCAGAAGAGGGGACCAAGGAGTGGCTGAAGAAAGGGAGCAGATGGCCTGATTTAGATCTCGGCAGACAGGTTATTCCGTCACAACTATGATGGATATCCTGTCCGCTGAAATATAAATCCCATTATATTCTATTGGATTTATATTTCGGTGTATGGGATATTTAGTCACCATTGTGATGGAGTAAACCATCCGCCAAGATCTAAATCAGGCCCAGAGTCTTTTAGTTACTTAGTATTATAAGAAACCAAAGGAGGGAATTATTTCTCCTGGGGATGTTGTATGGAGGCAAAACAGAAGAGGTCCCAGAACTGAACCCTGAAGCAGGTGCGGCCTGTGCAGGTAGAGGAGGGAAAAGTTATTATTTATTTAATTTTCTCTCTGCGGCGTCTGTCGAATCCCCCCACCCCACCCCACTGCCCCACCGCTCTTGCCTGCATGGGCTGCTCCTGCCCTGAGGCGCCCTGAATAAACAGTATAGTGATACTAAGTGTAGCATGCACCAACGAACAATGAGTCAATGGCCAGAAAATAAAGAAAAGAACCATTCCAATGCTCTTCTCACATTACCTAATGCAGATA
Organism: Calotriton arnoldi; assembly: GCA_963921515.1. Taxonomy (NCBI): domain Eukaryota; kingdom Metazoa; phylum Chordata; class Amphibia; order Caudata; family Salamandridae; genus Calotriton; species Calotriton arnoldi. Next base: position 927,201 of record CAWUFW010001750.1, on the reverse strand, counting down.
AACTGATAGCATTGGTTCGGTAGTCGCCCATGCCAAATGCGGTGGAGATTTCAAGTAAATTGAGAACAGAGCAAGGGTGACTGTACCCGGCAGAGTTGAGAAAGCTAGAAGTGTGCCTGAGGGACATTTGCCTGGAATTCAATGGGCAAATGCCAGATTGTAGTGCATTGGATAAGCTGACACAGAAGAAGTAATGAGTGAGTTATTTAAACACCAGCTGCTCAAGGATTTTTGAGAAAAGGGAAATTGAGATACTGGGAAGTGCTTAGAAGAAGAGGTGGGTGTGTTTTTTAACAGCGATAGAATGACACAGAATTGAAGCATTTAGGACAGGAGCTTAAGGAGAGAGCGGCTAGGGAATGGAGTGGATGTAGTGCAGACACTAATTGATAGAGCAAGTTGTCTTGTTATTTGGGACTGAAGAGGTCAAATTTAGCTTATGATAGATTGGCCAGTTGGAATATAGGATGAGGACATCTGCAGAGGTCTGTGCTAAACAGTCATGTGTTGGGCAGAATATGCTATGTGGGGAGCGAGTTGTGTGATGATGAAGGGCAATGAAAAGAGTGCAGAGAAGGTGTCTTTTGAAGCAGATCTTAGACATTGTGGAGGGTGCAAAGTCACCATCAGTGAGGGTCGATCTGAATATGAGGATGAATAGTGGGAGGATGGGAGAGATTATAGCACAAGAAACGTTCTGTGGGTGCAATTTCATAGGGGAGAAGAGGCTGCCCTTGTATGCTTGAACTAACAGCATCAAGAGCATTAGTTGCCATCGTGATTACCTCTTTATATATGAAGAGGTATTGTTGAGAATTCCAATCTCTCCATTTCTGCAGGCGAGGGCACATCCAGATCTCCAGACCTCAGATGCTTACTGTAATACAGAGTTGAGGACAGAGGAAACCGGTAAAGGGTCAGAGGGGATAATGTGAGTTAAGTTTGCCAGGAATGTGTTATGGGCAGTATCAGATGACGTGGTCTACAAGTGAGGCCAGATCACCATGTATTTGATTTTAGGACTATGCAAGTGCTTCGTGGGAGGGATATCATCTGGAACTAGAAAGAACTATCATACCATGGGAAGGACACAATCTCTTTGCTCCCTCAGCTCAGATAAAAGAGTGCATATATGACTCTCTCCACTACACCCTCGCTGCCATCCTCAGTTTTGGGCTTAGCACACAAATTTATCTTTTGTAAACCGATGTGCAGCAATATATTTACCCAGCATGTCTCTACTCTCTCAATGTCACCATCTGATGACTCTTGAATTCTCAAGCTCACCTGGCATTTCCTCTGACAACCACACGTTGAGACAATTCAGTCAGTCAGTGAAAATCACTTTATTCGGTTATTTAAAACCATAAAAGCATGTTAAGATATTCATCACATAAAAACCAGATATTACACAATCGTAAAACAAAAATCAAGCATAGTTAAAATACCATCCCAGTTAAAAATACACATGATAAAAAGAACTCTCTAAAAAGTTCAAACAATGTGATGTAAAATGCATATTGTAGGAGAGAAAACCATATCACATTTAAGGAGAAAAGAATATACACATGATAAAGAGAACTCTCTAAAAAGATCAAACAATGTAATATAAAGTGCATATTATAAGAGAGAAGGCCATTTCACATTAAAGAGAAAAGGGTATACATTTAATACGTCAGATCACAAGGGCCCTCTCTTTGTTTTTCTCGCTCTGACTGCCGCTACTATAAATCTAGCAATGTTGAAGATTTCCCGGGGATTATTCAGCATCTGCAAGTATGTTAGGGCCGGCCTAGCCTGCAAAAAGCCCTTGTCCTCTAAAATTGGAAGAATAAAACGTTTGCGAATGTGCAAATAATGATCACAAAACATGACAAAGTGCAAAGTATCCTGCCTCGAAAAGTTATCGCAGGAGCAGGGTCCCAGAGCCTCTATCTTTCTCCAGCCCAGGGGTTCAGCCAAAAGAAAGTGCAGATAGTTAAACCTCAATCTCGTTAAGAGGAAACGATGTTGAGGCTTAGGGGCCCATTACGATGGCGGGCGGAAGCACAACCGCCGTGCTGGCGGATGCAGAAACCACCAGTTACCGCCGGCACGCAGCAGTCCACACGCCCGCCCAATTATGATGCGAAAAGCAGGCCAAACACCGCCGGCAAGCCAGCAACACCGTCCGCCATCAAGGTGCGCCCGCACACGTAGCGGCGCAGCACAACTGACACACACCGTCCGACGAAACACGTCCCGCCCGGCGCATAAATTACGATGCCGCAAACAAACGGCTCCCACGGCAAAGAGACACCGCACGTGAAAGAGAGGCGGAAACACGGACGCAGAGCACGGACAACGAAGAAGCGGCACCCCGGGCATGAATCCAGCACTGCAGGCCCTTCCCATGCTTCTGCTGATGCACCACCAAGGACGCAACGTACCGCGGAGACGCAGGTAGGCACACACACAACAAGTGCACGCAAACAGCGCACACAGTGCAAGGGCGGAAAAAGCGGACAACCCCCACCAGCGCGTGTACACTACACATCCACCATCGCATCCACATATGACACACAGGCCAAATCGTAACATCGCAGAACACATGTGTACACACCACCTGGGACTAGGAACCAACCACCCCGTCACGGCCCCAAAGCGCTGATGACGCCGCCACACATGCGCACAACGCAGAGGCCAACCGCAGCGCCATGCATGCGTCGCACACAGACACAGGGACACAACCAAGCAGCACACACATCAGCCCCACCCCGAACGCACATGACACGTGACAGGCCGGCCACAGACATGTCCCCAACGCCCAATTCACGGACAACACCCAACGCCACACAAACGACGCACACATGTCAGTGAAGACACGCAACTGCAGGACACACCCCAGTGTAACAAACATGGCGTAGCACACAGCGGCGGCAACACCAACTAGGAGAAGCAGGGCCCTTCGGGAAGAGGAACGCCAGTACCACACTGAAAAACCCATACCACCCTGCACATATGAACAAGACACATGAAACGGAACACCAAAGAGCCCGGGGACCGACAACAGGTGGCCCAAGAATTACATCCACACACAAGGCCCAACGCAGAGCGGAAAGGCAGCCTGCCGCCCACACAAGGGAGAGCAGACAGCACTGAATGACCTTCCATTCCAACACCGAAACCACAGCCCTACGACAGAAGCCGGTGAATACAGCCATTGTCCAAGAATAGACCAACACAGGCATGCCGAGGAGACCGACCACAGGGCAGATAGCGCATATCACAGAAGCACACAACGGACGGGGAAGAAAGAAGAAAACACTCCCCCATGTCGGCCACATGCAAGTTAATTGGAAGGAGTCACACAGCACTGACCTTGAACTGTCTGAGAAGCATGTGGGAAGAGGGCCCGTGTCCTCCAAACAAGCCAACAGAACACAAGTCCTGTCTTCCCACGACTACACAGAGCTCACAGCAACACCGGAGCGTGCACATTGCAGACTGCACACACAGCCGGAGCACGCCACCTCTACGAACCGCTGCGAAATGGCAACCGCAACACACCTACCCAACTACGCCGAACAGCTCAAGCTGTACCAAACCAACACGATACATACATTGGGATGCGATCTCCTGTCCCTGCTGAACGTAAGTTACCGACTGACTTACCGCATCACATTGTTCAGCTGCGTCATGCCCGTCTTCTACTGTCGGAGGTGTCCCTACCAGCATCCCGTCGAGATATGCCTCTCCAACCCGGCATGTCTGAAGGCGGACCTGCTACCACTACTCCTCCCTCTGGACGCACACGACAGGGCCTGCTCTGCCTATGGGGGCATGGCGTATGTGGCCAACATCGCACGCGCACTGAAATGGAACCACTGTGCCTCCACACGACGGATCATCGAGAACAGCTACATCGAATGTCACCCAGCATGCCCCATCATGGTCCTCCAAGGGACAACCTACGAACAACACCTTGACAGCCACCATCCGCTACATTGGCTGGCAAACATGTACACCACCAATGACATGGAAGCCCTGCTGGACGGCATCGCATACCTGACAACCTGTAAATACGTCGGACCACAACGCAGGTTCCCCGAGTGACCTATGAAGTCCAACCCCGCACCCATGCTCAGCTTCCGCACGGACTGGCCAGTCACCACCACAACAGCCATACCAAACGACCGGCAACTGTAACCACACCATCAACGACATCGCCATGACATCGGATATGACCGGGACATGCACACTGTTCCCCATCACATCCAGGAACACCGCATGCATCGTGGGAGGCAGTGGCATGGGCTCTGTGCATCGCACCCACATGGACGGAACTGCACGAACAACCAGGACACGACATGGATCCAGCGCACATGGACACACACACCGCTCAGTGGACATGAATAGGTCGCCTGGAGTCTGTGGGTGCTGCACCCTCCCACCCCCGCCCCGGGAATCCCATACCAGGACCTTTGCATGGACGACAAGTGCATGCAACAACAACACGACCCCAGTGACTGTGACATGTCCAGTAACCACCACAGTGCAACAACAAGTGGCACGCCGCTGCATGCACGCAAGCACATGCCCTGATGTCATCTCACATGCACGCGTGCATGAGGAACAACCGCAGCAAACCTGTCACATGGAACTGAGATGGACTGTGCCCATGATGCCGAGCGGTCTGGTAGGCTACATGTATACCGTCTGTGTCAAAGTCCGCAGCTCCGCAGCTATACGTAAATGTACATTAGCACAGCCTTGGCCAAGCAGATGTAACCCCACACCCTATCCCATTTGTTATCATGCTCAGTATATCCTCAACATGTATTCCGCTGCCAGTAGTGTCCACTATACTGCATCACAGAGGACAGAAGACTCAATATAATGTTTGAAACCAGAACTGTCTCCGCTGACTCATTTCACAAGTACGAATGAGAGAGGATGAGAGTATGTGAAGTACACGGCAGTCGTGACATGACCATGTAGTCCACTGGTATTGGATGTCAACGCAAATGAGTAGCACTACTGTGGAAGACACACATGTGTCGTGTGAAGTCGTATGGACGCAGTGCTCAGGTGGGTGGGTGCGACGGGTAGATGCGCACATGCCAAGTTGGAGCACGCCGTGTTGGGAGGGGTCATGAACAGTACACCACCGCTTCCCTGGGCATTGTGAGAGGACACCTGTCGGGGGGAGTGAACACGTGTGTGCACAGCAGCCGGGCACACGTACAAAGCGGTACCAGGCGCACCTCAGCCCACCCTCTGTGGACAAGCTGGATCCTGTTGTGCGCCCGCCATGCCCCTTGACAAGGCACACACAGCCCCAGTCGACCAGGTGTAACCCCAACATAGTCAATCCGCACAGGCGATACAGGGCACGGGATGGCAGTGGAGCATGGTGTGTGAGAGGTCTCCTCGCGCTCCTCCTGGTCATATCACGCAGGCAATAGAACCTCAACGTCTAGCATGGCACAAGTCAAATGGAAGTGTAGGGGGACGCACCACAGCACGAGCAGCACTGACGTCACGGGAGGTGGCTCGCACCATCCCATCCATTGCCCATCATACCAACCACGCCACATGCCATTGCGACTAAGTGCAAGCGCGTGCGCCACCACCCCCGAGCCCTCCCCAGAGAGGCCAAAGAGTGAATGTGTGGGCCATCAGCCACAGACGGACGCGGCCTGGCCGCAAGGGCAGCCACAGCCACTGGGTGTCGCAGGTGGCGGATCCGGAAGGCGAAGACTGTGATGCATAGTCCATGCAGGCCGGGTCTCCATTTGGGGCACCACGCAGGTGGACGGCGTCCCGCCACACATCATACCCTGAGACAGCCCACTCGTGCAACTGGACCCACACATACACTCCTTGCCCTCTCTGGTGCGAGCTTGGGGCTGCCTGTGCAAGCGCTAGCCTCGCAGGTGAGCATGCATATTGGGGGGCGAGGGAGGACATGAGGGCTGGGGCGAAGATGACTGTATCACTGTCAGTTAGTACAAGGGATGACCCAGATGTGGAAAGGAAGAGACGTGTCCCGTGTGTACTGCAACTAGTCGCCAATCCAACTACCCCCCATGTCCGGAATGTAAGCCCGCACCTAGGCCCGCCCATCCGCCACATCGAACATACCACCAGCACGACAACCTTCCCATTCGAAACACTGACTGGGGGTGGCGACCAGTGAACAATCATGTGTAGCCTACCCACGCGTACATGTGGGCCCTCCATGATCCATGTCACCTGCGGCAAAGACATGACATGCGCAATGAGGGAAGTGAGGAGAGCTGCCCGCCCCACGCGCAGAAGGTGCATCAGCTCCACAGACCCAGCAGCGAGTCCAGCAGGGGTCACATGTGCAGGGGCAGCTGTGCCTGGTGTGAAGGCACATGCATATAGACAGCACATCGACCAATGTGTAGTCTGCCCACATCCACAGTCCATCATCATGCGGACATAGGAATTGAACACAGGGCAACACATCTTAGTTGGTGCACCCACCGTGACCAACAATGCGCAATCATCGACGTACCCGCCCTGTGCATGGCCCCCCACCCAACGGAGGCACATCCAGTGCCACCATCCCACACACACAAGCCTTCCACGGAACATGCTGTGTCCAATGGTCAGTACAGAGTCAGCGCCCATCTGGTGGATCCTGAACAGGAGACACATGCACACACATGCCAGCTCCCACTATGTACGTCTGCCACCTGGCACGTGCAATGTAACCTCTCACCTGTGACGTGTGACTGCAAGCACACAGCCGTCTTGGCATGGGGCTGTCAATGTGGACACCAGTCAATGTTTCGGGAGCTGTGATCCGTACAGTGCTGTACATAGGGTGCAGTGCTGACACCTACTACTGTCTCATATCCCCTCGTGCCACAGGTCCCACTTGTATTGGCCGCTCAGCCCGTGCCCACATCGTCGTCGTCGTGTGCCATACTCATCCAGCCTCGGAAGCAGTTCCATGCTCAGCAGACACTCATGTTGCCGTGGCGTTGCCGCTTGACGAATATGCAGTCAGTCCCCATCAGCACGCCCCGCAAGTCATTGGGGCCTAGATCCCCATGTGCATGCACATGGCAGTGGTATGTCTCACTTGCCATTGCCATTGTTGGGAGACCTGTGTAAGTGTATTGTGGCCGTGCCGTCCCAGCTTGACAGCTGGGCTGTGGCTCATGTGCTTGCTCAGTCATGTCAGTGATGTGTATGCGAAATTGCTATGTGCCGTGTTGCTTTGACATGTGTCCTCTGCCATTTAACCCAGGCGGAGACCGAACATTGACCGCCCATACCAATTGCTGGCGGACATGGACGATACAGAGGTAATCAGGAAGTTTCGGCTGGACAGGCCAACTCTGCATCGACTGTGTGCCATGTTAGAGCCCCATCTCCGTCCCCGCAGGGTGTATCCGACTGCTGTCACCCCCACGGCTAAGGTGATGGCCGCCATGCATTTCTTCGCCACTGGGTCATTCCAGCACACAGTGGGCAGTGGAGGAGGGATGTCCCAGCCCATGTTCAGCAAGGTGCTGAGGGATGTACTGGCAGCCATGATGCTGTACCGGAACAGGTACATCAGATTCCCCAGGGCTCGTGAATTGGCGGCAGTGAAGGGTGCATTCTATGCCCTTGGCAGAATCCCACACGTCGTGGGAGCCATTGACTGCACTCATGTTGGCCTTGTTCCACCACAGGCCACTGAGCACCTGTACCGCAACAGGAAGCACACGCACTCCCTGAATGTGCAAGTGGTGTGCCTTGCGGACATGGTGATCACCCACGTGTGTGCCAAGTTTCCAGGCTCGGCCCATGACGCACACATAATGCGCAACAGCATCTTGCCACGACTGATGGCCAATCTGCAACAGGATCGTGCCTGTATTGTCGGTGAGTATGTGGAGTGGTGTAGCGTGCTGGTTGTGCGATGCTGTCCCCTGTCCAGTTGGAATTGCAACGGTTCTCTGTGTCCCTCACACCCAGGTGACTCTGCGTATCCGAATGGGGCATGGCTGCTCAGTCCATTGAGGAATCCTCGCACCCCAGCAGACGATCGCTACAATGAGGCACATGGGAGGACCAGACGTGTGGTCGAGCGTACCTTTGGCCTCCCAAGTCCAGGTTCAGGTGCCTGGACCGCACCGGGGTGCACTGGCGTACTCCCCACAGAAGGTGTGCCAGATAGTGGTGGCGTGCTGCATGCTGCACAATCTGGCCATTCGGAAGCAGATCCCCCTCATTGTGGATGACGGAGATCAACCAGGGCCCCAGCCCGCAGACCAGGACAGCTCGAGTGAGGTGGACAGCGGAGAGGAGGAAGCTGGGAATGTGCGCCAGCAGCTCATCGCCCGCTACTTCACTTGACGGTGAGTGTCCATGTACGACGGATGATGTGTCTGTATCTGTGCAGGTGTGTGTGTGCTGTGTCAGGGTGGCCGTATGTTCACTGCGTGCAGTGTGTCAACGCTCCATGGCCAGGGTAGTATGCCACTGTTGGTGACTGTGGCATTGTGCCCTATTGCTCTGTGCGATGTGTGTACATTGCTTGTAGTTGTTGACATGTACTGTGTGATGGGTGTGTGACACACTCATTGAATGTGCTCCTGTTCTGTCTCCCACCCCTAGGTCCCTACAGGCCCTCCGGATTCCATTGCCATGCCACGCATCAGGTGCCTTTCCGCCCAAGGTGGCCGTTGTATTCCGTACAAATAAAACACAGGGCACAAACAGCAGTTAGTGAATAAGGTGCATTTATTACAAACTGTGACATGTGATTGTGTGTAAGGTGATAACAAAAGTGGTGCGTGCAGTGACAATGAGCTGTCGGTCATGGCTGCGTGATGATCAGGGTGTACCCACTGGTTCTATGTCCATAGTCCAACACACACATGCCATCCAGCTGGCTGTGTGGAGTGGGATCGTAGAGCAAGTCAATGCAGTGGCTGGTCAAGGAAGGCTGGCGGAAGGCTGGCTGGCTGCCTCACTTGCGACTGGAGCGTGCGAAGTCCTCCCGGGAGATCTGTTTCCTCTTCGGACGGCCCCTTCCACGTTTGGGAGGGGGGTGTGGTGGCGACCTGCTGGTGGTGGGTGAGGTGTGCTCACTGGCTGTGGACGCAGGGGAAGTGGACACTGCTGCCCGAGCCTGCGCCCTAGCAGGTGGTGGCGGAGGTGGTGTTGCTGGCCTTGCCTGTGACCCCACCGCCACCACCAGCTGGCCCATGAGGTCCACGAGTTGGTCCATACGGGACACGAATTGGCCCATATGGGCGTCCATGGACCTCAGCACCCCCAGCACCTCCCGCGTGTCAGTAGCAGACCTGGCCCATTGTCCTTGGGCCTCTTCATAGGCCCCAAGGACTCTGGCCATTTGAGGCAGGGCATGGCTCCCAGGGGAGGCTGGCGTTTCCCTGACCCTGCTCCTCCTACCAGTCCTGCTGCCACCGGCCTGCCCACTAGCCACATTGCACACCACGGTCCTCGCTGTGGCTCCCAGGGTGGATCCAGTCGGCCGGGCCACCACCTGCGCTGGGGCTGGTGCCAGCGAAGACGTGGTGGTGGTGGAGGCGGTGGTGGTCGGTGCGGCGATGGTGGCGGTTGCGGCAGTGGTAGTGGCCGCAATGACCGTGGGTGTGGCCGCAACGACAGTGGCAGCAGGGGACTGGGACTGTTCAGCATCCCTGGATGATGGGTTGGTGGGTAGGAGGGGTCCTGGGGAGCGGCTGGGCCCTGCCACGCCAGATGGGCCAGCTTGGTGGTCCGTGTCCGAAGAGGAGGACAGATCCTCCAGATCCGTGTGTCCTCGTTGGGGGCTTGTAGGCTGGCTGTGCTGGCTGCTGTCTCCATCCCCAGCATCCAGCAGTTCGTCACCTGTGGAGAGAATGAGATTTGTTATTGTGTTGCACCTGGCGAAGTATGTATTAGTCGTCTGACATTGGCAGTTCGTGCAATCTCGTACATGGGTTTCCCGGAGGCGAGTGTGTGGCTGTGGCATCTGTAGTTGTGTGTGCTAGGCAATGGGACTGTGTGCTGTGCACATGTGGCATGGGACGGATTGGCCATGCCGATGGGTGTGTTGCTGTGCCCCTACTCATTGTGACTCTGGTGTATGCGGGCTCCTGGCCCATCCTGGGTCTGGTTTGTACTTTGCTTTTGGAGTTCATATGGAACGCTTAGGAACGCATATGGCAACATGGGGGCCATGCCCCAGATTCGCATTTGGGAGGGGATATGCTTTTGGGGTTCAAATGGAACGCTTAGGAACGCATATGGCAACATGGGGGCCATGCCCCAGATTCGCATTTGGGAGGGGATATGCTTTTGGGGTTCAAATGGAACGCTTAGGAACGCATATGGCAACATGGGGGCCATGCCCCAGATTCGCATTTGGGAGGGGATATGCTTTTGGGGTACATGCTGTGAGCCATGGGTGCCGAACGTGACATGTGTTGTGGCAGCATGACAGTGCATGGTCTGAGGTGTGTGCATGCCTGACATGCCCTGCATATTTGCTGTCTGTTGTGGTTACTGGACATGGCATTGGACGCATCGTTATGAGTGAGTGATAGTTGTGTGCCAGCCAACGTATTGCAGTTGTCCCATCTCCTTGGTGTGCGTGCTGCCCTGTGCCATGTGCATCACTGCAGTGCTCGGGGGGTGTGGCCCATGTTGTGTGTTGTTGCTCACAGTGTGTCGTGCGCTTAATTGACTTCTGGCACATGGTTGGTCATGGGCATGTATCTTAGCGTGACTGCTGTATGTGTGGCAGCTGTGCGGATGACATGCCTTTCATGAGACTGGGGCTGACGGATGGGATGGATGGTATGTTGTATGTGCATGGTGTGTCTGTGTGTTTGATGGGTTCAGTGGTGTTCGTGTGCATTTATGTTGTTCCGCTCTGTTGCGTCTAGTGTTGTTTGTCTTACATAGGCGTAGTTGTGGGGTGTGGGGTTGACAGGCAGTGGGGGCTACATGGACAGGACTTCAATGGTGTTTCGGTTGTGTGTGATGAGTTGCACAGTGGCTGCCGTGTGGGACTATATTCAGTGTGGCTTGTGCATGCAGACGTGGCTCCTTGGGTGTTGCTATGTCTGTGATGGGTCATGTGGGGTGTGAGTCTGTTGTTCATGTCCGTGTGCACATTGTTCACTTGTTCGTGACGGTGGGCGGTGCTGCGTGTCCGTCTGCTACGTGACATGTCCCATGTGTTGGTGGTGTTATGGTCCTCATGCCTCCAGTAATCCAGCCCTGTCCAGTTTCCCACCTGCAAGTTGTTCGTGCGTGCACTGTACTGGATGCCACATGGCTCTAAGCGGGGGGTGCTCCATGTTGCAGGTCTGTGGGGGTGGGGGTGTAGTGGGTCGTGGGGGTGGCTGTACACCCACTGACACCGATTGCTGTGGACCGTGATGTCTGCCTTTCGGCTGTCGTTGTGCACTGCGGTGGCTGACACGTGGCTGTGGGGTGTGGGGGATGCTCCTCCTTGCTGTGCTGTGGGACTGGGGCCTGGTGTGTGTTGTACTTGGGCTGTCCACCGTCCCACCCACTGCACTTTGTGTTCCTGCCACTTACCTGTTACTTGTCGGTTAGTGCAGCTGTGGCGGACACATGGGTGTGGTGGGTGCTCGTTGTGGCGCTTCTGGCATATTTGGGGACCTGTTGGTGGTTACGTGGCTGGCTTAGTGTACACATGTCCCCACGCATCTTACAGTTGTTCGGTTTGGGCTGTGTGTGGTAGTGTCTGTTGCATGTGTGTGTGATGTGTTGTGTATTGTGTGCTGGACATGGGGGTGTTTGTCCCTGGGAGCTGTGGCATGGTAGTTGCGCATGTGAGTACATAGCGGTGTGCTGGTATACATTAGTTTGTACTTACCAGCCTCCACTTCTCTGCTAATCCGGCGAGGATCTCCGGATGTATTACGACTCGCACCTTCTCCTCCCATGCTTTGAAGGTCTTAAAGAGCGCGGGATTCCCTCCGCCAGTGACGGCAGCCAGCTCTCTGTTTTTGCCCTCCTTCTTCTTGACCAGGCTCTTTACGTCATTCCAACGTTTGTTTATCTCGACTCTGTTCCTGGGCAGGGTCCCGACTGCATTGACCTGGTCTACGATCCGGTTCCACATTCTGTTTCTGGTGGCTAGTGGTGTGTGCTGGACCATGTTCCCATAGATTTGTGGGTACACCTTGATGATCTCGTCGACCATGACCGTCAGCTCCATGGGCGTGAACTTGGGCATCCTTTGTGGTGCCATGGTGTTTGTGGTGCTGGTGCGGTGTGTGTTGTGTAATGTGCAGGGGGTTTGTGGTGCCGGTGTTTGGTGGTGGTGGTGGTGGTGGTGGTTGTGATGTGTGCGTTTCTGTGGTGTGCTGCTGTCCTTGCTGTGTCACTGTGTCCTCTCCTCTCCTCTCTGGTTTGCAATGTAGCAAGGGGTTGTGGTCTGTGGGAGTGCTGCTTTTGTACTCACCTATGTGGGTGTGTCCTCATGGTCTGTTGTTTTCAGGTGTGTTGTGTCTGGGGTTCTGGCCTTTGTATTTTTTGTTTGTCCGGGGGTGTTTTCGGGATGTGTACTGTGCTTGTGTATTTGTGCGTGCCTTGCTGTGTGGACTTATTGGCCATGTTGTGTGCTATTGGTTTTGTGTGCGGATGGTTTCTGTGCAGGTACGTTGGCGCCATGGCTTCTGCCGTGTCGATTCTCATCGGCGTTGTTTGCGCTGGCGGGCGGTATATTTGTTGTTTTTCCGCGCTCATGGCGGTGCGATCGTAATTTCACGTGCGGTGTGTCGGCCGTGTGGGCGGGCGGTTTTGTGTTGTCGTGCGTGTTTCCGTCCGTGGCGGGCGGTTTGACTCCGACTCGGACGATGGCGGGCGGTATTTTGTGTGATTTTTCCGCCGATGGCGGTTTTCGGTTTGTGTACTCATAATGGCGTGGTCGGTGTTCAGGCGGTGTGTGCGGGCGGATTTTTGCCGCTTCCATGCCTGGCGGATTTATTTACGCCGGGTATCGTAATGGGCCCCTTAGTAACTATATCTAAATAAGGCTCCATAAGATGAGTAGTTTTTATAATCTGGTGGGCCTGAACAGTGGGTTTCGATAATTCAATTGCCTTTCTTTCTGCAGACGCTAGACGTAGAAATGAGGTCTTAGCCCACGCCAGATCTTTTTTGCGTAGTGTTTCCGGGTTATCAAATATCTCTGGGCGTCCTAACAACCTAGCTATGCTTTTCACATGACTTAGCCACGGGATGCTGCTAGCCCTATCTAGTGCGGTACAGCCTCGTATGATCTCTTGGTTCATCACAAGTTCTGAATTAGACCAGATCGAGATCCATTTAAGAAAGGGGGACATTCTGATCAAATCAGCCACAAAACCAACACCCACTTCTTGATGGAGAATATAAGAAGTTATAGATTGGGGGACTGAAAGCAAGCTTCTCAAAAAAAAAATTCCACAGTTTGGAGCTCTGCACAGTTTTTATATCCCCAAATTTCGGATCCATAATTCGCAATGGCAATACTCTTGGCTTTGTATATATTTAACATTGCATGCACATGCTTAGCACCTAGCCTCCGAGCAAAATCAAGCACCGCACCTGTGGATCTTACCATGGCGTTTCTCTTTGCCCTCCTTTGCGGGGACCATGAGCTCCTGTCATCGAATAAAACGCCTAGATACGGGAATGTGGTAACCCTAGTTATTTCATTTCCATCGTAATACTGCGTTTTGGGTTTTCCTGACTTCACTCCCATACTCATGGTATGTGATTTTGAAAAATTTACATTCAGGTCCAGTGAGCCCATGAAGTCGGCAAAGGAGTTCACTAGACGCTGAAGACCCACCGCTGTGCGTGCTAGCAGAGCAGCGTCATCAGCATAGAGTAGTGCCGGGATCAATCGATTCCCCACACGAGGAATATCCTTACTGGCTCCGCACAGGGCCGAATTTAGATTATTAATGTAAAGGGTGAATAGCAAGGGAGCCAAAATGCAGCCCTGTCTGACTCCTCTTATAATGACAATCTTTTGCGTGAGATTACCCTTTTGGTCAAACCTTCCTGTTGCCAAAAGATCCCTGTGCAGGTCTGACAAGAAGTACACAATGTTTTTATCCATACCCATTGCGAGCAACAGGTCCCAAAGCTTGGATCTATTCACTCGGTTGAAAGCCGAGGATAGATCCATGAATGCAAGATGAAGTGTCCCTCTCTTTGCTATGGTGTATTTCCCTACTTAGAGATAGAGGTTAACACACTGATCCAAGGTGCCCCTGCCTTTCCTAAAACCGTATTGGAGGTTTGACAGGACATTACATTCATTAATCCAACCTGTTAATTTACAGAGAACCACTCTGCCCAACACCTTAACCGTGGAGTCAATGAAAGATATTGGTCTATAGAACCTAGGATCACCTCTCTCGCCTTTCTTGAAAACTGGAACAATAATTGACTTTGACCAGGATTTAGACAGACCCAGTTGGCATACCGTATTTAAAACGTTGGCCAATATCTTTGACCATAAGATGGTATCCGCCTGAAAGAGATCAGCAGGGGAATCACTGACAAAATATCGAAGGTCAAAAAATCGACCTACAAAAATATCGCAACAAAAATATCGATGTCAATAATATCGACATCCTATCTACAACATGGTAAGTACAAAAATATCGAGAAAAAAATATCGATGTCAAAAATATCGTTATCAAAAATATCGTTTTTTTGTGTTAAAAATAATATGTAAAATAAACTAAATAATACTTATAATTAAAATAAACATAGTTAAAAATATTTGATAATATTTAAAATTAATAAGTAACATATATAATTAAATAAAACATTAATTAAACATATACATATAAGATATATATATACTTAATAATAATTTTGAATAATTATTGTAATAAATTATAAATTATTAAAAAATATTATAAATTACAAATACATCTATACACATAAAACATATAACATAAATAAAAATTAAATAATTATGTATAACAAATTTAAAAAATTAAATTTACTTTTAATATTTTTAAAATTTATTATATACTATATTAACTAAAATAATACAAAAAATATTAAATAGCGTACGTAATAAAACTACTATTACAACTCCCAAAAAAACAACACTAAGAAAAATGTTGGATAGCGTAGGGGTAAAAATTACTATTCCAACTCCAGAGAGTGTAACAGTAGGGAAAATGTTGGATAGCGTAGGAGTAGAAATTACTATTCCCACTCCAGGGAGTGCAACAGTAGGGAAAGTGTTGGATAGCGTAGGGGTAAAAATTACTATTCCCACTCCAGAGAATGCAACAGTAGGGAAAGTGTTGGATAGCGTAGGGGTAAAAATTACTATTCCAACTCCAGAGAGTGCAACAGTAGGGAAAGTGTTGGATAGCGTAGGGGTAACAATTACTATTCCCACTCCAGAGAGTGCAACAGTAGGGAAATGGTTGGATAGCGTAGGGGTAGAAATTACTATTCCCACTCCAAGGAATGCAACAGTAGGGAAAGTGTTGGATAGCGTAGGGGTAAAAATTACTATTCCCACTCCAGGGAGTGCAACAGTAGGGAAAGTGTTGGATAGCGTAGGGGTAAAAATTACTATTCCAACTCCAGAGAGTGCAATAGTAGGGAAAGTGTTGGATAGCGTAGGGGTAGAAATTACTATTCCCACTCCAGGGAGTGCAACAGTAGGGAAAGTGTTGGATAGCGTAGGGGTAAAAATTACTATTCCCACTCCAGAGAGTGCAACAGTAGGGAAAGTGTTGGATAGCGTAGAAGTGACAAATAACATACTTATAAATAAAAATTTTTTTTTTAAATAATTAATGAATTATTAAATAACTCTAAACTATTTACCAATACCAATAAATATTTATTAAAAACATAATTACCAATAGAAAATGTATTAACAATAAATTAATAATAAATACCAATAAATAATAATTAATCAATATTAATTACTAAATATGAAATATTGAACAATAAAATATTCTTAATAACAAAAAACATATAAATTATTAAAACTTAATTACCAATTAACTAATATTGAAAAATTAAATGCTTTTTTATACCAATAATAATAATAATTAAACATTAATTATCAACTAATAAATAATTCTTAATATATTAATTACATTTATCAATAAATAATATTTAATAATATTTAATTACCAATTAATGATAAAACAACAATAAATTAATTTTTAGAACCAAAAATTTGTAATTTAAAAAAATTACCTATTAATAATTAATATCCAATAAATTAATTATCAATACCCAAAAATAAATTTAATAATTACTTAATTAGATTTCAATTACTTCCAAAAGTATTCCCCTATAAACGCAAAACACACTCCAATGATAAAATACACTTAACATAATGATCAATTAATCAATTAATAAAATTAATAACTAATTAATAAAATTAATTACCAATTAATAATTAATTACCAATTATCAATTAATTAACAATAATATAATTATCAATACCAATTAATTAAAATAAATTATAAATTAATTGCATTTAAATTACATGATAATCAATTAAACAATTAATAAAAATTAATAACCAATTAATAAAAATTAATTACCAATTATTAATTAATTAACAATAATATAATTATCAATACCAATTAATTAAAATAAATTATAACTTAATTACAATGAAATTACTTCCCACCCTATTCCCCTATAAACCCACAACCCGCTACAGAACTTAAACGCAAAAAATAATCAAAATTAATTTATAATTCCTAAAAATTTATAATTAATTTAGTATAATTAAATTACTTCCCACCCTATTCCACTATAAACCCACAACCCGCTACTGAACAAAAAAAAAAAAAATAACTTAAAAAAATAAATTTATTAACATATAAAAATTGTATACATATATTTTTAAACAATTAAGGGGCCCATTACGATACCCGGCGTAAAAAAATCCGCCAGGCATGGAAGCGGCAAAAATCCGCCCGCACACACCGTCTGAACACCGACCACGCCATTACGATGACACAAACCGAAAACCGCCATCGGCGGAAAAATCACACAAAATACCGCCCACCATCGTCCGAGTCGGAGTCAAACCGCCCGCCACGGACGGAAACACGCCCGACAACACAAAACCGCCCGCCCTCACGGCCGACACACCGCACGTGAGATTACGATCGCACCGCCATGAGCGCGGGAAAACTACAAATATACCGCCCGCCAGCGCAAACAACGCCGATGAGAATCGACACGGCAGAAGCCATGGCGCCCACGTCCCTGCACAGAAACCATCCGCTGACAAAACCAATCGCACACAACATGGCCAACAAGTCCACACAGCAAGGCACGCACAAATACACAAGCACAGTACACATCCCGAAAACACCCCCCTGGACAAACAAAAACTACAAAGGCCAGAACCCCAGACACAACACACCTGAAAACAACAGACCATGAGGACACACCCACATAGGTAAGTACAAAAGCAGCACTCCCACAGACCACAACCCCTTGCAACATTGCAAACCAGAGAGGAGAGGAGAGGACACAGTGACACAGCAAGGACAGCAGCACACCACAGAAACGCACACATCACCACCACCACCACCACCACCACCACCACCACCACCACAAACCCCCTGCACATTACACAACACACACCGCACCAGCACCACAAACACCATGGCACCACAAAGAATGCCCAAGTTCACGCCCATTGAGCTGACGGTCATGGTCGACGAGATCATCAAGGTGCACCCACAAATCTATGGGAACATGGTCCAGCACACACCACTAGCCACCAGAAACAGAATGTGGAACCGGATCGTAGACCAGGTCAATGCAGTCGGGACCCTGCCCAGGAACAGAGTAGAAATTAACAAACGTTGGAATGACGTCAAGAGCCTGGTCAAGAAGAAGGAGACCAAGAACAGAGAGCTGGCAGCCGTCACTGGCGGAGGGAATCCCGCGCTCTTCAAGACCTTCAAAGCGTGGGAGGAGAAGGTGCGAGTCATCATACATCCGGAGATCCTCGCCGGATTAGCAGGGGGAGTGGAGGCTGGTAAGTACAAACTAATGTATACCAGCACACCGCTATGTACTCACATGCACTACCACCATGCCACAGCTCCCAGGGACAAACACCCCCATGTCCAGCACACAATACACAACACATCACACACACATGCAACAGACACCACCACACACAGCCCAAACAGAACAACTGTAAGATGCGTGGGGACATGTGTACACTCAGCCAGCCACGTAACCACCAACAGGTCCCCAAGTATGCCAGAAGCGCCACAACGAGCACCCACCACACCCATGTGTCCGCCATAGCTGCACTAACCGACAAGTAACAGGTAAGTGGCAGGAACACAAAGTGCAGTGGGTGGGAGGGTGGACAGCCCAAGTACAACACACACCAGGCCCCTAGTCCCACAGCACAGCAAGGAGGAGCATCCCCCACCCCCACAGCCACGTGTCAGCCACCGCAGTGCACACCGACAGCCGAAAGGTAGACATCACGATCCACAACAATCGGTGTCAGTGGGTGTCCAGCCACCACCACGACCCACAACACCCCCCACCCCCACAGACCTGCAACATGGAGCACCCCCGCTTAGAACCATGTGGCATCCAGTACAGTGCACGCCCGAACATCCTACAGGTGGGAAACTGGACAGGGCTGGATTACTGGAGGCATGAGGACCGTAACACGACCAACACATGGGACATGTCACGTAGCAGACGAACACGCAGCACCGCCCACCGTCACGAACAAGTGAACAATGTGCACACGGACATGAACCACAGACTCACACCTCACATGACCCATCACAGACACAGCAACACCCAAGGAGCCACGTCTGCATGCACAAGCCACACTGAATATAGTACCACACGGCAGCCACTGTGCAACTCATCACACACAACCGAAACACCATTGAAGTCCTGTCCATGTAGCCCCTACTGCCTGTCAACCACACACCCCACAACTACGCCTATGTAAGACAAACAACACTAGACGCAACAGAGCGGAACAACATAAATGCACACGAACACCACTGAACCCATCAAACACACAGACACACCATGCACATACAACATACCATCCATCCCATCCGTCAGCCCCAGTCTCATGAAAGGCATGTCATCCGCACAGCTGCCACACATACAGCAGTCACGCTAAGATACATGCCCATGACCAACCATGTGCCAGAAGTCAATGAAGCGCACGCCACACTGTGAGCAACAACACACAACATGGGCCACACCCCCCACGAGCACTGCAGTGATGCACATGGCACAGGGCAGCACGCACACCAAGGAGATGGGACAACTGCAATACGTTGGCTGGCACACAACCAACACTCACTCATAACGATGCGTCCAATGCCATGTCCAGTAATCACAACAGACAGCAAATATGCAGGCCATGTCAGGCATGCACACACCTCAGACCATGCACTGTCATGCTGCCACAACACATGTCACGTTCGGCACCCATGGCTCACAGCATGTACCCCAAAAGCATATTCCCTCCCAAATGCGAATCTGGGGCATGGCCCCCATGTTGCCATATGCGTTCCTAAGCGTTCCATTTGAACCCCAAAAGCATATTCCATCCCAAATGCGAATCTGGGGCATGGCCCCCATGTTGCCATATGCGTTCCTAAGCGTTCCATTTGAACCCCAAAAGCATATTCCCTCCCAAATGCGAATCTGGGGCATGGCCCCCATGTTGCCATATGCGTTCCTAAGCGTTCCATTTGAACCCCAAAAGCAAAGTACAAACCAGACCCAGGATGGGCCAGGAGCCCGCATACACCAGAGTCACAATAAGTAGGGGCACAGCAACACACCCATCGGCATGGCCAATCCGTCCCATGCCACATGTGCACAGCACACAGTCCCATTGCCAAGCACACACAACTACAAATGGTACAGCCACACACACGCCTCCGGGAAACCCATGTACGAGATTGCACGAACTGTTAATGTCAGACGACAAATACATACTTCGCAAGGTGCAACACAATAACAAATCTCATTCTCTCCATAGGTGACGAACTGCTGGATGCTGGGGATGGAGCCAGCAGCCAGCACAGCCAGCCTACAAGCCCCCAACGAGGACACACGGATGTGGAGGATCTGTCCTCCTCTTCGGACACGGACCACCAAGCAGGCCCATCTGGTGTGGCAGGGCCCAGCCCCTCCCCAGGACTCCTCCTACCCACCAACCCATCATCCAGGGCTGCTGAACATTCCCAGCCCCCTGCTGCCACTGTCGTTGCGGCCACACCCACGGTCATTGCGGTCACACCCACGGTCATTGCGGCCACACCCACGGTCATTGCGGCCACTACCACTGCCGCAACCGCCACCATCGCCGCACCGACCACCACCGCCGCCACCACCACCACGTCTTCGCTGGCACCAGCCCCAGTGCAGGTGGTGGCCCGGCCGACTGGATCCACCCTGGGAGCCACAGCGAGGACCGTGGTGAGCAATGTGGCTAGTGGGCAGGCCGGTGGCAGCAGGACTGGTAGGAGGAGCAGGGTCAGGGAAACGCCAGCCTCCCCTGGGAGCCATGCCCTGCCTCAAATGGCCAGAGTCCTTGGGGCCTATGAAGAGGCCCAAGGACAATGGGCCAGGTCAGCTACGGACACGCGTGAGGTGCTGGGGGTGCTGAGGTCCATGGACGCCCGTATGGGCCAACTCGTGGACCTCATGGGCCAGCTGGTGGTGGCGGTGAGGTCACAGCCAGGGACAGCAGCTCCCCTCCACCACCACCTGCCGGGGCGCAGGGTCGAGCAGCAGTGTCCAGTTCCCCTGCGTCCACAGCCAGTGAGCACACCTCAACCACCAGCATGTCGCAAGCAGGCACCCCCTCGCAAACGTGGAAGGGGCCGTCCGAAGAGGAAACAGATCTCCCGGGAGGACTTCGCACGCTCCAGACGCAAGTGAGGCAGCCAGCCAGCCTTCCTTGACCAGCCACTGCATTGACTTGGACTACGATCCCACTCCACACAGCCATCTGGATGGCATGTGTGTGTTGGACTATGGACATAGAACCAGTGGGTACACCCTGAGCATCACGCAGCCATGACCGACAGCTCATTGTCACTGCACGCACCACTTTTGTCATCACCTTACACACAATCACATGTCACAGTTTGAAATAAATGCACCTCTTACACAAACTGCTGTTTGTGCCCTGTGTTTTATTTGTACGGAATACAACGGCCACCTTGGGCGGAAAGGCACCTGATGCGTGGCATGGCAATGGAACCGGAGGGCCTGTAGGGACCTAGGGGTGGGAGACAGAACAGGAGCACATTCAATGAGTGTGTCACACACCCATCACACAGTACATGTCAACAACTACAAGCAATGTACACACATCGCACAGAGCAATAGGGCACAATGCCACAGCCACCAACAGTGGCATACTACCCTGGCCATGGAGCGTTGACACACAGCACGCAGTGAACAAACGGCCACCCTGACACAGCACACACACACCTGCACAGATACAGCCACATCAGCCGTCGTACATGGACACTCACCGTCAAGTGAAGTAGTGGGCGATGAGCTGCTGCCGCACATTCCCAGCTTCCTCCTCTCCGCTGTCCTCCTCACTCGAGCTGTCCTGGTCTGCGGGCTGGGGCCCTGGTTGATCTCCGTCATCCACGATGAGGGGGATCTGCTTCCGAATGGCCAGATTGTGCAGCATGCAGCACGCCACCACTATCTGGCACACCTTCTGTGGGGAGTACGCCAGCGCACCCTCGGTGCGGTCCAGGCACCTGTACCTGGACTTGAGGAGGCCAAAGGTACGCTCGACCACACGTCTGGTCCTCCCATGTGCCTCATTGTAGCGATCGTCTGCTGGGGTGCGAGGATTCCTCAATGGACTGAGCAGCCATGCCCCATTCGGGTACGCAGAGTCACCTGGGTGTGAGGGACACAGAGAACCGTTGCTATTCCAACTGGACAGGGGACAGCATCGCACAACCAGCACGCTACACCACTCCACATACTCACCGACAATACAGCCACGATCCTGTTGCAGATTGGACATCAGTCGTGGCAAGATGCTGTTGCGCATTATGTGTGCGTCATGGGCCGAGCCTGGGAACTTTGCACACACGTGGGTGATCACCATGTCCGCAAGGCACACCACTTGCACATTCAGGGAGTGCGTGTGCTTCCTGTTGCGGTACAGGTGCTCAGTGGCCTGTGGTGGAACAAGGCCAACATGTGTGCAGTCAATGGCTCCAACGACGTGTGGGATTCTGCCAAGGGCATAGAATGCACCCTTCACTGCCGCCAATTCACGAGTCCTGGGGAAGCGGATGTACCTGTTTCGGTACAGCATCATGGCTGCCAGTACATCCCTCAGCACCTTGCTGAACATGGGCTGGGACATCCCTCCTCCACTGCCCACTGTGTGCTGGAATGACCCAGTGGCGAAGAAATGCATGGCGGCCATCACCTTAGCCGTGGGGGTGACAGCTGTCGGATACACCCTGCGGGGACGGAGATGGGGTTCTAACATGGCACACAGTCGATGCAGGGTTGGCCTGTCCAGCCGAAACTTCCTAATGACCTCTGTATCGTCCATGTCCGCCAGCAATTGGTATGGGCGGTCAATGTTCGGTCTCCGCCTAGGGAAAATGGCAGTGGACACATGTCAAAGCAACACGACACATAGCAATTTCGCATACACATCACTGACATGACTGAGCAAGCACATGAGCCACAGCCCAGCTGTCAAGCTGGGACGGCACGGCCACAATACACTTACACAGGTCTCCCAACAATGGCAATGGCTAGTGATACAGACCACTGCCATGTGCATGCACATGGGGATCTAGGCCCCAATGACTTGCGGGGCGTGCTGATGGGGACTGACTGCATATTCGTCAAGCGGCAACGCCACGGCAACATGAATGTCTGCTGAGCATGGAACTGCTTCCGAGGCTGGATGAGTATGGCACACGACGACGACGATGTGGGCACAGGCTGAGCGGCCAAAACAAGTGGGACCTGTGGCACGAGGGGATATGAGACAGTAGTAGGTGTCAGCACTGCACCCTATGTACAGCACTGTACGGATCACACCTCCCGAAACATTGACAGGTGTCCACATTGACAGCCCCATGCCAAGACGGCTGTGTGCTTGCAGTCACACGTCACAGGTGAGAGGTTACATTGCACGTGCCAGGTGGCAGACGTACATAGTGGGAGCTGGCATGTGTGTGCATGTGTCTCCTGTTCAGGATCCACCAGATGGGCGCTGACTCTGTACTGAGCATTGGACACAGCATGTTCCGTGGAAGGCTTGTGTGTGTTGGATGGTGGCACTGGATGTGCCTCCGTTGGGTGGGGGCCATGCACAGGGCGGGTACGTCGATGATTGCGCATTGTTGGTCACGGTGGGTGCACCCACTAAGATGTGTTGCCCTGTGTTCAATTCCTATGTCCGCATGATGATGGACTGTAGATGTGGGCAGACTACACATTGGTCGATGTGCTGTCTATATGCATGTGCCTTCACACCAGGCACAGCTGCCCCTGCACATGTGACCCCTGCTGGACTCGCTGCTGGGTCTGTGGAGCTGATGCACCTTCTGTGCGTGGGGCGGACAGCTCTCCTCACTTCCCTCATTGCGCATGTCATGACTTTGCCGCAGGTGACATGGATCATGGAGGGCCCACATGTACGCGTGGGTAGGCTACACATGATTGTTCACTGGTCGCCACCCCCAGTCAGTGTTTCGAATGGGAAGGTTGTCGTGCTGGTGGTATGTTCGATGTGGCGGATGGGCGGACCTAGGTGCGGGCTTACATTCCGGACATGGGGGGTAGTTGGATTGGCGACTAGTTGCAGTACACACGGGACACGTCTCTTCCTTTCCACATCTGGGTCATCCCTTGTACTCACTGACAGTGATACAGTCATCTTCGCCCCAGCCCTCATGTCCTCCCCTCGCTCCCCCAATATGCATGTGCACCTGCGAGGCTAGCGCTTGCACAGGCAGCCCCAAGCTCGCACCAGAGAGGGCAAGGAGTGTATGTGTGGGTCCAGTTGCACGAGTGGGCTGTCTCAGGGTATGATGTGTTGCGGGACGCCGTCCACCTGCGTGGTGCCCCAAATGGAGACCCGGCCTGCATGGACTATGCATCACAGTCTTCGCCTTCCGGATCCGCCACCTGCGACACCCAGTGGCTGTGGCTGCCCTTGCGGCCAGGCCGCGTCCGTCTGTGACTGATGGCCCACACATTCACTCTTTGGCCTCTCTGGGGAGGGCTCGGGGGTGGTGGCGCACGCGCTTGCACTTAGTCGCAATGGCATGTGGCGTGGTTGGTATAATGGGCAATGGATGGGATGGTGCGAGCCACCTCCCGTGACGTCAGTGCTGCTCGTGCTGTGGTGCGTCCCCCCTACACTTCCATTTGACTTGTGCCATGCTAGACGTTGAGGTTCTATTGCCTGCGTGATATGACCAGGAGGAGCGCGAGGAGACCTCTCACACACCATGCTCCACTGCCATCCCGTGCCCTGTATCGCCTGTGCGGATTGACTATGTTGGGGTTACACCTGGTCGACTGGGGCTGTGTGTGCCTTGTCAAGGGCATGGCGGGCGCACAACAGGATCCAGCTTGTCCACAGAGGGTGGGCTGAGGTGCGCCTGGTACCGCTTTGTACGTGTGCCCGGCTGCTGTGCACACACGTGTTCACTCCCCCCGACAGGTGTCCTCTCACAATGCCCAGGGAAGCGGTGGTGTACTGTTCATGAGCCCTCCCAACACGGCGTGCTCCAACTTGGCATGTGCGCATCTACCCGTCACACCCACCCACCTGAGCACTGCGTCCATACGACTTCACACGACACATGTGTGTCTTCCACAGTTGTGCTACTCATTTGCGTTGACATCCAATACCAGTGGACTACATGGTCATGTCACGACTGCCGTGTACTTCACATACTCTCATCCTCTCTCATTCGTACTTGTGAAATGAGTCAGCGGAGACAGTTTTGGTTTCAAACATTATATTGAGTCTTCTGTCCTCTGTGGTGCAGTATAGTGGACACTACTGGCAGCGGAATACATGTTGAGGATATACTGAGCATGATTGCAAATGGGATAGGGTGTGGGGTTACATGTGATTGGCTGTTGCATGTGGGATGTGGGCTTCAGAGTGACATCTGCTTGGCCAAGGCTGTGCTAATGTACATTTACGTATAGCTGCGGAGCTGCGGACTTTGACACAGACGGTATACATGTAGCCTACCAGACCGCTTGGCATCATGGGCACAGTCCATCTCAGTTCCATGTGACAGGTTTGCTGCGGTTGTTCCTCATGCACGCGTGCATGTGAGATGACATCAGGGCATGTGCTTGCGTGCATGCAGCGGCGTGCCACTTGTTGTTGCACTGTGGTGGTTACTGGACATGTCACAGTCACTGGTGTCGTGTTGTTGTTGTATGCACTTGTCGTCCATGCAAAGGTCATGGTATGGGATTCCCGGGGCGGGGGTGGGAGGGGTGCAGCACCCACAGACTCCAGGCGACCTATTCATGTCCACTGAGCGGTGTGTGTGTCCATGGGCGCTGGATCCATGTCGTGTCCTGGTTGTTCGTGCAGTTCCGTCCATGTGGGTGCGATACACAGAGCCCATGCCACTGCCTCCCACGATGCATGCGGTGTTCCTGGATGTGATGGGGAACAGTGTGCATGTCCCAGTCATATCCGATGTCATGGCGATGTCGTTGATGGTGTGGTTACAGTTGCCGGTCGTTTGGTATGGCTGTTGTGGTGGTGACTGGCCAGTCCGTGCGGAAGCTAAGCATGGGTGCGGGGTTGGACATCATAGGTCAATCGGGGAACCTGCGTTGTGGTCCGACGAATTTACAGGTTGTCAGGTATGCGATGCCGTCCAGCAGGGCTTCCATGTCATTGGTGGTGTACATGTTTGCCAGCCAATGTAGCGGATGGTGGCTGTCAAGGTGTTGTTCGTAAGTTGTCCCTTGGAGGACCATGATGGGGCATGCTGGGTGACATTCGATGTAGCTGTTCTCGATGATCCGTCGTGTGGAGGCACAGTGGTCCCATTTCAGTGCGGGTGCGATGTTGGCCACATACGCCATGCCCCCATAGGCAGAGCAGGCCCTGTCGTGTGCGTCCAGAGGGAGGAGTAGTGGTAGCAGGTCCGCCTTCAGACATGCCGGGTTGGAGAGGCATATCTCCACGGGATGCTGGTAGGGACACCTCCGACAGTAGAAGACGGGCATGACGCAGCTGAACAATGTGATGCGGTAAGTCAGTCGGTAACTTACGTTCAGCAGGGACAGGAGATCGCATCCCAATATATGTAACAGGTTGGTTTTGTACAGCTTGAGCTGTTCGGCGTAGTTGGGTAGGTGTGTTGCTGTTGCCATTTCGCAGCGGTGCGTTGTGGTGGCGTGCTCCGGCTGTGTGTGCAGTCTGCAATGTGCACGCTCCGAGGTTGCTGTGAGCTCTGTGTAGTCGTAGGGAGACAGGACTTGTGTTCTGTTGGCTTGTTTAGAGGACACGGGCCCTCATCCCACATGCTTCTCAGACAGTTCAAGGTCAGTGATGTGTGACTCCTTCCAATTAACTTGCATGTGGCCGACATGGGGGAGTGTTTTCTTCTTTCTTCCCCGTCCGTTGTGTGCTTCTGTGATATGCGCTATCTGCCCTGTGGTCGGTCTCCTCGGCATGCCTGTGTTGGTCTATTCTTGGACAATGGCTGTATTCACCGGCTTCTGTCGTAGGGATGTGGTTTCGGAGTTGGAATGGAAGGTCATTCAGTGCTGTCTGCTCTCCCTTGTGTGGGCGGCAGGCTGCCTTTCCGCTCTGCGTTGGGCCTTGTGTGTGAATGTTATTCTTGGGCCACCTGTTGTCGGTCCCCGGGCTCTTTGGTGTTCCGTTTATATGTCTTGTTCATATGTGCAGGGTGGTATGGGTGTTTCAGTGTGGTACTGGTGTTCCTCTTCCCGAAGGGGCCCTGCTTCTCCTAGTTGGTGTTGCCGCCGCTGTGTGCTACGCCATGTTTGTTACACTGGGGTGTGTCCTGCTGTTGCGTGACTTCACTGACATGTGTGCGTCGGTTGTGTGGCGTTGGGTGTTGTCCGTGAATTGGGCGTTGGGGACATGTCTGTGGCAGGCCTGTCACGTGTCATGTGCGTTCGGGTGGGGCTGATGTGTGTGCTGCTTGGTTGTGTCCCTGTGTCTGTGTGCGACGCATGCATCGCGCTGCGGTTGGCCTCTGCGTTGTGCGCATGTGTGGCGGCGTCATCGCCGCTTTGGGGCCGTGACGGGGTGGTTGGTTCCTAGTCCCAGGTGGTGTGTACACATGTGTTACGCGATGTTACGATTTGGCCTGTGTGTCATATGTGGATGCAATGGTGGATGTGTAGTGTACACGCGCTGGTGGGGGTTGTCCGCTTTTTCCGCCCTTGCACTGTGTGCGCTGTTTGCGTGCACTTGTTGTGTGTGTGCCTACCTGCGTCTCCGCGGTACGTTGCGTACTTGGTGGTGCATCAGCAGGAGCATGGGGAGGGCCTGCAGTGCTGGATTCATGCTCGGGGAGCCGCTTCTTCGTTGTCCGTGCTCGGCGTCCGTGTTACCGCTTCGGTTTGTCGTACGGTATCTCTTGGCCGTGGGAGCCGTTTGTTTGCGGCATCGTAATTTATACGCCGGGCGGGACGTGTTTCGTCGGACGGTGTGTGTCAGTTAGGCTGCGCCGCCACGTGTACGGGCGCACTTTGATGGCGGACGGTGTTGCTGGCTTGCCGGCGGTGTTTGGCCTACTTTTCGCATCGTAATTGGGCGGGCGTGTGGACTGCTGCGTGCCGGCGGTAACTGGTGGTTTTTGCATCCGCCAGCACGGCGGTTGTGCTTCCGCCCGCCATCGTAATGAGCCCCTAAAACACTTAACAAAAACACATATAACACATACATATTAAAAACATAACAAAATACATAACAATAATACAAATATCGATATTAGTAACATCGATATTAGTAACATCGATATATTTGATTTCGATATTACTAACTTCGATATTATTGACATCGATATTAAGTAATTCGATATTACTTACCTTAGGGTCGATATTCTGTCCATCGATATTGTGTCCCATCAATATTCTGTCCCTTCGATATTTAAACTTCGATATTATGGTATATCGATATTTTATTTTCGATATTTTGACTGCCCACCCAGCAGGGACCCCATCCAGGCTCGGTGCTTTGTTGCATGTCATTTGGGCAATGGCCGCAGGCACTTTTTGTTCTGAGAAATCTATACTATATGCTGCAGCCGTACACGTGGGGCCTATGTCAACCTGATCTGGCTGTTCACCGTAAATATATTTAAAGTGATTAAACCAAAGCTCTTCCGAAATATTACACTCAACAGTGGTACCCCCGAGACCAGAAAAAAAAGGTTTGTTAACAATATCCCAGAACTTCGCGCTGTTCTTGATCACATCAACAGACAACAGTTCATCCCAGGCTTCCTGTTTAATTTCTGATTTGCGAGTACGCAATGTCTGCTTATACTCAAGCCTTGCCGCAGCTATTAGAGTTCTATCTTGGGGTTTTTGTTTCCGGGCACATAGTAATTTCTGATGGGCAGCTGTGCAGTTATGAGCGAACCACCTCTCTTCTTTGTGAGTACAATCCTTAATAGGTAGGGAGAGGGCGCTAGCTACCTGCTTGCAGATCCTATCAAATGCTGCGATAATCTCCGTCCCCCCTTGGGTACCCTCTTGACATATGGCTATCTCGTTCCCTACAATATTTAATAAATCATTTAAAAAGAGGTCTGGTACAACCTTGGCCCATTTCAGTCTACGACCTTGATCCCTAGTTTTTATCGTAGACGCTGGAGCAATGATCTCCACTTTGTCCATGGCCTTCAGGCACCCTCGTAAACTAATGAAAATGGGATTGTGGTCGCTGAAATGTGACCATTGCGCAGAATAATCCAGGACAAGGGGGATTAGAGATGTGTTAACAAATATGTAATCAATTGTTGAGGACAAACCCCTGCCCTTAAAGGAGGGAATACCCGCCCCATCTTCTACCAGGTTTGGGTGGGCCAGCCCAAATTCAGCTAGGAGATCCTCTAAATATCCCCCTTGGGTGGTGTGTTCAAAATGAGTCTCTAAATTACAACCTGGGGCAAGTTCGTCAAAGACCTGACAGTTTGTTTTACACAAATGAATATTAAAATCTCCAAGTAAAATAATCGAAAACTGAGTGACTTGCTTCTCCCTATATAAGTCTAAAAAGTGATTTAAACTGCATAAATGTTTATTTATGTACGACTTTTCAAAGGAATTATAAAAATTAAGGACAAGTATCTTTGGTGCATATACAGGATTTATCTCGACAGCTAAACAGTTTGTGGTCCCTGTGTCCAATTTATTATGACTGCCCCTCACATTTAGGGAAATCAGTGTTAATAAACCGCCCTTCGGACGACCCACTACCGAAGGTCGCGCAACCTCCGTATAAGTTGTGTAGCCATCAAGCCAAAATGTGTTCTCAATCTCCCAGGTTTCTTGGCACCCCACAACGTCATATTCCCTTACCAGGCCAAGCCACCTGGGATCATCACGCTTGTTCTTTAGATCCGCTAAGTATTTTCGACGTTTCTATCGATCTTTCTACTTCTCTCATTGGTATACTTATATTAGGGATGGCGTGAGTTGGTTGAATCACACCAGTTGTAGGGGTGTGATTGGATAGTCAGTCATTGGAATCTAACTGGCTCAGAGGGAAAAATCTATTAGCCAATTCTAAGGTGTTACCTGCTGCTCTTTCACCAGAGACAACCTGAGGTGTTGACTGACTTAAGGATTGTGGGCTTGGGTTCAGGGGAAAAAAATGACTCTCTCTGTTAAAACGACTAGAACCCGACCCTCTATATGTCCTTTCTGCAGGGTGACCAAGCAGAGATGTAAAATTACCGGCTTGGTTTCTCACAGGTGGACGGTAGAAAAACCCCAAGGGAAACGCTTTAATATCCCCAGGACCATGATTACAACATTCTTTGAAGAGGAGACCAGCTACATCTGCCTGATTAAAATTGATGACGACACAATCGCCATCATCCATCTTCAAGCCCTGACCAACCCACCCCACTCGCCTGGCCATAATGATGTGTGATGCTGCTTTAACCCCACCTTCGGACAGCTTTGTGCACCAAAATTTGACTTTACGGATCAATTCATCAGTGGCCTCATTTGTGTTATCTTTGAGGTGAGGAATCCCAACTAATACTAATGTTAGAGGGGTGGCCTCTGGGGGTAAATGGAGCCTACATTTAATACCACGCCAATACAAAGAAGGTTCTGTCCGCGCTCTGCGGACAGAAGTTTCTAACTGTTACGGCGGTAAATGGGACCTCCTGTAAATTGATTTGGCACCCAACTGCTCAGGGTCATTGTTATTGTTGGCTATTTTGTTGCAGTCAAGTTTTGGGTTCCCGGGGTGTTGAGCAGTATGTAGCACCCCGCTGGATGGTCCTGCCTGTATGTGACATGCACCAACTTGAACACCCAGTGACACAATACTCGGTACGGTACCACCATTTAACCCAGGTTTACGCTCCCTCAGTTTACTTAGATGTGACTCTATGGAAGTGAGTTTAACTATCACGACGTCTAAAACATTTTTGATACATGTGGTCAAGTCCTCTTTGAGAGTCCCAGAAAAAGTCTCAAGGCACGTTTGAATAGAATCTGCAACAACGGTAGTGAGATGAGCTTTGGCCCAGGCCTCTATGCCCGAGAGTCCTATGATCCCCACCCCGGGCTGAGAGTCAGCTGTAATAAACCACTGCTTCACGCCCTTTTTCTGCTTTTTCTTGTTTGGGGCCATCGAAGCAGTTGGTACTTCTCCACCTGGTCTACCCCCCGTGACTATCACAGGATCCTGAACAGTGATCAAGGAGTGTTGTGGCATCCCAGTAGAAACTCCCTCTTCCACCTCAGAGTCTGAATCAATGTTGGCACGTGGTATTTCAAGTCGTGTGGCTTCCATGGGGGTTATGTGAGTTGTTATCAGATCTAGAGCCTCCCCCTAGTCCCAGCTGTTCCTCAACATCATGAATTTCCTCATTTAACGCCCCAACAGCTGCGGTTAAATATGAAATGATGGAGGCACAATTTCTTCGGATCTTAGCTTTCACTTTGCCCCCATCACAATTAGAGGGTAATTTTTGCTTACCCATGACGTTTTACAGATGTAAGGGGGCTGGCCCAGCCCAGCCTCTGCCAGGCGCTGACGGGCGCAGACGGGCCCTCCCTTTGCCCGGGCTTTGCCCGGGCACGCCTGCGCGCGTCCTGCGCTGCGGGAGCCCGCCGAAGATTTTATTGCGCCTCCAGGCGCAGGATGCTGGCGTCAGTGGTGGCAGCTGCAGGCTGCAAGGGAGCCTGGAACTTGCGGTCCTGGTCCCACTCCCCCCTACGAGGTAACAACAGTGGCAGCACAAAGAAGGGCGTCCCGCGCTGCGGGAGCCCGCCGAAGATTTTATAGCGCCTCCAGGCGTGGGATGCTGGCATCAGTGGTGGCGGCTGCAGGCCGCAAGGTAGCCTGGAACTTGCAGTCCTGGTCCCGCTTCCCCCTGTGAGGTAACAACAGTGGCAGCACAAAGAAGGGCATCCCGCGCTGCGGGAGCCCGCAGAAGATTTTATAGCGCCTCAGGCGCGGGATGCTGGCGTCAGTGGTGGCGGCTGCAGGCCGCAAGGTAGCCTGGAACTTGCAGTCCTGGTCCCGCTCCCCCCTGCGAGGTAACAACAGTGGCAGCACAAAGAAGGGCGTCCCGTGCTGTGGGAGCCCGCTGAAGATTTTATAGCGCCTGCAGGAGAGTAGGATCTGCTTCTTATAGTTACCCCCACTTTTTGCTGATGTTTCACTGTTTTCGACTTAGTCTGACTGGGATCCTGCTATTCAGGACCCCAGTCTAGTTGCTTTCTCCTCTAAATTTATTGCATGTACTTTAGGTACACTCCAGATTGGATTCTGGGGTACCCTTATAAGTCCTTAGTATATGGTATACTATGTACCCAGGGCATAGGTACCCCAGAGGCCTCCCAGGGGCTGCAGCATGTATTATGCCACCCATTTAAAATGACACCACAGGTCTGCTACTGCAGCCTGTGTAAGGTGGTGCATACACCCCTTACTTAGATATAGGTTCACTATATCTATCCTAATCACTGCACATGTAAATCTATCAGTCACCCCTATAGCAGGCCTTATCAATCCTGAAGGCAGGGTGCTGGGTTTTATGTGAGAGGGTGCCCATGCATGAGCAGAGCCCCTCTGCAGCCTTCAGAACCTATTCTCCGGGGTTGTCTGTGATGCAGCCAACCATATATACTTAAGTGCATTATAAACTCGCTGTAAATGCTAACTTTAATATGGCTGCATGGAAACATGTCGTGTTTGGTGTCAAACACCTTGGAATCATACCTCCACACCAGTAACTGGTGTGGGAGGTATGATTCCACCCTCCTAGAGGGAGAAATATGACAACACCGGTACACCCGGTACCAGCTTCACAGAACCCTGGCATCACAAAATGGATGCTGCCAGCCACAGACAGGAGTCTGCCCTCCTGCTGCTGGATGAAACTCTGGCAGGGGAAGGCTTGAATATAGGTTTCCTGTCACAGGGAGGTGTGACCACCTCCCAGACAGGCTTTAGTGTATTGGGGCTGGGTGGGTGCACTCTCAGAGTACTTTGATGTCTGCACTGGGGGCACATTTGGTGTCCTCATGCATAGTCCAGCTCAAACCGGTTGCAGGGGCTATCAGCCCCTGCTCTGGCCCGAAACTGGATGAAGGACATGGGTGTAGCCACCCCTCTGTCCTGACCCTCCCATAGGTGGGTCCCCAGAGTTTGTCCCACCCCTTCCTTGGGTATAAAGTAGGAACCCCTGGCTACAGGACTTTAGATATTACCTGGACTATACTCTGCTACAGAAACCAAGTAACCTTCGACGATCTACGCTTTGCTGGACGACTGAAGAATCTCCCTTGGAGTAAAGGAGTTACTCCCCTGCTGAGCAGGCACCTAAACGCATCTGACCAGTTTGCAGCTACGAAGCTCCTCAAGGACTCCGAAGATTTCTGCAATACAGGAGGTGGGTTCCCAAGGTCTCCAAGGTTGATCTGCGCTCTCAGCAACTCTGAGGCCTGTATCCCTCGTGGGGACCGTGAAACCCGTACCCCTGGGCAACTTGTACATTTGCAGCAGCATATGCTTTTCGGCAACCCCTGAAGCTGTGCTTTGGGCTACTTGTAGTCCTGACCCCGAGCAGTAATTCCACTGAAGATTTCCGGCCTATACTCCACGAGTGTTCCGTGGGCTGGCACTTTGTGATTCCTCTTGAGGTCCCTTCGCGATCCCTGGTCCATTGGCCTGTGGGTCTCTGAGAAGGCAACTTTAACTTTCAGTGGGCTTCCCTGGTTGCTCCAGATGTGCCCTGACTCTCCATCACTTGGGGAGTCCCCAGGACCTTTCTGGTCCTCACAGAAGCATCTTTCCTCTGACCGCGTGGCTTGCAGTTGCCAAGGCTTGTTGGTGTTCAATCCGGACACTGACCCCCCAGCACTCGACATCCTTTGTGGGACAGCTCGAATCCAGACTGTGGTTGTTGCAGATGTCTCCTGGCCCCTGTGGCTGCAGAGTCAAGCTTCACCTCTTCCCACCTGAAGCACCCGACATCGGTGGGCATTCGATTGCTCCGCTCCTGGTCACGTGAAGTGACCCAGACTTTGTCCCCTCTGCTTTCAGGTTCTTCACATCTCTGATCCAGGCTTGGATCACACCAGACACTTTTCTTCTCCACGGCAGCAGTACTTTCTTGCATCACGCCATTGAAAACGACAAGGGTTTCCGACACCACTTGACCCCTATGCACCCGGCTCCTCTGGGATAGGTAACACGGGTACCTCAGTACTCTCAAGGGTGCTGGCCTTAAAACCTTCTATGTTTAGCTTGGTTTGCTTGAAGTCCTCTCCTAAGTGTCCTTAATCTTTAAAATTGCAACCGCGACTTTCCCATAGAGTTGTACGGAGCTCGTGTCTGTGTTCCCACACTGCACCCGTCCTCCGTGGGTCCCCTGTGTCACTACCTTGGATGGTTCCTTGGGGTCCCAGTGATTCTACGTGCTCTGGGCACTGTGTCTAGTCAAGTCGTGGTTCTTATACCACTTTCTTAGTATATGGTTCGGTCTCCCTCTGGAGCCCGCTGTGTATTGTGCTATTTACTGTCGTTCTAGTGATTTAATATTGTGTGTATTGTTCTCTAATCTCATAAAGAGGTTAGTAGAGAGTCTTTAGTAATAAATACATATATTTTATATACACCTGGTGTGGTTCTCCTTTCATTTGGTCATTCAGGAGGTTATATACTGGTAAAACAAGCTGCTTTACATTCCTTCAAGACTTAGCCTGAAGGCTGCTCTCCACAGCTACCGCTAGGATAGCTTTCTATAAAGGTTGTCTTTAACCTAATCATCAATAAGGGTCATTTGGACTGGTGCAAGGTGCCCACTTTAATTAGTGGACAGCCTATACCAGGCCAACTTCTCACATTGGTGTGCAGCGGTTGGGATTCAAGCTTGCTATTGGTTTACCAGATAATCTGATTGAGTGACTAACTGAAACCCACTAAAGGTACTTAGGTACATATAAATCAAGACTCGAATAAAGTAAGTTCTACTGAACTTAGAGTTGGGTAAGTCAAGGGCCTAGCACACCCTTTCTCCAACTCAAGAGAGTTCAGTTCCCACTAGAGTAGGTAGGTGCATACACCACACCACACTAGCATGTCTTCTAGCGCTGAAGCCGGTGGCCTCTTGCCAACTAAGTATGACCATCTCTCATTCCAAGAATTGAGAGCCATGTGTACATGTAGGAAACTGAAGACAGGGAAAAACCCAAACACCCAACGTCTCATAGAGACTTTGCTTTTAGATGACCTCAGAAAGACCCCATGGTCTGATGAAGCAGGTAAAGGGGGTGGGACAGCAGAAGAGGAAAGGACAGGAAGTGAGAACTTCAATGACCTGGACTCTGATGCTGGCCAGGAGGATCAAAATGATTCTAACCTGGACAATCCAATTCTTCCTGAAGGTGAGGAAGGAGGCCTCAATGGGCCTCTCTTTACCCCACCTGGAAGGGTTAACAGTTTACCAAGAAGATCCAGATCTCCTTCTCAGGAATCTAATCATTCTGGTACATCTGTAGGGAGCTCTGTGTCTCATAAAAGGGAGTCCTCTTATGAGAAAAAGTGCCAACTGCTTGAGTTTGAGAGAGCTAAGCTCAGAATCAAGAGAGAGCAATTGGCCTTAGTTAGGGAATCCTGGAGCTTCAGAGAGCTTCTCAGAAGTTGGGGCTAGAGCCCCATGGTGGCAGCTACAGTGTCCCTAGGAGTAGAGAACATACTCATGACCATAGGAACCTGAACAAGATTGTCCCTCCCTACCAGAGTGGGGATGACATCCACAAATGGATAACTGCACTGGAGAGGGCCTGTAAGGTACAGAGGGTCCCTCAGGAGCAGTGGGCAGCAATCTTGTGGCTCTCCTTTGCAGACAAAGATAGAGACAAGCTCCTCATTGTAAGAGAAGAGGATGCTGATAATTACAAAGTCCTGAAGAGTGCTCTGATTGATGGGTTTGGCCTAACCACTGAACAATACAGGTTAAAGTTCAGAGACACCCAAAAGGCACAGACTCAGGACTGGGTTGACTTTGTAGATTGTGCTACTAAGGCTCTGGAAGGCTGGTTACTTGGCAGTAAGGAGTGTGATTTCAAAGGATTGTATAATTTAATCATGAGAGAGCAGATCCTTAATAACTGTCAAAATCAACTGTTGCATCAGTACCTGGTGGACTCGGATCTGACCTCTCCCCAAGAATTGGGCCAGAAGGCAGGCAAATGGGTAAGAACCAGGGTGAGGCAGAAGGTTCAGAACCAAGGTGGTGACTCCAAGAAGCAAGATTCTAAAAACTCTGATAAGGGTGGGGAGAAGGGTAAAGACCAGAAGTCTTCTCAAGGGCCCCAAAAATCTGCATCTGGTGGGGAGTCACAATCAAACAAGGGAAAAGGCAAGAAGAAGCCATGATGTCAAATCTATAAACAGAAGACCCATTGGACAAGTGATTGTACCAAGTCCAAGGACTCAACTCCAACCCCCACTGCCCCTAAGGCAACTGTTCCCCCTAGTTCAGCTCCAAGTGGTGGTGCTCCAAATAAGGGTGTAGTAGGGTTAACCCTGGGATCTGAGATGGACTCTGGCCTAGTCAGAGTTCCAACTCAGGCTATGTTGATCTGTGATGGAGGCATGGATATGGCCTCCTTATTTGTAAGCCCAGTAATCTGGGCAAATACAGACAACAGTCTATTATAAATGGAAAAGAGGCCTTGGCATTCAGGGACACAGGAGCAAGTGTCACAATGGTGACAAAAGATCTTGTGGCTCCTGAGCAAATCATACTTGGTGAGATGTACCAAGTGACCAATGCTAGCAATGTCAGGACAGACCATTATTTGGCAGTTGTTAATTTCACCTGGGGAGGGGTAACTGGCCCTAAGAAGGTTGTGGTAAGTGCAGACCTCCCTGTTGAATGCTTGTTGGGCAATGATTTAGAAACTTCAGCTTGGGCTGAAGTGGAAATCAGGACTCATGCAGAAATGTTGGGTATCCCTGCAGATGTGTTTGCTATGACCAGGTCACAGGCAAAAATGTCTAACACTGAACAGGCCCTGGATCCTGGAAAAATGGACCAGGCGCCTTCCAAGAGAAGGAGCAGTAGGGTTAAGGCAGTGTCTTCCCCCCTGCCTCAGAATGCAGATCAGTCTCTTGAGGGAGCTGATCTTAGTCTTGAAGAAGGAACTGTCCCAGATGAGCTTAAACCTGATCAGGTTGAGTTTTTGGGGACAGGGGGCCCTTCCAGGGCAGATCTGAGCCAGGAGCAGCTGAGCTGCCCCTCTCTTGAACCCCTCAGAGAGCATGCTGCTGCTGAGGCTGCTAGGAGTGCTAGTGGGTCCCATAGTATCTACTGGATGATGGACTCCTTTACTCAGAGTGTAGAGACCCCAAGCCTGGAGCCACCAGGAGGTTGGTTATACCTCTGAAGCTTAGGAGCTTCCTATTGACACTAGCACATGATATCCCATTAGCAGGTCACCTAGGCCAAAACAAGACTTGGGACAGAATTGTCCCTCACTTTCATTGGCCTCATATGACTGAAGACACCAAGGAGTTTTGTTGCTCCTGTGTCACATGTCAAGCCAGTGGTAAGGCAGGTAGCACTACAAAGGCCCCCCTGATACCACTACCTGTGGTGGGGGTTCCCTTTGAGAGGGTAGGGATTGACATTGTTGGTCCCCTGGATCCTCAAACTGCATCTGGGCACAGATTTATACTGGTGGTGGTGGACCATGCCACTAGGTATCCAGAGGCAATTCCCCTTAGGACCACCACAGCTCCTGTGGTGGCAAGGGCCCTCCTGGGAATCTTTTCCAGGATGGGTTTTCCTAAGGAGGTAGTATCAGACAGAGATGCAAACTTCATGTCTAGTTACTTAACTGCTATGTGGAAGGAGTGTGGTGTAAATTACAAATTTACCACCCCTTATCACCCACAATGCAATGGTTTAGTTGAAAGGTTCAACAAAACCTTAAAGGGCATGATTAAAGGTCTCCCAGAAAAGCTTAGGTGCAGATGGGACATACTTTTGCCCTGCCTTCTCTTTGCCTACAGAGAGGTTCCACAGAAGGGGGTTGGTTACAGCCCATTTGAGCTTCTGTTTGGACATCCAGTTAGGGGTCCATTGTGTCTAGTGAAGGAGGGATGGGAGTTACCTCTCAAACCCCCTAAACAGGATATTGTGGGCTATGTACTTGGTCTCCGCTCCAGGATGGCTGAGTACATGAAGAAGGCAACTAAAAACCTTGAGGCTAGCCAGGAATTACAAAAGGCCTGGCATGACCAAAAGGCTGTGCTGACTGTTTATCAGCCAGGACAGAAAGTATGGGTGTTGGAGCCTGTGGCCCCAGCAGCCCTCCAAGACAAATGGAGTGGCCCCCATACCATTGTTGAGCAAAAGGGAGAGGTTACCTACCTGGTGGACCTTGGAACTCCCAGGAGCCCCCATAGGGGGCTCCATGTCAACAGGCTCAAACCATATGTTGACAGGGCAGACATGGGCTTGCTTATGGCTACTGATGAGGGACAGGCGAAAGAGAGTGATCCACTCCCTGACCTGCTCTCACAGAACCCTGATGATGGTTCAGTAGATGGTGTAGCCTTGGCAGGCAGCCTCACTGACCAGCAGCAAACTGATTGCAGAAAAGTTCTCAACCAGTTTAGACATATGTTCTCACTGACTCCAAGTCAGACTACCTGGTGCACTCATGAAGTGGACACTGGGGACAGTCTGCCTGTTGAAAATAAGATTTACAGGCAACCTGACCATGTCAGGGACTACATCAGGACTGAAGTCAAGAAGATGTTGGATTTGGGTGTGATTGAACCCTCAGATAGCCCTTGGGCTAGTCCAGTAGTCTTGGTACCTAAACCTCACACCCAGGGTGGTAAGAGAGAGATGAGGTTTTGTGTGGACTACAGAGGTCTCAATGCAGTCACTAGGACTGATGCCCATCCAATCCCTAGGGCAGATGAGCTTATAGATACTTTGGCCTCGGCCAAGTTTCTGAGCACATTTGACCTGACAGCTGGCTACTGGCAGATCAGACTAGCTGAGGATGCAAAAGCCAAAACAGCATTCTCAACCCCTAGTGGGCACTACCAATTTGTGGTGATACCCTTTGGTTTGAAGAATGCACCTGCCACTTTTCAAAGGTTGGTGAACAAAGTCCTTGCAGGCCTGGAAGCCTATAGTGCAGCATATCTAGATGATATTGCTGTCTTTAGTTCCACCTGGGAGGATCACCTGGTCCACCTGCGAAATGTTTTGGAGGCCCTGCAGAAAGCAGGCCTCACTATCAAAGCCACCAAGTGCCAGATAGGGCAGAGTCAAGTTGTATACCTGGGCCACCTTGTGGGTGGAGGCCAGGTTCAACCATTGCAGAGCAAAATCCAGACCATCATGGACTGGGTTGCTCCAACCACCCAGACTCAGGTCAGAGCTTTCTTGGGCCTGACTGGGTACTATAGGAGGTTTGTCAAAGGATATGGATCCATAGTGACCCCTTTGAATGACTTAACTTCCAAGAGAATGCCAAAGAAAGTTCAGTGGAGAGTCAGCTGTCAAAAGGCATTTGATGACCTGAAGCAGGCCATGTGCACTGCTCCCATTCTGCAAAGTCCTGACTACTCCAAACAATTCATTGTCCAAACAGATGCATCTGAGTTGGGGGTAGGGGCTGTGTTATCACAATTGAATGATGAAGGTCAGGATCAGCCAGTAGCTTTTATTAGCAGAAGGCTGACCCTTAGAGAGAAGCGTTGGTCAGCCATTGCGAGGGAAGCCTTTGCTGTGGTTTGGGCTCTGAAGAAGCTGAGGCCATACTTGTTTGTCACTCACTTTATTGTTCAGACAGACCATAAGCCCCTCTTATGGCTAAAACAGATGAAGGGTGAAAACCCCAAACTTTTGAGGTGGTCCATTTCCCTACAGGGGATGGACTATACAGTGGAACATACACCTGGGAGTAACCATGCCAATGTAGCTGGACTCTCCAGATATTTCCACTTAGAACATGAAGACTCAACTGGTCAAGGTTAGTTTAATGTCCTGACGTTTGGGGGGGGGGTGTAGGAGAGTAGGATCTGCTTCTTTTAGTTACCCCCACTTTTTGCTGATGTTTCACTGTTTTCGACTTAGTCTGACTGGGATCCTGCTATTCAGGACCCCAGTCTAGCTGCTTTCTCCTCTAAATTGATTGCATGTACTTTAGGTACACTCCAGATTGGATTCTGGGGTACCCTTATAAGTCCCTAGTATATGGTATACTATGTACCCAGGGCATAGGTACCCCAGAGGCCTCCCAGGGGCTGCAGCATGACGATCTACGCTTTGCTGGACGACTGAAGAATCTGCCTTGGAGTAAAGGAGTTACTCCCCTGCTGAGCAGGCACCTAAACGCATCTGACCGATTTGCAGCTACGAAGCTCCTGAAGGACTCCGAAGATGTCTGCAATACAGGAGGTGAGTTCCCAAGGTCTCCGAGGTCGATCTGCGCTCTCAGCAATTCTGAGGCCCGTATCCTTCGTGGGGACCGTGAAACCCGTACCCCTGGGCACCGTGTACATTTGCAGCAGCATATGCTTTTCGGTGACCCCTGAAGCTGTGCTTTGGGCTACTTGTAGTCCTGACCCCGAGCAGTAATTCCACCGAAGATTTCCGGCCTATACTTCACGAGTGTTCCGTGGGCTGGCACTTTGTGATTCCTCTCGAGGTCCCTTTGCGATCCCTGGTCCGTTGACCTGTGGGTCCCTGAGAAGGCACCTTTAACTTTCAGTGGGCTTCCCTGGTTGCTACAGATGTGCCCTGACTCTCCATTGCTTGGGGAGTCCCCAGGACCTTGCTGGTCCTCACAGAAGCATCTTTCCTCTGACCGCGTGGGTTGCAGTTGCCAAGGCTTGTTGGTGTTCAATCCGGACACTGACCCCCCAGCACTCAACATCCTTTGTGGGACAGCTCGAATCTGGACTGTGGTCATCACAGACGTCTCCTTGTCCCTGTGGCTGCAGAGTCAAGCTTCACCTCTTCGCACCTGAAGCGCCCGACATCGGTGGGCATTCGATTGCTCCGCTCCTGGTCACGTGGAGTGACCCAGACTTTGTCCCCTCTGCTTTCAGGTTCTTCACATCTCCGATCCAGGCTTGGATCACACCGGACACTTTTCTTCTCCACGGCAGCAGTACTTTCTCGCATCACGCCATTGAAAACGACGAGGGTTTCCGACACCACTTGACCCCTATGCACCCGGCTCCTCTGGGATAGGTAACATGGGTACTTCGGTACTCTCAAGGGTGCTGGCCTTAGAACCTTCTATGTTTAGCTGGGTTTGCTTGAAGTCCTCTCTTAAGTGTCCTTAATCTTTAAAATTCCAACTGCGACTTTCCCATAGAGTTGTACGGAGCTCGCGTCTGTGTTCCCACACTGCACAGTTGTAGGGGTGTGATTGGATAGTCAGTCATTGGAATCTAACTGGCTCAGAGGGAAAAATCTATTAGCCAATTCTAAGGTGTTACCTGCTGCTCTTTCACCAGAGACAACCTCAGGTGTTGACTGACTTAAGGATTGTGGGCTTGGGTTCAGGGGAAAAAAATGACTCTCTGTTAAAACGACTAGAACCCGACCCTCTATATGTCCTTTCTGCGGAGTGACCAAGCAGAGATGTAAAATTACCGACTTGGTTTCTCACAGGTGGACGGTAGAAAAACCCCAAGGGAAACGCTTTAATATCCCCAGGACCATGATTACAACATTCTTTGAAGAGGAGACCAGCTACATCTGCCTGATTAAAATTGATGACGACACAATCGCCATCATCCATCTTCAAGCCCTGACCAACCCACCCCACTCGCCTGGCCATAATGATGTGTGATGCTGCTTTAACACCACCTTCGGAAAGCTTTGTGCACCAAAATTTGACTTTACGGATCAATTCATCAGTGGTCTCATTTGTGTTATCTTTGAGGTGAGGAACCCCAACTAATACTACTGTTAGAGGGGTGGCCTCTGGGGGTAAATGGAGCCTACATTTAATACCACGCCCATACAAAGAAGGTTCTGTCCACGCGCTGCGGACAGAAGTTTCTAACTGTTCCGGCGGTAAATGGGACCTCCTGTAAATTGATTTGGCACCCAACTGCTCAGGGTCATTGTTATTGTTGGCTATTTTGTTGCAGTCAAGTTTTGGGTTCCCGGGGTGTTGAGCAGTATGTAGCACCCCGCTGGATGGTCCTGCCTGTATGTGACATGCACCAACTTGAACACCCAGTGACACGTTACTCGGTACGGTACCACCATTTAACCCAGGTTTACGCTCCCTCAGTTTACTTAGATGTGACTCTATGGAAGTGAGTTTAACTATTACGACGTCTAAAACATTTTTGATACATGTGGTCAAGTCCTCTTTGAGAGTCCGAGAAAAAGTCTCAAGGCACGTTTGAATAGAATCTGCAACAACGGTAGTGAGATGAGCTTTGGCCCAGGCCTCTATGCCCGAGAGTCCTATGATCCCCACCCCGGGCTGAGAGTCAGCTGTAATAGACCACTGCTTCAAGCCCTTTTTCTGCTTTTTCTTGTTTGGGGCCATCGAAGCAGTTGGTACATCTCGACCTCGTCTACCCCCGTGACTATCACAGGATCCTGAATAGTGATCAAGGAGTGTTGTGGCATCCCAGTAGAAACTGCCTCTTCCACCTCAGAGTCTGAATCAATGTTGGCACGTGGTATTTCAAGTCGTGTGGCTTCCATGGGGGGTTATGTGAGTTGTTATCAGGTCTAGATCCTCCCCCTAGTCCCAGCTGTTCCTCAACATCATGAATTTCCTCATTTAACGCCCCACAGCTGCGGTTAAATATGAAATGATGGCGGCACAATTTCTTCGGATCTTAGCTTTCACTTTGCCCCCATCACAATTAGAGGGTAATTTTTGCTTACCCATGTCGTTTTACAGATGTAAGGGGGCTGGCACAGCCCAGCCTCTGCCATGCGCTGACGGGCACAGACGGGCCCGCCCGTCGCCCAGGCTTTGCCCGGGCATGCCTGCGCGCGTCCTGCGCTGCGGGAGCCCGCCGAAGATTTTATAGCGCCTCCAGGCGCAGGATGCTGGCGTCAGTGGTGGCGGCTGCAGGCCGCAAGGGAGCCTGGAACTTGCGGTCCTGGTCCCGCTCCCCCCTACGAGGTAACAACAGTGGCAGCACAAAGAAGGGCGTCCCGTGCTGTGGGAGCCGCTGAAGATTTTATAGCGCCTGTAGGATAGTAGGATCTGCTTCTTATAGTTACCCCCACTTTTTGCTGATGTTTCACTGTTTTCGACTTAGTCTGACTGGGATCCTGCTATTCAGGACCCCAGTCTAGTTGCTTTCTCTTCTAAATTGATTGCATGTACTTTAGGTACACTCCAGATTGGATTCTGGGGTACCCTTATAAGTCCCTAGTATATGGTATACTATGTACCCAGGGCAAAGGTACCCCAGAGGCCTCCCAGGGGCTGCAGCATGTATTATGCCACCCCTGAGAGACCATTTAAAATGACACAACAGGTCTGCTACTGCAGCCTGTGTAAGGTGGTGCATACACCCCTTACTTAGATATAGGTTCACTATATCTATCCTAATCACTGCACATGTAAACCTATCAGTCACCCCTATAGCTGGCCTTATCGATCCTGAAGGCAGGGAGCTGGGTTTTATGTGAGAGGGTGCCCATGCATGAGCAGAGCCCCTCTGCAGCCTTCGGAACCTATTCTCCGGGGTTGTTTGTGATGCAGCCAACCATATATACTTAAGTGCATTATAACCTCGCGGTAAATGCTAACTTTAATATGGCTGCATGGAAACATGTCGTGTTTGGTGTCAAACACCTTGGAATCATACCTCCACACCAGTAACTGGTGTGGGAGGTATGATTCCACCCTCCTAGAGGGAGAAATATGACAACACCGGTACACCCGGTACCAGCTTCACAGAACCCTGGCATCACAAAATGGATGCTGCCAGCCACAGACACGAGTCTGCCCTCCTGATGCTGGATGAAACTCTGGCAGGGGAAGGCTTGACAATAGGTTTCCTGTCACAGGGAGGTGTGACCACCTCCCAGACAGGCTTTAGTGTATTGGGGCTGGGTGGGTGCACTCTCAGAGTGCTTTGATGTCTGCACTGGGGGCACATTTGGTGTCCTCGTGCATAATCCAGCTCAAACCGGTTGCAGGGGCTATCAGCCCCTGCTCTGGCCCGAAACTGGACAAAGGACATGGGTGTAGCCACCCCTCTGTCCTGACCCTCCCATAGGTGGGTCCCCAGAGTTTGTCCCACCCCTTCCTTGGGTATAAAGTAGGAACCCCTGGCTACAGGACTTTAGATATTACCTGGACTAAACTCTGCTACAGAAACCAAGTAACCTTCGACAATCTACGCTTTGCTGGACGACTGAAGAATCTCCCTTGGAGTAAAGGAGTTACTCCCCTGCTGAGCAGGCACCTAAACGCATCTGACCGGTTTGCAGCTACGAAGCTCCTGAAGGACTCCGAAGATTTCTGCAATACAGGAGGTGGGTTCCCAAGGTCTCCTAGGTTGATCTGCGCTCTCAGCAATTCTGAGGCCCGTATCCCTCGTGGGGACCGTGAAACCCGTACCCCTGGGCAACTTGTACATTTGCAGCAGCATATGCTTTTCGGCGACCCCTGAAGCTGTGCTTTGGGCTACTTGTAGTCCTGACCCCGAGCAGTAATTCCACTGAAGATTTCCGGCCTATACTCCACGAGTGTTCCGTGGGCTGGCACTT
Organism: Calotriton arnoldi; assembly: GCA_963921515.1. Classification (NCBI taxonomy): domain Eukaryota; kingdom Metazoa; phylum Chordata; class Amphibia; order Caudata; family Salamandridae; genus Calotriton; species Calotriton arnoldi. The sequence goes on along the minus strand of CAWUFW010001750.1, from coordinate 882,664 downwards.
TGTGATTCCTCTTGAGGTCCCTTCGCGATCCCTGGTCCGTTGGCCTGTGGGTCCCTGAGAAGGCAACTTTAACTTTCAGTGGGCTTCCCTGGTTGCTCCAGACGTGCCCTGACTCTCCATCACTTGGGGAGTCCCCAGGACCTTTCTGGTCCTCGCAGAAGCATCTTTCCTCTGACCACGTGGGTTGCAGTTGCCAAGGCTTGTTGGTGTTCAATCCGGACACTGACCCCCCAGCACTCGACATCCTTTGTGGGACAGCTCGAATCCAGACTGTGGTTGTCGCAGATGTCTCCTGGCCCCCGTGGCTGCAGAGTCAAGCTTCACCTCTTCCCACCTGAAGCACCCAACATCGGTGGGCATTCGATTGCTCCGCTCCTGGTCATGTGAAGTGACCCAGACTTTGTCCCCTCTGCTTTCAGGTTCTTCATATCTCTGATCCAGGCTTGGATCACACCAGACACTTTTCTTCTCCACGGCAGCAGTACTTTCTCGCATCCCGCCATTGAAAACGACGAGGGTTTCCGACACCACTTGACCCCTATGCACCCGGCTCCTCTGGGATAGGTAACACGGGTACCTCAGTACTCTCAAGGGTGCTGGCCTTAGAACCTTCTATGTTTAGCTGGGTTTGCTTGAAGTCCTCTCCTAAGTGTCCTTAATCTTTAAAATTCCAACCGCGACTTTCCCATAGAGTTGTACGGAGCTCGTGTCTGTGTTCCCACACTTCACCCGTCCTCCATGGGTCCCCTGTGTCACTACCTTGATTGGTTCCTTGGGGTCCCAGTGATTCTACGTGCTCTAGGCACTGTGTCTAGTCAAGTCGTGGTTCTTATACCACTTTCTTAGTATATGATTCGGTCTCCCCCTGGAGCCCGCTGTGTATTGTGCTATTTACTGTCGTTCTAGTGATTTAATATTGTGTATTGTTCTCTAATCTCATAAAGAGGTTAGTAGAGAGTATTTAGTAATAAATACATATATTTTATATACACCTGGTGTGGTTCTCCTTTCATTTGGTCATTCAGGAGGTTATATACTGGTAAAACAAGCTGCTTTACATTCCTTCAAGACTTAGCCTGAAGGCTGCTCTCCACAGCTACCACTAGGATAGCTTTCTATAAAGGTTGTCTTTAACCTAATCATCAATAAGGGTCGCTTGGACTGGTGCAAGGTGCCCACTTTAATTAGTGGACAGCATATACCAGGCCAACTTCTCACAGCGCCTCCAGGCGCGGGAGGCTGGCGTCAGTGGTGGCGGCTGCAGGCCACAAGGGAGGCTGGTACTTGCGGTCCTGGTCCCGCTCCCCCCTACGAGGTAACAACAGTGGCAGCACAAAGAAGGGCGTCCCCCTTTTCAATATGCCCTTCTTATGCATAACCACGGTGACTCTCTGGGGCCGATTCACAAAATACCTCTGCACTCGTGGCGGAGGCCACACAGTCATGCTGGGGTCCCACACTTGTGGCGGTCTTCGCAATGCGTATCTGCAGTACGGAACTCCCTCCATGAGTGCGGGACCCCCGCCACGAGTGCAGAGGCTTTTTGTGAATCGGGCCATAGTGTACACTTCTGTACCCCATAACAATAAGCAAACACAAGGAGATGATAGACGGAGCGCTGAAACTTTTCAGGCACTCACCCCCAGTCAGAGATCTGGGTTGATTCCATCATCATTTTTTAGCTCACTTCACCACCTCAGTTCAGACCCATAACAATACGGTCACAACTGGCACCATCTAGGTTCAGTTAGTGCTAGCCCCTGTACCCCCTTTACTGGGATGATTACAAACTTCCTGTTAAAGTGCGATCCCTGCGCAAACAGCTGTTTGTGCAGGTATCGCTGTTATAAGTGGTGGGATATTTAGTGCACCCAGAGTTTACCAGGTGCCATTAATTTACATCCCTGCAAAATCTTTGCAGGTCAAAACTGTCAGAATTCAAGGGGTCAAAAATACCCAATAAACACGGGGACATGCAGATTTTGAGTGCTGTAAGCTCCAAAAGCTAGAAGTTATGCCCCATTTTCAGGCAGATAACTATTGCACATGATACATTCTGAAACCTTGGTGTTGGATATGATCAGATGCAATACTTTTCGCATCCGAAGCTCTCTTAATCATGTTTTATGTAGCTTCTTGAAACCTATGTGATACAACTACTCTGACGATCATTGAGCACAATTGATAGTTATACTTTACAATATGTATTTATTTGATTTGCAATAGCGCTTCAATAACATATAATGTGTATTTGTAGAACACACATTTATCACTAAGAAGTTTCCTGGCACTATTGAATGATAATGGATGTTTATCTTTACCCAACTCAACAGTACTTTGATCTCAAAAGTATAAGTGGTCCCATCCGGATTTGAACCTGTGACCTCAGAAAACAATCCATGGTGCAATTGAAACAATGAATTTGACATCAAGACCAGACTAGGCTGTGCGCTAGTGATTTACTTGACCAGAGGCAATCTAGGGGATTTAAACTCCATGGGGCATATTATCAAGGCGGCGTTAATGAATTATCGCCGCTTTAGCGTCCGTTTTCGGACGAAAAGCGGCGATAATTCTATCGCCTAATTAACAAGGACACGCTAGCGCGTGATTCCTGCATTAGCGACCGTTTTCTGCACGCCTCCCATCGCATCGCTAATGAGATGCAAAGGAGGCGTGCCTGTGAAAACAACATGGGGAAATATCGCTAACCCAGGTATCGCCATATCAACAACGTGGGTTAGCGATATTTTCAATCGCGTTAAGTATGCCTTAACGCAGGAATTTAACGTCTGCTAAATTCCTGACTAAGGCATACCTAACATGGGGGTGGATTGTGTGGCTAAGACCACAGGCCCTATCACCAAGGATATCGCTGTTTTCCATGGGACATCGCTGGAAAACCAGCGATGTTCCATGGAAAACATCACTATCACTGGAAAATTATCGCCTTTGCGCTAAGCGTTGTTAATACAGCGCTAGCATGGCGATAATTTCCAGCGATAGCCGGCGATAGGATTCCTCGCGCTAACAGCGGCCAGTGATAATTATCGCTGCCGCTTGATAATATGCCCCCATAATTCACATTGGGGCATATTAGCAAGACCGGCGATAAAATTATCGCCGTTTTAGCGGCAGGAAACTGCCGCTAAAGCTGCGATAAGGGGCTTGCTAATATGCGTTATAGAATTCCAATAGAAGCCCAGGTTAGATGTCCTGCACATCTAACCTGGGCTTCTATTGGAATTCTATAACGCATATTAGCAAGCCCATTATCGCCGTTTTAGCGGCAGTTTCCTGCCGCTAAAACGGCGATAATTTTATTGCCGGTCTTGCTAATATGCCCCATTATTTTATAAACAGTGCTAACAAGAACGTTCTGGCCCTCTTGTAAGATCTCAAGATACTTCCATTCGGTACTTTAAAAATATGGCTTCCGTGTGTGTGGACGAACAAGAGCTGGGTCTTTGTAAGTTTTGTTTTATACCTACAAAACCGACTAATTGGGTACCAAGGTTAAAGCTGGGATCTAATGGATCTCTAGGAGGAACGCACACAAGCGTTTGTTGCACTGTTAAACAGATTCAACATTTTTAATTGGGCTTGATCCTCCATTGGCAGCCTATAGTGAATCCCTTCCCTGGTAGTCGCACAGCCTAGACCATAAATGCTGCTGCCTCAAGAGTCAATTGCTGCTTACAGGTATCTGTGCACTTGTAAGCATCTCTTTCTATTTCCATCACTGCTGTCGTATGTATGACACTGTGGCTTTTTAGGGCTCAGGATGGGTAGTATATGGGGTAGTAAGGAGTTTTTGGGGCTCATCAATCGGTAGATATGAGGGCAGGAAAGAGCCTTTAGGAATCAAGGATAGATAGTTAATTTTATTAATATAAAAAAGGAATGTAATTAACAGTAAATTAAATTAATAATTATTACATTAAATAATTTAAATCTCTCTCTCTCTCTATATCTATATATATATATATATATATATATACACTATTTGGCAAGGTAAAGTATTACCGAAGTAAATTACCATGCTGTAATGGTAATCACAATCTGATTACCGCAATGTACTCATGTAAAATACATTGATGTAGCAATTAATATTCGTTTTACATGTGTTTTCTGAAGCATGGGTGATGATCATCTCATATTTTATGATCATATTGTACTGTGCACATCCATAGTACTAAATAGGAAGTGATAATTTATACTATAACACCCCAAAGGTATCCAAAAGCCAAACTCCAAATTCCACTCAAGTGCGTCTCATACATAAACTGAACTTCACTGCCCTCGCACAAATGTCACTTCCTCTCTCTGCTGACAGTATCACTGTGTTTTCCCCCATTTTTTTACTCAACTACATTCTTCATCCTGTACATTATTTTTCTGCCGGCTTCTACCATTTGTGTGGAGGGAAACATTTACTGCTAACGCCTTTTGGTGTGCACCTGTTCTGTGTGTGCATTTGCAAAGCTTGTGCTGCTGTTGCCTGTGCTGTACCTGCTGTGTGTGTGGAGTCCAGCTTCCACTGCTTATTCCTCCTCTGTGTGGACCTATTCTGTAGGGATCTGTGTGTGTGCGTCTGTTTGTGAGCTGCCAGTAAAATGAAGATTTACTTTTAAAAGATCAGTATTTGGATTAGTAGTAGTACATCATTTGTTCTTTAGTTTACAATTATATTATCAATAGTACAGTAAATTCTATTTATGACATTAATTACTTTATAGATTGGTGAGCAGTCTTGTAAAAAGCTTCCAAACAACAAGGATTAATGTACATTCACTTAGGCTGATAAACACAAGTCAACTGAACCAATGCTTGATAAATGATATCAATATAAACTCCAAAAATACCTCCAAATTGTCTTAAATGCAAACTACGGTAAATTAATCTATACAATGTTGTGGGCCCTCCCGTTGCTATCTAAAGAGTAAAGATCCCATAATGATATATGTCAAAGCTGGAGGGATGCAACCAATATAAACTGAATATACATAAGGACTAGTCACAGCCACAGATCAATGAAGAATGGAGGGCTCCTCGTTATACATCTGCAGCAAAAATCTAAAACTATAAGATGCTGGTGTAGATATCAGTGGTCCCAGAAAAAAAGGACCTATGGTCGAAACATTAAAGTGTAATTGTTATTCATCACAACAAACTAAGGAAGCTGAATAGCAGGTGTCAAAAAGCCATTGTCAAAACAAGGGATGTCCAATCAAGGTCCAGTGGGGACAGATCCATGCATAGTTTTAAGATATCCACCTAACATACCTGAACATGTAACAAGTGTAAATTGACCATCTGAGGAAACACTGTGCATTATATGGTGTGGTTGAGCAACCTCACTGTGCAAAACGCTCACCAACCCCTTTAGGACCCTTAGGTTTCGTTTGTCAAACCCTCAGCTCAATCCTGGGTAGCTGTGACAGTGAGGAGCAAGACTTAACCATAGGAACAAGTGTAATGGATTAAAACAGCACCAAAACAACTGAAGAAGCAATCGACACAACACTTAAGAAATCAATTAATAAAAGTATACTGTATTTTATAAGAATTTAGACGCTAGAACGAGAAAGATCCATTGTAGGGTTCCGGAGATATAGATTTTACAAGCCATAAAAAATCAAAGCAATTTCACTGAATTGCGAATAAGCAAAGTCCATAAATTAGACACTTAGGGGCATATGTATCAAGGAATGTTTTTGCGATTCTCAAATAGCGATTTTTAGAGAATCGCTATTTGAGAATCGCAAAACAAGATGTAATTAGAAACTAGCAAATTTTTTGCGATTCCCTCGCATTCCTTAATTACGACTCGCAAATTGCGAGTCGCAATTAAGGAATGGCTTTCCATTCATTCCTATGGGCCAAGAGGCCCATAGGAATGAATGGGAGTTATGCACAGCAATTTGCGAGTACCCAATAGGTACTCGCAAATTGCGCACGTAACTTCAAGGGTGCAAGGGTTCCAAAAGGACACCCTGTTGCACCCCTGAAATGTGCATGTGTGCACATGTGGCGCACATACATGCCCTAAGGGCATGTATGTGCGCCACATGGCACTTTGAAAAAGCAAAAAGTGCTTTTTAGAGGAAATCGCAAATTACCACCAACTTGAAGTTGGTGGTAATTTGCGATTCCTTAAGGCAATATCGCAATTTGCGATGCCTACTAGCATAGCATTTAGGGAATCGCAAATTGCGATTCTCTAAATGCTTGCGCAAAGTAAGGAATCGCAATTTTTGCGATTCCTTATTTTGCAAATAGGTATTTGCCTTCCTACATTGCACACAGCTAAATTGTGATCGCAAACGCTGAAATTCTGCGAATTTCAGCATTTGCGATCGCAATTTAGCTTGATACATCTGGCCCTTAGAAACTTTTTCAACTAAAACTTAGGTAAGTGTCAATGCAGTCAGCTAGAAGTGCTTGGGGTGACCAACTCCCACAAGGAGATAGTCAGGGGGACCAGCAAGGCCCTTAAGAACAGTTGCCTTCACAGGAGAAGCAATCCTCCAGCAGTTCCAGGCACTTTATCTGTGTTGCAATGGATTCATATGGAGTGGCCCTGATGCAAAGGATTAAGGATGCTGAAGATGCTCCAAGGATACTGTGGATGTGACCCTGTCAGCGGGGGTCTTCCCACAGGGACTCCTCAGTTCCAGGATGATGGTGAGGGGGCCATAGTTGCAAGGTCGACGTGTCACGAAGTACTCTCCGGTCTGGCCAAAGTCCAGGACATTGAAAATTTGCCACTGATGCTTGATACTCCATTTGCATATATATATTTTTTTTTAACATCTGTTTATTGGCATTTCCATAAACAAGAACAAAGAAAGGAAAAGGAGACAAAGACAGATTCATTCTCTTTCTCAATGGAAAAGTACAATTATCCAGTACATCATTTAGCATGAATGCATAAGCCTATAACACAACGAAAAATCAAGGCACTACCTATTATACAATATCTGTTTGACAGCACCTGCCTTATTGAAGCTCGCACTAGGAGTATGACATCACAATATAATAATTGTCTATCAATAGGGAATCCACTATGCAGGACGACTAGGTGACTGGCCTTTACATCTGATTAAAGGGGCTTTTTTGGGGAAATGCTCTATGTCTAAGGTCCTGGTGACTGCGACGCACGGGTAACAGTGCAGGCAGGAGGGGACGCTCTACCTTCTGGAAGGGTTTTCAGCCAATCAAGGAAAGGCCCCATATATCTTTCGGTCTAGAGGCTAATGGCATCAATTCCCAGAAGGTGGTCAACTGGTTGTGGCTGAAGGTGACGTCCTGTACCCAAGCTTTGATCGTGGGTGCCCGCCTGTCCCTCCAATGTATGGCGACTCTGCGTTTAGCTAATAAAAGGAGCATTGCATGTAGTTTGTGAGTCTCTGGCTGTGTATCTTTTACATATCCCAATAACCCGATAAGTGGCTGGGGTTCACTAGGTGCACCCAGAATTATTTGGTGAAAATGTCAACCCAGAAGGCTGCGATGGGTGGGCATTGCCAGGCCATATGCAAGAAGGAGGCGGGAGTGGACCTGCATCTCCAGCAACTCTCATCTTGCTTGACCCCCATGTGGTAAAGCGAGGAGGGAGTCCTGTAGTACCTATGTAAATATTTGAAATGTATTAACCTCAGTCGGTAGTTAGGAGAGAGCATTTGGAGTTGACCGCAACAAAAATACAATTTTTCATCCGTGACCAGACCTTCTAACTCCAAGTTCCAGCCCAGCAGGGCCTTGGGCTTAACTAGGGGTGCTGTACTTTGCATTGAGCTGTACAGTCTGGTAATGAGCCTACGAGGCGAGCTGTTAGTCATCATCTGCTCTAGAGCCGGGAGATGGGCCGGGGGGTTGGGAAAGGTGGTGTGAATATGTCTACATGTTGCTCTAATCTTATAATAAAGGAACAACTTGGAGAAGCTCTGCGTGTCCTCTGCGGTAAAACTCGGCGGGGGCAAAAGGTATCGCCAGGGTATAAATCTGCAAATGTTTCAAAACCCATTGACTTCGCCAGAGTCACGTTACCCCCGTCTGCCAACGGTGGGATCTGAGGATTTCGCGCAAGGGGAATAGAGGGGGCATGCAGTATCTCCAAGTGAGCTCTTATGTGCAGTCTGTCCCATGCCCACCGAAGGGTCTCGACTGAGTCTATACCCTCCCTCGGTTTCCGGTAAGCCTGGTATAGGGCCACTTGGAGAGGGACCGGAGCCGCCATATCTGTCTCCACTGCCACGTGGGGTTGGAACGGGGTGGCGTGCAACCAGTGATGTAAAAATTGAGCTTGCACACAGAACGCGCAGAGCGGTATATCCGGGGCTCCTAGTCCCCCCTGTGTGAGGGGAAGTGTTAGCAGATCCCAGGAAACACGCAGGTGTTTCCCCGCCCAGACCAATGATATTAATAAGGATCGCATGGTTTTGAAAAATGCTTGGGTGAGCGGTTGCCGGATATTTATAAATAAATATAAAAACTTGGGCAAGGCTACCATTTTGGCAATAGCTACCCTGCCCACTAGGGATATAGGCAGTCTAGCCCACATCTTTACCTTCCCTTCAAGCCAGGAGATAGCACAACCATAGTTCCAACTCCAGATATCATGGACATCCAGACTAAGCCAGATGCCCAAATATTTCACGGGGCCTTCTGCCCATTTCAATGGATACTCTAGGTCAAAGGGCCTGGTTGCCGTGGTGAGCGGGAATAAGGTGGATTTGGACCAGTTTATATGAATACCAGAGAGACCGCCGAATTTTATGAGTTCCCTGAGGATCAGGCCCAAGTTAACCTCCGGGTCCAATACGTATAATGTCATGTCGTCTGCGTATAGTGAAATCAAAAGGCCTCTGGAGCTGAATCCTAGGCCCCTGTCATCATGGTGTTGGTGTATCCTCGCCGCTATCGGCTCCATCGTGACAGCGAAGAGGAGGGGGGAGAGGGGGCATCCCTGACGGGTCCCACGGGCTATGCTGAAAGGGCTCGAGAGCATACCATTGATGCGCAGCCTGGCCGTTGGTGCCGTGTAAAGCAATTTGATTTGAGCTAGGAAGTACGGACTGAATCCAAGTCGTTCAAGAATAGCAAATAAATATGGCCATTCTAGCACGTCAAATGCTTTAGTTGCATCAAGGAACGCAACCAGTGCCCTTGATTCTGGATTCAAATAATGCAGCACCGTAAAAAAGGTGCGGATGTTGTGTGCAGTGGACCTACCAGGGATGAACCCCGACTGGTCGGGCCTTGCTATTAAAGGGAGTAGAGGTTGCATCCTATTCGCGAGCAACTTCGCGTAGATCTTGGCATCGATATTAATTAGTGATAATGGCCGATAGGAGTCAATTTCCTGGTTTGGTTTCCCAGGTTTCAGCAGCGTTTGGATTATCGGTTCCCGCATTGACGGGGGAGTATTCCAGTGGTCTGGGCCTCCTCGAACACTGCAAGAAGGTGGGGCGCTAGTAAATCAGCATATGCCTTGTAGAAAGTGGCTGTTAAGCCGTCGGACCCCGGGGCTTTATCCTGAGGCAGGCTGCTGATTACCTGCTTAATGTCATTGGACGTAAATGGCACATCCAGATATTCTCTATGTGCCCTCCCAAGCCACAATAATTCAATGGAATCGAGGAAGGGTTGGAGTTCCTCAGATGGCGACTGGTGGGTAGCGGTATATAGATTGGTGTAAAAATATGTAAAGCGGTCCAGGACTTTCTGGGGGCCTCTTACCAATCTTTGATCCTCTCCCATAATCTCAGATATGTACGTGGCGGTGCGTGGCATTTTGAGCGCATTAGCTAGAGTCTTACCTGGCCTGTCCCCCTCCCCATAACGTATAGCTTGAGTGTGCTTGCCCATGAACTTCACCTCTCAAAGTGCCTCCTCCTCAAATTCCATGATGTGCTCTTTAATGGAAACTAACAGCTTTGGGTCTTCAGTAGCATAATACTGTGATTCCTGTTCTTTGATGCGGGCCTCTAGGGCGGCCAGTGAGCCCCTGATGACTTTGAGCACCCCAGCATGGCGAGATATACATTTCCCTCGTATTACTACTTTGAACGCCTCCCATAGTGAAGCATATGTGGACACAGAACCTGTATTGGTGGTAAAGTAGTCTTCGATGTCCCTGTATATTTCCTCTCGGACAGCAGCGTCCAGTAGGGCGTTAGGAGGGAGTCTCCAGCTAAACATTTTTTGCGGTGTACCTGGAATATTCAGCCTTAGCAGGAAGGGGGCATGGTCAGAGAGTGTTCTGGGGAATAGTGTGGTGTTAGTGGTCCAGACAACAATATCCTGAGATACTAGCCAATAGTCCAATCTGGACCAGGCACCGTGGTGCGCTGATACACACGAACCCTCCTCCACTCCTGAATGCCTCGGCCTCCAAATGTCGGTTAAACTACCATCTGCTATTATGGTATTTAGTGCGTCACTGGAATTAGGGTGCAGGGTGCGGGAGATACCTTTTCTGTCAATGGAGTCATTTAAAACAGCATTAAAATCCCCTCCCCACACTATAGTGTCACAGCCCAGGAGTTGAATCTTAGCCCAGACGTCGTGGAAGAAGTCAGGACAGTCAACATTCGGTCCATACACTGCAGCAAGTGTCATCCTCATCCCCCCAGCACTCCGTTTAGTACTACAAAACGACTCTCTGGATCTAGGTGACAGTCAAGCGTTCTCCAATCCAGCCCCTGCCTGATGAGAATAGCAACCCCTCATGCGTAGTTAGAGTAGATAGAGGAGAAGGTGTGTCCCCAGCGTTTGTTCTGCAATATGAGATGAGACGTGCTGTTTAAATGGGTCTCTTGAAGGAAACAAATATCGATATGGTGCCTGCCTATGTAAGAGTGGACCAGCCTAGTTTTCCTGCAGTCATTTAGCCAACGAATGTTCCAGGTTAAAAACTTATAGTCAGTCACGACCATCTGATTTGTGTGAGATGTCAGATTGATGTGCATAAGTGGATGTGGATTGTTTGTGAAGAGCCTCGTATGCCATTCTCTGTAGCGTAGCCTCTATCTGCGGGACCTGCGTCGGAGTGATTAGAACGCATTGGGTGCCGTCAGTGAACATGTTTGTGTATGGTGCTGCCTTAGCTAACTTTCCAACTACTGCAAACCCCAACCACCCTCTACCCACACCAACCCCCAATTAAGGTGTGCGATAAAACCCCCCGGCAAAACAAACTGAACAAAGCTCTCCGGAACCAAGCCTGGGAGCGAAACATGGGATCTCTCCCCGGAGGCGTGGGTCCACCGGCACACAGCCCTGCCATGAGGCGGGGTGGCCGAGACCAATGATGTGTTCAAGCTGCAGCAGCCTGTGATTACTATGCACAACGGAACGGATCAGGTATCGCCACTGCATCGTCAGTGCAGCATATTGGGAGTGTCCCAGCACTTCAAGGGAAAGTTTCTTATTTAGTCTGTGCAGCATTAGTCATTGTCACTTAGATTCGTCTCAGGAGTCTGAGATTTAGTGGATTTCCCAGCCTTTTTCTGCCCACTTATGTGTCTGGCAAATTTCATTGCTGACTTCGCGTCTGTGAAGAAATGGGCAGTGCCGTCGTACATAACCTTCAGTTTGGCGGGGTAGAGCAATGCATACGGGACCTCTGATTGTAGCAATAGTCGTTTAGCTGGTATAAACTCACGGCGCGCCGCCTGCACCGATGGAGTGAAATCAGGGAAGAATCATACAGGAAACAATAATTTGGCACTTAATCCCCGCACTCACCCCTCTTACTTCACCAGATCGCACCAATAAGGGCTCTACCATCACGTCCTCACTGACCTCCCAGACAGGAAACAATAATTTCCACAAACCCACAGCCGCACACCAAATCAACCTTAGATAAGCTAGATCCATTAACATTGCCACTACCTCCAGTACTAAGCTTCCTATCATCTCATCCAATCAGCCTCACACATATACACAACATAAAGACCCAGCTAACAATGACTCCTGCTCTCAACTAGGCACCCCTGACGACAACACCCCATTATCAGATCTCGCGATGCAACCCACCACTACCCTTAAACCGGAGTACTGGATAATGCGACTCAATGAGATCGATCGTAGCCTAAAACACCTTAAAGAGGATATGCAGAGACTTACTTCCATCACAGCCAATCTTTGGCCCTCTCGCAACGCAAAAAGCCCCAAGATAACTAGAAAGGACACCCATACAGACATCACCCCACCCCAGTCCACTCACACAGCCAACCGGGGATCGCAAAATACACTTTCCCCCAACGATGATTCCAGACCAAAGAGATCAAAGCAAGACCTATCAAACAATGAGATCCATGAACTCCTCCTATATTATAAGTTGGGAATAAATACGAGAAAGGCTGATCAAAATCAAATCCAATCCATCCAAGCGAACCCTTTCAGAGAACCGATTCACAATCACAGAGGAATAAAGAAGAACAATCTTAAACGAATCACTTTATCACAAATGGCCTCTCAACACAATAATAAACAGCTAAAGTGCATGCTCCTCAACTGCAGATCAGCAAATAAACACGCAGCAGATATCTACGACCTCATTCTCACACATAAGTTTCATATAGTTATCCTCACGGAAACATGGTTAAACAACTCATCCCAGCCCATCATAGATCTACTAGTCCCACCTAGTCACAATATCATACGACTAGACAGACCAGTGAAAACGGGTGGTGGAATAGCATGCATCTACCACAATACTTTATCATTACGCCAATTGGAAACAATAGATGTAACAACATGTGAATATCTTAGCATCAATATCTCTTGCAACAACAAAGTTATTTGTAATCTACATGCCTTCTATCACCCTCTGGGTGATAACCCAGAGTTCATCGAACAAATCTTGGAAATCTTAACAATAAATGTTAATCTTCAAGGTCCCCAGATCTTCCTGGGTGATTTTAATCTGCACTGGAATGACCTAAATGACCCCTCAGTGAATAGCTTAAAATCCTTCCTATTAAACCATGACATGTCCCAAATCTGTGACAGTCCCACACACAATAAGGGAGAGACTTTGGACCTTATCTTCTCTAAGTCGGACACTATCTCCTTAGAGTCTATTACCCCATGTGATTGGTCAGACCATTATCGCATCACCTTCCTCATCAACTTAAAGGAGATCCCAAGGAATGGCCAACCGAAGAAAATCAAACAGTGGAAAAGGGATCTTAATAATATAAACCACAATGATCTAACCACTCTATGCAACAACACCTTGATCCTACAGACCAATATGGAGGATGTCAACGACCTCACAGACTATTACAATACTTCGATACGAGAAGTCATGGACTCTATCACTCCCCTACAACAGAAAAACATCTCCATCAAAAACTCAAAGCCATGGTTTAACGACAACTTGAACACAGAAAGACGCAATCTAAGAACGGCAGAAAGAGCATGGAAAGACTCCCATCAATGGAATCACTAAAACGCTTAAGATCAATGAGGAACACATACAATCGAAGAATAAGACAGGCGAAAGCTAATTTTATCAGAACCCAACTCGACCAGGCCAGAAATAGACCCAAAAAGCTATTCGAAATAGTCAAACAGCAATCACGTAACACATCAAACCCCGTAGACTCCGGACCCAAAACCCTACCAAATTGCGAAGAACTAGCCACCTTCTTCAAGGACAAAACAACAAAGATCGAGAACGAACTTCAACTAGCGAAGGTACTGTAGTCTAGCTCCTATTTCCCTAATAGGCTCTGCGCATTGGAATAATATCCCCTATAGGTTTGACATAGGACTAAGGTCAGTATGTCCCTATCGAGTATATTAAACTTAATTACTTGTGCCAGCTAGCTCAGAGGCCACTAGAAACTCCTTGACAAACAAGAAGGGAGTAGTTTCTGGCAGCCGCAAAACATGACCACTTTGTTTCCCTTTAGAATCAGAACGTGTCCCAGAGTCGTGGAAACAATAGATAACTATTTCACTCAGCTCACTCGTGCATACTTAGTTTTCCTCAAAGTTACACAGAAAGAATAGACGGGCGTTTCAATAAAAGGTTTATTGAACAGTCTTGTTTCTCGTGTAAGTAAAATGTGCTGTTACGATCACAAGACAGTATGCAAGATAAATAATGTACAGTGTAAGCAGTTGAAATAAATAATACTGCGCTAGCATGATCTTTAGTAGATATTCATTTACATAAATAACATAGACTAAAAATGCGAGTACTCATAAGATGCGTTTCTAAGCTAGTTCTACCCCAATGTACCTAACCTAACCTAGGTGTAGGGAAAGGTATGAAGTAGGTGAAGTATTCCTTACTATGGTATACTAAGAGTATGTTAAGCCTAGTATGCCTAGTATGCCAAGAGTCCCTTTAGGTATCTAGTCAAGCTCCATACCTTGAGAATGAGAGAGGTGGGAATCTCTTGCCAGACTCGAACTCCAACACCCCGCGAGGGAAGTCAGATCACTGGAAGATGGACTCTCTGCGTGCAGGGATGACAGCGTCTTCTCAGTGCGTCAGGCCGGGAAACGGGCTCCTCTGAAGTCGAGGTCTCCTCTAGTTTACAAGGGCTAGGGAAGGTATATTTATACCTGAGAGGTACCTCAGAATGTTAGCATTGACGTGAATCAGACAGCGGAAGACGTCATGAATGAACCCCTAAGGTATAACGGTTCATGCATAATAGATGAGTCCTTGAAGAAATCAATAGTCCTGTGCTAGGGAAACTCCCGAAGCCTAAGTGTCTGTTCTTCAAGAACTCGTTGTGACGTTAGGGTGGACGGATGTCGGAGACCTTACCTGTATTTGGAGTGCACGGTTTAATGCCTAAATAAGGACTGGGATTTTATGCCTATATAAGGGCAGGGCGAATTGTGCCTATATAAGGACATGATACAGGAAAACCTATATACGGACATCCTAAGAGGAATACAACAGTACTACTACCGGCCCTCCCAGTCAACTTATCTCACAACTCCCAATCTACGGAAGGGATGGAACCATCCTGGCTCACCTCCAAAAATAATGCCACTTGGAACGCCTTCTCCACAATCAGCGAACAGGAAATCTACAATATTCTCTCGTCTTTAAACCCATCTAACCACTTCACTGACCCTCTACCTCCCAGCATATTCAAAGAGATCAAAACCTGTATACTCCCACTATGGTCAAAGATTGTAAACGCCTCTCTATGCCAAGGCACTATACCAGACTGCCTAAAAATCGGTCAAGTAACACCCATTCTAAAAAAAACCTATGGCAGACTGCTCTGACCCTAACAACTTCCGGCCCATCTCCAACATCCCTACACTGGCAAAGCTCTTAGAAAAATGTGTACAGAAACAACTCTGCAATCACATAGAAAAGTTTCAACTACTCGATCAATTCCAATCAGGCTTCCGTCAAGATCACAGCACAGAATCAGCCCTTACTCATATTGTAGATGACATACTAAAAATGCTGGACAAGAACGAATCATGCCTTCTAATATTGCTTGATTTATCTGCTGCCTTTGACACCGTCAAACACGACACCCTACTAAAACTACTGGAACAAAGAATGGGCTTATCAGGGGCCGTATTACAATGGTTTGCTTCTTTCCTCCAAAACAGATCCTTAAGAGTCAAAATGAATCAATCTCTATCTAAGTCACAAGCGATAACTCTTGGTGTTCCTCAAGGTTCCGCTCTCTCCCCCATTCTCTTTAACTTATTCCTGGAACCACTAGCAAATCTCCTAAAATCAGCTAACATCCACTACCATATGTATGCGGATGACACCCAGCTATATCTCAAACATTATATCCCTCAACTCCATCCTACAAAATACACACTTCTGGCTCACGGTTAATGACCTCAAACTCAACGGTGATAAAACGGAATTTCTTCTCATCTCTCCACCAAATAACAACATCAAGATTGATCTGTGGCTGAATCATCTTACAGCCCTCAAATGCTCGCCCCACATCATAGACTCTGCCAGATCCTTAGGTATTACATTAGACAAACACCTAAATATGCAGGGTCACATTAGTGCTGCCACCAAAGGAGCAAACTACCAACTGAGCATTCTGCAAAAACTGAAACCCTACCTGCCTCATGAAGATCTAAAACTAGCGGTCCAAGCCCTAGTATTACCCAGATTGGATTACGGTAGTGCCACACTATGTGGCCTACCTAAATACAAACTAGCTCCTCTAAGAGCCTCTCTCAATGCAGCAGCAAGACTTGTCATCGGAACTAAAAGAAATGCACACATGTCACCAGCCCTAAAAACCTTCAATTGGCTACCATATGAAGCAAGAATCCAACTGAAAATTGCCTGCATGACGCACAAAGCGTTACACTTCAACACCTCCAGTTACCTGGCCCAAAAGCTAGAAAAATCAGGGGGCAGCAGATCCTCACGAAGTGCCCTCACCTTGTTGCTGAAACCCCAATGAACCCACAAAAATAAAACTGGGGCTAGAGCATTCTCGACGGTCGCTCCCAAGATTTGGAACTCTTTACCGCCGGACCTTCACCTAATTTCCTCCACCTACGCCTTCAAAAGAGAAGCCAAATCATATCTACTGACTAAGTTCTTACCCTAAGTCAACCTATCGATGACATTGAATAGATTCAGATCGCAAATTCTTATGTAGACTATCCTGACTAGTACTGGCTTTATTATACTCCAACCACAGTTAGCCTATTCTTAATCGTTGATTTGTTTGTCTCTCACGCATATGTTTGCATGTTGATCAGACCAAGTGCTAATCGTGTTATCTCCATGTAAAGCGCTCTGATACCCTCGAGGGTCACGTTCGCGCTATACAAAACTTTCTAAATAAATAAAATAAATGAGATGGTGTTGCCTTGATGCGGGATAGTCCCACGCTCCTGGCCAGGCGTAACACGGCATCACGGTCCCGGTAGTTTAAGAGCCGAGCCAAGATTGGGTTGGGGTGGACCCCACAGGTGGCTTTTGCCCCAGAGTGCGATGAGCCCTCTCAACGGCAAAGACCGCAGACAGATCCGAACCAAACAGTGCACGAAGCAGTTCCTCCACGTACACTTCCATTTTGAAGATGGCCGTCGTTTCAGGGATGCCAGTGATGCGTAAATTATTGCGCCTTGACTGAGCTTCCAAATCGCCGTTCTTGGCTCTGATCAGGGTCAAGACCTTGTCCATTTGCAGCAACTGTTCTTTGGTGTCAACCTGGAAGTCATGAGCATCCGATGAACGGTTTTCGAGTTGGTCCAGCCGTGTTTCGTGTGAGTCCACCTTTTTCCTGACTTGGTCTAGCTGTGAGGTGAGGACGTCCAACTTAGTATCGATGGTCTTCAGACTGGACTTCATATCTAATAGGAGGGTACGGAGGTCCTCCCCATGATCGTCCTCGAGAGCCACAGGGGGTCCATCTTTCCCCCCCTCGGCCTCAGAATCCATGTTCCTCGTGAGCCTTTTATTTTCAAAGGAGATCTTCGGCTGTTTGTTGTTGTTTTTGCCCATGACTGTGGGCTGACTATTTTCTCGTCGCCGGTAGGGCAGGCAGGCAACAGGCCACAAGGTCTTACCTGGCCTGTCCCCCTCCCCATAACGTATAGCTTGATTGTGCTTGCCCATGAACTTCACCTCTCAAAGTGCCTCCTCCTCAAATTCCATGATGTACTCTTTAATGGAAACTAACAGCTTTGGGTCTTCAGTAGCATAATACTGTGATTCCTGTTCTTTGATGCGGGCCTCTAGGGCGGCCAGTGAGCCCCTGATGACTTTGAGCACCCCAGCATGGCGAGATATACATTTCCCTCGTATTACTACTTTGAACGCCTCCCATAGTGAAGCATATGTGGACACAGAACCTGTATTGGTGGTAAAGTAGTCTTCGATGTCCCTGTATATTTCCTCTCGGACAGCAGCGTCCAGTAGGGCGTTAGGAGGGAGTCTCCAGCTAAACATTTTTTGCGGTGTACCTGGAATATTCAGCCTTAGCAGGAAGGGGGCATGGTCAGAGAGTGTTCTGGGGAATAGTGTGGTGTTAGTGGTCCAGACAACAATATCCTGAGATACTAGCCAATAGTCCAATCTGGACCAGGCACCGTGGTGCGCTGATACACACGAACCCTCCTCCACTCCTGAATGCCTCGGCCTCCAAATGTCGGTTAAACTACCATCTGCTATTATGGTATTTAGTGCGTCACTGGAATTAGGGTGCAGGGTGCGGGAGATACCTTTTCTGTCAATGGAGTCATTTAAAACAGCATTAAAATCCCCTCCCCACACTATAGTGTCACAGCCCAGGAGTTGAATCTTAGCCCAGACGTCGTGGAAGAAGTCAGGACAGTCAACATTCGGTCCATACACTGCAGCAAGTGTCATCCTCATCCCCCCAGCACTCCGTTTAGTACTACAAAACGACTCTCTGGATCTAGGTGACAGTCAAGCGTTCTCCAATCCAGCCCCTGCCTGATGAGAATAGCAACCCCTCATGCGTAGTTAGAGTAGATAGAGGAGAAGGTGTGTCCCCAGCGTTTGTTCTGCAATATGAGATGAGACGTGCTGTTTAAATGGGTCTCTTGAAGGAAACAAATATCGATATGGTGCCTGCCTATGTAAGAGTGGACCAGCCTAGTTTTCCTGCAGTCATTTAGCCAACGAATGTTCCAGGTTAAAAACTTATAGTCAGTCACGACCATCTGATTTGTGTGAGATGTCAGATTGATGTGCATAAGTGGATGTGGATTGTTTGTGAAGAGCCTCGTATGCCATTCTCTGTAGCGTAGCCTCTATCTGCGGGACCTGCGTCGGAGTGATTAGAACGCATTGGGTGCCGTCAGTGAACATGTTTGTGTATGGTGCTGCCTTAGCTAACTTTCCAACTACTGCAAACCCCAACCACCCTCTACCCACACCAACCCCCCAATTAAGGTGTGCGATAAAACCCCCCCGGCAAAACAAACTGAACAAAGCTCTCCGGAACCAAGCCTGGGAGCGAAACATGGGATCTCTCCCCGGAGGCGTGGGTCCACCGGCACACAGCCCTGCCATGAGGCGGGGTGGCCGAGACCAATGATGTGTTCAAGCTGCAGCAGCCTGTGATTACTATGCACAACGGAACGGATCAGGTATCGCCACTGCATCGTCAGTGCAGCATATTGGGAGTGTCCCAGCACTTCAAGGGAAAGTTTCTTATTTAGTCTGTGCAGCATTAGTCATTGTCACTTAGATTCGTCTCAGGAGTCTGAGATTTAGTGGATTTCCCAGCCTTTTTCTGCCCACTTATGTGTCTGGCAAATTTCATTGCTGACTTCGCGTCTGTGAAGAAATGGGCAGTGCCGTCGTACATAACCTTCAGTTTGGCGGGGTAGAGCAATGCATACGGGACCTCTGATTGTAGCAATAGTCGTTTAGCTGGTATAAACTCACGGCGCGCCGCCTGCACCGATGGAGTGAAATCAGGGAAGAATCATACAGGAAACAATAATTTGGCACTTAATCCCCCGCACTCACCCCTCTTACTTCACCAGATCGCACCAATAAGGGCTCTACCATCACGTCCTCACTGACCTCCCAGACAGGAAACAATAATTTCCACAAACCCACAGCCGCACACCAAATCAACCTTAGATAAGCTAGATCCATTAACATTGCCACTACCTCCAGTACTAAGCTTCCTATCATCTCATCCAATCAGCCTCACACATATACACAACATAAAGACCCAGCTAACAATGACTCCTGCTCTCAACTAGGCACCCCTGACGACAACACCCCATTATCAGATCTCGCGATGCAACCCACCACTACCCTTAAACCGGAGTACTGGATAATGCGACTCAATGAGATCGATCGTAGCCTAAAACACCTTAAAGAGGATATGCAGAGACTTACTTCCATCACAGCCAATCTTTGGCCCTCTCGCAACGCAAAAAGCCCCAAGATAACTAGAAAGGACACCCATACAGACATCACCCCACCCCAGTCCACTCACACAGCCAACCGGGGATCGCAAAATACACTTTCCCCCAACGATGATTCCAGACCAAAGAGATCAAAGCAAGACCTATCAAACAATGAGATCCATGAACTCCTCCTATATTATAAGTTGGGAATAAATACGAGAAAGGCTGATCAAAATCAAATCCAATCCATCCAAGCGAACCCTTTCAGAGAACCGATTCACAATCACAGAGGAATAAAGAAGAACAATCTTAAACGAATCACTTTATCACAAATGGCCTCTCAACACAATAATAAACAGCTAAAGTGCATGCTCCTCAACTGCAGATCAGCAAATAAACACGCAGCAGATATCTACGACCTCATTCTCACACATAAGTTTCATATAGTTATCCTCACGGAAACATGGTTAAACAACTCATCCCAGCCCATCATAGATCTACTAGTCCCACCTAGTCACAATATCATACGACTAGACAGACCAGTGAAAACGGGTGGTGGAATAGCATGCATCTACCACAATACTTTATCATTACGCCAATTGGAAACAATAGATGTAACAACATGTGAATATCTTAGCATCAATATCTCTTGCAACAACAAAGTTATTTGTAATCTACATGCCTTCTATCACCCTCTGGGTGATAACCCAGAGTTCATCGAACAAATCTTGGAAATCTTAACAATAAATGTTAATCTTCAAGGTCCCCAGATCTTCCTGGGTGATTTTAATCTGCACTGGAATGACCTAAATGACCCCTCAGTGAATAGCTTAAAATCCTTCCTATTAAACCATGACATGTCCCAAATCTGTGACAGTCCCACACACAATAAGGGAGAGACTTTGGACCTTATCTTCTCTAAGTCGGACACTATCTCCTTAGAGTCTATTACCCCATGTGATTGGTCAGACCATTATCGCATCACCTTCCTCATCAACTTAAAGGAGATCCCAAGGAATGGCCAACCGAAGAAAATCAAACAGTGGAAAAGGGATCTTAATAATATAAACCACAATGATCTAACCACTCTATGCAACAACACCTTGATCCTACAGACCAATATGGAGGATGTCAACGACCTCACAGACTATTACAATACTTCGATACGAGAAGTCATGGACTCTATCACTCCCCTACAACAGAAAAACATCTCCATCAAAAACTCAAAGCCATGGTTTAACGACAACTTGAACACAGAAAGACGCAATCTAAGAACGGCAGAAAGAGCATGGAAAGACTCCCCATCAATGGAATCACTAAAACGCTTAAGATCAATGAGGAACACATACAATCGAAGAATAAGACAGGCGAAAGCTAATTTTATCAGAACCCAACTCGACCAGGCCAGAAATAGACCCAAAAAGCTATTCGAAATAGTCAAACAGCAATCACGTAACACATCAAACCCCGTAGACTCCGGACCCAAAACCCTACCAAATTGCGAAGAACTAGCCACCTTCTTCAAGGACAAAACAACAAAGATCGAGAACGAACTTCAACTAGCGAAGGTACTGTAGTCTAGCTCCTATTTCCCTAATAGGCTCTGCGCATTGGAATAATATCCCCTATAGGTTTGACATAGGACTAAGGTCAGTATGTCCCTATCGAGTATATTAAACTTAATTACTTGTGCCAGCTAGCTCAGAGGCCACTAGAAACTCCTTGACAAACAAGAAGGGAGTAGTTTCTGGCAGCCGCAAAACATGACCACTTTGTTTCCCTTTAGAATCAGAACGTGTCCCAGAGTCGTGGAAACAATAGATAACTATTTCACTCAGCTCACTCGTGCATACTTAGTTTTCCTCAAAGTTACACAGAAAGAATAGACGGGCGTTTCAATAAAAGGTTTATTGAACAGTCTTGTTTCTCGTGTAAGTAAAATGTGCTGTTACGATCACAAGACAGTATGCAAGATAAATAATGTACAGTGTAAGCAGTTGAAATAAATAATACTGCGCTAGCATGATCTTTAGTAGATATTCATTTACATAAATAACATAGACTAAAAATGCGAGTACTCATAAGATGCGTTTCTAAGCTAGTTCTACCCCAATGTACCTAACCTAACCTAGGTGTAGGGAAAGGTATGAAGTAGGTGAAGTATTCCTTACTATGGTATACTAAGAGTATGTTAAGCCTAGTATGCCTAGTATGCCAAGAGTCCCTTTAGGTATCTAGTCAAGCTCCATACCTTGAGAATGAGAGAGGTGGGAATCTCTTGCCAGACTCGAACTCCAACACCCCGCGAGGAAGTCAGATCACTGGAAGATGGACTCTCTGCGTGCAGGGATGACAGCGTCTTCTCAGTGCGTCAGGCCGGGAAACGGGCTCCTCTGAAGTCGAGGTCTCCTCTAGTTTACAAGGGCTAGGGAAGGTATATTTATACCTGAGAGGTACCTCAGAATGTTAGCATTGACGTGAATCAGACAGCGGAAGACGTCATGAATGAACCCCTAAGGTATAACGGTTCATGCATAATAGATGAGTCCTTGAAGAAATCAATAGTCCTGTGCTAGGGAAACTCCCGAAGCCTAAGTGTCTGTTCTTCAAGAACTCGTTGTGACGTTAGGGTGGACGGATGTCGGAGACCTTACCTGTATTTGGAGTGCACGGTTTAATGCCTAAATAAGGACTGGGATTTTATGCCTATATAAGGGCAGGGCGAATTGTGCCTATATAAGGACATGATACAGGAAAACCTATATACGGACATCCTAAGAGGAATACAACAGTACTACTACCGGCCCTCCCAGTCAACTTATCTCACAACTCCCAATCTACGGAAGGGATGGAACCATCCTGGCTCACCTCCAAAAATAATGCCACTTGGAACGCCTTCTCCACAATCAGCGAACAGGAAATCTACAATATTCTCTCGTCTTTAAACCCATCTAACCACTTCACTGACCCTCTACCTCCCAGCATATTCAAAGAGATCAAAACCTGTATACTCCCACTATGGTCAAAGATTGTAAACGCCTCTCTACGCCAAGGCACTATACCAGACTGCCTAAAAATCGGTCAAGTAACACCCATTCTAAAAAAACCTATGGCAGACTGCTCTGACCCTAACAACTTCCGGCCCATCTCCAACATCCCTACACTGGCAAAGCTCTTAGAAAAATGTGTACAGAAACAACTCTGCAATCACATAGAAAAGTTTCAACTACTCGATCAATTCCAATCAGGCTTCCGTCAAGATCACAGCACAGAATCAGCCCTTACTCATATTGTAGATGACATACTAAAAATGCTGGACAAGAACGAATCATGCCTTCTAATATTGCTTGATTTATCTGCTGCCTTTGACACCGTCAAACACGACACCCTACTAAAACTACTGGAACAAAGAATGGGCTTATCAGGGGCCGTATTACAATGGTTTGCTTCTTTCCTCCAAAACAGATCCTTAAGAGTCAAAATGAATCAATCTCTATCTAAGTCACAAGCGATAACTCTTGGTGTTCCTCAAGGTTCCGCTCTCTCCCCCATTCTCTTTAACTTATTCCTGGAACCACTAGCAAATCTCCTAAAATCAGCTAACATCCACTACCATATGTATGCGGATGACACCCAGCTATATCTCAAACATTATATCCCTCAACTCCATCCTACAAAATACACACTTCTGGCTCACGGTTAATGACCTCAAACTCAACGGTGATAAAACGGAATTTCTTCTCATCTCTCCACCAAATAACAACATCAAGATTGATCTGTGGCTGAATCATCTTACAGCCCTCAAATGCTCGCCCCACATCATAGACTCTGCCAGATCCTTAGGTATTACATTAGACAAACACCTAAATATGCAGGGTCACATTAGTGCTGCCACCAAAGGAGCAAACTACCAACTGAGCATTCTGCAAAAACTGAAACCCTACCTGCCTCATGAAGATCTAAAACTAGCGGTCCAAGCCCTAGTATTACCCAGATTGGATTACGGTAGTGCCACACTATGTGGCCTACCTAAATACAAACTAGCTCCTCTAAGAGCCTCTCTCAATGCAGCAGCAAGACTTGTCATCGGAACTAAAAGAAATGCACACATGTCACCAGCCCTAAAAACCTTCAATTGGCTACCATATGAAGCAAGAATCCAACTGAAAATTGCCTGCATGACGCACAAAGCGTTACACTTCAACACCTCCAGTTACCTGGCCCAAAAGCTAGAAAAATCAGGGGGCAGCAGATCCTCACGAAGTGCCCTCACCTTGTTGCTGAAACCCCAATGAACCCACAAAAATAAAACTGGGGCTAGAGCATTCTCGACGGTCGCTCCCAAGATTTGGAACTCTTTACCGCCGGACCTTCACCTAATTTCCTCCACCTACGCCTTCAAAAGAGAAGCCAAATCATATCTACTGACTAAGTTCTTACCCTAAGTCAACCTATCGATGACATTGAATAGATTCAGATCGCAAATTCTTATGTAGACTATCCTGACTAGTACTGGCTTTATTATACTCCAACCACAGTTAGCCTATTCTTAATCGTTGATTTGTTTGTCTCTCACGCATATGTTTGCATGTTGATCAGACCAAGTGCTAATCGTGTTATCTCCATGTAAAGCGCTCTGATACCCTCGAGGGTCACGTTCGCGCTATACAAAACTTTCTAAATAAATAAAATAAATGAGATGGTGTTGCCTTGATGCGGGATAGTCCCACGCTCCCTGGCCAGGCGTAACACGGCATCACGGTCCCGGTAGTTTAAGAGCCGAGCCAAGATTGGGTTGGGGTGGACCCCACAGGTGGCTTTTGCCCCAGAGTGCGATGAGCCCTCTCAACGGCAAAGACCGCAGACAGATCCGAACCAAACAGTGCACGAAGCAGTTCCTCCACGTACACTTCCATTTTGAAGATGGCCGTCGTTTCAGGGATGCCAGTGATGCGTAAATTATTGCGCCTTGACTGAGCTTCCAAATCGCCGTTCTTGGCTCTGATCAGGGTCAAGACCTTGTCCATTTGCAGCAACTGTTCTTTGGTGTCAACCTGGAAGTCATGAGCATCCGATGAACGGTTTTCGAGTTGGTCCAGCCGTGTTTCGTGTGAGTCCACCTTTTTCCTGACTTGGTCTAGCTGTGAGGTGAGGACGTCCAACTTAGTATCGATGGTCTTCAGACTGGACTTCATATCTAATAGGAGGGTACGTAGGTCCTCCCCATGATCGTCCTCGAGAGCCACAGGGGTCCATCTTTCCCCCCTCGGCCTCCAGAATCCATGTTCCTCGTGAGCCTTTTATTTTCAAAGGAGATCTTCGGCTGTTTGTTGTTGTTTTTGCCCATGACTGTGGGCTGACTATTTTCTCGTCGCCGGTAGGGCAGGCAGGCAACAGGCCACAAGGCGACGCGCTCCAGACGGCCGCGCGATGCGTGCAGCAGGTCACGCGATTACGGCTAGTCCCTTGCCTCCCCCGGAGCCCCGGGGAATCACGCCTGCTGATGTCGTGGGAGTAGGGGGGGACACACAGCTTCCAAGATCACATCCACATTAGCCGCTCCTCTGGGGTCTACAGGTCTACAGGTCTGACAGTGCATACATGCGGTCCCAAGCATAGCCCTACACAGGCCACTGCAGGTCAGTCTCAGCCTGATTGGTACAGGCCACCCAGTGTAATTGCTGCAACAGCACGTCAGCGGTACGGCCTGCCTGCCCCCAGACAGACGCTGGTTGTGTCTACTTGGCCTGAGCGCCCTGCGCTTTCCAGTGCCTGCCGCGCCCTGGGATGGATTTAATTGAGGAAGCCGGTGCACGCTCCTCTAAGTGTCCCCTTCATTCGGCCTCCAATTTAGCAGCTGTAGGGCCACCGTGCGGGCGCCGTTCACTGCGTGCCACTATAATCAGGCAAGACGCGTATACTTGTTGTGGCCCACTCCCGTTACCTCAAGCAGCTTAGCGGCTCAGTCCGCATGCCAGAGCCAATCTCCATGCGCAACGATCGCAGCCCGGTCTGCCCTGGAGCACTGTATGGGTAGCAGGACCCCCGCTGTCGTTCTGGCCACCAAGAGACGCCGCCTCACCTCCGCTCCCAAAATGGCGGTCTCGGCATTGCGGGCCGTCGGATGGGAGCCTCCACACAGCCGCCGGATCGCCGCACAGAGGTAATCAGCCGTGGGCTACCACGGGGGCCAGCTCATCCGCCAACACTCCGCCTCGGTTTGCCGCTTCAAGTTGGGCTCTCACTCATGCAGCGCAGGCAGCGACGCCGTCCCCCTGCCCCGAGTGCGCTCGACCGGGCCGCTCCTCCCTCGCGGCTGGAAGGCTGCACTTAGCTCGTCCGTGCCCTCGAACAGCACTATGATGTACCCAACACCGCCAGGATTAAGTTGTTAGTGCTTGATGGCACTGCTGGCCCCACAAATGCGCGGATGATGTACTTATTATGTCTCGGCCGGCAGAGCACACTCAGAGAGTGGCCATTCTGCTGCTTGGCGAGACCATGCCCCCCTCCATTTGCATATTTAATGGTGGACAGGGATAGACTCTGCCTCCGATTTAATGAGACCCCTCCACTGAGTGTGAGGGATAAGACTCCAAAGTGAGCATTTCAGCGGTGGTGTGTGTGTCTGTGTTAGGATTCGGAGGTAAGCTTGTTAATGTCAATTACGGCATGTGTGTGAATAAAGTGGGTGGTGACTACATGGAATCAGGGCACTGATGCCTAGCTCCAGATTTCGTTGTTGATGATAGTTGGGTATTGGGGTTGCTGTAACTGAATAATTGATTAGCTGTCAGATAATTAGGCTGCATTTTGGGAGTATTTGTAATTGTAATTGTATTAATGATTACTACCTCTGACGAGGGATTGAAGTGCTTTTCGGCAAGTAACATGGTACTCTGGAACCTAAAAAGGATTAGTGGTGGATTAGTATAGGGAAATATGAGTTAATTTAAGTGGTGGACATGCGAGTATGTTAGTTGGACTGAAGAGGATAATGGAGGGATAGAAGAGGTAAGATTCTAGTGTTATTTGGGAGATCATAGTAGTAAAATGAGGTCTGGGATGAGCAAAAGGAAAGACGGAGGAGGGAAGGATCTCTAGAAAGGGATTAGGAAAATGATAGTAGTAAAATAAGGTTTGGGATGTGTCCAAGGAGGTATACATGAGGGAAGAATTTAGAAAGGGTTTTTTGGGAGATCATGGTAGTAAACTGAGGTTTGGGATGTGTCCAAGGAGGGATACATGAGGGAAGAGTCTAGAAAGGGCTATTTTGGAGATCATAGTAGTAGAATGTGGTTTGGGATGAGTCAGAGGATATATTGAGAGAGGAATAGGGTGAGACATAGAGTAGTGTATTGGAGAGAGTCAAAGGTATTTTTTTTCTTCTTTTACAGTAGGAGTAAAGTAATAAATATATAGATACATAGCTACATACAAAGGGTATGCATGTATAAGGAAGATAATAGATATAAAGTTGTATTGTATAAACTCAGGCTTTCAAGAGTAGATTCGGCAATGTCTCCTGCCTTTTGTGGGGACTCAGCATGTACAGGCACAGACTGGCTAGTCTTTGGCACATCACTAGTGCACCTGCTGTGTAAACCTGCTGCTCGGATGCACAACAATAGTATTTTTGTTCTCTCTGGCTGCCCTGAACATGCTTACCACAACTGCTAAAGGTGCACTGACCTACTAGCATCAAAATGGAAGTTGCGACTCCCATAGCAACACCATTGGCAACGCTCCCCCCCCTCCAACCAATACTGCATGCTGATAATAAAACACACAACACGTTACTTGTTTGGGTAAAATTGCTGCAGGTTTATTACATACACCGTTATGTAATAAGGTGGGTTATCTTACGGGCGATCCAAGGGCAGGCAACCATCTGAGCCGCCTGCCCGCCTGATGAGCCAAGCAGCACTGGACCGAACCCCATCTGTGCTGCCACTTCTGGTGATCCTTCTCCCGGATCACCTGACACATGGTCCCTTCTTACTCACGCCCCTTTCAGGGCGGAGCGTAGCATAGCAAACCCCCAGTTGTTCAGGCCCACAACCGCCGGAAGGACTAACGGGGCGCCGACACGGTTTTCCAGTCACCTCCCATGAGGCTCTTAGGATTTGGCTCTAGCACCCCGTATGGTGCTGCGCAGAGAGAGGTACCCTTCTGTCCCCCTTTGCTTCCAGATCGCCCTGTAACTCCGCCACAGCTCTGCAGGTGGCCCCCGTCACCGCCAGGGCCCCCCACCAAGCAACTATGGTGCTACCTGCAACCTCTCATTTCCAAGGCCTCCCGCAAGTCTAACAGGAAAAGGTCCATCCCCACTGGCGATAGGTGAACCCCATCCGCCTCAAAGTATCCTTTCACCTTTTCTTGAATCATCTCATGTCTGATGAATCCCAGGCCCCTCCGGTCAGTGAACTTGCGCATTGCCCCGTTCACTCGCTTCCGGGAATGCTCAACTGCCTCCCCGGACTTCGCCCCTTGCCATACTCTGCGTGGAATCATCTCTGACCAACAGACCTCAAAATGCCCCATGCATTTGACTATTTCACCCAAGTCACTTTTCATGGCCTGCAAGAGTAGCCTTCTCCCCATGGCAATGAGGTCATTTCCCCCCAGGTGTATCACCAATATTTTTGGCGGTGCCCCGTGGGCGGCTAGTCTCTGTTCCAATCTGTTCCTGAGGGTGCTCCATCTCATTCCAGGGAAACCCATCCACTCAAACTGTGTCTTTGAAAATCCCCGCGTCCAGTTCCGGCGCGCCGCCCACTGGGCCACCCTGGTGATGAAGGAATGCCCGATCACCCATACCTGGAACCCTAGTAGAGTAAAGGACACCATTTACACACTCTGTACTTTTAATGTTCAATTCCACACAAATATTATGACATGTAGTACACTCGAAATCACTGCACACTATGAATACAAACAAATTACTTCAAGGGCAAACGTACCGTTTGTAGCATTCGGACTCCCAACGCCCCACCTTTTTCACCCCCTCTGGCTCCATTCCTGCTTTGAACGCGGCCGTGGCCGCCCCTATTCTGAAGGAATGGCTGGTGTATTTTTTGCCTGGCTGGGCAAGGCCCGCCCGAGTTAAGCTCGCCCTCATCAAGCGTTCCATCTGGTACCTCGTCAAGGGACCCTGATCTGCATGAATCAACAGATAGCCGGGGGCGTTGGGACGGAGCGCCAAGTACTCCCTGACCTTGGCGACCGGGCAGTACCTGTGGTCCCCCAGCGGCCTTAACTCCACATCGACCCCCCGCCCTGCCTGGTCCGTTTTGGACCTCCTGAGGTGGATGGACAGGGTGCCCACCAGGGCGACATCCTTGATGCTTAAGGCATTGCCCGACCGGTCCGTCTTGGACCTTGCCACCAATTCACTTATACGAAACGCGCCAAAGAACGCTAGGCAGAAGGCAGCCGCAAGAGCGACGCCTCAAACTGCGAGTAGGTGACCCCTTCTATCACGTCCAGCATGCCCTTGAGAGTGTCGAAATCTATGGGGGCCCTGTTGTCTGGGACTCTGGGCTCCTCTCTGGACCAACCCTTGAGGGCCGCCCTGATGATGAAGGACTTGGTTGGGTCGCTCCCCCCCATAAGCTTGGCGTCGTGGCTCACTGCCGCCAAGTGGCCGCACACCCAGGAATGGCTCCTCCCCTGTTCCTTAGCCCACACTACGAATGCCTGCACTGTGCCCTCCCCCGGCAGCGGGGAAAGTCCCAGGGACTGTGACACTTTCTTGAAGGTGGCCAGGTGTGCCCTGTATCGTTTCCTGGTACCTGGGGCCAACGAGCATTCGCCCAGTGCTCTCAATCGTTGCTCCACTGCAAGATTCTCCAGAGGTGTGCCGGGAAGGGGGTCATCTCCGCTCTCGCTTGCGGCCAGGCCTCCCGGAAACGGAGCCACTGAAAACGAGAAAGAGCGTCAGCTGCCACATTCTTGACCCCTTCAATATGCCTCGCCCTGAATTCAACATTGCAGCGCAGGCATGCCCTGACTAACTCTCTGAGTAAACAGAGGACCAACGGGCACTTGGCTGTTTGCCCATTGATGGCCTGCACCACTGCCATGTTGTCAGACCAGAATATGACCTTTCTGTCTGAAAGCGACACCGGCCACAGATGTAATGCAATGACAATTGGGAATAGCTCCAGGACCGAGATGTTGGCTGTGATGTTGCGCCTGCGCCAGGCGTTGGGCCACTCCTGGGCACACCACTCAGCCCCCAAAATTGCCCCAAAGCCCTCCCTACCTGATGCGTCCGTGAAGAGGCAGAGCTCAGGACTGTCTGCCCAAGGTGCCCTCCAAATCACCGTCCCATTGAACTGCGTGAGGAACTCGCACCACATAGCAAGGTCTTTCTTCAAGCCCTTCGCCAGCCTAACCAGGTGGTGTTTCTTTTTGACATTAGCTGTTGCCCTAGCTAACCTCCTGGCGAAAACTCTCCCCGCCGGGATCACTCTAACTGCGAAATTGAGCTTTCCCAGGAGGCATTGGATGGCACCCAGGGGGGCTTTGTCTTTCCCCAGCAATGCTTGAATGTCCTGATGCAGCGCCTGTACCTTGTCCGCAGGGAGTCTGGACTCGCCCTTAATCGTGTCCAGTTCGATGCCTAAAAAAGTCAGGACTTGCGCCGGACCCTCAGTCTTGCCAGGTGCTAACGGGACCCCTAGGTGCCTGGCCATGTCCTGAAAGCACTGCAAGCCTCTGCTGCACTCCCGCGTGCCTGCCCCCCCGATGAACAAAAAGTCATCCAGGTAGTGGGTTACACCCTCCACCTTGAACATGTTCGAGAGCACCCACTGCAGGAAAGAGCTGAAAGCCTCAAAGTAGGCACAAGACACGGAGCATCCCATGGGCATGCATTTATCAAAGAAGAATTCTCCCTGCCACTTGAACCCCAGGAGATGCTGGCTATCCGGGTGGACCGGCAGCAGGCGGAAAGCCGACTCAATGTCTGACTTTGCCAACCATGCTCCCTTGCCCGCCCTCCTGACCATGTCCACCTCCATGTCCAGGGAGCAGTAAGACACCGAGCACGTCCCCTCCTCTAACCAGAAGTTCACTGAGTCACCTTCTGGGTAAGACAGGTGCTGGATCAACCTAAAGGCCCCTGGCTCTTTCTTGGGTACCACCCCCAGAGGGGAGACAACAAAGTTCGTGAGTGGTGGCTGATTGAAGGGGCCCGCCACCCTGCCCAGGGCCGCTTCCTTCTTAATCTTCCCCAGCACAACTTCAGGTTGCTCCCTGGCCGATTTGAGGTTTCCCGCGTCCCTGCTCGCTAGTGGGTCCCGGTAAGGTATTCTGAATCCTTCCACGAACCCCTCAGCTAGGAGCAGTCCATCCTTGGGGTTCGGATACTCACGGATGAGGGGGAGGAGGTTGGAGATGATAATGGGGGACGGACCCTTAGCCATGGGTATATTGAAAGACCTGCCCCTGGAAGGCAAGCCGGGGACGTCACTGCTGGGAGGGGGTGAAAGGGGGGGGTTAAGGAGGCTGGACAGTAAAACTTGTCTATTTATCTTGCCTTCCCGGCAGCGGTGAGGGGCCCTCTCGCTTGTTACAGGAAGAGGCAGGATGTGTGGCCCCACATTTGCTACAGGTATGGGAGAACCTGCATGCTTTGCCCCAGGAGCAGGACCCTGCGTTGTATAACCTGCAGGTTCCATTGTACACTGTTCTAGCTCCATTCTTTCGGCCACCTCCTCGACCACCCCGAAAGGACTTGTTGGACTGACCCTTCGACTCCTGCTTCTGCCCCTTGGGCTTGTCGCCCCCACTATTGTTTGTGGTAATCTTGTCTTTCCCTTCAACTGTGCGCTTTCCCATATGCTTGACCCAGAGCCTCACCTCCATTTGGTCCCACTCCAGTTCGGGACACATGGCCATCTTTTTTCTGAATTCGCAATCATAGCGGTACCATCCCATCCCCCCGCTTGTCTCAGCCTCATTGGTGATAATGCTGGCATACTGAAACAACCCCGGCCCCTGATCTGGGTATTTTTCCATTATCACTGCAGCCAAGATGGCAAAAGCTTGTCCCCATGTTGCAATGTTCTTCTCCGGCCATGCTTGGAACCGCACCTTCTTGTCCTCCTCCTTATCCCCCATCTTTCTTGTGTCAACCCCCTCCGCACCGTGCATGAGCAGGGTAAATATATCGATAAACTCTCGCCTCCAAATCCCCTCTTTGGCCGCTGTAGGAACCTCCCACCCCAAGGAGCACCGCCCAGAGACCATTGGCGCCATTGTGACGAGTGGCTTGGACACCAC
This sequence comes from Calotriton arnoldi, assembly GCA_963921515.1. Classification (NCBI taxonomy): domain Eukaryota; kingdom Metazoa; phylum Chordata; class Amphibia; order Caudata; family Salamandridae; genus Calotriton; species Calotriton arnoldi. The sequence continues at coordinate 850,489 of CAWUFW010001750.1, read as the reverse complement.
GGCTGCATTGGGCAGTTCTGCGGAACGTGTGGGAGCGCTGACTACCTGAGGTGCGGTGGGCGGGGTCACCACCGGGAGTGGTACCGCGCTGGCGGGGGCACTTGCTGGAGACGGAGTGGCCCCCACCGCCGGATACTGCCCAACCTGCTCTGCTGGGCTGCTAGTTGACTCCTTGTCGCCCTGGGGAAGAGCTGCGCTTGCAGTGCTGGCACCCCCTCCCCAAACCTGCGTGATGGACGGGACCCCAAGCGCACCCCCCGGAGGAGCCGGTACAGCCCCTCCACCCCCACTGTTCGAGCTGGCCCCTGCAAGGCCTGCTCTGACTTCTGCCATGAAGCTCCTCAAAGAGTCTGTGAGCTTACCCAAGTCCTCAGTTGTTGCGTAGCTCGCAGGGAGCGTGTTGCTGGCCGGGGGAATTACTGGTCCAGGTGCCGGGGGCGGTGGAACGGGCAACGGGTTGGCTGAGATACGAGGGGTGGTCATCTCCCGACTCTTGGTTGGCAGCGGGTCTGCCGGGAAGTCCTTGACTGTGGGCCTGCGTGTCCTCTTGGACCTAGTGGGGCCTGCCTCTTCGATGTGCTCCTGCTCTGTGGTCGGGGCCGCACTGACGAATCCAGAGTCCTCCGGATTATTGGCCTTCAAAAGTTCTGTGGCCCAAGCCAATCCCTTGGTCTTGGCCATGGCGAGGAAGGCTGCGATCTGCGCTTCTTGGGAGGTGCCTGGCTGGGTTTCATCGACTTGGGACATCTGCGAGAATAGAGGGGGGGATCCCTGACTATCCATCCTGCCTCTTGCGACTGGCGGCTCAATCTGGAAGAAAATTAACATTTTAAGCCACTCTGCCCATCCCAGGTTGCCAGGCCTGTCCTGCCTCTGTGCAGGTGTGCCGCCGCTGCGTCCCCCCCCCCCTTAGTATCGTACTTACTTCCGCCCGGTAGGCTATCAACCTTTGGGTGGCGACGCTCGGATGGGTGCAGCACTGGACTCTGTGTGTGGAGATGAAGGTAGAGGTAAGTGACTCTCCCCATACCTCCCCGTGCACCCTGCTCTCAGGGCCCCGGCACCCTCCCCAGCTCCGTGGAGCGAGGAAGCACCCAATTCTCGCAGCCACTAGCCATGATCAATGGTCCGCCGTCCTTCGAAAAGGGGGGGGGGCAGGACTGTTCCCTCTCCCTGCAAGTTAGGCCTAACTTACGCTGCGGCTTGTTCCTCCTGGGTCTCCCCATGCACCCATACCTGCTGTGTGATCGTTTCCCCCTGGGCAATCGGTTCCTAGCTGCGCTGAACGTCCAATTCTGTCCTGCTTGTGGAGACAAAACATGAGTAAGGAATGTTCCGGCGTGCTGCTGTCCTTCCCTATTGTCAGTTGAACAGTGCCAACTCCCTGACATAGGGCTCTTGAGGTACCCATCCCCTCCGACCCTCCTATTGTGGACTCCCTCCCAAAGCGCCACATCGTACCCCTGTTGGCCCAGATCCTTGTTACCTTTAGACCACGTCTTCCAACTGTGCGTGCCGCACTTGTCCCTTAGTGTTTAGGGAGTGCCTCGGGGGGGGGGGGGCGAGGGGTACCGCTGAAAAACAAAGACAGCGCGGAGTGAGGCATGACAAAACAAACAATCCACAATACTATGCGGGGGAGGGCCCATCGGTGTTACAGCCGCAGGCCCCTGCACAGTTTGGTGCCCGAGAGAAGCTCCACCTAGGGCCACTTCTCCTGCCTTGCTGGCTCTCATCCCTCCCCTGTTAGCGCTTACATGCACACCAGCTGTGTTAGACGGCACCATACATTCTCGGCTAGCAGCGGGCGTTGCGTCGGCGAATTAACTAACACGCCCCCCCTGCCAACCCGCATGTACTGGGTCCCGCAGCGTGTCCCTAAATGCTGGCACGTGGGCGTGACCGGTCGCGGCGCCGCTAGGTCCCGAGCGATGCGGGTGTGGAAGACGGCCTAGTAGTGCCATGAAGCGGCAGCGCGGTGGGTTTATCGGGTCCCGATCCCTGTCCACCCCCCTGCTGCAAGCCCCCGCGATGCCCCTTGATGGAGGTGCAGGGAACGCGAACCGTGCTATGGCCCTGGGCATCTACTGAAACCAATCATCCCCCAGTGGCCCCCCCAGCAACCGGTCGGACCTGCGGCATCAGCGATTACTGCGGGTAGAGCGTGAATCCCGACTAATCCTGGTCCACGCTAATGGGCATAAAATTGAGCTCCGGGATGCGGGGTGCAAAGCCTCTGCCCGCCCCCCCCCGGCGGCCAAGCAAAAGTGACCTTCACCTCGATATATATATATATATTTTTTGTATATTTATACAGCGCGAGCTCGACCCGAAGGTATTGGAGCGCTTTACATGAGCACCGTATTTACATTACACATTCAAGCATGGAGGAGATTAAGTAATATTGCCCAGAATCACAGGATGTGTACACGACCCGAGGCGCGAACCCTGGTTTCCTGCACCAAAGTCGGACGTCTAGCCGATGGACCACACCCCCCTGGGGGGGTCACCCCAGGAGGGAGGAGAGCCTGGGCACCTAAGCCGGCACGCTACACGGACCCCCGCACGAGCACCGCAACTTGGCTGCCAAAGTGGCACAGCCATACGGCCGGCGTTCAGCTTCCTGGTGATCACCTCCCCAAAGGTGCGTTGCCTGGAAGGGGGGGGGGTCATGCTTGGGGGACAGTCGCTAGGAGCTGCACGGTGGCGTCGCTTCAAGGCCCCCCAATTAAAGGCACACAGCGCCGACCCGGGGCCCGCGTGGCGCTGGTGCGAGCAAAGTTTGTCGGAGCTGAATCGGTACTTTATCCCTAGGCTCACTTTCGCCGTGAAAGTGCTTGCGCTACCTCCCGGAAAACAATAACTAGAGGGAAGGGGGGGGGTGATAAGAACCGGTGCACCCACGTGGTCCTCTCATCGCCAGCCCCGGCACCGGAACCTCCAGTCCGTCCGCAATGGCGGCCTAGGAGCCCGGCCCCCACCTATTCGAACTTCGACCCCGGGCGGCGCAGCTTGCCTGGGGAGCTCCAAAATCCTACTCCCCCCTCCCTGCTGCTTCTCTGGCCGATGCCGGGCAATCGCCGCCAGGCTGATAGGGCTCCCCCGCAATTAAACCCCTGAGCCCACCCGGGCGCATATCAACGCTACGGTAAGCCTGGAGGGTGGGGGAGCCCGAGGGGCGACAGCGCTCTCACTGGCACAGCCTGCTCGGCCCCCCCTGCGGCGCTGGTAGGTCTAAAGCGCATAATCCCTACCCGCTGACCCTCGTGCCATCCCGAAGGCAGGCCTGGTCGCCCCAACCCCAAAGCTAAGCCCAACGTGGGCAGCCTGCGAGGAACCTCAGCCCCCCGGGCGCACCAAGGAGGCAATCGCTTTCCTGGCGCTAAAGTGCCCCATAAGTGCCGCTAGGGAACTCGCACCCCCCCCATGGCAGGCCGTGCCATGGCCCCTGTGCAACCTGGGACTGTCCCAGGGACGGGGTGGGGGGGGTGGCTGTGCTGCGCTCACCGTGACTGATGTCGCGTGCGAGCGCACGATGCACGACCAGGCCCAAGGATGACCACGGCGATGGCACTCGACCCCTCTCAACGGCGTGTCCGGCAGACGGCGTGTCCGGCGCGTGAAGAGGAAGACAAAATGGTGGGGGGAGGCCTTTATACCCCTCCCCCTGTCCTCGCGCCCCCCGGAAGTGACGCTGACTCGCGCGTCACCACCAGGCTGGGGGGACTCCTCACCCGAGTCCCTGCCCACCCAAACGGGGGGGGGGTGGGGGTGCCCAGATGTTACTAGAGGGCTGCCCTCCTTAGTGGTCCCCTGCGGGGGCCTCGGACAGCCGCAGTCTACTTGCGGGATGGTACATAAACACTTACATTACCCCCAAAACTATTAAAAGCAAAATAATGGCTGAGAAAACTCTAAGGGGCAGATTTATCACCTTGCTGCGATGCGTTGCTTGACAAGGTCTACCAAGTTTAAAAAGGAAGAAATAATGAAGTAATACTTTTATAAAATGTTCCACAAAATGCTGCATAACTTGCCTTTTCTTGCTGCATAATTCACACAACCCTGCCACATAATTTTCCCCTCTCCTGCCGCATAATTCCAGTGGCCCTGAGTAAAACCCAACCGCTACTAACCTGAAGCTCCTAGTTTGATGCGTCACAATCCTAGGCTCGCAGTTTTGGGGTGGGTCACCTCACTGAGACTGGTGCTTTTAGGTAAAATCTGAATGTTGAAGGGAAATCACAGGCCATGTGGGAGACAAGCTCTTGAAGTGTAAAAATGTACACAAGGAGAGGTAGACAAGCACAGGGTTGCAGAGGTTGTTCTAGCAGGCACGGGAGAGTGGGAGAGAGTGCCATCAGACTCCATCCTTCCCTGCACTAACTGAACGCAGCAATTCTCAAAGCACCACTTCGAACTAAACTTGTTTTTTCCCCCTGTGGTATTATCTTAGGAAACAAACACAATTCAAAGGTAGAAAGCAGCATTTACTTTGAAGGAGACTTAATACTCCACTGTTGGTTTGCATGGACTCTTCACCGGTCACGCATTGCAATGGAAGCACTGGTAGCACGGTGGAAAGCTAAGCGCATCATTGCGTTGAATTTATCTAAAAAATCCATCAGCATTTGCATGCCAGGGTCCCAAAACGTAATGAAAAAGGTTGAGGGCCTCATTTATGAGAAGTGTTGCATCACTGCGACACTTCTCAGCGCGCCCTCCTTGCGACACCATAGATGCGCCGTATTTAAAGTACGGCGCATCATGTGGCAAGGAGTTACAGATACATCAGTATTCCTGATGTATCTGTATGCACAAAAGTGATGCATTGCTGGGGTGTGTCTGAAAACAGATGCAACTCCAGCAATGTGTCCTTTCACATTGGACAAGCCCCATGTGAAAGGGCCTGCGTCACCCTTACGCATGGCATGCGGCAGGCGTAAGGTTTTCATGTAATGGCGTCTTAGAAGTGGTGCACTGAAATCTTATAGATTTCAATGCGCCACTTCTATAAGGCTTTTTGCGGGGTAACGCCCACCCGCATACATTATACCTGTTGCAGGTATAATGTAGCGCATGGGTTTACAAAGTGACGCATCTGCCTGGATGCGTCACTTTGTAAATAGAGCGCAACGTGTCGCATTTTTTACGCCGCCGGTGCGTCACAAAAAGTGATGCACCGGTGGCGTAAAAGTGTCGCAAAGGCTCATAACTAAGCCCTTGAGTGTGTGATGTTTACATCAATATGCACTACAGCATTTCGTTCAACAACAAACCCACTCGTTTGCAGAGGCAGAAAATTGGAAGCCTAGTGTAACCAGTGCAGCTGCTTGCTCCATAGTAGGGTTAAGTCGCCATTATTCCACCTCCCCTCCCCAAAATGCATATTTACATCACTACACTGTCATCGAATGGGAGCCAGAATAAATACATGTCATTTGCACGACTAGCTCGCTTGCCTACTGCAACAAATCCAGAACCCGCTGGCTGATTCTGATCCCTCCTCGCCGCCCCCCCGCCTCTCTCCCCCCCAACCCCGCTGTAATGGTCTGCTCTCCTGGAGGAAGCAAGTGATAAGGCCTGAGCCGACTGCGTCACTGATGGTGGATATGGTCCCTAGAGGTAGTAGCTGTCTTGCAAGCTCGGCTCATTATCTGTAGAATATTTGTCAGCTTTCATGTGTGAGTGAACGCCACGCCACACTGATAGGCCTCCCCGGCAGCATCACAGTTACTTCAGGAAGTGATAAGCAACCCCTCCATCCTGAAAATATGATGAACACGATTCTGTTTGACGCATTTCAATGGTTAATGAAAGAAAAAGAAAGACGCTCACAGGGTGGCCTGGGGGCAGGTGTCTTTTAGGGAGCCCGGCCAATCCAGAATTGGTGCGGGTGGGCCTGGCACTTATTGTTGAGACTAAGGCCTTCTTTTTAAAATGACACGTTGAACCATCGCATGAATGACAAAGGCAGAAAAGGAAAAAAAGAATGAAGAAAAAGATACAAAAACAACGACCAGAGGAGAAAACGGGGATGAAAAGAATCTGCAAAAGTGTAAAAAAGATGCAGGAAGTGTAGGGCAGTGCTTAATTTGAGCCGGTGGTTTCTGGTGCTCAGCACTTGCACTTAATTGGTTTCCGGTGCTAGGCACCGGCACTTGATTGTCAACACCCCACTTATGACAGTCTGTCACATGGTGGCGCTGCTAATCTAATTTAGAAATGAGCAAACCAACGGTTGTTTATGAATACAATAAACATTAAAAATTACTAATACATGCCTCCCCAGCCATTTCTTTAGCTTTGGGGCCCTGGAATAATCTGAACTGTCGCACTTGCAGGAGAGAAAGATGGTTAGTAGTTGTTTTGGTACCCAAATTTGCAGCGATGACAAGGGCAATGGGTGCTGCAAGCTGCAGAGGCCTCCGGGTCAGGGTCCCGGTACTTATTATTTAACATATTAAGCTGTAATGTGTGATCCAGACTAGGCAACCTTGGTATCCGGCAAGCCTGCCATTGGCAGTGCTGGCAAGCGTCTCCTAAAAAAAGCTTTGGGCCCCTCCACGTATTAATATAATTTTTTTTTTTACAAATTAAGCACTGGCTTGAGGACAGGTGTGCACCTGAGAAATGAGGAAGTGATGTGACCTTTTTGATATGTGTGTACCAGACCGGCTTCGAAAACAGAATACCAGAAGACTTTCGACAGATGTTCACCAAGGAAAACAGGTGTAGCATGCAGCATAGGATCCTTGAACAGGTGTAGGCCAGAGTGGCCTTGGTATTTATGTAACTGATGTCTTGTAATGCAACTGGTAATACACACATATCAGTAAAAGAAATTCACCAGTTCCATGTTTCACAAATCTCTAACGTCACTTCATTCATGATTTTTCATGCATAGTTCAACTCATTACTCATCTCATTTTCAATATCCCTTTTATTTGATTGGGTTTTGAAAAGCAAGATGCTTCTGGGACGCCAAAGAATGCTTTAGTGTCTGCTCCCATCCTACAGCCCCCAAACTCATTTTGTCATACATTATAGAATCAGATTAGTCTGTGCATTAGGGGCCATACTGACCCAGAGATATAGAGCCCCAAAATCCAATGGTTGCTTTTCCTGCCATTTGTTCCTTGCAACACTATAGAAACTATGATCTTGAACTGCAGGCTATTCACATAAGATTTCTGCATTGGAGACATTATCTTGAGGGAGCAGTACACCTTGTCACCATAGAACTTGGAGTTTCTTAAATCACTGGAATATACCAATTCTAGGATTCCCTAGCGTTGTTTTTGCCCTTGTTTAAAAACAAACTGAACCTATCGACCTGGAATGAGGCATGGTAAAGCGAAGCCCCTGACCCACAAGAAGAAAATACCCCATAAATCTTGGCCCTCGACCAAGATAGGATGGAAGATGTTGATCAGTTTCCAAAAGTTAGGACAAGACGTTGTCATTGCACCAGCAAGAATTCATCTGAGGAATTCCACCAGACAGAAAGATTCTCAATGGACTCCATTTTCATCGGCTTCTCTATATACCTGAGGGTACAGCACGAAAACAAGTTTTCATGTTGTGTCATGAATTGCTTGGGCAGGTCACTCTGGCGTAAAGAAGACCCAAGATGTGGTTACAAGACAGTGTTGGTGGCCTAAATACAAAACACATATATAATAGTATAAAAAAGCATGCAACATTTGAAAACTCATGAAGGCAGTACATATCAAATTGGTTGGTTTACTGAATCCTCCGTCAACTCCGAGTAGATCATTACAAATTAATTGCATGGATCGCATCGTTGATTTACCCAACTCACAGGGATAAATCACTATTTTGACATAGTAGATTATTTCATGAAATAAGTTTATTTCTCATACACATTTCTGCATTAGCCCTGCTGTTTAGAAGTAGTGAGATTTCATGGGCTCCATTCCATCATCATCATCACTGACCAGGGGTTGGGATTTTGTAATTCAACTCTAGATTCTGGACTCTATTGTTGAAGCAAATCCACGAGTCACAATCCACAGGCAGCGGGAGAGACAGGATGCATGAATCAGGCTTTGAAAGACAGCTACACTGTCCCACCATGTTCCTACCAAGAACTGTCAAGAACAATGGGCATCCAGGAACCATTAGGTAGAACCTGCATATAATAAGTTCTTGTAAGCAAAACAGCAATAAAAACTCAAAGGTAGCTAGTTGCAACGCTGAACCTAGTATAAGGTGTGTACCAAAATATAATAATGCAGCTTTTTTAATGTATCTGTTCCCATGACTACCATCCGCAGTTGCTGCATGCGTTGACCCCAGTCTCTACATTGCCATCTGTCTCTGCTAACTATCCACTATTGCTAAGATCTAGAAGGTCTACTTGTCCCAACTTCGCAGGGTTATATCAGAAGATAAGTGTTGGGCAGATTAATACCATTCTCAAGCTTCAGTATACAAAGGGGGCAGGGAATACGTTTTGGCTTAAATTAAACCACAATAACCCCGGCAGATAGCTGGGGGAGGGAACAAGAGGCACAGGGCGCCAGGAGCCAGCCAGCCTCCAACATTCAATGTTAAACACAAATGAGGCTGCTCCTAGATTAGAGTGACCAGTAGTGCTCAAGAAGTCAAATTCATACTGTGAGTGTTGGCATCTCACAAAAAGTGAAGGACTGGCCTCACACACCACCTGGTGTCATGCTTCATCATTGGCTGCCCTCGCCCTCTAAAAACTTAGTTTGATAGGAGGGGGTGTGGCTAGCGCTCGAGCAAGATGGCGGCTCATCCGTAACTCGCCTGAGGTGACGGGGCTCTAGGAGGTTTTTTACCGGCACCTCTGTGACCCTGAAGGTCGGCATGCTGAGGAAATCGGAAGCGGAATGCAGGCGCTTCAATTGAAGACCATTTTCGTCTCTTTCTGTGCAAGGAGCAGCGTGGTCATACCGCAAGCACAGCCATATAAATTCTCTTCATACTCCTATGCATATGGGAAGATTGAAGAAGACGGGAACTCCTAAGTCGCGGGTTACCCACACATTCATTAAGAACTCAAAAATTTTCTCGGAATTTGCAAAGATGGAGGAGTCGTTGACGCATGTATCTCAGACAGCTTCTCCCATACCTTCAGGTTCTTCATTGGCTAGCAAAGCTGCCTCTAAAAGATTGAAACAAAATCCGCCTTCACCACCCAAAGTCTCTTCTCCTGTGTCGATGGATATTCTGTTAGAGGAGATACGGGCACTTCGTCCTTTCATGGAGGATACTTCTTCTAAATTGCAATTTTTAACGGACAATTGGTCTCAGATGAACGATCGTCTTACCATGGTTGAACGCGATGTCTTCTCGCTGAATCATACTCACGAAAAGGTCAACACACTCCAAACTCAAGTCGCTTCTCTACAGCTACAAGTCGAAGAGTTGGAAAACCGGAACAGAAGAAACAATCTTCGCCTTTACGGCTTGCCAGAAGGGTCAGAGGGGTCTGATCCCATAGTGTTCTTCAAATCTTTTCTTCCTAAGGTCCTCCACCTTCCTGAGGGGACTTTACTTAATATTCAACGAGCACACAGAGTAGGTCGACAGCGTATGGATACTTCTTCTCCACAACGACCTAGAGGTGTTATCATGTACTTTCTAGACTATACGGATCTCCTCAAGGTGCTCTCAGCTGCCAGATCTGTTCAACAGATCTCATGGTCTGGTTCCACCTTATTTTTTGCTCAGGATTATGCCAAACACACAGCAAACTGACGCAAGGAATTCTTGAGCATGAGGCCGGCTTTACGTGAAATGGGAGCCAGATACGCCCTCTTCCATCCCTGCCTTTTCAAGGTTACCCACAATAATAAAACAACAACGTATGAAGATCCCGTCAAATTGAAAAGTTTCATTAACTCCTTCAAATTGGTGCCTATGGATTCATCTGGTGCCTCATCTTCTTCAGCTGTGTGAATGGACTGTTTTTCCGTTATATTGCTATTGTTGCTTGTCTTTAGTCTCACTGCATTAGAATGCCGATGTTTATGTGTAGTTCTTGCTTTTCTGCAATTATCTCATTTGTCCTATCAACTCTAATTATATGATCTTATGCGGAATTGCTTGCTTCAGATCCTATTAAGTTTCCTGCCATTTAAGGTTTCTTGTGGTATTTTTGGAATTACATGGTCATTTGCCTTTGTTTGATTAGGATATGCTTATTATGTTTGTTTTGTTCATATGTATTGAGAAATATTGTTGTCTTCCGTTCCGCTCCTTTTTTTTTTTATATATATATTTTTTTAAATCTTTTCTCTTCTTCCCTTTTCCTCACAGGTTCTTCGACATGTACACCCGCTACTTACTTTTTCTCTTCTTTTTGAGTTGCTGTGGTTTGTCCTCGTTCCTACTTAGTCGAGTGCGGACCCGTCATTCTTCCTCGTGGCCCACCCCCCCCCTCATCTGTGATGTCTTTTGAGTTAGGTACGTTGTACCCTTTACATGGTATACTCTTGCTGTTCTTCTATGTTTGTCTATTACTCTCATCTGTCTCTCTTTATTCTTACTATCCTATCCACCACTTTCTCTTTCCTCCTTCCTGGTATACTTTTTCCTTTTCTTTTCCTCTGTGGTTGTATATCATTTTTCTCCCTCTGATCTTTTTTTCCGCCTCTTCTCAGTTTCTTGTACCCAGTTCATTTATTTGTTTAACGCTCATTTTTTGTTTTCTTCTTCATAGGATGTATTTTTCTAGTTGGATTGTTATAAACCTTGGTTTTTTTCATGTAAAGGTCCTGTTGGGCCCCTCCTTATTAGCTATGTCATTAATATTTTCATGTCACTGAAAATCGTTTCATGGAATGTCAGAGGTTTGAACTCACCCATCAAAAGACAACGAGTATTAACACATTTATCTAAATTAGGGGCACATATTGTTTGCTTGCAGGAGACTCATTTAACTGATGGTGAATCCTTGAAGTTGAAAAAAGGTTGGGTTGGCAATGCTTTTTTTCACCTGGAGATGGAAAACGCAATGGAGTGATTACTCTTTGTCATAAGTCGTTAAAGGTCTCTTTACTCTCCCAACATTCTGATGAGGATGGTAGGTGGTTGTTTATTAAATTGTTAGTAGGTAATGTTCCATTATCAATATTCAATGTTTATGCACCCACCAATGGTGACCCTCAATTTTGGTCTCTCCTGTCTCAGCAAATTTCTTCTTTTATCGATGATAATTTTATCCTCGCAGGGGATTGCAACCAAGTAATGGATCCTTTCATTGACCGCAATTCACAGGTCTCTTTCAAACCTCACACAGCTCACAAACTATTTACTCAAATAATTCAACAATACAAGCTTATTGACTCCTGGAGAATCTGTAATCCTACCACTAAAGAATTCACATTTTTCTCACCGGCTCACCAAACACAATCTAGGTTGGACTATCTTTTTGTTTCACATAACATCTCCCAAGCTCTAAGAAGCGCTGAAATTGGTTCTATTTTGATTTCAGATCATGCCCCCATCTCTATTCAATTAGATTTAGTCTCACATCCTAGTACACCTAGAAGATGGAGATTTAATAATTCACTTCTCCTTGATCCCAATTTCCATTCCTCTTTTATTTCATTTTTTAATGAATATTTTTTATTAAATCAAACTGACGATCTACATTTTTTTATCATCTGGGATGCATTTAAGGCAGCTGCAAGGGACTTTATAATTAGCTATGTATCCAATAAGCGAAAAAAGGCTCGCATAGCCTCCAATGCTCTTTTAGCTGAAATAAAAAACCTAGAACGTTCCTATTACTCCTCAAAATCCAGTGATTGCCTCTCTAAACTTCTTAAGGCCAAATTCCAATTTAACAAAGAATCAACTGATAACGCCTCATTATATCTGTTAAAATCCAGTGCCAAATTCTATGGAGGCCAGAACAAAGCTGGCAAAATTCTGGCAAATTACCTAAAAGTCAAACATAACAAATTCGACATTGATGCAATCTTTGATGAAAATAACATATTACACACCAAGGATTCAGAAATCTTAAATGAATTTCTTCTTTTCTATAAGAATTTATACTCTCCGGAGATTTCACCGTCGGACTCAGACATTACGCAGTTCCTCTCTAGCATACATAAATCTTTTCCTACTCAAATAGATTTTTCTCCCCTAGAGGATAATCTATCACAACAAGAACTTCTTCATGCTCTGCAACTCCTCAAAAAAGACAAAGCCCCGGGTCCTGATGGATTTACGGTAGAATTTTTACTCATTTTGCTCCGATCCTTCTTCCCAAGCTGCTTCACCTTCTAAACTTCTTCACAAATTCAGGGAAATCCTCAGGTTCCTTCCTGGATGCGCTCATTTGTTTAATTCCCAAAGATGGGAAGGACCCAAAATATTGTAAGAACTTCAGACCCATCTCTCTTGTAAACATTGACTACAAAATTTTCTCCAAGGCTCTTGCTATCCGTCTAGACTCATTCCTTCCCCAGTTATTAGGACCTGAGCAATCAGGTTTTGTTAAAGGTCGTCTTCTCTCTGATAATACTCGTTTGTTCTTCGATATTTTATTAAAATCTCCACATCTCCCATACTCATTAGCCGCAATAGCTTTGGATGCAGAGAAAGCATTTGACCGTGTCAATTGGTCATATCTATTTCATACATTGGAATGGTTTGGTTTTGGACCCAAAATTATCTCTTTAATTTCAATCCTATATTCTAGTCCACGAGCTGCTGTTTCGGTGAATGGTTCTTCCTCTTCCTTCTTTGAGTTAAAAAGAGGTGTACGTCAGGGTTGCCCATTATCTCCGTTCCTTTTTAATTTAGCCTTGGAGCCATTTCTGTCCAGAATTCGGCAAAACAGTGACATAAAAGGATTCACATCCAAAGACATCCAGATTAAACTAGCAGCTTACGCTGATGATGTTTTATTATTTCTTTCCGATCCTCAATCCTCTGTACCAGCTTTTTTACATGAAGTAGACCTCTTTGCATCTGTCTACGGTTATAAGCTCAATCGGGATAAATGCGAGATATTACCCCTAACAAAATATACGTTTAAAGATGATTTCCGATCTTCTAATTTTACCTGGAACTCACATCACATAAAATATTTGGGTCTTTATTTCACTCCTTTATTATCATCTACACTATCTCTTTGTATGGAGAATTGTTTACAAAAAATCTCTTCTTTGACGTCCAGATGGCACCCATTATATCTTTCCTGGTGGGGTCGTTTAGACACCATCAAAATGATGCTTTCTCCACTGGTATTGTTTACTACCTCTAATATTCCTTTCCCCATCCCTTTAAAAATGTTTTCAAAAATTAACTCTTTGCTAACTTCATTTTTATGGAATAAGAAATCACCCCGTATGTCCCTTTTACGTTTAACGAAAACTAAAACAGATGGTGGGGTTAATTTTCCGGACTTCCTTTCTTACCATAAATCCTTCTTACTTCGTCAGGCCTCTAGATGGCTTTCTGAGACTCCAATGGAATGTCCTATTTGGGTTTCACTTGAAAGGTCGTTTATCTCTCCTTTCTCTTTTAAGGAATTTATTTCTTTTCTCGCAGACCTTCTTCTATGTCTACTCCTATTCTCAAATATACATGTAAGCTTTTGGGCTTTCTCCCATCTCCATCCCCTACTGATCAGGATTCCTTTCTCAATTCTCCTTTATGGCATAATACTCTCATTTTAATTCGTGGTAAACCTTTTTATTGGAAGTCCTGGAGAAATAAAGGTTTAGTGTGGACGCATCAGTTGTTTTCTCATAATCAACTGCTATCCTTCGCAGAGGCCAGTCATCTTTTCCACTTACCCCCTCCTTTCTTCCCATGTATAATTTACTTACACAGGCTCTTTCTAGTGCACTTTCCCATTTTCAACTACATTCCGTTTCTCCAGAAGTTAATAACTTATTACCCTTTCTCCTTACGTCTCCTAGAGCTTCTAGCATATATACCTTTCTGCGATCTCCGCAACTCGATAGACTTAAATCTAAGGTTGAGCTGTCCTGGGAGGAGGATTTTGGAGTTGAGTGGTCCCTTTCTCTCTGGAACAGGATATGGCTCAAAATCAGGAAAACTTCTAGGGCTGCTAATGTTACACAGACATTGTTTTTTATTTATAATAGGCTTCTCCTTCATCCAGTCACATTACATAAAAGACATTTCACGACACCAGACACTTGCTGGTCTTGCTCATCTCCACTAGCTGATTTAAAGCACATGCTTTTCACTTGCCCTCACGTACATAAGTTCTGGACATCTGTTTGGGATCAAATCAATTCCATATTTAGTTCCACTTTTTCCTTTTCTTACACGCATTTATTCCTAGGTAGTGTATCCCCTATATGGGAAAATAATGTTTCTGATATCAAAATTGTTGATGTACTACTGGCAGTGGCCTTCCAACAAATAACGAAAAACTGGAAAGACTTTAAGTCTTTATCATTTCAGGCTTGGTGGTATGCGGTGTGTTATCATCACAGGTTGGATACAGCATCTGTTCACCCCATTCAATTATCCATGAAGCGTTCAATCATATGGTCTCCTGTTACATCCTTCATTGATTGTAGTGCTAAACGTTCTTTCTCCTTGTCTCCTGCTCAGCAAGAGGTTGCCCGACCTCCGTGATATTCCATAATTTTTGTTTTTTACATATTATATTAAGATTTTAATTTGTTGAATATACTATGTTATCGATTGGTTGTGATTTACAATGTACGGTTGGCTAGATGTACTAATCTACATATTTGTTATTTCTCTCTATTAAGACCACCATGGAGCTTTACTTCTCCCCCTTCTCTTCTCTATCTTTTTATCCCCCTCTCCTTCTCACTTGTCTCTCCTTCCCCTCCCCCTCACATGAGTTAATATCATCATTTACTGTTTATGTATTATTCTTCCGATAATTGTAACATGTTTTATATATTATCAACAAATAAAATTTCTTTTAAACTCAAAACTTAGTTTGATAGAGGGCGGGCATACACCTGATGACAGGGATGCACTTCTAAACTAAGTGGGGCCCGTGAATAGTGAATGTGATTTTAAAAACCATTACAGTTGTCTAATTAATTTTAATAAGGTGGGCAACTGTACGGTATTAAAACAGTGATGCAGTGAATAGAGGAATTTATTATCCCCTCACCGCGGTGTATAGGGTCGACATGTTTCTGCCCAGTGTCCCAGTAGGGTACATGGCATTCATCAGGACCTGCTATTTAAGAGCGGGCACCGGCCTTACCAATTTCGTGATAAGGGAAAACCACTATGTGGGGTGACCTTTTGTCACTCCACCCGTTGAGGGGGCTCCTCGTCAGCCTGTTGATAAATGAAATAAAGCACAAAAGAACCTTAAGAGATTTCTTTGGTCATGACAATAAACTCATCCGTAACCACAGCAGTTATCGCGCGTGGTTTAAGGTGCGTGACAAGTGTCAGTCATCTGTGTACACACATACTAATATTTGAGAGAAAACATCTCTCATATCTTACCCAAATTTCTTAGCCTATGTGCTCCATGGAAGGAGTGGAGGGAAGGTCCCTATAGTCACACTCTAGAGGGAGAGATAAACCAGATAGATCGACAAGAAAAAATCTTAGAATATGCAGATTCCATTTCAGTTAGTGCATAGCGTCTCATCGTGCCAAATTGGTATCACCCTTGGGATCAAGAACTGTGAGTTACTTAACATCATAAACCTATAAAAGAGTAACATTCATTTCATGCATGCCAAGCGAGTCTCTACTCATGCCGCAGCTCCCTCACACACTCTTACTTCGTCAAGGTGCGCCTTCCGCTGAGAACACCTAGCTCTGCAGTCTCTCCTTCCCGTAGATGATAAGACCGGGAACTGACGGGGTTTAAATAGTGTATCTAAATTGGATAATTGGCCTCAGGCTTTCGTGATTGTTTACACCCATCCTATATCCGATGTCACAATGTGCGCCATGTATATTATGTGCCTGACCGCCTAACTCGATAAAGATGCGGAAAAAGGATGCCGTTACCACTTCCTTATCGTATCCGGTGTCACGAAATGTGCCATGTAATCGTCGTGCCTGGTTGCCTGGTTCGTTCTGTTTAGAGAGGAAACGGATGTTGTCCTCCGTATTTGTCCACATCCGGAGTCCCAATTAAAGGGGGCCGTCTGTAGGTCAGGTCAGAACCTGGTCTATGGCGTAATTGGGGCGGGGCTCGAGAGGGGAACGTGACGTCCCGTGGGTAACTCCGCCCTTGCGTCTCGGTAGTACTAGAACCTCTGACCTTGATGGTTAACAAAGGAGAGAGATGTGCTGACACTCAATTGTTTGACGGCTGCAAATTTACGTAGTTCATGTCTGTACTAAAAGTAAAAATAAATAAACGGTTTGAAGTTCAGCCGGAAAAAGGATGGCATCGCTCGCCCATGTTGGATCTGTACTTGATGTAATGTTTATTAAGATATTCCTTATGGAGAAGGTCAGTATTATCATAAGGCACCCGCACACGATGTATGGTTTCTCTTGATCGTTTGTGTTGGTGTAATGTGCATCACTATAATCTTCACAGTTAGGCTGAGGGATTAAGTGATAGCATAATGGTAAATATTTGTCGTAAAAGCACCCGTACCCGATGTGTGGTATCTCGTGGTTGTTTGTATTGGTGTAGGTTGCATCACTATAATCTACACAGTTAAACTGAGGGATTAAATGATAGCATAATGGTAGATTTCAAATGCTCCTCATGTTTTCCTAACAAAGAAACACCGATGTCAAGAGAACATATGACGCCCAGTATTGTTTTAACAAATGACGCCCAGTATTGGTTTAGCAGTAGTAGGAGTGAGGATGTCTAGTGTATACATTTCATCCCATCTGGAGCCATGGAATTTCGTCATTTAGACCATTAGCCCATGTGCGTAGGCGGTATACCCATCATTGTTCGCTGATATGTAGGCTTCTGGTGATATCTGTTTTTTGTTTTTTCATAACTTCCAAAACCACCATTTTCAGGTCAGAATCTTTATGGTTTTGTTCCAAGAAGTGTTTTGTCAATCTTGTGTTTGATTTTTTTGCAGCGGATTGTACTCCGGTGCTCGTTGATTCGGGTTTTTACTTTCCTCGTGGTCATTCCACATACATGAGATTGCAAGGGCATTTTAATAAATACACCACATTCTCGGTGTTGCAGTTGCTAAAGTCCTTCAGCTTCCATGGGTTGTTTGTGCCTATATCAACTTCTTTAGTAGTGTATGTAAATGTGCAGGCCATGCAGCTCCCACATGGGAAATGTCCCGAAGGTCTCTGATGGTTCCAAAGTGTTGCTTGTTCTACTGTTTCCTGTGTCTGTGTTTTCGAATGGACCAACTCATCACGTAGGTTCCTGCTTCTCTTGAATGCAAAAAGCGGTTGTTCCCATTGTTTCTGTGCGCTGTTCAGGATATGCCATTTCTTCCTTATAATGTTTGATGCCGTGGTATATGTGGTCACACAACCACACAAGCAGTTTTCTCTCTTGCGGTGGATTCTAAAAGGGCTTCCCAGTTGTTATTTCTGGCCCTTTTCCTTGCTTTTTTAATCATCTTCTTCGGATAATGTCGCTCCTGGAGTTTCACTTCGAGTTGTTCTGCTTGTTCGTTGTATGTTTCTATGTTGGAGCAGTTCCTCCGTACCCTAAGGAATTGCCCTACTGGTAGGTTCTGCCGTAATGCCCTCGGGTGATAGCTTTCGAATAGGAGTAGGCTGTTCTTGTCGGTGGGTTTATTATGCAGTTTGGTACAGATGCCTTCTGTGGTCATTGTGATATCAAGGTCCAAGAAGATGGCGTGGTCCTTGCTAATGGAATGGGTGAATCTGAGGTGTTCATCCTTTGTATTAACCCACTGGACAAATGCTGTTGCGTCTTCTGGTGTCCCGTGCCATATGATGAAAATGTCATCTATATAGCGCTTCCACGTTTTCAGTTGCGCCGCATATGAGTTGCTCTGATTGAAGATATGGTCTTCCTCAAATTGGTGTACATAGAGGCACGCCATGCTCGGGGCGAAAGTGCTGCCCATGGACGTGCCTTTGATCTGGTGGTATATGACCTCTTCAAATTCAAAATAATTTTCGGTCAGTGCCACCTCTGCGCATTCCATAATGAAGTGTATTAAGTCATAAACTCCCAATCCAGGTTCAGCAGGATCTGTTCGACGACAGCCAGGGTTCGTCTTTGGGGGATACTCGTGTAGAGCGCCTCGATGTCCATTGTTATAAACAGGTCATCGGTGGTGTTAATTTCCATGTCTCGTAGTTGGCACAGGACATCTTTTGTGTCTTTCAGGTATGAGGGAGATCTTTGTACTATAGGTCTCAGGAACCAATCGCAGAATTGCGAGAGGGGTTCCAAGATGGACCCGATCCCTGAGACGATTGGTCGTCCTGGGGGAGGCGTTTTGTTCTTGTGTATTTTCGGTAGAGTGTAAAACCTCGGTGTCCTCGGGTTGTTGTTTATGAGGAATTCCGCTTCATGTCTGGTAATCCAGTCATTTGTCAATCCCTCATTGACCATGCTTCTTATTTTGTTCATAATCCGGGTCATCGGGTCACTCCAATGTACCTCATAGCTGGTTGTATCTAACTGTAGTCGGTTACACTCTCCTTGGTACATTGTCTGATTCATTAAGACAATGGCCCCACCTTTATCCGCCAGTTTGATCACCAAGTCGGTATTGGTTTTGAGTCTCTCCAGTGCTATTCTCTCTCCTCTTGTCAGGTTCTGGAATCCCATTGTGTTGTTAAAGTCGATCTCCTCGATTTCTTTTAGGACTGCTTCTTCAAAGGCCAGTATATGGCATGAGACGTTCTGATTTGGTGGAGAGAAAGTCGATTTATTTCTAAGGCCGGTATTGGTGATTTCATCATGTTCTTTTTGTGCATTGCCAAAATAGTCCCTCAGTTTGATTTTCCTAAAGAACTGTGCTAGTTCCATATTTAGGACAAATGGGTCATTGGTAGGTGTCGGAACGAAACCAAGCCCTTTGGAGAGCACAGATTCCTCATCTTTAGATATTGGGTGGTCACTGAGGTTCACAATGTTAGTTAAGTTTTGCTTGTTGACGGGCCGTTGCCCCTCCCTCTGCTCCGTGTGACTGCCCCCTCTGTATTGGGGGTTTCGTCCTCCCATTGTACTCTGGTGTTTCGTCTTTGTTTTTGTCTGCCTCTTCCTCTGCCCCTGCCCCTGAATAAAAAAAGCTGTGGGCCCTGTTGTAATCTGAATCCCGGTGGGTAGTACTGTTGTGGCCAGAACCCATAAGGGTGCATTGGTGGTGCAAACATAGGTTGTTGTGGGTTCTGATGTCGTCTCGTGTATTGTCCTCCTGTACTTTCATCGCTGCTGCTGTCGCTTCACTCCTCCCCTGAGCTGAAGGTCCAGTGTTGTGGGGTGGGCCTAAATCGCTGTTGTTTTGTGGCCTTCTGAGGTTGCTGTGGTTTCTCATAGTATTCGTCAGTGGTGTAAGGATAAATTGTCTCACGGCTGAACTTCTGTACATCTTTCTGTAGTTTCTTAATCTTCGACTGGGTAAGATATTCCCTGTATTCTGACTGGTCATTATTTATTTTTTCCAGTTTTTTCTTTAAAACAGAGACTGTAACGGTGGTCTTAAGCCGGCTTTCGCTTTGTTGTATTTCTACCAACAGGGCATCCGCTAGTTGTCTGGCTGTGTTAATGATCAGGACTAGCCAGTCTTTTGTACATTTCCAGGCAATACTCGACCAGTTAATGCGAAACTCTTTGTTGTCGAGAAAGAGTCTTGGTTCGTTGGTAACAATGAGTCCCCTGGGCGCTGTGTTTTTTCTAAGGTATTCCGTCATGAAGGCTCCATGTAGGGCTGTGCGGACTTGTTCTTTCTTTTTAGCTGATAGGGCTTCCCATTCGTCTGTGTTCTTTATAGTTTGGGCTACTACTGCTTCAGCTAACAGTGACAGGGTTCTGAGGATTTCTGCATAGGTTTCTTCTCCGAATGCGAGTTCGGTATCCATGTTTATGTTCTGGGGTAAGATGAGGTAGATGTTTCCCTGGAACACTTTGATATTTAAGTGGCCTTCCTTGAAGGTCCTATTACTTGGGAGACCGATACTTAGTTAGTCGGTCCTCCTACCGTAATTCTGTATTTTTGCCCTTAATATGTTCCCACAGCCATAAGCTGTACTACAATTAAACCACTATAACCCCAGCAGATAGCTGGGGGACGGAACTAGAGGCACAGGGCACCAGGAGCTAGCCAGCCTCCAACATTCAATGTGACACACAAATGAGGCTGCTCCCAGATTAGAGTGACCAGTAGTGCTCAAGAAGTCAAATTCATACTGTGAGTGTTGGCATCTCACAAAAAGTGAAGGAATGGCCTCACACACCACCTGGTGTCATGCTTCATCATTGGCCGTCCTCGCCCTCTAATAACTTGGTTTGATAGAGGGCGGGCATACACCTGATGACAGGGATGCACTTCTAAACTAAGTGGGGTCCGTGAATAGTGAATGTGATTTTAAAAACCATTACAGTTGTCTAATTAATTTTAATAAGGTGGGCAACTATACGGTATTAAAACAGTGATGCGGTGAATAGAGGAATTTATTATCCCCTCACCGCGGTGTATAGGGTCGACATGTTTGTGCCCAGTGTCCCAGTAGGGTACGTGGCATTCATCAGGACCTGTTATTTAAGAGCGGGCACCGGCCTTACCAATTTCGTGATAAGGGAAAACCACTATGTGGGGTTACCTTTTGTCACTCCACCCGTTGAGGGGGCTCCACGTCAGCCTGTTGATAAATTAAATAAAGCACAAAAGAACCTTAAGAGATTTCTTTGGTCATGACAATAAACTCATCCGTAACCACAGCAGTTATCGCGCGTGGTTTAAGGTGCGTGACAAGTGTCAGTCATCTGTGTACACACATACTAATATTTGAGAGAAAACATCTCTCATATCTTACCCAAATTTCTTAGCCTATGTGCTCCATGGAAGGAGTGGAGGGAAGGCCCCTATAGTCACACTCTAGAGGGAGAGATAAACTAGATAGATTGACAAGAAAAAATCTTAGAATATGCAGATTCCATTTCAGTTAATGCATAGCGTCTCATCGTGCCAAATTGATATCACCCATGGGATCAAGAACTGTGAGTTACTTAACATCATAAACCTATATAAGAGTAACATTCATTTCATGCATGCCAAGTGAGTCTCTACTCATGCCGCAGCTCCCTCACACACTCTTACTTCGTCAAGGTGCGCCTTCCGCTGAGAACACCTAGCTCTGTCCATCTCTCCTTCCCGTAGATGATAAGACCGGGAACTGACGGGGTTTAAATAGTGCATCTAAATTGGATAATTGGCCTCAGGCTTTTGTGATTGTTTACACCCCTCCTATATCCGATGTCACAATGTGCGCCATGTATATTATGTCCCTGACCGCCTGACTCGATAAACATGCGGAAAAAGGATGCCGTTACCACTTCCTTATCGTATCCGGTGTCACGAAATGTGCCATGTAATCGTCGTGCCTGGTTGCCTGGTTTGTTCTGTTTAGAGAGGAAACGGATGTTGTCCTCCGTATTTGTCCACTATCTGAGCCCCAATTAAAGGGGGCCGTCTGTAGGTCAGGTCAGAACCTGGTCTATGGCACAATTGGGGCGGGGCTCGAGAGGGGAACGTGACGTCCCGTGGGTAACTCCGCCCTTGCGTCTCGGTAGTACTAGAACCTCTGACCTTGATGGTTAACAAAGGAGAGAGATGTGCTGACACTCAGCTGTTTGACGGCTGCAAATTACGTAGTTCATGTCTGTACTAAAAGTAAAAATAAATAAACGGTTTGAAGTTCAGCCGGAAAAAAGGATGGCATCGCTCGCCCATGTTGGATCTGTACTTGATGTAATGTTTATTAAGATATTCCTTATGGGGAAAGTCAGTATTATCATAAAGGCACCCGCACACGATGTATGGTTTCTCTTGATCGTTTGTGTTGGTGTAATGTGCATCACTATAATCTTCACAGTTAGGCTGAGGGATTAAGTGATAGCATAATGGTAAATATTGTCGTAAAAGCACCCGTACCCGATTTGTGGTATCTCGTGGTTGTTTGTATTGGTGTAGGGTGCATCACTATAATCTACACAGTTAAACTGAGGGATTAAATGATAGCATAATGGAAGATTTCAAATGCTCCTCATGTTTTCCTAACAAAGAAACACCGATGTCAAGAGAACAAATTACGCCCAGTATTGTTTTAACAAATGACGCCCAGTATTGGTTTAGCAGTAGTAGGGGTGGGGATGTCTAGTGTATACATTTCATCCCATCTGGAGCCTTGGAATTTCGTCATTTAGACCATTAGCCCATGTGCGTAGGCGGTATACCCATCGTTGTTCCCTGATATGTAGGCTTCTGGTGATATCTGTTTTTTGTTTTTTCATAACTTCCAAAACCACCCATTTCAGGTCAGAATCTTTATGGTTTTGTTCCAACAGTGGCGGCTGGTGGCTTTTGAAAGTGGTGGGCGAATAATTGTACCCTAGTACAATGTGCGAGCGAAGCGAGCGAGCCCAAACTGAAAAAGGAGGGTGCGGGGGTTCTCCCCCGCAAGAAAATTTTGCAAAAATGGATTCAAATGGTGGCTTTTACACCACATATTTACTGCAAATTGTTGCAAAAACAGGATCCAAATATAGCATTTTAAAGCACAAGTGTGAAGAAAACATTAGAAACATATCAAAAATGTGCCCAATCCTCTAACTGGTCTGCTTGCAAAATGACCCCCAAGCCAAGCACATACAACCAATGGAAACAGGACCTCTAAGTGTTTTCTACCTGTAACACATCTCTGCCTCTTTACTGTATTGGTTGATGAAGTCATCAAGGCTCACACGAGAGCCGAGGCCAGTGCAGCCCTGTGGACTCTGCACACACATCTTATCTGCCGCTCCCCCTCTGCTGATGGCACTGGTACCCCCACTCCGCCCACCTGTCATTAGTGGTGCCCAAAGTGCAAGCTGCATTTCCTGAAGGCAATAGTGATACGGGAAGCACGTCTGCTCAAGAAAATGCACTACACACCTGTCCCTTATAGACCCAGCAGGGTATGTGTAGTGCTTTTTCTACTAACATGGCCTACTACCTCTCTAATCACTCAGCCATGGTGCTCGTATTGAAGCTGCAAACTTGAGTCGGCACCTCTTTCTTGGTGTATATAGTAAGCTGACTTGCACTTAGAAACGCATCCCGAACAAGTGTGTGGAGATATTCTGGACCGAGTGAAGGTGAAGTTGGCCCAGTACCGGTACTACCTCCACCATGCAGTCCACCACACCCGTTTCCAAGGTTACCACATAACCCTCCTTGTGGTGAATGGCGTATTTTTGTCAGCGATGTGGCAGTCGGTCCAAGTGGGTGGCTGGAGGCTGTTCGTCCAAGCTGCAGGTGAGGGAGAGAGGTGCCCCCCTCTGGGGTTGGGGGCCCAGGCCTTTGCATCCGCTGCTGATCTTTGTCCAACTATTCCTTTCTTTACCATTCCGGACCAGTCACGTGCCTGCCTGACAGTCCTGCAATGCACATGAAATCATGTGAGTGGAGTGCAAGAAGCACGCACATTAAGGTGCAAGAGCAGCCGGTCTATCTGCCGGTGTCAGGGCGCTGTTTGTGCACCTCTTGCTGCCTCATCAGGGGTGCTGCTTGTGAAGACAAGGAAACACGCCCGAAGATTTACAATTAAGGGCCGAAGAGCTGTGCATCCATGGAGCCTTCCGTGTGTCGGGCTCTTGTTGTGGAATTCCAACTACACTGAGTGGAGAGGGGAGGTGGCAGTACCCCACCTACGGAATTGGAAATAAAAATTCCATGCATGGGGCTCAGTACCCTCTCTCTCATTACCACAACCCAGGGCAGTAGCAGGTCTATACAGTGTATGGTAATCAGGCAGTGCCAGAAGAGCTGGTATTTCAGGTCAGTGTGTGGACCATCTTTTCGGCTTTTTGTGGGCCTACTTTAGAGTCTGGTGACCCGTTTTTTAATGTTGATTTCTCTGGTATCAAACAATGCCTGCAGCAAGCACCAATGCATGCAGTCCACTATACCTTGCAAAACACCTACACTACACTGCTTGTCTTAACAAGTTAAAAACTGCCCCAATTTGAAAAGGTGGGGCATTTTCTTAGCTACCTAATTCAGTGACGGGGACCACCTTTATTTTGGTGCCCGGGCCTATTTTCTATCACAGTCTGTAAAGTCTTGTGTAGGGGCCATTTCCCACCCGCATTACCTTTTCAAAAGTCCTGACGGTTCTTGTCCAGTAATGTATGTAAATGCCACTACTTTCTTGGGAGAGGAAAGGTAGTTAAGACAGGGCAACAGATGAGCGCTGCGAGGCAGGAAGGAAAAGAAGGAGGGGGAAGCGTTGGGGTTATTGAAAAGAAGGATAGAGAGACAGAGATGGAGAAAGCTATCTACAGGAAGAAAAGAAAGAGAAACGAGAAACGGAAGTCTAAGGTGTAAGGAACAAAAACGGGAGGGGAGAGGGGTATATGAAGACGAGAGAAACGCAAGTAGGGAAAAGAACGACGGATAAAGAAAATAGAGCGGAGTAGAGACAAGGGAAAAGAGAAGAAAGAAGGCCAAAACAACAGAGAAATGGAAAAGAGATGGGAGCGAGAGAAAGGGAAAGAAAAAGTGGCACGAGAGAAAATGGGAAAAAAACAGGTGGAGGAATTAGTGGAGAAAAATATTAGAGGGCCAAAAGACCAAAAAGGAACAGGAATTATATAGACTTTGGAGAAAAAGGAGCAGAAGAAGGAACATGCCAAATACATTTCTGTGATTCCCAAAGTGTGCCATCAGACCGGTATTTTGGTTTCTCTCTGAGATGTAATTTAATCCAGATAAATGGCACAGCAACTGACATACACCTAAAGCCTGTCAGTTTGATTGGCTTTGTCACTGGGTGTTAAAGATAAATGAGTAACAACAATGATTTCTTATAAATAATTAACATTGGAAATGTTTAAATTCTGAAATAGTGAGTCTGTGAATTAAATATCATTGAGGCCTATGGTAGGAGTTTTGGCCTTCAGTAATGTGTGCTTTAGATATGTATCCTCTTTTTCTCTGCATATCTTGTCCATCTGCACATCTTCAACCCACTCTCTTTCCTCTTCAGCATCCTCTTTTCACTCTTCCCCGAATGCCCTTCCTCGCGTCTGTCACTTCACCGCCCCCCAACATGCACTGCACTCCCTCAAATTTAAGCACTTTCATTTCTCTTACTTATGCCTTGCAAATATTTTGACATCAGTGTACCCCCTTCACACACATATCCACAGAATTTCAGTTGCAAATGGAATACACAAACATTGTTCTGTGTGCTCTGCAGAGAGGCCAACCCACTGACAGGCACTTTGTCTGGCTTCAGCCTTAGCGCCTGAGCGCTCAATCAAAGCCCCTCAAACACCTGGCATGGCTCAAGCTTCAAAGTGTGCACAGAAAAAAATACAGATAAACAACAACATTATAAAATAGTTAACTCGTGGGGAATGCAAGATTAAGTAAAGCATGTAAAATAAGAGAGGAACTAAATCGCTGAAATGCATTCCCTCGACGTTTTTAACATTCATGGTTTGCAAGTCAATCCATGTTTTTGGCATCAGTGTTAACTTAGAGGCATGCTAAGTTCACTAAGTGAGCTTATTAAAATTAAAGAAAGAATCAGTGTGCTTTAAGGCATAAGTGCACAACAGATGCTAACTATTACCATAAATATTTCTTTATGTGTCTTTCATGTCCCTGCTGTCCTCTAGTTTATTTGGCGTTGCATATGTTTTGGTTGTTTGGGCTTGCACTGGTGGGTGTAATACAAGGGCGTGCACTTGTGGGTGTAATATAAGGGCGTGCACTGGTGGGTGTAATACAAGGCATACACTGGTGGATGTAATACAAGGGGGTGCACTGGTGGGTGCAATGCAAGGACGTGCACTGAAGGGTGTGCACTGGTGAGTGTAATGAAAGGGTGTGCACTGGTGGGTGTAATGCAGGGGTATGCACTGGTGGGTGTAATGAAAGGGTGTGCACTGGTGGGTGTAATACAAAGGCGTGCACTGGTAGGTGTAATACTAGGGCGTGCACTGGTAGGTGTAATACAAGGGTCTCTTGTGCCTCTGGAGGTCGTGGTTTTGAGTTAATACTGGCCGACGCTGGCATGTTGTACTGATCTGGAACATCAGTCAGCTGTCTGACGCAGTCTAGACATGGCGGTCTTTTTTCATGCAAGCTCTGGGGAGGTCACATATGGTGTCGGGTGATTCAATTTACACTTGATGAATGTCCCACAATTAAGAATTATGAATTTGTCTTTAACCTATTGCCCGTAATTGACAGCACATCAATGATTAACTCACACCGTGTACTTTATGTACAAGAGTAAGATAAACAACTTATTTTTGGGTTTTTTATATAGCTCGAACTTGACTCAAAAATATTGGAGTGCTCTATGTGAGCACCAGTTACATGACCTACTTTGAAGCAGGAGGAATGTACCTTCACAATTGCAATATGAAAGTGTTTAATAACGCTTCACTTAGGCCCTTTTCACAGTTAAACAACACATCAGCAGCCATACACACTGAGATAGGTGGACTTACACACAAAAACACACTCTCAAACCGTTACACACATCAGTACTAGTTACACAGCCAGCACTCATTTAGTCTACTGCATGGCTGGCTCACTTCTCTCTCAACTGACTGCAGCACGGAGCGCGACACCAGGCGTGACAATGATCTTCCAACCACTACAAATCACCTAGCAGTGTGATCCCCGGTGTCATACTTCCTGCTGTAGCCACTTAAAGACCCTGCCATGCGGCAGAGTAAAAGAGGGCCCAATTGCGGTGAGTATGTTCATACGTAGCACAGTTATAACGCACCTGCTGTAAACATTCTGTGTGAACCCCATGCTATGGACGAAAAACACTGCAGGTACATCAACAGTACTTAAAGCACTCACCGTCCGTGCACAGCGAGTGCCTATAGCCAGTGAAAGGATTACAAGGTGCCGCACGCGTGCCTTACAAAAATCCTAAGAGCCCATATGCACAGTGACTCCACCCAAGCCCCTTACAAATCCAACCAGTAATAAAAAGATAATAATGGAGGTTTCCAGCATGCATACCCAGCCTACAGAGTTCACCCACCCCAACAAAGTCTCCAGTCCGCCTCCTGCCTTTCCCAGCTCTCTATTGTCATGAGATCTGTTGACTCTGCCCTGAACCACAGCCGTCAGCACCCAATGTTGGCCTCTGATGACAACATATTAATTAGTAACAACATGCGCCTTTCAAAAAGGATTTCACACGTGCTTTCAATTTGACAACTAAATGCTAGCTACAGTATATGGACCCTTAAGGTTGAACGGAGCTACCATGCACTTCGGGATTCCAGCCACAAACTAATACCGGACAGGAGGGCACGAACACAGTTGAGCACTACTAATCACTTTTATGGCTCACTGAGAGATGAAACAGGCACATGCATTTTGAACACTTTATAAATATGTACGTTTTAATTTTCACTCACCGGAGGTGCAAGGAATCATGGCGCAGCTTCTTTCTTTTCACTTTAACCCGCCCTTGTTTGATTGGTCACAGGGCAGGGAAGGGTGGGGTTAACATTACAGTGAGGCTTGATGAACTGTGATTGATGTGTAGCCCTGGCCTCTGCAGAGCTGAAGCAGACAGCACCCAGGGCTAACTCTATTGGCGGGGAGGTCCTTCAGCAAGGAATACAATGGCTTTGCCGAGCTGGTGATGTCACGAACCTCAGGGCTGTGAGCTCGTCAGCCGGGCAAATCTAGGATTGCTGGCGCATGCTCAGAGAGCATGATTTGTGCCTGCCATAAACCTGACTTGCGAACGCTGCCTGAAGTCAATGTCTGCGTAGCAGACAGCCTGAGGCAGTTTACTTGCAGAAATAATTTTTAACTCTTAATTGAGGAGTAAAAAGCACAACTAGGGGGCAGAAAAAGGACGAGGGCGTAGCCCCTCCGCCCATATAAAAGAACCGCCACTGTGTTCCAAGAAGTGTTTCGTCAATCTTGTGTTCGATTTTTTGCAGCGGATTGTACTCCGGTGCTCGTTGATTCGGGTTTTTACTTTCCTTGTGGTCATTCCCACATACATGAGATTGCAAGGGCATTTTAATAAATACACCACATTCTCGGTGTTGCAGTTGCTAAAGTCCTTCAGCTTCCATGGGTTGTTTGTGCCTATATCAACTTCTTTAGTAGTGTATGTAAATGTGCAGGCCATGCAGCTCCCACATGGGAAATGTCCCGAAGGTCTCTGATGGTTCCAAAGTGTTGCTTGTTCTACTGTTTCCTGTGTCTGTGTTTTTGAATGGACCAACTCATCACGTAGGTTCCTGCTTCTCTTGAATGCAAAAAGCGGTTGTTCCCATTGTTTCTGTGCGCTGTTCAGGATATGCCATTTCTTCCTTATAATGTTCTGGACTTTATTTGATGCCGTGGTATATGTGGTCACACATACCACACAATCAGTTTTCTCTCTTGCGGTGGATTCCAAAAGGCCTTCCAGGTTGTTATTTCAGGCCCTTTTCCTTGCTTTTTTAATCATCTTCTTCGGATAATGTCGTTCCTGGAGTTTCACTTCGAGTTGTTCTGCTTGTTCGTTGTATGTTTCTATGTTGGAGCAGTTCCTCCGTACCCTAAGGAATTGCCCTACTGGTAGGTTCTGCCGTAATGCCCTCGGGTGATAGCTTTCGTACAGGAGTAGGCTGTTCTTGTCGGTGGGTTTATTATGCACTTTGGTACAGATGCCTTCTGTGGTCATTGTGATGTCAAGGTCCAAGAAGATGGCGTGGTCCTTGCTAATGGAATGGGTGAATCTGAGGTGTTCGTCCTTTGTATTAACCCACTGGACAAATGCTGTTGCGTCTTCTGGTGTCCCGTGCCATATGATGAAAATGTCATCTATATAGCGCTTCCCCGTTTTCAGTTGTGCTGCATATGGGTTGCTCTGATTGAAGATATGGTCTTCCTCAAATTGGTGTACATAGAGGCACGCCATGCTCGGGGCGAAGGTGCTGCCCATGGACGTGCCTTTGATCTGGTGGTATATGACCTCTTCAAATTCAAAATAATTTTCGGTCAGTGCTACCTCTGCGCATTCCATAATGAAGTGTCTTGGAGTCATAAACTCCCAATCCAGGTTCAGCAGGATCTGTTTGACGACAGCCAGGGTTCGTCTTTGGGGGATACTCGTGTAGAGCGCCTCGATGTCCATTGTTATAAACAGGTCATCGGTGGTGTTAATTTCCATGTCTCGTAGTTGGCACAGGACATCTTTTGTGTCTTTCAGGTATGAGGGAGATCTTTGTACTATAGGTCTCAGGAACCAATCGCAGAATTGCGAGAGGGGTTCCAAGATGGACCCGATGCCTGAGACGATTGGTCGTCCTGGGAGAGGCGTTTTGTTCTTGTGTATTTTCGGTAGAGTGTAAAACCTCGGTGTCCTCGGGTTGTTGTTTATGAGGAATTCCGCTTCATGTCTGGTAATCCAGTCATTTGTCAATCCCTCATCGACCATGCTTCTTATTTTGTTCATAGTCCGGGTCGTCGGGTCACTCCGATGTACCTCATAGCTGGTTGTATCTGACAGTAGTCGGTTACACTCTCCTTGGTACATTGTCTGATTCATTAAGACAATGGCCCCACCTTTATCCGCCGGTTTGATCACCAAGTCGGTATTGGTTTTGAGTCTCTCCAGTGCTATTCTCTCTCCTCTTGTCAGGTTCTGGAATCCCTTCGTGTTGTTAAAGTCGATCTCCTCGATTTCTTTTAGGACTGTATGTTCAAAGGCCAGTATATGGCATGAGACGTTCTGATTTGGTGGAGAGAAGGTCGATTTCTTTCTAAGGCCAGTATTGGTGTTTTCATCATGTTCTTTTTGAGCATCGCCAAAATAGTCCCTCAGTTTGATTTTCCTAAAGAACTGTGCTAGTTCCATATTTAGGACAAATGGGTCATTGGTAGGTGTTGGAACGAAACCAAGCCCTTTGGAGAGCACAGATTCCTCATCTTTAGATTTTGGGTGGTCACTGAGGTTCACAATGTTAGTTAAGTTTTGCTTGTTGACGGGCCGTTGCCACCCCTCTGCTCCGTGTGACTGCCCCCTCTGTATTGGGGGTTTCGTCCTCCCATTGTACTCTGGTGTTTCGTCTTTGTTTTTGTCTGCCTCTTCCTCTGTTCCTGCCCCTGAATAAAAAGGCTGTGGTCCCTGTTGGAATCCGAATCCCGGTGGGTAGTACTGTTGTGGCCAGAACCCATAAGGGTGCATTGGTGGTGCAAACATAGGTTGTTGTGGGTTCTGATGTCGTCTCGTGTATTGTCCTCCTGTACTTTCATCGCTGCTGCTGTCGCTTCGCTCCCCCCCCCCGAGCTGAAGGTCCAGTGTTGTGGGGTGGGCCTAAATCGCTGTTGTTTTTTGGCCGTCTGAGGTTGCTGTGGTTTCTCATAGTATTCGTATGTGGTGTAAGGATAAATTGCCTCACGGCTGAACTTCTGTACATCTTTCTGTAGTTTCTTAATCTTCGACTGGGTAAGATATTCCCTGTATTCTGACTGGTCATTATTTATTTCTTCCAGTTTTTTCTTTAAAACAGTGACTGTAACGGTGGTCTTAAGCCGGCTTTCGCTTGGTTGTATTTCTACCAACAGGGCATCCGCTAGTTGTCTGGCTGTGTTAATGATCAGGACTAGCCAGTCTTTTGTACATTTCCAGGCAATACTCGACCAGTTAATGCGAAACTCTTTGTTGTCGAGAAAGAGTCTTGGTTCATTGGTAACAAAGAGTCCCCTGGGCGCTGTGTTTTTCCTAAGGTATTCCGTCATGAAGGCTCCATGTAGGGCTGTGCGGACTTGTTCTTTCTTTTTAGCCGATAGGGCTTCCCATTCGTCTGTGTTCTTTATAGTTTGGGCTACTACTGCTTCAGCTAACAGTGACAGGGTTCTGAGGATTTCTGCATAGGTTTCTTCTCCGAATGCGAGTTCGGTATCCATGTTTATGTTCTGGGGTAAGATGAGGTAGATGTTTCCCTGGAACACTTTGATATTCAGGTGGCCTTCCTTGAAGGTCCTATTACTTGGGAGACCGATACTTAGTCGGTCCTCCTACTGTAATTCTGTATTTTTGCCCTTAATATGTTCCCACAGCCATAAGCTGTACTACAATTAAACCACAATAACCCCGGCAGATAGCTGGGGGAGGGAACCAGAGGCACAGGGCGCCAGGAGCTAGCCAGCCTCCAACATTCAATGTTACACACAAATGAGGCTGCTCCCAGATTAGAGTGACCAGTAGTGCTCAAGAAGTCAAATTCATACTGTGAGTGTTGGCATCTCAAAAAAAGTGAAGGACTGGCCTCACACACCACCTGGTGTCATGCTTCATCATTGGCCGTCCTCACCCTCTAAAAACTTGGTTTGATAGAGGGCGGGCATACACCTGACGACAGGGATGCACTTCTAAACTAAGTGGGGCCCGTGAATAGTGAATGTGATTTTAAAAACCATTACAGTTGTCTAATTAATTTTAATAAGGTGGGCAACTGTACGGTATTAAAACAGTGATGCGGTGAATAGAGGAATTTATTATCCCCTCACAGCGGTGTATAGGGTCGACATCTTTCTGCCCAGTATCCCAGTAGGGTACGTGGCATTCATCAGGACCTGTTATTTAAGAGTGGGCACCGGCCTTACCAATTTCGTGATAAGGGAAAACCACTATGTGGGGTGACCTTTTGTCACTCCACCTGTTGAGGGGGCTCCACGTCAGCCTGTTGATAAATGAAATAAAGCGCAAAAGAACCTTAAGAGATTTCTTTGGTCATGACAATAAACTCATCCGTAACCACAGCAGTTATTGCGCGTGGTTTAAGGTGCGTGACAAGTGTCAGTCATCTGTGTACACACATACTAATATTTGAGAGAAAACATCTCTCATATCTTACCCAAATTTCTTAGCCTATGTGCTCCATGGAAGGAGTGGAGGGAAGGCCCCTATAGTCACACTCTAGAGGGAGAGATAAACCAGATAGATCGACAAGAAAAAATCTTAGAATATGCAGATTCCATTTCAGTTAGTGCATAGCGTCTCATCGTGCCAAATTGGTATCACCCTTGGGATCAAGAACTGTGAGTTGCTTAACATCATAAACCTATAAAAGAGTAACATTCATTTCATGCATGCCAAGCGAGTCTCTACTCATGCCGCAGCTCCCTCACACACTCTTACTTCGTCAAGGTGCGCCTTCCGCTGAGAACACCTAGCTCTGTCCGTCTCTCCTTCCAGTAGATGATAAGACCGGGAACTGACGGGGTTTAAATAGTGTATGTAAATTGGATAATTGGCCTCAGGCTTTCGTGATTGTTTACACCCCTCCTATATCCGATGTCACAATGTGCGCCATGTATATTATGTGCCTGACCGCCTGACTCGAAAAAGTTGCGGAAAAAGGATGCCTTTACCACTTCCTTATCGTATCCGGTGTCACGAAATGTGCCATGTAATCGTCGTGCCTGGTTGCCTGGTTCGTTCTGTTTAGAGAGGAAACGGATGTTGTCCTCCGTATTTGTCCACATCCGGAGTCCCAATTAAAGGGGGCCGTCTGTAGGTCAGGTCAGAACCTGGTCTATGGCGTAATTGGGGCGGGGCTCGAGAGGGGAACGTGACGTCCCGTGGGTAACTCCGCCCTTGCGTCTCGGTACCTGTGTTGTTCTCTTTCCGTCTGTTCCAACACCCTTTTTCCTTATGATTTGGTCTTCCTCACCTGGATAGCGTCAGACTTTGGGGAGTTGGGCAGATTACAGTAGCGGCTGCTTTCACAGCAGCGTGGTGGGTGGGGGAGAAGTGTGAGGTGGGGGGATGGACGGACAACAAAAATAAAGAAAAGAAAGAACTTACCATCTCCTCGCCGATCTTCTCCTTTCTGCTGAGGCTCCCAGACTCCCCTGCGGCTAATCCCAGTGCTCCTCTCATGCATGAGAGAAGTGCTGGGATTGGCCTGAGCGGGCTTGTTTTCTGCTCCAAAGGGGACTGGGAGCCTACGCCTGCTATTCTCTCCACCCAGCAATGCAGGTCAGGTTGAAGAAAATGTCAGAGCGCATGACAGTTTAGCCATCCTGAGTCAGCTGTCCAAACCGTCATGCACACTGAGTGCAGTGCCACCACTCCTCCTGTGATTGCCCCCCCCCGATACGATAGCCCACCCACAAGAGGCGGCAGGAAAAAAAAAACGGCAATAACAATGTTTTATTATTGTTTTATTTTTCAAATTTTGAGGCCGCCGGCGGGGTGGGTGACGCTCCTCCACCATAGCAGAGGAGCTGCCTTGGCAGACTACTGTCATACCTTTACCGGCTCCTGTGGAAACGTGACATCCAGAGGCCATGGAATCATAAGTGTAACATGAGTGCCCGAGGCGTTGCAGTCACATGTTAACCAGCATAACCTGAGGCGAGGTGTGCACCTGGAGGATCTGGTGACTATTACTCGTGCACTGGTGTGACCTGAAGCTTAGTATGTACTAGTAGGCCCTAGAGACTGGAGTGTACGAGGGGGTCATGCAGGTGGCAGCATGGTATGTTCCTGGAAGAGAACTTTGACAACCACAGATGAAGGCGATCTTTTATCCCTAATGGGACCATCACTGATTCGTGGGCGAATTGACCGCACCACTGATCGCAGGTGATGTTTCAGGTTCCAACCCCTGGGCCTGTGATCATCTTATGGGCCCGACTCAGTTCTCCACTGGTCATCGGAGGTTGTGGGTAGCCCCCTTGATCTTTGGGCACTGTTACCCCTGCCTCTCTTGTCGGGCCAGGAAGCCCAAGGTGCAGGAAGTCACGACCGCCAGGTAGCTCGCATATGTCCACCTCCTTCTGCAATTAATATCTAGCGTCTGCATGCACAGCCATTAGCTCTTGATTGTAGGAGCTGAGGATACAACTGAACACATTATGGGGCATTAGGATTACCAAAACCCCAGGAGAGGGACCCTTACTGTCACCTAAAAAGTTGAAAATATTTACTCCTAATTACCTAATAATGAGACTTTCATGCAGGGATACACATATGACAGGAATATGGACAGACCTCTTTTGCGCCCCTTGGGGTAGGCTTCCCATACAGTCTCTCAGAAGAAGAATAACCACTGCCCTACGTAGAGTCGCTAAGCATTTGGAACATCGGTTAAAGGGCCTATGCAAAAAAGAGGCGCATGGCTTAATAGTGTTTCTAGTAAGCAAAATGGCAATAACAACTCAAATTTAGCTAGTTGTAACAGTGAACCAAGTGTAGGGTGGGTACCAAAGTATGATAATGCAACCTTCACAGACAATCTCATATCAACTGCAGCCTCCACAGACAACCTCAGACCAACAGCAGCTTCCACTGACGCTCTCATACCAACTGCTTACCTCTGTCACCCCTAGATTCAAAGATCTCCTGTATTCACTGCTAGGCTGTGAAAATAATGTGTTGTGTATAGTTGATTCCATGTAATTGTGTACAAACCAGTTGACTGAGTCTTGCATTTTGCTTCTGATGTGTTTCTCCAGCACAAAATATGTTGCTAGTTGTGAAGTTCATATTTTGGGGGCCCAATGTAAATATTGAGTACAGTGTTGGCTGCAATACCAACCCATGCAAAAAATCATGACATACCTAAACTGTGGCGAGGAGCATAGTGGGTAATCTTGGCCCTCTCCATGAGAAATGTATTTGGGAGTGGTGGAAGTGGGTACTGATTAGGAGTCAATGTGATCCTCGGAAAAACAACAAACTATGCATTCTGGACCCCACAAAAATGTTTGAGAGTGTCATTATGCCTGAAGTCCTCCCCTCTGATAAACTGGAAAGGCCACAGCTAGAACATCCACCATTTGAGGGGCAGGAATACAAACTGTCTGACTGGAAAATGTCCTCTTTCTGTCCCCCAATCAACAACTAAAAACCATGTCCTTTGATGGACTGAAATAGTCTGATCCCATGAGATACAGGAAGTTCCAACCACGGAAGAACTGTTAAAATCGTACCCCAACTATCCTATCTCGTAGTTAAATATATAATAACTTTATTTCGATCACCAAGGATCATAAAAGTACAGATAAAAACATAATAAATTCATAACGTCAATCTACATAAGAAGAAACTATTTAAAACATCGAGGAGTATGATCTTCGTACAGTATGGGCAAATTGCTCACATGCAAATAACTCATTAATTTCCTTTTCAATTACTCCCGTGACCATGACCCAATAGGCAATAAATACATTTTCGTCACATATCCCTGAGTTACAGGAACTGCTACCCTCTGAAAAATCAAATAAATTCCCACCAAAAGGAGTGTGAAGACATGTCTCTGAGATCCTTCCGGTTGGGAGGCAGGAAATGTTCTACCAAGGAAGTCCCACCACAAAAGGGATCAAAAATATTTCTGCTTTTCATTTAAGTATTTAAGGTGTCCCTTCCTGCACATAAACAATCCATAATGGCGATTTGTAACTTCTATGTGTGCTGCTTTGTGTAGCACACATAGAAGCTGCAACTCGTCATTTTTAAATGATTGTTTATGTGCAAGAAGGGACACCTTCCTGCGCATGAATAATCACTAATGGCGATTTGCAGTTTCTCTGTGTGCAGCACATATAAAAACAACAAAATCAAGGAGAAATCAATTATTTCTCCTCGTTTCGCCAGATTAAGACCAGGTTTTCCCTGGTCTTATTTTTGGCGCTGCCCCATATTTATGCCACCCTTGTAAATAGGGGGCAATGTCAAAAGCAATAGGTGTTCCGTCGGAACACCCACGGCACCACCCATTGCCTGCTTCTTTCACACTAAGGGGTCTATTAGGATGGCGGTCGGAAAACCACCCCGACTGCCATGGTAGCGGAAATCAACCGCCCGCCGGGTCAGATTAGGATAAACCGCCAAAAAATTCCGACCGCGACGGAAAGAGGCAACAAAAAACCGCCCGCAGCGGGCGGAGCTGGTGAAAAATCGTCCGCGACGGTCGGATTTGCGGCGGAAACACACAAAACCGCCGCCAGGCACGCGGAGTAACGGCCCGTGAAATTAGGATTCCCCCGATGTGACAGCGGTACGTTCCGCAGTTTCCGACCGCCGCGGTCGCAAACAGTGATGAATGGGAGAGCCGGCGGAAGGGCTGTAGCATAGCCACCGCTGCGGACGCTCCGTAACAAATATGGTGGTCGACAAAAAAAACTTACAACAAGGCCACCAAGTGCACACAGAAAACTAGCCCTGCCCCCAAAAACACCTAACTCACCCCAATTACACACCCCCATGGCAACTTCAAATATACAAATCACAGGACAACACACCTGACAGCAATACCCCATTCTGACACACCCACATAGCTGAGTATAAAACCAGCCCCTTCCCTGACCACAATCCTTTGCAATACTCCAGAAGTGAAGGGCCAAACACCACAGCTGAAAGGAGAGGCAAATCAACACACCATCACTACACACACACACACCACACACACCACCACCACCACTTCCACACCTGCACCTCTAACCCCTTTGCACATCACACACCATGGCACCACAGAAAATGCCCAAATTCACAGAGAGTGAGTTGACAGTCATGGTAGATGAGATAATCAGAGTAGAACCACAGTTGTTTGGTAACCTGGTCCAACAGACACCATTAGCCACCAGAACGCAAATGTGGGTAAGGATAGTTGACAAGGTCAATGCAGTAGGGACCACCCCGCGCAACAAACAGGAAATCATGAAGTGGTGGCATGACCTGAAGAGTGTTGTCAAAAAGAAGAGGAACAAGAACCATGAGCTGGCTCAGAGGAATGGCGGTGGCCCTCCCATTCCACCAAGAACATTCACTGCATGGGAGGAGAAGGTGCTTGCCATACTGCATCCAGAGAGTCTCCCAGGAATAGCTGGGGGAGTGCAGGCTGGTAAGTAACAACAAATGTATACCATTACACTGCTATGTACTGTCCTGCACAACTACAAAGCTACATCTCCGAGGCCCAAGTACATTCATCTGCACCACAATACCCAACACAGGTCTCACAGATGTAACATGCACTCCATCTGAATCACCCCAAAGGCAGCCAACATTTACAGGGTTGTATGTGTCCAGGCAACCAGCACTACAACTCCCACCAGGTCCCCCCTACCCACCCCTGAGCAGGATGTAGCACTCCCCCCCCCCAGAAGCATGTGTCAGCCATTGTATGGTTCCCCCTCACCTAACAGGTAGTTAGCCATCTTCCCAGGGAGGGCTGTTGGGGGTGGGAGGCCTGCACAACAACTCTCACCAGGCCCCCTGTCCCACCCCTGAGCAGGATGGAGCACGCCACACCTACCCAGAAGCATGTGGCAGCCATTGTAAGGTTCACCCTCACCTAACAGGTAGGTAGCCATCTTCCCAGGGAGGGCTGTTTGGGGGTGGGAGGCCTGCACAACAACTCCCACCAGGCCCCCTGTCCCACCCTTGAGCAGGAAGTAGCACTCCACACCCACCCAGAAGCATGTGGCAGCCATTGTAAGGTTCACCCTCACCTAACAGGTAGGTAGCCATCTTCCCAGGGAGGGTTGTTTGGGGGTGGGAGGCCTGCACAACAACTCCCACCAGGCCCCCTGTCCCACCCCTGAGCAGGATGGAGCACTCCACACCCACCCAGAAGCATTTGGCAGCCATTGTATGGTTCACCCTCACCTAACAGGTAGTTAGCCATCTTCCCAGTGAGTGCTGTTTGGGGGTGGGAGGCCTGCACAACAACTCCCACCAGGCCCCCAGTCCCACCCCTGAGCAGGATGTAGCACTCCACACCCACCCAGAAGCATGTGGCAGCCATTGTATGGTTCACCCTCACCTAACAGGTAGGTAGCCATCTTCCCAGGGAGGGCTGTTGGGGGGTGGGAGGCCTGTACCACAACTCCCACCAGGCCCCCCCTGTCCCACCCCTGAGCAGGATGGAGCACTCCACTCCCACCCAGAAGCATTTGGCAGCCATTGTACAGTTCACCCTCACCTAACAGGTAGTTAGCCATCTTCCCAGGGAGGGCTGTTTGGGGGTGGGAGGCCTGCACAACAACTCCCACCAGGCCCCCTGTCTCACCCCTGAGCAGGATGGAGCACTCCACACCCACCCAGAAGTATGTGGCAGCCATTGTATGGTTCACCCTCACCTAGCAGGTAGGTAGCCATCTTCCCAGGGAGGGCTGTTTGGGGGTGGGAGGCCTGTACCACAACTCCCACCAGGCCCCCCTGTCCCACACCTGAGCAGGATGTAGCACTCCACCACACCCAGAAGCATGTGGCAGCCATTGTATAACAACAACCAAACTTACAGGTAGGTAGCCATCTTCACAGGAAGGGGTGTTTGGGGGTGGGAGGCCTGCACCACAACTCCCACCAGGCCCCCCTGTCCCACCCCTGAGCAGGAGGTAGCACTACACCACACCCAGTAGCACGTGGCAGCCATTGTATTACAACAACCAAACTTACAGGTAGGTAGCCATCTTCCCAGGGAGGGCTGTTTGGGGGTGGGAGGCCTGCACCACAACTCCCACCAGTCAACCCTGTCACACCCCTGAGCAGGATGTGGCACTCACTCCCCACCATGAAGCATGTGGCAGCCATCGTAGTACACCAACCAAACTTACAGGTAGGCAGCCATTTACCAAGGTTGTTCTGTTTGTGGGTGGGAGGCCTGCACTACTACTACCACCATGCCCCCTTGTTCCACAAATCATCAAGATGGAGCACTCCCTCCAAACCAGATGCATGTGTCAGCCATTGCATTGTACACTTCAAACTAACAGGTAGGTAGCCATCTTATGCTGTCTTGTCCCACCCCTGAGCAGGATGGAGCCCTCCACCACACACACACAGAGATGTGTCACAAATTCCACCCAAATGTGAAAACAGAACAGGTAAGTAGACAGTACATGCACCCAGCCATTCCTCTCAAAAAGCATGGTGCCATATGACAACACCAGCCCTCTCATCCCACAAACATTCACACCGATCCTATTGCCACTTACAGTGTGCAGACAGCTAAGCGAATGTAACTGTTACAGCAACCAAAGTGTGACTCACCAATTCACATGTTGAAGAAAGTCTGTGCACAATCATGCACAGCACTGAATGCCATGTGTAAGTGCCATGGGGCCAGAGCATTCAAGGACCATATGAAAACAAAGCAAGCAAGGTCGGTAGTACAAATTGAGATTTGCACATGACATGACAAAGGTATGCATGAGATAACAAGGGCCAATTCATGCTCAGATGTAACGTCTGCGAGGCAGAGTAATCAACAAAGATGCTTCACATTAAATCGTTGTGGCGCTAGTCGTTAGATGACAACATGTCCTTGTAATCACAAAATATGCACGTGGCGCATGGTATGTATTGACATGTCACACCATGGACAAGTAATGCATGTACCGCCACATCATGTTAGGATGCACAGTAGTGTGCAGACAAACAATGTGATAACTAGTAAACTGTGTGGTGTATAAACAGTGAATAAGATACATCTAACACCAAGCTTGAGGGGTGCACTTCAATGACCATTTCCCCTCTGTCCCACAGGCGACCAAGAACTGACTGCAGAGGACAACAGCAACCTGCAGAGCCAGTCTCCCCCCCGGAACATGGACTCTCGGATGTTGACTCCCGGGATTCTGAGGACGTGGAGCTCGAAGCCGGCCCATCTGGTGTGCCAGGGCGCAACAGGTCCCAGGACCCCATTGTCCCACCCACCACATCTGCAGCAACACCAACTTCTCCGCAGACCCCTGCTGTAACGGCCTGTGCGTCCTCCACCACCACCACCACCACCACCAGTGCTGCCTGCAACACTCTCCCTGCCCCAGAGGATGACCACCCCACACCACCAACTGAGGTGGGCAGGGAGAGGATGCAGGTGCCTACAGTGGTGAGGCAACAGGTGCGTGGCAGCAGGGCAGGTGGGAGGGCAAGGGTCAGTCAAAGACAACCGGACACTGGGACCGAAGCCCTGGACAACATCAACAGAGTCCTTGGGGCCTATGAATGGGCCCAGGGACGAACGGCCCGGGCTGAGGAAGATTCACGCGAGCTCTTCCTGCCGAGGAGGTCCATGGACACCCGCATGGGCCAAATTGTGGACCTCTTGGGCCAGCTAGTGGCGGTACTGAGGGACAGGCCTGCGCCACAACCAACACCTCCACCTCACTCTGGTGGCCCGCAGGATGACAGTTCACCATCCTCCCCTGTGGACACAGAGAGGGGTGAGTCCTCAGACCCCACTGGCCCCGCAGCAGAGTCCCCCCTGCAAAACGACCAAGGGGCCGTCCCAAGAAATCCCAGGGAGGATCACGTGGCAAAGCACCTGCCAAACGCCAGTCACGGAGCCAGCCATGATGGCAACACTCTTCAATACTGCATTGACATTTTGGACTGTCCTCACCCACACTGCCTTGTGAATGGCATCTGTCTGTTGGACTGTTTCACCACATCAATGTGGTGACTACTCGATTGTCTCATGTACCATAACTGACAACTCACTGCTTCACTAATCACCTTATTGTAAATATTCACCCCCCCTCACATGTCCCCATTGTAAATAAACACTCCTTACACACACATGTCGTTGTGTCTGCTCCGTGTTTATTCCAGGAAGTGCAGTCTTCACCATGATTACAATGTACCTGGAGTATGGAATGTATGTAGGCAAGGAGAGGCTGAAGGGACCTAGGAAAACACAACAGAACAATATTCACTAGTCAGGTGTTGGCATCACCGCCATCACACAACACTTGTCATCAAGGTACTCCAATCTTCACACATTACAATGAGCAACAGTGCCGACATAAACATCCTGTAGATGTGCCAAACTACCCTGTCCCAGAAACATCGGCAGCCACCACTGAGTCAACAACCGGCTGCAGTCACAAAGCTAACATACACCTTGCCAACAACAGCGACATCATCAGACAATGGGTCTGTTGTACATTGTCACTCACCTTCAAGTGAAGTAGCGGTTGATGAGCTGTTGACGCAAGTCGACACCTTCCTCCTCTCCACTATCCTCGTCACTGGACACAGGTTGGTTTGCAGGCGGGGCCTTGGCTGCTCATCAGCATCCAGGAGCAGGGGTATCTCCTTGCGCAAGGCCAAGTTGTGGAGCATGCAGCATGCTACTACAATCTGACACACCTTTTTGGGCGAGTACATCAGTGCACCTCCGGTCTTGTCCAGGCAGCGAAACCGTGACTTCAGGAGACCAAAAGTACGCTCCACCACACGACGTGTCCTCCCATGGGCATCATTGTAGCGGACTTCACTTGGGGTCCTGGGATTCCGCAGTGGGCTCAGCAACCAAGGACGGTTGGGATATGCTGAATCACGTAGGTGGGAGATACACAGACCAACTTTGTAATATAACTGTGGCAGAGGACTGCATGTCACACACACAGCACGCTACTTGACTCTGCGTACTCACCCACAATCCATGCACGCTCCGGAAGCAGATTATCCATCAGCTGTAGCACAATGCTGTTACGCATGATGTACGAGTCATGGGCCGAGCCAGGAAATTTGGCACAGACGTGTGAGATGATCATATCGGCCTGGCACACCACTTGCACATTGATGGAATGGAAATGTTTCCTATTCCTGTAGATGTGCTCCCGTGCCTGTGGTGGAACTAGGCCAACATGTGTGCAGTCAATGGCACCAACAACATTGGGGATGTGCCCAAGTGCATAAAAATCTCCCTTCACAGCCACTAATTCATGCCTCCTGGGGAAATGGATATATCTGTCCTTGTAGATCATCATAGCGGACAGGACATCATGTAGCACCATGCTGAACATAGGTTGCAACATCCCACCTGCTCTGGACACCGTGTACTGGAAAGATCCAGAAGCAAAAAAATGCAGGGCCGCCATCACCTTAGACGTTGGTGTGAAAGCACCCGGATATGTCCTGCGAGGCTGCAGGTGGGGCTCCAACATAGCACATAGGTCTTGGAGGGTGTCTCGATCCAGACGGAATTTCCGTATGACCTCCTCATCCTCCATGTCTGCCAGCACTGTGAAGGGATGATGCACATTTGGTCTCCTCTTAGGTGAGATGAAAGAGGACACATGTCAATGCAATCCACCAGGA
Source organism: Calotriton arnoldi (assembly GCA_963921515.1). Lineage (NCBI taxonomy): Eukaryota > Metazoa > Chordata > Amphibia > Caudata > Salamandridae > Calotriton > Calotriton arnoldi. The sequence continues at coordinate 808,255 of CAWUFW010001750.1, read as the reverse complement.
GATGTGTCTGACATCTTGCGTTTTGACTGACACAACGGAAACAATGACTAGCATCACAGTCCACCTTACAGCACAACTTACTTGTAGGGACACCTTCAGCTACACCATCCGTACACCTGTCCACTTTTCACACAGCTAGCATCTCACAAACAATATCCGACTATGTGAATGCACAAAGGGATATGGCCACATCTTGCATGGGCAGTCCAGAGAGTAGTACCAACAGCATATGTGTGAAACTGCCACACTACTGTCTCCTACATAGCTGCTGTACCTGCCACACCTTCTTGCGTAAGTCACACAGGGCACACATCAACCACACAATGACCCAAGACTGTGCGTTTATTGACAAGTATGTGCATGAGCCAAGAAAAGTAGACAGTCAAATCTGCACATTGTGTAGTAAGACATTCATCACTGTGAGTTGCTCAGCCCTTTCACACATTGACATGTGTACCCATTGGAGAGTCCATCACAACACTGTTCTGTGTACATGCCCAGAAAAATCACAAGTGACATGTGAGTGAGTACATGCCAATGTTTCTAATCATATACAACAACATGGCATGTGTAGTCAGCAGTGGGGTACAGGTCAAATTGGCATTGAGTGCACAATCTTGTGCCATGAATCATGTGTCTACTGTGCACTGTTGAGAACTGGCCTTTGGCCATTCACACTGCATGACGTGTCCATAGGTGCTGTCAAGGTGACCTGACACCCAAATCACGGTCACTGGCTCAAATGCATGGCACACATATCGCGGTAGCTACCGCCTGGCCCCTGCGGTGTGTCACCGCCAATGCCCAAGCCATAATCGCGATAGTGCTTGGCATATACACATGGTCAAATGGCGGTTGGTATGCTCCGCCACCCAAATCACGGTCATTCTTAGCAAGGCATGGCACACATTTCGCGGTAGCTACCGCCTGGCCCCTGCGGTGTGTCACTGCCAATGCCCAATCCACAATTGCGGTAGTGCTTGGCATATACACATGGTCAAATGGCGGTTGGTATGCTCCGCCACCCAAATCACGGTCATTCTTAGCAAGGCATGGCACACATTTCGCGGTAGCTACTGCCTGGCCCCTGCGGTGTGTCACCGCCAATGCCCAAGCCACAATCGCGGTAGTGCTTGGCATATGCACATGGTCAAATGGCGGTTGGTATGTTCCACCACCCAAATCACGGTCATTCTTAGCAAGGCATGGCACACATTTCGCGGTAGCTACTGCCTGGCCCCTGCGGTGTGTCACCGCCAATGCCCAAGCCACAATTGCGGTAGTGCTAGGCATATACACATGGTCAAATGGCGGTTGGTATGCTCCGCCACCCAAATCACGGTCATTCTTAGCAAGGCATGGCACACATTTTGCGGTAGCTAACGCCTGGCCCCTGCGGTGTGTCACCGCCAATGCCCAAGCCACAATCGCGGTAGTGCTTGGCATATACACATGGTCAAATGGCGGTTGGTATGCTCCGCCACCCAAATCACGGTCATTCTTAGCAAGGCATGGCACACATATCGCGGTAGCTACCGCCTGGCCCCTGCGGTGTGTCACCGCCATGGACCATGTCCTTACAGCCCATGGGAACCGCAATCGCGGTAGCCTAATGCAATTTTGAAAATCGTGGAAGCGTACTCCGCCACCGTGGGGCCGGTCATTGGATGCAATTGAAAGATGCACCCCCGCGGTAGCGCCCGCCTGGCCCCTGCGGTATGTCACCACTATGGACCATGCCCTTACAGCCAATGGGAACCGCAATCGCGGAAGCCCAATGCAATTTTGAAAATCGCGGTAGGCGTGCTCCGCCACCGCGGAGCCGGTCATAGGATGCATTTGAAGAAGGCTGACCTGAAACACCAATTGCAGCAGCTTAGAACCACTGAAACTACCCCAGGGGGCTATATATGTGTGGGCGAGAGCCTCACATTTCCACAGCTTCCAGAGCCTGCTGCCTGACACCCCTCACCACCTACTGCTGCTGCTCCTGTCTCCAGAGCCTGCTGCCTGACACCCCTCACCACCAACTGCTGCTGCTACTGTCTCCAGAGCCTGCTGCCTGACACCCCTCACCACCAACTTCTGCTGCTCCTGTCTCCAGAGCCTGCTGCCTGACACCCCTCACCACCAACTGCTGCTGCTCCTGTCTCTAGAGCCTGCTGCCTGACACCCCTCACCACCAACTGCTGCTGCTCCTGTCTCCAGAGCCTGCTGCCTGACACCCCTCACCACCAACTGCTGCTGTTCCTGTCTCCAGAGCCTGCTGCCTGACACCCCTCACCACCAACTGCTGCTGCTCCTGTCTCCTGGACACAGTGATGGCGAGGACTGAGAAGATCCGTGCCAGTCCCTTCACCACCGAGGAGCTGGAGGTCCTGGTGGACGAGGTGCTCACACAGTATGGGAGGCTATATGGTGCTCCAAATGTCATGGTAAGTGTTTCAGAGTGGAAGTGAGAGTGCAGGGGGTGCACACATGACGTTGATGTGGTGCAGTATGTACCTGAGAGTGTGGGTGTTGTGTCATGCACTGCCTAGCATGCTGTCACCAGGTGAAAGGGGTTTGTAGCCTATTTCACACGTTTCCCTGCCTGAACATCAAAATTGGAGGGACATGTATTGTCTTGTCAGCCATACAGTGATGCAGCAAGTTGGTAATGCAGGAGTCAGGACAGTAATTGCTTGTGTGAATTGCTGTGTGGGTCCCTGATGTCCTTCACAGGCTCATCTGTGGCCTTAGCAAGAGTTTTCGTCCAGAGGGTAGTGATGGAATTGTGTCTGACTCAAAATTTGCATCATCTATAGTTCAGCCCTATGCTCAGGACTTCAATACCCGAGGGTGACACTCTTGGTGGTCATTCACCTATGACACAGCAGATTGTCGTACTATGGTGCACAGCCCCTTCCATTTCCACCAGCATGTGTACAGACTCTCATGTGTAGGCACTGTTTACGCTCTCAAATTGTCCCTTCATGTGACATTTCTGATGCCCCACGTTGTGTGGAAATGAGCCTTTTTAGGGGCCTACCGGTGCAGGGTTCACCGATATCTGTCCACGGGTCCTTAAACCAACAAAGAAGAAATTGGCACTGAAGCTGAAATATCAAAGAACAAGTTTATTCATCACTCATGAGTGGGACTACATCCATACAGAGCCCTCAGGAACTGTATGAGGTAGTACATTGAAGTCTCAGAACACAGGCCTCATATACAGCTTTTTCTGCACTGTAAGTATTGAGACTCAAAAGAGGAGGTACAGGCACACACAGAAATAGGTATTGACAAACATGGTCAGACAAGAATCACTTAGCCAGCAGAGTGGGAGGGGAAACCAAAACTGCTTACATCAGTTAAAATAGCCTGACAGTTACACTCTAAGACAGGTGCATTCTAGCAGCTACAGGTCTTTCTGAGCATACATTGCTCTGGCTCAGTGCTGAAGGAGTTAACTATAGTTGATGACTCAGGCAGAATAGAAAAGCAGGCAACAGTGAAGACGGAAGAAGCACATGGCTAGCACGTGGCTAACTAAAATGGCTGCTACAACTAAAATGGCTTCAGCTTATGCTAACAGCGATTTCTGTCGATTCCCACAGACGACCTTTTTAGCATTAGCTGAAGACATCTCTATAATCTAGAAGGAACATGGAAAATATCTTGCACATCTATCCTCATCAGGTTATTAATCTCCTGATCTATTACTAGTTGGGCATTTACATTTTTAGCATTTCTCTTGACAGGTGTGCATGAAGTACAGGTGGAAACACAAAGGGAACAAAGTATCGGCCACATTGTATACATAAACAGCAGATGAAGAGGATCGCAATGAGTATACATAGAACTGTTAACAGTTTCCAGCCCCAAGTGGTGAACAGTGTCCAAAACCAGCCGGTAAAAGTCCAAGTTCCTGAATCCTGATGGATTTCAGTGGCAATTTTATGCAGCTTAGAAATTGCTTCAAAAACTGCAGGGGCGTGGTCTGGGATATAGACACAGCAACTGCTCCCAATGATGCGGCATGCTCCACCACGATCTGCCTAAAGCACATCAAGAACCATCCGGTTTTGGAGCGCCACAATTCTCGCAATTTGTAGTTCTTCTGTGATGTTCCCAAGTGCCATAGCTGTTTGATTGGTTACAGCCTCTACAACACGTGTCAAGCGCCTGATCTTTCTGCTGTTTAAGGCGGCACCAACAAAGAAGAACAGTCCCAAATTGAAGTCAACATACTGTTGCAGTGCAGTATCAGTTTGATCCACCTAATCATGATTTATTGTCCTCTTAAATCTGTTTTTAGAAATGTCATTAAACAGTTTATAGTCTTTATGATAGGATGCAGGTGCCAAAACCACAGGTGGTAGCAAAAAGGACACAAAGCAGGTACCTGACCAACCAATGGGTAAGTTGTAATATCCCTTATTTCCACATATAAAATACGTATTGTGTGATGACGTAAAACTGCTATTATTTATTCCAGTAATATTTAATATTAAAGTACAATCACTTTTCCCCACAGGAATACTACCAACACTATTTACACATAAGTCTGCTCGATCTCTAGTAACAGCTATAACAGGAGGTCCATTACCCTTGGCAGTTCGAGTGTTTGGGCAAACATAACTCATGGAGGAATTCCCTCTGCGATATTCCTCCATTTCCCATTTAGTTCCTGTAGCCTGTGGATCTCCTTCCTCATCAGGGTAACAGACTTTATTTAGCTGGTAGTTTAGTCTTCCTACACCAGCATCAGTGATATTAGCAACTTCAGAAGCCCATAGTAGCGCAAACCAGGCTCTGCAGGAGCTGTTATGTGAAAATGGCAGAGGAATAAAAGGCGTTCCTCCCTTCTTCTGATGAGCTGGCATCATTCCACACACCCAACAGTTGGTAATGTTCATAGCATTATGGGTGTGATGTAACATTTGGATGAACGTGTTGTTGAGATAAGACTGTCTGTGTTTCTTTTCATGATAAGGGAGAGTGAAGTAGTGGTGCTCAATGGGGACAGGAGTAGTAGCAGTCAGTAGATTTCGAGCAGGAGCTACTCCCTCTACAACCCATGCTATCGTAGCAATGATGATAACAATGGAAGTAAGCCCAATGATGAACACAGCCTTTCGATCACAAACTCTTGATTTCTTCTCCGCAGGCATGTTTATCTCGACGTTGAACAACAAAGCAGATTTTCACACTAAGGTCCTGGGCAGCCGTTGGTTTCTTCACTGAGGTTTGAGACGGGTATCACTACTAGAGTCCCCCCCTTTGCTACTCAGGCTTTCATTAACCCAGGACAGTGACTCAACCAGTCTCTTTCAACAACGAAGTTTCCGGGGTCGCAGCTGATATCGAGATGTACCAGGGATCGTGTGGTCCGGGAAGACTTCCTCAGGTCCTTCAGGTGTCGCAGCTTGGCCTTTCTCGGTGTCCAGGATATCGCGGTGGTCCGTAATCACAGCTGGGCTCACTAGGTCCGGTGACACTTTCCGGCAGTGTGTTGCATGGACCCAGTTCTTCTGATTGGTCACTCGCACCGCAGTCCTGGTAGCCAAGAGCACCTGCTCAGGGCCGCGCCACCTCGGGGCTAGGGAGCTGGCTCTCTGGAAGGACTTCGTCACCACGTAGTCACCAGGCCGTAGATCATGGCCCTCATCCTGCGACCTGTCTGGAAGAGTCTCCCGAACCTGTTGATAAATAGAAAGCAAGCTGTCAGTCAACTGAGACAAATAGACACTCATCAATACACAAGGTACATCATGTATAGGGCGTGGCTTAGGAATTCCCCAAATATTCATTGGCCTTCCAAAAACCACCTCATACGGTGTGAGGCCAGATCGAGTATGTGGTATCGATCTAATGGACAGCAATGCCAAGGGCAGTGCATCAGGCCATTTCAAAGATGTAGAAGCCTGTATTTTGGCAAGTTTCAGTTTTAACGTGGGGTTGTAGCGCTCTACCAGCCCTGCTGATAGTGGATGGAAAGCAGCATGGAACTTCTGCTTAATTCCCAATCCTTTCATAAGGTACTCAACAACTTTCCCAAAAAAATGGGGTCCGTTGTCACTCCACAAGACCCGACAAACGCCGAATCTGGGGAAAAACTCCTTTAGGAGCACCTTTGCTGTAGTAAGAGCTGTATTATCTTTCGTAGCGTATGCCTCTATCCATTTACTAAAGGCACAGACCACTACTAGAACATACTTCAGGTTATTACAGCGTTCAAGCTGGATATAGTCCATTTGCAGAACCTCAAAAGGTGCAGTTGGTATTGCAAACCCTCCTGTTGGAGTTCGTGTTCCCTTTCCAGGATTATACTGGAGGCAAATCAGACAAGACTGGACTATCTTTTTAGCTGTGCCGGCAATATCTGGATGATCCCAAACTTGCATAAGTAACTTTGTCATTGAGGATGCTCCAACATGTGCTGGCCCATGTGCCATGTGAATCATGGGGTGTAAATAGGCTGTAGGCAATTTCCACTTAGTCATTTCTTTATTCCTCCAACAGCCCTCATCATACAGTGTTCCCTCCTTGGACCACTGGTCTAATTCATCAGCAGAGGCAGATCGCTGCATGTCCAGCACCTCTTGCCTGGCATCATGCCAACGTTCAGCCTGTGACTTGACCACATACATAGATGTAGTACTTCGGTGCATTGCAGTCTCATGAGCTGTACAGTCTGCAAAGGCATTCCCTGCTCCTATTTTGTCAGTTACTTTCTTGTGAGCACTACACTTAACAATTGCTACTTTCTTAGGATATCTCAAAGCAGTAAGGAGATTATGTACTAATTCCCCATGCACTATTTGTGTCCCGTGTGATGTAAGGAAGCCTCTCTCCTTCCAGAGTTGTCCAAAGTCATGAGCCACTCCAAAAGCATATCGGCTATCGGTGTAGATGTTAACAGACAGATCTGTGCTAAGCTCACATGCTCGTGTCAATGCTATCAACTCAGCTGCCTGAGCTGACTTCTGTGGGATGCGAGCTGTCTTAACTACCGTCTGAAGTGTTGTAATTGCATAAGCAGCTGATGTCGTGCCATCGGGCAACCTCAAGCTGTAGTGTAGCTCCTATTTCCCTAATAGGCTCTGCGCATTGGAATAATATATCCTATAGGTTTGACATAGGACTAAGGTCAGTATGTCCCTATCGAGTATATTAAACTTAATTACTTGTGCCAGCTAGCTCAGAGGCCACTAGAAACTCCTTGACGACAAGAAGGGAGTAGTTTCTGGCAGCCGCAAAACATGACCACTTTGTTTCCCTTTAGAATCAGAACGTGTCCCAGAGTCGTGGAAACAATAGATAACTATTTCACTCAGCTCAATCGTGCATGCTTAGTTTTCCTCAAAGTTACACAGAAAGAATAGACGGGCGTTTCAATAAAAGATTTATTGAACAGTCTTGTTTCTGGTGTAAGTAAAATGTGCTGTTACGATCACAAGACAGTATGCGAGATAAATAATGTACAGTTTGAGCAGTAGAAATAAATAATACTGCGATAGCATTATCTTTTAGTATATATGCATTTACATAAATGACACAGACTAAAAATGCGAGTACTCATATGATGCGTTTCTAATCTAGTTCTACCCCAATGTACCTAACCTGACCTAGGTGTAGGGTAGGTATGAAGTAGGTGAAGTATTCCTTACTATGGTATACTAAGAGTATGTTAAGTCTAGTATGCCTAGTATGCCAAGAGTCCCTCTAGGTTCTAGTCAGCTCCATACCTGAAGAATGAGAGAGGTAGGAATCTCTTGCCAGACTCGAACTCCAACACCCCGCAAGGGAAGTCAGATCACTGGAAGCTGGACTCTCTGCGTGCAGGGATGACAGCGTCTTCTCAGTGCGTCAGGCCGGGAAACGGGCTCCTCTGAAGTCGAGGTCTCCTCTGATTTACAGGGGCTAGGGAAGGTATACTTATACCTGAGAAGTACCTAAGAATGTTAGCATTGACGTGAGTCGGACACCGGAAGACGTCATGAATGAACCCCTAAGGAATAATGGTTCATGCATAATATATGAGTCCTTGAAGAAATCAATAGTCCTGGGCTAGGGAAACTCCCGCAGCCTAAGGGTCTGTTCTTCATGAACTCATTGTGACGTTAGGGTGGACGGATGTCGGGGACCATGCCTGTATTTGGAGTGCACGGTTTAATGCCTAAATAAGGACTGGGATTTTATGTCTATATAAGGACAGGGCGAATTGTGCCTAAATAAGGACATGATACTGGAAAGCCCGTTTATGGACACCCTAAGAGGAATACAACAAAGCAAGACCCGTCAACCCACAATTCCCCATCAACTTCAGAAAGGGGCATGTCTTGTAGGTCAACCCGACCCTTTGTTTGTTCTTCAGTAAGGAATATACAATCATGAGACTCTTGTGACTGAGACTGAGTAGCTGGAAATGGCAATAGTGTAGCGGGATTTAAAGTCGAGCATCTTTTCAGTGTGATATGAGGGGCCAAGAGTGTCAATTCATATCCTGTCAAGCGAGCACTAGTCAAGTGTTGTGTTTTCGTCTGATTTAAAAGGGCATCGACTGAATGGGGCACTAACACAAGCAATCTGTGTGATAAGACTATTCCCTCACTTTGACGTATGGACACAGCTGTTGCCGCCACCGCTCGAAAACACCCAGGCAACGCACGGGCGACTGGATCAAGGACAGCTGAGAAATATGCACAAGGACGTTGCTTATCACCGTGTGTCTGTACTAACACTGAGAGAGCGCAACCGTCCCTCTCATGTACATAAAGTGTGAAGGGCTTAGTGTAGTCTGGAGTTCCTAATACTGGTGCAGAACAAAGAGCTTGACGTAACTGCTGGAAAGCATCCTGACATTCAGTAGTCCATGGGAGGGGCATCGGAGTGTCTTTAGTCAAAAGGGCCAACAAGGGTTTAACGATGTAAGAAAAGCTAGGAATCCACTGCCTACAAAAGGGAGTAAGACCAATGAGTGCACAAACATCCTTCTGAGTACGGGGCACAGGCGTGTCTAAAATGGCTTGAATGCGGTCTGGTGTGAGTGCACGTCAGTCCTTAGACAGGAGGTGACCTAAATAGGTAACCTGCTGTCTACAATATTGCAATTTCTTCCGAGAGACTTTGTGATGATGAGATGCAAGGAATGATAGCAATGACAGTGTTTCCTTCTTCACACTGTTCAGGGGTATCAGCAGCCAACAAGATGTCATCAACATATTGAATAAGAGCCACCCCTTTCGGTACAGGAAAAGAATCAAGCTGTCGTTTCAATGCCTGGCTATAGATGCTAGGACTCTCTGTATACCCTTGTGGAGCTCTACAAAATCTGAAGGAACGATTATTCAAAGTGAAGCCGAACAAAAAACGGTTGTCAGGATGAATAGGGATGGAGAAAAATGCATTTTTCAAATCAATTACTGTGAATGTAGTCGCAGTGGGAGGAATCATAGTAAGAAGTGTCGTGATGTCAGAAACAACCGGGTATTGAGGCACTACAATCTTATTGACCTCTCGTAAGTCGATGATAAATCTATAGATTTTAGAATCAGTGTCTTTTTTCAAAATGGGAAGAATAGGGCTATTACAGGTATTGTAGGGGACTTCTTCCACAACCCCCACTCTGATCAAATCCTGAACAATGTGTATCAATGCCTCTTCCCCTTCTCGAGAGATTTTATATTGGGGCAGTCGAGGCAACGAAGCACCCTCCTTCACTTGAATGTGTACTGGTGGAAAAACCATTTGACCCACATCGGTATCTGATGTAGCCCACAAGGTACTAGGTAGCGATGCCAAAGCAATATCCTCTTTAATAAGGCAGGACCTTGCAACCGTTGGATAATTATCATTTAAAATGACACGCACACCTTCTGGGAAACAACGTATTGTAGCACGAAAATGTTTAAGCATATCGATACCCACAATGTTATCTGGTGTGTTAGGGGAAAGCAGAAATGGACATGCAGCCGTGAATTTACCAAGACTAAATGCAAGTGGTTGTGACAGTGGGCTAAGGGAAGGTGTCCCATCGAATCCTATCGATGTTATCGTTGTGCCAGACGGGGGAGCCCTAGGAACCAATTGTTTAGACAAAGCGCTACGAGTAGCTCCTGTATCAACCAGAAAATGATCAGTAGAACCCAAGACGCGTGCATCGACATAGGGACCCCTCTGATCTACTGGGACCTCAACCGGTTCCATACCCCATCCGAGGCATTCCTATGCATAATCAGAATCCTTAGGATCATCAATCGAATAATCAGACATTTGATATTGATTTCGTCTGTCAAAAGCATTAAAAGAATTTGGATTGTGCGCAACTGCCTCAAATCTAGGACGACTATCCATGCCTCCCCTATTGCCTGAGTTACCGGGACGACCTCTTATGTTTCCTCTACCCCGCTGATACTGCTGACCTCGCAAAAGGGGGCACTCAAAATGCCAATGTCCAATCTCCTTACAATAAGCACACTGATCAGAAGACAGAGTTGCTCGCGGGAAAGGGGGTGCACCAGGGTGATACATCGCACGTCCACCTCTACCACCACCTCTAAATGATGGACCATAGACTTGAGCCAACATAACTTTCGTCTTTAAATCCTTAACCTTTTTATCCTCGTTGCCTTTCTCTTCCAATTCCTGATGCTCATAATACTGGGCCATAGTCAAAAGGGAGACGGGGGAAGACGTAGTCCATGAACTCTCGCTGGCCTTTAGGCGACTAGCTATTTCTGGCAACATGTTCGCGACAAATTTGTCGACGAACAGATGCTTACCCGTGTCATCTGTCAACGACTGTCCACTCAAGTCATGAAATGTCTCTTCAAATTGGGTAAAGAAGTCTGAAACTGACTCATCTGCTTTCTGCTTACAAGATGCTAACGTAGTCCAATCTATCTTCTTAGGGGGTATAAGAGTTTTCAACTTAATCACGATGGCTTTGGGAAGATCTAATATCTCCTGTTGTGGTTTCTGCGCAGGCTCCCTAACCGCATCCTTTTCCTCCAAGTGCACCCAAGTATTACCATAAGTTCTAATATCATCTACCTTCCTAATTAATCTCCACATATCGGGGGGTAAAATCAGTCCAAAAAACATGTCAATATTTGGCAGAGTCATAGTACAGGAGCTAATAGCTCCTTCCACTTCTTCATAAAAAGCGGCCGGGTTTTTCCGTGGATCAGGCAAAGCAGCATTAAGAGCCATAACGTCTGCTCTACTCCAAGGAGTATAAACCCAATTATAGACAAAATATCCTTTTGCATCATCTGAATCTTTATCATCATTCGTGCCTGCACTCCTTCGGGGAACATACAAAGGCGCAGCTTCGCGCATCGGTTTCACAGTAACTACAACATTACTAGGGTCATTATCCGGCCCCATAGCTCCTTCTTGTCGCGCCGGGGTCTGAACTGTTTGTTCAGTTGTAACCTTAGCAGCTGCTTTTTTCTCTTCGCGTAGACGAATGTATCAATTCGCAATTTAACTACTCGCCTAATAAGGTCAGGCACCTGTGAAAGAAGAAAAGTGCCCTCACGTAATTGCTTATGATCAGAATTTATATCAGAAGGCTCTAAATCGTCAGAATGTTCTCTAAAACTAGATACTACTTCCTCAGTAAAGTGCTCGACAAAATATAACTGTTCTAAATCTTTCCACTGCTGAACCTTTGCTAGAATTTCAGGGGCTGAGGCACTCCCACGAGCTGCTTTACGAGCAGCGGATCTAAGAGTGGCCATGCGTTCAACAGTTAAAGTAGAGCGAGCTGTCCGCCCGACATCCTTATCTGCATCTTTTTCTTCTGAAGAAAAATGCTCCTCATCAGAATCGTCATTCTTAGGGGCACTAGGGAATATATACGGGGGCGTAGGTCGATCTAATAAAATGCTGTCATCTTGAGGTTTATTAAGTATAGGGTAAACGGGGCGCCTAACAGGGTACCTCTAAACGACGCTCCCTATCTTCTTTCTCTCTTATTTCCTTCATCTCTTTATTTTTTAATTCTAACGCTTTCTGGTAGATAGTCTTGCACCGTGCTTTTTCTGCTATAGCTTCTTCTTTTCTCACTCTCTCATGCACTTCTTTCTCCCACATTCGTACACAATCAAACATATCCGGGCGACTTTTACGTTGAAACACACACTGCTCTACATACTGAATCTTTTTAACATCAAATGACCCATTCACCGGCCATCGTAGATCAGGATCCTTTTTAGTGTATTTGTTCCACAGTGTACTATACATTATGGAAGAAATACCGTATTTGACATACATATGTCTGTTAGGTGTCCCCTCTGGGGAGCCGGCTGACTTTTTTCTAAATCCGTTTTGGTACCACCAAGACAGCAACACAACCTGCGAGGTGTGCTGGAAACAGGCATGATTATTAGTTAAATAATACTTAATATAGTACTTATCCAAATATGGTTCCATGTTAAAATATCGATGTTAAAAATATCGATGAAAAAAATATCGATGTGAAAATATCGATAACAAAAATATCGACTTCCTATACATAAACAGGTAAGTACAATAATATCAACACAAAAATATCGATGTAAAAAATATAGAAGTAAAAATTATCGACTTAAAAAAATTACATAACTTAAATAAAATTAATTAAATAATATTAATATTATTAACAAAATAAATTAAATTTAATATATATTTTAACTAAGTATAACTAATAAACTTAATTGAATAAATATAAACACAAAAAAATGTGTACATATACATATATTTACTTAAATACATTTTATTAACTATTATCTTTATTTAATTTATAAACTTTTTAAATTATATAAAAATAAAATATACACATATATAAATAATTTAAAATTAAATAAAGAATTCTATATTTAATTAACACATTAAGGGGCCCATTACGATACCCGGCGTAAAAAAATCCGCCAGGCATGGAAGCGGCAAAAATCCGCCCGCACACACCGCCTGAACACCGACCACGCCATTATGAGTACACAAACCGAAAACCGCCATCGGCGGAAAAATCATACAAAATACCGCCCGCCATCGTCCGAGTCGGAGTCAAACCGCCCGCCACGGACGGAAACACGCACGACAACACAAAACCGCCCGCCCACACGGCCGACACACCGCACGTGAAATTACGATCGCACCGCCATGAGCGCGGAAAAACAACAAATATACCGCCCGCCAGCGCAAACAACGCCGATGAGAATCGACACGGCAGAAGCCATGGCGCCCACGTACCTGCACAGAAACCATCCGCACACAAAACCAATAGCACACAACATGGCCAACAAGTCCACACAGCAAGGCACGCACAAATACACAAGCACAGTACACATCCCGAAAACACCCCCCGGACAAACAAAAAATACAAAGGCCAGAACCCCAGACACAACACACCTGAAAACAACAGACCATGAGGACACACCCACATAGGTGAGTACAAAAGCAGCACTCCCACAGACCACAACCCCTTGCTACATTGCAAACCAGAGAGGAGAGGAGAGGACACAGTGACACAGCAAGGACAGCAGCACACCACAGAAACGCACACATCACAACCACCACCACCACCACCAAACACCGGCACCACAAACCCCCTGCACATTACACAACACACACCGCACCAGCACCACAAACACCATGGCACCACAAAGGATGCCCAAGTTCACGCCCATGGAGCTGACGGTCATGGTCGACGAGATCATCAAGGTGTACCCACAAATCTATGGGAACATGGTCCAGCACACACCACTAGCCACCAGAAACAGAATGTGGACCCGGATCGTAGACCAGGTCAATGCAGTCGGGACCCTGCCCAGGAACAGAACCGAGATAAACAAACGTTGGAATGACGTAAAGAGCCTGGTCAAGAAGAAGGAGGGCAAAAACAGAGAGCTGGCTGCCGTCACTGGCGGAGGGAATCCCGCGCTCTTTAAGACCTTCAAAGCGTGGGAGGAGAAGGTGCGAGTCGTAATCCATCCGGAGATCCTCGCCGGATTAGCAGGGGGAGTGGAGGCTGGTAAGTACAAACTAATGTATACTAGCACACCGCTATGTACTCACATGCACTACCACCATGCCACAGCTCCCAGGGACAAACACCCCCATGTCCAGCACACAATACACAACACATCACACACACATGCAACAGACACTACCACACACAGCCCAAACCGAACAACTGTAAGATGCGTGGGGACATGTGTACACTAAGCCAGCCACGTAACCACCAACAGGTCCCCAAATATGCCAGAAGCGCCACAACGAGCACCCACCACACCCATGTGTCCGCCACAGCTGCACTAACCGACAAGTAACAGGTAAGTGGCAGGAACACAAAGTGCAGTGGGTGGGACGGTGGACAGCCCAAGTACAACACACACCAGGCCCCAGTCCCACAGCACAGCAAGGAGGAGCATCCCCCACACCCCACACCCACGTGTCAGCCACCGCAGTGCACAACGACAGCCGAAAGGCAGACATCACGGTCCACAGCAATCGGTGTCAGTGGGTGTACAGCCACCCCCACGACCCACTACACCCCCCACCCCCACAGACCTGCAACATGGAGCACCCCCGCTTAGAGCCATGTGGCATCCAGTACAGTGCACGCACGAACAACTTGCAGGTGGGAAACTGGACAGGGCTGGATTACTGGAGGCATGAGGACCATAACACCACCAACACATGGGACATGTCACGTAGCACACGGACACGCAGCACCGCCCACCGTCACGAACAAGTGAACAATGTGCACACGGACATGAACAGCAGACTCACACCCCACATGACCCATCACAGACATAGCAACACCCAAGGAGCCACGTCTGCATGCACAAGCCACACTGAATATAGTCCCACACGGCAGCCACTGTGCAACTCATCACACACAACCGAAACACCATTGAAGTCCTGTCCATGTAGCCCCTACTGCCTGTCAACCACACACCCCACAACTACGCCTATGTAAGACAAACAACACTAGACGCAACAGAGCGGAACAACAGAAATGCACACGAACACCACTGAACCCATCAAACACACAGACACACCATGCACATACAACATACCATCCATCCCATCCGTCAGCCCCAGTCTCATGAAAGGCATGTCATCCGCACAGCTGCCACACATACAGCAGTCACGCTAAGACACATGCCCATGACCAACCATGTGCCAGAAGTCAATTAAGCGCACGACACACTGTGAGCAACAACACACAACATGGGCCACACCCCCCCGAGCACTGCAGTGATGCACATGGCACAGGGCAGCACGCACACCAAGGAGATGGGACAACTGCAATACGTTGGCTGGCACACAACTATCACTCACTCATAACGATGCGTCCAATGCCATGTCCAGTAACCACAACAGACAGCAAATATGCAGGGCATGTCAGGCATGCACACACCTCAGACCATGCACTGTCATGCTGCCACAACACATGTCACGTTCGGCACCCATGGCTCACAGCATGTACCCCAAAAGCATATCCCCTCCCAAATGCGAATCTGGGGCATGGCCCCCATGTTGCCATGTGCGTTCCTAAGCGTTCCATTTGAACCCCAAAAGCATATTCCATCCCAAATGCGAATCTGGGGCATGGCCCCCATGTTGCCATATGCGTTCCTAAGCGTTCCATTTGAACCCCAAAAGCATATTCCATCCCAAATGCGAATCTGGGGCATGGCCCCCATGTTGCCATATGCGTTCCTAAGCGTTCCATTTGAACCCCAAAAGCATATTCCATCCCAAATGCGAATCTGGGGCATGGCCCCCATGTTGCCATATGCGTTCCTAAGCGTTCCATTTGAACCCCAAAAGCATATTCCATCCCAAATGCGAATCTGGGGCATGGCCCCCATGTTGCCATATGCGTTCCTAAGCGTTCCATTTGAACCCCAAAAGCATATTCCATCCCAAATGCGAATCTGGGGCATGGCCCCCATGTTGCCATATGCGTTCCTAAGCGTTCCATTTGAACCCCAAAAGCATATTCCATCCCAAATGCGAATCTGGGGCATGGCCCCCATGTTGCCATATGCGTTCCTAAGCGTTCCAATTGAACTCCAAAAGCAAAGTACAAACCAGACCCAGGATGGGCCAGGAGCCCGCATACACCAGAGTCACAATGAGTAGGGGCAAAGCAACACACCCATCGGCATGGCCAATCCGTCCCATGCCACATGTGCACAGCACACAGTCCCATTGCCTAGCACACACAACTACAGATGCCACAGCCACACACTCGCCTCCGGGAAACCCATGTACGAGATTGCACGAACTGCCAATGTCAGACGACTAATACATACTTCGCCAGGTGCAACACAATAACAAATCTCATTCTCTCCACAGGTGACGAACTGCTGGACGCTGGGGATGGAGACAGCAGCCAGCACAGCCAGCCTACAAGCCCCCAACGAGGACACACGGATCTGGAGGATCTGTCCACCTCTTCGGACACGGACCACCAAGCTGGCCCATCTGGCGTGGCAGGGCCCAGCCGCTCCCCAGGACCCCTCCTACCCACCAACCCATCATCCAGGGATGCTGAACAGTCCCAGTCCCCTGCTGCCACTGTCGTTGCGGCCACACCCACGGTCATTGCGGCCACTACCACTGCCGCAACCGCCACCATCGCCGCACCGACCACCACCGCCTCCACCACCACCACGTCTTCGCTGGCACCAGCCCCAGCGCAGGTGGTGGCCCGGCCGACTGGATCCACCCTGGGAGCCACAGCGAGGACCGTGGTGAGCAATGTGGCTAGTGGGCAGGGCCGGTGGCAGCAGGACTGGTAGGAGGAGCAGGGTCAGGGAAACGCCAGCCTCCCCTGGGAGCCATGCCCTGCCTCAAATGGCCAGAGTCCTTGGGGCCTATGAAGAGGCCCAAGGACAATGGGCCAGGTCTGCTACTGACACGCGGGAGGTGCTGGGGGTGCTGAGGTCCATGGACGCCCATATGGGCCAATTCGTGTCCCGTATGGACCAACTCGTGGACCTCATGGGCCAGCTGGTGGTGGCGGTGGGGTCACAGGCAAGGCCAGCAACACCACCTCCGCCACCACCTGCTAGGGCGCAGGGTCGGCCAGCAGTGTCCACTTCCCCTGCGTCCACAGCCAGTGAGCACACCTCACCCACCACCAGCAGGTCGCCACCACACACCCCCTCCCAAACGTGGAAGGGGCCGTCCGAAGAGGAAACAGATCTCCCGGGAGGACTTCGCACGCTCCAGTCGCAAGTGAGGCAGCCAGCCAGCCTTCCGCCAGCCTTCCTTGACCAGCCACTGCATTGACTTGCTCTACGATCCCACTCCACACAGCCATCTGGATGGCATGTGTGTGTTGGACTATGGACATAGAACCAGTGGGTACACCCTGATCATCACGCAGCCATGACCGACAGCTCATTGTCACTGCACGCACCACTTTTGTCATCACCTTACACACAATCACATGTCACAGTTTGTAATAAATGCACCTTTTTCACTAACTGCTGTTTGTGCCCTGTGTTTTATTTGTACGGAATACATCGGCCACCTTGGGCGGAGGGCACCTGATGCGTGGCATGGAAATGGAATCCGGAGGGCCTGTAGGGACCTAGGGGTGGGAGACAGAACAGGAGCACATTCAATGAGTGTGTCACACACCCATCACACAGTACATGTCAACAACTACAAGCAATGTACACACATCGCACAGAGCAATAGGGCACAATGCCACAGTCACCAACAGTGGCATACTACCCTGGCCATGGAGCGTTGACACACTGCACGCAGTGAACATACGGCCACCCTGACACAGCACACACACACCTGCATAGATACAGACACATCATCCGTCGTACATGGACACTCACCGTCAAGTGAAGTAGCGGGCGATGAGCTGCTGCCGCACATTCCCAGCTTCCTCCTCTCCGCTGTCCACCTCACTCGAGCTGTCCTGGTCTGCGGGCTGGGGCCCTGGTTGATCTCCGTCATCCACAATGAGGGGGATCTGCTTCCGAATGGCCAGATTGTGCAGCATGCAGCACGCCACCACTATCTGGCACACCTTCTGTGGGGAGTACGCCAGTGCACTCCCGGTGCGGTCCAGGCACCTGAACCTGGACTTGAGGAGGCCAAAGGTACGCTCGACCACACGTCTGGTCCTCCCATGTGCCTCATTGTATCGATCGTCTGCTGGGGTGCGAGGATTCCTCAATGGACTGAGCAGCCATGCCCCATTCGGATACGCAGAGTCACCTGGGTGTGAGGGACACAGAGAACCGTTGCTATTCCAACTGGACAGGGGACAGCATCGCACAACCAGCACGCTACACCACTCCACATACTCACCGACAATACAGCCACGATCCTGTTGCAGATTGGCCATCAGTCGTGGCAAGATGCTGTTGCGCATTATGTGTGCGTCATGGGCCGAGCCTGGAAACTTTGCACACACGTGGGTGATCACCATGTCCGCAAGGCACACCACTTGCACATTCAGGGAGTGCGTGTGCTTCCTGTTGCGGTACAGGTGCTCAGTGGCCTGTGGTGGAACAAGGCCAACATGAGTGCAGTCAATGGCTCCCACGACGTGTGGGATTCTGCCAAGGGCATAGAATGCACCCTTCACTGCCGCCAATTCACGAGCCCTGGGGAATCTGATGTACCTGTTCCGGTACAGCATCATGGCTGCCAGTACATCCCTCAGCACCTTGCTGAACATGGGCTGGGACATCCCTCCTCCACTGCCCACTGTGTGCTGGAATGACCCAGTGGCGAAGAAATGCATGGCGGCCATCACCTTAGCCGTGGGGGTGACAGCAGTCGGATACACCCTGCGGGGACGGAGATGGGGCTCTAACATGGCACACAGTCGATGCAGAGTTGGCCTGTCCAGCCGAAACTTCCTGATTACCTCTGTATCGTCCATGTCCGCCAGCAATTGGTATGGGCGGTCAATGTTCGGTCTCCGCCTGGGTTAAATGGCAGAGGACACATGTCATAGCAACACGGCACATAGCAATTTCGCATACACATCACTGACATGACTGAGCAAGCACATGAGCCACAGCCCAGCTGTCAAGCTGGGACGGCACGGCCACAATACACTTACACAGGTCTCCCAACAATGGCAATGGCAAGTGAGACATACCACTGCCATGTGCATGCACATGGGGATCTAGGCCCCAATGACTTGCGGGGCGTGCTGATGGGGACTGACTGCATATTCGTCAAGCGGCAACGCCACGGCAACATGAGTGTCTGCTGAGCATGGTACTGCTTCCGAGGCTGGATGAGTATGGCACACGACGACGACGATGTGGGCACGGGCTGAGCGGCCAATACAAGTGGGACCTGTGGCACGAGGGGATATGAGACAGTAGTAGGTGTCAGCACTGCACCCTATGTACAGCACTGTACGGATCACAGCTCCCGAAACATTGACTGGTGTCCACATTGACAGCCCCATGCCAAGACGGCTGTGTGCTTGCAGTCACACGTCACAGGTGAGAGGTTACATTGCACGTGCCAGGTGGCAGTCGTACATAGTGGGAGCTGGCATGTGTGTGCATGTGTCTCCTGTTCAGGATCCACCAGATGGGCGCTGACTCTGTACTGACCATTGGACACAGCATGTTCCGTGGAAGGCTTGTGTGTGTGGGATGGTGGCACTGGATGTGCCTCCGTTGGGTGGGGGGCCATGCACAGGGCGGGTACGTCGATGATTGCGCATTGTTGGTCACGGTGGGTGCACCAGCTAAGATGTGTTGCCCTGTGTTCAATTCCTATGTCCGCATGATGATGGACTGTGGATGTGGGCAGACTACACATTGGTCGATGTGCTGTCTATATGCATGTGCCTTCACACCAGGCACAGCTGCCCCTGCACATGTGACCCCTGCTGGACTCGCTGCTGGGTCTGTGGAGCTGATGCACCTTCTGCGCGTGGGGCGGACAGCTCTCCTCACTTCCCTCATTGCGCATGTCATGTCTTTGCCGCAGGTGACATGGATCATGGAGGGCCCACATGTACGCGTGGGTAGGCTACACATGATTGTTCACTGGTCGCCACCCCCAGTCAGTGTTTCGAATGGGAAGGTTGTCGTGCTGGTGGTATGTTCGATGTGGCGGATGGGCGGGCCTAGGTGCGGGCTTACATTCCGGACATGGGGGGTAGTTGGATTGGCGACTAGTTGCAGTACACACGGGACACGTCTCTTCCATTCCACATCTGGGTCATCCCTTGTACTAACTGACAGTGATACAGTCATCTTCGCCCCAGCCCTCATGTCCTCCCCTCGCCCCCCAATATGCATGCTCACCTGCGAGGCTAGCGCTTGCACAGGCAGCCCCAAGCTCGCACCAGAGAGGGCAAGGAGTGTATGTGTGGGTCCAGTTGCACGAGTGGGCTGTCTCAGGGTATGATGTGTGGCGGGACGCCGTCCACCTGCGTGGTGCCCCAAATGGAGACCCGGCCTGCATGGACTATGCATCACAGTCTTCGCCTTCCGGATCCGCCACCTGCGACACCCAGTGGCTGTGGCTGCCCTTGCGGCCATGCTGCGTCCGTCTGTGGCTGATGGCCCACACATTCACTCTTTGGCCTCTCTGGGGAGGGCTCAGGGGTGGTGGCGCACGCGCTTGCACTTAGTCGCAATGGCATGTGGCGTGGTTGGTATGATGGGCAATGGATGGGATGGTGCGAGCCACCTCCCGTGACGTCAGTGCTGCTCGTGCTGTGGTGCGTCCCCCCTACACTTCCATTTGACTTTTTGCCATGCTGGACGTTGAGGTTCTATTGCCTGCGTGATATGACCAGGAGGAGCGCGAGGAGACCTCTCACACACCATGCTCCACTGCCATCCCGTGCCCTGTATCGCCTGTGCGGATTGACTATGTTGGGGTTACACCTGGTCGACTGGGGCTGTGTGTGCCTTGTCAAGGGGCATGGCGGGCGCACAACAGGATCCAGCTTGTCCACAGAGTGTGGGCTGAGGTGCGCCTGGTACCGCTTTGTACGTGTGCCCGGCTGCTGTGCACACACGTGTTCACTCCCCCCGACAGGTGTCCTCTCACAATGCCCAGGGAAGCGGTGGTGTACTGTTCATGACCCCTCCCAACACGGCGTGCTCCAACTTGGCATGTGCGCATCTACCCGTCGCACCCACCCACCTGAGCACTGCGTCCATACGACTTCACACGACACATGTGTGTCTTCCACAGTAGTGCTACTCATTTGCGTTGACATCCAATACCAGTGGACTACATGGTCATGTCACGACTGCCGTGTACTTCACATACTCTCATCCTCTCTCATTCGTACTTGTGAAATGAGTCAGCGGAGACAGTTCTGGTTTCAAACATTATATTGAGTCTTCTGTCCTCTGTGATGCAGTATAGTGGACACTACTGGCAGCGGAATACATGTTGAGGATATACTGAGCATGATTACAAATGGGATAGGGTGTGGGGTTACATCTGCTTGGCCAAGGCTGTGCTAATGTACATTTACGTATAGCTGCGGAGCTGCGGACTTTGACACAGACGGTATACATGTAGCCTACCAGACCGCTCGGCATCATGGGCACAGTCCATCTCAGTTCCATGTGACAGGTTTGCTGCGGTTGTTCCTCATGCACGCGTGCATGTGAGATGACATCAGGGCATGTGCTTGCGTGCATGCAGCGGCGTGCCACTTGTTGTTGCACTGTGGTGGTTACTGGACATGTCACAGTCACTGGGGTCGTGTTGTTGTTGTATGCACTTGTCGTCCATGCAAAGGTCCTGGTATGGGATTCCCGGGGCGGGGGTGGGAGGGGTGCAGCACCCACAGACTCCAGGCGACCTATTCATGTCCACTGAGCGGTGTGTGTGTCCATGTGCGCTGGATCCATGTCGTGTCCTGGTTGTTCGTGCAGTTCCGTCCATGTGGGTGCGATGCACAGAGCCCATGCCACTGCCTCCCACGATGCATGCGGTGTTCCTGGATGTGATGGGGAACAGTGTGCATGTCCCGGTCATATCCGATGTCATGGCGATGTCGTTGATGGTGTGGTTACAGTTGCCGGTCGTTTGGTATGGCTGTTGTGGTGGTGACTGGCCAGTCCGTGCGGAAGCTGAGCATGGGTGCGGGGTTGGACTTCATAGGTCACTCGGGGAACCTGCGTTGTGGTCCGACGTATTTACAGGTTGACAGGTATGCGATGCCGTCCAGCAGGGCTTCCATGTCATTGGTGGTGTACATGTTTGCCAGCCAATGAAGCGGATGGTGGCTGTCAAGGTGTTGTTCGTAGGTTGTCCCTTGGAGGACCATGATGGGGCATGCTGGGTGACATTCGATGTAGCTGTTCTCGATGATCCGTCGTGTGGAGGCACAGTGGTTCCATTTCAGTGCGCGTGCGATGTTGGCCACATACGCCATGCCCCCATAGGCAGAGCAGGCCCTGTCGTGTGCGTCCAGAGGGAGGAGTAGTGGTAGCAGGTCCGCCTTCAGACATGCCGGGTTGGAGAGGCATATCTCGACGGGATGCTGGTAGGGACACCTCCGACAGTAGAAGACGGGCATGACGCAGCTGAACAATGTGATGCGGTAAGTCAGTCGGTAACTTACGTTCAGCAGGGACAGGAGATCGCATCCCAATGTATGTATCGTGTTGGTTTGGTACAGCTTGAGCTCTTCGGCGTAGTTGGGTAGGTGTGTTGCGGTTGCCATTTCGCAGCGGTTCGTAGAGGTGGCGTGCTCCGGCTGTGTGTGCAGTCTGCAATGTGCACGCTCCGGGGTTGCTGTGAGCTCTGTGTAGTCGTGGGGAGACAGGACTTGTGTTCTGTTGGCTTGTTTGGAGGACACGGGCCCTCTTCCCACATGCTTCTCAGACAGTTCAAGGTCGGTGCTGTGTGACTCCTTCCAATTAACTTGCATGTGGCCGACATGGGGGAGTGTTTTCTTCTTTCTTCCCCGTCCGTTGTGTGCTTCTGTGATATGCGCTATCTGCCGTGTGGTCGGTCTCCTCGGCATGCCTGTGTTGGTCTATTCTTGGACAATGGCTGTATTCACCGGCTTCTGTCGTAGGGCTGTGGTTTCGGTGTTGGAATGGAAGGTCATTCAGTGCTGTCTGCTCTCCCTTGTGTGGGCGGCAGGCTGCCTTTCCGCTCTGCGTTGGGCCTTGTGTGTGGATGTAATTCTTGGGCCACCTGTTGTCGGTCCCCGGGCTCTTTGGTGTTCCGTTTCATGTGTCTTGTTCATATGTGCAGGGTGGTATGGGTTTTTCAGTGTGGTACTGGCGTTCCTCTTCCCGAAGGGGCCCTGCTTCTCCTAGTTGGTGTTGCCGCCGCTGTGTGCTTCGCCATGTTTGTTACACTGGGGTGTGTCCTGCTGTTGCGTGACTTGACTGACATGTGTGCGTCGGTTGTGTGGCGTTGGGTGTTGTCCGTGAATTGGGCGTTGGGGACATGTCTGTGGCCGGCCTGTCACGTGTCATGTGCGTTCGGGGTGGGGCTGGTGTGTGTGCTGCTTGGTTGTGTCCCTGTGTCTGTGTGCGACGCATGCATGGCGCTGCGGTTGGCCTCTGCGTTGTGCGCATGTGTGGCGGCGTCATCGGCGCTTTGGGGCCGTGACGGGGTGGTTGGTTCCTAGTCCCAGGTGGTGTGTACACATGTGTTCCGCGATGTTAGGATTTGGCCTGTGTGTCATATGTGGATGCAATGGTGGATGTGTAGTGTGCACGCGCTGGTGGGGGTTGTCCGCTTTTTCCGCCCTTGCACTGTGTGCGCTGTTTGCGTGCACTTGTTGTGTGTGTGCCTACCTGCGTCTCCGCGGTACGTTGCGTCCTTGGTAGTGCATCAGCAGAAGCATGGGAAGGGCCTGCAGTGCTGGATTCATGCCCGGGGTGCCGCTTCTTCGTTGTCCGTGCTCTGCGTCCGTGTTTCCGCCTCTCTTTCACGTGCGGTGTCTCTTTGCCGTGGGAGCCGTTTGTTTGCGGCATCGTAATTTATGCGCCGGGCGGGACGTGTTTCGTCGGACGGTGTGTGTCAGTTGTGCTGCGCCGCTACGTGTGCGGGCGCACTTTGATGGCGGACGGTGTTGCTGGCTTGCCGGCGGTGTTTGGCCTGCTTTTCGCATCGTAATTGGGCGGGCGTGTGGACTGCTGCGTGCCGGCGGTAACTGGTGGTTTCTGCATCCGCCAGCACGGCGGTTGTGCTTCCGCCCGCCATCGTAATGTGCCCCTTTATGTCTATACGGGGGTAGTCTCTCATTATAGGAGAGAGTACATCTCCTCCTCCTTATTTAACCCATTAGGGGTTAAAGTTTGGAAGGCCAAGATGTGACGTGATTCTTTTTGTCTCAAGGTGCGTTCTCGATTGCCACCTCTCACATGGCGTTCGACCATCTCCACAGCATAAAATTTTAACTGTTTCCAATCACCACCATGACATTTTTCCATGTGTTCGGCAACTGTGTAACTCCGATCTCCTTTTATAGTTGCCCTCACGTGTTCCAGAATGCGCTTCTTGAGTACGCAAATAGTGCTCCCCACGTATTTGAGTTTGCAGGGGCACTTAATTATGTAGATAACATATTGGCTCTTACAGTTGATCAATTGGTTGATTTTCCACATCTTTTTATTTGCCATGCGAATCTCCTTGACATTTTGCGCAATCTGACATACTTTACAGGTTGAGCATTTGTAGAACCCCTTTATTTTAAGCCACATGTCTTGTTTTTTCACTTTAAAGTGGCTGTGAATGAGTTCATCTTTAAGATTTTTTGCTCTCCTGTAAGTAATACTTGGATGGTTTGCCACAATTGTTGACATGGTGGGGTCTAGATGTAAAATGTTCCATTTTTTCCGTAAGATTTTTTCACTCTGTTTTGATTCTGTGGAGAAGGTGGTAATTAGACGAATTTGGTTATCTCCCTTATCTTTGTTTTGTAGTTTTTCTTTTTTTAGTATTTCAGATCTTGACTGCTCCCCACGTTCTGACTCAGTTTTTGGCACTCAGCAGCGCTCTTTGACGGTGCGGATTGTGGAGACAGTGGAGCCCAGCCGTTATTAAATATTACAAAGTTTTCCTTTGCAGAAAAAGTTCCACACGCACTCACGGGTAGCAATTGTAATCCAATCTCCATTTATTCAAGGCAACAGCATTATGTAGGACAAGCACAACAGCCCTACGCATTTCGGTCTGTCAGCAGACCTTGATCACGGGTACAGAGCGCTGCCCATAGGTTCGTATTTTAAAATTACCGTGAGTGCGTGTGGAACTGTTTCTGCAAAGGAAAACTTTGTAATATTAAATAACGGCTGGGCTCCGCCGTCTCCACAATCCGCACCATAAAAGAGCCAAAAACTGAGTCAGAACATGGGGAGAATGATATTGGCACTGGTGAACGCCGGCTGGGATCACTAATACGGAAAACGCCACGTTGAAAACCAAAAAGAGGAGGATGCCGAATCTACAGCCGGAGGGCCGTTGTGAAAGCAGAAACCTCGGATTAGGTGAGTGGGTGCAACAAACTTGCAACATTGTAACTGAGAACTGCTTTCGGTAGCCGGTTGATTTCAAAGTTTGACACGCAGCTGTGGAAAATGTAAGAGACACTATCGCTGTGCTCCAGACGGATCTGTATCAATGTTTCGACGAAAATTTGCGTAGTCAAGGGAAACGGGTACATAAAAACAATTGAAAGCATTTAATACAATATGAGATACAAATGTATAATGGAAACACTGTCAAGCTCAATAATGGACAAAAGGGAGGCAAAGAGGAATGAAATAATGGAATCATTTTTGAACAACCAAGTGCTCCAAACACAGGAAATGGGGCACAATCAACTCCAAGGAATGTTGACATCAGGGGCAAACTTAAACTTTGGGAAAAACTCTCAAAAAAAGAAATCAATAAATGGTGGGAGGTTACGTCTCTGAAAAAATATTTGGAAGTAAAAAGAGTGCCTATGGGCCTGCGAATCAACCTAATGCCTAATCATAAGGACACTAGCAATGATTTATTACACTAATGGGGGGAGCATATCCTCAAATCCTCAATGGGATTAATGGAAATACTCATCAAACACATTGAAATTGCACTGGAGAAAACTACGGTGCAATTAACGGAACTCGAGAAAGAACTGGAGAAAATTTATCTGAATCCAGACTTATTGAAATTTAAACAAGAGCTAGAACACCAAATTGAAAGACACGAGGAATCAGTACAATTGCGCAAGCAGACAAAATTCCAAAGAGATAAGGACGACTACTCAGAAGGGCGCATATTCACATATGCAAGAAAATTTGATATATTAAAACAACAAGACAAACTCGATCTAGTTACAAATACATCAGGAAGCTTATCATCTTTGACGTCAACAGATGCGAGTGAAAGTGAATTGGAACAGACAGGTGGACGTACTAAATGCACTTTTTTAGGGGAAATGCGACTGGCCCTACAACAACGGAATTGGGAGAAGAGCATGGGGGTCCAGTCAGGAGCAAACAGAGAAGAGGCAGGGGAAGAGGCCGTGCAAAAACAAACCAACATGAAGAGGGAAACGCAACATCAGACCCCAAAAAAGACGGGACATCAACGAGAATTATGAGACAGAGGAAGACATAGATAACAGCTCACAAGAACTTAAAGTAATTAACTTGTCAAAAAGAAACATAACAGAATCAGAGACCCAAGTACTCAAATGTGGTCTGACCTTCTGCCCCACCAATGAAATGGACTTGGCACAAACCAGGATAGACTTATATAAATATGTTCAAAAACTCAAACTCGCAAAAATTTTCAAAGAGAATCCAAATATGGCGGAGTATAAAAAACAGAAAGAAATACCTACGATGAGTTTAATGACGAAAGATGCGAGAGATTTCATAACACTGATGGAACTAGATCAGGATGCAAATGAACAAAGCAGAGATTTGGAAATATACTGCCCACAATTGGGCGAAGGTACCAGTGGCAAAAAACCAAAATCCAAATTTTATCCGCAATTACCAACTGGTAATAAAATAGAGACCTTCCATGAGGCTGTAGTCAAGGATTTATATCAACTAAAATCCCAAAAACATAAGTATAATTTGAAATTGGAAGAGCGCAATGCCCTAAAAGATCTGAAGAAAGAAGATGAGATTGAAATAAAAATGGCGGATAAAGGGGGAAACATCATTATCCTGGATAGGGACTTCTATATACAAGAGGCACACTCTCAGCTGAGTAACACCAAATACTATCAGCAGCTAAGAGAGAACCCAACGCCACAATACAAACAGATCCTAGACAGAAAACTACAGGGATGGTTTGAAAAGAAGCTTTTGGACCATGATGAAATAAAGTATCTAACGACTGAACACCCTATAACTGCAACAATATATTTCCTTCCAAAAATAAACAAGCATCCCACGAGACCACCAGGGAGACCGATTTTTTCGGCGAAGGGGTCTCTATTAGAGCCAATTGCAAACTTCGTAGACGGCTATCTACTACCGTATGTCAAAGGATTAACATCATACCTACGAGACACAAGTGATCTATTACGATTTGTACAAGAGATTACTTGGGCACCAACATATAAAATAATCACAATGGATGTGATCTTGTTATACACCAACATCCAAAACGAAATTGGCATAACTGCGTGTGAGTATTTTTTAAAAGAACGTAACATCCATTTTGTAAACCACAACGCAATGGTAATGGAAATGATTGAATTATGCTTGACCCAGAGTGTTTTCATGTTTGGGGATGAAATTTATCTACAGAAACACGGACCCGCAATGGGTTTCTCCTTTAGCCCTAGTTATGCGTGTCTTACGATGGGTTGGTGGGAGCAAAAAGTGGCATGGAACCCTGAGAATGACAGATATGTGGACAAAACAATAACATGGTTGAGATACATAGATGATCTCTTCATAATATGGGACGGCTCCAAGGAAGAATTCGAGGAATACTTCCAAATTCTTAACAACACCAACACCAACCTACATTTTACATAAGCCATAAGCAACAGTCGAGTGGTTTTCTTAGATACTGAGATCTATATTGTGGATAAAAAAGTACACACAACATTACATCGTAAATCCACAGCAAGCAACGCAACATTACATGCGGAAAGTTTTCACCAAGCCACATTAATCTATAACATCCCGTATGGAGAACTGTTGAGAATCCAACGGATATGCTCCGAAGAACAAGAATGGTATAAACACAGTAAACAGACTATGTACAGATTTAAGAAAAGAAAATATAACAAAAACATATTGGCTTCTTGCCTACTAAGGACAGCAGGGCAGTCAAGATCTGAAATACTAAAAAAAGAGAAACTACAAAACAAAGATAAGGGAGATAACCAAATTCGTCTAATTACCACCTTCTCCACAGAATCAAAACAGATTGAAAAAATCTTACGGAAAAACTGGAACATTTTACATCTAGACCCCACCATGTCAACAATTGTGGGAAACCATCCAAGTATTACTTACAGGAGAGCAAAAATCTTAAAGATGAACTCGTTCACAGCCACTTTAAAGTGAAAAAACAAGACATGTGGCTTAAAATAAAGGGGTTCTACAAATGCTCAACCTGTAAAGTATGTCAGATTGTGTAAAATGTCAAGGAGATTCGCATGGCAAATAAAAAGATGTGGAAAATCAACCAATTGATCAACTGTAAGAACCAATATGTTATCTACATAATTGAGTGCTCCTGCAAACTCAAATACGTGGGGAGCACTATTTGCGAACTCAAGAATTAAATTGTAAAATAAATTAAAATGTATAGTTTATTAATTGTTTTAAAGTAAATATATATGAATTATTGTGTATGTGTGTTTAACTTTTTTTAATTAAGTTTATTGATTATTTTGTTTAAAATTTATATTAAATCTAGTTTATTTTTCTATATAAATTTTATTATTTAACAGATTTAATATTTATTATTTTATTTTATATATGTGTATATAAAATTCGATATTTTGTACAACTATAACATCGATATTTTTTCGATACTTTTGTACTTACCTGTTTGAGTATAGGGAGTCGATATTTTTGCATTGTATATTTTTGCCTCAATATTTTTTACTTCTATATTTTTAACAGCGATATTTTGTCAGTGAACCATAGTCTGGAAATGTGGATTTATGCCAAATAGATGTACACATGACCATATTGGATTATAAATTCGACATACCTTTATTTCCCAAAAATTGAACCTATCAAAAATATTTGGCAACTGTATCTTATACAAGATGGCGAGATGGCCATGGGTGGTTACAATTCGCCAGTTGTAAGCAACCAAGATAATTGGCTGAAGATAAACAATCTTTATCAAATCAGTTATTTATGAGATCATTGGCATATTAAGATTGTCATGTGAAATTTGATCTCGACATTTAGACAGTGGAATAAACAGAAACTTACCAAACTGGTGCCAAATAACTTGGAGAATGTTCAGTGATTGATCCAGATGACAAACAGCCCAGAAAATGACACAATTATGTGAGCAACTATGGTCAGAGCGGGAAGATAAAACCTGTCATCAGGCCAACCTTCATCTCTAGCCTGACACATGGTTTTCATCCACGTAATTTTTAAAATGTTTTTTAACCACAGACAGTACAAAATTCTTGTCCATAGTCTTGATTTTCAGAATTTCCTGCAAGAGTACAATGAACTTACCAGCATGCATGCACTTCTCATGTCAAACAGAAGTTTTGGGTCCGGTTGTATATAACCATAATCATACTGCAAGGTCAGTTCAGAGAGAAGAATTCAGACTGGTGTAAACTGTTTACTATCCTACAGCTGGAGTATATCTGGTACATCAGTGATCATTGCTTAAGACGTGCACTATCCAGACCAGAAAGCAGGACAGTCGGGCAACAATGCATTGTTTATTCACTAGAGTCTCAAGTAGTGCATCCATTCCTCCCTCTCATTGTTCATTATGTCAGCACCTGCAATGACAGAAGTTAAAAATAAGACGTAACGTTTTTCTTCCCACCATGGCCACTTCAAACTGCCAACTCACTTGAAAACATAAATATACATTCCACTTAGGCATTCCACCCATAAACCGTACCCCTCCATCAATGCATTCCATTCACATTCCCCAACCTTCAACTCATCTGCTCCCAGTTACTGGAGCATACCATACACCTCCCTCGTTATCCTAACAGCCATACAGGCACATTCACATTCACACTACCATCTAACCCCCACACATACATTCATGGATAGCAGGAAGAATTACTATTACCATGGAAAATATCCAATATCAACACACTGAAACAGAAAATGAAGAACTAGAAACCACAAACAACAATGTCTAACCTACCACAATGACACTAAAGACCTGATTTAGCAGATGGTACTCTATCACAAATATAACAGATACCGTGTTCATCTTATAATGAGATGGGTAGTATAACATCATGTTTGTGGCAGAGTACACATCCGCCGAAATCTAAATCAAGTCCTAAATATGATACAAGGTCTTCTGTGCCACTACTCTTCTCATAATCAAGTGAGGAAGGTTATCTCTTTTTGATAAAATCTTCTTCCCTGTGAAATCAAAAGGTCTACCATTTCTCATTTATAAGTCTCCCCCCAACCTGCTTTCACTAACTCAGCTATCTAATACTGTCTCAAATGTATGAGTATTTTCTCCTCATCGCTTCCTAACTGGTCCTCCTCGGAACAAAAAACAATAATTAGTTTATATGTGCCCTCCACTAGTTTCACAACATAGCATTATTAACTTTGAGAGCATTAACAAGTACTCCAATGACTAATTATTTACCATCACCTGGCTTACAGTTTTTTTTATAGTCTGTTAGCCTAGAGTTTGGTGGATGGGATACTCCTCCCCAAATGAGGCTGATATCCCATCAGCCATATTACAAGTGCATTATAGCCTGTAACTCCTTCTTGAAGGAGCTACAGGCTATAATGCACTTGTAATATGGTAGACAGGATAACTACCACATTTGATACTCCTTTGTGAAGGAGTATCCCACCTGCCAAATTCTAAATGAGCCCTTCATTTTAAGTATCTAGCTTACTCAGTCTAATTTTCACTCTTCTAAGGTATCTGTATTCCTTCCTTCCTTCAGTGTTCCAGGATATCTGTAGGCAATATTTCAGAATCTCCATACTTTTTACATTTTTCCTCACCACTTCTCTTTCCTAATCACTGTTTAAACAACTTAGAGTCATATTTACATTCCCACAATATAAAAAGTGGGAAACTGCTGTAACTGAATTTTGGCATAGTCTTTTACACTGGTAATATTGATGCAATTCTAACATGAATTACTCCTCTACACAAAATGGAATCCTTCAATACTCTATTTACCCTTTCAACTTTGCCCTTAGATTCAGGGTTGTACAAGGCTACTTTTATACATTCAGGTACTCACTTCCAATGATAAATTAGGGTCCATTGTTGAAATCCAAGACTTTCAGCAACTCTTCCCCAAAAAACACATCCTTTAAAATATTTACAACTGTATTGAGCATCTCTACTTCTGACCACCGTGAGTCGATTATCAGTACAGCAAAGGCCTCAAATATTGCTATTACTGCAAAGGGACCCATAGTGTCTATTGTAACTGTCCTTCAGTGTCCTACACAAAATTGCATATGTTAACGTTTTGCTACTTACAATAGGGTGGACTTAAAAGTGGCTTTGCACAACCTACAATCACAAACCCATTTGTCAGATATGCCCTCTACTGTATGCCAGGAGAAATATTCCTACACTCTCCATTGTATCAAATATTCCTAATTTTCTTCATCACACATATATGTATGATCATGTGCCACAGCTCAAAAGGAGGAACCTTTTATTACCTCTTACCAAAAATAATTTTTCAACTGCCATTTCCTCCTGCACTTTATGAAATACTTTCTCACCCTCCTCCCTTTGTCAGACTATTGTTAAAGAACAATATTGTCTGGCAGAAAAAGTGTGCCTTAAATATCCTTTACAAAACTATCACTCCATATTGTGATCATGGATGCTTCTGTTACAAACTCAAATGTGGTTTTAATTTTGTAAACACTATTTAGGGAATGTTAATCCTGTCAGTCTTAGGGTGGTCTTCCCCCAAACGTTTTGCCTACTAACCTCCATTTTTGTGCTGAAATTTGTTTTTGTTTTTGTTGGCCTTTCGACTCCTGCAAACTTTACCACTGCAAACCAGTGCTAAAGTGCTTATGCTCACTCTCCTAAATATGATTTTATTGTCTGACACCTGATTGACATATTTATTTCCTTGTAAGTCCCTTGTAGACTGTTACACTGTATACCCAGGCCAGATATATTAAATACTACCAGTGGGCCTGCAGCACCTATTGGACCAGTTGCTTAAGTAGCACTTTAAAACATGTCCAAAACTTGCCTGTTAGACCTGCCATCCTTGGCATGGTTTCCCCTGTCTTTTTGCCTCTACCTCCTGTATTTTTGTTTTTATGCTGGACTTCGTTTTTGCTGGTTTATGTACTCTGGGCACTTTAGCACTGCTAATCAGTGCTAACGTGCAAGTGCTCCCCGTGGAAATTGTGATTCTGATTGGATATCCATGATTGGCATATTTGATTTACTGGTAAGTCCCTAGTAAAGTGCACTATATATGCCCAGGGCCTGTAAATCAAATGCTACTAGTGGGCCTGCAGCACTGGTTGTGCCACCCACATGAGTATTCCTGTAAATGTAGCTCAGGCCTGCCATTGTAGTGTCTGTGAGTGCAGATTTAAACTGTCATGTCGACCTGCCAAGTGCAACCTTCCATTTTACTTCATGTAAAGCACTCTTACTGTAGGCCCAAGATACCCCCATGGGCAGGGTGCTGTGTACTTGAAAGGTAGTATATGCACTTGTGTGTTTTACATGTCCTGGTAGTGAAAGGCTGGCAATTTTGTTTTTCACTATTGCAAGGACTAGTTCTCCCATGGGCCTTTATTGGAGCTGCCTTGCAATATTTTAAAGTGTAGCTTTTAGTTGGGAACAGCTAGAGATTTAGAGTTTTGGCTCTCTGTGCCCAGAATTTAAAAGCACATCTTTTAGTAAAAGGTGTTTTTAAATTGTGTGTTTTAGAACGTAGGCATTTTCTTTTTTAACAATCATGTGGAACTGCCTGTGGAATCAACCTCTGGTTTAGACTGGCAGGGGCCTGTTTGTGCATTTACTCTAGGCAGTCACACAAAGGGAGTTGAAGTGTGCCCTGCATATCCTGATGGCCCTTTACCAGGCTGATGGATCTTCCTGAGCTAGAGGAGTTGTCACTGACACCTTAATAGGGCTGTACCTGGCCTCTCACAATGCTGTCTCCACCTCCCTGGATGTGTCTGGAGCCAAGACCAGGCAAGGCAAGAACTTGTGCACTACAAAGACAATTCTTTAACGTATGCCTACTTGGAAGGCTAAAAGGGGCATAAGTATTTGACCTAAAACCCCAGACTTTTAGAACTGTTCTGGATCAAGAGGAGACTCTGCCAAGGAGGTGAGCTGAAGAGCTGCAAGGAGGAGTACTGCCCCTCTGCCATGTGTTGCTTTGCTCGGTTGGCCTGCAGTTAATGCTTCTGCTTTGGAGAGGAAAAGGACTGATCTTTGCTGTGTATCCTGCTTGTGAAGTTTCTCCAAGAGCTTGTGTGCGCCTGCCTCCTGTTAAGAAGTCTGAGGGCCATCAAAGACTTTACCTGCAGCATCCCTAAACTCTACTGCTGGGCCCTTGGAGGTGGTTCCTGCTGCAAATCTGCTACAAAAGACTTGGAAATCGATGCTTCACCCTTCCAGCGCCTATTTTTCTAACACAGCGCCGCTGTGCTGGAATGTTTTCCATGTACCGCCACAGTGCAGCTAAAGAAATTTACACAGCCAACGGCCGAAGAAACAGCCACAGCCCGAGTTCAGTGCATCATGTCTCCGAAGTCCGAGACCACCACACTGACTCCGCGCAGGACCTAACGTGAGGCCGAAAGAATCAACGCACTGTGGGACTGCGGCTGAAGAAATCGATGCATAGCCTGTTTGCCACCGCCGCATCAACCTCCAGTGCATCTGGATTTCCACACATCGTACCTGAGTGCCAAGTTGTCCACTGCATCACCAACAGACAAGAACCGTCTTATATTTTGATGCATCGCTTCCCCTTACAGTCTGGATTAGACGCAATACTTCTCCTGCGTACAGCAGAACTGACTTATTACCTACCTAGGGACTCAGGAATCGACAAATCACTGTTTTCCTTTGTGGATTTTCATCTGAGGTACTTAGGGGTATATTCACAAGAACGTGTGATAACTGCCGCAAGAGTAGCGTAACGCAACTTTCAATACCGCAGCCTATCTCGGGAAAATAACCCCGTGTCAACGTGGAAGTCACAACACGGCGGTAGCATGCGATAGTTGGCCGACACTGCGGCCAATGCTCGAGACACAACCAACCCGACGGAGATAAAAACACAAACCTCAACGCGAAAAAAGCTGCGATGGGCCAAGCGCGAGGGCAGCAATACGCACGCGCAATGCGGGAAAAAGCACAAGAACAGTATACGGAAAATGCCACAGAACAAAATACATCAACAGCGGTGTACCACGGATGCACCCTGGCCAACTGCAGAGTACAACATGCACACCACAACATCCACGCACCATGGAAGAACAGAACCCACAGGCACACCACATGAAAGAGACCAGTGGCAGACAAATCAGAGCCGCAGGAGTGACACACCCACCGTGCAGCATACGCACATAAGCAGAAGTGCACCCGGACAGTGACAACATCCCGGTACAAACAGCAACACCTCCACAACTGAACACAGGACACAACTGGTTCGGAAAATGTGCACAACATGGCAAATCACATCTGAAACCCCAGGGACATGTAACATGACAATGTACAAATCCAACCTGTGACCTGCAAATATGTTTTATTCACACATGCAGTGCAATTGGACATCTACTACTGTCCCATGAATGCCACGGACGGTCACAATGTGACGTGCTCATGAGAAGTAAGTGTCAATGATGGAGTCCCTACGGGCCATTCCTGCCGCAGCTGCAGTGGGATGTGGGGCACCTGCCCCATCACCACCATCATCGTCCAGTACCCCTGGAACTGGGATCCATGGGGCCCTGGTGCGAACACAGATGTTGTGCAACACACAACATGCAACGATTATCTTGCACACGACGTCCGGGCTGTAGAGGACCTTCCCACCAGTGCCGTCCAGGCACCGGAAACGTGACTTCAACACGCCAAATGTGCGTTCAGCGATGCCCCTGGTGTGTATGTGGGCCGCATTGTACTGCCTCTGGGCGGGTGTGTTCGGGTCTCGGAGGGGTGTCATCATCCAAGGGCAGAGTGCATATTCTTGATCACCTGTGACAGTGCAGGGAGAAAAGAGTCAATACTTGGTTCGGCAGGATGTGATGGCAGGCCCACCAATTCAGTGACACCTGTGCTGGCTGTGTGTGGGGTGAGTGTAAGCCAGCCCTCAGGGAGTAGCTGGTGCTGGCAACTACACCAACAGTCATCAGGCACACAGACATGCAATGTCAGAACTACAAGGGGGGATGACTCGAGGCGCACATGGCTAGTCGCCCCGGATGCACAGCGGCCGACACGGGCCCACCACCACGGGACGCTGACCTGCGGGAGACTGGGGTAGGGTCATGAGGGCAGAGCAGTGCCTCACATGTGTCATGGCTGCATTCCGCACCTCCACACGTTCAGCTGTTGTGTGGCTGTGGTGCCATGTGAAGTCTGTATTGGGTGCAGGGGTAGCCCAGGATGACCATGGAGTGGTGTAGTCGTGTCTGGTAGTTGGTCGTGTAGTTCGACATGTCGGATGTGGTTAGGTCACGTGTGCATCCCCACAGTTGTGCTTTGTGCGTTGGTGGCTGTGGGAGGTGTGGGGTATTGATTTGGTACTTACCAATGAGCAGTCCTGTTCCATATGCGCCATCCTGGAAGCGCTGGTTGATGATGGACTGTCGGAAGATGAAGGAATCATGCACACTGCCTGGGTAGTTGGCGACGACATTGGTGAACATTCCCTGGTGGTCCACTATTGCCTGCACATTGATGGAATGCGTGTGCTTCCTGTTGCGGTAGTGGTGTGCAGTATCCGCAGGGGGCACAAGTGGGACATGTGTGCAGTCGATTGCCCTCAACACAGCCGGGAATCCGGCTATGACGTAGAAGCCTTGCTTAGTCTCCAGCTGTTCCTGCACAGTGTTGGGGAAGTGAAGGTACTGGGGTATGAAGCTGATGATGGCATCCAGGACGGGTGTGATGAACTTTGATAGGGCTGGCTGTGAGACCCCTCCAACTCTGGCAGTTGTTGGTTGGAAGGTCCCAGAGGCCAACAGGTGCAGTACTGCCAACAGCTTTGTCTGCGGAGGGATGTTTGTTCTCCGCTGTGTTGGGACCGTCAGCCTGTGGGCGATGTGGGTCATGATGCGGAGGATGGTTGTCCTTTTGAGCCTGTAGTGGGCAATGACTTCCGCGGGCGTTAGGTCTGTGAGAGTGGTGCATTTTTGGTAGGTCCGCTGTTTTACTCTACGCTGCCTCTGTGGTGGTCCAGGGGGGGAGCGGGTCCGGGTCCTGGGGGTGGTGGCGGTCCAGGGGGTGGTGGCGGAGGTTGTTGTGGCCCTGTTGGGGCTCCGAGCTGCATGTAGAGTAGCTCCATGCCATCGTTTCTTCTTCGGGTATGGCTGTGTGCGGGACTCCATTGCCTACTGCAGGTAGACGTCCATCTTTACACCTGCTTGAGGCAGGTGTTGAATACCTGCGGCTACCGCACCTTATCGCCTGTTTTGTGTTCTTATCGCCGATGTGGCTGGTCGTTGTGAATGTTGAGGTGTGATGTTGTCTCGACTTTTCACACGGGAACGCCTACTCTGCATCTCATTAGCGATATTTGCGGGGGTCCTCTGTGGCGATGTTTTTTGCGGCTGCTATCGCGGGTAAAATGGTGCTGTGGGCTGTTTACACCGGCTTGTGAATGGGGGGGTAAATTTATCACAACTTTGGCTGCGATAAAGTGCTGTTAATTCGGCGATAGCTCCTTGTGAATATGACCCTTAGTGTAAAATCACCGCATCCATAGAGTTCTGTGGATAGAATTGCTTGAAACCTTTAAAAAGTTATATTTCGAATTCTGTATGTCAGATTTTTGTAGTTTTTGTCTTGTTTGGTTTAGATAAAGCTAGTTTATTTTTCTTAACTGATGTGGCGTTCACTTGTAGTGTTTTCACTGTGTTACTGTGTGTGTTATGTATAAATACTTTACACATTGCCTCTGAGATAGGCCTGACTGCTCGTCCCAAATTATCAAGTGGGTGAGCATCTTGTGTGTGTAATTCTCTTATTCTGCCTAAAAGGAAGGGTCCCTACTTGGACATGGTGCATAGCACTGCCAACCAGAGACCCCCATTTCTTACACTGCCATTGCATCCTGAATGCAGTTTTAAACTACCAATTCGACTTGGCAATTTAATTGCCTTGCAAAGCATTAAACTCCCCTTTTATTGCATATAAGACACCCCTATGATAGGCCCTAGGTAGTCCATAAGGTAGGGTGCATTGTAATTAAAAGGTTAGACATGTACCTTTAAGTTTTACATGTCCTGGTAGTAAAACACTCCTACATTCATTTTTCACTACTGTGAGGTCTACCTGTAACATAGGACAAGATTGGTAGCCTTTTTACATTTAACAAGTGCTAACTTTTGATTAGGACCAGGTGTCCAGTTCATGTTTGGTAGCTTTGAAATTGTAATGAAAAATCCCCTTTAATGGTAAAGTCGGATGTTTAATTTAAATTGTGAAAATGCCACTTTTAGAAAGTTGGCATTTTCCTGGCCTTAGCCCTTTTGTGACTGGTGTTTCCTCTTTCTAAATGCAGCCTCTCTTGAGTCACATGACTGGGTGTAGCTAACAGATTTTGTGAATTCCTCCCAGACAGTCACACAATAGAGGGATTAGTTGGTCCTGAATGGGCCATCTGCTGGCAGATTGGGGTGGCACTTAGCACAGCCCCACCTGCAAATGAATAGTGTGCGCACTGCCTTTACACAAAAGACCGATCACCTTTGCATTGTCACTGCAGCCAGCTTGGAGCCGGGGGGGGGGGTCAGGAAATTCCATACACTTCAAAAAACCTTTCTAGAAGCTTCTCGCACCTTCTAGAAGAAGTGCACCAGGGTATAAAAATAGGACCTTCAGACCCACTCTTCAGTTCACTACTGGACCTGTGAAGAACTCTCAGAAGACTGCCTTCTGCTGTGACCTGCTGTACACTCTGCAAGACTGCTTTGCTGTACCTAGATTGCTGGTCTCCTGTTCAGAGCTACAGGGACACAAAAGGCTCCCATGATCTTGAACTGGCATCTGAAACCAGCCTGAGTAAGACCTGGACTTCCAAGTGGTGTCTCATCAGTCATGGACCCTTGGTTGTGGTGCTAAAAGTGCCCAGATGGCCAAATCTCGAATCTTGGGACAAAAAGGGCAATGAGAACCAGGAGGAGACCGGCACCAACCTGCTCGCCTGTCCGCTCGAGGATCATCGCCTGTCGAATTGACTTTGTGGCTTCTGCCTCAATCCACTGGAGATTTTTGACTTCCATAAAAACAACTAACTTAGAACATAGAAATCTTCAATGCGCTTTTGACCCAAGGCTTCATAACAATCAGTCTCTCTCCTCAGACACCTCTTGTAGCCTTTACCTTCTCAGAACATTTTTCCCAAATTTTCTTCTAAGTCAGAAGGTAAGTGCTGACCGGCCCAATCCACTTCTTCTATCAGAACATGGCTGGCAATATTTTTTTACTTTGACCCTGTCTTGAGCAACTAGATGTCCATGGTTGGCACTTTGATTTTGTAGGTGCTAGTTTTTATAAACACTTTGACAATTTATAACTCCAGTTCTACTGATTGGATTTTTGTCATTTTGGTGCCAAACAATTTATTAAAATGTACTCTATCTATTATTATAAATTGGTGTGTGATTTTTCTTGTCTTGTCTTTTAACTTTATTACTGATAGTGTGCTGAATAAATACTTTACACATTGCCTTTTGTTGCAAAGCTACCCAGGGTTAAGTACAGGTTAATTTATTTACTTTTTTGTTAGTCACCCTGCAAGGGATTGTGGCTGTTGCTTGATTAGGTCTCAGACCCCAACAATCTAATTTTCACAGGGAATTATATTTGTGTCTGACGATATTCTAGTACCATACCATTCCATGTTTAGGACCAGATGTATCATTGGATTGTATTGCCCTTGTGTCATGCATGGTGTTGCAGGGGCAACACAATCTTGAAGTTAGATTTACCAAGCAACGCAAGGCCACATGACATTCCATGGGTGGTGCATGGGTGCTCTCATGGATTTTGGTGTAGTACCAGATTCATCTACACTGGTAAACCTGGGAATGTGTCAAAATGCTACGACTTCCAGATAGAGGTGCAATCTGCAGCACACCAAGACAGAAGAAAACATCTCTAAGGATTGTTTTTGTGCAGGAAGGTGTCTGTTCCTGCACAAAAACAGTCCTGCCTGCAATGCAAGCACCCTTGTCGCACACAGCAACGGTGCCTGCATTAGTACTAGGATGCACTGAGGGCGCCAGCGCAAGCAGAGAGCCGGAATGCACCATATCTTGGTTGATATGGCACATTCCTGCCTCTCCATTTGACGCAGCGCAGCAAGTTGTCCTGCAGTCTTGCACTGCTTCAAAGTTTGGTAAATCTGGGCCTTAGTTTCCAATGATGTTTCCATTTCAATAATTTTAAACCCATATCCTTCATTGTAAAATACCGCCACCAAATCATTCTCCATTTCACAAAACTCCCTTCCGCAAGTGGGACATGCAATCAGCATGCACATTCCGCTTCCCCGGTACATATTCTATTCTGATTTAAACCGCTTGTAATTTTGCTGCTAACCATGCACCTCACTGAGTTAACATGGTAAGTAAGAACATGTGATCAGTGCTTATTATAAATCTCGTCCCTCAGAGAAACACCTGGCATCGTTCTGCAACCCAAGTAACCTGCAATACTTTCTCACTCAATACCCAAGTAATTATGCTCGCCTTCTCTTAGTGTTCTTAAGCCATAAAAACATCTCTATTCATGTCCTTCTGTAACAAAACAGAAGCACTGACATCCACACACAACATACACATTTTCCCTATGTAAATTATTACAGTAACTCATAAGCAGAACAAATGTGTATCTTTGTACTGCGCCCCACTAATATTTACCATTCCTTTTAGCAGCATCCTAAGTCTGTAAGATCAACAGTGATTACAAGTCAACTTCTCACATACACAGAGCATCAAATGCCACAGAGAAAATTAGAAAGGGTTTTGGGCTACCGTGGACACTGACAGTTCTTTTTTACTGGTTCAATTCATTCCTCAAGAGAGGCCTTTTACCATTTGATCTTCCTACTGCAGAAAGTATATTTTAGTTAGTGTTCATTATATAAAGTTTACCTTCAGGTTCTGTGTACTCTCTGGGCCAGATCCATCGAGCCTTTGTGCTGCCCTTGTGTCACGCAGGGTGACACAAGGGCAACACAATCCTTAAGTCAGATTTACCAAGCCACCAAGATGGAGTAATTAAAACACATGGAAGTTTAGATGAATAATAAAAATGATTACCCACTAAAACGGCAGTATGTTTGGATTCTTTTTAAGACAGATGTAACGATTATTACTAAACATCTTTACTGGATCCGTCTAACAGCAAAGAAAAACATAAGGAAAAATCCGGCTTGATTAGCTCATTCTTCCAACATAATATCACCAGTAGCATACTAGATAATGCCCATTATGATGCAATAATGCTACCCCTTGATGTCTTGGCCAGACCCTTCAAATAGTCTAGTCACAAACCACAATACTTTTTCTTACACGCTAGAAGCTGAACCACCATCAAGAAGCAAACACTTTGAAACCTTGACAAACAACAAACAACAAGCTTTTAATATGGTGAAAAGTAAGGAACTTGTAAATAAGACCCTCAGTTCTTTACATTCTCCTTTGGCCAACTGGAGGCTATCAGAAGTTCATGCACAAGCAGAAATACTTCTCTATTAACTGATGCTGCAGCCATCTGCTGGACTTGAAATTGTAACATGATGTGAATCTGTCTAAAGGTGAGAAGAAAAGCCAAGGTTAAGGGAGTTGCTTGTACGGAAACATTTTGCTTCTGTATTTCCCACTCCTCCTCTCACACTAATGGGGGACACTTTACATTCTATTAGAAGAAGGAGGCTCTATTGTTACAGGTTTCATGCTTGCAATGACACTACAGGAGGCGTAGGCTGTCATTTTAAAAGAGTAGGGTCTAAATGCAGACTCCTGAGACCAATCTGCTGCTTTACTGATGTCGTCAACACATTCCAAGGACATGAATGCGCTCTCACTGCCACAGACCTCTTGCTGAGTGGGCCACAACACAGAAAACATCAATTCCCTCCTCCTTTATTACCGATTTAACCTACCTTGGTAAAGTGAAAAAACAGATTGAAAAGGCTTCTTTAATGTTATTAACTGTCAAGAAATCAAAAGAGGACCAGCAATATCAGTCTGCGCTTCATAATATGTCAAACAACTGACCATACACACAGTGTTTCAGCATCGTTTTTCCGGGATTCGGGCACATATATATAGTTAATAATAGGGAGAGAGGGTGGATCCCTATCAGACACCCCAGAAGGAATCTAGTCATTTGATTGCTATTTCGGTGATGTTAAGATTTTGTGACCATTTTATCACAGGCTGCAGAGAAGTTCAGAAGTATAACTCCTCCTGATCCGCCTGCATCAGCCGTCTTTCTTAAATCGTCAGCTACTGAAGTAATTACTGTTTCAGTGCTGAAAGTTGGCCCAAAACTGGCCAGGTTGCTTTCAAGTAGGTTATTCTCTTCAACATATCCTTGCGGCTGCGCAGTTACTACTTTCTCTAATAATATAGAGAGACATGGTAAGAGAGATATGGGGCAGTAGTCTGCTCGGTCTTTAGCATCCACTGAACATTTTTTCACTAGAGGGCACACCTCTTGTGATTTTATTGAAGTGATAATACCATAGTCATAGATGAGTGTATGGGAGAATTGTTGGCTAGACCCAGAGATTTCATTCTCTATGCAGGGTAACTGTCTCGTGGGACCTCGAGGGCTCGCTACCCAATGCCAGCGTCTTGCACTCTTCTTCTGTGATGAGTGAGAAGGTAGGGAAGGCAGAGTGTTTAGTGGGGTAGAAGGTGAGCCTAAGCTCAGCAGTAGCTAAGGGGCACATGCATCAAGCATTTTTGTCTTCAATGCAAAAAATGCTTTTCAGATGCAGCAAACCCTGTTTTGCGATTCGGTAACCTGTTTTTTTAAGAAGGAGTACACCCCTACAAACGAACATTAACACAATGTAATTTACCAAAAAATCTACCAATAAAAAAAGATAATATAAAACAAAAGTAAACGCCAATAAAAGACACTAATCAAAAACATAACAAATAATCCACCATTTTAATCTACACAAAAACGAAAGTCCTAGAACACTTTCTATGAACTCATCTTGACTCGCAGGTCGCCAAAATGGCGGACAATACATATGAAAAAAATAACGAACAATTATAAATCAGTAAAAATAATTATACATTTTCACAGCATTTAAAAGACGACTAAAAAATGTGCACAAAACATATTTTCAATGAAATTATCGTACACAATAAAAAAAGTATAAATGTAGCCGTCCACCGTTTCGAAAACAGTGGTAAACTGACTTCCAGGCAAACCACACGCATTTCGCCTGCCAGGAAAAACTCGACTTCACACACTGCCATCTACAGTTCCAAGTAAGTGTACACATAATAAATATATTATATTTACAAACTAAGGGGCCGATTACAATGGCGGACGGACTTCAGTCCGTCCGCCATCGTGTCGGGGAGTGGGACTGCCCGCCATGCATGCGGCGGTCCTGCACACCAAATTAGGATGCGACCGCCACCATGGCGGTCGCATCTTGCAATTTAACATTGCGGCGGGTGCTGCTGACTGCAGCACCCACCGCGATGTAAAAAAAGCAGGTTGTGGATTTCACTGCACTACGGAGCAAGCACCACACGGTGCCTGCCACTTAGTGCTGTGAAATGTAGGGTGGTACCATGGGTACCCCCAAATGCACCCACACCTCCCCCCAACAAAAGGGGGGCCCGCAACAGGCCCCCGAAACCAATCCAGCCAGCCTTTCCATGGCGGTTTCGCCACCATGGAAAGGCTGGCTTC
The DNA here is from genome assembly GCA_963921515.1 of Calotriton arnoldi. Taxonomy (NCBI): domain Eukaryota; kingdom Metazoa; phylum Chordata; class Amphibia; order Caudata; family Salamandridae; genus Calotriton; species Calotriton arnoldi. The sequence goes on along the minus strand of CAWUFW010001750.1, from coordinate 764,977 downwards.
AGCCCGCATCATAATTTGGTGGACGGTGCCTGCTAGGCACCGCCACCATTTTAACCTATCTGGACCGTCTGCCAGGCAATCGGAACGATTGCCTGTGGCGGATCCGTGGCAGACGGTCTTTGCGCCCGCCACGGACTCGGTCAATTCCCCCAGCCATCGTAATGTGGCGTAGGGAAAATCATCGTTCGATGGCGGAGGGATCGCCACCGCACGGCTGGCGGTGGCGGTCCTTCCGTCATCGTAATGAGCCCCTAAATCTTAACATGATATTAAACAACATATACCATTTAAAATATTTTACAGCCTTTTTAAAAAAAAAGAAAACGTGCTTACAACACACCTCACGACACCGTCATTGAAAATGTTATCAATGTGAGTAAACCAAACTTTTTGTTTTTTAATATTTTTAAATTAAACCATCCAAATGTTCTAATTTTAAAAAATGTACAAATGTAAAAGCCATACTGCAAACTATTTTTTTAACAAACTACTTAAACGAAAAAAATGCAGAATGGAAGAGTGTGCCTAATTACTACTCATAAACAAAATTTGTTAACCTAAAAAAAGAGTAGAATATTTGTGAGGTTAAAAATAATATTACTACTCAAACAAATGCTTGCCTCGAGTAAAATGCAGGATAATGTTATTTGTAAAATTACTACTCCTACTCCATTATGTGCTATCCTCAGAGAAAATTCTGGATAATGTGTTGGCAAGATTACTAATACAACTCCTACATGTGTTTGTCTATATAAAAATACAATATATTAGTGGGGGAAAATTACCAGTCTTATACAAAAAAGTGCATGCAAAAATAAAAATGCTGGAAAGTGGTGGGGGCCAATTTACTATTCCTACTTCGACAGGTATTTGCCACAGGGAAAATGCTGGATATTGTTTGGGGTAAAATTACTATTCCTACTCCGAGTAATGCGTGCCTCAGAAAAAGTGCTGGATAGTGTTTGGGGCTATATTACTATTCCTACTCCGACAGGTGCTTGCCTCAGGGAAAGTGCTGGATGGTGGTGGGGCGAAATTACTATTCATACTCCGACAGGTGCTTGCCTCAGGGAAAGTGTGGGATAGTGGTGGTGGCAAAATTACTATTCATACTCTGACAGGTGCTTGCCTCAGGAAAAGTGCTGGATGGTGGTGGGGGCAAAATTACCATTCCTACTCCGACAGGTGCTTGCCACAGGGAAAGTGTAGGATAGTGCTAGGGGAAAAATTACTATTCCTACTCCAACAGGTGCTTGCCTCAGGGAAAGTTTAGGATAGTTTTGGGGCCAAATTACTATTCCTACTCCAACAGGTGCTTGCCTCAGGGAAAGTGCAGGATAGTGTTGGGGGCAAAATAACTATTCATACACAGAGGTGTGTTTGCCTCAGGGAAAGTGCTGGATGGTGTTGGTGTAAAAATTACTATTCCTACTCCAACATGTGCTTACCTCAGGAAGAAAGTAGGATACTGGTATTGGCAAAATTACTATGCCTAATCCGACCTGTGCTTGGCTCAACAAATTTTTTTTTGAATGGTGTTTGTGGTATAAAACAATTTGTAAATTTAGATAATCAATTACTAAACTTTTTTTGTGTCAACAGATAACAACAACAGCATCAAACAACAGCTGAAAACAAACAACATATAGGGGCCGATTCCGATCTCGGCCGGTAGGGCACCTAACACTATACGTCCGGAAAAAAACCCAGCCGAATGCGTGTTTCCCGACCGAGTCGAACAGTCGTCCCAACGAGCAAGTACGATGCGCATAACAGCCCAGATTCAGAGCGAGCCGTACTTACCCATTTCAGCTCCTGTTCCCCGCCCGAGCCGGATCCGTAAACGCCGAATCGAGTCGCACGGAACCAAATACACAGCACCTTCCGGCCGGACGAGTACGATGCACACTCCGTACGCGCCGAACCCGTCGCTACGTCCGGCACGTCAGAGCATCCGGGAGAGCTGTACATAAGCTCCGATTCGCGCCACAAGACGATCCACGGCGACGAGATGAACAAGCCAGCGACGAGTACGAGTCGAAGCCACGAGAAACCCGAACGAGACGAACAAACCATGAATACCATCGCGCAGGTCCTACCAATAATCTACATCTATTACTGGAACAGGTACGGACGCGTACGGCGCAGACGGTAAGTCAAACACCCACTACACAAACAAACGACACGTACCCAACATATGTCACACACACATAGGGATGCAGAAATGACGTACACTAGCAACAGCAGACCCATAGGGGCGGGATGGCTACCACCAATGCCATACACACCCATAGGGTGCTGGATGCCTACCACTACCACCACACCTACTCAGGGGGGCCTGGATGCCTGTCACTACTACCATCCCCACTCATAGGGGGATGGATGCCTACCACTACCACCACCCCTACTCAGGGGGGGCTGGATGCCTACCACTACCACCACCCCTACTCAGGGGGGGCTGGATGCCTACCACTACCACCACCCCTACTCATGGGTGATTGATGCCTACCACTACCACCACCACTACTCATGGGGGGCTGGATGCCTACCACTACCACCACCCCTACTCATGGGTGCTGGATGCCTGTCACTACTACCATCCCCACTCATAGGGGGATGGATGCCTACCACCAACACCACCCCTACTCAGGGGGCTGGATGCCTACCACTACCACCACCCCTACTCAGGGGGCTGGATGCCTACCACCAACACCACCCCTACTCAGGGGGGCTGGATGCCTACCACTACCACCACCCCTACTCAGGAGGGGCTGGATGCCTACCACTATCACCACCCCTACTCAGGGGGGCTGGATGCCGACCACTACCACCACCCCTACTCATGGGTGCTTGATGCCTACCACTACCACCACCCCTACTCATGGGGGCCTGGATGCCTACTACTACCACCACCCCTACTCAGGGGGGGCTGGATGCCTACCACTACCACCACCCCTACTCAGGGGGGCTGGAGGCCTACCACTACCACCACCCCTACTCATGGGTGCTTGATGCCTAACACTACCACCACCCCTACTCATGGGGGCCTGGACGCCTACCACTACCACCACCCCTACTCATGGGGGGCTGGATGCCTACCACTACCACCACCCCTACTCATGGGTGCTTGATGCCTACCACTACCACCACCCCTACTCATGGGGGCTGGATGCCTACCACTACCACCACCCCTACTCATGGGTGCTGGATGCCTACCACTACCACCACCCCTACTCATGGGGGCTGGATGCCTACCACTACCACCACCCCTACTCAGGGGGCCTGGATGCCTACCACTACCACCACCCCTACTCAGGGGGGCCTGGATGCCTGTCACTACTACCATCCCCACTCATAGGGGGATGGATGCCTACCACCCACACCACCCCTACACATAGGACGGTAATGCATGACACAACCAGCATACTCCAACATAAGGAATGTCTGAAAAATACATCCCCCCAACACCATGACAAGAGTGTGTAGTCTGTGTCAAATGCCTACAACACTGAACATGACATTGAACATACAATCTGACCCCCTATCACATGTGTCACACATAAATGTGTGTGGCCTCCACAATGCAAGCAGACCATGACCACTGTGGGAATGGGGTATCACACCCCATCATCACAGTGCCCAAAAGGTAAGTGTGGGGTCCATAGCTGAAGCCCAATTGAACATTGTGGCAATGGGGTCTAAACCCCCATCACCACAGTGACCAAAAGGTAAGTGTGGGGTCCATAGCAGAAGCACATTTTGAACATTGTGGCAGTGGGGTCTAAAACCCCATCATCACAGTGACCAAAAGGTAAGTGTGGGGTCCATAGCTGAAGCACATTTTGAAAAGTGTGACAATTGGGTCTAAAACACCATCATCACAGTGACCAAAAGGTAAGTGTGGGGTCCATAGCTGAAGCACATTTTGAACATTGTGGCAATGGGGTCTAAAACCCCATCATCACAGTGACCAAAAGGTAAGTGTGGGGTCCATAGCTGATGCACATTTTGAACAGTGTGGCAATGGGGTCTAAAACCCCATCATCACAGTGACCAAAAGGTAAGTGTGGGGTCCATAGCTGAAGCACATTTTGAACATTGTGGCAATGGGGTCTAAAACCCCATCATCACAGAGACCAAAAGGTAAGTGTGGGGTCCATAGCTGAAGCACATTTTGAACAGTGTGGCAATGGGGTCTAAAACCCCATCATCACAGTGACCAAAAGGTAAGTGTGGGGTCCATAGCTGAAGCACATTTTCAACATTGTGGCAATGGGGTCTAAAACCCCATCATCACAGTGACCAAAATGTAAGTGTTGTCATGGGAAAAGCTGCAAATGCCAAACAGCATGGATGATTCCTGGTCACAGAACAAGAAACACATCTGTGGCATAGTAGTGCTTGTGTCCCATAGCAACATAGATTGCGTGAGGCAAACAGTGCAGTGCAAATAAGATATACCTTTGGCCATGTGCAGACAAACATCACCCATGGGGGCTGACATTGTCAACATTCGTCAATAACACAATGACAGAAGTGACCATCATAATGCAGCCCCACATATCTGCACCAATGGACACACAAACGTAGATATCCTGTGGAGACTGTAGATGTCAGGTGAACAAATACCATACTATGGCAGCAATGGGACATACAAACCATGATCATTGTGCTGACTGATGACCTAGGAGTCCCAGGGACAGCAGGGGAAAGCCACCAAACAACATACAGCCAATGGCACACTAAAGATATGCCAATGCAGTGGTGCAGATGCACAAACACAAACAGGCAGCCTCACACTGCATATCAAACACAACAGGTGATGGGGGGGTGTGCCAGTGTCACCAGGCAACAACACAACACATGAGGAGGCCTGAATAACAGTTACACAGATGTGTATACAGTGCCACACAAAAGTAACTCATGGATCAGATTCCCCTATGTGGGCAATCAGGCATTGTTAGATGAGAGGGAGCCCAAATTACACATGTCACACAAGCTTGTAGGAACAGCATATAACACAGCAAGAGACAGACCCACCACAGCACTACCCCCAGGGACCCCACATTGTGGTGACACTGGCCTGCATGATAATCCCACTGTGATGACAAAGCTAGATGTCGTTCACACTGTGAACCACAGTCATGTGTCCTGAGCAACAAACTACCATCACACCTACACAAGCACAAATCAATCAGCACGGCCTGTCAGCCAAGGCCAACATGGAGGGAGGGGTCTAGCCGTGCAACAACTCTCATTTGCACACACTCAACACCACACACCTTGATCTCCACCAATGTGCAGCAGTGAAGCTCACATGGACTGGTGACATTGCACATGCACCCATGACAATCCCAGGGGTGGTGGTGGGAACTAAGGTGCAGAAACCCATCACACATGGCCAGTAAACAAGACTCGTGAATGTCAGACACACTGCACAGTATGCCGTACATGGGCATGACGTGAAATCCACCACAATCAATGGGATCCCGGATACAGTCACACACCAATGAAGAAGTCAAGGTCACCCACAAAGAACACACATAGATAACTTCCAACATTGCAGCTCTGACCCTGAGGAGTGGCAGCAGTCACACACACAACGTGTCACAATCACTGAAAGCTAACCCAAACTGTATATTACATGACTTATGTAACCAACAAGTGCCAAGGGGAATCCTGACTGTGTCTCATCTGCGTTTGCCCACAAACTCAGCCCTGACAGCAAACACACCTATGGATGACACCCTGATGACCAGTAATGTGCCATGCACCCACATCCCAGAGAACCCAGTGCGAAGATTTGGGGGAACATAGGTCAACTCAGCAAGCATCACAAACAGGAACATCATTAGGGATCCCAGCCTGCGTAGCAAAATGGAAGTGAACACACACAGACATGCTCACACAACACACACCTTGGGCTCAGGCAATGTCACGGAATTACACACTGCCATGAGGGGACTCCACTCCTGTGTAAGGAAAGCTGTGCCATACGTTGTCTCTGCAGGGCTCTATCATGTCAGCAGAACACTTGGTCACTCAGTCAACAATTAGCACAAAATGAAGGCTCTCGCCACATCAGCCTGGTCATGGGAGTGTCACTGAAATCATCTGCACAGATCCAACACACATGTATAGAAAGTTGCACTGATAACACAGATGAGTCCTTCCCCATTGATGCCCAAACTTGCATGTCCAGTGGAGATGGTCACACGGTCAGGGAAATAGACAAATTGAACAATGGCAAGCACAACTGATGTGCAGGGGTGTAAGCCACAGATGTGATATTGCAAATAAATGTAGGAAATCCCATTGGCAAATATTGAAAACATGACACCCTCATATTGCTGCAAAGGATGATATGGCTACACACCAGGATAGGACACATTCCCCTGGACCACATGGGGTCCTGCACAGTGACACTTCATTTCCATGATATCAAAAATCACCATCACTGCAGCAAGGGCATGGTTAGCATCATCAACATCATGTACATCTGAAGCAAAACCACCAGAGAACAGAAAGGAGCTTTATTCAGCATATGTGTGTGAAATAGAAAGTCCAGAAAAAGACAAAGGCCAATGGCCAGTCCAACAGTAAAGTCCAAACAGGGTGACAGTGGCAGATGTCACCCTTTGCTTGCCTGCACCGCTACGGACCAGGGACATTCCCTCGGAGGGGCATACGGGGGCAGGCCAGGCACTGCAGGGACAGGATCAGGGCTCACCAGGAGGAGGCAGGGAAGGGGTGGCTGGTGCTGGAGAGTCACTGACAACTGCAGTGGAGGTGTCTAACATGGTGTGTGCCAGCACAACTGGGGGGCATGAGTCAGATGGTGTGGGTGCCGGCACGACTGCAGTGGGCTGGCCAGATGGAGTGGACAGGTTCCCCACTGCAGTGCCCAAGTCAGACGGGGTGGTAGTGGACTCCACTGCAGTGCCTATCTCCAGGGGAGTAGAATGGGGTTCAGGTAAGGTGGGCAGGACAGAGGGGGAGGACACGGTCTCCACACCAGTGGCACAATCATGTGCAGCGGGTGGTGTGAGGCTGGAAGAGCAAGTGGTAGGGGGAGAAGGCTGGATCATTTTGGGGATGGTGTATCTGTGGGTGGGGGAACCTGGGGCAGGGTGTGGTGGGGGAACCTGTGTTGTGGGGGCCTGAGGGATAGAGGAAGGAGACTGTGTGGTTGAGCTGCAGGGCGGTGGCGGGGTCTTGCTCTTCCGGGACCGGTGGGACTTGCGTGTGGGGGCCTCAGTTCGTCTGTGCCTGGGGGAGGGTGTCCGGGGTGAGGGGCACTTCCCTCTGTGTGGGTGGACTTCCTCTTCCCCCTGTATGCTGGATCAGCTAGATCTGAGGGGAAGAGGCCGAGGTCACAGAGGAAGAGCTGCTTTTTAGGTGGGGTTGCAGGTGAGGCAAGGGAAGGGGTCTTGGAGGGAGAGGATTTGGAGGACTGCGGAGTGACTGTGGATGCCTGTGTGTGTGTCTGTTCCCCATCCCCTGTGGGTGTGGTATCAGTCCCCTGAGGATGCTTGCTTGCATGTTTTGCCTTTGTTTTGGGTGTTTCTGTGCTGCTCGTGTCTGTGTGTTTGGGTGATTGTGCAGGTGTGCATGTGCTTGGGACAGGTAGGGTGCCAGGAAGTGTGGATGGGGCAGAGGTAGGAGGGGTGAGGGACTGTTGGAGGAGGGACACTGCTGCCGTCAGGGAGGAGTCCATGGACTTATTGCTCCTCTGTAGGGCAGACATGCCCGATGAGATGCCCTCCATGAACGACACCAGCTGTGTCAACAGAGTGGTGTGTGCATGGAGGACACTCAGCATTGCTGTCTGCCCTACATGGAGCTGGTGAAGTAAGTACACAGACTCCTCACTCAGGGCAGCAGGGGACACAGGGGCAGGGGGTGCGGTGCCTGGCACGAGGGAGACACGCTCCCGAACACGGGAGCCTCCACGGACCTCTGGAATGGGAGCCGATGGGAGGGCGGTGGTGGTGGTGGTGGCGGGGACAGCAATACTAGCTGGGGTGTGATGGCTGCTAACACCCGCCTCCACAAGGGAGTCATCCTCCGAGCTGCTGTGGTCCTCAGCTGAGGTGGATGGTGCTGAGGACTCCTCGGTGTGGCTCCCCTCGCCCTCCATGCCACTGGGTCCCACCGACCACTCATCGGCTGCTGACCCAGTCTGGCTCTGCAGCTCCTCCTGGTCCATGGAGCTGTCCCCTCCTGTGGCCGTGGATGTATCTGCAAACAATTAGGAAACAGACAAACATCAGTCACCTGCACTGACCGCACACACCACAGTAAGTACAGCACATTACAGAGCAAGCCCTGGCATCCTTAGTTGAACATTGCCAAAAGTGCTCACACAGATTAGGAGAAGCCAATTGTCAGTCTGATGGTCAAGCATGGCACTCACACCCCTCCTGGCCTTTGAAGTAGGGTTCTGTTCTACCATATAACACAGACCTATGTACCTTTCTGCTCTGCCCATGAAACATGGCACTCCCATATAGGCCCCACCAGTCAGGCCCTGATAGATGACCTAAGTTGTCCATTTTTCTTTTAGCCTTTTAGTACCTGTCACAGTGGTCCACACCCCCTTAGATACATACACTTAGGCCCAAGCACTCACAGTGGTCCACACCCCCTTAGATACATACACTTAGGCCCAAATCCACCTCCTTAGATGCACACACATGTAGGCCCAAGAGGCCACTGCCTCTTGCTATCATTTTTAATACAACAAATCTTGTAGGCCTTTCTGACCTGACAGCAGGGATCTGTGCCATCCACCGCGGCACCAGCCCCCCCCTTGTAAATTTCCACAGTCACAAGAATAAGGTTAGCCCACACGTACGTGACATTTGCTGGTACATCTTGCTCTTTCACAAGCAATGTTTGCAATATTGTAACTTATGAAACTTTCCACGCTTGCTCAACTGAAACTGAAAAGGCGGCTACGTGACAGAGAAATAAGATATGAATTCTTAATTTCTGAGCATCTTACGGTAAAAGTTATCTTTTTCTTATGTTTGCGGTCAAGAGCACCGACCACCTACTAAAAGCCCCTGTTTTCACCATGATACCACTTCTCTGTTCTCCCAAAAACTTTCCACAGTTACTGTAAGCGTGCGGTCAAGGACCCACGTCAGGGCCCACGTCAACTGTGGGTAGGAGTTCTGCATTAAGCCATATAAAAGGTTTGCACCCATGTCCACGCCCTGAACTCTTCATACCAGTGCATTGCATGGTGAGGGTACCCGGTCGGCCGTTCTCCTGATCTTGGGCCTAGAACTTCTACTCTCAAGGTGGTAATGCTCTTTTCTGATTGCTAGCCTTTGGCTTTGTCAGCCTCTCTAATTTAGCTCATCCACACCCAATTCATTGCATTTATCCTAGCTTAAACTGTGTAGCCTTGGATGGTTCTTGCTCTCTTATTTAAGATTTGCCTTCTAGGCGCTTGCCTATTCATGACCCCTCTTTTAAGACTTGCCCCATAGGCTGTAGCTCACTGATAGATAGTTACATAGATCTTTGTGCTTCACTTAAAATATGATTTGTAATATTGTTGATGCTTTCATTTTCATCCTGCTCATGTGTTGACGAGCAGCATTAAATGAACAGTTCTCGGTGTAACTGAATTGCTTAACAAAGTGCCACTGTATTTCACACCGTTGTTCCTTCTTTTCAAGTGAACGAGCAGAGTGCGGGTCGTGCACTCATGAGCCGGTAAGCAGAAGGGTGTGACCACCCATTTACCCTCAAACAGCTTGCACCCATCTGTCTGGTGCCTGTCGGATGGCAATACCCCAGTGTGTACACATGCACCACCTACCCAGTTGTTGGACATTGCAGAGAACACAGTGAAGTATGTGAACATGCACACATCACATCTCTTGCCACTGAGTCAGTACAGGTTCCGGATAAAGGGATGGCCAGAGTCTAATTTGAAATGCATGTGATGCATACCAGCACCAGACACCATGATGCACCCATGTCCTCATAGTCAATGCCACAAATGGGGTGCATGTTGCACATGTCACTACCCTGCAGGATCACTCTTAGGAAGTTTAATGCCATGGCACAGGCATGCCTGCAAAGTCATACATCACTGTCTCAAGTCACATGGGCAGGGCAGCCAGCCAACAACAGTCTGCACTGTGTCACAATCCTAGGTCATGGGAAATGCAAGTTCTGTAGCTGACAAGTGCACATGTCCATCCCCCACACACCACATCATCTGAACTCTTATTTGTCCACGTCATACCAATTGGACATATGGGAGACATGAAACACAACTCTCTGAACCTGAGCACCTCACAGTCTGCTGTGAATGAAAAACAACTGCCTGAACTTCTCAGTCGCATGCACCAGTCTGCACAGTCAAGTGATCAAACACCTATATGTCACACAAGTATCGTCTCTCATGGTCACATCTCAGATGGCATGCTGAGCCCTAACCGATGAACACCCCAGTAGTCCTGACAACGAGGCCACAGCACAATGACACAGAGGCAGACACCTGAGGGAACATTTCACTGAGCACAACGTGTCAGCTGATACACGGGAGTGGGAGTACAGAGTGTATTGTATGCCCTGGAGTAGGCATGACTGTCCTGCTCCACGTGAAAGAGGGATGAGCCCTGGACAGTAGGCATGTGGCTAAGCATGTGTGACACACTTGATATACATACTCCTGAGCCCAAACATTGTTCCCACCCGCAGCATGGGGGTGTGCCAAATACCCCAGGCACAAGTTGTGAGTCAGATCAGCAATTGGAACACATATCAAAGTTACACGCAGATTACATGTCATAACTCAGGCATTGTGTAAGCAATTGACCCACCCATGAAGCACACCACAAAGGTACGGTAACAAATGCTGTCCCCCACCCTGAGCTAAGCAAAATGCAAGGACACAGTACCCAAGTGACACAATTTCCAGACTGTAAGGGCCACACCTAGTTATAAGATGAGGAGTGGGCATGTCACAATTGAGGGACATGGGTCCTGGACCACAAGACTGATGTACTATGGAGGTTTAACCAGGCCAGAGGAGGGCACATAGCAGTCATGGACTCACCCCCTCCTTGCTGCTGTCTGGCCTTCAGCTGCCCATCCAGTTCAGGGAAGACCACCACCAGGATCCGGAGCATCTGGGGGGTCAGGGTCCGGTGTCCGCCCCTCCTGCGAGGAGGCGACAGCTTCAGCTGGACCCTTGCGATCCTCCGGGTCCAGCCCCGAAGGTCCTGCCACCTCTTCTGGCAGTTGCGGATCCGGCGCTTGTAGTCCTCCACGGATCGTACTGCCTGGACGATGGTCAGCCAGATCTCCTGCTTCTGGTGGGCATCAACCTGTGAAAAAGGCCATTACTACACATGCAACATATCCGTGCATCACACAGTTGGATATACATGTCCCAATCACAGGGGCATATGATGTACACAGGCAGTGCAACTATGGCTATGAACAGTTTACCAGCAGTTACTGATTGGTATCATTGCCTGGGAAGTAAAACCTTGTTGAAATGCACTGTTACTGCACTATACCTGTTCAGTGCATGTAACTACACACTTTGGGGGGTGAGAACTACTCAGTGAGCATGCTAGCCAGTGGTGTGCACACTGGAAGTCTTGCTAGTCAGACAACATGCACATTTAGTAAGGTAGTGGACAGCACACTCACCTGCTCCCCTGGTTTCCCATACAACTTGCTGTACTGTGGAAAGAGGCTGTCCAGCAGGGCCTGGTTCTCCTCAGTGCTGAAGGCTGGGGCTCTCTCCACAGTACATGCCATTGCAGTAGCCAGAGGATGCAGAGACAGCAGCAGTGTTGGTGGCAGATGTCGTCCTGGAGCATGTAGTGCAGGCAAGTGAGCTCTCAGGGGAACAGCCAGCATTATATGTGTGCTGCAGAGGCAGATACTGTCCCATGTGTCCAAAGTGATAGGTCCAAGTCGTTAGCATCTTCTGAATCTGGCCAATCCATGGAATTGCACCACTTATACACGCCCACAGCATCCTTCAAAAGTTCAACTTCATGACACCCATGAATTTGCAACATTGTTGTGGCTGGCCAACTGAATTCACTGCATCAGACTCGTTAAAGCTTTGAAAACGTGCCCGTTGCCATGCCAGGCCCTAGCCAATGCGTGCGCACCGATCGGACCATTGCTGTACAACGCGTATTTCTGTCCACATAATATGCAATGGCCAATGCGTGCGCACCGATCGGTCCATTGCTGTACAACGCGTACCTGCTCACATCATATGCAATGGTCAATGCGTGCGCACCGATCGGACCATTGCTGTACAACGCGTACCCGCTCACATCATATGCAATGGCCAATGCGTGCGCAACGATTGGACCATTGCTGTACAACGCGTACCCGCTCACATCATATGCAATGGCCAATGCGTGCGCACCGATCGGACCACTGCTGTACAACGCGTATTTCTGTCCACATCATATGCAATGGCCAATGCGTGCGCACCGATCGGTCCATTGCTGTACAACGCGTACCCACTCACATCATATGCAATGGCTTTGAAAACGCGCCCGTTGCCATGCCAGGCCCTAGCCAATGCATGCGCACCGATCGGACCATTGCTGTACAACGCGTATTTCTGTCCACATCAAATGCAATGGCCAATGCGTGCGCACCGATCGGTCCATTGCTGTACAACGCGTACCCGCTCACATCATATGCAATGGCCAATGCGTGCGCACCGATCGGACCATTGCTGTACAACGCGTCCCTGTACAAGTCACTCGCATATGTCACCATGCCTGTCACAGGTGAACGTATGCCAGCCACATTTACTTTCCAGGGACTCAGGGGCACACCTACAACACCACAGCCTGTCCCCACTGTATCCTAAGGCATGTAAGGCTGCATTACCTTTTCTGTGTATGGGGGTCAACATGTGGTTTTTGGGTGGCACTTGGGGCAGCCACTCCCAGGCTGTGCACGTGTTCATGGGGACAGAATCCTTGGTGTGTTGTGCACATGACCACTGTGATGTGCAACTGTTCATTTCAGAGCATGTGGCATGGTCACATTTCCAGGTTGTGTATGTGTATGTCATGTCACATACCCCCTGAGTCCCATGTGGGACGGTATGTAAGTCACAGGGTGACCCATTGCCACAATAGTGATGGCCCTCCACAGTCTGTGTGCATGTTGTGTTTACAATGTCTCTGATTCCATGTGCACAATGGGAGACAGTCTCCACATCCACGTTGTTTGTGCATGGACTTTGATGTTGTGCGTGTGTGTGTGTCACAGACGTCCATGTCTGTCCTGCAGAGGCAACAGGGACCACTACCTGTGGGGGTCATGGTTGTTTTGCTGTGGTGTATTCATGATACGCCATGTCATGCCAGTGTCCATGTGGCAATACAGGGTCCCTGGGAATCTACCTGTCAATGAGCTGTGATGCCTGGGGCACATCTGTCCTCACATGTCACTGTGGTGTGTGTTTGGAACGTGACAGCAGTACATGGGTACTGTGAAACAGCCTAATGATATCCCATAGCACAACCTGGAACTTGTTGTCAACACATGTTGAACTGTGATGTTAGATGTTGGCCATGTAGGTGCCATACATGTCCTTACAGAACGGCACACACATCAGGTACTTGTGTCTCGTAATGATGTATCATGTGATATAGAGTATGGTCTATGCCACATATGTGGGGTGACTGACAATCTTTCTTTCTTCACCTATGCACTGCAGGGCACCAGCTGTCCATAGACCATTCCCTGACCTTGCAACCATGGTTGAACGGGACTGCATCCGACGGTACCGCTTCAACAGGCCGCTGATTGAGGAATTGACGGTGCGGTTGGCCCCACATTTGCAACCTGGCCGGACATACCCTACAGCGCTGACCCCCAAGGTGAAGGTGATGGCAGCCCTACACTTCTTTGCCACCGGTACCTTTCAACACACTGTGGCGTCTGCTGGTGGGATGTCACAGAATATGTTCAGCCAACAACTCACTGACGTCAAGAGTGACTTCTATGCCCTGGGGAGGATGCTGCATGTCATTGGCTCCATTGATGGGACACATGTGGCTTTGGTACCACCACAGGCACATGAGCAGGCATACAGGAACAGGAAACATTACCATTCTATCAATGCCCTGGTGGTATGTCTTGCAGATATGAGCATCTCACATGTGTGTGCACGTTTCCCCGGTTCTGCACACGATGCCTACGTGATGAGGAGTAGTCGCATCCCGAGGATGATGTCACAGATGCAGAACCAGCATGCCTGGCTTGTCGGTGTATACTGACTTTGTACCATTGTGTGTGTTCTGCAATGTAGTATTCCACCCTCTTTTCCAACTCAGCTAATGTGCAATTGTCTGTATGTAGGTGACTCGGGATACCCCAACATGCCGTGGTTGCTGACGCCCTCAGGAACCCTGTGACACCAGCCCAGATGCGCTACAATGAGGCACATGGTCAGACCAGGAGAGTGATCGAGCGGACATTTGGTCTCCTGAAGAGCCGCGTTCGCTGCCTGGACAAGACAGGAGGGGCCCTCCCATATGCCCCAGCAAAGGTGTGCAAGATTGTCATCGTCTGCTGCATGCTACACAACCTGGCAGTGCGGAAGGAGTTGCCTCTCATCCTGGATGACGATGACCAACATCCGCCACCTGTGGAGGATCCTGGCCTGGACCACGATGCCAGTGATGGTGATGATGATGAGGGTGATGTCCGCACACAGCTCATCACCAACTTCTTCAGCTGAATGTGAGTATCCAGAGATGTCATGTCAATGATGTGAGTTTGCGTGATATGTGTTGGTGGTGCTCTGGTGCTGTTGAGTGTGGCCATGTGCTACTTGACTGGAAGCGTACAGCGATGTGTCCTTACAGGTAGTCTGTACTCCCCAACAGTGTTGACATGCTAACTTGGTTTTGTGTAGGTATCTTGTGACATGTATTGGGCATGAGTATTGCAGTTCTGTCCTGTTCTTCAGTGCTTTTGACTGTGTGTCATTTCTGTCCTTCACAGGGTACTTTCAGAGTTGTTTGGTCAACTGTGATCCCCCGACACCATGATTCAACTTCCAGGGTGGAAGCTGTTGTTTCCCTACAGGTGATGTGCCACAAACCCCTGGACTTTCTTTCTTCTACACTTGTTGACTGTGTGGCCAATGCCACGTGGGATTACCTTGCATCTGTAGTGGAAACAACATGTTGCAAATGTGTAATAAACCTGTGCTTCACTTTGGGATGTGCGTTGTCTGTGGTCACACATCTGACTGACATTTGCTTACTGCACCTGTGGGCTAGTTAACACAGACTGTGAATAGGTGTGGTGTCTGTGCATTCCACTGTATTTCCTGGCAACATCAGTGTAGGCGATGAGTCAGATGGCCCTGGTGTGTATGTGTTGTGTAGCCCTAGTGGTGTGTCTCCCTCATATGTATCACGTCGCCATGACTCACATGACGGTGTTGAACTTGCTGTAGCAGTTAGCATGCACAGTGTCATTTAGCAGATCATCATCTCCATGACAGAAACCACGTTGGAATCACAACAGAGGCAAGTATGGTGTATTAGTGAGTTTATTTACATACATGTGTGAGTATAGTGCACAGGATGGTGGGTGCTGTACATTGGGATTGGAATCCAAAGTTCCCAGATGAGTTGGAAGTCTTGGTAGCAGAAATGTCCTGAGTAAAGTCAACAGTCATCCGATACATTGGGCCAACTTAAACTCCCCATGTCATGTGGGAGAGTTGGGTTGCATTCGACAGGGTGAACAGTTTGCACACAAAGGAGAATTTCCAGAACAGGTGTTGGGCTCCTGGGGGATGTACATGGCCATCGGCCTCTCAGTTATCCTTCCTCAGACAACCCCTCTTCTTTGGGGGGGACCCTCACGTGCAGGCTGCTGCGGTGCAGGGGACTCTCCACCAGAGTCCTCCTCCCTCTCTGTGGCAGTTGCAGTTGTTGCAGCACCAGATGTTGTGGGCACACAGGGAGGTGTGGCCATGTTGGTGCTATTCTGGCGGAGGCATGTCAATATGTCCCTATGCACCGCTGTCAGTTCTTGAAATGTGTCCCACTTGGACTCCATGCGAGACATGTGTGTCTCCACACGGGACATGTGGGAGTCCAAGCGGGCATGATGAGCAGCCTGCTGCTGTTGAATGTCCTTGAGGATCCCCACTACCTGGCTGACCTCTCCGGTGCTATTCTGGTACGCATCAGCAATGCGTACCAGTTGTGGGTCATCATGCAGTCCAGACCCCTCTGCAAACAGCGACCTATGTCTACCACCCCTCCCATCACCCCTGGCGACACGTGCGGCACCTGCGGTGGCACCCACAGGTGACCCTAGGCCCCTTTGGGGTTGTTACTGGGGTTGTTGTCCGTTGCTCCACGTTGGGCCGGGGTCCCTGTGCTGTTGTCATTGGTGGTCCTTGGTCTGTCCGTGTCGGCGGGGGTGGTCTGTGTGTTGGCAGTTGTTGGAGGGGTGGGTGCAGGGGGTGCAGATGGTGGTCCTGCTGGTGCTGCATGATGACTCACACCGGAGGGGCCAGGTAGGTCTTCGCCATCCGAGGAGGGCAGAGGCTGTTCCACACCAGTGAGGTCAGTGTCCCCCGGACCCTGGGACAGGGACTCCTCATCGTCTGCTGCTATGTCCCCATCATCACCTGTTTTTGGGAGAGACACACAATGTATGTTATGTTTCTACAGGCATCAATGGTTCACACACCTGACAGTTGTGACTGTACCTCTGGATGCGGGCCTGTACATTGCATTGTCCTAAGTTGTCACAGTCAGAGGTTGATATTGGTGTAGCACATTGTCCTGCAAACTTGAAGCATTTCAATGTGAATGTTGAGGTGTGTACATGGACAGCATTGGTTATATTTGGTGGACATCCGGCCCTCCTTCTCCCCCAGCCCAGTTATCCCACCATGAAGCATGCCACACTTGCAGTGGGTTCAGGTTGACTCTCAGGATGTCAGTCAGTGGTGTCCTGCTGTTGGTTGGTGCCCAGTTCCCAGCAGGGCCTTGTGCTCCCCACAACAGAGCACCATTGTCAGACATCTTTGAAGTGGCTTTTCACTCCCTGTGAGGTGTGCATGCTTCAGTGTGAGCTTGCTGGGCCATGTGGGTGGGGGATGTTGAGCTGTGACTACCACTCCCATCATGCTATTGCCTACACCCCTTCCCAGCATGCCCATACTTCCTTCCTTTTGACTCAGCTTCCTGTGGGGTAGTGTGCCTGTGCTGAAAGGATGGCTGACAGTGTTGTCCTGGCGTTTGTTTGGCTACAAGTCCCAAGAGTGTCCCTGTGCTTCACACAGCATAACCCAGGGTGGTGGTTCTTTGTGGGATATTTAATTAGAGTGTGAGGCATTGCATTCTCCCAGGTGAGTTGTGTGGAGTTTGTGTTAAGGGGCTGTGTGAGAAAAGCTGCTTGTAAATATGGTCAGAGCTGTCAGTCCTCCTTCACACCCAGCCAGATATCCCACCATGGAACGTGCTTCTATTGCAGGGAGTGCAAGTTGGCTTTCAGGATGTCAGTCAGTGGTGTCCTGCTGTTGGTTGTTGCACAGTTCCCAGCAGGGCCTTGTGCTCCCACAGCAGTACCCAGTGTCAGCCATCTTGTCAGTTGTTTTCCACTCCCTGTGATGTGAGCATGGTTCAGAGTGGTGTTGATGGGCCAATTGTGAGGGTGACCAATATCTGTGACTACCACTCCCATCATGCTATTGCCTACACCCCCTTCCCAGCATGCCCATACTTCCTTCCTTTTGAGTGGACTTCACTGTGTGTGAGTGTGACAGCAATGGCAAGATGGCTGACAGTGTGGTCCTGTTGTTTGTTGGTGCACAGTTCCCAGCAGGGCCTTGTGCTCCCCACAGCAGTACCCAGTGTCAGCCATCTTGTCATTTCTTTTCCACTCCCTGTGATGTGAGCATGGTTCAGGGTGGTGTTGATGGGCCAATTGTAAGGGTGGGCAATATCTGTGACTACAACTCCCATCATGCTATTGGCTACACTGACTTCACCAGCATACACAGAATTCCTTCCTTTCAGTGAGCTTCCCTGTGAGGTGGTGTTCTAGTGGTGGCTAAATATCTGACTGTGTTTGTTGGTTAGATTTGTGCCACTGCCTAGCCTCTATTTGTTGTTGGGTTTGTACATGTCATGACACAGTTACATATCACTATGAAATGGCATGTAGTGTGTTTATCTGACTAACATACACATCTTGGGATGATTATCTTTTGGTTGCTGTGGATTTGCTAAGGGTGCATGGTTTGACTATCCCCTTGACAGTGATGTGTGTGTATTGTCACACAATATTGTGTATATTTGTTGTGTACTCACCAGGCTCTGGGATGTTTGATAGTCCATATACGCTCACAGGTGGTAGGATGGCCCGCACCTTCTCCTCCCAGGGCCTGAGGTATACTGGTTTGGCAGGAGGGCCATTGCCGGTGCGATGACTCAAGGCGTAATCCTTCTTTAGTAGGTCCTTGACCCTCCTGCGCACATCATACCACCTGTTCTGGATGTCTTCCTTTGTGCGCAAACATGGTAATTGTGCGTTCACCCTTTCGACGATCCGCTCCCACATCTTGGTTTTCTGCGACATGGGGGTCTGTTGGACCAATGTACCAAACAACTGTGGCTCTACCCTGAGGATCTCATCTACCAGGACTTCCAATTCACTGTCTAGGAACTTTGGATTCTTCTTTGGGGGCATGGTGATGGGTGGTGGTGGTGATTGATGTGTGTGTGGGTGTGCAAGTGAGGGTGTGTGAGTGTAGGTTTTGCTGGGTGTATGTGAGGGTGCTATTTGTTGAGGTGCTGATGGTGTGTGGCTTGTGTGATGGATGAGCTGTGAGTTTGTCTGTGGTTGCTGTCTGATGGTGTTCTGTGCTGGCAGGTCATTTGAATTTGCAAAGGATCATGGTAGGGATTTGTGGCCTTTATATGGGTGGAGTTGTGGGTGTGTCTTTGTTCCATGTTTCCCCCCCCAGTATTTATTGGCTTTGTAGTTGCTTGTTTGGCCCTTTTTTTTGTATTTTTGTCTTTTGTACTTTTTGTGCATGTAGGAGACGTTCTTCTGACCGAGTAGGACTCTGCAGTTGTCTCGTGCGAGCTTCTCCGAGTCGTTCACGCTGTGTTTCTGCTAGGTTTCTGCTAGGTTTCATGTGCGGCGTACGTGTCGGTCAGTTCGATTTGCGTTGTTTCCCGGCCGGATAGCTGGTTTCCGTGCGGTTCGGTCATTCGGCTTGTGTTCCGTACAAGTCGGTCGTGATTCACATGCATTTCATCGTACTACGCAGGTCGGGCGGCGCCGGGACGTGTCGGTCGGACTAAATTCCCGTACCGAGTCGGTCGGTATGTTTTCCGGCCCGAATCGGAATCGACCCCAAAGTTTCTTGAAAAACAAGCAACTGAACACCCACTAAAAATTAAAAAAGGTGAATTAAGCTCAATAGTATACTAACAAAACAACACAAGCACTGAAATTCACATCCATAAACATCTTTTCTCATTAAACACACAAGCAAGAAACCAAGTAACATACCAAGGTATTTTTTACACAAAATAAAAATGTCAATAAAGTTAATAAAAAGTAGAAAAATATGTCCTATTTCATTCAAACAGAAAGCTCTTCTCAATCAAATATCTATTCAACTGAAAACCTAAATTTTGAAGGTGAATAAATATCTCAATCTTCTCATACATAATGTAGAAGAATCATCACAATCAGAATTTATTTCGAAAAGGAAAATGTCCATTGTAAAAAAAAACAATTTACAACTGTTCATCCATAACCAAAAACTATTCTATTCTATTGCATGTGAAATAATTTCAAACATCATAAACTCCAAAACAAATGTTTTTTTTCTCTTTCAGACCCAAATAAAAATAAAAATCATTTACAAGGCCCAAAGCATCAAGAAACTGCTTCAAAAAAGGTAAGATTCTTAAATGAATATACAATAAAACAACTTAACCATATTTCTCTCCCAAGAAATCTTTTCTTTAAATAACATAACAGCAATAAAACACATTTTTTTTCTCTTTCAGACCCAAGTAAAAATCAAAACCATCCTCCAAACCAAAAGCATCAAGAAAGATCTTTAAAAAAGGTAAGATTCAAGAAATATCTAACAATAAAACAACTTAACTATTTTTCTCTCAAAATAAAGCTTTTTTGAAAAAATATAACACCAAAAGTAGAAATGCAACATGGTTAAACCATTTAATCTAACTTCAAACAGCATTATCTTTAAACAGTATAAAAAAAATGCAAAAAATTTACTGTAAATTGTTTCTTCAAAACAGGTAAACACAATAAATATAAAATAAACTAACGCTTTTTTCTGTTTCATTCCATAACAGAAAATGTAATCTGATCAAGATGCAAAATATGTGACCTCCAGCCGGGGCAACTGTCTACTCAAGCGTAGTGGGTATGTTTATTGTAAGGAGAGACTAACTGAGCCCAGGTGTCATTGGAGGTGTGTGCAATACTACTCATCCAATTGCACAGGCAGAGCGGTTACTCTTGGTGACTGTTTTCAAAACCACAGAACATAACCACTCTGCCTCTGCAATGGACATTGAAGAGAAACAATTAATGAAATAAAAACTATTGCATCCACCTCCAATGAACCCTGTGGTGCAGTTTTGAGGGAGGTAGCCCAACACATTCCACCACATGTTGCAAGTAGTATGCCCACGATTCCCAATCTGAGAAGAATTGTTCAACGTAAAAAACAAGCAAGTAACCCACAAAGAGTAACACCCCAAACCTTTTCTGACATTAACATTCCTCCTGAACTATCTGTAACAGTTACTAATGAACCATTTCTTTTGCATGACAACAAAAACCCTCAAAAAAGAATACTAATATTTAGCACACCCCATAATCTTGTTAGGTTGGAAAACAGTGATATTTGGATGATGGATGGGACGTTTAAATCCACACCCCAGCTTTAGCACACACCATAATCTTGTTAGGCTGGAAAACAGTGATATTTGGATGATGGCTGGGACGTTTAAATCCACCCACCATCCATTCACCCAAATATACACTATTCATGCATACATTAATAATACAGTTGTTCACTTAGTTTACAGTTTACTCCCTGATAAACAATCCTCAACATACATTGAATTATTGTCAGTGATTAAAGCTAAAACAGCAAACAAAAGTTCTAGAAAAGTACTAATTGACTTTGAATTACCTATGATTAATACTATTACCAAATTGTACATGGATACCCAAATTCAAGGATGTTTTTTCACTTTTCTCAGGCTTATTGGCGAAAAATTAAAAAAACATCCTTAGTTGAGGATTATATATCAGATAGCAAACTACAATTTGAACTAAAAAAACTAACAGCCCTTTGCTCTGTTCCTCCTGACAGGGTAGACGAATACTATATTTCAATTACAGAATCAGAATACTTTACCTCAAACGAAGACAAATTGGCACCCCTTCTAAATTACTTTGAAGACACATGGATTGGGCATCTAAACAGGTCGGGTCGCAGGAGGAAACCACGTTTTCATGTGAAGTGGTGGAACTGCTACTCGACCTGCTTAGAGGGAGGAGCAAAAACAAACAATGCCATAGAGGGATGGCACAACTCCTTCAATAAATCAATTGGCAATCCTCATCCTAATTTCTATCATTTCTTGGAAATTTTGAGAAAGGAGCAAAGTTTCCAAGAAATGAGAATGTTGCAATCATTAAAAGGTAGTCTGAACCCACGAATATCAAAAAGAACAAAGGAAATGTCCGAGAGACTATTGGGTGCAATTCAACAATTTACGTTGATGGTGGCTTCAGACTACCTTGATAATCTTGCACACATCCTACATTTCTAACCTACATTATCTCCTTACTTGCCTGTTTTGCCCTAAAAAAAACCCTTAATTCAATTTACATTTTTAAAAAAAAAAAAAAATATATCTTTTAAAGTCGGGTCTCCTTACCTTCAGATGTCTTCTTTTTTCAACTCTTGGACTTACGTAGTATCCGAATTTTCACCAAGAGTCATTTGTCTTTTTTTATTTCATTGCACATAATCCACATTCTTTTTTAAACTCCATGACCGGAATTAATCTTTAAAAATGTGCACAAGAGTTAAAATAATATCTGTACATACCTAAAAAAAACTTACCCAAAAAAAAAGATCCCGAAAAAGTGTTGATTTTTGGCAAAAACGCAACAAAATCCAATGAAGCAATCCATTGTATTTCTATAATAATTCCAAATCCATTCCACTTTACAAAATCCATCGCCCAAATTCCATCTTGAAAAAATCGCAGTCGACCTTCGAAAATCCAAAAACCAATAAGCAATGGATGTAAAAATATCCGATCTTCTATTTTAAAAAAAATTAGATCTTTTCTTTGAAACATATTAAAAATACATCTAACCGCAAAGAAGCCAAAAGCTTTTTTTTTTTTAAAACATCACAAAAATAAAAAAAGATACCTTTCGAATCACTTTTGTTTATTAAAGTTTTTAAACTATATCTTTTAATAAACTGTATTAAACTAAAAGTGTTACAAAAGAATGAGACCCGACCTTGGCCTACTACTGCAACCTGTTATGGAGTGAATTAGTTGGTTAACACACAATAAAAGTACAAAAAACACATTTACTACATCTATCTATCTCCCTCCTCTCTCCTTACAATGAACATTACCACTAATCTATGTATTTTAATGATTTTAAATTGTCTTACCTTGACGGAACTCTCCCTTGCATCTGATCGTAGCGCGGCGATCCTCGTAATGACGAAAGTTAGGTAGGCTTTAAACAGGCCATAGGGAAAGGTACACTGTATTTAAAAAGTTGTACGTGTACTTTTAACTTTTACATGTCCTGGTAGTGAAAATTTTTTATATTCAGTTTTCACTACTGCAAGGCCAGCCAGTCCCATAGGATAACATTGGGTTAACTAATTACATTTAATAAGTGATAACTTTCAATTGGGAGAAGTTACGAATTTGAGTTTGGTGTCTAAAGAATCGCAACTGAAAACTCTCTTTAATGGTAAAGTTAGATTTTGAGTCACAATTCTGAAAATGCCACTTTTAGTAAGTTGGCATTTTCTTGTCCCAACCATTTGGTGCCTGCAGCCTGTATTCTGGGTCACATGGCTAGGTGTAGCTGGCAGTTGGCCTTTGTGTGGTGCTACCAGTCAGTGAGACAAAGAATCACAAGTGTTAGCAGGAGGGTCCATCTCTGACTTGATGAGGGACGGGAGCTGTCCCCTACTACACTTGTACAGCACAAAGACTCTGCTTAAGCACACTCATAAAGGGTTTGACACTACTTTATTGTGTTACTCTTCACCAAGGAGGGGTTCCATAGGCATTGCATTGGTGTTTCCCCACAACTTCCATGGTTTTTTACTCATTCCCAGATTTACCAAACCTTGTAAATCTCGGGGGGACGTATATGCATCAAAAAGGAAGGTTTAGGCCTGGCAAAAGGTTTCTTTTGCCAGATTGAAATGGCAGTTTAAAACTGTAGACACAGGCTACAATGGCAGGCCTAAAACAAGCTTAGAAGGTCTACTTAGGTGGCTGGCACAATCGGTGCTGCAGGCCCACTCGTAGCACATTTAATTACATGCCCTGGGTACATGTAGTACCACTTTACTAGGGTCTTACAAGTAAAGTAAACGTGCCAATTGGGTGTAAGCCAATGTTACCATGTATAAAGGAGAGAGCACAGACACTTTAGCACTGGGTAGCAGTGTAAATTGCACAAAGTCCTAATATTAATATCTGTGAATAAAATGTCATTATACACCATGAAATATGCAGGCCCGACCATGGCAATAGCAATAAATGGAATGTTGATGCATGCCATAAAATGTGCCCGCAAAACAATGTTGATACCAGTAGAAACAATGTAAATGTATGCCATAATATATGCATGCAAAACAATGTCAATATCAATGAAAATAATATTGATGTACGCTATGACAACTGTACGCATGATACTGATCATGTCGGGAAAATTGATATCAATGACTTCCATGTTAATTGTACATATTTTAATGAAATCATCTCACTGCTGTTGGATTCACCCAAGGTGACCTCCCCATCAACCCCGAGTCAGGGATACGTAGTCAGACAGGCCCTGTGACCCAAACCCAAGCCTACTGATTGACAGGTCACAGGTGGGGTTACACTTAACCCAAAGACAAAAGTGCACCCAGGGAAAACCCTGATCAATCTCACAGATAGGCAGTTACAGCACAAACAGGTTCGAGGAAATTGGCTCCAATAAAACTTGTTTGGCAATAAGCGCGCATTCCCAAAATACCACAAAGATAGATTCCACATACAGTTAGGAACACTGAGTCAACCAGGACACAACTTACACACTACATGTAGTGATCACACGCTCCTGATGCCCGACATCTGGACACATTCACACTGGCCCACACTAGCTCTCCCTGAGGTCGAGCGCCACCTATGCCCCCCTTATCAGATGGATGTACTTGTTATTTATGACTGGGCCAAGAATGTTACATCAGTTTTTGGTACCTCACAAACCGTTTAAATGGCTGGCCAAAACCTCTGTACAATGAGAGACTTTCTTCAGACGCTACTCTGTCGATACTCTCCAGGTAGCTGAGTATAATTAAACCAACTTGTTCCTGTTTTGCCAAACGCCTCTTGTCTTTTCATTTGTTAAGGTAAACTTATATCTGAGCAACATTAAGGCCAACAAAAACAAAATCAGCAACAAATGGAGGCAAAAGGCAAAATGTTTGGGGGACAAGCTATTATAAGACTGACAGGCCTAGGAAATGTGCACTGGGACCAGGCTCCATTGCATGTGCTTTGCCTACTAAAACATGTTCAAACCGACTATACTCCTATTTGGCATACTTAACTTACATATAGGCCCAAAATGTAGCCAGGGCCTCTAAGTTAAATGTCACTAGTGGACTGCAGCTCACATTGACCAACACTAGAGTGACAGTGCAAAGCATGACTGCAGGCCTGCCACCATGTAACCTGGCTGAGCATATTTCAACTGCAGAATCGACCTGTCAAAATTCTCCTTTTGAACAGACCTAAACACTCCTTTTAAATACTGCAAAGTCAACTCTAAGTAGGCCTTTAATGCCCAAAAGGCAGGGAGCATGATATTTAAAAGAAGGACATGAAAAAGTTTAATGATAAACATGTCCTTACATTATCAATGCCCTAAAAGCTATTTGTACTGTAGCAGGGCTAGGCTTTCCATAGAAAAGCATTGGGATACTTTACTAAAAGTAAATAATATTATCCCAGCCTAGGAACCAGATAAAAAGTTAATTCTTGAACTTTTATTACAAATCCAATTCATCGGTAAAGTCAGATTTGTAGTAAATCATTTATAAAAGGTACTTTTAAAAAAGCACCTTTACCCTGTCTAAAGTCCCTAGAGGTCCATTTGCCTGGTCTTCCAACAGTCATACAAAAGGCAGAATAGCTCCTTGATGGGCGTGAATTGGCTCCCAGAGCTGAGACCACAGCCTTGGTGTGTGGAGAGGTTGACCTTCCCTTGATAGGATGGCCTGGAGACTGTGCCCAACCCCTTGCATTAGGTCAAGGACTATCATACAAAAAATTGTGGAGGGGGATATATTTATAGCAGGAAGTCATCTAGTTTTCCATACACAACTGGCACCATTGGCGTGGGTCTCCCCTGCATTTTTTGTCTTTGCCTCCTGTGTTTTTGCTGTGTGTTGGACTCCGTTTTGCTGGTCTCGATGCTTTGGCCACTTTGCCACTGCTGTCCAGTGCCAAAGTGCAAGTGCTCCCTTTGTAAATTGTTGTTATGGATTAGTGATTCCATAATTGGCATATTTGATTTACTAGTCAGACCCTAGTACAGTGCACTATGTGTGCCCAGTGCCTGTAAATCAAATGCTGCTAGTGGGCTGCAGTACTGATTGTGCCACCCACAGAAGCAGCCTGTAAAATGTAACTCTGGCCTGCATTCTCAACACCAGAGGGGCACTACCAATTCTGGGTGATGCACTTTGGGTTAAAGAATGCCCCTGCCACCTTTCAGAGGTTGGTCAACCAGGTGTTGGCTGGGCTGGAGGATTTCAGTGCCGCCTACCTGGATGACATTGCAGTGTTCAGTGCCACTTGGGAGGAACATCTGCACCACCTTTGGGAAGTGTTGAAGGCTCTACAGAGGGCAGGCCTCACGATCAAGGCGAGTTTGTGCCAGATTTGGCAGGGTTCTGTGGTGTGCTTGGGACACCAAGTAGGGAGCGGCCAGGTGGCGCCCCTACAACCCAAGATTGATACTATTCTGGCTTGGGAACCCCCAAAGACCCAGACAGAGGTGAGAGCCTTTTTAGGACTGATAGGGTATTACAGGAGATTTGTCAAGGGGTATGGCACCATTGTTGCCCCCTTGACAGAGCTGACTTCCAGGAAGCAGCCCAGGAAGGTGAACTGTACTGGCACCTGCCAGAAGGCTTTTGATGCCCTGAAATCTGCCATGTGCACGGTGCCCGTGCTTCAGGCGCCCAACTTCTCAAGGGAATTCATTGTGCAGACAGATGCTTCACAGCATGGTGTGGGGGCTGTGCTCTCACAGCTGAATGAGGAGGGCCTAGACCAACCTGTAGCCTTCATTAGTAGGAGGTTACTTCCACAGGAACAGAGGTGGAGTGCGATTGAGCGTGAGGCATTTGCTGTGGTCTGGGCACTGAAGAAGCTGAGGCCCTACTTGTCTGGGACTCACTTCCGGGTTCAGACCGACCACAGGCCCCTCAGATGGTTGATGCAGATGGGGGGTGAGAATCCAAAGCTGTTGAGGTGGTCCATTTCCCTACAGGTGATGGACTTTACGGTGGAACACCGCCCTGGTACAGAACACGCCAATGCTGATGGTCTGTCCAGATTTTTCCGCCTTAGTAAAGAGAACTCCCAAGAGGGTGGGTAGTTCTCCCCACATTTCAGCTGGAGGGGACACATGTTAGACCTGGCACCATTGGCGTGGGTCTCCCCTGCATTTTTTGTCTTTGCCTCCTGTGTTTTTGCTGTGTGTTGGACTCCATTTTGCTGGTCTAGATGCTTTGGGCTGTGTCCAGTGCCAAAGTGCAAGTGCTCCCTTTGTAAATTGTTGTTATGGATTAGTGATTCCATAATTGACATATTTGATTTACTAGTCAGACCCTAGTACATTGCATTATGTGTGCCCAGGACCTGTAAATCAAATGCTGCTAGTGGGCTGCAGCACTGATTGTGCCACCCACAAAAGCAGCCTGTAAAATGTAACTCTGGCTTGCCATTACAGAGCCTGTGTGCAGTCTGAGACTGCCATGTCAACTTGGCAAGGGCACACCCTTGCCAGTCCCTAAACCTTCCCTTTTCTACATATTTGTCACCCCTAAGGTAGGTCCAAGGTACCCCTGTGGGCAGGGTGCATTGTATGTGAAAGGTAGGACATGCCCTGATGTGTGTGGCATGTCCGACATGCCCTGATGTGTGTGGCATGTCCTGATAGTGAAATACTGCCAATTTCGTTTTTCACTATTGCAAGGCTACCTGTTCCCATAGAAGAGAATGGGGAGTTTGTTTATAACATCTGTTGGTTTAGATAAAGATTTACTATTTTTCTAAACTGGTGTGGTGTCCATTAGTAGTGTTTTCACTGTGTTACTGTATGTGTTCACAAATGCTTTTCACACTGCCTCTGAGATAAGCCTGTCTGCTTGTGCCAAGCTACCAAGGGGGTGAGCAGGGGTTATTTTAGGAGTGTATCCCCCTTACCCTGACAAGAAGCAAGAGTCCCTAGTTGGACAAAGATACCTACCTCTGCCAACTAGAGACCCCCATTTCTAACAACAACTAATCTATTCCTTCAACTGAGAGAGGTCCTCCAATGAAAGTAATCTAGTCCTTCAACTGAGAGAGTTCCCTCCAATGTGCTCAAGGGTCACTATTTCCACCTATTTATAAGAATAATACCTTTTAATTTGCTAGAACTCTTGCCCACATAATTCTGTGTGGCATGCTCCATCCTCGAATTCTTGTCTGGTCATTTAATACCCTGACCGGACCTGACCCTTTTCCTCTGAAAGATAAGAAGTAGTTGTTGAATTTTATGATTTAAAAATGTCTTGAAGTCCGCTTATTTTGGCTATATTCTCTAGGACCACTAGTCTGTGTTAAAACAGATAAAGATGAAAATGGAGAATGTTATTTCATCCACATCTGATTAGGTCAACATGCTTCATCTGGCTTTTTATATGCCAAGAGTGTGACCCGGCTTTCCTATAAAATTGTAAGAATAGACACCTTTCAATATTTTCTTTTTAGCAATCTCATTTATTAGAGATCGGTCTTGTTCTGGTAATGTCTTCTTGTTAAGAAGAGGGCAAATATACAAACAATTCTGCATTAGCACTCTTGTGTCTCAACACAACACAAATCGTTTTTTATGTTCTTTTGTCCAAAATTATCATTGATTCTGGTGATGGGAGGATTGATTCTGACTAGGGCACTTAAGGCTCCATTACAATTCTGTCAGTGATTAGTGGTAGATACCAAAGACAGATATAAAGAATCCAACCAATATCTCCCTCGTAATTACTGTCCATCATATGTTTCTGGATCCAGAATTGGGAAAAACATGCAGGACCTGGATAAATCAAGTGCAGTTGTTCATGATTTATATGATTCCAGACCCTTTCCCACGGCCAGTTCTTTTCTGCTTTCAACAGTTGCATAGCCACCACGTGTTAAGACATCGTATGTGTGACATAGCTATGGTTTCAGTGTGCATATGTGTAGCATTCTACTGCCAAATTTGTGACACTGAGTAACACTTTCTTGCAAGTAAATCAAATAAAAGACTAACATTTGGGTGCCTCTCAGTAAACTTTCTGGTTTTGCATCTAGAAAATTCACACTCAAATGGACAAACACAAATCAGACCAATTTGTCTTGCCAATTCGTTAGAAGTATCAAACAAATGAGTAGGAACAATGATTTTGTTGTGAGTCATTTAAATTGAAAATGTTAACATATTGTACTTTGAATTAAACATTACTAATGTCTGTGGAAGCGGTATTGATCTTCCGAGTTTATCAATCACACACTTTCTCCCCTTCACACAACTTTCCTCAGCAACCGCTGACTGTTAACCACGTATGCCCTTTTTGACCCCACATCTTTAGGAAATCCTGTGTCTGACTATTTCATGTCCTTTCCTTCTCTTTATCCTCTTTTCACTCTTCCCTTCTGCGTATACTTTCATGTTGTGCCTCCCTCACCACAGACCCACTCACTCCCCCTCTTCTCTTTTGTTTCTCTTTTGCACTGCCTTCCTCAACCATGCTGAGTTCATGTTACCCACTGAAAGAGAGTCACATGTTGCATGGGAAAAAACTATGAAAACACAGCTTCCAAACATGAAATGTAAACAGGAACTCAAGCTGCATCACTGACGATATGTAATCTCATCTGTAAGATGACTTGTATCAATAGTAATCACATCTATTTTATTAAGTTTGAAGTAATTGTTTGCATGGCTGTTGTGTGAGTTATGGATTGTGCTCCAAACCATAACGTGCAAATTTCAATGTTTGTTTGTTTGTTTTGTATTTGGAACCATAGCTGCACATTACTGTGTTTTTTGGTGAATGTCGGAGGTTTTTAAAACATACATTGAGGTATTGTAAACAAAGCTAACCATAACTTCATTTCAACCTTGGTTTTTCAGTGATTATATGTACACACCGCAAAGGGGTTGGCAGATACTGTGACGGTCCCATTCATTCCCCCATTCAAACGCACCTCAACATAATCAAGGAGAAAAACAGGAGCCTTTCGCCATCCATGGTTTGCATGGACGGGAATGCATAACGATGACAATGTACAGTCTATTAAATGGCGTATAGGGGCGACAGCAATTTGCCAGAAGTAAATACCTGCTCTTATTAGGACCTTAGGCTGCAAACTCTGGCCTGTTTTGGAGGATTTGTAAGACAGAAGTTGGTTTTGGTTGTTGTTCAATTGCATTCATCATCAGTGCTTTAAATGGGCCGGTACTCACAGGTACTGAGTACCGGCACTTCTTATTTTTATCACTCTGAGTACCGACACTTCTCTACTGCCATGGAGAGTACCGGTACTCATGAAGGGTAGACGCATTGGCCTCTAGTGGTGGTAGCCTGTCTCTTTGACAGCCAAAGCACTTTTATAGCCCTGAGCCGAGCCTCCCCTGAACTATTTAGCGTGGGCTCATTTGCATGATATCCGGGTGTTCGCCGTCATGCTGTGTTGCATGGAATCGAGGCAGCCCAGTGATAGCACAATGAGGAAAGCCGTGGGAGGTAAGGAGGTTAAAAGGGCTTTAATCTCACCTGATTCTTTTGTGTGAGTGTCTGCTTATGTTTGTCTGTTTGCCTGCTTGTGTGTGCGTGTTTTTGTGTGAGAGAAAAACGAGAGTAATATTACAAAGTAAGAAAATCTTAAAATATCACTGCGTTTGACTTTCGTTTCGTATAACGAATTAACCTGTTTTTTTTATAGAAACACATTTCTCGTGTTTTGGTATGTGCTGCAACTAGTATATAAGTCAATAAGCTTCCCATGTCTTGCCTTTAGCCCCGCCCCTAGCCCCGCCCACTCGCCACATTTAAATGAGTACCTGCACTATTTTGTTCCCATTTAAAGCACTGTTCATCATCAATGTGAAAGGGTTCAGCCATTTCAATGAACCCATCTGACGAGCTTGCTTGTCAGTTAATTTAAAACTGTCAAGCCAAGCCTGCATCCTCTAGACCATCGCAGGAACCCACTGTGTCACCACGTCAGAGGAGGCCAACCTCTCCTGTCCTAACAAGGGACATGGGCCACATTAGAGATCATTCTCCACCCGGCAGGCAGAGATCAGTCTAACTTCAAGGTAACCACTGCTCCGGTGGCGTAACTGAAGGAACCGAATCTTTCACTAGAAGATTCTCTGTTTGTTGCACCCAATGAGTACATTTTTTTTTTGTTTTCTGAAAACAAATTCCCGAAACGAGAGTTTGTTTTCAGAAAAAAAAAAAAAACATCCACCCTGGCGGAGGGGAAGTTCTCTTCCTGTACCATTGGGGCAAGCACCATTTTAAACTAGTTTCTCAGTGTTGCACAGAGCGCTACATAAAGGGAGTAAACCCAGCATTACCCCCAGGTCCCTTATGTCCTCGTCCCATTCATAACTAATTGGAGATAACCATCTCCCGACAGAAAAAAACAAGAGGAATGCTGGGACCCTAATACTGCCCCTCCCACCGGGAGTACATAAGCAGTACTTACCCAGCATCCCTCCTGTTCTTTTTTCTGTCTGTCGACAGAATGGACTTGACTGTGCTGGTGCTGCTCCTGCTGGGCTGGAGTGGCAGTATTTCTCTTCTCCCCCCGCCCGGCTGCCTGGCTGTGCGGGCGCAGGGTTCACTGGTCTGTCTCCTGGCCTGCCGGGCTTGCTGGGAGTCAGTCGCTGTTGGAGCCGGTGTCCTGCTTGCTCTGCATGGCCCTCCCGGCCCTTTGCGGCTGGGGCTGGAGTTCCGGGTTTCTTCCGGGTCACAGGCTCGTCTTCCCGAGCTTGGCCGGGTGAGACGTGCCACGTTGGATGGGCTCCTGCCGGTCTCCTGGTGTGATGGCATTTGGGGTGGGGGCCTTGTTCCTGGAGTTGGCCCCCCCTCCGGGTGAGTGCCGCTTGCCGGTTTCCTTGCTTTGCTGGATGTTCACCATGTGCGCTGCTATGCGGTGCTTCGGCGCTGATGGTGTGTTTGGCTGCTGGGCTTTTGGCACCCGGCGTGCTGGGGCGTGCTCACTCCACTGACATTGTGCCCTGGTTGCATGCTCCCTCTCGTGCATGTTTCTCTCTCTTCCTCCTTTCCCATGCGTTCGGTTGGAATATTGGTTTCCTTTGCTGCTGCCTATACTGTGCTTCTCTGCGAGTGTGTGTGCTCTTGCGCAGATGCAGTGTTCTGTTCTCCAGGCTCGGGGCTGCTGCTGGCGCCCAGGTTCCGAGACGCTAGCTCTCGGCGCATGCCCGTTGCTGCCTCCCTCTTCCGGCTTTGAGGCTTGGCGTCGGACACGGGTACTATGGAGATGTCGGATCCGGTGGTAGGCTGGCTTCGGTGTGGGATTTTCGGGCTGCAGCCTGCCCGGTTCAAGGGCTGATTTGCGTCCCTCTGCACCGTGGGGCTTCCTTCTGTCTGCTTTCCGGACGTGGATGTGGCTGTACACTGGAGGTGGGGGCCTTGTTGTCTGGTGGCCCCCGCTTCCGTTTGGCGGCTTCCTTCCCCGGCCTGTGGTGGCCGTTGCTGCCTTTTTTTCCGTACATGGGGGCGTCTGTCTTTGGTGCTGGGGTGCCCGGTTCATGTCTCAGGATGCCTCAGTGCCGTGGCTCGCGGTTGGTACTCTCCCTGGGCGTGCCCTCTGGGAGTGTTCCTTGGGGTTCCTCTGGCCCGTTCGATGGGCCCCTGCTGGTGCGAGCAGTCGGGCACTGTTCCTGCCTGCTGTGGGGTTTTGCCCCTTTTGGTGCGCGGTCTCTGGTGCCTTCCCTCGCTCTTTTATCTGCGGCGTTGGGTTGCCCTGGTTGTGGCACTCCGTAGCGAGGCGGGGTGCACCGCTTTCTCTGCTGTTGGGGTCCTGCTCTGGTGTCCGGTCCTCCCTTGTTTCCTGCAGGGGGGGGGTTGGTATCGCCGTCTTCTGGCACGGTTGTGTCACGTTGGGCTCTCGGGCCTTGTGGGTGCTTTCTTTGGGGTGCTCCGGGGGCTGTGCGCTGTGCAGGCTCTGCTGCTCCATTTGGCGGCTGTGGCTCGTGTGGGGTGCCGGTTTTGTCCCGGGGCCTCCTGCCTGCTTGCTTGCGTTCTGCCCCCTGCTGCTTGCTCTGCGGGTTGGGGTCTCCTCTCGCTTCCTCGGTTCCGGTCTGTTGAGGTGCGCTTCTGGTCCTCCCTGCTCCGGGCTCCTCCGCGGCTCCCTGCCCCCGGCTGGTGGTGGGCCGGTGTTCCTGCTCCTTTGGCTGGAGTCCTGTTGGCTCCCCTGGGTTCCTTTTTTCTTGCCGGGGTCTGCCCCGCTTTTCTTTGCTGCCCCGCTTTTCTTCGCTGCCCCTGTGCGTCCCTTTCGGGGTGTCGCGGGTGCGGGTGTTGTGGCCTGGCCCTGGGTGTGCTGGGTCCGTCTGTCTGCCCGCCCTTTCTGGGGGCCGTGCGCCGCTGCGGGCTGCCTGTTTGGTTGTGGCTTCTGCTCCGCTTGGGTGTGCTGGGTGTTCCCTTCCGCTTCCTGGCTTCTGCCTGGTTGGTCGGGGTTGGTGCTCGGGGGCTCCTGGTTCCTGGCTTTGGTCCTCCCGTCCCTTGGGCTGTGCCTGGTTCCCCTTGGGGCTTCCTGGTGTCAGGCCTGGTGCTCTCTGCGGCGCTCTCCCCCTCTGCCTGCGGGTCCGGTTTGCGTTTTTGTTTTCACAATTCCGTCCCGTTCTGTGGGTTGGCCTCTCTGTGTTCTGGGTTCCTGCCCTTGCGCTCTCTGTGCTTGCCTTTGGCTTGCTTCAGTGGTCCTGGGTGCCCCTCCTGGTTCTGCCGACATTCTCGTCTGGTCTATGGGGTTCGGCTTGGTCGGGCCTGATTTGTTCCTGGTTGCGGCCGCCTGGGGGTGCCTGGTGTGGGCTTCTATGGCTGGTGTGGTTGGGCGCCTGCCCTTCCTTTCCTTTGCGTCTCCCCCGGGTGTGTTTCCGGTGGCGGTTCGCCTTGGTCCCTGGGGTTCGTGCTGCTGCTGTTTGGGCCTGGCTGTCTTTCGCTGCTGCCGTGTCCTTGGCGTGGCGCCTGTTTCCCTCTTCTGTTCTGCGGTTCTCCCAGTTGGGGGTCCGTCTGGGCTCTGGGTGCGTTTCCTGGGGGTCCTGGTCTCATCTGCCTCCCGTCATGGGTGCCTGGCTGGGTGTCTGCTGGGGCGTTCCCGCTCCTGCGGGTTTTGGGCTCCTGCTGGTCGCCTTTTCGGCTCTGCTTCCTTGCCTGTCCTCTCTTTGTGTGTCCTGGCGGGGCGCTGTGCGGTTTTGTGTCCGTGTCCTGGTGGGTCCTTCTGGGCTTGCTCCTGCCGGCGGTTCTCTTCCCGGGCTTGGTTCGCCTGTGGTTGGGTGTCCGTTTTTCTGGCTGGTCCTGGGGTTTCCGCTGGCTTCTGATGGGCTTCGGGTTTTCCCCTTGGCCCCGGTGCTCCTTCTTCGTTGGTCCTCCTGGGTTGCGGTTCCCCTTTTCGGGCCTGTGTGGGGTCCTGGTGTTCGGGGCTTCTGGGTTGGCATGTCCTGGGTTGCCTCCTTTTGCTCCGGGTCTGCCGGCTTCCTGCTGGTTCAGGGTGGCCTCGGGCTCTGCCTCCTTGGCTTGCTGGCTGTGCTGTCTCTTTTCGGCCGGTTTTGGGGTGTGTTTTGCTTGGCGTACCTGGTTCTTTCCTGGTGTCCTGGCTCGCTCCTGTCTTCCCTTGCCTCCCCGGGCTCTGTCCCGGTGTGTCTGTTTGGGTGCCCCCCCCCTTCTCTGGTTGGGGTGCGGTTCTGTGGTGTTCCTCTTGCCTCTGTGGGGTCCTCCCTCCTGGCTGCGGGTTGTCTGGGGTTTTTTGCTGCTGCTTGGCCCTCTGCCTTCTCGGCTTCCTCTGGTTTCCGCTTTGGCGGTTTTCCTCTGGTTTCCGCTTTGGCAGTTTCCTCTGTTTCTTTTTCCGGCCTTCTATGTGGTCCGGCTGTGGTGTGCTGGAGGTCTCTGTTCCTCCCTGCCCCTTTTTCTTTGGCCTGGGTGCTGCGTGGGCTCCTTCCGGGGTTGGTTGGGCCTGCGGGTCCTTCTGCTACGGCTGGTTGCTTTGCTCCGGTCCTGGCTTCCTGGCTCTGTTGTTCGGCGGGTTCGTGCCTGGTTGTTTCCTGGTTTGGGGGCTGCCGTGGGTTTCCGGTTGCCCTGGACTCCCGTCCTGCCTTGTTTTCCCTCCCTTTTGGGGTTGGGGGTTTTTGGGGGTTGTGGCCAGTGGCCCTGTCCCCGCCCTTGCTGGGCTTGTTCGTTGTTGGTTTCCGGTCTTTGTTGGCCTCCCCGTTGTTGGTCGGCTTTCGGCTGGTTCTTTCTGGGGGCGTCTCTGGCCTGTGGTCTTTGGGTTGGCCTCCTCTGCCCTTTCTGTTCTGGGTTTGGTGGCTTTCCTGGTTTGGTTTGTGGCCTCCTTCCCTGTGGGTTCTGGGTCTCTGTCTCCTTCCCTGTCCTTTTCGGTTTGGTTGGGGTCTCGCTCCTGTTCGGCCCCTGGGCTCTTTCTGCGGCTTCTCCCTCTGGGCTGGGTGCTTGGTGGTTGTCGTTTGGTGGCCCTGGGGGTGCTGGTTTTTCTTTCCTGGGACTCCTCGGTGGGGTTTAGTTGGCTTTCTCCTCTGGGCTCTCTGGGGCCGGGTCGTTTGGTTTGGTGGGGTGGGCCGGTTCTGGCCTGTGCTTTCCTCCTTCCTTGTTGGTCTGGGTGCTTGTGCCTGTGCTCTGTTGGCCGGTCTTGGCTTCTTTCTTTGGCCTTCTTCGGGGTAGTCGCGGTTTGCTCTGTGTGGCTGCCGGTTCCTGTGTGCCTTCCTGGTGGTTCTGGGCTGGGCGGCCTTGTCTGGTGGGTTCCTTGGCCGTGTCCTTTGGGTCTTGGTCCTGGTTGCCCTGTCTCCGGTTTCTCTGTTTGGCGGCCTCCTTTTGGGGCCCTGCCCTTCTTTTTTTTCTGGGTTGTCTCCGGTCCTTGTTTGGTCCCTGCTGTCCTGTTCGGGGTTGCGGGCCGGTTGCTTCCTGCGGTCTTCCTTTTCCTCCCTTCTCGGTGCTCCCTTGGGTTGCTGCTTTTGTGGTGGTTTCCTGGGTGTGCGGGTGGGTTAGGAAGGCCGGGTTTCTGCTTTGGTATTCTCCAATTAGTTATGAATGGGACGAGGACATAAGGGACCTGGGGGTAATGCTCTATTACTTACCGGTAATCTTCATTACTCCGGGTCCCGTTGTCCTCGTCCCATTCATACGCCCCTCCCTCCCTCCCGGGCGGCCGGCCTTCCTTTCTGGGCTTGGTTGTACAGGAGGGATGCTGGGTAAGTACTGCTTATGTACTCCCGGTGGGAGGGGCAGTATTAGGGTCCCAGCATTCCTCTTGTTTTTTTCTGTCGGGAGATGGTTATCTCCAATTAGTTATGAATGGGACGAGGACAACGGGACCCGGAGTAATGAAGATTACCGGTAAGTAATAGAGCATTTCCCCTCACTCTAAATAGAGCAGGTATCTGCTTGTTTATCGAGGCAGAAACACCATCAGTGACGTGACACAGGCCCCCGCAGCCCCGGCGGTGTGAGGGGCCACGAGCAGCAAGGGGCCCTTCAGCACAGAACTCTGGCCTGGGAGCTCCCGATTAAATCCGGAGCGAGGGGGCCTTCTATGTGCCTTGCAGGGGCCCCCCTCAACTTTCCTAACGCCACTGAGCACCATGATATTATAGAGGTGCTTGCTAAGTCGCCTACAAACTCTACATGTCCCCCGTAGACTTTACACATTTTAAGATTTAATTTTGAGACCAAAGTCAAGTTCCTAACACAGAAACACTTAACGCTGGATGCATTGCAGCAAAACACAATCTTGTCGCAATGTTACAATACTTTAACCAACCTTGTTCGTGTAACCTTTTCAAATAATTGACTTTCCTAATTGTATTTCCATCTGTTGCAGGTATATTTCAAGTGCGATATCCACGAAAAAATAGCAATTTAAAAACACAGCAGTTTTTTTATTATCTGACACAATTAATCTTTGTCTAGTAATAAAAAAGATGCCTGGCCTCATCCAATTATCAATTAAGCACATCAGCAGAGCCATATACTATTCCAATCTATGACACTAGCGATAAATGCCGTGCTAACACAAATTGTTTGCTGTCTTCAATGGGATCCAATCTGTTTAGAGACAACTCTTCAAGGTTGTAGGTATTTGTGAAAGAGCTCTGCAGATGGAAGCCGGCCGCAATCATGCCCAACGAGCTGGCTCCACATCTATGCAGGGCTTTCTCTTTTGATTTAAGGAGTTAGCTGCAAAATTAACGCCTATAAAACATGAGCTCTATTTTGAAAACTAACCTTCCATAAAGCTCGACATTCTGATACTGAAAGGCAGTGTAGTGTCAGCAGGACTATCCTCAGTAATTATTTTAATATCCTTCATCTAAAATATATTTTGTGGCATGAGGGGCAGTGGATCTGTTGCATAGGTTTTCGGGTGTGTGCTATATGAGTAGATATTCATGCAAGATCTATGTTTGCATTTGATACCCGAGCAGCCCACAGACTAGTATTTCTGAATGATGCAATTTATTTAAAAATATTTTTAAAGGATTATGGTAGTGTACGTGTACATGCTGCTAAGTTGAATGCTGACCTCGGAGGCTGCTGAGAGATCAGCTAACATGAAGGAAACAGTGCCTCGAGTCTGCCTGAGGCGCTAGGCGATGGAGAAATTAACAAGCGTAGTATAATATGGTCGAGGGATAATACAAAAGGTGGAAACGATGATCGACACAAAAGGAGGAATGATGTTTAAAAACTTACCATGAAAAGAAAGTGGCTAGGCATACACAGTTGCTAAACAGAAATTAAGATAAATGTCACTTTTTTATAATAAAAGTCAAATTGGCCTTCCTTATAAACAGGGGAATAACACAAGCCCCTGCAGCGTTCACCCCTTCAGCCCCCCCAATCCTTTGGGGGCCCGCACTCTGGCCAAGGACAATGAATATCTGTGAAATACGGGAGTCTCAAAGACCCCTCGTCACATTTGGGGGGGGGCACCATTTTGTATTATGCCACTGTTTAAAAATGTTATCAACGCTATAGAAAACAACATTTAGAGGATAGTGCTGTCATAGACAGAATGTCCCAGCTTTGGGGCCTCACAATGCACATCTGAAAAGTGCCTGAGGAATATTTCCAGTTTCTGTATTGGACAGTTCATAGGTCAGAAAAGTCACCTTTTTATCTTCCATGCGTGAAATAATTGCTAATGTTTATAACTATTTTAACAATTTTTTGTGCGTTGCATAAGATCAAACTGTCACTATCTCGAAGCAACGTAGATAACAGGTGGCAGGGTAACCCAATATACCAGCCGTTATTTTATTAACCAATGGAGGCTAAGAGTAAGTGCATCCCATCAAATTTCAAACTTTAAAAATAACCTGGGGTTCCAGCGGATGAACTGTGCATCATACAGTCTACTCCTGAGTAGTGTGATCTAGGTTTTATTCACAGTTATTTTACATAGCACTTCAATCAATCACTGGTTTATTAAGCGCAACTACTCACCGGTAAGGGTCTCAAGGCGCTGGGGGGAGGGGAGGTGCAGCTTCCAGTTCATCAAGGTCTGTTGAAGAGCTAGGTTTTGAGGTTTCTCGTGAAGATGGGGAGTGATGTTGTCTGCCTGAGGTGGAGCGGTAGGGCGTTCCATGCTCTGGCTGCGAGGAAGGAGAAGGAGCGGCCTCCTGATCTGGTCTTTCTGGCGCAGGGAACTACGGCGTAGGAGAGCTGGGCTGATCGTAGAGTTCTTTGGGATGCGTGGAAGTTGATTCGGCTGTTGAGGTATGCTGGTTCGGTGTTGTGGAGGGCTTTGTGTGTGTGGGTGAGGATCCTGAAGGTGATTCTAGCCTCGATGGGGAGCCAGTGGAGTGTGCGCAGGTGTTGGGAGATGTGGCAGTGTCGTGGTAGGTTGAGGACCAGTCTTGCGGCGGCGTTCTGGATGTTTTGGAGCTTACGGGTGAGGTTTTTGTTTATTCCGGCATAGAGTGCGTTGCCGTAGTCGAGTCTGCTGGTGACGAGGGCGTGGGTGACGGTTTTTCTGTGCTCGATGGGGATCCATTTGAAGGTCTTCCGTAGGAGGCGGAGGATGTGGAAGCAGGAGGATGTGACAGAGTTGATCTGGTGGTCCATTTTGAGCTCGGAGTCTAGGATGATTCCCAGGTTGCGTGCGTGGTCCGTGGGGGCGGATGGGCTACCGAGGGCGGGGGGCCACCAGGTGTCGTTCCAGGCGTCGGGGTGTGGGCCCATGATGAGTACTTCTGTTTTGTCGGTGTTGAGTTGCTCATCCACTTGGCGACAGCTTCCATGCCTTCTTGGAAGTTGTGTTTGGCTGTGTTGGCTTTGTTGGATAGGGAGAGGATGAGTTGGGTGTCGTCTGCGTATGAAACAATGATGAGTCCATAGGTTCTGACGATGGGGGCGAGAGGAGCCATGTAGACATTGAAGAGTGTTGGGCTGAGGGAGGATCCCTGGGGGACTCTGCAGGTGGTTGGTGTAGAGTCCGAGAGGAAAGGGGGGAGTCTGACTCGCTGCGTTCTACCGGAGAGGAAAGAGTAGATCCAGTCTAGGGCCTTGTCCTGGATACCTGCGTCGTGGAGTCTGCGTATTAGGGTGCAGTGGGATACCGTGTCGAAGGCCGCTGAGAGGTCGAGGAGGATGAGGGCTACTGTTTCTCCTTTGTCCAGTAGGGAGCAGATGTCGTCTGTTGCGGCAAGGAGGGCGGTTTCTGTGCTGTGGTTTTTTCTGAAGCTGGATTGTGACGGGTCGAGGATGTTGTGCTCTTCGATGAAGGTGGTGCGTTGGCTGTTGACGGCTTTCTCGATGACTTTCGCTGGGAACGGGAGCAGGGAGATGGGTCTGTAGTTTTTGAGGTCGGTGGGGTCCGCCGAGGGCTTCTTTAGGAGGGGGTTGATCTCGGCGTGTTTCCAGTCGTCGGGGAAGGAGGCGTTCTCCAGGGAGTGGTTGATGGTGTGGCGAAGCATGGGTGCGATGGTGTCGGCGACTCTGTTGAAGATGTGGTGGGGGCAGGGGTCCGTGGGAGCCCTGGAGTGGATTGACTTCATCGTTTTCAGTGTGTCTTCGGTGGTGAGGGCTGTCCAGCTGTCAATCATCGGTTTCAGGGTGTCGGGGGTGGCTGGTGGGGGTTCCGTGTGTTGGGTGTCTTCGTCGAAGTTGTCGTAGATGTACTTGATTTTGCGGTGGAAGAATGTGCTGAGTTTGTTGCAGAGGTCTTGTGAGGGGGGAATGTCAGTCGACTCGCTGGTGGGTTCGGCGAAGTCCTTGATGATGTTGAAGAGTTCTTTGCTGTTGTGTGCGTGTGTGGAGATTCTGTCTTCAATTGAAGCTTTCCTCGTGTTTCTGATGAGCTGGTGGTGGGCGGTGGTGGCGGCTTTGAAGTTGTTGTGGGCTTGTAGCACTTGTGATAAGGAAGGCAACTGTATCTCTTTCATTCCTCTCAGCAATATCTTTCTCTGGCTCAAGATAGCTGTTGCTTCATATTCAAACTTGACTCGGTACAAATATTCTTGTCGCATTCCTTCTTTGATTGGCAGGGTACTGTCCGTGGGTTGAACATAGTACAGGAAATATTTTTAAAAATCACATCCTTTTCTGCCTCAGTTATTTCCTCTTTGGACTGAGCAAAAGAAAAGGCAGTGGCCGCTATGACTTGCAACGTGAATGTTTCTAAAACAATCTACATCTGAAACCATTTTTCCATTCTTTTGGTGAACCGTACCTGAGAGAAGGAAAAGGCAGTGGGCATCAATGCTGCAGCCGGAATATTGCACAATCTTCCATCTCTTTCTTTCTCCTTCATAAACCGAGGAGTTCAGGGATTATCTGGAGGGGGCCCAGTGTCAAAATTCCCACTGATGGAGTACAGGATACATGTGTCCATGAAGCCTGGGAGTCTGATTGGAAAGCAAGATTTTAAAACAAAGTCTGAACTACTCCTCATGTAACAAAACATTTATGTATGTATGTACATTACATCCTTTACCATCTCATTGTATATTGAAAATATATGTATAGATGAGTTCCTGATTATAGTTTTTTTTATTGCTTTCTAGGTTAATACATGTACATTAGCATACAGTATGTAAGTATGGCTAGAGGGAAACAGTAACTATAGTAAAAGCGCATGACAACATATTTTAAAAACAGAGTACATGCATACATTAATTCAAAAAATTGTATTAAAACATTATACAGTGTATAGAGTCTTTGTATATGCATAGCATACATGGGTATGCCTGAGCCTGTTTCAATCATTAC
Organism: Calotriton arnoldi; assembly: GCA_963921515.1. Taxonomy (NCBI): domain Eukaryota; kingdom Metazoa; phylum Chordata; class Amphibia; order Caudata; family Salamandridae; genus Calotriton; species Calotriton arnoldi. The sequence goes on along the minus strand of CAWUFW010001750.1, from coordinate 723,864 downwards.
AAGCGTCTACATATGAATTGGATGCAGATACTTAAGGATTTACTCCATGTACTTCAATATTAATAAGGATATGCTTATATGTATGTGTTATATATATATATATATTCACTGAAAAAAACCATAGGTTTTAGGGACAGTTATAGTTAGTTGGACATTTCACTCGTACAAAACCCGTGAAATTCCCCTGTTATAGTTAGTTCAGCTAACTATAACTCGCGCCCGCAATGCACTGCTGATGACGTCACATATTACATCACTCATGACATGGTCAGTGACATCACTGATGACATCACTGATGACATCTCAAATGACATCACTGATGACATCATCCAGTGACTGTGTGTTTCTATAAAGTTTAAATATTTTTTATATATATAGGGAAAGGCGTATTGAAGAATGAGTGGGTGTATAAGTGTCTGTATGGATGATTTAGTAGGTGCGTGACTAATTCTATAAGTGAGTGATTAAAGGTGTCTTACTGAATGCATGGGTTACTGACTAAACTGTGTCAATGTCTGTATCCGTCTGTCTGTTGCTGTGTAAGTGGCTGCATGGGTTTGTGAATAGCTACATGAGTGTCTATAAGAGTTATAGATTTGTTGTCTGAGTATCTGTATGGGTGCCTGAGTGTTTGTGTGGATGGGGTGTGTGCGACTGTGCATAGATGTGTGAGTGGGTGATTCACTGGGTGGATGGTTTCAAGAGTGCATCTGTGATAGACTGTATGGGTGGGTAAGTGTGTGTAAGAGTGTGTTAGTGAGTGAATGTATGTCCCAGTGGTACATGTGTGAGTAACTACATATGTGAAAGGTAGTATATATGTGTGTTAGAGTATTTAAAAGGCTATACGTGAGAGTGTGTGATTGTGAGAGTGACTGTATGAATTCGTGTGTGCTTGTATCAGTTATTGTATAAGAGCGTAAGAATGTGCTAGTATATTTGTATGAGTAACTGACCTGGTGTGTGTATAACTGTATAGGTGAGTAAATGGGTGTGTGATTAATTTTTTGCATGACTGACTAGGTGTGTGAGTACCTCTATGGATGAGTGGCGGTGTGTGAGTGTTTATATAGGTGTATGAGTGCATATGATAGTCCTGTACTGAGTGACTGTAAGTATGAGTGACTGTACAGGTGAGTGAGTGGATGTGTGTGTAGACCTAAGAATCAGTGAGTGGGTATGTAGTTTTTGGTGTTGGAGTGTCTATGGTTTTGAGAATGGCAGTCTGTAACTTAGAGTGGGTGTATCAAAAGTTATATTAGGGTGTGAGAAGATGCATGAAAATATCACATGAATGATGTCATTTGAGATGTCATCAGTGATGTCATCAGTGATGTCACTGACCATGTCATGAGTGATGTAATATGTGACGTCATCAGCAGTGCATTGCGGGGCGCGAGTTATAGTTAGCTGAACTAACTATAACAGGGGAATTTCACGGGTTTTGTACGAGTGAAATGTCCAACTAACTATAACTGTCCCAAAAACCTATGGTTTTTTCAGTGAATTTCAAAGGTTTTTTAAATGCTAATTTCTAACTATAACGTGTCTGAAACCTATGGTTTTTTCAGTGAATTTCAAAGGTTTTTCAAAAGCTAATATTTAAGTGTCATAATAGTTATAGTTATGTTTCTTGTACTGAATTTCTTTAGTTTTTTATATTTATTTGTAAATATATTATTTATTAAACAATATTGTATATTTTTGTGTATTTTGCAAAAAAAAAAAATTTATAAATTAAAAAGTAAAATATAGTATAATTTTTTTCTGTTATATTTTTATTTTAAGATATTTGTATTGTTTAATTTTTAAAAAAAAATATTTTTTGGGAATCGCGCACCAAAAGCGTACCGAACGCGGCGCATACGCGTACCCCAGCCACCTATTTAAGGAAGTCGTAAAGGATCCGCGTATGGTATGCGACGGGTGCGTGTTTCTAGACCCGTAACATACGTATATTGCGTGTGTACGCGTTTCCTAAGCGACCGGTACGCGATTCCTGCTCCGGCTTATACGCGACACATACGAATTACCATACACGACGCTTGCGCGGTGGCAGGCCCCGCGTGACGTCAAATACGTGCCCGGGCGCGCTGGGTGCGCGACTCCTTATTTCTCCGTAAAATTTTTGATAGCTCCTACCACTAATTTATATTCTCCCCGGGGACCCCATCCCCCGGGGCCTATACATAATAATGGAGACCGTGAGGGGAGCCCCAATGCCCCCACGGTCCCGCCGGCTCCCCGCGTCCTTCGACAGCCGGCATTGCTTTTCCACATGGGGAGCTGCTGACATGCAGCTCCCCGTGTGGAAAAGCAATTTGCTTTAGATATTGGAAGAGAGAGCAGGTTTCCTGCTCTCTCTTCCAAAATCCAAAGCAGTTTGCAATGACAGGACGGGAGCCGCGAGGCTCCCGTCCTGTCATTGCAAACAGCAGTGTCCCGGGGTAGGCACCCCGGGACACTGCAGGAGCCGGCCCTGGGGGTGGCGGTCCCCAGGGCCATCAAGGGCTCCAGGAGGGGGGCCGCGCGGCCCCCTCCCTTAAATTGCACAGCCCCGGGGAGGTGGTGGTCCCCGGGGCTTCGGGGGTCCAAAACAGACCCCCATTTTAAATTTTTTAGTGCCCCGGGGAGGTGGCGGTCCCCGGGGCGTGTGGGGGGGCTCAAGCCCTCCCACACATGAATTTTTTATTTAAAAAAAAGAAGCCCTGGGGAGGTGGTGGTCCCGGGGCTGCGGGAGGGCCGAGTGCCCTCCCGCACCATTTTAAAATGAAAGCCCCGGGGGTGGCGGTCCCCGGGGCTTGGGGGCCCTTGAGGCCCCCATACATAAATTTAACCCCCCACCATGCCCCCGGGACTTGGGCCACCCGGGGCAAAATACAATCGAAGCACAAGAGAGCGCGCTTCGATTTTTTTATCGGCAGGATCCGCGCACCCTGAGCGCATCCTGCCGATTTAAAAAAAAAAATGCTTTTTCTGCCCAGGGGGTCCTTATGGGACCCCCTGAGCAGACCTAGGGGTCAGGGTGTTTCTACCCTGCCCCCTTTGTGCGCTTTGCGCACTTGTTTCTGTCCCTCGGTTCTACCGAGGGACAAAATGGCTGCCAACATTTCCTGAATCGGAATGTTGACAGCCAGCTGACAGCCAATTAACATGCAGCTCGTGATCGGGACGGTGCGCGCAGGGTGCGCTCAGGGTGCGCGGATCCTCCGTGCCCATAGATATATATGTACTTTTACTTTTGATTTTCTCAGCAACTACTGAACGGATTTACACCATTTAACAAAAAGGGTTCTTTCTGAACTAAGAACTACCTCTTTGCCAAATTTGGTGTAATTCCGTTCAGCAGTTCGGGCTGTAGCTGTGTCTAAAGTTTCCTATGGAAAAATGAATGGGGAAAATGCGTTTTGGGACCCCCCTTTTTCTCGGCCCCCGCTTGACGAATCACCCCGAGACTTTCAGGGTAGGAGCGGACCGGAGCGCCCCACAAAGTTTGAAAATTTTGCGAAGATACGTCAACCGGCAAGAGAGTTATTTCAAATAGAATGTCGCGGATTTCCTATGGAAAATAGGTTCTAACTATAACTATCTACTGGCGACCGCCAATAGATAATATATCCAACCAAGTAAATTCCACCACGGGAGTACACGCACTCTCAGGACAAATCCACACGACAAGGGAATTAATGCTCAGGAAAGTTTTACTGGCTTCCACGCAATGCGTTTCGGCTGACATGCAGCCTTGATCACACGTAAACAAGCCGTGTTCCGATAAGTTCTTAAGTACAAGCAACCAAAAATTAACATAAACATAAAAAAGGGACTCAAAATTCGGTCATATACAATGAAAATAAACAGAAAATAAATCGGCCATCTTGTAATGTATAGTTCATGATGAAATGACATATGAATAAGGTCGCAGTCTCGTATATATGTAATGAAACATCACAGTAAAATATATTAGCAGAGCTGCGATAAATTAAATTACTGTGTACAGTATAAAAAACATCAAAAAATATATATTATGTATATTACAGTATTGACTCATATTAAATGTATAAATAAAGATAAACCTTCTAACAATGAGAGGATGTGAGTCAAAAGGTATCTTGATCTGAATCTCAAAAAGCGACAGACCGGAAAGCACAGATTAGCAAATCAACCTGGAAACATGTACCGTCCAATGGCGGGTCACATGATCGGCAATGCCTATGTTCTGTGTGTTGTAGCTAATAAAGTTATCCGCTACAAAATGGAATGCAAATTCCCTCAAATAAACGAGAATAAATAATACTCATGGGAAATCCCAAATGCATGCTGTGGAGACACATAGTTGCGGTTCGAGGGAGTATAACCGATACAGCTGCTAACACATAAATGCTCCAAGTCATAGATATATAATGCCCAAGTGGGCTGTACAGAGAAACGAATACCAATATGCACCTTCAATTCACATGCAAAACCTGTGTGATACATGGCTGGGCATAATACATGATGCAGTAATGGGCAAGTGCCCTCAGGTGCAAGGAACTGTAAAGATATACTGTAACACATAAAAACCAAAACATCAAACTTATGCTTGTACACAAAACTAGAAAAGTGTCTTATCTGTGATAGGTGCCCACAAAGATGCTGCTGAAGAAAAGGTTAGGTGGCCCGTGAACGTGATAAAAAGTGCAGGGATGGGCCCCTTCCTTTTCCTCCTGTAAAAAAGAGAAGAAAGAAAACATAATAAGTGAGTGAACAAGATATGTAGCTAGTACATAACAGTGTATATACAATAAAAGATGATATAAACATTCATCATAAAAGCAGCCTAACGGAGGGGACATTACTGAAGGCAAGTGGAAACTCATAACTCAGATCACACATCATGTAAATGAACTCCTAATTCCTCATCAATGTTGAGGCCTCCTGGATGTTTGGTCTGGAGGTCAATGATGTATTTAGATTCGGTTTGTCTCAGTTTGAGTGTTCTATTGCCCCCCCTATGCATCTGGGCAACCTGTTCAATAGCTGAAAAGGTAAGGAGAGCACTGTTGGAGAAATGATACTTCTCAAAATGGCGAGCTACAGGATATTGCTGGACTTTGTTAGTTATAGCTCGCATGTGCTCAAGAACTCTTTTTTTCACCATCTGGGTCATACTGCCCACATACTTGAGTTTACATGGACATTCTAGCATATAAACAACGAATGGCGTACTACATGTCAAAAATTGAGCTATGGGTCTTTCTGTACCATTCAACAACTTAAGATGTTTTTTCATGGTGCTGTTTTTGCAGGCTTTACAATGGCCACAGGGGGAAAAGCCTTTTTAGCCCATGGTCCTTGTCTTTAGTTTTACTAGAAATCACACTATGGACTAAGTTATCCCTCAAACTGCGACCTTTACGGTAGGTAATAAATGGTCTTTCTTGTATAAGATGGCCTATTATGGGGTCAATAGTCAATATATCCCAGTTCTTACTAACGATACGTCTGACATCTTGTGATCTCTCATTATATGTGAGAATAATACGATTCCCACTTTCCATTCCCCCTTTGGCTTCTTCAGTAGGCGCAAACAGAAGGTCCCTTCTCTCTTTCTCCTTGACATTTATGACTGCTTTGTTCAATACCCATTGGGGATAGCCTCTCTCTCGAAATCTGGATAGCATAATCTGCATTTCTGTTTCTAAGCCTGACTCAGTGCTGCAGTTCCTTTTTGCCCTCAGTAGTTCCCCATAAGGTATGCTCCATTTAAGGGTATCAGGGTGACTACTGAGGGCATGTAGGAGACTATTACCTGCTGTTTCTTTACGGAATAGCTTGGTTTGCATATGCCCATCCACAATCTCTACTTTGGTATCAAGGAACTCAGCTGTTGTTCCACTGATGTTCCATGTAAGTGTGATGTTTTTAGTATTCACATTGAGTTTCTCAACATAATTATTAGCTGCCTCATGTGAACCTTTCCAGACAATGAACAGGTCGTCAATGTAACGTAGCCACATGACGACCTGCTCCATCTCCGGAAAGTTCACTTTATCTTTCCATATGTCTTCTTCCCATTGCCCCAAGAACAAGTTAGCAAAACTTGGGGCAAAACAGGTCCCCATCGCAGTACCGAGGACCTGTTTGTAGAGAGTGTCATTGAAGATAAATATGTTGTTTGTTAAGCAAAAGTTGATCATCTCAAGGATCATCTCTGTGTGGGCCTTATATCTTATATCCCTAGTCCATAAGAAATATATACATGCTGCTATTCCCTGGTCGTGTTCAATGATTGTGTACAATGAGCTCACGTCTAGGGTCATAAGCAAGAAATCGTCCTCCCAGGTAACATGTTCTAACTTTCCTAGGAAATCTTTAGTGTCTCTAACGTGGGATTTGAGATTTTTAACCGGGTCTCTCAGGAAATAATCTACGTATTTGGAGACATTCTCCGTAGCACTACCTTTTGAAGAGACAATAGGTCTCCCCGGGGGGTTTAAGGGATTTTTGTGTATCTTGGGGAGGAGGTACAGGGCCGGTAGAATGGGATAATCTTTCTTCAAGAAGCAGTACTCCTCCCACTCCAAAAGTCCCTTATCCCTCCAATTCCCAAGTTTTCCCAGATACTTTCCACACTGTCAGAGTAAGTTTGTCTTGTAACCTCAATGTAAAACCTGTTGTTCCTAAGTTGGTTGTATGCCTCATTGATGTACATCTCCTTGTCTAACACCACTATATTCCCACCCTTGTCCGCTGGACGTATCACAATATCTTCGTCCTCGGACAATATTTTGATAGCTTGCCTCTGTAAGGGTGTGAAGTTTTGAGTGTCCTGATTCCTAAACCATCTCTTGGTTCTAAATTTAACCAGATCGTTAGTAACAATCTCATGAAAGGTGTCAATGCTGTCGTGTGCCATCATGGGGTAAAAAGTGGAGCATGGTTTAAAGGGGGTTCTGGCAGTCCTATCATGGCTCATTTCTAGGTTATCCAGTATTCTCTCTACCTCCATGTCACTGTTGTTATCATCCCTTTCATTTTGAAGTTGGTACAAGGCTACCAATGTGTCAATATCCCCTATGTTGAGTTCAGTGTTGGATTCACTACCAGTACCAATTGTCATATTCGAATCATCTCGATTTTTAAGGAGGTGCCACTTTTTAAGTTTTAATTTACGAATAAATTTAAACATGTCTATACGTGTTTCAGGATAGTTAAAACGCATAGTGGGACAGAATGAGAGTCCAAGACATAGTGTGGTTTTCTCAATGTCAGTCAATTCTCTTTTGGATAAGTTAACAATAGTTCTGTTCACCATTTCTTTATCCATTATGCCAGTGTTTTGGAGCTTCTTGTCGATAGCCCCTTCCTCTGCCTCTTCTTCCACCTTTGTCTGACTCTTTTTCTTCTGTCGGAGTTTCTCTTTGACCTCTTCCTCGGCCGCGTCCTCGGCCTAGTCCCCCTTGTCCTTTGGGTTTCACTGTCGGTGTTGCTCGGGATGCTTGTCGGCCCATCCGCATGAGCCGATATTTGTCTAAAAAAGTTCCCGGTCTATTGGAGATTTCGATATCTGACGATTTGTTGGATGATGCGTCAGAGGTTTCCGGTTCACTTTCACTTGCATTGACGGTCTCTGACAAGGAACTTTCTGATGTTTCGGCCGGTGATCGTATCTTGCCTTATTGTGATGTGAAGACATGATCATATTTCTTGCTGAAACTTAAAATTCTGCCATTTTCGTAGTCCTCACAATCACGGTGAAGTTTCCATTGTTTTCTCTTTTTGATATCATCTTCGTGGTTGTTGACTCTAATTTTGATGATGTCGATCTCTTTTTTGTAGGCGTCCTGTTCCATAGTTTTTTCCAATTCTTCCTTGATGACTTTTATATCCTGTAGTAATTTTTCACGGTCAATCCAGGCGTATTTCACTAAGATTTCCAACATTCGTCTAGAACTCATCGCTGAGTTCTCCGCCCATTCCTCAAGCATTTTTGGGTTGGGTGATTCATAGGTGGGTATGGTGTATATTTTTAGGCCTCTCGGTACCATGCCTTTGTCCACATAGTCTTGTAATGACGTGGCTTCCCACCACTTGGCTATTTCCGATTTCCATACTTTCTCCAGTTTCCTGAGTTTTTCTTCAGTGCTCTTATTATTATTCTTTTTCTCGATGTGTTTTGAAAATGCGCCTGGTGCCCTGGCCAGTAACGATTGCACTGCTGACCTTCTTTCAGTGTCCTCCTCCATTGTGGTACCAAATATAAAGTTCCTGAGAGACTTATACTCTGACCCAGGTCATTGTGGTTGTCCACCCAAAATAATTTCGGGTTCCTTCTGCCGCTCCTCTTAAATACACCGTAGGAAAATCAATACGATGTCGTCTAGCAAGGATTAACTCTGTCTTTACCTGAGGGAAAAGCAAACCATCGACCCACCCCCGTTGGTATTGAGATGCGATGTGCCGCCTCCGCCGCTCACCGACCCCCCCACACAAACAGGTTACGGGTAATGACGCTTACCTCCAAGAAGTTCAATTGCACTTCTCGCTGGATTAGCAGATCTTGCAGTCCTTGCCACGGAGCGCCCGGTCCTCCAAAGGTCTGACAAACAGATATGAATTCACACGCTTCTTCCCAGACCACGGACCCATGAAAGGTGGTGCGTACGCCGACGAAGCCCATCGGCCAATAATGTCCAACCAAGTAAATCCCACCACGGGAGTACACGCACTCTCAGGACAAATCCACAAGACAAGGGAATTAATGCTCAGGAAAGCTTTACTGGCTTCCACGCAACGCGTTTCGGCTGACCTGCAGCCTTGATCACACGTAAACAAGCCGTGTTCCGATAAGTTCTTAAGTACAAGCAACCAAAAATTAACATAAACATAAAAAAGGGACTCAGAATTCGGTCATATACAATGAAAATAAACAGAAAATAAATCGGCCATCTTGTAATGTATAGTTCATGATGAAATGACATATGAATAAGGTCGCAGTCTCGTATATATGTAATGAAACATCACAGTAAAATATATTAGCAGAGCTGCGATAAATTAAATTACTGTGTACAGTATAAAAAACGTCAAAAAAATATATTATGTATATTACAGTATTGACTCATATTACATGTATAAATAAAGATAAACCTTCTAACAATGAGAGGATGTGAGTCAAAAGGTATCTTGATCTGAATCTCAAAAAGCGACAGACCGGAAAGCACAGATTAGCAAATCAACCTGGAAACATGTACCGTCCAATGGCGGGTCACATGATCGGCAATGCCTATGTTCTGCGTGTTGTAGCTAATAAAGTTATCCGCTACAAAATGGAATGCAAATTCCCTCAAATAAACGAGAATAAATAATACTCATAGGAAATCCCAAATGCATGCTGTGGAGACACATAGTTGCGGTTCGAGGGAGTATAACCGATACAGCTGCTAACACATAAATGCTCCAAGTCATAGATATATAATGCCCAAGTGGGCTGTACAGAGAAACGAATACCAATATGCACCTTCAATTCACATGCAAAACCTGTGTGGTACATGGCTGGGCATAATACATGATTCAGTAATGCAGATTATGCTATCCAGATTTCGAGAGAGAGGCTATCCCCAATGGGTATTGTACAAAGCAGTCATAAAGGTCAAGGAGAAAGAGAGAAGGGACCTTCTGTTTGCGCCTACTGAAGAAGCCAAAGGGGGAATGGAAAGTGGGAATCGTATTATTCTCACATATAATAAGAGATCACAAGATGTCAGACGTATCGTTAGTAAGAACTGGGATATATTGACTATTGACCCCATTATACAAGAAAGACCATTTATTACCTACCGTAAAGGTCGCAGTTTGAGGGATAACTTAGTCCATAGTGTGATTTCTAGTAAAACTAAAGACAAGGACCATGGGCTTAAATGCTTTTTCCCCTGTGGCCATTGTAAAGCCTGCAAAAACAGCACAATGAAAAAACATCTTAAGTTGTTGAATGGTACAGAAAGACCCATAGCTCAATTTTTGACATGTAGTACGCCATTCGTTGTTTATATGCTAGAATGTCCATGTAAACTCAAGTATGTGGGCAGTACGACCCAGATGGTGAAAAAAAGAGTTCTTGAGCACATGCGACCTATAACTAACAAAGACCAGCAATATCCTGTAGCTCGCCATTTTGAGAAGTATCATTTCTCCAACAGTGCTCTCCTTACCATTTCAGCTATTGAACAGGTTGCCCAGATGCATGGGGGGGCAATAGAACACTCAAACTGAGACAAACCGAATCTAAATACATCATTGACCTCCAGACCAAACATCCAGGAGGCCTCAACATTGATGAGGAATTAGGAGTTCATTTACATGATGTGTGATCTGAGTTATGAGTCCCCACTTGCCTTCAGTAATGTCCCCTCCGTTAGGCTGCTTTTATGATGAATGTTTATATCATCTTTTATTGTATATACATGGTAATGTACTAGCTACATATCTTGTTCACTCACTTATTATGTTTTCTTTCTTCTCTTTTTTACAGGAGGAAAAGGAAGGGGCCCATCCCTGCACTTTTTATCACATTCACGGGCCACCTAACCTTTTCTACAGCAGCATCTTTGTGGGCACCTATCACAGATAAGACACTTTTCTAGTTTTGTGTACAAACATAAGTTTGATGTTTTGGTTTTTATGTGTTACAGTATATCTTTACAGTTCCTTGCACCTGAGGGCACTTGCCCATTACTGCATCATGCATTATGCCCAGCCATGTACCACACAGGTTTTGCATGTGAATTGAAGGTGCATATTGGTATTCGTTTCTCTGTACAGCCCACTTGAGCATTATATATCTATGACTTGGAGCATTTATGTGTTAGCAGCTGTATCGGTTATACTCCCTCGAACCGCAACTATGTGTCTCCACAGCATGCATTTGGGATTTCCCATGAGTATTATTTATTCTTGTTTATTTGAGGGAATTTGCATTCCATTTTGTAGCGGTTAACTTTATTAGCTACAACACGCAGAACATAGGCATTGCCGATCATGCGACCCGCCATTGACCGGTACATGTTTCCAGGTTGATTTGCTAATCTGTGCTTTCCGGTCTGTCGCTTTTTGAGATTCAGATCAAGATACCTTTTGACTCACATCCTCTCATTGTTAGAAGGTTTATCTTTATTTATACATTTAATATGAGTCAATACTGTAATATACATAATATATATTTTTTTGACGTTTTTTATACTGTACACAGTAATTTAATTTATCGCAGCTCTGCTAATATATTTTACTGTGATGTTTCATTACATATATACGAGACTGCGACCTTATTCATATGTCATTTCATCATGAACTATACATTACAAGATGGCCGATTTATTTTCTGTTTATTTTCATTGTATATGACCGAATTTTGAGTCCCTTTTTTATGTTTATGTTAATTTTTGGTTGCTTGTACTTAAGAACTTATCGGAACACGGCTTGTTTACGTGTGATCAAGGCTGCAGGTCAGCCGAAACGCGTTGCGTGGAAGCCAGTAAAGCTTTCCTGAGCATTAATTCCCTTGTCGTGTGGATTTTTCCTGAGAGTGCGTGTACTCCCGTGGTGGGATTTACTTGGTTGGACATTATTGGCCGATGGGCTTCGTCGGCATACGCACCACCTTTCATGGGTCCGTGGTCTGGGAAGAAGCGTGTGAATCAATATATATATATATATATATATATATATATAAATATATATATATATATATACATATGGAAACCGAAGTTGCCCTGTGCTTCGGGACGCACTCCGCCGCAGGCTGGTAATTAACCTTTCTCACAGGGGAACTGGCAGGATAGTTGCTGAATTGGTGCGCCTAATGCGTTTCGAAGCCCCCAGCTTCTTTGTCAAAGGCAGTGTTGTGACAGCTTCCGCAACTGAATGGCGACGTCACAGTGTCAAAAGAAAGTAGACTGTGCAGGTTAATTTCTGAGACCCACCGGAGGGTTATTTTGAAATAATGAAAGTTAACAGCAATGCAACATCCACTGGAGGACTACAATTACTTGTATGCACTACGGATACCAGAATCCTTTAAAACTAATCACCTGAATCCACTTGAGGATATAAAATGTTTTAAAAAGAAAAGTACATTTTGAGTTTTCAGTTGCGGAAGCTGTCACAACACTGCCTTTGACAAAGAAGCTGGGGGCTTCAAAACGCGTTAGGTGCACCAATTCAGCAACTATCCTGCCAGTTTCCCTGTGAGAAAGGTTAATTACCAGCCTGCGGCGGAGTGCGTCCCGAAGCACAGGGCAACTTCGGTTTCCATATTCCAACACGGCAGCCTGGCCGTGGGGACAGCACCACCATAGAACGGAAATGGAGCGCAAGGGAAAGACTTTCTTTCACTGAATGGCGACCTCGCAGTGCCAAAAGAAAGTAGACTGTGCAGGTTAATTTCTGAGACCCACCGGAGTGTTATTTTGAAATAATGAAAGTTAACAGCAATGCAACATCCACTGGAGGACTACAATTACTTGTATGCACTACAGATACCAGAATCCTTTAAAACTAATCACCTGAATCCACTTGAGGATATAAAATGTTTTAAAAAGAAAAGTGCATTTTGAGTTTTCAGTTGCGGAAGCTGTCACAACACTGCCTTTGACAAAGAAGCTGGGGGCTTCGAAACGCGTTAGGCGCACCAATTCAGCAACTATCCTGCCAGTTCCCCTGTGAGAAAGGTTAATTACCAGCCTGCGGCGGAGTGCGTCCCGAAGCACAGGGCAACTTCGGTTTCCATATTCCAACACAGCAGCCTGGCCGTGGGGACAGCACCACCATAGAACGGAAATGGAGCGCAAGGAAAAGACTTTCTTTCACTGAATGGCGATGTCGCAGTGCCAAAAGAAAGTAGACTGTGCAGGTTAATTTCTGAGACTCACCGGAGGGTTATTTTGAAATAATGAAAGTTAACAGCAATGCAACATCCACTGGACGACTACAATTACTTGTATGCACTACGGATACCAGAATCCTTTAAAACTAATCACCTGAATCCACTTGAGGATATAAAATGTTTTAAAAAGAAAAGTGCATTTTGAGTTTTCAGTTGCGGAAGCTGTCACAACACTGCCTTTGACAAAGAAGCTGGGGGCTTCAAAACGCGTTAGGCGCACCAATTCCGCAACTATCCTGGTAGTTCCCCTGTGAGAAAGGTTAATTACCAGCCTGCGGCGGAGTGCGTCCCGAAGCACAGGGCAACTTCGGTTTCCATATTCCAACACGGCAGCCTGGCCGTGGGGACAGCACCACCATAGAACGGAAATGGAGCGCAAGGAAAAGACTTTCTTTCACTGAATGGCGACGTCACAGTGCCAAAAGAAAGTAGACTGTGCAGGTTAATTTCTGAGACCCACCGGAGGGTTATTTTGAAATAATGAAAGTTAACAGCAATGCAACATCCACTGGAGGACTACAATTACTTGTATGCACTACGGATACCAGAATCCTTTCAAACTAATCACCTGAATCCACTTGAGGATATAAAATTTTTAAAAAGAAAAGTGCATTTTGAGTTTTCAGTTGCGGAAGCTGTCACAACACTGCCTTTGACAAAGAAGCTGGGGGTTTCGAAACGCGTTAGGCGCACCAATTCAGCAACTATCCTGGCAGTTCCCCTGTCAGAAAGGTTAATTACCAGCCTGCGGCGGAGTGCGTCCTGAAGCACAGGGCAACTTCGGTTTCCATATATATATATATATATATATATACATAGGGAATTACTCCATGTAATCAAATGATAATAAGTATAATGTTTATGTGTATGTGTTAAATATACTATTAACAATTTGATCTAGATGTGTTGGTATGTCTATACACTTGTATATATGTGAATTATTTTAGTTATAGGAAAAAAGTGGTAACATTAATATACAAACATAAATGTATGCATTTTGCATTACATATATGTATATATATCATAGTACATAATAAATACATCTTATTTCAATAGCATATGAGTGGAGGAGTGATTATATATGGTTTTGGCCTCTTTCTATAAAAAAGTAAATACCTCATTCTAAGAAAGCATTAAAATATATTTAGGTAAAAAAAAAAATGCCATGTGTATATATGTATGTATTTGTTTATCTCATTTATTTGTTAAAAAAAACCTTTGCATACTTCACCACATGATACATGTGCATGTCAGACCAAGTAAATATTGCTGCTTCTATGTACATGTGTGTATTTATATATAGAGAAGTTTATTTCAGCCACTAAAACGTTGTCAAGTGTCATACGTATATATGTGAATGTATAATTTCATTTTCATTTTCAATAATAGCAACAAAAAACCTTTGTCCCATAACTCTCCTCTCTGACCCATCCCAAACCTTTATGACTAGTTGAACACTCAAATACCCTTTTCAAACTTCCTCCTCCTTTTTAGTCAATTCGCCCGACTAACAGCCACACCTGTCCAATACTCCCATTAACTACTTCCCCTTTTCTAATCCTTTCCCGTCATTCTGTCCATACTAAAATACTACTAAACACAGAAGAACTGAAGAGCACAAACTTGTCACAACTTAACCACAAGGGGGAAAGACAGCATATATTACTTATCTACTACTGATTTACCTCTACTGTGGCCTTCTATGCTGGCCTTTGTAGAGATTCAATTGCACTTGATGTGAACTCTTTCACCGACTGCAAGAACCCAGCTCTTGGTTGCTACATCAAAGCTTGTAGAGGTGTCTGCTCTTGTGAACACCTGGAACCCCGCTGGTTTCCTGCTATGTCTTTCTCCTGTGTTACTTCTCCCAGATAAAACTCACCTTGACTCCGTTCTACTTTGCCACTCTTCACAGGGTGAAACAGCAAACAAAGTTTCGGAAGAGTCATCAAAGTTGGAGCAGGGAGTATGTCTGGAAGAAGATTCTATGTGCTCACTGTTCAGAGCAAGCATGTCAAAACACCGGTAGGTCTGTGCAGCACGGTGCAATAGTGGTTGGACCTGAGCAGAAATTTGAGTAACAATTTGAGCTTTGTCTTTTGGGCTCCAACTGTTTCGTCTATTGGTCCTAAAATTGGGAACTGTCACAAATCGAATCCTTTCTTGGGGCCATTTCATAACTTATGCAGGGCCAGTTTCTTCTTTAGAGCATTGGAACCCACAAATCATAGATGACTGTCAGTTACTGCATTCCTGTTAGATCTGGCATCCTTAGGGTGGTCTTCCCCTGGACCTTTTCCATTTTGCCTCCATGTTTTGCTGATTCTTTTTGTTGGCCCTAGGACTCTGAGCACTTTACCACTTCTAACTAGTGCTAAAGTGCATGTGCGTCTCCACTAAACATGATGACATTGGTTTATACCTGATTGCATATTTTTTGTTCTAGCAAGTCCCTTGTAAAGTGGTATACCATATACCCAGGGCCTGTACTTCAAATTATTCTAGTGGGCTACAGCACTGATTGTGCCACCCACAGAAGTAGCCTTTCAAACCTGTCTCAGGCCTGCCACTGCAGTGCCTATGTGTGCAGTTTACTGTCACTTTGACTTGGCATTTAAAACTACTTACCAAGCCTTCAACTCCCCTTTTATTACATATGTCACCCCTAAGATAGGCCCTAAGTAACCCTAAGGGCAGGGTGTCTTGTAAGTAAAAGGTAGGCATGTACTTATATGTTTTACATTTCCTGGTAGTGACAAACAGACTATTTCTTTTTTCACTACTGTGAGGCCTACCCTTCTCATAGACCAGCGTTAGTAATTCCTTAATACACTTTTAAGCTATAATTCCTGATCAGAGAGGAGTAACATTTTCATTTTTCAAATGTTTGGAATGGTAATGATAAATCCTCCTTACTGCTGAAGCTGGATTTAACATCACTGTTTTAAAAATGCCACTTTTAGAAAGTGGGAATTTTTCTGTACTTATTGCTCTTTGTGCCTGACAGCCTGTCTCCAATAAAAGTCTGGGTTGGGTGACAGCTAGAGCATGCTCTCTAGACAGCCACAAACACAGGAAGGTGAGGCTCATCTACATTCTGAGCACTCAAATGCATTCTGATTAGTCTTCCTGGGCAGGGAGGACTGGGAGAGGCTGACACTTACATTTCAATAGGTAGGTTCACAAACAAAGCACTGATTTACCCCCCACAGATAGCCTGGCAAACAGGACTGGGTTGAAAGGGATCCTAGTGCACTTCAGAGAGTAGCTTTGAAGTCACCCCCTACATCAAAGGCACTTTTGGGTATAAGTACTGGGTTTCAGACCCCCTAAAGTCAGACACTTCTGGATCTTGAACTGAACCTATGTCAGAAGGACTGCATAAAGGACTCTACTGGTCTGCTTTTCTGGAAGAACTGCTTTTCTGCCTGTTGCCCTGCTGCCTGCTGATCCCTGAATCTGCTGAAGGATAGCTGGTATTTGCCTTCCCTCCAAGTGGTCTCCAAGGGTTTGCTGGCTGTCCTACTGTTTTCTGAAGTCTCAGGGATACAAAAGGCTTCCTGCAATTCTGCTAGTGCTGCTGGACTCTGCCTTCTGTGAGTCCTACCCTTGCCTGAAGTGCCGATTCCAAGTTCCGGACCTTAGAAGTGGGTTCTGCAGCTGTTTTTTCCAAAACTGTTCATCCTCACCACTGCACTGATCAGAACTGAGGCATCACCCTTCGACGCAGATTCTGTTTGATGACAGCGGTTTTACAGCCTGCACAGCCCGAAGACGATGCTCTGTGCAGCTCAAAGATGATGCATTGCCTTCACTTCAGCGAAGCTTGATGACGATGCAGCAACCCAACTACGTGGAAAATATTTACCCATCGAGACCTCAGTATTGATGCTTTGCTCCATCCCAGGTATTATCTCAGCAGGCCCTGTGTGGTTCTTGCAGCTGGTCTAACCTCCTTCGCGGTCAGCCTGAACTTTGGCTTTGCACCGGTCCCTCGCGGCCTCAAGTAACCTTTTGACAGCTAGTGACGTCTAAGCAATATCTTTGTATTTAATCTTTAAACATTCATATCTCGACTTCTTCTCATTGGATTTTTGTCATTTTGGTCTTATTTTGCTCAGATAAATATTCTCTATTTTTCTAAGTCTGTGTGAATTCTTTTGTGGTGTATTCATTGTGCTACTGTGTTTCTTTGTTCTACAAAACATATTGCCTCTTCATATAAGGCTGACTGCTCTGGTCCAAGCTGCCAGAGGGTGAGCACAGGTTAACCTTTAGCATATCTAGCTTACCCTAACTAGAGTAATGGTTCCTGCCTGGCCTGCATGTGTCACTCAGCCAAAGAAGAATACCATTTCTAACAATTCCAGATTAGCTATACTAATGACAATTCATGTTATGGCTCCTTGGCAAAGTGACCAACTTCACGCTCCTTGCTTATCTTGCCATAATTAACTCATCTTGCACGTGTAAAGGGTGTTGTGATTTTCATGACCAAATTACACTGTCGCAGAAGAAGGTGCAAACCTTAGGGGGCTATGTCACACAACCACACCAAAACATCAGACGTCATGCCTGGTGCTCAATATTGACAGTTTAATAAAGTGCATGAGCACATGAAGCTCTGCACTAGTAACCCTCATTCTGACTTGCTGCTAATATGCGAGTTAGTCCAAATTTCCATTCTACACTACGAAACACATGTACTCCTCTGAGCCTTCCCCTCACCTAAGTGACTGAAAGAGTGAGAACAAAAGAGTTTCCTGTTCCACCTGTAGACCATATGGATCAATTGTACTAGCTGCTGGTGAATGTTGCTTAGGGAAGAAGACTTTTTCTAAATCAGATTTACTCCGGCCTGGACAGAAACCTAACAGGTATAGCATTCACACATAATGATATCTAGCCTATGTTAGACATGGCCTCATTGGCATGGTTTCCCCTGTCTTTTTGCTTCTACCTCCTGTTTTTTGACAGTGAGTTAGACTTCATTTTCGCTGGTTTGTGTACGCTAGGCACTTTACCACTGCTGATCATTGCTAAGGTGCAAGTGCTCCCTGTGTGAATTGTGGTTATGATTGGTTATCCATGATTGGCATATTTGATTTACTGGTAAGTCCCTAGTAAAGTACACTTTGTGTGCCCAGGGCCAGTAAATCAAATGCTACTAGTGGGCCTGCAGCACTGGTTTTGCCACCCACATGAGTAGCCCTGTAAACATGCCTCAATCCTGCCATTGCAGTGTCGGCAAGTGCAGTTTTAAACTGCCCTGTCAACCTGGCAAGTGCACACACCTGCCAGGCCCAAGCCGTCCCTTTTACTACATGTAAGGCACCCTTAAGGTAGGCCCTAGGCAGCCCCATGGGCAAGGTGCAGTGTATGTGAAAGGTATGATATGTACTTGTTTGTTTTACATGTCCTGATATTTAACTACTGCCAATTTCGTTTTTCACTATTGTAAGGACTAGCTCTCCCATATGATATCATTGGAGCTGCTTTGTAACCTCTTACAAGTATAACTTTCAATTGGAAAGACCCAGAGATTTGGAGTTTGGGCTCTCCGAGCTCAGAATTTAAAAACACATCTTTCAGTGAAGGTGGTTTTTTAAATTGTGTGTTTGAAAATGCCTCTTTTAGAAAGTGGGCATTTTCTTGCTTAACTATCCTGTGCCTCTGCCTGCCTGTGGAATCATGTCTGGTTTAGACTGACAGCTGTGTTGTAGTGTATTCACTCCAGACAGTTACACAAAGGGAGCTGAGGTGTGCAGTTGAAAAACCAATGCATCGCCATGGTGCGGTTGAAAAAATGATGCAGCATCTGTTCGCAGCCCGAAGAACTGCCACAGCCCGAGTTCCAAGTCTGATGCCCTTGTCTCTGAAGTCCAAGACCTCTGCTCTGAGCTGCAGCTGAAGGAATCGAAGCAACACTGGTCCACGGCTGAAAGAATCAACGCAGCATCTGTTACGCTGCTACTGCATCGATCCCAGCGCGTCTGGATTTTCAAACATCGCCCCTGTATGCCAAGTTTCCAACTCATCACCGAAATAAGTCATCTCCAGAAATCGATGCATCGCTTCTCCTCGTAGTAAGGAATTGACACAACATTTCTCATGCATGCAGCAGAACTGACGCCTTCATTCCCCTGGGACTCAAGAACCAACGTATCACTGTGTTTTCTGATGATTTCCTCCTTTGCGGCTCTTTTTCGTCTTTGATTTTGACACATCAAAGGTACTTCGCGTGCTAAAATCAATGCATCCATAGTGTTCAATGGGCAGAATTGCCTACAACTTTTAAAAGTGATATTTTGAGTTATGTATTTGGGATTTTTATTGTTTTGGTCTTGTTTAGTTTAGATAAAGATTGCTTATTTTTTTAAACCGGTGAGTTGTCCATTTGTGGTGTTCTCACTATATTACTGTATGTCCTAAGCAGAAATGATTTACATATTGCCTCTGAGATAAGACTAACTGCTCGTGCCAAGCTACCAAGGAGATGAGCAGGGGTTACCTTGGGTGTGTAACTTACCTTGGCTAGGGGAAAGGGTCCCTACTTGGACAGGGTACAAGCCACTGCCAACTAGGGACCCCCATTTCTAACAGCCTATAACTCTAACAGGTACCGTTTTTATGTCTTATCTACTAATATTCTTAGTGGAGAATAAGGATGAGAAAGCGGGCTCTCAACAGCGGTCTCGAAGGTGTAGGTCAGAAAAGAGGCATACATAGCAGCACAGCACATGATAAAGGAATAGACGTTTAATGAGGCCATCCAGTGTCGAGAAAGACACATTTTCTTTGTAATGAGCCCTCTACTGCTATCAGTCAAAGGCAATAGGTATTCCAAATTTTTCTTTTATTTACTTTTTGGGTTTGAGACCCATTTTAACATTGTACACCCGATTGCCCCAACTGGATTCAGAGCTACAGAGGTATCATTGATAAGACAACTTTTTAATATTCAAAGTGGCTGGAAAATATAAATAGACCACGTATTCAGACTATTATTCTATTCACTTGCCAAATTTTGATTGTTCTTGAAGAAACCTTTCAACTAAACACTGGTGATTTTGAATGCAGAGCTATCATTTGACTAGTGTGACAATATTATTTTCATCAATGAGCAATCTTTAAAAAATTCAAACTACTTTGCAATGTAGGCCCTAAGATGTTGGACTAAAGGGGTTAAAGAGGTCCAGTCTATCTAGATCCCTTACCTACCTCGACTCTTAAGACAGTCACACTATGGACCAGATGCAGAAAACACAATTTGCAAGCAGTATTTTTGCAACCAACGTGGAACTTTGCCTACAGACCAATGCAGAAATAGGTCAGCTCACAAAATTCTGCATCGTAGTTTGCAAATTGTGACTCACTATGATTGATGCCCTTCACAGTGATTCTGGACTGCTGTGATCTTCAGAGCACCTTGTCTGGGGTTCCTTTTTAAATACCTCTATATTTTTAATGCAGCCCATTTTCCCTACAGGACATAGAGAGATGCGTATGGAAAAAAAAGCATTTAAACCTTTTTACAAATGTGTCTTCTGGACCATTGCCTACTCCCAAACAAACTGTTTTCACATTCGAAAAGGGGAGGTGGTCTCAATGGGACCCCTACCCATTTACAAATAGCTTTTTACCCAGGTTGTGAGTCAATACAAATTTAAAGTATTTTAACCAGACTTCCGTTGCAAAATATTGCTACGTGACATAACGATTCACTATTTGGAAGGGACAACTTAAACATGCCCTTTCCAAGTAGAGATGCTTTTTGCCCCTCTAAAGCCATATTGTAATATGATAACCTGTTACAGAATCGCAAAATATGTTTACCCGCAGCAAAAAGCATTTCTTCGGCTGTACACTAAGAATTGTCCCTGATAAGCAGCCAAACAAATATCAGTGACATTCTTGGAAATAACCAGCAAGCAGTCAGAGCAGTCCTACAATAAGACTGATGGGAGGATTTTCAAACCACTAATTCAGAACATCCCTATACTGGAGTAGAAGGTGTGCAGTTGATATTAGGGTTTCCTATTGGCTAATAATGTGGAGACAAATGAGGAGGCGGTGCAAGAGAACCAAGGAGAACTTGTTCTATTTGAGGGCATCAAGATGAAGTAGGCTGAGAAGAGTTTGTCGTGTTTTTAAAGGTGGAGACGCTGGTGGTAGAAATTCCACAGGAATTATTCCATTAGTAACTAGACAAGCCTCTGCTTAAGTGATCCAACTTAAGTCCAGTCTCCATGGTGATGTCCTTAAAGAGTCAGGCAAGGCTCTGATCATATTATCTTTTCTCCGCCAGGAGTTTCATAAAAAAGCAATGAAAAGTCGAATTGTAAATTTTTTTATATCACATTGCTTTTACCTATATCACTGTATAATAAACATCGGATTGTTAGTGAAAACCTAGTGACAGGAGTTAGAGAGCTTCATAGAATAGTTACAGGAAGTGGTCTAGGAAGACAGAATCTAACTGCAAGCTGTTGGACCCGGTTTACTATTGTCTTAGCTGACGATACAAGATATGCATGGTCAAACACAATAATAAACTTGGTTGTGGCATCAACAATTTGACACTGAGCATAAATCTTCCACACAATTCAGATCAGAGCAAAATACCAAAATACCATCTGCAGTGCAAAACAATACCCTAGTAAGGAGAGCGTTGAATGTAACAACGCACATGCAAAGGGAACTACGGAAAATGATGTAATTCTGATTTGTTTTATGTTCACACTAACCAAGTACAAAATATCTTGAAGGATAACTAGCGGGCAGACAAAAGTTTATAATAGGTTGTATCAGTCAATGTCAATCCACCACATCCACTCCCACCCCAAATAACCTTTATTATCTTGATTATCTGTTCTAGGTGTCTGCTGTGTCTGTGAGTCCATTCATGCCTGTATTATGAGGCACGTTATTGAGTTTTGCTACTGTGTGTTAAAGGCGAGAGGCCAAAAAGTGTTCAACAATACCAAAACAAAAGAGAGGTCAAACACAATTGAAGAACTCAGTCAACCTTCAAGTTTTCTTGCCATTTTAAAGCATTGGGTTATTAATTGACATCACATGTGCTCACAAGTTAGATGCCCTGAATACGAGCAGGCCGGTAAATTCTGACCCTGAGCATAAACCGGAGATATGAGCTTGGCTGTATTTAACGCATTCATTAATCATAGGAGGCAGTAAATACCTCAGCTGTACTTAAATTTGGGCAGGTTAAACCTGCCAAAATTTAACAGGGAAAATCCATGCGGAATTTGGTGCGTTAAACACTAAGGGCCAGATGTACGACCCGCTTTTTTGCGGCCGCAAACGGGAGAACCTCCCATTTGCGGCCGCAAAAAAGGGTAATCGCATGTACAAATGCTATTTTGCCAGTCCCTGATTCGCAAAATAGCATTTGCGATTCTCGCTATTAGGAAGGGGCGTCCCTTCCTAATAGCGAGTCAACATGCTATGTACTAGTGTTTTGCGACCGCATTTGCGGCCGCAAAACACTCGCAGTTTACCACCTACTTCAAGTGGGTGGTAAACCACTTGCAAAGGGGAAGGGTTCGCCAGGGGACACCTTCCCCTTTGTGAGTATGTTGGAAAATATTTTTTAAGAGCAGGCAGTGGTCCCAAAGACCACTGCCTGCCCTTAAAAAAATAAAACTGAAATGTTTCATTTTTCTTTTTTAAATGCATCCCGTTTTCCTTTAAGGAAAACAGGCTGCATTTAAAAAAAAAAAAGCTGAGCCCAGCAGGCCACCATCCCTGGGAGAGCTGTCATTCCCAATGGGCTCGCAAATTGCGAGAGGCTCATTATTATTAATGAGCCTCGTAATTTGCGACCCCAGTGGGAATCGCAAACAGTGTGAAATACACTGTTGTACATCGGAAATTGCGCTGCGCAAATTGCGACTTGCAAAAGAGTCGCAATTTGCGATCTGCAATTGTCTTGATCGTACATCTGGCCCTAAAATCTGCATTTTATTCCAAACCAGTGGCGTAGCAAGAGGGGAGTGGGGTGGGGGTCCGCCTCGGGCGGCATAAGTTTTGGGGTGGCGGCCTCCCCCCACCTCGTCCCTGCCGTTCCGGGGCAGCAATCTCTCCCCCTCGCTCTTTAGTGCGGCCGTTGAGGGGGCCGCAAGAAGCAGAGAAAACCGCCAGAACCCCTCCTCCTCAATACGGCCGTCTCAGGGCGGCAAACACAGGGACCGCCCTGGCAGTCTAAGAGCTAGCAACGCCGTGATATGCCTCATTAATTGCATACAATAAATGACGTACTACGTGGTATAGTTATTTTTCATGTGCGATAAATAATGCGTAAACTTGTTATCAAAGCCATAGGGGCACATGCATCAACCTAAATACCGATCGCAAACGGGCCGATTCGCAGAATCGGCCCCTTTGCAACCGGTATTTAGGCAATTGGGATGCATCAACCCAAAACCCATTCGCAATATAGGTAATCGCAAATTTTGCGATTACCTAAATTGCGAATGCTTTTAGGGAATCGCAAATTGCGATTGCCTATTTGGGATGCATCAAAGCCTTTCCTAAATGCGACTTCGCATTTAGGAAACGCTAATTACCATCAACTGCAAGTTGATGGTAATTTGCAAAAACTTTGAAAAATACACAAAAGTGCATTTTTCAAAGTGCCATGTGGTGCACTCATATGCCCTTAAGGCATATGTGTGCGCCACATGAGCACAGATGCCAAATTTGGGGTGCAGCAGGGTGGCCTTTAAGGCCCCTAGCAACCTTCAATTGCATTCGCAATTTGCGAGTACCTATTTGGTACTCGCAAATTGCGAATGGCTTCCCATTCATTCCTATGGGCCTCTAGGCCCATAGGAATGAATGGGAAGGCATTCCTTAATTGCGAATTGGAATTTGCGATTCGCAATTAAGGAATGTGTAGGAATCGCAAATATTTTTGCAAAGCCTACATGCATTGGCAATTGCGATTCCTTAATAGCGATTCCTTAATAATCGCTATTAAGGAATCGCAATTTCCTAGCTTGATGCATGTGCCCCTAAGTCTTTGGCATAAAAAGACAAATTGTTGCATGTTTTATTGTATGAACTCCATGTTCTATATTTCTCTGCCATAAGCCTGCATAAGAGAAGAGCTGAAGATCTGAGTATATCATACATTTAAGTTTCGACACTAAGTTATACACATGAGTTAACTAGGTAGCCATTTTCAGCTACAGACACCCAGATCCTGATAAAAACATGAAAGCGCTAACACTAGGCAGTCATGTGCAGTGCTGAGCCTGCAATGATGCACATTGTATTTTATTGATGTAATGGGATGAAGTGAGTATATCATTTTTCAACCTTTTCACATTTGATTTGTGGTGCCGTGGGCAGTTGTCTTTTGTCCTGGGCCAAAGGAAAAGGCTTCATAGAGAACAATAGAACGTTGGTTAGCGGCACATTGAGCAAACCTGCACAATGACTGACAATCTTTCTACCAATAAAATGACAGAGCTGGCAGGATCAAAATTACCCAGTTGATCACTTCATGCATTTGAACTAGGAGACTCCAAACACACAGTTGTGGTTGGCATGGCTTGCGGGTGGAGGGGTGGGCTTGGGGGGTCACGCGCGGGAGGAGGTCGCACGGGGGTCATAATAAAAAAACACTTACCTTGAGGCCGGGTCCTGCGTCTTCTCGGCTCCTGCTCTCCTGCTCTCCTGCCTCTGACAGGAACAGGAAGCAGGCAGCCAGGCTCCCTCCCCTAAGCCAATCACAACGCTGCAATGCAGCATTGTGATTGGTCTGGACGCCGTAACACAGCGCTCAGCCAGGGGCTAGAGGGGTGGGCATATTTTCCATCTGCATAGAGAAGGGCAAAGTGCGCTTGACTGGTTTGGGTGGCCAAACAGTCTTTGCGCACTCAGGAGTGGGCGCACCACTCCTCCCCTGCCCTACTCGGAGAGCAGAGCAGCCCCGCTCACCCGCCCGCCGGGCAAAGCAAACATAAAATGGTAATAACTAAAAGTTATTACCATTTTATGTTTTTGCTTCTTGCACTGCGAGAAAGCAGTGGGGCGACGCGCCTCTGCCATACCAGAGGAGCCGCCAGATGAACCAGTGGATGGAAGACATTGATTGTCATCAATATTATGAAGGTTCTGAACAGCAGTTTTGATGTATCCCATGTATTTTTTTTTTTTTACTATGTTTTATGATTCCCTTCTGTATCTCAGTAAATAAAAGCCAGAATGCACTGTTAGGATTTTTTTAAATAGATGCCATGTATGGGAAGAAGTATTGACTTCATGTGATTGAACTGAAATCGATTTAAGAAAGTAGATTATGTGTTCAACAAGTTACGAGTGCAGGAATGTGGCATGGTTTCTGTGCATATTCGGACGTCAGTAATGGTAGCAAACAGCAAAGGATGGATAGTGACAGATGCACAGAAGAAGTAGGACGATTTTAAAGAAAATTAACAATATGCTGTGCCAGGTTTCATACTGACACTGTGATGTAAATATGCGATTACTTCTTCACCTATTCATGTTGTTAAGAACTGCCTATGAGCAAATGGAACTACATATTATAGATGATGGTCACCATTATTTAAACAAATATGATTATCATAAAATCAAAGGTATGCACACATTCTGGGGACAGACACACAGGGCCTCAATCTGATGGCGGACCCACCGACATCTATAGAAGCGACCGCCGATAATGATCTGGCAGTCGAACACTTTGGGTGGAGGGACCGACCGCTGCTTTTTTGCTTTTCTCCTTTTCTCCTTGCATCGTCGGGGCAGCGGTGGTACCGTAATGCCTACATTAGAGACCGTGCCTGCTCAGGATCTGCCGTAGGGATAAAAATGCCTGTTTCCCTCTGCCTTTTCATGGCGGTCCTTGGCCTCCGCTATGGGGCTTGTAGGGCACATTTCATGTCCCCCCAAACATCCATGCACTGATGTTTAAAAATTTGCCTTTTTTAATTGCAGCTTGTGCTGCAGCCCAGAAAAGGGCATATTTCCAACAGCAGCGCTCGTCTGACCGGCATCGTAATGACCCCCACAGTGTGGAAAAAAGAAGCATTAGGAAATGTGTTTATTAGCTGAGAGGGAGAGAGTCTCACTCAAGTAATAAACACAATCAGTGTCGGGGTGAACCACAAAAGTCCCTAATTAAACCTGTGCTTAACCCTCTAGTAGCTTGGCACAGAGCAGTCTGGCTCAACTTGTAATACAATGTGTAAAGTATTTATGCAGCATTCAAACTGTAATAAAGTGAAAACACATTACAAGGAACATCCCAAAACCATTTGGAAAAATAGATTGAAATGCAGTAAATAAAATGACACCAACATTTGCAAACACACATTCAGTTAAACTGGAGTTATGACTTTTTAATTTGTAGATGAAAATAGCACTCAAAAGCACAGAGTGCCAGTAGCAAGTATTTTATCGTGTTGGACTGGGTCAAAGTCACAAGTTCAGACGACAGCAATGGAACACAAGTGGGATACAGGGATAGAATTGTCATGGTAGAGAGTTTAAATTCGCTGTGTCCAAGCACATGCGAGGAGCCTCAGCAGGAGTTTTGCATTGGCAAGGATCATGATGAGATCATTGTTGGGCAGAGGAGCAAGTCGCCACTGGAGCTTCGCATTGGCAGGTGATGTGTGCAGTCGTTGTTTGGTGCAAGTAGCAGGTTGCTATCAGAATTTTTCATTGGCCAGAGATTTGGTGTTCAGTGCTGTTGCAAGAAATCTGCTTGCAGTCACAAAGAACCCTCATTTCCGGATATTCTCAGTTTTCTCAGCTCAGTTTTAAACCAGGAGGAGTCCTCTCCAAAGCCAGCCAGGGTACCCTTTGAAGCTCAGGAAGGGCTGAGGCAAGCCACCCAGGCCATCCTGCTCAAGAGAGGAACACCCTGCCACACACCAACATCCTTTTGTCCCCATATCTATAAGTAATAGACAGAACACCATGGGAGAGACATTCACAGTCATGTGACCATAGATAATAGCATAAAGGCACATTTGGATTAGGCAGAAAAATGGCAACTCTCTACATATTCACAATGCAAAAAGGCACGTGTCTTGCGCGCCGATCAGTCGCACTGCATTGTGCGGGAATTGATCCTCTCAATTAACAAACGTGCAAATTGTACTCCATATTTAATCTCAGTTTTAATCCAACTTTTAATCGTAGTATTGATTCCAAAATTCATCCATTGGTTTACAATCACTTTCTCTTTGCATTGCAACAAACTGTCCCTACGTATGTTTGCACCTGCTGAAGAAATGTCAAAATCGAACACAGAGAGTAAAATGTCAGTTATTGAAGCATCACATCGGAGACAGCGAGAGAACATCGTACATTCAGAAGGGAGCACATGTGTTAAAGCACGAACAATAATGAATGGGACTGTTACACTTGTAATGAAGGGCATTTAAATATCTGTTCATACGTATTTCGGATTTTTGTTCTTTTTCCAACACGGAATTTTAAACTAACATGGAACTTTTATTGTTGTAATTTTTTGGTCATATTTTGTGTTTGGGTGGGTGAGATTGCAATAAGGTGATACATTTATTTACGAGTGGGTTGGATCAGTGTCTTTTCTTTGTTTAGGGTGTGTCCTTTCACAGCGAAGGGGTGGAGAACGTATTCCTTTAAGGTTTACAGATCGCACTGAGACTGGGTCACGGGGTCAGGGTTACACCTCCTAGTCTGATGAAAAACAGATGGTCCTCACTTGGGAAAGTTTAGTAGTGAATTGAAGGTGCAGGAACACGCATTGAGGACAGTTGGAGAAAGCGTGGAGGAGGCGATTAGTTTACCGGTCACGGTTTTAGAGGTATTTTTCACAGGTTTACACTACAGGTTACGTAATCGGTTGTGCAGTAGTAGGTATGCGGTCGGGAGTGGTGATGATGGTGGGCACTGTAATAGTATAGAAATTCACTAAGGGTTTCTGGTGCACTGAAACATAAGGGTTTTTTTCATTATTAGTCTGACACGTATGTTTTCACTACGTTTTGGTTTTCAGCAGAAACGGCTTTTTAAGTTTGTAAGTTATGTTGAGCATTTTTGTGGTAGGTAAGGGGCATTAACACTGGGTCTCATAAGGATGTCTTCATGTGGGTGCACGCACATTGAGGTTGGGATTGGGCAGGGGCAAATTATAGGGGGTATCATTTACACGTAGACGCTAAGGAAAGTTTGCTTTGAACAGTTGATTTAGATGTATTTGTATTATTTTTACCATTTCAGTCACCCCTGATGAAGGGCTTTATAGCCCGAAATGCATTGGGTGGAAGTACATGAGGCGACTCCGCATGAATTGTTCATTCCCACATGTGGCTGTTAAGGCCCGGATGGGCATGCAGTGGGCATTTGAAAAATTGAAAGAATTGTGAATGACGCTGTCTTCGTAGTGATTGTAAACCAATGGATGAATTTTGGAATCAATACTACGATTAAAAGTTGGATTAAAACTGGGATTAAATATGGAGTACAATTTGCACGTTTGTTAATTGAGAGGATCAATTCCCGCACAACGCAGTGCGACTGATCGGCGCGCAAGACACGTGCCTTTTTGCATTGTGAATTACTCATCCGTGATTGTTGGGAGAGATCACGGTATCAGCTCGCACGCTATTACCTATTGAGAAACAAAAATGATTACAAGGAAAGGAGTACATTCTATCATCTTTCTCTTTGCATTGCAACAAACTCTCTACATATGGCATTTTCAGAATAGTAACTTAATATCAGATTTTACCATTGAGGAGAATGTTAAATTGCAATTTAAATTAGTGGAAGAAATATTCTCTATCTATTTCCAAATGTAATGTATCACTTCTTAAATGTAATAAGGTAACCCAGTGTAAGTCTATTGGAGAGATAGTCTTGCTACACTGAAAAAAGACTTCAGGGGATTTTCACCTTCAGGACATGTAGAACTTGAGTACACATGTCCTACCTTTTAAATACCATTCACCTTTTTCTCTGAGCCTTTGGGGCCTGCTATACAGATACAAAATTAAGAAGGAAGGTATATGCCTGATAAAATACTTATTTGCCAGGTCGTCATGCCAGTTTAAAGCTGCTCCACATACTGCAGTGGCAAGCCTGAGAAATATTTTACAAGGGTACTTTAGTCAGTGGCACTATGAGTGCTGCTGTTCACTCGTAGCCGTTAATTTACATGCCCTGGGTACATGCAGCACCATATAGTTGGGACATACAAGTAAACAAGTAAAATCAATACTCCAGTCATGTATGTACCAATTTTACCATGTTTAAATGAGAAAACACATGCACTTTACCACTGTAAAGTGAAAGAGGGTGCTGAAAGCCAACATAAATGGGTTCAGCAACGGAAGGCAAAATCAGGGGTGACCCTGCAGAAAGGGTCAGGCCCAACAGAAGGTAACCTCATCTTAAAAGTCACTAAATGTGTTGATGAGCATCTAATATTTAGGATTTTTTTACCCTCTACACACTTGGACACTACAGTCCATTGCTCAGTGTATTTACTCTGACACCTATGTAGAAATAAGTTAATCCTGATTGGCTGGTTTAACTTTCTTCTAAGGGAATAGTATGTGTTGCAGAAAATACACCTATGAAATAGAAGGTTAAAATGTCACCTGTAGACTGCAACTCCTGTTATGGCAGTCACAAGTGTGACGTAGGAAAATATGGCTTCAATCCTAACATTGTAGTGTGATTGCTTCAGTGTAAAACCTGCAGTGAGACCTGTTAAAATAAACCTTTTTAACAGGTAAAAACCTACTTTTTAAACATTACCAACATGTACGCCTTGTAGCCCTCAATGTAGGATGCACAATATTAAAACCTGGGACATGTAATGTTACTATGTGCCTACAGTGATAAGGCCCTCAAAGCTATTTTCACTGTGCAGGCTTAGCTGCACTATGTTTAAAAACAGAGTATAGATTAAAATACAAATAGTGTAACGCAGGAATGGGATCAGCTAGAAAAATATTGATTCATCTGAGCCCAATAGAATATGCACGGTGGGGTCTCTGCCCATCCTGTTGACACCACAGTGTCAACTGCTGCAGAACGTCCCTGTCTGAAGCAAATGTAAAGTACACTTGTCAGGGAGAGAACAGAATGCCAGGACAGTTCTTTTGTATCTCCTGTCTGTTTGCTGAAGGACCCTGCATTTGTCCTACCAGACGGCTGTCCCTGGATGTTTTGTGGGTACAGTGCCTGCTTTAAACTAGATTTTGGAATTTATTGTGGGACGTTACTGGTGAGTACAATAGCCCACTCCTATACACACCCCCATCATTTAGATACCTAGGGGCCGATTACAAGGGCAGTCGGAAAGCCTTCGCTCGAGAGTCGGAATCTTCCCAACCGCGTCGAAATACTTCCGAACGACTTGGTCGGTTTACAGTCCGACCGCCCAATTACGATGTTCGCAGTTGGAACGTAAACCGGCTGGTCATTCCGACTCAGTTCCGACCGACTCGGGGAGTATTCCTGTCAGTCGGAACCGCACGTTACCCCCTAGGGATGGCGTTTCCGCCGTCGGGATTATGATGCCGGTTTCCAACAGCCTTTCCGCGCCGGCCTTTCTGACACGGAAAGGCTGTCAGAAAGTGACTTTGGGGGCCCCTGGAAGGGCCCCCTAGCCCTAGTGGCCTATGGTTGGTGGCCAAAACCCTGCACTGTGTGGCAGGCACCATGGGGTGCCAGCGACAGGGTGCAGTGTTTTACACACACACACACACCATTTCACCATAGGAGCCTGTGTTAGGGCTGGTTCTCGGGCGTAACACAAACTCCCATAGGAAACAATGGGAATCAGACTGAACAGTGTTCGGTCACATCATAATCCGGGGTCGGAACCGCTGACCGCAAGTTAGCCGGTCCCGAAACCGAGATGGTGTTGGGCGTAGGCTTTCCATCCGACATCCTAATGAGCCCCCTAGTTCAGAATGGAGGAAGACTTTGGCCATCTAGGCACTGCCGTGCCACTTTGCATTTTGGGCCTGTTTTGTAGGAAGGCAAACTTCAACTACTGCATGTTGAGTGTGGAGGTCAGAGCCTGTAAACCTTTACGCCATTGGTTAGAGAGGATCTAGGAGTATCTTGGGTGTCACCCACCCGCAAGTTGGTGAGCCCTACATAGCTGGACCCTCACCCAGTTTTCCTCAGAACAATGCTGGACATGTGAAAGGGGAAAACATCCTTTACCCTGCAGTCTTTACAATGACCAGCCTTTACAACAAAGTCAATATCCCACATGTGACGTTACCACACATTACTTTACCACGCAAGACTTTTCAACGACTTGCTGTAGGGGGCGCATTGTTGGACTGGTGTTGGATTTTTAAGTCCAACACCTTCCCTACTGCTGCATAGACTGGAGTTGGA
The DNA here is from genome assembly GCA_963921515.1 of Calotriton arnoldi. Classification (NCBI taxonomy): domain Eukaryota; kingdom Metazoa; phylum Chordata; class Amphibia; order Caudata; family Salamandridae; genus Calotriton; species Calotriton arnoldi. The sequence goes on along the minus strand of CAWUFW010001750.1, from coordinate 692,543 downwards.
ATAGTAATTTATACTATTCCAAAGTCCAGCGCCCCCTAAAGTAAGTCGTTGTAACGACTTGTGTGCTAAAGTAATGCGTGGTAAATTTTTTCGAACTTCTATACTTCCTACCTTATTGTTTGTGGTGGACACAAATTCAAACCAACTAGTAAACCACACAAACTTGAATTTTAGGCTGACACTATGCTGTTGAGTATTGCATGCAAGATCAAGCACTGCCATATTGATGGTAGGAAGATAGATGAATGTTAGGGGCTATATTGTCATTATATTGCCTGATATGTCAAGCAAAATACCTCTTTTTCCAGTGCATACGATGTTGTAATTGCTTTATGGTGCTGCCGAACTCTAACTTTGTCTTGCCATGGTGAAAAATAGCACAATCTGCAGAAACCTTTGCAGAAAACTCAGCATGATGGTTGAGTGAGAATTTAAACTTGCTAGTATCAATTAAGGCCCTCAGTACGAGTGATTTCTTAATTCCGATGAGGTCAGCAACATCATTTTTGCAGTTTCCTATGGAGAATTTGAATGCTTAAAGAAGGTATTTAGACAAAATATTGCAAAAAAATATCGTCGTACCAAAATATGGGGCCTCACTACGATGGCTGTCGGTGGCGGTCCTTCGGCCATTTAACGAGGATATCCGACTTTACCACCTGTCAGACCTCCCTGTATTCCCTGACTGGCGGTGGTGCCTGTCGGGGAAAGATGTAGGGATTACAATATCCCTTTCTGCCAGTCGTTCTGGGACGGTCAAACCGCAGCAAAACAGGAGTCGTAGCGGGCCCCCCTAACCCTCTGGGCCAGGGACATAGGCCCTCGGGGGCACCTAAGATGCCCCCCTACATATCCCTATACCATGTGGTAGGCACCGCATCGTGCCTGCCAAGTAGTGCAGGGATATGTGTGGGGTGTCAGCACCCGCTGCAATACAAAACATGGGTAATGCGACCGCCCCCGTGGCGGTCGCATTGCAATTTGCCCTGTGGGACCGCTGCCTTGTAGGCCGCCGATCCCAAAAATGATATGATGGCGGACGGACTGAAGTCCGTCCGTCATTGTAATGACCCCCCACAGTGTCTAAAATATCGTGATATAGAAATATCGCGTGCAAGAATATCGTTGTCAAGAATATCGATTTTAAGGTAAGTAATATCTAAATCATTATAGTTTACAAAAATATAGCTGTTTTGATATCGTTTTGTAATTATTGTTATGTGTTTTAGTATATATTTTTGGTCAAAAATATTTTTATTGGTTTCAAAGATAAAACAGTACACAGAAAACCAAGCCGTGGAAGGAGACACCAATGCATCGTATATGCCGAGAGTTACTGAAAGCTAAAGTATCATATACAGGGGCATATTCTCAAGAAGTCATCGCCAATTTATCGGCACTTTAGCACCGCAAAAGTGGCGATAGACTTATTGCCCTATTCACAAGCTGGTGCAAACTGCCGACATCACCAGTTTTCCTGCGATAGCTGCTGCAAAACACATCGCCATGGATGAGAGCGACAATTGACGCTAATGATATGCAGAGTAGGCGTTTCCGTGCAAAAACATACGAAAACACCACTTCGCGATATTCTCAACGACCAGCCAGATCTGTGATGCCAGACAAAAACAGGCGATAAGGAGCGTTAGCAGCAGGGACTTAACACCTGCTTTTTACTGGTCTTAAGTAGGACGAAAACCTGCAGTACAAAGGGAGCCCAGGCCAGAGCCACATCTGAAGACCAACAGATGCCATGAGCTACTAATCATTAGGGGTGGGCGGAATTTGCGTAGTCGCGCTACGCAAAGCTCCGCGAAACGGTAAAAAATCTCCATGAGCACGCAAAAGTTCAGCGAACACGCGGAAGTGCTTGTTCCGCCCGTTCGCAATGCTTTTTTCCTGTTCGCGAACGCTGTTTGCGTGCTCGGGGAGAAATATCTTGCGAACACGCATTTTGAAAGTGCGAACAAGCAAAAAATTCCGCGAAGCCGCGGATCGTGGAATTTTTGATAATTCCGCGTTCTCCGCAGAACGCAGAATTACCCAAATTCCGCAAGCGGAACGGAATTTACCACCCAGGCCTACTAATCATGCAGCTCGGAGACCCAAGAGGGCCAGAATACCCACCGCCACCACCCCCAGGACCACCCTCAGGACCAACCCCCCCGGACCACCACCAAGGCAGCGCAGAACAAGACAGCGGACCTTCCGAAAATGCATCAGCCTCACAGACTTAACGCCAGAGGATGTCATTGCCCACTACAGGCTCAAAAGGACAACCATCCTCCGCATCATGACCCACATTGCCCACAGGCTGACGGTACCAACACAGCGGGCAACCAACATCCCTCCGCAGACAAAGCTGCTGGCTGTGCTTCACCTGTTGGCCTCTGGTACCTTCCAACCAACAACTGCCAGAGTCGGAGGAGTCTCACAGCCAGCCCTATCAAAGGCCATCACACCTGTCCTGGATGCCAACATCAGTTTCATACCCCAGCACCTTCACTTCCCCCACACTGCGCAGGAACAGCTGGAAACCAAGCAAGGCTTCTACGCCATAGCTGGATTCCTGCACGTGTTGGGGGTAATCGACTCCACACATGTCCTACTTGTCCCCCCTGCCGACACTGCACACAATTACCGCAACAGGAAGCACACGCATTCCATCAATGTGCAAGCAATAGTGGACCACCGGGGACTGTTCACCAATGTCGTCACCAACTTCCCAGGCAGTGTGCATGATACATACATCTTCCGACAGTCCATCATCAACCAGCGCTTTCAGGATGGCACCTATGGAAATGGACTGCTCGTTGGTAAGTACCAACGGAACACACCACACACCTCAATTCCACAATCACACAACGCACAACTGTGGGAATAGACACGTAACAAAATCACATTCAACATGCCAACCAACATGCACACCTGCCAGACACGACAACACAAGTAACCGTGGTAAGAGGGGCCAGAAATGTGGACAAACCATACACTAAGGCATAGCCCCTCTGCCACACATTTACAGAATGTGGGGAGAGGTGGGAACCACTATTGTGCGAAGGAGGCAATGGACCTATGAATAACAATGTACACAATGCCAAGTGTGGCGGTGATGTGCTGGACAGTCTTGAGTAAGCAGAGCACAGACATGTCCATGTGGACACATACTGCTGGAGTCTGTAGTGTCGTGGACAGTGGACGCAACCAGGTCATCATAGGCAGTGGGGAACACTTTGGACAAGTAGCCATGTCGCCCCCCCTGTAAGCGTAAGCGTAGTGGGCAGGGCCGGCGCACGCCAATCCAGCGTAGGGGAGTGACTAAATAGGCCGGGGCTCAGGGAGTGGTTCACTTCCGGGACTGCCACCGAAGTAACTACTGCGTGTGGCTCTGTGTCCGCCATAACCTGACCATAGGCCTACACACACGTGGCCGACCACCTACAATGGGCAAAGTCACACCGGCGATGAGGTGGCTACGTCCCACGCCACCCGGCACACATCTCGTCATCGCCTGCAGTGGCGTGTCTGCCAGGGCGGCGTCCCTCACCCTGCCACAAGGCCGCCATTGTGACCGGTGGTGCCTGCGCGATCCTGTGCACCTGCCGCACCCCAGCCTGCTGATCCCCAGACCCGACCTGCACCTAGCGGTGAATGCCCGCCCCTGTGTACCCAGGCCTCCCTGCTCACCTGTCGCCACCGGCGTCTCTCTAAGAGGGCCCACCATGTGCCGGTGCAATCTCCAAGGTCGGGCTCCGCGAGCTTGGCAGCCTCCTCAGCCGATCGCTGGATTCTGCGCAACAGGCCCCCAGCGGCACCGCACCGCGGAGTTGCAAGTTGGCTACTGCTGCCTTCTGACCACACTGAGGTACAGCAAGTAACAGACGCATCCTTTCCAGTCCGCCCCTCCAGGCCTGCTGCATCATCGCAGGCTGCACACCCACTCAGCTCTTCCGGTGGGCTGAACTCAGTGCACCACAAGTCACTGTCCAGCCTCCAGCATCATAGCATGATGCACACCCGCTCAGCTCTTCTGTTGGGCCTACCTCAGTGCACCGCAAGTTATCGCCACGTGGTGGTTGGCCCGTGCCGGATGCAGGGCCTCAGGTGCCACTAACTCAGTGCACCACAAGTCACCGTCCAGCCACCAGGCCTGCTGCATCATCGCAGGCTGCACACCCGCTCAGCTCTTCCGGTGGGCTTAACTCAGTGCACCGCAAGTCATTGTCTTGAGGGACTACCCCACAAGTCCGCCTCTAGTAGTCAACAGCATGTCCTCGGTAACGGCACTGGAGCGCTTCAAAGTCACCGGGCCCACCCCCGTCCCAGGCAGGCCGCCGGTAAGCCTGGGTAGATCGTCTAGAGACGCACTCCGAAGTGCACAACGTCCCAGCACCGCAGCGGTGGCTCACGCATGTGAGGAGTGCGGAGAAATGGCCCGGGGCTCAGGGCGTGGTTCCGTTTTGGTCCTTGGGCGTGGTTCAGTTCCGGCCTGGCCACAAAAGTGACTATGACGAGTGTCTCCGTAGTAGTGTCTGCGTCACCAGGCCTGTAATCGGCAATGTTGCAATGTAGCATGCACCAGGAGGGCGGCCTCGCCCGAATGGATTAATAAAGGAGCGCGAAACCGCTCGGGGTCTCGGCTCATACATGCCAACTGTTGTGTGTGTATCTACATTGCTGCAGCCTGAACCGAAGGCCTACCCTCAATATCAGCGCGAGTTCAGCCAGAACTCCACATCTGTGTCCGCCCTATCCTTACCATAGGCCTACACACACGTGGCCGCCCACCTTCAATGGCCAACATTACAGTCTTTCTGTCAGTCCTGCGGACATGTGCAGACAGGCATGACAATGGTGTGCCGTAGGAGTACAAGTGATGCAACCGCGCAGCACACACAAGTAAATAGGCTCGGTGGGAGGGAGGAGCAGCTATGAGGCTACGTAATACACATTGCGATACAAAAGGGGATGATGGACGGAACGTTTGAGCCAATCAAACACTCACCCCCAGTCAACAGATCTGGGTTTAATCCATCATCATTCTTTAGCTCACTCCACCACCCCAGTTCAGACATGGCCATATGCAAATCAGTCTGACCCTGTGCCTCATGGGAACAGTCCAGCCCGAACTGCCAAGCCATGTTTTCCCTGGACCGGAAACAAGCATCCTAGGACCGGTTTCTGGCATTCCAGCCGTCATCAGCCAGGCTTGCTTGAATCCAGTGGCAAAGTGAGCAAGGGACCCACGTCTGGGCATACCCCCGCCAACTTAGGGCGAACAAAGCGATACAAAAGGGGATGATGGACGGAACGTTTGAGCCAATCAAACACTCACCCCCAGTCAACAGATCTGGGTTTAATCCATCATCATTCTTTAGCTCACTCCACCACCCCAGTTCAGACATGGCCATATGCAAATCAGTCTGACCCTGTGCCTCATGGGAACAGTCCAGCCCGAACTGCCAAGCCATGTTTTCCTGGACCGGAAACAAGCATCCTAGGACCGGTTTCTGGCATTCCAGCCGTCATCAGCCAGGCTTGCTTGAATCCAGTGGCAAAGTGAGCAAGGGACCCACGTCTGGGCATACCCCCGCCAACTTAGGGCGAACAAAGCGATACAAAAGGGGATGATGGACGGAACGTTTGAGCCAATCAAACACTCACCCCCAGTCAACAGATCTGGGTTTAATCCATCATCATTCTTTAGCTCACTCCACCACCCCAGTTCAGACATGGCCATATGCAAATCAGTCTGACCCTGTGCCTCATGGGAACAGTCCAGCCCGAACTGCCAAGCCATGTTTTCCCTGGACCGGAAACAAGCATCCTAGGACCGGTTTCTGGCATTCCAGCCGTCATCAGCCAGGCTTGCTTGAATCCAGTGGCAAAGTGAGCAAGGGACCCACGTCTGGGCATACCCCCGCCAACTTAGGGCGAACAAGCTTGATACAAAGGGGGATGATGGACGGAACGCTTGAGCCAATCAAACACTCACCCCCAGTCAACAGATCTGGGTTTAATCCATCATCATTCTTTAGCTCACTCCACCACCCCAGTTCAGACATGGCCATATGCAAATCAGTCTGACCCTGTGCCTCATGGGAACAGTCCAGCCCGAACTGCCAAGCCATGTTTTCCCTGGACCGGAAACAAGCATCCTAGGACCGGTTTCTGGCATTCCAGCCGTCATCAGCCAGGCTTGCTTGAATCCAGTGGCAAAGTGAGCAAGGGACCCACGTCTGGGCATACCCCCGCCAACTTAGGGCGAACAAAGCGATACAAAAGGGGGGTGATGGACGGAACGTTTGAGCCAATCAAACACTCACCCCAGTCAACAGATCTGGGTTTAATCCATCATCATTCTTTAGCTCACTCCACCACCCCAGTTCAGACATGGCCATATGCAAATCAGTCTGACCCTGTGCCTCATGGGAACAGTCCAGCCCGAACTGCCAAGCCATGTTTTCCCTGGACCGGAAACAAGCATCCTAGGACCGGTTTCTGGCATTCCAGCCGTCATCAGCCAGGCTTGCTTGAATCCATACCCCCGCCAACTTAGGGCGAACAAAGCGATACAAAAGGGGATGATGGACGGAACGTTTGATGACGGCTGGAATGCCAGAAACCGGTCCTAGGATGCTTGTTTCCGGTCCAGGGAAGACATGGCTTGGCAGTTCGGGCTGGACTGTTCCCATGAGGCACAGGGTCAGACTGATTTGCATATGGCCATGTCTGAACTGGGGTGGTGGAGTGAGCTAAAGAATGATGATGGATTAAACCCAGATCAGTTGACTGGGGGTGAGTGTTTGATTGGCTCAAACGTTCCGTCCATCATCCTCTTTTGTATCGCTTTGTTCGCCCTAAGTTGGCGGGGTATGCCCAGACGTGGGTCCCTTGCTCACTTTGCCACTGGATTCAAGCAAGCCTGGCTGATGACGGCTGGAATGCCAGAAACCGGTCCTAGGATGCTTGTTTCCGGTCCAGGGAAGACATGGCTTGGCAGTTCGGGCTGGACTGTTCCCATGAGGCACAGGGTCAGACTGATTTGCATATGGCCATGTCTGAACTGGGGTGGTGGAGTGAGCTAAAGAATGATGATGGATTAAACCCAGATCAGTTGACTGGGGGTGAGTGTTTGATTGGCTCAAACGTTCCGTCCATCATCCTCTTTTGTATCGCTTTGTTCGCCCTAAGTTGGCGGGGGTATGCCCAGACGTGGGTCCCTTGCTCACTTTGCCACTGGATTCAAGCAAGCCTGGCTGATGACGGCTGGAATGCCAGAAACCGGTCCTAGGATGCTTGTTTCCGGTCCAGGGAAGACATGGCTTGGCAGTTCGGGCTGGACTGTTCCCATGAGGCACAGGGTCAGACTGATTTGCATATGGCCATGTCTGAACTGGGGTGGTGGAGTGAGCTAAAGAATGATGATGGATTAAACCCAGATCAGTTGACTGGGGGTGAGTGTTTGATTGGCTCAAACGTTCCGTCCATCATCCTCTTTGTATCGCTTGTTCGCCCTAAGTTGGCGGGGGTATGCCCAGACGTGGGTCCCTTGCTCACTTTGCCACTGGATTCAAGCAAGCCTGGCTGATGACGGCTGGAATGCCAGAAACCGGTCCTAGGATGCTTGTTTCCGGTCCAGGGAAGACATGGCTTGGCAGTTCGGGCTGGACTGTTCCCATGAGGCACAGGGTCAGACTGATTTGCATATGGCCATGTCTGAACTGGGGTGGTGGAGTGAGCTAAAGAATGATGATGGATTAAACCCAGATCAGTTGACTGGGGGTGAGTGTTTGATTGGCTCAAACGTTCCGTCCATCATCCTCTTTTGTATCGCTTTGTTCGCCCTAAGTTGGCGGGGGTATGCCCAGACGTGGGTCCCTTGCTCACTTTGCCACTGGATTCAAGCAAGCCTGGCTGATGACGGCTGGAATGCCAGAAACCGGTCCTAGGATGCTTGTTTCCGGTCCAGGGAAGACATGGCTTGGCAGTTCGGGCTGGACTGTTCCCATGAGGCACAGGGTCAGACTGATTTGCATATGGCCATGTCTGAACTGGGGTGGTGGAGTGAGCTAAAGAATGATGATGGATTAAACCCAGATCAGTTGACTGGGGGTGAGTGTTTGATTGGCTCAAACGTTCCGTCCATCATCCTCTTTTGTATCGCTTTGTTCGCCCTAAGTTGGCGGGGGTATGCCCAGACGTGGGTCCCTTGCTCACTTTGCCACTGGATTCAAGCAAGCCTGGCTGATGACGGCTGGAATGCCAGAAACCGGTCCTAGGATGCTTGTTTCCGGTCCAGGGAAGACATGGCTTGGCAGTTCGGGCTGGACTGTTCCCATGAGGCACAGGGTCAGACTGATTTGCATATGGCCATGTCTGAACTGGGGTGGTGGAGTGAGCTAAAGAATGATGATGGATTAAACCCAGATCAGTTGACTGGGGGTGAGTGTTTGATTGGCTCAAACGTTCCGTCCATCATCCTCTTTTGTATCGCTTTGTTCGCCCTAAGTTGGCGGGGGTATGCCCAGACGTGGGTCCCTTGCTCACTTTGCCACTGGATTCAAGCAAGCCTGGCTGATGACGGCTGGAATGCCAGAAACCGGTCCTAGGATGCTTGTTTCCGGTCCAGGGAAGACATGGCTTGGCAGTTCGGGCTGGACTGTTCCCATGAGGCACAGGGTCAGACTGATTTGCATATGGCCATGTCTGAACTGGGGTGGTGGAGTGAGCTAAAGAATGATGATGGATTAAACCCAGATCAGTTGACTGGGGGTGAGTGTTTGATTGGCTCAAACGTTCCGTCCATCATCCTCTTTTGTATCGCTTTGTTCGCCCTAAGTTGGCGGGGGTATGCCCAGACGTGGGTCCCTTGCTCACTTTGCCACTGGATTCAAGCAAGCCTGGCTGATGACGGCTGGAATGCCAGAAACCGGTCCTAGGATGCTTGTTTCCGGTCCAGGGAAGACATGGCTTGGCAGTTCGGGCTGGACTGTTCCCATGAGGCACAGGGTCAGACTGATTTGCATATGGCCATGTCTGAACTGGGGTGGTGGAGTGAGCTAAAGAATGATGATGGATTAAACCCAGATCAGTTGACTGGGGGTGAGTGTTTGATTGGCTCAAACGTTCCGTCCATCATCCTCTTTTGTATCACGTAATACACATTGTCCTACCACATTTGCCAGCAGCAATACATGGCTAACACGAATCCCAAGGTCGCACAAATCACACACCACGAATCTTGTATGTCTGCCAACACAGCATGCAGAACCACCAGTTAACACTAATCTCACTTACCTCTCACAGGTGATCAAGGATATGCACTCTGCCCGTGGATGATGACACCCCTCCGAGACCCGAACACCCCGGCCCAGAGGCAGTACAATGTGGGCCACAAACGCACCAGGGGCATTGTTGAACGCACATTTGGCGTGTTGAAATCACGTTCAGGTGCCTGGACATCACCGGTGGAAGACTCTTGTACAGCCCAGAAATAGTGTGCAAGATGATCACTGCATGTTGTGTATTGCACAACATGTGTACGCACCAATGCCCCATGGATCCAAGTCCCAGAAGCACCGGACAATGATGAGGAAGATGATGCAGGTGAACCACACCCCACTGCAGCCGCAGCAGGAATAGCCCGAAGGAACACAATCATCAACAATTTCTTCGCATGAGCACGTCACATTGTGACTGTCCACAGCAATCATGGCACAGTACAAGATGACCACATGACCAGCATGTGCAAATCAAATCTTAGCAACACACATTCCCCGTGTGCATGTCAGTCCTCTGCATTAGCACATTACTCTGACGGGTGTAAGTGCAACAATAAGTGCTAACATTCGCATATGTTGCAAGAAGAGATGGTGTGTATGTCACCTCTGTACTGAGAGGCTGTTTAGGGCGTCACGTATTCGATATGCCATATCAGGGTGTCACATGTAGTACGTCATGCCACTCATCAGCGTCCCACGTGTACATGAACATGACATGAAGGCCGTCATTGGTGTTCAGGAAAAGACAACAGGGTGCCATTTGTGGTCAGAGATGTACCTGTCTGATGCAAATATACACCCTGTGTGTCGAGTCCCACAACATGGCCGTAAGGGGGATGTGGGCACAGTGGACACCTCAGCAACATTGGGAGATGCACACCAGCCTAGAAGCCAGCAGGTCCACCTTGCGTGGAACACACCAAGGTGTACCCTGGTCAAATGTGCCATGTACAGGTCACATGTGTACACGGACGTCATCCATCAAGAGTAGTGATCAGTGCCAGCTAATAGTTGCATGGTGAGTGGTCAACCGCCTCCTCACAGCTACCTGCACCCATCACTGTCAGACTGCAGCAAAACAACACTGCTACATCAGAGCATGCAATACTGACCCTGAGGGCACGTACATGGCTGGTAAGGGTTCAACCATGCCGGAAGGCGAAGCAGTGACATCCCCCCCACCCAGTCTCCATCACATTTCCAGAATGCAAGCAGATGACAAACTAACATTGTGGATAAATAAATAAATCCAGTATTTGTAAAGCGCGAACAGCTACCCGAAGGCATCCCGGCGCTGGGGGCCGTCGGGAAGATTAAGCAAGCTATTGCCCAGAGTCACATGGTGCTGGGCTGACCTGCCGCCGGTGCCGGGGATCGAACCGTGAGCCCCAGATTCCAGCGTCAGTCGCCCTGACCGCGGCGCCACACCTCTTCCCTTGATGACAGCCCCTATGTCTGAACTAGAAGGCGGTAGCACATCTGCACCTCCGACCTTGGGAATGCATGCGCCCGGCACCCCCTGAGCGATACAATAGCAGCTGCTGACAGCTCCCACACTACGCACAGTGCTAACCAGAGACCAACGTATACACACCCCACACACAGGAGTCCTTGCTCGTAGTTCACTTGCATGTATGACTTCACACTTACGCACCGACCATCCCAGGAGTCCAAGCGCTCCACACTCAAACCAATCATTGCTCCGAGCTGTGGCTTCCACCTAACTTTGTCTTTGCCTTTGTGACACACAGCCCTATTGCATACATTGACGTGGGGCTAAGTTTGGAAATAGCGCGATTGTTGTTTTGGAGCAATGAGGCCACAGCTAGTTCACACATTCCCAGTAATCTCACTGCATATCTGGGTCACGGACATACATGCGCATTGAAATCAGTTCCCAGGGAGCACCGTTGTTTGGAATCACTACCCCTACATACATCCATACTTTCATACTTGCTTGATCATGGACATGACTCATCTGTGTGAATTTGAATGTCTTAATCACATTCGGTGGAGTGGTGAAGGTGGACCAGTACCTGGCCATGCACATGCTACTTTACAATGTTGCCATGTGGAGCGCCAGCCAGGGTCCTTTGGGGAGGGAAAAGTACATTGTAGGAGAGGGAGTTTAGTCCGCAGTCTGATTTCTGTGTCATTGGTTGCCTAAACAAATGTAGCAGTCCATGTCAGGGGCCAAGGTGAGTGTCCCAGAGTGTTAAGGGGGACAGTGGAGGGTGTTATTCCTGGGCATGATGCAGAGGGCAGAACCAAGCAGAAAGAGGCCATATGGCGGAGATGAATGCTACCGCTTCCTACTTAGCCCAACGGCAGATTCATCCTCATCATCGTCCTCATATGTGTGATGTGCCTCACATGTGGGTGGTGGTGTTTTGTCTGCGGCACTGTGTGGCAGTGACATATCAGGGGCCGGAGGTGGATTGTCAGCCGCACTGTGAGGCACTGACACATCAGGGGGCGGTGATGTGGAGGGAGTAGTGGCAGCAGCATTCATCTGCGCCAGGCCTTGTGGCCGCACTGCCATGATGAGGATCTGCAGGGCATGGTAGATCCCTGCTACATCTCGCTGGTGTGCAGCCGTGGCAGCCATTCTTCCCTCCTGCATCCGCTCCATGTTCCTCCCCATGTTGGCCAACTCACGGTTGCGATCGCTGGAGCCACTCTGACTAGACAATTGTTCTTGTCTACGAGTCATGACTCTGGCGATGTCAGCCATGGATTGTTGGAGACCATGGAGTGGACTGTGGGTATCCATTAGGGCCTGTAGGTGGTCCCAGATGGGACTTGGACACCCACGTATGGCATCTAGTTTGGCTGCCATGAGGTCGAACCCCACCCACACCTGCTCTGCCATCCCCTTCTGGCCCTGCGACACACAGCGTTGGAATGCCATGTGTTGCTCGTGGGGATCCTGGGAGACGGCCGTGGTGTTGGGCGCTTCCTGCTGTGTGGTCTGTGCAGGGGGTGGGTTCTCCTCGATGCAGCTGGGCTGCCCTGCTCCTGGGGGTGGGGTGCTGAGGGTGTCCATGAGCTGTTGGAGGGCGTCTGGGTCGATGGTGTGTAGGTCCTCTTCATCATCGGTGATGAGGAGTACGGTCTGCTCTGCAGGAGGTGATGAATCTCCCTCTGCAATGTGAAGGGGAGATGCAGTTTGACATTGTGTTCACATGTATGTTGACGCATTGGCCAAGTTTACAGACTGCATGCCAATGTACATTGTGACTGTTTGTGTGGAGATGCCTATTTAATGCTGGACAGTTGACATTTCGCCACCATCACGGATGTGAGGTTGTATTTGTCCATTATCATCTCACAGTTTCCTGCTATGCCAAATGCGAATAGCCATTTTCTACACACAAGCGGCAGCAGTTGTGTCCTCTGTTCTGTTGTGAAAGTGTTGCAGTTTTGGTCCACTTTGTTGTAAATGTTGAGGTGCTCTGAGTGTTATGTGTGTGCTGCATTGTGGGTGATTTGCCCTTCAGCTCTGATTTGGCTGGCCCATATCCCTTTCAGGCGGTGTGCCTTTCACTTCTGTGCTTATACAGTGCTGAGCTGTTGCAGACTTGGGTAAATTGGGATCTTGGTCGGAGTTGTGACTCTTGGGCATGGTTTGTCCGCAGATGTGCTGTACTTACTTGTGCATGTGTGCCATTGTGCCCATCTCCCCCGTCCCCCAGTCCCTGGTGGTTACTCACCCTGTTGCTGTTGTGTCGGGTCATGTTGAGCAGTGTCCGGTCCTCCGACTCCTGCCACCGTCTCCACACTGATGACTGTGGACACCATTTCCTCCATCTCATCCAGCTCCTCCTGTGGCGCAGGACTCCCACCCCAGTCTGCATTGCTGCTTTGCGGTTGTTGGCGAGTTTCAGCTTGGTTTTGCGCTTCACATCATTCCAGCGCCTCTTGACCTCTTCCATTGTCCTCCTCAGCACTCCGACTGCATTCACCTTGTCCACGATGGACTGCCATATTACATTATTTGTTGCCAATGACACAGTGGAGGTGACGAACAGTTGTTAATGGTGTTCTATCACCTCCGTAATGATGATCCTGTTTTCCAGCGGACTGAACCGCGTCTTCCTCTTCTTCTTCTCCTTGCCCTTCCCTGACCCCGAGGTCCCAGGCTGGTACTCCATGGGGCTTGTGGGGTTCGGGTTGTCCTCTGTGCTTGCCTCGATGGTGCTTCGCAGTTGTTTGTGTTTTATTTGTATTTCATTTTTGCCGCTTTTATGGTGATTTTTCCCGCCATACTTGTGGGACTTGCGGGCCTGGCGCTGCTTTTCACTGGATTTGTCTTGCAGTTGGGCCCATCGCAACTTTTTTCACGTTCGGGTTTCCTTTTTTATCGCCGTCGCGGTAGTTGTATCGCGGACATTTGAGGCGTTATCGGGAAACTATCGCATGTTACCGCCGTGTTGAGAATACGACGTTGACACAGAGTTCTTTTCCCGCGATAGACGGCGATATGGAAACTTGCGTTAGCCTATTTTGGCGATGTTTATCGCACGTTCTTGAGAATATCCCCCACAGTGTGTGTACTAGGACCCGGCAAGCCCTTAATATGTTCAGTATGAACCTCCCAGGTCTCCAACGGACCCCCCATATTGCACAAGTCAACAAGTTCTCGTGGGAGGTCATAAAAGTCCTTGGCGGTCATCCTTCCCTTTCCCCCTCCCCCTCCCCCCCATAACTCACAAACAATGAACACAAATATATAAACTATGGTGTCACAGTCAAAGAAAGTTCAGATGTGGTTGCGGGTGAAGGCAGGGCTATGGAGAGAGGGGGTCCCCATGCCCCAGGGAACCCCCCCATCAAATCAGGGGGGCCAACGGATGCTCTAGATGTGAAAGAGATGGAGAGCTCGCAGTCATGGCCCACATGCAAACAGTGGCAGCCCCTCCGATAGATATTCAACCAGGGGAGCCCAAACATAGTCAAACCCGTTCCTTGAGTCTTCCACAATGTCCGCCATTCTTTCCATCGCCAGTGCGTGCCATATCCTGGCATGCCATTGGGTAAGGGAGGGGGCCTCCTCTTTCTTCCTTGCAGCCGCCACAGCCATCTTAGCGGCCCAGAGGCACAGCCACATCATGGAACGATCCCCCTGGGTTTGACGCTTCAGGTTGGGATCCCGAATCCCCAGTAGAGTGTGTTCTAGCATGTCCGGGATCGGATAGCCCAGAATCAGTTTGATTTGGGAAAGTACCTCCTTCCAGAATGGCTTGATGCGTGGACAGTCCCACCAGATATGTCTGAAATCCCCCAGTAGACCGCAGCCCCTCCAGCACCTATCGGAGGAGTTAGGGAAGATAGTGTGTAGCTTCTGAGGGTGTAGGTACCATTCGTACATAATTTTATAATGAGCTTCCCTTAAAAACATGGAGCGATTATACTTGAGGATGTCCCTATATAGTGAGGTCCATTGTTTCCTCTCCAAAGGGGTGGCTAAGATTGAGTCCCAGAACCTTTGGTGCCTAGGGGTGTGGTGGTATCCCAAAGACCTTATGAGTGAATAAAGGAAAGAGATGGTCTCCCTCGTAGAGGCTCCTGACTGCGCAAATTTTTCGATTGGAAGTAAATCCCTAGTGGAGGCCTGCTGTATCTGTGGTTGTAGGACCCAATGCTTAAGTTGCATGTAGTGATATTCTTCAGAGGGCTGAAGATGAAAGGCTCTAACACATTCCGCAAAGGTCATCAATTTCCCCTGCTCAAACAGATGAGAGAGCATGAGACAGCCACCCTCCCGCCAAGCCTCAAATGACCCCTTCCTCAGCGCCGGAGGAAACTCGGGGTTGAAGTGGATGGGGCTGTAGGGGGAAGGGAAGGTGGATCTAGCTAGCTCATCCCAGACCCTTAAGGTGGTAGCCATATGGGTACTGATATAGGCATTGCGTGGTCAATTGTGTTTCTGTTTCTACAGGAGGTCCCAGATCGTCCTACCCACTATTTGTCGGTCCATGTGGAGCCAAAGTTTTTCCGATTCTCGGAGGGACCACTCTGTAATAACTCTAAGTTGAGCTGCTCTATAGTACCCCAAGAAGTCCGGCAGGGCCAAACCCCCCTCCTCTCTCGACCTAGTTAACACGCGGTTGGAAAGTCGCGCTCTCTGCCCCTGCCAAATAAACTTGGTAATCATTGTTTTTAGCTCAGAAAAAAGAGCCCGATCTACTGGGATAGGTAGACCCTGAAAGAGATACAGCAAGCAGGGGAGAACGTTAATTTTGATAGCATTGACTTGCCCTATCCAGGAGAGATAGGCCGTCCTCCATCTAGACAGATCAGCTTTTAGCTGGTGCAGCAAGGGAGGGTAATTAGCTCCTTAAAGGTGTTCTAGCTTGGGGGTGAGTTTGATGCAGAGATATGTGATGTCTTTGTGTGCGCTCTGGAAAGGGGACGTTTCTTCAAAATCCGCATGGACTCTTTAGGCACGGTTAAGTTAAGAAGGAAAGGATTTCGAGAGGTTCACCTTAAATCCCGAGGCCTGTTCATATGAGGGAAGCTCAGATTGAATCGCTGGGAGAGAAGATTGCAGTCTCGTGACTGGAAGTAGCACATCGTCTGCAAAGAGAGAGATCTTGTGTTCATCTGTGCCAAACGGGACCCTCCCCTATGTCTGGATTGGACCGAATGCGTTCCACGAGAGGTTTGCTGCTGATCGCAAATAGCAGGGGGGACAATGAGCACCCCTGCCTGGTTCCCCGGGAAAGTTTAAAAGGTTCTGAAGCAACCCCATTTACCAAGACCCTGGATCTCGGAGCGAAATAATTTGCCCGTACCATTCCAATGAAGGTTTCATTAAAACCAAACTGTTGTAGTGTACGGGTCAAAAAGTCCCAGTCCACCCGGTCAAAGGCCTTCTCCGCGTCTAGCGAGAGAAGATCCGCAGGTATGGCCTTCCTCTGTGCCTACTCAATAATGTGAACTACCCTCCGGAGGTTATCATGAGTTTGCCTCCCCTTGATGAAGCCCGCCTGGTCCGGCTGCACGAGCGTCGGCATAACATGCTCCAGGCGCGAGGCCAATATTTTAGAATATAACTTGGCGTCCAAATTCAGGAGCGCTATAGGCCTGTAAGAGGTGCAGCTAGTGGGCTCTTTCCCCGGTTTGGGGATGACGGAGATCAGTGCATCTCCCATAGAAGGGGTCACCTTTTGCGTGTCAGCTATATCGTTGAAGAGCAGCACTAAACGGGGGACTAATTCTGGCGCAAAGGTATGATAGAAATGGGCATTGAGACCATCAGGGCCGGACGCTTTTTGGAGCTTAAGAGAGTCTATCGCCTTTTGGACCTCTTCTGCGGGAATGGATCTACTAAAGTCTTCGTTTGTGGAGGCCGGGACCTGGGGCAGGTCTATAGCCTCTAGGTATTGGTCCTGAACTTTTGCGTCCAACGGATCTGCGGTATACAAGGAGAGATAGAATTCCCCAAAAGCCCTGGCTTTCCCTAATTCGCTTTGGTGGGAGACCCCCTTCCCATCGATTATGTGCTTAATGTACTCCTTTTCCTGTCTCACTCGCAGTTGGCGGGCCAATAGGGATCCAACCTTGTCCCCCGCCCTCGTAACTGCGGGCCTGCAAGCGCAAGAGGGTCTTTTCAGCCCCATTAGTGTAAATAGCCTGAAGCTTCCCCTTAACCTGCGCAATCTTACGGATGGATTGGATCGATGGATTAGACTTGTGGTCATTCTCGGCCTTTCGGAGCTCCCCCTCGAGGAGAAGACGTTCCCCCTTACGTTTTTTGATGGTGGCATCTAGTTCGATACACTTCCCCCGTATAACTGCCTTGAAAGCTTCCCAATTGTTGGCCAGGGAGGTTTGCGCCGGGTCGTTAAGGTCAAACTACTCTGATTGCCTTTCTCAACTCATCCCTGAGAAGCCAGTCTCTGCAAAGGAAGTTGGGAAAATACCACCTGACAAGCTTAGAGCGCGGGGCGGGCCAATCAAGGACCAGCTCTAGGGGAGCGTGATCAGATAGGCAAATCGGGTGGAATTGGGATCCCACCATTGTGTGGAGAAGGGACTGACTAATGAATGCGTGATCGATCCTAGAGTATGTCCTATGTGAATGCGAGAAGAAGGAATAGTCCTGGGTCGCGGGGTGGGCAATCCTCCAAGCATCTAGTAGCCCCAGCCCCTGCGATGCTGCCTCAAGTGGTTTGCTAAGCACCCCCCCGCCGCTCTATGGGAGTGTGTAGTGTCAAGGACGGGTCCCATATCAGGTTGAAGTCTCCAAGCAATAAGATGTCGCCCCTTGCGAATCCCTCCAGCAAGGCTAGGAAAGAGCTCAGGAAATCATGTTGCCCGGCGTTGGGTGCATAAATCGTGGCAATAGTGCATAACCTACCCCGTATTTCACCCCTGACCATCAGGAACCTCCCCTCTTTGTCTGATTTAGTGTCGTGGTGGAGAAATGGGATTGATGAGTGAAAGAGAAGCGCCCCCCCATTGTGTTTAGTGTGTGCCGAGGAGCGAAAGATCTGTGGGTAGGCCCTATGTTTCAACTGTTGTTCCTCTTTACGTGGGAGGTGTCTCTTGCAGGGCAGCTATTTTAATCTGGTGGTCAATTAGGAATTTCCAGATCCGTTGTCTCTTGTTAGGAGAGTTAAGACCCTTTACGTTCCACGTTAAGCAATTAACCCCCATCAGTCACCACAAAATTTGTCAGCATGTCTCTCCAACGTTGCCTCTGGGATCGTTACCCTCAGTACCCCTCCCCTCTCCCCCCCCACCCCACCAAAGCAACGTAAAATAAGCGCAAAAAGTACTGTGACACCAAAACAAAGTGAACATTAACAGATACAAACCATAACTTTGAGCTCGGGGGTTCTCAATCACTGAGGAGAACCTAATTTCGAGCAATATCTGGGGTGGTCCAAATTCCGCCTCCAAGGCCCATAGAACAGCTACTTAGGCACAAATATAATATTAGCTAACAATAACTTTAAGTGTTATTGTCGGCATGATAACTTCGAACCTTTACCCCCCTCAGCCTAATCATAAGAGTCAGAGTAGCCGATGCCTGACTGGCATGTTCCTAAGGCCCCTGCAAAGGCCCGCAACCCGCAAGTCTATCTGGGTTCCTCGGGCGAAACAAAGCTTGCGAATGACAGAGATCGAGGACCACATCATCCCGTAGTGTTCTTGCCTGCTCTCCGCTGCTGTAGCCAGGGACCCCCCCTGCTTCTTCGAGCTTGCATCAGCTTCCGCAACTCTCGATTCCGCCGCCTGCGTTGGGGTGGGCACCTCGATCCCCAGAATAGCCGCCGTCTCTTCCAATTCTGTGCAGTGATGGTTCTTGTTGTCAAGTGAAAAAGCTAAACCAAAGGGGTAAGTCCATCGGTATTTCACCTTGTGGTCTCTTAAGGCTGTCATGACTGGTCGGAACTGCTGGCGCTGAGCAAGGGTGGCTTGGGCTACATCTTGGTATAGCGAACCCATTGCATTCTGGAATGACACTTTGTCGAGGGCTCGCGCCTTCTGGAGGACCAACTCCTTGGTTTTAAAAGAGCTGGAATCTCCAGGAGCTCGATGCCCGACTCTGTGAACCCGCTCCAGATGAACCTCCGGTTCAGAGTCTCCTAGCACTGTTGAGAAAAGCCCCACCATAAAGGCCTCCAGATCTGGACCTTCGCATCCTTCTTCCAGGCCCCTCACAAGAATGTTATCCCGGCGGGAGCGTTTCTCAAGATCTTCGCATCTGAGCACCGTGGCTTTCAGCTGAGCACATAGGTCACCAGATTGGGCTGCACACGGTCCTCCAGTTCCTGGAATTTTGCCTCAAGATCGAGAGCGCGGGCCCCAATAGAGTCGACATCTGATTGCAGGGCCACCAGCCGGCCTCCCATTTCAGCCTCAAACGCATCAAAAGAGGCCCCCATATCAGCCTTGATATCGTCTCTGAGTTCTTGTTTAAATTCTCGTAGCGAGGCTATGAGGTCTTCTCATGTGAGCGCCATATTTCCGGCAGACCGAGCTGTCTCTTGACTGACTGTCCCCTTGGTAGCGTGGGTAACGAAGCTGGAGACTTTCTTGGGCTGCACCTTTTTGGGTGGCATAGGGACCCACGCCCAACGCTTGTCCGGGGCCTCCCCGCTGCTGAAAAAAAAATCGGGGGGGGGAACTGGAAACTGTACCGGCACCCCGACTCTGCTCCCCTGATTTGGATGAGAGACCGCTCTGTGTCGGGTGATAGATGCTCAGTGGCGTTGGAGTAAGGCACCGCTGGGTCCAGAGTTCCCTTACTGTAGAGGCAGATGCTCGGTTTGGGTGTACCACAACCACTCATGACTTTTAGCCGGGGTTCACTGCCTGAGGTGGCGAACCAATGTCCGGGATGCTCTGTACTGAGGGCAGGCCCCACGTGGCCCGGGGACCACTGATACTCTTCTATCAGCTCCCCGCTGCTCACATGAATATTGAAGTCCCTCGCCGTCCGACCCCTTGCTCAGCACGACATCTGGACACTAACTTGAGGTCATTTCTTCCAGGCCGCACCTCAACCCAGGGCCTCATGGGGACCCCTCTGACCGGCGCCTCAGCTCCTCTCTGACCAGGTGCCCGGGCGCTCACCTTGCCCGGGGCCACACACAAAGAGAAACTGTGGGGTGGGGTGTTGTTTGGCTCAGGGCCCCCTCAGGTGTGTTGACTGGCCGCTGGAGAAGGGGGCACCATAAGGGGCAGGAAGCCTCCAGCCGGGGCCTCCTCACGAGGCTGTGTGAAGGTGCCTGACCGACGCCATCTTAGGTCAGGCACCGCTTGATCATGGTTACTCCTGGTGGCCCACTTTAGTATAGGGGGAGCCCCCCGCTCTTCTCCATACCTGGCATGGTTGGCAAGGCAGGCCCACATGAGCCTCCGCTCCACCGGGGGCTCCCCTCCGCAAACAGGGGTCACAGCAGGGAGAACGCGCCGACTGCCATGGGCGCCAATGGAGCAGGGCGCTGCCCACCTGCGGCTGGATCTGACTCCCGGGGCAAACTGAAAGGAGTCGCAAGAGCCCTCATCCGTCTCAGTATCCGCATGGCCCCCCGCTGGTCCCGGGGCTGCAGCGTTCGTCTCGGCGACATAGCGCGGTGACAGCCGCCATCTTGGCTCTCACCGAGGGCTCCGACGGTAGGAATATTTTTACGCCGCATGCATCGCCAGGGGCTCCTAACTTGCCGCCGGGGAGCCCCCGCACCTCCGGGCGCCCCAGTGAATCGGGTGACCCGGTTTTGGGGAAGTAAGTGCCTCTCAAACCGTGAATGCGGCTGGGCCTGGTGCAGAGCCGATCGGAGTTACGTCCGGTCGGCCATGATGGTTGGCCACGCCTTTAGTATATATTTTAAATGTATATGTTATAAATGTTTGTATAATTATTGTTTATGTTTTTAATAAAGTTGTTACATTTTTGGTAGTTATTACATTAAGTTGAAATACATTTTTGAGATTTTTAGTACCATAGCGGGTCATTGGGTTTATAGGGGTACAGGGTGGGCCATAAATTAATGATAAGAAACTAATAATTAATTTATTTAATTGATATTCATTATTTAATTATGGTAGTTGAATAATTCATTTGTGTTAGGTTACATTTTAGGTGCGGGATTTGGGTTTTGTAGGGGTATAGGGTGAGAAGTAAATTATTTATAATTCATTTATAATTCATTTTTAATTAATATTAATTACTTAATTGATAAATATTTGTTAACTGTGTGATAAAACCTTTTTAAAGCTGTTTCAGGTTTGTATTTATTTTTTAATTAATATTAAATATGTAATTGATGATTCATGATGCTAATTGCGTATTTTTTTTTAATTACATTTTGGTTGTGGGTTTTGTAGGGGTATAGGAGGGAAGTATATTATAATTAATAATAATGAATGTTTTATTAATATTAATAAGTTGATTGCTAATTAAATATGTAAATTATGTGATAAAATAAATTTGTTGTTTTGGTATGGCTGAAGGGTGAGTAGGAAATTAATTACATTAATTAAAAAATAATTTTAATTTTTAATAATGATTTCTACCATAAATATTTATGTTAAATGTGTAACTAAGATATTGTTTAAGATATACATTCGGGCCTCATTACTATGTCGGTCGGAAAGCATTCCGACCGACTCCGTGTCAGAATGGTTTCCGATCAAATCGGTTTTGGGAGTTCGACCGACTGATTACAATGTTTCCGAACGCCGTTCAGTCAGACTCCCATTGACTTCAATAGGAGCCTATGTTCCGACCGACAACACAGGCTCCCATTGAAGAAAAGGGTGGTTGCTGAAAACCTTGCAGCCTGTGGTGGGCATCCCATGGTGCCTGCCACACTGTGCATGGTTGGAAAGAGAGGACACATGGGTACGCCCACAGGCCCCAACCGGAGGCCTCCGGGTGAAGGGGGCCTGCTACGGGCCCCCAAAGTCATATTCTGACAGCTGATTTGTGTTGGACAAACCAATTCGGTACGGCTGTCTGAATCTGACATCGTAATACGTCGGTCCGAAATGCGGTCCATAGAGCCATTCGAGTCGGCTCCGTCATCGTCATCGTAATCGGTCTGTCGGAAATGTTTCCAAGTCAGTCAGAAACATGGATTCCGAATCGGATTCGGACAAACCGAATGCCGTACAGAGCCTTTCCGACCGACATCGTAATCAGCCCCTAGGTGTGAACTGTTGCATTTGTAGGGGGAAAAGGGTAGGAAGTTAATAAAATATATTTAATTTATAATTAGTTGATTATTAATATTATTTTTTAATTGATAAAACAATATGTAAAATATGCAATTAATATTTTTTTAAATTATATATTTTAAGGGGCCAATTACGATGTCATTTAGAAGGGCTCCGAATGGGATTTGGAATCTCCGAATCCAATTCGTAACCTATGTTTACGACGAATCGTACGCATTTCTGACCGATTACGATGCCCAGAAACGGTTTGGGCTGTCTGATTCGGTTCCAAAAGGCATTCGGACATCCCGAGTCTTTCGGAGCCAAATCGTACAGCTTTATGAACACAGTTTCCGAGTGAGCGACTACGATGACTGATTAGGACAGCCTTTCCGATTTTGTCTGCCCAACACGAAACGGCTGCTGGAATCTGACTTTGGTGGCCCCTTGCAGGCCCTCATGCATGAGGCCTCCGGTTGGAGCCTGTGGGGGTACCCAAGGGACCCCTCTTTCCAATCATGCACAATGTGGCAGGCACCATGGGGTACCCACTACAGGGTGCAAGGTTTTCCCCGACCACCCCTTTTTTCAATGGGAGCCTGTGTTCTTGTTCGAAACACATGCTCCCATTGAAGTCAATGCGAGTCTGACCGAACAATGTTGGGAAGCATCGTAATCGGTCGGTCAGACTCGCAGAACACGATTTGGTCGAAAACGATTCCGAAACCGATTCGGTCGGAAGAGTTTCCGAGCGACATCGTAATCTGCCCCTAAGTGTGAGTTGTTTGTTTTGTACGGATTAAGGGTGGAAAGGTAATTAAGTATAAATATTTGTTATTAGTTAAATATTCATAATATAGTTATAGATGTTTAATTATGTGAAATGTGTAAATAATATTAGTTTTTATATTTTTTTTGATGTGTGTTGTGTAGTTTTTAGAGGTATAGGTTGGTAATGTCTTTAAGTAGTAACACATTTTAAATTAGTAAAAATGTTTAAAATATGCTAATTAATATTGTATGTGATAATTGTGTGGTGCAGTTTAAATTTAAATAGGATTGGATTTATTTGTTATTACAGTGAGAATATAGTTTGGTATTTTTAGTAAAATAATTGTAATGCTAAATGATATATATTAAACATTGTAATAAACGTTCAATTTGTTCAATTGAAAAATATAGAGAGAGATGTTTAATATTTACATATTTATATTTTAATTTAATAATTATGTTTTGAATGCATTTTATTTTGTTGAAGTGAATATCTTTGTTTTTAATGTTGCATAGAGTGAAGTGGGAGTACTAAATTGTACCCCTTTCCCATCCAACATTTTCCTTACTCTTGTGCTGTATGAAGAGGGAATAGTAAATTTTATCCCTCCGTAATACAAAAATGTCTCTACTGTTTCACTGACAGGAGTGCGCATTGTAAAGTTTACCCCTCCGCATCCCAACCCTTTCCCTACTGTTGCACTGACTGGAGTGGAAATAGTACATTTTTTCCCTCCGCAATCCACCCCTTACCATACTGTTGCATACACTGGAGTGAAACTAATAAATTTTACCCCTCTGCAATCCAACACTTTCCCTACTGTTGCACTGGCTGGATTGGATATAGTACATTTTACCCCTCCCCAATCCAACTCTTTCCCTAGTGTTGCAGTGTGTGTAGTGGGAATAGTAAGTGTTATCCCACCACAACCCAACACTTTCCCTACAATTGCATACACTGGAGTGGGAATAATACATTTTACCCCTCCGCAATCCAGTACTTTACCTACTGTTGCACTGACTGGTTTATGAATAGTAAATTAATATGACCCTTTACTCAGCACGCGTTTACAACGCGTGCCATTACCCCACATTTTTACTCCAAAACAACTTTTACAACGCAGGGCTTTACTCCGCAAGTCATTACAACAAATTGTCCATTACAACGCAATTTACAATTCCAACTCCACCGGGGCATTGTAATGGCTTGGGTGTAGCCCTGTGTTGTAAAAGTTGCTGCAGAGTAAAAAATGCGGGGTAATAACCTGCGTTGTAACGCAGTCAGTGTAAAGGGTGTTTACCATAGTAAATGTTACCCCTCCACAATCCAACACTTTCCCTACTGTTGTATACATGGGAGTGGGAATAGTACATTTTGCTCCTCCACAATCCAACGCTCTCCCTGCTGTTGCATAGACTGAAGTGGGAAAAATAAATTTTACCCATTCGCAATCCAACACTTTCCCTACTCTTGCACAGCATGGAGTGCAAATAATTAATTTTACCCCTCATGAGTCCAACAATTTCCCCACTCTTGCACTTACTGGAGTGGGAATAGTAAATTTTACTTTTCCGAAATCCAACACTTTCCTTGCTGTTGCAATGACTGAAGTAGGAATATTAAATTTTCCCCCTCCGCTATCGAACACTTTTCCTAGTGTAGTAAGAATAAAACTTTTGACCCCTCCGCAGTTAAAATTTTTCCCTGCTGTTACACTCCGTGGAGTGGGAGCAGTACATGATAATGCTCCTGAGTCCAAAATTTCTCCTACTGTTGGATAAATTGGAGTGGGAAATGTATATGTATTATTTATAGAATTTTATAGTTTAGTTTACTTTATTTAAAATTAAATTATTATGATTTTGTGTATGTTATAAATATTAATATTTTTAATATGTATTATAGTTTTAGTAAGGTGATAGATTTTTGTTTACTTTTTTAATTGTAATTAAATTTGATGTTTTTTTAAATTTTATGTTTATACATAGCCCCTTAACATTACCACAAGGTTTAAACTAATTAAGCGTAGGTGAAGATATATAAAGAACCTACAGCACGCCTTTACAGTTGATAAAGGCTGATGTAAAAGCCGAAACGCATCCTGCTGAGTACTGCTGCTGTGTACTACAATAAACAGTAATATCCTCATATTAGAGTGCAGATACCTTCTTTATCGCAGGAGGAGCCTGAGTTGAGATATATATCTATATATATCCAAAAACCGCTTCGACTCTCCAAACCTCCTGACGGCGAGAAGAGAGACACGAACCACTGGGAGGTATGGCAAAATTGATTTAATCCTCAGATATGACGCGTTTCGGACACCACTTGTCCTTGATCACATATATATATATATATATATATATATGTGTTTGTTTATTAAATATTTACATTTAACATACATTTTGAAATTAAAATATAAATTGAAAATATTGGTTTAATAATATTTTAAATTATGCATAGGACTACATTTGAATATATATAACCAAGTTCGTTTCGCGATGCGAAATAAGTGCACTCTCAGGACACAATCCAAATGAAGTTCAGGTAGTTGATTCCACTCTAACGCAACGCAACGATTATGTTGGTATCTTGTTCATTCAAATATGGCCACCATGAGTACGGCATTTTGAGCTGTCTGTAGTCCTTTGTAACTGTTAATGTATAATTCATGGCACTACTTCCTGGTATATATCACGGACTGTTTGTGAGTCTCTATATGTGTGAGCAAGGCGTAACTGCTGAAACGCGTTGCGTTAGAGTGGAATAAACTACCTGAACTTCATTTGGATTGTGTCCTGAGAGTGCACTTATTTCGCGTCGCGAAATGAACTTGGTTATTTGGATTATCGGGTACTCCCCCGGTGCTTGCACCACCTCCCACGGGTTCCGGTCTCGTTATAGGAGTGTTTGCAGTCATATATATATTTTACCACAATTGGATCCTTTTGGCAGCGCGCACACAGACGGGTGCTATCACGATGGGGCTGAATCCAAGCCCAAAGATTATTTTGGCAAACAAAAATGCGACGCACTCCAATTCCAGTTTACAAGCTATTATTCTAGCTTTACTGGCTCACACCAACCCGTTTCAGCCCAGTGAGGCCTTTGTCATGGTTAGTGAGTCTCTCTTTAGTTTCACTATTTATACCAAACACTTTTGCCCATAATGCAGCATTGTGGGAAACGTAGTGCTTAAACTACATTGTGCTTAATTATTTACAATATTTACAAGGTTTTTCAGATTTTCAGGTGATCATGTTTTTTTACATTCAATTACACAATTAAGTATTTAGCTATTATAATTTCAATTGCATTCATTTTGTGTTTAGTACATTGATTTAAGTCTTTCTTTCATTGTTATTTTTTATTTTTGTTTTTATTTCTTAAGTCACTTTTCGTGTTCTATTGATTTTTGTAGGCTCATGAAACACAGATTATTGATTTAATATAACGCAGGTCGATCCTTGAAGCTAATTGTTATAGTTGCTGTTGTTGACCGTGATTAGTGCCCCGTCTTTCAATTGTTCTCTTTGCATCAATTTTTTCATTTTTCTTCTTCTAGCAGCAAGGTGTTGAGGATCAGCGGTGTCAATCCAAATGTACAAATAACTCTTCGTCATTATTGATTCCATAAGGGGTCTTAGATCTTAGTCTAATTATGTACTTAGATTCTGTTTGGCGTAGGTTCTTCATCCTGTCACCACCTCTTTCATTGGTTTGTATAGTTTGAATTCCCCCCCAAAAAAAAATATATATATATATATATATATATATTCACTGAAAAAACCATAGGTTTCAGATATGTTATAGTTAGAAATTAGCATTTAAAAAACCTTTGAAATTCACTGAAAAAAACATAGGTTTTAGGGACAGTTATAGTTAGTTGGACATTTTACTCGTACAAAACCCGTGAAATTCCCCCGTTATAGTTAGTTCAGCTAACTATAACTCGCGCCCCGCAATGCACTGCTGATGACGTCACATATTACATCACTCATGACATGGTCAGTGACATCACTGATGACATCACTGATGACATCTCAAATGACATCACTGATGACATCATCCAGTGACTGTGTGTTTCTGTAAAGTTTAAATATTTTTAATATATATAGGAAAAGACGTATTGAAGAATGAGTGGGTGTGTAAGTGTCTGTATGGATGATTTAGTAGGTGCGTGACTGACTCTATAAGTGAGTGATTTAACGTATCTTACTGAATGCATGGGTTAGTGACTAAACTGGGTGAATGTCTGTATCCGTCTGTCTGTTGCTGTGTAAGTGGCTGCATGGGTTTGTGAATAGCTACATGAGTGTCTATATGAGTTATTGATTGGTTGTCTGAGTATCTGTATGGGTGCCTGAGTGTTTGTGTGGATGGGGTGTGTGCGACTGTGCATAGATGTGTGAGTGGGTGATTCACTGGGTGGATGGTTTCAAGAGTGCATCTGTGATAGACTGTATGGGTGGGTAAGTGTGTGTAAGAGTGTGTTAGTGAGTGAATGTATGTCCCAGTGGTACATGTGTGAGTAACTACATATGTGAAAGGCAGTATATATGTGTGTTGGAGTATATAAATAGCTATAAGCGAGAGTGAGTGATTGTGATAGTGGCTGTATGGATGAGTGTGTGCTTGTATCAGTGATTATATAAGAGCGTAACAATGTGCTAGTATTTGTATGATTAAGTGAGCTGGTGTGTGTATAACTGTATAGGTGAGTAAATGGCAGTGTGTTTAATTATTTGCATGACTGACTAGGTGTGTGAGTACCTCTATGGATGAGTGGCGGTGTTTGAGTGTCTATATAGGAGAGTGCATATGATAGTCCTGTACTGAGTGACCATAAGTATGAGTGACTGTACGGGTGAGTGAGTGGATGTGTGTGTGTAGACCTAAGAATCAGTGAGTGGGTATGTAGTTATTGGTGTTGGAGTGTCTATGGTTTTGCGAATGGCAGTCTGTAATTTAGATTGGGTGTATCAAAGGTTATATTAGGGTGTGAAGAGCTGCATCAGATTATCACGTGGATGATGTCATCAGTGATGTCATTTGAGATGTCATCAGTGATGTCATCAGTGATGTCACTGACCATGTCATGAGTGATGTAATATGTGACGTCATCAGCAGTGCATTGCGGGGCGCGAGTTATAGTTAGCTGAACTAACTATAACGGGGGAATTTCACGGGTTTTGTACGAGTAAAATGTCCAACTAACTATAACTGTCCCTAAAACCTATGTTTTTTTCAGTGAATTTCAAAGGTTTTTTAAATGCTAATTTCTAACTATAACGTATCTGAAACCTATGGTTTTTTCAGTGAATTTCAAAGGTTTTTTAAATGCTAATTCCTAACTATAACATGTCTGAAACCTACAGTTTTTTCTGTGAATTTCAAAGGTTTTGTAAATGACAATTTTTAAATGTATTAATTGTTATATTAATTTTTTTCATACTGATTTACTACATTTTTAGAAACAATTTTTTTTTACATATTTTATTTTTTAAATTACATTGTAATTACATTATACATTACATTACAAAAAATACTTTCTCAGAATGAATTACTTTAGTTTAAATACTTTGCACATAGGCAATAGACTTTTAAGTACAGTAGTTACAGTTGTTGCAATGGGCAACACATTTTCAAACACAATGCAACATTCAGCTCAATGTGAATTTCTAGTTAAATGCAATTAGTTACTTTATGGATTACTTTTCTAACCACAGGACTGGATCCTAGATTCAGTCCTGGTACATCTCCGTTTTGGTTACAGTCGTGATTTTTAAGGAATATTATTGTATTTTAAAAGTTGACTAGAAACTTTTTCTCATAGAATCACCAATGTTATCCTATGGAAGGAAATTCACTTAGCAGGTAAAAACTGTTATCGTTACTTTTTCTTACTCAGTGTTGGATCCTGGATCCAGCACTGGTGCATCTCCTGTAAACAGTTGAAAGAATGCGTTTAAGTCATACAGGCGATTTTTAAGGAATATTTGTAGTTTGTGAAAATCGACACTTTGAAACTTTTCTGCTGAAAACCAGACAATGGATTCCTATGGAAGAAAATATAAGTTACTGGTAAGTACGGTTAAAATTACTTTTCAGGGTCAGTGCTGGGCTAAAAGATGCAGCACTGGGTTCTCTCCTGATAACAGGTGAGTAAATTGGAATTCGTACTTTGGTTGATTTTAGAGGAATATTATAAAGTTCCAAAACTCCACACTTAGAAGGATTTCCAAGTGAAACCAGTCAATGTTAGCCTATGAAGGAAATTCAAGTTACCGGTAAGTATGGTTAAAATTACTTTTCAGGACCAGTACTGGGCTGAAAGATGCAGCACTGAGGTCTCTCCTGATAACAGGTGAGTAAATCAGAATTCGGATTTCGGCTGATTTTAGAGGAATATTTGTATGTTTCAAAAATCAACACTTAGAAGAATTTCCAAGTGAAACCAGTCAATGTTAGCCTATGAAGGAAATTCAAGTTACCGGTAAGTACGGTTAAAATTACTTTTCAGGATCAGTACTGGGCTGAAAGATGCAGCACTGAGGTCTCTCCTGATAACAGGTGAGTAAATCGGAATTCGTATTTCGGCTGATTTTAGAGGAATATTTTAAAGTTCCAAAACTCCACACTTAGAAGAATTTCCAAGTGAAACCAGTCAATGTTAGCCTATGAAGGAAATTCAAGTTACCGGTAAGTACGGTTAAAATTACTTTTCAGGACCAGTACTGGGCTGAAAGATGCAGCACTGAGGTCTCTCCTGATAACAGGTGAGTAAATCAGAATTCGGATTTCGGCTGATTTTAGAGGAATATTTGTATGTTTCAAAAATCAACACTTAGAAACTTTTTCAGCAAAAAGCAGGCAATGATAACCTATGGAAGGAAATTCAAGTTACTGGTAAGTACGGTTAAAATTACTTTTGAGGATCAGTACTGGGCTGAAAGATGCAGCACTGAGGTCTCTCCTGATAACAGGTGAGTAAATCGGAATTCGTATTTCGGCTGATTTTAGAGGAATATTTTAAAGTTCCAAAACTCCACACTTAGAAGAATTTCCAAGTGAAACCAGTCAATGTTAGCCTATGAAGGAAATTCAAGTTACCGGTAAGTACAGTTAAAATTACTTTTCAGGACCAGTACTGGGCTGAAAGATGCAGCACTGAGGTCTCTCCTGATAACAGGTGAGTAAATCGGAATTCGTAGTAAGGCAGATTTTAGAGGAATATTTGCACAATGGTGAAGGGAGGGGGCGGGGCCTGAGGTGACATCTGTGCAAACGCGCCCCGTGGCGCGTTTTAGGTTGGGGGATTAAGTCCCCTTGAATCATGAGGTTCCCTAGGGGCCAACTAGCCCACCATGAACCTCCAGTATGCGCCAGGGGCTGCGTTGCAGAGACGTATAGAGGCCACACCCCTTTTACACCTCTCTGCAACGCAGCTCTGTGGCGCTTTCTGGATGTACCTGTTGGGCTAGTTGGCCCTCAGGGACCCTCAGGATTGAAGGGGATTTAATCCCCCATCTTAAAACGCGCCACGGGGCCTGTTTGCACACATGTCACATGAAGCCCCGCCCCTCCCTTCACCACTGTGCAAACGCGCCCTGTGGCGTGTTTTAAGTTGGGGGATTAAGTCCCCTTGAATCCTGAGGGTCCCTGGAGTCCAACTAGCCCACCATATACCTCCAAAAGCGCCACAGAGCTGCGTTGCAGAGAGGTGTAAAAAGGGGCGTGGCCTATGTACACGTCTCTGCAAGGCAGCCCCTGGCGCATACTGGAGGTTCCTGGTGGGCTAGTTGGCCCCCAGGGACCCCCAGTATTCAAGGGGAATTCGTTCTCCTCTGCAAACGCGCCAGGGGGCGCGTTTGCAGAGTACTGCAGGGATTGGGGCGGGGCCTCCGGCACGATGCCGGTCGTTTTTTTTTCGTTTTTTTTTTTTTTAATGGGAGGGGGGCTGCGTGGCCCCCTTCCCTTGCCCACTTTTGGCCCCCGGGGACCCCATCCCCCGGGGCCTGAGCATTTTTTTTTTTTTAAATTTAAAAAAAAAACGGGAAGGGGGCCGCGTGGCCCCCTTCCCTGGGCCTGTATTGGCCCCGGGGACCCCATCCCCCGGGGCATGGCCTCGATTTTTTATGTTTTTCTTTGGAGGGGGCTGCGTGGCCCCCTCCTCAGGCCATTTAAGGCCCCAGGGACCCCATCCCCCGGGGCCGGCCTTTCCCTTATTTAAAAAAAAAAAAATGTTGAACTTTGGGGAGGGGGGCTGCGTGGCCCCCTCCCGGGCCACTTATGGCCCCGGGGACCCCATCCCCCGGGGCCTGGCCTCACGTTGGAGACTGTGGGGGTCCCCAATCCCCCCACAGTCCCAGCCGGCTCCCCGCCTCCTGCGGAAGCCGGCATTGCTTTTCCACATGGGGAGCAGCTAACATGCTGCTCCCCATGTGGAAAGCAATTGGTTTGCATTTTGAAAGAGAGAGCAGGTTTCCTGCTCTCTCTTTCAAAATGCAAACCAAGTTTGCTATGACAGGACGGGAGCCGCGAGGCTCCCGTCCTGTCATAGCAAACAGCAGTGTCCCGGGGGTAGGCACCCCGGGACACTGCAGGAGCCGGCCCTGGGGGGTGGTGGTCCCCAGGGCCATCAAGGGCTCCAGGAGGAGGGCCGCGCGGCCCCCCTCCCATTCAGTGCACAGCCCCGGGGAGGTGGTGGTCCCCGGGATTGGGGTCCGTAACGGACCCCCATATTTAAATGTTTAGTGCCCCGGGGAGGTGGCGGTCCCCGGGCATGTGGGGGCTGGAGCCCCCACACAGGTTTAAAAAAAAAAAAAAGAAGCCCCGGGGAGGTGGCGGTCCTCGGGCTGCGGGAGGGCTCAGAGCCCTCCCGCCATCATTTTTAAATAAAGCCCCGGGGGTGGCGGTCCTCGGGCTTGGGGGCCTTAGAGGCCCCCCTACATAAATTAAAACCCCCCACCATGCCCCCGGGACTTGGGCCACCCGGGGGCCAATTAACATCGAAGCGCGGGAGACCGCGCTTCGATTTTTTTTTTTCGGCAGGATCCGCGCTCCCTGAGCGCATCCTGCCGATTTAAAAAAAAAAAAAAATATTTTTTTTGCCCAGGGGGTCCTTGTGGGACCCCCTGAGCAGACCTAGGGGGTCAGGGTGTTTCTACCCTGCCCCCTTTGTGCGTTTTGCGCACTTGTTTCTGTCCCTCGGTTCTACCGAGGGACAAAATGGCTGCCAACACTTCCTGATTTGGAGTGTTGACAGCCAATTAGCATGCAGCTCATGATCGGGAGGGTGCGCAAATCCGACGCGGCCATAGATATATATGTACTTTTACTTTTGATTTTCTCAGCAACTACTGAACGGATTTACACCATTTAACAAAAAGGGTTCTTTCTGAACCAAGAACTACCTCTTTGCCAAATTTGGTGTAATTCCGTTCAGCAGTTCGGGCTGTAGCCGTGTCTAAAGTTTCCTATGGAAAAATGAATGGGGAAAACGTGTTTTGGGACCCCCCTTTTTTCTCGGCCCCCGCTTGACGAATCACCCCGAGACTTTCAGGGTAGGAGCGGACCGGAGCGCCCCACAAAGTTTGAAAATTTTGCGAAGATACGTCAACCGGCAAGAGAGTTATTTCAAATAGAATGTCGCGGATTTCCTATGGAAAATAGGTTCTAACTATAACTATCTACTGGCGACCGCCAGTAGATAATATGTATATATATATATATGTATATATTAATATATATGTGTGTTTTATTTTTTTTACAAGTATAATAGATGTATTTATCTTAAAATTAATTAAATATATTTAATTTGCATTATTTTAGTGTTACTTTTTAATATATTTAATTTTTTATATTTATATGTATTTAAAAAATAATGTTTTGTACAACACTATTAATGATAATGATATTTGTTATTCAATATTTTGTCATTTACATTATAAATATAGGATGAAATTTTTCAAAACGGTATTTATGTTACTATTTTTGGGTATTTCGATATTGCCAGAGGCGATATTTTGTCAGCGAACCCAGAAAGAGAGAAATTACCAGGCAAAGTGGACCCGGAATTATTGATACCGCCGTTAATTCATAATTTCTAAGTGAACTCTCAAGATTAGGGGTGGGAGATGATTTTCGCTCCACTGGCAGAGTTTACAGAGTTTTGCCCACTCTTCATGAAGATCGACAAAATTCTGCAAAGTTACACGGAGCGGAGGTTTTGTTTCGTGCAACTCGCCAACCTGAAGTCTGCGAGGGAGAAAAATTGCACAAGTCCTCCTCTCAGAGAGATTTCTCAACGACAGTGGTCCCGGCAGGTTGCTACCGCTCGTGTTGAGAAAGCTCCTGCTGGAGAAGAATATCTACTCGAGGGCAGAAAGAAGCAGTGTCCTCTGGAATGACACGTAGTGACATTCGTGATGATTTTACAGCACGGGACACGCTCCAGGCACTAAAAATCTGTACGAGCAGTGTGACTTATCACACTCCACTGCTTGCAGAACTCCACAGAGCGTGGCAGAGTTTAATCTGGCACTTTGCGGAAGGTCCGCAGAGCAGAACTCAATGAACTCCGCCCAGGACTGCTCAAGATCCAACTCAATATGCTAGAGTTTTCCCACCTCAGAGTTGCAATTTCCTGAGTATCCATAACTCTGAGGGTGGGGAGAATAAGGTCACTTCCAGACCATTGATAATTAGGGCCAAAGTCACTGCCTGAGAACCCCTTGTTCTTGTTCTGCCTTTATGTATATGTTTGTAACATGCCATTTTATTCCCCATTCATTAATATCTATCAAGGTGAAGCATAATTTTTATTGGTGTTTATAGCCAGATATCTGCAGAGTAATACATCTCACCAGAGATTGTTAATTAATGCATATTCAAATTGGATCTAATGGAACCATTGCTGGGATAAAAAAATGTTGGAATTTTCAGATTTTCTGGAATTTGTTAAGAATTTAGATATTATCTTTTTGCAAGAAACATGGTCAGTAGATTTTTAATCAACCTGGCAATATTGTTCAAGGCAAACTATGTCATCCCTCAGCTTTCTTAGTCGTATGTTGGTCTTAAAGAGAACAGCACATATTTTACACTAGACTGATCTTCCTACAATTCAGCCAGTATCAAGAAACCCAGAGGTTTTTGTATAATTTATTGTTGGTCACCATTTACTTTTTTCCTAAACAAGAAGGGTAATGTTCTTAAGAATGAAGAACTTGATTTAATTCATTTATGAATTTTGATGCACCATCTTACATTTTTACCATTATTGATAGGTGATTTCAGTGCAACAATAACTGATTTATTTATTGTTGGGACCAGAATCTCATAGGCATTGTATAGAGGCACCTAATATATATCTTAAACAATATCTTAGTATCCAGAATCTCCTATGCATTGTATAGAGGCACCTAATATATATCTTAAGCAATGTCTTAGTTACACATTTAACATAAATATTTATGATATAAAGAATTATTACAAATGTAAATGATTTTTTAATGCCCTGAGTGCCCAATTGTTGGTAACTGGTATTCTGCATTTTGACGTTGGCTTCAATCTCTTGCTAATCTCGAGTGTTTGTGAAGGCAATCCGGAACCTCGAGGGGCACTCAGAGGGTGCCCTAATTTGTTTGACAGTGGCTACCATCCCTGTCAATGGTTTAGCATGTAGTCGCAGCATACCGTGTCATGTGAATTAATCGATGTGACCTGATCTTTTTATCTGAGTCACAGGAATGGAAGCCTGCTTTCCTGCTTGATTAAACTTCTGTAGCTGCACTAAGGTCCTAGCACTAACATATCAATGCATGTTTGCTTGTATGTTTCTGTGTGACATGCATGGTGCATACCTTGTAGGTATGAGTGAAACAGATTACTGGAAGCATGTGGTTTCCTTTTTTGAAACCCACTGGCCTGTTCATGTGCACAAGATGGAGGTGAGGTTGTTTTTCAACTGAGCAGAGTTATATTGCTGACCTTCCTATAGCTGGACGGAGGACACCTAGATGCCCTGAAAAGGACCTTTGGTGGCCCAGTGACTTTTGACCCCACCCAACGTTTTCCTGTGTGCAGAAGAAGGCCTGACAATGACCAGAGACAGCCCGTGACACTGTAGTCCGTCCGCTGGCCAGACTCCATGTACTACCCTCCAAAACTGCTACTTCCACTGATGGAACCAGAGTGATGACACACTCGCAGCCAGCATGTCTTCCAACAGGAGGAGGGAGGAATCATAAGATGCATGCTGCGGGCCCCAAAAGCGAATGGTGGAAGAAAAAAACTCACATTCATTAGATTTGCATCCTGGGCAACAATTGTAATACCGAGCACACAAACTGTGAGGGAAGTGTTAGACCTGGCATCTTTTAGCGTGTTTCCCCTGTCTTTTTGCTTTCTGGCCTCCTGTTTTTAATGTTACATAGGACTTCGCTTTGCTGGTTTATTGCCTCTGCTCACTTTCTCACTGCTGTTCAATGTTAAAGTGCAATTGCTCCTACTATAAATTGAGTTCATGGATTGGTGTTTCCATGTTTGGTTTATTTGATTTACTACTAAGTACCTAGTATAGCGCACTGTGTGTCCCCAGGGCCTGTAAATCAAATGCTGCTAGTGGGCCTGCAGCACTGATTGTCCCACCCACACAAGCAGCCATGTTGACCTGGCAAGTGCCCCAACTTTCCAGGCCCTAACCTTCCCTTTTCTTACAGGTAAGGCACCCCTCAGGTAGGCCCAAGGTACCCCCATGGGCAGGGTGCAGTGTATGTGAAAGGTAGAACTTGTCCTGGTGTGTGTGACATGTCCTGATTGTGAAATACTGCCAATTACGTTTTTCACTTTTGACAGGCTGTTTGTCCAATAGGCTAACATGGGAGTTGAGTTGCAACACCTTACAAGCCTAACTATCCATTGGGACAAGATATGGAAATAGAGTTTAGTATGCCTAAACACAGGATTTAAAAATACATCTTTTAGTAAAGATTACTTTTATATTATGTGTTTGAAAATACCACTTTTAGAAAGTGGGTATTTTCTTGTCTAACCATTCTGTGTGCCCCTGCTGGTTTGTGTATTGACTGTCTGGTTTTGGAGTGGCAGAGGCTTGTGATGCACATTTGCTATAGACAGCCACAAGTGGGGTTGAGGTGTCTCTTGCCTTTCCTGGGTGACTCTTAGTTGGGCTGAATTGGCTTGTCCTGCATTTGGAGCAGTTTTTACTAGCACCTGAATAGGCAGTGTCTCCTCTGCACAATGCTGTCTCCACCTCCTGTAGTGAAGCTGGGCCAGAGAAGGCAGAACTGGTTTGGACTGGGCTCAGAGACCCTTGCCATAAAGGGAAAATGTGGTATAAATATTGGGGCCCTGACCCCAGGACTTTAGAACTCTTTTGGATCAAGGAACCTGCCAAGAAGAAGAGCTCGAGGAGCTGTGAGTAGGAACTACCACTTTTCTATGTGCCTTGCTGTGTTGGCCTACAGTGGCTGCTTCTGCCTTGGGCAGAGAAATGACTGGACTGAACTTTCTCCAACTTCTTTGAGTTTCTCCAAGGGCTTGAGGTAAAGCTTGTCTCCTGTTCAAGAAGTCTCAAGAACAGCAAAGACTTCAAGTTCATCTGCTACCACCACTGGGACCTGTGTGTTATGTGCTACAACAGAAGAAAAACCAATCCGGCACCATCAGCGGCGTTGCTGCTGGCTCCGTGTCCTGAAGGCACTGCAGAGGGCACCGTCGTACTTTACACCACAACCCTGGTCTCATGAATGGTACCGCCCGATGCCACCACAGAGCCGCTGTTTGCACCGTGACCTGTGGGCACCCCACTTTGCACCAACTTGCTTCACAACGCCAACCTGGTATCCCTGATGATGACGTTCCATGCCGACATTGATGCCGCTGCTTGCACCGTAGTTTGAGGGCAACACTCATAAGTTACATGATGCACCACCCGTCCCACACCGCAGCCTTGGCCTACCGACGCCAGCGACTCCGGTTTGATAGCTGACGACAGTGCTTCAGCAACAACGATGCCACTGTTGGCACCACAACCTGCTAGCATCGCCACACTATGCACCGCAGCCCTGGTCTCACCACCACTGCTGGACATCATCACCGAGCCACTGCCTGCACCCTGACATGAGGGCACCACACACCGCAGCCCCGACGCCCACCTACACCAGCAATCAAAAGTGACTTAAAGGGCCTGACGACGCCTCAGTCAGCCAGAACTGTTTGGATTTAATATTCACGATGCCATGATAGCACCGGACGGGGCTATCAACTTCAAGGAACTGTATTTTAAGTCTATTTATTCTTATTGATATTTCTAATACCTGAATGGTGGATTTTTATGGTTTTTGGTCGTGTGTTGCACAGATAAAATATTGGATATTTTTCTAAAACTGGTGTGGTGTCCTTTTTGTAGTGTTTTCACTGTATTACTGTATGTTATGTGTAAATGCTTTACACACTGCCTCTGAGATAAGCCTGACTGTTCATGCCCAGCTACCACGGGGGTGAGCAGGGGTTATTTTAGAAGGGTATTCCCCTTGCCGTGACTAGGAAGAAGGGTCCTTACTTGGACAGGGTTACAACCTGCCAACTAGAGACCCCTATTTCTAACAGGAAGCAAAACTACACTATTGCCTGAAACCTCATGTACTATATCCAGACTCATTCTGTGTGGTCTGAGGACTGGTGGCCTCAGGGTTTGGGTCCAGTTTCCACCCCAAAGCGGTAGTGAGAAAATTGCAAATCATGGTCGTTGAGAACCTCTCCATGAGGGAACATGTGATTGCCATTTTGGGCTCCTGCTTTGGAATCATGCACTTTCTCAGGAAAGTATTTCAGTGGCTACCATTTCAGTCAAGAAAATCCCTCGTTCAGGCTCTCATAATCAGCCTGGAATATGGCAACGCACTAATGGTCGCCATGAATGAAGGACTGTTCTCCAAGCAGTTAAAGATACCACGGTACAGCTAATCTTTTATCTTTCACCTCGGCCGGCCTCAGAAACCATTCTCAGAACCCTTTGTTGGCTGTGTATAAAAAAGCACTCCATGTTTAAACTTCTTTATTTGGTCCATAGATCCTTGCATGGAAGTGGACCTCTCTATGGGCCATGCATTCTCATACTTAGCCCCCAGCACTGGAATCATCTTCTACTACATCTATGTACTTGCACGGATTTTAAACAGTTCATAACATCTCTTAAAACCTGGCTTTTTTAATCTTTAATACGTTTTAGATATTTACTTTAATATCCTTGCCCAAGGATCTGTAGAGCTGTAACAGTGCCGAGAGACCCTACTCAGGGTGATACGTTGTGCTTAATAAGCAAATCAATAATCGAACACCTACTTAGGGAGAAGGTGGAGAAAAGGGACATTGAACCCTAGGTCCATTGGTCACACATTAATGGATGCTTTGGCCTGCATATTGTGTTGAGTATTATATTTCTTTGAATTTATTAAAGTACTGCTGTTAGTTGACTGTTGTATTCTGAACTTGATGCAACATGACCCTTCCTCCCTAATAAGCCTGCGATTGCTTGTATTTGCTGTCACTCAGTCAAGTGCTTAAGGAGTAATACTTGATCCAGTTGGCAGTACCTTTGTGGGAGGAACCACAGGACATCAGAGATAAATGACCTAAGCCCCTGCCTGAGGCCCAGAAGCCCCCGTGTGCCTTTGGACCCCCAAAATATGTCAATTGAGTAATGGGGTATCACTGTACCATATTTGTGTTCTGTTATTAGTGATGTAAGGGGGAGAATACTTCATCTTTTACTGATGATCACAGCTTGGACATTTAACCAGTCCATTCCAAAGTGACATACCAGGAGCTGCTAAAAGTCTTTCAGTTATTGATTAGTCATTGCTTGATTTACAGCATATCTATCTTTTCTCAAGTTTTATGTAGTAGCTATGCAGAAATGCATATTCTTAATCATTAACAAAGTTGAGACGAACTGGGAGACTGTTACATAATGCAGCATTTGATTAATGTCAATAAAATGAAGCAATACCTAAAACACAAGTACATTTAAGAAACCGTTCTATAAAAGATAGATACTAATGCTTGAGAGATTTAAGTCTCCAGTGGCGGCTCCTCCGCTAAGGCAGAGGAGTATCGCCCCACTGCTTTTTAGCAGTGTTAATAAAGGAAACATTAAATGATGATAACTGGCTGTTATTATTATTTTATGTTCCCCTGCTTTGGCAGCTCTGCAGGCGGGGCGGGCAGGGCTGCCCTGCTCACAGAGCCCACTCCAAGGGCGCATGAATGCTTGGCCGGCGGTCTCGGGGGGGCCAAACATTCATACACAGTTTACATGTTCTCCACGCAGGGTGCATTACAGCCTGGGTGGAGCGCATGGGGAGCCTGGGAACCGGGTACTTCCTGCTTCCCTGTTCTGGCCTGAAGAGACGATGGAGGAGAGCCGTGCCAATCAGGTACGTTTTTTTCTGTTTTTTAAACCCCCTCATCTCTCCCCCACCCGGCGTCCCCGATCCGTGCCGGCCGCGACTGTAAGTCTCCCAACAAGAAGTTGCTCTGGAGAGTAGTATGAATGAATGATTTAAACATTTGTAAATTGCATTGTTTCCCAGTCCTAGATTGCCCTTGGGGTTTATTGTAGTGTAGTGAATTGATCAGTAATAAGATCAGCTAACAAGTATGGATTAAGCACATAAATGGCCTTTTGTACATAGCGTATTGTAATGCAGATACACCAAATCTGCATTTGTGACACTATCCATTTAGAACCTACAATAGAACAGGGAATTAGTCAAATGAAAACTGCTAATTTAAAACTCTATTATTACTGACACTATTTAGAGTTTGCTGCAATACAGCACTAGCAATTCTAAGACTGGCATTTGGTATTGAATCTAGTTGGACAGTGACTGTTTTGTTAACTCTTACTTTGCTTTTTACAGTTATCAAAACAGTTGTTAGCCATTTGATATACTATTTGGTAAAAAATTGTATATTGCTTCTATGGGTCTATGTTCTGGTTGATTTTCTTTATGCATTATATGTCTGATTGGTGTTGAACCCTAAACATTGATTCTACTATTAAAAATCTGGGAATAAAATTGGACAAAACCCTCTCTATGAAGGCACAGATTTCAACAGTAGTAGGTCAATGCTTTGCGCTGCTCCATACCATTATGAAATGTCTTCCCATCCTACTTTTGGAGGCAAGAAGAGTAGTGATCCATGCCATGATCACTAGCACCTCGACTATATGAATGTTCTGTTCTTCGGAGCCTGCGAACCCCAGGTGAAACACCTGCAGGTGGTTCAAAATGTGGCAGCCAGATTACTTCTCTGCCTACCTAGGTGTTCCTCACTGACAACTGCGCTCAATGATTTGCATTGGCTGCCTGTTAAGAAACGTATCCTCTTCAAAGCATTAGTGATGGTCCAAAGCGCAGTGTTTTCTTCTAGCCCTTGATATTTAGCTGATAGATTCACTTAGTATATTCCCCCCAAGAATGCTGCACTCCTCTTCTTTTTCTCTTTTACTTATTCCACTCTTTAAGCGGGCTCGAAGGGGCAGTAAGGCCTTTTTCTTTATTTTGGTGCCAAGGCCTGGAATGAGCTCACTGTGAGCTGCGATGGTCTGTTTCTGAACTCCTGACTTGGTTTTTCTCTGAGGAGAAGTAGTTCCTCCAGTATGGAGCTGTGCATCTGGGCTCTCCTGCTAGTGCCGGGACACTCCTCAGAGTAGCCGTGCACTTTATCAATGCATCATTCATTCATTCAAAATTTTCTTGGGACATAAATATCATGTCAAATATATCATGATGTCAACAATGTAATATGACATAAAATAGATAACATCGTTTTTAAGGTAGTTTATATTTTTCAATATAGTTTTACATCATATTTTGTAATTACTTTGTTGTGCTTTATTAGTTTTTGTTTTGTAATTTATCATTATTTAAATAAATGGTAATTATTTGTCAAAATTGCTTAGTGTGATCATTGATTTTGAAAACTATTTAACTGATTTTAAATATTTACATATTGATTGTAATGTTTTAAACAGTATTACTTGTTAAATGATTGTGCATTCCTAATATTATTTGTTAAATTAACGTGTATTCTTCATATTTGTCAAGCATTATTTAATTTGCATTGTGGTTGTAGGATTTTTTGAATTTTACGGATAGTAGTTTGAAAGATTAATTTTTTTATATATATATATATATATATATATATATATATATATATATATATATTAATATAATATATGACATTGAGAAAGACGACTGTGAAGAATCGGTTCTGTCTGGTGCGTTTAGGTGTTGGCAATAAAGTAATTGCAAAGAGCTCCCATGAGAGCGCTTCAAATCTTTGTGGCCAGGATTGGTGGGCTACTGACTTTGGGACCATATATATATATATATATATCACGACGGGGAATGGCTCCAAAGGAACGCCCTTCCAAGCGGGTAGGGGCTCGAACGTGTGGACGCCACCGCACCGATAATTGCACAAACACCTCTCACCTCGTTCCTGGTGAAAAACGAGCCACTCCGGTTGCAGATTTATCGTTAATCCAATTTATTTGGGCACAAAAACAGACGCGTTTCGACTCCTCTTGGGGTCTTGGTCACATGACCGTTAGTGGAGTTGCCGTCATTAAATAAACGTAGCGTCCTACGCGACGCATGGTAAACAATAATAAAAATAAACAAAAGACTGCCAACATGACATGATCGGTTACGTGTAGAATGTGCGGCAATACTGTCAAGATACAATTACGCAATGAAATGTATTGTGAGTTTACGCCTGTCACAGTTTAATTTAGGGTACTATACCCACAAATGCCGCACTTCGAGAGAAGTATACATTGAACCAAGCAATATTATTGATGAATGTCTAGGTACTTCACTAATCTAATTATGTACTGGAAGGTTTAAAAAATCAACTATACGCATTTGAACATGTACCACAATTGTGTTCAGATACTGCATGAAATGTTTGACTTAGTCTTGGTTGTTGAATCAAGGGTACTATACCCATAATGTCACGCACAAAACCAACATTTCCTCTACATTGTTACTACTGGGGTACTTGACCCAATAGTGTAGGCATCCACAATGAAATAGACATCACGCTAGAGGACAGTAATCTAAATAATTAACTGCACGGTTCACAGTCTCTCAATCCACTGTATGTTCACAGTGTTTAATTTCGGTTAAAGTATATATCAATCACATTTAAATATGAGTTCTATCATGTTTATGAAAATTATTTCAATATGAATATGGGCAACTGCTATAATCATGTCATGTTGGCAGTCTTTTGTTTATTTTTATTATTGTTCACCACACGTCGCGTAGGACGCTACATTTATTTAATGACGGCAACTCCACTAACGGTCATGTGACCAAGACCCCGAGAGGAGTCGGAACGCGTCTGTTTATGTGCCCAAATAAATTGGATTAACGATAAATCTGCAACCGGAGTTGCTCGTTTTCACCAGGAACGAGGTGAGAGGTGTTTGTGCAAATAAATATATATATATATATATATATATATATATATATATATATATATATATATATATATATATATATATATTCACTGAAAAAACCATAGGTTTTAGGGACAGTTATAGTTAGTTGGACATTTCACTCGTACAAAACCCATGAAATTCCCCCGTTATAGTTAGTTCAGCTAACTATAACTCGCGCCCGCAATGCACTGCTGATGACGTCACATATTACATCACTCATGACATGGTCAGTGACATCACTGATGACATCACTGATGACATCTCAAATGACATCACTGATGACATCATCCAGTGACTGTGTGTTTCTGTAAAGTTTAAATATTTTTAATATATATAGGAAAAGACGTATTGAAGAATGAGTGGGTGTGTAAGTGTCTGTATGGATGATTTAGTAGGTGCGTGACTGACTCTATAAGTGAGTGATTTAACGTATCTTACTGAATGCATGGGTTAGTGACTAAACTGGGTGAATGTCTGTATCCGTCTGTCTGTTGCTGTGTAAGTGGCTGCATGGGTTTGTGAATAGCTACATGAGTGTCTATATGAGTTATTGATTGGTTGTCTGAGTATCTGTATGGGTGCCTGAGTGTTTGTGTGGGTGGGGTGTGTGCGACTCTGTGCATAGATGTGTGAGTGGGTGATTCACTGGGTGGATGGTTTCAAGAGTGCATCTGTGATAGACTGTAAGGGTGGGTAAGTGTGTGTAAGAGTGTGTTAGTGAGTGAATGTATGTCCCAGTGGTACATGTGTGAGTAACTACATATGTGAAAGCCAGTATATATGTGTGTTGGAGTATATAAATAGCTATAAGCGAGAGTGAGTGATTGTGATAGTGGCTGTATGGATGAGTGTGTGCTTGTATCAGTGATTGTATAAGAGCGTAACAATGTGCTAGTATTTGTATGATTAAGTGAGCTGGTGTTTGTATAACTGTATAGGTGAGTAAATGGCAGTGTGTTTAATTATTTGCATGACTGACTAGATGTGTGAGTACCTCTATGGATGAGTGGCGGTGTTTGAGTGTCTATATAGGAGTAAGAGTGCATATGATAGTCCTGTACTGAGTGACCATAAGTATGAGTGACTACGGGTGAGTGAGTGGATGTGTGTGTGTAGACCTAAGAATCAGTGAGTGGGTATGTAGTTATTGGTGTTGGAGTGTCTATAGTTTTGCGAATGGCAGTCTGTAATTTAGATTGGGTGTATCAAAGGTTATATTAGGGTGTGAGGAGCTGCATCAGA
Organism: Calotriton arnoldi; assembly: GCA_963921515.1. Lineage (NCBI taxonomy): Eukaryota > Metazoa > Chordata > Amphibia > Caudata > Salamandridae > Calotriton > Calotriton arnoldi. The sequence continues at coordinate 649,024 of CAWUFW010001750.1, read as the reverse complement.
TTATCACGTGGATGATGTCATCAGTGATGTCATTTGAGATGTCATCAGTGATGTCATCAGTGATGTCACTGACCATGTCATGAGTGATGTAATATGTGACGTCATCAGCAGTGCATTGCGGGGCGCGAGTTATAGTTAGCTGAACTAACTATAACGGGGGAATTTCACGGGTTTTGTACGAGTGAAATGTCCAACTAACTATAACTGTCCCTAAAACCTATGGTTTTTTCAGTGAATTTCAAAGGTTTTTTAAATGCTAATTTGTAACTATAACATATCTGAAACCTATGGTTTTTTCAGTGAATTTCAAAGGTTTTTAAATGCTAATTTGTAACTATAACTGTCCCTAAAACCTATGGTTTTTTCAGTGAATTTCAAAGGTTTTTAAATGCTAATTTCTAACTATAACGTGTCTGAAACCTATGGTTTTTTCAGTGAATTTCAAAGGTTTTTAAATGCTAATTTGTAACTATAACGTGCCTGAAACCTACGGTTTTTTCAGTGAATTTCAAAGGTTTTTTAAATGACATTTTTTAAATGTATTAATTTTTATATTAATTTTTTTCATACTGATTTACTACATTTTTAGAAACAATTTCTTTTACATATTTTATTTTTTAAATTACATTGTAATTACATTATACATTACATTACAAAAAATACTTTCTCAGAATGAATTACTTTAGTTTAAATACTTTGCACATAGGCAATAGACTTTTAAGTACAGTAGTTACAGTTGTTGCAATGGGCAACACATTTTCAAACACAATGCAACATTCAGCTCCATGTGAATTTCTAGTTAAATGCAATTAGTTACTTTATGGATTACTTTTCTAACCACAGGACTGGATCCTAGATTCAGTCCTGGTACATCTCCTGTAAACAGTTGAGTAAAAGCGTTTTGGTTACAGTCGTGATTTTTAAGGAATATTATTGTATTTTAAAAGTTGACACTTAGAAACTTTTTCTCATAGAATCACCAATGTTATCCTATGGAAGGAAATTCACTTAGCAGGTAAAAACTGTTATCATTACTTTTCTTACTCAGTGTTGGATCCTGGTTCCAGCACTGGTGCATCTCCTGTAAACAGTTGAAAGAATGCGTTTAAGTCATACAGGCGATTTTTAAGGAATATTTGTAGTTTGTGAAAATTGACACTTTGAAACTTTTCTGTTGAAAACCAGACAATGGATTCCTATGGAAGGAAATTCAAGTTACTGGTAAGTACGGTTAAAATTACTTTTCAGGACCAGTACTGGGCTGAAAGATACAGCACTGAGGTCTCTCCTTATAACAGGTGAGTAAATCGGAATTCGTATTTCGGCTGATTTTAGAGGAATATTTGTATGTTTCAAAAATCAACACTTAGAAACTTTTTCAGCAAAAAGCAGGCAATGATATCCTATGGAAGGAAATTCAAGTTACTGGTAAGTACGGTTAAAATTACTTTTGAGGATCAGTACTGGGCTGAAAGATGCAGCACTGAGGTCTCTCCTGATAACAGGTGAGTAAATCGGAATTCGTAGTTCGGCTGATTTTAGAGGAATATTTGCACAATGGTGAAGGGAGGGGCGGGGCCTGAGGTGACATCTGTGCAAACGCGCCCCGTGGCGCGTTTTAAGTTGGGGGATTAAGTCCCCTTGAATCATGAGGGTCCCTACGGGCCAACTAGCCCACCAGGAACCTCCAGTATGCGCCAGGGGCTGCGTTGCAGAGATGTGTAGAGAGGCCACACCCCTTTTTACACCTCTCTGCAACGCAGCTCTGTGGCGCTTTCTGGATGTACCTGTTGGGCTAGTTGGCCTCCAGGGACCCTCAGGATTGAAGGGGATTTAATTCCCCATCTTAAAACGCGCCACGGGGCCTGTTTGCACACATGTCACCTGGAGCCCCGCCCTCTCCCTTCACCACTGTGCAAACGCGCCCCGTGGCGTGTTTTAAGTCGGGGGATTAACTCCCCTTGAATCCTGAGGGTCCCTGGGGTGCAACTAGCCCACCAGCTACCTCCATTAAGCGCCACAGAGCTGCGTTGCAGAGAGGTGTAAAGGGGCGTGGCCTCTGTACACCTCTCTGCAAGGCAGCCCCTGGCGCATACTGGAAGGTTCCTGGTGGGCTAGTTGGCCTCCAGGGACCCCAGTATTGAAGGGGAATTACTTCCCCATCTGCAAACGCGCCAGGGGCGCGTTTGCAGAGTGGTGAAGGAAGGGGCGGGGCCTGCGGGCCCGATCGTTTTTTTTGTTTGTTTGTTTTTTTCCCCTGAAGGGGGCTGTGTGGCCCCCTTCCTTTTTCCTATCTTTAGGCCCTGGGGACCCCATCCCCCAGGGCCTTACCCCTTTATTTAATTACATTTTTTTTTTTAAACGGGAAGGGGGCCGCGTGGCCCCCTTCCCTGGGCCTGTATTGGCCCCGGGACCCCATCCCCGGGGCATGGCCTCGATTTTTTTATATTTTTATTTGGAGGGGGGCTGCGTGGCCCCCCTCCTCAGGCCATTTAAGGCCCCGGGGACCCCATCCCCCGGGGACGGCCTTGCCCTTATTTTTTTTTTTAAACTTTGGGGAGGGGGGCTGCGTGGCCCCCCTCCCGGGCCACTTATGGCCCCGGGGACCCCATCCCCCGGGGCCTGGCCTCACGTTGGAGACTGTGGGGGTCCCCAATCCCCCACAGTCCCAGGCTTTTCCACATGGGGAGCAGCTAACATGCTGCTCCCCGTGTGGAAAAGCAATTAGTTTGCATTTTGAAAGAGAGAGCAGGTTTCCTGCTCTCTCTTTCAAAATGCAAACAAGTTTACTATGACAGGACGGGAGCCGCGAGGCTCCCGTCCTGTCATAGCAAACAGCAGTGTCCCGGGGTAGGCACCCGGGACACTGCAGGAGCCGGCCCTGGGGGTGGCGGTCCCCAGGGCCATCAAGGGCTCCAGGAGGGTGGCCGCGCGGCCCCCTCCCTACATTTTGAAAGCCCCGGGAGGTGGTGGTCCCCGGGGCTTGGGGGTCCAAAACGGACCCCCATTTAAATTTTTCTTAGTGCCCCGGGAGGTGGTGGTCCCGGGCGTGTGGGGCTGGAGCCCCCACACAGTTTTTAATTTAAATAAAAGAAGCCCCGGGGAGGTGGTGGTCCCGGGGCTGCGGGAGGGCTCAGAGCCCTCCCGCACCATTTGAAAAATAAAGCCCCGGGGGTGGCGGTCCCCGGGGCTTGGGGGCCCTTTGAGGCCCCCCATACATAAATTGAACACCCCCCACCATGCCCCCGGGACTTGGGCCACCCGGGGGCAAAATGCAATTTTTTTTTTTCGGCAGGATTCGCGCACCCTGAGCGCATCCTGCCGATTTAAAAAAAAAAAAAAAAAAAAAATCCTTGTGGGACCCCCTGAGCAGACCTAGGGGGTCAGGGTGTTTCTACCCTGCCCCCTTTGTGCGCTTTGCGCACTTGTTTCTGTCCCTCGGTTCTACCGAGGACAAAATAGCTGTCAACATTTCCTGAATCAGAATGTTGACAGCCAGCTGACAGCCAATTAACATGCAGCTCGTGATCGGGACGGTGCGCGCAGGGTGCGCTCAGGGTTCGCGAATCCTCCGTGCCCATAGATATATATGTACTTTTACTTTTGATTTTCTCAGCAACTACTGAACGGATTTACACCATTTAACAAAAAGGGTTCTTTCTGAACCAAGAACTACCTCTTTGCCAAATTTGGTGTAATTCCGTTCAGCAGTTCGGGCTGTAGCCGTGTCTAAAGTTTCCTATGGAAAAATGAATGGGGAAAACGCGTTTTGGGACCCCCTTTTTCTCGGCCCCGCTTGACGAATCCCCGAGACTTTCAGGGTAGGAGCGGACCGGAGCGCCCCACAAAGTTTGAAAATTTTGCGAAGATACGTCAACCGGCAAGAGTTATTTCAAATAGAATGTCGCGGATTTCCTATGGATAATAGGTTGTAACTATAACTATCTACTGCCGACCGCCAGTAGATAATATATATATATATATATATATACATATATATATATATATATATATATATATATATATATATATATATATATATTTATATAGATATCCAAAGATCCTCAAATGGCCAGGACCCAGGAGAGGCACTGGTGCGTGGTAGGGTTGAGGAACCCTCGTATACAGCCACCTCTGAACTCGCAAAACGAGATTCGGAATAGCGCACTCACCACCAGGTAAATGAAGTCAAACTCTGATCACATGCATAATGATTTATTCGTAAGATGCCAACAAACCCAACGCGTTTTGACATCAACACGCCTTGCTCAAGGGTGGGATAGGCTTGTTCTCGACATGCCTTTAAAGTGTACATTCACTACATCACAAACACAGAAAATGGGCAAACAAAAGGTTGATATTGAGCTGTAAACCTGTCAGCCATTTTGACAAGGATAAGTAGTTATACGTAACATGGAGCAAATAACAATCATCTTTCGATATACTTGGAATACATATTAATAACATAAGCATTGCCAGATAGTGAACTCCTATGAGACCATGCGCCTTTTAAAAGTTAATTAAATAACAAATTTGTATCAAAGTATATGCATGTAAATATAACATACAATAGCATAATAGCAATTATTCCCATTGTAAACCATTATATTCCATTCGACTGTCACAGAATATACATTCTTGCACACAACATATCCAAAGGTGCCAAACATCATTTATATCGCGCACTGTCTTAAATTGATGTGTAAACTATGCGTCACATCTAAAATCAAATGGCCTATGGAATCTGAGTGCAAAAAATGAATGAATAACGAGTCTCCAGTCTAGCCCAAGTGGGCATATGTAACTCCTCCTCCTCACAATGTTCTGTTCATGCTTGAGACAGTATAAGCTCATTATAAGAAGGTAAGTATAATGATATCCAAAAGCAATCTAACCCAAGTGGGTGTATCTAGTTCCCCTCTTGCTCATAGTGCCAAAATCCCACTGTCCTATATGTCTATACCGTCCTAAGTCCTCATTAGCAATCTTGTAAATACACAATAATGCTCCAAAATGAATATATAACATAAAATATTGAACAAATTAGACAGCCATAAGTTGTCAATGAACAACATGAATAGCACCAGAGGAGGGAAGAAAAAAGCAAAAGCAAAGAACACGAAAGAGAAAAAAAGGGAAAACAAAATCTATCATGCTGGCTGTTGATCATTCTTCAGCCTCCAAAGAGTGGAAAGACGCGTCCAAACAATTGTTGTTCATCCTGTACTCTCTATAAATTCCATTCAATGGTCTCCCAAAGACGGAGTACCCTATGTGCATATAAAACAAACACAAAAACAAACTTTTTGAAAATCACAATACATTGCAAACGAGTTATATATAAACATTAACCCCTTCGATGCTCGTGACTAGCTCAGCTCGTCATGCTGCGCGGTCGCGCTGTGCGCATGACGAGCTGAGCTCGTCACGACCACACCCGCGATCGGAATGTCCAGCACACGAGCGGAATTCCAATCGCGGTCAAGGGGTTAAGAAGCTACTGAAATTAAATACATTTAATATAGTATACGGAAGAAGAAAAGAAGAGAAAATGATTTCACATAATGACAATATGCTTAGACAATCTATGATGGAATATGCATGTGATACAATATCTTACTCTGCCAAATGTGTGTACAATTCCTCATCGGAATTCAGTCCCCCTGGGAGCATAGCATCCAGTTCCACTATGTACTTTGTTTCAAGCTGGCACAATGGATGTATTCTGTTATCACCCCTATTTAATTTGGGGCACGATCAATGGCATAGAAACGTAACAAATTCGTATTGCTCTCATGTTTTTCTTCAAAATGATGGGCCACAGAATATTGCTTGTCTCTATTTTGTATTGCTCTCATGTGTTCCAGCACTCGTTTCTTTACTGGGAACATTGTACTCCCTGCACATGTTTTCTCACAAGGGCATAGCAGAACATACACACGAAAGTCAGACAAGCTTGACAGGTATTTGTCAATCATCCTATGCGATTTCGTTAAGGTGGAAAAAAACTTTTTTCACATTAGATTTATATTTACATGTCTTGCACCTGGCGAATGTGAAGAATCCTTTTACTGTTGTTGGGTTAGGAAGTTTGTCAGTAATCTCTTCCCTGCATAACTTATCACTAAATGAGGTGCTCTTCCTGAAGCAGATTTGGGAATTGTCCACATCACTTCCTCTAATGTGTTCTCTGTTCTTAAAATATCCCAGTGTCTACTCAAACTCTTCCTAACTTTATGTGCTTTCTGGTTACTCATAGTAATAAACCTTATTACTGATGTATTCTCCAATAAAAGCCTAACTTTAGGAGCCAACACTACCTTTCTGCTGTTACCTTGTGCCCTCATCAGAGCGCTTCTTAGTACTGATTCCTTATATCCTCTCTCTTTGAAACTTCTGATCATCACTTGACACGCCTCCTGAAAACCCAATTCAGTACTACAATTCCTACAAGCCCGTAGGAACTCACCATGCGGAATACTATTTACCAGAGTTTGTGTGGCTACTCTGGGTATGTAATAGGGTATTACCAGCTGTGCGTTTTCTGTACAACTTGTATGCAGGATTGTTACCTTTCACCATAATCAAGTCGTCCAGAAATTCCACATGTGTGCTACTAACTTGGCCCTAAAATTTCAAATTGTATGTATTCTCATTTAAAACAGAGATAAATCTAGATGCCTGATCATCATCACCCCTCCAGAAGATGAACAAATCATCAATGTAACTAGACCAAGGTACCACATGTGTGCTGTAGTCCTCAAACGCTCTCGACACCTACTGCTCCCACCACCCCATCATGAGGTTCCATAACTAGGACCAAAACAGGTTCACACCACCGTTCCTTGTGTCTGTCTGAAAAAAGAGTTATTGAACATAAAAAGTTGTTCCCAAGACAGACCTCAATCATGGAGATCAGCATTTTAGTATGGTGTAAATATGTGATAGGACATGCCTTAAGGAAATGCCACCAAGCCTGCATATTATCACAATGTCTTATGCTGATATACAGGCTGCTACCATCAAGTGTGATCAAAAGGAATCCCTTTTCCCAGGTGATATCATAGATCTTCCTCAAAACATTCTTGCTATCTTGAATATAAGATGGTAACACCAAGACTTATGGGCATAGAAAGAAATCCATGTATTTAGATGTATGTTCAAGGAATGACCCTATAGAGGAGATAATCGGTCTACCTGGAGGATTCAATTGATCTTTGAGCATTTGGGTTGTAGACAGAATACAGCTGTTTTTGGAAACCTGTTGAGTAAAAAGGTGTATTCATCCCACTCAATAAGATCCTGCTTGTGCCATTCCGCCAGCATCTTATGGTAGTCGGAAATGGATTCATCCATCACCACTTGAGAGACTTTTTCATAACAGTCTGAATTACTCAATCATCTCATGCCTTCACCTAAAGATTCCTGAACATTTTGGATCACATCATTCCAGCCCTATCCGATTGGTGGATAGCAATGCTGTGGTCCCCCTTCAATGCCATCCTCTCAGCTTTGGACAGATTATCATACTGCTATTTACTTTTTTTGGCCACATTTTCAAAAAGATTTATGACCGGTGTTTCAAAAGTATCAATAGCACAGGGTGGGAGTGTGGGATTAAAACTAGACCTAGGCTTGAAACTGTTTGGACAGCTGTCCCCAAGTTCAAGACCCCGTGATTCTACATTCACTTTTTCCTATGCAGTATCATTATATTCCATGTTAAATTCAGTAAGCACAATCAGAGTATCAATGTCACCAATCGTTAAGATACTGGACCTAGGCTTGTGTGTTACAGGAGGACTGACTTAGGCCTTTAACTTGTGCCATTTATGCAATTTTTTTTAAATATAATTTGGAAGATGTCTATCCTGCTTTGTGTATAGTTCAAAATCTTTCGAGGGCAGAAGGACAAGCCAAAGTGCAATAACCTGATTTCAATGGGAGTGAGGGGACGGGTGGATACATTTACCACATTATTCAATGTTTTCATCGTCTTTGCTTTTGGCCCCTTGTCCCATGGGGGCTCTTTTTGTTCTTGTTCCATCTTCCTCTCCTGGTCTTTTTGCCACTGTTGTAACCTTGTCTTCTTTCCTTTGCCTTTGACTTTGCCTCTTCCTCCTTGACCTCTTCTCTGCCTCAGCCGCGGTCCTTCTGCCAGTGCTCTTGGATCTTGCCTTGGTTCAGGAGAAGAAATTCCTCCCAAGGATTTTCTGTGTGAGATAGATCCTTGTCTGGTGAACTTCCTGTATCATCTTTGGAGACATCACTTTCACTTACAACACTCCTAGAATCCCATACTTCCCCAGATTCAATGGAAGCCAAATTACGGATGTTTTCATGTTTCTTCTGATATCTTCAAATATATGACTGAATGTTAGAATTATACCTTCTTAGTGGTCACTTTGGTCTCTTGCAAATTTTCTCTGTTTTTTAAGAAAATGTCTCCCTCCTGTTTAGTCAGTCTTTTAGATATTTCTTCCACCTTTTTCTCAAAGGTTTCCTTATTGTCTTTACTGGAAATTTCTGGTTTCAGCTGGTCAATAGATTTTAATAACAGCTCACGTTCTTTCCAAGTGCATTTTTTAAGTAAGGTCATCATGTGGTTAGAGCATTCCTTCAGATTAGTAGCCCACTCCTTTATCATTTCTTGGTCTGGTTGCTCATATGATGGGGAATTTAAAATCCTCAAACCTCTCGGTATTCTTCCATGCTCCAGATATTTCTCTAGGGTAATTGCCTTCCACCATTTTGAAATCTCTTTCTTCAATAACTTTTCCAATTTGAAGTATTTTTGACTTTATCCTCCTTAATAGGTTTAGTACTTCCAATTTTGGTGAATAACTTGTTGGCTTTTTGTCTCCCCCTTGTAATAGTGTTGGTATCCTTCATATGACATCTGTCAGTATTTCTACTGTCTTACACGCAGAGTACTCGGGTCATCGAAGCCCTCACAATTCTTGCAGTCAGGGCTCCTAGAGAAAGCCTGCAGCAATCTTCAGTATCACAACAGTCTATGCAGCAAATAAAGTACAGTCCCATATCCTAATAACCAAGCCAGGTCATCGGACTAGCAGAAAGATCTGCCCGCACTACGCAGCGGAGATGCGTACTCTCCCCACGTGTTTTCAGTTCAGCACCTCGGGTCCTCTGACTCGATGTACCGCTGCTTCACGAGAACAGCTTTCGGCCTCCCACCTTTATAGCGGTAATTACTTGACTGATATGCCCTTTCATGTTCAATGCTCGCATCCAAAGTCCTGCAGTTATCTGACCAAATAATATATGAATTTCCACAGATCCTCAAGCAGCCGGGAGGCAGGAGCAGCACCAGTGCACGGTAGGGTTGAGGAACCTCCAAACTCACAACACGGGATTCGGAACCGCACACTCAAAAAAACAGTTAAATGAAGTCAAACTCTGATCATATCCACAACAATTTATTTGTAAGATGCAAACAAACCCAACGTGTTTCGGCGTCAAGACACCTTGTTCACAGGTGGGATAGGCTTGTTCCCGACTTGCCTTTAAAGTGCAGATTCACTACATCACAACCACAGAAAACGGGCAAACAAAAGGTTGGTATTCAGCCGTAAACCTGTCGGCCATTTTGACAAGGATAAGTTGTGACACATAACATGGAGCAAATAACAATCATCAAGCTATATACTTACAATACATATTAATAACATAAGCATTGCCAGAAACCAAACTCCTAAAAGATTATGCGCCCTTTGAAAAATTAATTTAATAACACATTTGTATCAAAGTATATACTTGTTACTATCACATAATATTGCATAATAGCAATTTTTCTAATTGTTAGCAGTGCTTAAAAACACATCGTAAACCATTTTATTCCATTGTACTGTCACTAAACAAACATTCTTGCACACAACATATACGAAGGTGCCAAACATCATTTATCACCGGCGCAAATTGATGTGTAGACTATATATTAAGGGGTCGATTCCGATTCGGGCCGGAAAAAGCACTGACAGACTCGGATCCGGAAATAATACCGACAGACACGTACCTGTGGCGCCCGACACGCCAAGTACGATGCAAGGCGTGAAAAATCCGACCGACACGTACCGAACCCAAGTCGACCGACCGAGCCGCACGTAAAACAGCAATCCGGCCGGAAAAACACGCGAATCCAACCGACCGACACGCACCGGAACAAATCCGACCGAAACGTACACGCGAACTCCAAACCGCAAAGTACGATGCAAGGCGCGAAAACCACGAGCGAGTCGGACGGAGGCTAGCCGCACGACCGACTACGCATACAAAACCGAGCCGAAGCAACACAAAACACCGCGACCGACGCGTATGCAGCATAGAAAACTGCACATACACAGCGTGAACGAAACAGAGAAGACCGTACGAGACAAATGCAGGGTCCGACTCGGTCACAAGAACGTTTCCAACATACACTGACAGTACAAAGGAAAAATCACCCAAAAAAGGCCAAACAAGCAATTACCAAGCCAATAAATACTGGGGGGGTGGGGACAGAGAACAAAGACTCACCCACAACTCCACCCATATAAAGGACACAAATCACAACCATGAGCCTTTGCAAATGCCATTCCACTGCCAGCACCCAAGAGAAAGCAACCACACACCCATAGCTCATCCCTCACACAAGCCACACACCATCAGCACACCAACAAATACCTACCTCACATACACCCAGCAAAACACACACTCACACACCCTCACCTGCACACCAACACACACATCACTCACCATCACCAACCATCACCATGCCCCCAAGAAGAATCCCAAGTTCCTAGATTGTGAATTGGAAGTCATGGTAGACGAGATCCTCAGGGTAGAGCCACAGCTGTTTGGCACACTGGTCCAACAGACCCCCATCTCCCAGAAAACCAAGATGTGGGAGAGGATCATCAACAGGGTGAACGCACAATCACCATGTCGGCGCACAAAGAGCGACATCCAGAACAGGTGGTATGACGTGCGCAGGAGGGTACGGGACCTGCTGAAGAAAGACTACATCAACAGCCAATACACCGGCAGTGGCCCTCCTGCCAAGCCAATATACCTCAGGCCCTGGGAGGAGAAGGTGCGGGCCATCCTTCCGCCAGTGAGCGTATATGGACTAGAGGACATCCCAGAGCCTGGTGAGTACACAACAAATGTACACAATATACTGCCACAAAACACACACATCACTGTCAAGGGGAGAGTCAAACCATGCACTCATAGCAATTACACAGCAACCAGAACAGAATCATCCCAAAATGTGTATGTCAGTCAGATAAACACAACACATGCCATCAAAAAAGTCACATCCAACTGTGCCAACACATGTACAAACACAACTACAACTACAGCTAGGCAGTGGCACAAATAGAACTAACAAACACATCCAGACATGTAGCCACCACAACAACACCAACACACAGTGAAGACCACTGAAAGGAAGGAATTCTGTGTATGCTGGGCAAGTCAGTGTAGCCAATAGCATCATGGGAGTCCCACAAAGAACCACCACCCTGGGTTATGTTGTGTGAAGCACAGGGACACTCTTGGGACTTTTAGCCAAACAACTGCCAGGACAACACTCCCAGTCATATAGTCGTAGTCACAGCTATACATCCCCCACCACATGGCCCAGCAAGCTCACACTCACGCATGCACATCCCACAGAGAGTGGAAAGGCCCATCAAAGATGTCTGACACTGTTGCTGTGTCGTGGGGAGCACAAGGGCATGCTGGGTACTGCACACCAACCAACAGCAGGACACCACTGTCAGCCATCTTGCCATTGCTCTCACACCACACACACTGAACTCCCCACAAAAGCAAGTAAGTATGGGAATGCTGGGAAGTGGGGTGGAGGCAATAGCATGATGGGAGTCGTAGTCACAGACATAGCTCACCCCCACAACTGTCCCATCAACACCACCCTGAACCATGCTCACATCACAGGGAGTGGAGAAGGACTCACAAGATGGCTGACACTGGCTACTGCTGTGGGGAGCACAAGGCCCTGCTGGCAACTGTGCACCAACAAACAGCAGGACACCACTGACTGACATCCTGAGAGACAACTTACACTCCCTGCAACGCAAGCACGTTCCATGGTGGGATAACTGACTGGCTGGGTGGGTGGGAAGGAGGTCCGGATGTCAACCAAACACAACCAATGCAGACCATGTTCACACCCCAAAAAATACATAGAAATGCCCAAATAATGCAGGACAATGTGCCACACCAATATCAACCCCTGACTGTGACGACTTAGGACAATGCAATGTACAGGCCCGCACCCAGAGGCACAGTCACAACTGTCATGTGTGTCAACCATTGATGCCTGCAGAAACATAACATACATTGTGTGTGACTCCCAAAAACAGGTGATGATGGGGACACAGCAGCAGACGCTGAGGAGTCCCAGTCCCAGGCTCAAGAGGACGCGGAGCTCACTGGTGTCGTACAGCCTCTGCCCTCCTCGGACGAAGAAGACCAACCTGGCACATCCGGTGCAAGTCAACATGCAGCACCAGCAGGACCACCAGCTGCAGCACCAGCAGGACCACCAGCTGCACCCCTGCACCCACCCCTCCAACGACTGTCACCACAAATACCATCCCTGCCGACATGGACAGAACAAGGAGCAACACCAGCACAGGGACCCTGGTCCAACGTGGGGCCATGGACACCACCACCACCACCAACCCCCAAGGGGACCAGGGTCATCTGTGCGTGCCACTGCACGCACTGCACATGTCGGCAGGGGTGGTGGGAGGGGTGGGAGACAGAGGTCGCTGCTTGCAGAGGTTGCTGGTGTGCATGATGACCCACAACTGGTACGCATAGCCGATGCGTACCAGTCCAGCACCAGAGATCTCAGCCAGGTAGTGGGGCTCCTCAGAGACATGAAACAGCAGCAGGCTGCCCATCATGCCCGCTTGGACTCACACATCTCCGGCATGGAGTCCAAGTGGGACGCACTGCAATAGATGACGGCGGTGCACAGGGACATATTACAATGCCTCCGCCAGATGAACAGCAACCAGTCCACACCTCCCTGTGTGCCAACAACATCTGGTGCTGAACAAACTGCAACTGCCACAGGGAGGGAGGATGACTCTGGCGGAGAGTCCCCTGCACCGCTGCAGCCTGTACTTGAGGGGCCCCCCCCAAAGAAGAGGGGTCGTCCGAGGAGGGGCAATTGAGAGGCCGATGGCCATGTGCAACCCCCAGGAAAGGCCCATCAAAGATGTCTGACACTGTTGCTGTGTCGTGGGGAGCACAAGGGCATGCTGGGAACTGCACACCAACCAACAGCAGGACACCACTGTCAGCCATCTTGCCATTGCTCTCACACCCACACACACTGAACTCCCCACAAAAGCAAGTAAGTATGGGAATGCTGGGAAGTGGGGTGGAGGCAATAGCATGATGGGAGTCATAGTCACAGACATAGCTCACCCCCACAACTGTCCCATCAACACCACCATGAACCATGCGCACATCACAGGGAGTGGAGAAGGACTCACAAGATGGCTGACATTGGCAACTGCTGTGGGGAGCACAAGGCCCTGCTGGCAACTGTGCACCAACAAACAGCAGGACACCACTGACTGACATCCTGAGAGACAACTTCCACTCCCTGCAATGCAAGCACGTTCCATGGTGGGATATCTGGCTAGCTGGGTGGGAAGGAGGACATGCAGCACTGACCATAGTCACAAGCACCTCCCCTCACACACACCCCAACACAAACTCCACAGAACCCACCTGGTAGAATGCAATCTCCCCCATCCTAACACAAGATCCCACAAAGAACCACCACCCTGGGTTATGTTGTGTGAAGCACAGGGACACTCTTGGGACTTTTAGCCAAACAACTGCCAGGACAACACTCCCAGTCATCCTGTCAGCACAGCCAGCCCACCCCACAGGGAAGCAGAGTCAAAAGGAAGGAAGCATGGGCATGCTGGGAAGGGGGGTGGAGGCAATAGCATGATGGGAGTCGTAGTCACAGCTATACATCCCCCACCACATGGCCCAGCAAGCTCACACTCACGCATGCACATCCCACAGAGAGTGGAAAGGCCCATCAAAGATGTCTGACACTGTTGCTGTGTCGTGGGGAGCACAAGGCATGCTGGGTACTGCACACCAACCAACAGCAGGACACCACTGTCAGCCATCTTGCCATTGCTCTCACACCCACACACACTGAACTCCCCACAAAAGCAAGTAAGTATGGGAATGCTGGGAAGTGGGGTGGAGGCAATAGCATGATGGGAGTTGTAGTCACAGACATAGCTCACCCCCACAACTGTCCCATCAACACCACCCTAAATCATGCTCACATCACAGGGATTGGAGAAGGACTCACAAGATGGCTGACACTGGCTACTGCTGTGGGGAGCACAAGGCCCTGCTGCCAACTGTGCACCAACAAACAGCAGGACACCACTGACTGACATCCTGAGAGACACCTTCCACTCCCTGCAACGCAAGCACGTTCCATGGTGGGATAACTGACTGGCTGGGTGGGTGGGAAGGAGGGCCGGCTGTCAACCAAACACAACCAATGCAGACCATGTTCACACCCCAAAAAATACATAGAAATGCCCAAATAATGCAGGACAATGTGCCACACCAATATCAACCCCTGACTGTGACGATTTAGGACAATGCAATGTACAGGCCCGCACCCAGAGGCACAGTCACAACTGTCATGTGTGTCAACCATTGATGCCTGCAGAAACATAACATACATTGTTTGTGTCTCCCAAAAACAGGTGATGATGGGGACACAGCAGCAGACGCTGAGGAGTCCCAGTCCCAGGCTCAAGAGGATGCGGAGCTCACTGGCGTCGTACAGCCTCTGTCCTCCTCGGACGATGAAGACCAACCTGGCACATCCGGTGCAAGTCAACATGCAGCACCAGCAGGACCACCAGCTGCAGCACCAGCAGGACCACCAGCTGCACCCCCTGCACCCACCCCTCCAACGACTGTCACCACAAATACCATCCCTGCCGACATGGACAGAACAAGGAGCAACACCAGCACAGGGACCCTGGACCAACCTGGGGCCATGGACACCACCACCACCACCAACCCCCAAGGTGGACCAGGGTTATCTGTGCGTGCCACTGCACACACTGCACATGTCAGCAGGGGTGGTGGGAGGGGTAGGTGACAGAGGTCGCTGCTTGCAGACGTTGCTGGTGTGCATGATGACCCACAACTGGTACGCATAGCTGATGCGTACCAGTCCAGCACCGGAGACCTCAGCCAGGTAGTGGGGCTCCTCAGAGACATGAAACAGCAGCAGGCTGCCCATCATGCCCGCTTGGACTCACACATGTCCCACGTGGAGTCACACATGTCCCGCGTGGACTCACACATGTCCCGCGTGGAGTCCAAGTGGGATGCACTGCATGAGATGACGGCGGTGCACAGGGACATTTTACAATGCCTCCGCCAGATGAACAGCAACCAGTCCACACCTCCCTGTGTGCCAACAACATCTGGTGCCGAACAAACTGCAACTGCCACAGGGAGGGAGGATGACTCTGGCGGAGAGTCCCCTGCACCGCAGCAGCCTGTACTTGAGGGCCCCCCAAGAAGAGGGGTCATCCGAGGAGGGGAAAGTGAGAGGCCGATGGCCAAGCGCAACTCCCAGGAAGCCTGAACCTGTTCTGGATGTTCGCCTTTGTGCACAGACTGTTCACCCTGTTGACGGCAACACTACTCCCACACATTGCATGGGGAGTACAAGTTGGACCAATGTGTCAGACAACTGTGGCCCGATACTGGGGATCCTGTCTACCAGGACTTTCAATTCACCTAGGAACTTCGGATTGCAAGATTTATGTACAGCACTACCCATCCTATGCACTATTAACACAAATGTATCACAATAAACACACTAATACACCATACTTGCCTCTGTCGTGATTCCAACGTGGGTGCTGTTATGGGGATGATGAACTGCAAAATTACACTGTGTATGCGAACTGCAACAGCAAGGACAACACAGGCATGTGAGTAAGGGCAACGTGACACATATGAGGGAGACACACCACCAGGGCTACACAACACATACACACCTAGGCCATCTGACTCATTGCCTACACTGATGTTGCCAGGGAAGACGGTGCAATGCACAGACACCACACCCATTCCCAGTTGTAGTCAAGTAGCCCACAGGTGCAGTAAGCAAATGGCACTCAAATGTGTGACCACAGACAACGCACATCACAAAGTGAAGCACAAGTTTATTACACAGTTGCAACATGTTGTAACCACTACAGATGCAAGGTAATCCCACCTGGCAGCGGGCACAGAGTCAACAACTGTAGACGGATGGAAGTCCATGGGTGTGGCGCACATCACCTGTAGGGACACAACAGCTACCAGCCTGGAAGTGCAATCACGTCGTCGGTGGACACAGTTGAACAAACGAATCTGAAAGTACCCTGTGAAGGACAGAAATGACACAGTCAAAAGCAATGGAGGACAGGACAGAACAGCAAAACTCATGCACAATACATGTTACAAGATACCCACCCAGAACCAAGTTAGCATGTCAACACTGTTGGGGAGTACAGCCCACCTGTTAGCACACATCGCAACACACATCCAGTCAAGTAGCCCATGGACACACTCCAACAGCACCAGAGCACCACCCACACATCATGCCAACTCACATCATTGACATGACACCTCAGGATACTCACATTCAGCTAAAGAAGTTGGTGATGAGCTGTGTGCGGACATCACCATCATCATCATCATCATCATCATCATCGTCACTGGCATCGTGGTCCAGGCCAGGATCCTCCACAGGTGGCGGATGTTGGTCATTGTCATCCTGGATGAGCGGCAACTCCTTCCGCACTGCCAGGTTGTGGAGCATGCAGCAGACGATGATAATCTTGCACACTTTCGCAGGGGCATATGGGAGGGACCCTCCGGTCTTGTCCAGGCAGCGGAAGCGGCTCTTCAGGAGACCAAATGTCCGCTCAATCACTCTCCTGGTCCGACCATGTGCCTCATTGTAGCGCATCTGGGCTGGTGTCACAGGGTTCCTGAGGGGTGTCAGCAACCACGGCATGTTGGGGTATCCCGAGTCACCTACGGACAGACAAGTGCACATTAGCTGACTTGGAAAAGTGGGCGGAATACTACAGATCAGATCACACACAATGGCACAAAGTCAGTACACACCGACAAGCCAGGCACGCTGGTTCTGCATCTGTGCCATCATCCTGGGGATGCGACTACTCCTCATCACAAAGGCATTGTGTGCTGAACCAGGGAAACAGGCACACACGTGTGTGATGGTCATGTCTGCAAGACACACCACCAGTGCATTGACCGAGTGGTAGTGCTTGCGGTTCCTGTAGGCCTGCTCCTGGGCCTGTGGTGGTACCAAAGCCACATGTGTCCCATCAATGGAGCCAATGACATGCGGCATCCTCCCCAGGGCATAAAAGTCACTCTTCACGTCAGTGAGTCAGTCGCAGTCTAGGGAAATAGATGTACCGGTTCAGGAATAGCAACATTGCCGCCAAAACATCGCGGAGCACACGGCTCAACATGGTCTGTGACATCCCACCAGCAGTCGCCACAGTATGTTGGAAGGTACCGGTGGCAAAGAAGTGTAGGGCTGCCATCACCTTCACCTTGGGGGTCAGCGCTGTAGGATACGGCCGGCCAGGCTGCAAATGTGGGGACAACTGCACTGCCAAATCCTCAATCAGCTGCCTGGTGAAGCAGTACCGTCGGATACTGTCCCGTTCCACCATCGTTGCCAGGTCTGGGAATGGTCGATGGACAGCAGGAGCCCTGCAGTGCAGAGGAGAAGTAAGTAAGATTGTCAGTCACCCCACATATGCGGCATTGAACACACTCAATATCCCAATATACATCATTATGAGGCACAACTAAATGAAGTGTGCAGTTCCGGAAGGACATGTATGGTACATACATGGCCAACATCTGTCAACACGGTCCAACAGGTGGCATCAATTAGTCCCAGGTTGGCCCATTGGATATCATGAGGCCGTGTCACAGTTCCCATCTCCTGCTGCCGTGTCACAATAACCCCCCACAGTGACATGTGAGGACAGATGTGCCCCAGGCACCACAGCTCAACGACAGGTACATTCCCAGGGACCCTGTATTGCCACATGGACACTGGCATTACATGGAGTATCATGTATACACCACAGCAAAACAACCATGACCCCCACAGGTAGTGGCCCCACTTGCCACGGCAGGACAGACATGGACGTCTGTGACACACACACGCACAACATCAAAGTCCATGCACACACAACCTGGATGTGGAGACTGTCTCCCATTGTGCACATGAAATCAGAGACATTGTAAACACTACATGCACAAAGACTGTGGACGACCATCACTATTGTGCCACTGGGACACCCTGGCTCAAACATACCGTCCCACATGGGACTCACGGGGTATGTGACATGACATACACATACACCACCGTGAAATGTGACCATGGCACATGCACAGATATGAACAGTTGCACATCACAGTGGTCATGTACACGTAACACCCAGGATCCTGTCCCCATGAACACGTGCACAGCCTGGGGGTGGCTGCCCACAGGTGACACCCACAGGACAACATGTACACCAACATACACACAATAGGAAATGCAGCCTTACATGCCTTATGATAAAGTTTGGACAGGCTGTCGTGATGTAGGTGTGCCCCTCACTCCCTGGGAGCTATCTGTGGCTGGCATATGTCCATCTGAGACAGGCATGCTGACATATGCCAGTCACATGTACAGTGATGCGTTGTACTGCAATGGACCGATCGGTGCCCCCGGCCGGCCCATTGCATTCAATGTGTGCGGGTACGCGTTGTACCCCTGTACGCGTTGTACCTCTGCAGCGTTAGTACTGCAATGGACCGATCGGTGCCCCGGCCGACCCATTGCATTCAATGTGCGCAGTGCGCGTTGTACCCCTGTACGCGTTGTACCCTGTACGCGTTGTACTGCAATGGACCGATCGGTGCCCCGGCCGCCCATTGCATTCAATGTGTGCGGGTACGCATTGCACCTCTGTACGAGTTGTACCCCTGTACGCGTTGTACTGCAATGGACCGATCGGTGCCCGCGGCCGGCCCATTGCATTCAATGTGTGCGGGTACGCGTTGTACCCCTGTACAGCGTTGTACTGCAATGGACCGATCGGTGCCCCGGCCGGCCCATTGCATTCAATGTGTGCGGGCACGCGTTAGTACCACTGTACGCGTTGTACCCCTGTACGCGTTGTACTGCAATGGACCGATCCGGTGCCCCGGCCGGCCCATTGCATTCAATGTGTGTGGGCACGCGTTGTACCCCTGTATGCGTTGTACTGCAATGGACCGATCGGTGCCCCGGCCGGCCCATTGCATTCAATGTGTGCGGTACGCGTTGTACCCCTGTGCGCGTTGTACCTCTGTACGCGTTGTACTGCAATGGACGATCGGTGCCCCGGCCGGCCCATTGCATTCAATGTGTGCGGGTACGCGTTGTACCCTGTACGCGTTGTACCGCAATGGACCGATCGGTGCGCACCCATTGACAATGGGCTTGCCTGGCAACGGACGCGTTTTCGAATTTCGAACGAGTCGGTTGCTGGAAAATCAGTTGGTCACCCACAACAATGTTGCAAAATCATGTATGTCATGAAGTTGAAGATTTGAAGGATGCTGTGGGCATGTTTTGGTGCTGCTATTCCACGGATTGGCCAGATTCAGAAGATGCAAGCGACTTGGACCTATCACTTTGGACACAAGGGACAGTATCTGCCTCTCCAGCACATATATATTGCTGGCTGTTCCCCTGAGAGCTCACTTGCCTGCACTACATGCTCCAGGACCGACATCTGCCACTGCACTGCTGTTATCTCTGCCCCTCTGGACCCTGCAATGGCACGTACTGTGGAGAGAGCCCCAGCCTTCAGCCTTGAAGAGAACCAGGCCCTGCTGGACAGCCTACTTCCACAGTACAGCAAGCTGTATGGGACACCAGGGGAGCAGGTGAGTGTTCTGTGCACTGCCTTTCTGAATGTGCATTTTGTCTGACTAGCAAGGCTGGAAGTCTGCACGCCACTGGCTAGCAGGCTCACTGAGTAGCTGTCACCCCCATAGTGTGTAGTGACATGCACTGGACAGGTATGGTGCAGTGACAGTGCATTTGAACAAGGTTTACTTCCCATGCAATGATACCATGTAGTGACGTCTGGCAAACTGTCCATGGGCAGCTTTGCACTGCCTGTGTACATCATGTGCCACTGTGATTGAGACATGTATATACAACTGTGTCATGCACGGATATGTTGCATGTGTAGTAATGGCCTTTTCACTTTGTCATCCTGACAGGTTAATGCCCATCGGAAGCAGGAGATCTGGAAGGACATCGTCCGGGCCGTCCGGTCCGTGGGGGTCTACAAGCGCCGGATCCGCAACTGCCAGAAGAGGTGGCAGGACCTTCGGGGCTGGACCCGGAGGATTGCATGGGTCCAGCTGAAGCTGTCGCCTCCTCGCAGGAGGGGCGGAACACGGACCCTGACCCCCACATGCTCCATATCCTGGCGGTGGTGTTTCCAGACCTGGATGGGCAGCTGAAGGCCAGACAGCAGCAAGGAGGGGGTGAGTCAAAGACTGCACTGTGAACTCTGTATTACATGCTTTGTGCCCTCCTCTGGCCTGGTTCAACTGCCACAGTGCAGCAGTCATGTTGTCCAGGAGCCATGTCCCTCTATTGTGCACTGCCCACTGCTCATCTGATACCCAGGTGTGGCCCTTACATTCAGGGAATTGTGTCACTTGGGGTTGTGTCCTTACAGTTTGCTTCACTAAAGGTGGGGGACAGCATCTGTTTCCCTAACTCTGTTGTGGGCATCATGGGTGGGTCCATTGTTCACACAAAGCCTGTGTTCGGACATGTGATCTGCGTGTTGCTTTGATATGCGGTCCACTTGCTGAGCTGAGCCACCACATGTGCCTGGGGTATGTGGCACACGCCCATGCAGCGGGTGGGAACAATGTTTGGGCCCCAGGAGTGTGCAGATTACGTGTGTCACACATACATAGCCAGCTATCCACTGTCCAGGGCACATCCCTCATTCATGTGGAGCAGGACAGTCATGCCTACTCCAGGCCATGCAATGCACTCTGTACTCCCACTCCCGTGTATCAGCTGACACATTGTGCACAGTGATTTGACCCCTCAGGTGTCTGCCTCTGTGTCAGTGTGCTGTGGATTAGTTGCCAGGACTGCTGGGGTGTTTCTTGGTAGGGGCTCAGCATGCCCCTGGAGATGTGACCATAGGAGACGATACTTGTGTGTCACATAGGTGTTTGATCAGCTGCCCGTGCAGACTGGGGTATGCGAATGTGAAGTTCAGGCAGCTGTTCCCCATTCACAGCAGATTGTGAGGGGTCAGGTTCAGAGGGTAGTGTCACAGGTCTCCCATATGTCCAATAGGTATCAATCAATCAATCAATCATGTCACTTATAAAGCGCACTACATACCCGCGAGGGTCTCCAGGCGCTGGGGGAAGAGGGGGGTGGTGCTGCTACTGATCGAAGAGCCAGGTCTTGAGGAGTCTTCTGAAGGCCAGTAGGTCTTGGGTCTGTCGGAGGTTGGTGGGGAGGGTGTTCCAGGTCTTGGCGGCGAGGTGGGAGAAGGATCTGCTGCCGGCGGTCGTTTTCCGGATGCGGGGGACTGTGGCGAGGGCGAGGCTGGTCGAGCGGAGCTGGCGGGTGGGGGTGTAGAAGCTGAGTCGTCTGTTGAGGTAGGCTGGTCCGGAGTTGTGGAGTGCTTTGTGTGCGTGGGTGAGGAGCTTGAAGGTTATCCTCTTGTTGACAGGGAGCCAGTGCAGGTCTCTCAGGTGGGGTGTGAGGTGGCTGCGTCGGGTGATGACCTGGACAGATGAGGGTTAAGATGATGTGTTGTGTGGGGGATGTACATGTGCACTTGTGCAGCTCCAGGACTTGCATTCCCCATGACCTACTATTGTGACACAGTGCATAGTGTTGTTGTCTGGCTGCCAAGTCATACATCACTGAGACAGTGATGTATGACTTAGCAGTCATGCCTCTGCAATGGCATGTGTCAACTTATTGGTGGTCCTGCAGGGGAGTGACATGTGCTACATGCACACCATTGTGGCAATGGCTATCAGGACATGGGTGCATCATGGTGTCTGTCGCTGGTATGCATCACATGCATTTCCTATTTGACTCTGGGCATCCCTTTCATCCGGAAACCTGTACTGACTCAGTGGCAAGAGCTGTGATGTGTGCATGTCCACATGCCACACCGTGTCCTCTGCACTGTCCAACTACTGTGTACTTGGTGCATGTGTCCACACTGGGGTGTTGCAATCCAACAGACACCAGACAGATGGGTGCAAGGCCATGTCGGATGTGAGTGCCATGCTTGGCATCAGACTGACAATTGGCTTCTCCTGTTCAGTTAGGGCACTTTTAGCAATGTACAACTAATGATGCCAGGGCTTGCTCTGTAATGTGCTGTGCTCACAGTGGTGTGTGCGTTTGGTGCAGGTGACTGATGTCTGTCTGTTTCCCCATTGTTTGCAGATACATCCACGGCCACGGAAGGGGACAGCTTCACGGACCAGGAGGAGCCAGAGAGCCAGACTGGGTCAGCAGCCGAGGAGTGGTCGGAGGGACCCATTGGCACGGAGGGCGAGGGGAGCCACACCGAGGAGTCCTCAGCACCATCCACCTCAGCTGAGGACCAGAGCAACTCGGAGGATGACTCCCTTGTGGAGGCGGGTGTCAGCAGCCACCACACCCCAGCTAGTGTTGCTGTCCCCGCCACCACCAGCACCACCACCGCCCTCCCATCGGCTCCCATTCTCCAGGTCCGTGGAGGCTCCCATGTTCGGGAGCGTGTCTCCTTTGGGCCAGGCACCGCACCCCCTGCCCCTGTGTCCCCTGCTGCCCTGAGTGAGGAGTCTGTGTACCTCCTTCGCCAGCTCCATGTAGGGCAGACAGCCATGCTGAATGTCCTCCATGCGCACACCGCACTGTTGACTCAGCTGGTGTCGTTCATGGAGGGCATCTCATCGGGCATGTCTGACCTACAGAGGGGCAATAGGTCCATTGACTCCTCCCTGATGGCAGCAGTGTCCCTCCTCAGACAGTCCCTCACCCCTCCTGCCTCTGCTCCATCCACACTCCCCAGCACCTTACCCGTCCCAAGCACACACACACCGGCACAGGCACACACCAGCACACACACGTCCAGCACACAGACACACACGCCACATTCAAAACGCACACGCACGCACAGTCAGGGGACTGAAACCAGACTCACAGGGGATGGGGCCCTGGTACACACACACGCATCCATGGGCACTGCGCAGTCCTCAGTTGCCTCTCCCTCCAAAGCACCCTCCCTTGCCTCACCTGCAACCCCAAAGACCCAGCGCCTCTTCCTCAGTGACCTCGGCCTCTTCCCCTCCGATCCAGCTGCTCCAGCATCCAGGGGGAAGAGGAAGCCCCCACATGGAGCAGAGTGCCCCTCGCCCCCGGACACCCTCCCCCAGGCGCAGACAGACTGAGGCCCCCACCCGCAAGTCCCCCGGAGTGGTAAGAGCAAGACCCCGCCGCCGCCCTGCAGCTCAAGCACCAGGTCTCCTTCCTCCATCCCTCAGGCCCCCACTCCACAGGTGCCCCACCACACCCTGCACCAGGTTCCCCCACCCACAGATATACCATCCCCAAGAGGCTCCGGCCTTCTCCCCTGCCACTTGCTCTCCCGGCACCACACCCCCGCTGCGCTTGTCTGTGCCACTGATGTGGTGAGGAGTGTCCTCCCCTCTGTCCAGCCCACCTTGCCTGTTCCCCATTCTCCTCCCCTGGTGGTAGGCACTGCAGTGGAGTCCACTACCACCCTGTCTGACTTGGGCACTGCAGTGGCGGACCTGTCCACTCCATCTGCAGGGTCCACTGCAGTCGTGCCGGCACCCACAACATCTGAGCCATGCCCCCCAGTTGTGCCGGCACACACCATGTCAGACACCTCCACTGCAGTTGTCAGTGGCTCTCCAGCACCCACCACCCCTTCCCTGCTTCCTCCTGGTGAGCCCTGATCCTGTCCCTGCGGTGCCTGGCCTACCCCCCGGTTGCCCCTCCTAGTGGATTCTCCCTGGTTTTGTGCAGGCATGTGTAGGTGGCATCTGCCACTGTCACCCACTTGTGACTTTGTTGATGGACTGGCCATTGGCCTTTGTTTATGTTCTACCGGACTTCTACTTTTAATGCCACATATGCTGAATAAAGCAACTTTCTGTTCTCTAGTGCTTTTGCTTCTGATGTACATGATGTTGATGATGCTAACCATGCCCTTGCTGCAGTGATGGTGATATTTGGTCTCATGATAATGAAGTGTTACTGTGCAGGAACCCATGTGGTCCAGGGGGAATGTGTCCTATCCTGTGGTGTATCCATGTCATCCATAGCAGCATCTGAGGGTGTCATGTGTTCAGTATTTGGCAATGGTATTTCCTACTTAGATTGGCTATTTCACATCTGTGGCTTCCACCCCTGCACATCTGTTGTGCCTGCCATTGTTCAATTCGTCTACTTCCCTGACCGTGTGGCCATCTCCAGTGGACATGCAGGTTTGGGCATCAATGGAGAAGGACTCATCTGTGTTGTCAGTGCAACATTGCTATACAAGTGTGTTGGATCTGTGCTGATGATTCCGTTGGCACTTCCATGACCAGGCTGATGTGACGGGAGCCCTCATTTGGTGCTAATTGTTGATTGTGTGACCAAGTGCTCAGCTGACATGATGGGGCCCTACTGAGGCAACATATGGCACAGCTTTCCTCACACAGGAGTGGAGTCCCCTCATGGCAGTGTGTACTCCTGTGACATTGCCTGCGCCCAAGGTGTGTGTTGTATGTGCATGTCTGTGTGTTCACTTCGTTTAGCTGTGCATGCTGTGATCCCTAGTGTTGTACCTGTTTGTGATGCTAGCTGAGTTGAGCTATGTTCCCCCAAAGTCTTCTCCCTGGGTTCTCTGTGATGTGGGTGCATGGCACATTACTGGTCATCAGGGTGTCACCCATAGGTGTGTTTGCTGTCAGGGCTGAGTTTGTGTGCAGACGCAGATGGGTCACAGTCAGGTTTCCCCTTGGCACTTGTTGTTTGCCCCTGTCATGTGATTTCCAGTTTGTGTTATCTTTCAGTGATTGTGACACGTTGTGTGTGTGACTGCTGGCACTCCTCAGGGTCCGGGCTGCAATGTTGGTTGTTGTCTATGTGTGTTCTTTGTGGGTGACC
Organism: Calotriton arnoldi; assembly: GCA_963921515.1. Taxonomy (NCBI): domain Eukaryota; kingdom Metazoa; phylum Chordata; class Amphibia; order Caudata; family Salamandridae; genus Calotriton; species Calotriton arnoldi. The sequence goes on along the minus strand of CAWUFW010001750.1, from coordinate 623,667 downwards.
TTGGCTTCTTCATTGGTGTGTGACTGTGGCTGGGATCCCATTGGTTGGTGTGGTATTGCCGTCATGTCCATGTACAGCGTAGTGTGCAGTGTGTCAGACATTCAGGAGTCTTGTTGAGTGTCCATGTGTGATGTGTTTCTGCACCTTGGTTCCCACCCACCACCCTGGAATAGTCATGGGTGCATGTGCAATGTCACCAGTGCATGTGTGCTTCACTGCTGCACATTGTTGGAGGTCGAGGGGTGTGGTGTTGAGTGTGTGCAGATGAGAGTTGTTGCCCGGCTAGGCCCCTGCCTCCATGTTGGCCTTGGCTTACTGGCCATGCTGTTTGATTTGTGCTTGTGTAGGTGTGATGGTAGTTAGTTGCTCAGTACACATGACTGTGGTTCACAGTGTGAACCACATTTAGCTTTGTCATCACAGTGGGATTGTAATGCAGCCCAGGGTCACCACATTGTGGGGGCCCTGGGGGTGGTGCTGTGGTGTGTCTGTGTCTTGCTGTGTCAGTTGCTGTCCCTACGTGCCTGTGTGACATGTGTGATTTGTGCTCCCTCTCATCTGACAATGCCTGCTTGCCCACATAGGGGATTTGGATCCATGAGTTACCTTTGTGTGGCACTGTATGCACATCTGTATGATTGGTATTCAGGTCTCCTCATGTGTTGTGTGGTTGCCTGGGGACATTGGCACCCCCCCTCACCTGTTGTGTATGATGTGCAGTGTGGGTCTGCCTGTTTGTGTTTGTGCATCTGCACCACTGCATTGGCATATCTCGGGTGTGCCATTGGCTGTATGTAGTTTGGTGGGTTTCCCCTGCTGTCCCTGGGACTCCTAGGTCATCGGTCAGCACAATGATCATGGTTTGTGTGTCCCATTGCTGCCATGGTATGGTATCTGTTCACCTCACATCTGCAGTCTCCATAGGGTATCTGCATGTGTGTGCCCATTGGTGCAAATATGTGGGTCTGCATTCTGATGGTCACTTCTGTCATTGTGTCATTGATGATTGTTGACGGTGTCAGCCCCCATGGGTGTTGTTTGTCTGCACATGGCCAAAGGTATGTCTTATGTGCACTGCAGGATTTGGCTCCCCCAATTTATGTTGCAATGGGACACATACACTACTTTGCCACTGATGTGTTTGTTGTTCTGTGACCAGGAATCATCCATGCAGTTTGGCAGTTGCACCTCTTTCTTTGTCAACCCTTACCTTTTGGTCACTGTGATGATGGGGGTTTGGACCCCATTGCCACAATGTTCAAAGTGTGCTTCAGCTATGGACCCCACACTTACCTTTTGGTCACTGTGATGATGGGGGTTTGGACCCCATTGCCACAATGTTCAAGTGTGCTTCAGCTATGGACCCCACACTTACATTTTGGTCACTGTGATGATGGGGGTTTGGACCCCATTGCCACAATGTTCAAAATGTGCTTCAGCTATGGACCCCACACTTACCTTTTGGTCACTGTGATGATGGGGGTTTGGACCCCATTGCCACATTGTTCAAAGTGTGCTTCAGCTATGGACCCCACACTTACATTTTGGTAACTGTGATGATGGGGGTTTGGAACCCATTGCCACAATGCTCAAAGTGTGCTTCAGCTATGGACCCCACACTTACATTTTGGTCACTGTGATGATGGGGGTTTGGACCCCATTGCCACAATGTTCAAAATGTGCTTCAGCTATGGACCCCACACTTACCTTTTGGTCACTGTGATGATGGGGGTTTGGACCCCATTGCCACATTGTTCAAAGTGTGCTTCAGCTATGGACCCCACACTTACATTTTGGTCACTGTGATGATGGGGGTTTGGAACCCATTGCCACAATGCTCAAAGTGTGCTTCAGCTATGGACCCCACACTTACCTTTTGGTCACTGTGATGATGGGGGTTTGGACCCCATTGCCACAATGGTCATGGCCTGCTTGCATTGTGGGTGCCACACACATATATGTGTGGCACATGTGCTAGGGGGTCACATTGTATGTTCAAAGTCATGTTCGGTGTTGTAGGCATTTGACACAGTCTACACACGCTTGTCATGGTGTTGGGGGATGTCTTCTTCTTGCATTCCCTAGGTTGTGGTGTGCTGGTTGTGTCATGCATTGTCCATCCTATGAGTGGGGGTGGTAGTAGTGGTAGGCATCCAGCCCCCCTGGGTGAGGGTGGTAGTAGTGGTAGGCATCCAGCCCCCCTGGCTAAGGGTGGTAGTAGTGGTAGGCATCCAGCCCCCCTGGGTGAGGGTGGTAGTAGTGGTAGACATCCAACCCCCCCTGGGTGTGGGTGGTAGTAGTGGTAGGCATCCAGCCCCCCCTGGCTAAGGGTGGTAGTAGTGGTAGGCATCCTGCCCCCCCCTGGGTAAGGGTTGTAGTAGTGGTAGGCATCCAGCCCCCCTGGGTGAGGGTGGTAGTAGTGGTAGGGCATCCTGCCCCCTGGGTAAAGGTGGTAGTAGTGGTAGGCATCCTGCCCACCCTGGCTAAGGGTGGTAGTAGTGGTGAGGCATCCTGCCCCCCTGGCTAAGGGTGGTGGTAGGCATCCAGCCCCCCTGGGTGAGGGTGGTAGTAGTGGTAGGCATCCTGCCCACCCTGGGTAAGGGTGGTAGTAGTGGTAGGCATCCTGCCCCCCTGGCTAAGGGTGGTGGTAGGCATCCAGCCCCCCCTGGGTGAGGGTGGTAGTAGTGGTAGGCATCCAGCACCCCCTGGCTAAGGGTGGTAGTAGTGGTAGGCATCCTGCCCCCCCTGGGTAAGGGTGGTAGTAGTGGTAGGCATCCTGCCCCCCCTGGCTAAGGGTGGTAGTAGTGGTAGGCATCCAGCCCCCCCTGGGTGAGGGTGGTAGTAGTGGTAGGCATCCAGCCCCCCCTGGGTGAGGGTGGTAGTAGTGGTAGGCATCCAGCCCCCCCTGCCTAAGGGTGGTGGTAGGCATCCAGCCCCCCTGGGTGAGGGTGGTAGTAGTGGTAGGCATCTGGCACCCCCTGGCTACGGGTGGTAGTAGTGGTAGGCATCTGGCACCACCCTGGCTAAGGGTGGTAGTAGTGGTAGGCATCCAGCCCCCCCTGGCTAAGGGTGGTAGTAGTGGTAGGCATCCAGCCCCCCCTGGGTGAGGGTGGTAGTAGTGGTAGGCATCCAGCCCCCTGGCTAAGGGTGGTAGTAGTGGTAGGCATCCAGCCCCCCTGGGTGAGGGTGGTAGTAGTGGTAGGCATCCAGCCCCCCTGGGTGAGGGTGGTAGTAGTGGTAGGCATCCAGCCCCCCTGGCTAAGGGTGGTAGTAGTGGTAGGCATCCTGCCCCCCTTGGGTAAGGGTGGTAGTAGTGGTAGGCATCCTGCCCCCCCTGGGTAAGGGTGGTAGTAGTGGTAGGCATCCTGCCCACCCTGGCTAAGGGTGGTAGTAGTGGTAGGCATCCTGCCCCCCCTGGCTAAGGGTGGTGGTAGGCATCCAGCCCCCCCTGGGTGAGGGTGGTAGTAGTGGTAGGCATCCTGCCCCCCCTGGGTAAGGGTGGTAGTAGTGGTAGGCATCCTGCCCCCCCTGGCTAAGGGTGGTGGTAGGCATCCAGCCCCCCCTGGGTGAGGGTGGTAGTAGTGGTAGGCATCCAGCCCCCCCTGGCTAAGGGTGGTAGTAGTGGTAGGCATCCTGCCCCCCCTGGGTAAGGGTGGTAGTAGTGGTAGGCATCCTGCCCACCCTGGCTAAGGGTGGTAGTAGTGGTAGGCATCCAGCCCCCCCTGGGTGAGGGTGGTAGTAGTGGTAGGCATCAAGCCCCCCCTGGGTGAGGGTGGTAGTAGTGGTAGGCATCCAGCCCCCCTGGGTGAGGGTGGTAGTAGTGGTAGGCATCCAGCCCCCCCTGGCTAAGGGTGGTAGTAGTGGTAGGCATCCAGCCCCCCCTGGCTAAGGGTGGTAGTAGTGGTAGGCATCCTAACCCCCTGGGTAAGGGTGGTAGTAGTGGTAGGCATCCTGCCCACCCTGGCTAAGGGTGGTAGTAGTGGTAGGCATCCTGCCCCCCCCTGGCTAAGGGTGGTGGTAGGCATCCAGCCCCCCCTGGGTGAGGGTGGTAGTAGTGGTAGGCATCCTGCCCACCCTGGGTAAGGGTGGTAGTAGTGGTAGGCATCCTGCCCCCCCTGGCTAAGGGTGGTGGTAGGCATCCAGCCCCCCCTGGGTGAGGGTGGTAGTAGTGGTAGGCATCCTGCCCCCCCTGGGTAAGGGTGGTAGTAGTGGTAGGCATCCTGCCCACCCTGGCTAAGGGTGGTAGTAGTGGTAGGCATCCAGCCCCCCCTGGGTGAGGGTGGTAGTAGTGGTAGGCATCCAGCCCCCCCTGGGTGAGGGTGGTAGTAGTGGTAGGCATCCAGCCCCCTGGCTAAGGGTGGTGGTAGGCATCCAGCCCCCCTGGGTGAGGGTGGTAGTAGTGGTAGGCATCTGGCACCCCCCTGGCTATGGGTGGTAGTAGTGGTAGGCATCTGGCACCCCCTGGCTAAGGGTGGTAGTAGTGGTAGGCATCCAGCCCCCCTGGGTAAGGGTGGTAGTGGTGGTGGGCATCTGGCACCCCCGTGGCTAAGGGTGGTAGTGGTGGTTGGCATCCGGCCCCCCCTGGGTAGGGGTGGTGGTGCGCATTCAGGCCCCTGTGTGCATATGTGGCATTGGTGATGGGCATCCCACCCCTATGGTGCTGCTGTTGCTGGTGTAAGTATATTCTGCATCCCTCTGTGTGTGTGTGTGATGTGTCGTGTACGTGTTGTATGTGTTTTGTGGTTGGTGTCTGGCTTACCTTCTGCGCCGTATGCGTCCGTGCCTGTTCCGGTAGTAAATGTAGAATATTGGTATGATCGGGACGAAGGGATTCATGGTTGGTTCGTGTCGTTCGTCCTTCTCGTTGCTTCGCGTCGTCCTCGTCGCTTCGCCTCATCCTCGTCGCTTCGCGTCGTCCTCGTCGCTGGCGTGTTCGTCTCGGAGCCGTGGATCGTGTTGTGGCGCGAATCGGAGCTTATGTGCGCCTCTCATGGATGCTTTGACGTGCCGTGCGTAGCGACGGGTTCGGCGCGTACGGAAAGCGCATCGTACTCGTTTGGCCGGACGGAGCTGCATTTTCCCTTCCGTGCGACTCGATTCAGCGTTTCCAGATTCTCCTCGGTCGGGGAACAGGACCTGGTTTGGGTGAGTACGGCTCGGCCGGATTATTTGCTGTTGTGCGCATCGTACTTACTCATTCGGTGTGCTGTACGGATCGGTCGGGAAACAGGCTTTCGCATGGCTTTTTTCCCGACCGAATGGTGTTGGGTGCGCCTCCGACCGAGATCGGAATCGGCCCCTCAGTCTATAAACAAATGGCCTAGTGAATCTGGGTACAGGAAAATAAATGAATAACAAGTCTCCAGTCTAGCCCAAGTGGGCATATGTAACTCCTCATCCTCACAATGTTCTGTTCATCCTGCAGACAGTTTTAGCTCTTTATAAGAAGGTAAGGATTAACATATCCAAAATATATACAAAAGCAATCTAGCTTCAGTAGCCAGCAGATAGTTATAGTTAGGACCATGTTTCCATAGGAAAAAGATTTTTGACTTGCCTATATCTTAGGTGGTGCTTGACAAATCTTCTCAAACTTTTCCCAAAAAGTATGCTGGTGATTCTAGTTGTGCATGGAATGTTTCGGGATGATCCGTCAAGTGGGGGCTAAGTAAAAGGGGTGGGGGCAAAAAAGCATGCTTCCAATGTTAAATCCCGTAGGGATTTTAGACATGACTACAGACCGAACCGCTAAATGGAATTTCACCAAAGTTGGCAGAAAAGTAGGTCTTGGTCCTGAAAGCGCCCTTTTTGTTATTTGATTTAAATCCGTTAATGAGTTCTGGAGCTTTTAAAGAAAATCCAAATTTGTAAATAGAGGGATTTGGATCCTATGAGGATCCCCGTGCTGAAATCTAATTGGCTGCCAACACTTCAACCAGGAAATGACGCCAGCCATCTTGGGACTCAGCTTCAGCTGAGCCCCCCAAAAAAAAGTTGTGTGAAAAGAAAAGGGGGCAGGGTAGGAATACCCTGACCCCCTAGCCCTGGTCCTGGACCCACCAGGACAAAAACACGTTTGTTTTTTCAAATTTTTCCACAAAATCATGATGGAGTCGCAAATCTGCAGCAAAAGTTAAAAAAAAAGAACAGTGGTCTCCTGTGCTTATATTAAATAAAAGCCCCTGGGTGGACCAGGTCCCGGGAGCAGGCACAAACATTAAAAAAAAATAAAGGAAGAGGGTGCACCAACCCCCCCTCCTAGGGCTCTTTTTAGTCCCCCTCCATTGGGCATAATGATCCAGGGACCACCACCTCCCAGAGGTTTTTTAGGACTTGTAGGGGGCCACATGGACCTGCCTCCATGGGGCTTTAATATGCCCTTTGGACCACCACCTCCCTGGGGCTAAATATGGTTAATAGGGGGCCACACATACCCCCGGGAAATCAGGACCACCTTCTCTCTGGGGCTAAATAACTTTAAAAGCTAGGGGGGGGGGCATGCGGCCCCCTCCTAGGTCATATATGGCACCATGGACCACCACTTCCCCAGGACCGGCCCATGCATACTAAAGAAGGGGGGCACGTGGCCCTCCTTCTGGAGCCATTAATGGGCCTGGGTACTGCCACCCCACAGGGCCGGCTCCTGCAATATCCGGGGTGCCCACCCTCAGGACATAGCAATTTGCTTTTGCTTGGCATGAGCTGACAGCTCCTACCAAGCAAGAGCAAATACTAACTCCACTCCCAGCAAGTGGGAGCTGTCAAACTGCTCTTGCTGGCTGGGAGCAGAGTTTTCATCTGTTTCCCTGCCCACAGCCATGCTGGCACAAAAACAGATGTAAGATTGCTCCTGCATGCAGGGAGCTGCATATTTAGCAGCTCCCTGCATGCGGGAGGAATGCCGGCTACCGCTGGAGGTGTGGAGCTGGCAGTGACCACGAGGGCATTCAGGGTCACCTCACAGGCCCCATCAAAGCTCACTTTGTGCCCCAGGTGGGATCCGGGCACCCAGGAACACATGGTCAGGCCCCAAGGGATGGGGTCCCAGGGCCGAAAATGGCCCGGGGAGAAAGGCCGATCCCCCAAGAGAGGCAGTGGCCGGGGACCTCATTGCCACGGACACTCTTGTTTCCTGCCTGGGCAGGAAATACAGCTTCTCCTGGGTAGGAAATACAGCTTTGCTCCTGCCCAGTGAGTGGAAGCAGATATACAGAGCAGGCTAATACTGGGAAGCCGGCAGGGGACTCAGGTGCCTTGGGGCTTCTTCCATGGCCCACAACATTTATTAAAGGGACAAAGGCACCATCAAGCATATTTATAATGTTGTGGAGGGCTGCAGGATGCACTGCAGTCCCCAAACAACATTAGAAAAACACAGTTAGTCTCCTAGGGCATTTAATCCATGACCCCAGGAGAGCTTACCACAATTTTTAAAGCACTCTGAGCTGGAGCTGTATGCTCTACAGCTGCAGTGCAAAGCCCTCCTAGTGGTTGGTTCTTTGGTTGAATTTTCTGGTTTGAGGAATGTGAAAAAAGGCGTGTTTAACGTTGTTTAAAAAATGCTTTATTTAAAACATATTGTGACAATAAGTATTATTAAACATTATAATGTGTGTGTGTGTGAGAAATTGGGTTAATGGTTGAGGGGGTGAAACCCTACTCAAACAACAGCCAGTATACTCATCAGGGTGAGCCATAAAAAATCTCTATATTAACCTGTGCTTAACACTGTGGTAGCTTGGAAGAAACGCAGTCAGGCCTAACTTTGAGACAAAAGAGCTTATTACGATGTCAGCACTGTTGCGGAAATGGGACAGACCGACCTCCCGTCAGCGGTCCTGACCGCCTAATTATGGTGCGACCACACATGATGTGGTCGCATTTCCCTATGGAGGCATGTGTTACGGCCATAAACCGCCCATAGTACAAGCTCCCATAGGGAAATGGGAGGTTGTGTTCATCCCTGCACCGCGGTGGAAGGATCAACAAGGGGTTGGCCTCCAACCGCAGGCCGCAAGCAGATGGGGCTCTGTTTGGGGCTGACAAACATGCTTTACGACAGGCTTTCCATGTCTGAAAGCCCGGCATGGAAAGCCTTTCGGAAACCGTGCATCGGAATCCGTACAGCGTAAAATGCCGTCCATAAGAATTACGGGTCGGTTTCCAACAGGCTGACAGGCTCCTTAAGGAAGTGAAACCAACGATCTTGGTCGGGAAGCCTCCCACCTAAGTTCAGAGGCTTTCCGACCGAAATCGGAATCGGCCCCAAAGTGTAAAGTATTTATACAGCACACAAACAGTAATAAAGTGAAAACACAAAACAAGAAAAATCCCTCACCAATTTAAAAAATAGAGTGAATTTTAAGAATTTATTTGACACCAAAATGACAAAAATCCAAGCAGGAGAACCGGGAATATGCTAGATAAAAAAGGTTTAAGCTAAGTATAGTGCATAAAAGCACCAAGAGCCCCTTGCGGGTATCTGGTTGTGCAAGACTGGGTGAAAGTCAGGACAAGCGATGGAGTGCGGGCTGGATATGGGTCTTGGTTAGTCCCTCTGAAATAGGTTACCTCCTAAAGTCTAGCACGAAGAGTCCAGGTCACGGTGGATGGGGCCACGAGGACCAGAGATAGAATCATGGCTGGTGGTTGCTGTAACATGAACCACATGCTGGGCATTGTGGATGGTCATCGCTGTAGCGGGAAGATCCTGTCGAGTGTTACAGAGTGTTGTTGCTGTAGATCTTGCATTGTTGGTCATCACGGGTAGTCACTGTAAGGAGAAGAGTCTGGTCTGGTCCATCAGAGCTTTGCATTGGCGGTCTGTATGGGTGTAAAGGTCTGGTGAGAAGAAGCCCATGCACTTTTGCAAAGAACCCAAAACTTCAGGATTTCTCCTTTTCTTCAAGGAGGAGCTCAGCTGATGCCACACCATGACTTTTCCATTAAAGAGTATTTCAAATTACAATTTCTCAGACACCAAACATCATATTTCTACCTGGTCCCAATCAAAAGTTACCACTTAATAAATCTATATAGGTAGCCCAATGTTATCCTGTGGGAGAGGTAGGCCTACAGTAGTGAAAAACACATTTGTGGGTTTTGCACTGCCAGGACATGTAAAACGTAAACGCACATGTCAAACTTTGGAAATACAAGGCTTGGCAAAGGAGTTATTTTGCAGAATTGGCAGTTAAAACTGCATAAAGGCTGCAGTGGCAGACCTGTCACATGTTTTAAGGAGCTACTTGAGTGGGGGGGGGCACAATAAGTGTTGCAGGCCCTCTAGTACCATTTAATTTAGCAGCCCTTGGTATGTGATATACCCCTTTAGGGAATTACAAGTGCATTAAATATACAAATCAGGTATAAGTCACTTTTGCCATGTTTTAGGGAGTGAGCAAAATCTTTGGCACTGGTTAGTAGTAGTAAAGTGCTCAGAGTCTTAAGGACAACAAAAATGAATTCAGAGAAATAAATTTGGGTGAAGGCATAAAGCTTAGGGGAAGACCACCCTGAGGCTGACGTGACATCTTCTAGAACATCTTTGTTAACTAATGATATGGACCACTGGGACTTGAAACTTAACTATCACTGTTTAGATGTCTATGCAGGGAGAAAATCTTCATACTTTGTTAGAGGATTCATTATTCCAGGGAAAGATGTCAGCAATAGAGTGGGTGAGAAGAGAAGAGAAGAGTGCGAGCAGCAGCAGTCCCAAAACTGCTGGGCCCAACATCTAGAGGGAGAGGTGACATCTGTACTAGTCCTGTAGATTGAGTGCTCCCACAGCAGAGGCTCCTGCAACCCCCTATCTTGGCACCTGTGACATCTGAGAAGGCCACGACACAGGCAGCTAACAACAAATATTAACTATAATAAGCCTCTAACATAATGGGCACTGACCTCAGGTGTAACACTTCAAACACAGACAAACAAGTATCCACAACCACATTTCACTCATGCATTTTGAATATAGCACTCTAGGTACTTCAACTCTAGTGAACAGGAACCACATGCCACCACAAGATAAAAGCATTCATAGAAAAAACTGACAACATTCTGTACTTAATTGTCCATGTAGTTTCACATACTGCTACATCTCCATGATGCGTTGTCAGGTGGAGTCTTCATGGCCCCTCATTAGTACAGGTATACAATCTACTCTATGTAGTGGAGAAAACATACACTTTTCAAAGAACCAAATCCACTAATTTACATGAAAAAATATTATTTTTCCAAAAGCTAACAATAACACTTGAGACTGAGCGGTTAAGGATACGTTTCAATTACTCTTTTTCCTGAATCAGCACACACATGGCATCTGGACTTGTCATTAAGGCTATTAGTAGCCAATGAGGAATACAATGCATGCAGAACAAGGTGCAAGCAAATGCCACTTTTTCCTAGTCACCCCCATTTCTTGCTGAATGGTATTGCTAGCTAATAGACACTTTACTCTAGGCCACTGCTGGCCTGTGCCAGTGTATGTGTTCTGACCCCTAAAATATGGAGAAATTGAATAATCCCTGACTGGCATATTTAGCTCTCCTATACGGCCATAGAATATGGTGTAGAAACTGCACCAATGGCATGGCAGCTTAAATGGATCACTGACAGAATATCGACAACAACAATATCGTTTTACACAAATATCGGGACATAAATATTGTTGTAAATAATATCAACTCCCTATCTTCATAATGGTAAGTACAAAAATATAGAGAAAAAAAATATCGTTGTCAAAAATATAGATGTGCAAAATATCGTTTTGTATATGTATAAAAAATAATTTAAAATAAATTAAATAATAAATGTAACTTTAAAAAAATTATTTAGATTTATTTGTAAATGTTAACAACTATAATAAATAAATTTAATTTAAAAAAATTAAACATACATATATAAAGTGTAATACATATATATATTACTTAAAAACAAATAATTTTAATTAATTTTAAAATGTTATAAATATATTAAAAATTATAAATAAATATATATATATATATACATACACCTGTACATTAAAATTAATAAATAAAAAAAATATATTATAAATTAAAATATTAAGGGGCCCATTAGGATGTCGGGCGGAAGCACTACCGCCGTGCTGGCGGATGCAAAAACCACCAGTCACCGCCTGCACGCAGCAGTCCACACGCCCGCCCGATTACGATGCGAAAAGTCAGCCAAACACCGCCGGCAAGCCAGCGACACCGTCCGCCATCAAAGTGCGCCCGTACACGTAGCGGCGCAGCACAATTGACACACACCGTCCGACGAAACACGTACCGCCCGGCGTACAAATTACGATGCCGCACACAAACTGAACCCACGGCTAAGAGACACCGTACGTCAAACCGAAGCGGTAACACGAACGCCGAGCACGGACACCGAAGAAGCGGCACCCCGAGCATGAATCCAGCACTGCAGGCCCTCCCTATGCTCTATCTGATGCACCACCAAGGACGCAACGTACCGCGAAGACGCAGGTAGGCACACATACAACAAGTGCACGCAAACAGCGCACACAGTGCAAGGGCGGAAAAAGCGGACAACCCCCACCCCCGCGTGTACACGACACATCTACCATAGCACCCACATATGACACACAGGCCAAATTGTAACATCTCGTAACACATGTGTACACACCACCTGGGACTAGGAACCAACCACCCCGTCACGGCCCCAAAGCGGCGATGACGCTGCCACACATGCGCACAACGCAGAGGCCAACCGCAGCGCCATGCATGCGTCGCACACAGACACAGGGACACAACCAAGCAGCACACACACCAGCCCCATCCCGAACGCACATGACACGTGACAGGCCTGCCACAGACATGTCCCCAACGCCCAATTCACGGACAACACCCAACGTCACACAACCGACGCACACATGTCAGTGAAGTCACGCAACAGCAGGACACACCCCAGTGCAACAAACATGGCGAAGCACACTGCGGCGGCAACACCAACTAGGAGAAGCAGGGCCCCTTCGGGAAGAGGAACGCCAGTACCACACTGAAACACCCATACCACCCTGCACATATGAACAAGACATACAAAACGGAACACCAAAGAGCCCGGGGACCGACAACAGGTGGCCCAAGAATAACACTCACACACAAGGCCCAACGCAGAGCGGAAAGGCAGCCTGCCGCCCACACAAGGGAGAGCAGACAGCACTGAATGACCTTCCATTCCAACTCCGAAACCACAGCCCTACGAAAGAAGCCGGTGAATACAGCCATTGTCCAATAAAAGACCAACACAGGCATGCAGAGGAGACCGACCACAGGGCAGATAGCGCATATCACAGAAGAACACAACGGACGGGAAAGAATAAAGCAAACACTCCCCCATGTCGGCCCCATGCAAGTTAATTGGAAGGAGTCACACATCACTGACCTTGAACTGTCTGAGAAGCATGTGGGATGAGGGCCCGTGTCCTCCGCACAAGCCAACAGAACACAAGTCCTGTCTCCCTACGACTACACAGAGCTCACAGCAACCTCGGAGCGTGCACATTGCAGACTGCACACACAGCCGGAGCACGCCACCACAACGCACCGCTGCAAAATGGCAACCGCAACACACCTACCCAACTACGCCGGACAGGTCAAGCTGTACAAAACCAACCTGATACATATATTGGGATGCGAACTCCTGTCCCTGCTGAACGTCAGTTACCGACTGACTTACCGCATCACATTGTTCAGCTGCGTCATACCCGTCTTCTACTGTCGGAGGTGTCCCTACCAGCATCCCGTGGAGATGTGTCTCTCCAACCCGGCATGTCTAAAGGCGGACCTGCTAGCACTATTCCTCCCTCTGGACGCACACGACAGGGCCTGCTCTGCCTATGGGGGCATGGCGTATGTGGCCAACATCGCACCCGCACTGAAATGGGACCACTGTGCCTCCACACGACGGATCATCGAGCACAGCTACATCGAATGTCACCCAGCATGCCCCATCATGGTCCTCCAAGGGACAACTTACGAACAACACCTTGACAGCCACCATCCGCTACATTGGCTGGCAAACATAAACACCACCAATGACATGGAAGCCCTGCTGGGCGGCATCGCATACCTGACAACCTGTAAATTCGTCGGACCCCAACGCAGGTTCCCCGATTGACCTATGATGTCCAACCCCGCACCCATGCTTAGCTTCCGCACGGACTGGCCAGTCACCACCACAACAGCCATACCAAACGACCGGCAACAATTACCACACCATCAACGACATCGCCATGACATCGGATATGACCGGGACATGCACACTGTTCCCCATCACATCCAGGAACACCGCATGCATCGTGGGAGGCAGTGGCATGGGGTCTGTGTATCGCACCCACATGGACGGAACTGCACGAACAACCAGGACACGACATGGATCCAGCGCCCATGGACACACACACCGCTCAGTGGACATGAATAGGTCGCCTGGAGTCTGTGGGTGCTGCACCCCTCCCACCCCCGCCCGGGAATCCCATACCAGGACCTTTGCACGGACGACAAGTGCAAACAACAACAACACGACCCCAGTGACTGTGACATGTCCAGTAACCACCACATTGCAACAACAAGTGGCACGCCGCTGCATGCACGCAAGCACATGCCCTGATGTCATCTCACATGCACGCGTGCATGAGGAACAACCGCAGCAAACCTGTCACATGGAACTGAGATGGACTGTGCCCATGATGCCAAGCGGTCTGGTAGGCTACTTGTATACCGTCTGTGTCAAAGTCCGCAGCTCCGCAGCTATACGTAAATGTACATTAGCACAGCCTTGGCCAAGCAGATGTAACTCTGAAGCCCACATCCCACATGCAACAGCCAATCACATGTAACCCCACACCCTATCCCATTTGTAATCATGCTCAGTATATCCTCAACATGTATTCCGCTGCCAGTAGTGTCCACTATACTGCATCACAGAGGACAGAAGACTCAATATAATGTTTGAAACCAAAACTGTCTCCGCTGACTCATTTCACAAGTACGAATGAGAGAGGATGAGAGTATGTGAAGTACACGGCAGTCGTGACATGACCATGTAGTCCACTGGTATTGGATGTCAACGCAAATGAGTAGCACTACTGTGGAAGACACACATGTGTCGTGTGAAGTCGTATGGACGCAGTGCTCAGGTGGGTGGGTGCGACGGGTAGATGCGCACATGCCAAGTTGGAGCACGCCGTGTTGGGAGGGGTCATGAACAGTACACCACCGCTTCCCTGGGCATTGTGAGAGGACACCTGTCGGGGGGAAGTGAACACGTGTGTGCACAGCAGCCGGGCACACGAACAATGCGGAACCAGGCGCACACGTCAGCCCACCCTCCGTGGACTAGCTGGATCCTGTTGTGCGCCCGCCATGCCCCTTGACAAGGCACACACAGCCCCAGTCGACCAGGTGTAACCCCAACATAGTCAATCCGCACAGGCGATACAGGGCACGGGATGGCAGTGGAGCATGGTGTGTGAGAGGTCTCCTCGCGCTCCTCCTGGTCATATCACGCAGGCAATAGAACCTCAACGTGTAGCATGGCACAAGTCAAATGGAAGTGTAGGGGGACGCACCTCAGCACGAGCAGCACTGACGTCACGGGAGGTGGCTCGCACCATCCCATCCATTGCCCATTATACCAACCACGCCACATGCCATTGCGACTAAGTGCAAGCGCGTGCGCCACCACCCCGAGCCCTCCCCAGAGAGGCCAAAGAGTGAATGTGTGGGCCATCAGTCACAGACGGACGCGGCCTGGCCGCAAGGGCAGCCACTGCCACTGGGTGTCGCAGGTGGCGGATCCGGAAGGCGAAGACTGTGATGCATAGTCCATGCAGGCCGGGTCTCCATTTGGGGCACCACGCAGGTGGACGGCGTCCCGCCACACATCATACCCTGAGACAGCCCACTCGTGCAACTGGACCCACACATACACTCCTTGCCCTCTCTGGTGCGAGCTTGGGGCTGCCTGTGCAAGCGCTAGCCTCGCAGGTGCACATGCATATTGGGGGAGCGAGGGGAGGACATGAGGGCTGGGGCGAAGATGACTGTATCACTGTCAGTGAGTACAAGGGATGACCCAGATGTGGAAAGGAAGAGACGTGTCCCGTGTGTACTGCAACTAGTCGCCAATCCAACTACCCCCCATGTCCGGAATGTAAGCCCGCACCTAGGCCCGCCCATCCGCCACATCGAATATACCACCAGCACAACAACCTTCCCATTCGAAACACTGACTGGGGTGGCGACCAGTGAACAAACATGTGTAGCCTACCCACGCGTACATGTGGGCCCTCCATGATCCATGTCACCTGCGGCAAAGTCATGACATGCGCAATGAGGGAAGTGAGGTGAGCTGTCCGCCCCACGCACAGAAGGTGCATCAGCTCCACAGACCCAGCAGCGAGTCCAGCAGGGGTCACATGTGCAGGGGCAGCTGTGCCTGGTGTGAAGGCACATGCACATGGACAGCACATCGACCAATGTGTAGTCTGCCCACATCTACAGTCCATCATCATGCGGACATAGGAATTGTACACAGGGCAACACATCTTAGTGGGTGCACCCACCGTGACCAACAATGCGCAATCATCGACGTACCCGCCCTGTGCATGGCCCCCCACCCAACGGAGGCACATCCAGTGCCTCCATCTCACACACACAAGCCTTCCACGGAACATGCTGTGTCCAATGGTCAGTACAGAGTCAGCGCCCATCTGGTGGATCCTGAACAGGAGACACATGCACACACATGATAGCTCCCACTATGTACGTCTGCCACCTGGCACGTGCAATGTAACCTCTCACCTGTGACGTGTGACTGCAAGCACACAGCCGTCTTGGCATGGGGCTGTCAATGTGGACACCTGTCAATGTTTCGGGAGGTGTGATCCGTACAGTGCTGTACATAGGGTGCAGTGCTGACACCTACTACTGTCTCATATCCCCTCGTGCCACAGGTCCCACTTGTTTTGGCCGCTCAGCCTGTGCCCACATCGTCGTCGTCGTGTGCCATACTCATCCAGCCTCGGAAGCAGTGCCATGCTCAGCAGACATTCATGTTGCCGTGGCGTTGCCGCTTGACGAATATGCAGTCAGTCCCCATCAGCACGCCCCGCAAGTCATTGGGGCCTAGATCCCCATGTGCATGACCATGGCAGTGGTTTGCATCACTAGCCATTGCCATTGGTGGGAGACCTGTGTAAGTGTATTGTGGCCGTGCCGTCCCTGCTTGACAGCTGGGCTGTGACTCATGTGCTTGCTCAGTCATGTCAGTGATGTGAATGCGAAATTGCTATGTGTTGTGTTGCTCTGACATGTGTCCACTGCCATCTTCCCTAGGCGGAGACCGAACATTGACCGCCCATACCAATTGCTGGCGGACATGGAGGATACTGAGGTCATAAGGAAGTTTCGGCTGGACAGGCCAACCCTGCATCGACTGTGTGCCATGTTGGAACCCCATCTCCGTCCCCGCAGGGTGTATCCGACAGCATTCACCCCCACGGCTAAGGTGATGGCCGCCATGCATTTCTTCGCCACTGGGTCATTCCAGCACACAGTGGGCAGTGGAGGAGGGATGTCCCAGCCCATGTTCAGCAAGGTGCTGAGGGATGTACTGGCAGCCATGATGCTGTACCGAAACAGGTACATCAGATTCCCCAGGGCTCGTGAATTGGCGGCAGTGAAGGGTGCATTCTATGCCCTTGGCAGGATCCCACACGTCGTTGGTGCCATTGATTGCACACATGTTGGCCTTGTTCCACCACAGGCCACTGAGCACCTGTACCGCAACAGGAAGCACACGCACTCCCTGAATGTGCAAGTGGTGTGCCTTGCGGACATGGTGATAACCCACGTGTGTGCAAAGTTCCCAGGCTCGGCCCATGACGCACACGTAATGCGCAACAGCATCTTGCCACGACTGATGTCCAATCTGCAACAGGATCGTGGCTGTATTGTCGGTGAGTATGTGGAGTGGTGTAGCGTGCTGGTTGTGCGATGCTGTCCCCTGTCCAGTTGGAATAGCAACGGTTCTCTGTGTCCCTCACACCCAGGTGACTCTGCGTACCCGAATGGGGCATGGCTGCTCAGTCCATTGAGGAATCCTCGCACCCCAGCAGACGATCGCTACAATGAGGCACATGGGAGGACCAGACGTGTGGTCGAGCGTACCTTTGGCCTCCTCAAGTCCAGGTTCAGGTGCCTGGACCGCACCGAGGGTGCGCTGGCGTACTCCCCACAGAAGGTGTGCCAGATAGTGGTGGCGTGCTGCATGCTGCACAATCTGGCCATTCGGAAGCAGATCCCCCTCATTGTGGATGACGGAGATCAACCAGGGCCCCAGCCCGCAGACCAGGACAGCTCGAGTGAGGAGGACAGCGGAGAGGAGGAAGCTGGGAATGTGCGCCAGCAGCTCATCGCCCGCTACTTCACTTAACGGTGAGTGTCCATGTACGACGGCTGATGTGTCTGTATTTGTGCAGGTGTGTGTGTGCTGTGTCAGGGTGGCCTTTTGTTCACTGCGTGCTGTGTGTCAACGCTCCATGCCCAGGTTAGTATGCCACTGATGGTGGCTGTGGCATTGTGCCCTATTGCTCTGTGCGATGTGTGTACATTGCTTGTAGTTGTTGACATGTACTGTGTGATGGGTGTGTGACACACTCATTGAATGTGCTCCTGTTCTGTCTCCCACCCCTAGGTCCCTACAGGCCCTCCGGTTCCATTGCCATGCCACGCATCAGGTGCCGTTCCGCTCAAGGTGGCCGTTGTATTCCGTACAATTAAAACACAGGGCACAGACAGCAGTTAGTGGAAGAGGTGCATTTATTTCAAACTGTGACATGTGATTGTGTGTAAGGTGATGACAAAAGTGGTGCGTGCAGTGACAATGAGCTGTCGGTCATGGCTGCGTGATGCTCAGGGTGTACCCACTGGTTCTATGTCCATAGTCCAACACACACATGCCATCCAGATGGCTGTGTGGAGTGGGATCGTAGTCCAAGTCAATGCAGTGGGTGGTCAAGGAAGGCTGGCTGGCTGCCTCACTTGCGTCTGGAGCGTGCGAAGTCCTCCCGGGAGATCTGTTTCCACTTCGGACGGCCCCTTCCACGTTTGCGAGGGGGTGCCTGCTTGCGACCTGCTGGTGGTTGAGGTGTGCTCACTGGCTGTGGACGCAGGGGAACTGGACACTGCTGCTCGACCCTGCGCCCCGGCAGGTGGTGGCGGAGGGGAGCTGCTGTCCCTGGCTGTGACCTCACCGCCACCACCAGCTGGCCCATGAGGTCCACGATTTGGCCCATACGGGCGTCCATGGACCTCAGCACCCCCAGCACCTCACGCGTGTCTGTAGCTGACCTGGCCCATTGTCCTTGGGCCTCTTCATAGGCCCCAAGGACTCTGGCCATTTGAGGCAGGGCATGGCTCCCAGGGAGGCTGGCGTTTCCTGACCCTGCTCCTCCTACCAGTCCTGCTGCCACCGGCCTGCCCACTAGCCACATTGCTCACCACGGTCCTCGCCCTGGCTCCCAGGGTGGATCCAGTCGTCCGGGCCACCACCTGCGCTGGGGCTGGGGCCAGCGAAGACGTGGTGGCGGTTGCGGCAGTGGTAGTGGCCGCAATGACCGTGGGTGTGGCCGCAATGACCGTGGGTGTGGCCGCAATGCCCGTGGGTGTGGCCGCAATGACGTGTGCGTGTGGCCGCAACGACAGTGGCAGCAGGGGGCTGGGAATGTTCAGCAGCCCTGGATGATGGGTTGGTGGGTAGGAGGGGTCCTGGGAGCGGCTGGGCCCTGCCACACTAGATGGGCCTGCTTGGTGGTCCGTGTCCGAAGAGGAGGACAGATCCTCCACATCCGTGTGTCCTCGTTGGGGGCTTGTAGGCTGGCTGTGCTGGCTGCTGTCTCCATCCCCAGCATCCAGCAGTTCGTCACCTGTGGAGAGAATGAGATTTGTTATTGTGTTGCACCTGGCGAAGTCTGTATTGGTTGTCTGACATTCCGTTTGTGGCCTCGGTGCCCGTATTGCTTGCTTGTCTCCCCTTTTACCTTTTGCGCCCCCGCTGCCCCCATTTGAACTGTGCCCGTGATTTGTGTCCGCTTTCTCTCCCTTTTCCTTCTGTACCCTCGCTGCCCCATTTTGAATTGTGCCCGTATTTGTGTCAGCTTTCTCCCCTTTTCCTTCTGTACCCTCGCTGCCCCATTTTGAATTGTGCCCGTATTTCTGTCCGCTTTCTCTCCTCTTTCCTTCTGTACCCTCGCTGCCCCATTTTGAATTGTGCCCGTATTTGTGTCCGCTTTCTCTCCACTTTTCCTTCTGTACCCCTCGCTGCCCCATTTTGAATTGTGCCCGTATTTGTGTCCGCTTTTCTCCACTTTTCCTTCTGTACCCCTCGCTGCCCCATTTTGAATTGTGCCCGTATTTGTGTCTCGCTTTTCTCCACTTTTCCTTCTGTACCCCTCGCTGCCCCATTTTGAATTGTGCCCGTATTTGTGTCCGCTTTTTCTCCACTTTTCCTTCTGTACCCCTCGCTGCCCCATTTTGAATTGTGCCCGTATTTGCGTCCGCTTTCTCTCCACTTCTTCCTTCTGTACCCTCTCGCCCCATTTTGAATTGTGCCCACATTTGTGTCCGCTTTCTCTCCACTTTTCCTTCTGTACCCCTCGCTGCCCCATTTTGAATTGTGCCCGTATTTGTGTCCGCTTTCTCTCCACTTTTCCTTCTGTACCCTCGCTGCCCCATTTTGAATTGTGCCCGTATTTGTGTCCGCTTTCTCTCCACTTTTCCTTCTGTACCCCTCGCTCCCCATTTTGAATTGTGCCCGCATTTGTGTCCGCTTTCTCTCCACTTTTCCTTCTGTGCACCCTCGCTGCCCCATTTTGAATTGCACCCGTATTTGTGTCCGCTTTCTCTCCACTTTTCCTTCTGTACCCCTCGCTGCCTCCTCGCCATTCCCTCGCCGCTGCGTCCCCTGCGGCCCCGCCTCTGACTGCCCATTCGCTGCCTTCCCTGCCTCCCACCTCCCAGCTGCTCCTCCTCCCACCTCCCATAAATGGCGGCCGCTGCGGCGGCCGCGCCACAGCCGCGCTGAAGGCGCGCCTAAGGCAAGCCCGTCTGCGCCTGGACCGCGCCCAGCGCCAAACCCCTGGCCCCCGCGAGCAGCCAACCCACCCACAAGACCTGGCTGTTCGAACAGTAGCGGACCCCCCTCCCCCAAGCGCCTTGAGACCCTCCGGGTGAGTAGCGCGCTATACAAATGCTTGATTGATTGATTGATTCTCCGTTCGTGCACTCTCGTGCACGTGTGTCCCGGAGGCGGGTGTGTGGCTGTACAATCTGTTGTTGTGTGTGCTTGGCAATGGGACTGTGTGCTGTGCACATGTGGCATGGGACGGATTGGCTATGCCGATGGGTGTGTTGTTGTGCTCCTACTATTGTGACTCTGGTGTATGCGGGCTCCAGGCCCATCCTGGGTCTGGTTTGT
Organism: Calotriton arnoldi; assembly: GCA_963921515.1. Lineage (NCBI taxonomy): Eukaryota > Metazoa > Chordata > Amphibia > Caudata > Salamandridae > Calotriton > Calotriton arnoldi. The sequence continues at coordinate 603,162 of CAWUFW010001750.1, read as the reverse complement.
ACTTGCTTTCGGGTGCATATGGAACGCTTAGGAACGCATTTGGCAACATGGGAGTCATGCCCCAGAAACGCATTTGGGATGGAATATGCTTTTGGGCTACATGCTGTGAGCCATGAGTGCCGAACGTGACATGTGTTGTGGCAGCATGACAGTGCATGGTCTGAGGTGTGTGCATGCCTGACATAGCCCTGCATATTTGCTGTCTGTTGTGATTACTGGACATGGCATTGGACGCATAGTTATGAGTGTGTGATGGTTGTGTGCCACCCGACGTATTGCAGTTGTCCCATCTCCTTGGTGTGCGTGCTGCCCTGTGCCATGTGCATCACTGCAGTGCTTGGGGGGTGTGGCCCATGTTGTGTGTTGTTGCTCACAGTGTGGCGTGCGCTTCATTGACTTCTGGCACATGGTTGGTCATGGGCATGTATCTTAGCGTGACTGCTGTATGTGTGGCAGCTGTTCGGATGACATGCCTTTCATGAGACTGGGGCTGACGGATGGGATGGATGGTATGTTGTATGTGCATGGTGTGTCTGTGTGTTTGATGGGTTCAGTGGTGTTCGTGTGCATTTATGTTGTTCCGCTCTGTTGCGTCTAGTGTTGTTTGTCTTACATAGGCGTAGTTGTGGGGTGTGTAGTTGACAGGCAGTAGGGGCTACATGGACAGGACTTCAATGGTGTTTCGGTTGTGTGTGATGGGTTGCACAGTGGCTGCCGTGTGGTACTATATTCAGTGTGGCTTGTGCATGCAGACGTGGCTCCTTGGGTGTTGCTGCGTCTGTGATGGGTCATGTGGGGTGTGAGTCTGTGGTTCATGTCCATGTGCACATTGTTCACTTGTTCGTGACGGTGGGCGGTGCTGCGTGTTCGTCTGCTACGTGACATGTCCCATGTGTTGGTCGTGTTACGGTCCTCATGCCTCCAGTAATCCAGCCCTGTCCAGTTTCCCACCTGCAGGTTGTTCGTGCGTACACTGTACTGGATGCCACATGGTTCTAAGCGGGGGGTGCTCCATGTTGCAGGTCTGTGGGGGTGGGGGCGGTGTTGTGGGTCGTGGTGATGGCTGGACACCCACTGACACCGATTGTTGTGGACCATCACGTCTACCTTTCGGCTGTCGGTGTGAACTGCGGTGGCTGACACGTGGGTGTGGGGTGTGGGGGATGCTCCTCCTTGCTGTGCTGTGGGACTAGGGGCCTGGTGTGTGTTGTACTTGAGCTGTCCACCCTCCCACCCACTGCACTTTGTGTTCCTGCCACTTACCTGTTACTTGTCGGTTAGTGCAGCTATGGCGGACACATGGGTGTGGTGGGTGCTCGTTGTGGCGCTTCTGGCATACTTGGGGACCTGTTGGTGGTTACGTGGCTGGCTGAGTGTACACATGCCCCCATGCATCTTACAGTTGTTCGGTTTGGGCTGTGTGTGGTGGTGTCTGTTGCATGTGTGTGTGATGTGTTGTGTATTGTGTGCTGGACATGGGGGTGTTTGTCCCTGGGAGCTGTGGCATGGTGGTAGTGCATGTGAGTACATAGCGGTGTGCTGGTATACATTAGTTTGTACTTACCAGCCTCCACTCCCCCTGCTAATCCGGCGAGGATCTCAGGATGTATAATGACTCGCACCTTCTCCTCCCACGCTTTGAAGGTCTTAAAGAGCGCGGGATTCCCTCCGCCAGTGACGGCAGCCAGCTCTCTGTTCTTGCTCTCCTTCTTCTTGACCAGGCTCTTGACGTCATTCCACCGTTTGTTGATTTCAACTCTGTTCCTGGGCAGGGTCCCGACTGCATTGACCTGGTCTACGATCCGGTTCCACATTCTGTTTCTGGTGGCTAGTGGTGTGTGCTGGACCAGGTTCCCATAGATTTGTGGGTGCACCTTGATGATCTCGTCGACCATGACCGTCAGCTCAATGGGCGTGAACTTGGGCATTCTTTGTGGTGCCATGGTGTTTGTGGTGCTGGTGCAGTGTGTGTTGTGTAATGTGCAGGGGTTTGTGGTGCCGGTGTTTGGTGGTGGTGGTGGTGGTGGTGGTGGTGGTGATGTGTGCGTTTCTGTGGTGTGCTGCTGTCCTTGCTGTGTCACTGTGTCCTCTCCTCTCCTCTCTAGTTTGCAATGTTGCAAGGGGTTGTGGTCTGTGGGAGTGCTGCTTTGTACTTACCTATGTGGGTGTGTCCTCATGGTCTGTTGTTTTCAGGTGTGTTGTGTCTGGTGTTCTGGCCTTTGTATTTTTTGTTTGTCCAGGGGGGGTGTTTTTGGGATGTGTACTGTGCTTGTGTATTTGTGCGTGCCTTGCTGTGTGGACTTGTTGGCCATGTTGTGTGCGATTGTTTTTGTCAGCGGATGGTTTCTGTGCAGGGACGTGGGCGCCATGGCTTCTGCCGTGTCAATTCTCATCGGCGTTGTTTGCGCTGGCGGGCGGTATATTTGTGGTTTACCCACGCTCATGGCGGTGCAATCGTAATTTCACGTGCGGTGTGTCGGCCGTGAGGGCGGGCGGTTTTGTGTTGTCGTGCGTGTTTCCGTCCGTGGCGGGCGGTTTGACTCCGACTCGGACGAGGCGGGCGGTATCTTGTGTGGTTTTTCCGCCGATGGCGGTTTTCGGTTTGTGTATTCGTAATGGCGTGGTCGGTGTTCAGACGGTGTGTGCGGGCGGATTTTTGCCGCTTTCATGCCTGGCGGATTTTTTTACGCCGGGTATCGTAATGGGCCTTTAAACTCTTTAATATTTTTTAAACCTACATTTTACACTACATTGAGTGCAACAGTGGAGAAAGTGTTGGAGAGCGGAGGGGTAAAAATTACTATTCACACTCCAGAAAATGCAACAGTAGGGAAAGTGTTGGATAGTGGAGAAGTAAAATTTCTATTCCCACTCCAGCGAATGCAACAGTAGGGAAAGTGTTGGATAGCGGATAGGTAAAAAATACTATTCCCACTCCAGGAAATGCAACAGTAGGGAAAGTGTTGGATAGCGGATAGGTAAAAATTGCTATTCCCACTCCAGCGAGTGCAACAGTAGGGAAAGTGTTGGATAGCGAAGGGTTAAAATTTACTATTCCAACTCCAACGAGTGCAACAGTAGGGAAAGTTTTGGATAGCGGAGAGGTAAAAATTAGTATTCCCACTCCAGTGAATACAATAGTAGGGAAAGTATTGGATAGCGGAGGGGAATAATTTACTATTCCCACTCCAATGAGTGCAACAGTAGGGAAAATGTTGGATAGCGGAGGGAATAAAATGACTATTCCCACTCCAGCAAATGCAACAGTAGGGAAAGTGTTGGATAGCGGAGGGGTAAAAATTACTATTCCCACTCCGAGTGCAACAGTAGGGAATATGTTGGATAGCGGAGGAGTAAAAATTACTATTCCCACTCCAGCTAGTGCAACAGTAGGGAAAGTGTTGGATAGTAGAGGGGATAAAAATACTATTCCCACTCCAGCGAGTGCAACAGTAGGGAAAGTGTTATAGCATAGGGGATAACATTACTATTCCTACTCCAGCGAGTGCAACAGTAGGGAAAGTGTTGGATAGCAGAGGGGTTAAAATTACTATTCCCACTCCAGCGAGTGCAACAGTATGGAAAGTGTTGGATAGCGGAGGGGTAAAAATTACTATTCCCACCAAAGAAAAATTAAATTAAAAAAAATATCAAGTACAATACAAAAAATAATAAAAACTAAAAAGCAAAACATATATAAAAATATAAAAAATTACAAAACATAGAAACATATTATAATGTTTAAAAAATCTAAAAATTACATATAAAAATGTATTTAAAAAGTAATTTCCAAACAAATATATTTTTGTAATAGAAATTATTTATAATAAAAAACATTAATTATTACATAAATGTAATATTTTTTTCCGAACCTATAACACAACTCAATTTACAACACACATCTAAATGTGAAAAAACGTGTATCTCCTTAATTAACACAATTAATTATCAATTAAACAAATATTAATTAAAAACCACATTAAAAAAGATAAAAATTAATATACTAACCAAACATTACCCCTATAGAACCAAAATCCACAACCAACTTAAAAATAAACAATGACCAAAAATATTTATCAAATAATAAATGAATATTAATGATCAAGTAATAATTATTTAATTTAAACTAAATTACTTTCCACCCTCTACCCCAATAAACCCAACAACACCCACCTAGAAATAATTACACAATTTCCATAACTAATTTTACATTAATAAATTAATATCAATTAACCACAAATCATCAATTAATTAAATAAATTTACTTCCCACCATTTACCACTATAAACCCCACAACTCACGCATCAAATTAATTACGCAATTGCCATATTTAAATTTTAATTAATTATTTAACATTAATGAACAAATAATTAATTATAAATAAATTACATCCAACCCTATTCCCCTATAAAACCCACCACCCATTTCTAAAAACATGACACAATTAGCATAATTACCAATTAATTATTAATAATTAACAACCAATTAACAAATAATTAATAATACATTAATTCCCACAATTAACAGTATAAAATATTACATAAATAAATATTAATTAAAAGAAATATTAATAATGTAATTATAATTACATTACTTCCCACCCTATTCCCCTATAAACCCACAACCCGCTTGTAAAAATAAGACAATTAACATATTTACCAATTAATTAATACTAATTAACAACCAATTAATAAATAATTAAGAATACATTAATTCCCACAATTAACAATATAAAATATTAAATAAAAATAATTTATTTATAATTAAATTACTTCCCACCCTATTCCCCTATAAACCCACAACCCGCTACGGAACTAAAACGCAAAATTTAATTAAAATACAATTAATAACTACTAAAAATTTAACACATATATTAAAAAACAAAAGAAATACTTACACAAAAAAATAGAGCACATACATTTAAAATACATACTAAAATACATAACACTAACTAAAAAAATGATATTTTTAACAACTATACTGTTGCAAATGATATTAATGACTTCGATATTTTTAAAAACGATATTTCTTACCTTAAACTCGATATTCTTAACCACGATATTCTTGCTGTCGATATTTCTGAGTCTCGATATTTCCAACTCGATATTACTGCAAGTCGACATTTCCTACTCGAAATTCTGACTGTACACCAGCTTAAATGTCACCTGTGGAGTGCAGCACTCATTGTGCCCTCCTCTAATGTGACAAAGAAAAACATGGCTTCTGGACTACCATTGTAGGTCTACTGCTGCAGAGTAACCCTGTAGTACAGTCTGTTAAAAATACCCTGTTTGACAGCTGATTGCCTCCTTTTCAAATATTATTAAGCCACCCCTATGTAAGTTGTGCAGCCCACAAGGTAGGGTCCATGGTAATTAAAAGTTGGACCTGTAGAAAATTTATGTTTACATATCCCTACAGTGACAAAGCCCTAGAAGCCATTTCCACTGTGGCAGGCCTAGTTGGCCTATGCAGAAAATTAGAGTACAGATTTAAAATACTAATACTGTATATCAGTAATGATACCCATTAGAAACATAATTAAATAACTATTTATTAATAGTTATTGTTAGAAATTGGGTCTCTAGTTAGCAGAGATTTGCACTGTGTCCAAGTAGGGACAACAACCCTAGTCAGGGTAAGCAGGTACACACTTTAAATTAACCTGTACTCACCCTGTGGTAGCTTGGCACAGAGCAGGAAGGCTTAACCTAGGAGGCAGTGTGTAAAGTATTTGTACAACACACACACACACACACACACAACTGGTAGCACAATAAAAACTCAACAAAATTACTCCACACAGGTTTAGAAAAAAGGAGAATATTTAAATGAGTTTTTTTTGTGTCCCTGAAACATCAGAAAACAGCAGGCCCACCAGCAACATGCAGATGAGTGCTCAGAATGCAGATCACCCTCAACTTACTGTGTTTGTTGCTGTCTAGAGGGAATGCACAAAGTGAAGCTGTCACCTAGCCCAGACATGTATTGGAGACAGGCTGCAGATACACAGAAGAAAGGTGAGAGCAGAGAAATGTCCACTTTCTAAAAGTGGCATTTCTAAATTAGTAACGTCAAATTCAACTTTACCACTAAAGAGGATTTATCATTATAATTCCAAATATCTGCACCTTGATTTAGCTACCCCTTTCTAATCAGGAATTGCAGCTTAAACGCGTTTTAAGGAATTCCCAATGCTAGCCTATGAGAGGAGTAGGTGTCACAACAGTAAAACTAATTTTAGCTGTTTGTCACTGCCAGGACATGTAAAACTTAAAAGTACATGTCCTAACGTTTAGTTACACAATGCCCTGCCCATAGAGCTACCTATGTCTTATCTTAGGGGAGCCCTATGAGTAATAAAAGGGGAGTTTAAGGCTTGGAAAATTATTTTAAATGTCAACTCGAAGTGGCAGTAAACTGCACACACAGGCCCTGCAATGGCAGGCCTGAGACAGGTTTGAATGGCTACTTGTGTTGGTGGCACAATCAGTGCTGCAAGCCCACTAGTAGCATTTAGATTACAAGCCCAGGGTATATTGTATACCACTTTTCAAGTGACTTACAGCCAATATAAATATGCCAGTCAGGTATACACCAATGTCGCCATGTTTAGGGGAGTAGCACATGCACTTTAGCACTGGTTAGCAGTGGTAAAGTTCTCAAAGCTCTTAGGCCAACAAAAGATACAGCAAAATGTGGAAGTAAGCAGACAAAAAGCTAACGGTAGACCACCCTAACGCTAGGATAACATGTGAAGTCAGATTTTTAAAAAATATTTTCATTGTGGCAGACCTAGCCGACATATGTAGAGAATTACTGAATAGATTAAATATTATTATACTATATCTCGAGAATGGTACCAGATAGAAAAATAATGAGACAACAATTTTTAATAGCTATTTAAAATCCAATCCAATGGTGAAGTAGAATCTTTAACAAATATTAAAGAAAAGTAACTTTTAAATAATTACTTTTTCCCTGCCTGATGTTCATCGAAACTAACTTGCATTATTTCTTGAACTTCTCCTAGCCCTTTCCTGGCCTGAATAAGGTGTGAATTCAGGAGCACACAATAGGCTGACTTGAATGAGCAGAACTGACACTTCTGAGCTCAATTGAATAAATGGGGTGTGGACTGTGAGCATTCTGTTGACACCAGAGTGTCAGATTCTGCCTGGCAGGTCTAGTGAGCTACATGTAGCACATTGGCGTACTTTAAAGGGAGAGAACAGGATGGCAGGACAATTGTTGTATATCCCCTGTCAGGTTGCTGAAGGACAATGATTTTTTCCTACCAGAATTCTGTCTTTGGGTTTTCTTTCGATACAGAGCCAGCATCAAACTAGATTTCAGTTTTATATATGGTACACCCCCCTACACACTCCGCCAGCCTGAGACACCAAGTTTAGGGTGGGCTGACACACAGCATTTTGGGCCTGCTAACAGTAGAGCAAAAAGGAACTACTGCAAAGTTGGGTATGTCGGGGCCTGGGAACCTTTGTCCCTTAAGTCAGAGAGTAACTAAGATTGTTTTAGGATGTCCCCCACCCACATGCTGGTGCTCCCTAAAAAGGTGGACCCTCACCCATCCTTCCTCAGAGCACTGCTGAACTTAGAAAAGGATACCAGGCAGACTGAACCTGCTTCACGTGGCATCTTTCACATGTGAGAAGGACCTCAGGATTTTGGACCCATCCTCTTCAACTTAAAATCCAAGGACAGAAGGATCTCCATGGATCATAACGCTGAGCCCCTTGGTGGCTCCGGGAACTTAAGCTGGAGAGGATATCTCTGTGAACAATCCCAGTTGATCAGTGGCAAATGGAGCTGGACTATATTTGCTGTTGCCCTCTGCTTGACACACTGAGAGTCTACAAGTGTTCTCCCTGAGGTTCTGGTGATGCTGGAAGTGGAAGTGTATGCATGTGGTTGTTTGAGCACCAAAAGAAGTGTAAGAATTGTTTCAAACATTTTGCTCCAGAGTTTCAAGAGGATCTACTGTGAAAAGTATCTGACCAGCAGTTCCGCAGCGTTGAATTGAATTTCAGGTTTGTCATAGGTTGAGAAGAGTTATTCCTCAGAAAAACAACAAAGTCACTGGTCACTTCTTATCAAAGGCAACATAATTATCAGTGTGTGCCAGTCGGCAGTTATTATTACTGTCCCATTATTAGGACATAATAACATTTTTTACATTTCCTACTTGCAGGCCCTGGCGTGGCCAATCTATTTAGTATATCTGACCAACACTCCAACACCTTTATGGCACTATTTTCACTTACATTTTTAAAAATGCATGTCTCTGGTTCCCCTTGTTGCATTTTGTCATTTTGATGTCATTTTACTTATTACATAGTTCTCTTTTTTAATAAATCAGAGTGGGATTTTTATTGTGCTGTGTTTTGACATTTTAACTGTTATGGCACTTCTAACTGCTTTATACTTTTTCTCCAAGTGAAGCCTGTCTGCCCTGAGACACAGCGACAAGGGGCTAAGTTTAGGTTTAAATTACTAAACCTTAGATTGGACATAACAGGATAGTGACTACATTACATGAGGTGGATAGCCAGTCACCCCAACTAATGAACCACTTTCTCACAAAGGGTAGGTCATTTCACATTTATTGTGGCCATAGGAAAAATAAAGAATATGAATAGCATGAAAAATGGTAAAATTACATTAGATGGTGTTTTTCATGACATTCTGAATGGTAATATGCGGTAATCTCATATATTATGTCGAGGATAAGCCACACTCCGCTCCACAGCCTACTGCCACCTACTATCTGTAGCAGATGGCACCTACCAGCTGTCCTTAATATGATGATCCTTCTTAGAACAAATACATGCTCTTCCTGCATGAGGCAGAGCTTGATGTGCTTTGTGTAGCTATTTTGCATTTGGACCTCGATACTCTGCCCTTGTGATGCTGATGTATTGTGAGACTCTGTATATGCAAAGCAATTCTAGGCTTAAATAAAATATTATGCTGTGTTAGTTATGTATGTGTAAAAGAAAGTCAGACTTTCATATTAACATGACACTCTCACATATTTTGACTTAGAAACACTGGCAGTCAATTATGGTATTGCATTAATAGAGAATCCTACATCATAATTTAAGGAAGCGACAGAGGGAGACAGGCAAGGGGGAATTACTATACAGAACACACCCTTTAGCATCATTATCATCATCTATCAATACTACATATCAAAGTGACAAAAGAGCAGTAAATGTACTCTACCCAGTATTCTACCCAGTACTAAATACACATTTAATGTAATGAGATCATTATTGTGCTGTAACATTTTACTTTAAGAGTTTATAGTACTTATTCTAAATTAAGTTACATTAAAATATTTCTTGTATATTTTTCTTTTAAGAATAAGAAACCCTGTACTTTTCCCTGTACTTTCCCATAGGAATATCTCACCCACTTTGGCAGAGATCGCTACCCATATCTGAAAGGTTGCTTGAACTACCTTTACACATGTAAATCCTACTGTAGGAGGGTTCACCAGAATTCTAGAGACATATGGTGTAAATCTACACTCGAAAGTGGTCAATAGTAAAAAAGGATATACTTACACATAGCAGTACTAGATTTATATGGAATTCTCCATGTTTCAATTTACCTTTCTGAATATGGCCTATTAAATACAATAGCCACCAATATTGATGTAAAATTAAGTACATAATGAAATACTATCAATATCTGGATTATATTTAAATATTAGCAAGCCATGTCAAATTCATAGGTTCTGGCTTACAGTAGCTTGAATAATTTCAACAAATCGTATTCAAATTATTCTTGCAAATATAGTGACAGTGCACTATCAATAGCACATTGACAGTACATCTTGTTTAATAAAAAGGCATAACCCACATTTAGGGGGTCCTTACGATGTAGGGTGGAATCACTTCTGCCTGACACTGCATCAGTCATGGGACCGACCTACACCCTGTCGGCAGTGCCGACCCCCCTATTAGGATGCAACCGAACACTGTTCGTTCCAATTCCTATATTTTACTATGGAAGCATGCATCGGAACGCATGCTCCCATAGTCAAATGGGAGGTGCAGTTCATCTCTGCACCTGAAGGTGCCTGCCACGGGGGGCAGCGATCAACAGGAGAGCACCATAGGTGTCCCCCTCGGCCTCCAACCGGAGGCCGTGCACCCAAGGGGGCCCTGCTGGGGGCCCCAAAAGTCAAGTACCGAGAGCCTTTCCATGTCTGAAAAGCCAGCACAGAAAGGCTGCTGAAACCCGACATTGTAATCTCAAGGGCGGAAAGGATTGGCAGGTTTACTTTACGACCGCCTCCATCGTAATGAGGCAGTCATAAAGTAAACCAACTGGCCTATTATAATGCAGCCGTAAAGGCTCCGACTTTTTATGGCTGCATTGTAATTGGCCCCTTACTGTTTTTTCCGCAATTTCCCTAAAACGAACCAGACAGCATACACCACTAGTATATTGCATGGGGGACTAGACTGCATATAGTACCTTGGTGGTTTCTCAAACCACAGGTCCAAGTATGACTACCAGCCATCGTTTTAGGATGACAGCATATGCTACACACAAAAAGATGCATGCATATGCAAACAAGTTTCTGCTCTCTTATGGCAGAAAGAGCAAATATCATATAGTGGAAATTTCAATCCCATGCTTTTGTAAAGGAGGCAAGCAGTAGAATATCATGTTGGGATTTATACAAATAAAGGCCTTGCTTTATGGGGCTAATCAAACTCATATATTTTTTAAAGCCCATTTCCACTTAATGAGTAGAAATTTTTGAGAACAGTTTATTTCACTTTGCTAGGATTCCAGATCAGAACCACAAATAAGGCTGTAATATTTTTTTTGGGGGGGAATGTGATTTAGCCTACTTCTGATCAACCTACATTGTCGAGTAGTGTTTTACTATGAGTCAGAAATAGAAGATGTGTAATCTGGCTATCTACCACAAGATCCATTAAGCATTACTTGATATGGTTCGTGTTTTAGTGTTGGCCAATTTTGTTCCCTCATCATTTTTGGCCTATTTCAATTTTTAGGGCAATATCACAGCATGACATAAATTTCTCACTAGCTTCTCCACTCATGCATCATATCATCTTCACTAGATTCTTTGTCTTCTACTGAAAGTCTAACATCTTTCCACTACCTGCTAGACAGCTCAATAAGGGGGGCGTGGCTTGGCCGGCTGCAAGATGGCCGCACATTAGTGGGCTCTGCCGGCCAAGCTTCAATATCCGGCATAATCCTGCAGGTTTTTGAATCCTACCTGCACTTCTCTACCGACTCTTGATTCCTGGCGGCGAGGGGCATCGATCGATCGGAGCTGTCCCTGTGCTCCTGCTCGGCCAGGCGGCTGCGTTATGCCGTGGTGCATCGGCGCCTGAGCTGCAATCCGGCTCCTGTTGTGGGCCGGGACAACTGCCTCCGGGGTCGTGCGGACTCTTGGTGCCCACCGCGGCTGGTCAGGATCGGAGGTCCGCCCAATCAAGGCTTCCGGTGAGTGGCGCCGCCGCGGGGGCAATTGCTGGTGTTGTTGGGGGTCCGCGGGCCGAACCACCGGGTCCGGGGCAGCGCGGCCTGGCCGCAACTGTTTTGCCTCGCCTCCCGCCTGCGGTCACTGATGGTGGCTTCCCATGCCCGGATCCGGTGAGGGGGCGGCGATCCCCCCGTGCCTCCTCGCCATCCCTGCCCCCTGTGTGCTGCGCGTCCTCCCCCGCCTGCATTTCACCGCGGCCCGGCTGGGCTGAGACCCCCCACGTTGCGGCCTCTGCTCCGCACTACCTCCTCGGCTGCCTGCCTGGTCTCCGCCATCGGGCCCACCTGACCTTCGGACCCGAGTTATTTCGCCACAGCGTTTCCCCGCCTCACCCCTGGGACTGGCAGAGGGGCCCCTGGCGCTCATCCTGCGGGGCCTCGCTCTTGTGGATTCCCGACGTTGGCCTCGTGCTGGGTCCTGTGCCGGGACCCTGCTGACTGCTGCTGGCTGCTGTGACCTTCGTGGGAGCCCTCCTACGTTGGGGGCCCTCCCCCACCGGCTGCTGGCTCTGGGTGCTGTGGTGTGCCCCCCGGCCGGTGCCCGATAGGGGGGACCTGATTGCGCTTTGTATCCCGGCCTTAGGGAACCTCCTCTGCGCGCCGTGGGACTGGGGGTGTCTACACCCGGCACCTCTACACCTGTTCAATCTCCCCCAACCCTGCTGCCCGTGTCTCAGGGTTGCCTGGCGGGCGGCTGGCCCTCCGCGGCGCGTGGTAGTGGCTGTGGTGGGACTGGGGGGGCAGGTTATGCTACTTATGCGATAAACCCATTGGCTTGGCGGACCCTGGTCTCTCTTACCCCCCCCAGGAGTATATCCTCTGGAGCGCGACCGCTTCCGCCGGGTGGGCTCTGCTGGGCTCTGCTGGGCTGCATATCGCCTCGTCCTGTTGGCCGCTGGGGGACAGGGCGTGTTTGCTCTTCCTTCATCATGGGGAAGACTGACCCAAAACAGCCCAAGATAGCCTTTGATCTCCGGAGGTCTTCCCGCCAGGACGGGGCTGGCACTGTGGATGCCGACTCTGCTGCCATGAAGGATTCCCCCTCCAGTCGTGACGACGATCTGAAAGCCATAATGGTGGATGTCAAGACGACCGTGACTGGCATTGCGTCCCAGTTGGACCAACTCTCTGCCCGTCTGGACTCGGTAAAGGCTTGTGTAGACTCCCACGACAATCGTCTGCTTCATGTAGAGACCAGGGTGTCGGACGCCGAGGATGCTGCCACCCGGGACCGTCAGAGACTACTTCAGATGGATAAAATCCTGGCGGTCATCCGCGAGAAGAATGAGGACCTGGAGGCCCGCTCCCGCCGGAGCAACCTCCGTATTACGGGCCTTCCGGAATCCACCAACATTACCCGGATGGAGGACTTTGTGGAACAGCTGATACGGGAACTTTTTGGCGATGCCCTCTCCCCAGTGTTCATCGTGGAGCGTGCACATCGCTCACTTGGCCCGCGTCCCGGTCCAGGGCTGCCTCCGCGTCCCATCATCGCCAAAATTCTAAATTTCCGTGATCGGGACGCCATTCTTCGAGCGGCACGAGATAAGGGCACCATCAAACATCAGGGTAACACTCTCTCCTTTTACCCGGACTACACTCTTACTGTAAAGGCGGCGCGGCGGGAGTTCCTTCCGGCAAAGCGCATTCTCCAAAAACACGAGGTTTCGTACTCCTTGGCCTACCCAGCGAAATTGAGGGTCCGTCAGGGGGCTAAGACACTTGTTTTCCCGGATCCAAAAGAGGCCCTCGCATTCGCCAAGAAGCTTGACAGAACGACCAGCTCCTCTCCTTCCAAACCTCAGCCTGGCGGTGCTGATTGTCTAAGTGACAATGACTGAAGTGTGAACACTGGTTTTCCATTTCTTACTGTTTTGTATGATGCCTGAAACCACTTAAGTTTGGCCACCCTGCTTAGTTGCAGGGGTGTATGCCTGGCCTCGCCATGCCCCCGCGGGATGATTCCCTATTCTAAAGTTGGCATTTCCCCTCCCAGTTGTGGGTTCCTGGGGTGGGGAGGGTGGTTTTCTCAGCCTAATTGGGGGGTTGGAGTGGGTGTGGGGTTGGGGGACGATTGGACGCCTGGGGGGATGGGTGGGGGTGGTGGGATGGGTCTGTATTGGGTTGTTTTTAGTTTTTCAATCTAAAATGTGGATTCAATTCGCCAACGTTGTGTTGTTTTGTATTGTTTTTATTAGTCTAGATATTGACACTGCACTGTGCTTACTGTTTCACTCTGCCGTGAGCCAAATGTCATTGTTTGCTTACGTACACACTACTCCTTTGGTTCAGTCCCCCATCAGTTTGTTGTATGTGTTTGGCTTAAGGGTACGGGACGCTGTTACTGCGCGCTGCGGATCTTGGCTCCAGGGCCCCCTCCCTGCCAGCTTCAGGTCGAAGTGCTCATCTTATTTTGCCTTGTTCACTGTTGTATCTGATGCACAGATGGTACTCCCCGCGGCGTTCTCCACTTGCACTGCGCAATGTCATCCTTAGGTCCATTCCCCCATGGCTGACGTAGTTTGCTGGACCTGGAATGTCCGCGGCCTGAATGACCACCACAAGGCCCGACTGATACACTCACATGTACAGCGACATAGGGTGGACATTTGTCTCCTACAGGAGACGCACCTGATACCCGGGTCCCTCTCCAGACTCTGGGCGCGCTATTGGGGGGAATCCCACTCCTCTACTTACTCTTCATACGCCAGGGGGGTCTCTATTCTTTTACGCAGGGGTCTTCCTTGGCATACTGACCGGGTGCTTGCTGATCCGGAGGGAAGGTATGTTATCCTTCATGGTACACTATTGGCCCAGCCCGTGAAGATCGCTGCGGTCTATGGTCCCAACTCTGACGATCCGGACTTTTTTAACCATATATGGCACCTCATTTCTGCTTGTGGCTCTGCAGCTATCATCTGGGGGGGAGATTTTAATGTTACTCTTTCGGCGGCCCTCGATCGTTCCGGTCCCTACGCGTCTCACCCGCGTGCCACGGTGGCCCTCAAATCGATCCTAACTGACAATTCCCTTTGTGATGCCTGGCGCCACCTGCGGCCTGACTCCCGTGAGGGAACGTTTGTTACTGGCGTGAAGGGCTGCTGGTCGCGTATAGATTTCTGGTTGACCTCCTCGGACGTTCTGACCCGGCTCACTGATGCAGCACACTTGGCGCGCACTTTCTCTGACCATGCGCCGGTCCAGCTTTGCCTCCGCCCCCCCCACTCCCCGCAACGTGCTTTCTCCTGGCGTCTCCCCCCGAACGCTCTCCGGGACACTGTCTTCTGTGCTGATATTCAAACTGCAATTACTAATTACTTTGACCTAAACGCTGGTTCTGTTGATTCGGCTTCGGTACTTTGGGAGGGGTTCAAGGCGGTTATACGGGGTGAATGCATTTCCAAACAGGCCGGTGTGCTTCGTTCCATCCGTAATGTCCTGCCGAAGCTTGAGGATGACTTTAAAGAATTAAATGCTGCCCAGGCGAGTAACCCCTGCCCGGAGACGCTGGCGTAGATTCGTCGTAAACATACTGAATTCTCTGAAGAGGCCGCCCGTGAACTTTCATTCTTGGGCAGGGAGGGCCGGGCTCGTCGCTTTGGCGAGGGCGACCGACCGGGACGTACCCTTGCCAATCTCCTCCGCCCGCCGCGCGCTGCTTCCTATATTACGGCCCTCAGCGATGGTGGCTCAGCTAGAACCACCTCCCCGGAGGAAATAAAGTCCCGCTTCTTCGATTTTTACTCACAGTTATACTCCGCCGGCACCCCACCGTCTGATGAGACCTTTCAACAATATTTCGAGTCCATTGGGCTGGTCTGGCTCGAGGACCATCACCGGGAATTTTTAGATGCCCCATTTTCTAGGGAGGAAATACTGGCTGCCATCAGTGGACTTCCCGGGGACAAGGCTCTAGGCCTGGATGGCCTACCGGCCTCATTCTGCAAAATGTATGCTGATCTCTTGGTACCCCACTTGGCGGCTATGTATGATGAATCCTTTGATTCTGGCCTCTTTCCGCGGTCGCTCCGTGAAGCCGCGATCACTCTGCTTCTTAAACCCGACAAGCCTGCAGACTGTCGCGATTCCTACCGCCCTCTTTCCCTAATAAATATTGACAACAAAATTTTCGCCTGACTGATTGCCTCCCGCCTGCTGTTATTAATGCCCCTCATTGCTCTCCCGGACCAATCCGGCTTCATTCCTGGTAGGGCTACCTCGCACAACCTCCGTACAATTTTTGCCGTGTTACATCAAATTAATCCGAGTCTTCCCGCGGTGGCTGCCCTGCTGGACGCTACTAAGGCGTTCGACACGCTTGAGTGGCCCTTTTTATTCTACCTTTTACCCCGCATGGGCTTCAGCGAAGTCTTTATCCGCAAGATTAGGTTACTATACACCAACCCCTTGGCACGTCTTCGCATCAACGGCCAGATTTCTGACCCCATTAGCATTGCTCGCGGCACCCGGCAGGGGTGCCCTCTATCGCCCATGTTGTTCGCTATTGCAATGGAGCCCTTGGCTGCCAGGTTGCGGCAGCATCACACACACAGGGGTATTGGTTTTTCGGCCCACTCCCTTCTCGTCTCCATGTATGCTGATGACGTGACCTTATTCATCCGTCACCCTCAGGACAATCTCAGCCCCCTGGTCCGGGAAATCATTCGATTCGGCGGGCTTTCAGGCATTCAAGTAAACTGGAGCAGGTCGGTGTTGTTCCCTCTGACCGATGCCACCACGTCGTTCACTCCAGACTTCCCATTTGTATGGGCCGCTGGCCCCACGCGCTATCTAGGCATCTGGATGAGCAGGGACTTGGATGAACTTTGGAGGGCCAACTTCGGCCGAGCAGTCGACTGGCTGGAATCAAGGATCCCTTCCTGGAGCCGGCTTCCGTTGTCTCTGGCTGGCCGGATTGCAGTTGTTAAGAGGGTGGTCTTGCCAAAGTTTCTCTACCTGTTCTTATACATTCCTATCCCACTCACTGCTCAATTTTTTCACAAATTGCGCTCCCTAATCATTTCGCTCGTCTGGGCGGGGAAACAACCACGAGTTGCGTATGATATCCTCACCCTCCCTATGTCTGTCGGAGGCATGGGTGCGCCTGACTTTAAGATCTACGCCTTGTGTGCCCAGGCCAGTTTCCTACACTTCTGGATTCATCCTACCCCTTATCAACCTCATGTTGCAGTTCAGACGGATATAGCTTCTCCCTGGCCACTATCCACGGCCCTGTTCGCGCCGGCGGTGCGTCCGCGGGCGGAGTTTGACACGGTCGAGATGTTGCGCTGGGCCTGGTCCGGCCTTCGCCAGCTCTCTAGTCTGTCCTCACTTACTGCAAATGCGGTGCCAATAGTGAACCACCCTGACTTTCCTCCTCTCCAGCCCTCTGGCATGTCTAGGCATGCGGCGCGCTTGGGATTGCGGACAGTTGCGGACCTCTACCCAGGCAATACTTTACTCCCTACCCGATTCCTCGAGCCCGCTGGACACGTCTTCTATTCTACCAGCTGCGGGCTATCTGCCGGAAGCTGCACTCCACTTTTCCTCAGCCCCCACCCACTATGCCGGCCCTGGACTTCATGTACACGTCCTCGTCCCCACGCAAAATTGTCACTAAACTCTATGCTCTGATGCTAACATCCACCTCTGTCTCTGCTGATCGGGCGCGGGTGGCGTGGGGCCCCGATCTGGGAATTGACATAGCGCAGGCTGACTGGCTATACTGCTGTAATCAGACGAAGAAGCTGTCACCAAATTATCGGCTCCGTCTGATACATTTTAAATTCTTGCACAGGTTGTACCGCACCCCCGCCCAGCTCCACAAACTCGGACTAATACCAAGCGATGCTTGCATGCGCTGTGCTGCCCCCGCCGCCGACTTCGCACACTTAGCGTGGCTATGCCCCAAGGTATCTGAATTCTGGCAGATGGTGTGCTTCACGATTTCTGACATCTCCGGTGCCGCGGTGCAGCCCGACCCCCCCCCCTGTGCCTTCTTGGTTTTGTAAAATTCTGCCCAGACGCCTCTCGACGCCTGATTGCTATGCTGCTGGTACTGGCTAGGCGTAGGGTGGCCATGTGCTGGGGCCGCAGACCCGCTCCTCGAGTCGAGAGCTGGCTGGAGGACGCCTCTCGGTGCCAGACTCTGTTGTCTGAGTTTTGGGACTTACTACCCGCCAGGTCCCGTCCGGTTGACATCTGGGGCCCTCTGGTAACTTACCTCCTTTCCCGCACCCATTCCAGTGGCACTGCCTCTCCCGCGCTCCCCGCCGGCCCTGGGTCCGCGGCGGCCGCCGGCGCTGGTCGGTGACTGCTCCACTCTCCCATTCTGATTCCACCACCCTGTTGCACTCGTTGCTGTTGTCCCGGTAGAGTGTGTGACCCCCATGAGGGGAGGGATTCCTGTGACGTGATATAGTAATGCTGCCTTCATGTATTTACGCTTTTTGCCTGGTGAGGTTGGTTCATTTCCGAACGATTGACTGGGTTTGCATTGTTCAATTTGGGATGCTGCGCAGCACAGTGTAATGTGTCTGATTTCAATTTTTTCAATAAAGGTTTTGGAAAAATTAAAAAAAAAGAAAAAAAAAAAAAAGTATTTAGCCCTAGCACTACTAATTAATACCTCACAGCAGGATTCAGTTTAGCATGCTCATTGTTTAGTCATTTAAATGTTAGCTCCAAGGAATCAGGTGGTGCACATTTGGGGTAGGAAATAAGCTGGTTTGTCAGAAACTAGAGGATTGTTGAATGGTGTGGAATTACCGAAGGCATGTCAAATCTCACACTGTGTGTGGGTTGCACACTTTAAGGACAAGTCCTTTTCACAAAAAAGTACAGTCACCTAATCTTCTTCTTGGAAAGGTTCACACCTATCTGTCCATAGAAAGTGTGATCCCAAAATGCTGGGTTCCCATGTTAATTCCACAGGAAATGACTGATGCAGTTACAGAAAAATAACAGCTGAATGTAATTACACCAAATTTGGCAAAAAGTTAGAACTTTATTCAAAGAGTGCTTTTTATGATTTGGTGTAAATTTATTTAACAATTTTTGAGGAAGTTGTGTTAAAAGTGGGACTCAGGTTGAGCATGAAGGGGGTTAAATAGATCGGTATAACTGAAATGTTGGTGTCCAGATATGAATTGATTGCCACTTTAAAGGGGAGTAGTCAAATCTGTTTGGCCAGTTACAGCCTGAAAATATGCAGTGGCAGCCACTTCAGGACTCAGAGCCATGGTCTCTGTGTCCTTAAAATGAATAAAAAAAATGTAAGGGGTCAAGATGAGCACACTTTGACCCCAAAGGGTATGTGGGGAGGGACCTCAACCCTTGATTGGTTGTGCCACAGAATGGAAAATATGCTGTTGCAGCCATTATATGACTGGGACGTAATTGCAATTGAAATGCATGAAGTGAAAGCCTGTTTTTGAGGGTCACAAAAAGGGGTATTAGGGTGATAACAGATTTTATTCACAATATAAACAATTTGTTTGTGGTGCCCTGTGAATATTAGGATTTATTGTGTGTTCTAATGTGATTTTAATGCCATTCCTCTGCTAAGAGTTGATGAACCATGTGTGAGAAAAAACTGCTTTCTCGCAGGGTTTTCTCATTATAGGTTATGGAAGGTGCTCTAACAGCTAAAGGGAAAGCATATTATCTATAAGTTCACACTATCTTTCTCAGCCAGGTGAAAATAAAGTCTGACTTACTGAGTAAAACGTACTTCCAACAGTAGAAGAAGCCTGTCAGTTGATTCCCCTGTGTTTTACTGCAGCTTTCCACAGAGTTCTATTCTACAGCTAGAGAGCTAACATCCTGTACTTATGACAAACGAGTGGCACATCTGAAGACATTTTGATGGACACAAAACTGCAAAACGTAAAGCATTTCCTTTAGAAATTAACAAACTGAGGGGGTTCATTTTATTAGAAAAGTTGTAGTTAGTGCTTCAGAACACTAAAGCGAAGATACTTTTTCTATGAGTTCTCAAATAGTTTCTCATCCACTGGCAGAATACATCTGTCTCAAATTTATCATCTACTGCACTTACTGTAACATCCAAATAAGCCACACAATATTTATCAATTATAGAAGCAAATTCAAATCATTATTATGCAATTGTGATTCAAATTCTTTCACTTTCTTTATACAACAAAAATGCACTCAATATACCAAAGCCACAGGATTATGTCCTTAGTTAAGGTGGTGTGGTCAGAAAAGTCACCTGCTTCTTCCACTACCCCAAGAATAAATGCTGCAGCACAAGCCGCAACAGAAAATATACACTTTAAAAACATCCTTGCACCGTGTTGCAGTCACCACATGGTGCAGGGATGTTTAGGGGGGCACAATAGGTGCCGGGGGAAAAGGAGGCCTGCTAGGATCCCCCAAAATCACTTTCTCCCTGCCTTTTCATGGTGGGCGAACCGCAATGAAAGGGCAGGCGGAAAGGTACTTTGTAATTCCTATGGCGGTGCCTAAGAAGGCACCGCCCCTATTGTGGGGATTACTGACCCTCGGACGGTCAAACAGGCTCCTTGAGCCCGTCAGAAAATGTCGGAGTGTCCCTCCCCCTGCTGCCTCTGACCGCAAGCATTGTAATGCATCAGTCAGACTGCAGCAGCAGATGGCTGTCGGACCATGAGCCATCGGATGCAGTCCGACCGCCATCAGAATGATCACTTAGGTTTCTATGTTAACATCGGACTTGAGGAGGGTGTTAAAGGGGTTCGTATAGCATTTATTCAGTTTAGGAGTATGGCGCATTTCTGCCTAATATGGTGTTGTTCCCATTTTTTGCTTCTGGAGAGTGCTAGATGTTGGAGAGACTGCAAGCCTTCATGGTAAGACTGCACCCCCAGTCTCATACCCAGGCCTATTTCTGGTCAGTCATCCCACACTTTTCTAGTGATGTGACCTCTTAATTTACAATTGTTTTTACAAAGAGCTGCATTGATCAATTCCATGGCCTCTTGTAGCCATTGGCAGCCAGACTGTGTAGACTGTCATTTGCACTATATGAATTTTCTATTTGACAGTGGATATATTGTGACCGTGCAACTTAACTGCCAATAATTTGGTCAGCGGAACTTGCACTTCTATGTCATGTTATCTCTTTCTCCCTGTCCCAGTATGAGTTTAGAATCACATAGTCCTCCTTGTAAGGTCCTGTTCCCATACCATAGTGTCTTGTGGATTGTTACCTGCCTTGTTATGTTGGCCTAGGCCTGGCTGCCATGCTGCTTTTCTTTGCGCACGTTACACTGAGCCGGGCCTTCCTCGCCCTTTGCTCGTGCCAAGTTCTTTTGCACTGTCTGCATCTTCTGTTGTTCACCTTTTTGGGCTCAGTCTGCACAAACATGTACAAGGTCGCATAACAATGTATTTTGGTTCTTCCTGATATGGCCAGTCTCGCGCACCCAGACATAACATTATGTGCAATTGCCATGAAGAATTTGATATGCTTTTAATGCTGTGGTTTACTAGCGCTTAACACACTTGGAGAAATCCCTTTCAGTGAGAAGAGCTATGATGTCCTGCTGATGTAATTCTGCATCTAGAGACTGAGGTATGGGGGTTCGCTAGTCAAAGCCCAGAGGTCTTCTATTACTATAATAAACTATCTTACTGCAAGGGGAGGGTGGTAATGTTATTTATACGTTTATCCACTGAGCTCTGAGATGCTTTCCCCGTTTGTATTCTATGGAATTGTAACCATGCTGCTTATATTAGTCATATGCATTATGCTATTAGTACTGACACGTGTACTGTACATTAGAGCACGTAAGTTGGAATAAACATTTTAACCTATCCAGTGTCTCTTCCTACGCACCTTGTGGACAAGTACGAGTGAGTGGCGAAAGAGTGTTCTTGCTTCAGTGAGTCCTGAGATAAAGATACCGTGTTCTGGGTTGTCCAAACATTAGTACTTGGGTGCTAATGGGATGCTAAGCTAGTTGGGTTGGGGTTTTTGGGTGCTACGGTATATGGTGGCAAACCACTGTATTCCGGGGTCCCATTTTCCTGTGCATAGCTCTGTGTATGTGCAGAAACCTTATGACATGGCGCGACCACCGTGGGGCTGCTTATCTGCGAGACCCTTGAGTAGTGCTTGTGCTTGTCCACAAACCCCTCGCGTACGCTTCCGGAGGCGTATGTGACGGTGATACCTCCTATATTGAATGTTTTATAGGTTCTTTCAAGCTTGATATTATTAAAAAAGGTTAGTTAACAGACCCATTTTTGTGCTCCGTGTTAGGTTGTCGAATATAATTGTTTAGTCATGGCTGGTGTGGCGATAGCTGCACATAGTCGAGGAGCACTCCGAGACCACTTAGCTGTGTATGGAGTGCCCGATACAGGGGTCGAGTTGGTCTTTGTGGTTCAAGCCGATGCGGCTTATCACTTTGAAGTGTTTTACACTTGGATCACTTTTGAGGCGGTGGATGCAGGTGATAAGCTGTTTCATGAATATAAACCCACCGTTATTCCTGCTGCGTATCGACCCTATACCACTCTTGAAGTACCTCTCACGGCTTGGCAGCACCGTGTTTGGTTTAATGGCGCCCTACCACAACCAACTACCGCAGTTCGTTTAGGCCCCTTGTCAATTCAGGGGGCCACTTGGCCTGTATTGGCCGGGTATACCCCACATCCGAATTATCTGGCATTACCGCTTGCGGAACTGCGCACTATGCATACCGAATTGGTACGAGTGCATCGAGCCCTAGTGACATACGTTACAGGTAGCCTCCATGGAGCTGCTCCTGTAGTCGCAGGCCAACCAGCTATTGCAGCTGGAGTGACTATAAGTCCTGTCATGGTAAATTCTGTGATGGGCAAACGTCCACAAAATAAGGACGACTATCCTTATTGGCTTGCCGAAAAGTTCGATCAGATAGAAGCGGTGTTTCCACATACGTCCCCAGTGGATAAACATCGCATCCTTACGATAAGTTTGCCAAAAGACATAATCCCCGATTTGACATCATGTGAAAACTGGGGTAAGGTATTCGCAGCAGTTTATTCAAAATGTTTTGGAACTCCTTCCATGACGGTTCTACCCTCTGTAATTAAAAAAGTACAGGATGAACATGGCCCTGAAGCGGCTGTGGAATTAGGGATGAGACTAGTGGGAGTGTTTGATGTAGTAGCTGAGCTGATCCTTGGAAATGTCAAGGGCGATGCTATGAACTTTCAAGTAGCGAATGCTTTGGCTTTGGTCCCAGAGTTGGACAGGCCTCGCGAATTACCGAAAATAATAGCCCGGGCTTATAAAACAATTGGAAGAAATAGCCTAGGCAACAAGCCTTTTGTAAAAATGCAAACTCAATCGCAATCACAAGTTATACAAACAAAAAGTGCATCTGAGAAAGATGATAAACCAGTCTTCACTAAAAAGAGTTGGAGACAGAAAAAACAGGGTAAGCAACAAAAGAAGCCGGGGTCGAGAGGCGCTTCCCCAGTTTCGGTTTCTTCTGAACGTACTTATGATTTACGTGATAGGTCAAGGATTAAATCACCAGAAAGGTTTCAGAGCTCTGATACGCGTTCTCCTCGTTCTTCACAGGCCCAGACGTCGTCACAGGCTGGTGGAGGAGGACGGCAAGATAGAGGAAGGGGCCGAGAGGCTCCCCAGGAGCGAGACCAACCTCGACAACAAGTCAGAGGTAAAGCAGAAGACTTTCATCTTCCTCGACCGCAATTTCAGAAGAAAAAGGTTGCCGCTGTTACAGCGAAATATGCCTCAGACCGTGAGAACGAGACTCCAGAATTGGACGTGGGCAGTGACCCTCCTAGACAGCGCCGCGGAAGTTACCATAGTGCGGGAGGCGCTACGTCCTCATATGGAGGCGACAGCAACTGAAACATTCGTTACTGTAGAGACAGCTGACACGAGAGTGGCACCCCCTGACAGACTATATAATATAGTTATACAAATTGAAGGTGACATACCGCGTGAAATAAAAGGGATTTTTTGGGAAAATCTAACCTCTTCATATGACATTTTGTTAGCAGAGGTGGATTGGCCACCCCCATTCGTTTTAGCTGCACATAAAGGAGAGGAGGTAATCCTTCCAAGCTTTTCAAAGCATGTCCCAAAAGACAAAGCTGAAGCACTTGCAGCTGAGTGGGCTGTGTACCTGGCACCAGCGTTATACCGCAACCATGTGGGATGGGATGAAGAATCACCTCCTCATGCAATACCTTTGCGGTCACTACCGCAGCCACAACCCCAATATCCCATCAAACGGCAGGCAAAAGGCCCCGTCTCCGAAATTCTGACACAGTTGGAATATCAGGGAGTAATTGAACCATGCGTATCACCTATGAACAATCCCCTTTTCGTGGTTTCTAAACCCGATGGATCGTACCGCTTAGTTTTGGATTACCGGCATTTAAATACTCATTGTCGGAACTTTGCGGTGCAAAATACACACAGTTCTGCGCTTGTAGACAGTCTTGTTCGTAAAAAATACAAAACGACACTTGACCTTTCAAACGGTTTCTACACGCACAACCTAGCCCCGGAGAGTGGTCAATGGACCGCATTCACATCCGGTGGTAAATTATTCCAGTTCCGGCGATTACCCATGGGCTATAAAAATAGTCCGGGTATATTCGCCGCCCGTGTTGTTTCTTTGCTAAATGACATTGATCAAGACGCATGTTCGTACGTTGATGACATCTATCTGACAGACGACGAGTTATATCAGCATCTGTCCCGTGTGGACCGCATTATTCTTGAATTTGCGGAGCAGGGTTACAAATTTAACTTTGCTAAGTCACACATTGCTGAATTTACCGTTCTGTTCTTGGGCTATGAGCTCAATAACGAAGGTAAGGGCTTAGCCCCCCATTTCTTGGAAAAATGTGCACATTTGTGCCCCCCAAATACTCTGAAGAAGCTTCAGTCTTTGCTGGGTTTCCTGAACTTCGGGCGTACTTACATTCCCGAATATGCCCAGCGTATCAAGCCTTTGTATGCTTTGATACAACCTACTTATTCAAGGTCTTGCTGGCTGCCTGAGCATACCTCAATTCTGCAGTCTTTGCAGACAGACCTTTTGGAGTCTAAATATCTTTTGACTCGTGATAACCACACAAACCTGGTGATTAGAATAATTCCGGGGGCGGTGGGATTCACCTATTTAACCTTTAATGAAGGTGATACAGTACCTATCGCATACAAGTCACATCTGTACACTTCCGCTGAATTGCGCTTTACATCTGTTGAAAAAGTTCTGACTGCAGTGCAAATGGCGATTCTAAAAGAACGCGCACTGGCACAGGGTAAGCGGATTCTGGTGGTAACACCCTGTCCTGCCCTGGAGGCAGTAACAAAGGCAAGTGTACCGAACTCTAAAGCAATGCATCCCCGTTGGATACAATGGGCTACATCTTTGACGTCTTCGGACGTCACTTTTGTTTTTGATTCTTCTCTTCAGACTCAGGAGTTTTTGCAGTATGAATTCGTTCATCCTCCTCCTTTGTTTTTACTACCGCTTGAGGATTACAAATGTGTGATCTACACCGATGGTTCGGCGCAACCGGCCACTGGGTCCAAGCACGCTTATTCAGCTGCATGTGCTATTGTTGCGGGTTCCTTTGTGAATGGAACGTTCAAATCCTCTGTAGTGCACACTCGCACACTTGGAGATAGTACCGCACAATTGGCCGAGCTGCATGCATTGCTACTTGCACTTGAGTTCGCTTCACAGGATGAGACCACTCTTATTGTATGTGATTCTTTTTACTGTGTACAATCTTACAATGACAATCTGTTTTTCTGGTCGAAAAACGACTACAAGGACGCAAAAGGGAGCACAATTAAGCATAAAATGCTTTGGGTTCGAGTGGCAGAATTGCAACAACGTCTGCCCCTCACACAGGTGGTTCACACCTTAGGCCATCAGCGGGTGGGCGCACACGCTATTGGTAACGATCTGGCAGATGAAGCTGCCCGTTCAGCAGTAGTCACGTGTTCAGTAGCAGCGGTTACCAGGTCCATGTCTAAAATAGACCCTGTTATTCTAGCAGCTATTGCTGCAACCAAGGAAGGTGATAATTACCCTACAGGTTTCCCTTCCAAGTATTCTTACAAATTAAGTCCCGATCAGGTTCCTTATGTAACTATACCTGACGTTGGAGATCGGCTGATCCCCAACGCGGACCGCAGGAGTGCCTTGATATTAGCTGCACACGAAGGCATGGCTTCGGCACATGCAGGTGTGTCAGCTACGGTTTCCATCTTGCAGCAGCGTTATTGGTGGCGTGGGTTATATAAAGACACCCGTGCTTTTGTGCTTTCTTGCGACGTTTGTCAACAGATTAAGCCTTCCACGGTAACACGTCCACCACAAACACCGCTCTGCATTGCTAACAGACCCTTTGGGTGTGTTTACTTGGATCACTGCGGTCCATTCTCATCAGACACTGCTTATAAATACATCTTAGTGGCAGTGGACTCGTGCACACGGTTTCTCTGGGTCTGGCCACAACGGAGTGCTGACGCCCGAAATGTGATCAGGGATTTGCGTGTCTTTGTGGGAATTTTCGCATGCGGCACCTTCCATTCGGACCAAGGTCCAGCGTTTGCCTCTAGGGCTTACAAGGATGCAATGGCTTCGCTTGGGGTGCGGGTGAAATTTTCGTCTCCGTATAGGCCTGAGGGCAACTCTATCGTTGAACGAATGAACCGTGACTTAAAGCAATCCTTAACAGCTAGGGTTTTAGGTACTGGCAGGAACTGGCTGGCCCATTTGTATACCGTTCAGCGTGCACTTAATAATCTCCCTAGAAGACCTCTGGGTGGGCGGACCCCATACGAAATGCTCTTTGGCATAAGAATGTTTGTGCCTGACCTTGAGGGTCCAGACATCGCGGCGCAATCCGCCAAGTTTGATGTAGATAACCATTCTGCTATGTTACAGGACTTACAAGAAGCCCGAGACAAACTTGCAACTACACATTTGCCTTCAGCCACAGATCCTGCGTTGCAGATTCCGGTAGCCGGCTGGCTTCCGAAAGTTGGAGAACTGGTTCGAGAGAAGGTTGAAAACAAAAAAGAATTTGGCCCCTCTTTTCGTGCACCGGTTCCAGTTCTTGGCCTGAAGGGAACACGTACAGTCATTTTACCACCGCTTCCTGGTCGCAAAGAGAACAGATACATCTCAGTTGAAAATGTCAAGCTACAGCGCCTGGCCGATCCTGAATAGTGTCACACCAGCGGTCTCTTGTCCTGCCATTTATCGGACATATGTTCATAGTCCATCTGCACGAACGATCGCTGATGCTGTAATTGAGATGGTCGATTGCTGATCTCTGCCTGAAACTATGATTGATCCCCAACTCTCCACCAATATCGACGAGGACGAGTATACTTATCCTGCATCAGAATCGGTGGCACATCAACCAACAACGCCACTAAGCCCGACTCGTTATTCCTTTGATTCGGATTCCACATCTTCAAAAGTTCCATCCAAGTTCAGTATTTTTATATCCTGGTTTAGAGACAATTTTTTGATTCCCCCTGGACATACATCTGGTTGGTACTTTTCTTGATATTTTTGTTCATGTCCATTGGCTTTGTCACAGTGTTTTTTCTACTAATCAATGGTCACTATTTACCTGAACGCTCTGCTGTAGACTATGTTTCTGGAACTTTGGCTCCTCATTCCTCGTCTCACATCATGAAGCGTGACCACACATTTGTGAACATTTCAGCCTTCCCAGTTGCTGATGGCATCGTATGGGATGCAGTGAACTATCAAATCCATGGTCCGACGGAAATTATTAATGTACCTAATGTCCTTCGTGTTTCAATGGGTGATGTAGTACAAAATAATATTCATTCTGATGATTGGGATGTGCATGCCGTTGAAGCATTGTTTGCCGATTTAAAATATTATGCATCTTTTAATGCTGAAGATCTATATATGAATTCTGCTAATTATGCCGATTTGTATTGTTACCAACATTGGGGTAATCATTTTCTCCATAAGCCCAGTGCCCTGCGTAGTTCTGTTAACTATACCCAATGGGAACATTGTCCAAACCCCTTGCCAGGTAGCTCTCAAACTCTTCGAAATAAGTTTAATTATTTTACTGATTTTAATCGGTCGAACCCTGCATCCTATTATTTTAGACTTAATAACACATCAACTCAGAAAATTATGTTGACACACACCAAATTGCTTTATTCAGGTTCCTTTCTGAGTGCCCTAGCTGTGGGTGGTTATGAGTACTGGGATAATACAGTGGATTTAAAATCTATTTGGGGCTCCAAGCCATGGCAGGTACAGGGAACCGAGGCGTTGCATCGTGCTTGCCTCATCCCTACCCAAATTATGTTCCTAAATGCTTCCATCTATCAGACTACATGTTGGGGCTTAGCAACCACTAAACAATTGAATACGCCATCAATACCATCCCTGTCGAGTTTTCCAAATGAAAGCTCACGATTCAATATGTCCCTCGTGTCCCTGCAGGCAATGTTACAAAATAATTCGTTTAATGTTTCTGAGCTGGTTCAGTCACCCTGGTTAATATGGCCTATATCATCTAATGCATGTCAAATGCGTTTTCATGATACTGGTGCTAGCTACACACAGAATAGGCCTGATCCGAGGTTTACTGATGCTCGTACTGTCACTACATACTCTGTTGGTAAATTATGCAAACAATGGCTGCAACATTCGTCCCTTGATTCTGTTAAACAACATTTGTCCCTCCTTACAGGCAATATTGATCTGTCCGACTTTGTTTTGGGACCTCGTGGTCCCCGACCTAAGAGATTCATTTATGAAACGTATAATGAACTCTGGAAGCTATCACAAATGGAAGCTGCTTCCCGTCTTCGGGAAATAGATCAAGCAAATATGGAAAAGGTGCTTGCTGTTGTTGACAATAGTATTAATACCCTGTCTTCTCGCATTTACACTTTAGAGAATATTGTGTCCTCTGTTGTCGATATTGTACAAGATGATGTTTCTGTGTTATATCATGGTCAGAATCAATTGCGCTCAGTTATGCAGTTTGCATGGACTTTACAGACGCTTAAGTTAGGTAAAGTGCCTTGGCATTTTTGAACACCTCTGCCTTATTTCTACCTTTTAACTTAACTGACAAACAGCAATTTATGTCCATGAAGGATGCAACTTACACTCTATTACATATCGAAAAGGTGGATCCTTTGCCGTTCTCTGTTGCAGAACTCGATTCTGCTGTATGGCTAGTCCATGGGGTTATAGCTTTACCATTTTCCCTGTTTGAATTTGACTCGTGCATGAAACATTATCCTGTGGGCCGTTACCGGCCATTGGGCAGTGCTTTCCTGCATGAACTCTGGTCCTTGCCTTTCATGTATAAATGCCTTCGGGACGGCAAGGAAGTCTTTCTCACGGGGGAGTACTGCGACTCGACTATAGGTCATTCGCTTATTTGTAAACACATTAAATTGCATGGCTCATGTAGCGTTTCCTCTCCTAATCTTGCTTGTGTGCTGAAAGGTATTCCTGCTCCTGTTATTTCTCCTACTTTCACTCTCCTTTCCAATGGTAGTTATTTACTTTTAAATAACGAAAACTGTTGTGGCCTGCAGGCTGGCATTCCTTACATTGTAACAGTTTCGCACAGGGTTGTCTGCTGCAAAAATGTGCTTTTTCCTCCCCCTCATGGCAAGGTTGATATCTCTATTTGGCCTTCCATCCCTACCATGGAAGCAGATTTCAATAGACTGAGCAGAATAAAGGCACTATTATTAAACGAGGAAGTTATGCTCACGTCCGCCCGGGAGACATTCATTCTCCAGGTGGCGAGTACCCACAGTGAAATACAGGCCCTTTTAAACACTAATCTCCCCCAACATTTTGGGGAGTTAATACATCGTATTTTTAACGCATCTAACACTGAAGGCCTAGTACACTTTTTTAAGGTCGTTGGGTCGGGCTTGGTGTCCTCCTTCCAAACTATTTTTGGTGTCATCCCGGCTTTCATACATTCTATATTTTCCAGTGTCTTTGGCGGTTTCCCATTGATCCTCGCTTTAGCGGCTGGTGTCTTGCTCTTAATTTGCTTTCTGCGCAATGGCTGCTCCCCGATGGGACCTGCTCGATCCAGAACGCCTCCAGCTGCTCCGTGAGCGCCTTTTGGCCGGTTTTGGCGTCTTGCCATTGGCGACACTGAGTGTGTCATATACTCTTTCATTTCGCTTTGCGTATTTCACTTGCGTGCAACCTGTGATGACTTGTGTCCGCTGTCCTTTCACCTGGACTCTGGATTATTGCCTCTCCAATTCGTCATTGTCTGTTCCGGATTTTGTTCAGTTGATGGGTCCCTTAGAGGCCCATGAGCAGGACTGTTCCGTCGCTGGCTGTATGGCGCGTGCGGCTGCACTGGGGATTTTGGCGCAATGGGATATCTGGGCGGCTGCCCAGGATCTCCTACAACGAAGCTGTTTCAATTATCACGCAAGCTGTCCCGCATTGCTTCTGGATGCTCCCTTTGCTGAGGAGCATTCCTGCTCTTTTGAACTCATGGATTGGATGGCATCTATGTTTTTTGACGATTCCAATGATGAACTCTTGGAGGGTATGGCTTTCTTCTGCACTTTCACTTTCATGGATTGACCTGCCCTTCGCCGTTTGGGCGCTCCCTGTGCTCCGACGGCTATTTCTCTCCTCTGATGGGCCTCTGTCCTGGCCGCCGGACTGTCCAGGGGAGGGTGTCTTGTGGATTGTTACCTGCCTTGTTATGTTGGCCTAGGCCTGGCTGCCATGCTGCTTTTCTTTGCGCACGTTACACTGAGCCGGGCCTTCCTCGCCCTTTGCTCGTGCCAAGTTCTTTTGCACTGTCTGCATCTTCTGTTGTTCACCTTTTTGGGCTCAGTCTGCACAAACATGTACAAGGTCGCATAACAATGTATTTTGGTTCTTCCTGATATGGCCAGTCTCGCGCACCCAGACATAACATTATGTGCAATTGCCATGAAGAATTTGATATGCTTTTAATGCTGTGGTTTACTAGCGCTTAACACACTTGGAGAAATCCCTTTCAGTGAGAAGAGCTATGATGTCCTGCTGATGTAATTCTGCATCTAGAGACTGAGGTATGGGGGTTCGCTAGTCAAAGCCCAGAGGTCTTCTATTACTATAATAAACTATCTTACTGCAAGGGGAGGGTGGTAATGTTATTTATACGTTTATCCACTGAGCTCTGAGATGCTTTCCCCGTTTGTATTCTATGGAATTGTAACCATGCTGCTTATATTAGTCATATGCATTATGCTATTAGTACTGACACGTGTACTGTACATTAGAGCACGTAAGTTGGAATAAACATTTTAACCTATCCAGTGTCTCTTCCTACGCACCTTGTGGACAAGTACGAGTGAGTGGCGAAAGAGTGTTCTTGCTTCAGTGAGTCCTGAGATAAAGATACCGTGTTCTGGGTTGTCCAAACATTAGTACTTGGGTGCTAATGGGATGCTAAGCTAGTTGGGTTGGGGTTTTTGGGTGCTACGGTATATGGTGGCAAACCACTGTATTCCGGGGTCCCATTTTTCTGTGCATAGCTCTGTGTATGTGCAGAAACCTTATGACAATAGGTGTCTTTAAAAGCAGAACATTAGCCAGGTAACTTTAGTTTCTTTATTGTGCTCTTTCCTTCATGACTGACAGGGAAGCACGTTAACGGCAAACTGCTATAACTTTGGAAAGAAGCATTCCACCCACTGTGATGCATCACATTCCAAATAAGAACCTAACACATCTTTCCCCTTTTATACAAACTGCACCCAATAAATTGTAATACCATGCAATATACAATAAAATGCTAATTGGACAAGGCACCCACAAGTACTAATATACCATTTACATAATATAATGTAACATAGTACACTTGATGCAACATACTAAGGGCCTCATTGCGATGTTGGTCGGAAAGCCTAAGAACGACAGTCGGATTCCCCTGGACCGTGTCGGAACCCATCTGCCCAACTCGTTCTGAAACAATTCTGACCGACCGATTATGATGCTCGTGGTCGGAAGGGGAACCATTCGGTCATTCCGAATTGGTTCCAACCGGCAATCGGAGAACCTGAGTTGGTTGGAGGCGATGCGTACAGCTCTATGGACAGCATTTCCAACTGACTGATTACGATGTCAGATTCTGACAGCTTTTCTGACTTGGTCTGTCCGACATGAAAAGGCTGTCGGAAACTGACTTTGGGGGCCCTAGCAGGCCCCCCTTCATCCTGAGTCCTCTGGTTTAGGGTCGAGGGAGTAGGTACCCAAGGGCCCCCCCTGTAAAATCATGCATAGCATGGCAGGCATCATTGGGTTCCCGTGACACGGTGAAGGTTTTCCGCAGACACCCATTTTCTCCATAGGGTGCTGCGTTGTCGGAAGCATCATAATCAGTCAGGCGGAACCGTCGACCGCGAGTTGGGCGGTGTGCTGCCCCACCGACATCGTAATGAGGCCCTAAATGTTCATAAAAATACATTGTCATACAGGTATACATGGCTCACTTTAACTTGTAATCCTGTAATTTGAAAGGAACACTATGTTTCCTTGATGATCTTGCAATTCCTTCACAGATGGAACATCCTGTATTCTCACCCCACAAACCACAGATATTTTTTCTTTGTTCCAGCACTTGTCATCGTCTAAAGTTACAGAGTGTGTTCCCACTGACGCTACTTTCTTGGGGCTAGAAAAACAATTGCCTCCTTTAGCAGAACCAAATTTGACGTGGACCTTGTCACCTTCCTTCGCATTCAGCACTCTATATGCACTCGCACATACTTGTCTAGAGCGGCCTTCCTCCTTTCACTCATAGCCTCCAAAACCTCCTTAGAGGGCATCTCCTTCTCCATCCAAGTACGGTTCAACTTAGACCCTGGAACTCTACCCTTCATCAGGATAAAAGGAGACACCTTGGCTTCTGCATTAGGGGTAGTACGAATTGCCCAAAACATTTTCCTCACCTCCAATATCCAGCCTAAACCATTTACCAATGACAATTGACTATTTTCTTTTATCTCCTTGCAACAACGCATCACAAGACCATTGCTTTTAGGATGATACAATGATGTCATGGCGTTCTCAGTTCACTTACAAAATATCGAGGTCAAAAAGATTGACCTATAAAACTATCGAGACCGATATCGATTAGAAAAATATCAACAACATATACTTAAAAAAGTAAGTACAAAAATATAGAAAAAACATAGCGTTTTCAATAATATTGTTGTATTGATTTTTAAATGTATATAAATTAAATTATTAAAAATATAATATATTAAATACTAACATTAATTTGATAAAAATTAAATATATTTGATGTATATTGTAACAAATGTCACAAATACACTTACTTTAAAACACACACACACATATTTATTTAACATGTATCTAGTTAAAAAGTATAAAACTAATATTTCAAATTATATTATAATTTAAGAAGTATTAAATAATATAATATTTTAACATATATATATATATATATATATATATATCATTAACAGAAAATATTTAAAAAGCAAACCACTTTAATTGAAAAGTAAACAACATCAATTTTTCACAAATTAATACAAATATTTTACAAATAAAAATATTTAGAATAATAAATATTATCATTTAAAATAAACAAAACCATAATGATGTATATTAAAACAATATAAAATAATTGAATAAATATTAAAATTAATACATATAAAATTCCCACTGCAATTTATACAAAAATAGACAAATTATTATACTAATAATATGTAAAAATTACTATTCCCACCTCACACAACAGTAACAACATTGTTACATCACACAAAGTTAAAATTTACTACTCTCACTATAATAAATGCAAAATTACATAAAATATTGTATTGCGGAGTACTAACATGTACTTTTCCCACTACAATTAATACACCACTAGGAAAAATTTGAGATTACAGATAGATACAGTTTACTATTCCCACTCCAATAGATGCAACAGTAGGGAAACTGTTGGATTGCGGAGAGATAAAATTGACTATTCCCACTCCAATGAGTGCGAAAGTAGGGAAAGTGTTGGAATGCGGAGGGTAAAATTTAATTTTCCCACTCCAGTCAGTGCAGCAGTAGAAAAAGTGTTGAATTACAGAAGAGTAAAATTTATTATTACCACTCCAATAGGTGCAATAATAGGGAAAGTGTTGGATTGTGAAGGGGTAGAAGTTACTATTCCCACTCCACTGAGTGTAACAGTAGGAAAAGTGTTGAATTGCGGAGGAATACAATTTACTCTTTCCACTCCAATAAGTGCAAACAGAGGGAAAGTGTTGGATTGCGGAGGGATAAAATTTACTATTCTCACTCCAATGAGTGCAAAACTAGGGGAAGTGGAGGGGTAAAATGTAATATTCCCACTCCAGTCAGAGTAACAGTAGGGAAAGTGTTGCATTGCAGAAAGAAAAAATATAATATTTCCACTGCAGTCAGTACTACATTAGAAACAAACAAATTCTCAGCAAAACAATAAAAGAATTTCAAAAACAAAATCAATAAATTAACATATAAATATAAAAAAACGAAAATATATTTCACATAAGAAATGATATTGTTAAATACATATCAGGAATATTTACAAACATTATTAAAAATCAAATCCAAAAAGAATGTCATATTTTTTTTCATTTAAAAATCATTTATTACCAAAAATCAATTTATCAAATATTTTTTATTTTAGTTATCACCCACCATATAAACCTACAAAACTTACAAGCAACACCTAAAACTTACCTTTAAAAAGCTAATTATTTACACTATTAATATAAATAATTGGACAACAAACTCATTTTCAATAAATACAAATTAATTTGTATTTATTTAAATTTAATTTACTTTCCACAATATACCCCACAAAATATGCACTACACTCCTAAATTTTTTTTTTAAATTACACAATTAACATAACAAATTTTATCTTTACCAATTATTATCAATTAAAAAATTAATTCTAACTTAATTAAAATTTTATTTACTTCCTACCATATACCCCAACAAAACACAAACCCACACATAAAATTGTATTTAAACTATTTAATTACACAATTAACATAATTAATTTTACATTATATATTCCTTATTAAATAAAAATATTAATATTCATTATTTAGAATTAATTTACTTCCCATTATATACCCCTGTAAACACCACAGCCCACACAATTAACATAAATGTTTATCAAATAAACAGTTAATATTAATTAACAATTAATTATTAATGAATTAATATTAAA
Organism: Calotriton arnoldi; assembly: GCA_963921515.1. Lineage (NCBI taxonomy): Eukaryota > Metazoa > Chordata > Amphibia > Caudata > Salamandridae > Calotriton > Calotriton arnoldi. Next base: position 568,317 of record CAWUFW010001750.1, on the reverse strand, counting down.
TTATTTCGCACCCAGTCCCCCTACAAATCCCACAACTGCACTATAAAATGTACTTTATAAAAAATGTATTACACTATTAACATAATAAATTATTACTTAGTTAATCATTAATTTATTATAATTAAATTACTTCCCACTCTGTGCCCCTAAACACCCACAACAGTACTAAAAATAACAAAAATTACTTACATTCAATTTAATAACTACTAAAACATTACAAATACATTTAAAAACATAAACAATAATTACACCCAAAAAATTACAATTATATAAATTTAAAATATATTCTTGACAATGTTCTTCTTGCAGGCGATATTTGCATGTCACAATATTTTTGACTTAATATTTTTGCAAGTCGATATTTCAACGGTGTGCTCAATGTCAAAACTCCAGAGGAATTTTTCAAAACAGTGTTGAGGTGGCCGGTAGATGACAGGAGAGACATGATTATCCTTCTTCGAATGCCCAGCACCAAACAGCCTGTTGCTCCCACGCCGAAGCCAGAAAACACGTTCAAAGAGCTGCACACAGAATACCCTGCCTGCCAGATCATCGCCAGTGAAAAGAAGCACATTAGCCAGGTAATTAAAGTTTCATTATTGTGCTCTTTCCTTCATGACCAGCAGGAAAGCAGATTAACGGCAAACTGCCAACTCTTTGGATATATGCATTCCACGCACTGTGATGTATAACATTCCAAATAAGAACCTAACACACTGACAAGAGGACACACTGCCTCGCATGTAGGTCACTGTCAGTGGAGATAATGGTTGACCCTGAACTAAATACTTTGCAGGTGGAGGAGCAGGAGTACATCTCCAGTGGAAGTACTTTCCATAGGAGCCATATGCAGCAACCTCCCAAGATACACTGCAAGTAGTTGTGGGCAAAGTTCCTGCACAGAAAGATGAAACACAGAAAGTTTGCCATGTTTTCCACCTGGGGATTGGAAATAATGCTGCTACATTGTTCCATTGAGAGAAAAACTCCTTACAAAGCACACTTGCTTTTTAAGGCCCTGTTAGAGGATGGTCAATCTATGTCCAATAATTCTAACTGCGTTATGGTAAACAAATTGCCCATACCTCTGATTTCAAACCAACTTTCCTAGCAGGGTATTCTGTGTGCCACACCTGCATTCCTCGCCCCCTAGCAGTATGGCACCACACAAACTCCTCAGCTGGGAGATTTGATGAGCATGCTCAAGGGCCAGCAATTAATGCACTTACTAGTACATTTTTTACAATGACTGGCCCGTAACAGTGCCTGGTGGCACAATAATTCCTCTTCTTTCCTCATATTCCTCAAAGCCAGGAATGAGAAGTTCTGGCTTGGCAGGGCATTTTGCCTCCATTCATCCCTTTTTCCAACCCCGGGCAGGCAGATACACCAAACAACAAAATTGCCCACAATATCACATCCACTTACAGAGGACTGCAAAGAGAAGATTCAGCTAATCCCTAATTACTCCCTAGCACTGAAGACCTCCCACATTGGCTGCCCCAATTGAGATGCATATCCCCACCCTCATTGCAGATGTTAGCCTTTAACCTAATCCTAGACATCTACCAACGCAGGGTTTTATCCTGCTCTCTTATATGATGTTACATACATCATCTTCATCATGACAGGTCATTCCATCTTAACAGCCTCTATGAGGATAATACAGCAAGACTATTCAGGTGTTTCCCATACACCGCTACTAAAACATCACTGCAGTGACTCTCTTCTTCAACATGCAACAGTAGAAATGTTGTTGCTGTCTGACAACCTTCTATAGACTTGAATTTCGCCTGCTCTGTTTGTGTTCCTGATTTACACCCAAATGTTTAGGCACGTTCTACCCTATTCTGCTTTATTAGGCTAACATAAACTGTGAAAAATTGACCAACACCACGCAATACAACAAATCTATTATTGTATGGTACTTGCTGTGCAGGCATATCGTGAGTAACCGGCTTCAATATGTAACCGGATGGAGAGGGATCAAGTGTATTGAGATTATTAGGTAAAGTTGAATATCATGTATGGCTAACAGGTCGCAAAGGGTAGCCTCTGGTGCAAGATACATATATGGGCAAAATCGAGCTCATCCTAATTTGGGTTGACTTAGGTATGAGAGGTAACAGAGCACACCTGCATCATCTCCACCTAAACGTACCCACCCAGGAGGGCTTCCAGTGGCCTTTTAAGGATTTGGCACATACCAAGGATCATCACAGAGATTCTAGACACCTAAATTGGTGTTGTGGACACTTTGAACCCTCAAGGTGACGTTTGGTGAACTTTTGGGAAAAAGCTCCATAAGGTGACCAACTGGACATCGAGAACCGCGACCCAGCCTGGATTTCATTGTGCAGCTGAAACCACCTCTATTCTGGGTATGCATATGGCCAACACCAGAATTGCACAATTATAGAGACTGTTTAAGTAGTCTAATAAAGCAGGATCATGCTTTAAAGGTTTCCTGGTTAAGATTTATTGATAGCTGGAGTAAGAATCTGAGAAACCCCTGAACAAATCCGAAAGGCGGATGGTAAGGCCCAGAAAACTGCATACTGACATCATGTGTATGAGCTACAATTTAAGAAGGACCATTTGGGCCAATTGACTGAAAGGTACCTTGAGTTTAAACCAGCACCGTCATTTGAACATCTTCTGGATTCTGTAACATCTTATCTTGCCAAAAGTTTTTATTTCAGATTTAGGTAAAGCTGCTTGCTTTTGAGAGTGTTGAGCAGCAGCTGGAGTAAAAATCAGGCCTCTACAGTATGCCCAGTTTGTGAAGTGGATTTAGCGTTACTAGATCACATCTTAATCATTCTACACCCCCACCCGCCAGCTCCGCTCCACCAGCCTCGCCCTCGCCACAGTCCCCCGCATCTGGAAAACGACCGCCGGCGGCAGATCCTTCTCCCACCTCGCCGCCAAGACCTGGAACACCCTCCCCACCAACCTTCGGCAGACCCAAGACCTACTGGCCTTCAGAAGACTCCTCAAGACCTGGCTCTTCGATCAGTAGCAGCACCACCCCCCCTCTTCCCCCAGCGCCTTGAGACCCTCGCGGGTATGTAGTGCGCTTTATAAGTGACATGATTGATTGATTGATTGATATGTCCTGCTTACTAGGATCTTCGTCATAAGTGGCTTTGGCCAATTTGCTTGAATCTGGGGATCACACAATATCGGTAGGCTCAGCGCTTACTGAGAACAGATAGATTGGAACCTATTATGCTCTCAGTGAGCCAATTACTTCTTAACAATTGGTATAGGCATCAGCAGATTTTGAGATAAAACTCTTTGATGTGTAGTGGCGGCTCCTCCGCTTAGGCGGAGGAGCGTCGCCCCACTGATTTTTTTGCAGTGACACAAAGGGTAAATAAAATTATAATAACTTGTATTGTTATCATTTTATTTTCTCCTACTTCTGCCCGCTTTGCATTAGTGGCTGGGGCAAGGGAGGAGTGGTAGCACCCTCCTAAAGTGCGCAGTGACTGCTTGGCCGGCCTCTCGGCCTGCCCAAAACAGTCTTGCGCACTTCGCATATTCTCCATGCAGGCTACATTACAGCCTATGTGGAGAACATGCCCAGGCCCCCAGTCAGCATCTGAGCGCCGAAACACGGCGCTCAGACCAATCACAACACTGCTAAGGAAGCATTGTGATTGGCTGACTGGTCACCTGGGTGTGCTTCCGGTAAGGCCGAGCGAGGGAGGACTATGGAGGCGAGAAGGTGGCGAGAAGGTATCTTTAAAAAAAAAAAATGTATTCCTGCTTCCCCCCGCGTCCCTCCCCCCTGCACCTGCCCCCTACCTCTGATCAGTGCCGGCCACCGCTGATAATGTGGCGTCCGCAGACGACTGGAATTTCCAGTAGAAACAAATAGCCATGCCTTAGGGATTGGAGGGGAAACAGCTGATGGCATGTTTTTTAAACTTAATTTTAATATTCTGCTTAGCTTTTAAACTGATCTAGGATGCAATCAGATATACGTGATTGCTACTTTTTATTGCCTTTTTTAAATTGGTTTTATTCAACTTTTTAATCGTAAATTGTGTGTGTTGTATTATTGTATACTGTGATGGTATGTTTTACTGAATGAAGTATTTATGATGATGATGAATGTGTTTATATCGAAAAAGCATCTCTTGAGCTTTAACTTTTTTACAACTATGTTCTAGGCTGTGAAATAACCAGAGGGCACTGTCTCTTCGTCTCAGCAGCATTTGATGTAGGTCACTCAGACAAATGAAAATATTGAGACGAGTTGCAGGTTTTCAAATAAATTCATTCAGTTTACTTTTCAATTTCAAACCAAATTTCTAGAAATATTGCGAAGTCAAAAGTACAGTTTGAAAACAAAAGAGCATATTTGCCTGTTTGTCACATGATTTTCATTGGGAATTAATATGTTCCCTCTTTACATGAGAACCTGGTAGATTTCCGTGGCTGGGTACAGTGATTATTAAGCTCAGCTGGGAATAATGAATCCTTCACTAACAAAAATGTTGACTGCTGCACAGTGCCAAAGTAATTAGCAAGAGGTTGTTTTTTCTGCACTATCAATTTTATAAATACTGCTCCACGGGTGAGAGTAAACTGCTAAAAGTCATTTGATTTCAGCTGCTCAGAAACAAAAGAGATAAAATATGGAAAGTATGAGTAAGAAAGGTTTGCATTTTCTACTGAAAAAGAAAATGATAATGAAGCTTATTCAGTTATAGACCAAAGACTCCGCCAACAAAGAACTTGCAGACAGCATTATTCATTTCAGGAGAAAAAGCACTTGCTAATGTCCTTGTGAATCAATCTACATAGTAAATGTTGCCTGTAAATTGTATTTCACAATGGATGGGTGAAGCAAAAGCTTATGACCCGCAGTTCCCCAATACAGTAGTGGCCCGTGGTGGGAGTGCTGCTGGGCGGTGACGTGGGGCGGGGGGTTGTAAACTACGGACTACGGCCGAATAGAGGTAAGTAAACATATAAATAAATAAATAAAACAAATTTCGTTGCGCGCGCACTTAACTTGCACTCGCCGTATCACCGACTTGGTGATGCGGCGAGCGCAAGGTAAGTGGTTTTCTTTTTTAAAAACTTATTTTACCTTGTTGTCGTCTGTCAACTCCCCCCTACCCTGCCCCTGCCCCACCGCTCTTACCTGCACCGGCTGCGCAAGACAGTACTTGCTGGATTGGTGATGTAATCATTCTCACAAGCGGCCACTGTAAGCTTTTTGGGTACTGGAATCTCACAATTTTCACAACGTTTTTGTGGTTTATCATGAACGGGCTGCTGTGTCCACCAACAAAGATGGATTTCACGCAGAGCGATGTTCTCTGTAAGATTTCTTGGGTCCACAGGCACAGATTTACAAAAGAGTCATGGAACACAATACAGCAGCCAAAAATGCAGTTCTGCATTACATGTGAGGGAGGGAGAAAGAGAGGGACATATTTACAGAGATATGGCTTTCTCCTCCACTCTCCATTGCGCCGGCACTGATTTCAGCTGCCATGTGCCAGGCACACACCTTAGCACCATAGTGCTAGGGTGTGTGCCCGAGTCCATAATAGGTTTTGTACTGGAAGGGTACCCTTACAGCACAAAATGCTATAAACAGACACACTTTAAAACTTTTCCTCCCTTGCATGTGTGCTGCACAGTGCAGCATGCATGCAAAGTTGGAAAAGAAAGGAGAAATAAAAACATTTCTCCTTTTAACACCTCCTTTTAAATGGTGCTAATTTCTGGCACTGAACCCTGTGCGCTACTGTTTGTAGATAGGGTTTTGCATCAAAATGCATGTATGGTAGCATGTAAACGCCCATGTACCACCCATGTAATGCCCCCTTGGGTGCTAAGTAACACAAAGCAGTGCTTCGCTCTGCTTTGTGTTACTTTCAGGGTACTCTCCAGTGCAGAAAACAAATTTGCACTGGAAAGTAAATTAGGAAAAAAACATTTTGTGCTGGTTAGGGTCACTTTTGTGACACTAACCCAGTGCAAAATGTTAGTAATTAAACCCCACAGAGTACAACACCAAGGGACATATTTACAATATTTGTCTACTATGAAATAATGGGTGGAGTATCAATCCATACAATGTCCACTTACCACATAAGTGTAAACACCCACAGAGGAAAAAGAACATGACAATATATTGAACATATACAAAAAGTAAGAAGTTAAACTACATGAGAAGTATTCTCATTTACCAAATGTAATTTTTCAGCCTTATTGGTATGGTTCCGTTTTTGGAGATTAGACTTTTTCTCATCTCCAGTTTGTTCCCACTCTCACTTACAGTGTCTCCTGCTTCACAAGATGCTCTAGATCCTTCCTCACACTTCACCAACATGACATGTCATGGGTCTCAAACATAACCACACTGCTCCTGACATCAGTGATAACCAAAGGGTCGTAGAAGCTAAACACCCCTTTCTCCATTTCCTTCTTTTCTCACAAACATTATCACCAACACTCCACTTACAAGGCTTCACTCTTTGTTAATAGCCATAACTTTGGTTGTACATTTTCTGGTGTCACTGTATCCTGATCTCCACCTCATCACTTACTACTGAACCAATCACACTTCCGCTCTTCAGCCATTCCATATGGATTTTAGTCTTACACAGTCTACCCTTTAACAAATGGAATGGGACCATATCTGCCATTGTGTTGGGAGTAGTCCTGCGAGCACACAGTGTCACCTTCAAAACCTCCTTAAGAACAGTGGTGGCTAGTCATTTGAGCAGGGGGCCACACATGCACGCACATACTCAAACTCACCCATCTAGATGCACACTCATCCATCCACTCACTAACATACACACATACACCCTGCACTCAAAAGCACATACACATGCCCACACCCAATCACAGCATGCATGCACAAATACACATACATTCATACATACACACACACACATGCACACAACAACTTTAATTAGAAAAAACTTACCGGGCCACAGAAGTGATCTCTGGTAGCGGAAGAGAAGCCTTGGTGGCTTTTGGAGGTATGGGACTGCCACCTACTCTCAATGGCTTGTTATAGGCAAGCCAGTGGGGGGGAGATAGAAGTTCCTCACTCGACAGAGATTGTTATGGGGTCACTGAGACTGCTGACCCACCCCACTCTGTGACAAGGTGTCAACGATGGACAATCAGTTTTCGACACTTCAGGGATTAAAACTGATGCACCCAAGTCTTTGTTTGTGATGCAACCCATCATCATGAGGGGGAGGACCTCCAAGCACATTACCTGCCTGAGGAGGTCACACTAACAATGCAGTGAAACCTACAGTCTGGCAAAGTTCAGCTCAGGCAGCCAGGCGCCTACACATTTAATGCATATACAGCACCTGGCTGCCTAATCCAAACAGCAAGAGAGTCTGTCAGACTGAACTTTGCTCATCCTGACTGTGAGAAGCTGGCCTGGTATATGATGTCCACTAATGTAATTGGGACCCTTGCAACAGTCCAGACAACCCATATGGTGATTTAGGAGGTCTTAGACAACCTTAGAAAGCTCTCTAAGTGGTAGCTGTGGAGAGCAGCCTTCAGGCTTAATCCAGAAGGAGTGTAAAGCAGCTTGTTTTACCAGAATGCAATCTTATAGTATAGATTAAGTGAAAAAGAAGCACGCAAAGTATTTATAAAAATATGTATTTATTATATAATACTCTCTAACACATAGAAATATCTCCTAACTGGAGATATGCACAATGCACACAACACTTGAGCAAAGAAACACAGTAAATAGCACGAAATACACAATGGACCCAGGAGGGACGAAACCATATTTTAAGAAAGTGGTATAAGAACCACGACTCAGGTCAAGACAGTGTCAAGAGGACGTAGCAGTGCTCGGACCCCAAGGAACCGCCCAAGGTGAGTAGATAGGGACCCCACGGAGAGCGTATGCAGTGTGTGAACACCACTGCGTGCTCCGTACAACTCTACGTGTAAGTCGTGGTTGGATTTTTAAAGAATGGGCCCTTCCCAGTAGACCCTGAAGAAACCCCGTGGAAGACCGAAGATTGGAGATCCACCCGTGGATACCCTAGTACCCACGTTACCTACACCAGGGAAGCCGAGTGCATACGTGTGAAGTCGTGTCGGAAACCGCCGTCAAACCCAATGGAGGACTTCAGGAAAATGCCGCTGCTGGAAGAGGAGGAAGTAGTGTCCGGTGGAATTTGAAGATGGATTCTTGATGAGAGGTACCTGCAAGCAGAGGGGACAGAGTCTATGTCACTCAGGGGTGACCAGGAGACTTGGGAGACGAATGCCCTCTGATGTCGGGTGTTGCAGGATGGATGACGATGACCTTGACTCTGCAGCTGTGAGGACCAGGTGATGCTGAGGAGGACCATGAACCTGGCACAAGCTGTCCCACGAAGGATGTCGAGTGCTGAGGGGTCGGTGTCCGGCGGGAGCACCAACAAGCCTTGGCAAAGGCAAGCAACGCAGCAATCAAAGAAGGAGCAATGGCGGGACCAGCACGGTCCAGGGGACTCACCAAAGCAGGGGAGTCAGGGCTGGCCCCAAGCAAACATGGGAGCCCAAGAGAAGCAAAGGTGACCATCAAATGGACCCACAGGCCGGAGGTACTGGAGTCGTGAGAGGACCTCAAGCAGCTCACCAAAAGATGCAGGCCACGATGCACACGTTGCGGTGTGGGTGAAGATTCTGGTCACTGGAGGTGCTCGAGGTTGGGGCTACTTGGAGCCCGAAGATCTTCTTGGAAAGAAGTCAACAAGCCTTTGCAACTGCAAGTTGACGCCGTCACAGGGGTTCGGTTATTGCAACCCCCATGAGGGATACTGGCCTACAAACTTGGTGAGAGGGCAGGCCTCAGGAGCTGTGGAAAACCACCACCTGTGTTGTAGAACCTTTCAGAGCCCGGAGGAGCTCAGGATCAGCAGACCAGTTGTCTTAGTTGCGGTGCCTGTGAATGCAGGGGAGTGACTCCTTCACTCCAAGGGAGATTTCTTCAGGTGTCGTTGATGCTTCACAGGCCTTGGAAGGTTCCTGTATGTTGCACAGGCAAAGATGATACAGCAGACTAGAAGGGAGACGAAGTCAGGCCCAAACGAAGTCCAGCGAAGTCCAGAGTGCCCAGACGATAGAAGAGCAGTGGTGTCTGAGCTGAATCTTATTGCACGACAAATCTGGGGACCTACATCCAGTTAAGCCCTTAAGTATCCTACGGAAAGGAATGGGAAGATTCAGGGGACTCTTCCAGGGGAGAGTCTGGATAGTGGGAGGTTACTCCCATGTCCGTGGGTGAGTGTGGAGGAGGTAGTCCTCAGAGTTTTTACTAACCGCTTGGGAGTGACTTTACTTCCTTTTAACCGTTGTAATACATTTTCACTGTTTTAGCATTTTAAACCTTTTTTTTTTTTTACTGTTTTAGCATTTTAAACCTTTTTTTTTTTTTTTACTGTTTTAGCGTTTTAAACCTAAACAGTCTACTCACTTTTCGGTAGTTCTTGCTGCTCTGTGCCCCAGTTCTGCCGCGGCTTGCCGTTTGATGTGGAGGGGTACAGGCCACTCCCCCTGCCTTGGGCACTTCCGGTGGGAAGGGCAGAGGTCAGAGATCGCATCCGGCCAGCAATAAAAGTCGCATGCTGAGCCCGATGCGCAGCGGGTGAGTGTGAAGGAGGTAGTCCTCAGAGTTTGTGCTAACCGCTTGAGAGTGACTTTACTTCATTTTAACCCCTGTAATCCATTTTCACTGTTTTAGCATTTTAAACCTTTTTTTACTGTTTTAACGTTTTAAACCTTAACAGAGTCTACTCACTTTTAGGTAGTTCTTGCTGCTCTGTGCCCCCTGTTCCGCCGCGGCTTGCTGTTTGATGTGGAGGGGTACAGGCCACTCCCCCTGGCTTGTGCGCTTCTGGTGGGAAGGGCAGAGGTCAGAGATCGCATCCGGCCAGCAATAAAAATCGCATGCTGAACTGGACGCGCAGCGGACGCGCGCAGTGGGCGCGCTGCTGGCATGCCAAAGGCACGCCTAAGGCAAGCCCGTCTGCGCCCGTCCATGTCCAGAACGCGGCCAGGGCCAGAAAAGCTGCCTTTTCTGATCCGGGCTATCACTATTCTAGAGATGTGATTTTGGCTCTCAACACACATGTAAGTAATTGCCTCGTCCACCTACAAATAGACAAAGTGAATGGCCCAGTAACATGTTTAGGGTGTAGATATGAACTTAGATATGAACTTAGCGCTCCCCCTGACTGTTCCTATTATAGACCCTATAACAGACCCTAACTCTAAGCAACTACGAGGCGGCCTAGTTAATGTTAGATCACTAGGCAAGAATGCACAACATATTTATGATACAATCTCAAGCCTAAGATTTGATTGTCTTTTTATTATGGAAACATGGCTGAAAGGGATCACTGATTTAATATCGACAGACACAATATCGACCTACCAAAATATCTTGACAAAAATATCGATTACACTAATATCGACATCCTATACTTAATTAAAAAAGCACACAAATATCGACTACAAAATATCGTAAAACATTTATAGCGTTTTCAACATTATCGAAGTCAAAAATATCGTGGTAAGTAATATCGCACACATTAAATATACATACAAAATAACAAAAATATCGATCACAAAAATATAGACAACAAAATTATCGTTAAAAAAAATATATCGACATGTTAAATAATTTATAATAACTCAATACATACCCCCAAAAATATAAAAATAGCAATAACACACATAACATACATTATAAATCACTTAACACATATTTTAAAAAAATAACAAAACAATATCATAAACATTTATAATACACAAATATTATTTACTACTCCAAGCATAATATCAGAAATAAAATGTAACTCTTTAACATTTAAAATGTTATAAATATCAAATAATGTACTACACCATTTTTTTTAATTTTAAAAAGTAACTGAAACTTAATTAGCGTTTTCCATATATAGAAAACAACTGACAAATTAATTAAAACAAAGAGTAACAACCAATGAAATACACATACAATTAAAATAACTCAATAAGATAGAAAAAGTAATTAATAACACACTATATAAACACACGCAAATTCCACATTATTTTACCTTGCAACCAAAAAAGAAACAATAAGAAGAAACTCTGCCGGATTGCTGACACAACACTGAACTTTATTACAGAAAACTCTGATTACATCTCCACAAAGTAAGTAAAATAGCATTTTAAAACAACTGCTAATAAAAATGCTCTCAAAAGAATTTTGTATGAACAAAATAATTAATATGTATTTTTTAAAATTATGGGGCATATTACCAAGGGCAGTATCGCTGCTTTAGCGGCACTTTTTGCCGCTAAAGCGGCGATAATTTTAACGCCCTATCAGCAAGCTGTCGCTAACAGCCGTTAGCGACAGCTTACTGGCGATAGCAGCCGTTTTTTTTCCCGCTTTGCATGTCAGCGATATTTATCGCTAATGACATGCAAAGTGGGCGTTCCTCCCTAAAACAACATGGGAACAGTCGCAAACACGACTTCCCTCTATTACCAATGCGGGCCCGGACCCGCGAAGCGATAATAAAAGTCGCGCTAAGCGCGATTATCGCTGGTATTTTACGCCTGGTTAAAACCTGACTTAGCCATCTTGACAATGGGAGGTGTATTGTCAGGCTGAGACCACACCTGCCTATTAGCAAGCTGTACATTAGCGCTGTGAAATCATCGCTGGATTTCACACGCTAACGCAGGTTTCCACATCACCATCGTGCTGGAGTTGGCGGCAGTTTTCAGTGCAGCTATCGCCTGTTAGCGACGTGTTGATAATACGTCGCTAACAAGGCGAATATAAAAGGCGATAGACGGCGATAAAGAAACTAACGCTAACCTAGGTTAGCGATAGTTATCGCCATTCCTTGCTAATATGCCCCAGAATCTTTCTGAACAAACTCAAGGAACAGCAGAACAGTGTGAAAAGTCAATTTGCAAATAAGGCAAGTATTACTCTGAGATGAACTGAAACAATTTTTTTAAATACCAAACAGAAGACCTACCTAACCACAACTCCCCCCCCAGCTAAAAACGCAATTAAACCCATTAATTAATATTACTCTTTTTTAACAGGAATCTCTACAGAAATACCAAAACCAAACGGCAGAGAAAAACAATCAACATTTAAAAAGTCCTCAAATTCAACATTGTAAGTATAAAATTGACAATGTTCATTTTCAGAAAATAAAAAATAACAGGAATTATTTTATTAATTTATATACATTTCTCTTAGCATTTGTAGCACCACCATGACTGAAGGGGCCCAATTCACTACTTCCCAAAAAGGCAAATTATTAATATGTTATATGGGGTATGTGTACACCCAAGAAAAGCAAACAGGGGACATAGTCAACTGGAAATGTAGCAAATATTATTCTAACAAATGTTATGGAAGGGCTGCTACAAAGGAAACAACTATATTATATGTTAGAGAGCATAACCACCCCCTAACGTAGCTGAAATTGAAGTTAGAAATGCTATTGAAAATATAAGAGAAATTAGTACTGCATCTCAAAAGCCCACAACAGAAATCCTTAAACAAATGCTTCCCAGAGTTCCAGAGCATGCAACTGGCCAAATGCCCTCAATATCCTCATTAAAAAGAACTATAGCTAGAAATAAAAAAGCTACTGCTGAAGTAGAAATACCAACTGAACTCACAGTCACACATACTGAAGAACAATTTCTTCTGCATGACAATGAATCAGCTGACAAAAGAATAATAATGTTTGGGACTCCCACAAATCTACTAAAATTACAAAACTGTGAGACATGGATGATTGATGGGACTTTTAAAATATGTCCCAAACCATTTTACCAGTTATATACAATACATGGACTATTTCAACATACAAACATCCCCTTCATGTTTGCTCTACTGCCAAACAAGCAAACAGCAACCTATGTTGAACTTTTAAGCAAACTAAAGCAAGAAACTAACAATTATTTTCCCCAAAAAATAATAGTAGACTTTGAGCAGTCAATGATACAAGCGATACTAAAAAACTACCCTCACACAGCAATTCAAGGTTGCTACTATCTCTTTAACCAATGCATTTGGAGGCACCTCCAAAAATCTACATTAAGGGGTCGATTACGATGCCGTACGGAAGTCCATCCGTAGTGGTGGCAGTGGCGGAAAACCGTAGATCGTTCTGCACCTGATGCGGTGACTGCGACCGCCATATTACGATGGGCTAACATAGGCCATTTCCCGGATGCCGCGGTGTCTCTGGGTCTGCACGTTTTTTCCTTACGAAAGGGTGGTGGACGGAGCCAATAGAGCACGAACTGCATGCAGAATCATGTCCCGTCCACCAACCAGATTACGATGGATCAAACAGCCAAACCCACCGCGGCGGAAATACCACCTCAGCGTGGATGGCGGAAGCACAACTACGGAGAGGAAAAGTCGAAGCAGAACACATGCACACGACCAGAGCCGCCATGGATCCTGCTCTACAGGCCTTTCCGCTGCTCTACCTGATGCATCACCAGCAGATAAGATGCTGCTGCGCTCTACAGCAGAGGTACGTCCAAAACATATCCATGCATGCAACCCCGGTACAACAACAATTCACAGCAAGCGTGCAGGCAGGGCCTGCTCTACAATGTTTGGGGAAACATGTGAAATGCAATGTGTGAGGCTCCCTCAATTTACATTAGTGACACCTTCAGTGCCCCGAAGGCTGCCCTGTGCTAACTCTACCTGGCACGATGCTCCCCTCTCCCCCACCTACAAGCACCACTCACACAGCTCCGATCGGGCTCAAGGTGGCAGATTTGCTTGGGGGCTGGGAGTGTATACAATGCAGACTGCAAAGTGAGGAAGATGTGTGCCCACGATGGGTAGCAGTGTCGCAGCAAACCGCTACACACGTTTGCCATCACCTACTGCTACACAACCCAGGCAAACAGCCATGCTGGAACAAGACAAGAGGACTGTGCTGGAAATACATCTGTACTGTACCTCAGCAACCATGACTGAAATCAAGTAGGTTCAAATAGCACAGATCACCTACTGAAACAGTGCTCATGGCCACAATGCTTCTGGATACAAATCATTTGCACACAGTACAGTGTCACAACATGGAGTGGTGGGGAGGGTTAAACATGTGCATGGCATGCATTGGCACATGGATTGACTGAAGTGGTGTACACACGAGAATTGCACAAGTGAGGAGTGTACATAGCAAAAAGCCATAGTGGAGTATCTCCCATTGTGTAGGCCTCAATGGTATGACTGTGACTGCTAGGAATCAGACCAACACCTATTGGAGACCATAAAGTGGAAAGCGACAGCAATGCATGTGAAAACTCGCATATCATGTTTGTATCCCAGAGACTTGCAGCACAGTGAGAACAAAGGTAAGCAAGAGCCAGGCCGGATCACAAGACACACAACACAGACATTGCAGTGACACACTCTGCATACTCACAAATGATGTGGATAAGATGTAGGTGTACCCTAGGACTGTGAGGTTACAATGACACACTACACACTGCTCCGGCAACAACCCCAACATGTCCACAAACACTCTACAAGGTGTTTGATCAGGGAAACAAAGAGGCACTCATCAACTAGATCATACATGTGTGAAAGGGCAATGCTCAAGGGCACATACATATCAACACCTCTGCTAATGACAGGACACTCACACTGTCTGATGACTCCCATAAGCACATGTACATCCATCCATTTGACTATGAAGCCATACCTATACAAGATGACAACACACCTACACTGGTGTGTACACATCAAGATAGATCACACAGATATGTTGTACCCTGTCCACCCCTCAAGTCAACATGTAAATTGGAATAGATTCTTACGATGGAGATCAAACAAATCTGACATGTGTGAATAAGTAGAGCTCATCTCACATAATGATCAGGACCAGAGTGGACCATCACAGACAAGCAGCTCGCCCCCATCAATCCTCAGAGTCAAAAGTGGACATTAGTTGCCGTAACCTCTGGTAACACATGCAATATCAACTTAAGTACATGCCAATGGGTAAGTGTGAATTCAGAGCATGGAATCTATGAACATATAAGGGTTGGAGCGGAAGAGGTGGTCTTAGAGTGGTTCACCTCTTTTCTACAGAACCGCACCCAAAGAATAAAAATCAAAAACTTCTCGTCAGACTTACTCCCTGTTAGCAGGGGTGTCCCACAAGGATCAGTTCTCTCGCCGCAGCTATTTAACATCTATATGGAACCACTTACCACCATACTAAAAAAACAACAACATTCCCTTCCACCTCTATGCTGACGATACCCAGATCTATCTGGAAACCTCCTCCATTGAAGACATTCAGAGACTGAACGACACTCTGAGAGAAGTCCAGCACTGGTTATCACACAACCACCTGAAACTAAACCAAGACAGAAATCCTCCTCATCTCCAACAAGGAGAAGAACCCCCAAATCACAGAATGGTTAAAAGCTATTGATGCTCTCAACTATAACCCCACCCGATTCTGTAAAATCACTGGGAATCACTCTGGACCCTAAGTTAGACATGAGCAAACACATCAAGAACACCGCAAAGAGCGCCTTCCTCAACCTTAAACTACTCAACAAAATAAAACCCTTCATCCCTCCAAATGACCTCAAACAAGCCACTCAATCCCTGGTGCTGTCAAGACTGGACTACGGGAATGCAACCCTCACTGGGTCAGCAAAATCTCACCTAGCTCCCCTCAGATCAACTCTGAACGCAGCAGCCAGAATGGTCTCCAGAGTCAAGAAATATGAACACATCTCGCCTGCACTAAGAGAGCTAAAATGGCTCCCAATCGAAATGCGTGCCAACTTCAAAACTGCCTGCCTCACACACAAAGCGATGCACACAGGGAATCCCGCCTACCTGGCTTCAAAACTCCAGAAGGCCGGTCAGACAAGAAGCCTAAGGAGTACCAACACTCTACTCCTTATCCCTCCGAAAACTCGCAAACAAGAAACCGCATCTCGCTCCTTCGCAGGAAATACGCCCAAAATCTGGAACTCCATACCAATCCATATCAGGACCAATCCCTCCTACTTAATATTCAAAAGGCAGCTCAAAGACCTCCTCCTCAATCGATCTCTCCTGAATGGATAGCTAAAGCCTAACCAGCGAAGCCTGCCTACAGCAGCACACAGACACTTTGACATTAAGACCTCTACCTCATTCTCCTCATGACTCCCTCCTCTATCCCCCCGACCCAATCTCGCCAAGAGTCATGGTGCTTTCTACGATGACATTTTGTGAAGCGTCACGAGACACCGTACATCCTACTATGTTAACATATCTTACGAAGGACAATGTGCTCTTTACGACGATACTCTGCGATGCGTCATGACTCACTGTACATATTACTGTGTTAATGTATCTTACGTATGATAATGCTGTAAAGCACTCTGATACCCTCGGGTCTAGCTAGCGCTATATAAAACTCTTAAATAATAATAATAATATACACATATATTGTACAGCATCATCAGTAAGGCCAGCGACAAGGCTCAGAACATAAATATTTTTTTTTATTACATAAACTCAGTATCAGCATGGAAAGTGCAAAACTTTAAGGGCAATGGCCAGTCAAAACTCAAGTCCGCACATGTGTGCTTTGACATTCCAAACTGCTGATTGAATCACAGTCCATAGCCATGGAAACATCACCAAGATAGGGCCAGATAATGGGCAGCTCAGGCACCGCTCATGGAGGAATGGGTTGGGAAGGGGACTCTGCTTCAAATTTGGGGGAGAACTGGAACTGGGTGGGGGATGACTGTCTGGGGTAGTCAGAGGACTGGACCTGGTAGGGGGAGGGCTGTTTGACATAGTGGGATCCCTTGATGTGGGAGCCTGAGGGCTGGCTGGACCTGGTGGAGTCTTCTCTTGGGGAGGTGACCGACGTCAGAATGGATGCCCTCCATGAACGCAACGACCTGTGACAACTTGCTGCCATGATCCTGGAGGGCATTCAGGAGCAAAGTCTGCCTCACAGACACCTGATGCAAGATGTCTATGGCCTCCACACTGAGGTCAGCAGGGGCCACAGGGGCTGGGGCAGCGGTGCCTGGGGGGAAAGATACCCTACCCTTCTTAGGGCAGCATGGCCCGGATACCAGTTGGGGGAGCATCAGGGGGGGTGGATACAGGACGGGGTGTGGTGGACGATGAAGCAGAGGCCGGTCCTCCTTTGCCTGACAACACCGAGGAGTCACCGCTGGAGTGTGAGGAAGTGGAGGTAGGCGTTTCTGGAGCGGACTCCTCCAGGGCACTCCTGTCCCCCTCCGATGCGCTGGTCCCCTCAGTGTCGCTGTACTCCCAGGCAGCAGTGATGCCAGTAGCTTCACCGATGGATTCGTGCCCCTCTCCTTCTCTCACCTCGGCAGATTCTGTAGGAGACAGAGACACTGTTCAGTGAAGTGGCCGGACCACAAACATGTTGGGCAATACCAACTGAAAAGCTTGAACTCAAGGCACACATTTGACTCTCCATGTACTGCCTGCATAAGTCTAAATATTGCTATGCTCAGCTGATGCATGTTAACATGCTCATTGGACAGTCATGCTCCATGTTGCCTTCATACAGGCAAATTTCTAGGCATGTGTAGGCATTTCAACATCACATCCTATTGTCTGAAGGAACATCGACATGCCTTCAGCTAAGAGAGCTATACATCTGAATTCATTGTGTGTCACGGTGGAAGTTTGAGGTGAGAGAACCACACTCATAGTAAGTTAAAGGAAACAATTGTTAAGTGACATGACATCCTAACATCCACTAATGTAGGTACTGCAACCCAATTACTGTTGAACATTGGCAAGCAATCTGTAGATGTATCAATTACATGGAAAAGTCCAACATCCATTTCGAAATTCACCCTGACCTGATGCTCACTGATGTTCACTTCCAGTTAATGCCACAGAGACTGACACTTATGCTGATGTCACATGGCTACATGACAATCCAGACATTGTACAGGCGCAGAATATCTGCACTCACCACTGAGTCAACTGAGAAGCAATTACCCCACACCAGAGACAACTCATAGGTTACAGCCTTGCTCTGGATGGGATTCATGCAGTCTTTCATGCGCAACATCACACTTTGTACAATACTCACCCCCAACTTGCTGCTGATGGGCCCTCAGGTGCACGTCCAGCTGTGGCTGGGTCACTGCCAGGATGTGGGCCAACAGTGGGGTCATGCTCCGGCACGCCAAACGACCAGTCCGAGGAAGCAGGCCCAGCCTCATTTCGGCAACGTTTTTGCTAAGACGGCAGATGTCATCCCACCTCTTGTGGCAGTGATTGTGTTGACGGTTAGATACCCCTAGGGCCCGCACCTTCCGGGTGATGGCCCTCCATATTGCCTTACGCTTTTGGACCTTGAGCTGTAGGCATGGGAGACAAGAGGAGACATTTGTAACACTTTGTAGTGGTGCATTGTGTGTCAGTACACAGTGCATACACATGAGCGAGTCTACACATAATGACACCAAAAGAATGATGGCATGTCCACTGTACATGTACCAGATGCGAGAGGTTATTTCACACTAATCTAGACAGTACCATGCCCTGTACTCTCGTGCATACTGGGCTCACCTCCATAGTATCCCTGTAGAATGAGCACACCCCATAATCACTAACCCCTGCCCAATCAAAACTTACCATCTCACTAATGTACATATGTACACGCAATGAACTCATAGAGGATATGGCACAGGGAATGTGTGTCCTAAAAGAGATTCCATGGACTCATCATTGTAACTGTACTACAGATAAACCAGGTTCTGGCTAAATTGTCATTGCATGCACTCAGGGCTCAGGGTGAACAAGGCTCAACACCATGCACTTGAACTCGTTTGGCTACACACACTCCAACACATATACATCATCCTTTCTAAGATTCACATGTGTGATGTTTCCCAACTATGGAGCTGCAACATTGACGAGTGTGCCATCCTCCCCATAAACTGAAGTGCATCAAGTAGTACGTCATGTATGGGAAATGCAGATGACTAAATCAGAAAGCACAAATATAGGCTTGCAGTCTGAGGCACAGAGCACTGCACAATGACATGTTGTGAGCCTTCAGACCACCCTAAGTAAGTTTGGCATTCACTTACCAGTACCTCGGGAGCCCCATAGAGCCGGCCGTCTGTCCAAGGACCTCGTCCACCAGGACCTCTAGCTACTCTGTGGTGAAGGGACGGGCCCTCAGGTTCTCAGTACGAGCCATGACTGGTCCAGAGATGAGGTACAGCAGCAGTTCGTGGTGAGGAATGGCAGGCAGCAGTGTCTCTAGGCAAGTGACAGGTGTGGACATTTCATAGGCATATATATATAATGCCCTAGGCTCGTTCCAATGTGGCTCTGCTGATACCATTGGCCAGCCTGGTACGCATCATTCAATTGGGGCCAATGCCGGGCCCCGCAGTGGTGGAGCACGCCTGCCGCGACTTTTGAAAAATCATGCCTCTGTCGGTTCCCATTGGCTGATGGCAATCCCTCATTGGCGTCAACGCACGCGGAGGCCAGGAAGCGGCGACTGCCATCCTGCATCATTCAATTGGGGCTAATGCCAGGCCCCGCAGTGGTGGAGCACGCCTACTGCGACTTTCAAAAAATCATGCCACTGGCGGTTCCCATTGGCTGATGGCAATTCCTCATTGGGGGTGACGCACCGTGGAGGCCAGGAAGCGGCGACCACTATCCGGCATCATTCTATAGGGGCCAATGAGTGTTACCGCTGTGGATGCCAGCTCATTTTGTAAAGTTGATGTGTATTGTGGGACTGAAGCTTGCGATCGTGCAATGAAAGCAGATAATTCAACTCAGCATTGATGCTGTTAACCACATGTGCTGTATAAGGGAGAAAAAAGACAAGCTATTCACAAGCATGAATGTTTAACAGATAGTTATAACAGGACATAATACATGTAATAAAATGACATAGTGCTTGAGTATTATCAAAAAATATATATTTTTATTGTTTTACTGATATTTTATCATTTTTTCAAGAGTATCAAAAATATAATTCTGTATGTATTAAAAATCACAATGCATCAAAACATATTTATGACATATATGATATAATCAAACGAATAAGAGATTAGAACATGATAATACAGTTGACTTATAGTACAATATTTTCTCTTAAGTTCGTGACAGGGTCCAGATCACATATGGACAGAAAGGAGGGTCGGCGGTAGATGGAACTACGCGCGTTTCGGCAAGTTGCCTTCGTCAGGACACCGTCTCAACTTTCACTATTGTTATATTTGAGCATTCTTTAAGGGTTGGTTCCAGTTATGAGGTTTCTTGATGGTAAGATACAAAGAGTCCCTGAGTCTTATAGAGTAAACATCGGCACATGGATCAGATTAGCGAATGACCATCAGTTTAATTACTTTTCAGGCTCTACTTGTCTGGACTTGGAGGTTTAGTCTGGTCGCAATATTTATCTCTGTGATGAATCTCTATATCTCAGAGGGATCTTGTCGGCTGTAGTGCTGTTATTCTATGTATTCAGTGCATCATGGAACAGCTTTTGCGGTCTGAGTCCGATAGAGTGCCTGTGTCCGGGATTTTCCCGGACACAGGCACTCTATCGGACTCAGACTCAGCACTACAGCCGACAAGATCGCTCTGAGATATAGAGATTCATCACAGAGATAAATATTGCGACCAGACTAAACCTCCAAGTCCAGACAAGTAACTTGCAACTTGCCGAAACGCGCGTAGATCCATCTACCGCCGACCCTCCTTTCTGTCCATATGTGATCTGGACCCTGTCACGAACTTAAGAGAAAATATTGTACTATAAGTCAACTGTATTATCATGTTCTAATCTCTTATTCGTTTGATTATATCGTATATGTCATAAATATGTTTTGATGCATTGTGATTTTTAATACATACAGAATTATATTTTTGATACTCTTGAAAAAAATGATAAAATATCAGTAAAACAATAAAAATATATATTTTTTGATAATACTCAAGCACTATGTCATTTTATTACATGTATTATGTCCTGTTATAACTATCTGTTAAACATTCATGCTTGTGAATAGCTTGTCTTTTTTCTCCCTTATATTGTTTTCCCTACAGCTAGCAAGTTTACACTTATTTATGTAGGGGTCCCCTTATTTTTCCTAATCAACCACATGTGCTGTGCCATACACCCACAGGGTTTCTCACACTTTGCTGTAGCAGTGTACCTCATGTCATACACATTGACTTCTTTAGATGTTGTAGTAGTTAGTATGTCGAGTGAGTGGATGAAATGAAGGTCTGTATGCAGGTCACTTGTGCATTTAACGTCTTCATGAGTCATGGCAATGTTGTGTTTGTGTGAGTCTTTGCTTAAGCGCTTCTCACACATATCATCTTTTTCTCATCTTTTGCATGTGTCACCTGCCAGAGTACGTAGGAGGAGACCACCTATCTACCGCCCTGTCCCAGTCCTGGCAATGATGGAGGACATTGAAATCATTTAGAAATTCCATCTGGATCACCTCACGCTGCAAGAGCTATGTGCTCAGTTGGAGCCCCATTTGAAGCCAAACAGAACATATCCTGCTGTATTGTCTGCCACAGTCAAAGTGATGGCTGCGCTGCATTACTTTACCACTGGGTCTTTCCAGTACACCGTGGCCAGCGCCGGTGGGATGTCACAGCCTATGTTCAGCATGGTGTTGTGTGATGTCTTGTCTGCATTGGTGACATACAAGGACAGCTACATACACTTCCCAAGGCGCAATAAATTGGCAGATGTGAAGGGGGATTTTTATGACCTGGGACGCATCCCACATGTTGCGGGAGCCATTGACGGAACCCACATTGGCCTAGTACCACCACAGGCACGTGAACACATATATCGAAATTGCAAGCAATACCACTCCATCAATGTGCAAGTGGTATGCCAAGCGGATCAGATCATTTCACACGAGTGTGCAAAGTATCCCGGTTCGGCACATGACTCTTACATTCTGCAGAACAGCAGCATACCTCAATTGATGGAAAATCTTCACCCAGAGCGTGCCTGGCTTGTCGGTGAGTGGGCTGTGTCAATGAGTGTGATGTATGTGTGACATGCTGCTCTCCTCACATATTACTGTTACATTGTTGGTCTGTGTTTCTCACAACTAGGTGACTCAGGGTATCCCAATCATCCATGGTTGCTGACCCCACTGCGGAATCCTACTACGCCCGGGGAAGTCCACTTCAATGAGGCCCATGGGAGGACACGTCGTGTGGTGGAGCGCACTTTTGGACTTCTAAAGTCTAGATTTAGGTGTCTGGACAAGAGTGGTGGTGCACTTCTATACTCACCCCAGAA
The DNA here is from genome assembly GCA_963921515.1 of Calotriton arnoldi. Classification (NCBI taxonomy): domain Eukaryota; kingdom Metazoa; phylum Chordata; class Amphibia; order Caudata; family Salamandridae; genus Calotriton; species Calotriton arnoldi. The sequence goes on along the minus strand of CAWUFW010001750.1, from coordinate 545,932 downwards.
GGTGTGTCAGATAGTAGTCGCCTGCTGCATGCTCCACAACCTGGCCTTGCGCAAAAAGATCCCCCTGATTAACGACGATGATGAGCAGCAGCAGCCCCCCGCTGCAAACCCACACATTCCCAGTGACAATGATAGTGGTGAGGAAGAAGGTCTTGACCTGCGTGCACAGCTCATCGCCAACTACTTCCATTGAGTGTAAGTTAGCATTGAGCAACTATGACTGTCTGTGCGCTTTGCTGATGTCTGTCAAACTTGGAGGATTGTTGCAGGGATTCTGCCCACAGACAGAACTATGCGCAGGATTATAGGACTTGGGCAGGCAGGGACTGAGCCATCCAACCACCTGAGTACCAATGAGCGCATGACCGAATAGCTATAGTGCCTCACTAGCTCTCATACTCACTGACAGTGAAGCAAGCGCTTATACACCCCAGGACACAACACTCTCAGATCTCTCAGGATTTGCGGTAACAAGACACACCCTGTCGCCCTCACTCTCATACTTCTCCACAATATCAGTTGAATTCAAGAAACGTCTCTAAATGTTTATTTCAAATAACGTGTCCTAACATGCAGTAAACGTGCCACAACAAGCAGATTAATGCATCATACAAAAACAGTCAGCATAGAAACATTTCCAGATGTCATGAAGGGAGAAGTCATATTAATAAGTCCTCATGAGGAAGACCTACGGGCCTAGCCCCCCTCCCCTTGCTAGAAGAAGTAATGTAATGTATCCCAAAAGCCCTCTGGGCTTTGTCAGCAGAGCCCATTCCTCAGCCCATAGATGGTGAAATGTACTGTACTCCAGGAGAGCGCAGAGAACAAGCTCTGCGGACAGTTCTCATGTGAAAGACATAAACAAAGCTACTTGCAAAACAACAAACAATGTATTAACGTGCGCTACAGATGCATGATGGAAGCTGGGCTCGTACTAGGCGACAATGTCCACAATTGGCATATAACAGACTCCCCTTGGTCAGGTCTGTGGTACCAAGCGAAACAGACCGCAGAGGAAAGCAGAGTCCAAGCGAATGCAGACATGGCCCAAGTTTGTGATTAATCTCATTGAATTTCAGAAGGAGGCGAGAAAAGGTCAAACAATATTGATTTAGTTCCAAACATTTACGGATGCTGGTAAGTGATGACTAATCCAGGAAAGTCCTTGCAGCTTCGTAGGCAATCAGTTCCAATAGACGATCATAATTAAGCCTGGGCGGTGAACTACGCTATGCTCGCGGAGCTTGCGTAGTTTCGGTAACTTCGCGATTCGCGTAGAACGCAAAGTTAACGTGCATTACGCAATTTGCGTCATAGCGTAGCTGTTTTTCTTCTTCGCGCGCTCAATATACGTTCTCGCGTGCGCGGTAACGACCTACCGTGATTCTGCGTTCGCCAACGCGACTTCCTACCCGTTCGCGGGCGCCACGAGATTTGGAATCCGGCCGCATGATCCCGCGAGAGTGTGCGAACGCGAACACGTCATTCGGACGCGCGATCTGACTTCCGGCGGCAGTGTTGGTAAGATCGCGATCCCGAACACGAAGAAACTACAATCTGGCGAAGAATATCTCTCGAGCATCATAAAACCTTCTCGAAAATGATGATTTTGCTCCAAAAAACTCCTCAGATTGTGATTTGGCTGTAGTTTTTTGTGCAAGGAGTCCTTTTTCTTTTTTTACTTTTTTTTCCAAGAGGAAGGAAGTGCCCCTGATTCTCAAACTTCCTGTTCCTGTCCAGCAGGCTCCTCCGAGTGCTTTGTCCATGTGCTATTCATTTTCATTTGGATTTGGAGCTGGAAGGATCACTTTTTGTGTCTGTCTGCTGCATCATATCATTGGATTGGATTTGAGGACTTTTGGATTTGAGATTTTACAAGTAGGTTGGAGAATTGGTGTACTTGTTTGTTTGATTGGGGCTTGTTTGTACCTACATTGTTTTTGGGATTTCAATCGTTTTTAAAATTTATTGTTGTGGCCTCTAGTTTCGGTGGGGGCCTAGTTGTTTTTCTTTGATTGGAATTTCAGCCAGTAGGCCCAGACTAGAGCCAGAGGTACCCATGGGTGCATGTTTCTGTGGTGTCTGTTGAATTTAAACATCATGTAGGGCATGCATGGATGGCATTGGATTGAATTGGTAAATGTGGTTTTTGGGGTGTATTTCACTTTTTGGGTGTAATATATATACCTTTGTTGGATGTGTGTGTGTGCTTGTTGTGTAACTTTCCAACCTTTCGTAGCCCTTTGGATTTTCGTTTTTGCATTTTTGTATTAAAGCTGTGTTGTTTAGCACTGCAGGCCTCCTTTGTCTGGTCATATTATTATAGGCCTGCTTGAGTTCATTGTTTTCCATGGCCTGTTGTGACTGTGAGTGACCACGTGGCTTGGGGCCATTTTGTGGTGGTAGTTTAGTAGTGTGCTGCTTTTTTCATATAGGCCTGCATGTCTTTTCTTTGTTCCCCTTGGCTTATGCTTGTTGTGAACTTGTGGGTGGCCTGGCCATGTGGTGGCGGCCATTTTGTGGGACCAGCCACTGTGCTTTTGCCATAGGCCTCCAAGCTTGCGGCCTAGTCTGCCAGTAGGCCCAGAGGTAGTCATCCTCATGGGTGCATAAAAACTGTTTCTGTGTTGTCTGTTGAATTGTAACATCATTTTGGCCATGGATGGCATTGGATTGAATTGCAAAATGTGGGTTTTGAGGTGGTATTTCAGTTTTTGGGTGTGTGTTAAATAAATAGGCCTTTTCAGCCAGTAGGTAACCCTGGGCGTTCAGCTCGCGGACTTTGGGCAACTCCGCGACAACGCAGACTTACACTTTTTCTCTTCTTCGCGCGCTCAATATACGTTTCCGCGCGCGCGATAACGACTTTTTGTGACGATTGCGATGCCGAACACGCAGAATTTACAATCTGGCGAAGAATATCTCTCGAGCAGCATAAAACCTTCTCGAAAATGATGATTTCGTTCATTTTGCACAAAAAACTCCTCAGGTTGTCATTTAGATGTAGTTTGGTGAGCAAGGAGTCACTTTTTTTTTGTTTTACAATTTTTTTCACGAGGAAGGAAGTTGCCCAGAGTCTTCAACTGCCTGGTCCTGTTCTTTGTCTTCACTTTCTTGTTATTTTGGGTGGCCTGGCCATGTGGGTGGCGGCCCTTTTGTAAAGCCAGGCACTGTGCTTTTGCCATAGGCCTGCATTGTCTGTCTAGTGTTCCTTTTCTTGTTGTTGTGGGTGGCCTGGCCATGTGGTGGCGGCCATTTTGTGGGACCAGCCACTGTGCTTTTGCCATAGGCCTCCAAGCTTGCGGCCTAGTCTGCCAGTAGGCCCGGAGGTAGTCATCCTCATGGGTGCATACAAATTGTTTCTGTGTTGTCTGTTGAATTGTAACATCATTTAGGCCATGGATGGCATTGGATTTAATTGCAAAATGTGGGTTTTGGGGTGGTATTTCAGTTTTTGGGTGTGTGTTAAATAAATAGGCCTTTTCAGCCACTAGGTAACCCTGGGCATTCAGCTCGCGGACTTTGGGCAACTCCGCACTGCGCGACAACGCGGACTTATACTTTTTATCTTCTTCGCGAGCTCAATATACGTTTTCGCGCGCGCGATAACGACTTTTTGTGACGATCGCGATGCCGAACACGCAGAATTTACAATCTGGCGAAGAATATCTCTCGAGCAGCATAAAACCTTCTCGAAAATGATGATTTAGTTCATTTTGCACAACAAACTCCTCAGGTTCTCATTTAGATGTAGTTTGGTGAGCAAGGAGTCACTTTTTTTTTGTTTTACAATTTTTTTCACGAAGAAGGAAGTTGTTGGGTGGCCTGGCCATGTGGTGGCAGCCATTTTGTGGGACCAGCCATTGTGCTTTTGCCATAGGCCTCCAAGCTTGCGGCCTAGTCTGCCAGTAGGCCCAGAGGTAGTCATCAAGGGTGCATAAAAACTGTTTCTGTGTTGTCTGTGGAATTTTGACATCATTTAGGCCATGGATGGCATTGAATTGAATTGCAAAATGTGGGTTTTTTGGGAGGGTCTATTTCACTTTTTGGGTGTGTTAAATAAATGCCTTTTTTGCGTGTGTAATTATAATTATGTGTTGTTGTAGTGGCTGTCTAACTTTCCAAACTGTTTTTAGCCATGTGGATTTTAGTTTTTGCATTAAAGCTGTGTGTGTTTTATCAGGCATCCTTTGTCTGCCCATATATAGGCCTGCTTGAGTTCATTGTTTGCCGTGCCTTGTGCCTGTGAGTCACCATGTTGCTGGGGGCCATTTTGTGGTGGTAGTTAGAAGTGTGCTGTTTTTGCCACATAGGCCTGCGTGTCACTCTTTCCATTGTTCCTCTTGTCTTACTGCTTCCAAATCCATCCCCATTGCCAGCTGCAGCTCCCTGATGCTGCATACATCCCACGTGATGCACAAATTTAGGCCAAACATGCTCCACTACATTTTAGTTTTTGTTCTTTACTATTCTTATTCTTCCAGATTGTACACACTACACAGTAGCCAGGAAAGCCCTGGCCTTGTTGTCAAAGTCTCATAAATGGCTACACTGTGTGTTGTTGTTCACTGAGTTTCTAAAATTTAATAATTGAGGCCACCACCACACACTAAGTTCTATATTATATTTGTTTGATTTGTGCTATCGTTTGACTGATGTTGTTCTGGCTTTTTTGCTTTTAGGTGCACAAAGTCTGAGGAGGAGGTGTGTCATCAATGCCCATTGCACTGCCAGACAGACGTCCTGCTGCTGTACACAACGTGACGTGTGACCTGACCAGACATCTCTGCAACTGAGTGCTGCTGACATCTGAAGAAGATGGGCCCAAAGAAAGCAGGTACCAGGTCCTCCAGTACCAAGAAAGTTGCTATGGAGAAGAAGGAACAGAAGAAGGAAGTGACACTTAAGTCTGGTGTGCCGCCCAGTGCCTTTTTTGGGAAAAAGAAAATTACGCCTGCAGCAGCAGTGTCCGGGGGGCAAGCTGGGGGAAGCACCTCCGCATCAGTGGGCCCAACCCACCAACCCAGGCCCAAGCACATGAGTGTGGAAGAGGTAGCCAGCCTAATGGTGGAAAGCAGTGATGCTGAGCCTGAGATAAACTTATCGCTATCTCAAAGTAGTACCCAATCAACGCAGGAGGAAACACAGCAGATAAGTGGTCAACAACAACAGCCGCAACCACCACCCGCAATAGTAGTTGTTGTTCCTCCCGAAGTAGGGGCAGTTCAGGAAATTGAGCCTCATGCAGAGGTAGAAGAAGAAGCCACTCATTCAGAAGATCCATTGTCTTCCAAATCTCCAGCAAGGAAAAGGAGGGGTAGTCCATCAAGTTCTTTGCCAAGCCCCCTTCTGATGATCTAGATGCCACTTGGAAGCCACAAACTGAGTCTGAGAGGGAGCCACGTCCCAAGACCAAGCTAGGGAAAAGGAAGGTTCCAGAAAGCCTTACACTTATGGAGGTCGATGTAGAACAGCAGGATGATGATGATGATGATGAGCTAGGCATCACGAACATCACTCCCGGCCCCGAGGAGATGGAGACCAACATTATTACCCTATCCAAAATCGCTGCGAGGGATGTAGCACGCATACCTCCACAGGTAACACCACCAACACAACCTACAGCTTCCATATTTGCATTAGCAAAGGCCCGGCAGCGACCTACATCCAGCACAACCACCACCTCAGTAGAAGTAGGTAGTGGTACAGCAGCACAGTGTCAAATTCAACACACACCCTCCAGTTCATCCGGCATTGGAAGTGGCACCTCCAGCAGGAGGCCAAAGTTAAGCTCCCCAGTTTGGGACTTCTTTACGGTTAGCGAAAAGGAGGAGAACATTGCTATATGCTCCATTTGTAATACCTCTGTTAGTCGTGGTAAGCTTGGTACAAACTATGGTACCGGAGGCCAAATGACCCATCTGAAAAAACACCACTTGATCAGCTGGGAGGACCACCTTCGCGACATTAAAAAAACTGCAACCATTGGTGTTGGTGGGGATAAAGGAGTAGAAGATCCGATCATGGTGGAAGAGGAAGGACAGGGAGACATTCTCTCTGGTAGTGGTACACAAGGTGTCCCTGACCCCAGCAGTGCAGTGTTAACGTCGCCCACATCTTCAGCAACATCTCAGTGGCACAAGAGTAAGAGTCAGCCTGAGACACCAAGGAGTACCGCAATCAAAAAAAGTGCGTTGTTGAGCCTAAGAGAAAGGAAAACCATGCAGCCTACCATTATCAGCATGTTTGGGGGGGAGGGGCAGTACGAACGCAACCACCCCAATAGCATGTTTGTACAATGCGAAGCTGGCTAAAATGTTAGCACTGGACCTTCTTCTTTTTTCTTTTGTTGAAGGGGTGGGTTTTCTGGAATTTGTGTCAACCATCTGCCCAAAATGGCATGTTCCCAGCTGCTACTATTTTGCCAGAGTTGCTGTTCCAGCACTACATCACGACGTGCTGGAATTGCTTGGAAAAGCCTTGAAGCAGAGTGCTGTTCACAGTATCCACCTGACAACAGACATGTGGACCAGTTGCCAAGCCACAGATTACATGTGCATCACTGCACACTGGATCTCTTTTGCGGGGGTTAGAGAACAGATATCTGCTGGTGTTGAAGCTGCTGAGATTTTTCATGCCACTCGCAAACATGCAACTGTAGCCATGTTTGCCATGGAGAAATCTCATACTGCTGCAAACATTTTGGCAGAGTTTAACACCAAGGTCTTTGAGTGGCTGCGCCGAAGAGGGCTTAAGATTGGTTTTGTTGCCACGGACAATGGCAGTAATGTAGTTAAGGCCATGGGCGATGGTGGCTATTTCAGGGTCCCGTGTTTGGCACACTGCATTAACATTGTTGTTCAAGACTTTTTGAAAAATGAATCCAAAGTCAGCAACTTACTGGCCACCTGCAGAAGAATATGCACACATTTCAGCCATTCTTTTAAAGCCCGGAAACAGCTGAGGGTCATTCAATGTGAGCATAAAATGCCAGTCAAAGCGCTCAACCAGGAGGTGCAAACACGTTGGAACTCAACTTATTACATGCTTTATCGTCTGTTTGAACTGTACATACCACTCAATGCTTATGTCATGCAAAGATTAGGGGAACCTACTGTGAGAGGCATGACCGTTGAGATGGGTCAATGGGACCTCATTAAATGCCTGACTGAGATGCTACTTCCTTTTGAGATCTTCACACGTGAATTCAGCAGGGAGGACTGTACTATGGGCCAAGCTATCCCATTGTTGCACATGCTAGAGCAACAGCTGAAGGAGGTGTCTGAAACGTACGCAGGTGTGGATGACAAACAAGACGCATATCATTTGGCAGTGACCTTAGCCGCTCACTTATCTGAAAATACAAGGATTCAAAATAACATTTTGTCACAACAACATTACATTAGTGCCACAATTTTGGATCCACGGTACAAAGTATTTCTGAACAGCAAGGCAGTAATTCCTTTTTCGGAAGTGGATGTTGCCAACTACAAAACTTTGATAGCTAAGGAAGCCACTATTTTCGAAAACGAACGGCTGTTAATTACAGGCCCCCCACCCCAGGCCATAACAAGTACTACAGGGCATCCAGAGTCAAGTTCTACTTCGGAGCCTGAGGGCAGTGCGTTTGCCTCCCAGCAGTCACCTACACCAACAATAACATCAACAACAGCAAGAACAGGATCATCCACAGTACAATCGGCAACTGATTGGTTTCTACGGCAGGGGTATAGTAAGTCCAGTGCTGATGCAAAGGCAAAAGAGGCCTGGCACATCGGAGCACCCCTGAACATTGAGCGGACGGTCCAGGCCTATCTGGATGATCCAACAGAGGTCTTCATGGATCGAAACCCATTGGTGTATTGGTATGGGAAAAGAAGCCAATGGACAGTGCTCAGCAGGCTGGCGATAAAGTATCTAGCTTCCCCTATCGCAAGTGTCTCTTCTGAGCGTGTTTTCAGTGCTGCTGGTGCCATTGTAACTTCGAAAAGGACCAGTCTCTCGCCCAAAAGCGTGGAGAGGTTAACCATGATCAAAATGAATCAGCACTTTATACCACCGGATTACAAAATACGTGAATCAGAGCAGGAAGAGGAGAGCGACTTGGATGACGTAAGTAGTGCGTTACAGGACCTACTTCTGTCCGAACCACCAGAGTTTGAGGATGAGCTCCTCTTCCCTGATGACTAGGCTTTCAAATTGTTACTTTCTTCCTTCCTTTATTTGTCTGTGTATCTGTCTTTCTGGTTCAAATCAAATCACAACAAATCCATCACCACCGTCTTCTCTTTTTATTTCCCTATTGGAGTTGCACGTCTGTGCATTTAACTGTCCACTCTTCAGAGTCCTGCTTCATCTTCCTGTCTCGCCCTAGTACATTTCCATCAAGCCAGACATTGGAGTACAAGAAATGTTGCCTTTAACAGTCCCTCCATAAGAAGTGAAACATGACTATAGCTATCCTCCGTTTTGTTTCCGAGCCGAAACTCATCAGTGTCCAAACTAAGGCTACCGCCTCTGCAGGCATCCACAACTCTTCAGTGTCAGAACTTGGGCAGGCATCCAAAAGTAAACTCATCACTGTCCGAAGGCTACAGCCTCGGCAGGCATCCAAAGCTCCTCACTGTCAGGACAGAAGGTACTTGGCAGAGAAAGACAAGACTCTTTGAAGAAACTTGCTGACATTTGTGCAAACTCAATTGACCAGCAATGAGCGCTACCCAGGCCGTGGCCCATCATCATCACAGTGCTGCTGACCATGTGAAGCAACTTAAACTGTGACAAAGTGCCACAGATGAATAAGACGAAAACCGAAACAGCGACTAACACTCAAAATGAATGTGGACTGGAGTAATGATGAGGCCACTGCCCCGTTAAAACAAAACAACACACCTGTCAGAACTAGGCATCTGATGATCTGACAGCCAAAGAGAAGAGCAAGACCGGTAATGATGGAATGCATTGATTGCTTGCAGACTCTGAGCGATTGCTGTTGTTTGTTGTGTTGATGTTGTGCATGAAGTCGAACTCTACTCTACTAGTTAATCGACAAAGTGACTCAAGTGACAGTCAATGTTTCCCTTCTTGTTGTTTAATAACCAAATTGTACTCCTACTACTGCAGGTGCAGGCCAATATCTGTTGCAATTTTTTAATATGGAATATGGACTTAATCGGAGTCACTACAGACTGAGTTGGAGTTGGACAACACGTACCTCACCATGATGATGACCATACTATCTTTGCACGCAGTCAGTCACTTGGATCGGAGATGATTGAAGGAATAACTGCGTTTCATGAAGTGGCATAAGGTAAACATAAACACAACAATTCAACAAGAAAGTAAACACAGCAGACCTAATTGTCCATGTAGTGGTGGAGTCGAGTGTAGTCATGACTGACAGCGGCGCATTGATTTTGTCACTTAATTTTGAAAACGCTAAGTTGCTGTATATGCCTTTTGTCTGGCTCTGTCAAAAATTAAGGTAAATGGAGGTTGGGTCACGGGCTGGTGCTGTGGTGGGCCTGTTCTGTCTTGTTGTTGTTGTAGCTTAATGCTGTAAACAGAATATACACGATATATCCAAGCCGCCTCAGTCTGAAAGTGTTCTCTCTTCTCTTCTTGGACTCCACCGTAATTGATGTTTTTTTTTATTCATTGATTTTTCAATACCCCTTTTGTTTTTCCATCTAGACGTTACAGGCCGGCCTTTACCCTGTGCTATACTGGGAGACACAACTCACATTTACCTTACCAATCCGCATCAGGAAGGCCACCAAGATTGATGTGCGGAGCGTCCATGGAAGATACGACCAAGAGGAAGGACGAGATTCAACTCTACAATTTGACCAGGATAATACAGTAAATTTAGTATCATTCATCATTCATCTTTTAATTAATTGGAATCCTTTTTTCTCTTCAATCATTACGACTGTGTGTTGTGTGTTGTTGTTTGTTTGCTAATTGATCCCTACAACTATTTTTTAATTTTCTTTGCTATCTTTAAAAGTAAGCCCAGTACAACATGGCATTTGGGTCTCTGAGGGCATATTACAGGCAAGGCAAATTGCATAGAATATACTGCTGCCCTGTACTGTCCAATTGTCTTGTAGGAGTTAGTAAGTAATACTCATTAACCATCAAGTTATCTTCATCATCATGCATGCATTTCCTTTTTCTCCCTTTATAGATTTTTTGGATAAGATCATGGTCGTCTGCCAAGATTGCGCTTTGCTTTTGTTGTCCATGCGTACTGTTTTTCTTTCTCAAACCTTTCCCCAAACCCCCCTTCCCATCCATTCATCAAACCCTAACCCTCTTCCCCCGGGCTGTGATTTATATTGAGGTGTGATGTGACTACATAAAATATACACCAATTGATCACACGCTTGCTGTGGCAGATGTGGTGAAAGCAACACTAATTCAATTTCAAGGCAGGGCGAGGAGCTTCTTCTGCTTGCCCACCCATGCTCAGTCTATGTGCAAGCCGTCACCGGCTAATAGTACATCATAATTAATTGCCGGCATTGATTGGATTCATCATCAAACTCCTACCACACAGCAGTAAAGGTTACGAATTACGATTGTGTTAAGTTAATTGACTCACTCGACACAACTACAGTTTGTAACTTCTTGTACTAGGCTGTCCCCGCCACCATTATGTTTTATTTGACTTTAGCAGTTGCAAATGCAATATTGTTTGTTTGGCAGTCTTCTTCTGTACTGTATTTTACTTCGTTCTACTACTCCTCCCACAGTCGCTCTCAGGCAAGTGACTGTCTCTTTTTTATTTTTTTAGTAAATGCTACTGCCAGTGTCTACTCTACTACTACCACCACAACCATGGCATCTTCTCCATTCTCTTGGGAAACCATGCAGCCATCGCTGTGCCGAACGTAATCATCATCAATCACAGGTAAGATAAGTTTGGTGGGAGGTATAATGGACTAGGAGGAGAGACTGACAGTACTAGTAGGACAAATAACTCAGTGAGGGGTACCGCATCTATCTGTTTGTGTTACATCATCGGCAGATTATTTAAATCAAACACTGGCTGCGGCCCTGCAGCAGCAAGGAAACCATGTGATGTTAATTCGTAAAACAGTAACCCCCCACAAAACATTAACATTGTATGTTTAAGTATAAATATAATTTATTACCCTAACAAAAATAAACTATCCCACACCTGACCCACCCCTCTCCCTAACCCCAACCAATGTCCAAAACAAAAAAGTCCAAAGAATGTCCAGAAACCCCAACACCCAATTCCCACCCACCAACAAAAGGAATAAAAAAGGGGCAATGCAACAGGGTCCTATTATAGATGTTATATTCGGTGGGCTTTGAGGTGTTTGTCCACCAGTATTTTGACCCGCTCCTCTATTTGCTCCTCTAGCCGTGACACCCGGAGGAGAATCTTGCGGCGAAATGCCCTGCAGTGGCATCCAGGGTGGGGGACAGCAGTGCTGGCTGCTAGCGAATTGCGGCGGCGGGCGGCTGCCAGACCGCGGCGTCGTACCACTGGAGTTGGGGCCTGGTTGGGGCCCGGGGCACCGGACGAGGCTGCAGCTGCTGCCGCCTCCTCCTCCTCCGCCTGAGCCACCAGCCGCCGGTACTCCTCACATATGGCCTCCAGTTTCCGGCGCCGGGCCCTGGCTGCCAACTCCTTCCGGGATGGTTTTTCTTGGGAAGGAGTACTATCTATATCAAGAAAGAAAAAGAATATTGTTGTAACCAGTACTCTTAGCAAAACAGTAACACAAAATTAATTCAACACATAATGGCACAGTAGCACTAGCAAGAAGCACAGTACATAACATTTGTGGTAATAATCTATCTATCCTCCCACTTCCTCGGCCTCTAACATTTGTGGGAGTTTCAGGCATTATACTAGCACTATGGACTCCAACCAGTACACAGTACACCAGTCTTCTTCTTATCTCTAGTTTAGCAAAATGACATAACCTGGTTGTAGCCGGCATGCCAGCTCGGTCATCTATGCTCGCACCCAAGACAAACATACGAGTCATGACGCAGACTCACGTTAGTTTGATTTACTACTGTCTGCAGGTGGGGAAGCTCGTATTTTTCTATTACGGGTGGCACTGGCCATACTCTCTCTGTTACATGGAGGACAATTGGTCTATTTCACAGTGCCCTGGCTACTACAAAAGGCAGATTATATATCTGATCCAATGATCATTGCTTTTATATGGGACGATGACATAAGGTCAGTAGCGGTCGGTGGTGGGACTCGGGGAGTGCTGCCGGGCGGTGACGTGGGGAGGGGCAGGGTGGGGGGTAGTAAACTATGGATTACGGCCAATTACAGGTAAGTAAACATATAAATAAATAAAACTAATTTTGTTGCGCGCACTGCATCGCATTTGGCGGTGCAGTGCGCACAATGAAATTCGCTTTATTTATTTGTATGTTTACAGTAAAGTTACCAGTATTTGGCCGCGTAATACATTGTTTACTACTACCCCCCCACCCTGCCCCTCCCCACATCGGCTTTGCTACTCTGGCGTGGTTTCTTTTATATTCCTTTAAAACTAAAACTGTGCATCCCGTGACAGTCTCCACCTATGCTGTCTATGATGAATACATACAGGCATCCATCCATTCTAAGTAAATGTCAATCATTCTTCTTAATCTCTCCACAAACCTTACTTTGTTTCACCAACAATAACCCATGCGTCCACTCACTCCGTTGCTTGCCTTGGCTTTGAGTTTCACCCAAACACCGCTGATGATTCTTGCTATCCACAGTATCCACCCATACTGTGTCGCCCACCTAGGCAGGCATCCATTCTTCTTTCACCTTCCACCCATCCTTCAACAACACATGCATCTGATTCCTATCAGCCACCTATCCATGCTTCCAACGTATCCTTCTCTGCCAGTCATCATATTAAATCTCGCCCGTCCTTCCTCCTTCCACCCTTCTTTCCCTTTTTGTTCAACACATCCATCAAGGTAATCTGATCTGACTTTTAGTCTCCTCCATAAAACTTTCACAGCTGAGTTGGAGTCAGATATAAGAGGCCATTGGTTAATCAAGTCACGCTGGTAATGCTATTGCTACTGCATTGCTAATGCTAAGTAAAGGGTGTCTTCTTTAACCGTTGTATAATGTTCACTACAACTTCATACCTAATAAGTCTCAACAACAGTACAGTGAGTGAAGTCAACACCCTTCCAGCTAGTGCAATGTCAATAAGTAATGAATATAACTTACCACCGCCCGCCACTGCTGCTGGCTCACCCCCTGTAGCTCCTGCAGGTGCCGCATCTTCTCCTGCCCCCTCCGGAATGCTAGAATCGCCGCTGGCCCCGCCGGCACTGGTGGTCGCTAGTACGCCTAGATAAAAACATGACACATTTTTAGATGCCTGTACACCTCCCCCTATTTATTCGTTTTCACTAGCAAGATTGAAAAAAAAGTTAATACATACATATTATTATACATCACATTCACTAGTCCAAATCGGGTACTAGAGTAGAGTCAGTAGACACTAGTAGTGTTATGGTCCCTAGGGTCATTTTTATACTATACTGTACTCTTTGCAAAGTTAAAGTTAGCCTGAGCCATGCAACCATTTTTCGCTTCATGACTTTTGCGCATGTTACCTCGCAGCTTGTTGTGCAGTAACAGTAAGACGCCTTTTTGAGCCCACATGAGCACATACAGCTACTGTCTGAGCGTTGCGTACAAGAGGTCGAAAAACAAGCAACTTTGTTATGGAGTTCGGTTAGTCCGTATTGCTTAGCCATAAGTAACATGTTACACTTTTTTGGCAGGACTGAGAAATGCTTGCATTATACTATCTAACGCGCACCATTTTTCTCAGGCAGAAGATTCCCTTCTACGAACCAGAGATTTGCAGAGCTTATGAATGATGCATGTAACCAGTAATTCTACGTTCTACGGTGAGGAGTCTCACAGAATTTGCACAGATCTTTTGTCTTCTATCATCATGCACTTGTTGTAACAATGTTTATTTTTTTAATCTTATGCAGTTTGCTGTTGGAGCTGGCTGGAGTACACTGAATTTTATAGAACAACAGAGCTTGTTAGTTGAAAATAAACCTTTTGAACTTACACATATACTCTGTGGTATTTGGTGTGGTGGTGGTGGTGGACTTACACGAGTGAGTGAGCGAAAGGGTGTTATCTGTTCTGGGTTGTGTAATCATTGGGTATCTTCGGGTGGGGGTTCGGGGACCTAATGAGACACTATAGCTAGTCGTTCAGGGGATTGTGGGTTCACTTCTGACTGAGGTGTGAGGAAGGTCCAAGTTCCAAACTCCCATCACCAACATCCTATTTTCTTGTGCATAGTTCTGCATGGGGCTGTGCAGAATCCCCACATCAGTAGTAGTATGTACTATATCCTATCAAAAATAGTCAAATATCTGGTTGGGTATTTTGTTTGTGGTAATTGTCAAAGCCTCAAGATTAAGAAGCCTAGAAGAGGACAACCGGTGGCTAGAGCTATTGGTCAATCTGAGTTTTATTCAAAACCGTAAAATAAAGAGTGGCAATGCAAACTGGGCAAGCTTAGCGACAGACTAATAGTAGTAGTACAGACATTCATAGCAGAGGCAGTTAGAACTTAGAGGCAGGGATAACCAGAATTTAGAAACAGATAGTCAAGTCAAGATCAAAGAATCTTTTGTAAAAAATAGAATTAGGGAGTGGAACCAGAATTAATAGTTAGGAAACAATAAGGTGCAGTAAAAGTTAGGGCAATATAATTGTTAATATTAACCACTGGAGGACTTACTGGGACCAGCAGCAGGGCCCTCGGTAGAGGAGCGGTCCTCTGGTGGTTGTCCCGCCGACTCGGACCCCGTCTTCTTGCCCCTGGGTGCTGCAGATCAGTGATCATGTAAGATATAATAAAGAAAGACACAAACATTAATGATTGCTGTGAAACAAATAAATTATCTAAAAAAACGCCCAAAAAACGTTTCAGGAAACAAAAATTGAAATAAAATTGACCTATCTAATCCGATCGACTACTGGCTTGCGGGATTCACGGACAGTCTACTTATTTAGGAACACTAATTCAGTGTTCCATTCTGATTGATTCAAATAAAATCCAGAACACTAACTAAGCCTAAGTACCACCTGACCTAGCCCACCTATTCCAGGCGGGCCAATTGTTCATTAAGTCTGCATTTCCATTTTTTTTAGCCCTCAAAAATGCATAGATGAGAAGGAGGACACATGCATAAATTGGTGCATAATGCATACACCAAATTGTTGGTTGGTTGCGTCTGATGTTCTGCAGCTGACTGACACTGCTAAGCCTACCACTTACTAAACAAACTACAAAAGGTTTACTAAGGACTGGGGTAAGCAGCACTCAGTGACAGAGGATGCGTCACGCAGACTGCTCAAAAATTATCAACTAATAGGAACTAAACCTAGTATCAAATTCCATCCACCACTATTTGACAGGAGGACAAAGGAAGGACTAGAGTCTCTCTAGCAATAGCATTACCTAACTGAAGTTCTCTAAAGTAAACTCTTACATAATAATAAGGACAAGCGAGCGCAAAGTTGCAAACAAGTAAGAGTAGCGCCCAGCACCTGTGTCCTACAATCACAGAAGAATTTGAAACGTAATTTACCTGCAATGTAAGCAGCAGTATTCTTGTTATTTGTAAAAAATGTATACACAATACTTATACTACTATATATATTAGCTACTCACCAAGCCCCACGACCTCAACACCTAGCAGGTCCAACAGGTCCTGCTCCCGGTCCAGGATGTCTGACCACCGGTGTGCAAGCTGGTTATGGGTGCGCCGGACCCCTGAGCAGCGAAACACTGCCCGGCGCACCTTCGCCCACCGGCGGCGACGCTCCTGGGTAGGGTACCCGGAGCCTGGCCTGCCGCCTGCTGCCAAGGTCAAGGGGAGGTGGCGCTGAACAAAAAAAACAAGGGCGGCCACCTCCGCCTCACTAAAAAGCTGGCGGGCTTGCACCCATGCAGGGCGCAGTCTGCCGCAAGGCAGGCGGCTCTTGGGCGCACGCGCCTTGCCCTTCGAGCCGTTACTGCTGCTACCCTTCGCCATGGTTCTGGGGTGGGAGGACGAGGCGGAAAAGAAAAGTTAGAAGGGAAAAATAAAGTTAGGGGAAGAAGTAGGAGCTTAAAGAAGAAAGTTATATAAAACAGTCGAAAAGTAAAAAAAACACAGTAAAAAGTAGAAAAAAATGCAAAATATAGACTTAGGCAGAGAGAGAGATAGATAAGAAATAAAGAAAAATTGAAAAACAGTGTAAAAAACTAAGGATTGCAAAGATTGAGGGAGGATAGAAAAGCAGGTCCAGAACCATAGCATAGAGTGAAAAACAAGATGGCCGTGCCCATCGCGACCGCGTGGGTAAGTTTGCGCGATATTTCTCCACGAGCACGCAAAAAACATCGCGAACACGTACGACGCGTTCCCGAACATGAAATGCGCATCGCGAGCACGCTATACGCGACCCGGAACGGGAAATAAGGGATCGCGAACGGGTGGGACAAGTGAAAAACAAGATGGCCGCGCCCATAGGCGACCGCATGGGTAAGTTCGCGAGATACTATACCCCGAGCACGCAAACAGCGTCCTGAACACGCACAACGCGTTCCCGAAGAAGAAAAATGCATCGCGAACAGGCGCGACAAGCAGCTACGCACGCTCGCGTAGCTCGCGTAGCGCTCCGACGTCTTCGCGTAGCTTCGCGTAGCGCGACTATGCAAACAACGCCCAGGGTTAATCATAATCGGCATCAGCAAACAGGACCACCATCCAATCCAGTTGTATGAAGGAACAGATGTGCTCCTCGCACCCCGTGGATGAAAAGAGCATTTCAGGGCAACCTGGAAGAGGTTCCATGTAGGCATTGCACAGGAGACGTTGTGCAAACGCACATGCGCAGCTGGCAGCCCGTCTCCCACGTTGAAAGGCATTCCATAAACGGCTATCCCCGGAACAGTCCTGGTCGTGGGCCAACAAAGGACTCACCCACAGTTCATAATCTAGATCAGCAAGAGATGTGTTTGAAAGGCAGACATCCATGGCCCATTGAAAGCAGCATCTGCGACAGAGCAACGCAGGTTGCACGCAGGTGAAATAGGCATAGCCGAAGAATAGCCTATAAGTGATGCGTAGCACAGCTAATGGCAAACATTCGAAAATATGCTGCATTCGTTCACGGTACACTTGCAACTGACCGGGGTTGGGCTGGACCACAGGACGGGCAGCCATTATGTAAGGGCTGTAAGTGAACCAGCATTCTGCAGAACAGCCAAAGGAATGATGCAAAACCGCCCATTGCACTACAAATATTGTTGGAATGACCCCCGGTAGTACTCCTGAAATAGCCTGAAACGAAGTAACAAGGCCATAGCCCACAAGTTAAAAATGATATGTGCAAGGCCTTCAGTATCAGAAGTTTTAGATTTTTGGTGTATCAGTCCCCAAAATGAAGTGGGAGAGTCTTGTTTCGCAGTGACTGGATCTCCGTGGACGTTTGAGCCACCTGCAATTTGAAGGTCTCACGGGCTGATGTGAGAGCGCCTTCTTGTAGATACAAAGGCGCTTTCAGCCCGCTTAACTCTTTGAAGTATGCTTTCATAGTGGGAATGTGAGGCCACAACTAACTATCAACATTCACATATGGGGGAGTGAAAGGACATTGCTACAGCAAGTGACACGTAGTGAAATTGTTACTGTATACGTGAGGCCTGCCCGTAAACGGCAGCTGTTTGGGTTATTCATGATTAGATGACTTCCGAAAATAAAGGAGATTTAGCGTGGAACATTTGGCTGGGACTGGTGTTCATTTGTGAAAACAGGCTAAACACCACAATGATACCTTACAAGCCCCGTGTTACTGTACTTGACTTACTGACCACAACAATGTCCCCAACGGACATTTAACAGGATGTGTTTGGATGCTGGCTCTTGTTGGCATACTGCTAAGGGTTACATTGTGCAGCGCTGTGTGAATTTTTACCACTTACGTCATGTCCATGTTAATGGTAGTAGGGGGATGGTAGGACACTGCTTCACCTCCCAGCACAGTTCACCCCTTAGCATCCTGGTAAATGCAGTTCAGTTCAAATGCTTAATTGAAATGTAGCTGAAGTGTTTCGCCAAAGTTGGTCAGGGAGAGGTACAGAGACCTGAGAGGATTGTGGCAGCTTTCTCAGCAAATACAGAATTTCATTTTTTACCTCTACTGATGAAGGATAATATCCAGGTACACATGTGACTAGAGATTCACAGCACTAACCTGCAACAACCTTGGTGAGACACTTCAACGGAAATTCAAGTAAGCATTTAAACAGAGGTGCTTTTACCAGGATGGTAAGGGTTGAACTGTACTGGGAGGTGAAGTAGTGCGCTCCTATCCCCCTTCTGTCCATGGTGATGGTATTGTCCAGTGTGATCTGGAATGCTTCTTGTACAGTGTTGCTTAGTGCTGTGCTTTAGCTGTCATGCCATCATATGTCAACTCAATGTTATTTCCTTGTGTCATTCTAGGTTCCTCTGCTCTCTCAATGGATTTTCGCCTTCAAATCTTGTGATGCATTGCAATGTGAGTTAACATGCTACTTACTATGATAAACATGGTACTGACACAAAGGCATAGTGGTGTAAATAGTGTTTATTTGTACACGAGTGACAAATGAGGGATGAAGTTGAAAGTGCTGGAACATGGATACTCAGGTTAGAGCACACAATGGTGGAATTCAACAGTCCAACAGAACACTCCCATCATTGTGGCAATGTGGGATCGGATGTACAATGAAGTCAATGCTCTGTGCAACACTGGTGACATCAACGGTGGCTCATAGAACTTGTTTTGGAAGGTGCTTTACCACGTGATCCTCTGGTGGTCTTTCTCAAACATCCCCTCTGCCGTTTGGCAGGGGGGGAACCTGCTGCATGCTCAGAGGTGTCTGAGGAGTTTGTGCCTTCTGCCTCACCCCTCACTGTGGCCACTGTTGAGGTGTTGTGAGTATCATCAGGCTGGCCACTGGGAGGGGGTGTCGCTATTTGAGCAGCATGGATGTCCCTAAGAAAACCCACAAGCTGGCCTATGTACTCAGCAATTTGACCCAAGCGTGTGTCCATGGACCTCTGCAGCAGGTGGAGTTCACACATTTCTTCAAAGATCTGGCCCATCTGTCCCTGGTTCTGCTGGTATGCACCAAGGACAGTTTCCACGGTGGCCAGGATCTCAGTCTCAGTGTCCTCCTGTGACTGTCCCCCAGTTGCCCTCCCACCTGCCCTACAGACACGGACTGTGGCGTTGCCTGTCGATGAACCCGCACACTGACCCCAGCGTTTCCAGGCTGGCTGGTGGTATTGTTGACAACTGTCATGGGGACAGTGTTGAAGGCAGAGGTAGTGATGTTGGAGGTGGCTGACGCACAGGTCATTGTTGCAAGGGTCAGCGTTGTAGGTGCAGCTGTTGTGGGAGTCGTGGTGGTGGGGACAGTGAGGTCCTGGGACTGAGCTTGCCTTGCCACGCCGGAGGGGCCAGGTCGGTCCTCCTCATCCGAAAAAAACAGGAAATCTGTATCTGAGAGTTCACCTTCCTGGGGGGGAGACTGGCTTGGCTCATCCAATGGATGCCTGCTGTTGCTAGTGAGTCACCTGTTGAACAGAGGTTATATTGTCAGCATATTCAGTACATAGCACTGAACTGAACGTTGATGTTCATGTTTTGCACATTTCATTTGAGATGACATGACTTTTGACATTGACATTATTTGGCATTCATAACAGTTTGTCAGCAGTCGAACATGATGTAGAGGTACATACATTGTTCATTAGCAATGTGACATGGCGTAAGCAATAATTTCATATGTAGAGATATTGTATTTACAAGGACATGTCCTCTGGTAGCAACTTGTTGCTCATCCACTTCAGTTTATGCCAGGATATTTGTGACTTTTCTATGAGTATCTTTCTACTATGCCGCCACTTCATGATTTCTCTTGTTTGTTTTTTTACGGACTCTCGCGGTAGGCGTGCTCCGCCACTGCGGGGCCCGGCATTGGCCCCAATGGAATGATGCCGGATAGCGGTGGACGCTTCCTGACCTCCGAAGTGCTTCACCCCCTATGAGGAATAGACATCAGCCAATGGGAACCGCCAGCGGTTACTTTTTTGAAACTCGCGGTAGGCGTGCTCCGCCACTGCGGGGTCCGGCATTGGCCCCAATGGAATGATGCCGGATAGCGGTGGACGCTTCCTGACCTCCGAAGTGCTTCACCCCCTATGAGGAATAGACATCAGCCAATGGGAACCGCCAGCGGTTACTTTTTTGAAACTCGCGGTAGGCGTGCTCCGCCACTGCGGGGTCCGGCATTGGCCCCAATGGAATGATGCCGGATAGCGGTGGACGCTTCCTGACCTCCGCGGTACATCACCGCCTATGAGGAATAGCCATCAGGCAATGGGAACCGCCAGCGGTTACATTTTTGAAACTCGCGGTAGGTGTGCTCCACCACTGCGGGGACTGGCATTGGCCCCAATTGAAGGGTCATGTTTTGCAATTTTCATTTGTAATGACCTGACTTAAGAAATTGCCATTACTTGGCATTCCTAACAATTTGTCAGCAATCGGAAATGATGTTGAGGTACATACATTGGTCGTTAGCGATGTGACATGGAGTGAGAAACAATTTCATATGTGAAGATATTGTATTTCCAAGGGCATATCCTCTGGTAGCAACTTGTTGCTCATCCACTTCAGTTTAGGCTAGGATATTTGTGAATTTTCTATGAGTATCTAACTAGTATGCCGCAAATCCAAGATTTCTGTTGTGCTTTTCGGACTGACCTCCTGTGTTTAGTGATGGGTGACTTAGTCTCCATGCATATGTTGTTTGGATGTGAGCCTTTATGCTTTGAGACATTGTGACTTGCACATTGGAATTTGGACATTGCTTTGCAGTTACATGTGAGTTCATCAATGACACTGTGATTCATGTGACCTCTCAATGGCATTGTCTGTGTGTGCACTGGCTATGACTTATGGAGCTTTACACGGTTGGCTGACAAGTGCGGGATGTGGTGGTCATGTAGCTCCATGCTGTTTGGTAGGGGGTACAGAGGTTCTTGTGGGAGTTGAGGTCTTGCAGTCAGGTCTCAACAACCCCCTCCCCAGTGAGATGGCTACCTACCTGTTAGGAGACACTGTCGACGGTGATAGCTGCTACATGG
Source organism: Calotriton arnoldi (assembly GCA_963921515.1). NCBI lineage: Eukaryota > Metazoa > Chordata > Amphibia > Caudata > Salamandridae > Calotriton > Calotriton arnoldi. Next base: position 524,692 of record CAWUFW010001750.1, on the reverse strand, counting down.
CTGTGGGGTGGGGAGGGTGCTCCATGCTGTTTGGTACAGGGGGCCTTGTGGGAGAGGTGGTCTTGCAGTCAGGTCTCAATAACCCCTCCCAAGTGAGATGGCTACCTACCTGTTAGGTGAGTCAGTGTGATGAAATGCTAGCCTTGTGAGACATTCATTTTGAAAGTGTGCATTGTAAGTGTGTTTGATTTGGTCTGGCAATTGAGGCTCACTTGTTGTGCACAACAGTACATTACAGTGGGATGTGGTCAATTTTGTTTGTACTTACCAGTCTCCACTCCCCCCCTCGATTCCGGTGAGACTCTCGGGATGCAGTGTGGCAAACACCTTCTCCTCCCATTCGGTGAATGTTAGTGGTGGAATGGGAGGGCCGCCACCAGTTCTTTGGGCCACCTCGTGGTTCCTCTGTGCCGGAGCCTTGAGGTCAGTCCACCGCCTTTTGATCTCACGCAGTGTGCGTAGGGTGGTCCCTACTGCATTGACTTTGTTGTAGATTCTAGTCCACATCTGATTTTTGCGCACAATGGGTGTCTGTTGGACCAGGTTCCCATACAAATGTGGTTCTACCCTGATTATCTCATCTATCAGCACTTTCAACTCGGTGTCTGTGAATTTGGGCATTTTGGGATAGGGCATGGTGCAAATGAATGAAAGGTGCAGGGTGCAAGTGGTAATGAGGATGTGTGAGGTGTGTCAGGTGTGTGGCTGTGGAGTGGTGGTGTGTGGAGTTGTGATGGTGCAATGGTGTGCTATGTGACAAAATGTTGTCCTGTCTCTCTCTGTGTCTCGGCCTCTCTCTGTGCCTATTTTGCAAAGGATGCTGGTCCAGGAAGGGGTTGGTTTAAATACTGTGCTATGTGGGTGTGTCCACATGAGTGTTGGCCACCAGGTGTATCTTCCATGCTGACCATGGGTTTAATTTCAGGAATGCATTTGTGGTGTGTCATTGGTGTGTGTCTGATGTTATTGAGGGCTGTGGATGATACTGGCACACTTTGAGCATTGTGGTGAAGTTTGTTCCGTCCGCCATTCATTTGGCCTGAGCGCGACCGCGGTGGTCGGAACAGCCATGAGCGTTACACCAGCTCCGCTGTCTCATCGTAATTAGCCGTGCGGTCATTCTGCGTGAGGTGCAGCCTTTTTGCTCCATTGATCAGCTTTCCCCGACCGCACGGTCGGATTTGCAGCTTTTCCGACCGTGGCAGATGGACTTTTGTGAATTGCGTCCGCCGCGGACAGTCTGTACGTGCTTTGCATCGTAATCTGACCGGCGGAAATGCCGTGGTACAATCGGACGTTTTTTGCCGCAGGCACGGCGGTCGGAGGGATTTTCCGTCCGGCATCGTAATGAGCCCCTAAGTGTAGAATATGCAACAAATAGCAGCTTTGCATATAAAATAAAAAAATTAATAGCACTAGCATATGTACCTATTACTGATGTAGCTGAGCACTACAATTTATTAATTGAAAGTCCCTACTACCAACAAAATGAGCAAAAATTAAGTCCCCTACTTGACTACTTTGAGGATACCTGGGTGGGAAGGCTACACAGATCTGGACACAGAAGACAGCCTAAATATCACATTCCATGTTGGAATGTATATAACAGTACCCTAAATAAAGAAGCCAAAACTATCAAGGCTGTGGAAGGATGGCATAACGCCTTCCAAGCCACAACAGGCAGAACTACACCAACTCTACAAAAACTATTGCAATCTATCCAAAAAGAACAAAGCTACCAACAACTAAGAATGGAACAGTCTATAACTCAACTAGGCCCAAAACTAACCAAGCAAACTAAACAAATGTTTGAGTACTTGCAACTCAAAGTAAGACTCTGCCCAACAACTAAAGGATTAGCGGCCGATTCCGATTCCGGCCGGAAATCTCTCCGACCGAGCCGGACCCGGAGAGAATTCCGACCGAATCGGACCCTAGCAGTCCAACCGGACGAGTACGATGCATTCGCATGCTATCGGACTCGATTCGGTCGGACTCCCATTGAAGTCAATGGGAGCCGGTTGTACAACGCGTACGCGGGCTCCCATTGACTCAATGGGTGCGAGGCGAACAAGGGCGCCCCCTACAGTGGGTACGCGTCAATGCGCATCGCGGCGTACATGCACAGGTAGGGGGGACCCATGGTTCCCCCCTGTGTGCAACTCGCGCGCCTACGCGTACAGGGGGGTCCGACGCGGACCCCCAAAGTCCGGCTCCGACAGCTCTTTCGAGCCGGACAGCGCGAGTCGGTCGGACTGCTTGCGGCGCGCATCGTACTTACCCGGCCGGGAAACGTCTCCATAGCGCGTGCGCGTCGAGTCCGAGCGAGTCGGTCGGTGCGGTTCGGACCCATGAACGAGTCGGTCGGCGATTTCGCGTGCGCTCGCATCGTACTCGCTCGGCCGGACCCGCGTACGATTCGGTCGGGAAACAGGGCTCCGAATCGGATCCGGTAAATCCGATTCGGAGCACTACCGGCCGAGATCGGAATCGGCCCCTTAGAGTATCAAGAAACAATAGCTAAAAGCCTACTTTAAATAAATGTACCTCCAAACCACAAAAAGAATTAATCTAAAAACAAACAGTCAAATAATTATTTTTTTCCAACTCCAAAAATATAATTATTTTGTCAATTATTTTAATTAAGATTCTAAAAATAAATTGACATAATAATTATATTTTATATAATACAAATAACTGGAACAATTACAATATAAACATTTCCCTCCCACTATAAATAATTTAAACTTACTTACAGTTTTCGTTGTTGAAGAAGAGTAATCCAAAGTTCCATAATAAAATCCACAGTTGTTTAAAAAATCAATATTTAAAAAAATAAACCCCCCAAAAATGTACAAATTTAGCTGTATAAAAAGTAATCCATCAGCAATAGGTCCACCAACGATAAACCATAAAAAACCCGAAAAAAAGATTTAAAAAAAGAAACGCTCCAGGAAAACTCGAAAAATTAAGAAAGTGTAAAATAATCATTAGTTTACTAAAACTAATACACACTTCCTTAAAAAAAAACACGCATTCTTCTCCCCACGATAACTTCCAATCAACAAAAACCTATTAGGAAATAAAACAATCCCTCCCGCACAAAAACGCATATACACTATATAATATTACTTATAAATACAGTACTAACACTCATATGTGTGATTAAACATAATTACACATATCTATCAAACTCTAACACATACCATTTAACAAACCAACCGCATTTCGCACACTTCTAATTTAAACATACAACTCACCTAAAAATACAAAACCTAACACTACATACACTATATAGTACTAAACTACCTTCAAATTACACTTATATTAAAGTTAAATTAAAGAAAATTAAGCTTACCTTAACCGATGCAACGCAGATTCCAACCGCGAGCTTCTCCCCTCACAAATGACCTAAAACAAAACCGATAGCCTACAAAATACAACTTTAGTTTAAAAATGGCTGCCTTAAATAATAAAGATTTTTCATTTTCATTATTACAAGTGTTATATATTACAAATGCCTTACTGGAAATGTTTGAAAAATACTACAAAATATTACTAAATTATAAAAAAATGTTTGACATATTATTTGTAATGTAAAATTATAATAATAAATAGTATAAGAAAATTAATATTTATTATTATGATTAAAAAAAGATACATGTAATGTGCAATGTATATTTAAAAATGTTGATATGTTTTACTAATATGACAAAAATGTAATAATGTTATAAAAAATGTTTGTGTTTAAAAAATAACTTATGTACTAATTAATATTATTTATATAAAGAATATAAATAATATCACCAAAAATAAAACACAATGTTAAAAAATACAAACAATTATAAATATGTTTACAATTATTTTTTTGTTAAAATACATGTATTATTAATAATATTCACTATATGTATAAATGTAAAAAATATATATAACATAAAAAATTAATGTATCAACTGTTACCCAAAACATTATATGTTTTAAATATTGTACAAAAAGTGATTAATAACTACTTATTTGTTTTTCCCAAAATTTACAACTGAATAATGTAATAAAACAACAATTTGTAATACTATTTTTTTTTAAATGTTATATTTAAATATAAAAATATCTAGATATGTAATATGTAAACAATTTAAAAAATGTATTTTTTTCCTGGTTAGAACAATAGAAATTAAGTATACTTAAAAAAATAAAATGCTTTTTCTAATTTTTTATTATCAATGTTTCATTATAATTAAAAATCTAAATAAAATATAAAGATGTTTCTGTTTTTTTTTACATGTTATGAAATATTGTATCTATAATAAAATATGTATATTGTATCAATGTACTTTAAAAACTATTGTATTTGTTCAAACATTTATAACTATATCTTTATCCTTACACCATAATATATTTTTATTTCTTCACTATTCCCACTATAAACTACATTAACTCACGGAAGGTGCTAAATAGCAAACATTATAATTTACTACTCCCACTTCAATTTATATTAAGTCAGGGAAGACGCTGGACACTAACCTTATATAATTTACTATTCCCACTCCAAACTACATTAAGGGGTCGATTAGGATGGCGGTCGGAAAAGCATTCTGACCGCCGTGGTAGCGGAAATTAACCGCCCGCATGTACCATGGGAAAACCGGCGGTCAGATTAGGATGAACCGCCAGAGAAATCTGACCGCGGCGGATGGATTCCACGAAAGTCCGCCGGGAGCGTCCGGAGCAGGTGAAAATCTGGCCGTGGTGGTCGGATTTGATGCAGAAAGACCCCAAACCGCTGCACGGCCAGCTGATTGACCGCACGTGAAATTAGGATACGATTGCGGTGACAGCGGAACGATCAGTTGTTTCCGACCGCCGCGATCGCAACCATTGATGAATGGGAGAGCCGGCGGAAGGGCTGTTGTATTCCGACCGCCACGGTCGGTCCGGAAGAGTAATGGCGGTCGAAGGCAACCACATAACAAAGCTACCAAGTGTGGCCATTAATCTGGCTCAGCCTCAAAAAACACCTAACACATCCCAATGACACATCCCCATGGCAAGTCAAAAATACAAATCCCAGGTCAACCCACACAACACACCTGACATGAATACTCCATTTTGACCCACCCACATAGCTGAGTATAAAACCAGCCCCTTCCCTGACCAGAATCCTTTGCACAACTCCACAACTGAAGGGCCCAACCCCACAGCACAAAGGAGAGGCAAATCAACACGCATCACACCCTCACAACCACACACACACCACACACATCACCACCACCACCTTCACAACTGCACTGTTCTCACATTTGCACATCACACACCATGTCACAGAAGAAGATGCCCAAATTCACTGACAATGAGTTGTCAGTGATGGTAGATGAGGTAATCAGAGTAGAACCACATTTGTTTGGAAGCATGGTCCAACAGACACCAGTTGCCACAAAAAATCAAATGTGGGCAAGGATAGTCAACAAAGTCAATGCAGTAGGGACCACCCCGCGCACCCAGAAGGAGATCAGGAGGAGGTGGCATGACATCAAGACCAGGGTGAAAGAGCGTGCCAACAAGAACCATGAGATGGGGCAGAGGACTGGCAGTGGCCCTCCCATTCCACCACTAACATTCACCGAATGGGAGGAGAAGGTGCTTGCCATACAGCATCCAGAGAGTCTCACAGGAATAGCCGGGGGAGTGGAGGCTGGTAAGTAACAAAAAATGTCTCCTATTACACTGCTATGTACTGTCTTGCACAACTACAAAGCTACACTTCCTAGGCCCAAATGCACTCATGTGCAACACACACTTCCCAACACATGTCTCACAGATCTAACATTTACTCCCTCTGAATCACCTCAAAGGTAGCTAGCAATATTTCCATGGGGGCATGTGTACAGGCAGCCAGCACTACAACTCCCACCAGGCACCCTTGTCCCACAGCTGAGCAAGATGGAGCACTCCCGCCACCCAGAACCATGTGGCAGCCATTCCATTGCTCACCTTCACCTTACAGGTAGGTAGCCATCTTAACAGGGAGGGGTGTTTGTGGGTGGGAAGCCAGCACTACAACTCCCACCAGGCCCCCTTGTCCCACAGCTCAGCAGGATGGAGCACCCCCCAGCCAGAACCATGTGGCAGACATTGCATTGCTCTCTTCAGACTTACAGGTAGGTAGCCATCTTATGCTCTCTTGTCCCACCCCTGAGCAGGATGGAACACTCCCCCATCCAAGAGCCATGTGTAGCCTATTCCCTTCCTCTGCTCCACTTCACAGGGAGGCAGCCATCCTAGCAGGGAGGGGGGTTTGTGTGGGAAGCCAGCACTACAACTCTCACCAGGCCCCCTTGTCCCACAGCTCAGCAGGATGGAGCACCCCCCCAGCCAGAACCATGTGGCAGACATTGCATTGCTCTCTTCCAACTTACAGGTAGGTAGCCATCTCATGCTCTCTTGTCCCACCCCTGAGTAGGATGGAACACTCCCCCATCCAAGAGCCATGTGTAGCCTATTCCCTTCCTCTGCTCCACTTCACAGGGAGGCAGCCATCCTAACAGGGAGGGGTGTTTGTGTGTGGGAAGCCAGCACTACAACTCCCACCAAGCCCCCTTGTCCCACAGCTCAGCAAGATGGAGCACCCCCCCGCCAGAACCATGTGGCAGACATTGCATTGCTCTCTTCAAACTTACAGGTAGGCAGCCATCTCATGCTCTCTTGTCCCACCCCTGAGCAGGATGAAACACTCCCCCATCCAAGAGCCATGTGTAGCCTATTCCCTTCCTCTGCTCCACTTCACAGGGAGGCAGACATCCTAACAGGGAGGGGTGTTTGTGGGTGGGAAGCCAGCATTACAACTCCCACCAGGCACCCTTGTCCCACAGCTCAGCAGGATGGAGCACCCCCCCCAGCCAGAACCATGTGGCAGACATTGCATTGCTCTCTTCAAACTTACAGATAGGTATCTATCCTAACAGGGAGGGGTGTTTATGGGTGGGAAGCCAGCACAACAACTCCCACCAGGCACCCTTGTCCCACAGCTCAGCAGGATGGAGCACCCCCCCAGCCAGAACCATGTGGCAGACATAGCATTGCTCTCTTCAAACTTACAGGTTGGTAGCCATCCTAACAGGGAGGGGTGTTTGTGGGTGGGAAGCCAGCACTACAACTCCCACCAGGCCCCCTTGTCCCACAGCTTGGCAGGATGGTACACCCCCCACACCCAGAACCATATGGCAGCAATTTCCCTCAAATGTGGCACAGAACAGGTAGGTAGACAGTGCATGCACCCTGCCATTCCTCTCAAAAAGCATGGAGCCATATGACCACACCAGCCCTCACATGTCACCCAACTCGGCATAGATCCAAAAGCCACTTCTAGTGTGCAGACAGCTAAGTGTACGTAACAGTCACTGAAAACAAACTTTGACTCACCAAGTCACATGTTGAAGAAATTCAGGGCCCAATCATGCACATCACTGAATGCTATGTGTAAGTGCCATGGTGTCAGAGCATGAAGGCCCATATGAACACAAAACATGCATGGTCAGTTGGTACAAGAAAGTAAAGTATGATATGAAAAAGGTATGCTTAAGATTACAATGGCTAGTTCTTGCTCAGATGAAACGTCTTCCATGCAGAGCAAACCAAAAAGACGCATCACATAAAGTTGATGTGCTGCAAGTCGTTAGATGACGACGTGTCCTTGTAATCACACAATCTGTATGTGGAACATGGTACCTATTTACATGTCACACCATGGACAAGTAATATAGGTACCTCCATATCATGTCATGATGCGCAGTACCTTGCAGCCATACAAAGTGATATCAATGTAAACTGTGTGGTGTATCACATGTAACATCCAAACGTCTAACACCAAGCTTGTGGGGTGCACTTCAATGATCATTTCACCTCTGTTCAACAGGAGATCCACAATAAACTGCTGCAGAAGAGAACACCGACCTGCAGAGCCAGTCTCCCCCCCCCCCGGAACATGGACTCTCGGATGCAGACTCCCTATGTTTCTCAGATGAGGAGCAAGAACCTGGTACATCCGGACTGCCAGGGCGTACCACGTCCCAGGCCCCCACTGTCCCCACCACCACCACCACCACCTCAGTAACAACAACAGCGCTGACCCCTGCTGCAACGACCTGTGCGGCCTCAGCCACCACCACCACCAGTGCTGCCTGCAACACTCTCCCTGCCTCAGTGCTTACCAACACCACCACACAATCAGAGAAGGGCAGGGAGAGTCTGCGGGTGCGTCGAGTGGCAACACCACTGGTCCGGGACAGCAGGGCAGGTGGGAGGGCAACTGGGGGACAAATTCGAGAGGACACTGGGACCGAAGCCCTGGCCAACATCGCAGAGTCCTTGGGGCATACGAGCAAACCCAGGGACACATGGGCCAGGTTCTGGAAGAAGTGCGTGAGCTCTGCCTGCTGCTGAGGTCCATGGACACGCGTATGGGCCAAATTGTGGATGTCATGGGCCAGCTCGTGGGTGTTCTGGGGGACAGTCATGCGGCCCAAAGGACACCTCAACCCCCCTCCAGTGGCCCGCAGGATGATACTTCCACCACCTCAGCTGCGGCCAAAGAGAGGGGTGAGCTGCAACAGGATGACTCCTCAGACACCGCTGAGCCCGCAGCAGTGGCCCCCACTGGAAAACGCAAAAGGGGCCATCCGAGAAACACCACGGGAGGATCACGTGGCAAAGCACCATCCAAACGCCAGTCGCAGAGCCAGCCATGATGGCACCTCTGTTCCCCTTGACATTGACTTTGTTGACTATCCTTACCCACACTGCCATGTCGATGGCAGGTGTCTGTTGGACTGTGTCACTACATCAATGTGGTGACTATTGTCTCATTTACCATCACTGACAACTCATAAATTCCTCAGTGGGCTCAGCAACCAAGGCCGGTTGGGATATGCAGAGTCACCTAGGTGTGAGATACACAGACCAATTTTGTAATATGTCAGTAGCTGAGGACAGCATGTCACACATACAGCACACTACTTGACTCTGCGTACTCACCAACAAGCCACGCACGCTCCGGATGCAGATTTGCCAACAGCTGTGGTACGATGCTGTTACGCAGTATGTAGGATTCATGTGCTGATCCAGGAAATCTGGCACAGACATGGGAGATATTCATATCCGCTTGGCATACCACTTGCACATTAATGGAAAGGAAATGCTTCCTGTTCCTGTATATGTGCTCACGTGCCTGTGGTGGAACCAGGCCAACATGTGTGCTGTCAATGGCGCCCACAACATTAGGGATGTGGACAAGGTCATAAAAATCACCCTTCACAGCTGCTAATTCATGTCTCCTGAGAAAATGGATGTAGCGGTCCTTGTATGTCATCATTGAGGACAGGACATCACGTAGCACCATGCTGAACATTGGTTGAGACATCCCACCTGCGCTGGACACTGTGTACTGGAACGAACCAGTTGCAAAGAAATGCAGGGCCGTCATCACCTTACATGTTGGTGTCAAAGTAGTCGGATAGGTTCTGCGAGGCCTCAGATGGGGCTCCAACTGGCCACATAGGTCTTGAAGGGTAGGTCGATCCAAACGGAATTTACGTATGATATCCTCATCCTCCATGTCCGCCAGCAATGTGAATGGACGATGCACATTTGGTCGTCTCCTACATAAAATAAAAGTGGACACATGTCAATTAAATTCCCCTATGAGATGTGTCCAACGTCTTGACTGACACAGCACCAACAATGACTGGACTGAAACAACAGCTTACAGCACAATCACATGCAGAGACACCTTGCTCTCAAGTAGTTGTACACGTGTTCAGTATGTACATACTGAGTACCCCCAAAACCGATTCAGACTATGTGAATGTAAAATGGTACATTCCGACATCTTGTGTCACCAGCCCTGAGAGTAGTTGACACAGCACATGTTTGAAACAGCAACACTGATGGCTTCTATGTAGCTGCTGTACCTGCCACACCTTCTTGCGTGAGTCGGACAGAGCACACATTAACAACACAATGAGCACAGTGTGTGTATAAAGATCAACTATCAAAATGAGTTCAGCAATCTACACAGTGAAATAGGCACATTATGTAGTCAGACCATCATTACTGTGGGTTGATTAGCCATCTCACACATTGACATGTTTATAAATTTGAGAGTCCATTACACAATAGATCTGTGTACATGCACACAAATATCATGTGACATGTGAGGGAGTACATGCCAATGCATGTAATCCTGTGCACTGACATGGCATGTGTAGTCATCAGTGAGTTCAATGTCACACTAGCATTGAATTTAACAATCTGGTGGCATGATTCATTGTAAGTGTCTGCTGTTCAATGATGAGAACTGGCCATTGCCATTGCTATAGCATGATGTGTCCATAGGTGCCGTAAGCATGCACCGCCACTGCAATCCCGGTCATTGGCACCAATTGAAAAATGCGACTTCGCGGTAGCGTCCTCCTGGGCCCCGCGGTGTGACACCACCAATGCCCATGCCCTTTCAGCCAATGGGAACCGCGATCGCGGTAGTGAAATACACATTTGAAACCTGCGCGAGGCGCGCTCCTCTACCGCGGTCCCGGTCATTGGGTACAATTGAAAGATGCACGATTGCGGTAGCGACCGCCTGGGCCTCGCGGTGTGACACCGCCAATGCCCATGCCCTTTCAGCCAATGGGAACCGCGATCGCGAAATACATATTTGAAACCCGCGGTAGGCGTGCTCCGCTACCGTGGGCCCGGTCATTGGGTACACTAGAAAGATGCACGATTGCGGTACCGACCGCCTGGCCCCTGCGGTGTGACACCGCCAATGCCCATGCCCTACCAGCCAATGGGAACCGCGATCGCGGTAGTGAAATACACATTTGAAAATCGCGGTAGGCATGCACCGCCACCGCAGTCCCGGTCATTGGTTACATTTGAAAAAAGCTGACCTGGAGCACCAATTGCAGCAGCTGAGTACCACTGAAACAACCCCAGGGGGCTATATATGTCTGTGAGAGAGCCACACATTTCCACTGCATCCAGACACTGCTGCCTGCCATTCGTCATCCCCAACTGCGGCTGTTCCTGTCTCCTGGACCCAGTGATGGCGAGAACTGAGAACATCAGGGCCCGTCCCTTCACCACAGAGGAGCTGGAGGTCCTGGTGGACGAGGTGCTTTCAAGGATGGGAGGCTATATGGTGCTCCAGATGTACTGGTAAGTGTTTCAGAGTGAAAGTTTGAGAGTGCAAAGAGTGCTCACATGATGTTGCTCTGCAGTAGTATGTGCCTGTGAGTGCAAGTTAAGGTGTATGCATCCTCATTTTTCATATACCATTCTCCATACATTGCCTAGTAAATATTGCACTTGAGTATTTGGGGAGGATGGCAACATGGACATTTCTAGAGCCCTTCTTCAACAATAAAAATACAGACGTTGGTCTGAGACTGGGTAATGTAAATGTGTGATACACTGCCTTGCATGCAGACTTCATGTCAATGGGGTGTGTAGCCTTATTTCCACAGATCCATGGCTGCATTTAAGGATGGGAGGGACATGCAGTGTTTTTGCAGCCATACAGTAACACTGCTGGTATGGACAGTCGAAGTCAGAAAAAACATTGCCTGTGCTATGTGATGTCATAGTCCATGAGGTTTTCACATGCTCATTTGTGACATTACAAATGTATTTCGTCCAGAGGGTACGATTGTGTGTACATTTTTCATATTGCCCCCATGGATATGTGTGCATTATGCACAAGATTAAAATGCCAGAGTGTAGCACTCTTGGTGGTAATTCACCAATGACACATCAGATAAATGTAATTTTGAGATATCATCCTTCCATTGTTATCATTATGTGTTCTTTCTCGCATGTGTAGGCACTGTTTGCCCTCTCATATTGTACATGCATGTGAATTTTCTGATGGCCCACGTTTGGCCTCAGTGTGAGTCACCCTGGCCTGCACAGAAGCTACCCAATTTTAAAAGGACCCATCAGTAAATGGACAGAGTGAAACATATGTGTTGTCTGCCACCCTATTTCTCAATGAGCTATCTTAGGCCTGAGGATTGCACAAGACAGGCCTACACCTTGTGAGAAGAGTGTGAGAATGTAAGATCATGTCCCTAAATGTGACCTCCAAAACACAGGTAGCCATTCACTGGCCAAGGACATTGAGGGGTGTGTAGTGTTGGACACAGTGAGTCTGCCTGACACATCATTTCCAATGTATTGCTCACTCACATACTGCATCACAGATGAGGGCCTTCTTCACATTGGTTTCTGTGCTGGCACTCTGCATGTGTATGAGATGGTCAGGTACTGTGTCCATCATCATACATGTATACCATTCTATGAGATTATTTGATGCAAATGTACCATGCGTCATGCTGTATGGCCTCTGCTCAACATTTATGTATTAGTGTGCTATGTTTTTTCATGCTCCTGTACTGACACACAGTGGTACATAACACAGTGTCACTGAAACTTCCTCTTCTTGTCTCCCATGCCTGCAGCTTAAAGTCCACCAGCGTAAGGCCATATGGAGGGCCATTTATTTGTTGAGTTTTATATAGCGCTGGCTAGACCCGGAGGTATCAGAGCGCTTTACAAGAATATCAGCAAGAAGCAAGTTACACAGAGTTGCAATACATTACACAATGTTACACAGTAAAAACAAGAGTTAAGAACATGAGAATACTCGAGGATGGCAAAAAGGATGCATGATGAGGGAACGTAAATCAGTGGTATAAAAATAAAAGCGGAAGATAAGCGGAGATAAGAACAACCTAAGGGGCAAAGGAAGGAAAAGGGGGAGATCAAAAAGGAGAGGGTAAGAAAAGCAGATAAGGACAGGAAAGTGAGAGGGAAACAAAACGGAAATGGGACCAGAGATATCAACAAAATCTAAAACGAGGAGCAGGTCCATGGAAAAAGAGAGACGATCGAAAGGTCGCCCAGCTGGAGACCAGCGGGGACGGAGGAAAGGACAAAGATCGCAAAGATGGCGAATCAAGGACCAGAGTGTCAATAGAAGATAGTCCCAAAATGGCGGAGAGCATATGAGTCCAAGTCCAAAAGCCAAGAGGGCTAAGTCCTAAAAACCAAGAGCTGATTTCACGGAGAGGAACTGGATGGGGAAAGGAGTCAGAGAGTCAGGAGGGGGAGGGCAGTTGATTTCCGAGTCACAGCCGTGCCGTCCACGTGCAATAGTTCTGGGCAGCGGGGGCAGCAGTGTCCGATCTGTGATCCACAGGTCAAGGGAAGACTGTTACAGGCGCCAGGGCAGCAGTCCAGAGAATGGGAGGTAGCAAAGTTGAAACCGGAGGGGGCGCCTCTCCGGACCGGACAGAAGAATGTCAGGCTCAGAGAGCCTCGTAAAGCAGTGCCGAAATTCTTACCTCAGCTAAACCCCCAAATCATCCCAGTCGTCTTGCGGGAGGCGAGGCAGTCGGGCTAGCTGTAGGGAAAGGCAGCGGTGGTTGAACCCGGAGGCAGGGGGAGAGTCAGGAGGGGAGAACCTCTGCCCGGCTCCTCTGAGGCCATCCGGAGAGATCAAAGAGGCATCGGCAACACTGCGATGGGTTTCGCCGAATGCTGGTCGCCAGGGAATTCAGAGAAAAGGCGGGGGCGGAGGAAGACGAGCAGCAGAGATGAGAGGGGAGCTGTGCCCGATGCCCGGCTGGGTAGGTGTCAGTCGCGGCGAGATACCGGGGCCAGACTCCCCTATAGCTGACTGGGCGGCTCCACCGGGCATCGGCCATGCTTGCTCTGGACTCCACGGGAGAAAGCCTCAAACTCATTTATTTTGAGAATCTCAGGCTCACCAGCGAAAGATTGGAGCATTGAGGACCGCAGATTAGAACAGGACCTCAGGTGAGTAGGTTGATCCCCGGAGGATGGTGGAAATCCAGGGATTTAAGCCAGAAAGGCGATGCCTAGCCGGGAGCTCCCGGCCGGAGCTCCTCACCGGTCGGCCAGCTTTTCTTGCCACCAAGGTCACCTTGCCACGCAAGGTGCGGGCTCTGGGTGTCTCCAACCGACGGCACACACACTGTCACAAGAGGTGGGATGACATCTGCCGGCTGAGCAAAAACATGGCAGAGATGACGCTGGGGGTGCTCCTTCGGACTGGCAGGTTGGCGCGCAGGAGCATGACACCACTAATGGCCCGCATCTTGGCAGTGACACAGCCAGAGCTGGATGGACGTTTGAGGGCCCATCAGCAGCAAGTTGGGGGTGAGTATTCTGTGAAGGGGGACTTTGGGTGTGAGTGACTGCATGTATCCCAACCCTGAGCCAGTGCGGAGCTCAGTGATGTTTCTAGTGTGATGCAATGGGTTGTAAGTGGCCTCTGTGTTGAATGCAGCTGTCATGCATTTTTGCTACATGTACTTTCTCATGTGTTTAATACAATGGCCCTTCACATTGCAAGATGAGATGTGGCCTTCTGACATCTGCTGCATTATGGGTGTCATAGACATCACCGGGCAGTGAACAGCAATGTGCATCATCTTAGTGTGCTTTTGTAGATGTGTGCAGTGCTTAACTTGCAAATTGTGAGAACTACACATCTGACACCAATGTGCAACAGTCGTTGTGCTTCAAAGCACAACATGGTGGATATCAGTAGCTCATGGCGATTGCAAAAGGACATTTGGGAGTCAGTATCTGTGTTGTTCCCTTAAAGTGACTCCATATGTGACAGAGACAACATGTTGAGATGTATATCTATCTCACCTACAGGCACGTAGGTATGCTTACAGAGATTAGTATGTTAGGTTACAAGGAGGCACGGGCCAGCTATTTGGCTGTGTCAACGTCACATGGGTCATTAATGTCAACTATGCATGCTTCCATGCACCTTCTGAGGATTGCATAAAGTTTGCACATGCAGACTGCACATGGTGGTGGGCAACATGGGGGTATCATTTTCTAGTTTTGTGCTTTGCTTGCATATGATGTTTGTGAGAATGGCACTATACTGAACCTACGTCTCTGTCTATTGCAGCATCTACCGAGGGCACGGAAGGACAGGGGACGGACACCAGTGGTGAAGCTTCTGGCACGACTGCTACACATGAGCTCACTGACACTGATGTGATCAGCGCCTCAGAGGGGGACAGGAGTGCCCTGGAAGAATCACGCCTGGAAACGCCAACCTCAACATCATCTGACTCCAGCGGTGACTCCTTGATGTTGGCGGGCACAGGGAGTTCGAAATCTGCCTCTTCTTCCACCACACATCGTCCAGTGCCCACCCTCCGGGCTGCTACCACTAGTGCTCTCCGTGCCCGCAGCCCTAGGAAGGGTAGAGTGTCCTTCCCCCAGGCACCGCTGCCCCTGTCTCCCCTGCTGCCCTCAGTGTGGAGGCGGTGGACCTTTTGCACCAGCTGTGTGTGGGACAGGCTGCTCTCCTGAATGCCTTCCAGGATCATGACAAGAAGTTGGCACAGGTAGTTGCCTTCATGGAGGGCATTCATTCTGACGTGGGTGGGCTACACAGAACTGTCCAGTCTTTGTCCTCCGCAGTGATGGCAGCCATTCAGCTGTCACAGGCTCCCAGTCCAGCTCCAGTCCCTTCAGCAACCACCCTGCCAGTGGCACCACTTGACAAGAGTGCCTACATGCCACAGCCCTCAGGTGCCAAGTCCTCCACACGCAGCACACAACAGCAGCACTCCAAGCGGTCCAGAGCACAGACACCATCCCCAAAACACACAACAGGCACACAGGAGCGCAAAGGCAAAAGCCCTTCATGTGACACTCAGTGGCATAAGGCCAAGAAGCAGGCCTCAATACCTCACATTCATCCAAATCACCCCCATCCAAGGGCACTCCCATCCCCACACCTGCTCCCAAAGACAAACCAACAGTTGCCCTGTCTGCTGTGAACCTGGTGCCTGCAAAGACTCAGCACAAACACCTCTCTAAGGCAGATTCACCCACAACGTCAACTCCCACCCACACCCCTGTGAAGCTGGGACAGGAGAGCAAAGTCAGGGGTTTACCTGGACAACAGGGAATGGAGGGGAAAAGGCAAGGACACTCCAAGCGTACCACCAGATCCAGCAAATCCCCACAGGGAGAGCCACCTGCACCCGATACACCTTTGGTGGAGAGTGAGGCTGTTGTGCCCACCCCACTTCCCACTCCTGCCAAGACAATTGTTGGCTATCGAATCCCCAAAAAGTTGAGACCCAGCCCTCAACATTCACCCTCACACACTAAGTCTCACGGCAGCATGTCTCCGCCTCCCCGTGCCACCACGCCACCCGGTCCAAGCAGCCCTCAGGCTCCCACAGCCACTGATGCCTCTACCTCAGCTGGTCCTCTCTCTCCCAGGTCCAGTCCTCCAACTGGCCCCGACAATATGCCACCTCCCAGTTCAACTGACAGCCACATCTGAGGCAAAGTCCCCCTCCCAACTCCATCTCTCCCACAGCGGTGCCTGGACTGCCCATTTGTATCCCCGGAGCTGGGGTGATTCCCATGGCAGTTGACGGTGTTACCCATTCTCTGTGCAGTTTCTCATGCACAAATGTGCACACCGCAACTATGGACTGGCCAATGGCCTTGCTGTTTGTCACTTTGGATGCCCATTCCCTGTGCAGTTTCTCATGCACACATGTGCACACTGGAACTATGGACTGGCCAATGGCCTTGCTGTTTGTCACTTTGGATGCCCATTCCCTGTGCAGTTTCTCAGGCACACATGTACATACTTTGAATTTGTTCTGGCCAATGGCCTTGCTGTTTGTCACTTTGGATGCCCATTCCCTGTGCAGTTTCTCATGCACACATGTACATACTTTGAATTTGTTCTGGCCAATGGCCTTGCTGTTTGTCACTTTGGATGCCCATTCCCTGTGCAGTTTCTCATGCACACATGTACATATTTTGAATTTGTACTGACCAATGGCCTTGCTGTTTTGTACTTTTGATGGCTATCTGGGTCTTATGTAATAAAGACAGTTACTCCTGTTGTCTGCTTTGTCAATGTCCTTGCTAAATAAAATGTTTTCTGTATGTGTATGGTTGCATGTGACGCATGCTCTGTATGCCACTTTAACATTGCCAATTGCTTGTTTTACTTTTTCAGAGTTTGCCAGAGGTGACAGGCACTTTTGTTCTTGTTGACTCTGAGGCTTGAGGGTGCAATAATGGTTGTTTGTGATGATCTACTGTTATCCTAATCATTCTATGGTCATGTTTGCTAAATTGTACACATGTCATGTTAGGATGCAATACCACAACAGAGGTGAATTCTATCCACAGGAATACTTGCGGGGTGGCCAGGGTCCATCATATCTGTGTGATCTTTCTTGATGTATGAACAGCAGTGTTGATGGGTGGTCATCTTGTGTAGGCCTGTCTTCAAAGTCACATGTGTACATTTGAATATGTGAACTTGAGTAGTCATACAGTGTGAATGGGCTGTTATTGTCAGTAGTGTTTGTGTGTGTGTGCCCCTGCAATGCCAACTACACACAGGTATGATCCAGGCAATGAGTGCCTGTTTGTTTAAATTGTCAGCCATGTGCTTCAGATTGTGGGCACATGTAGGAGTTGTAGGTTGGGCACTGTGCAGTGTGCTGGTGTGTCCTTGCACTCCTGGGGGACACCTACTTGTTGTCGCTGCCAGTTGTGAGTATGCAGAGTGTGTGACAGCCAAGTCTGTGTTGTTTTTTGTTGATCAGCCATGTGTCTTGTTTCTGTTTGTGCTCACTGTGCAGACCTACTCAGCCACACTGACATTATTTGTGAGTTTTCTCATGCATTGCTGTCACTTGACCCATTTTTGGCTCCAGTATGGTATGTGGTATGTGGAGTCATACCATCCCCTATATGTGCTTCTGATGCCTACACATTGTGAGTTACTCCTCTATGTGTTTGTGGACTGTGCACTCCTCACCTGTCCACTACTGAAGTACACACCACTTAAATCTCATGTCTTCCACACCATGCCTTGCCAGTGTGTGAGCCTCCCCACCACTTCAAAGTGTGACACTATGTTGTGTGAGGATGATCTGTGTACAGGACCAATGTGCCACTCAGGACAGTTTCACAATTAGTTGTAGGATATTTTCTTCTACTGGCTTGCAGTCATGGTTGCTCATGTGCAGTGCATGTGTTTGAGCCTCACAGTCCTCTAGTCATGTTGTTTGCATCTGGGTTTCCATGAGATGTGCATCTGTGGGTGACGGCTAAGGTGTATGTGTGTTTGCTGAGGTACTGCTACCCTTCCTGAGTGTGATGTTATGTTTGTGCTGTGATGATTTGTGTTGTGGGAGTTCATGGTGTGGCACTCAGATATGTGTGCTACTGGTTTTGTAGTTGTGCACACACTGCTTGGTGTGCATACAGTGCTGTCAGTGTATGTTGCCTTGTACTTGCTTGGTGTGCATCCCCCTGATGTCCAGCTGAGTTTGCTATGTGATGGATTGGTATGTGCCTCTGTTGTGTTGTTCTTGTGGATGTATGCAGTGTTTGGCCTGTGTTGGCTCTTTCTGCTGACAGGTGCAATGTGTGTGTTGTTCTATTTGCATGACATTGTGTGTGAGTAGTTTGTGCATTGTGATACATTCAGATGTGTGTTGCATGTGTAGTGTGCATTTCTTGTGTGTATGTCACATGCAGCAATGTGGATTCATGTTCATGAACTTGTTTTGAGTGCACACTAGTGGTTTGTCCTCCTATTTTGGGCCTGTCACTTGTCAGGATTGTGCTTGTGCATGCTTGTGGTACACTATGACACCATGTTCACTTGATGACTGGTGTGGTGTGTATGTGTGTGTTAGCTGATTTGTCCCCTTGATCCCAGTTATTGTTCATGATTGTTTTTTGAGGAGGCAATTCTTGTTTGTGTTGGGGTATGGTGTCTGTGCATTTGTCCAGAGTGACAATGTTGTGTATTCCTGTTCTGTCTAGGGTCACATTGCCTTTTCACTGTTTGGCTGCACATGGCTGGGCTTGTTGGACTTCTGAGGATGTTGTTTGTGAGCTTTGTGTTTGGCTATTGGTTTTGTGTCAGCATTGGTTCAGGCATCCCTGAGTGTGAGTCTGATATTTGTGTATGCACCACAGGGAGTGTGATTGGTTGTCAGTGAACTCACAGGACATCATTTGCACCATTATGTGTGTTTCACACAGGTGTTGAGTGTTGCAGGTGTGAGGTGGGTAGGTGAGGGGCATTTGTGAAGGTCCTACTTGTGTTTGACAGTCAAGGAGTGTGACGATGAGCCATGTGTGTTGTGCTGATGACATACACATGTCAAGTGAGTTGATACAGATGTGTGGCTGGTCACTGTATGACTTCTGACACTTCCTATCATTCCTGTGCCTATGCATGGCTTGCCTTGATGTATCCATGAGTTATTGCACAGAGGTCACTTTGGTTTAATTTCACTCACTGTGCCACCCATGTCTGATTTGAGGGCCTACGGGTGGTGTGATATGTTCCTTCTCTTGCATGTGATGTACACATGCTATGTGGCTTGCTCCATGGCTTTCCAGCACTGTCCACTTCACTTTTGGCTAGCCCATTTATTGTCCTCCATTGCTGCTGACCTATGGTATGAGTATGTGGCACAGTGGCAGTGTGGGGTCTTTCTGAGGGACTTGACAGGCAGTGTGAACAGTTCAGTGGATGTTCATATGCAGTGTGAGTCTTCATTTTGGAATTATACTCAGTTTGATTCACATGAGTGGAAGGTAGGTGTGAGGAGGAGGGTTGTCCAGCCCCTGAGCTTCTGTGCAGGGTGTTCCTCTTCACCCCCACCTTCCCAGTCAATCTCCCTTGTCCTTTGATGTGTGAGGTGCGAGGTCTGGCTACACCTGGCTGATTAATTGTGCATGGGGGGCACAGGAGGGGCACACAGCATGTGCCCAAATGGGTGTGTGATGCGTACTGTGGGAAGGGTGAGGGTGGAGCCCAGTGAATCTGGGCGGACTGCCCATGCCTGGTGCCGGCCCTGCCTACTACATTGTGCGCAGGTTTTCCCGCGTCTTCATCGCTGCGGTGACTTTCCCGGGACATTGCAGTGATTTTGCAGTTGATGGGTGACCTCGATGCGGAGGTGTGGGTTTCTATCAGGTAGGACATGCATGAGTACACTGGGGGATATGTTCCTGTCCCCACCAGAGTGTCTGATGTGGACAGGAACTGTATGTCAGCACAGGAGTTGTGTGTTGTGGTTGTATGCGAAGTTGTGTTTTTGCGTACCTGCGGCGTTGTCTGCGGCGGTGTCTTATTTGCTGCTAGTAGATGAGGGACCGCAGCGGAAAGGCTTGAAAAGCTGGATCCATAGTGGTCAGGACCGCGTGGAGGGGACCGGGAGTCGAGTTTCGCGCTCCACAGTAGTGCTTCCGCAGGTTGCTGGATTCTCCGCTGCGGTGTAATGGGCTGTTTGCGGCATCGTGATTTGTACGGCGGATGGGAC
Source organism: Calotriton arnoldi (assembly GCA_963921515.1). Lineage (NCBI taxonomy): Eukaryota > Metazoa > Chordata > Amphibia > Caudata > Salamandridae > Calotriton > Calotriton arnoldi. The sequence continues at coordinate 504,257 of CAWUFW010001750.1, read as the reverse complement.
GTCATTCCGCACGGCGGTGTTTCTTATTGGCTCCCTCCGCCGCGGTTGCGGATGGAAATTTCTGGCGGTTCACGTAACTCCGCAGCGGACGGAAAATGGGCTATGTTTGCCCATCGTAATATGGCGGACGCGAGGACCGCCGATGGAGTGCGGAAAAGGAAATTTTCCGCCACCGCCAGCACCGCGGATGTGCCTCTCTCCGCCATCCTAATGAGCCCCTAAGTTAGGAAAAAAGCTGGACACTAAACATATATAATTTACTATTCCTACTCCACTTTATAATAACTCAGGGAAGGCATTGGACACTAACCATATATAATTTACTATTCCAACTCCAAATTACATTAAATCAGGGAAGGTGCTGGACACTAAACATATATAATTTACTATTCCCACTCCAAACTACATTAAATCAGGGAAGGCGCTGGACACTAACCATATATAATTTACTATTCCCACTCCAAACTACATTAAATCAGGGAAGGTGCTGGACACTAACCATATATAATTTACTATTCCCACTCCAAACTACATTAAATCAGGGCAGGTGCTGGACACTAAACATATATAATTTACTATTCCCACTCCAAACTACATTAAATCGGTGAAGGCGCTGGACACTAACCATATATAATTTACTATTCCCGCTCCAAACTACATTAAATCAGGGAAGGTGCTGGACTCTTGTAAGATACTACACACTAAACATATGTATTTGACTATAATTAAATATACATTGCATAGTCATTTTTTTTTTAAACATATATGTTAAAATATATGAGACATATAAGTATTAATATCCAAAAAAAGGAGGGGGCTAGCAATAATGTATCGAAATACGCTGAAATGTTCCACATTTGACCTCACAGAGCTAAAAGGGGCAGAAAGTCTTGGCTTCTGTTTCCAACTAGATAGCTCGGTGTCATTCGCAGGAACCTTGATCTATCGGGCACCAGGGACTAGCCTTCAGTTTCTGGACACCCTGGGAGAAAGCTTGAGTACCCTAGTAGTTAATTTTACTCTCCTGGGAGACTTTAACCTATATTTGGAATCAGTAGATACCCCAAGTGCAAAACATTTTGGAGAGATTATAGAAACTCTGGGATTCAAACAGCAGATAGCTGGTTCTACACACTGTGCAGGGCATACCCTGGATGGAATCTGTACCAATTTCACCAGTCTTAAAGTAGACCCTCCGGTCATTATAACTTGGTCAGACCACAAGTTCATCCCTTTCAGGATCAGATGCTCCATCACACACCCTGTGAAAGGTTCTAGTCAAACCTGCCACATAACTAGGCGAAAATGGAATAAAATGCTAACTAATCCTAACCTGCATGCAGTGGCAGAACTAGGCAAACCTACCCTAACAGGGTACCCCTCGCTAGATACTCACATCTTCAATGACTGGATGGCCTCACTCATTAACATTTTTGCGCCTCCTTCCCCACCAACTAGAATTGTCTCCAATAAAACCTCTGCTCCCTGGTTCACCCCTCAGCTAAAAGAATTACACGGCCTGTGTAGAAAACTGGAACGTAGATGGAGAAAAAGTTATAAATCAGAAGAGCTCACTCCCTTTAAAGTAGCTCTCAAAAACTACCATCAGCAAATCAAATCAGAAAAGAAGGTCCATTACGCAAATCTAATTAGCCAGGCAGCATCTGATCAGAAAACGATTTTTAAAATTGTAAAATCTTGTACTCACCCCAAAATGCTCGAGCATGAAATTCCACCGTCACAAAGCCTATGTGATCAGATCGCCGATTACTTTGACAAAAAAGTTAAATACTTAAAAAAAGATTTTAAGTCAAATAAAACCATGCCCGCAGAAAGAGCTGACCTGGAAAATAGACCGAGGCTTAACTGCTTCAAGGAGATTAGTCTTGAACAGTCTCGCCAAGCTATCCTCTCATGTAAATCGGGTTCCCCTCTTGATCCCTGCCCCCCTAAAATTTGCATGCAATCATTGATATTATAAACCCAATTATCAATCAAATAATAAACTCCTACTTTAGGCAAGCAACAGTACCAGCAAATTGGAAAATCGCCTCAGTCAAGCCCCTCCAAAAAAAGCAATTACCGGACCCAACAACCCTCTCAAATCTCAGGCCCATCTCCCTGCAACCATGTCTAAGCAAAATAACAGAGAAGCTAGTAAATACGCAATTAAATGATGTTTTACAGGAAGCTAACATTTTACACCCTAGGCAATCTGGTTTTAGGCCTGGACACTCAACAGAGTCAGTGGTGCTACATACTACGGAAACATTAATATTTGCCCTAGATCAAGGGAAAAATGCAGTGCTGGTTCTGTTCCATCTATCGGCCGCGTTTGACACTGTCTCCCACAACATCTTGGGAGACCAGTTAGTTACAAGTGGCATCTCACACAAGGCCTTGGCCTGGCTAAAGTCATTTCTTGAGAACAGGAAACAAATAGTACCCTCGGCAACTACCAATCGACGGAGAAACCGTTGCTCTCTGGTGTTCCAGGGGCTCGGCCCTGAGCCCAACACTCGTCAATATATATGGTACCTCTGCTCAACCTGATTGCATCTTTTGACATTGAGTCTATCTCATATGCTGATGACACTCAGCTAATCTTAACTCTAGACAAAGATTCCACCGCAGTAGAGGAAAACTTTCAGCACTGCCTCTCCGCTATCATCGACTGGATGAAATGTAACCATCTCAAATGCAATAGCCAAAAAACAGAGATCATGCTGCTTGGGAAATCTAACATCTTCATGCCCAAACAGTGGTGGCCGACTGACACTGTACCTCCTCCTAACACGGTGGATACTGTGAGGAACTTGGGGATTAGATTTGATACTTCATTGTCCTTCCACCAGCAAGCTCTCTCGGTAGCTGGCACTTGCTTCCACATGATAAAAACCTTTACATTTTTTTAAATCTACTTCCAGTTACAGCTAGAAAGACAGTCACAGTTGCCTTAATTCTGTCTCGTCTGGATTACTGTAACAGCCTATAAGCGGGAGCCAAGAAGGCAGTTCTGAAAAAACTACAGTTAGTCCCAAGTGCAGCAGCCTATATGGTATTAAAACTGCCAAGGGGGTCCTCGGCATCAGCAGCACTAAAACCCTCCACTGGCTGCCCATACACAAAAGGATTCTTTTTAAGATCCTAGTAATTACCTTTAGAACTTTCAGGTCAATTGGACCTAAATACCTCCGGATGAGAATCAAACCTTATGTTACCCAACGGCTACTGAGATCATCCTCTGAAAAATTTCTAGCACCTCCCAGCTTTGATCTGATGTCCAGAGGAGGAAAGTCAATGGCAGTCCTGCGAACAAAAGCATGGAATAGTTTACCCACTCATCTCAGACTCTCAAAGTCAGAACCCATGTTCAAGAAACTTTTCAAAACCTGGATTTTTGCTGCCCCAGAAAATATAGTGTTTTCACTCATTTGATTATTTTCTGACCATTCTTATGACCTTCATACCACTGCCCCCCCACACACTAGCGCCAAGATGCTCCTCGGAGTTAAAGCTGCGCTCTATAAAAGACATCACTCACTCACTCACTCCTTTGTCCAGTTTCGTGCCAGAGCGGGAGCCGACGGCTCCCAGGGCTGGTTTGAAATGGACTATGCACAGAGACACTAAATGTGCCCCTCATGCAGGCTGAGTGGCGCTGGCAAGTGCACTCACCCCATCCCAATACACTAAATCCTGTCTGGGAGGTGGTCACACCTCCCTGTGACGGGATGCCTATTGTTCTGCCTTCCCCTGCTCGAGCTTGGCTCAGCAGCAGGAGAGCAGAATCATGTATCTGGGCGGCAGCAACCATTTTGTGCTATCCGGGTCAAGATGGCTGGTACCGGGAACACTGAGAGCCTAACGGAGGGCTCTGCCAGTGCTTGGAATCATACCCACACCGAACATGTTTGATACCAAACATGATCGGATTCATTGTAGCCATTTTCGAGATGGTCATAGCGTAATTACGCGGTGCCCCTGTATATCGTATATGGCTGCTTCACTGACAACCCGGGAGAATGGACTCCGTAAGCTGCAGGGGTGTCCTGCTCATGCAGGGGCACCCTCTCACTTAGAACCAAGCACCCTGCCTTCAGGATTGCAAAGGCCTGCTGTAGGGGTGACTTATAGCTTTTAAGTGCAGCGACCCTAGATATAGAAAACCTATATCTTTAGTAAGTGGTGCTAGCACCAGCTTACACAGGCTGCAATGGCAGGCCTGTAGTTCCATTTATTTTGAGTGGTCTCTCATGGGTGGCATAATACATGCTTCAGCCCATGGGAAACCTCAGGGGTACCTCTGCCCTGGGTACCTTAATACCATATACTAGGGACTTATAAGGGTACCCCAGTATCCATTCTGGGATGTACCTAAGTACTGAACACAACAGTTTAGGGAGAAAGCAGATACACTGAGGTCCTGATTAGCAGGATCCCAGTCAGACTAGTCAAAAACAGCTTAGCATCAGGCAAAAAGTGGGGGTAACCATAGAACCAGATCTTACCTTTCTACACTGACAGACACTCTTCATGTATGAAAAAAGGTGTGGGGACCTCACCCCTGAATGACAGGACACTACTGCTTAAGAGATTGCTTGTTCTGGACTGACTGCTGGAAACACCGTTTCACCAACTATTCCTGCTCTCAGCTAACCTGTTAGGTGGGGGTAAATACAATGTAGTCTCCTGATGAGTAACCCCATATCATTGAGAAATTCATCAACTGCTTTTGAAATAAATTGCACACAATTATCTGTAATGATGATTTTTGGAATTCCAGTCATTGACAAATCATCTTTCAATAATTTAGCCAATGAGCATGTGTTTTCGTCACTCACAGAACCTGCAGAAATCCATTTGAAAGTTAAATCCACCAATATAACACACAAATTGAATGGTCCCGTTATGCCCATATCTAACTTGTGCCCGGACCTCTCTGGCACCTCAACTGGTGATAAGGGAGCATTTCTCACAGCCTTACTTTTATCACAACACACACTGCATGCAGCCTCTAACCACATCTTCCACCATATGGTCCATTCTAGACCACAAACAATGCTCTGTAACATGTGCATTTGTTCTATTAGTACCTAAATGTCCTTTGTTGTTGTTGCTGTATATGCTTTATTTCGACAACTGGTGTCATAAAAGCGATAAAAAACATTTATAAAGAAAGAAGGAAAATACAAAATAACATATAATGTAGGAATATAGTCAAATTGTTATGTACAAACAATAGATGAAAAATACACTGTTGCTCCTTCAATAGGGGTTACTGTTGTCGAAAGCTATATGATAAAAACTGTTGGACAATTCATCAGTAAAAACATTAAAAAAATTGTACTAAAAATAGTTAAAAAGAGAAAGTAGCAGCATGACAATCCTTCGTGGTGTTGGCCTCATGGCTGGCACAATGTGGAGCCCCCAGTACACACCTTGTAGAAACCGGTTAAACCCACTTTGGGTGACAACTTGGGGAGTCAGATTAAAAGTGCGAGTGCGTGTAATGTAGTTTCAGTGGAAGGCTAGACAGCCATCAGACGCTACCACAATTTCATCCCATCTTTAGGCAGTGGACTGTTGGACTACTCCTAATGCATGGCATGGCTGAGAAACTTGGCCACACCACACAAAAAAAGAGGTCTGGGATCAGACCTGAGAATGCGCAGGGCAACCCGATGGTCCTGTGTGCCCAGTTGTCGGCACATTGGTTTTAACCATTTAGATCTTGGGGCGTTATTAGCCAGACAAGCGAACATGACGTGTGCGACACTTTCCATCGGGGCTCTGCAGCAAGGACAATCCCCTGGTGTCTGGTTGGGAGGGTGCCATTTTACGGTTGTCACGCAGACATGGAGCGTGCCGAACCTAAAATGAATATACAGCATCCTGTCCCTCGGGACCTGGATTATGTCTAGATAGGGCTCAAGGCAGCTAGTCTGCTTATGTAGATAAAATTCTGCCGTCAGTCTGCCGACATTGGATCTACTGGTTCCCTGACAATCCACCCATTCCCAGTACAACCATTTGAGCTCCTCTTTGCTTGGTGGTTCCTGCCTGTCCCAATGTCCTTGATTACCCAGGGATGACAGTACTTTCCTAATGTTAGAAATTCATCCAATTCTGTGGCCAGCATCCAATTGTATGACCTCGGTAAGGTCTTCAGCATACTTGGAGAGTTCAGGGGTCCGCCTAATGCGAGCCCAAAAAAGCAGTGGACGCAATCTTGCTATGTCTCCAATCGACCGCCTGCCCATATCGAGCATTAAAGGTGTAAGAGGAATGTAGCGAGGCAGCATTGCCAGGTCCCTAAGGAACTTATATTCAGATCTACGGATATCATCAACATTGTCGAACTCCCATAGCTCGGCTCCGTAAAGAGCTGTGCTGACTGCTTTGGCATCATAGACTTTGAGGGCCGGTGCAACTGGCCTACTATGTGAGGAACGATGGTCTTTTCCTAGTGCTCCGGCCACACGTTTATGCCCCATGAGCATCTTTGCTAGGTGGGGCCTCCATGACATTTTGTCCGAGAGTCGGACACCAAGATAATCAAAGGTGCCGACTCTTTCCAGTAGTGCTCCGCCCAGCATAAGATTGCTTCTAAAGGATTTATGGGGATTGAATGTCATAAACTTAGTTTTAGTGGTGTTGATGACCAGTCCCCGGTAGTCACAGAAGAGTTGGAATCTATTGAGTAGTGTTTGCAATCCTGCTGGAGCGACCCCTGACCTTGACTGGTAGGTCGCTCCCCCACCACACAGCTCCGTCTGTGTGCCCTGCTGCTGCCCCTGATTGTGCTCGTTTTTCCTTTCTGTGCCCCCTTGCTGCCCCTGATTGTGCTCGTTTTTTCCTTTCTGTGCCCCCTTGCGGCCCCTGATTGTGCTCGTTTTTTCCTTTATGTGCCCCCCTTGCTGCCCCTGATTGTGCTCGTTTTTTTCCTCTCTGTGCCCCCCTTGCTGCCCCTGATTGTGCTCGTTTTTCCTCTCTGTGCCCCCTTGCTGCCCCTCATTGTGCCCGTTTTTCCTTTCTGTGCCCCCCTTGCTGCCCCTGATTGTGCTCGTTTTTCCTTTCTGTGCCCCCATGCTGCCCCTCATTGTGCTAGTTTTTCCTTTCTGTGCCCCCTTGCTGCCCCTGATTGTGCTCGTTTTTCCTTTCTGTGCCCCCCTTGCTGCCCCTGATTGTGCTCGTTTTTCCTTTCTGTGCCCCCTTGCTGCCCCTGATTGTGCTCGTTTTTTCCTCTCTGTGCCCCCTTGCTGCCCCTGATTGTGCTCGTTTTCCCTTCTGTGCCTGTTTCCCGCTGCTGCGCCCTGCGGCCCCGCCCCTCACTGCCCATTCGCTGCCCCATTCCCTGCTCCTCCCTCCCACCTCCCCATTTATGGCGGCCGCTGTGCGGCCACGCAGCGGACGTGCGCAGCGGGCGCGCCTAAGGCAAGCCCGTCTGCGCCCGTCCGCGCCGTGACCGCGCCCAGCGCCAGACCCCCTGGTCCGGGCATCCCCCGCGCCCGCCACATCAACAGACGCCGATACGATGCCAGCACCCTCCACGCACTCAACCCCGGAAAAGATCACGCCTGCTACCAGGCCACCCCGAAGCGCACCCAAGGGCCCTTCACCTGCCGGAACTGCAGCTTTGCCAGCACCCGCCCCGCCAAACCACCGCCCAGGAAAGAACCCAACTACCTCAGATGCATCCTCCTCAACACCCGCTCCGCCCGCAAACACGCCATCGAACTCTGGGACCTTCTCGACTCAACCTCCCCAGACGTCGCATTCCTGACGGAGACCTGGCTGAATCCCGCTTCAGCCCCCGACATCGCCATTGCCATCCCGGACGGATACAAGATCACCCGCAGGGACCGCACCAACGGAGTCGGAGGAGGCATCGCCATCGTCCACAGGAACACCCTCAGAGTCTCAACCAACACCGACGACACCCTCAGCACCGCCGAACACATGCACTTCCAGATCCACACCGATCCCAACACCACCCTCAGAGGAACCCTCATCTACAGACCCCCGGACCCCGACCACAGTTCAGCGATTCCATCGCTGACTTCGTCAGCACACACGCCATCGCCTCCACGGACTGCATCCTCCTCGGGGACCTGAACTTCCACCTCGAGAACAACAAGGACACCAACTCCACCACCCTGATCGACAACCTCGCCACCCTCGGACTCAGACAGCTCGTGACTACACCCACCCACGCCGCCGGCCACACGCTCGACTCCATCTTTTCCGCAAGCCCACACGTCTCCTTCAACCACACCTCCGAACCCCACTGGACTGACCACCACTGCATCCACTTCACCTACAGGAAGCCCACCACGCACCACTGCACCGAACAAATGCCTCGCCGCTGCTGGAGCAGAGTCACGGAAGACCAGCTAACCACAACCCTCGCCCTGAGCCCACCCGCTGAACCCTCCGACCCCGACACCGCCGCCCGCAACCTCAGACAGTGGATCGACGACTGCGCCAACACCCTCGCCCCGCTCAAGAATCCGCCCAACAGCCACACCAGCAAGAAAGCCACCTGGTTCACCGAAGACCTCCAGGCCTCCAAACAAACATGCCGAAAACTGGAGAAGATCTGGCTCCACGAACGGACAGCGGACAGCTACGCCGCCCACAAGAGCGCCACCCGCAGTCACCATCACCTCATCAGATCCGCCAAAAGGGCCTCACTCAAAGACCGCCTAGACAACAACGCACACAACAGCAAAGAGCTCTTCAACATCGTGAAGGAACTCTCCAACCCCAGCTCCAACACCAACGACATCCAGCCGTCGCAAGACCTGTGCGACTCACTGGCCACCTTCTTCCACCGCAAAATCGCCGACATCCACGACAGCTTCAACACCACGACCGCCCCGGCAACCACCGAGACCACTGCCCCCACAACCACCAACCGCCTGCTCTCCTGGACCAACATCAACGATGAGGACACCAGCGAGATCATGAACACCATCCACTCCGGTTCACTGCTAGACCCGTGCCCTCACCACATCTTCAACAAAGCCAGTACAGCCATCGCGCCCCATCTCCGGAAAATAATCAACATCTCCTTCGAGACAGCAACCTTCCCGGAAAGCTGGAAGCACGCCGAGATCACCGCCTTACTCAAGAAACCCAAGGCAGACCCCAAGGACCTCAAGAACTTCCGACCCATCTCTCTGCTCCCGTTCCCCGCGAAGGTCACTGAGAAAATCGTCAACAAACAACTGACCCGCTACCTCGAGGAGAACAACATCCTGGACCCCTCCCAGTCCGGCTTCCGCAGCAACCACAGCACCGAAACCGCCCTCATCGCCGCCACCGATGACATCAGGACCCTGCTAGACAACGGAGAAACAGCAGCCCTCATCCTCCTGGACCTATCAGCCGCCTTCGACACGGTCTGCCACCACACACTACGAACACGCCTTCACGACGCCGGGATCCAAGAGAAGGCCCTGGACTGGACCACATCCTTCCTTTCCGGCAGAACACAAAGCGTCCGCCTCGCCCCCTTCCGATCCAAGGCCACCAAGATCATCTGCGGCGTACCCCAAGGCTCCTCCCTCAGCCCAACGCTGTTCAACATCTACATGGCACCCCTCGCCCACGTCGCCCGACAGCACAACCTCAACATCATCTCCTACGCCGACGACACCCAGCTGATCCTCTCCCTCACCAAAGACCCTCACACCGCCAAAGCCCACCTCCACGAAGGAATGAAGGCCGTCGCCGAATGGATGAGGACCAGCCGCCTGAAGCTGAACTCGGACAAGACGGAGGTCCTCATCCTTGGTTCCAACCCTTCAGCCTGGGACGACTCCTGGTGGCCAACATCACTGGGAACAGCCCCGCCACTCACCGACCACGTACGCAACCTAGGGGTCATCCTCGACCCCACCCTCTCCATGACTAAGCAGGTCAACGCCGTTTCCTCATCCTGCTTCAACATCCTCCGAATGCTCCGCAGGATCTTCAAGTGGATCCCCACCGAAACAAGAAAAACAGTCACCCAGGCCCTCGTCACCAGCAGGCTGGACTACGGAAACGCCCTCTACGCAGGAACAACGGCTAAGCTCCTGAGACGGCTGCAACGCATCCAGAACGCCTCTGCACGTCTTATCCTCGACATCCCCCGACGCAGCCATATCACACCCCACCTGAGAGACCTGCACTGGCTCCCTGTCAACAAGAGGATAACCTTCAAGCTCCTCACCCACGCACACAAAGCACTCCACAACTCCGGACCAGCCTACCTCAACAGACGACTCAGCTTCTACACCCCCACCCGCCAGCTCCGCTCGACCAGCCTCGCCCTCGCCACAGTCCCCCACATCCGGAAAATGACCGCCGGCGGCAGATCCTTCTCCCACCTCGCCGCCAAGACCTGGAACACCCTCCCCACCAACCTCCGACAGACCCAAGACCTACTGGCCTTCAGAAGACTCCTCAAGACCTGGCTCTTCGATCAGTAGCAGCACCACCCCCCTCTTCCCCCAGCGCCTTGAGACCCTCGCGGGTATGTAGTGCGCTTTATAAGTGACATGATTGATTGATTGATTGATTGACACCAGCAGGGTATCGTCAGCAAACAAGAGGGGTCGGTACCTTGTCGCCCTTTGTGTGCCAAAGTTACAACTTTGCTTCTCGGGGAAGGATCTTATCAGGTTCTGTGTAGAGGAGCCACACACCTTTTCTCTCCACACAGAGCAACACCATCCACACAAAGTCCATCTCTCACTATTTAAAAGCGTTTCCTTTCATTTTTTGAGACCCATTTCTAGGCCACACCCAAATTACAAATCTTGGCTAAAACCTAATTGTCTTCCTGTGCTCTGTTCTCTTCATCTTCCCCAGTGGCACTCTCAGTGTACACTCTATGGGGAATGCTTCCTCTCTGAGCCTACTTTCTTCCGTTGGTAGCCTAGAAAGAGGGCAGTGTGATTCTCAGTCCCTGTTAAATACTCAACTTGAAAAATGAAGTCTCTAACACCTTGTATTCACCTGCTAGTAAGGTGAGTGACTCTATCAATATATATGCTCATAAACAAGCTCACTAAAGGCTTGTGGTCAGCTCTTGAAATGAAGGAAATCCCCAAATATATAAAAATACAAATGTTGAATTGTCCATGTACATACAAATCCTTCTCTCTCCAGTACAGAAAAATGAATGTCCTTCGGGTATCTGGAAGCAAATGCCAAGACCTTCTCCTCACCGTTTACAACCTACGATACATCTGCATCATCTCCCTTCAGGCTGGTATCCATGGTTAGAATGCTTTTCATGAAAACATCAGAATGCCCAAGAGTAGGTATCTCCCCAAGGCATGTTAGTCCACAAGCCTAAGAAAGGAACTTATGACATTCTAGTTTGTTTCAGGTTCTTCCAGTATAACTCTGTCAAAATCAGACTTATGACTATTGTCCTTTCCTGAAATGGTATGACTGAGATAAGCTACTTTGCCAACACTGAACTGATACTTTTCCTCTCCTCAGATAATCCACTCTTCTTCAACCACTCTAACACCTGTATAAGTACGTCCTGTCTAAGCAATAAACTAATATGTTGTCTTGAAATGTTTTTACCTGCTGAATACTCTCCAACACTATATTCATAATGGGTTGGAAAAATGTAACTGCTGATACTACGCCAGAAGTCATTCGCACAATCGTTTATGCCCCATGGGATGTGATAAAAGATTTGCCACAGCACCACTTAGAGACACGCTGATGAAATGTCCAACATGAGTAGCATCTGTGCACCATGCACCATGGCAATTGTTTACATATGTTGGGAAACACTTGCCTATCTACCCATATACTTTTATTATGATCAAAAAGGTCTATGCACATTTACCCCCATCCCTAAGTGCTAAAACTATTGTCTTGAGCCACTCTGAAGACTCCGTATCTTCAATGACATATAAAGCTCTCAACCTTTCCAATGACTCAGTCACCAGATGGCGTAACTTGCCTACACAGGCTGAACCACCTTCTTCTATATTTTATGGAGCTCAAATTGCCTTATTTCCTCTCAACCAACTAATTGTCGAGGTTGACAAATGGTACTCCATCCATTAAGTAGTGGAGGGCATTACCTCCACTAGCCTGATGGGCTACAATCCACCAAATCTAGAGATCACCACTGTCCCAGAGGTGATCCCTGTACCTTGACAGGAGCCATCATTAAGACATAATTGCACAATTTATCAGCTATCATTGAATATTACTACTTGTTTTTCTGACGTGGTTTTAGATTTGTGGATGTTTGAGTGCATGTGGACATGATTGTAGTGAGTGTGAGTGAGTATTTTATTTAACATTTATTCATGTATAACAATATACTATAGTTTGTATTTTTGCATACATTTGGTTCTCTCAAGTTTATTTTTCAATCATTTTGTTGTTGAAGATTATTGTTGTTGCCTTAAGACCTGTCTGCAACATAGGCACCCTTACACCTTTGTGCAAGGGTGCCTGTGTTAATGCTAGGTAGCCACTGGCACATCTGCACAAGCACAGAGCACCAGTGTGCAATAGCATGATAAATATGGAGCATTCCTGCCCTCTCCATTTGACCTAGCTCCATTTGGCCCTGGTCTCTGAAACAGTAAGAGGCTGAAGAGTGACGAAGAGGAGGTAGAGGGAGAAAAAGGGAGAAAACAATGAAAATGGAGAAGAGGGTGAAATGGATGTTAAAGTCTTGGCTGGGGAGAAAAATGTAGGGAACATTTCTGAGGAGAGAAAAAAGGGCCTAAAGTTGAATAGAGGAAAAGAAGGGAGAAGAACTAAATGTAGGGAAAGTATGGAGAATATAAAATGGAAAAGAGGGGCAAAAAGTGATGGGGAAAAGGAGCTAAAAAGGGTGAATAAAAAACGTAGAGGAAGTATGGCTGAATGGAAGAACAGGCAGTAGAGGAACTGCTAGGACTGTTAAGGATAACTGGAGATGGACTGATGTGAGGAGAAGTAACCAAGAGCTTAGAAAAGAAGAGTGAAGAAGGGCAATAGCAAGAAGGATGACAAACAGAGGTAGACCTGAGAATAGGAAGCAGAAAGGATGACAAAATGCCATTATATTGCTTTTTTTTCCCTTCAGAGTACAAACAACTAGATTTGTATCCTTTCTCGCTGCCATAAAGAGGGGTGTAGCTATCAGCTTTGCAGTAGAAGCAGCACTCTGGGGCTTGGAGGCCTGACCTCAACCTTTATTCTGTTGTATTTTAATTCTCAACCAGCAGTTAGAGAGCCCATTCTCTTTGCCTGTACAGAGGCCTATGGGAATCCTGCTAGGACACTGATTCCTGTGCAACACATTTCTTGTTCTCCTGTTCCTTCTTCTTAGGGTTCTTACTCCTTCCCTAACCACATTACAGCATTCCTTAGTGTAGCCCTAAGAAAAAGCCCTAAAGTTACCCTTATTTAATTCCCTTAACCAATTCAGAAAGAATATTGTTGCCCTTTTGGTAGGATAATACATTTTGCAGAGAAGATGGTGGGATGAGAAGGTTAAATGCATGACCACTAGAATTCTGCGGCAATTATGTTCAAAGTATGCAGCAGGTGTGACTACCAACATCTCACAACTTAGGGCCTCATTGTGATGTTGGTTGGAAAGCATTCTGACCGACTCGGGTTCAGCGAGTTCGACCGTCCCATAACGATGTTTCTGAACATCATTCGGTTGGACTCCCATTGACTTCAATGGGAGCCTGTGTTCCGACCAACAACACAGTCTCCTATTGAAAAAAGGGGTGGTTGCGGAAAACCTTGCACCCTGTCGCAGGCACCTCTTGGTGCCTGCCACACTGTGCATGGTTGTAAAGAGGGGTCCCATGGGTACCCCCATGGGCCCCAACAGGAGACCTCCGGGTGAAGGGGGCCTGCTACGGACCCCCAAAGTCAGTATCTGATAGCTGTTCCGTGTCAGACAGACTAATTCAGAAAGGCTGTCCAAATCCAACATCGTAATACGTCGGTCAGAAACGCGGTCCGTAGAGCTGTACGATTCGGCTCCGACCGACTGGGAGTCTCTGAATGCCAGTCAGAACTGAGTCAGAAAGACCGGACGGTTATCTTCGATCGTAATCGGTGGGTCATAAATGTTTCTGAGTCGGTCGGAAACATGGGTTCTGACACGGGTTAGGAAAATCCGAATGCCGTTCTGAGCCTTTCCGACCAACATCGTAATGAGGCCCTAAATCTTTGCAAAGTTTCTGCCCCTGCATTGCACAAGATTTGCACTTTTAAAATCTTAGGTCAGTTTTAGTTAGATGGTGGATAATGAAAAGTGCCATAAATACTGCATTATGTAAAATATGTTGTGGCCCCAGAATCCCATAATTCCAATGGCAATGGGTAAGGATTAAACCAGAAGAGTTTCATGACTTTAACAACCCATTTTCCCTTCTGCCTTGGGTGATATTAATTATTGTGTTCTTTTTTCTCTTCTTAGAACACCAAATCGTAGGGAGAGAGATGAGAGGCTGCAGTTAAAAAAACACCATTGTGGCACTATTTTGCCCAATGGTGGATCTGGAGGAGGAGAAGGAGCAGGAGGGGACAACTGCCAGAGGGACTTAACACCAGCACGAGCCAGCAAAATATCATATGCGCTATCAAGACCACTGCAGCCACCTCAGCACACACCATAGTTGCCACAGTCCTCAATCCACACATTCACAAATTTTCTTTTCTGATGTTAATTGAAAACGAGGAGGCTCAGGCAGAAAGTAAGATTTTTTTTTATTTTGGATTATTTGAAATGGATGACTTTTTATATTTGAATTAATTGCTAATGGAGGGTTTGTTCGAGGGGATGCGTTTGTAGTTGTTTGAAAGGGGGCTGTGATGTATAAAGGCAGAGTGGAGTAGTTTGTTTGAACTTTGTTGGGTCATTGTGGGTGCGCTTTTTCTGTTGTGGGACATTTTCTAAAATAAATGTGTTAGTTTATTAACATAGTAATCTCTTATTTCTAGCATTGGTGATATGCTTGGTTATTTGTTTATGAAGGAACACAGTTAAATAAAAAGCCAGGGAGCTCCTAATAGTGACAGGGGCCAAACCTGTGCATCCAAAACACGTTCCATCACCCTCTCCACTCTCTAACTGAGCTGCCTTCCTCACCACCTGCAATGCAATCTGCCACCGTTTTTTGAGTCAGTGTTGGAAATCTGAACATGCTCATGTCCACAACTCCTGCACTCTTTCTGTGACTTACCTAATCACTTCAACACTAAATACCTTTCATTGGCAATTGCTGTCCCCAGTCCATTTTTGTACAGTCACTAATAAGTAGTAGGGAGTACCCATAAACAAGATGCCACATTTCTCCACCATGCTACAGACCCAATGCTCTCCTCATCTGAACAGGGATGGTTTATGATTCCCACCAGACGTGGTAAGAAGGTGTTGCTGAATGAATCAAAATTCATTTCTTAGCTTAGAACAGCTTTGATAAAAATCTAATGCAGCATGATGGGAGATCCAGTCATCTATTGGTGGAACACTAAACTTTACAAAATGGGGTGCAAGGGCTGGGGTTACTTAGTCCTAACTGGGCCCCCTCACAGGTCAATGTGACCACTTTAGACAAGGTGAAACAGAAAAAGGATTGTGCAATAGCAAGAAATAAATTATGTCAATGGTGAAACCAAAACAAAGGCTAGTGCCATGCACAATATTCCTGATTATCACAGAGGAAATCAATTGCCTCTAAATAAAAAAAAGTAGTCTACAAAACTGAATATAATTAAGTTAAATTAGTCATAACCCAGTGGTAGTCAAAGTATGTAATATTGGCACACATGCATTTAAGTCAGTAAATGTCTGTCTTTATATAGTGAAGCAAAGATTGCCAAGTATCCAGGGTTCTGCTGAGCATTTATTTAAAACTGAGGAACAATTACCTAGACTTAATTTTGCAGTGACAATTGCCAGCTCCTTTATATACCGTGTGCAGACTAGGAGGGACATGAAGGTGACTTTTTTACCCTCCTCCTTGAGAGATTTAGCATGGATTACATCACATCTGCCCCACTAAATGTTACATCAGTTAATAGTGGAAATAAATTACAGCATATTAGATTTCATAAAGGGGACAACAGTGTTTTGGAAATCAGTCAGTAGATGGGTAGAGTAATTGGGGAAATGTTAAATGGGAGACAGACACAGGAGTTTCCCACTGCCAGGGTGTAGTAAAGGGTCTCTTTTTGCATGGTTAGCCCCACTTTTTGCCTGATGTCTGATGTGATTTTGAACTGTAAGTGCACTGGGTCCCTGCTAACCAGATTCCTAGTGCCAGAACTCCTTCCCAAAACACTGTAGCACGATTGGCTACCTCTGTAAGTCCCTCATAAGTGGTACCCCTGGTACATAGGGCATGGGTACTGAAGAGGGTCCTCTGGGGCAGCAGAACTGGTTGTGCCAACCCAGGGCCCCCTCACCAAGACTATGCACTATCCCATTGCAAGCTGTGGGGCATATTTACAAGGAAGTGGCAGAGCGTGGCGTTAGCCTCCTTGGCTTAACGCCGCGCTCTGCCACTTGTGAAACGTAGGGCAAGAATACGGTGCAGCCTAGCATTTCCCCCTGCTCTGGCACTAATTTACCTGCCTAGCGCCAACTTAGGCAATGGGAATGATTGTTTATATGAAGGAAGGTGACCCTTCCTGCACATAAACAAGCTGAAATGGCTTTTTGAAACTTCTATGTGTGCTGCTTAATACAATTGTAATTTTTTTTTAATTATTATTTATGTGCAGGAAGGGACATCTTTCTGCACATAAATGATCAATGGCGTTTTGCTGTTTCTATGTGTGATGCACAACGCACCCACTCACGCCACCCTTGAAAATATGGGGCAGTGTCAAAATCAATAGGTGTTGTGGTGGAACGCCCACCACAACACCCATTGCCAGCCCTTTTAACACTATGTATTGCGTGAAAGGGTGCCTTATTCACAAGGCGGCGCTAAGCCACGTAAAGTGGCTTAACGCCGCCTTGTGAATAAGGCAAACCCCCTATCACCTCCACAGCGTCGAGAAAAGTGACGTTATGGTCACAGTAGAGGCTTGTAAATATGCCCCTGTGTGTCTTGGTGCAGGAAAATCTGAACAGTAGACATGACCACAAAATGGCTTGGTAGTGGGGAGGAAAAGGCCTGGCAGTGAAGGGGGTTAATAAATCCTCACTGATGCCAGTGTTGGATTTATTAATAAATTCACACAAGAGAACCCTATAGAGGGTCCCCTGAATCTTTAACCCAACACTAGTGGGGTCTCTGGTTGGTTTTCAGCAGCCTGCCACCAACAGGCATGTTTTTGACTACATGGGGTGAGATCCGGCACTCTGAGAGGACAGAAACAATACATGCTCTGGGCAGGGGTGTTTCACTCCTCCTCCAGGACAGGATGGCCTTCTAGGGCGGGAAGCTTCAAAGGCAATGCCGCCTTTGAATTCCAACCCAAGAACCTCCAAATAGTGGGGGAGGCCAAACCCCATTTTCTGCTCCACTTTTGGCCGGAGGAAAGGCGTGAAAATTGTTGAGGAGGAGGTTCTTTCATCAGCCTGCACCAGCCCAAGGGAGGGGCCGGTGAGGTGAACCCCTCTCTGAAATTCCACCATCTTGAGATGGTGAGAAAACCTCCAATCAGGGCTAAGGTAGTGCCTCTTCCCACAGGAAGTGGTCACTAGAGGGTGTAGACACCCTATAGGTAAGTAGCCCATTGGTCTCTACCTGTCTCACCTAGTAACACCCCTAAATTGAGTATTTAGGTGGCTCCCCGAGTCCTGAACCTCATATTCATTGGACCAAATGTCTGATCGTATATGCATTTTTCCCCTTTTTCCCCATTGATTGCTATGGTGCATACTTGCTCACAAAAGTAATATATTTACTGATCTTTGAAAAATCGTAACTCCGAAAATACTTACCTTAGAATTGTGTTCTTGGTCTTAAATATTACATAAAAATAGACTATTTTTTACAAATTGGTCTCGGATTTATTCTTGAGTGTGTGTCTCATTTATTGCCTTTGTGAGTACAACAAATGCTTAGCACTACTCTCTGATAAGCCTAACTTCTCGCCCACGCTTTTACCTCTGCGTACCATTTGGGGCTTCTCTGGACTCTCTGCAGGGTGTACTTCTTTTTAGTGCACTGTATAGAGAGCCAGATTCCTCCATCCCACTGCCAGGAGTGCAGCACATCTGTCATCGAAGGAAGATGGCAGTTAACACAATTCATTCTTTAGCAGCCCACATCCTCTCAAATGAGTTGCTAGAATGAATGTAAAAGAGGGCTTGACAGGCGACATAGCTCTTAGAAACTTCTTAGTGCAACTGCAACTGAATTCCAGATTTTTCTGTCCAGTGAGCAGTGCTGATTCTCAAATTAGAAGCTGTATAGATAATTTTTACAAAATACCTTTTGATTTTGAAAAGGGCAACATTTGAGATGTAAGACAAATTGGTTGTGGAAGTTCTTAGGAGAACTAGAGAGATGACAAATGTAGGAGTATTCACCTGCATCAGTGCAATCAGCTAAGGCCCAATAAAGTGCCACTCCCTGGAAAGTAACAACATGTGGATTGAATGTTTGAGTAACCATTACAAAAAGGAAATGTACCTAAGCCCCACATACACACCACATTATTCATGTTGCATTTGCAATATTTGCAACAATCAAAGCACTGTCATCATTATTCTAAATAAAGCAGATGTTTCCAATCCAATGTGGGGTTCCTGCCTTTTCTCATGGGGGTAGTTGTGCCAGAGATTTGTCCACTGCATGTTAGTTGTGGACCAGGAGCCGTATTATGGAAGTGCTCAAGGGGCGCAACAGGCGTTTGCGCCCGCTTTGCGTGCCCCCGGGGCACTTTGGTATTGCAGAACGGGCCTCAGAAGCTTGTGTGCCCCCTTCTGTAATACCGATAGCTCTGGTGCTTTATGTGCTTTATCTTCAGACGGCGTATCCTAGTTTGCATGGGGCGTGGCTCCATGCAAATGAGAGAATCCCTTTGCCTCTGCACCCGCGCCATATTATTGATATGGGCGCAGATACAAAGAAGCTGTCAGGAGGCACGCTGACCTGATGGCAGCCCTCTGGAGTGGGTGAAGCGGGTCCCATGGAGATACCAGACATCCCCTGGCAGGCGGGTGCAGTCACTCACTTCACCCGCCTGTAAGGGGATCTCTAATCCCCCTTAAAATTGCAGACAGTTGCCACCTGCACTGTAAAACACAGAGCGGGTTTAAAGCAGCCGCTCCGTTTTTCACATGAATGCGCTGCCCCAGGGCAGTGCAAGTTCACATCTGCCCTGAGGGCAGCACATTCAATGTAATAGGGTGCACCTTCCCTGTTTACCCCTGGCACACCTGTTTTAAGGTGTGCAGGGTGCAATGCAGGTTTAATTTTCCCCTCCTATAGTTAGATCTGTTGAATAAGGTAAACAGAAAGGTCTTAAAAAGCAACAAAAAGTGACAGACTGAGAAGCATTCCTATGGTGAATTTAACTAAACTGCAATCACATCACTTCAAGGGACATACATAAGCAAAAAACATGCTTGGCTATACCCATCACATGTGCCATATTAAAAAGTTAGCATCTATTGGCAGATGATTGTGATAAATAATGGTTAGAGATGGCCCACGTCTGGCGCCTATTTCTCTCAGCAAAGGGCAAATATACATTGCAGAATTTGTTGTTCATTTCAAAGACTTTGGGCCATATTATCAAGAACGGCGATAACATTATCGCCGCTTTAGCGGCAGGAAACTGCCGCTAAAGCGGTGATAAGGGGCTTGATAATATGCCCTATAGAATTCCAATAGAAGCCCAGGTTCTGGTGTGAAGGACATCAAACCTGGGCTTCTATTGGAATTTTATAGGGAATATTATCAAGCCCCTTATCGCCGCTTTAGCGGCAGTTTCCTGCTGCTAAAGCGGCGATAATGTTATCGCCGTTCTTGATAATATGGCCCTATGTTTATAAAATTAGCAACAAACTCTGTTTATTGACTGCTAATATGGTGCCTTTGTTTGTTTGTCACTCAGCAAAAATGACTATATGAATGATAATCCAGCTGTTACCTGCACAAGAGCACACTGGCCTATTTTCCAGTCACATCTCTTCATAGTGTACCTAATACAATGAGATCTTCCCGAGCACATCTTTCACTGTCTTCTTGTTGTGAGCCACTGACCTGAACTCCAGGTGGTTCCAATGGAGCGGTGAAAATCCCCAAATCTCAGTGAGCATTAATCGGGTAGCAATGATGTATATATTGCACCACAGAAAGTTCCCAAGGGGGAAGGGGGTTTGGGAAAAGAGAGAAATGGGCCGGATATGTCTGCATGAGGCACTTCTGGCTCCAGGAGGGTGTGATTTACTGGATTCAGGATACGAGTTCGCTAAGTGTGAGAAGTTGACCTGGTATATGCTGTCCACTAATTAAAGTGGGCATCTTGCACCAGTCCAAACAACCCTTATGGTGATTTAAGAGGTCAAAGATAGCCTTAGAAAGCTATCCAAGTGGTAGCTGTGGAGAGCAGCCTTAGGCTTAGTCTTGAAAGAATGTTTAGCAGCTTGTTTTACCAGAATGCAACCTTATTGTATTGGTTAAATGAAAGGAAAATCAAACAGTAGTTATAAAAATATGTATTTATTATTATAACCCACTCTAAATACCTTACAGTATCTGCTACACACAGATAGACACAAAGTACACAATACTGTAGCACAGAAACAGTCGTAAGTAGCACTAATACACAGTGGGCTCCAGAGGGAAACCAAACTATATACTAAAATAGTGGTATAAGAACCACGACTTGAATCAAGACAGTGTCTAGAGGATGTAGAATCGCTGGGACCCCAAGGAACCTCCCAAGGTGAGAAAGTAGGGACCCCACGGAGGACGGGTGCAGTGTGAGAACACGACCGCGTGCTACGTACAATTCAATGGGAGAGTCGCGGTTGCAGTTTTAGTGCTTAAGGACCTTTCCCAGTGGATTACGGGGAAACCCTTTGGAACATAGAAGGTTGGAGTGCCACCCCACCCGTGGATACCGAAGTACCAGAGTTACCTATCCCAGGGAAGCCGGGTGCATAGGGCTGAAGAGGCATTGGAAACGGCCGTCGTTCTCAATGGGAGTCTTCAAAGAAATGCCACTGCTGGAAAGAAGAAAAGTGTCCGGTGGAACCCACAGGTGTATTCTTGATGGAAGGAACCTTAAAGCAGAGGGGACAGAGTCTGGGTCACTCAGGAGTGACCAGGGGCTCGGTAGACGAATGCCTACCAATATCGGGTGCTTCAGGTGTGAAGATGGAGACTTTGACTCTACTGCTGCAGGGACCAGGAGATGTTGAGGATAACCAGGAGCCAGACACAAGCTGTCCCATGAAGGATGTTGAATGCGGAGGGGTCGGTGTCCGGTGGGAGCACCAACAAACCTTGGCAGCGGCAACCCACGAAGAAGGTCAAGGAAGGTTATGGTCTGGCCCAGCAAGGACCAGGGGACTCACCACAGCAAGGGGAGTCAGGTCAAGCCTGGAGCAACCAGGGGAGCCCAAGAAAAGCAGTGTTGTCCCTCAAATGGACCCACAGGCTGAAAGCACAGGAGTCGCAAGGAGACCTCTAGCAGTTTCACTAAGTAACAGCTTGCAGAGCACAGAATGTGAGGAGGCCAAAGTCCTTTGTACAAAATGTGTGCAGAGGTGGGTGCTATTGATAGTCCAATGCACTTAGTTGGGGAATGCCAACAAGCATATGCACTTGCAAAAGTACACAGTGCATAGGGGTTCAAGTTCTGTGGTCCCCACGAGGGATACTGACCTCAAACTTGGTGAGAGGGCAGCTCAATCTCCAGGAACACAGGAACCCACCTCCTGTGTTGCTGGAGCCTTCGGAGTCTGCAGGAGTTCAGGATCAACAGACTAGTCAGTTGCATTACGGTGCCTGCGAATGCAGGGGAGTGACTCCTTCACCCCAAGGGAGATACTTCATTTGTCCTTGATGCTCCACAGGTCCTGCATAGAGCCTGTATGGTGCACGGGCACGGATGAGGCTTTGAACGGAGAGGGAGACGAAGTCAGGCCCAGTCAAAGTCCAGCGAAGTCCAGAGTGTCCAGACGGTAAAAGGTGAGTGGTTTCTTGTTCAGAATCTTGTCCACGTCAAATCTAGGGTCCTACAGCTGGGTAAGCCCTTTTGTACCTACGGATGAGGGTTGGACAGATTCAGGGGACCCTCCCAGGGGAGGGTCAGGTCAGTGGGGGAGGATAATCACCTGTCCTTTGTCCAGTTCAGCACCAGAGCAGAAGCCAACGGCTCCCAGAACTGGTTTGAACTAGACTATGCACAGGGACACCAAGTGTGCCCCAGATGCAGACTTTCAGGCACTTTGGAAGTGCACCCACCCAGCTCCAATACACTAAATCCTGTCTGGGAGGTGGTCACACCTCCCTGTGATAGGATGCCTATTGTGCTGCCTTCCTCTGCTCGAGCTTGGCTCAGCAGCAGGAGGGCAGAAATATGTCTCTGGTCGGCAGCAACCATTTTGTGCTGTCTGGGTCGAGAAGGATGATACCGGGAAGACCAGGGACCGGTTGTATGACGTTACAACGCATTCCGTTGCAACGCATGCCTTTACCACGCATGCGTTACAACGCGAATGCCATTACCACGCATAACCTTTACCACGAAAATTTCTTTACCACGCATACCCTTACAATGATTTTCGTTGTAAAACCATGCATGGTAAGGGCATATTCATGGTAAAGGTTATCTCAGACCCCTGCCCCAATTCCTATGACTGCTCCCTTGAGCCCTCCCCCCTCCAGCCCTCAGATTATTTTTTTAAAATACCCCTCCCCTGTACCCCTGCGCGACCCCCAGCCCCCAATCCTTCTAAGAAATACCCCTGCCCGGAACCCTAAAAATGTTGCCCTGCACGATTCCCCCACCCACAAACCCTTCTAACAAATACCCCTCCCCTGCCATGAACCCTAAAAACGGACCCCTACACGACACCTCAGCCCTTAAATTATTATTTTTTTAAACTAAAATCCCCCTTACCTCTCCACGACTTCTCCTCGCTCTTCCGAGGTGCGGTGCACGTCGTAAAGAGGAAGCGGAAGTGTCTTTCCGTTTCCTCTAACGACACCGATAGCCTCCACATCTTTCACCAATAAATGTTTTGTGTCTGTGAAGGCGACGGAAAGAGGTGAAATGATCATATTGTGAGGATTTGAATAGAAGGGATTATTTAAAAACGTAACGGACAATAAACACCATGCTGGTGAGCTGCGTTTTTTAATGGAAATTCTTTTTAATGATCATTTCGAAGTGAATGAAAGTCCGCATTTTTTGGCCATTAGCTTGTTCAGGAAGTGAAGGTTAGGTGTTACATTCCAAATGAGGGCGAGCTGATAATTAAAGGCAATCATTCATTTGTTAAATGTCACAGGTGCACTCGACATCGCTGTCATCCAAACGAGAGCTTGTACCTTTAACACACATGCCTTTACTACGTACCTCGTAGTAAAGGTATGCGTGGTAAAGGCTATGCGTGGTAACCACGCATGCGTTGTAATGCATGCGTGGTTAAGGGTATGCGTGGAAACAGCCGCGTTGTAGTGGCTGTTTCCCCCAGGGACCCCACGAAGCTTGCTTCTGAAGGGTGGAATCATACCTCCCACACCGGTTACCGGTGTGGAGGTGTGATTCCAAGGTGTTTGATACCAAACACGACATGGTTTGTTGCAACCGTTTTTGAGATAGCATTTTACACAAGCATATAATGCACCTCTACCTATATGTCTGGCTGCATCACAGGCAACCCGGGAGAACGGTCTCCGAAGGCTGCAGAGGGGCTCTGCTCATGCAGGGGCACCCTCTCATGTAAAACCCAGCACCCTGCCTTCAGGATTGTTAAGGCCTGCTAGAGGGGTGACTTATAGATTTAAAGTGTAGTGACCTATAGATATAATAGATCTATATCTAACGTAAGGGGTGCATGCACCTTCTTACACAGGCTGCAATGGCAGGCCTGTAGTTCCATTTTGCATGGCCTCTCATGGTTGGCATAATACATGCTTCAGCCCATGGGAGGCCTCTGGGGTACCTATGCCCTGGGTGCATGTGCATCATATACTAGAGACTGACAAGGGTACCCCAGTATCCAATCTGGAGTGTACCTAATTACATGGCATAACCAATTTAGGGAGAAAGTAGATAGTTTGGGGTCCTGATTAGCAGGATCCCAGTCAGACTAGTCAAAAACAGTGTAACATCAAGCAAAAAGTGGGGGTAACCATAAGAAGCAGATCCTACTTTCCTACATTAAGTGTGTCAGGTGGTAGGGTTTCTCAGGAATAGTATAATATGTGAACAATAAACACTAATCAGGCCTAGTTCTGCCCATATACAATCATACGTGTTCTTGCGTCATGACATTACAGAGCTTAGGCATACCAGCAGAATACACACTGCACAAGATACTCTTTCTCTCAAAGGAGTGCATTCTATGCACATAAAGCAGGTTTTGTTAAGACGCAGTCTTTGCATTAAAGAGCAGTCCAAAGTTTGGCATCCTGAACAATGGTTTTTAAACTGAAGGTATCATTGTGCTGAATATTCCTAACATATGTTCACCAGTGTTCATATTCTTCCAAGTATGACCCAAAAATGATCAGTTTCATATGTTGTAGCTAGTTCAGGAAATTTGTCTTTCCCGAAAAAGATCATTTTTAGGTGTTGCATCTAGTTTAAGAAATACATTTGTCCTGTTAATCAAATTGTAATCAAAATCCCTGCTTGTACTAGGGATGCTCTGCATTAGTTACTAGGATTCATGTTTTAGGTCGAGCTTCGACAGCGCATGCTGAATACACTTCTGGGCTAACATCCCGCCCATTAGCTTTTAATTTGTTACTGTAATTGTCCTTTAAAAAGCCTTGCCTGCAATTGGTTAATGATCCTTTTTTTTTTTCTTTCGGAGTTTTATGTAGCGCGAACTTGACCAACAGGTATCAGAGCGCTTTACATGAGCACTAGTTGCGTTACAGAAGTACACATTCATTTTTTTTGTTAGGCACGGGGAGATTAAGTGATTTGCCCAGAATCACAGGATGTTGAGCGTCATTGACTTGAGACTGAACCCTGGTTCCCCAGATTTGAGATGATCGCCCTAGCCGTTAGACCACATCCTCTCCCCATTCTTAGCCTCCTTTTTCCTCCCAGGGTCTGCGCCTAACTTCGGCGATCTTTCTGCTTTTGTCTTGATCCTTCGTTTCAAGGGGCTTTTTTTTTGTTTTATTATTTTGCTTGTCCACAAGTTGCTGACTGCTATTTCCCTCCTCCCCCCAAATCCTGCATTTTATTAGTAAGAGCTCGGATGGGCAGGCTTCTCACATGACACAGCGCTGCTGTTTTCAGTCACTCGGAGCTCCACCACACGCCAAATGCTGAAATAAATAAATATCCATTAATGAGTTTAGCAGCATTGCTATGAGAACCGGCAGCTAAGGCATCTCAGGGGCTTCCTATCCACTCTGTCAGAACTGCCCCAGGCAGACACTCCGAAACCCCGCAGATTCCCCTTGTCTAAGCTTCCCTGTTTATTTGTGTTTTTATTGCTTTTTCCAGTGCTGAACACTCGCCGATGGCGGTTTTAATTGGGTTACTAGAAGAATTGCTGTAAAATCAGACATGCATTAATTTGGCGATTACACAAAGGCCAGTTTGCGAAATTGATGCCTCTATCACACTGGTCCATCTCGTCTCCCCTGACTTTAAAGTTTCTCCATTTGCCTGGGATGGTTGTTAAAGTGCCATGTGGTGGTTCGTGTGCAATGATGTGCTCAGTGCTGTGACATCAGGCGGTGTTGGGTATCCCGGAGTCGGGGGGGCAGCTTTAAAGGGCCCTGAGCGCGCGCCTCTGCTTCGTGTGGCATACCTACCGCGTGACTAGCCCCGGCGTTACCATGGGTCTCCTCAGCGCAGAGTGCCACGTCGGGACAGCGGCAGGGCTGGGAGTATGGCTTCTCTCTTAAAGTGGTATTGTCTGTACGCTGGGGTGCCTGGAGCGGAACATAAATGTTAGTTCTTGAGTGGGGTGATGGAAGCGGGACGGTGGTTGTGTTTGGATTTTTATAGTTACCTACAGCCCAGTGCACTGCTTCTTCCAGGCACGCAGCTCTGCTTGGATGAAAGGTGCAGGCTTGCGTCACTCTAATGAGATTCTTTAATGTGTGGCACTGCTGGCCCCTCTATAGCACGTTTGCAAAGATGTTAGTTTGAAAGCGTGCTGTAATTTACTTCTAAGTGCCGCTGCTGTGTCAGCGCCGTATGTGTGATATTGAAGACGTAGGGATGTTTTTTGATCACTGGAAGTTATCCAAGCCTGTGTGTAGTGGAAGCAGTGACACTCGTATCTGTTGAGCTACAGATGTGACAACTAAGCTGTGTTGGTATAACACTAATACTTTACATGATTGTAGCACCCGAACTTCTGTCTCATCTGGATTGTGATTTATTTAAATAACAATGCGTCCTCAGCAGTGGCCCGTGTTGTTTTATTTATTTTATTTATTTATGCATTTTTATATAGCGCGGACTTTACCCGAGGGTGTCAGAGCGCTTCACAACAGGATTAGCAACATTACATAAGGAGGAGGATACAAATGAGCATAATACAAAGGCAAGCGTTACATTGCATGAAGAAAAGTGACAATTGTGCAAAAACAAACAAACCAAATACAAAAAGAGGAATAAGTTCCAATAGGAAAAAGTGACAGATGTGCATGAAACAAGGGATACCAAATACAAATGGAGGTATAATGCTGCAATAAGTGGCAGTCACACATGACACACTGGGAAGGCACTTCTATAGGCTTGGAGTACAGAATTTCCTATAGTGGAAGAACTTCCTTGAGGTAGTAGAGAGGGCGTGAATTCAGCAGGGGGTACATGGGGTACAAAATATATGATACATGGGGTACAAAATACCACTAAAGGCATAATACTGTAATAAGTGGCAGTAACTCAAAGCACACTGAGAAGGCCCTTCTATAGGCTTGGAATACATAATTCCTATCATGGAAGAGCTTCCTAGAGGTAGTAGAGAGGGCGTGACTTCACAGGGGACTTAACCTGGGGGAACACGCACATAAAAACCAACACAACACACAAAGTAAGGAATGAACAGACAAAAGTACAACTTTAAACTGACGGGCGAACTTCCTAGAGGGGCCTAAGACCGAACGTTGTGATTCTGTCACTTCTGTTAGCACCATCAGCAACGTATCCCCAGTTTAGCCTGGTGTCCTGAGACTACATTCTGTAAGTAGTGAGGTTACTTGGTGATGGGTGCGGCGTTATTTAACTGCCTAGTGGATGCAAAGAGAATCGCCAAAACAATCCTGCTTCATCGGAAATCATGCAGTCTCAGAAAAACAATGCAGTCAAAGAGCTCTCTGTTGTGCCTGTATATCCTTATATTTGATGCTATTTTGGAAAGGCCATAGATTAGTAACGTGAAAGCATGAAACAGAGGTGCCCACTAGCCCAGAGTACCTTCAGTTACTCAGAGCCCTTCTAATGAAAGTTATGCACCCTACAGAGAAGTGCTGACACTCTCCCTTTTAGTCAAAGGAAGCCCTAGTATGCAGAGGCTGAGAGCACGCCTCCCATAGCCTTGGCATTAATCTTATCTCGTAACATTTGCTGTTCATTCAAAGATCGAGGCCAAATGTCAAATGCTGTTTCCCTGAAGGCACCTGTTTCCTTTTCTTCTTTCTCTGACTTCAAGGTGAGAGAACCTGCACCCCCACATCATCGCTGGTCCTGTGTTTGACTTCTACCAATATCACACACCCATCTAGTTTAGCTCTGTTGCAATTGGGAGTAGGCCAGCAGGATTCTGGTACGAGATGTGGGCTCACCTGCTTCCTGTGTCGTGAACCACATCCCCGTAATCCTGACCTCTTTGTGGGTCTTCTGTGGGGTTGTTCACAAATCTGCAATGCTGGATGTGTGGATGCCTATGATTCAAGCGCTGTAGCTCTATGGATCTTTAAATGAAGCTGCCCCACCCGTCATATTGCAGTGGGTGAGTTTTTAATCTAAAGTAAAGAGATTCACTGGTTTGACAAGAGAGAGGGCCATCTGTTCACCCTGTGTACACAGCAGCAGGGAGATGGTGACATCAACTTTGCTGCGGCTAAATAACCAGAAAGGCAGCAAGACAAGCCAAGAGCCATAAAAGTATGTTGGTTGTAGCCAAGGCAGGGTGTGTTGCCAGGATTGTGTACATTTATATACATTTAGTGTGTGTAAGCAGTGTGCATGTGAATTGCCACTTGTGTAGCCAAATACAAACCTTGTGTTTGTATTTATCATGTACACACACTATGTGTGCACAAATATAGTGTTTGTTGCCATGAGTGTGTCTATATTTTGTGTACCTCCCCACTAAACTGATTAAGTTAGGTACTTTTACAATGTGTTCCCAGCCAAGCAGGATATATGTTTGATTGGAAAATGCCTTTTGTTGAACACTCATTGAACCATCCTCCCTCCCCTGTCCTGCCATCCTCCCTTCTCAGAAATGATAAGTGCAGGCTCTCTTTAGCCAAGCTGCTGGTTATTTAATTGAACTTTGAGTCGCTCCTTCTCTTCTTCGAAGCAGGCTAGATTTTAGTAAACAGGCACATAGTATTGCCCCCAGTTTGTCAGACTCCGCAGGCAGGAATACAAGAAGCGGTTTGATGTTAGGCACAAGGTAGGTGCTCGTGACTGGAGTGTGGGTGATATGATCATCATTAAAAGTGCAGTGTGGTCTCCCAAAGGGAGGTCAAATTTCCTTGGCCTGAGACGCATAATTCAAGTTAAAAGGAATGTTGTGGTGGTGGATGATGGTAGTGTGTGGAGCATGTCAAGTTTGGCAAATGGAAGTGCTAATGGTACATCTGAAGAGAGTGGTTGCGATAATGACCGTGGGGGTGATTTTAGTGGAAAGCTTGGTGGAGGATCGTATAAAGGTGATGTCCGCTGTAGTCACCACCCCAGCAGGAAGCTAAAACAGCTAGATGATTTTGTTTAATTTTCATGTTCTCATGTTTATATTATGCATATATCAAGCACAAGTTTCTATTATTTTAATTATTTTAGAGTTTCTTATTTCCCTATGTGTCCTAACATTCCTCTTCAATTTCCTTCATCAGCAAGCTGCTACCCTGTTAGGTGTGGTTACGGTAATTATGATTCTGTATTGTTCTTCTCTGTATTTGTTCCTTTTTAGTTCTACACTATAGAATATTATTTTCTTTTATGTGTAAAAAGGGGGATGTGTTGTAACTTTGTTACAGCTGGTGATGCTCATAGTTCCATTAGCGAGGCTAAGGTTGCCATGGGTGACAACAGAATGTGAGGGAAGGCAGTTGGAAGGAGAGGGGCGGTATGGCTGGCTTTTTCATGCTGGTGGAATAAAGAAGTCTTGATCTGATGCCCGCCTTCAGTGTTCTTCTTAACACACACCCCAAAATAAGCTGCGCTCAACCCCCTGGCAGCTTGGTATAGAGCAGTCAAACTTAACTTAGAGGCAATGTGTAAAGTATTTGTAAAAATCAACAAACAGTTAAACAATGAGAACACCAAACAAAATTGTTAGAAAAATAGAGGTTAATTTAATAAATAAAACAAGATCAACACAACAAAAATCCAATCAGTAGAACCGGAGTTATGAATTTTTAACGAATAAACTGTAAAATATCCACAATATAATGGAGAAGTCAACAGGTAAAAAATCAGAGTAGAAAGCTATTTACGTTTTAGTAATAATATAGGAAAAGCAAACATAAAGCGCTAACCAGGGATATATGGTCGTGCTGGGTCGGGTCAAAGTCAAAACTCCAGGCCGTTGGATACAGTCCTAGATTAGTCCTGCTGATGGTTTACCTTCTCAAGTTTTGTGCCAAGAGTGCGATTTATATCAGAGAGGGTCACTGGGAGCAAGGAAATCGTTGCGGGCAGCAGTTGGTGTGGTGTGAATATCAGGTTGATTGTTGCAAATGGGAGGGCTGGAGCTTTGGGGTGGCAGTGTTCTGTGGCGTCAATGCTTGTTGTGGAAGGAGATGGGCTGGCGGCAGCTCGCGCTGAACTTCAGTGTTAGCAGCACAGTCCCTGTGTGATCCAGCCTGTTTGTGATCTTGAACAGCCCAATGCTTGAATTAATTGCCCGTGAGCCACACCAAGGGTCCAGAATCTGAGGGGCACCACTTGGGGGGCAGGAACTTACTGAAGACGGGGCCAGGGGCTTTTGGGGCACCTGTTATGTCTCTGAGGCTCAGATCAGAAGGTCAGCAGACTAGCCCTTTGAGTCACTCTGGGGTCCTGAGTTCAAGTTGGAGGTTGCAGGTCCAGATCTTCCTCCCCAGGCAAAAGGGAAGCAGGCCACAGGTCAGCACAACAGGGCAGCAGCTCCTTGCAGAGCAGCAGTCCAGCTAGAATATGCCAACCTTGCAAAAGTGTCATTTTCTGAATTGTAATTTAAAATCCAACTTCACCATAAATTAGGATTCTAAATTAGGATTCCAGAGACACCAAACATGAACCAGTTTTCCCTTCCCATTTGAAAATTACACTTATAAAATGTAATAAAGCAACTCTTATGCCATTCTACGAGAGAGATAGGCCTTGTAGTATTAAAAATACATTTAAGAGTTTTTTTACTACCAGGGCACTTAAAATTTAAAAGTACATTTCCACATTTTAAATACACTGCACCCTGCCCTTTGGGCTGTCCAGAGCCTACTTAGGGGTGACCTATTTGTATTAAAAATGAAGGTTTGTGCCTGGCAAAAAGTTTACTTTGCTAGATCGAAATGGTTTAAATCTGCACACACAGTCTTTGTAATGGCAGGCCTGAGAAATTGTTAAAGGGCTACCTAAGTGAGTGGAACAATCAGTGCTGCATGCCCACTAGTAGCATTTAATTTACAAGCCCTGGGCACATGTAGTGCCACTTTAATAGGGACTTATAAGCAAATTAAATCTGCCAAATGGTTTTGAGCTAATGATAGCATGTTTTAAGCAGAGCATGTTGCTCAAACATGAATTTACCTTGAAAAAACAAATGACAAGAGGCATTTGTCCAAACAGGAACCATTGGTTTAATTAAACTCTTTGGCCAGGAGTACAGTTACAGATGCGGGTCTGAGGACTGTCTCAACGTTGAATAAATCTGAGCTAGGTTATATACATTTCTTTGAGTATCATAAAGTGTTTCCATCAATCTTGTTCTGGTAAAGAATGCAGCTTTTGTCTCTGGAGTCATAAATAAGGCCCCTGAAAAAAATGCAGGTGGGCCTCGACCTTGTGTGGACACAATGGGGGCCAGTGTGTCCAGATGTCCGGCATGAGGGACGCTTGATCACTCCATGTACTGTGTGTGCTGTGTGCCGGTTGGCTATGTGTTTCTAATGTCATCGGGCATCTGACTTTATGGTGTTTTGGGAATGTGCTCACCCCTCCAGCCATGTGTGCTTTTTTAGGGCCAATCTCCCTGGACCATTGTGGTGTTGCTGCGCCTATCTGTGGGATTGACCTAAGTTTCCTGTTGATGCGTTTGTCTGCTGGCTACGTGCCACCCCACCTGTGACCTGTCAATCAGTATCCTCAGGCCTAGGCCTCATAGCCTATCTGACCACGTATTTCTGAGTTGATGTTGACCAAGAGTTCATGACAGGTGAATACGATTATTGAGATGCGATTTCGTTCTCACATGTGAATATACCATTATTAACATTGGCATCAACGTTTTCAATATTAACATTCCCCCCTGTAGTTTATGTCACATTATTGGGGATTTGTTGTTCTTCAGTTCTGATCAGTACTACTTTTCTAGTTACTTGCATTCTACCCAATTTAGTTACTTGCATTCTACACAATTTGAGGACTGCGTTTTACAGCAGGAAACCCCCAATTGGAGGAAACCACACAAAAACAATAGCAATAAGAAAACGGGCAGCAATGTCAGCCACTGGGGAGCCAGGAAAACCAGATCAAAAACCATTCCTGCTCAGGGTCACCTCCCTCCACACACAATTCTTTTTGCATGTGGTGCAGTGCTGAGATGGCAAGAGTCAGAGTCCCATTGTCCATGTTGTTTCCTGGAATAAATGTGCAGCAGGACGCACAGATTGTGGCACACACCCCTCCCTCCATTCGGGTCAGTAAGTCCAACAAATATTGATGTTGCATCACCATGAGGCAATTAAGGCCAAGCTCAGTGCTGTTCATCATCTTGAGCATTTCCCACCTGGTTATCTGCAACCAGCAGGCATTCGGTTTTGTTTGTAAGGTGAAGAATGGTATGGACCCTCCCGCTGATACTTGTGCATCAGAGAACAGTCTGAATTCTACTTGAATGTCCTTGTACTGAGCCCAGTCAAAATAATCAGCAGTTATTTGTCATGAGCCTGGTGCAACAGAGTAGTCTTTTTCCTTAGCGGGTGTTGATACAAATCCGACAGTTTTTCTCCAGGAATGACCAGAGTCAGTGTGTGTTTGATGACAAGGGAGCAGAGGCCATGCCATCCAGGGACGAGCTGAGTGTAAGCAAACTCGCTGCACTACCAGAAGGTATCCATCAGCGTGGCGGTGCCCCATTGCATGTCTGCAATGTTCAGGATTGTGCCACAGTTTTCATTCATGCCCAGTGGATTTGTTTCTTTACCTCTGAAACACAAGGAATACTGTGTAAATTTCCATACAATTAGGGGTTTCCCCTTCCCTTCTAGCTATGTATATCCACCCACCTCGGTAAACCAGATTTCCTAACATGGGGTATCTAAGCTGTTGTTAAACTCTTCCCTGTGGGACTCTTACCCTCTGTGTCATTGAGATGTATGGCCATATACTTAAACTTCAAGTCTGGGGTTCATTTGTTATTAAAGAACACTGCCCCAGATATGCTAAGGGCCACCTGGGGACCACAGATGGAAGCAGGGCTGGACATGTTCGTGCACTGGTTTGGTGGCTTTGCTAGCTTCAAGAATCTCTTCTCTGGGAAATCTAGAGGCTAAACAGCATCCTCCCCTATCAAAAAGTGGGAGTGGTGGACCACTCGATAGTGAAAGTTGTTTGTCAATAAGGCATATAGACTATATGCCTTATTGACAAACAACTTTCACTATCGAGTGGTGCACCACTCCCAATTTTTGGTTCGTTCCTTATCTGCCTAGCAGCTGGCACCCAACGATGGCAGGTGCTGGAGTAGCCTGTGCACACTCATCCGGAATTATTGTTGATGCAATCACGAAGGGAACACAGCAGGGGAGTGCGGTCACTGCATCCGCCGTTGCCCGTAATCGTACTCAGCATCCTCCCCTATGGTGTCCCTCCTGTGCATCCTATCTAGCTCAGCTTGTATGTCGCTAGGCTCGGACAAAAGGTACAGTGTTATTGCATTGGTCTTGTATCGGGTCAGATTCACTACTACTCTATCAAATCAAATCAAATGGTATTTGTAAAGTGCTGCTTATCACCCGTGAACGTATCCAGGTTTTGGGGAGGGTAGGGGGGTTGCTGCTGCTGAGATGGACTAGTCGAAGAGCCAAGTCTTTAGGTCTTTCCTGAACTCCTGCAGGGTGGGGGCTATGCAGAAATGGAGGGGGAGGTTGTTCCAGGATTTGGCAGCCAGGTGTGAAAAGGCGCAGCCATTGCTCCTGCTCCTGTGAATACTGGGTGTGTGGGCCAAGATGAGGGATGAGGAGCGAAGTATATGGTTAGGAACTTCATCCTGTGGTTGAGGTATGGGGTTCTACCTTGTTGGGTTGTATGTTGGTCCTAATTCTACATAGGTATAGGTGGAGAAGGCATTTTGCATTTTCGGGGGTACCTCTTGAGACAAGTAAAGCCTATCTGCGCCTACTGCATGCGGTATCAGTTAACAGACGTAACATGACATGGTTGATGTCTTGGAGCGCGGTCATGTGCTGATACCATGTGTTGTGTAGTACATGTGGGATGCTAGTGTTGGGTTTGATGTAATTTTATGTGATATGGGGGAGGTCCCTACGCAAGCACTATAAAAGTTCCTGGATGGACTCCATTTGAATAGGCAGGTCTTTGATGATGAATGGATGCAGCAACACTCATATTAAACAGAGGGTACACAGAAGTGCAACAGTACAAAACTTATCAAACATTCAAGGTCATGTGATGAATCCAGGGGAGGTGTCTCTAGTCCTATGGTGATTGGGGGTTTCTTTACTTAAAAAGTTTGAAACAAAAAGTTCACAAAGCAGTTCATAGGGGAGTGGTTGCTGTGGAAGATTCAGCCACACCCTGGTGCGGTGGACCCATGCATTTTTACCTTGCATCTTGAGGGCGGTTGGTGTTACGAAGGCTACTCAGTCGGGTCTTTTCAACTTGCCGTGCTTCCACTTCCTTACAAAATTTTGAATGTAAACTTCTTAACCAGGTTGAGGTGCTTTGCATGGTAGTTTGGTGGTGGTGCACTTGGAGCTCCGGTGGTGGACCTTCATATTGGCAACTTGGAGGTTTTGTTTAGTTCAGAGCGATATACATGCAATTTGTCTTTCAACTATGCCGTTGCTTTGACTGAAGCCAGTTTATGAGTTATTCCCAAAAGGGTGCAGATGTGATCGAACATGGAGTTAACAAAGTGCTTCCTGTTGTCTGGCAGGATGTCATCTAGTAACCCCCATCTGGGTATTACTTCTCTGACAAGGAACGTCGCTGCTGCCTTGGCGTCACAGTGCACGCAAGGACCTGCTACGATCCACCTACAGTGGGGTTGACTACTACAATCAGGTATCAGTAGTTAGCACATCGATCGATCGTGTTGATAAAGTTGATGTGCAACGCCCTGACAGGCCCTGTTTGTCTTGGGATAGCTGATGGCACAGCCTTGAATGTAGGTTTGGGCGAGTATAATTGGTAGACGGTACATCCGTTTAAATACACTGTCACTGTTTCAGCAAGGTTGGGGATAAACCAGTGATTCTGGAGTTCTGCAATCATGTTGTCTTTTGCTGTGTGTGCTGTTAAGTGTAATTGGGGCCATGCTATGTGGACTAAGCTCTGAGACATGACAGGTTTGCCTGTAGATGTGTGTCAGTATATGAGGTCATATGCGGTCTGCATGGCCCTTGGATGGCCACAGCTCCCTCTCATCAGGCAATACTGTTTCCTGCAATTCCCTCAAGTACATCCCGGCTGTTTCTGTATAAGGCTTGTCCTGCGGGGGTTCCATCTCTGATGCCTGTTGTAAAGGAAACATGTGTGTCACCTTAATCATTCCATAAGCTGCCCTTTTTGCAAACTGGCCAGCCAATGCATTCCCCTATGATATGGAGTAATTGCTCCCGGTATGAGCGGCACACTTCACCACAGCCACGCCTTTAGGTAGGGTCAGCGTGTTGGCTGGTAATTCTAGGAGGTCACTGTTAGTGACGGTGTGCCGTCTGATTTCAGGAATCCTCGCCTTTCCCACCTTCCTATGCTATAATACAACGTGTTGGTGACATAAGCTGAATCGGAGTAAATTGTTATCGTTTTCCCTGTGCTTTGGGTGAGGGCTTTGATTAGTGCTGTCAGCTCTGCTGTTTGTGCTCAAAGGAAGGAGAGGAGGGTTAGCTACACAGTGACTTGCAGTGTTTCCTAGGACGTGTGGCTATTAACCGTTACTATTGCTGCCCTGTGTGTCTCTTGGTATATCATGGAGGAACCAACAATGAATAATGCTTCATTTTCCAGGATAGATCCTCCACCTCGCTGATCCCCAATGGGTGTGTGTGGCACATTCATGGATGTACTCCCCCTCCTGAACCTCATGAGCTAGGAAGGTGGTTGCGTTTACTAGATGGCACCGTATTATTTTTAATGATGGCTTAGAGAGCATCAATTCGTAACTTCAGACATGCGTGCTCTTTCTCTTTTGTATAACCACAAACCTTGAGGGCCTTATTATGACTTTGGTGGTGTGGCAGCAGGCTGCCATTCCAGCACCCTGTTGCCACACCACCAAAGCCATAATGAGACCACCTGCTACATTCCGACTGGAATCCAGGTTGGGCAGCCCTGCGACGGCTGGCCCACGGCGGTGCAGTGCTAAGGCACATACGTGAGCCTTAGCAAGGCACCGCAACGGGAACACCATTGCATGTTCCTGCAGGGGATGGACTGTGAAGCCCATGCCCTGCAGGAACTGGGGGTGCATACAGGGGGGCTAACTATGTGCCCCCCTGCATGCATCTCCTGGTGCAGAGGCACCAGGAGATGCCCCCCTTTGTTTCCTCACTGCCAAAAATTTCATGGCAGGCTCACCGCCATGAAAACTGTGGCAGTGAGGAAACTCCTGATATGCTTGGCAGTGCCGCAGGGGCACCGCCAGCATATTAGGGGCCTCGGACCACAGCAAGACTGCCATGGATCGCTGCTCCCTGGAGGTAGCAGTGGTCCCATGGCAGTCCGACTGCATAACTTGCAATAGGGCAGTTGGACCACCAGTGCCGTGGTTGCAGCACCACCACCGAGGGTTTGGCAGTCCATTAGACCGCCAAACTTAAAATCAGGCCTTGAGTGTTCTGCATACAGTGTTAGCGGTGCCCCCATCACAATGGAGGAGCATTTGTCGATGGAAAAGGCTGCTGCTGCTAGCATCTGCCTGTATGGGATATGACCCTGCATCACTGAGTCCAAGAGCCTGCTGTAGAAAGCAAAAGGTTTGTGTCCCAGGGGATGCTTCTGCGCCAGAACTGCTGACATGCCTCGCCCATCGCTGTGGCTGAATAAGAAGAATTCCTTCTTGTAGTCAGGCATTCCTAGCACAGGGGAGTGTGTTATCTCTGTTTTTAGTTTGCCAAATGCATTATGCATCTCAGGCATCCAAGCTAGTTCCTCCTGGCCAGGTTAATCTTCACCATGGCCTCGAATAAGGGGGTGACAAGTGTGCTGTAGTCAAAGACCCACTGTTGGACATAGTTGCATAGTCCTAAAAATAAATGCATACCCTTTCTGTTTTCAGTGGTGGCATAGCCATGATAGAGCCAGCGCATTCCGGCGTGATCCCTCGACTGGCCACTGAGATCCATTGGCCCAAATAGTTAACCTCCTGTTGTACATACTGCATCTTCTCTACTTTATACCCCTTCTCAGAAAGTGCAGTCAGGAGTGCTATCGTGTCTTGATGATATAGGTCCTCAGAGGGACTGCATATCACAATGTCGTCTGCGTACTGCATCAGAGTGCTGCTTGATTGGAAGTTAGCAAGATCCTTCCACAGTATTCTATTGAAGATACTGGGAAACTCACAGTATCCTTGCGGCAGTCTCTGGTATAGCAGCTGAACCCCAGTGGGAGGTGAAGGCAAGCAGGTACTGAATTGCGGGGTACAGCAGAATGCTAAAGAATGCAGTATGTTAGTTATTAGGCTGGCGGGATCTGGTACTACAGGGAGTCTGGCACCACAATAGCATTCAGGGGGCGCAGGTCCTGCACCAGGTGCAAGGTCCCCAGTTTACTCTTTTTGACCGGGAATATCAGTGTATTGCAGGGGGGATCCCAAAGGGAAGGAGGACCCCTTGATCGAGCAGTGCTTGAATTGTTGGTGCTATACCCTCATCAGCTTCCTTGGATAGTGGTACTGACACACTCGAGGGAGGAGAGCCCCTTGCCACAGTGTTATCCTTACTGGTTTAGCAGTATTTATGAGACCCACATCATAAGGTCCTATCGCCCATAACTACGGCATCACTGCTGACAAGTCTTGCTACTGCCAGGTTGTCAGTTCAACCATGGGCTGTGGAGCCCGCTAACCTTCATTGAATCGGCAAAGATAATTGAGAGGGACCGGGACACTCGCTGACTAGCTGGTCATCTGTTACCTCCTATATGCTGAGGCCAGGTGTGACGCAGATGATGCACGCCTACATTGTGCTTGCTTGATCGGTGACCAACAGGACCCCGTATTCGGTCTGTATTTCAATGGCCTCCAAGGATAACAGTGCCTCCTCTTGGGGTTTCAAATCATGATTACCCTTACGGCAGAACACAAATCCGCTGGGCAGCTGTTGTTTCTGTCCCAGCAGTTCCGGTGCAATAGCAGTAATTGTGAGGATGGCATCAGTGAAGGGTGTCAGGTCAGTGGGCACTGCCCTTAATGGCCCACCTGCACAATGCCGGCGGGTTAAAGACATGAGTCTTGTTGGGGAGCCCCAGGGGATGAGCAGGTCATTGTCCCATCTTTTGAGAAATGAATGGTCATGTTTAGTTTGGCCATTAAGTCCCTTCTTAAGAGATTATTCAGGGAGGAGGGATGATATAGCAGCTGTCCCTTTGTGCAGCTACCTCCCACGTCTATCTCCAAGGGCTTTGTGAAGAGGACCCTCATAACCATGCCTGCGAACCCATGTGTGTCCATGGAGTCTATGGATAGGGGAACAATCTCTTCCTTTAGATATGACTTTGTTGCCCCTGTGTCAATTAGGTAGCTGCAGTGCATGCTGTTTACCAGCATTGTTACAGTGGGTCCACATCTGACCACCGGGTCACTGACAGCATGGGACACATGAGAGTGGAGATGTGTGTGCTATCCACCAGATGCAGGACTAACTCGTGTTGACCCCGTAGTTTATCTAGTTCTTGGAACGGAGGTGGGATTGTGATCTGTTCTTGTCTTGGGGAGTCCTCTATACTACTTCCACAAATCCTGATACTGAATGCTTTATCCTTTCTGAATCTCTGCATCAGCACCATCATTAGTGCCACCGCCTTCTGCACCATTGTGGCCACTGTTTTTCTGACCAGGACCATGTGTTCCCAGCTCAGGGATTCCCTTCTCTCTTTGACTTGCCTTCACTCCCACTTTGCGAGGCACTGCTACATGTAGGGGAAGTTCCAGTTGGGATTTTCCCTCCCGTATCTAATGCAATCCTCTGCCATAGCCATATCCTCTGGCTGAAATTACCCTCCCCAGACCAGGACTGGTCAAATTGGTTCCCCTGCTCTCTCCAGTCTGTTAGTAAATCGCAGTACAGCTGTGCAAAGATTTATCCTTCCTCTCTCGCTACATATCCCTTGAGGTCAACCTATAATTGTTATGTGCTGGGGCTCCATCAATTCCCACCCTTGTCGTTGGATCCCGGAGGGCTGGGACCCCATCTTTCACTCCTGCTGTTCTTATTACTGTTTAGTACTGCTTTGAATCTTCCTGTCACAAGTGTGTCTGCCTGTACCAGTAGGAGTGTGTGGTCTCCACGCCGTTGGGGGTTTGATGGACTGAAGTTTGTTGTTTGGTAGGGGACACTCCGGTACCTTCAACTGGCGGGTTGGTGTATCCCAATGCAGGGGAGAGCAGGCATTGGGGAGAGCACCTCCATACCTGCATATGGCGGAGGAGGTGCAGACGCCTTGCTTGTTGTCTGTGGGATGAGACTATCGGTCTGGGCCTCCTTGAAGATGGTCTACAGTTCTAATAGTGCCTCTCTCCTGTCCGTCTTCTGTCCTGCATATTTGGTCTGAATTTGTGCTCTCATGTGTACGGTTGCATTAGTGTCAAAAGTTCCCTCCTTTGGCAAGGGAAACTAGTGTGTTTTAGTGTGTGCAAGCTATTCTTGGCTAAACTTGTTATGTTTTTTAGCCTGTATGAGGAACCTGGTTTGCATGTGTTTTCCCTGTGCTTTGGGTGAGGGCTTTGATTAGTGCTGTCAGCTCTGCTGTTTGTGCTCAAAGGAAGGAGAGGAGGGTTAGAGGATAGATGTGCCCTAGTTTCTCTTATTTAGGGAATCTTTAGTTTTGCTTTAATTGTGGGGAAAATATATATACAAGGGTTTACTGGTTCTAACAACTTACTATGAGCTCCGTGCTAGCTACAGATGCATCAACATGAATATTTTACAAACACATATAACAATGCATTTGAAGGGTCACAACCTAAAAGAAAGAAAAATTGTTAAGCAAGCGACATGAAATTTGGCATCAAATAACAAATTTTGACTTCGGCATAAAATGATGAAATTTTCCTTGCCATCAAATAACGATTGTGAGAAATAGAAGCACCTTGATATACCACAATAAATCATCGACAAAATACAACAATTTGCATAAAAATGTAATTCCTCTTTATGGCTGTTGTGAAGTTTGAGAAACATTTTTTTCTCAAGACCTTTCCAACTGTATAGCACACATAGAGAATGGACAAAGTGATAAACAATGTCAAAGCATAGAATTGAAGGGTATTCCTCTAGTACAAAACTTATGCTTGACATCTCACACATACCCTTGTACTATGGTGAAGGAGTGTGTGCATTGGCA
Source organism: Calotriton arnoldi (assembly GCA_963921515.1). Lineage (NCBI taxonomy): Eukaryota > Metazoa > Chordata > Amphibia > Caudata > Salamandridae > Calotriton > Calotriton arnoldi. The sequence goes on along the minus strand of CAWUFW010001750.1, from coordinate 463,910 downwards.
AAAGGCAGCCACAAGTGCACCAGCAGGAGGAGAGAAAGAAACAGTGGCATATCTTAGGCCCCGATTATGAGTGTGGCGGTCCACAGACCACCAGACTCTCGGAGAGCGGCAGTGGTGGTCTCATGACCGCCCTATTATGAGCTGGGCAGTTGAACCGCCACAGCCACATCGCAGCCGCTAGGTAACCTCTGCTCCTTGGTGGCGTTGTGTCGGTCAGGAGGCAGTAATATGCTTTGCAGGACAGCCGAGGTCCCACAAAGCATATTACAAGTTTGCCCTCCGCCACTGTTTTCATGGCGGAGAGGAAACCTGGTGCCTCACACCCTGTGGATGCACACAGGGAGGCACAACAGGTGCCCCCATGTGCGTTCACACCATTTCCTGCATGGCATGGACTTTACAGTCCATGCCATGCAGGAACTGTTTTTGGAGTTCCCATTGCGGAGCCCATTTTTGTGGAAATGTCAAAAACAAAGCCCGCCAGACAGGAGGAAGCTCCTAATCTGGTGGGCTGTCTGACCATGGTTTTGGCAGTGCGGCAGCAGGGCAGACCTGGTGCTGCACCGCCAAAGTCGTAATCAGGCCCATAGTAGATATAGCACTGTTCTGCTGTCTCCATTTCATGCAGTGCAGCACACAATCGGTGTTGAGACATACCATGGATTCAAAATATCGCCAGACATAAATATTGTGTTTTAAATATCGTCATGCAAAAATACCGTGTGTAAGAATATAGGGCCTGATTATGATAGTGGTGAACCCGCCACTGACAGGCTGTCAGTGGCAGGTTTACCACCATCGTGCGGCCATTTTCTGCCCGCCAGAATGCGATGGCGGGCGGTGTGCTGGCAGACAGAAAGCTCGACTGCCATGGGTCCAACCGAAGCAATCGTTCCGATTGGCTTTTAGACCCCCCCGCATCCCTAGAATGGTGGTGGTGCCTAGCAGGCACTGCCCGCCTGATTGAGATGCAGGATCCCCGCCAGCCTTTCCAGTTAGCAGCACCCGCCGCAATGTTAAATATTGCAGATGCGACCGCCGGGGTGGCGGTTGCATCTTAATTCTATGGGGCCGATTCTGATGCGGGTTGGAAAAGCTTCCCAACCGAATCGGTTGGGAAATGGTGTCCGACCCACTCGGATCGGGAAAGTCCGACCGGCGGAGTAGGATGCATCCGGATGCTTCCAGATACAATTTGGTTGAACTCCCATTGACTTCAATGGGAACATTTGTTCCTAACCGCATCAGAATTGGGCCCTCGGTCGGGAAGACACGTTCCCGATCCGATTTGGAAGGAGCAAATGCCGTTAGGAGGCCTTCCTAACCGCATCAGAATCAGGCCCTTGGTCGGGAAGCTTTTCCAACCCGCATCAGAATCGGGCCCTATGTGTTGGACCTCTGCCTTATAGGCAGGCGGTCCCCATCCCCGGGACGATGGCGGATGGACTGAAGTCTGTCCGCCATCGTAATGACCCTCATAGTTGCCAAGAATATCGATTTTAAGATAAGTAATATGGATTTTAACAAAATCAAAATCATTAATATCGTTTCCAAAAATATTGTTGTTAATAATATTTTAAAATTATTTTTATGTATTTTAGTAAATATTTTAATTGTACATGTTACAAATTGTTTATATAATTATTGTTAATGTTTTAAATATTGTTTTTACATTTTTAGTAGTTTTGAAATTTAATGTAATACTTTTTAGTGAATTTTAGTACCATAGCAGGTTGCGGGGCTTGTAGGGGTATAGGGTGGGAAGCAAATTAATTATAATTAATTCATAATTTTTTATTAATAATAATTATTTAACTGATAATTATTTAACTTAATTATATATATATATATATATTTTTTAAGTTACGTTTCAGGTGCGGGTATTGTGTTTTGTGAGGGTATCGGGTGGGAAGTAAATTCATTATAATTTATTGATAATTAATTTTGAATCAATATTAATTATTGAATTTATAATTATTTATATTAATTGCATAATTCATTTTGTTTAAGTTTAGTTTGAGGTGCGTGTTGTGGGATTTGTAAGGCTATAGGGTCGGAACCAAATTACTTATAATTAATGTTTCATTAATATTAATAATTTAATTGGTAATTAATTATGTAAATTGTGTAGTACATTTATTTAATTTTTTTGTTTGGTGTGTGTTATTTTTTTATGAGTTATGGGCGTGTAGGATTGTAATTATAATAATTAATAAATAATGTTAATTTATAATAATTATTTTCATGATTAATAATTATGTAAAATGTGTAAAAATTTTAAGGTACATTATAAGCTCCTCATTACAGTGAGACCCGGAAAGCCTCCGACCATTGGTCAGAGGCTTTCCGGGCCTCATCGTGGGTTTTCACTTTTGACAAACGCATTACGATGCAGGCGGTCGAAAGTGAAAATGGCTGGTCATTCCGGCTGGATTCCGACGGACTCAAGGGGCCTGGCAGCCAGTCAGAGGCCTGCTTGTAATCCCAAGGAGCAGCGTTCTGCCTTAGGGATTACGATGTCGGCTTCTGATAGGCTTTCCATGTCGGGCTTCCCGACATAGAAAGCCTGTCAGAAAGCGACATTGGGGGCCCCAAGCAGGGACTCTTCATCCTGCGGTTTCCGGTTGGGGGCTAAGGGAGCACCTATGGGGCCCCCCTGTTAATCCCTGCAACATGTGACAGGCACCCTGTGGTGCCTGCCACGTGGTGCAGGGATTAACAAAATCTCTCATTTCTCTATGGGCGCTTGTGCTATGGCTGGTTTATGGGATGGGAGTATGCGACCGCACCATGTGCAGTTGCTTTGTAATGCTGTAGTTGGGACCGCCAACCGAAGATCCGCAACAGTGTATCGTAATAAGGGTATCGGACATCGTAATAAGGGGCTATGTGTGAGTTGTTGCCTTTGTAGGGGTAAACGGTGGGAAGTTAATTAAATACAATTAATCTATTATCAGTTATTTAAAAATATTAAAAGTTTGATTAATAATTAATTATGTAAATTATGCAATAAAGATTTTTAAATGTATATATTAAGTGTGGGTTGTTCGTTTGTACGTATAAAGGGTGGGAAGGTACAAGGGTGGTAAGGTACTTAGATATAATTATTGTATTTTTAGGTAATTATTATTAGTATTTTAATAGATATTTAATTATGTAAAATGTGTAGATAATATAAATATAAGAATACATTTTAGATGTGTGTAGTGTAGTTTCTAGCGGAATAGGGTAGAAAGATATTTGAGTAATAACACATTTGAAAATAATACATTTTTAAAAAAATTATGTCATTTATTATTGCATGTGTTAATTTTGTTGTACTGATAAATTGTAAATAACATTGTACGTATTGGTTGTTATTTTGAGAAATTTAGGGGCCCATTACGATACCCGGCGTAAAAAAATCCGCCAGGCATGGAAGCAGCAAAAATCCGCCCGCACACACCGTCTGAACACCGACCACGCCATTACGATTACACAAACCGAAAACCGCCATCGGCGGAAAAATCACACAAGATACCGCCCGCCATCGTCCGAGTCGGAGTCAAACCGCCCGCCACGGACGGAAACACGCCCGACAACACAAAACCGCCCGCCCTCACGGCTGACACACCGCACGTGAGATTACGATCGCACCGCCATGAGCGCGGGAAAACTACAAATATACCGCCCGCCAGCGCAAACAACGCCGATGAGAATCGACACGGCAGAAGCCATGGCGCCCACGTCCCTGCACAGAAACCATCCGCTGACAAAAACAATCGCACACAACATGGCCAACAAGTCCACACAGCAAGGCACGCACAAATACACAAGCACAGTACACATCCCGAAAACACCCCCTGGACAAACAAAAACTACAAAGGCCAGAACCCCAGACACAACACACCTGAAAACAACAGACCATGAGGACACACCCACATAGGTAACTACAAAAGCAGCACTCCCACAGACCACAACCCCTTGCAACATTGCAAACTAGAGAGGAGAGGAGAGGACACAGTGACACAGCAAGGACAGCAGCACACCACAGAAACGCACACATCACAACCACCACCACCACCACCACCACCACCACCAAACACCGGCACCACAAACCCCTGCACATTACACAACACACACCGCACCAGCACCACAAACACCATGGCACCACAAAGAATGCCCAAGTTCACGCCCATGGAGCTGACGGTCATGGTCGACGAGATCATCAAGGTGCACCCACAAATCTATGGGAACCTGGTCCAGCACACACCACTAGCCACCAGAAAGAGAATGTGGAACCGGATCGTAGACCAGGTCAATGCAGTCGGGACCCTGCCCAGGAACAGAGTCGAAATAAACAAACGGTGGAATGACGTCAAGAGCCTGGTCAAGAAGAAGGAGACCAAGAACAGAGAGCTGGCAGCCGTCACTGGCGGAGGGAATCCCGCGCTCTTCAAGACCTTCAAAGCGTGGGAGGAGAAGGTGCGAGTCATCATACATCCCGAGATCCTCGCCGGATTAGCAGGGGGAGTGGAGGCTGGTAAGTACAAACTAATGTATACCAGCACCCCGCTATGTACTCACATGCACTACCACCATGCCACAGCTCCCAGGGACAAACACCCCCATGTCCAGCACACAATACACAACACATCACACACACATGCAACAGACACCACCACACACAGCCCAAACCGAACAACTGTAAGATGCGTGGGGACATGTGTACACTCAGCCAGCCACGTAACCACCAACAGGTCCCCAAATATGCCAGAAGCGCCACAACGAGCACCCACCACACCCATGTGTCCGCCATAGCTGCACTAACCGACAAGTAACAGGTAAGTGGCAGGAACACAAAGTGCAGTGGGTGGGAGGGTGGACAGCCCAAGTACAACACACACCAGGCCCCTAGTCCCACAGCAAAGCAAGGAGGAGCATCCCCCACACCCCACAGCCACGTGTCAGCCACCGCAGTGCACAACGACAGCCGAAAGGTAGACATCACGGTCCACAGCAATCGGTGTCAGTGGGTGTCCAGCCACCACCACGACCCACAACACCCCCCCACCCCCACAGACCTGCAACATGGAGCACCCCCGCTTAGAACCATGTGGCATCCAGTACAGTGCACGCCCGAACAACCTGCAGGTGGGAAACTGGACAGGGCTGGATTACTGGAGGCATGAGGACCGTAACACGACCAACACATGGGACATGTCACGTAGCAGACGAACACGCAGCACCGCCCACCGTCACGAACAAGTGAACAATGTGCACACGGACATGAACCACAGACTCACACCCCACATGACCCATCACAGACACAGCAACACCCAAGGAGCCACGTCTGCATGCACAAGCCACACTGAATATAGTACCACACGGCAGCCACTGTGCAACCCATCACACACAACCGAAACACCATTGAAGTCCTGTCCATGTAGCCCCTACTGCCTGTCAACCACACACCCCACAACTACGCCTATGTAAGACAAACAACACTAGACCCAACAGAGCGGAACAACATAAATGCACACGAACACCACTGAACCCATCAAACACACAGACACACCATGCACATACAACATACCATCCATCCCATCCGTCAGCCCCAGTCTCATGAAAGGCATGTCATCCGCACAGCTGCCACACATACAGCAGTCACGCTAAGATACATGCCCATGACCAACCATGTGCCAGAAGTCAATGAAGCGCACGACACACTGTGAGCAACAACACACAACATGGGCCACACCCCCCCGAGCACTGCAGTGATGCACATGGCACAGGGCAGCACGCACACCAAGGAGATGGGACAACTGCAATACGTTGGCTGGCACACAACCATCACTCACTCATAACGATGCGTCCAATGCCATGTCCAGTAATCACAACAGACAGCAAATATGCAGGCCATGTCAAGCATGCACACACCTCAAACCATGCACTGTCATGCTGCCACAACACATGTCACGTTCGGCACCCATGGCTCACAGCATGTACCCCAAAAGCATATTCCATCCCAAATGCGAATCTGGGGCATGGCCCCCATGTTGCCATATGCGTTCCTAAGCGTCCCATCTGAACACCAAAAGCAAAGTACAAACCAGACCCAGGATGGGCCAGGAGCCCGCATACACCAGAGTCACAATAAGTAGGGGCACAGCAACACACCCATCGGCATGGCCAATCCGTCCCATGCCACATGTGCACAGCACACAGTCCCATTGCCAAGCACACACAACTACAAATGCTACAGCCACACACACGCCTCCGGGAAACCCATGTACGAGATTGCACGAACTGTTAATGTCAGACGACAAATACATACTTCGCCAGGTGCAACACAATAACAAATCTCATTCTCTCCACAGGTGACGAACTGCTGGATGCTGGGGATGGAGACAGCAGCCAGCACAGCCAGCCTACAAGCCCCCAACGAGGACACACGGATGTGGAGGATCTGTCCTCCTCTTCGGACACGGACCACCAAGCAGGCCCATCTGGTGTGGCAGGGCCCAGCCGCTCCCCAGGACCCCTCCTACCCACCAACCCATCATCCAGGGCTGCTGAACATTCCCAGCCCCCTGCTGCCAATGTCGTTGCGGCCACACCCACGGTCATTGCGGCCACACCCACGGTCATTGCGGCCACTACCATTGCCGCAACCGCCACCATCGCCGCACCGACCACCACCGCCGCCACCACCACCACCACGTCTTCGCTGGCACCAGCCCCAGCGCAGGTGGTGGCCCGGCCGACTGGATCCACCCTGGGAGCCACAGCGAGGACCGTGGTGAGCAATGTGGCTAGTGGGCAGGCCGGTGGCAGCAGTACTGGTAGGAGGAGCAGGGTCAGGGAAACGCAAGTCTCCCCTGGGAGCCATGCCCTGCCTCAAATGGCCAGAGTCCTTGGGGCCTATGAAGAGGCCCAAGAACAATGGGTCAGGTCTGCTTCAGACACGCGGGAGGTGCTGGGGGTGCTGAGGTCCATGGACGCCCGTATAGGTCAACTCGTGGACCTCATGGGCCAGCTGGTGGTGAGGTCACAGCCAGGGACAGCAGCTCCACCACCGCCACCACTTGCCGGGGCGCAGGGTCGTGCAGCTGCGTCCAGTTCCCCTGCGTCCACAGCCAGTGAGCACACCTCAACCACCAGCATGTCGCAAGCAGGCACCCCCCCTCGCAAACGTGGAAGGGGCCGTCCGAAGTGGAAACAGATCTCCCGGGAGGACTTCGCACGCTCCAGACGCAAGTGAGGCAGCCAGCCAGCCTTCCTTGACCACCCACTGCATTGACTTGGACTACGATCCCACTCCACACAGCCATCTGGATGGCATGTGTGTGTTGGACTATGGACATAGAACCAGTGGGTACACCCTGAGCATCACGCAGCCATGACCAACAGCTCATTGTCACTGCACGCACCACTTTTGTCATCACCTTACACACAATCACATGTCACAGTTTGAAATAAATGCACCTCTTACACAAACTGCTGTTTGTGCCCTGTGTTTTATTTGTACGGAATACAACGGCCACCTTGGGCGGAAAGGCACCTGATGCGTGGCATGGCAATGGAATCCGGAGGGCCTGTAGGGACCTAGGGGTGGGAGACAGAACAGGAGCACATTCAATGAGTGTGTCACACACCCATCACACAGTACATGTCAACAACTACAAGCAATGTACACACATCGCACAGAGCAATAGGGCACAATGCCACAGCCACCAACAGTGGCATACTACCCTGGCCATGGAGCGTTGACACACAGCACGCAGTGAACAAACGGCCACCCTGACACAGCACACACACACACCTGCACAGATACAGCCACATCAGCCGTCGTACATGGACACTCACCCTCAAGTGAAGTAGTGGGCGATGAGCTGCTGCCGCACATTACCAGCTTCCTCCTCTCCGCTGTCCTCCTCACTCGAGCTGTCCTGGTCTACGGGCTGGGGCCCTGGTTGATCTCCGTCATCCACGATGAGGGGGATCTGCTTCTGAATGGCCAGATTGTGCAGCATGCAGCACGCCACCACTATCTGGCACACCTTCTGTGGGGAGTACGCCAGCGCACCCCCGGTGCGGTCCAGGCACCTGAACCTGGACTTGAGGAGGCCAAAGGTACGCTCGACCACACGTCTGGTCCTCCCATGTGCCTCATTGTAGTGATCGTCTGCTGGGGTGCGAGGATTCCTCAATGGACTGAGCAGCCATGCCCCATTCGGGTACGCAGAGTCACCTGGGTGTGAGGGACACAGAGAACCGTTGCTATTCCAACTGGACAGGGGACAGCATCGCACAACCAGCACGCTACACCACTCCACATACTCACCGACAATACAGCCACGATCCTGTTGCAGATTGGACATCAGTCGTGGCAAGATGCTGTTGCGCATTATGTGTGCATCATGGGCCGAGCCTGGGAACTTTGCACACACGTGGGTGATCACCATGTCCGCAAGGCACACCACTTGCACATTCAGGGAGTGCGTGTGCTTCCTGTTGCGGTACAGGTGCTCAGTGGCCTGTGGTGGAACAAGGCCAACATGTGTGCAGTCAATGGCTCCAACGACGTGTGGGATTCTGCCAAGGGCATAGAATGCACCCTTCACTGCCGCCAATTCACGAGCCCTGGGGAAGCGGATGTACCTGTTTCGGTACAGCATCATGGCTGCCAGTACATCCCTCAGCACCTTGCTGAACATGGGCTGGGACATCCCTCCTCCACTGCCCACTGTGTGCTGGAATGACCCAGTGGCGAAGAAATGCATGGCGGCCATCACCTTAGCCGTGGGGGTGACAGCTGTCGGATACACCCTGCGGGGACGGAGATGGGGTTCCAACATGGCACACAGTCGATGCAGGGTTGGCCTGTCCAGCCGAAACTTCCTAAAGACCTTTGTATCGTCCATGTCCGCCAGCAATTGGTATGGGCGGTCAATGTTCGGTCTCCGCCTAGGGGAAATGGCAGTGGACACATGTCAAAGCAACACAACACATAGCAATTTCGCATACACATCACTGACATGACTGAGCAAGCACATGAGCCACAGCCCAGCTGTCAAGCTGGGACGGCACGGCCACAATACACTTACACAGGTCTCCCAACAATGGCAATGGCTAGTGATACAAACCACTGCCATGTGCATGCACATGGGGATCTAGGCCCCAATGACTTGCGGGGCGTGCTGATGGGGACTGACTGCATATTCGTCAAGCGGCAACGCCACAGCAACATGAATGTCTGCTGAGCATGGAACTGCTTCCGAGGCTGGATGAGTATGGCACACGACGACGACGATGTGGGCACAGGCTGAGCGGCCAAAACAAGTGGGACCTGTGGCACGAGGGGATATGAGACAGTAGTAGGTGTCAGCACTGCACCCTATGTACAGCACTGTACGGATCACACCTCCCGAAACATTGACAGGTGTCCACATTGACAGCCCCATGCCAAGACGGCTGTGTGCTTGCAGTCACACGTCACAGGTGAGAGGTTACATTGCACGTGCCAGGTGGCAGACGTACATAGTGGGAGCTGGCATGTGTGTGCATGTGTCTCCTGTTCAGGATCCACCAGATGGGCGCTGACTCTGTACTGACCATTGGACACAGCATGTTCCGTGGAAGGCTTGTGTGTGTGGGATGGTGGCACTGGATGTGCCTCCGTTGGGTGGGGGCCATGCACAGGGCGGGTACGTCGATGATTGCGCATTGTTGGTCACGGTGGGTGCACCCACTAAGATGTGTTGCCCTGTGTTCAATTCCTATGTCCGCATGATGATGGACTGTAGATGTGGGCAGACTACACATTGGTCGATGTGCTGTCTATATGCATGTGCCTTCACACCAGGCACAGCTGCCCCTGCACATGTGACCCCTGCTGGACTCGCTGCTGGGTCTGTGGAGCTGATGCACCTTCTGTGCGTAGGGCGGACAGCTCTCCTCACTTCCCTCATTGCGCATGTCATGACTTTGCCGCAGGTGACATGGATCATGGAGGGCCCACATGTACGCGTGGGTAGGCTACACATGATTGTTCACTGGTCGCCACCCCCAGTCAGTGTTTCGAATGGGAAGGTTGTCGTGCTGGTGGTATATTCGATGTGGCGGATGGGCGGGCCTAGGTGCGGGCTTACATTCCGGACATGGGGGGTAGTTGGATTGGCGACTAGTTGCAGTACACACGGGACACGTCTCTTCCTTTCCACATCTGGGTCATCCCTTGTACTCACTGACAGTGATACAGTCATCTTCACCCCAGCCCTCATGTCCTCCCTCGCTCCCCCAATATGCATGTGCACCTGCGAGGCTAGCGCTTGCACAGGCAGCCCCAAGCTCGCACCAGAGAGGGCAAGGAGTGTATGTGTGGGTCCAGTTGCACGAGTGGGCTGTCTCAGGGTATGATGTGTTGCGGGACGCCGTCCACCTGCGTGGTGCCCCAAATGGAGACCCGGCCTGCATGGACTATGCATCACAGTCTTCGCCTTCCGGATCCGCCACCTGCGACACCCAGTGGCTGTGGCTGCCCTTGCGGCCAGGCCGCGTCCGTCTGTGACTGATGGCCCACACATTCACTCTTTGGCCTCTTTGGGGAGGGCTCGGGGGTGGTGGCGCACGCGCTTGCACTTAGTCGCAATGGCATGTGGCGTGGTTGGTATAATGGGCAATGGATGGGATGGTGCGAGCCACCTCCCGTGACGTCAGTGCTGCTCGTGCTGTGGTGCGTCCCCTACACTTCCATGTGACTTGTGCCATGCTAGACGTTGAGGTTCTATTGCCTGCGTGATATGACCAGGAGGAGCGCGAGGAGACCTCTCACACACCATGCTCCACTGCCATCCCGTGCCCTGTATCGCCTGTGCGGATTGACTATGTTGGGGTTACACCTGGTCGACTGGGGCTGTGTGTGCCTTGTCAAGGGGCATGGCGGGCGCACAACAGGATCCAGCTTGTCCACAGAGGGTGGGCTGAGGTGCGCCTGGTACCGCTTGTACGTGTGCCCGGCTGCTGTGCACACACGTGTTCACTCCCCCGACAGGTGTCCTCTCACAATGCCCAGGGAAGCGGTGGTGTACTGTTCATGACCCCTCCCAACACGGCGTGCTCCAACTTGGCATGTGCGCATCTACCCGTCACACCCACCCACCTGAGCACTGCGTCCATACGACTTCACACGACACATGTGTGTCTTCCACAGTTGTGCTACTCATTTGCGTTGACATCCAATACCAGTGGACTACATGGTCATGTCACGACTGCCGTGTACTTCACATACTCTCATCCTCTCTCATTCGTACTTGTGAAATGAGTCAGCGGAGACAGTTTTGGTTCCAAACATTATATTGAGTCTTCTGTCCTCTGTGATGCAGTATAGTGGACACTACTGGCAGCGGAATACATGTTGAGGATATACTGAGCATGATTGCAAATGGAATAGGGTGTGGGGTTACATGTGATTGGCTGTTGCATGTGGGATGTGGGCTTCAGAGTTACATCTGCTTGGCCAAGGCTGTGCTAATGTACATTTACGTATAGCTGCGGAGCTGCGGACTTTGACACAGACGGTATACATGTAGCCTACCAGACCGCTTGGCATCATGGGCACAGTCCATCTCAGTTCCATGTGACAGGTTTGCTGTGGTTGTTCCTCATGCACGCGTGCATGTGAGATGACATCAGGGCATGTGCTTGCGTGCATGCAGCGGCGTGCCACTTGTTGTTGCAATGTGGTGGTTACTGGACATGTCACAGTCACTGGGGTCGTGTTGTTGTTGTATGCACTTGTCGTCCATGCAAAGGTCCTGGTATGGGATTCCCGGGGCGGGGGTGGGAGGGGTGCAGCACCCACAGACTCCAGGCGACCTATTCATGTCCACTGAGCGGTGTGTGTGTCCATGGGCGCTGGATCCATGTCGTGTCCTTGTTGTTCGTGCAGTTCCGTCCATGTGGGTGCGATACACAGAGCCCATGCCACTGCCTCCCACGATGCATGCGGTGTTCCTGGATGTGATGGGGAACAGTGTGCATGTCCCGGTCATATCCGATGTCATGGCGATGTCGTTGATGGTGTGGTAACAGTTGCCGGTCGTTTGGTATGGCTGTTGTGGTGGTGACTGGCCAGTCCGGATGGTGGCTGTCAAGGTGTTGTTCGTAAGTTGTCCCTTGGAGGACCATGATGGGGCATGCTGGGTGACATTCGATGTAGCTGTTCTCGATGATCCGGCGTGTGGAGGCACAGTGGTCCCATTTCAGTGCGGGTGCGATGTTGGCCACATACGCCATGCCCCCATAGGCAGAGCAGGCCCTGTCGTGTGCGTCCAGAGGGAGGAGTAGTGGTAGCAGGTCCGCCTTTAGACATGCCGGGTTGGAGAGGCATATCTCCACGGGATGCTGGTAGGGACACCTCCGACAGTAGAAGACGGGCATGACGCAGCTGAACAATGTGATGCGGTAAGTCAGTCAGTAACTTACGTTCAGCAGGGACAGGAGATCGCATCCCAATATATGTTTCAGGTTGGTTTTGTACAGCTTGAGCTGTCCGGCGTAGTTGTCCGGCGTAGTTGGGTAGGTGTGTTGCGGTTGCCATTTCGCAGCGGTGCGTTGTGGTGGCGTGCTCCGGCTGTGTGTGCAGTCTGCAATGTGCACGCTCCGAGGTTGCTGTGAGCTCTGTGTAGTCGTAGGGAGACAGGACTTGTGTTCTGTTGGCTTGTTTGGAGGACACGGGCCCTCATCCCACATGCTTCTCAGACAGTTCAAGGTCAGTGATGTGTGACTCCTTCCAATTAACTTGCATGTGGCCGACATGGGGAGTGTTTTCTTTTTTCTTCCCCGTCCGTTGTGTGCTTCTGTGATATGCGCTATCTGTCCTGTGGTCGGTCTCCTCGGCATGCCTGTGTTGGTCTTTTCTTGGACAATGGCTGTATTCACCGGCTTCTTTGGTAGGGCTGTGGTTTCGGAGTTGGAATGGAAGATCATTCAGTGCTGTCTGCTCTCCCTTGTGTGGGCGGCAGGCTGCCTTTCCGCTCTGCGTTGGGCCTTGTGTGTGAATGTTATTCTTGGGCCACCTGTTGTCGGTCCCCGGGCTCTTTGGTGTTCCGTTTTATATGTCTTGTTCATATGTGCAGGGTGGTATGGGTGTTTCGGTGTGGTACTGGCGTTCCTCTTCCCGAAGGGGCCCTGCTTCTCCTAGTTGGTGTTGCCGCCGCTGTGTGCTTCGCCATGTTTGTTACACTGGGGTGTGTCCTGCTGTTGCGTGAATTCACTGACATGTGTGCGTCGGTTGTGTGGCGTTGGGTGTTGTCCGTGAATTGGGCGTTGGGGACATGTCTGTGGCAGGTCTGTCACGTGTCATGTGCGTTCGGGGTGGGGCTGATGTGTGTGCTGCTTGGTTGTGTCCCTGTGTCTGTGTGCGACGCATGCATGGCGCTGCGGTTGGCCTCTGCGTTGTGCGCATGTGTGGCGGCGTCATCGCCGCTTTGGGGCCGTGACGGGGTCGTTGGTTCCTAGTCCCAGGTGGTGTGTACACATGTGTTGCGCGATGTTACGATTTGGCCTGTGTGTCATATGTGGATGCAATGGTGGATGTGTAGTGTACACGCGCTGGTGGGGGGTTGTCCGCTTTTCCGCCCTTGCACTGTGTGTGCTGTTTGCGTGCACTTGTGTGTGTGCCTACCTGCGTCTCCGCGGTACGTTGCGTCCTTGGTGGTGCATCAGCAAGAGCATGGGGAGGGCCTGCAGTGCTGGATTCATGCTGGGGGAGCCGCTTCTTCGTTGTCCGTGCTCGGCGTCCGTGTTACCGCTTCGGTTTGTCGTACGGTATCTCTTAGCCGTGGGAGCCGTTTGTTTGCGGCATCGTAATTTATACGCCGGGCGGGACGTGATTTCGTCGGACGGTGTGTGTCAATTAGGCTGCGCCGCTACGTGTACGGGCGCACTTTGATGGCGGACGGTGTTGCTGGCTTGCCGGCGGTGTTTGGCCTACTTTTCGCATCGTAATTGGGCGGGCGTGTGGACTGCTGCGTGCCGGCGGTAACTGGTGGTTTTTGCATCCGCCAGCACGGCGGTTGTGCTTCCGCCCGCCATCGTAATGACCCCCTTAGTTTGCTATTTTCATTAAAATAATATTTGTATTCATTTATGATATGTATTAAACATTGTAATACATATGTAATTTCTTTATTTAAAAAAAAATATATATAGATATTTTATATTTTAATAATTGTATATTTTTTACATAATTTTCTTTTCTTGAAGGGACTTAGGGCCTCATTACGATGGTGATCCTTCGGCCATCTCACCAGGGATCTCTGTCCACCATATTATTATGGCATTTGGAGGTGAGGCGGTCGGAAACACCAACCGCCACGGTCCCAACAGGCGTCTTTATCCAACCGCCTGTCAGACTTCTGTGTATTCCCTGACTGGTGGTGGTGCCTGACAGGCACCGCTGTAGGGATTGCAAGATCACTTTCTGCCGGTCCCTCTGCGGCAGTCAAACCACATCAAAACGGCAGGCAGAAATGGATTTGGGGGCCCGTAGTGGGCCCTCCCAACACCCTGGGCCAGGGACATCGGCCCCTGGGGGCACCAATGGTGCCCCCCTACATATCCCTACACCACGTGGTGCCCACCATGTAGTGCAGGTATATGTGTGGCAGGGTGGCGGTCACATCATAATTTGCTCTGTGGGACTGGCATCTTGTAGGCGGGCGGTCCCAAATACGATAGGATAGCGGACGGACTGAAGTCAATCCGTCATCGTAATGACCCCCCTAGTTTGTTTCTTATGTTGCACAGAGTGCAGTGGGAGTAGTACATTTTACCCCTCCGCAATCCAACATTTTTCCTACTGTTGCACTGACTGGATTGGGAATAGTAAATGTTACACCTCCGCAATCCAATACTTTCCCTACTGTTGCAATGACTAGAGTGGGAATTGTAAATGTTACTCCTCCACAATCCAGCACTTTCCCTACTGGTGCACTGACTGAAGTGGTAATAGTACATTTTACCACTGTGCAATTCAACCCTTTCTTTACTGTTGCACTGTCTGGATTAAGAATAGTAAATTTTACCCCTCCACAATCCAGCACTTTCCCTACAATTGCACTGACTGGGGTGGTAAAAATACATTTACCCTTCTGCAATCCTACACTTTTCATACTGTTGCACTCGCTGGAGTGGGAATAGTAAATGTTCTCTTCTGCAATCCAACACTTTCCCTACTGTTGCACTGACTGGAGTGGGTATATTACATTTTAGACTTCCGCAATCCAACACTTTCCCTGCTGTTGCACTGACTGGAGTGGGAATAGTACATTTTACCTCGCCACAATCCAATACTTTCCCTACAGTTGCACTGACTGGAGTGGAAATAGTAAATTTTACCCCTCTGTAACTCAATGATTACCCTACTGTTGCACTGACTGTAGTGGAAATAGTAAATTTTACCCATCTCAAATCCAACACTTTCCCTACTGTTCTACTGACTGGAGTGGGACAGTAAATTTTACCCCTCCGCAATCCAATACTTTCCCGACTGTTGTATATATTGTAGTGGGAAAAGTATATGTATTATTTGTTGAATTTTATAGTTTAGTTTATATTGTTTAAATTTATATTGTTAAGTTTACTGTAATTAAAATGATAATTATAATTTAATGTTTTTATAACGTGATAAATGTTTAGGAAATTGTCATTTTTTATGTTTACTTTTTTATTTGTAATGAAATTGGCATGTTTTTAAAATATTATATATATATATAATATATTATATATAGGTATATTTATATGTTTTTGTTTGTTATATTATCACATTTAAAATAAATTATTAAATTATAATATAAATTAATAATATTAGTTTGAAAATATATTTTATTAGCTATATGTAACTAAATATATATATATATATATATATATACATATTAAAAAATAAATGTGTGTATGTTTGCAAATAAGTATAATAGTTATATTTATTTTAAAATTAATTAAATATATTCAATTTATATATTATTGTTTCTTTTTAATATATTTAATGTTTAATATTTATATTTAGATATATTTTAAAAACCGATATTTTTGACAATGATATTAGTGACAGCGATATTTTGAATCTTATATTTTTGTCATTCACATTATAAGTATAGGATGACGATATTTTTGACATCAATATTTCTGTCATAATAATTTTGTATCACGATCATTTTAGTTTCACTATTTTGTCACTGAACCCTCAGAAACATTTGTTGCTGTGCTGTGTCGCAAGGAAAGGCTTCCTCAAGTGCAGAATAGGTAATGAAGATTCCCATTTGCTGTCTGCACTGCAGATCCAATATTGTGACGCAAATAAACTCTTTGAAGGATATTTTCCCTTTCCTGGTATGTGTTACCAGCTGAATGAGTGAACTGTTTACCAAACTAGTAGCTTTGCCATCATCACTGTCAAATGTTTTATGCAAATGGGTCTAAAGCAAGTACAAAAATAGGATGACTCTGTTCAGTACACAGTGTTCTTTGCTAATATCCAAATTCAAAATCTCAGAGAATTAAAACATTCTGATCAGGCTTTTTCTTAGACTCCATTTGTGAGCCTCCAATGACATGGCTTTGGCAACCACTTCCACTCTCCATTGTAGCACATATTTATGCACATATTTTAACTGCTTAAAAATGTTCTATTATGTATAAAGTGGAGTTACACTGGATTACGTTCTATATGCTGCATTTATGGGACTTTATTATCTCCCTACATGACCCTCAAACCTTTTGGGTCATTAAAGGAATGGGTAAGATGCATGAAAATCCTACAAAGGGTGACATTATGGGCCTGATTACAACATTAGCAGTGGGGCGCTGGGTCCGTAACGCTGCTGGACCGCCAAAGCCGGGGTCGGTGCGCCCGCCAGATTAGGAGTTTCCTCCTGTCTTGTGGGTTTTCTTGGGATTCCTACGGCAGCGCCCTGATAATGGGCACTGCAATGGGAACGCAACAAACAGTTCCTGCATGCCATTGACTAACTGTTAAGTCCATGCCGTGCAGAAACAGGGTTGCAGCAATACAGGGGGAGAAATGTTATGGCCCCCTGCATGCATCCCCATGCTGAGGAGGCAGAGGGGGCCTTGTAGTGCCCCCCTTTGTTTCCTCTCCGCCACAGTGTTCATGGAGTGCGAACCTCCGTCACACTGCCGGTGGAGAGGAAATTCGTAATATTTTTAGTGGGACCGCCGCGGTCCTGTCAAGTATATTGCGGCCTCCTGATCACCGCAACACCGCCAGGAATGGAGATCACCACGCCCCCACAAGTCTGGTGGTCTGCAAGAGGGCCCTAAGTTATAAGCTAATTCTGACATTTTGAGGAAGTGCTGCTACACAGCCAGGTTGATGCAGCGGGTAAAATAAAGTACTCAGATGTATCTTCCATCTACAAAGGCTTTGACAATGTTACTGCCATTGTTAGTGGCAAAAAAGTCATTTGTGTGGCCATGGAGTTCAATCAACTGTGTATACTTTCTCCATGGAGAACTTTAAAACCATTGCATGCCCAAGAACACCTTGAGAGTGCCAGTACTCATAGTGCCAGTGATGCACTGTATTATAGTCAGTAGCGGTTTATAGGCCCACATGCCTGTATAGATAGATAGCTAGATAGACTGCACTGAACACTCCTTCGTTGCTTCAGCAACTAATCATGGCACTTTAATGTGTAGCTGCGATATTCAATAAATAGTTCTGACTTTGAACTTTTCATTTTAGAACCAGGTCCTCCACAGTTTTCAAAAACATTACCTACCATCTAAGAACATGTCAAGCACCAACATTTTGAAGGCTACTCATATTACACCAGTTTGTAATTTTGTTGGTAGGGTACTTTAATGAACCCATCCTTGATATTTGTTACATGTTTTTGATGGTCCAGCCAGGCTCATTGGATGCTTTGTGGTGACCGTGATTTCCCCTATTACTTGTGCCAGATAGAGGTTGATAGTGGTAACAAATACACACTGTGAGTGACAGGACTTTTTGTCCTGGCAACAACATTTTTAACACAATCATCTTCTCCTTCTAGCACTTCCAGCTATTCTGTATCACTAATATTAATCTTTCTTTCTGTTTTTGCAAGTACACTTTATTCACCTTTCCACTAAAAACAAGGGTACAAGAAAAATAAAATGATAGATCAAGACATCGTAAGAAGAAAAATGAAAACCACAAAGTCATCTACATCCAGTTGTTCAATATGACTTGTTCCCCACCCAGAGGGGACAATGTCTGCCAAGAATAAGGCACTCATCACTATCTCAACTTTAACATATCTCTGGCATAGTCAAGATGGATAAGGCAGTGCATCCTGCATATAGGGTGTGCATTGTTCAGGGCACAAAACACAACAGGCACATTCTGATCGAAATAGCTGAATATTGTCTCATATTGGGAAAGCATGTGATTATTAAATGGAGCTCATGCTCAAATTATTCCATCATGGGCAAAGGTATTAGAAAGGGTTCCCTTATTAAATCAAAACTAGTTGTTTGGTGATTTCTCTCCTAAACAACATGCTCAAAGGCTGCCACCCTAGCCAGTGCAATCAACCACTTTTTGAGCTGGAGTCAGGGGTGCTGACCATTGCTAAAGGATACAAGTGAAGTCTCTAGTGAATGGTGCCTGTGTGTGGCACGGGCTACACTATGAGATATGTCTTGCAGTTTAGCCAAGCAGTCTGATGGTACCTGAGATAATCCTCTGAAGTAGATTACATCTCTTTGCAGTGCAGTTCAAGACTATTACAGCTCCAAAGAACATGGATAATATCACTGCCAGGTTGTTTACATCACCGAAATTAAGAATAGAGTAAAGAGATGATGTCCAGTACAATTTCTGCTCAGACTCTTCAAGAAACTATTGGGGGAGGAGAGCAGAATTGAGCAGGATTGATGAGTTATCAGTTTATAGTCATGATGAAGTGTGACTTTCCAGAATTTTATGGAAGTAAACGTCCCGGAGGCAAAAAGCATGTAATCGATCAGCAGTCCCTATAAACTGGACACCACCCCTGTGGTCCTCTCTACTTCCAAGAGAAAAGACATCTAAACCCCACCAAGTCGGTAATGTGTAAATTGAATTTATATCCCTATGGGGCTGATGAGGATGTTGGTGGTGGTCCCACCAACATCAAGCAGAGCTGTCCGACAGCCGCATTATGATTGGTCAGATCATATTCCCTACAATAGGGGCGGTGCCTGTTCAGACACCGCTGTAGGGATTATGATGTCCCTTTCCGAAAGGGACTTTGGGGGCCCATAGCAGTGCCCCTGTCCCCCTGGGCCTCCACTATGGAGCAGGGGGGCACACATGGTGGCGGCACACATGGTGCCGCCCCAAATACCGATGCACCCTGTGCCAGGGAGCACACAGTGCCTGGCATACGGTGCAGGTATGTTTGTAAAGATGCCTTTTGCCATTGAAGCTTGTGCTGCGGCCATTTTTCAGGCCACAGAACAAGCCCCATGTAGGCGGTCGGATCGTAATTCGGCGAGTGGGACTGCTTACTATCTGTTGGCCGGTCTGGATCCCACAACATTAGTGGGAGGATGCTCGTCCGACCGTCATCCTAATAAGGCCTTACAGCAGTGCCAGATAGAAGCAAAACTCAGATTTAAGCTCAGGAAAAGACTTAAATGGCCCATTCACAAAAGGATATTCTATCTGAATAATGCCTATAGTCAAACCCTCTTTAGGTAGCCACGAGACAAACAAGAGCTCCTGAGCTTTAACCGTGGGGAATGAGGTTGTTTGTCTCTAATGTCCCGGTGCAAGTACTACAATGGCTCCGAAAATTGGCTTAAGTTGAACACCTACAACACGTATCTCTCAGGAGTGCCCAAGGCAAGCTGTCAGACTTCTCTAGGAGCATGAGCTCAGAACTCAGCAATCACACAGCAGCACAGCAACTGATTGTCCAACTCAGTGATTAACTTTTAAAAAGAAAAATACTTTATTATGCACCAAAACCAAATGTTTTGAGCAGGCACAGTTTAGTGAATGTAACACTGGGCTAACTGCACCTCCATAAACTATCCTATTCCTATGCTTCATGGTTTTCCTTCTCCCCTGGTCTAGTGCACTTAATTTTTTTACACTACAAAAATTGTTGTTGAATTCTCACAATGGTACATCTCCAGGAAGTGTACGGCTTAGGCTAGCAGCCAGGAGGTGGCACAGTGCAACCTCCCTCCTGCTTCTGGGAGAGAGTCCGATGCAGTCTCTTACTGCACAGCAAGGTTGCAGTCCTGGGTGGGGGCTGGAGCTGACTTTGGATATCATCCAGGTCAAAAATTCAGGTAACCTAGAGTTGCGGTGACGCCATGGTGTTGATTCAAATAAGAGCCTCCACAATGCTGGCAGAACTTGAGCAATTTATCAAAAAAAATTATTGTGGCTCAACAGGCTCAATCAGATTGGCTGAATATGCAGAAATATTTCTTTAAAATGAGCACTGAGGTCTGGGGTAGCTGAGACCCAAATGAGAGGTGGTCAGAAAATTTTGAAACAAAATCTGTAAAATAAACAATGAAAAATGGGTCCATTCCTGGCCCATGAGACCCATATGATAGAATCATGAAGACTGGTAAAATGAATTAAATGTATTAAAAATAAACACCTTGGCATGTAGGCAGCACAGTCTGCCCACAGGTACAATATTAGACTATTTAAACAAAAACAGAAAGAAATACAAAAATATATGCTGGCTCCAAAATGGCACACACAACGCTCCCTTTTGAATTGACTTTCATAATGTGATTAGGCAGCATTTTATAGTGCTTTACTGAACAGTGTATTGTGTCTGACTGTAACATACATTATGGGTGATGGCTGCAACAAAGTTCAATTTCACACCAGGGGCCCTTTTACCGAAGGTGCCCCGGGGGCACTTTGGTATTATAGTAGGGGGCGCAGACGTCCCCTTCTATTATACCGATAGTGCTGGCGCACTTAATGCGCCAGCACTACCTTCGGAGGGTGTTCCCTCATTTGCATAGGGGTGTGCCCTATGCAAATGAGGAAATTCCTTTGACACTGCACCCGCGCCATATTACAGACAGGGGCACAGAGTCAAAGAAGCCCGCAGGAGGCGCACTGACAGTGCGCCATTAAAAAGGCAGCCCTCTGCAGTGGGTAAAGGTTGTCCCATGGACCCCCCAGACATCCCCTTGAAGGCGGGTGCAGTCACTGACTGCACCCGCCTGCAAGGGTATCTCTCATCCATCCCCTTTGAAAGTGCAGGTGGGTACTGCCTGCACAGTGAAAACACGGAGCAGCTGCTCCATGTTTTTACATGAATGCGCTGGTCCCAGGGCAGCGCGAGTTCTCAGCTGCCCTGTGGGCAGCGCACTCACCATAATAGGTGAAAGGTTCGCCGGGCGCAAACAATGATAATGTGTAATACAGCCCAGGTAGGCTTAGAGACTATGTTATCATGCCAAACTCATGGTAAACAATTATCCCGGGTGAAAATATCATATTGGTTTTAGGGTTGGGCGTAACAGCTAATTTCCGTGGGATTACGTGGAATTAAGGACCTCATTTGGATCGTGGTTGGTCGAACCACTGACCTCTATCGCTGCGGTCAGGAGACCGCACAACAAGCAGTTGGCGGTCCGACCACCGCATTAGGATAGGACCGCCATGCAGGTGGTTGTAAAGAGCTCTAGGAAAAGGGCCGCCTTACAAGCCACTGTGTAAAGGAGCACTTTGTGCACATCCATGTACCGTATTCCATGCACCCTGTGGTGCATGGCACATGGTGCATGGAGGTGCATATGGGCATTGCATGTGCGCCCAGGCCCACATTGCAGTGGCCCGTGAACAGGCTGTCGTAAAAGGACATCGTAATCCCAATGGTAGTGCCTCCCACGGCACCACCTCCATTCGGGATAACAATTCCGACCGCCACCCCATCAGGAACACTGATCCTGGCAGAGGCAGCGGTCCATCCCCCAACAGACAAGGGTCCGACCACCAGCATTGTAATGCAGCAGTTGGACCGAAGCCCAATGCCTCCTCCCACTTTATCGTAATGCAATGGGCAGACTGCAATGGCAGATGTCGGGCGGACCACACCTGATGTGCTGTTGGTTCCACCATCATCATAATCAAGCTCTAAGCGAGGAGTGTAGCCCAGAACATACAGCTATTTTCTTAGCGAAAAAAAGTACTATTGCATACAAAATGGACCCAGCAATGCATTTTGCACTAAGAAAATTGTGCTGAATGCAACAGGGCATGGAAAGCAGCAGCTTTCTAAGGGGCTCATTATGATGTTCGGTGCACCACAACTGACCGACCGTCAGTTGCAGTCCACCCAACATCTGCTATTGCGGTCCACCTACCGCATTACGATGCAGCAAGACAAGGCATCGGGAAGAGGGACCATCCACTGCACTTACGACGGGCTCAAGGAGCCCGTTAGAGCGTGGGAAATACACATAATCCCATATGATGGCAGAGGCAGCCTCCGCTCCGCCATAGGATTAGATGATTTTCCAACAGCCTTTCCATGTCGGCCTTTTTCAACATGGAAAGGCTGTCCGGAAGTGACTTTGAGGGCCCTTAGTAGGGCCCCTATCCCTCTGCGGCTTGTGCTATGGGGCATAAATCCCCCCCTAAACATCCCTGCACCGTGTGGCAGGCACCGCACGGTGTCTGACACACAGTGCAGGGATGTTTAAAAACATCAATGGCAGCTTGTGCTGCAAGCCTTTTCTGCCTGCTGCACAAGCTGCCATTGCAAAATGGATGTTTCAGACCGCCCATAGGGTGGTCGCATCCAAACTGTGCGGTCTGAACGGTTCCAATCCGCAAAGGTGTTCACCCGACATTGTGATTAGCCCCTAAGTTCTTGTCCTTGTGTTCCTGCTGTAGGATTTTGTGTCAAATTACGCATAAGTACATGAACAGGCATAGTCAATGCCATTGATCACTCCAAATTAATTAAAAGGTCACAAGCCCTAATTGGTTTTATTATATTTGTACTCCTCTGCTACTTTTTTTCATAACAATTTGATTGTAGCGTTGAATCACCCTGCTGGGCAAATGAATTAGTCTGCTGGCCAGGTTTGGAATCAAAAACTTCCTCCGCAAGAAGGTCATTTGTCTGTGATTATGGATGTTACTGGTATAGAAGAGGCCGGAATCTGCTTGTGCTGATAACTTTTCCAGACTCCAAGAAGAACAAAGAGGAGTGGCCAGCCCTCTGCTGGCAAACACAGAAGGGGCTCTCCCTCAACGTTTTGGAAGGAAGAAACTAGGCAGCTGTAGCAGTTAAAGGCATAGCTTCAAGCTCTCACAAATCTCTTTCAAGAGAACATTTAAAGTTGCAATCTTCTAAAGTCCTAAATGCGGAATAGGAAGGTTGGGACAGAGGTGTAGTGATGAACTTTGGTACTAGGATTAGGCATAGGTACCTACCTTCAATATGTTTCCACTCCACTTAAAAACCTCTGCACATGGGACAAATGGGGATAGAGAAGATGGATTTTGCACACTCATAAAGAAATTGAAGCCCAGTCTGGAGTGCTGCGACATTTGAACCGAATTGGAATACTTTTAGAAGTGTCATCGGGTGAGGGGGCCACTGAAAAGCAGGCGTTAGATTGGCGCAACAAGGAGAAATACTTTAATTTCTCCTCATTTTTGCTCTTTCTGCAGCACACATGTAAGGAACAAGTAGCCTTTAGTGATTGTTTATGTGCAGAAAGGTGTCCATTCCTGCATATAAACTACCATCCGTGCAACACAGACACCCTTACACCTTTGCGCAAGGGAGTCTGTGTTGATGCTAGCCAGCATTTCCTAGTGCCGGCACCAGGGAAAGCACAGGGGTGCACCATATTCTCGTGAATACGGCACATTCCTGTATTTTTTTAATGATGCAGTTTGCCGCTGCTAAATTGCTTGCAGCGCCGCACTGTGCCAGTTATTTGTGAATATGCCCCCTGGTGACTGAAGTATGCTACCATGAGCAACCTGAGCCCAAGGTCATCAAAACCAGTCCTGGGGGCTGGGGATCTCTTCATTTGTGTTGCCCTTTTATTCTAGGCCTGCCCAACAGGCCTCCAAGGCTGCTGGTCCAAACCCGGAGAAGCGTGGTTCCCCTTCAGGCCGAAGGGGTACACGGTGCATTCCATTTATGATTTAGTCTGCCCTGGAGTCCTCCAAGAGCTCCGGAGACTGACATAATGACGAAGATCTAAATGCCAAGGTGCTCATCAGTTCACAATATCCCCAGGGGACTCAGTGACACCAAGGGCAAACAGGACAGGAACACTAAGTGCTGCTGTACTCCACACAGTGACAGTTCACTGGGAGTGCCAGGGCCCTGGGAGCGGTGTTAGTTCTTCCATCGCCATAAGTCCATGTGTCAGGCACAACTGTCATAAGGCCTTTTTCTTCATCATGTCTGCGCTGATTGCAGGGAAGCGGGGGACAGCAGAGGAACCGTCTCTCTCATGATGGCAAACAGGAACTGTGTCGGGCATGCGTGGAGCTGGCAGGGACCCAACATGAAGCAATAGCAAAATAAGAAGGACGCTATACTAACAGCACATTGTTTTTAAAAAAGAAAAAAAAAATAGAGAAAGCTTTCTCACCATATTACCAGCATTGCCACCAGAAAGTCTGTCCCATATACTCTTGCAAGGGCTGAAAATGTGAATATTCAGCTGATGGTGCTCAAAAGAAAGCAAGGGTGCCACCAAGAAGGATACCATTGTGTAATGGGGCTGCCAGGAGTGCAGCAACCACCCCCCCCCCCAGGAGCCACTTTGCTATTTTGAGAGTGTGACCATAAGTTCCCTGGAGTTTCAAAAGATTCACCTAGGGAAGTTTCTTCTAGAATTGCAAGTGTTCCTAGAATTGGGGCTTTTAGTTTAAGGGTGCTGGGGTCCAGTGACCTTTGTTGTTGTATCTTGAGGTTGTTTGGCAGCAAATGTAGGAAGTAGCCTCACAGTATACCACATTTTAGGTAAGAATACTTTGTTAACAATTAAAATGTTGTCAATGGTGTATAATGTCTTACTTTGATTTTCTCTGGAAGACAGAGTCACCTTGCATTAGTTGAATATTGCTGCACTCGATCTTTGGTAGTCGGTTTCTATTTTTATTGTTTGGTGACTCCCTAACAAAGCGGATTGGTCTGACTTAATAACTCCATCCATTATATTATACTAAGGGTGTCTAGACAAAGTATGGGAAAAAGATATTGTCATGTAAAAATATTGGGGGTCATTACGATAGGGATGGGACTGTCACCGACAGGATGTCAGTGGCAGTCCCACTGTCGACAGACCATCGGCCGACCACTGCATTATGATGCCTGCTGTCGGTCCATAAGCTATCAAAGGACAGACCACATCCTCCGAAATGATCTAAGATTATGATGCACCTTTCTCGCAGCCTTTTCATGGCAGTCCAACTGCCATGAAAAGGCTGTCGGAAACTGACTTTTGTGGCCTAAAACAGGGCCCCCATACACCATGGGCCACTGTAAAGCACATGTAGTACCGCCAATCACATCCATGCACTGTGTGCCAGACACCACATGGTGCCTGGTACACGGTGCATGGACATGTATGAAGGGTACTTTAACACTGCGGCTTGTGCTGCAGGCTTATTCCTGGGCCGCAGCACAAACCGCAATGTTAAAGTGCACTTTTGACCACCGACCGTGGACCGTTGTAATGAGGCCAATTGTTTCAAGAATATTGGGATATCAGGAAAATATAGTTTTCAGGAATATCAAAGGTAAAAATATCGGACCTGATTCACAAAGGCAATCCGAGACAAAAGTCTAACTTTGCAACTTTTGGTATTCACAGATGCCCATTGATTACACTTCATCCGGCCCGAGCTAGAGAGTACGGCTGGAGCCGGAGAGTACGGCTGGAGCCGGAGAGTATGGCCCGGGTGCGGAGTGTACAGCCTAGGTGCGGACATTCCAGCCCGACTGCAGACATAAAGATGCGACTCGTAAATGACCTCTGTGAATACCAAAAGTTGTAAAGTTAGACTTTTGTCTCAGATTGCCTTTGTGAATCGGGCCCCATCATTTTTAGTGTTGTTTTTAATATTGTTGTAAAAGATACTGATATAAAAAATATTGATGTATATAATATCGTTTGTAAGTCTTAATTAGTATGTAATTTATTGAAGTGTGTTTGATTGTATATGCTTTTTAATTGTTTTACTTGTGTTTTTAGTAAGATAAATTATTAGTTATTGAATTGTTGAAACTATTATTTTTAGTTGTATTAATGTATATAAATAATGGTTTTATACTTTTTTTTAGTAGTAGGATATTGGATTTTTAGGGGATAAGAGATTAAAAATTGTTTATTTTAAAGTGACATTTATGGTAATAATCTGAATGATTTGCAAATAATAATTTTCAATTATTCAATGTAATTTGTTACAGTAATGTTTTTAATAAATTTTAATTACAAAATATATATTAATGGTATTACATTTAAAATTAATATGTTAAAATGTATGCAAAATAAGTTGTTAAAATGATAAAAATAACAAAAAAATAACTTTAAAAATGTTTTTCAATTAGAAATTATTTTCATATAAAAGTATATAAAAAAATCTGGGAATAACTTTAATTAACACAAATATTTTAGATTTATTCTGTTGATTTAATATTTGTAATAATAAATAAAATATAAATGAATGGTATGAAAATTAAACATTTTAAAAAATAGAAATTATTTTAATAGAAATGTTTGAAAAATATGTTTTAAAATTATAATTGTATATTAAATTTATATTTTAAATTGGTTTTCATTTTATGAGTGTAAATTTTGGAATAGTGTATTTTTGTATGATATATTTGTAGGAATCGTAGTAAATATTTTATAATTATATTCATTATTAATTTAATACAATTGTTTTTATATTTTGTATGTTTATGTATATATTTTACATAAATTTGTAGGTTTGGATAGTGTGTTTTTAGACTAAACTTAATTGTCTTTTATAGTGAAAATTCATGTGTCAGCATGGAGCTTTACATTGATATGTATATAGTAAATTTCACCTCTTTAGCATCTAACACCTTCTTCAGATAGCCTTTGATTGAAGTGGAAATAATATGTAAGCCCTTTAGTGTGCAACATTTCCCCCCAATATGGTTACATTAGAGTGGGAATAGTATATTTCCCCCCTTTAGTGTCCAACACCCTTCCCCTATATGTTTAGACTGGAGTGGGAGTAGTAAATGTCACCCCTGTAGTGTCCAACACCTTCTCCTAATATGGTTAGACAGGTGGAGGAATAGTAAATGTCACCCCTTTAGTGCCCAAAGTCTTCCTCAAATACGATTAGATTGGAGTGGAAATAGTAAATGTCCATTCTTTAGTGTCCAACACCTTCCCCCAATATGGTTTAGATTCGATTGGGAATAATAAATGGCACGATTTTTGTGTCTAACATATTTTTAAAAATGGTTTATATTGCAGTGTGGTTATTTAATTTCATATTTTTTATCTGAAATCTTTCATTTTAATTGTATTTAAATTTAGTATAGTTTGTGTTATTTTATTAGTATTGTTGGTGTTTAGAAATATAATAGAAATAGTTATTTGTACGTTTGTATGAAATAATATACTTAATTACATTTTTTGAAAGAATAAAGAGATGTAACACATTTTTCTCATTTTATATTTGTTTTCAAAGTGTATTTAATGTAAAATTTTACATTTTTCTTTCAAATCTGTTTATTGAGATTTTATACAGAAAGCAAGGGACATCACCAGCAGAGTAAAATACACAGAGTGAGTATCAGAGCTTAGCGTGGGTTGTACAATGGTAGTTGGGAAGGCCAGAAGGATATATATTCAAATAATCTCATTAGGTCAAGAGCCAGGTAGCCAGGTAGCTTACAGTAGCAAAAGCACATGTAAGGCTGAGATACAACAACCATG
This sequence comes from Calotriton arnoldi, assembly GCA_963921515.1. Lineage (NCBI taxonomy): Eukaryota > Metazoa > Chordata > Amphibia > Caudata > Salamandridae > Calotriton > Calotriton arnoldi. Next base: position 435,935 of record CAWUFW010001750.1, on the reverse strand, counting down.
AGGCATATGTAACAGCCTCGCACCTGATCCATTCCGGTCAAAATGGTTTTATTGCAGGGAGACAGCTAGGGACCAATACGCATTATAGCACTGGATTATTTTGAGACCCAGAAGATACCAGCTCTGGTCCTTTTATTAGACGCCAAGAAGGCATTCGACCTCGTGGTCTGGGAGACTTTATTTTGTATTCTTTTAAACTTTGGTATACCTCCCCAAATTCCAGGGCTGATCCAGAAAATGTACCTAAATACAGAAGCCAACATCATTATTAATGCCTCTGAGGTAGGCCAAATTAGTGTGAAACGGGGGACTAGACAAGGCTGTCCACTGTCCCCGGTGCTATTTGCTTTTTTTTATTGAACCCTTGGCGATTGCCATCCGAAATAATGTAAAGATTCGTCCCCCTTTACCAACTATGGGGAAACTTAAATTATATGCTGGCGATATCATGCTAATAATAAAGGGGGATAAGGAGGTTCAAGCAAAAGATTTTGAGATTTTTGAGCAGTTTGAGTTGCTCTGTGGATATAAAATCAACAAAAAAAACCCGGATATAATACAGTGTGGCTGTAAGTCTGAAGTTTTACAGGCTGATATCCTGCCCTGTCTAAACACTAAACCGAAAAGATATCTGGGGGTTTACTTTTCGTCACGAATCTCCGAACTATATGACTTAAATTTTCCCCCACTTCTACGGAAAGTACAAGACTTATTCAATCAATGGAACTCGCTTCCACTAATCATCATGGGCAGGGTCTCACTGATTAAGATGTCCGTTCTCCCGTTATTTAATTTTTTATTTTCTGCGATCCCCTGCGTTTTAACAGCTTCTTTCTTCTCTAAATTAAAGTCCATGTTTACATCCTTTCTTTGGGGTAAGAAAACCCCTCGAATTGCACTCAGCACTTTATATGAGGAGCTGGAAAATGGTGGATTAGCTCTCCCCAACCTTAGGGATTATTATTTTGCATATTTTGCACAATATAGTCAAGGTTTAAGTTGGAACCACAAGCAGGTCTATTTGTAAATTATTTTAAGAAGTTAATTTATAAAAAGAACCATATACGCTGAACACTAAAAATTTCAAAATCCCCTAAACTAGTGCATTATAAGTGTATGCAGTGGTTGTTTTACAAACGTCAGGCTTTTTATAGAAGATATTCAATCCCCGTAATCAATTCCTTAACCCCGTTATCCGAACTCACTTCAGTATTTGGGATTAGAGATTCGACTGTAATCATACAAAAATGGGCCAAAGCCGGTTTTGGGAAAATCTCTGATTTCTTAAAGAACGATAGGTGGCTGAATATTGCCGAAATGAATTATTTAATCCCGAATGATTTCCGTCTCCTTGGGTCATATAACATTCTTATCAAATTCCTGAGTAATCTCGATCTGGAACAGATTAATGAACGTAAAAATTTGGTATATGAGTTATTTGAAGAAATTATAGTTAAGAAACCCGGGGAGTGGAAACAGTGTTTAGCCTCCATTAAGGGTATAGATCTTGCGGAGAAAGCAATAACTAAATGGGAAAAACATGAGGATTTGGAAGTTACAGTGAGTATGTGGTCTGTATTAAATAAACTTAATTTCAGCGCATTGAGGGGGCCAATTGGCGCCGGATGCTATTTTTTAGCAAATGGCTTCTTTATGGAACCTCTCATTTTCTATCTAAAGTCTATCCCAACCAATCAGGTCAGTGTTTTCGCTGTCTGAATCATCTCACAGCCAACTGATCACATATCATATCACAGTGCCCCTTGATCCAGGGATTCTGGAATGATATCTTTGGTCATTTGGAAGCGGAATGTTTAATCATAACAGATCCTAATATTCGGCTGAAAGTTTTTGGTTACGACCCTACTCTACATTTTCCCAATAAGGTGGTCAAATTATTGTATATTGCAATGGCAGTTGCCAGATCACTTCTGCTTCAGAGATGGCGATCAAATCTCATACCAACAAAAGGCGAGTGGGTTCGGAAAATGAAACAAGTTAAAAAAAGAGAGCGACTTTATGCACTACGAATTGGGGGGATCAAGAAGTTTGAGAAATGTCTGGGCAGCCTATTTTGATTAAAGTTTTGAATACGAGCTTATATTTTAGGTGGTACTCTTATTATGCTGGAATCTTATTCATGGTTGCATCTTTTGATATAATTGCACACCTTTTTGGACTTAATTGCACTATAGACACTTACCTCTGATCACTTTACTGCACTATAGACACTTTAGTTTTTCTTGTCAAGTAGCTGAAGTTGCTTTTATAGGATGCAATATTATCTACGGCAAGCATGTTGATATCTCCGCATATTTTCAATGTACCCAAGGTGTAATCGATTTTTTTTTTAGCTCGTTTTAATATTGGCAGTCGACGTGGTATTGGATTTTGAAATATTATCTGTAGTATTATTTAAAGACTCACTTGCATGTACATTTTAATGTATTATGGGAACGTTTGTTATCATTTTCTTAATGTCGATATGATACTGTATCTGGTCTCCAACGATTTTCTTTTTTCGATTTCGGTACTGTTTTAGTCTTTGTTTGTGACGTTTTTATTATTATTTGATATTTTGAATGAATTGTATGGATGTATTAATAAACCTTTTTGATGGATTTCAATTAAAAAAAACAACAAAAACAAAACATGAGGCATATTCTGGTGGGGAGTTCAACCTTCTAGGACTGTAAGTAGCTCTGGCGCACATAGCTAGTAGAAGGAATTCACTGACAATGCCCAGGTAAAAAGAGTCTTTCGAAATAAACAATCAGGGAGGCTTAAAAACATGGGGTAGATGGAGGAGAAAGTGGGGGGTTGGGAGGAGAGCGAATCTATGACACTGTCTGAAGAGTCAAGTAAGATGTTTAGGGAGGAAGAGGGTTTCCGTCAAGGCCCTTCGACGGGAAGACAGGTTGCAGAGCTTCCCTATTGAGTGGCAGGAGAGGGTCATCAAACAATTGTAGGGCTCATAGTCTAGGGGGTGCATAGTGAGAGTTCTCCAGTCGGGTGAAGTGTTGAATAAGTGGCTGCCAAGTGTGGGAGAATTTAGCGTCCATGTGATTGAGACAGGCAGTTAATAGCTCCAGAGCCATGACACGCCAAAGGCGCAGGAACCATGCCGAGATGGGCGGGGGAGAGGATTTTTTCCAGTAGAGCGCTATAGATTGTCTTGCTGCCCCCAGCATGTGCACTATGAGTCGCCAATCAGAGTGCGTCATGGCAACCAGTCGAGTTGGTCTAATGCAAAGCCGGTTTACCACGGGGGAGATGGGTATGGGGGAGCCCAGCGTGTCTTTTATGTGGCTAAGGACCTCCTTCCAGAATATTGTCAGACTAGGGCAGTTCCACCAAATATGGATAAAGTCACCTATTGCAGTTTGGCATCTCAAGCAGGTAGGAGGGAGGTTTGGGCTTATCTTATGAAGTTGTGCGGGGTGTAGCACCATCGAGTCATCAGTTTATAAGCTGATTCACGTTGGGGTATGCTTTTGTAGATTTTTGGAATGACGCGCCAAAGCTGTTCCCAGTTTTCCGGTGTCACCTCCTCCCCAGCATCAGGCCTCCATTGCTTCTGGTATGTGTGGGTCTGTACCTGTTGTGAATGTTGTAGGATTCTGTATGTACGAGAGATTAAGCCCCAAGAGCCCTCAAAAGCCCGGGCCAGAGTTTCCAAGGGTGTAAGCGGTCTGGTAGCCCCTTGCATATAGGTAGGGATGAGCAGCCAGTGCCGAATTTGATAGTATTGTAATCTCGAAGATTCTGGGAGGCAGAAGGATTTTTTACACTGTTCAAAAGTTTTAAGAGAGTTGCCCACAAAGAGGTCTTGTATGATGCGACATACGCCTTCTGTCCATGAGGGAAAGGCGTGCGGCTGTGAAGCCGATAGGAATAGAGGATTGCATGCTATAGGGGTGTTGGGGGATGGGAAAAACGTAAGACCTCTGGGGACCGCGAGTTTGTTCCAAATATCAAGCACCGTTCATAGGAGTGGTGAGGTATGCACTGCGTGGGCACGCTGTCAGTGGGAGTCAAGCAAGATCCCAAAGAGGCCAACATGAGACTGCACGATCCATGTGAAACCAACGATTCTCGCTTTCGGAACCAACCCATTCTGATACATACTGAAGATGACATGACCAGTAATATTCGAGAAGGTTAGGACAGGCCAGACCACCGTGATCTTGGGGAAGCATAAGTATTCTGTTTGAGAATTGTGGACAACCTTTGCCCCAGATTAATGCGTTGAGATCACGCTGAAGAGCCTGGATCTCTTCTTGTGGTATCGGGGTGGGAAGCGATTGGAATAGGTAAAGTACCTTTGGAAGAAGGGACATTTAAACCACATTGAGACGACCCAGCCAGGAGAGGAGGAGTTTCTTCCACCAGCGTAAGTCTTTGCATATTTCGTGCCTGCATTACGGCCAATTGGCTTGAGTACAGGAGGGCAGCGAGGGGGTCAGGTTAAGTCCCAGATATGGTATTGATTGCTCGGTCCAGTGCAGAGGGGCCAAACTTTGTAGTTGAAGTACCTCAGGGACTGGAAGAGTGAGAGTGAGGGCATGGGATTTGGCTATATTAACTTTAAAACCCAAAGCTCTCTCAAAAGCACCAAGAAGCGAGGTCAGCGCCGGGGGGGGGGGAAGAGTCATGGCCCATTAAAGAGAGAAGATGGTCATCAGCAAATAGTGATATCTTGTGAACAGAGCCTCCAAAGGGGATGCCCAAGACAACCGGAGATTGGCATATTGCGACAGCCGTGGGTTCAACTGCCAAGGCAAAGAGGTGGTTAGAGAGTGGGCATCCCTTCCTGGTTCCCCTATGCATGGGGGGGTGAGTTTACCATTGAAGCGAATCCGCAATGTTGGGTGGACATAGGGAGCCATTAGGTTAGAGATCATGACCGGGTCCAGCCCTATTTTACATAGTACTGCGCGGAGGAAGCACCAGTCTACCCTATGTAACTCTTTCTCCGCGTACAGGTACACCAGGCAGGCCGGGATGTTTCTGCGTTGGACCTTCTCAACTATATGAGCAATGCGACGTATATTATCCACCCCTTGGCGGTGGTGTATAAATTCGACTTGATCAGGGTTTATCAAACCAGGTAGGTAAGATTCAAGGCGGTTCGCCAGAATCTTGGTGTATATCTTAGTGTCCGTGTTTAACAAAGCAATGGGCGGTATGATGTGCAAAGTGCTGGGTCTTTCCCGAACTTTGGGATAAGTACCACTTCGGCCTCCGACATGGTAGGAGTAACGCCCGAAGATTCAGAGAAGCTATCAAAAAGCTGCAGGAGATAGTATTGGATCTGGGGAAGAAATATCTGGTAAAACAGAACTGGAAGGCCATCCAGTCCAGGGGTCTTGCCCATCGGGAGTTGTCGTAGTGCCCTTGTCAGTTCGTCCACAGTGGTGGGTTCCTCTAGGAATCGTGAGTGGTGAGGGCCAATAGGTTCCCATGGACATGTGCTGAGGAATGAAGCAATCTCCCCCGCATGATGGGGGTCGTCGGCATAAAGTTCCTCATAGAATGCACTGAATGCCAGACCTTTATCTTTCTCAGCGGTGGCCCAGGAGCCATCTTCCCGTTTGATTTTGGAGATGTGGGCTTTCAGCATCTGAGCTCGAAGACGGCACGCCAAACATGTACCCACTTTATCCCCGACGTAAAACTTCTGTTTGAGAGACAACATAGAGCTCTCCGCCTTGTTAGTATGGTGTAGACGTAATTGACCCCAGAGCACCACTAGGCGCATTTTGATCTGAGTGGAGGGTAGACTACGATTCCTGCATTCTAAGTCTTTGATATTCTTGGAGAGGTTTATTTTGACCAGGCGTACTTCCCGAGACCGGGCGATAGCAATAGAGGAGATAACTCCTCGGACAATCGCCTTGAAAGTGTCTCATCTAATGGGTTCCGGCAGGCCAGAGGAATCATTTGCGCTAAAAAATGCCTCAATATCCCTGCATATGACGGCTAGATCCATCGGGTCACGTAGGACGTGAGGTGGGAGCCACCAGCGAATAGGAGCATTGCGTTGTCTGCCTGGGACCCGAAAGGTTACAGCAACATGTGCGTGGTCCGATATGGAAATGTCGGAGATCTTCGCTGATTCCAGGGAGCAGATCAAGGAAAGGGAGAGAAAGCGATAGTCGATTCGGGAATATGAGCGGTGGACGTGAGAGAAGAAGGAGTAGTCTCTGGTGTCTGGGAATAGATATCTCCATGCATCAGTGAGACCCAGGTCAGAAATGATCCTTCTGAGGGCAGCCGACATAGCCCCGAGCCTTGATATGAAGATGTGCTGCGTTCTAGAACAGGGTCCCAGACCAGGTTGAAGTCACCTCAGAGGATGATCCCTCCCATTGAGGTGGACAATAGCTCCCCCAGGAGTGACTTCAAAAATTTGCCCTGTATTTGGTTGGGTGCATAGATATTAAGGGGAGTCACTGGCTGGGTGCCAAGATAAGTTTAGATCTTTAAGTAGCGGCTGTTAGCATTACAGACCACTCGAGGGGTCGCCTTTCCCAGCACAGGTTTCATTAGTATCCCAACCCCGCAATTTTAGCAGTAGAGCAAGCGCCAATACTGGTTGGGGTATTTAGGATGTGTCATGAGGTGCGTCAGGTGAGTTTCTTGTAGGAAGATAATGTCAGGGTCGTGCGAGAGTAAGTAGCACCACACTTGACGCCGTTTGTTAGGGGAGTTGAGTCCTTTTACATTAAGGGAGAGAAATTTAACCATTGGGGCCACAGTCATCATGGTATGAGTTATGGTAAGAAGCATCAGAGTGTCTAGTCTGGTGGGGGCTGCTCCACACACAGGGCCCGGTGTGAGGGGTAATTTTATGTGATCGTGCATCTCATGTCTGGCCAGGTGAGAAGTCTCCAGGGTATATAAAGGTGCAAGGGAGCTATGAGGGATCTCCCCAGAAAGACTCGCTCCCGGGTGCATGCAGGGGGGGGGAGGGAAGGAGAACACAGTAAAATCAACAAAAAGCGTCCAACAGGGCCTATATAGTTCAATGTCATCGAGGAATAGCTCAGATGTTGATACAAGAGCCATTCAGAAGAAGTCACTCTTCCAGAAGACACCGTAGGAGTGGGGGGAGTAGCAATCTACAATGGGCAATAGTGGGTCTCTGTCACTAGTGACCAGATTCTGATGGATGGGTTAAGCACCAGCTGTTGAGCCGCCTATTTCTCATATAGGAGATCAGTTCCTGGGTAGAGGGTGACAAAGCGAGACTACAATGATTGGGTGGACCTCGAGGAAAGTAGAAGTGTGAAGGGCGAAGATAATGCTGTGAATCAGTGTGACTCTGGATGCGGTGTCTGAGCGGGTCTCCAAAGACCTCAGGAAGAAGATCCCATGCACGGGGGAGTGAGGAAGAGGCCCTGTCAGTCCCCGTGAGGATCAATCTGAGCCCGCAGGGAAACGGGTCGGCAAGTGAGGACCATCCATGTTGCTGTCCTGCTTTGCCTGGGAAGAGTCTAGGTCTTTTGGTCGAGATCTGTATTTGGGGGGAGGGACGGTGGACTATTCCGGTCGTACAGTTTACCTGCGCTGGGACCGCGGAGAAGGGGGTCAGGCTCCTCTTCATCTGATGAGATTCGTAGGAGCTGCTTCGTGTCCCTCAGCGAGAGGAGAACCTGCCGTTTGCCCTCCCATGCGAAGACCAGTGCAAAGGGGTGACCCCATTGGTATTTAATTTGTAGTGAGCACAGTTTATCAGTGACCGGCTTGAACTCTTTGCACCTTTGGAGGGTGACCGGGGTGATGTCTTGGAATACTTGAATCTGATAGTCTTTGTATGTTAAATTTGTGACTCCGCGAACCTACTGGAGAATGGCCTCCTTTTTAACAAAGAAGTGGACTCTTGTGAGAATGTCGGGAACAAAATCCGGGCATCCCTGAGGTCCAGGGACTCGATGGGCCCTATCCAAAGCCGGTGGGGAGGCGTTGTCATCTGCCCTAATCGACTGTAGGAGATCCGCTGTGAAGGCCATGATGTCTTGCCCCTCTGCTCTGCGAGGGACCCCCCTAATACGAAAATGATTGCGCCGACTTCTGTTTTCGAATTCCTCCTGCTTCAATTGGAGGTTGATGTGTTGGTCTTCGAGCTCAGTCATCTTGCGCCACAGATTCTCAGGGTCCTGCGCTCGTGAGTCCATTGCGCGCTCCAGATCGTCTACACAGCCCCTGATCTCCGCAACATCTTAACGGATTTCCCACAGGCAGGACTTGAATTCGTTTTTGAGGACCCCGATTTCAGACTTGATTTCCTTCAAGAATGAGGTCATGAAACCCTGTGTGATCGGCACGGATGTGGGGTCCTCTGCTGCCATGGCTCCCAGGGGGGACAAGTGTAGACGGTGAAGGGTTGGATTTCAACCATAGAGAGGTCACTGGGTTATCCTTAGCTCCAGTTGAGACAGGATCTTTGCTGATCTTAGAGCACGGCATGCCCCAAGATACAGTCGCAGCAACCCAGGGCATGATTATGCAGGTAGAGAGAGGACCTGGATGGCGCATGCAGGACTAGTGGCCCATAGTGGTGAGTACATGGTAGATCTTCGGGGGACCCACACGTCACCGGCCCGTCCTTGGCAGGAGTGGAGTGTGGCCACCAGAGCCTGGGGGCAGTAGTGAGTGACAGTAATCAGAGCCAGAGCTGTCAAGTAACTGGGTGTGGGATAGCCCCTGCAAAAACCCTCGGCAAGTGTGTTTACCAGTCTAGGACATCATTCCATTCCGTCCCATCGGTAGCTTAAGAGTCAATCCTCCAATGAGAGTGATCAGGCCACGGCTTCTCCCAAAGGCGCCTCCCAATCCACTGTCTTTCCCAGTTTTCAGTGTCTCTTCAGGACTAGAGTTCAAGGAATTGCTTCACACCCGCATCCCCCAGGGCTACTCCCGCCTCAGGGTTCCAGAATCAAGACAAGCCCAGAGATTCTCCAGGCCCAGAGCACCCTCCAGGTGAATTGCACAGGCCAACTCAGCGCGGTGTACAGCCTCTGGTGCACGCCCCTCAGCCGTGTGAAAGCCGGGACAATATATTCACACTGAGGGTCAACAACGGAGAGATCAACGTCTACGGAATCGCTCCACTTAAACTGAACTCACAAGCGGAAACCGGACGGTTTAACTACTAACCTAAAAATGTGTGGAATGGGGTGCAGGAATCAGACAATTCATTTTGTAAAGACGAGAACCCTCACTCACCAGTAGGTGACATGCTTCATCATTGGGTTCCCTCTTGCACACTGTGCCCGCAAGGTGCACAGTGTCGGCTACAACTCTCCCTCAGGAGAGGAGCGTGAGGTGTTTTAATCATCCAATGATACTGGGAGTGTGGGGCAGAGTGCAAAACTTAAAGATTAACGTGAATTAAAACTAACTTCCTGATGGACTAAACAAATTTACTAGGGTCCCCAGTAGTTAGGATTAAAAAGCGAAGTGAAAAAGGGGGTATAGATATTTCCCTTTTTAAATCTTGGTCAACATGTTTCTGCCTATTGACCATCAGGTTCGTGACATTCGTCAGAACCTACTTACTGTCACTCTGCTTATCATTGTGAAAATGTGTAAAGTTAAAAAGCCATACTATAATAAATGGCATCCATCGGTGGTGTTAACCACTTTCTCATCCACCGTCTGCAAAAAAACAATTATATAAAATAAATGATTGTATAATTCCATATACCCACAGTGATAAAACACACCTCTAAACACCAGTGCAAAAACCATTTCCCAGCACTTGTGCTAAAATGCTAATAAAGCACTTTATAATCTCACCAAAACGGTACTTTTAATGTACCTCCTCCTCCAAACAGGTCCTTTGACTGCAGGTCTCTGAGATCAGAGGATAAGGGAGATGTGATTAAATGACGAAAAATAAACATTCTTAGATATATCACTCAGAGTACTCTATAGTTCTGGCTTCCCAATATCAAAATTCACATTGTCTATTCCATGTGTGATGTTCTATATGGACTTTCTAATATATACAGTTCTCAGTCCTCTAAATAATACACTCCACCATACCAATTACTAGCCCTCTTATTATGTTCAATAGATAGAAAACACCTTCCTGTATCCATATTTGTGTTTGGTCTATTGTGTAGTTGGAATATAGTATGTGTATTCACTCAATTGTCTAGCTTATATATATTCATTTTGTAGGTATCTACCTTGATTTGATCTACCTACACCCTACGATAGTCCATATTTACAATGGTGTGTCATACTTTATCGTCAATCTTATGTCTTCATTTTATCGATCGTGCGAAATATCTTAGTGTCGTTATTTTTGTATCGCCCTCTCAGACAAGTCATGTAATGACAATCGGCATATAAAATAACTATGCAGGCATCCATATGACATTGTAATAAGTCATGTACCTATATCAGTGCTATACCTCCATCTCTCACATGATGTCCATAAACCCCCATAGCTCTTTCACTTACAGAATCTTCTTAATCTTACCCGTTTCCCATAAGCAATAAATTCGGGCCGCTGGACGCATCACATCTTTCATAATGATGTACCTTAGTACTTTTAGCCTGCCTCCCGTGTCTCAAGGCCGAGGGGGAAACCCTGTTCACGTAGCCCCGGTTAAAAAATCCTTCCTGGTACTACGTCACTGTAGTGATCCGGAAGCAGAACCCGGAAGCAAACCTCTGGTCCTCTGGCCCTAATACTCATGGGAATTGTAGTTCCTATACCTCACATAGTATATTTTCAGAATCCCGATATCGTCATAATTTTGAGCCTGGTCATTACGATCCTTTCTACTACCCATAACCTCATATTACACGAATATAATCCCGTGATGATTTAACTAGGTAGTAATTGCTTGTTTATATTTAAACAATTATGTACACTCGCGCGATAATTCAAAATACGAGCATGTGAATAAAACTGTTATAAAGCAACTTAATTAATTCTGTTGAAACTTAGTTGGTATACTCTGCTCATATTAGGACCTATCTATGATGTAATTATAGGGATAAGATAAAAGGAGATGGGATTTTAAAGAAATATGTGAGGGTGTTCTATCATCTTTATATGGAGCCCCAGGGAATATCCTCATTTAACCCTAGCACATGGCTCTTGGTCCTAAACACCCAGCGTTGTTCACGTCTAAAGAGAACTCTTTATAAAGGCCCCATAGTGACATCATATTTCGGTTTATCCACCACAACCCATGGCAAATCATTTTCAGAATGGGCCATTTCAATATAATGTTTAGTCATGCGAGTGTTAGACTTCTTGCATCTAAATGCTCTGCGATGTTCTACAATCCGATGTTTAACTTTTCTTGTGGTCATCCCTATATATTTCAATGCACAGGGACAAGTAATCATGTAAATAACCCCACCCGTGTTACAATTTGTATGATTGTTTAACGTCCATGGTGTATGTAGGGACATATCCAATTCTGTAGTGCGCTGAGTGAACGGGCATACCGAACATGACCCACAAGGGAAGTGTCCTCTTACTGGTGGAGCTCCCCACAGAGTTTGCTGTCTAATTTGTATTGGATTTACTCTCGGTCTGGTATGCACCAGCATATCTCGTAGGTTACTACTTCGTTTCAAAGCAAATAATGGTCTCTCCAACATCTGGTTGCCCGTATTCAGTATATGCCAACTTCTGATGACAGCTTTCTTAATGTTGTCAGTTAGGTCACTAAAAGTTGTCACACACACCATCCTGTCACTTTTGGATTTATCATGTGACTCGAGTAACGCTTCTCTATTATTATTACGCGCTCTTTTCAAAGCTCCCTTTATCAACCGTTCTGGATATTCTCTGGCCAATAATTCTGCACTCAAGTTTTCAGCATTTTTTTGTATAGTGCCAGTTCTGTACAATTCCGTCTCAGTCTCAGGAATTGCCCCACCGGGAGATTATTAAGGAGAGCACGTGGATGGAAGCTTTGATAGCTCAACAATGAATTCTGCGCCATAGGCTTCTGGAATAGTTCTGTAAAGATCCTGCCATCTTTAGGATAGAGGGAAAGATCTAGGAATGAGATGCTAGTAGTACTCATCTCTCCTGTAAATTTCAAATTTACATCACATGTATTGAGCCAGTTCGAAAAGGCATCTAACGAGATCTGGTCACCTTCCCAGATGACCAGAATATCGTCAATGTATCGCCTCCACAGCTTCAACCTTTGTTGGAAGGAGTTGGTCACTGAGTATATGCGTTTCTTCTCAAAGCCGTGCATATACAAATTAGCCATACTAGGAGCACAGGTACTGCCCATTGAAGTTCCCGTGACCTGCCAAAAGAGGTCACCTTCGAAGCTGAAAAAGTTCTCCTTCAATGCCATAAAAGCACAATGCATTACGAAGGAGTTAGGTGTTTGATCTCCTCGGGGGTAATTCTCCAATAACGTCTGTATAGTTTCCAAAGTGTCATCCTGAGGAATGTTCGTATATAACGATTCTACATCGTAAGTCACCATCATATTACACCCAGGATCAAATGGAACATCCTCTAAAAGAGAAAGAACATGCTTAGTATCTTGCAGATACGAAGGCATGTCAGCCACCATTGGACGAAGAAAATGATCTACAAACTTGGAGAGAGGTTCTAAAATAGAACAAAACATACAAAAATAACGACACTAAGATATTTCACACGATCGATAAAATGAAGACATAAGATTGACGATAAAGTATGACACACCATTGTAAATATGGACTATCGTAGGGTGTAGGTAGATCAAATCAAGGTAGATACCTACAAAATGAATATATATAAGCTAGACAATTGAGTGAATACACATACTATATTCCAGCTACACAATAGACCAAACACAAATATGGATACAGGAAGGTGTTTTCTATCTATTGAACATAATAAGAGGGCTAGTAATTGGTATGGTGGAGTGTATTATTTAGAGGACTGAGAACTGTATATATTAGAAAGTCCATATAGAACATCACACATGGAATAGACAATGTGAATTTTGATATTGGGAAGCCAGAACTATAGAGTACTCTGAGTGATATATCTAAGAATGTTTATTTTTCGTCATTTAATCACATCTCCCTTATCCTCTGATCTCAGAGACCTGCAGTCAAAGGACCTGTTTGGAGGAGGAGGTACATTAAAAGTACCGTTTTGGTGAGATTATAAAGTGCTTTATTAGCATTTTAGCACAAGTGCTGGGAAATGGTTTTTGCACTGGTGTTTAGAGGTGTGTTTTATCACTGTGGGTATATGGAATTATACAATCATTTATTTTATATAATTGTTTTTTTGCAGACGGTGGATGAGAAAGTGGTTAACACCACCGATGGATGCCATTTATTAAAGTATGGCTTTTTAACTTTACACATTTTCACAATGATAAGCAGAGTGACAATAAGAAGGTCCTGACGAATGCCACGAACCTGATGGTCAATAGGCAGAAACATGTTGACCAAGATTTAAAAAGGGAAATATCTATACCCCCTTTTTCACTTCGCTTTTTAATCCTAACTACTGGGGACCCTAGTAAATTTGTTTAGTCCATCAGGAAGTTAGTTTTAATTCACGTTAATCTTTAAGTTCTGCACTCTACCCCACACTCCCAGTATCATTGGATGATTAAAACACCTCACGCTCCTCTCCTGAGGGAGAGTTGTAGCCCACACTGTGTACCTTGCGGGCACAGTGTGCAAGAGGGAACCCAATGATGAAGCATGTCACCTACTGGTGAGTGAGGGTTCTCGTCTTTACAAAATGAATTGTCTGATTCCTGCACCCCATTCCACACACTTTTAGGTTAGTAGTTAAAGCCGGGACAATGTCACCAAGGGGAGCCCAGCCAAGAGGCATCCAGGTCTTCCAGAGGGGGGGGGAAACGACCCCGCCGTGCGGACCTCACAGTCGGTCCTCCCCGACCACATCGCCAAGCAGTAGGAGCGTTACTCCACCGTTCGGAGAGCTCGCAAAGATTAGGCCCAGGCTCAACCCGGACCCAGTTCAGTAGGAGAGTCTCCCCAGGCTCCTTGTGACCTTCACTGTGAAGAGGGGGGATTAGCCCCAGAGTGCCAGGGTGGGCGTTGGACAAGCCCACCATGGAGGTCATGGAGAGGGGCAGGGAACCCTGCTGCGTGCCCCCAGCAGTCAAACCTCCGAACCTCTCTCCCAGCAGGTCGCTATTCACAAGCCTGGCAGCGGTAGATCCAGGCGGGGTAGCGTCAGTGGGTGCACGAGGACAGGCCAGCTCTCCGGCAGTAGGAGGGCCCCCCCAGGCCTCCCCCAATCTTTGCTGTAGAGAGGGGGAATTACCCCCAGAGCACCAAGCTGAGCATTGAACAGGCCCACCAGAGAGGAGGGGGGCAGGGAACCCTGCTGAGTGCCCCCTGCAGTCAAACCTCCGAACTTCTCTCCCAGCAGGCCACTGATCACACCGTGGATGTCGGCAGTCTCAGGAAGGGTGGATGGGCTCTAAGCCAAGCAGCCGGTGGGGGCCACAGGTCAATCCCGGGAGCACTCTCCGCCAGCACGGCATGTCGGCTGTTGCAGATGCACAGGCCTGCACTCAGGGCCGTAGCTCGCACCAGGTTTCCGTGGGAGGCTGCACAGCCGGGCCCACCAGCAAGGGTCCGGTGCTCCCCCGGCCCCCAGTCGGACCACAGGACCAGCTCAGCAGTGGGCCCGGGGGGACCCCAAGAATCTGCAATCGATCCCCGGGCCAGGGGAGCCCCGGTATGACAAGCCGGAGGCCAGTCGAGGCCCGCCCCTCTAGAAGGCCTCACCCGCGAGTCCTAAGATGGCGGCCACGGGAGACACTGTAGTCCGTTCGTCGGGTGCTGCAATTAACTCAGGGGACTCGGCGCTTCAACTACAGGGTGCGTGAGGGTCGCTGGTGGGCTTCAGGGTTACAATCCCTGAGTATATGACCACCTTCGCGGTCGAAGTCTGGCGGGCAAGCTACATCAGGTCGCGGTGGAGCGGAGACCCAACAGAGCATGTCTTACTCCATTCGTAGCTCCAAAATGTTACATTTTTAAACATATATATTTAAACTTAAAAATAAACATTTATATAAAGTAAGTAAATAGATTTTTTTTCATGATTTTGTTATTTAATTTTTTTTAATAATACAGAAAATATAAATTAATGGTTAGACTGAAGTGCCCAACGCCTTCCCCAAATACGGTTAGATTGGAGTGGGAATTGTAAATGTTACCACTTTAGTGTCCAACACTTTCCACCAATATGGTTAGATTGGGGACAGAATATTAAATGTCACCTCTTTAGTGTCCAACACCTTCCCCCAATATGGTTAGACTGGTGTGGGAATAAGTATATGCGTTGGCTATTGTTTCTAAGTAATCTACCCCATTGCTATTTATGAAGAGTTTTATTTTAAATTGTAGCATGCCGTACATTCTTTTTGTTTGTTTGCTAAATTTAGGGAAAACCTGGCTAACAGATTGCTCTCTTTGTAGTTGTCAGTCGCTTTGCTCTTTTTGTAACGCTTCTATAAATTTATAGAGCGTAAGTTGGGTTCTGCTTAGTGTGGATTGGAAGCCATTGTGCCATCCTTCCACTGCGTAGTTTTTTTTTGAGTTTCCTGTGTGAAGGTGCTGACATAGACATTCCAGCATAGTATTCGTAATTTGGGTTGGCATCTGTGTCCAGAGTAATACAGTCTGCCAACCAAAGTGCCTTTGAAATGATCCTTTAGGAGGCTAAGTTTGTCTTAAATTTGTTGGTAGAAAGGGCTTTAACGTGGTTGGTTACTCCGTGGCAGGGATATAGACTAATGCAATGATGATTTTAATTTCAAATGCAAATTGTCTGTTTGTAGAATATTCTACCCTTAGGTCCTTATTACGAGTACGGCAGTCCCAGGACCGCCGTACCCGTGGTTGCCGTCTGACTGCTACAACCTAGGCAGTCCCCCCGGTCGGACGGCCACCAGCCCACAACAACACAGCCAACACCGCCAGGATCTCTACGAATGTGGCTGTGGATGGCGGTGGTGCAGAGGCAGGCACTGCCGCCATCGGGATTACGACTTCCCTTTTTTTATGGCGGGAACCCCTCAATGTAACGGATGCCGGAAAGGGAAGGAAGGGGCCCCCAACAGGGCCCTGAGCGATTTTGCCCCAGGGGAGTAGTGCATGGGGCTCATGTTGTGTGCCCCTCTCCATGTACTGTCATGGGTGCACTCTGTACACAGTGCATGGACGTGCACAAGGTGCTGCACTGCTGTGGCCTCTGCTGCGGCCCTTTTCAATGGGCGAGCAATGCCACCGCTGTGATACTGCTGACTACAGACCACCGGCTCGGCAGTCCACTCGGAATACAGTGTTCTGAACACTGCAGGCTTTGCGATGTTCTCCCGACCATTACATCAGCAGTGCCGTACGTGGACCGTCGATGTTGTAATCAGGCCCTTAGTGCAGATTATTGGAGGTATCTCCAAATGCTTTCATTGAAATGTCAGTAACAGCCCTGTGTGGGTGTGTGGGGGTACGTTTTAAAAATGTATCACCGCTTGTTCTTCAAGTCTATGATTATTTTTTGGGATGTGGAAGTTAATTTTTTTATGTTTGTTTGGGTTTAAGAGGCATAGTAAGTGCTGCTTTATTTATTTGGTAGTAGGGCATATATAAAAGGGATATTTGTATTTTGATATTCACCACATATGTTGAGTGAATGGTTTGGGACACAGTTTGAAGGTCCCATCCATAATCCATGTTTGACACTGGCTAAGATTTAATACGTTATTTGCTGTAGAGAATATTATGATTTGCTTCTCATTATTTAGGTTGTCATGTTAAAGGAGAGGTTCTTCATTATGTGTCATAGTTAAATGTTCAGGTTTTTGTATGTCTCTGTATCATCTTGGGGTAAGAGGAGCATCGCTGGTGGTGTTTTTAGTACATGCAATTAAACGTTTTAAAATGGGGATAGGTGGTAGTTCGCCTGTGATTTGTTCTGGGACTTTAGGAAGTACATCTTTACAGATTTTGGTTGTGGTTTCCTGGGAACTAGTGCTTGTCCCTCATATATCCTGTAATATCTCTCTTACTTCTATTTCTGTCACATTTGGGGGAGGGAGGTGGTTGTGTTCTCTTACGTTAATTACAACATTGTTTTTTTGTAATGGTCCTCCCATAGCATGCATTAGAACAATTGTTAGTACATTTCCAAAGTATATTTTCTATTGATGCACTTTCTTTGCTCTAAGTGTAGCCCATGTGATTTAGGGCCCAATTACGAGTTTGGCGGTCCGTGGGACCACCAAACCCGTGGTCCCTAGACCACCAGACTGGCGGTCCACCTGCCATATTAAAATTACTGTGGTAGGACTGCCTCAGGACCCCTGCAACTGCCAGGGATCCCTGATCCCGTGGTGGTGGTGCAGCAGTGTGAGGCTATAATTTGTTGGTGGTGCCGCTATGACACAGCCAAGTATATTATGAGTTTCCTCAGTGCAAACCTTTCATGGCGGTGTGACCCCTGTCTGTATGGACCCCCTGTTCCTGCATGGAATGAAACATTGTGCATTTCGGTCTATGCAGGAATGGGCTGTGGCGCTCCCACAGCGGTGCTCTCCTATATCGCCTGTATTCAAGTCATAATATGGCAGGCAGGCTCATTACGGGTTTGGCAGTGTTGCAGCAGGGCGCTTGCATGGCGGCCCGCTGCAACACCACCAAACTAGTAATCAGGCCCTTAGTAACTGCTTTCCCTTCTGTGAAGTTATGTACTTTGCTGCCTCTATCATTGTATCTGAAAAGTAGTGTTATTGTATAAATATATACAATATTTTACAGTTTGTATGTTTGTTATTTACATGTAAAATTATGCAACAACTTTTATTTTTGTTTATATGTTTCACACGGTTTTGCAGATTTTCTATTGGGGTGTTCTAATGTGAAGCAGGTGCTTTCTTTTCTGTTGGATAAAATAAAACAAATGTTAGTTTCATTTTAAAAGTTAATTTGGAGGTAGTTTGTAGAGGGTGAAGTTATAGTATTTTAATAACTTATGTCTACTTACGGGCTCATTGCGATGTAGGCCGGAAAGCCTCCTCCCGACAGTCAGAAATCTCCTCGACCGCGTCGGAGCCCTTCTGACCGACTCGTTCAGATTATATTCTGACCGCCCGATTACGATGTTCACGATCAGAACATAAACCGCTGCGTTTCCAGCCTTCGGATTACAATGTCGATTTCCAACAGCCTTTCCGCGTCGGCCTGTCCGACACAGAAAGGCTGTCGGAAATTGACTTTGACGGCCCGTGGCAGGGTCCCCTAGCCCCCACAGCCTATGGTTGATGGCCAAGGGGGTACCTAGGGTAGCCCCTTGTAAAACCCTGCACTGTGTATAAGGCACCATGGGGTCCCTGCCACAGGGTGCAGGATTTTACACACACACCCCATTTCCCCTTAGGAGCCTGTGTTACGACCGGTTCTCGTGCGTAACACCAGCTCCCATAGGAAATAATGGGAATCTGACCGAACATTGTTCGTCGCATCATAATATGGAGGTCGGAACTTCCGACCGCACGTTGGTCAGTCCTGTTTCCGAGTCGGTGTGGGGCAGAGGCTTTCCGTCCATCATCGAAATGAGCCCCTTAATTTCTTGCATCTTTTTGCTGGTTTGTGGTAGTCATTTTTGTCTAGCAGTTTATCACTTTTTCAAGTCATAGTCTGTTTTAGGAAGTCTATTTAAAGAGACAGAAGTTTGAGAGTGTTTTATTAATTATTTGTTATTCTATGTTTCTAAGATTATTAACGAGTACGTTTTAGTTTAAATATAATTTTTACTTACTTGGTTAGGTAGCTGTTGAGATGTATATATTTCTTCATTAATGTTCTGGTAAGAGAATCTGCAAAGTTTCTCACCTTGCAGCATTAGTTGTTTAAATTAATGTGCCTTTCATATTGTTGATTTAATTGTTTGTCTGATATTATTCGTAAAAATTGTTTATGATTTCATTTGATTGGTTGGCTTAGTTGTAATTTGATTTTTTTTTATCAGTTCTGTCCTGCTATGGTAACTGCAAATTTAGATTTTATTATTAATTTATGATACTAGTTTGATAGTTTGATAGTTTTTAATTTACATTTATTTATATATATTTATTAATATTTGGATTGTTGTTTTAATGTTTGTAGGTAATGGTAATATATATTTGGGTTGTATTTTTGTGATTTTTGGTATATAATTTATTAGGGTGAATGGTAAAGATTTTGTTGTTGTAATACATTTGTAGAACATGATTTTTAAAATATTTAGGGGCTCATTACGATGGCGGGCGGAAGCACAACCGCCGTGCTGGCGGATGCAAAAACCACCAGTTACCGCCAGCACGCAGCAGTCCACACGCCCGCCCAATTACGATGCGAAAAGTAGGCCAAACACCGCCGGCAAGCCAGCAACACCGTCCGCCATCAAAGTGCGGCCGTACACGTAGCGGCGCAGCCCAACTGACACACACCGTCCGACGAAACACGTCCCGCCCGGCGTATAAATTACGATGCCGCAAACAAACGGCTCCCACGGCCAAGAGATACCGTACGACAAACCGAAGCGGTAACACGGACGCCGAGCACGGACAACGAAGAAGCGGCTCCCCGAGCATGAATCCAGCACTGCAGGCCCTCCCCATGCTCCTGCTGATGCACCACCAAGGACGCAACGTACCGCGGAGACGCAGGTAGGCACACACACAACAAGTGCACGCAAACAGCGCACACAGTGCAAGGGCGGAAAAGCGGACAACCCCCCACCAGCGCGTGTACACTACACATCCACCATTGCATCCACATATGACACACAGGCCAAATCGTAACATCGCGTAACACATGTGTACACACCACCTGGGACTAGGAACCAACCACCCCGTCACGGCCCCAAAGCGGCGATGACGCCGCCACACATGCGCACAACGCAGAGGCCAACCGCAGCGCCATGCATGCGTCGCACACAGACACAGGGACACAACCAAGCAGCACACACATCAGCCCCACCCCGAACGCACATGACACGTGACAGGCCTGCCACAGACATGTTCCCAACGCCCAATTCACGGACAACACCCAACGCCACACAACCGACGCACACATGTCAGTGAAGTCACGCAACAGCAGGACACACCCCAGTGTAACAAACATGGCGTAGCACACAGCGGCGGCAACACCAACTAGGAGAAGCAGGGCTCCTTCGGGAAGAGGAACGCCAGTACCACACTGAAACACCCATACCACCCTGCACATATGAACAAGACATATAAAACGGAACACCAAAGAGCCCGGGGACCGACAACAGGTGGCCCAAGAATAACATTCACACACAAGGCCCAACGCAGAGCGGAAAGGCAGCCTGCCGCCCACAGAAGGGAGAGCAGACAGCACTGAATGACCTTCCATTCCAACTCCAAAACCACAGCCCTACGACAGAAGCCGGTGAATACAGCCATTGTCCAAGAATAGACCAACACAGGCATGCCGAGGAGACCGACCACAGGGCAGATAGCGCATATCACAGAAGCACACAACGGACGGGGAAGAAAGAAGAAAACACTCCCCCATGTCGGCCACATGCAAGTTAATTGGAAGGAGTCACACATCACTGACCTTGAACTGTCTGAGAAGCATGTGGGATGAGGGCCCGTGTCCTCCAAACAAGCCAACAGAACACAAGTCCTGTCTCCCTACGACTACACAGAGCTCACAGCAACCTCGGAGCATGCACATTGCAGACTGCACACACAGCCGGAGCACGCCACCACAACGCACCGCTGCGAAATGGCAACCGCAACACACCTACCCAACTACGCCCGAACAGCTCAAGCTGTACAAAACCAACCTGTTTCATATATTGGGATGCGATCTCCTGTCCCTGCTGAACGTAAGTTACCGACTGACTTACCGCATCACATTGTTCAGCTGCGTCATGCCCGTCTTCTACTGTCGGAGGTGTCCCTACCAGCATCCCGTGGAGATATGCCTCTCCAACCCGGCATGTCTGAAGGCGGACCTGCTACCACTACTCCTCCCTCTGGACGCACACGACAGGGCCTGCTCTGCCTATGGGGGCATGGCGTATGTGGCCAACATCGCACCCGCACTGAAATGGGACCACTGTGCCTCCACACGACGGATCATCGAGAACAGCTACATCGAATGTCACCCAGCATGCCCCATCATGGTCCTCCAAGGGACAACTTACGAACAACACCTTGACAGCCACCATCCGCTACATTGGCTGGCAAACATGTACACCACCAATGACATGGAAGCCCTGCTGGACGGCATCGCATACCTGACAACCTGTAAATTCGTCGGACCACAACGCAGGTTCCCCGATTGACCTATGATGTCCAACCCCGCACCCATGCTTAGCTTCCGCACGGACTGGCCAGTCACCACCACAACAGCCATACCAAACGACCGGCAACTGTAACCACACCATCAACGACATCGCCATGACATCGGATATGACCGGGACATGCACACTGTTCCCCATCACATCCAGGAACACCGCATGCATCGTGGGAGGCAGTGGCATGGGCTCTGTGTATCGCACCCACATGGACGGAACTGCACGAACAACCAGGACACGACATGGATCCAGCGCACATGGACACACACACCGCTCAGTGGACATGAATAGGTCGCCTGGAGTCTGTGGATGCTGCACCCCTCCCACCCCCACCCCGGGAATCCCATACCAGGACCTTTGCATGGACGACAAGTGCATACAACAACAACACGACCCCAGTGACTGTGACATGTCCAGTAACCACCACAGTGCAACAACAAGTGGCACGCCGCTGCATGCACGCAAGCACATGCCCTGATGTCATCTCACATGCACGCGTGCATGAGGAACAACCGCAGCAAACCTGTCACATGGAACTGAGATGGACTGTGCCCATGTTGCCAAGCGGTCTGGTAGGCTACATGTATACCGTCTGTGTCAAAGTCCGCAGCTCCGCAGCTATACGTAAATGTACATTAGCACAGCCTTGGCCAAGCAGATGTCACTCTGAAGCCCACATCCCACATGCAACAGCCAATCACATGTAACCCCACACCCTATCCCATTTGCAATCATGCTCAGTATATCCTCAACATGTATTCCGCTGCCAGTAGTGTCCACTATACTGCATCACAGAGGACAGAAGACTCAATATAATGTTTGAAACCAAAACTGTCTCCTCTGACTCATTTCACAAGTACGAATGAGAGAGGATGAGAGTATGTGAAGTACACGGCAGTCGTGACATGACCATGTAGTCCACTGGTATTGGATGTCAACGCAAATGAGTAGCACAACTGTGGAAGACACACATGTGTCGTGTGAAGTCGTATGGACGCAGTGCTCAGGTGGGTGGGTGTGACGGGTAGATGCGCACATGCCAAGTTGGAGCACGCCGTGTTGGGAGGGGTCATGAACAGTACACCACCGCTTCCCTGGGCATTGTGAGAGGACACCTGTCGGGGGAGTGAACACGTGTGTGCACAGCAGCCGGGCACACGTACAAAGCGGTACCAGGCGCACCTCAGCCCACCCTCTGTGGACAAGCTGGATCCTGTTGTGCGCCCGCCATGCCCCTTGACAAGGCACACACAGCCCCAGTCGACCAGGTGTAACCCCAACATAGTCAATCCGCACAGGCGATACAGGGCACGGGATGGCAGTGGAGCATGGTGTGTGAGAGGTCTCCTCGCGCTCCTCCTGGTCATATCACGCAGGCAATAGAACCTCAACGTCTAGCATGGCACAAGTCAAATGGAAGTGTAGGGGGGACGCACCACAGCACGAGCAGCACTGACATCACGGGAGGTGGCTCGCACCATCCCATCCATTGCCCATCATACCAACCACGCCACATGCCATTGCGACTAAGTGCAAGCGCGTGCGCCACCACCCCCGAGCCCTCCCCAGAGAGGCCAAAGAGTGAATGTGTGGGCCATCAGCCACAGACGGACGCGGCCTGGCCGCAAGGGCAGCCACAGCCACTGGGTGTCGCAGGTGGCGGATCCGGAAGGCGAAGACTGTGATGCATAGTCCATGCAGGCCGGGTCTCCATTTGGGGCACCACGCAGGTGGACGGCGTCCCGCCACACATCATACCCTGAGACAGCCCACTCATGCAACTGGACCCACACATACACTCCTTGCCCTCTCTGGTGCGAGCTTGGGGCTGCCTGTGCAAGCGCTAGCCTCGCAGGTGAGCATGCATATTGGGGGAGCAAGGGGAGGACATGAGGGCTGGGGCGAAGATGACTGTATCACTGTCAGTTAGTACAAGGGATGACCCAGATGTGGAAAGGAAGAGACGTGTCCCGTGTGTACTGCAACTAGTCGCCAATCCAACTACCCCCATGTCCGGAATGTAAGCCCGCACCTAGGCCCGCCCATCCGCCACATCGAACATACCACCAGCACGACAACCTTCCCATTCGAAACACTGACTGGGGGTGGCGACCAGTGAACAATCATGTGTAGCCTACCCACGCGTACATGTGGGCCCTCCATGATCCATGTCACCTGCGGCAAAGTCATGACATGCGCAATGAGGGAAGTGAGGAGAGCTGTCCGCCCCACGCGCAGAAGGTGCATCAGCTCCACAGACCCAGCAGTGAGTCCAGCAGGGGTCACATGTGCAGGGGCAGCTGTGCCTGGTGTGAAGGCACATGCATATAGACAGCACATCGACCAATGTGTAGTCTGCCCACATCTACAGTCCATCATCATGCGGACATAGGAATTTAACACAGGGCAACACATCTTAGTTGGTGCACCCACCGTGACCAACAATGCGCAATCATCGACGTACCCGCCCTGTGCATGGCCCCCCACCCAACGGAGGCACATCCAGTGCCACCATGCCACACACACAAGCCTTCCACGGAACATGCTGTGTCCAATGGTCAGTACAGAGTCAGCGCCCATCTGGTGGATCCTGAACAGGAGACACATGCACACACATGCCAGCTCCCACTATGTACGTCTGCCACCTGGCACGTGCAATGTAACCTCTCACCTGTGACGTGTGACTGCAAGCACACAGCCGTCTTGGCATGGGGCTGTCAATGTGGACACCTGTCAATGTTTCGGGAGGTGTGATCCGTACAGTGCTGTACATAGTGTGCAGTGCTGACACCTACTACTGTCTCATATCCCCTCGTGCCAGAGGTCCCACTTGTTTTGGCCGCTCAGCCTGTGCCCACATCGTCATCGTCGTGTGCCATACTCATCCAGCCGCGGAAGCAGTTCCATGCTCAGCAGACATTCATGTTGCCGTGGCGTTGCCGCTTGACGGATATGCAGTCAGTCCCCATCAGCACGCCCGCAAGTCATTGGGGCCTAGATCTCCATGTGCATGCACATGGCAGTGGTTTGTATCACTAGCCATTGCCATTGTTGGGAGACCTGTGTAAGTGTATTGTGGCCGTGCCGTCCCAGCTTGACAGCTGGGCTGTGGCTCATGTGCTTGCTCAGTCATGTCAGTGATGTGTATGCGAAATTGCTATGTGTTGTGTTGCTTTGACATGTGTCCTCTGCCATTGTCCCTAGGCGGAGACCGAACATTGACCGCCCATACCAATTGCTGGCGGACATGGACGATACAGAGGTTATTAGGAAGTTTCGGCTGGACAGGCCAACCCTGCATCGACTGTGTGCCATGTTAGAACCCCATCTCCGTCCCCGCAGGGTGTATCCGACTGCTGTCACCCCCACGGCTAAGGTGATGGCTGCCATGCATTTCTTCGCCACTGGGTCATTCCAGCACACAGTGGGCATTGGAGGAGGGATGTCCCAGCCCATGTTCAGCAAGGTGCTGAGGGATGTACTGGCAGCCATGATGCTGTACCGAAACAGGTACATCCGCTTCCCCAGGGCTCGTGAATTGGCGGCAGTGAAGGGTGCATTCTATGCCCTTGGCAGAATCCCACACGTCGTTGGAGCCATTGACTGCACACATGTCGGCCTTGTTCCACCACAGGCCACTGAGCACCTGTACCGCAACAGGAAGCACACGCACTCCCTGAATGTGCAAGTGGTGTGCCTTGCGGACATGGTGATCACCCACGTGTGTGCAAAGTTCCCAGGCTCGGCCCATGACGCACACATAATGCGCAACAGCATCTTGCCACGACTGATGTCCAATATGCAACAGGATCGTGGCTGTATTGTCGGTGAGTATGTGGAGTGGTGTAGCGTGCTGGTTGTGCGATGCTGTCCCCTGTCCAGTTGGAATAGCAACGGTTCTCTGTGTCCCTCACACCCAGGTGACTCTGCGTACCCGAATGGGGCATGGCTGCTCAGTCCATTGAGGAATCCTCGCACCCCAGCAGACGATCGCTACAATGAGGCACATGGGAGGACCAGACGTGTGGTCGAGCGTACCTTTGGCCTCCTCAAGTCCAGGTTCAGGTGCCTGGACCGCACCGAGGGTGCGCTGGCGTACTCCCCACAGAAGGTGTGCCGGATAGTGGTGGCGTGCTGCATGCTGCACAATCTGGCCATTCGGAAGCAGATCCCCCTCATCGTGGATGACGGAGATCAACCAGGGCCCCAGCCCGCAGACCAGGACAGCTCGAGTGAGGAGGACAGCGGAGAGGAGGAAGCTGGTAATGTGCGGCAGCAGCTCATCGCCCGCTACTTCACTTGACGGTGAGTGTCCATGTACGACGGCTGATGTGGCTGTATCTGTGCAGGTGTGTGTGTGCTGTGTCAGGGTGGCCGTTTGTTCACTGCGTGCTGTGTGTCAATGCTCCATGGCCAGGGTAGTATGCCACTGTTGGTGGCTGTGGCATTGTGCCCTATTGCTCTGTGCGATGTGTGTACATTGCTTGTAGTTGTTGACATGTACTGTGTGATGGGTGTGTGACACACTCATTGAATGTGCTCCTGTTCTGTCTCCCACCCCTAGGTCCCTACAGGCCCTCCGGATTCCATTGCCATGCCACGCATCAGGTGCCTTTCCGCCCAAGGTGGCCGTTGTATTCCGTACAAATAAAACACAGGGCACAAACAGCAGTTAGTGTAAGAGGTGCATTTATTTCAAACTGTGACATGTGATTGTGTGTAAGGTGATGACAAAAGTGGTGCGTGCAGTAACAATGAGCTGTCGGTCATGGCTGCGTGATGCTCAGGGTGTACCCACTGGTTCTATGTCCATAGTCCAACACACACATGCCATCCAGATGGCTGTGTGGAGTGGGATCGTAGTCCAAGTCAAAGCAGTGGGTGGTCAAGGAAGGCTGGCTGGCTGGCTGCCTCACTTGCGTTTGGAGCGTGCGAAGTCCTCCCGGGAGATCGGTTTCCACTTCGGACGGCCACTTCCACGTTTGCGAGGGGGGGTGCCTGCTTGCGACATGCTGGTGGTTGAGGTGTGCTCACTGGCTGTGGACGCAGGGGAACTGGACACTGCTGCTCGACCCTGCGCCCCGGCAGGTGGTGGCGGAGGGGAGCTGCTGTCCCTGGCTGTGACCTCACCGCCACCACCAGCTGGCCCATGAGGTCCACGAGTTGGCCCATACGGGCGTCCATGGACCTCAGCACCCCCAGCACCTCACGCGTGTCTGTAGCTGACCTGGCCCATTGTCCTTGGGCCTCTTCATAGGCCCCAAGGACTCTGGCCATTTGAGGCAGGGCATGGCTCCCAGGGGAGGCTGGCGTTTCCCTGACCCTGCTCCTCCTACCAGTCCTGCTGCCACCGGCCTGCCCACTAGCCACATTGCTCACCACGGTCCTCGCTGTGGCTCCCAGGGTGGATCCAGTCGGCCGGGCCACCACCTGCGCTGGGGCTGGTGCCAGCGAAGACGTGGTGGTGGTGGCGGCGGTGGTGGTCGGTGCGGCGATGGTGGCGGTTGCGGCAGTGGTAGTGGCCGCAATGACCGTGGGTGTGGCCGCAACGACAGTGGCAGCAGGGGGCTGGGAATGTTCAGCAGCCCTGGATGATGGGTTGGTGGGTAGGAGGGGTCCTGGGGAGCGGCTGGGCCCTGCCACACCAGATGGGCCTGCTTGGTGGTCCGTGTCCGAAGAGGAGGACAGATCCTCCACATCCGTGTGTCCTCGTTGGGGGCTTGTAGGCTGGCTGTGCTGGCTGCTGGCTCCATCCCCAGCATCCAGCAGTTCGTCACCTGTGGAGAGAATGAGATTTGTTATTGTGTTGCACCTGGCGAAGTATGTATTTGTCGTCTGACATTAACAGTTCGTGCAATCTCGTACATGGGTTTCCCGGAGGCGTGTGTGTGGCTGTAGCATTTGTAGTTGTGTGTGCTTGGCAATGGGACTGTGTGCTGTGCACATGTGGCATGGGACGGATTGGCCATGCCGATGGGTGTGTTGCTGTGCCCCTACTTATTGTGACTCTGGTGTATGCGGGCTCCTGGCCCATCCTGGGTCTGGTTTGTACTTTGCTTTTGGTGTTCAGATGGGACGCTTAGGAACGCATATGGCAACATGGGGGCCATGCCCCAGATTCGCATTTGGGAGGGAATATGCTTTTGGGGTTCAAATGGAACGCTTAGGAACGCATATGGCAACATGGGGGCCATGCCCCAGATTCGCATTTGGGAGGGAATATGCTTTTGGGGTTCAAATGGAACGCTTAGGGACGCATATGGCAACATGGGGGCCATGCCCCAGATTCGCATTTGGGAGGGAATATGCTTTTGGGGTTCAAATGGAACGCTTAGGAACGCATATGGCAACATGGGGGCCATGCCCCAGATTCGCATTTGGGAGGGAATATGCTTTTGGGGTTCAAATGGAACGCTTAGGAACGCATATGGCAACATGGGGGCCATGCCCCAGATTCGCATTTGGGAGGGAATATGCTTTTGGGGTTCAAATGGAACGCTTAGGAACGCATATGGCAACATGGGGGCCATGCCCCAGATTCGCATTTGGGAGGGAATATGCTTTTGGGGTTCAAATGGAACGCTTAGGGACGCATATGGCAACATGGGGGCCATGCTCCAGATTCGCATTTGGGAGGGAATATGCTTTTGGGGTTCAAATGGAACGCTTAGGAACGCATATGGCAACATGGGGGCCATGCCCCAGATTCGCATTTGGGAGGGGATATGCTTTTGGGGTACATGCTGTGAGCCATGGGTGCCGAACGTGACATGTGTTGTGGCAGCATGACAGTGCATGGTTTGAGGTGTGTGCATGCTTGACATGGCCTGCATATTTGCTGTCTGTTGTGATTACTGGACATGGCATTGGACGCATCGTTATGAGTGAGTGATGGTTGTGTGCCAGCCAACGTATTGCAGTTGTCCCATCTCCTTGGTGTGCGTGCTGCCCTGTGCCATGTGCATCACTGCAGTGCTCGGGGGTGTGGCCCATGTTGTGTGTTGTTGCTCACAGTGTGTCGTGCGCTTCATTGACTTCTGGCACATGGTTGGTCATGGGCATGTATCTTAGCGTGACTGCTGTATGTGTGGCAGCTGTGCGGATGACATGCCTTTCATGAGACTGGGGCTGACGGATGGGATGGATGGTATGTTGTATGTGCATGGTGTGTCTGTGTGTTTGATGGGTTCAGTGGTGTTCGTGTGCATTTATGTTGTTCCGCTCTGTTGCGTCTAGTGTTGTTTGTCTTACATAGGCGTAGTTGTGGGGTGTGTGGTTGACAGGCAGTAGGGGCTACATGGACAGGACTTCAATGGTGTTTCGGTTGTGTGTGATGAGTTGCACAGTGGCTGCCGTGTGGTACTATATTCAGTGTGGCTTGTGCATGCAGACGTGGCTCCTTGGGTGTTGCTATGTCTGTGATGGGTCATGTGGGGTGTGAGTCTGTTGTTCATGTCCGTGTGCACATTGTTCACTTGTTCGTGACGGTGGCCGGTGCTGCGTGTTCGTCTGCTACGTGACATGTCCCATGTGTTGGTCGTGTTCCGGTCCTCATGCCTCCAGTAATCCAGCCCTGTCCAGTTTCCCACCTGCAAGTTGTTCGTGCGTGCACTGTACTGGATGCCACATGGCTCTAAGCGGGGGTGCTCCATGTTGCAGGTCTGTGGGGGTGGGGGGTGTTGTGGGTCGTGGGGGTGGTTGGACACCCACTGACACCGATTGCTGTTGACCGTGATGTCTGCCTTTCGGCTGTCGTTGTGCACTGCGGTGGCTGACACGTGGCTGTGGGGTGTGGGGGATGCTCCTCCTTGCTGTGCTGTGGGACTAGGGGCCTGGTGTGTGTTGTACTTGGGCTGTCCACCGTCCCACCCACTGCACTTTGTGTTCCTGCCACTTACCTGTTACTTGTCGGTTAGTGCAGCTGTGGCGGACACATGGGTGTGGTGGGTGCTCGTTGTGGCGCTTCTGGCATATTTGGGGACCTGTTGGTGGTTACGTGGCTGGCTGAGTGTACACATGTCCCCACGTATCTTACAGTTGTTCGGTTTGGGCTGTGTGTGGTGGTGTCTGTTGCATGTGTGTGTGATGTGTTGTGTATTGTGTGCTGGACATGGGGGTGTTTGTCCCTGGGAGCTGTGGCATGGTGGTAGTGCATGTGAGTACATAGCGGTGTGCTGGTATACATTAGTTTGTACTTACCAGCCTCCACTCCCCTGCTAATCCGGCGAGGATCTCCGGATGTATTATGACTCGCACCTTCTCCTCCCACGCTTTGAAGGTCTTGAAGAGCGCGGGATTCCCTCCGCCAGTGACGGCAGCCAGCTCTCTGTTTTTGCCCTCCTTCTTCTTGACCAGGCTCTTGACGTCATTCCAACGTTTGTTTATTTCTCCTCTGTTCCTGGGCAGGGTCCCGACTGCATTGACCTGGTCTACGATCCGGTTCCACATTCTGTTTCTGGTGGCTAGTGGTGTGTGCTGGACCATGTTCCCATAGATTTGTGGGTGCACCTTGATGATCTCGTCGACCATGACCGTCAGCTCAATGGGCGTGAACTTGGGCATTCTTTGTGGTGCCATGGTGTTTGTGGTGCTGGTGCGGTGTGTGTTGTGTAATGTGCAGGGGGTTTGTGGTGCAGGTGTTTGGTGGTGGTGGTGGTTGTGATGTGTGCGTTTCTGTGGTGTGCTGCTGTCCTTGCTGTGTCACTGTGTCCTCTCCTCTCCTCTCTGGTTTGCAATGTTGCAAGGGGTTGTGGTCTGTGGGAGTGCTGCTTTTGTACTTACCTATGTGGGTGTGTCCTCATGGTCTGTTGTTTTCAGGTGTGTTGTGTCTGGGGTTCTGGCCTTTGTAGTTTTTGTTTGTCCGGGGGTGTTTTCGGGATGTGTACTGTGCTTGTGTATTTGTGCGTGCCTTGCTGTGTGGACTTGTTGGCCATGTTGTGTGCTATTGGTTTTGTGAGCGGATGGTTTCTGTGCAGGGACGTGGGCGCCATGGCTTCTGCCGTGTCGATTCTCATCGGCGTTGTTTGCGCTGGCGGGCGGTATATTTGTAGTTTTCCCGCGCTCATGGCGGTGCGATCGTAATTTCACGTGCGGTGTGTCGGCCGTGAGGGCGGGCGGTTTTGTGTTGTCGTGCGTGTTTCCGTCCGTGGCGGGCGGTTTGACTCGGACGATGGCGGGCGGTATCTTGTGTGATTTTTCCGCCGATGGCGGTTTTCGGTTTGTGTAATCGTAATGGCGTGGTCGGTGTTCAGACGGTGTGTGCGGGCGGATTTTTGCCGCTTCCATGCCTGGCGGATTTTTTTACGCCGGGTATCGTAATGGGCCCCTTAATAATGATTATTTATTTTTTTCTGCGATAATATTGTAGTTGATATTGTGTGAATCAATATTTTTTACATATATGTTTAAAGGTCATGATATTTTTGTTTTTGATTTTCAGTTTTTGATATAGGTAAAAATCAATATTTTTAATAATGATATTTGTGTTCTCAGTATTTGTGGTTTTACTGGTTCAGTATAGGAAGTGTATATTTTGTTATCAATATTTCGGGCCTGATTACGATGCCATTGCCGCAGGCAGGTGACTGTTTGACAATGATTCAGCGGTCCCACCTGCCAAATTATGATAGGACTGCCATGAAGGCAGTGGGAAAGTGCCTTTTTCTACTGCTGCTTGCGCTGTGGCCCAGGAAACTGCTGTAGCACAAGCCGCAGTAGTAAAAGGTACTTAGCGCACATCCATACACTGTGTGCCAGGCACCATGTGGTGTCTGGCACACAGTACATAGATGCGTGGGGGGGCACTACATGTGCCCCCAGGCTACTTATTAGTGTCCCACAGGGCATGGGGGCCCTACTTGGGGCCCCCAAAGTCCCTTTCCAGCTGCCTTTCCGTGGCGGTGGGACCACCATGAAAAGGCAGGCAGAAAGGGACATCCTAACCCCTATGGTTGTTCCAGGCCAGGCACTGCCCTCATGGAAGGGATAGGAGTACGACCGCTGCCCCGACGGTATCCTTCATCCAGTGACAGACTGCTGTGGTCCGAACGTGCGAATTGTTATGCGGAGGTCGGACCAATGGCCTGATGTCAGTGGGATCCACTGACATCCAAATGAGGCCCCTAATTTCCAATATTTTTGTATTCTCTTTTGATATTGTATGCATTGATTATATGTCAGTGATCCGTACCCAGCACAGGTAGTGGTGCTCTTGTTTTAGAGTTAGGAGTTTGCTCAAATGTACAGTGTTAGAGGGTGCCACCATAGGCATTTCTACCTGTCATCGTTTATGTAGTTGCAAATCAATGTGTAATATTGAGCATTGTATGTGCAATAAAATAATTTTCCTTTAAGCACTTCACTGCACTTTAATTTATTGTTGGTTGCATGCTTGAGGACTCTGGAATTAGCACACACCACTTCTTCTGAGCAGGCCTTATACTGCTCGGCCTCACTACTCTGCGAGAGTCAAGTGCGCTAAAGGAGCACTTAGTTCCAGTGGCCTAGCACAAGCCCCTGCAGCTCCTTGCAGCTCCTGCGGTGCAGGGGAGGGGCACCCTTTTGGTTCCCATTTCAACCTAAGGCTATGAGTATCTGTGAGATATGAGAGTGTCAGTGGACCCTCACCACATTCTGTGGGGGGCATCATGTTCTGTTATGCCACTGCTTAGTTCCCAGTAGAAGGATGGTTGCAGAATTACTACTTGTAAAAGATTCACATCTTCCCCAACTAATAACCCACTTTTTTACAGTATAACACCCATAAGGGTTTCATAAATCTTCCAGAACAGCACAGGAATATGAAAACTGGCAAAAATTATTAAAATTAAACATGCCCTTAACACTAACCGATGATTAAAAGTTAAAGAAACTGGACATTAACAAACATTCTCTGTCTACCACTCTCTCTCTCTCTCTCTCTCTCTCTCTCTCTCTATCTGACACACACACACAGACACACACACACACACACACACACACACACACACACATGCATAGACAACCACACCAAAGGAGGAAACGGCTGAGAACAAAGATAAATAGCTTCGCCCAAATTCCAATAAGCATATTCAGACAAATGCATCAAGAAAGAAGACAACCCACACCCTGCCTGTTCCCTGTAGCACCACGGAGGTAACAGAGAAAGCACGCCCTGGACTAAGGCTTCCCTCCATTGGCAATCAACTCCTACAGTTCCTTCGCAGCCATCTTCAGCGTGGTCTGCAAAAGTGGAAAATGTCAGTAGATTTGTCCCATGAACTGGGAAAAAGAAAAGGAGTGAATATATACCAGGTTCAGCTGGTTTTGATTCTTAATTTTGGATTTTGGTGTGGGGATATGTTAGACCTGATAGCCTTTGGTGTGGCCTTCTCCCAAGCTTGATGCCTTCACCTCTCTGTTTGCCAAAATGTGTTTCTGTTAGCCTTAGGACTGATAACTAGAGCTAAAGTGCTTGTCCTCACTACTTTAACATTTAAACATGGTAAAATTGGCTTACGCCCAACTGGCAAATATAATTTACGAAAGTCCTTAGTAAAATGGTACTACATGTACCCAGGGACTGTAATGAAATGATACTAGTGCGCCTGCAGCACGTATTGTGCCACCCACTTAAGTTGCCCTTTAAAACATGTCGCAGGTCTGCCATTGCAGCTTGTGTACAGTTTTAACCTGTCAAATCAACATGGCAAAATAAAGCTTATGATAGGCCTAAACCCCCCATTTTAAAACATATATCACCCCTATGATAGGTGTTAGACCTTCCAAGCTTAGGATAGCCTTTTCCAAAACGTTTTTGCCTGCTTGCCTCCAATTTTGCTAAATTGTTTTTGCTGGCCTTAGGACTCTAAGCACGTTACCACTGCCAACCAGTGCTAAAGTGCATGTGCTTCTCCAATAAAACATGGTGTGGTTGGCTTATCCACATTTGGATTTGTCTCAAATCATATCCCTGGTGTAAAAATTATGCTTCTCCAGAGGTGCTGTGTCTATTTGATATGAGAGCAATGCAATGAACTGTCAAATTGTATTCAGAACTTCACTAATGAACATTCTCAAGCTCTCATTTGGATTTGTAAATAATGTGAACTGATAATTTGTTTTGTCTTGAACCCCTAGAGAAACTTTATTGGAAAAGAAGCCAGTCAAAACTAAGCAAGAACGAATGGTCTGTGTCTCTACCTTTTATTCCAAAACTAACCTGTTTAATTTATATATAAGTCCCTAGCAGAGTGCACTACATCTACCCAGGGCCTGTGAATTAAATGCTACTAGAGGGCCTGCAGCACTGATTCTGCCACCCCCCCAGTAACATTTTAAACATGTCACAGGCCTTTTCACTGCAGAGCCTGTGAATGCAATTTACACTGCCATGTCGACTTGGCATTTGAAACCCCTTGCCAAGCCTTAAACTTCACTTTTATGACATATATGTCACCCCCAAGGTAGACCCTACGTAGCCTATAGGGCCGGGTGCTATGAATCAAACGGTAGGACATGTTTTTAAGTTTTTCATGTCCTCGTAGTGAAAAATACCCACATTTATTTTTACTACCCCTCTCCTTGGTTAACATTTGGAATTCCTTATTACACTTATAAGCTGTAATTTCTGATTGAGAAGGATTGGCTCTGTCATGTTTGATATCAGTGGAATGGTGATATTAATCCTCTTTACTGGTAAAGCTGAATTTATCTTTACCCTTTTAAAAATGCAAGTTTAGAAAGATTAAATTTTTCTGTTCTTATCTATGTGGGCCTGCAATCCCGTGTTTCAAGTGAGTATATATTTTTTTGAAGAAGGGAGTGTTTACATGGGTGTTGAACACACCAGTATCTGTTTTGGGCACTACATCACCCCATGAGATATTGTCATTAAGACAAGTTTTTTTATTATATTGTAGGTGAAAATAATTGAACCTGCTGAGTGACTTAATCATCAGTCTTGTGAGGTAATCTCATCAGTAGCTTTGAGGTATTTTAGAGTTAGACTATATAGATTAGTGTGCTTAATATTTGTTTATAAGTTTTTTTTTTAGAAACAGACATCAGTTCTTTATCCTGAGGAGAACCCTACAAAGGATACTTCAGAGGGTTCAAAAAGTGTTGACCACCATTTGAGCACCTATTGTGTATTAATATTTGCACAATTTGAAGATATCATTGTCATCATTGTGATCATTCTTAAGCTCTCATTTGGATTTGTAAATAATGTGAACTGATTTGTTTTGTACTGTAGTTTGTCATTTGTGGTCTTGTCCAAATCGTGTTTGTTTACTGTGTTGTTGAGATTTATTTTGTTACATTTTTTATGTGATCTTCTGTGTGTGTTCACAAAATATTTCTTGTATGATATTCATATACAGAATTAAAAAAATTTTTTTGAAAGCTGCTATTGAGTAATGCGGCCACAAATGAAGTAAAATTGTAAAAGAATAGTCAGTGTGGCATTGTTTGTTTAATATAACAAGTTTTAGAAAGATTAAATTTTTCTGTTCTTATCCATGTGTGCCTGCAGCCTGACTGAAATACACGTCTGGGGTGGGTGACAGCTTGACATTCCCTCTAGTTAGCCACACACTAAGGGAGTTTTAGTGTGACTGATTCGCCATCCACATCATGCTGGGTCATTCTGGGCAGGATGGGAGGGAGGAGCTGACACTTACACCTGAATAAGCTGTGTCGTGTCCCCACACAAGTGGCAGCAAATGCCTCTGGAGTGAGTCTGGAGCCAGAGCTGGGAGGGAGGATATCTGTGCACTTCAAACCCCTCTTTGAAGTCACCCCCCTTCAAAGGCACAACTTGGCATAAGTACTGGGTCTCTGACCCTACCACTTCAGTACACTATTGGAACTGTGAAGAACACTGCCAGAAATAAAGGACTGCTGTGCTGCCACAAGGACTGCCACCTTGCTGGACTGCTGCTTGGGTAGAACAGCTTGTCTGCTGTGCTGCCCTGCTGCCTGCTACCCTCTGCCCTGCTGACGAGGGGCTGGACCCATCTGACTTGAACCTAGAGTGACTCCAAGGGCATGTTGGCTTGCCCCCTGTTCTAAGACTCTGGAACATCAAAGACTTTTCATCAACCTTCAACAGCACCTGGACTTTGCTTGCTGCAAATCTTGCCCTTCCAAGAGGTCCCAAACCAGTCCTTGGCCCTTGGCTTGGAAGTGGCTATAAAGTGCTGTAACTACTAGAATTGAGCATTGAGGCCAATCGCAACTGGTACATCTCCCTCGATGCCGATGCATCATCGCAAGGACCAAAGCCATTGCATGATAGACTGCACGGCCCATCACCTCCAGTTCCAGACACATCACCTACATCCTGTGGTTCAATGATGATTCATCCTCAATTTCCGTATTTATTGAATGTTTGTTGTTTTGGTCTTGTTTTGTTCATAAACATATACTCTATTTTCAGTGGTGGCTGATGAAATTTGAAAGTGGTGGGCATAAAAGTTCTAGACGAGTGCCCTGTTGAGAGAGAGCATATCGAGCAAGCCCGACCGCTATAAGAGGAGTTTGGGGGGTTCTCCCCCTGGGGAAAAGTTTGAAAAAAGAGTGGGCAAATCAAATTTGAGAAAGCAAGAATGTTAATAAAGCAATTGTGAAACTGTAGTTATAATGATACGTAATCTTTTTATTGATGTCACGACGGGGTTAGCTGCTTATTCTGTATAACCAGATAACTTCATAACAGACTGAGGCCTGTGGTAGGGGTAGTGCTCTTCAGAATTTCTCAATCATGCCAATTATGCTCATTCTACTTTAGACACATGCACCCTTTTCTCTCTACATCTCGTTCAATGCATATATATCTATTAGCTTCAGCAGCCTCCTTTTACTGAATCCCGAATGCACTTCCCAGCATCTCTTTCACTTCGCAACCCCCAAACAAACAATGCACTGACTCACCTGTAAGTACTGTATTTTCATGTACTTTTGCCTTCTCAATATTTTGGCAACTGTGTACCTCTTCCTTCATTCATAGTTGTACAGAATCACAATTGCAACTGGAATAAGTGACCATTGCTCTATTTGTTCAGCAGAAAAGCCAATGATTGGATGACCAAGTATTCTGAACACTTTTTTGACCCACTGACAGGCACTGTGAGAAATATGCACTGCCTTCTGCCTTTACTCCAGAGTTTTCAATGGTGGCCCATTATAATCGCCTGGAGGTGACTCAGTTCAAAGTATGCACTGTACAAGAGAAAAGAGGTTGCATGGCAAGCCGAGCGTCAACAACTGACAATTTCTGGGCACAGAAAAGCCATGTTTTTTTAAGCCTCTAAACACAACCTTACTATATACATGTGCTGACATGCATATTTGGCCTTCATGTTGCTAACAGGCAGTGCATTATGCTGGTGCACAGAGGACACACATGTTTGAGACTTTTGTGGGGGTTATAGCCATCTGAGTCTCAATGTAGAGACCAGAGAAATGTTGTGCAAAGTTAAGCCCCTAAGCAGCAAGCGCATCCAAGCCATGCAAAGGTCATGTCACTTGTTGTTCCTGGAAACAATCATAAGGCCTTATTATGAGCTTGGTGGTGTGAGAGCAGGACCGCCCGCTCCTGCACCATCAAACCCATGTTTGAACCGCCCACCAGATTAGAAGTTTTCTCCTGGCTGGCAGGCGGTTCTTTGGCATTCACAGGGCGGTGCATATGAAATAGGCACCGCAATGGTAACGTCAAAGGCAGTACCTGCACGGCATGGACTGTTGCAGTCCATGTCACACAGGTACTGGTGTGCGTACACACAAGGGGGCACATGTTGTGCCCCCCCTGTGCATCCACATGGTGTCAGACACCAGGGGGCCCTGCAGGGCCCCCTTTGTTTCCTCACCGCCACACTTGGTCGCACCACCATGAAAAGTGTGGCGGTGAGGAAACTTGTAATATGCTTGGCACAGTACCTTGCAACATCTTCAATTCCTCTAGGGTTGAGGTTATGTGCATAGTGTCTACCTTAAACATATGTGGGGTTGGAAAATTTTGAAATTTGAATAATGTTCTATTAGTACTATTTTTTCTCATTAATATATAATTTAAAAAAAAAAACATCAACAATTCCTATAAACAGTCCAATATAAATGGATAGGTTAATGCACTCCCAAACTGTATACACTACTTAAACAAGAGAAGCACAAGTCGAGATTTATGAGAAGGTGCTAAAGTCATTTACGTTATGGGTGATGTTACACAGAACTCTCGTGTTTCTCAGGTTGGCGCATGAGTAGCTCATGTAGTACTGTTTTTTGCTTTACATTGTGGGACTTGTTGTCCTGTGTATTCCATTACAGCATCTGGACTGCACATCCCTGAATGGGAAAGCAAAACAAACCTGAGCGCATGCGTTTCTCCGCATGAACCTGAGAAACTTGGGAGCTCTGCTTTACATTGCATTTTCTTGGTCACTGTTCTGACATACCTGATGGACTCCCATTTTTGCAAGGGCAGTTCGAATTTGTATGTGCTCCAGAACGCCATGACTTGTGTACATTACTCATGCATGCCATTCAGTGTGCATATTATACCTTTGTATAATCTGCGAATCCATACATACTTTCCAGGACACACACTTGTTACCTCAGGACATAGATGAAAGAATTAAGGACAAATAAAATGAAATACCCCTGGACTCTATACATAATGTCATACCCTTGTTAGGGTGTTCCCAGTATAGCTGCGTGCAGTGCTTGATACCCACAAAATTAAGAAAGAGCACAGCTGACTTATGCTGCAGAATCTTCTCAGACAGACCTCTAAAGACATGCTGAGAACCATCAATTCATGCAGAGCTGGGGGACTCCTACGCATTTTTGTTACCTTCGCAGCTGTGTGACATCGGCATTTGGGACCGTGGGTGGCTCCTCCGTTTGACGGAAGATCGTTGCCCCCACCTGCTGTGAGTGCAGCAGGCACAGACGAATATGTAAAATGGCATATGAATGCCATTTTACTTAAACGCCACAGAGCGAGGGCAGGTTGAATCCTGCAATAGCAAAATTACAACTGCCCCTGCAGTGCACCTGGCAGGTTGGCTGACACTATTACAATGGCCAACCCAACATGCGCAGTGCACAACCAGTAATCCCCTGGCTGTGGAACAGCTGGGGGATTGCTGGCACAGGCAAGGACCCTCAAAATGAGCGCTATGTTAACCTGCTCCCACCAATCCTGGAGCTGATCTCAGCATGAAAGTAGCTCCAGGATTGGATTCATTGTATTGGTGTCCACTGAGTAGGAAGGTAGTCCTTCCCTTTCCAGCTCATGGATGCCGATCGAGAGAGAGGTTCACACGGGGGTAGCTATGTATAGTGAGTTTGGCGGCTCAGCGCCGCACCGTATGTTCATACTTATAGCCACCACTGGTTGGGACAGAGAAATTAATTCTTTCCCTGGCCTTTACTGAAGGTATATTTCAAAGCACCGCCCAAACAAAAAGCGTCCACCTCTTTTGCATAGTAAGTACAACCAAACATGTTGAACGTGTGGTGCAGCTACCGGTAACCGCACCTTCCTCAGCGAAGTTTAAAGCAGCGTAAACACACGCACAGCAGTTTCTTTATTTGGACTTACCTTGCATCTAAGTCTGACTGGAAGTGCCAGTAGAGGATGGTGTGTGTTGCACACACTCAGGACTGATAGGGCTTCAGAGTGAAGGAAAGGAACGGAATTTGGTTGACTTCCTACAGTCAGTGAGAACCTAGCCAATCCTGGAGCTGCTCTCATGCTGTTCAGCATGAGAGAAGCACCAGGATTGGTTTGAGTAGGCTAACCCAGTGCTCTTTTTGAGCTAAGGTGCCTTTACCTGCAATCCCCAGGCAGTTTAACATTGCTGGGATTAGTGCAGTCTGAAGTGTGCATGTAGGGCTGGTCATCAAAACCAACCAGACATTCTGACATATGCGCTCTGCACTCACCACCAGCCATCCTGATCTTGCTGCTGCTTTCAAGCCCTGCCCCACCCTCCGACACTCAATGGCTGTAATAATGGTGATAATGACCATTATTTATTTACATGTACCTGCTGCACTCACAACAGGAGGGGCAACATTTCTTTTCCCTGCAGGAGGGACTGCTGCACCCTATTTTTCTAACTAGGTGTGTAGTCTATTTAGGGTGTTTTCACTGTGTTACTGTTTTAAGTGTTGCACAAATACTTCGCATATTGCTTCTTAAATTAGGCCTGAGTGCTCTGTGCCACCTTAAGAGAGGGTGAGCAGCACATGTTAATTTATGGTGTGTGTCTGACTTACCCCCACTAAGATTGTGGTTCCTGATTGGACTGGGTGCATACCTCTGGCAACCAGAAACCCAATTTCCCGCCCCCACCCTCCAACACTCAATGCCTTTAATAATGATAATAATGACCATTATTTATTTACATGTACCTGCTGCACACGCAACAGGTGGGGCAATACTCCTTTGCCCTGCAGGAGGAACCGCCGCTGTCTATTTTCCTAACTTGGTGTGGAGTCTTTTTGTGGTATTTTTACGGTGTTAATCTTTTAAGTGTTGCACAAATACTTCGTACATTGCCTCTTAAGTTAAACCTGACTTCTCTGTGCCAAGCTACGAGAGGGTGAGCGCAGGTTAATTTATGGTGTGCATCTGACTTACCCTGACTAGGATTGTGGTTCCTGCTTGGACAGGGTGCATCTGGCAACCAGAAACCCAATTTATCACAGTAGGCCCCTAACAGCCCCAAGGGCAGGATGCATTCCATATAAAAAGTTGGCATTGTACTTTTATTTTTTGATGTCCTGGTACTGAAAACTCCTAAATTAGTTTTTCACTACCGTTAGGACTACCTCCCCGTAGAATAATATTAGGTTACCTAATTACATTTAATAGGTGATATCGTTTGATTGGACCAGGTAGAAATGTTATGCTTGGTTTCAAAAGAATTGTAATTTAAAATCCTCTTTAGCGGTAAAGTCAGATTTTAAGTCATAATTCTGAAAACGCCACATCTAGAACGTTTTCCTCTCCTAACCATTTGGTGCCTGCAGCCTGTGTCCTGGGTCACATTACTTGGTGTAGCTGGCATTTGGCCTTTGTGTATGTATCCCAGACTGTGAGACAAAGGGGGACTAGTGCAGGGACGCTTTGGAGATTTATTTCACTTTTTGCTCACCTGCTAATGCCGGGATCTCTTCTGTGAGGGTCACGGACTGGTTCTTTGTTGTCACCGACCTCCCGCATTGCTGGTAAATGGGACCCTGCAGCCTCATCATCCTGGTGGGACTCGGTGTCCCAGGGTGCATCACTTCGCTGAATTCGCCACAGCTGCCATGGGGGGAGGCGGGACCATCGCGCTATGAAGCGCTGCCTCGACCCCCATGGCACGAGACGCGCGCGGGCCGCGCCCGGGTGAAGCCCGGGCCAAGGGCGGGCACGTCTGTGCCAGTCCGAGACTGACCAAGACTGGGCTGGGCCACGTTATTTCCAATCTCAGGTGGGACGCTTAAACCCACATCTCGTGGACTACTTTGTATTGGTATATGGGCATGGTTACATGCCTGGACAGTTTTAGATTGCTGTTTACTTACGTTGTACTTCCTAAACTGTGTAATCACTATCTTGATCATATGATTAATCATACAATCTGATACTAGATATATTTGGTTCGTTGAGTGCTTAACTTGTAGCCTTAGCGTAGTTCTGGGCCAATGTAATAATAGTGATCCTGACATCGTTAAAACTTTTGTAAAAGCCGGCCGTATTGAAATCTCGTGCGAAATTTCCTTGGTACCCTAGTATTACGCATAGGGGCAAACTGTACACAACTACACAATACAACGGGAAGGTTTCACCTAACTTAAAAAGTGGATAGGTTTGTACCATGGGTAAAAGGAAGGCCGAGATAACTACAAGGTGGGGCTGATGGTCCACAGAATACATTAATGAAATACTTAACAGGGGCCCTAGGAACAATATAGAAACAAATTCATACTGTTGAAATTTCCTTGAACCAGGGCATGCGGGGAAACGGGGAACCTGGGGGATCTACAACCCCTGCGCTGATAGAGATATGCCCACCTCAGGAGTCTACTGATGTCCAAATCATACAGCCAAATGGCTTGGTGCAGGTGTTATATGTACCCTTGACTGTGATCGGGATAGTCAACCCCCGGCCAAGCGCCCTAGAAACCCTGAGATGTCGGGTGTGGCTCTGCACTCGGACACGCCCCCTAGCAATAATAAAATAGCAGGACCTAGGAGAAGAAAGAGCACGACCAAAGCTAAGCCAAAAAATTCAAAAAAAGTGGGTCTGGGCCTATCGGGATCCTCGAAACCTTCTGTTAACAAATGTGGTTCTAGGGAGGGCTACGAACAAATTTGTCTTAGACTATAAGCCCTCCACAAAACATTTTTGGAGCCTCTATAGAAGCTACTAATTAGGGCTGCAGCCATCGAGGATTTGCTTAGAAGCAGCCATAGCTTAGGCCCTGTTCCTTCCTCGATTAGAACATCTAATTCTATAGCTGACATTGGTAAAAAATCTCATCCTACCCTGGTAGCTTCTACACAAAATACTGACATTACTCATTGCGTAGATATTAGCAGAACTACGGTAGATAGTAGGGTTCCCCTGGGACATAAGGAGCCAAGTAAATCACTTTCACTCCCTATGAATAGTGCCCTGTTAAAGGATATGGTAGGAGTAAGACTTAACTTGCCACCTGAGGCAACCCCATATACACTTATATTTGCGAATGTACCCCACCTTTCGCCACAGGTAAATGAATCATGGGAGGCCCTGAGAAACAAGGCCTTATGTTGGCTCGGGACTAAAACCAGCCTAACAGAAGCCTTGTTTTCAGAATTCAAAATGGTGAGAAGAGTGGGATGGGTGGGGAATAGGAAAAAAAACATTACTTGGTGATTGTATTGTCCTCACCCTTAGAGCGCCTAGATTGGTGAGCGAGATATTGCGTAGATTGTGTAATGACTCAGTATCGATCAATGGCATAAATGTACTACCTCTTGGTTATTTTTATCCTCCTGTACAACAAACTTATTATGCCCCAAAGACGAGTTTTTCAAATTTTAACACTCAACACCAATTTCGCATACCCACACAAAATAGATTTGATACATTGCCATCCTTGGAAGATGTTGATTGACTCGTCCATAGTGGTAAGCATTTATCACATAAACAGGAAGATTCTAAATGCCAAATAAATTTGGATAAAATAGCTACCGGTTATAGTGACCACATATGCGGTAGCTCAAGATCTACTAAGATTCTATATGTGGGTAGTCATACTTAAAGTTCAGGAGCACAGAACGATAACTTAGCCTTGGTTGACACTGTAGGCACGACCCTTTTGCCATGCAATAATATGAAGAGAGTAGACTCGTCTAAACTAAGCGCTCCTTACTTAAATTCACCTACTAACTGCAATGATAATTTTGTGGACTCCCGTGTTGAATTTGCCCATACTATGGGCAATGTTCAGGTCACAAATAGGATTAGTCTTGTGAGAATCCTATTTTGGAATGTAGCGGGTTTAATTTCTAAACTCTCCAATCCCGCCTGGCTTGATTTTGTAATCGACTACGATATTATTTGCATCCAAGAATCTTGGGTGGATAGTCCACAGCATATTAATGGATTTAAAATCTTTTTTACTGCGGCCATACCCTCTAGCCATGGGAGATAAAAAGTTGGCCTCTGTACATATATTTCTTATAGGCTAAACGTAAAAAAGATCGACTTTCTGGTATCTAATACCTTTTATCAGGTCATAAAAATGACCATTGACGCCTCAAACTGCACAATCCTAATAAATGTTTATAACAATATCCCTGCTCTGCAAATGGAGGCAGTTTTGAGAGGCCTACAGAAGCATTTGGATAAAGCTCAAACACAATCTATGGTGGATTACTGTATAGTTTGGGGAGGCGACTTTAATGTTGGCCCTTGCACACGACTAGGAGATGGTAATTGCGGTTTAACAATTGACGATGAGAACGATAACATTTGCATTTTTTGCATACTACCTCTGGGGAACAAATTAACCTGCTTAAGTATTCCCTGGACTTGGGCTTTGCAAATGATTTGTGCTCCCCACTGATTCCATTTAGTTGTACATTCAATGGTTGTGGTTTGTTGTCAACTATAGACCATGTTCTAATCTCGAATAGGTTTTCCAATAG
Source organism: Calotriton arnoldi (assembly GCA_963921515.1). Lineage (NCBI taxonomy): Eukaryota > Metazoa > Chordata > Amphibia > Caudata > Salamandridae > Calotriton > Calotriton arnoldi. The sequence continues at coordinate 392,394 of CAWUFW010001750.1, read as the reverse complement.
ACTACATGATTTGGTACACATGCTGTCGCTTTTAGCAACTATTTCCCTATTAGCGTCACCCTGGAATTATCGGCTAAGGTACTATCGAGAGGAACTAAGTCTGTAAAATCTGTTGATAATTTAGTTCTCAATAGATTTAATGGCTATACGATTAAGTGGAATGGTGTAGACTGTAAAATGTTAACTAAGTCGCCTACTAAGTAGCTGTAAAATGGATTTTAATGCTTGCCTCGATGAGACAACTAAAGACCTTGATGTTCTTAATTCATTTCATTCAATCACCCAGGCTATCCAGCTTAACCTGTCGTCAGACGCTAATAGACGTCGTATTGGTAAAACTGGTTGGTTTGATACAAATTATACCAAAGCTCATGTTGCATTAAAAATAGCTATTCATAAGACTCCCAGAGATGCGGAAGGAATAAAAAGAGCCAGGGCTGCGTATAAAATAACATTGAACGCACAAAAAGAGGCCTTAAGAGTAGAATTATGGGAGGCCCTTAAGAAAGCTTCTGAGCTAAAAGATACCAAAGGCTTTTGGAAGGCAGTGAATGCTCCTTTTTTGGCCCCTTCAAACCTCCCCAGTATTGAAATCTCAATAAGTGAAGATCAGTGGGTAACTCATTTTTCCAGGCTATACAGTTATAGTACAGACCTGTTTTTCCGCGATGATCCCAGCCCTAGTCATAGGAGTCATCTCCCAATATTAATTGATTTTAATGTGGATGAGGTGGTCACGGCGATCTATGCAAGTATGGGGGGTAAAGCTCCTGGCCCAGACAGTATACCCATGGACCTTTATAAATCTTGCCCCTCATTGTGTGTCCCTTTACTAACAATGGTTTTAAAGGCATGCTGTACCCAGGGTTTCACCCCAACCTGGACAGAGTCTATTCTAGTTCCAGTTTTTAAAAAGGGTGATCTTAATGACCCGGCATGCTATAGACCAATCTCGCTTCTTGACTCACTCGTGAAAGTTGCAGGGCGTGTTATCTTGAACAGACTACAGAACTGGGTTGAGGACATTGGCGTACTTTCAGAATTACAGTATGGGTTTCGCCAAGGGCTTGGTACAATAGAGCAGGGCTTAAATCTAAGCCTTTTATGTGGAAAATATATTCAGGCCAAACAGGACAACCTCTTTATGTGTTTTGTTGATTTGAGCTCTGCTTTTGATTGCGTTGATCATCAGAAACTATGGAGTATTTTAGAAACCATGGGGGTGGAAATGCCATTGCTTCATTTTTTAAAACAATCATATCAGGATGCCCAGGCTAGCGTCCGTTACGGGTTGGCTGGTGAACGCAGCCGTAATTTCCCTGTTGGGAAGGGGGTAAGGCAGGGATGCGTCCTAGCCCCCTCCTTTTCAGCCTCTATATAAATAACTTGGGCGTTACCCTTGCGAGGGAATGCCAGGACCTTCCATGTATTGGTAGATGGCCCATTGGAGCATTGTTATATGCCGATGACGCTGTCCTCCTGTCACGTACCCCGTTAGGTTTGCAAAAAATTGTTACAAGTTTTGTAAATTTCATGACAAGGATAGATTTGAATGTTAACATTGCAAAGACCTTTGTCATGAAATGTAGTAAACGCAATGTTAAGTGTTGAGACATCTACATAAACGAAAACAAACTTTAATTTACTAGTAACTTCTCCTATCTGGGTATCATGTTTGAAAGGAAGGGATCCTGGGTCAAAGCCATTAACACCAGAAAACTTTTGTTTGCAAAAGCAATAGGGGCTTTGATAAATTTTTCAAGGAAATTAGGCAAGCGCCCAATTAACGATTTGCTTATGATTTATAAAGCTAAATGCTTACCCGTGGCAACTTATGGTGCTGGTATCTGGGGTCATACTAATGTTGAGTCCCTACAGCTAGTCAAGAATAGGTTTTTGAAATTTCTTTTAGCTGTTCCATATAGCACAGCAACCTATATTTGTCACACTGAACTGGGACTACCTTATTTCTCGGATTTAGTTAAAATCCAGCCACTTTTACTTTGGCATAAGGTATGGTCAAGTTCCGAGACTGGCCTTAATCGAGACCTGATTAATGACTGCTTGAATTTACAACGGGCCAATCGCATCCCCTGGCTTAAATTTATCAGGGACTTTACAACTGACATAGGTTTCCCCGAGTATTTTAGTATCCCCGATAGTCTGTGTCGTATTTCCAGGAAGGAATTAAAGCTAGTATGTTTAAATCACCTGGTCACGTTAAGACTGTCCATTAATATTATGAAACCATCTGTCAGAGATAACCAACTGCTCCTGACTCAATTGGGGGTACAACCGTATTTAATATCTACCCCAGGGAACTATGACAGGATGCTGTTGACCCGTCTGCGTCTAGGCGATTTTCACACCATGGTTTCTTTCCCAAAGACGAATGATTGGTCACGTACCTTGTGCCATTGCCCTTGTGACGACATTTCCGTACAGTCTTCAATCCATGTCATCTTCTTTTGTAAATTTTATTCTTTACTTAGGAAAAGTTAGATATTTCCTATTTTAAAACATCAGGGCCTGAGACAATGTCGACCCGCTTTCATCAAATTACAATTGCTTGATGAGCCCATGTTTTATTTTCATATAGCCAAATTCTTGAAGGGAGTGATCCGCTCTATGAAAACCATGCAAGCCTATGACATTTTTTAAATTGTAAATAACTTCATGATAGAAATATATCTCTCATTTTATATTCATTTGATGTTATTTTTTATATCTGAAATATAATGTGTTTTTATTGCTGGCTAATCCCATATATATGTTCTGTAATTTAGTGCAATTTTCCTGTAACTTTTTAATGATTTGTGCTTTTATGATTTAATCTTTCTTAAATCGAATAAAGCGTTATTTGACTTGACTTTGACAATCCTGTCAGGATGGGAGGTGCAGAGCTGTTCCCTGCCCCGCTTACATTTGAAAGGGCTGCCTACAGCACACTCACAAAGAACTTGACACCAATCTTTTGTCACACTAGTCCTCATTAAGCCTGGTAGAGGAAGGGGAAAATGTCCATAACAATATGTAGAAAGGCCTAGAAGTTTCTCTCACTTCAAGGACTGGTACCAGGTATAAATATTGGACCCTCACTTCTGGACGTACAGATGACCCAGAGAAGGACTGCTTTGTACTTCAGAGGACTGCCCTGCTGCTTGAGGCCTGCTCTGTGCTTCAGGGGACTCTACTGCTGCTTGAGGCCTGCCTTGTTGCTTGATCCCAGGACTACCAGAGTAACTCCATGGGCTAGTTGTCTGGCCACCTATTCTGAGATGCAGGCAAACTGTTCTGAGATACAGGCAAACAAAAAGCTCCAACAACCTTGAACTCACAACTGGACCATGCCTGAAGTGATTTGAGTCATCCATGTGGCTCCCCACTAGTCATGGACCCTTGGAGGTGGATCTAAAAGTGGCCAAATAGTCAAAATCTGAAACTTGGGACTTCAACGCCGGTCGGACTGTCTTTGAAGTAGCTCCCACTACTTTCTTCTCCGCAGCAACAAATCCTGTTCAGTGGCTCCTCTCAGGAAGGTAATCTGGCCTCGTTGAGCCCTCATCGGCTACAAACTGCAGCTTTGTCCCACTGGAGATTTTCAATTTCAAAAAAATGACCAAGTCTTGAATTTCAAAAATTCTTCTAAGTCTGAAGGTAAGTTAAGACAGGATCCCAACCCACGTTGGTTATCAGACACCATCCTCTATCGTGGTCAACCTTAACTTTTGACTTTGGCCATTCTCGAGTGACTAGATGCCCACAGTTAGCGCTTTGATCTTCTAGGTGCTATTTTTCACTAAAAACTTTAACAATTCCTAACTTTGGTTCTACTGGGTGGATTTAATTTGTTTTGGTGTCAAATGATGTTTTGCAATGTCCTGCCATTTTCTAAGTTGATGTGCAATTGTTATTATGTTTTCACTTTTACTGTTTGAGTGCTGGATAAATACTTAACACATTGCCTTTAAGTTAAGTCTGACTGCTTTTGTGCTATGCTAACAGAGTTAAGTGCAGGTTAATTTAGTGACTTTTGTGGTTTACCTTCACAAGGATTTTGGTTGTTGCTTGAGAAGGGTCTTCACCCCCCTCAGTCAAAAACCCGATTTCCTACAGGATACCTCCGAGACTTTGGGTTCCCCTCAGGCATTCCCCCACTAAAACACAGCAAATTAATTATGGGTTTGGTGTGTATCTCTTACCATAGAATGTTACAGAGATTATACAACTGGTGCAGTAGGCTGTATGCCCCACATCCCATTTTCCATTTATAGATTGTCACAATGGGCTCTAATACTGCTATACAAAGTTGTTTGCCTCTGTTTTCAACTGCAGCTGTGACAGGAATTTTTCTTCCAACCTAGTAGAGATGGTATAGCAACTCTCTTTACAGTCACACTTTACAGTCACTGAGCAGAAATAGGGTAGTGGCCAGTCACACTTTACAGTCACTGAGCAGAAATAGGGTAGTGGCCCTACTCTACAAAGCATAGTTTGTCTTTTGACATAAGGTACTGTACTTCATCGGGGTTGCTCTGATGTCAGTTGAGCCTGGGTCATACAATTGTTGCCTGAACCAATACCACAGGAGTTACCAGCACGCTGCTCCCTATTTCCGACACTTACATCTTGATCTCGTCCCTTAAGCTGACCTGGCTCACACCATGTTTCCAGTCCCAGTGGGGTAACAATAGACTCCCAGCTGCTGTGAAGCAGGGAGTCCCCTCCGCTCCAGAGGGACCCCTCCGGCACTGTCCACGAAGGGGCTTGAGAGCTCCTGACTGGGTCTGAAGGCGTGGGGGCGCCCCGTTCATGCACTTTGCAGGTGGGCCCCAGCAGGTTTTGTTACACGACTGTCCAGTCCCTGCCACTGAGGCCTAACTGACCCCAGTCATTGCCGACTTCAGCATCGCCAGGGATTTTTGAATGGTAATTGTCTGAATATTTTGTCATTGTTTAAGTATCTATGTCTTTGTCTATCCTGTGAGGTCTGCCTACTCTGAGAGCCGGAACTGTCTGCCAAAACAGTGAGTAACCATTGGCCTTATTACGATTTCGGCAGTCCAGGCAGTCAGGCTGAGTAAGGTGCTGGCGGTGCCTCACCATGGAAAGGGTGGCGGTGAGGCAACTAAGGGGGCCCTATCAGGGACCCCTGCCGCTCCAGGGCCAGGGAGTGCATGCAAGAGGGCACATGTTGTGGCCCCTTGCAAATGCACCCCCGTTCTAGCAGGGTATGGAATACATGACATGGTGCATTCCATACCATGCAGGAACGTGCTGCTGTGGTGTCACAGCGGTACCTGTGTAAGGCTCTCCTATGAGCCTTTGACAGGCACCGCCATGAAACCTCCCCAGCACCACCCGCCCTCCAAGGATTACTATTGTAATCTAGCAGGAGGTCACACTACGGGCTTGGCAGTCCTCCTGCAGAGTGCTGCTGTGGCGGGAAAATGTGCATTTGATCTTGGTGTTAATGCATTAATTCTCTTTGTAGATGCGTATTTTTGGGGGTTCAGATATGCTTTGTGTGCGCATTTTGAATTGCTCCTGCATTTGGCGTTCCCTCTTCTGTGTATGAAAGAAGCTTGCACAGCTAAGGCCCATCAGGTACTTCTTTGCACTTAGTAAAGCCTAAGAAAACCTTTTTACAATCCATTTAAAAAACTATTATTTCTCTTGTGTGTCTTTGTTATTTTCTGAGAATGAGAGCACGAATTGTAAAAAGGTCAAATCTATTTCCTGTGTCGTCGCTTGTTCTGTTCCTTTCCTTTCCTTCCTACCTGTCCCTATAACTGGTGTTCGTGTAACCAGAAGGCAAAAGGAGGCATGAGGAGTTAACCACGGGGTTGAATTGTTTCTATCCCTCCACGCCATCTTCTCGATCAGAATGATGGGCGATTTGAAAAATGTGCACGGAAGGTGTGCGACTTATTCTGAATATATAGATATTTGCATATTGCAATCTCCTTCGAGACCTTCGTCATGGCACTATTGCAAAGGAATGTCACCCTATCTATTGTGACATCAAAATTGCATGCCCTTTTGGGGCTCATTCAAGTGTCAATGATACCAAAACAAATAGATGTATAGCTATCATAGTCTGCGCTCTCACACAGCAAATAAATAATGACCTGTTTCCTCGCCTTCAGTGCTGCATTTCTGACCCACAACAAGGTCAAATTGTCTAACTGTGTAGTGTACAAAACCTGTACTCTGTAAAAGGAGAACATGACAAGTTATAATACTTTGAAATATGTGTGGGCAATGCGGCACAGTTTTTCTTAATTGAAAACATTTTTCAGCCGAGATGAATCGATGCTGCAGAACACTGAATTATAAGCAAAAACCCATAGCAATATTTTTTACAAATTGCGCACTGTGTGAAATGCTCTCTCTAACCCTTTGTCGTAATTTATCGAGTAATGCATATGAACACCTCAGGCAGTAAAATATTATGACCCTATAAATTTTTGCTTAGGAAACGCACGTTTGAATAATCATAAGATTTACATTGTCTGCGCCATGGAGTAAACATGAAACCTCAAGTCGTGGCCTGATTCTAAGAGGCTGCAGGTAGTTCAAGCTGCTGATCATTCTTAATGTATATATCTCGAACGTGTTGTCCATGGCTCCTACGTTACCCTTCTCGTTGCAACTGTGCCTCAGTACATGCAGCCATGTGTACAAAGGGTTCTTGCGGTCACAAACCTTCAATTCGGTAAAATACAGGGCTTGCAAATGCAAGAACCCTTTAATATATGTACTGGGTCTATTTTGCTATTCAGAAAAGTTTTTCAGAATCTAAATTGCATTTTGGAAGGGGAGTGTTTGGGGCTTCCCTTCCAAATTACGATTTGGTAACCTATGCATCAATGGTTCGAGACTTAATGACGATTGCAAGCAAGGGTGGTGACTGGTGCGCAAAGGAAAAGGAGTCCCTTTTGGGCACACTTCCTTTGAGAATCACCGTGGCAGTATTAGGTGGAGAGGGTAGTGCTTCAGGGTAACTTTGCCCGCTCTCACTCAAGTTTTCCAAAATGGAATTCTTTTATTTTTTTTAAAAAGCAGTCCTGGTTCCTTTAAAGAACCATTTAAAGAAGCCATTTGGTGTATCTGGAGAGTGGACGAGACCCAAGATGCCAACTCGTCATCACCAATTTCAGAACTTTACTTGTATCATTGAATAACTGGTGAGGCAGAGACGAGTGAAGACACTTCACAAAGAAGAACAACACCTTTCGTTTTTTACTGTTGTGACATAGTAACATGCGTTGCGGCGATCGCAAGGTAAGTGGTTTTATTTATTTTATTGTCCCTATCCCATCGTATGTCGACTCCCCCCACCCCACCCCCATCCCGTTGCACCGATTTTACCTGTACTGGACGTGCCTACTATAATTCTAATTGGCATACATGTAAGGTACAATGTGTACCCAGGTCCTGAAACTAAATGAAACTAGTGTGTTGCTGTACCCATTCTGCCACTTACTATAGTGACAGTGCACACATGACTGCAAATTCGACCAATCAAAATAATACCTTTCAGCAGGTCTATAGCCACCTTATAAATTTTAGTAGGTCGACCCTAAGTAGACCTTAATGCCTGTAGGAAATTTGGTTACTGAGTGAGGGGATGCAACCCTACTCAAGCAGCAAACACAATTCTTGTCAAGGTGAAACACAAGCAACCTCAATTAACCTGCGCTTAATTCTCTGGTGGTTTGGCCCAAAAGCAGTCATGCTCAACTTGGAGGCAATGTGTAAAGTATTTATGCAGCACTTCAATCAGTAAAAAAGTGGAAACACACAACACACAATACAAAATAAATCCCACACCACTTTAGAAAAATACAGTAAAGTTTAATAAATCATTTGACAACAAAAAGACAAAAAAACAATTAGTAAACTGGGAGATATGCAATTTTAAAGAAGTAAAAATAATGCTTAAAAGCACAAAGTGGTTATCAGATCACGCCGGACCAGGACAAAATCACAAGTTCAGGCCGACTGCGATAGAGTGTGGGCCCGATACAGGGACCAATTTAGGCCCGTTGAACAAAGTACAGATCATTGCAAAATCCATGGCTGAGGATGAATTACGCAGCAGACATTCCAATGGGTTGTGGGCTGCAATGGGATGTCTTACGTCGAGGATGTATCAAACAGCGCCAATTCCGGTGAGCTGCAGGGCTGTGATGCGAAGTCCTCTTTTGAAGTTGCATCACATAGCTGTGGTTCTGAGGAATTGCGAGCCTGAGTTGCAGGGTCCTGCATCAGGGATGGATACTGCAGCAGTGGTTCTGATGTGGAGCTGCAAGGAAATGCATTGCTCCAAGCTGGTTCTGCCAAACAAACCACAACTTGTCTGGCAGACCACCTTCAGGCCCACTTCCAAAGGTCCAGGACTGGGGTGGCACCACTTAGCAGACACGACTCACAGCAGGCAGATTCCAGGTGCTGGGCTCAAAGTGGTTGGAGCCTTTTATGTCCCTGCGGCTCTAATCAGGAGGCCAACCAACCACACCCTGGAGTCACTCTGGTGGTACTGGTTTCAAGATGCAGGCCCAGTACTTCTCACTCAGGCAGCAGAATAGCAGGGTAGCAGAGTACCAGTCCTTCATGTAGCAGACCAGCACAACAGTCTTTCTTAGTCTTCCCCAGGTCCAGAAGTGTACTGAAGAGTTGAGTCTGAGGGTTCGCTAATTATCCCTATTGCCAGTTTTGCAGTGAGGGAGCTTCAGGAGCTTCTCCCCAAAGAGGTGTTTGGAATTCCTGCCTGCCTGCCCTGGTTATCTGGGGGCACAATAGGCTAGTGTGAAGTCCTTTGTGTGTGTACTGAGACAGTTCCATTGAGCTGCAAGTGTGGTAGATGACAACTCTGAACCCCTACCAAGTAAGAGATGGCCCATCCTGCCCATATCCAGATTCTCTATTGTGTGACTTTCTAGGTGGAATACACAAGGGCTAACTACACCTAGTCATGTGACTCAGGAACAGGCTGAAGGCAGCAAATGGTTATGACTAGGCTTGTGCAAAATTGTAATTATGCCAGAGTAATCAGAGTAATTTCAGTAATGATGCATTACTCTTGTGAAGCAAAATCATTTCAATTATGCAATTATGATCTTTTGAGTATGTAAGATTAATTTGGGGCAAAAATACTACTGGAGGAGCACAGTAACAGCAAACTAAGAGAGAGCGAGTGTCATTTAACATTTAGTGCTATCTTCTTACTCCAAAATGCATCCTCTGGCCATTGGGGAATTCTGCTTTTCACGTAATTACGAGTAGTTTTACTGTAATTGAGAGCAATTACGCTTGAGACAATTACACCAGTTACAACCACCCCTAGTTAGGGCAAGAAAATGCCAACTTTCTAAAAGAGGCATTTTCAGAACTGTGACTTAAAATCCGACTTTACCACTAAAGATGGTTTTACATTACAATACCTTAGACACCAAATTTGACATTTCTATCGGCTCCCAATTAAATGTATCACTTATTTAATGTAATAATGTAACCTAACATTATCCTATGGGAGATGTATGCCTTGTGATAGTGAAAAACACATTTTAGAGTTTTTCACTACCAAGAGACGTAAAACTTAAAAGTACATGTCCAACTTTTCAAATAAAATGCAACTTGCCCTGTGGGCTGTTAAGGGCCTACCCCAGGGCAGGGGTGACATATGAATTAAGAAGAAAGGTTTGGGGCTGGCAAATGGTTTATTTTGCCAGGTTGAAATGACAGTTAAAATTGCACACATAGGCAGCAATGGTAGACCTGACACATGTTTTAAAAGGCTACTTAAGTGGGTGGCACAATCCACGCTGCAGGCCTACTAAGAGCATTTAATTTACAGGCCTTGGCTACCTATAGTACCACTTTAGTAGGGACTTACAAATAAATTCAATGTGCCTTTGGGTGTAAGCCAATTTTACCATGTTTAAGGGAGAGAGCACAAGCACTTTAGAACTGGCTAGCAGTGGTAAAGTGCACAGAGTCCTAGAAACCAACACAAATTAGTTTAGAAAATAGAAGGGGATGACCCTGCTGAGAGGGCCAAGTTTGACAATGCCCATAAGGCAGGGTGCATGTCCTAAAAGTAGGAATTATAACAGTTTAATATTAAACATCCTGTAGGAAAGCATTGCAATACTATGTTATATTTAATAATGTTATCTCTGCCTAGGAAACATCTACAAAGTTCATTCTTGAACTTATTGAAATATGTATTACAACCCCAATTCACTGGTTAAGCCAGATTTGTAAGAAAAATAGAAAGTTGCACTTTTCCTGTCTAAATGCTCTAGATGCCCATTTGCATGAGCTTCCTACTGTCATCCAGCGGCTGAATAGGCTCATTGATGAGGTGTGAACTTGCTTCCAGAACTGAGACAAAGGCCTTGAGTATAGGGAGGTGTTCTGTTTCTTTGGCTGGATGACAATCTGGGCTGTGCCCAGGAACTTAATTAACTTCAAAGAGGCCTACCCTATCGGAGGTAGATGTATCTCACATTTGGGCCGCCTTCTTCCTTTTCTTTATCCCTCTAGTCAGCCAGGCACCAATTTCAGTGGGAAAGGAGCTGCCTGCAGAAGTGGTTTTGAATGACAACATTAGAGGGGTTACTTATTTCCCTGGCCACACCTTCAGAGTGGGCACGGGAGTTCTGCTCAGGAGAAGGAAGGTTCTGCCAACTTGCTTTTAGTTAGAGAGGGGTACTGTGAGATTGTTTGCTGTAGAGTACAAATGAACTGGTGCAAAAGTGGGTAGGGCTACCCCTGGGAACGTTTTCCTTATTGGTTTTGGAGATACCAGGAGTCACCCCCACCCACAAGTTGGTGCCAGTCATAAATGCGACAGCCCTGGGCATCCTCTGCACAACACTAATGGACATGTGGAACACAGATGCAGTATTGCATCCACTATTGAGACCTGTGAGGCGACCTGAAGGCTGGACCTGCTAAAATTTTACCCAGGACAAAGAAGTGGATTCTAAGGATCAGATGGTTGACCTCCCGTTAAGCTACAGGGACACAGAAGCCTTTTTCCACCCACCCAATTACGAGTAGCTTTACAGCCGGCGTGACCATGGCGGTCCAACCACCACATCTGAGATGGCAGAAAGGCAGGGATATAAGGCCGAAACTCACTTCCGCTCACCTCTACACGACCTGTTCCACCATGGAGCTGATCCTACATGTCCTGCCAATGCTCTATCTCCTCGACTACGTTCGAAACCAAGCTCGTCGTGGACAAAATCGGTAGTAAGTCATACAACTACCTGTTGCCATACACTCATCAGCAAAATTATGCACCACAATAGACCAGGCAAGGGAGGGGGAGGGTCACAATATTATGTATACATATACAGGGACCCTGTCTGGGATTGTGTCTCATCAATCATCCAAAATATATCTGTTGAATGGCCTCCTAGGCCATAACACTGGTACTGCACATAAATGTGTACAGTGACATTGATCTGTGCATTAACTTCCCTTCCACAACATCACCTGTTCAACAGGATCACACATATTAATCTCTTGACACACATTACTTTAGCCCTTTCTCATTAGTCTCCAATGTCACCACATATCTCCCCTTATAATGCAGGTTACCATTTGTCGTCTTGCTAAAGCAGCATTGAACTGACTACAACTACCATCAGGCCTTGTGAATGAACTCTAACCAAGATTACTCTTTCCTTTTGCCCCTCCTCACTTGTCTCTAATGTCACTACTGATGTTAGCTGTTCATGCAGCTTACCATTACTCAAGTGTTGCTAAAGTGAAAATGAAATGACTACCACTACTATGAGGCCTTGTGAATGTACCTCTAAACAAGATGCTATAGTGAATGTGACACACTCACATGATTTTGCACTTCCCAGGTTCTGTTTTGATGTTAAAGAAACATCTATGTGGCTGTGTCAGTAAAGTCACACACACACCTTCTCTGCTGCAGCTCTGTAGTAGACTCTCACACACCACCCACATGAAAAGGCTATGTCAGTCAATGGGAGTACATTGTTAGAACCATTTGAAGGGCACAAATGAAACACTCGCTGCAGGATAGCTATGCCTCGATCAGGAGGAACCCTCAAAGGCTGGGGTTGTGGGTCACACTACAGTTTGTACATGCCTGACAAACTCCATCTACACTGGACCTGGGAACTGAAGTATAACAGGGACAACCAATTGCATAACAAAGTTCCATTCATGTGTAGGCAATGGGTAAGCACAGCTAAGGAAAGCAAACACAGCACTTACAGCATGTGGCACACATCTAGATGAAGTAGCTGTAAGCTATACATTGCAAAATGGACACATGTCCATGCATAACTACACAAAGGGATGACAAGTTGACACCCTCTATGTGTGGAGACACAAATATCTAGCAAAAACACACCTAACACATACCCACCTGCATCATAGGAAGAAGGGCAAGCTAAATGATGGTGACAGTGGACTGGCCTAGATGAAATACTTACCACATCACATGTCGCCCAATGCAATGTCTGCCCCATCTGGATGTCAACCCACATAGACTTACATCCAACAAATACCCTTGTCCTGTCTGACTCCAGCACTGGCTCCAAGGGTAAATTATACAAACCACTTAATCTGGATCAGCAATCAGGAACGAAACACACACAACTGTACTTACATATCACTAACTATACAACAACATGAAATAATCAGAGAAGTAACGTCTACACAACTATGCAAGTTGTTTTTTAAAAAGGTGTTATTATTGTAAAAAAAAAAGCAAGCATAGGCCAATGGCCAGTCCATGAAGGGCAAAATCAGCCGTAGCACAATGCTGTGCCAAAACACTTGCACTATCTGACACTGCCAGGAAACCTCCTCAAAAAGGGGTATCCATTAGGCAGAGCAGGTACCTCAAAGAGGGTACTTCAGAAGGGGTGTGGGATGGGTCAGAACTTTAGGGAGGGATGGTTTTAGCCTTGCGAGGGAGTTTCTTGGGCTTGGGCTCTTTGGGGTTGGGTTTAGGTTTGGGAGTTTTTTTTTCTTTTATTTGGGCTGGGGGACAGGGGGGTGGGAAGGCTGTTTTCAGGGGTAGAGTGGGAACTGGAAGGGATGGCTTTGGATGTGGCAGAGGGTTTAGGGACTTTGGGAGGGGGTCAGGTGTCAGAGGAGTAATGGCAAGGGCAAACAAGGGCGACAGGGTGTGTGGGATTTAGTTTGGATTGAGAGGAAGAGGGAGCAGAAGGTTGGGGGCTTTCTTGTTTGCAGGGTGTGTTGTGATGGTGGCTGTTAGGTGGCTGACTGTGAGCGTATGCATTTTTTGGGAGGGAGTATTGAGGATATACTGGGTGCTGTGGAGGGGTCTGTGGCCGGTGCTGTGTTGTCTGTAGGTATGGGTGTGTTTGTGGAGGGGTGTGTGGCTGTTGGTGTACTGTCTGCGGGTATGGGTATGTCTGTGGAGGGGTCTGTGGCTGTTGATATGATGTCTGTGGGTATGGGTGTGTCTGTGGAGGGGTCTGTGGCTGTTGATGTGATGTCTGTGGGTATGAGTGTGTCTGTGGAGGGGGCAGTGTGTGATGCTGTGGTGCCTGGTGGTTGTCTGGGCATGGTGGGAGTGGTGAGGGAGGTGAGTGCTTGCTGTGTGCGTGCATGTGTGAGTTGCTTGGATGTTTTGGGTTTGTGCGTGGTGCTTAGATCTGTTGAAGTGTGGGCATGCTTAGGTAGGTGTGCTTTGGATAGGATTGGGAAGAGGGATTGTGGATAGGGAAGGGGCATTGGGGGTGGAAGGTTAGGATGGGTGGAGGGCTACACTGAGGGAGGAGGCCAGAGTCTGAAAAGATCACTGTTGGACAGACATGCCAGTGTGAATGCCTTCCAGGAAGGTACCCATCTGGGTCATCTGAGTACTTAGCCTCTGGATGACATTCAGCACTGCAGTCTGACCCACAGAGATGCTCCTCAGGAGGTCAATAGCCTCCTCACTCAGGGCAGCTGTGCTAACAGGGGCAGGGCTGAGGTGTCTGCAGTGAAGGAGAGCCCTCCGCTCTTAGGGGAGCAGTAGCAGCCAAATTGTAGGGGGACAACAGGGAGGGTAGCGATGGAACTGGGGGTGGAGGACAAGGATTAAGGTGGAACTGATCCTGTGGGGTCTGCCACTACTTCGGAGTGTCCACCAGAGGATGAAATGGATGTTCTCCTCTAGGGCACTCCCCACTCACTCTTGGTCACTGGGTCCCTCCGTGTCTGATGTAGCATGTCCGGAACCGCCATAGCCAGCTGTGTCCCCACTGATGTTGGCCCCATCACATCCGCTTGCCCTGGATGTTTCTGAAATGACAAGTAGCATGGGTTTCTTGCAATTGCATTTACACATTTCACCATCACAAATCAACAGAAAGCAAAAAAGAATTCCACATATCACACCACCTTCCTGGTTCACTCCATAGGCTTTCAAGTTAGCATGAGTACATGCATGCATGCATGCCACATAACCTGAAAACAGTTGGCTACACTCATGTCAGAACCCCAGACTGGTTCAAATGCATGGATGGCATTCTCTACACTCCATCCTTATGTCCATACTCACATTGTTGATCAATTTGCATAATTTGGCACTTGTTGGGTACCATTGTAAAAAGATGGAACCAAATTTGGATGGATACAATTTAGAGATGTACACAATGCTCACGCAAGGCCCAGAGTCCAACAGATCTACCTATTCCTCATGACACATCATGATGTCATGAAGGTCAAGTTCGAACACCAAAGTACCATCCATTACTTTTGTGGCATACATCATGTCACATGCAAATGCTTATTGCACACTGATAATGATTTGTACTCAAAATTACATCATTTAACCATTACCAAAAAAGATATTTGAAATTTCTACATGTATAGTTTAGCGCTGTATCACATTACACTGATAAAGTTCCCAAAAAACTATGAGGTCATAATATTTGGGGTTAGATACTCTGAATTCACACAACACTACACTCCTCATAGCCATGTGAGCATCACCAATCCTGCTTGGTACAGGTGATGACGCCATTCAGAGATTGTATGTCCACAAGCCAATACACCTTTGAAGATTTTGGGGTCCCTGAACATCTATGGCATGAAGATGTGGGAACACTAGAGTCACTGAGGACAGGCACATCACACCACTCTTTGGTATTGCATACTTGGATTACCTTGTGAAGATCAGTCTAAACACTCACATAGGATCCCCACAGTTCTACATCTCACTCACTTGTGCATGTCAGCAGTCAGTGAATGAGTGTTTAGGAACACTATTGCAGATGAACCATCAACTGCCAAATGCACACTGGCCAACATGTAGGCACTAATGCTGATAGCACCAGGGTTTTTTGCACACTCCTATCACTGTGTGATCAGTACTTACCAAAGGGAACTGTTGTAAAGTCACTGCAGGTACTCATAACTCCGTTATGCCACATGCAATCGGGCCACCATCAAATGAGAGACACTAGTGAGTGTACAACACTGCTCACACAGGCCTGTGTGGTACAATTGTCACCCAGATTTACTGAGAACATGAGATGATCACTCACTTCACTCAGCCAGCTGTCTGCTCAAAAGGAGAGATTGGATGTGGCATGACTCTGCTGTCTTCCAAGTCAAAAAGACAATAGGTACAGCACTGCAGCATGCACCTACTACTTCACTTACACTAACAATTTCTCAACTTGCTTGTGGCACATGCCTGTCTGTAACACACAAAGTTGGCAGAGTAAGATGCCTGTATCTGGCCAGGATTCACCCCCTTGTTGCTGCTGTTGGGTCCTCAACTGCCCATCATGGTCCGGGTAGATATGGGCCAACAGGGGGGTCAGCGTCCGGTGCGCGCCCCTTCCATGTTGGGAGGACATCCGCACCTGGACCTCTGAATATACTAATGACTCATAATAAGTTTGTGTTGTTTGTACAGTCATCACAGGACACCTCTTTTACCACTTGAGGCACTGTCACAATGATGACAATCAACATATCATTGAATGTGTTGTGTGATAGGGAATATAGTAGGCAAGCTGAGGATTCACATTTCTAAAGCTCTTCAAAAGTAACCCAGTATCTACACTTTTCAGGTCTCATATTTGCATTTACTGTAAGTAAAGGGACAGTCATTGTTGACAGACACATATTGACACTGTGCTTCAATGGGATGAAGTATCAGGTCAGGTCAGGGGATCACATCAGTCACCATGGCTCAAATTATCCATATGGCAGGTATTAGGGCTACTAGTGGGAGAGATTACTCTTTATGTGAAGATCCATGGATCCGCAGGTCCACAGGGACAGTGCTCTGTGCATCAGTTCTCCTACCACAGTAACTCTGGCCCAGGCTGGGCCAGGGCCAGGGCCCAAACTGCCCACAAATCAATGCCAGGCCTTGCTCTCTGTATGATGAGGCTACTTATACCAAATGAACATCACATTTCTATCAAAGTCATTACAGAAAAGTCAAACTTCAGGCCATTCCATACGTGATCATATGGTTGTTTGGCACTCTGAAGGGGTACGTGAGGTATAGCTACCTCCCAGACAGCAGGTATTAAAAATCGGACATGGGCTGAGAGATCAGTGGAACGGCACACTTGGCTAACCTCATCCTCCAATGCTTTCTGACACTTTACAGACATGGCGCATGATGTGAACCCATACATCACATTTCACATATAACATGATGTTACTTGAGAAATCATTGTAGCTACTGCACTTAGAGACATATTGTAGGGGAACAGAAAGAAGTAAGTTGAACTGAGGGAATAGCAGTATTATAAACAGTTACTTGTTCCTCTGGTGAGCAGTAGAGCTAAGAATACAGGGAAAGGACCACATCAACCTAGGTGTCCAGCTCCTCTGGAGTGAAGGGACGGGCTCCTATATGCCATGTGTGCTCCCAAAGGTAAAAAGCAGCTGCGAAAATGGAGGAAGTCTTAATAGCAGCAGTGTCAGGAGGCAAGTGAGCTATTCTTCAACTGCCACATACACGTACGCCACGTAAGTGGTCATCAGCATTGCCGCACATAGCCATTGGACAGCGACAACCACTATCCCCAGTGTTGACCAATGGCTGTGACCTTCATTCATGTAACCGTCTACGCTGCGGTCAACTACCTTGGGCAGGCAGCAGCCAACGTGTCCTATTAGCAAGGTCAGGCAGTCGCCATGTTAGCAGTTGGGGAAACTGAAAATAGGACAAATGTGCGCTGCGCAGGGTACACTGTACACTGCGGTTGGTGGTATTTTCACTTTACATGTGCTGCTAGCCTCATCATAGTGGAAATGTACATTTTTCACTATTTATGATGTGCCTAGTTCAGTTACAGGCCTGTGAATGCCATCTTGGGTGGGGCTGACGGGTAGGTTGTTCAAGATATTTTACAATGAAATTTGTTTTGTGTACTGCTTCATGAGCATTTATGTTCAGACACATGACTTTTGCTTTACACTTCACAAATGTCACTCTGCACACTGTGACCAAAATACATATTTTGTCTTGCTCCTTACAAAGGTACCCTGGGAGACGGAGGAGACTGCCAGCCACCTGTGTATCCCCCATTTCCAGACCTACACACCATGGAGGAACGCCACATCATCACAATGTTTCGTTTAGATAGGCAAACAATTGTGGCTTTATGTCATCAGTTGGAGCCTGACCTCCTACCTCACCTGAATAATCCTACAGCAATACCAACACTCATGAAACTCATGTCAGTTTTACGTTTTTGGGCCACAGGCTCTTTCCAATTCACTATTGCTATTTCTGGTAGAATGTTTCAACCTATGTTCAGTCAGGTCCTCACAGAGGTGCTAGCAGAACGTTTGAGACAAGTGGGCAGCTACATCCAGTTCCCCAAACATGAGGATTTTGCCACCATGAAGACAAATTTCTATTGATTCGTTCACATCCCACATGTAATTGGATCTATTGATGGCACCCTTATTGCCTTAGTACCACCGCACAACAGAGAGCAAGTCTACCAGAACAGGAAGCACTTCCATTCAATCAACGTGCAAGTTGTCTGCCTAGCGGATTTGTACATCTCAAATGTCTGTGCCCGGTTCCCAGGATCTGCACATGATGCCTTCATACTGCAGAACAGCACCATACCCCATCTGATGTCACAACTACTACTACAGAGGGCCTGGCTTGTAGGTAAGTTTGATCTGTCCTAACTTTGTGTGGGAAATGGTTGGTAGTAAGATCTGAAGTGTTTAACTCTGTCTATCTTCCATTTAGGACACTCAGCATGTCCCAGCCATCCATGGTTGTTAGCACCATTGAGGAATCCAACAACAGCAGGGTGAGTCTGCTTCATTGAGGCCAATGGAAGAGCACAGCAGCCAGTGGAGCGGGCTTTTGGGCTCCTGAAAGCCAGATTACGATGTCTGCACAAAACTGGGGGATCTCTCCTCTACTCACCTGGGTAGGTGTGCAAGATCACTGTGACCTGCTGCATACTCCACAACATTGCCCTGCGACGGAACATCCCTTATATCGCAGAGGATGCAGGCCATGTAGACTCATGGGGGGGGGCCTGAAGTGTCAAATGAAGATGATGATAGTGGTGAGAATGAAGGAGCTGACTTGCATCAGGATCTGATCCAGAACTACTTCTCCTGAATGTAAGTATGGTGTGAGATATGGTGACGTTGTGAGGGGGGTATTATGCTACATACTAGGAATATATGAGTCTGGCAATATCTGGGCAAAGGTGTTGGTATTGTTATTGTAGCTTTGCTCAGCTATAAATGTTGTTTTTGACTGTGTTCTCTAGAAGTTGACAATGTGATGTGTGTCATATGTATGTTTTCTTAGCTAATTTATCTGTGTTGGTCTGTTTAGGTACCTTCACCATGACATCTTCTTTTTGACATTATCCGAATTGTGACAGAAGGTATATGATGCTGTTCAGACATTCAAAGTGGATATGGAAAATTCCCGGGAAACTGTGTCACAGAGTTTGGTTGTACAAATCCAGTACCAAGACAGCTTGCACAGCGATAGGATGGAAGTTACCTGGCTTCCATTGGACTTGTTCCTTGTGGTGCTTTGGTCCTAATGAAATGTGTGTGTAATCATGTGATACAACACAATGTTGTGTTGTGGCCAAATCATGCTATCCAGCCTTCACCATGGCTAAATCCTCATTGTCTATGAACTGGATGTAGCTGTTGCTGTCTCCTCATTATAGGACTAAGTGCTTGTAGCACATCATTGACATTTGTTTTTGACATTCTACCGGATGCAAGCAATACTGAATTGAAATAACCCTGTGGTAAGTAAAAGTTATACTGACATGTGTTACTTTTTTGATACTTTGATGTATGATTCCTTTTGTGAAGTAGTCAAAATGGCTCCATCTGATGATGTTGACCTATTTTGTTGTTGCCTATTGTGTGGGATTATGTCATATGTTTCCCCTCCTTTCATGTTGTGACAGACTGCAAGTGATAATGTGATCACTGCCCTAGTATAACTGGAGTATGTCTAATTTGTTATGTGTCTGACATTATGTCAGCCTATGATTTGAACTATGGAATAAAGAAGTTGTAAGCCAAGACCCTTATATGTATTTGTTGTTGTGACATGGTAGTGACCCTGATTTTACCATATTTTACAGACAACATATCTATGCTTCCAGAAAACCCTATTTTGGACATTGCAAAGTTCAACTGGTAGTACATTAACAATGTAATATGTGAGAATCACAACAGGAGACATTGCTTTGGTGACATGTGATGTTATTCCAGTGAACATGCCCAATGACTCTATTAACAAGATAAGTTGTGGAAAAAAATGTGTGAAGTCTTCAGTCAATGTGGATGGAAACATTGTAGTAGAGTCCATTAGTTCTGGGGTCCAAAGTCCAACTCCTCCCATCAGATATGGAAAAGTCAGCAGGATTAGTCAACAAAGTTAATGTGTAGCACACACAGAATGACATCCGGGGTGAGGTTTCTTCCTGGCGATGATGGTTGATTTTCCATCCTGCGCTCCTTGGTTTTTAGGTGGACATTCTCTCTTTTTGCTAGAGGGGGGACCTGGAGACAGAGGCTCTTAAAGGCGTATCATCCTCTATCAGTGCCTTCCTTCCTGTGGCTGCAATAGATGTTGCAATGTTCAATCTATTTACAGGGAATTAGAGGGGACACGCCCGCCCCACAAACTCCACCTCTGCACGGATTGGAGGAAGGGTCGGCAATTACCAATCATCTGGTCAGTTTCTCACCAATTACGGTGGATTCTATAAACAACCTTCTATTGACCTTCAAGTCAGGCTCTCCAGATGATCCATGTCCCCCAGACATTATCCATTGGGTCTCGAATCTAATCAGCCTGACTCTTGCCCCTCTATTAAACACTATCATAAAGTCTGGGGACTTCCCGTTACCTTGGAAGAAGGCCTGCATTAGACCGATCCTAAAGAAACCCTTCCTGCACCCCTACGACGTCACCAGTTACCGTCCCATCTCCTGCCTGCCTTTGGTGGCCAAGGTTCTGGAGAAAGCCTTAAACGAAGAATTAAATGACTATTTGGACTCTAACAACTTACTGGATAGCACTCAACATGGCTTTCGTTCCAACCATTCCACTGAGTCAGCATTAGTCATGGCCACGGAGGAACTCCAATGGCAAATTGACAGAGGTGGCAGGGCGGTGAATCACTCCGTTCTTACGCGCCGGTTGAAGGCAATTGGGATTCAGGACTCTGCTCTTGCCCTCCTCACCTCCTTCTTGACAGGGAGAGAACATAGGGTCTGCTGGAATAACCTCAAGTCAGACAAATTCTACCTTACTTGCGGAGTCCCTCAGGGATCGGCGCTTTCACCCACACTGTTTAACATATATGTGACTCCATTGGCGAAACTAGTTAAGCACCATGGCTTCTCGCTTGTGTCATACGCTGATGACACGCAAATTATAATTTCCATATCCTCCCCAGAAAATGTGCACTCGGCCAGGTTTCACAACTGTCTGGCCCACATTATACAATGGATGCACCTTAACTATCTAAAATTGAACACTCAGAAGACAGAGGTTATGGAATTTGGCTCTGGTCCTCCCATTTGGAACTCGTACTGGTAGCCGGCCGAAGCTGGAGCACGTCCACAGCCTGTGACCAAAATGAGAAACCTGGGCGTGGTGTTTGACACCCAGCTTAGCTTCATGGGACAGATAAACCAGGTAACCTCCACTTGCTACTTCACTCCAAGGATTTTGCGGAAGATCTTACCGTTTCTCCCGATGGAGCTGAGAAAACCGGTTGTGATAGCACTCGTTCTGTCTCAGATTAACTATTGCAATGCTCTCTATCTTGGGGCGGATAATAGACAATTGAACAAACTGCAATCCCTACAGAACGCAACTGCCCGTACCCTACTGAACCTTCCTAAATATAGTCATATATCTGGGGCCATCAGAAACCTTCACTGGCTTCCAGTCAAAGAGCGGATCGAATTCAAGGCGCTATGTCTGGTTCATAAAACCTTACACGGTGGAGGACCCACGGAATATCTTAAATTATTCCAATGGTACACTCCGGGACGCTCCCTGAGGTCAGCAAAGCAAGCATTGGTTAAGGTCCCAAGAGTCAAGAAGACAAAATGGGGTGGCAGAAGCCTCTTCCATCTAGCTTCCAAACTATGGAACAAGTTGCCACTTAATATCAGATCCTTACCGGTCCATACACATTTCCGTGCCTTTTTGAAAACTTGGCTCTTTCCCACCCAGTAACGAGCTGCTTTTTCTTGGGCTTTCTCATTTCTCAAACCTCTGCTATCTTAGCGCCAAGACGCCTCGGCAATCGAGTGCTTCATAAATCTCTACTTACTTACTTACTTGATGGTGGGGATGTACTTGGGCCACAGAAAGAGGTAGAAGCAGATAGAAAAGCCCTGCAGAGGGTGGTGTTTATGTCCCTCAGCACTCTAACCAGGGAGGCCACCTAGGTGTGCAGGCCGGCAACCTTGGTGCATATGCCGGCCACCTCCACGTCAATGCCAGCCACTGTAGTGTGGATGTCAGCAACCTCCTGACATGTGCCCCGCTGAATCTCCTTCATTTCACAGATTTCTGTAAAAAACCTGGCCCATCACACTTTGGTAGTCCTGGAAGACTCCCGGGACTTGGGTGAGGGCAGCCTGGGCATCTGTGTCCCAAGTGGGCTCACTCTGAGGGCCCACATTTACCCTTGCACGCTGCATACCCCCCAGCCCTGTGACCTTGGCACAGACTGCACCCTCCCACAGGGTCCTGGATCCTCCGTGACTGGGATGGTCCTAGCCAGATTTGAAACCAAGACTGGGGGGCACTGTATGGTAGTCACTGTGTTAGGTGCACAGGTGGTTGGGGAAGTGGTAAGTGGTGTAGCTGTGGTGTGAGGAGTTGTTGTGGGCAAAGAAAGCCCCACTGTTGGCTCCTGCCCAGGCTGACCAGATGGGCCAGGACGTCATTCACGTCCACTTCTTGAGGGGCACTGTCATTACTGAGGGTGTCTTGCTGGGGAGGAGAGGAACTCTGTTGGGTTGCCAACCACTGTTCCTGTGCAGTTGTGGATCTATCTTTTAAGAAATGGAGAACATTATTATTGTTGGACGTGAGGTATCTACAGCCACGTTTTTTGTGTCAAAGTAAATTGGTACCTAGAAAGTAACAAAATAGTGAGAGATTAGTATTACCAGCTGTTAGCATGGATTTGAAAAGTTGATTACAAGACATTTGTAGACATTCACTCAAAGTTTTACACTTGATCATCTCATTAGATGTGCATATATGTGGCACTTGTTGTTTGCATTTGTAGCATAGTTTATCATGTGAGAAGTGCAGAGCCAAGGGGTTACCTGACAGTGCTAATGAGCTGAGTTTCCTTCATGGCTGACATATGTTAAGGGTACACTGTTGTTATGGTGTAACTCATGCCTTCAATCATTTTAGTTTATGGGTACAGGACACCATCAAGCAAAGTATTCAGATGTATTTTGAGTGGAGCATTTATTGTACATTGCACATTTCATGACTAGTTGGATCAGTAGTAAGATGGCTGACAAATGAGAATGGGCAAGAGTAGTGTAGCATCTTGGTTAGAGGTGGAAGGACAAGGCCTCATGACAGTAATAGTAGCCTTTCAAACTCTACTTACCAACACTTGAGAACAGGTGAGCTGCATGACTAGTGTGGATCAGTAAGATGGCAGACAAGTGCGAAGGGTTAAGAGGAGTGTAGCATCTTGATTAGAGGTGGACGGACAAGGTCTCATGGTAGTTGTGGTAGCCTTTCTATCTCTACTTCCCAACACTTGAGATCAGGGAATCTGCATGACTAGTGTGGGTCAGTAGCGAGGTGGCCAACAAGTGAGAAAAGGCAAGAGGAGTGTAGCATCTTGATTAGAGGTGGAGTAACAAGGCCTCATGGTAGTTGTAGTCAGTTCAATCTCAATTTAGCAATACTGGAGAAAAGGTAAGCTACATGACTAGTCTGGTTCTGTAGTAAGACGGCCAGCAAGTGAGAAGGGGCAAGAGGAGTGTAGCATCTTGATTAGGGGGGGAGACAAAGCCTCATGGCAGTTATGGTAGCCTTTCTATCTCTACTTCCCAACACTTGAGAACAGGTGAGCTGCATGACTAGTGTGGATCAGTAGTAAGATGGCTGACAAGTGAGAAAAAGCAAGCAGAGTGTAGCATCTTCGTTAGAGGTGGAGTGACAAGGCCTTATTGTAGTTGTAGTCAGTCAAATCTCACTTTAGCAACATTTGACACATGGTTAGTGTACCATAGCTGTTGGCAACATGCATTTGGGATGGACCATACATTTACATATTTACACTTATTATGGGTCCTGTTTGTATTTTTTTTTTTTGGTAATGCACTTACAGACAGCATTTGGATATATGTGCTCCTTTTAGCATCACTACACATAGCCACATACAAGCCAACATCCTGCAGTCAGTATTTATGACAGTGGAACTCGTGATACAGCTGGCGGAGGATCACTGGCGCAGCAGTGGCGCAGACGATGCGGACGCGGTTCATCAGCGGTCGCACTGCCAAACTCATGCTAAAGCCCTAAGTCCGAATGTAAGACTTCCAACCTG
The DNA here is from genome assembly GCA_963921515.1 of Calotriton arnoldi. Classification (NCBI taxonomy): domain Eukaryota; kingdom Metazoa; phylum Chordata; class Amphibia; order Caudata; family Salamandridae; genus Calotriton; species Calotriton arnoldi. Next base: position 368,284 of record CAWUFW010001750.1, on the reverse strand, counting down.
GTCGAACCTGGTTTCTGTATCCGACCCTTGCTTCATCGTTATCAGCATTAAAGCACACCTAGGCCCCAGTCAAGTGCAACCAGATGACCACGGTTGGTGCTTAAAGCTTTTATTTTAATTTAAAACTTAAAAAATTCATATCTTTGTCATTTAGTCTCATTTTGTTCATTAACCCGATTGCAGCCTGACATCACCCCTGCTCTCACCTTGCTGGGGGCCACACCGGGAGGCAGAGTCCTGAGTGCGGAGCGGATTGGGAGCGGGACTACACTGCCCAGAGTCCCCTGTGGTGTCAGCGCCGTCGCGCAGCCGCCAGCGTTGCCAGTGCGCCAGGAGGCGCTCATAAAAGCTTCCAGGGGCTCCCACAGCGCGGGACGCCCGATTGCAGCCTGACATCACCCCTGCTCTCACCTTGCTGGGGGCCACACCGGGAGGCAGAGTCCTGAGTGCGGAGCGGATCGGGAGCGGGACTACACTGCCCAGAGCCCACCAAATATACTGAGTACATCGTCTGATACCCCATTTGGAACACAACCCTCCAACCCCAGTGCTCTTACCACTGTAAGTAAGCCTTGTGTGTCATCAGACCAAACTTTGTCCCACCCCAACTCAAACCCTGCTATTAAGGGAACCGGCACTGAATCCATCAGCAATCCAACCACTATTACACGCACTCATTGCCGGCAGGAGAATGCAAGCGGCCCCAGCAGAGCCAAGGGAGCTGCTCAGAATCCATCGATTGGCAGCTCGAGGTGCAATGTATTATCTCACCCAAACAGTAACGCCCTGGCAGCTAACCAAGATATCTTGAGTCTGCCGCCGGCCGCTTGCCCCTATGTCCTGGTCCTAGCAGGGGTACCAACACTAAAACAGGACCAGCACGAGACATGGGAACAACTGTGCAACAAATGTGTCGATTGGCTATCAAGGTTTAGGAGGTTACAAGACTCTGATTGGAGGGACATTATCATGGTACGCAGAGTTGGTTGGGTTGGCGCCTCAACAAAAAACATCGAAGGGACTGCATCGTAATTAATTTTCGTAGGCCAGCCTTGGTGAGATATCTACTGAGGCCTTGTGAGCTCGAAACCTTTGAGTACTAACATTTGCCCTTTACCTCTTGGCTATTTTTATAAACCACACAAAGGGCCACGTTTTAATGCGTCCCCTCCTGTTTATACCGTGAATAGGTTTGAAGCCCTCTCAGATCTGGATATGCAAGATTGACTACCATCTCTTGCGGCAGTGCCCGCCCATATAGAAAGCCCCCAGTACTTAACGGAAGCGGAAATATTTGACTCTGATATTGGTCCCTATAATTCCACTACATCCTGCCCTCCAATACAATCACCGTGGGCTAACCAAGTAAAACCTGGTCCCAATGACTCTATAATTGATGAAGCTAGGTTGAAAGTCCTCTCATGGAACATAGCTGGGCTAAGGTCAAAAAAGGGTGATTCCGCTTGGTTACGCTTTGTGACCACTCATCATATCATAGCCTTACAAGAAACATGGGAGCCCACTGACCACTTTTATCTAGATGGTTACATATCATTCTGGAAACCCGCTATAAAGTCAAACATGGGCAGAGCCAGGGGGGGTCTTCTTTTGCTGTTTAGTCTTAAACTCTCCTATAATACCAATCTGATTGACGTTTGCTTGCCCCATTTGCTAGCTGTAGAATTGACAGGGAAGAACTTACCCACACTCCTCTTGGTCAATTTCTACAACTCTTTCACCAGGTCTAACGAGACTGAGCACCTAATGGCATTGGAGGGCTTTTTAGTGGCTTATGGGGAAAGTACCGAAGTCTATCATAACACACTAATTCTGGGAGATTTCAACACCCGTACATGCCCCCTTAATTGTTTAGCATTGTTGGAGGAGGAAGACGGTCTGCAGGGGCAAAACCATTTTGAACATTCCCCGTCTGGTACCTTCTTAGAAGGCATTCTATCAGCCCACAACTTGAACTGCCTACAACAATCAGATAGGACTGTATCTGTAGCTACCTATATTGGCCACGGCTGTCAAAGTGTAATTGACCACATACTGGTATCCTCTCCGCTAATATCGGCTGTAGGAAATTTAAGTGTTACCCAGAATTGCTTTAGTGATCATAACCCTCTGACACTGGATCTCTATCTACGAGCTGCCTTTAAGGGTAGGATTGCTAGTCAACTTACCAATATAAACATTAAACCTAAAGATCAAGCACGTAGAGTGAGGTGGAACACGATCACCCCCGAAAGCTTTATTGATAATCTGTATATTACTTGTGCCTCAGAGCTTAAAGTGTGTTTAGATCAGGAATCTCATGCCAGCTCTATTTTGGATGCCTTTGAGTTAATCAAGAAACAGGTTGCCTCTAATTTATCTACCACGATCAGAGCAAGGCGTCCAAAGCTGAAGAGATGGTTTGATGATACCTGTATGACTACCCATAAGGACCTCATGCAGGCTCTTAAGCAAAAACCGAGGGTGGTTTCTTTAATTAAAAATAGCAGAAAGGCATATAAACTTGCAGTACAGAGCAGAAAAAAACAACTGAGGGAGATGGCCTGGGAGGAGCTCAGCCAAGCCAGCGTGCTGGCTAACAGTTCCAAATTCTGGTCTGTTGTTAATAGCCCTCTCTTTGATGATTCACCCAACTCCTGCACAGAGTGTTTAGTTCCCGCAGAGAAATGGGTCCAGCACTTCGGCAAAATTTACAGTGATGATAACCTCAGGAACTCCGTGGGACAAACCGTTCCCGGACTAGTAGGCTCCCCACTTGTTTTTAACATAGATGAGGTTCACAAAGCTATCATCACAACCTCAGGAGGAAAAGCGCCCGGCCCCGATGGAGTACCGGCGGACCTTTATAAGGCAGACTCAAAAGTTTGGGCTAAGATTTTAACACATGTTTTTAACGCAGCTTGTAGGTCTGGTTTTCCTTTGTCATGGGAAAAGGCGGTGATCATCCCCATTTTTAAAAAGGGTGCCAGGGATGACCCAGCATGTTATAGGCCCATTTCGCTTCTTGACTCCTCGGCCAAAATCATGGGAAAAGTAGTCTTGGAGCGCTTAACAGCTTGGCTTGACAGCGCCAACATTGTTTCGGACCTCCAGTATGGTTTCAGGCCGGGGAAGGGGACTTTGGACCAATGCCTTAATCTTCACCTGGTGATAGGGAAGTATACTGTCGCCAGGGGGGGGGGGATCTGCATCTGGCCTTTATGGACCTCTCCTCTGCTTTTGACCTTGTTAACAGGTCCAAGCTGTGGTCGATTCTTCGGGTCATGGGGCTAGATGTTGATCTGATCTCCTTTCTGGCTACCGCCCATGATAAAACCACGGCCGCAGTACGCTTCAATGAAGACGGCAGCTTGACCGACTCTTGGGCAGTAAAAAGAGGGGTGCGGCAGGGATGCATACTGGCCCCTCTGCTGTTCACCCTTTATATTAATAAATTAGGGGATTCCTTAACAACTTGCTGTAAAGACATACCAAGAGTCGGCACCAAAATGATTCCGGCACTCCTGTATGCCGACGACGCGGTTCTAGTGTCTAGAACCGCCAGGGGGCTGCAACTGCTTTTAAATTGTTTTATAGATTTTATGGACTCTTTGGATCTAATTACAAATTTTAAAAAATCACACGCCATGACAATAGGCTCTAGGAGGGCGGCAAAGGCCAAATTTTATTGTAAGGGGGCTGAGCTAACTAAAGTGTCCACTTTCCCATATTTAGGGGTGCTTTTTGACGTTCAGCGTTCGTGGTGTGCACAACGCACACTTAAAAAGAACGTTTTAGCTAGAGCAGCAGGGGCAACACTAGATTTCGCAAAAATAATAGGCTCTAAGCCGTTCCCTGCGATTTTAAAGGTCTATAATGCGAAGTGCACCCCCATGACCACCTATGGCAGTGACATTTGGGGTTATAAGGATGTGAAAGAAATACAAGGGGCAGAAAATAATTTTATGCGCAAACTTCTCTCGGTCACAGTATCCACCCCAATTTTTAATTTACATGAGGAGCTGGGAGCGGGCTACATCTCAGATCTGATCGCGGATGCACCACTTCTACACTGGCTGAGAATTTGGGCTCAACCAACCACAAACTTAAACCAATTGATCATTCAGGATTGTTTAGCCCTGGAGAAGGCATTAAATATTCCCTGGCTCAAATATATTAAAGACCAGACTGAGAACCTTGGCTGCCCCGACCTGTTTCTGTCTCCTACTCCGTTGGCTAAGTCTGCCATCAGAGCGGTTAAACTGAAGTTCTTAGACAGATGTCAAGGCCTAAGGGAGGAAAAAGAACTAATTAAGCCCTCAGTGAGAAAGTATGTCACATTGAGCCTGGGCCAGCAGATGCAACCATATTTAACATACATAAATAAAGCTTTCCATCTCTTTGTTTTAACGAGATTCGATTGAACATGGTTCCCTGGCTACTGGCCTTTCCTAAAGGCTATTTTAAACCGGACTCAACAAATCTGTGTACATGTGACAACTTCTCAGAGCAAGACACTTTACATATTATGTTCTTCTGCACCCATTACGACCCCCTGCGCAGGAAGTACATTCTTCCCCTGCTAAGGGGCCGAAATTTCGTGCAAGTAAGGCCGGCTCTGGTCTATCTACAAATGCTAGGCTCTCCTATAGTCTGTGTCAGGGTAGCAAGCTTCTTAGTTGGGGCTATTAGACATAGGAATAGGATGACGCTGAGTTAGCCCCTCTGAATAAGCTGGTAGTATGATCATGCTGACTATTACATAATGTAACATTACAGTCATAAAGGTGGTTTTTTATCCTTTTTGTATAATATTTTAATGGTTTTTAAGAACATTAAGACATGAATTGTTATCAGATTTATATGATGTTTTATGCTGATTTGCTGTTTTATGCTGCACTTTTATGGCTCTAAACCAGCCGAATAAAGTTGATTTTGACTTGACTTGAATTTATAAATTGGAGTGGGATTTTTATTGTGCTGTGTTTTTGAATTTTAAACAGTTTTGGTACTTGTAGATGCGATACACATTTTCATAATTAACCTGACTGCCCTGTTCCACAGATACCAGGGGTTGACCTCAACTCTAATTACTGAAAACTCTTCTGGACCTAAGAAAAAACTTGACGTTATTACTTGCGGTGGACTATCAGCCACACCAATTAATAATCCACTTTCCTACATGTAAGCAATTAGGTGCACAGTTACTGCACCGTGAATGCACAGCAAAACACATTTCCTCTGCAATATATTTAGTAGAGTTCTTAGGTTTACTGCAATAACCCTCCACTTTAGTCTCATATTCTTTTTTTTTTTCTTTTCTAGCCTATGTATTCTCATATTTCCAAAACACATTGGATATTTGGCATTGTCGTAATAGAATTCTGATAATAATAGGTCCATGCAATTTCTTGAAAACTGTAAACAACAAGAAGGCTATCCATTTAAACGAGTCATACTTTCTGCATTGATCAGCACAGTTAACATTTCCCTCGTTGAGTCCATTGAATGCCCATCTCCTATTTTATTTTAGAACATTGCATTTACAGTTGGTTGCTGCTGGGAAACTCAATGCTGACTCTCATGGCAGAATTATTAGATCCCTGTTGTGAAATTGCATCTAAAAGTTCCCCATGGTCATAAATTTAAATGTGCTCTGAAAAAGCCATCCTTGGAAATAACTCTCCCTCCTTCTGTGTAAAGTGGATTAGAGAGACAGGACTGAGAAAATCCAATTCTAGATAATTGTATGACTGTCTATTTTATACCTTTTGGTCAGCATGTTGTTCTGCCAACACAAGCAGATCCGTGACAGCATTTCTTGCTGCATCTAATAGATCAAGATATACAAAAGGAGCCAAATGACTGTTCACTGCAATGTTATTTTGAATGCATTGCTATTTAAATAAAGGATCAGTTTAATGTCCTTTTCAATACAAGGGGATGAGGCTCAAAAACCGTTACAAGTAGGCTCAGATTTCCTAAAGCTTTGCACTGGTGGTAGCTTGATGGGAATGACGCTAAGTGGCAGCTGTGATCTGCTTTCCAGCACAAAAGTTGTTTGTTTCTCTGGAGAAGTGACCTTAGGACAGTGCCAAAACACTTTGACCCACTTTGCCTCAATGGGCAGTACTGCATTAATGGCGGCAGATTAGCACAAATACCCATAGGATTTCACATAAATCCAGACTTATGGACTTATCGGATAAGTCGATGAATCGTGAAAAGTTACGAGGACGTGACCTGTCCTGTCAAGGGCTTCGGGAGAAGCCCTTGACAGGACAGGTCACGTCCTCGTAACTTTTCACGATCGCTCAAGGGCGACGTGCTTAAAATAACCTTAATAACTATCCTCGACTCCAACCGGCTGGTGGAGCAATCCTCGCATGATTTCTTCGGCGCTTTTGGCAGACTACAACCTTCTAGTGTTGGTCCATCTGCTTATCCAATCCTAATGGGACTTTTCTGGATTCATCGATTTATCCGATTAGATCCTCCGTTTGCGGCTGTCATCTTCGTTTCCCCCGTCCCCCTGTCCTGAGGAAGACCCGCCTGTGACGTATCTAAGTGACGCTTCCGTCTACGGTCGAAACATCGACGTTACTTCTGCACTAGTCCATGCAGTCTCCATGACCTAATCTTGAAATAATTGTTTGGTTTTGTATTCATTCGTTTAAACATGGACAGAGAAAAATGAAAAAACTTTCTGTTTCCCATTTATGTTATGTGTTACCTAAGTCCATAAATATTACACTGTTGTGATTTCACGTATCATCATACTTCACTGACCCTGCACTTTAAGTCAGTTTGTCTTATCACTTTCTATGTAAAGTTTTATTGACAGTCTGATTAATGAGTAAATAATTTTGCAATTGAATTATCCTTTGTGGTGTGTTCCTTTACAGCAATATTTTGCGTAAAATTGAAAATTGTTGGTTCCTTTTAAATAAGAGTTTGAAGACAATTATCCTTTATTGAGCAAAGTAATTGGGTTTTTCCCGACAGAACCAATTGTTTCGTACTCCTAAATTTGTGCAGCATTTTGTATTGCTTACGTTTGGGTCTGCGCCTTGACTTTTTGTATAGTCTGAGTGCTTTCATTTCTTTACACTGTGCAATATATGAAAATGGTAGGAAGCAAAAGAGGAATTAAAACACATGGAAGGTAAAAAGAGGCCCTAAGACGGTGAATCAAAGCTTAAGCTAGAGCAGGTTAGACTTACAGTGGCAATAACTGCATAGTTTAAGCTACAAATGCCTACTTGCTTACATGTAAAAACCAGTAGAATTCAAAGAGTTGACATCTACAGTTGAGTGTCAGGGGAGTGGTCATGACAATAGGATACAAATTAGGTGAAAACTCTCAAAACAGTAATTATGGGCGTATTTTCAAGCATTTAGCGATGCACTGCCACTTTCCACATCTATATAAATATTCTAGACTACAAAATGCTGGCAAGTTCACCAGCCAGTGCATTTTAGAAAGGGATTTGTATACATGGTTGCCATTTATGAACCCTTTCTTTCCAGAAGAAAACCAAGAAGTAAAAGAATAATTAAAACAAATGTTATCTAGACTTAGGTTTAACTAATCTACTTGCTACATTACCTGCATCAAAATGGAATTTGTAAATAAGGATGAATTTTGAATATGTGTGCCAGTAATCATGTATGCACACAAATATTGGGCATTATTTACAAAGAATTGGCGTTGGGCAGGGCTGCAAGTCTTTTTGCTGCTCTTTTCTACGTGAATTTCGAAAGGACAGGTGAACCATAATTAGAAGGTAGGGTGCATTCCTGTCCTTGCAGCCAAAGCACAATTTGGTGCCTAGCCCAACGCAGGCACCCTTGTACCATGATGGAAGAGTGTCTGTGTTTTTGGCAGGATTGTCCCTTCTTGTATAAAAACAATCCATGGAGGAGTTATCTTCTTTCTATGCAGCACACATAGAAAGAGGAAGAAACGAAGAGAAATAAAGGTATTTCGCCTGTTACACCTCTCTTGGGTAGGCATACAATTTTGATGCATTCCCAGGTCTACAGATCCTTGTAAATCTGGGAATGCGTCAAAACACATGAGTGTTTTGTGAGAAAACCCACTGCAAAGCCCATGGAATGCCCTCCTGATGCAGTGTAAGGCAATGCAGCGACTTGCGCTGCGTTGCCTTACACCATATCTATGTGGCCAAGAAAAACCACGCAAAGATATATGGATCTGCACTTGCGCCGCCAGAGCATCGTAAAAAGTGACGCACCGGTGGCACAAGGGGCTTGTAAATAAGCCACATTTTTTGCATATATCAGTAGAGCTTTAGGATTAGCAGTATGTGAATACCCTGTGGATCTTTCATGCAATTTGATGTATTCCTCTACAGATGTCAATATTAAAATCACAGCAAAACAATTCTCATTTAATAAAACACTGTACAGATAAATTGAACTGATATATTATTTTTTTCTAAAATTGCAGGACTCACAAGATCAATGAATGAAGCATAACAAAGAAGCATAGCACCTTATAAACAGAACTAAAACATGAAAACAAATCACAAACAAATATCTAGGACTGACCACAAAACCTTTTTGAAGGGCACTGCTCTATGGGCCTGATTCACAGAACTAACTTACGTCAAAAACGTAAAGTTAGTACCATTTGGTAGTCACAGAATACACTTACTCATTTTGGTATTCACAGAAGTTAGTAGTCCTAACTTTAGGACTCCTAAATGCCTTCTGTGAATACCGAAAGTCTAGGAGTCCTAACTTTAGGACTCCTAAATGCCTTCTGTGAATACCGAAAGTCTTAAAGTTAGGATTTTTCTCAGTTTAGGAGTAGTAAAGTTAGGAGTCCTAACTTTACTACTCCTAAACTGAGAAAATCCTAACTTTAAGACTTTCGGTATTCACAGAAGGCATTTAGAGTCCTAAAGTTAGGAGTCCTAACTTTACTACTCCTAAACTGAGAAAAATCCTAACTTTAAGACTTTCGGTATTCACAGAAGGCATTTAGGAGTCCTAAAGTTAGGACTACTAACTTCTGTGAATACCGAAATGAGTAAGTTCATTCTGTGACTACCAAAATGAGTAAGTGTATTCTGTGAATACCAAAAAGTACTAACTTTACGTTTTTGACGTAAGTTAGTTCTGTGAATCAGGCCCCACATCTTTGGTGGTAAGGCAACTTACCCTCGTGTTATGAAAACAGATTTGCGGAGGTAATAAAGTGTGACTAGAATATTTGTGCAGATTTGTTTTGTTTACCAGACATTCAGTGAGATGGCAAGTTCCCTGCAGGCACACTGAATCACAGTCCTGTAAATAATTAGGAGTGTCAGTATTGAGCCTGTATCCAGACATGCCAGCTATTGAGCACAGGTTCAATTTAAAAAATAAACAGGAACTAGGGGGCATATTAGCAAGGGCTTTAGCTGCACTTTTTGCCGCCAAAGCGGCGATTTTTTTATCGCCCTATCAGCAAGCTGTCGCTAACAGGTGTTAGCGACAGCTTCCAGGCGATAGCGACTGGTTTGGGTGCCGCTTTGCATGTCAGCGATATTTATCGCTAATGACATGCAAAGGAGGCGTTCCCAACCTAACAGCGACTGAAAGCAGTCGCTAACATACCTATCGCCTATTAGCAATGCCCACGAAGCGATAGAAAAACACGCCCTACCCACGATTAGCGCTGGATTTTTACACCTGGTAGAAACCTGACTTACCCATTATAGTCTATGGGTGGTGGATTCTACGGTTAAGTCCCCACCTGCCTATTAGCGAGATTTTCCTTAGCGATGGGAATTTATCGCTGGAATTCTCGCGTTATTGCTGGGATTCGCCGCTATCGCTGGATATTTTATCGCATTGGAGATAAACGTTGCTAATAACGTGTTATCTCCGCGATAAAATCCAGTGATAGGCGGCAATAAAAAAAAACGCGCTAAGCGCGGTTTGCGATAATTATCTAAAGTTGTTGCTAATATGCCCCTAGGTTTTGCATTTCAAACTCTCTCCGGTATATGGTAAACACTCTGCTGTTCAAAAAGCCCATAACTCAGTTCACTAAAGCACTCCTATTTTACTGAGAAACCATCATCCAATATAATTTCCATCCCCCTCATTTGATTAATATTTGTAATTGTTTCTCATGAAGGGATAAGACAGAATAGGTCCAGATAGAAAGCTAAATTTAGCATCTAATGCACTAATGAACAAAATTATTTTTTATCATAGACAACTGGTTGAAGTGCTTCATATCCTGTTTCTATTTTTACAAAAGGCAAACACCTGAAAAACCTGAGTGAAATCATTATACTGTATACAAATGACCCTTGCATAAAAGTCATGGAGCCCCTGGGTTGTAAGTGATTTCATAGAAAAATGATTTCATAGAATGCCATTACTGAGAAACCATTTTACTTAAACCATTTAATGGAAATTTTCAGAATGAATGGCATTTACTATTTATAGAAACCAATTCATAGAGTTCCTTTTTTTTCGAAACTTGCTTTTGCATGCTTATTTTTAAGGTCTCAAAACAATGGTTGCAGATCTCACTTTCAGAAACAGTTTTGTCAAAAGTATTAATTTCAGTGCTACTTCAGGGGACATTTTTTCAGATTTATATCTTTTACTCTGTCAAACAATGACTTGCTTTTAATTCATTGATCCCTCATCAACTCTAAGGACCATTCATCCCTTACCCCTCAGAACCCTGAAATAGCATCAATCACTATCCCCTAAAAGCCCCTCATCACACCTAAACTAAATCCCTCCCTGAACTCTAAAAATACCTTTCTACCCCTACACTCCACCCTTCCCAGAAATATAAATGCCCTTACTGCACCTAAACTACACCCATTCCTGACTCCTAAGCTACACCCATCTCTAATCTATAAAAGCTGTTTCTACCCCTACACTCCACCCATTGCTATACTATAACACCCCGCAGTACCCATAAACTCCACTCAATCCTGAACCCTAAAGGAGAATCTATGCCTTAACCCCAACTATCTTTGAATACTTAAACCCCTCACCAACCTAAACTCCACCCAATCCTGAAACCTAAAATCTCTTCACCACCCTTAACTTCTACCCATCACTGAACCTTAAAAACTCTCTCCAGCCCTAAACCCCACCCATCTATAAACCCTAAAATCCCCTTCAACACCCCTACACCCCACCCATCCTTAAACCTTAATACCTCACAACCCTAAATTCCACTCATCCGTGAAATCTAAAAATTCCTCACCACACCTAAACTTCACCCAATCCTGATACCTCCCCAAAAATTCTATGCCTGAACTCCACTGATTCCTGACCCCTAAAAACCCTCACACCCCTAAACATTACACATTCTTAAACCCAAAAACCCATCAGTAGTCAAAACTCTTCCCAAGTTTAATTTAATTTTGGATTTTTCTTTAAAAGTTCTTTCCTTTAAAATGTTCCCTTTAATTTTTTTTAAATTGTCTTTCCTTAAATTGGCTTTTCATGATTTGGTTTTCTCCAATGTGGTTTTTCCATTTTTCTTTGTTCAATAATTCACATACATCAAGCCCCTGACTTGCTCCAAAAATCTTTCAGTTATGATATTCTCATGGTCATGGCCAACATCGGTCCTCCAGACAGGAATACTTGAGTTAGAATCAAATTAGGAAACTTACTTGTGGAATTACCTGTACAGAGGCCAAATCAAGATTGATCTGGACTTAACCCCAGGTTTCATACCTTGGGTTGTGAAGCTAATAGCTTGTGGATTGATCATTTTGTTGCCCTTTCCTTTCAGACTGATCCACGTTCCTCTGCATTTGTTAGTGTCAGAGTACTGGTAGGCTTTAATGTCTGACAAAAAAGTTGAGGAGGTAAGATTTAAAGATTATCACCCTTTTCGGTGACCCATATATGGGACAAAAGTACCATTGCCCACTAATGGTGGCATGCTTCATCATTAGGCTGGTACTACACCCCCTGTGTCAAAAACACCGGGGGTGGAGCAATGATTTTTTAAAATTTCAAAATACTTAAAGGGATCCACCCTTCAATGATCTGTTAAAACTACCTTTGAAGTATCCCTAGTAATTTATTCTGAGTCTTACAGGTAGGTTTAAAAGCTCACCTTGAGATGGTCTTGGGATATTATCACGCTACCATCTCTCCACACCCGCTGTCAACATGTTTGAGCCAATCCAATCATCAGATGCAACTTAGGGTTGGTGGCATTCTTCAGGACTTAGATCCCTACAATCACTGTCACCGTCAGTCAGTCCTACTTATTAGTGAACTGTGACATGATAATCTCATGCAGCAACCTTACTTGTCATGAGTCAGGGAATTTTCTTTGTATCTGTATGGTATCTCAAAACCCTGGGTAGGAGTGGGGGCATCCCCTGTAGTCACAGATTCATCAAGGGACCGACGCCGCCCAACAAGCAGCTCTCAAATCCTCCACAGATCTTCACACCTACCCCCTTACCTCTTATTTAAACTATGTCTCGAATATAAAGATTTTGATTTTCAGGTTTTCCTCTTCTCAGCTGTTTGCTCCATAGATTGGTTGAGGGTTAGAGATAGGAATGGACTCAGCAGTAGGGATATGTGGCACTGATGGGTAAACAGATTCACAGCCTTAAATTAATTGTTAGACCTGATGGATGCAATGTGCTGGAAAGTCTGCATAGAGACACTGCAGCCCATATCCACTATGGAGGCAATGGGCAATGCACCACAAATCTTTGCATTTCCTCGGGTGCCCTCCAAGGGTTTGTCTAGATCTCCTGCTTTTTTTTTTACTATTCACTATTTCTGAATACCATTGGTGGACACTTTGAATATTTGAATCTAGATTACGCAAGAAACAGAGAGGCAAGGATCCCATCCTACTAAATGTAGATGATGCACTTCTTCTAACTGTAACAGAACGCTCTATGCATGTGATCCAGCGCTAACAATAAAAATAATTCTCCTATTATGTTTTGGTCATCCAGGTGCAACTATTCCTCTAACACACACACTATATCCATATGACGGTGGGGCCCATAACACCGCATATACATTCACTTACTCATTTATTCCCTGGATTTCCTCCGTCATTAACCTAGGAGAAAAACGATTCGCTGGAAGGAGACGGGATACCTCTTTTATCATGACATAATATTTCTCATTTGCTTTTAAGGTATTCCGCTCATTGGTCGATGGACCAACTAGTAGGAATCAGTTGATGGTGATTAAGACCAGCTCAATCACAATAAACTCTTTAACATTTCATTTTAATCATTGAGCTAAAGAATCACTGAGTCATTTGTTTAAAGAATAATAAAATGTATATAAAGTTTTGAATGCAGGAAATGAGATTAAGCTTATTATTCAGATCATTACATTTATCATCAATATAAGAATAATTTGAAATTGCAATGCATATTTATTAGACGGAAAAATAAGGTTATCATAATAAGAACTCTATAGATCAATCTCTCTATCTATCTGGGAAAAGTCTAATAATTCTAATAAAAATCTATCAGGAAAAGTTCTCCTAAAGCAGCATCTTTATACTCAACTGGAAAAGAAAAATAGCAGCAGCAGCATCAGCTCGTCAGCATCAGCAACCGCAACTTCACCCATCTACAGCATCTAACTTCTCCAGCATCTACCTCACGCAGCATCTAACTTCTGCAGCATCTCCCGCAGCATTCTAACAGCATTCTAACCCCTCCCACCAAGAGTAGGTCTTCTTATACCCTAATTCTAGCTTACAGCATAAAATGTTTCTTCTTCATGGCGCGATTCTTTCTCATTGGTCAAAACTCAGGCCCATATACATTTTAATCAAACTTCCTGGTCTTAACCAGTTCCGTGTGGAATGTCCATGCAAGCATCGTTTCCCACAGTTCATGCAATTGCTCATCCGTTTTGATCAGTCCAAATTGTATCTTTTTCTGTTACATTTTGTTTTAAACAGTTCCGTCTATTGATTCAGTCAGACTTCTCACGCTTCTTGCTGATCATCTTGGCACACATCTGCTCAGAAAGGTCACAACAGCCTTGACCATACTTCCATCTTAGCCTCTCAGCATCAGCACGTGATCATTCCTTTTCCACAGCCTCTCTCCTCTATCACATGGTCCCCCGCTCATGCGTACTCTAGCAACTGGCGGCCATTTTATATTGCTGCTCGACAGGCGTAAGCGCACTATTTTCAAAGATAAACAAAATATTGTTAAAACAAAGAAATATAAACCCTTTCGTTTCCCTCCCGTCTTTCTACGTACCCCAATTAGGTATTACCTAGCAAAAAGCAACATAAAAAGCTGTCCCTTACTTACCATCGCTTTATTTTGCAACCACACGTTTTATTTAAAAGCACAGATCATGCGTTTATTATTTAATTAGTACGCAAATATTATGTTATGTTAGACACGTAAACAATTATAAGTCGATTAATTTGCACACGGAATAGCGTGTTACCTTTAACCCATAACATGTAACATACATTGTTGGTTATTTACTTAAACGAACATGTTTATTAATTGTTTTACGAAAACATTAGGAGGTTTAAAAAAAATTCATTTACCCTGCTCCATCAACTCCCCCCTTTGGTGATTTTTAATATCACCACAAAACCCAAGTTATACAATTTTTCTCAGACAGCATATATCTTTTATCCATTTGCTTTTGTTAGTTTACACAACTGTATCCCTTTCAACTTGTCTCTTTGTTTTCTTGTACATGTTCTCTTTTATTTCTTCTAAATCTATTTCACCCATTTCTCTCTCTCTCCTTGTTTATCATGTTTTCTTTTTCTATTTTATTCTGCCTTCTTCTTCTCTTTATACATGTTATTGCAAGCTTCAGTACTAATATTATTATTATTATCACAGTGGCTATTATTATAACTTTCCCTAGTATTAATCCACTCATTCTTGTTAACCAATTTATTACTGAAGAAAACCCTTTACCAAGTTTTCCCCAGGCACTTTCAACCTCCAGTGGAACAAGTTCTTTGTGCAAATTTGTAATATTTGTTATATACTTCTGTATATTTTCACTTTTATCTGGAATGTAAGTGCAACAATGTTGGACTTTCAGCATTCCACAGACTCCGCCCTCTTTTGCCAAAAGAATGTCAAGGGCAAGTCGATTTTGCATCACCATAGCTCTCATGGCAACCATCTCGGTATTTACCATCAAGAACCCTCCAGCAGTATCTGTAGATAAACGATCTACCACTGTGGATAATTTCCGAATTCTAAATGCATTCAAAGATATTCCCACTGCTGGTATCAATGCTCCAAAAATATCACCTACTATTTCTGAAAAACTTTCCCTTTTTCTACGTTTAAAGGTATTTATCATTTTGTGTGTTCCTTTTTCTTTTCTATCCATATGAAAAATCTTTGGAAAGACCAGGCCTAAGTAACATGACCCATACCAATGGTCCGGCAACCTATAATAAGCCCTATTTCCGCAAATATAATAAATCCCTGGAAATATTGGATCTTTTCCCCCTTTGAATCCCCAACCACCTAAAATTTGGTAATTGTCATGGCAAATACTGGAACCCACAAAATAATTGTCATATGTTGTCTTATTTCTTCTAATGCATAACCTTCCCTGTTGGGGCCAATCCAGAGTCATAGCTGCATTTGTCTTTTTCTTGTCATGATTGTCTTCCTCAAACGCCCAAAGAGGTGTTTTTGTCTCTTCTATCACTTTTCTTTGAAATTTCACTCTTCTCTCTTCAACCATCTCTAAAAATACTTTTTCTTCCTTCTTTAACTCACAGGTAAGGTTGTATCTATTTATAATATCTAATGTTAAAATCTTATCTTCTAAAAAATATTCACCAAACGTTTTCCCTCTTTTATTTTGTTTAGCTCGGGAACTACAGAAACTTTCGCAAAAATCTTATTTATGTCAGTGTAATAATATTCTAATCTACCTGTTTTATAAAATAAACTTTCTAAAACGCTACATGTTATTCCATACGTCAAAGGGAGGTGATGATAAGTCACGCCCTCTGCTACAGATGCAGGCAACTGCATACAAACATAGCAATCTCTTACATCCATCGTTTCTACATACTCATATAATAATTTAGTAAAAACATTTTTTGAAAAATCTGTTATTGATTTGTCCTTGTGTAATTCTGCACTACTCTTTAAAATAACTGGTTCTTGAGTGTTAGCTCCTCTTTCTTTCTCAGTGTTATTATACTTTTCTACTACAGCTAAACTAATTGGAATAGTGATTGCTAAAACCACCCATACTGTCATTAATAATCCTGTACAAAAACAGCACATCTTGCACCATCTACTTAAAAACTCACATTTACAATTTCTATCTCTAGTATTCTCCATTTTGTTTTATAACCTTATTTATTTGTTTTCCAGAAAATTGTGTCACTACACCTCAGAAATGACTTGTTTGCCACTCTGTACTCCAATGTTTTGTCTTTGCTTGGTACTTTCTTTTAATTCTTTCTCAGAATTCTTTCTTTGTCACATCAGGTAAATTCGTCAGATCCAGTGTTTTGTCAAATCCGGTAGAAACTATTTAAACTTCTTCAGGTCTGTTGCACTTCACTTTCTCCCATCAGGTTTCTCTGTTCTGGGTTCTCGTGAGTGTTCTTTTCTTCTTTGTGACTAGTCAAAGCAAGATACAACCATTCAGGTGATCTATACTTCGGATTTACCTTCTTTGTTCTTTTTGTTTTCTGCAAGTGTTTTCCACCTTGTTTTTCTAGCTCTCTTTGACTTATTTCATTCACTTGTTCAGCACTTTTTCCATCCAACCTTATGATTCTGTATCTTAATTTTCTTACTTCGTTGGGCCAATTGTCTCCTTTTCTTGGCCTTTTTGCCTCTCTTCCTTTTTCCTCTCTTTCCGTTTTCCAATTTCTTTTTCTTGACTCTAGTTTTTGATTTCTTTCTTCTCCACTTTCTTCAGACTCTGTTTCAATTCTTTCGTCATTACCTCTTATTTTGAAACTTATAATTTCATTTTCTTCTACTTGTGGTTCTTTTCTTATCTTCCTTCGTTCACCTATTTCTGTCCCTCCTCGAGGTTCTTCCGAATTTGTGTCAGTCTCTCTATCTGCTTCTAAATTTCCCTGTTCTTGTGTTTGACTATCTGTCCCTACTGCTCCTCGGGGATTTTCCGATTTTTCTAGCTTTTTGTTTGAAACTCTCCCTTCTTCATCTATTAATATTATCTCCGAAGGATTTTTACCACAACTTGTACTTGGTTGCTCACTGTCACTATCTTCTGGCTCAGTTTCTTCTCTTATGCTCTCAAAATTCCAATTTCTTTTTAGAATTTCTTCACAATCCGAATGCTCTGTATCAGATTCTGAACTGGTATCTGATATTTCCAGATGTCGACTTGCAGGTCGATCTTCAAGATCTGGAACTTCAGCTATTTCTTCTATTTCTTCTACTTCTTCTGTCATTGCACTTGTAGTTGAGTCTTCCAGATGTCGACTTACAGGTCGATCTTCAAGTTCTGGCACCCT
This sequence comes from Calotriton arnoldi, assembly GCA_963921515.1. NCBI lineage: Eukaryota > Metazoa > Chordata > Amphibia > Caudata > Salamandridae > Calotriton > Calotriton arnoldi. The sequence goes on along the minus strand of CAWUFW010001750.1, from coordinate 350,778 downwards.
GTTTGTTTCTCCTTCTGTTTCTGATGCTGAACTGTTATCCAATATTTCCAGATGTCGACTCACATGTCGATCTTCAGGTTCTGGAACTCTGATGGTGTGACTGGCATGTACCCAGTGTTTCACTCCTGCACACTTGACTGCAGTGGTCGTCACCAGGATCACTTGTCGTGGTTCGTCCCAGCGAGGAACCAAACAGTTTCTTCTCCGGTGGACTTTTATATGGACCCAATCTCCTGGATTCAAGTCGTGAGCTGGTTTTCTTTCAAGAGTGGTCGCATCCGGTCCAACCTGATGAAACACAGAACGCACCACATCAGCCAATCCTTTGCAATAATCCAGCACTAGATCATCAGTTATAGTCAGTAGTTTGTTGACAGGTACTTGTGCTTGTCTCATGGCTTGTCCCATAATTATTTCAAGGGGACTGAGTCCAGTTTTCCTTTCCGGAATACTTCTGATTGTCATTAGGACTAATGGCAATGCATCTGGCCATTTGAGTCCTGTAGCTTGACACATTTTTCTTAACCTGTTCTTGATTGTTCCATTCACTTGCTCTACGATTCCAGAAGCCTCTGGTCTGTATGCACAATGCAGTTTCTGTTTAATACTAAGTGCTTCACAAATCAGTTTAACTAATTCATTTTGGAAGTGCGTTCCTCTATCTGTTTCAATCGTGACTGGAAAACCATACCTCGGAATGAATTCTCGCAGCATAAGTTTTGCTACTGTAATACCATCATTCCTTCTTGTTGGGTATGCCTCCACCCAACGGGAAAACAAACAGACGACCACTAGGACATACCTTAATCTGTTGCAAGGTGGCATTTCAATAAAATCCATTTGCATTCTAGTGAAAGGACCTCCTTCTCGTCCTATTGTTCCTAGACTCACTACTGTCTTCCTTCCTGGATTTAACTGTTGACAAATAAGACATCTCTGACAAAGACTCTCAGCTATGGCTCTGAATTTTGGATTATACCATGTTTGTCTAAAAAGTCTGATCATTGAATCTCTCCCAATATGGGCTTGTCCATGGTACATCCGTGCCATGTCAGAAATCATGCTATCAGGCATAACTGGTCTCTCATCTCGGTAAACCCAAACATCATTTTCTTCATGTTTTCTACATCCTGCTTTTATCCATGTATCTTTTTCCTCATCCTCTGCAGCTTCTTGTAACTGTCTCACCTCATCCCATGTCTCAATAGAGTTAGTAAAAAGCAAAGGACAAGAAATATGCTCTCTTTCCCGACATTTGTTCAAAGAAACCATATTCTTTGCACAATATTGTGCCATTTCGTCAGCATATTTATTACCAACAGTTATGTAGTCTTCCCCATTTTTATGTGCATTGCACTTCACAACAGCAATCTGTTTAGGCAGCTGTATCGCCTCAAGCAGCTTTTTCACAAAATCTCCATTTCTAATGGGCGTTCCTGCAGACATCAAGAAACCCCTTTGTGACCAAATCTGACCAAAATCATGCACAACCCCAAAGCCGTACTGGCTATCTGTCACAATCGTAACCCGTACGTTTCTTCCCAACTTGCATGCTTGAATCAGAGCTACTAATTCTGCGACTTGGGCAGACCGTACACCTTTCAGACAAGATGCTTCCATTACAGTTGCTACTGTGCAAACTGCATATGCTGCACTTAGAACTCCATCACTCGTTCTCAAACATGAGCCATCCACAAACAGAATATAATCTGATTCTTTCAAAGGCTCATCTCGTATGTCAGACCTTGGTTTTGTACAGTATTCAAGCACATTCAGACAATCGTGATCTACTTCATCCATTTCAATCACACTCTCTTCATCTGGCAATGATGTCGAAGGATTCACATTCATACATCTGTCAATGGTCACATTATCTGCACTCAAAATTACCTTTTCATACCTAGTCAGCCGACTATGTGTCATGTATTGGGTTTTTGTTCTTGTCAAGAGAATTTCCACAGAATGGGGAACATATACTCTCAGTGGATAGCCCATCACTATGCCTTCACTCTGTTCCAGACTCACACAAGTAGCAGCAACTGCTTTTAAACATCCAGTCAACGCTTTCGCTACAGGGTCTAAAACAGCTGAAAAATATGCAATTGGTCTTTTCATAGTTCCATGTCTCTGTACCAAAACTGAAAATGCACATCCATCTCTTTCACTGCAATACAGCTCAAAATCTTTCTCATAGTCAGGCATTCCTAATGCTGGAGCCTCACACAATTTCTTTTTCAACTCTCTGAATGCTTTCATTTCTTCATCATTCATTTCAAAAGGATCTTTAACATCCTTCTTTGTCAGTTTCTGAAATGGTTTAGCAATAAGTGAAAAACCGCTTATCCATTGTCGACAATATCCAACCATTCCCAAAAACATTCTTACCTCTCTTTGTGTCATTGGAGCTCTCATTCCTTGAATCATTTTTATTCTTTCAGTTGTTACCTTTCGCACTCCTTTCTCAATTTTATGCCCTAAATACTGGACTTCTTGTTGACAAAACTGCAATTTTGAAGGGGACACTTTATGTCCTCTTTTTGCTAAATGATTCAGCAAAGCAATTGTATCATTGACACATGCTTCTTTCGTTTTTGATGCCACCAGTAGGTCATCAATATACTGAACCATTACTGACTTTTCTGGCATTCTTAGATCTTCCAATGATTTCTTTAGGATCTGATTAAAGATTGAGGGACTTTCTGTGTACCCTTGAGGAATTCGGCACCATGCCAAAATACGCTCTCCAAACCGGAACGCAAATAATGGCTGGCTATCTGGATGCAATGGAATAGAGAAAGATGCATGACATAAATCAATTACTGTGTACCATTCTGCTTCACGTGGAATCTGATATAGAATCACAGCAGGGTTCGGTACTATTGGGCAACAAGGCACAACAATTTTGTTTACCTTCCTCAAATCCTGTACAATTCTATATGTTCCGTTTGGCTTTTTCAGTCCCATTATTGGCGAATTACATGGACTGCTCATGATTTCTTTTAGAATCCCTTGTTCAATCATTTTATTTATTACTGGCGTTATTCCTTCAATTATTTCTGGCATCAATTTATACTGGGGCGTATTTGGGTAACTCGTTCCTTCTTTCACTGTTATTTTAACGGGATCTACTCCTTTCATTAATCCTACATCTTCTCCTGTAAAGTCCCACACTTCTTCTTTCACTGTCCTTTTCAATTCAATTGGGATTTTCTCTGCATCAAATACAGGAAACAAACCATTTACTTCTGGTTCTAAATTCACCATTGTCATTTTATACAGCACATCCTCATCCGGAGTCTGAAATGCAATTCCGTCCGGGGTACAATAGATAGTGCAGTTCATCTTGCACAATAAATTGCGTCCTAATAGGTTCACAGGACTACAATCGCATACCACAAATCGGTGCATTTAGCTAAATGGACCAATTCTTACCTTTACTAATTTAGTAAGAGGCGTTTTAATTTGCTGATTCGAAACTCCAACTACTTGGATATGTTCACCTGAGAGAGGAAGGTTTGGAATTTCCACTGATCTAACAGTAGAACGGGTAGCTCCAGTGTCAACAAGGAATGTTACATTTGCACCATTCACTTCTCCATCCACAAATGGACCAGACTGATCTACCTCTAGAGTTGCGCCAAGCACGCACTCTTCCCCCTCTCCTAGGCACCGTCAGGAACTTTCATCCGTGTCATCCTCATCCTGTCGTAACCAATATTGAGAAATTGCAGCTGCACGCGGCAACTGTGTTACCTGTTCTCCTCCGTAGAATCCTGTTTCTGCACTGTATTTCTGTTGGTTAACACTCTTGGGAAGTGGTGGTTGTGGCACCTGACCTTGTTGAGTAACTACCTCACTCTGCACCTGTGAATTTAATGATTGATTTTCCACATTAGGTTTTGGAGGAAATTTACACTTGTTTCTCCAATGTCCTAGCTTTCCGCAGTTGTGGCATGGCCACTTTTTCTTTGCCTCATCTATGCTCATTTGTCCTTTTCCTTTACCTATATTAGGTCGGGATTTAACCTGTCCTGTTTCACTACCAGTATTACTCAATTGAGCTTCTTGCTTCTCTGCAACTTTCACCTGTGCCCACATGGCCTTTTCTTTCAATTTACGCTGTTTACTCTCAATTTCATCACTGCAATACTTAGCATATCTCAAAACCTCATCCACTGTGCTATTCTGCCAACCAATCAAGTGCTGCTTAATCATTTCACTTATCTCTGGTTTTAATCCATACACAAACCTATATACAAAATGACTCATATCCTTCTCATTCAGTGTCTCATAACCACTATACTGTTTGAAAACCAACAACAATCTCTCGTAGTACGCATGCACTGATTCTTTACTTTCCTGCGTTGTTCTGTCTATTTTTACCCAATCTGTTTCTTTTGGTGGAATTTTATTCTTCAAAAGGTAACTACTTGGTCGTACTTCCTCATCACGTCTGGACCTGGCGCTCCTGTTTTAGCGTCTTTTGGATATTCTACAGTTGGCCAATCAATAGTAATCTTACATTCTGTCCACAAATCAGCTGGCACTACTATATCAAACAATCCATCCAGATCTATCCACAGCACTTTTGACACCTTAACAAATCTTTCCACTTGCCTGTACCATTCTACTGGTTTCTCTCTCAATTTTGGGAAGTCATTTGTAAATGACAGTATATCCTGTCTGGTCCATGGAACATGCACATAACTACCACCTGGAGTTTCTCTCATCGGGTACTCCCTAACAACTGGTTCCCTATCTGTCACTGCAAAAGCCAAAGATGCTTTATCTGATGTTTTCTCATTCCTTTTTGACCATCTATTTCTCCATCTATCCACATCACCCCATTTTCTCAATAAAACAATTAACTCTTTTATTTGGGTCAGTCTTCCTGATGTGTTCAAATTCTCTATGTCTTTCTCACAAAAATCTACTCTGTATGGTTTCTGCAACGTTCTCACTTTTACAAATTCCACTCCTTGTTCACTTGCTGTCTCTTCCAGTTTGTCATGTAAATGTCTAGCTCTCCAAGTAAGACTCTTGCACAAAAACATAATCTCATCATCCTGATAATTTTTTAATTTTTTCTGTTCCAATTGTTCCCAAAATCAATTCTTCCATGTCTATTTTCAACCTAATTACATCTAATGGTTTCTCTTCCGGTTCTTTTGTTTTTAGCGCTTTCATCCATTCATTTAACTCATCTGGAGTTGGACCTACAGGCGAACTATTTAATTCTATCCAATTGCTACTTCTTTCTGGTGTTCCTGATGCAGACTCTGTCACCATAGGCATTCTCCTAATTTCATTCTCATTTATCGTCAAATTTGTAGGTGGGCTTGGTCTATAGGTACTAGCCAAATTGTGTGCACCTTCATTATTCAGCTCCATTCCTTCTCTTTTTCTTTGCAAATGTGAATTCATGGGAATCACTAAAGAATGTTCATTCATTTTCTGATTTTCAAAAATTGGCATTACTGGACCTATCGTTACTGGTACAGTTACAGCTTCCATATTCTTTGTCAGTTCTCTTATTTTCTCAGTCAATTCTCTTGTCGTTTGTGCTAATTCAGTTGCCTAGTTACTTTCTATCTCTTCATTTTGTGAAGTTTTTAATTGATCTTGTGACCTATTTGTCTCATCTCTTCGTTCAGGATTTTTATTCCTCCCAGTTTCCATTGGCGGTGCATTAGGTGTCACCACCGCAGAAGTCTGTTGGTATGGAGGTGGGTTTCTGTTTAAAATATCTTCCAGCAATTCGTCATCTGTTTCACTACCACCATACACATACTTTTCTACCACTACATGTTTCTTTTTCTCGGTACACTTTCTCTTTGCTTCTTCCTCAACTGTAAAAGCTGGAAACAAACCTCCTGTCATGTTAGCATATCTCCAACGCTTTACTCTGTCCTCATGATTTACTCCCCATAACCTTCCAGGCAAAAACTCATGATTCTTTAATCCTCTGGATCTCTCTCGCTCATACATCTCATCTTCCCATTCCGTTAAAGCTTCAAACTGGGTCGGTCTAGGTCTAGGTTCTAACATTACCATCTTTTCTCTCAAGTTCCGTAGTACGGCTACATTAAATGAACCATTCTCAGGGAAAGCCAATGCTCCATCATTCTAGGTGTATTTTGTCCAATTTTCTAATTATATGCATGTATGATATCCATATTTCAGCATCATATGTGAAGCTGGTGATTTCGGTGGAGGAATTATTTGTCCCTCTCTAGTCACTACCTTTTTGTCTTTCTTAAAGAAGTTCTTAACTTTCGACATCCATGACATTTTCTCTCTACCATACTCATAGTACGACATGATTCACAACCTTTTTCTCCTTAAATGATCCGCAATTCAACACTGTTCTCTATGCGTTATTTCAACCAATACTAGCGCGACTCACACTAACACTCCAATCGCAAACTTCCACGTCACTAGGTTATTCGACCAATCCTAGCGCGACTCACACCAAAGCTCCAATTAGAGCGATTTCTGTCTACGGTGCACTGTCCAATCCCAGCGCGGCTTTTGTCTACGTCAGTTCTGCTCCTGTTTCCATGTGACTGGCGCACTGTCCAATCTCAGCGCGACTCTTGTCTACGTCACCTCTGCTCTTGACCCCTCCTTTACAAAATTTATCGGCAATTTCTTTTTCAACAATTCTTTGTTAGTTACAACATTTAAAACACATTTCCATTGTCTGATAGCTTTGACCATTTACACAAGAATTCTGTATTTTCCAGTAGGCAGCGCTTACCTCTACCCTACCACAGAATTTTCAGTTTCGCCGATAAAGTAGCACTTCCCTCTACCTTACCCTTCTTTCAAGCAATCAGTAAACCCGTTTCTCTGGGGATAAAACACATGTGGAGACTATACTGCTCTTGAGAATTAAGGCCAGAGTTTCACAAGAAAACCGATCACTATTTCACTTACACACCTTTTATACGCAAAATGTCCCTATTATAACACAACCTGTGTTATTACCAAAAATTAACTCAGACAGTGTACAATTCCATGTGACTTCTCTTGCCACACGTGTTCCACTTCCTACTTCCCGGAAGCGTAAAAACTTACATATAACATAACGCGACTCAACAAAAAGTGTTAGACATGAACTTATCAATAGTCAATAATCAATAATCACCAAACTAATCTATAGTAACCATAACTCTGCTACCAAGAAATCTGATCCAGCGCTAACAATAAAAAGAATTCTCCTATTATGTTTTGGTCATCCAGGTGCAACTATTCCTCTAACACACACACTATATCCATATGACGGTGGGGCCCATAACACCGCATATACATTCACTTACTCATTTATTCCCTGGATTTCCTCCGTCATTAACCTAGGAGAAAAACGATTCGCTGGAAGGAGACGGGATACCTCTTTTATCATGACATAATATTTCTCATTTGCTTTTAAGGTATTCCGCTCATTGGTCGATGGACCAACTAGTAGGAATCAGTTGATGGTGATTAAGACCAGCTCAATCACAATAAACTCTTTAACATTTCATTTTAATCATTGAGCTAAAGAATCACTGAGTCATTTGTTTAAAGAATAATACAAGTTATATAAAGTTTTGAATGCAGGAAATGAGATTAAGCTTATTATTCAGATCATTAAATTTATCATCAATATAAGAATAATTTGAAATTGCAATGCATATTTATTAGACGGAAAAATAAGGTTATCATAATAAGAACTCTATAGATCAATCTCTCTATCTATCTGGGAAAAGTCTAATAATTCTAATAAAAATCTATCAGGAAAAGTTCTCCTAAAGCAGCATCTTTATACTCAACTGGAAAAGAAAAATAGCAGCAGCAGCATCAGCTCGTCAGCATCAGCAACCGCAACTTCACCCATCTACAGCATCTAACTTCTCCAGCATCTACCTCACGCAGCATCTAACTTCTGCAGCATCTCCCGCAGCATTCTAACAGCATTCTAACCCCTCCCACCAAGAGTAGGTCTTCTTATACCCTAATTCTAGCTTACAGCATAAAATGTTTCTTCTTCATGGCGCGATTCTTTCTCATTGGTCAAAACTCAGGCCCATATACATTTTAATCAAACTTCCTAGTCTTAACCAGTTCCGTGTGGAATGTCCATGCAAGCATCGTTTCCCACAGTTCATGCAATTGCTCATCCGTTTCGATCAGTCCAAATTGTATCTTTTTCTGTTACATTTTGTTTTAAACAGTTCCGTCTATTGATTCAGTCGGACTTCTCACGCTTCTTGCTGATCATCTTGGCACACATCTGCTCAGAAAGGTCACAACAGCCTTGACCATACTTCCATCTTAGCCTCTCAGCATCAGCACGTGATCATCCCTTTTCCACAGCCTCTCTCCTCTATCACATGGTCCCCGCTCATGCGTACTCTAGCAACTGGCGGCCATTTTATATTGCTGCTCGACAGGCCTAAGCGCACTATTTTCAAAGATAAACAAAATATTGTTAAAACAAAGAAATATAAACCCTTTCGTTTCCCTCCCGTCTTTCTACGTACCCCAATTAGGTATTACCTAGTAAAAAGCAACATATAAAGCTGTCCCTTTCTTACCATCACTTTATTTTGCAACCACACGTTTTATTTAAAAGCACAGATCATGCGTTTATTATTTAATTAGTACGCAAATATTATGTTATGTTAGACCCGAAAACAATTATAAGTCGATTAATTTGCACACGGAATAGCGTGTTACCTTTAACCCATAACATGTAACATACATTGTTGGTTATTTACTTAAACGAACATGTTTATTAATTGTTTTACAAAAACATTAGGAGGTTTAAATTTTTTTAATTTACCCTGCTCCATCACATGCATTGATTAAAGGCTTTACAGATTACTGTAAGAACAGCAGCTGATTGTCAATGTAGCTAAGACTAAAACAATGATCCTGAAGCAGATTGCCAAGATAAAATGCACATCTTGGTGTTAGCTTTGTTGGTGAGCTCAAAACATCTCAGCATAGAGAGTAAGCTACCTTAGTGCTGGAACAAACAACAGGTTCTATCTTGATATGCAAACAGAAGTTTAGAGGGCAAGCCCTATCCTCTCTGCTGTTTGTCTATTGCCATAAGGCTATAGCTGCTGCCTCTTGTGGCCAAGCTAGGGGGCTTCTTGGATATCTAGACCTTGCAAGAAGTAAACAACGATTTCTGCTATATCTTTTGAAATTAGGCCCAGCCACTCCCTTGGCTAGTCTTTGTATTGAATTAGGGATCACTATCTTCCTAATGGCAGTCTTATACTTGGATCAGTTTCATAGGAATGAGCAGGCAGACATCTACCTGTAATCACTTAAGGAGATCAGGTGCTCCCATAGAGGATTTTTGGACCATGAATCATGCATACAGCCAGGATACTGAACATACTAGAAGTAGGTGGCCTACGGGAAAACCCCTCTTAATTTGGATACATCTAGACATAAGGGTTATTTAGTATAAAAGAAATGTCAACTAAAGCAAAGAGAGGTTCACTGGAACACAGTTATTTTCTTTATAAAAATTACTCTAGTTTTGAACTGTATCTGGACATGATATACCCTGAATTGTGCTGCACGTTATGCCTTAAGTTCAGGCTCAGTATTATGCCTATTGAAACCTTTACATAAAAATGGAGGCAAAAGGAAGTCAATGGTGAGTGCTGTGATTGTAGAACTGGGCATAATGAGATTATTACTCACTTTATGCCCTCCAACATCAACTTCGCGTAGTAAATGGCTCAACCTCATAATGAATGCATGTAGGGGCCGATTACAATGTCGATCAGAAATCCTCCAACCGCTAGTCGGAAGCTTTCCAACCACGGTCGGAGGCTTTCTAACCATCAGGCAGTCAGCAGTCGGAGCATGCACTGGCCAGTTATTCTCACACGGTTCCGACCGGTTCTCGGAGTCTTCCGGCCAGTCGCAGCCGCACCATAATCCCCTATGGACAGCGTTTCCGCCATCGGGATTACGTTGTCGGTTTCCCACAGTCTTTCCATGCCGGCCTTTCTGAGATGGAAAGGCTGTCAGAAATCGACTTTGGGGGCCCCTAGCAAGGCCCCCTTGCCTCTGCAGCCTATGGTTGGTGGCTGAGGGGGTACCTAGAGTGCCCCCCTATTACTCCCTGCACTGTCTGGCAGGCCCCATGGGGTGCCTGTATTAAGGCCCGTTTATGGGCGTAACACAAGCTCCTATAGCAAAATGTGAGTATCCGACCAAACAGTGTTCAGTCACATCGTAATCAGGCGGTCGGAACCACCGACTGGAGGTCAGTCGGTCGTGAGACCAAGGTGGTTTCGGTCGGAAGCAACTCCGACCGACATCATAATCGGCCCCATAATGTCACCAATCATGAGGATGTCTTACGGCTGCACCTTACTACTAATAAAAAAGGTGTTTTCTGTTCAGCATGCACATATATCTGTGTTGCATGGGTCAGAACTGGCAGATCCAAGGCTTAGTAAATGTATCTACCTATTCTACACCCTATGTAAGTTGGAACGTTGGGACTTATTTGTTTTTTCTGCTGTTATAACTTTGGTGATATTATTTATGTTGTGATTTGAAAATCTATGTTGTGATTTTAACGTGATTCCTTTTTGTTTTCGAAGGTACAGTTCATGCACTGATTTTAATGCAAAGTTTTTGTTTTACTGTATTTAGACTGTTAGGGTTATGCAAAGAAAAAAAGTAATTAATATAAAGTATTGGGGTCATATTTATCATTTTATCATGCTGCAATGCGTGAGAGGGAAAGGGCAGCATAATGCCATACTTAACACTGTACGGCACATTCCTGCCTATTCCCAGTGCTGGCGCACAATGTGCTGCATAGCGCCAATACAGGCACTCTTGCACTATGGTGCAAGGATACCTGCGTTGTTAGCTGGATTGTTTCTGTTCAGGAAGGGGCACCTTCATACACAAAAACAAACCCTGAGGCATTTGTCTCTAGCTATGTGTGCTGCAGAATCCAGCACACATAGAAAGAAGAAAAACAAGGAGAACTAAACACATTTCTCCTTGTTGCTCCTCACCTCGGGAGGCGTAGCAGTTTTGGCGCATTCCCAGATCTACCACTTATGGTAAATCTGGGAATGCACCAAAATCCATGGGTTTTGTGTTACTATGGATTTATCAAGCCACTCAGGGTCAGACTAGGTTGCCTTGCGTTGCTTGATAAATCACATCTCAAGAGTTACAGTGTTTTTGCACCCTGTTGCGTAGTGCAAAAGTGGCTCAACACTTGATAAATATGGCCCTTAGTTTTTGTGGCTAAAAGAAAATTGCAGCCATTGTCAGGATAGCCTAAAGCCACTGATATATTGATCGTCCTGCCCTGTAATATCGGTTATTGCTAAGGACTCGTGGTTTGTCAGAAAAGTTCGCTCCATCCCTGATTTGCACTATTTCAGGCTGATTGTATCAAGAGGCAAGTTGGGGTTAAAGTCATAGGAGTTTATAGGATCAATTTCTAGACCTGCATACTTACTCCACTCTAATTTGCAATCATTGTAACATTGCCCATGTGTTCACTACGTTATTCTCATTTCAACCAATACACAAGATATTACAATTGTCATTCCTGGAGATTATATTTACAACATGCTGGAATATTTCTAGTAATATTGAAATTTAGGTTTGAAACATCATAGAATGTGGGACTAACTCATTGATAATAGTCACTAATGAAGCCATAATATTTCCTAAAAAAGAAAGGGTGGAGATATCCTTCTGTTCAGAGTTTGTGCCAATATAAAGTGTAGCTGGATATTCTTCTTACATTTTTCCACTTTCTTGTATCATTCCTGGTTCAGACTCTTTGAGAAACTTCTTCTGGGTAACAATGGAAGACTGAGTCTGATTTCACATTTAGGTGCCAAGAGATGCAAAGATTTTTGATACTGTGACCTATACTAAAATGAATGAGCTGCTCTTCAAAATTGTTGCAATGTACCCATAAGCTACTACAGAGGTTATGTGTCTAATTATGAGTACTGCGGTCCTGCAGTACTGCTGACCACCACCAGCCATCCCGCTATTATGAGTGTGGAGATGGGACCACCACAGACCACCGCCTCTGCCAGGATCAAGGATCCCGCTGCGGTGGTGGTTTTCAAAGGGCCTGAATATGCTGGCGGTGCCAATGCCAGCACCGCTGAGCATCTCACAGCCTGCATTTTCACTGCCTATTTAATGGTGGGGACCCTGCCATGAAATGGGTGGCAGAAATGCAGGTTAGGGGTCCTAACAGGACACCCGGCCAAATCTGGCCATGGGGGTGCGTGCAGGGGGGCACAACTTGCACCCCCCTGGAATTACACCTTCGTTCCTGCACGGTGTGGCATGCATGACATGGTGCATGCCATACCTTGCAGGAAGTCTCACGGCGGTGGTATGCTTGTTAGGCTCTCCCATGAGCCTAACATACTGCTGCTGTGAGACCTCCGCAGCACCACTACCCGCACAAGATTAAACTTGTAATCTGGTGGGGGGGTGCACCACAGACTTGCCGTTCTTCCTGATCCCGTGGCTGTCCCAGCAGAAGACCGTAAAACTTGTGATAAGGCACTAAGGGCCACATTTACGAGGTTTTGGCGCAAGGCAGGGCCGCAAGGAATCTTGCGCCGCTGCCTTGCCTCAAAAGAAAAGGACAGGAATGTGCAGTATCGATGAGCTATGGTCCTTTCCTGTCCTTTTCCCCTCCGCTGGTGCACAATGGGCTGCCATGCGCCAAATCAGGCACCCTTGCGCCATGGTGCAAGGGTGTCTGCGTTGTAGGGGTGATTGTTTTTGTGCAGGAAGGAGGTGTTTTCCTCTTACTATGTGTGCGTCAGAATACAGCACACAAAGAAAGAGATCAAAACAAGGATAAATAAGTATATTTCTCTTCATTGAGCCTCCCTAATGCCACCCCTGTGGTGGCCGTAGAATCTGCTGCATTCCCAGGTATGCGATTACTCATCAATCAATCAATCAATCAATCAATCAATCACAGGTTTGTGAAGTGCAGCTTCTCACCCGCAAGGGTCTCAATGCACAGAGGGGGGGGGCACGCAGCTCCTGGGTGATCACAGTGATTCTCCGAAGAACCAGGTCTTGAGGTCCTTCAAGAACTTGTAGATCGCAGGTATCTGTCGGAGGAGGAGAGGGAGGGTGTTCCATGCCTTGGCTGCGAGGAGGGAGAAGGAGCGTCCTCCTGTTCTGGACTTCTTGATGCGTGGTACCGTCAGAAGAGAGAGCTGGGCTGAGTGATCCTTGGGGTGCAGGGAGCGTGAGGTGGTGGCTCATGTGGGCGGGTCTGGTGTTGTGGAGGGCCTTGTGGGCATGGGCGAGAAGCTTGAAGGTGATTCTCTTCTTGACGGGGAGCCAGTGTAGTGACCGTAGGTGTTGGCTGATGTAGCAGTGGCGCAGTAGGTTGAGGACTAGTCTGGTGGCAGCATTCTGGATGTACTGGTGTTTCCGGGTGAGGTTCTTGTTGATCCCGACGTAGAGTGCGTTGCCGTAATCTAGTCTGCTGCTGATGAGGGCGTGGGTGACGGTTTTCCTGTGTTGAGGGGAATTCAGTTAAAGGTCTTCCGGAGTAGGTGGAGGGTGTGGTAGCAGGAGGAGGTGACAGCGTTGATCTGGTGGTCCATTTTGAGTTCGGAGTCCAGGATAATTCCGAGGTTGCGTGCGTTGTCCGTGGGGGAGGGAGGGTTCCCGAGGGCGGGGGTGCCACCAGGTGTCGTTCCAGGCATTGGGGTGTGGGGCCATGATGAGCACTTCTGTTTTTGTCCGTGTTGAGTTGTAGGCAGCTGTTCTTCATCCACCTGGCGACTGCTTCCATTCCTTCTTGGAAGTTGTGTGTGGAGATGTTGGGTTCTTTGGATAGGGAGAAAATGAGTTGGGTGTCGTCTGTGTATGATACTATGTTGAGTCAGTTAGATCTGATGATGGTTGCGAGTGGGGACATTCAAAATGTCTCTAAAAACATGATCAATCATTGTACATCATCTTTCATGAACCTTATATTCTTGTATATATCAGTCACATCTTCACGTTGCGCCTCCGCTGTTTTTCTCACTTGTCACCTGTGCTGTTCACCTTAGAGTGTCACGAGCACTTGCGTGCACAAAGTTTTTGGATTGCCTCTTCAATCTTTGCTTACAGTGCTGATACAACTGTTTCCAATTGTCTTTACAATTATTGTTTTCTTTTCCAAATATATGATGCCTTGAGCACATTTTAAAACGAACTTTGAGTCTCCCTAATTCTTTTCATTGTAATGTCTTGTACATACTTGTTAACTAAGCTTTCTCAATAATACCGGTTGAGACATTGCTGTTGTTCTACACTAAACAAGTGATAAAGGCACTATCTTGTTAAGTCTAGTTAAAGGTATCATTCATTTAAACCTGAGCTCTACCTTTGGTAGCTATGGCATAGAGCAGGCAGGTTTAACTTAGCAAGAAAATGTGTAAAGAATTTAGAAATACCAAAACAGTTACAAATGTTAATAAAACAACATAATAAAAACCTCAGTGCAATTAAGATAAGTTACATTTAATTAAGAAAACATCATCATAAAAAAATTCAATAGGGGAACCAGAGATATGATTTTTAAAAATTCTAAGCCAAAAAGCACAAAACCGCAATGGTAGTCAATACTTGTGTAGACCAGGACATAGGCGTGATTTGAGGCCGACCGTGATGCAGCTTGTGTCAGATACCCTAACTGGGTTGGATCCAGTCAGAGGTTTTAGCTTGAGTCTTTTTTCAGGAAGTCAAAATACAGCAGGCAGCATTCGATGAAGTCCTCAAAATGTTGGATAGACATTGGGGGAGGTATCGCTGAAGAAGTTGGTTTCGGCTGGAAAAGTTCCTAGTGGAAGATATTCAAATTTCGTGCCCAGGAAATTGATCTTGACGGTTGGATACTTTTGGAACTTACACACAGTCAAGATTTTTACCTTAGAACCTGATTAAAATTTCGGCAGTCCATAGGAGCACCAAACTGTGGTGGCGGTCTAATCACTGTAAAAATATTGTCAAAAAAATGCTTTTCTATGGAAACTAGGTCATAACTATAACTACCTACTGGTGAACGGCAGTAGGCAATACATATGTATAAACAAACCATTTTTTTTTCAATATTTTGACACTATTTGGTGAATCTTCACGAAATTTTCAAAATTAGTGCAATGCTCAGTTTAGCTGCTGTGTTGAAAGTTTCACGATGATTCATCAAGCAGGGACTGAGAAAAAGGGCTGTCCCAAAACACATTTTCCCCATTTTAATTCCTTTGGGGATCTTGAACAGGGATTACACAAAATTTGGCAGAAGGCTAGCTCTTGGTCCAGAAAGCGTGCTTTTTGTATTTTGGTGTAAATCCTTTCAGTAGTTTTAGAGGTATTAACTGAAAATCAAATTTGTATATTTAGGGACACAAACCCTCCGCGGATCCACCAGCGGTAAGTACGCGGCTCCACTCACCAAAGCAAGACCCTGTCTGGCTGGCCACAACCTTACAGAAAAGTTGTGGCTGCCATTTTACATCTCAAGAACCGGTCACTAGCTGAAATAGTTGCTGGCATACTAATTGAAGGGGTCAGGTGATAGCTTTCCAGACACCTTGTGTATGTTATAAATGAGGTGAAAGCATGTTTAATGGGCAGTAAAATGCCCAAAACTGGTTTTTTGGTCACTCATGAGATCCGCAGAGCCATCACAGTGCTTAGCGCGGGCTCCGGTGTAAATCCGAGAACCTCGCAACAAAGTAACACGGGGGGCCAAGCTGCGCTTCACAGTAGATCTGCAGATTCATGATATAACCCAAACGAAATTGGGCTGCTTCACAGGAAGCATGGAAAGAGTTACAGAAATACTTACCATTTAGAAGTGATATGACACAAAAGAAAGATGAAAGGAAGTCTGTGATTTGTTACCTAGAACAGCATAAGTAAGAGCACATGGTGAGTGGTAGCAATTTTACCTGCTTTTCTACTGAGAGAGGAGGTGGATTGCAAGTGTTCGGACTGGAGATTTGAAATGAAAATAGATGTTACCAGACATAGAAATAAAACTGAGAGAGCAGCAAAGAGCTTTTACTGGTATGTTAATTAGGTTGTAGTCGATAAAAGTATATTTAGAAAAAAATAGTAAGTGTATGTAAGGTGAAAGAAAATATGTAGCTTCTAGACAGTATACTACAAGGGAAAATAGAAGGCTGCTTAGATGGGAATATTAACTAGAAATAGAGTGAGCAGGAAAGGAGAAGGAGAAATTGCTATACTGAATGAATATTAATTTTATTATATTATTTTAAATGAATGTGTTTGAAATTAGATGTGGGTGCTTGCTTATAGTATGTAATTTAATAGTATGTCATTTACATATGCTCATACAGTCAGGTAGGCATATGCAGACCCGGTTACATTCCTACAAATGCACTTCTATACCCATCATAGATATAGCTAGACAGTGACTGCAACACTCACTCACACACCCATAAGACCATTCACACACCCATTTACTCACCTGTACCTCCAAGTTTTAGTACTAGTTTGCCCTTACATTCTGTGAGGACGTCAGCAGAATGCAATCTGCTTCGCAGGAAGAGTTTTAAACGGACTACTTCAGCACTCTTGAGAAGAGAGAACCATAATTCTTGTTGACCTTAAAATCAGGGCCCCTACAGGTCCTTGCTCTGAAAAGGAGGGAAAGGAATAGAGAAAAGACTGGGCAAAGGTTTCAGATGAGAGAGGGGATCCCTCACAGAGTGAGAGTTCCCTACTGAATTTGATTCGGTGTCTTTTGGAATGCTACATATAAAATACTGCTATATGAAAAAAAGGACAGAATCATCCGTGTCTGTTCCAACTTTAGGTGCATCTTTTACCCACAGCATATGACATATGACTATGAGGAGCACCTTCTGCTTGGAACCCTTTTTGCATAAAGAAATCAGTAATTTCTCCAAGAAGTGGATTGTTTTTGTTGCAGATGAAGGACAGCATACTTTCAAATCTGTGCTTAAAGCACTGCAAACATTTGCTGGATCCAAAGAGCAAAGTTCTCCTGGAGCCTTGAATTTGATATTTTTATTTTACAGTTTGTGTGTAAAAAAGTTATGTAAGTTATCTCATCCCAACTCAGAGTTAGAAATAAAGTTTTGGGTTTTTGGGGTATTTTGTATGATTGTTTTTTCCCCATTGTTCATTGAGGAGTCTTTCAACAGTGCATCACTTTTGGTATATCAGTATAGAAACTGACAACAGTAAACTAGGGAAAATGCACCCACAGAAGACATTTGTACGGTTAGAAGCATGTGGCATTTTGCACATTGAGCAAGCATGTCACTTAAATTTTTGTAGGCAGGTGCTGTTGTAATGACTGAAGCTGGTGCTGGTTCTCCCAAGGGTACTGTACAGATGGACTGTCCTGCTTCACCTACGTTGTCCTGCATAATTTAGTTGTGGCCCCTTTCTGGAATTGTTTTTAATTGCTTATACATGGAAGTTGTCCCATGTAAATAATGCTTTGTAGTGCCCCTGGATAACTGCTTGCTGCAACTATTGCAGTACAGATATTAATTTATAACCTTTTTTCAGTTGACGATATTGCAGGGTGCTTCAAAACATCACTTTGTTTTGTGCTTCCTGAAATGTGTGTGCACAAATGTGTATATGTAAATAGTTAGGTAAGTTATGTTATGTATAATTGTTAATAATTGTTTGGTTTAAATTGTTTTGTAATGTGTTAATAAAATGTATTTGTGAAGTTAAAATATAGTAATTTTAGTCATAAGTGACAAACACACCGACACTGGTACTCATACATGAAATCGCACACCTACAGAGTCATTTACCCAGGTACTGACACATCCACACACACACACATACACTCATACAGCCACTTGGAATCCCATACAGTCAATCACACAGCTATTTAGATGTTCAAACTGCTAGTTTTATACTCATACACCCATACAGCCATTCACACACTGACTCGCATGCTCATACAGTAACTCGCACACCAAGGCACACACTGATAGAGTGACTCATACACCCAGGTATACACTGATACACATACTCTCACACCCATGTACATATACCAATACATCTACTCTCGTACCCAGGCATGCACTGATAAAACTACATAGAAACTGACACATTCAAGCACAGACCAATTTAGCCACTGGCACACGCAGACACTCACTGATACAGCCACTGGAATACCCAGGCTCCCACTGATACAACCTCTGACATACCTAGGGACACACTGATACAGCCACTGTCATACCCTGACACACACTGATACAACTACTAATGCACCCAGCCACACTCCAATACTGAAATTGGCATACCCAGGCACATACTCATACATATTTATACAGCTTAGTCATTCGGGCAAACACTGATACAGCATCTCAAACAGCCATATACATACTGATACAGCCAGTTACACACGCAACCACAAACTAATACAGACTCTTACACAGTTCATATCTCTGGTTCCCTATATTGTATTTTTGTTGATTTGGTGTCAAATTAATCATAAAATGGCTACCTAATATTACACATTGGTCGCTGATTTTTATTGTGTGTTGTCTTACTTATTTAATGTATTGTTTTTTTTTTAAATGCTTCACACACCTGTCTCCTTAGTTAAGCCTACCTGCTCGTTGCCAGCTACCAAGGGTTGGTCAAGGAAATAATTTATTGAGACCTCATTTGGACCTTATATTGCATTGGTGGTCTTGTTGCTAGTGGTAGGTGCATACTGACCCCTACTAATAATTCACCTTCCAACAAGCGCGGTTGGAAACATGTGCTCCAAAATGTCCAAAATATATAATGAGGGCTGCAGTGGGAAGACTAGGTGGTGTCAGGCCTCTTTCCCTTCTTGAAAAGCCATCATCAGGAGAAACCCCACAACGGAGTAACAAGTTTCTCCCGACCATCTCCAGAGCCTCAGCCAGATGCTGCCATCTTCCTTGGGCATCAAGCCATGCCCCTTGATGACTCATTCTAAAATAATTCCAGACAGAAATAAACTACCTGTACTATCCCAACTGAAGCATGATTAAATACCCTCTTCATACACCAATGAAACAATTTTTGCCAGTGCACTCTGTGGGGTATATTCACAAGAACGTGTGCTAAACATCTCCAAAAAATGTTAACGCAACTTCACACATCGCAGTCCATCGCAGGAAAATAACCCCGTGTTAACGTGGAATTCACAACACGGCGGTACCATGCGATAGTCTCCTGAAACCGCAGCCAATGTCCGCGATACAACCACCGTG
The DNA here is from genome assembly GCA_963921515.1 of Calotriton arnoldi. Lineage (NCBI taxonomy): Eukaryota > Metazoa > Chordata > Amphibia > Caudata > Salamandridae > Calotriton > Calotriton arnoldi. Next base: position 331,474 of record CAWUFW010001750.1, on the reverse strand, counting down.
ATGGTGATAAAAACACAAACCCCAAAACCAAAAACCGTGCGATGAGCCCATCCGCGATGAGGAAATAAGTGATAAGCAGCGCCAGGCCTGCCATACACACACGGCAGGCGGGAAAATCACTACAAAAGGAGAAAAAATACACAAAACACAAAATGACCAACACCGAAGCACCATGGAGGCAGCCGGAGCAGGCGCAGAGGACGAGCGCAACCCCACAAGTACCCCGGACGACCACCCGGGACCACAGTGACAGGGAAGGGCAAGGACAAGAAGAAGAGGAAGACGAAGTACAGTCCGCAGGAGAATCGGATCCTGGTCATGGAGGTGATAGAACACCATCAACAACTGTTCGTCGCCTCCAATGTGTCATTGGGCACCAGAAATGGATTATGGCGGGCCATCGTGGACAAGGTGAACGCCGTCGGAGAGCACAAGAGGTCAATGGACGAGGTCAAGAGGCAATGGAATGACATCCAGCGCAAGACCAAGGAGAAACTCGCAGGCAACCAGAAGGCAGCAATGCAGACTGGAGGTGGGAGCCCAGCGCCACAGCTGGAGCTGGATGACATGGAGGAGCTGGTGTCGACAGTCATCAGTGTGGAGACCGTGGCAGGAGTCGGGGGACCGGACACTGCTCGACATGACACAACACCACAGCAACAGGGTGAGTAACCACCAGGTACTGGGGGGACGGGGGGAGATGGCCACAATGGCACACATGCACAATCAAGCAGAGCATATTGCACACCCACAATGACTCTGGATCATGGCCCTGATCTACACACTGTCACAATGTACATTGCCATGCTGTCTGAATGTCAACATGTACCATGCGGCCACATACATGAGGACACATTGTAGCACAGCATCTCCCCTTCACATTGCAGGGGCACCGTCAACGCCACCTGCAGAGCAGTCCCAGCCACTCTTCACTGCTGATGAGGAGGACACCACCAGCATTGACACCCAAGCCCTCCAAGACATCATGGAACTCATCTGCCACTCACCTCCAGGACCAGGGCAGCCCAGCTGCATCGAGGAGACCCCACCCACTCCACAAACCACCCAGCAGGAGGCACCCACAACCCCGACTGTCTCCCAAGACTCCCCGGAACAACACCTGGCCTTCCAACGCCATGTGTTGGAGGTCCAGAGGGAGATGGCTGAGCAGGTGTGGGTGGGGTTCGACCTCATGGCTACCAAACTGGACGCCATCCATGGGTGTCTGACTCCCATCAGGGACCACCTCCAGTCCCTAACGGACACCCACACACCGCTCCATGGTCTCCAACGAGCCCTGGCTGACATCGCTGGAGTCATGACTCGGAGACAAGAACACCTGTCCGCTCAGAGTGGCTCCAGCGATCTCAGCCGTGAGATGGCACACATGCGGAGACTCATGGAGGACATGGTGTGGATGGAGGCGGAAGGGATGGCAGCCACCGCTGCACATCAGCGAAATGTAGCTGGGATCTACCATGCCCTGCATGTCCTCATCATGGCATTGCTGCCACAAGGCATGGCGCAGATGAATGCTGCTGCACCTACACCATCCACATCTCTGCCCCCTGGTGTGTCCATGCCTCACAGTGTGGCAGACGTTTCCACTCCGGCACCTAATGTGTCAGTGGCACACAGTGCTGCAGCCGGAACAGCCCCACCCACAGGTGGGGCAGGGCACACATCCGAGGACGAGAACGTGGCTGGCTTTGGGATCAGAAGGAGGCACTAGCATTCATTTCCGCCACCTGGCCTGTTGCTCCTTGGTGCCGCACATGGCCCCATGACCTCCCACTGACCCCCGATGCACTCTGCGGCACTCACTTTGGACCGCGACATGGACTTCCATATCCTGTTTGGTGACCAATGACACGGCGACCAGACTGCGGATTGTACTCTTCCTCATCCTCTGTACTTGTCATTCCCCGATGGACTCTGGCTGGCCCTCCATGGGCCCATGTTGTGAAGTGGGGTTGGCCTGGCCCTGTACTGCTCCAGCTGCTAAACTCCACTGGATGTGCAATAAACATGCAGTAATGCACTGCTGTGTCATGTCTTTCATCATTCAAGTATGAATGTGTGGATGAATGTAGGGTCAGTGATTACCCCTAACGTCAATGATGCTCATCTAGTGGGATTCCAGTCACAGTGTGCTACGTTGCCAATTGCGTTGCGGGTGCCGTAGACACCACAACAGGGACACACGCATTAGTCACTTTCTTGTCCGGACATGGACTGCACCACGCCCAGAGCCCCCGAGTCATCGTTTCAAGCCCTGCGCTGGTCTGACGTATGCCAGGACAGGCCACTCCACTCCGCTTATGCTCTGAGGGGGGGCCACATAACCACATGTCACAGCTTTACACGCTAGTGGTCCGCAGGTCGCTGGTCTAGTTGTCAGCATGTCGTGGCCACTCCCTGAGGGCAGGTTTGCACACACACCACACCCATCCGGCGCAGGCGTCACAGGCCATGTGACCCCGAGTATATAAGGGGCTGGCAACGTCACATTCCCCACTGCCGGAGGAGACTGGATGACGGACGTACCACGGGGCTCAATCATAAAGGGCCCATGAGTTGTTGCGCACAGGGTTTGTGGCACCCGAGGCCTTGCGGCCGTCACGGGCCTACCGCCACGGGGCGCTGACTGGGGTTGCACAGGGTTAGTGGCACCCAAGGCCTTGCAGCCGTCACGGGCCTACCACCACGTGGCGCTGACTGGGGTTGCACAGGGTTAGTGGCACCGAATTTGCTGAGCGGGTGTGCAGCCTGCGATGATGACGTGTGCAGTGAAGTGGTCTCTGCCATTGATGACTCAGGACTCAGCGTCATGTGTGGGACCTGCTGGTCCGCGGTGCAGGTCCGCATGATGTGGAGCTCGCCATGGTGGCGGGACCGGGGCCTGGAGCTTGCACGGGCACGTGGTGTGCCCACTGGTGGACACACCGTTGGCAAAAGGAGAGCAGTGGGCCCTGGGTGCGCAAGGGCGGACAGCCAGCGCTGGCTGGCGTGAGGGGGTAGGGTGTGGCTGCATATGTGCACAGGGGCGGACAGGCATTGTTGCCGTGTGCAGTGGGGTGGACTCTGGCATGATTGACTCTTGCCTCGGTTACAGGTTGCAGACCTGGAGGCTTGCAGTGTATCCCGGCACTTGTTTGGTGACACACCAGTGGCAGCAGGTGAGCAGTGGTGCCTGGGTGCGCGGGGGCGGCAGTGTCCTTCCTTCTCTCTCTCTCTCTCTCTTTCTATCTCTTCATTTCACTTTCACTCTCCCTTCCTTTCCTTCTCTCTCCCTCTCTCCCTCTCCCTTCCCTTCCTTTCCTTTTCCCTCTCCCTTTCCCTTCCTTTCCTTCTCCCTCTCCCTTTTTTTCTTTCTCTCTCTGCCTTTCTTTCATTCTCTGTTTCTCTCTGTCTCGCTCCTTTGATGTGCGCATGACACATGTTCTTATTTTGGGCTTTATTTTCCAGGCCGTGACATCAGGATTGTCCCTGACGTACCCGACAGGAGTCTTCCGCATTGGTGTTTTGTGTTGTATTCCAATAAAGTTTTTGGTTGTTACTTCAATGATGAGTGACTGTTTCTCGTTCTTCTGTCTCAACATGTGTGTTTCTGTTTGTCATTGTGTGACGTCATGCGCTTTTTGTGGCTCTTGTGTCGTGCACGGTATGTGTTTGTCCTGGGTGGGTGTGGGGCCTGGGGGTTGTGGCGGTGGGTGTTGTGGCCCTCATGGGTCTCCGAGCTGCATGATCATTGTCTCCACGGCATCTGTGGGTCTTCAGATGTGGCTCTGTCCTGGGCTCCCTTTCATGCTGCAGGTAGTCGTCCTGCTCAATACCAGCAAAAGGCAGGTGTTAATTCCCTGCTGCTACCGCGGCTTATCGCCTGTTTTTGGTTCGCATCGCAGATCTGGCAGTTCGTTGTGAAAGTGGTGTTGTGGTGTTTTCGTGTGTTTTTGCACGGGAACGCCTACTCTGCATCTCATTAGGGTTAGTTGGTGGTGTCACCCGTGGAGGTAAATGTTGAGGCGGTTATCGCGGGAATACTTGCGTTGTCTGCAGTTTGCAACCGCTTGTGAATGGGGTGTTAAATCTGTCACCACTTTTGTTGCGTTAAGTTGGCGATAACTCGGAGATATGTCCTTGTGAATATCCCCCTGTATGTGTTCACTAAGCTTCTGATGCTGAGGATTTCACAATGAATTTCAAAGCACCTGCTAGACGACCAGGTACATCTCCTAACATTTTTGATGCCGCTAGAACCACTCACTAAATTGTGAAACTTACAGGATGGGCCCAGTAGGAGTTCCTGAAGGTAAGGTAAGTAGCAGTGGATAATTCTGTGACAGCTGCAACATTATCAGGAATCAAGCCTGCAACTTCCAAAGTGGAATCACCACAACCACAGTCTTGCTTTGCACTGTGAACCATCAATGTTAGTCCAGTTATCAATACAAATGGGAGCAAAGCTTGAGTCCCCTCCAATCATGAAGGAAAGTATCGACCGCTGCTGATGCTGGTCCAGCCGTCAACTGTATATATCCTTATCTGAGCATTTAGTTATTCACAAACAGATCCACATCAAATGGGCCAATATCGCTCAGAATAATTCGGAATGCACCCTTGTCAAATTTATTATCACTTTAGTCCTGAGACCCAGCCCATTACCTCAGTATTTAGATTATGAAGGTGCTCTGTCTGTACATAAATACCCCTCTCCTAAAGACCTGAGCCATATTAACTGCTTCCTTCAAATGTGTTCCCTCCACCCTGCTTACATATTTCTCCATTGATTGAACTAGATATTGATATTCAGCTAAGTCAGCTATACACACACACACGTTAGCTCCCCAAACTTCCCTGCAAGCAAGCACTACAAGCAGCATCAGTTGTATGATGCCTGTATACTGTGCACACACACAGCCTCTCCAAAACTTTTCTTTTATATACAGTCATAACGTTATGCATCTGAACCTGCAAGAATGCCACATCGGTCAACATGTCTACACATGGGTTCACCAATTAAAACTCTTTCAATACAAATGTGCATATTCCATGTGGTTCCTGAGAGATAACTTCAGAGTGCTTCATAGTCATAGTAAGACTCAAAGAGATATAAAAAAGCAAGCGTAGTGTTTCAGTCTTGTCTGCACACTATAACTCATCTTTACAACATGATTGAATATATATATAGATAACTGGTTAATGTGGGGGGAGTGTACATTCCCTTAATCAGCACGATGTTGCCACACTTGCAAAGACATAAAGTGTGAGTTACAGAATCCCTAATTATTCATCCAGCAGGAGTGTTGGTAAACTGAATCCACTTCATTCCAGGTGGGTGTTTTGCCTCAACTGATAAAGGGAGACAGATCAGTTTTTTAGGTCGAGCCTGAGCCAGCACGCATGCGCTGCTCTGCAAGACTTATTGTAGACGAGTATCGAATAGAAGCCCTGCCCACTTTCCGCCCATGTTTGCCATTGGCTTGTGTCATTGTGTGTCCTAAATGCTGGCTTCTGATTCATCAATAGGCTTGTTAGTCCCTCCTTAGTACCGCCTCCTCTTCATTTGTCACCTCCCATGGTGACTGGCCCCTTTATTTTGAGTGTTACACGGGTACGTGTTATTTAGACTGTGAGCACTAATTTCTTTAATGAGGTTCTTCTACTGTCCTCTTTACTCCCCCCTCCCTACCGTTGCCCGTGCCTTCTCCCCCAACCCCCTACCCGCACTCCCGATGTCCGTACTTTCTTGCCTCCGCCCGCCCGTTTTCCGTGCCTTCTCCCCCCCTCCTGCCAGCCCTCCCATTGTCCGTGATGACTACCAGCAGTCCTTCATATAGCATGACTGTACGTAGAGGGGAGCCCTTGAGCAGAAAGTACTGTTTTATGGGGAATACACCCACTGGTCTTCTTTTTTTTTTTATTTGTGAAATACTTGAAGTTTACAGTCTTATCCTTTTCCTGAACCGGGGCACGTTGGAGCTCGTGGCTTGGTTTAATCTAAAGTTACTCCATTCCATATGAGGCCGTAGGATTGTTCCAGACTCCCTGCTCCTCCCAACCACAGCCAAGACTGTAATGTTTCATGTCGTGCCCCAGGCACTCATTATCCCCCCCATGCCGATGCAACCCTCTCTCTTTTCCCTCATCGAAGCATCGCGGTAGGCCACCGAGTGGCTTCAAAGTGCCTTCGTCCCCCAGTTGATTCAGCTATTACCTCCCCTCTGTGTCCCAATGAGTTCCCCATTTTTCCGAGTTCATTGCTGTAAATCCAACTAGACATTCAGGTTATTGTACTTTTGATTGTACCTTTCCGTTATTTGTAATGGTGGGCATCCTAACTTGAGATTTAATACGAGCCTTACTTTCCTATTGAGTTGAGTTCAGCGAAGCTACAGAAAACATACTGCTGCTGCGAGAAACTAGCTTTGAGTCTGTGTTTTGCGTTAACACAATCATTTGGATTGTTTTTGTGTTGGGTTGAATTACCTAACAGTCAATGAGCTTCAAATGTTCTTAAGTGGGTTAATATCACCGATTGGGCCAGTCAACTGTAGTTTTTGAGAGAATATGGTTTCGACTAAGAAGCGGCAACATGCTCACTTTAAAGTCTTAGGGGTATATTCACAAGAACGTGCGCTAAACATCTCCAAAAAATGTTAACGCAACTTCACACATCGCAGTCTATCACGGGAAAATAACCCCTTGTTAACGTGGAATTCACAACACGGCGGTACCATGCGATAGCCTCCCGAAACCGCGGCCAATGTTCGCGATACAACCACCGCGACAGCGATAAAAACACAAACCCCAATGCAGAAAAAGATGCGATGGGCCCAAACGCGATAAGAAAACAGTGATAACCAGCGAGAGGCCAGCAATATCCACGCGTAATTCGGGAAAAAGCACAAGAACAGCATACGGAAAATGCCACTAAAAAGGAAATGAACTGCGGAGTACCACGGATGCACCCTGACCGACTGCAGAGGACAACATGAACCCCACAATCCCCACGGAGGAACACCCAGGAATCCAGGGCTCGTGGAAGGGCAACAAGAAGAGGAAGAGGAAGACGGGGTACAGTCTGCAGGAAAACACGATTATCGTCACGGATGAGATAGAATACCACCACCAACTGTACGTCACCTCCAACGTGTCACTGGCAACAAAGAGGCAAAGATGGCACACCATCTCGGACCATGTGAATGCCGTCGCAGCGCCGAGGAGGACAATGGAAGAGGACAAGAGGCGCTAGATTGATGTGAATGGCAAAACCAAGCAGAAACTCGCTGCCAACACGAAAGCAGCAACACACTTCAGAGGAGGGTGGCCAGCAGAACACCAGGAGCTGAATGACATGGAGAAGACGGTGGCCACAGTCACCAGTTGGGAGACGGTGACAGGAGTTGGGGATCCGGACACTTCCCAACATGACCCGACACTACATCAACAGGGTGCGTACCGACCAGGGAGTGAGGGGACGGGGGGAGATGGGCACAATGGCACACATGCACAATTAAGCAGAGCACACTGCACACCCACAATGACTCAGGATCATGTCCCTGATCCCACGGGAACACGTCAGCACACACACAAACACCAAGTAGTCCCACGTACACCATGTGCCCAACGGGGCACCCACCCAACACATCAACAATCACACAACCAACACATGCACACGTGCGAAACACAGCAAACATGCATATACGTCAGCCACACTGACAATGCAAGAGACACCACATGACGAGTAGCATGGCTGCAGTCCAATCATCATGACAATGTACACGGCATGACACTGAAGTGGCTGAGTGCAGACCACAACCGGAAAGGAGCAGGTCACACTCGGACACAACCACCTGCACAAACAACCCATGACGTCAACGACACATCTGCGGACAAACCATGCCCAAGAGTCACAACTCGACAAAGAGCACAAGTTACCCAAGTCTGCAACATCTCAGCACTGTGGAAGCACAGAACTGAAAGGCACCCCGCATGAAAGGGATAAGTGGCAGCCAAATCAGAGCCGCAGGAGCGACTCACCCACGTGCAGCATACGCACATAAGAATAAGTGCACCTCGACATTGACAACATCCTGGTACAAACAGCAACACCTCCACAACAGAACACAGGACACAACTGGTGCCGCATATGTGCACAACATGGCCAATCACATCTGGTACAGCAGGAAACTGTGACATGACAATGTACAAATACAACCTGTAACCTGCAAATATTTTTTATTCAGACATGCTGTGCTTGTGGACATTTTGTACTGTCCCATGATTGCCAGGGACGGCCACAATGTGACGTGCTCATGAGAAGAAATTGGCAATGAGGGTGTTCCTATGGGCTATTCCTGCCGCAGCTGCAGTGGGATGTGGGCCACCTGCCCCATTGTCCGGTACTTCTGGAACTTGGATCCATGGGGCATTGGTGCGTACACAGATGTTGTGCAACACACAACATGCAACGATCATCTTGCACACGATGTCTGGGCTGTACAGGAGCCTTCCACCTGTGACGTCCAGGCACCTGAAATGTGACTTCAACACGCCAAATGTGCGTTCCACGATGCCCCTGGTGCGCATGTGGGCCGCATTGTACTGCCTCTGGGCGGGTGTGTTCGGATCTCGGAGGAGTGTCATCATCCAAGGGCAGAGTGCATATCCTTGATCACCTGTGACAGTGCAGAGAGAAAAGAGTCAATACTTGGTTCGGCATGATGTGTTGGCAGACCCACTAGTCCAGTGACGCCTGTGCTGGCTGTGTGTGGGGTGAGTGTAAGCCAGCCCTCAGGAAGTAGCTAGTGCTGGCAACAACTTCAACAGTCATCAGGCACTCAGGAATGCAATGTTCGAACAGCAAGGGAGCATGACTTGAGTTGCACAGAGTTAGTGGCCCCGGATGCACAGCGGCCGACACGGGCCTACCGCCACGGGATGCTGACTTGCGGGAGACTGGGGTAGGGTCATGAGGGAAGAGCAGGGTCTCGTATGTATCAAAGGTGGTTTTCGCAGAGTGTCTCGGGGGAGAGTGGGAGGTGTACCCCCAGGCCATGATGCAGAGGGCACATACCAGCTGTGTCTGGCAACATGGTGGATATGAATGCCACAGGCTCATGCCAAACACCAAGTCCGTACCTGCCAGTTGCTGATGACAACCCCCAGGCCACAGGCTCAGATACCAACAATGTTCTGCTGGAGGCTGACGGTGACTCACGGCGCACAGGGTTAGTGGCACCAGGTCAGTCCTTCCTACTGGTTGACCTCCTCCGTAACGGTGATCCGTGTTTCCACCGGACTGAAACGCATCTTTCTCTCACTCCTATCCCTGCGTTCACTGGCATGAACTCTGCCATTGATTAATGAAGATTCAGTTCTAGATGTGGGACATACTGGACTGCAGTGTAGGCCGGCTGCAGCGGTGGAGTATGTCAACGAATTAGGACTCCTGGGGGCCTGTGTCACGGAGGACAGCGATGGTCTGAGGAGGCTGCCAAGGTCGCGGGCATGGGTCTTGGAGCTAGCACCGGCACGTGGTGGGCCCTCTTTGACACACAACAGTGTCGGCAGGTGAGCAGTGCGGCCTTGGAGCGCTGGGATGGGCAAGCCGGGTCTGGGTATCAGCAGCCTGGGGTGCAGCAGGCGCACAGGCTCGCAGGCCCCACTGCTCACGGCGTCGGCCTTGTGGCAGGCTGAGAGGCACCGCCCTGGCAGTGACGTTGGCCATTCCGGGAGAGCACCATGCTCAGCGCAACAGTGTTTTTATCCACACCCCTGCGCAGGCCTGGCGTGAACTGGGCCAACCCACTATGCTCACGCACACAGGGGGGGACGCAGCGAGCAACATTTCTGCGAGCTAACCCACAGTCTGGGGTGACATGGTTGCGTCCACTGCTCACTACTCTCCAGACACCAGCAGTTAATGTCTGCATGGACATATCTGTGGTTTACATACCCCAGTCTGTCCAGCACATTCACGCCACACTTGTTGTTGTGTACATTCCCATTCATGGTTCACTTGCATCCTTCGCACATGCCTGCTTTCCGCCTCTCCACACGTTCAGCTGTTGTGTGGCTGTGGTGCCATGATATAGCTGGCTTGGGTACATGGCAAGCCCAGGATCCCAATGGAGTTGTGTTGTCGTGTCTGGTAGGTGGGCATGTTGATTGATATGTTGTATGTTGTTTGGTCACGTGTGCATTCCCACAGTTGTGCGTTGTGTGATGGTGGCTTTGAGGTGTGTGGTGTGTTGATTTGGTACTTACCAACGAGCAGTCCAGTTCCATAGGTGCCATCCTGGAAGCGCTGGTTGATGATGGACTGTCGGAAGATGTAGGAATCGTTCACACTGCCTGGGTAGTTTGCGACGACATTGGTGAACATTCCCCGGTGGTCCACTATTGCCTGCACATTGATGGAATGCGTGTGCTTTCTGTTGCGGTAGATGTGTGCAGTGTCCGCAGGGGGCACAAGTGGGACATGTGTGCAGTCAATGGCCCCCAACACGTGTGGGAATCTTGCAATGGCGTAGAAGCCTTGCTTGGTCTCCAGCTGTTCCTGTGCAGTGTGGGGGAAGTGAAGGTACTGGGGTATGAAGCTGATGATGGCATCCAGGACAGGTGTGAGGAACTTTGATAGGGCTGGCTGTGAGACTCCTCCGACTCTGGCCATTGTTGGTTGGAAGGTACCAGAGGCCAACGTGTGCAGCACAGCCAGCAGCTTTGCCTGCGGAGGGATGTTGGTTGTCCGCTGTGTTGGGACCGTCAGCCTTTGGCCAATGTGGGTCATGGTGCGGAGGATGGTTGTCCTTTTGAGCCTGTAGTGGGCAATGACTTCCTCGGGTGTTAGGTCTGTGAGACTGGTGCGTTTTCGGTAGGTCCGCTGTCTTACTCTGTGCTGCCTCTGTGGTGGTCTGGGGGGGTGCCGGTCCGGGTCCTGGGGTGGTGGCGGTGGGTGTTGTGGACCTGTTGGGGCTCCAAGCTGCATAATGAGTAGCTCCATGGCGTCGGTTGTTCTTCGGGTGTGGCAGTGTGCGGGGCTCCGTTGCCTACTGCAGGTAGTTGTCCTGCTTAACACCAGCAAGAGGCATGTGTTAAATACCTGCTGCTACCGCGGCTTATCGCGTGATTTTGACTCGCATCGCAGATCTGGCAGTTCGTTGTGAAAGTGGTGTAGTGGTTTTCGTGTGTTTTTGCACGGGAACGCCTACTCTGCATCTCATTAGGGTTAGTTGGTGGTGTCATCCGTGGGGATAAAATTTGCGGCAGTTATCGCGGGTATACTGGCGATGTCTGCAGTTTGCACACGCTTGTGAATGGGGCGATAAATCTGTCTCCACTTTTGATGCGCTAAGGTGGCGATAAGTCCTTGTGAATATGCCCCTTAAAGTTTCTCAGCAAGCGATTTGAAACTGATCGTCTATAGGTCAAGATGCTAGATTCCTTTTAACCAAAGCTTTTTTGATATAGGTAACTTAGTCTGGGTTGGTTTCTGCTTTGTGTATTTTTGGGGGTATTTGATTTCTTTGTATGGCAGTGCAATGGGAACTACCTGCAGTGAGTTGTTAGATGCACAGTAATGCATGTTTTGGAAATAGGTTCATTGGGGACTTTTCATTACTACCGTGCATGTGAGTGATTACTGCGCCTTATGGCATTTGAACGCCATTGCTCCAGCATTAGGTGCTGCGTGGCTGGCAATGTGAGGTGAACCCTCTTAAGCCGAGCAAGTACACCCAGGCTCATACAAACATGCACACGAGGTGCAGGCCTGGGGATGAGCCGACCCAGCTAGCTGAGACTTAGGGGCCGATTCCGATCTCGGCCGGTAGGGCTCCGAATCGGATTCGGCTTTACCGGATCCGATTCGGAGCCCTATTTCCCGACCGATCCGTACCCGCGTCCGGTCGAGCGAGTACGATGCGAAATCGCCGACCGACTCGCCCGGGCGTCCCGACCGCTCCGACGGACTCGATCCAGGCTCTAACCGCACCGACCGACTCGCACGGACCCGACTCGCACCGCGCAATGGAGACGTTCCCCGGCCGGGTAAGTACGATGCGCGCCGCGAGCAGTCCGACCGAGCCGCACTCTCCGGCTCGAAAGAGCAGTCGGAGCCGTACTTCGGGGGTCCGTGTCAGACCCCCCTGTATGCGTAGCTGCGCGAGTCGCACACAGGGGGGACCCATGGGTCCCCCCTACCTGTGCATGTACAGCGCGAGTCGCTTCGCCGCGTACACGCTGTAGGGGGCGCACTTGTCCGCATCGCACCCATTGAGTCAATGGGAGCCCGCGTACGCGTTGTACGACTGGCTCCCATTGACTTCAATGGGAGTCCGACCGACTCGAGTCCGATGGCATACGTGCGCATCGTACTCGTTCGGTCGGGCTGCACGGGTCCGATTCGGTCGGAAATCTCTCCGGGTCCGGCTCGGTCGGGGAGATTTCCGGCCCGAATCGGAATCGGCCCCTTAGAGTAAAATTAGCTCCATGGAGCTCTCCTGCAGACGTTACTAATGGGCCTTGGATTCACACGACCCACTACACTCCTGCCTCGAAGCTCGTTCTGTACTCTCCAGGCGCTCCCAGGCCGGACTTGCCACTCAACTCTGATTTTTCATGTATAGTTTTTTTTGTAACTCGCACGTTTTTTGCTTTTTGTTGTATAGCTCCTTTTTCTAACGACACAAATGGCGGCATGTTTTTATTAGATTAAAATCCAGAAAGATAGTGGTGGCATTTAATTTCATCCCTGCCTCAAAAGTGAACGTTAGGGATATGTATATAAATATAAAGTTGTTGGAACAATAATATGCGAAACTTATTAGGAAAGCAGTATTTTGTTTGGTTGAATTACTTGTTCGAACATGTTAGTGTAAATGAGCTCCTACACACAGGAGTTATGGGCTAAAATCAGATTTTGACTGACTGCGACTGAGTATTTCATGGACAGCCAATTAGTATAGTAAACAGTGGATGTCTTACGTACCTCTTGGATGCATGCTCTGGTCTACTGTGCTTAGAGGTATTTAATCTGAGATGAACTTGCCGCACATAATTTGGAGGACCGGGATTGCTTGCTGAGTGCTACCAGGTGGGGTTACATAGTGCAATCTTAAATAATTACCACAGTCAGATGACGGCTGTGTAGTGCCCCCATCTTCTGGAACTTCAGCCAGGCCTTGTTTCTTGATAGAATTCCGTATACAGTGATGCTTAAGATTTAATTAAGGGGGCGTGGTCACGCGCCGAGACAAGATGGCGGCTTTGACGTGAGCTCCGCGGACGCGGAGCTTTCTTCTCTATTATTCATGCCGTATTTCTGAGAGTTGGCATGAACGGCGAAGAGATTTGGGCAGCGGAAGTGTCGGAGCGGCGGATGGAGCCGTTCCGACTCTGATTTAACTTCTTGTGTGCCCCCTCGGCTGCGGCGGTGATTTTCCCTCTAAAACGAGAGTGGCCGCCATTTTGTGATGCCGCTCACCTCGATGTATTCCATTTGAGGCAGGAGCTGTTAGAGGATTTGGAAGACGGCGGTGTCGGAGAGACGGATGGAGCCGCTCTGAATTTGATCTGCCTCCCTGTGTGTCCCTGTAGCTGGTGCGGTGGTTTTCCTTGTGGAGTGCGAGCGGCCGCCATTTTGTGATGCTACCCACCTCAGCGGTCCGCATCTGAGGGAGAAACGGGGTCCCATTGTCAGGTATTGAGGCATCCTGTGGCATTTTACAATGCTAATGCTTGGTGGAGGCGCTTCCTACTGACTGTACCTGATACCTACTATTCTGCGTAATGCTTTTCCCTTTCACCTGATGGTGGTCTTTGAACCTGTTTTACAAAATGGCGTGCTGATGTCTCTTCCATGGCTGCACATGTAATCCTTTTTTAGGTTCAGAAGTGTGACTAAGTGATATTTTCTTACTGGTTCTAACAGGCGTTTCTCTCTGATTTCTCACTCCCGTGTGATTTGTGACTGTCAAATTTTGGGGACAAGTTAGTTCCTTACTTTGGGTTTATCAGCGTTCTTCGCACCCTTGCAAGATGGCTAGCGAAATTCCAGTTGCCATCCGAGCCTCCTCCTCAGGTGCCAAGCCCAAGAGATCTAAAAATGATCCCCCGTCTCCTATTTTATCTTCTCATAATCCTGTGTTGGATACCATTTTGGATGAGGTGAGAGGTTTGAAATCCTTCATGTCCACTACCAATGAGAAACTCCAGCAAATTGAAGACAGATGGATAAATATGGAGGCGAAGGTGCTCGACATGGAACAGCGCATTAGTGATCTACATGATGTATCAACCAGGATCCCTGTTCTGGAGCAAGAGGTTCACCGTCTTAAGCTCCATACTGAGGATCTTGAAAATCGTAACAGGCGTAACAACCTACGCCTGTATGGCCTACCAGAGAATCTTGAGGGGTCGGACATTCTTCTTTTCCTTAAGAGACTTTTATCTGAACTCTTGGACATTCCCTCAGATCCCCCATTAAATATTCAACGTGCGCACCGCCTTGGTCGTTTTCAATCGCATGCTCCGAGACCCAGAGGCATTATAATGTTGTTTCTTGAGTTCACAGATCTCATGCGTGTCCTCTCAGCAGCTAAGTTGAAACGTCGCCTTATTTGGTCTGGTCACACAGTTTTTCTATCACAGGATCTATCAAACGCCACCAATGCAAGAAGGAAGGAATTTCTGGCATTACGCCCACAGATGAGACAGCTGAATATCCGTTATGGCATTCTTCACCCTTGCCTGTGCAAAATCACTCATGATGGCTCGACGCGCTCTTTCGATGACCCTACTAAATTGAAATCTTTTCTTCAGGGTCTCTCGTTGAATCCCGTTGTTAGTTCATCTCCGTCTGTCTAATGTCCCTGCCCTCTCTTTTCGCTACTTAATTTATTTTTTCTTATGGCTGTTTATATTGTTTTCTTTTCATTATGTTCTTCTCTCTGTCGTTCCGTCTGTCTTCGATGCTGTTGCGCCCCATGCTTCGCTTATTGTCTTTTCCTTGTAGATCTGGTTTTCTTTCCTTGATCTATCTTCTATTTTATCTTTCTTCTTTTCTATTCATTTTCCTCCCCTATCTTTCCTTTTCCACTAATCCCTTCTTACTTCTTAAGGTTTCTTCCTTTTTCATGATGAAGTTGTTCTTGTTTTTTATATCTCTAATTGGTGCTTATGGTTGTATAGTCTACTTTCTCTTTTATTCATTTTTTCTAAGGTGTTTTCTTCCTTATATTTGTTTCCCTGCAGTGTTTCATCTATATTCACATGTTATCCTCCCATCCCTTTAATATGTGTAAGATTGTTACGTGGAATGTTCGGGGTCTTGGACACCCCGTCAAAAGGCAAAAGGTACTTTCTCATTTGTCCAAATTAAATGCTCAGATTTCTTTTATTCAGGAAATGCATTGTAGTGAAGCTGAGTCGCTCAAATTGAAGAGACAGTGGGTGGGTCAGGTTGTATCCTCTCCTGCATGCAATAGGAGGGGAGGAGTGGCTATATTATTCCATAAATCATTGCATGCTCAAATTTTATCCACTCAATGTGATACCAATGGTCGCTGGGTATTGGCTGAGGTTGTAATACAGAATATGCAATTAATTCTATTGAATGTTTATGGCCCTGTCAAACCTGACCCGGAATTCTGGAATGATATCAAAATTCTGCTTTCCTCCATTGACAACCCGAATATTATTGTCTCGGGTGACCTTAACCAATGGATTGATCCTTTCTCTGATAGGCAATCTAAGTGTAAATTCAACCCGGATAAATCCCATAAGTCATTTCAAGCTGCTATTACCTCTCGCCCACTTTACGATGTCTGGAGGACCTGTAATCCTGACTCCTCAGAATTTACTTTTTATTCTAATGTACATCACACACGGTCCAGAATTGATTATATTTTGATTAGTAAACCCTTACTCCCATCTATTCAATCCTCGGAGATTGGATCTATTTTTATTTCCGATCATGCCCCTGTCACTGCCTGTTTTGATTTTTCCCTGAACTCTCATAAATTTGGTCGTTGGAAATTCAATAACTGGCTCTTAACAGATACTGCCTTTATAACGGAGGCTACTGCTTTTATCAAGGAATTTTTCTCCCTCAATAATCCTCTGGACACCTCCATTTCCAATAATTGGGATGCATTTAAGGCCACTTTTCGTGCTTTTATTATTTCATATTCCTCTAAAAAAAGGAGGTTTGCAGAGACCAAATATACAGCCTTGTTACAACAAATTAAAGTATTAGAACATAATTATTTTACATCTAAGTCTTCCGTGGTTCTTCATGAAGTAATTAAAGCTAAATCTGCCCTTAACAAGGTTGCTACAGTGGATGCCTGCAATGTTCTCCTCAAGATTAAGTCCAAATATCACGGGGGCCAAAATAAAGCTGGCAAGATGTTGGCTAACTACTTAAAAATTAAATCGGAACGCAAAAGTATTGGCCCTATTTTAAATGATTCTACTAATAAATTAACGTCTTCGGATGAGAATATCACCACTGTATTTCATGATTATTACCAAAAGTTATATTCCGAAGATACGTTCCCCTCTAATCAGAATTTAAATACCTTTTTCTCTGGCTTGCCTAAACCACCCTCCCTTCCAAATGAGTTTGAACTGTTGGAAAAGGAAATTACAATTCAGGAGATACTAGACGCTATTAAGTCCTTAAAGAAATCAAAGGCACCAGGCCCTGATGGCCTCTCCGCCGAATTCTTTACCACGTTCTCCTCCATTTTTGCTCCCAAACTTTTGACCCTCTTTAACTCATTTTTTGCTGAAACCAGGGCCTCAGGATCCTTTTTGGAGGCCTTGATTGTTCTTATCCCCAAACCTGATAAAGATCACTCTTTATGTAAGAACTTTCGTCCCATATCCCTAATTAACTATGATTGCAAGATATTTGCTAAAATACTTGCCTCTCGTCTGGAGAGCGTTGTTCCTCTTCTGGTTAATACGGACCAGGTGGGTTTTGTTAAGGGCAGATTGGCTACGGACAACGCTCGTATGTTTGCTAATGTTATCTCCTTCGGGAGGAGGCATGGGTCACCACTTGCAGCGTTGTCCCTAGATGCTGAAAAGGCTTTCGACCGAATTAACTGGCAGTTTATGTTTGATACATTACAATGGTTTGGTTTTGGTCCTACTTTCATTTCATATGTCAAATTATTATATTCCTCTCCCCGGGCTAGTATATTTGTAAATAATCATTTTTCAAAATTTTTTACTTTATATAGGGGTACACGTCAAGGTTGCCCTCTTTCACCTTTGTTATTTGTTTTATGTCTAGAACCATTCCTAGAACGCATTAGGGTTAATTCACGTATTTCTGGATTTACACATAAATCTATAGAAACCAAACTCTCAGCCTATGCTGATGATATTTTGGTCTACCTATCAAATCCCTGCACTTCCCTGCCTCCTTTTCTGGAGGAGATTCGGCTGTACTCCAGCATCTCTGGCTATAGGCTGAATTTCTCCAAGACAGAGGTTTTACCTTTGAATTCTTCTTGCTATCAATATATGTTTAATGACACTAATTTTACCTGGTGCCCTACAAAAATTAAGTATCTTGGGATCTGGTTTTCCTCCTCTCTTCCTAATACAATTAAACTCTCCTTCAATGCCCTAATTACCAAGATACGGGCTCTTCTCCTCTCCTGGTCTCCCCTGCACTTATCCTGGTGGGGTAGGTTAGATACAATTAAAATGATGATTGTCCCACACGTCCTTTACACATTATCCATGTTACCTATTCGGATCCCTATTTCATATTTTTCACAAATTAACTCTATCTGCACTAAATTTTTATGGAATAACAAGCATCCCCGCATCGCCCTTGCGAAGCTCAAACGTCCCAAATCAGAGGGTGGTGTTCGTTTTCCAGATTTCAAGTCATATCATTCTGCATTTCTAATTAGGCAATCTTTTGCCTTAGCTTACGACTTTGCTGATCTTCCCATTCCTAGTTGGATTACCCTTGAACGTTCCTTGTTGAAAGAATTTTCTTTTTGGAACATAATTTATATGTCCAATTGTACCTTTTTAGCAGACAATCCTATTTTAAAATATTCCAAACAATTGTTATATAATATTTTTTCCGAAGGCCTTGACTCATTTCAATGCTTCCTGTCCGCTTCTGTTTGGTATAATAAGTTTCTTAAATATAAATGCAAATCATTTTACTACAAACACTGGAAGGAGAAGGGAATTTTGTTCATACACCAAATGGTTAATCACAATTCTGTTATTCCTTTCTCGGAGCTGCAAGTACAATATCAGTTGCCTGACTCATTCCTTCTAGAATATAATTTAATATCAGCTGCATTACAATCTTACATTACTTGCCTCAATTTTCCATCAATCTCCCCCTCACTTACTCCACCTACACCAATATATAATAATATTGCTCATAATCATAGGCCCAAGGCTGCTTTTATTTATAAGATGTTGTTGTCTCCTATTACTGTACGTCCTAAATCCCATATTGAGCTACTTTGGGAAACAGATTTATCTATGGAGTTCTCTATTCCTTTTTGGGACAAACTTTGGTCTAAACTGTTTAAGATTTCTAATGCCGCTCGCATCACTCAATCATTATATTTTATATATACTAGAGCGGTCTTGACACCTGTTTGCATATCCAAGTTTGCCCCCTCTTCCTCACCCCTTTGTTGGTCATGCTCTGGGTCTAGTGGGACTCTAATTCATCAATTGTATGATTGTTCTAATGTTTTTAAGTTTTGGCAATCTGTTTGGCATAAATGTATGAAAATATTTCAATGTGATATACCGTTATCATTGCAAAATGTTTTTTTAGGTTCATCTTCACTTGACCTAGATAATTCTATTTCTATTTCC
Organism: Calotriton arnoldi; assembly: GCA_963921515.1. NCBI lineage: Eukaryota > Metazoa > Chordata > Amphibia > Caudata > Salamandridae > Calotriton > Calotriton arnoldi. Next base: position 312,595 of record CAWUFW010001750.1, on the reverse strand, counting down.
TTGTTGTTTGATTTATTGATTGCTTTAGCACTTAAAGTAATTTTAACATGTTGGAAGGATAACTCCAAGGTATCACCATTAACTTGGTGGAATTATATTTGTGATGAACATAGGATTGCTAATGTTTCTTCTCTTACTCTACCCCAAAAAATTAAATCTGATCTTCTTTGGCTACCTTTCACTGCTTATCTTTCCTTAGATGCACCTACGTTATAGACTCTATCTCCTTGTCCCTTATAATAATAATCTTTCTCTCTTCCCTTTTTCCTCTTTTTTTTTCTTTTTCTCGCTCTTTTCTTACTCCCTTCTTACATCTATGTTAATTAAGTAGGCATATATTTGTATTTGTTGATTTTTTTTTTTTATATATTGGTGTCATATTATATGCACATTGTATTTTTCCCTTTTTTCTCAAAAATTCAATAAAAATTATTAAACAAAAAAAAAAAGATTTAATTAAAATGCTAAAATGAACTGCAAGTCCCGTAATGCACTGTATTTAGTTGGAAAGTCTTGGCTGTGTGTGGGTGGCACTCGCCAGCTAGGAGTCTCTTGGGTCACTGCAATGAAATACTGATGTGAGTGCTCAGTCTTTTCACAATTCATGTATGTGTTAACTGCACTGATTGTTGCGGTGTATGTGGTCCTGGGAGGCCAGGCTCGTGCTCCAGAGCCGCCTTTGCGGCACTTTCAGCCTCTTCTTTTCACCAACACATTCCTTTTGTTTTTCAGATATCAGGGCGGGGCGGGGCGGGGATGGGCGACCTCCTGTGGTTTGACAGATGATTTCCCCCTGCAGACACAAACATTTAACCATCTCGCTCGTCATTCTTCCGGCCTTGCATTTTATAATGGCCTAGTAAATTGAACCTTGTTTTGTGTTTTTTAGTGTGCCTTGCACGGCCCCGTTCGAAAAGCTGATTCTCCTAATCCATTACAACTGCTGAAATGCAATGTAGAATCCTTTTAACGATATTCTGTGTAAAGATTCACGAGAGCAGGAGTGTACTTTAGTCGCACTTGCCGAACATTCTCATAGTTCTGAAGTTTCTCAGGTACGTGTGGGATTAACTCATTCAGTTAGGGTTTTGCTTTGTATTATAGGACTTGCAGTCCCATTTATCATTTTAACAGCACGGCAACAAGTTCCTGAATGCAAAAAGGAAGCAAACTCTGGACTGGATGGATGAGCTATTTACACGTGGATCTAGCGCAGCTGCGGGCACTACATCGAAAGTATGAATGAGTGTATTATGTTGTTGGTGTTTGTCCCACACAGGAAAAGCAGATTAGTACCACATGTAGCACAAATCTATAAAGGGCAATGTGGGTTTTTAAAATGATGAATGGAACCACGAAGGGTTTTTAAGCACCTTGGGTATTTTTTTAGTTTCCTTGGTTCCCACTTCTTATCTGGCGATTTCATTGTAACTTTTATAACCCATCAGTTAATTTTCCATGATACCTCTGTATTGTTTACTGTATAAAAGTCCTAATGATATGTGAGTAACAAGGACCCCTGACAAATTGTAAGTACAATTCCTAGGACAGGGTAATACACAATGAAAAATAAATTCCTAGGCAACTTATTTATATCAATATGATTTATGTATGTTGTAATAATGAACTCAGTGTAACGTACCAAAGTACAAAAATGCAAAAATGTAATATCAGTTATTCAATGTTCTATTGACATTATTACAATTGTAAGCTAAAAACACAAATTTATTGACATTTAAAAGCCTCATGATTTGTTTTATACATGATTATCATAAATGAAATCACAACTAAATAAAATCACAGGTAAAAACCAAAACAGTGGCAGAATAATCATTCTGACGCGCGCTTCGGCGCAAGTACGCCTTGTCAGGAAATGCCACAAATAACCTGAAAATAATAATAAAAAATATACTAAGAAACAATTCACATCAGTAAATTTACATATATTAAATTAGATTCATTCCCTATTTGACGTTACACTGAGAAGAACATACTATATAACACTCTTTATTTACAATGTTAACTGCCTTCATATGAACCTGATAACCTCAAAGAAAATGAAAGGAAAAAGAACAGTAGATAATGAAGTGTGAAATGAAATATAAAACTTCATTATCTACTGTTCTTTTTCCTTTCATTTTCTTTGAGGTTATCAGGTTCATATGAAGGCAGTTAACATTGTAAATAAAGAGGGTTGTATAGTATGTTCTTCTCAGTGTAACGTCAAATAGGGAATGAATCTAATTTAATATATGTAAATTTACTGATGTGAATTGTTTCTTAGTATATTTTTTATTATTATTTTCAGGTTATTTGTGGCATTTCCTGACGAAGGCGTACTTTGCGCCGAAACGCGCGTCGAAGATTGATTATTCTGCCACTGTTTTGGTTTTTAACTGATTTTATTTAGTTGTGATTTTATTTATGATAATCATGTATAAAACAAATCATAAGGCTTTTTAAATGTCAATAAATTTGTGTTTTTAGTTTACAATTGTAATAAGGTCAATAGAACATTGAATAACTGATATTAAATCTTTGCATTTTTTGTACTTTGGTCGTTACACTGAGTTCATTATTACAACATACATAAATCATATTGATATAAATAAGTTGCCTAGGAATTTATTTTTCATTGTAAAAGTCCTAATGAAACCGCTCTTCCAAAGTTGTGAATATGCAGAAACATAGGCTGCAGAATTATCTAATCATCTGTAGGAACTGTTGGTTGATGAAATCCACTTCGAGCATGTGGACTCAATCAGCCCAGGGAATTTTACTTTTACAAACGTTACAAGTGTTGCACATATAGATACTTCACAGTGCACGTATTTTTTACGTCTGTGACTGTTAGAAATGGGATTTCTGGTTGGCTAGGGCATGCACCTAAGCCAGGCAGAAACCACCACTCTGGTCAGGGCAAGGGGGTTACACATTGAAGATAACCCCTGCTCACCCCCTTGGTAGCATGGCACGAGCAGTCAGGCCTATCCCAGAGGCAATGTGTAAAGCGTTTGCGCAACACACTCACACAGCAGCGACACACTAGGCACACCACAAAAGAAACTCCACACAAGGTTATATAAAAATAGCCTTTGTATTACTCATAAAACACATTGAACGTAATCACATATGTATACTGTGCCACCTGGCACTAGGTATGACTTTACAGTGGATTATATACATTACAGGGCCAATCGGGCCACTGTCATAGCACAACTCACAGTTAGTGAAAACAACCAGTAACTACCTGCAATAGGGCACTAGCATAAACATCAGGACCGTACTTGGCATGGCACATTATGCATAACATCTTAGGCATACATCCTAAATTAGCAGTGCACCACAGTAACACTCACAAGGTGCACACATCACCTTAGGGCCCTATGCCCCGCCAGAACACAACGTGATCTCGAGGCCAACTGGCCTCCTTCGGGGGCCCGTCTTGGGCTGTCTCGTAATGCCCTCTGTCCTAAAGTCAGGGCTTTACTAACATGTGTCCTTTGGACTGGCCACCAGGCTGCCGAGGCGGCGGCATACTGGCCCCAACAGGCTGGTACAAAAATGGGGGTGAGGGTGCAACTCACTCTTGTCTCTCCTTAGAGAATAAATGCCCCCGACGACGCAGCTGCCCGCAATCAGGCGGCGCAGCTGTGCAAACCGGCACCAACAGTGACTTCCAAGCCCCACTCACCGGGGCTTTTCTTCGGTCGTTGCAGCTACCCGCAAGCTGGCGGTGTAGCTGTAGCCATAGTCAGGTACCAACAGTGTGCCTTCCAAGCCCCACTCACCGGGGTTTCTCTTTCTCTCCCAGCCGGCTCAAAGTTGTGGCAGAAATCAGGGACCAACAGTGTGCCTTGCAGGCCCCGCACACGGGACCTCCTCTAATCTCGTCCGGTCTCCTTGCTGTGAACGGCTATCTTTGGTGACCCGCCTCTCCCTCTACCAGGCGGGGGGAGGCGGGAAGTTGCGAAAATGGAGCCCATGAGGCTCTGGTCCCCTTTGCCTCGGCAATCTCTGATCGAGGCACCCGTGAGGCGCTGGCCCTGTCTTCCGCCAGGCCCCCCTCACAACCAGGCAACCTCTCACTTGGCCTGACTTCTGGTTTTGGGGGCTCGCTGCTCCGGCCGCTGCACGTAAAACAAGGGCACTTTCTCCTGGGCACCAAAAAAATGCGGGGTAGGCTCCCGCCCTCCTTCTGGCGTCACCAGGGAATCCCGACCAGGGATTCCTAATGGATCTGGTACTTCCTCACAGCCTGGGGCCACGTAGCAGAGCCCCAGCTGCCTACAACTGGAAATGCGTCAGGGGGCATGGCCGGGAGCAGGAAAGCATTTTCCACGACTTGGCTCTCCCCTCCGTTGCTCTGGCCATAAACGAGAGGAAGGCGCTGCCCACGCTGCAGTGCACAAAGCGCTCTTCTCCTCACCTGGCACTCCGGTTTCTGGGTGCTGCTGGGCAGGATCCCCAAGCCCTGGAGGGATCAGTTCAAGTGCTCACTACGCGCTGAGCCCCAAAGTCCAGAGGGGCAGAGCTGAGCAAAGGCAGGCCAGCACGTAGGGACTCTCAGGAGACAGCAGCTGGGTCCCACGGCGGTTCCTCCTGACGCCCAGCAGTCCTTCGTCTCCAAGTAAGTAAAACAGCTCAACACTTTCATGAGGTCACATCCCCAGTACTTATACTATGTCAGTGTTTGTTCTCCCCCTGGCACAGGGCTCTGTGCCCGGTCCAAACCAGTTCTGGGGGGCACTTAGGTACATCCTTTCAGTGCACAGAACACCCTAATTATTGGTGTAGGCTCTGGCCCCAGACACACCACAGGGGGCGGAGCCAGCATTGTGCAAGGCAGGCACAGTCCTATTCAGGCCCAGGTGCTACTCCTCCCACTACTCCAAATGCAGATGGGCCTATTCAGCCTAGCGCTGACTCACCCAGCCCCTCTGGAGCCACTGCACCTTCCCAGCCCCTGTCATCCAGAGCTAGATATGCAATACACAACAGGCAGGCACAAAGACACATAGCACACAGAAATGCCAACTTCTAAAAGTGGCATTTCTAAAATAGTGATAATAAATCTGCGCACACCACCACGCAGCATTTATCACCACTATTCCCAACATACCAAACTTGATCATGCTACTCCTCTCATATTAGGAATTACCACTGAAACACACATCAGGGAATCCCCTATGCATTCCTATGACAGGGCAGCCTCACAGTAGTGAGAAACCAAAATGGCTGTTTGTCACTACCAGGACATGCCACGCAGTTGAGGCACATGTCCTACCTTTTACCTACAGTGCCCCCTGCCCATAGGGCTAGCTAGGGCTACCTTAGGGGTGACTGATATGTCGTAAAAGGGGAGTCACAGACGTGGCAACCACTTTATGTGCCACGTCACAGCGGCAGTAAACTGCGCACGAAGGCCCTGCAATGGCAGTGGCCTGAGACAGGTTTGAAAGGCTACTTTGGTGGGTGGCGCAATCAGCGCTGCAAGCCCACCAGTAGCATTTAATTTACTGGCTCCGGGTATATGAGATACCACTTTACTGGGGACTGATAGGTAAATTAAATATGCCAAACAGGTGTAGACCAATCTTACCATGTTTACCATAGAGAGCACATGCACTTTACACTGGGCAGCAGTGATAAAGTGCCCAGAGTCCTAAAACCACTAACACCAGGTCAGAAAAAATACCAGGAGGAAGGCAAAAAGTTCAGGGATGACCCTGCAAAAAGGGCCAAGCCTAACAGTGACCAAGGCCCTCCAATTATTTTTTTACTTTTCAAGCGAGGAGGATAAAGATATACACATTTTCCCTAAATGAATGGAAAGAGACGCAGTGGGAGGCGGCAAGCATGTTTTTTATGACATTTCCTCGTACCGCTTTTCCTTCGTTTTGGGCCCATCAATCCAATAAAAATTTGTATCACAGGTTCCTTTTGAGTCTGATATCTTGCTCTATACCAATAAAATAAGAGATCTAAGTAGAAGACAACACAGAAAACAACACAGATCCCCTTGTGGAACTAAGGATGACATTATGTCAGGACTGAGCGATCCTACCCAAGGCCTACTCGTTCTTTGCCCTATTTTAGAGTCAATCAGGAGTATTCATTCAGACAAACTCCATTCAAGTGGAGTCAATTTATAGCAAAGTTGTTTCAGTCATCAGTTTGTTCATAAAGTTTTAGCCGACTTCGGCGGAATTCCAAGATGGTGGGCATACACAGAGTTGAAGTTAGCATTCTAGTGTTCTTTTCCCATTCAGGGTTGTTGCGGTTATCGTGCTCACGCACCTGGTGCACTTCGCACTTCAACCGTCATTCTCTGGTGAAAGCAGCGTCTTGAGCCAGCGCTTCTAGTCTGACAGGAATTCTTCAGCGAGGAGATTCTTTCGCTCGCATCCTCGAATCCAGCCTGTCACAGCTTCTTGTCCCGGAGGTCTGTAAGCCGCTTATTCCGCAGAAGCCGCTGTGGAGTTTCCAGGTATTTCTCGGGACGTTGAGTGTTTCCTCACTCCTGAGGAAATTCTCGGTGTCCGAATTTGACTATCCTTAAACCGTATTTGGACAATTTGCAACTCAACTGCTTAGCAAGACTCTAGTGTCTAGTTACAGTTTTCATCACCTTTTCTCGTGTTCCAGAAGCGAGGAATTAAGTTGCCAATTTGAACTCAGAAGGATATTGTGAAAGAATCTTTTTACAGAACTTCAAGAGCTCAGTCACCATTCCCAACTAATGTCGCGCAACAGCCATTGACATAGAGATTAATCAGCAGAACTAATTGCGCAGAGACGAACCACTTAACTATTGCGCAACTACCAATACTAAAGAGACTAATCAGCAAAAGTATATGCGCACAGTGACTGTCAGCTAATTACTGCTGCGCAACTAATCTTATCCATCCTCTAACAGTGCATCATTCTTTGAATCGTTACATAGCAACTATAAATATATATATTTGTACTTACCACCTATAACCTGTGCAGCTTGACTACAAGGTTCAGCAGATACACCTATAAGAGAGAAAAGGACAAGATAAGACTGTTAGTTACAAACAAGATATATATATTGAAACTACGAACTTCAAAACATTATTTCTAACTACTATAAGAGAGAATCTATTCCACTGTATAATTCAGGTATAGCAACATTTTGAGCATTGAGGTGATTCAAGTGGTTATATCTGCTAGGAGGGTCAGTATTTGGAGTAATTTTGTGCTTTGTGGTTTCAGGTGCAAGGAAGCCCCGTCCTGGGAAATTCCGTCAGAAGAGGCACCGCAGTGGCAGTCTCTCTTTTCTTCCCATTCCCCTTTCCCCCTCGTTATTGAGGCTAGATCTATGTTTGGTTCTCAGTGACGTTGGGGAGTTGGGAAAAGTTCATCATAGCAGTGAAGTTCAGCCCCTCTGCTCCTGTGGAGGATCAAGCTCTGGTACGTGGTTTTGACAGATTGAAGTGCCATTGCCAAACCTTCCACCTGGGCAGAATGGCTGAGGTTTTGACGTCAATGCTTTAGCGTCAGTTTTAGAGGGGTTGCAGAAGCAATTAAGTGAGACCAGGGAAGAGGTTAGGAAGTCTAGCCAGGAAGCTAGTTTCCTTCATCAAAGGTTTGACGAGTTTGCTGCTAGTTCCAATCCTAGCCTTATCGAGCAAAAGTCCCAACCTTTCTCCCCTTCTCCTTCGGCAGCTGAATTAACTACTCAAGTGATCCATGGTGGAGAAGTGTGGCTCAATGGTTAGAGCGGCAGACCCTGATGCAGAGATCTGGCCCGGGACCAGGGTTCAATTCCCGCCTCGGCGGGTCTTGGGCTCAATTTCCTCGGACCTGATAATTCTCGCCTCGGTGCCTATTCTAATCATGGGTCCCACTCTGCAACTCTGGGCAATAGCTTGCTTAATCTCCACAACGGCCCCAACAGCGCTGGGATGCCTGGCTTCACCCTGGGGGTGCCCAGGAGTGGACATTTCACAGGGAAAAGCCAGGAAGGGTTCCACAGCGGTATGCGTACAGCGCCAGGACACCTCTTTGGGGGTATAAGTGCGCTTTACAAGTACGAATTTCATTTCATTTCATTTCTCCTACAATTCCCTTAGCCCCTCCTGAGAGATTTCATGGTGACTCACACAAAGCTCAGATTTTCCTTACACAGTGTTCCTTACACTTTTTATGTAGGCCCATTATATTCAAAGAAGACCAATCCAAGGTAGCCTTCATACTCTCTTATCTGAGTGGAGATGCTGCAGCTTGGTCCATGCCTTTAGTTAACTCCAATGATCACATTCTTTACAATTTTGAGGAGTTCAAGTTGGAGTTTCTACGTATTTTTGACCGCAGAACCATCTCGCAGACCACAGATAACGAACTTTTAGATTTGAAACAAGGGAATCGTGAGCTGGTTGCATATTTAGCGCAATTTAACAAATTAATTGTGGAAACTAATTGGCCGGAGGCGAAGAGAGCAGCAATTTTTTACAGAGGTTTAAAGGACGAATTAAAAGATGGTTTAGCGCAAATCCCGAAGAGACCTACTGAGTTATCAGAGTTAATCGATCTGGTTCTGCAAATAGATAAACGAGAATTTGAAAGAAGAAATGAACGTCGGAAGGTAGTAAGACATATACCGCCCCGATTTGATAGGATCAAATCTGAAGTTATTAAGGCTAGCGAAGCTGGGGCAAGTGAGGAGCCCATGCAAATTGGCACTGTGCGTGGTCCGTTGACAAAGAAAGAGAGAGAGAAAAAAAGGAGTGGCAAGCTGTGTATGTATTGTGGAAGCCCGGGTCATTTCGTTAAAGAGTGTCCCAAGAAACCAAAGAACAATATATGGGTAAAAGACAGACCCCACCAGTAGATGGAGTTGCTCTGTTGGGAGCTGCTGAGTAGACAACTCCAAACACTCAGCTTTTAGTGAATACCTTGCAGTCGTCAGCCCCTTATTTAATAATTTCCAGTCTGATTACATTTCGAGATATTGATGTGGATGAAGTTTCAGTTATGATTGATTCTGGGGCCACTGGAAATTTTTGCGACATCAAATTTGCTAAGACTTTGGGAATTCGTTTTGTTAAGAAAGAAAAGCTGGAACCAGTTAGAGCGGTAGAATGCACCAACCTATCCTCTGGTCCCATTACTTATGACACTGAAGAGATTACGTTGATTGGACCCGGAAGGCATCACATTTTTTTTAGATTTAGCCTTATAGATGCCCCCAATTTCAATTAATTTTGGGACTGCCATGGCTTACCGAACACAATCCGAAGATAGACTGGGCAAAAAGAACTATTGAATTGAACTCAGAATATTGTTTGAAACATTGTTTCGACTCCAGTACTGTTGATCCTCAGCCATCTCCATCGTCTTGTTTGGCTGAACAGACACAAATGATTTGTGCAGTGGAGGTTCAAAATATTCCAGAAGAATATTGCGACTTGATCTCGGTCTTCGACGAGAAGGAGGCTAAGAAATTACCCCCACACCGGGAGTATGATTGTAAGATCGAACTCGAACCAGGTGCATCTTTGCCATGTAGTCGCATTTACGCTCTATCTGAGGATGAGAATAAACACTTAAAGGAATATTTGGATCAATATTTAGCCAGTGGGTTGATTCGACCATCACAGTCCCCGGTCTCCTCTCTGTTGTTTTTTATCCCAAAGACAGATAGAAAATTGAGAATTGTATTGATTATCGAGCCCTGAATCAAGTCACCAAGAAGAACCGTTATCCCTTATCTCTAATTTCTGAACCTTTGGATGAGGTCAAGGAAGCCCATATCTACACAAAATTGGACCTGAGAGGGGCCTACCATTTGGTTCGCATGGCTGAGGGTGACGAGTGGAAGACGGCATTTCGAACTCGTTTTGGCTTGTTCGAGTACCAGGTCATGCCATTTGGCCTGTGTAATGCTCCTGCTGCGTTTCAGCACTTTGTTAACAACATTTGACGAGAATTTCTGGACCGTTTCGCCGTCGTTTACATAGATGACATTCTTATTTTTTCTGCTAACATGGAAGAACATGTCCGGCATGTTCGTGCTATTTTGGAAACGATTGCTGGAGAACCAACTTTATGTTAAGTTGGAGAAGTGTGTTTTTCACTCTAGCCGAGTGGAGTTCTTGTGCTTCATTCTATCTCCGGAGGGCGTGTCAATGGATGATTCCAAAGTGAGAGCAAATAAAGATTGGCCTACTCCAAGGACAGTCAAGGAGATTCAGAGTTTTCTTGGCTTTGCCAATTTTTACAGGCGTTTCATTCATAACGTTCATGAGAAGGTTAGCCCCATCACTCGTTTGCTCAAGAAGAAAGAAAGATTTGTTTGGAGTACAGAAACGGAGGAGGCGTTCCAGTTACTAAAAGAAACCTTCACCACAGCACCTGTTCTGTTGCATCCAAATCCAGGAGAACCTTTTTATGTAGAAGCAGATGCTTCCAATTTGGCTATAGGTGGAATCCTGTCACAAAGGCATAAAGAAACTGGCCAGCTTCATCCTGTGGCGTATCGCTCCCGTAAATTAACTGCTGCAGAAGTCAACTACTCAATTGCTGACAAAGAGTTGTTAGCTGTTAAGGTGCGTTCCAAGAATGGAGACATTATTTACTAGGAGCGAGACATGAAATCACTGTCTTTACGGAATATCGAAATTTACAGTTCCTTAAGTCAGCAAGAACCCTTACCCCAAGACAGCTTAGGTGGTCGCTCTTTTTTGCAGATTATAACTTTGTCTTGACCTACAAGCCGGGGTCAGCAAATGGTAAGGCTGACGCTCTATCCCGTTTGAATACTGGAGAAGGAAAATAAATTTCAAAAGAAAGTCACATAATCCCCGAAGATAAAATTGTTGGAACGATTTTGTATTCTGGACTGGAAGACAAAATAAGAGAAAGCCTTACCAAAACTGAAATGCTGGATTGGGTCCAGGAAGGGCCGGATAGAGAGATCAAAGGTGGAAAGCTCTTCTATCAAGGGAAACTTTTTGTACCAAATGATGAATTGCGGAATGAAGTCATTCAATTGTTCCATGACAATCCATTGGCCGGTGTCAAAGGAGTAAAAAAGACTTTGGAACTTCTGAAACGAACATTTTGATGGCCTAGCATGGAAGCTCAGGTGAGACAGTATGTGGCATCTTGTGAACTGTGTGTCAAAGGGAAGGTCATTCGACAGGCACCGCAAGGACTTCTCATGCCCCTACCTGTAGCCCCTTATCCATGGCATACAGTCTCCATGGATTTTATTGTTGATTTGCCTTCTAGCCAGGGTTATTCAACAATTTGGGTGGTAGTTGATCACTTTACAAAGATGAGCCGTTTCATTCCGTTAGAAGCTCTTCGAAATGCAGCGCAGTTAGCTACCTTGTTCACTCAACATATTGTAAAGTCTCATGGAATTCCAAAAGTTGTGATTTCCGATCGGGGGCCACAATTTGTGTCTCATTTTTGGAAATCCTTTTTGAAAAGTTTAGGAGTTGATTCCCGTTTGTCCACCAGTTTCCATCCCGAGACGGATGGACAAACGGAGAGGGTGAATCAAGATCTAGAGCAATATTTGCGCCTGTATCTAATGGATCAAGAGGGAGATTGGCTAACCTTGCTCTGAACTGCAGAATTCGCTTATAATAATTCTGTACACTCTTCCACCGGTTATTCTCCATTCTTTTTTAATTCAGGCAGACATCCCAACATGTTAGTTGGCAAGATCGAAAGCGATGTCCAGCTGTTGAGGTAGTAGTACATGAATTGGAGAAGGCCTATCAGGTAGCCACCAAAAACTTAGTAAAGGCTAGAGACTCTTACAAGAAACAGGCGGACAAGGGTAGGAGAGAAAATCCAGTATTTGAGCCTTCGAGATCAGGTTTGGATCTCTACTCGAAACATGCGATTAAAAGGAAACAGGAAGTTTCAACCTCGATTTGTAGGTCCTTATCCTGTAGATAAATGGTAAATCCAGTCAGTGTAAAGGTCAAACTTCCTAGTAAGCTCAAAGTACATTCAGTTTTCCATGTCTCTTTGATCAAAAGAAATCCCCCTGATCTAAGGAACGTTTTGCCTCCCGCCCCAGTCCAAGTGCAATCTGAAGAAGAATTTGAAGTAAAAAGAATAATTGATTCGAAGGTCAGGAAAGGGAGGTTATTTTATTTGATTGACTGGAAGTGTTTCGGTCCTGAGGAAAGATCATGGGAGCCCAGTTCGAATGTTCATGCCCCTAGGTTGGTTAAGGAATTCCACAAGACCCATCCACAGAAGCCTAAAGAGAGAGGAGGGGGCTTCTTGGTGGGGGGTACTGTCAGGACTGAGCGATCCTACTCAAGGCTGAGTCGTTCTTTGCCCTATTTTAGAGTCAAGCAGGGGTATTCATTCAGACAAACTCCATTCAAGTGGAGTCAACTCATAGCGAAGTTGTTTCAGTCATCAGTTTGTTCATAAAGTTTTAGCCGCTTTCGGCGGAATTCCAAGATGGTGGGCATACACAGAGTTGAAGTTAGCATTCTAGTGTTCTTTTCACATTCAGGGTTGTTGCGGTTATTGTGCTCGCGCACCTGGTACGCTTCGCACTTCAACCGTCATTCTCTGGTGAAAGCAGCTTCTTGAGCCAGCGCTTCTAGTCTGACAGGAATTCTTCAGCGAGGAGATTCTTTCACTCGCATCCTCGAATCCAGCCTGTCACAGCTTCTTGTCCCAGAGGTCTATAAGCCGCTTATTCCGCAGAAGCCGCTGTTGAGTTTCCAGGTATTTCTCGGGACGTTGAGTGTTTCCTCGCTCCTGAGGAAATTCTCGGTGTCCAAATTTGACTATCCTTAAACCGTATTTGGACAAGTTGCAACTCAACTGCTTAGCAAGACTCTAGTGTCTAGTTACAGTTTTCATCAACTTTTCTCGTGTTCCAGAAGCGAAGAATTAAGTTGCCAATTTGAACTCAGAAGGACATTGTGAAACAATCTTTTTACAGAACTTTTAGAGCTCAGTCACCATTCCCAACTAATGTCGCGCAACAGCCATTGACATAGAGATTAATCAGCAGACCTAATTGCGCAGAGACGAACCACTTAACTATTGCGCAACTACCAATACTAAAGAGACTAATCAGCAAAAATATATGCGCACAGTGACTGTCAGCTAATTACTGCTGCGCAACTAATCTTATCCATCTTCTAACAGTGCATCATTCTTTGAATCGTTACATAGTAACTATAAATATATATATACATTTGTACTTACCACCTATAAACTGTGCAGCTTGACTACAAGGTTCAGCAGATTCACCTATAAGAGAGAAAAGGACAAGATAAGACTGTTAGTTACAAACAAAATATATATATTGAAACTACGAACTTCAAAACATCATTTCTAACTACTATAAGAGAGAAGCTATCCACTGTATAATTCAGGTATAGCAACATTTACAGCATTGAGGTGATTCAAGTGGCTATAACTGCTATGAGGGTCAGTATTTGGAGTAATTTTGTGCTTTGTGGTTTCAGGTGCAAGGAAGCCCCATCCTGGGAAATTTTGTCAGAAGAGGCACCGCAGTGGCAGTCTCTCTTTTCTTCCCATTCCCCTTTCCCCCTCGTTACTCAGGCTAGATCTATGTCTGGTTCACAGTGACGTTGGGGAGTTGGGAAAAGTTCATCATGGCAGTGAAGTTCAGCCCCTCTGCTCCTGTGGAGGATCAAGCTCTGGTACGTGGTTTTGACACATTAAGCATGTTTTAATTTGATTGAATTTAATTGTATTTAGAAGGCCTTAACCCTCAGTCGCTTAAATCATGAAGGAATCGAATGTCTGGCAAGCAACTTATTTAGTTTCCTCCAGTGTCTTTTAATTCACCTGTGGTGCTACATGTCATTATTCATTGAAGTATGATTCCTTTCACTTATCTTTGTAGACATTTTCTTTAGCTGTTTTTGTTGTGGTAGAAGGCTTTACCAGTCCTGCCCTTAAATCCTTCCATAATACTGTCACACATGGCTGATGTCACTTTTACAACCTGCAGTGACACACTTCTAATGTGAAACATATTGTGTGGGTGAGTAGAAGAGGTGGCGAACCCTGTGACCATATCAAAATGTGCACTTGAACACTGCAAGTAAATCGAATATGTTTCTAGTAATTTGCCTTTCAGTGACGTTAAAAAATCTTACATTCCTAATGATTCCTTTGGTTCATTTAAGTTGTCTACACTTGGATTCTATTTGTAATATTTAATTTTGTTTTATTTTTCAAATATTTTGTGGCGGCATGCTCCTCTCCAGCTTGTTGCAAATTCATTGCGTCACCCTACTTTGACAATCTACGGTTTTAGCTGTGGCTAGACTTGTTTTTAAGTATATTTTGCAATTTCATCTAAGTTGTTGTGGGTGCCACTCCAAGCTGCAAAATACGAGGTCTGATTTGACTTTGGTTGATGGGTGGGCAGTGGCTTGGGGAATGGAGGACTGGTGATCGAGTTGGTATTTGAGTCTTGGCTTGTAATCTACTTATAGATAGTTTTTGATAATTGCTGTCGGTCATTGCAGTCTGGCAGCCCTTGATTTCATATTTAGTTTTCAGAGTTGAATTTCACTGACTGGCATGCTGTATATACAAAGATATGCTCTTTTATTTGACACCTTTCTTTACAGGGAAACAGTAGCTAATCTGGTTTGCTAATAAATGTCAGAGGCGAACAGGACTTGTCTGAACATGACTTTGTTGTGGAATTTCTCTAGTGCTCGTGAGCAGCAGTGAAAGTTGTATTGCATTGTAAATTGAAAAGATAGGATGTTTGCTTGGGAGCTCTAATCTAGATGTTTATTGGCAACGTGAGGGCAGGTCCACCTCACAGCAGTGTTTTTTAGGTCGAGCCTAGCGGCAGCGCGCATGCGCTGCTCGGTCCGCGAGGCATGCTGTATTAGGGTATGCACTGGAAGCCCCACCCACTCTCTGCCTATATTTGTCATTGGCTTGTTTGTCCCGCCTCGGTACCGTCTTGTCTGCATTTGTTACCACCCATAACGACTGGACCTTTTACTTGGCTTGTTACATGGTCTCCGTTATTTAGTGGGTAAGCACCATTTACTTTAATGGCCTTTCCTTATTCCAGCGCAGTCCGATTTCACTTTAGCGGCTGCGCTGCTTTATTTAATTAATTTGCAGCACGGTCCGCATCAGTTCAGTGTAGCACCGGCAAACAGGCATTTGCAATGCAACAGGTCTTGCATTTACGCGAGTTTCAGCTATTGGCATTGTAAATGACAATGCCTTTTATTTATGTTTTGGTTTTTTAAATATAAATAAAACGCATTATCATTTACAATGCCAATAGCTTAAACTCACGTAAATGTGAGACCTATTGCACAGCAAATGCTTGTTATAAACTGGGCAGCCTCTCAGCATTTTGCTTTGGATTACCTAGTTTGACATTGCCACAGCTCCACTAAGGAAAAGGATTCCCAGAAAATGCTGTTGGTAAAGTGCTTGCATATGGCCATGTCTCAAGGTGCCTGCTGCTAACTGACATCTTCTTGGAACCAACTGGCACCAGGTTGTTGCAAGATTTAACACTGTTTGTCTGACCGCCTTCAGAGGCAGCATGCTCTTAAGGTGCACGTTTTACAGTGAGGTGTCTGACGTTTCAATGAATGCATGTGTGATAGCTTCTTGTTATATGTTGTCAGGCTGGAGGCTGGAGACACCACACCAAATGCCCCCGTGCCCTGCCGCAGTGCCATTGCTGCCTCCATCTCCTCTATTGGCTCTTCATTGACCTGCCTCACACACCTAGTCCACCGCTGCCAATCTGACCATTGTCTGCTCTCTAATATGGATCATGGGAATCGAACTAATCATGACCACAGCTTGCTGCCCATTAACCTATTTCCCCTTTCTTGTCTGGTCCAACATCATTCAGCCTTCCTTCCTCATTCCTATGTCAATCATCCATTCATTTCCAGGAGCAGATATGTTAAATGTATCAGCAAATATGACTGGACCTGAGCAGGGTTTCAATTACATCATTTTAATGTCTGGTATGCACGTGGTAAATAATTTTCTTAAAACATTCATTTTGAACAAAACATGGCAAAGCAGAACAATCTAAATCTGAAAGTCTAAGGTTTTATGAATTTAGTGAAGTGTGGCGTGCCTGAGTGATCCTAGGTGTAGTGATCTGCTGATCACTGGTCTAGTTGTTTTAGCACAAGCCACTCTCCGAGGGCTGGCTTACACCCCACCCCACACCCATCCAGCACAGGCGTCACTGGACATGTGACCCTGTGAATAAAAGGGGCCGGGCGCACGTGCCCTGGGCCAGTTCTACTATCCACGTACTGTGTTTGTGTGCAGTCATTATGCATGCATGAGGGCCTAGGGCCCTGCACCAATTACATTTGTGACGAGCGGGACCTGCCCGCTTGTGCAGCCGCCCTTTTTGAAGGTGGTTGAGGGGGAGAGTGAGTGCTACCCGTGTCGAGGGTAGGGGTGTGCGGAATTTGCATAGTCGCGCTACGCAAAGCTACGCGAAACGGTACAAAATCTCTGCGAGCACGCAAAAGTTCCGCGAACACGCGGTATTGCTTGTTCCGCCCGTTCGTGATGCTTTTTTCCTGTTCGCGAACGCTGTTTGCGTGCTCGGGGAGAAATATCTCGCAAACACGCATTTTGAAAGCGCGAACAAGCAAAAAATTCCGCGAAGCTGCGGATCGCGGAATTTTGGGCAATTTCGCGTTCTCCGCAGAACGCAAAATTACCCAAATTCCGCAAATTCCGCGAGCGGAACGGAATTTACCGCCCAGGCCTAGTCGAGGGCACCCCCTTTGGAGTAGGCGCAGGATGCGCCGAATGGCCCGCGGGGCATGTAAAGAGCCCCGGGGGTGAAGGAGGTGATCGGGAGCCCACCCCGCACCTGGTGTGCCAGCTAGTGCGTGGTGGCACACGAAGAGAGAAAGACCACGTGGCGGATAGAGGAGCCGGTGGCATTCCCCTGCCACAAGCCTGCTGAAGCCCAAGTGATGTAAGAGCCAAAGCGGAGCCCACCCGCATTGGAAGCGACGACCCGCCGAGCCGGAGGCGAGCCCGAAGGCTGACTGAGGTGCTGAGGAGCTGTGGCGGAATGAAGAGTGACCCAAACTGTAGGTGATCAGCGGGAGCCCACCCCGAATCTGAAGGGCCTGCGTAGCCGGCAGGCAGGAGGTGAGCCCGAGCAGTGCATCGGGCGGTGGGGAGAGCCAGCGTGGGGGAGAAAGGAGACTACCCCAAGAAGCCCGCAGTGAGGCGGACACCCAACCGGCACTGTAGAAGGACTGAAAAAGTGCAGTGGGGAGAAGCAATACAGAGCAGATGGGGCCAGAGTGGACAAGTAAAGAAACAGCCACACTCCACTTGTGTCACCTTCTGACATGCAAGAAAAGGCCCTGCAGCCCCTGCCGTGACGACCAATTGTGTGTGGTCGTGGGGGCGAGATGGCGTGCCCCTGCATGAGGTGTTTGGCGGCAGGTGGTGTCATGCCCATAAAGTGCTCAGGTGCGGCTTGGAGTACGGCGAGAGGAGGTGATGTCGGCTTGAACCTCGGACGGCCGTCATGAGGTGAGGCCATGCACCAGAGACCATCGTAAGCAGCCACCCCGCCCCCACGCAGCCCGTGAGGTGAGAGTGCCTGCTGCGAGGGACGGGAGCGATTAAGAGAGCGTGGAGGGCTGGCCGCCTCAGTGAAATAATTAAGAGAGGTTTAAGCAGCGCAATCCGAGTTGTCCGAGGAAGTCTGTGTGCTTCACCCTCCCCCTACGCCGCCCGTAGTGAAGAGAATAAAGACTTACCGGTAGATGAAGGGAGGTTCTGCTGCCCGGCTGGAGGTTCTCCCGCAGTATGTGCACCGTTGGCTGCCTTCACGGATGGTGCCCTGCTCATGGGGGCATGTGGCAGGCACGTCTACAGGAGCAGCCCTGGATGTACCACGATGCCGGCCGGTAATGGATTGACCCGGCGAGGGAGAGGCCAGTGTTGCCCATGCTGCAAGGTGCCAGCAGCAGCGGGCCTAGCGTCATGCAACCTGTTAAGGCCCCACAACGAGTGAGAAAAGCGCCCGGGACCAAAGAAAACCAGTAACTTCAAAAGAAACTGAATGAAACAAAACGGAGGCACGGACAGCAATAAAAAGAGCAGCAGTGCCATCTGGTGGCAATTTAGCAGTACCGCGCTTGTGAATACAGACAATGCTTAGCATGGACAGGCCTGCAGCAAATGGAAGACTGACTGTTGTTGCCTGCAATCAGTGCCAAAGGGATGGCAGCTAATGTCCTCTTCAAAGGAAGGACAGATGAAGGCTCCAAAAAAAAAAAAACACAGGGAGATAGAGAAGTGTCCCCCAAGTCAGCGAGGGAACCCTGTAGGGAATACTGCATCCACCCCAGTGATTATTGTGCAGGACACTGGCAAGCAAAGAACACTATAGGTAAAGTCCATTGAGGCTTGTGTGAAGGAATGCAGTGATGCCTAGTGGCCACAGGTGGTCACTGCAGCAGTAAGGACAACAGTGAAGCACTGCACATGGACAGTATGTGGAGTACAGGATAGCAGCCCCAAAACAGCAAGTCGTTGATGGACTAGAGGAAGTGCACAGAAAGTGCGGCCAGTGGTGAAAGGATGCCACCGCAAGTGGAAGACGAGGAAAGAGCGCAAGGAGCGACATTGCGCAAAAGACGTACTCCAGACACGGACGGTACGGACAGGAGCACGAGAGTCAGCGTTCTGCAAGGAGAAGGGCTCAGGTGGTCACATGGCGTGACTCATCCTGTGAAGCCGGCCCGAGAAGAGGCTGCAAAGAGAGGTCGGAAGAGATGACCTGCCAAGGTCGGTGAAGCGGAGACCTGAAAAAAGGTCGGTGAAGCGGCGACCTGAGAAAAAGGTCAGTGAAGCAGTGACCTGAGAAGAGGTCGGAGTGATGTGACCAATGAAGAGGTCAGAGAAGAAAACTTGGAATAAAGGAAGGAAGACCGAGAATGAATAGTGACAAGAAGAAGGTCGGGACGACAGGTCTGGTCATCGTAGGAAGAGAATGCATTGTCCTAGGGGTAGGACAAGACCAGGGAGACCTGTGCGGAGTGCACGCCACACGGAGAGGCCTGGTCAGTGAAGACGAGCAAGAAGATGGGACCAGACCGCGTCGCGAAGTGAAAGAACAAGAAGGAGGAGTTTGCGTGGCATGACGCCACTGCGAAGAAATGCAGAATAAGAAATCTCAACAAGAAGAAAGAAGATGAGAGGAGTGTGTGATCTGCCAACTCGCACACCAGAAGGCAAAGGTGACAAGTGCAAGAACATCGGAGCACATGGAGCACAGGGGCTGGAGAACATCAGTGGCACTGGGAGAAAATATCTATCTACGAGTCTTCAGTACACCTGGTGACGGCAGAGGCGAGCAGGCTAGACCATTGGTGACATCCACCTATGGGGTCACACGGGAGACTGGACGGTGAGACTGCTCTGACGTCCTGAAGAAGAGGATCCGACCACTCCACACCAGACCGTGGCGACCCAGGGGCAAAGGCCTCAGGGTCCCGCCACGAGAGATGGATCCACAGCCGCTCTTCCGCAGGTCCCAGGATGAAGAAGATCTCATGCTAAATGGCAGGAGCCAACAACTACCCTTCAGGTGGAGCTAAGGACATGAAGGTGGGACTCGTAGCGCTTCCTCCACACATCCTGAGGGTTGCATTGGAGCAACACAGCGAAGTGCACCAGTCCAGTGGAAGCCTGGTGAGAGGGGCCTCCGGGACATCCTGTGAGAAGAGAACACCTGCAAGAGGGGCATCTTAGTGAGAGGGATGTCTTGCAACTACTCCACCATTTCTTAGAGAGAAGCAATGCTACCCGTGTGGGACCACCACAACAACCATGAACGATCGGTGGAAAGTAACATCTATCCGATCCACCAGCACTCTACCTGCTCCGTCACCACGAGAGCGATGCTGAGAAAGACAGTGATGTCAACTTCCATGCACAGAGTTGAAAGAAGACCGGACCCGCAGAGCACCCATGAACTGTGCCAAATAGAACTGGTGGTCCCAGCTGCTGTTATGCCATCGACTTTGGTATGCAAGCAGCTAAAGAGACTCAGTGGAAGTTTCTTTTACCTTGTTTTATTTTTGTTATATTCTCTCCGTATTTTTTTCCGTATTTGTAAAGTACGAACTACTCACCCTTACGGGTCTCAAGGCGCTGGGGGCCGTTGTGGAAATTAAGTGAGCTATTGCCCAGAGTCACATGGTGCTGAGCTGAGCTGCCGCCGGAGCCGGGGATCGAACCGTGAGCCCTGTGCTCCGAAGTCAGCTGCCCTGGCCGCTGCACCACACCTCTCCACTCCCACAGGTTGGACTCTACTGTTTCCAGTTTGAATAAAGTTTTGGAGGGATGTAGTGATCTGCTGATCACTGGTCTAGTTGTTTTAGCACCAGTCACTCCCCGAGGGCTGGCTTACACCCCACCCCACACCCATCCAGCACAGGTGTCACTGGACATGTGACCCTGCCAATAAAAGGGGCCGGGCGCAAGTGCCCTGGGCCAGTTCTACTATCTACGTACTGTGTTTGTGTGCAGTCATTATGCGTGCATGAGGGCCTAGGGCCCTGCACCAATTACACTAGGCATCCCATAGAGAGACCTGTGTTTGACCCCAAATCCTTGCAAGTCCACTCATTTTCCACCCTCTTAGAGCGATGGACCAAATACCAGTGCGTTGTGTAACAATAACATCAGTCATTCAGTCCCAAGATTTCCACAGTTCTCAAATACATGTAATGTTATTTTACAAAGTTACCTTCTGTTTATTTTTATATAAGATACGAGCTCTGCCAGCATTAATAATGCAGCCACTCATCCTCGTAGGACCTACCAACCCTCCTGCTGGTAAATATCTTTCAACTGAGTCAATCACTTTTATTTCAAGATGTCAATGTCAATGTCAAGATGTCAATTACATGGCATTCAGAGCAACCGAGGTTCCTTGAGCTTGTGACAGCATCATTATTTTGTTTGCCTTCAACAAGTGAAAATAAATGCACACAGCTGGGTAAAACAATATTTTACTCCTATTCTCTCAACAAGCAGTGTAATGTTATAATTTTAGAGCTGATTATGTCGGCTTGAGCTTTTCTTTTGTAAACAAACAGTGAATGTTTTTAATAATTTGTGGCAATTTTCTGTCATATAATTATTACGATTATTATCCCTGCAACGAAACACATGAATAATGCATGCAGGCAAAATCAGTGCAACAAGACATTTTATCTCTTTGCCTGTTACAGACCAAAGAACACTAATCCCCTCACTGAAATTATATTTGCGTAATTAATTTCGCCTACAATTTATTTCCGTTTGTTTTAATTCTGTTAGAAGCACTTCTGTCAAATCAAACAATTCTTAAATCACGAACTTATTCAATAAATAGTCTATATGCATTTCATAAAGGGTCTGAATGTCAAGAATTGATTAATCAGAGACAATTGGCAGTGCCAACAAGAAAAGCAGTTTTGAGGGAAGGCAGCAAAAAACTAAGGGGAAGATTTACAAGCCCCTTGCGACACTTTTGTGCCACTGTTACAACACTTTTGTGGCGCATCGGCAGCGTAAACAATGCGGCCAATTTACAACGTGACACATGAAGATGCGTCACTTTGTAAAGCCCTGCGTCACATTATACCTGTGTCAGGTGTAATGTATGCAGGGTGGGCGTTCCCACGCAGGAAAGCCGTGTAGAAGTGACGCAGTAAAATCTACAAGATTTCACTAAGGGTGGGCAGAGCTGGTGTAGTGCCTCTACGCTTAGCTCCACGGAGTTTGAAAAAAACTCGTTGGAGCTACGCTTTGCTCCGCTCCTCTCCCTTCCCAAATCCTTTAAAAATGATAAAAGAAGGCACTTACCTGCGTGTCTGCCGCCTCCCCTGCCTGGCCGCTCTCCTTCCTGCTCCTTGCGTACTTCTTCATTGAAAAAAACACTACGTTGTACGTCTTGCGCGTGAGCACTCTCAAACACGTAAAACGTAGTGTTTGTTTAGAAGAATAAGAACGCGAAAGGAGCAGGAAGGAGAGCGGCCAGGCAGGGGAGGCGGCAGACACACAGGTTAAGTGCCTTCTTTTATCATTTTAAAAGAATTTGGGAGGGGGGACGGAGCGGCTAACTCAGCTCCACCATGGAGGCAGAGTTTTGCCTACCTCTGCGTTCGCAACGGAGGGCGGAGTAGGCAAATCTCCGCAACCTCCACTGGTGGAGCGGAGTTACCCGCCCAGGGTTAGATTTCACTGTGCCATTTCTAGGATGCCACTGCTTCAAATCTTACGCCTGCTTGAAGCAGGCATAAGGAGTGACGCAGTACAATGAGTATAGGTATCCCCATGCATTGCTGGAGTTGCGTCATGCTTGCGACACGACTCCAGCAATGCATGACTTTTGGGCCAACAGATGCGTCAGAATTTCTGACGCATCTGTCAATCCTTGCGCCATGGTACGCCGTATTATAAATACAGCGCATCCATGGTGGCGCAATGGTATCGCAGGCTGGCGCAGGGAAAGTGACGCATCTCTACAGATGCGTCAGTTTCTTGTAAATCTGCCCCTAACTGCCTTACTTACAAGAAATAGCGCATCGCTGAGCCAAAAAACCTTACACCCCCATGGATGCGCTGTATTTACAATACGGGGCTCCATGGTGCAAGGTCCTAAAGATGTGTCAGAAATTCGAACTGATCAGCAGGTAGGATGTTGCAAGGCATCTAATTCAAAAGTGGCTCATTGCTGTAGTTTGTCATAAGCCTGACGCAACTTACGAAATCAGTCATAAATCAGAGAGGATGCGCCCGTTTTGATTTACGCAAGTAGCCTCAAGTGTGGGGAACAATGTAACATAGTGCGAAAAGGTTAATACTCACCTTGCACTCTATTACATTGGTCCTGGATGTCACGCATAGAAGTGGGCATTGTGTACTTTTGTGTACCATTATGCCTATGTATGTGTGACATATTATGTTAAAGTACAATGTGAGTGCATACAAGTCAGTGATGGTGTGTGATGTGATATTTGCTGTGCCTACCTTATGTGTGCATGTAGCTGTTGAGGGAATGTGTCTTGAATGCAGATTTCACTTTTTCAAGTCACTTCAACTGGTCAGATACCTATGCCACAGCCAACGTGTCATTCCTATGCCTGGGTTTTAGAGGAATAGGGATTTTGACGTGTCTCAAACTCAGCGAGCCGCTTCCCGAAGATGCATCACTTTTGCAAAATGTCATAAATAACACTGCATCAGTTTTACGGGGATTTTAGGTGAGAAGCCCTACCTTGCATATATTAAAACTAATACAATGCAGCTGATTCCAACGAAGGGAAAACCCGATGCAGATGTACAGAGTGCACAAGACAAATATTTGAATCAAATGTTCAAAAATCTGGCTGCGGCATGCTGTTCGCACACAGCCACCAGTATTTTTGTGACATGTAAAACTTTATAAGAACCAACCTCTGTAATAATTATTTGGTTCTTAAAACTCTGAATCATAGTGGGTTGGAATATGACTTTTTCTATGCATAATAATGAGGTAGGTAACATATTAGGGCTTACTACAACTACACAGGAATCATTGCCTGCTGGGGTGAGTAGACCACCATGTATGTGACTGCTTCCTAACTAGGCAAAACATTTTTTTTTTAATGCGCCCCATTTTCTTTATAAGAAATGGGGCTGTATTAAAAAATAAATGAGTACCTTCTCTTTCGTTTGTGTAAGAGTTGGTAGTAGACACATGAACCAACTCTTCAACTAACTTTTTTTGACATTCCCTTGTGTGAAAGCATTACCACCCTCTTTGAGGTGTTCTGAAAATAACAATGGTTTTTGACTGGGTTTCAGTCAGAAAACATCAATACATAAGATAACATCCAGATCTAAAATACTTCATACATCTGACCCTAAGTTACTTTTTCATTGTTCCACTATTGAAGGATACAATTGAATTGCTCGAAACTTATTACAATGCCTACAGATCAGGGATCTCCAACCTCTTCTGAAATTAAAGCTACTTTTGATCTATAGAAATCACTCTGAGAAATTAACTAATATAATAACTAATGTAGCAGTTACCAGACATGGTAATCAGAATTGTCTTTTTAAATTTTGCACACTTCCACTAATGCCCTTTTAATAAAAAAGTTCATTAACATAACATGTGTATTTGTAAAGTGCACGTTCACCCAGAAGGTTTATTATTACCCAACTAAATGGTACTAATTTTATCGACCTCAGAAAGAGGAAAGGCTGAGTGAAACTGCTGGGGTTTTAATCTGTGACCATTTTGTTGAACACAGGCCCCTACTGTGGACCCAACCCGACGTTATCGTTAGCCACATCAAAAACTCTTCTTCTTTATAGATGTAGCTATGCTGCACAGCAGCTGTGTTGCTGTACTGTACAGTAATGGATCATTACCAAAAGTCAATTGATCTCATAGGCGCCTATTAGCTTTGCAAATGCTTGTTTGTAATACCATGACATCTTCAACTATTTTCTTTGGCCATCAGCGTCTGATATGCTGGAATGTTTACAAATGTATTTACAATTTTAAAAGCAAAGCCACAAATACCCAGGCACAACATTGAATTTGGGAAAGAAGCCACAATTGGCAGAAGGTGTCATGACTGATATGGGGTCTACATACTTATTGGATGGAAGAAAATGAAAAACTAAATTCATATACATCATTTTCATGACAATTTGACATGTTGCTGTTTTTGCTATTTATTCGGCATAATGCACTTTAAGCAAAGAAGTGTGTTTAATCATGCTCTACAACAAAATTGAGTTTTAAATATTGTCAAAATCACACACACACACACACACACTCACTCACACACAACGATGCTTTGGTGACTCACTTGGCCTTGTTCACAGTGAGAGGCCACTGTTGGAACAATGGTATGTATATAAACAAAACCCCAAGTGACCTGCAAAGTGACGATAAAATAGAAAAAATATCATTCCTACCTGTATTCAATCAAACCTCCTGTACTTTCATTGTAATATGATTTTATAATTAATTAGTCCAACTAATTTATTTTTCTGAAATTACCTAATATACAAATCTTAATAAGTAGATGACAGGACTGGAACCCTGCTTTGTGCTGTTCATAATACACGCTCTTTCTAAACACAGTAGTCCCCAGACAGAGAATAAATTCTGATCAATGAATATAGACCCAATCAGTACTATATTGTAGACATCTGTCCAGCCGGACAGATATTTAATATGCAGTCAAAGCAATATTTACAGATAATAAACACAAAACAGTTTCAGTGGGACACAAGCCTGCATCCAACTTGACAAAAAAGACATACAACATAAGGTGAGGAGTTCAGGCAAGGGAGGTTGTTTATTTCAAACAAATTTCTTATAGAACAAACAAAGTATACAAGAAACACCATTACACAAAAGTTAGAGCATTTTCAAAGTGTATATGGTGTACAAGATGTCGACGGCATTTCGATCCCTTAAGAAAATACTGGGATCATCTTCAGGACATTGTAATAAGCATGCCTGTTTACATATGGCTTAAATTGCTAGAACCATGGAAAAAAAGTAAGAAGGAAGAGAAAAAAAGAGAAGAAAATTGGAGTTAATTTACAGACAAGGGAATATCAACATTCAATCAAAGTGCTTGTGAAATTGCCTCCGGTGTGGTTTCCGATTTGATGCGTGGAGTTCATAAGCATGAAAGAAGGCACGTAGAATAACCGTGCAGTGAAAATTTATAAAAAGAGTGATGCAGAGCGATAGGCACTGAAAGAAAATGGAAGGAATTGCCGGCGATCAAGATGGATCTGGCGAAGGGCGAAGGTGTTGAAGGAGTGAGACTAGCTCTACTATTAACCGTGTTGTCGGTGATAAACACAGAGAAGAGACAGAAGTGCCGGATGTTCATAACACGCGCAACACATTGATACCATCAGTACCTACAGTCCACAGTTCTAAAATATACGTCATTAAACATAACCAAATATTTTTTCTCAGCACTTCAAGCATAATTTATCGCAGTGATTCACCTGATGTGTGTAGGGGCACTTCATCTCTTCTGACCTCATTATAATTTTAAGCATTGCCAACAGTTACACATCAATAACTTTAACTATTTTTCTTTCTATATCTATCATTCTATTTGTTATGCTATGAAGACTTGTAGCGTGCATCACCATCAAGGAAGGTATCCTGGCACTGAATAGGTGTTAGCCTAGCCGAATCTAGTACTTAATGCCTATTCAAAATGGCAGGTCTTCAGTTTCTTGAGGAATTCATGAAGTGAGAAGAAGGATCTTTTGTGTAGCAACAGGCTACTCCACACATTAGGAGTGATTTGGAAGGTCCGACCACTGGTTCTTGCTTTCTGTGTGTGTGGGATGTGTTTAGGTAGGAGTCCAGATGAGCGGAGGTGTCTGGAAGGTTTGTGAAAGCAGATGCAATTGTTGAGATATGTTGGGCCAATGTTATGTAGAAGCATGAGAGTTTGGGTGAGGTGTTTGAATTGTACTTGTTTGTGTATGTGGAGCCAGTGGATCTCCTTCAGGTGGTATGTTATGTGAGTCTGGTGTGAGAGGTTGAGAGCAATTCTGGCAACCAACTTCTAAATAGTCTGCAGCCTTCTGGTGAGTTTTTGTTGATTCAGGCATAGAGGGTGCCCCTGTAGTCCAGCTTGCTTTTGACAAGGTCTTGTATGATGGTTTTCCAGGTTCTAATTGGGAGTCAAATCTTCCTCAGCTTCTTCAGGGAAGGAAAGCACGAGGAAGTAATGCCTTTGACTTGGGGGGGGGGAGTCATGTTGAGTTTGCTGCCAATGACAATCCCAAGGTTCTTAGCATTGTCATAAAGCAAACCCAAGGAGATGATGGACGGAGCGCCGAAACTTTTCAGACACTCACCCCCAGTCACAGATCTGGGTTGAATCCATCATCATTCTTTAGCTCACCTCGCCACCTCAGTTCAGACCCAGCTATATGCAATTCAGACTTGACCCTGTGCCTCATGGGAACAGTCCAGCCCGAACTGCCAAGCCAGGTCTTCCCTGAACTGAAAACAAGCATCCTGGGACCGGTTTTGGGGTAACACCCCTCATCAGCCAGGCTAGCTTGAATCCAGTGGCAAAGTGAGCAAGGGACCCAGGTCTGGGCATACCCTGCCAATTTAGGGCCAACAAAGCAAACCCAAGGAGATGATGGACGGAGCGCCGAAACGTTTCAGACACTCACCCCCAGTCACAGATCTGGGTTGAATCCATCATCGTTCTTTAGCTCACTTCGCCACCTCAGTTCAAACCCAGCTATATGCAAATCAGTCTTGACCCTGTGCCTCATGGGAACAGTCCAGCCCGAACTGCCAAGCCAGGTCTTCTCTGAACCGGAATAAAGCAGCCTGGGACCGATTTCAGGTAACACCCCTCATCAGCCAGGCTAGCTTGAATCCAGTGGCAAAGTGAGCAAGGGACCCACATCTGGGCATACCCTGCCAACTTAGGGCAAACAAAGCAAACAAAAGGAGATGATGGACGGAACGCTGAAACTTTTCAGACATATCTAGGAAACAGTGGTTCAGGTGTGGCCTAAATGGTCCAAAGCGAGAAAGTGACCCAGCAGGGAACACTTGGTTCTAAGATTTTGAAATTAATTCATGAGGGAGCAAAGGAAAGATCAGAGGAAGGTCATGTAGGTCAGATAAATGATAGACATTTATTTTACAATTTTTTGTATAGTATTCAGGTGCTCACATACATTTAGGTGAAAGGAAGCGTGACATGCAGGGTGATAGTGAGGTTTAAAAAGGCATCGCATTGACAACAGTATAATGAGCTCCACAGTTATTTTACAAGGAGTAATAGGAGTTCATGTTGTATGGTGGTCGACGGCGTTTCGAACCCAATAAGTGGGGTTCATCTTCAGGACAAGGGTGAGCAAGCTGAATTAGAAGAAAGGAAAATCATCCTTGGCCCATTCGTCTGTTAATGATGTGGGCAGCTGGTACTGATTTTTAAAATGGGCTGAAGGCGTGAATTAATGGCGCCAAAGAACTGAGTGGGAATGTCTGTCCAGGACTCGTGTTTGCTTATTTGGAGGGAACCCGGGATGGAAAGGCAGCTGGCCGGGATGATTGGTTTTGTATTTTTAGAAAACGAACTGCAGGGCCTTTAAATGGGAGCCTGGAGCTGTGCAGACGGGAACGTCCTGCTTCTGCCTTTGCTGGCATCGTCATACCTAGCTTTGTTGGCCAACAGGTGGAGTCCCACAGTGCAGTGCTCTTCCCGAAGATCATGATTTTGATCTTGTTGATATTAAGCTTAAGAGCTTAAGACAGTTGGTCTTCATCCGGTGAGCAATGTCAGTCATGCAGGCATTGAACTTGATCCAGGTACTTGCTGTCTTGTCAGTGAGGGAGACAATGTGTTGAGTGTCACTGGCATAGGTTAGGACATGGATGTTGTGAGAGCAGATGATGCTAGCTAGTGGGATCATTTAAGAACTGATGAGGGTCAGGCTCAGGGAGGATCCTTGTGGCACCCCGTAGATGAGGTTGCAGGCATCTGAGGTGTATGGTGCCAGTCTGAATGACTGGGTCCCTCCAATCAGGAAGGACAAGATCCATTGGACTGCATGTCCTCGGATACCAATGTTGTGGTGACTTTGGATGGGGATGGGGTGAAAGATCATGTCAAATACAACAGAAGAGTGCAGGAGGATGAGGGATGCCATGACTTTTCTGTCCAGTGTAATGCAGATTTCATCTGTGGCAGCAATAAGAGCAGTTTCTATGTTGTGGTTGGGCTTGCAACCAGACTGAGTGTGTTGAGGAGTTGGTGGTCATTGAGGTATACAGTGAGGTATCTATTGATGATTTTCCCTAAGATCTGAGTTGAGAGTCATAGCAGGGAGATCAGTTTGTAGTTGATGATTGTTGGAGGGTCCACAGAGTGTTTCTTCAGCAATGGTGAGACAGATGCGTGTTTCCAACCATTTGGGAAGGATGCAGATGGATGTGTTCAGAATCGTTGTGAGTATCATGCTGATGCGTTGCAGTCCTCTGGAGTAGGTATGGTGGGGCAGTGGTCCGATGGGGCCAATGAGTGGATGAACTTCATGGTGGCACCGTTTCTTCTGTGACAATGATGCTCCATGTGGTTAACATTGGTTCTGTGAATAAGGTCAGGAGGTGTTTAGTGAGGTCTGCTGGGTCTGGTTGCAGGTTAAAGTTGCTGTAATTGGCAGTGATTTTGTTGCTAAATAATTGAGAGAGATTGTTCCAGAGGTCCAGCAAATGTAATGGAGTTGGAGGCCACAGCTGGTGGATTTTCTGTTAGTTCAGGCATCGATGCGGTCCATCAGATCAGCCCATTTGGTGGTTTGGATCATTTGGTGGTAGCCTCTCAGGGAAGATTTGAATGTGCTGCTACCTGCATTGCCCTGGCTTATTCTTGATTTGTGCTCCAAAAGTGTTGCCACTGGGTAGTTGCAGGTAGATCAGCTGGTCCATAGGAAAATAATTTTTGCGTTGCAAATAACTTTAGCCCTGTTTGACAAATCGCACAAAAACATTCCAAAAGGTGCTACTTTTTAACTAGTTTTTGCATGGAAAGTTTCGGGGTGATCCATCAAGTGGGTGCCAAGAAAAAGCAGAGTCTCAAAACTAACCCTGGGCGTAGTTTGCGTAGTAGCACTTCACGTAGCTACGTGAAGTACATTTTGAACTACACGTAGCTATGCAAATTGCGTAGTGCGTAGCTGTGTGCTTGACTGCACTGTACAATAATTGCCAAAGACATCTTGCACAGTGCAAGTTAAGATAAAATAAATATCTCTGTCTTTATATGCTAAAATGCATATAGCATTTCACAAAAGTGAAATCAATAAATTAACAAGCAGTGAGAGAGGTGATGATTTTGGTATCCTCCCTAACCTAGGGAGAGAACCAAGCAGATGCCTTGAAAACAAAAAGCACATCTTTTGAACGATTCAGTGGTGGTCCCATCCTCTTAGGACCACCCCAAGCACAGTTATTGGCAAAAATACAATCCCAACCAAAGGCCCTGCAAAGCATTATGGGACGAGATTAGCAGTGGGCAGTGAATATTATAGTATCCAATATCAAAATAATTCTACAAAGAGCTGCAGTTCCACTAGTCGTTACTAGATGTCCCTCACGAGTCAAATGCAAAAGCTTCATGAAAGGGTTTCAATGCTTTTGCATTTGACTCGTGAGGGACATCTAGTAACGACTAGTGGAACTGCAGCTTGATGTATTAATAATGTCAATGCTTTTGCATTTGACTCGTGAGGGACATCTAGTAACGACTAGTTGAACTGCAGCTCTTTGTAGAATTATTTTGATATTGGACACTATAATATTCACTGCCCACTGCTAATCTCGTCCCATAATGCTTTACAGGGCCTTTGGTTGGGATTGTATTTTTGCCCATAACTGTGCTTGGGGTGGTCCTAGGAGGAAGGGACCACCACTGAATCGTTCACATGATATGCTTTTTGTGTTCAAGGCATCTGCTTGGTCCTCCCCTAGGTTAGGGGGAACCCAAAATCATCACCTCTCTCATTGCTTGATATTTTCATTGTCAAAGTTCACTTTTGTGAATTTGTTATATGCTTTTAGCATAGAAAATTGCTTTAACAAAGCATTTGTATGTGTTTAATATACTGCTGCTACGCTATGTTGATTAGCAGAGTTTTTTACTCTGCTACGTGCAATTTGCGTAGTGCGTAGTAACACAAACTTTGCATGCTCTATGAGCGTAGCAAAGTATTATGCCCAGGGTTACTCAAAACACAAAAGCCCCATGCATTTTCCTTAGACTTACACCAAATTTGGCAGAAAACTAGATCTTGGTTCACAGATTGTGCTTTTTGTGATTTGGTGTTTTTGGTGTTTTTGAAAATGGAAGGTTAAAAAATATTTTTATATCATGACAGTTGAGTCTCTTGAGCCTCTTGAGGGACCGTCAATTTAAAAATAGAGCCTTCTGATTGACCCAGGAAGCTTTATTTCCCTTGGGCCAATTTGCTCCCACAGGAGTCAGACTCCCACAGGAGCAAGCTATCCGATTGACTGTCAGCAACATCAGAAAAATATTGCTGGCAGCAATTAAAGGACCGGGGGACTTAGGGAAAAGAAAGTAATATAAGGCAGCAGGGTAGGGATACCCTGTCCCCCCCAAGTCAGATGGAGGGACCCAGAGGGACCCTCCGGGCAAAAATAAAAATAGATCAGCAATTGTTGCAGCAATCCCATGGAACTCCAGTTGAATAAAAGAAATATGGTGCAGGGGCTGGATTCTTCAACTATAGGCCTTGGGGAACCACACCCGGGGCTGTGATGTCTATTTAAGTGAAGGGTGTGCCACCAAGCCATTATAGGTCCTGGGGAGCCCATCCCTCGAGCCACATTACATAAGGGCAGGTGGCACGCTGCCCCCCTCCCCAGGCCATTTTCAGGCCAGGACACCACATCCCCCTGGCCCAAATATAATAGATATGGGGAGGGACTGTGGGCCCAAGTCATTATAGGCCCCTGGGGGCCCACTCTGGGGCTAAAATATCCCAGAAAGGTCACACTGCCCCCTCCCCCAGTCTCTAAAGGCCCCATATCTCTAAAGGCCCCACACCCCGGGGCCGCTAAACATTAAGAAAATTAGGGGGCTGACACAGCCCCCCTACCTGAACCTTTCTTACCCCGGGGACCCTGGTCCCTGGGACCGGCTCACTTGCTGTGTACCAGAGAGCCTACCCTCGGGACACAGCAGTGTGGGCAGTGGAACTTGTGTTGGTCCCGCCAAATGGGAACACAAAGTTCAACTTAATTTGTGGCCCTACTGGATGGGGTCTCCAACACCTATAAAGGCCCAGGGAGGGAGCCACGTGGCCCCCCTTCCCTTTAAAAAAGGTAAGGTCCTGGGGGATGGGTTCCTATGGGCCTCATGAGGCACAGGGAGGGGGCCACTAGCCCCCCTCTCCTTTAAATGTGACCATGTAGGATGGCATCACCATGGCCAAATGAGGCTGAGGGATGGGGCCCATGTGGCCCCTCTCCTATTTAAAATACTCAAGGTCCTGGGGATGGTGTCCCCAGGGCCGAATGAGACACGTGGCTACCTCCCCCTTTTTTATTGATATTACTCCTGGAGATGGGATCCCCGGGGCCTAGTAAGGCTCAGGTAGGGGGTCTGCATATCCCCTCCCCTTAGATTTTGCCTCATGGGGATGGGATCCCCAGGTCCTAATAGGTCTCAGGAAGAGGGTCTGCATCCCCCCCTCCCCTTAGATTTTTGCCCCTGAGGATGTGGTCCCCGGAAGCCCAAGAAGGCTTAGGGAGGTGGGGGCCATCCCATTTTTATTGGAAATGGGCCTGGGGTTCCCCGGACCAATTAAGGGTCGGGGAGAGGCTGCATGCCCCCTCCCACTACTCTAAATGTTTTTCCCCAAGGGATGGGGTGACCGGGGCCCGAAGGCCAACCCTACGCAGTGCATGTTGTAGGGTTAGTAGCCTGCTAGGTATTTGGCCACAGGGCCTGGAGGCAGTCCAATCCCTGTGGCCAAACTGCTGCTGACCATGGGCAAAGGCTGTCTGCAGCATGGGGTTGGCTGCCCGCGGAAGGCTGGAAACAGGGCCTGGCTGCAAGACAAGCCCTGCTGCTAACCCTAAGCCACACATGACCAAAAGCCATGAGCAGTGTGGGGTTGGTATCTAACAGGTGGCTGCCTGTGGAGAGCTGGATGCAGCCAACCTGCAGCCAACCCCACACTGCGTATGACAAAAGGCCGTGCTCAGTGGGGGGGGTTGACTGCCTGTGGAAGGTTTGCTGCAGGGCCAGGACGCAGGGGAGGTCCTATGGCCAACCCCCCACCACGGATGGCCAAAGGCCATGTGCAGCAGGGGTTTGGCTTTACATGTTGTAATAAAATATTTCTTTTTGATAAAAAGATATGTTTTTGTTTAAAATGGGGCGAGATAACCAACTAATGGTGAAGTCGGATTTTGAATTTGCAATTCTGGAAATGCCACTTTTAGAAAGTTGGCATTTTCTTGCCATAGCCATTTGGTGCCTGAAGCCTGTCTCTGGATCACATGACTGGGTGTGGGTAACAGTTGGGCTTTGTGTATTCCTCCTAGATAGCCACACATAATGGGAGCTTAGGTGTGACTGGATGTGCCATCATTGGCAGGATGGGAAGGAGGAGCTGGGCACAGCCCCTCCTACACTTGAATAGGCTGTGTCCTGCTTCCACACACAGAGCTGCATACCCCCTATAGTTAGTCTGGATCCAGGTCCAGAAAGTCAAGGCATCTGTGTACTTCAAAGACAAGCCTCTAGAAGCTTCTCCCACTTCAAAGGCACACCTCTGAATAAAAGAAGGACCTCAACACTAACTTCTCAGTACACTTCTGGACCTGTTGATACTCTGCCAAGAAGAAGGACTGCTGTGCTGCTACAAGGAATGCCACAGTGTTGGACTGCTGCTCTGAAAGAACTGCTGCCCTGCTGTGCTGATGGTCTGCATCTTCCTCTTGACTGGGGAAGAAGAACTGGACCTGCAACTTCATCTTGAACCCAGGACCCCAAAGTGACTCAAAGGGCTAGTCTGTTGGTCTCCTGATCTGAGCCTTAGGGACATAAAATACTCCCCAAGAGCTCCAGAATCTATCTTCAGCGAGTTCCTGACCCCCAAGTGGTACCTCTCATGTCCTGCACCCTTGGTGTGGCTCACAGTCTCTTTAAGTCAATCAGATCGATTTGTCGGCAGCCAGTCTCTTTGCACAGCAGCATCAACAGGGTGCGGGGAACCGCCACTGCGAAGCTCCAGCCCACCTGTCAATGACACCTGGCATGCTCTTCGCACCACATTGATTTCCGCCTGCGATGCTCTTCTTGCTCCTCATGACTTTCTCCAACACGAATAGGACTCTTGGCACAAAACTTGAGAAGGTAAACCTGCAGCGGGACTAAGCTGGGACTCTATCTGACCTGTGCTACGTTGTGGTCAGCCTGAACTTTTGACTTTGACCCGATCCATTACGACCAGATAGCTGTGGTTTGCACTTTCTAGTTGTAGGTTCTATTTTACAATTATTCTTTAAAATTTCATAACTCCGCTTCTACTGATTGGATTTTTGTCATATTGGTTTTGTTTTATTTATTCAATAAAGCTCCAGTTTTCTAACCTTGTACGGGATACTTTTTGTGTGGTGTTTTCACTGTTTTACTGTTTGAACAGAAACATTATACATTGCCTCTAAGTTATGTCTGACTGCTCTATGCCAAGCTACCAGGGGGTTGTGCACAGGTTAATTTGGGGTTTGCTTTTGCCTTACCCTGACTAGGATTGTGGTTGCTGCTTGACCAGTGCTCACACCCCAGTCAACCAGTAACCCAGTTTCTAACAATCTCCATTATTTGATGTAGTGCTAAAATTGAGATGTCAAAGTATGAAAGAATAGGGGCATGATTAAGGCCAAAGCTAGAACAGGGCTGCATCACATCCAAGATCTAGGAACATCTTACATTCCATCTCGTCCTCCAACTTGGCTCTCTGCACTGTAATGAGATACCATCTGGACTTGATGGGAGGACATTCTTTTGCTTAGTCTGAAATTGTGGAATTCCCTTCCGAAATCCCTCAAGGACAGTACCTCTCTTCTTGCATTCCAGAAAGATTTGAAGACATGGCTATTCTAATTAGATAGTTCTTCTGTTTCATCATGCTAAGCGCAGGGAAACCCTGAGGGGTTACAAAACTATAAATAATGATAATAATAAATACAATAATAATAATAATAATAATAATAATAATAATAATAATAATGATATGATCAGAAGACAGCAACAATTTCAACAAATTGTGGACACTATAATAATGATCAGGAGAGCAAGATATATTCTCGCCTGGAAAATGAGCCATGGGTATTAGAGTAGAACAAAAGCTTTTGAGATTCAGGGTTAGACATTGGGCACACATCAAAAAGTCACCATGATGCACTTCTTGTTTTAATGGTTTTTTTAAGTTTCATTGGACTGTAATTTAAATTTAGACTTTCTATGTAGAAAAGGGCCAAGTAGTAGGTTATAAAAACAGTGAAAATACTATTAGGAGTTGAAATTTTAGTTAATATTTTCTTGATATTGTTCCAAAAAGAGTGATCAGGTCTTACCAGACCATATACATTAAGTAAATTCATGACAATATATTTAACGAATAACAAAAAAATACCAATACCCAACTCACACAATCATCAACTTCTTAAACACATCAAGTTTCAAAGATTTATAACTTAAAATCGCTACTCCCCTCTTTGACAGCTGTTGAAAAGAACCAATTCTCAAACCAGTTCCTTTTCAGTTTCATAGATTCTGTTTCATTGCAGTACTTTTCTTGTAGAAAAGCAATTTGTGTATATAATTTGGAAAGATGAGAGAGTACCTTTTGTATTTTGACAGGTTTTCCCCGGCCAAACATGACAATCTGTAAAAATAATAGTAACAAGCATAGATCATAGGAATGATACAAGATTCTGCAAAGAGAAAGTATTGTCATGTCCTTTAGGATAGTCCCATCATGTACATACAAATTACATACATTTTGTCTCATCCACACGACATAACGGTCCCACACAGGTGACCTTTTACCAAGAGGCTTACTTCTGTCTCTTCGACACCAGGCTCTCGGTACCCTATATTAATTATTAATCCTAGTACCTGACGTACATAAACATGTCCCCAGGCACGGCAGAGTTATTCTGTGTAAGGGTCATCACTTTTTTTCATCCATGGCCAACATGCAGCTGTGCATGAGTGTTAGAAATGGGATCTCTGGTTGGCTAAGGCTTGCGCCAAAGCCAGGCAGAGACCACCACTCTAGTCAGGGCGAGGGAGTTACACGCCAAAGATAACCCCTGCTCACCCCCTTGGTAGCTTGGCACGAGCAGTCAGGCAATGTGTAAAGCGTTTGCGCACACACACAGCAACAACATACCAGGCACACTACAAAAGGAACTCCACACAAGGTTATATCAAAAATAGCCTTTGTATTCTCATAAAACACATTAGAATAGTACTCACATAATGTACATCGTGCCACCTGGCACTAGGTCATATTTACAAGGGATTATTTACACCTGACAGGGCCAACTGGACCACTGTCAGAACCAGCACAAAGCGAACTTAGTATATGTATCACTTATAATAAATGTAGAACACATCATAAACGTACAACCAGTAATCACTGGTAACCACTGTACTTAGCATCAGCCTGTAACATAAACCACATTATGCACAGCATCACATTATGCAATTATCTCTCCAGTCTAAACGCATTAGACAATAACATCCTAAGTATAAATCACATTAGGAAATAATCTCAGGGGAAAATAACACACAACCTAAACGCATTAGGAAGTAATAACCTCACAAGCATAAAAACCACATTTTAGAGGTAACCAAAACAGGGTGCGTAAAACATACTACATGCATTACATTTCCTAGCACCACATACTCACAGTAGCACATAACCTCATAGTAGAAAGAACCATAGCAGAGGTATAAATCACATTAGGGCCTGGCGCCCTATAAACCTAGCAGTCCCCTTGGCCAACTGGCCATCTCACAAGGGGTTCAAATGCCCTATGTCCAAAAGTTAGGGCGCGCTGCAAGGGCAGCAAAAGTCAAGGGTGCGCAATCTGCGCAGGCCTAAACGGTGCAGCTGGCACTTAGTGCTGCGCAGCTGTGAATGAAAGTACGGGGGCAGAGGAGTGCGTCTCACTCCTAGCGTAGAAGGAAGGTCCCCAAATAAACAACAACCTAAACGGTGCAGCTGCCCACTACTTGCTGGGCAGCTGGAAATATAGACATGAGGCATGGGCTCTCAATGGCCCTTGAAACAAATATGCCCCCTTCGTTGGAGCCACCTAGGCTCTAAAAAATAAACATGCCCCCAAGCACTGGGGCCCTCAGGGGAGCGTGCGGGGCTCTGTAATTAATTATGCCCAACCATTAAGGCCCCCCCAGCGTTGGAGATATGGCACTGGTACTACACGTACCCTCTAAGCCCCCACTCCGGGACTCTTTAACCAAAACTTGCCCCCTTCGTTGCAGCTGCACCCTGGCAGGTGGGGCAGCTGTAAAAATAGCCAACATGTAGAGGCACGGGCCCTTCTGACCCTCGGGACCCCCACTGGGGCCCTTAAAATGAATGGTCCCTCTTGGAGCGCATTGGCGCTTTAAACTAATCAAGTCTACTATGGAGCGCACCGGCGCTTGTGCCCCGATCGGCACGAACCCTGGGGGAGCCCCACTCACCGGACTCTCCTCTGGTCTCTCGGCGGCGGCGGCTGGGGAACTGCACACGGGGCTCTCCTCATCACACTGGAGCCCCGCCAACGAGCCTTCGCGCCGGACTCTCCTCACTTCCCCCGGGCGGCTGGGGCAGGCACCGGCAAGGTGCCTCAAGCCCCCTCCCCGCCTCAAGCACCAGCAACACGTCGCTCTTCGCCCGGTCCCTCTCATGGGACCGGGACTTCAGCATGGAGCCTGCGGGGCTCCGGGCGGCTTCTCCGGCGGGCTGCGCTGCCATTGGCCGGCCAGCTGCTTCCGGGTTTGGACCCGGCCCGGAGTCAGGCGGACTCTACCTGGCTTCCGGGTCGGGAAAAACAATCGGGCCGTGGCGGTGATCTCGTTATGGCCGCACTGAGGGGTGGGCTCCCTCTTCAATTAAAAGTATAAAGCGGGTTGGGCACCCGCTATTAAATAACAGCACCGGCGTACCATGAGGGGTAGGCTCCCTCCCAATTAAAATTAATAAGCGGGGTGGGCTCCCGCTCGACAGCCATCACGGGGGAATCCCTCCGGTCGGGATTCCCTCTCCAAGGGGGCTGCAGCAAACGCGCTGCGCAGCCCACACTCCTCCTCAGCTGGGCAATTAAAGGATAGCGCTTCCAGGCGCTAGATGAAGCCAAAGTCCTAAATAAAAAGATCCTCCAGGTCCAGGGGCAAGGCAGGGCCCAGGGAGGCAAGCCCTCATGGCAATCTCCCCTGGGCCCCAGCAGCTGCACGCCCCAGCAGGAACAGCACAGCAAGACTGAACATTTTTATGGGGTCACAGCCCCTACATTTATACACAAAATCCCCTTTGTCTAAAGGTGCAGGGTTTAGGGATACCAGTTAGAACTGGTTTGGGGGAGCTTTGGAGCACTTTGTTTTGCTCAGCTCCTCTCTCCTTTCACAGGACAGGCTAGGGACATCAGACGCACCACAGGGGGTGGAGCCAGCATTGTGGAGGGAAGGCACAGCCCTATTCAGGTCCCAAGTGCAACTCCTCCCTCCCATCTAGATGCAGATCTCCCTATTCATCCCTGCGCTGACTCACCCTGCCCCTCCTGGAGCCACACACACCTCCCAGCCCCTGTCACTCACAAGCCAGACATGCAATTCACATCAGGCAGGCAGACACAGAGCACACATAAATGCCAACTTCTAAAAGTGGCATTTCTACACCAGTCACAATAAATCTGCGCACACCATTGCGCAGCATTTATTCTCACGAGTTCGCACATACTAAACTCGCCCCTGCACTCCTCTCACACCAGGAATTACCATGGACACACATATCCCCCATGCATTCCTATGGGAGGGCAGGACAATCTCACCACACGCACTCAGCACGCACGCACTTTACACAGGACCACAGTGCTAAAGTGCACAGAGACTTAAAACTACTAACATACAAGGCAAAATGTTTAGGGGTGAACCTGCCAAAAAGAGCCAAGTCCAACACAACCGCCTTCCAGCCAAAACGCAGGGCAGACCAATCACCACTGTGATGGGCTTCCCTGCTTGGGGCGATAGAACACGGACGCGGGCCCACACTGCAGGGACACCCTCCGGTTCTACGCCACTCTGAACCCATGTGGTTCCCTCTGAAAAAAACTCAGGACCAACTAGGCTACCCCACTGGTACTCCCTAGTTCTGACGTTTCGCGCTCTCCCAGGAGAGCACCTACCAGAACACAACTCTCCCACCAGTTCAGGACCTCTCTCCATCAACTGGTCTACCACCTGGGATCCAAATTCACCGGCTGCACCGGGGTCAGAGGCGAGAACTCCCTCCCTCTGCACCCCCTTCCAGAGTTCTGCACCCTCCCACTGTAGAGCAGGATCCCTTCACTTAAGATGGGCCCCACCTGCTCTCAGGGTAGTACTACCACATTCAGCCAGGGACCCTAAAGATCCCGGCTAGGCCTGCACCACCCCTTCTGGGAAACACAGGGTCCCTTTCCTTTAAGATGGGCCCCACCTGTGTTCACAGGGGTACCCCTAGAAGGCAAACCAGCCAGGACACTGATTACAGTCGCCCTGCTGTCCAGGACAGGCAAACACCTGAACCTGGCTCCCCAACCCAGGGATGCTACCCTTTGGTCAGATGCCCGGCGAACCAGGACTTCATGGGGAGCACGCATGCCCCCCCGAGGGTGACACATAACTAGTGTGTCGTGTGACAGTCTGCCTGGCGCAGATCTCACGACCTCCTGTCCATCTGACAGTGCGTGCAGATCCCCCAGGACAGAAGTGGCGTCACCATGGCCAATTATTGGCTGAGTGTTTTTGTTTAGAAAAGGATTAGCAAAGGATTAGCGAATGTTTTCAAAACATATTGATTCTAGAAGAAACCCTGGAGTGACCACTTTAGTATAAAAGACCCTCACTCCCCCTTACAGAGAGAGGAGAATTCCTTCCAGGCTGGACCGAGACTCTGCAGGCTGATCCTTCGACATGCAGAGACCTGACATCCCTCGTGGGGTGCCATCCTTGATGCAGAGATGGGGTCCTTCATTCAGAACCATCAGGTGAGAGGTTAGCGTTTCCCTGGGGGATTCTTGGCTCCTTTAGGATACAATCTAGCACTTACATACACATGCTTCACCTACATATCTAGGCTAGGTACATTTAGGTAGGCTACGCATTGTAGGAGTACACCAATGCTATTGTTTTATATAATCTACTTTTATTTATCTTATTAGCACTATTTTAGAAATGTATCTGCTATTTGCGATATTGGTGCTAGCGATCACATTTGTCTGCTCCTGTCTTCTGATTGTCGCAGCGAATGTTTCATACTGACTGACGCTTGATCAATAAATATTTATTAAAACCGTTCCAATCGTCATTCTATGTGTATTCTGAGAAAAGTAAGCACGAGTGACTGAGCGAAAGATACCGTATTGCTTTCCACGATACCTGAGGAATCAGGGTTGTCATGTTCAGTGGTTGCCAGAAACTACCCACACGGCTGTAGAATACAGGGTGTGGTAGTGGCA
The DNA here is from genome assembly GCA_963921515.1 of Calotriton arnoldi. Classification (NCBI taxonomy): domain Eukaryota; kingdom Metazoa; phylum Chordata; class Amphibia; order Caudata; family Salamandridae; genus Calotriton; species Calotriton arnoldi. The sequence goes on along the minus strand of CAWUFW010001750.1, from coordinate 272,220 downwards.
CTGTAGAGCTAGCTAGTCTAACGGCTGACTCATCCTGTGGGGGTGTCCAGAGTCTGTCTGCACACCAAGCCCTCAGTTTAGGTCATCCAAAACACGCAGGTCCTGGGGGTTCCCAGGAACTACACGACATGGCGCCGCCAACGTTGGTTTGGTTCTTATATTAACAGTAAAATCTGAGTAGTTCAGTCGTGCTTTCTCAGACAGCCCTACTCACACTTTTCAGAGATGTCTGAAGTGGGAAGGAATATCCACCTCAGCTGAGCAGGTACACCCTGTGTATTGGCTTAAGTATTAGACAAGCTTGTAAGGATTAAAGGTTCCCATATTGTGCTAAACCCTACCTCTTAAACATTTACTTTCTCCTCCTTTCAAAATGACTGAATCTGCGAGTAGCAGTGGAAGCGCGGAAGGAGATGAATTTGCTAACTCTCTAAATATCACAGAGAACTGCAGACAGGCAGTAACTCTTAGATTGGTAGAACATTTCGTAGCTGTAAGAGGTGGCCAGGTTACTTTCATGATTAAGGCACACGAGGTGTTCGGATCAGAGGCATTCTATTCCTGAGTGAAATTCCTGCCTGCAGATCCATAGCCACATTTATTCCACGAATACATTGAAGTGGATCCACCGGAAGAATACATCCCATACGAGGACATTGAAGTCCCGTTAACTTACCAGCAACATAAAAACTGGTTTAAAGGCGCCAAAATCACACAATTTCGGCCGTAAGACTCGGTCCGCTCAGCATAGTAGGAGCGACATGGCCGGTCTTAGCGACTTACACTCCACATCCTGACATAAGCACACTCCAAGTAGGGGAAGTGCGTGCACTTTACAAAGAAGTAGTCAGGCTATATAGACACATTGTCCAGTTCGTCATGCGAACACTCACATTACAACCTGCGAGATCTGCTCCACCTGGAACAGTCCAGACCCAACATACACCAACAATAAGTCCACAGACACTAGAAGCAATAATGGATGCGTTCCCATCAAAGAGGGATCAAGTACCATTCTGGATTGCTCAACAAACAGGATGTTAACAATTTTCTTGCCTATGGGAATGGTTCCCTCACTTGAGGAGTGTACCACATGGTGAACAATCTTTGCTGCAGTATACATTAGAATACACGGTACCCCGAGCATATCAGTTATTCCTGAAGTATTGAAACAGATACAAAATGAGTACAGGGCACGACCTGCCCTGGACTTGGGGATGAAACTGATGGGTAATTTTGACCAAGTCTTGGCAATTATGCTGAGCAACATCAAGGGGGAAGCAGCAGCGGTGGCTATACGCCAACGCTTAAGGAAGACAGCTCCTACAAATCAGGATCGTGCATTACCAAAAATTATCGAGGAAACCTATGATTCACTAGATAGAGATAGTTTGAGAGCCAAACCAGGGAAACCACAAGTGGTGAGTATTTCTGATAAGGATAACTCAAAACAAGCACCCATTTCTCCCAAAAAGAAATGGGAAAAAAATCAAATTCAATCCAAAAATAACAATAAAAGAAACACTTCACGATCAAGGGGTGGGTCTCCTGAATCGTGATAACATTAGGAAACCTGACAGGTATCAGGATACAGATACACGTTCCTTTCGTTCCTTTCTGGGTTCATAAAAAAACTCGGATAGGGAAGGATGGTCAGAACAAAAGACTGAAGATTGACCAAAAGGAAAAAGGGAAACACATCTCAATTCAGATTTCATTATCAAACAGGAAGAGCAACCTAAAGCAAAGGCTCAATTCAAAAAGAAGAAAGTAGCTGGATTAAAAATCAGACATGCTTAGGTTATTGAGGACTCAGCTTCTGAACGGGGAATGGGCTCTGACGATGCTAGACAGCGAGGCAGAAGTAACAATAGCTCGCCAGAACCTGTAGGAATTTCTGGTGACAGCAGTATTGAATAAATACATCACGGTGGAAACACCTGATACAAGAGTGAGTGTCCCACACCGTCTACACAAAATTAGTCTCCAACTAGAAGGGGACATCTCAAGAAAAATTGAAGGTCTGTTTTGGGAAAATTTGACATTTGGATATGACATCCTGTTAGCAGAAAAAGATTGGCCGTCTGAATTTGTAATGGATTGCCCAAAAGGTGAAAGCGTCATTTTGCCTGCCTTTTCCGACCTCGTTCCTGTTTCCTTAAAGCACGGGCAGGAGTGGGGGCAAGAGCTAGCTCCGGCATTATACCGCAACCATGTAGGGTGGGACGTGGAGTCCAAACACCACGAGATTAAAATCTACTCCAACTCCACAGAGACAGTACCCTATTAAAAATGAGGCAAAGAAACAGGTCAAAGAAATCTTAGACCAACATGAATACCTAGGTGTGATTGAAACTTGCACCTCGCCAATGAACAACCCTTTGTTTCCCGTCATGAAACACATATCGTTTGGTTTTAGATTATAGACATTTGAACACATGCCCAAAAACATTTGCAGTTCAGAATGCAAATAGTGCCGCATTAATGAATAACATTGTGCGGAAAAAATACAAAACAACACTAGATATCTCGAATGGATTCTTCTGTCAAAATATAGCTCCTGAAAGCAGATATTTGACATGATTTTCTGCCCTCGGCACTCAGCGTCAATTTTGTCGTCTGTCCCAAGGCTATAAGAATAGCCCTGGGCTGTTCTCGGCAAGAGTGTCAGAGCTAGTACAAACTTGCGATGAGGAGGCAGTGTCCTACGTAGATGATATTTATCTTACAGACAATGAATTACTTGAACACTTGTGCAGGGTGAACAACATAATTATTGGTTTTGCCAATTTGGGCCACAAATGTAACTTCAAAAAATCAAACATTGCCCATCTCAGCGACCTATTTTTGGGATATGAGCTGTCAAGTGAAGGGAAAAGCCTGGCCGCAAATTTTTTAGAAAAAATGCACACTAATCGAGCCTCCAATGACTCTGAAGAGTTTACAATCCATTTTAGGATTTCTAAATTTCGGCAGAACATACATTCAAGACTACGCAGAAAGAGTCAAACCTTTCTACGACCTAATTAGACCAGATTTCACAGCGAACAAGTGGACTCAAAAACATACAGACACTATACGTTCAGTTTAAGCTGATATTATAGCTTCAAAACACTTTCAGACACAAGTAAACGTCCCCGGGTTATCAGGGTATACCTACATCATGTTCAATGAAGGTGAGACAGTTCTAATCGCATACAAATCTCATTTGTACACGAATGCTGAAAATCGATTTGCAGCTACATAAAAAATACTGACGGCAGTACAGACTGCTGTAGGGAGAGAAAGAGCACTAGCACAGGGTAAACGCATCCTCGTTGTAACCTCGATACCGACTTTAGAAGCGGTAACTAAAGCCAGCATTTCTAATGCAAAGGTATTGCATCCACGTAGGATACAATGGGCTAAATCTCTCACTGCAACAGATGTAGAATATAGACACGATCCTACACTGAGAACACAAGCATTTCTGCAGTACGAACAAGAATACCCTCTCCCAAATGAAATCTTGCCTCTAGATCAGTATGAATACATCATCTACACTGACGGTTCTGGTCAATCTGCCATTGGAAGTAAACAGCAATATTGCGCTGCGTGTGCTATAGTGAAAGGTCGTATGCGGGATGGTAAGTTCCATCCCAGCAATACGACTATGCAATCTCTGGGAGATTGTACAGTGTAGCTAGAAGAACTGAAAGCCCTGATACTAGCACTACAGTATACGGATCGGGAATTCCCCACACTTATTGTGTGCGATTCATTTTACTGTGTGCAATCTTAAAATGAATATCTTCACTACTGGGGCCAGAATGGGTTTAAAGACACCAAGGGTGGCACGATAAAACATAAATTGTTATGGGAACAAGTGGCAAAGCTGAAAGCATGCCTGCCACGGGCTCAAGTTATTCACACCTTGAGTCATCAGCGTGTTGGCATACATGTTGAAGGGAATTCACTGGCTGATGAAGCTGCCAAGGCAACAGTGCGAACTGCTGCCATTGCTGCAATCACTCATTCACACACGAGAATAGACGGAGATATATTAGTAGCTATCAATGCCACCAAGAATGGCTCTGCCGTACTGCCAAAAGGCTTTCCACTCAAGAACTCTTACAAGTTAGATGCGCAAAACACACCATATGCTCAAATTGCAGGAGTAGGGGATAGAGTAATACCAAACAAAGATCGCAGGTTAGGTTTAATTCTAGCTGCACACGAGGGTCTGGGCTCTGCAAAGGCAGGAGTCACTGCAACAATTTCATTATTGAAGCAGCAAGACTGGTGGTCGGGGCTGACAAAACAAACTTCCTGAAGTGCGATTGTTGCCAGCAGATGAAGGGTTCCACCATTCCCAGGCCACCACAAACACCATTACTTATTTCAGACAGACCTCTCGCATGTGTCTATTTGGACCACTGCGAACCCCTTAAATTCATACCGGGCTTACATGTACATCTTGGCAGCAGTGGATTCATGCTCTAGATTCCTATGGGTTTGGCCCCAGCACTCGGCTGACGCTCGAACTGTTATAAAAGATTTGCGAGTTTTCATGGGGACATACGCAATTGGCGCGTTACATTCCGACCGTGGCCCTGCGTTTAACTATCGGGCTTACAAGGAAGCCATGGAAAGTATGAGCGTGGCCTTACGGTACTCCTCCCTCTACCATCCTGAGGGAAATTGGTGGTGAAGAGGAAAAACCGGGACCTAAAGCAATCCTTAACAGCTAGGGTATTAGGTGCGGGTGGTAGTTGGGTCAATCACCTATACAGGGTCCAGAGGGCACCCAATAATATGCCAAGAAAATCCTTGGGAGGCCGTACCCCTTATGAAATCCTGTTTGGGAAAAGAAAGTGGGCACCTGATCTCGATTGTGACAGCACAGTGGCGGATGCAAAAACCATTTGAACAGAATGACCATTTGGCTGTTTTACAGGAACTCAATGAATTCCAGGCGTTACAAAGCAACGTGCAAGTCAAACGCACCGCCTCTGGAGAAGTGAAACCAGTTCTGGCAAGACCTGCCTGGGTCCTGCAGATTGGGGACCTGGTCAGGGAAAAGATCGTGGACAGAAGAGAGTTTGGGCCATCTTACAGAGCACCTGTACCTGTACTGGTGGTTGTGGGAAGAAGAACAGTACTTCTTCCACCTCTTGCCGGCAAAAAAGAGAAAAGATTCGTCTCCATTGATCTGATCAGACTGCATCATGTGGTCGATTCTCAACAGTTGGCCGCGTGGGGTCCTGAGTAGCCGCAGATCTCATCTTGCTACTATACAGGAAGTTCAGATGGAAAGACTAATAACCTTTCAAGACTCCACTACACAATGTGAAGGAATACAAATCACACCAGTTGAAAATAAAAAACATCAAGAAGAAACAACAATGCACGTTGCAATTCGGCCCAACAATGATGTCTACATTAATATGCCTTCAAACGACACATCTGCCAGTTCTACAAAACCTACAGAGCTACAAAAGATAGATCAAACTGCGTCTGGCTACTTCATCAACTTCGATGATTTCTCCTCAGATCCAAGAGAACCTGATCAAACACCACCCATTTCAAAGAAAGAGAAACTTCTACAATTCTATCTTTTGCTCAAAAAGACTTACTTATTGTCACCTTGGTTGCATATTTGGTTTACAAAAGGGGTAGTATACCTGTTAATTTGGATTGGCACAGTGACTGTCTTTTTTATGCTTCTGAACGGACATTGGGCCAGATGTATCAAACGTTTTACCGTTCGCAAACGGGCCGATACACAGAATCGGCCCGTTTGCAAATGGTAAAAAGCCTTTTGGGATGTATCATCCCAAAAGGCATTCGCAAAATAGAGAATCGCTATTTTTGCAATTACCAATTTTGCGAATGCATTTAGGGATCGCAATTTGCGATTCCTTAAATGCAATGCAGGAAGCAAGAAAAACTTGCGACCTTGCTTTAAGGAATCGCAAATTACCACCAACTTCAAGTTGGTGGCAATTTGCAAATTCCTAGAAAAATGCACATTTTTGCATTTTTATAAGTGCCATGTGGCGCACACACATTCCCTTAGGGGCAATTTGGTAGTCGCAAATTGCGAATGTCTTCCCATTCATTCCTATGGGTCTCCAGGCCCATAGGAATGAATGGGAAGGCTTCCTTAATAGCGAATCGCAATTTGCGATTCGCTATTAAGGAATCTGTAGGAATCGCAATTTTATTTGCGAAACCAACATACATTGCACTTTGCGAGTCCGTAATAGCGAATCGGTAAAATTCGCTATTAAGGACTCGCAAAATACAATGTTGCTTCATCTGGCCCATTATCTCCCAGAACGCTCTGCGGTACAATCTGTGAACTTGGTCCTGAAACCACATACATCATCACATCGTCCCTGGTGAACATTACAGCAATTCCAGTACCTGATGGGATAGTTTGGGATAAAGTTTCATATGATGTATTTGGTCCCACTGAACATTTAAAAATTCCGCATTTGTTTAAAATGTCTCTAAATTATTTCATTGCCTCCAGTACAATCTCTGATGATTGGGACATTGAAACTGTAAATACTATGCTTTCAGATTTAGAACAGTCTGCTGCATTTTCTTACAGGGAATTGTATGAAGAAACAACTGATTACGATACTATGTTTTGTTACCAGCATTATGGTCATAATTTTTTGCATAGAGCAAGTGTACCACGCACTGCTAACACTTACCATCAATGGGAACATTGCCCGACACCACCAAAGGGTAGTTCTGCCACATTCGCACAGAAATTCGCATACTTTTCAGGGTTCAATACATCAGACCCAGAATCGTTGTACTACAAACTTGCACAGACTAATGCAACAACGAAGAAGATTATGCTGACTAATACTAAGCTGATATAGTCAGCACCTTTTATCTCCCAACTGTCTATACAGGGTTTTGACTACTGGAGAGACACCATAAACACAAAATCTATCTGGGGGACAAGAGAGTGGCAGGTTCAGGGAACTGAGGCTTTATTTAGAGCTTGCCTCATACCATTTCAGATGATTTTCCTGAACAGAACAGTGCAACAGACTACCTGTATCAGGTTTGCTACAATTAAAGACCTGAAAACACCGTGCATTCCCTCAGCCACACCTATTACGGGTGTCTCAAATTGCACACTAACAAGTGAGGGGTCACATAGTATAAGTACATACAATTCATCATCTCCCGATTGGAAGGGTTGGTTGGTTTGGCTTGTAGACACAAATATGTGTAACTCAAGATTCAAGGGTACCACCGAAGGGTTTAGTTTCCATAGGCCCGACCCACACTATATACACACAGACGACCCAGGGGTAGTGTCAGGAAGTTGTGACTAGATTGGCTAAATACCTCAACACTATCACAGGTGAAACAACACTTGTCCCTTCTGTCAGACAATATGGATCTTAGGGATTTCTTGTCAGGTCCCAAGAAACCACGTAGGAAACACTTCTTATATACCATCTACAATGAAGTCTGGAAAGTCTCCCAACAGGAAGCTGCTGAGAGGCTTCGTGAAATCGATAGAAATAACCCAGAAAAGGCCTTAGCTGTGGTAGACAATGGCATGACCACACTCTCATCTCGTATTTATTCACAGGGCAACATTGTGTCCTCAGCTATCAACATAATGGAACAAGATTTGTCTATTCTACGACATGGGCAATCTCAGCTGCGCGCTATTATGCTTTTGAGCTGGACGCTTCAATCATTGCGTTCTGGCCACGTTCCTTGGCGATAAATTAAAGACACAGATCTGTTTTCAGCTTACAATCTGACCGACAGACAATTGACAATGGCATGCAGAGATGCAAAGTACACCATGCTGCTCATTGAAAAACTAGAGAAGTTACATTTTACTGTAGCGGAGTCACCGTCTACGGAATGGTTAATCCATGGCTATACCACACTGCCAAACATGAGATTCCAATTCCAGTAATGCCTGAAATATTACACAGTAGGCAGGTATGAAGCGTTGGGCGAAGGGTACATACGAGAAACCTGGGAGTTGCCATACACATATAGGTGCAGGAACAAGGACAAGGAGGTTTTCTTGAGTGGTTCAAACTGCGAAAAGGCCTTGAGTGGGTTTATAGTGTGTAAAGAAGTGTCACTTCACAGAGCGTGTAATGCGTCAATAGCGAACTTGTCCTGCTACCTGAAGGGTTCCCCAGCTGCTGTAATTCATCCAGTTTTTGAGTTACTTTCCAATGGGAGTTACGTGATGCTGAATGACCAAGGCTGTTGTGGAAGGACGCCAGGCATCGCTTATCTAGTGACAGTGAACTCCAGGGTTATTTGTTGTAAGCAAATATTGTTTCCCCCAGCTCGCACAGTTAGGGAGGCACCACTGTGGCCTTCACTCTGAATGTTTCCAACATAGGATTTGATTCTCTGAGCAGACTGAAAGCCTGTTTCAGCAAAATGTGGCCTTAACTTCAGCATGAGAGATCTTTGATCTCCAAGTTGCAAGGTCCTCGGCAGAGATACAGGCTCTGGTCCGTACGAACTTCCTGCTCCATTTCGGAGAAATTGTCCATCATATCTTTAACATGTCTGATACGCGGGGTATAGTACACTTATTTAAGAGCATTGGATCAGGTCTGTTAACCAGCTTTCAAACCATTTTCGGAGTTATTCCATCATTCATATACTCCATACTTGGAAGCATTTTTGGAGGACTTCCTTTGGTCCTGCTTTCAGTGGCGGGCATCCTGCTTTTAATTCTATTGCTTCGCAATGGATGTCAGCATCACTCGAGACATGGAGAGAACACTGCTGGAGCGATGTTGGCGTGATTGATTGGTGTTCTTCGTGGGTATACCTTGGCTTCGAGAGCTGAGTGAGCATTGGTTCCTGTCTTTCAGACCGGCCTGGCTTGACTGCATTCTGCCAGTATTCCGCTGCCTCTTTTGCGGATTCGGACGCGTGTTGGACCTCTGTCTGACACTTCCACCGGTTGCGCCGCCGGACATAGACATGCTCCTGGCGCCTTTGTGGGCCCATGTGCACAGTTGTCCACAGCGTATTCCCATGTTGATGATGGCATTCCTAGAGCCTCCAGGAGGCGCTTCAGCTCCTGTTGGCACAGAGATCCGCTCCACCACGGATGTGCAGACATCAGTCTCAGGCACAAAGGCATCTAATTCATCCCTGATGGCTGCCGTGGGAACCAGAGATGACTACCTCTGCTCACTTGAAATCATACTGGAAGTACTGGAGGGACTGCCTCCTGCGGATACCATGTTAAGTGATGCTGAGTCTTCAGCGCAGGATTCTTAAACAATCTAGCCTCTCCTGTGCTGGGAACCGTTTGGCAACTTTTTAAACATGTACCAAATTAGAGGTCAAGCTGAGTTTGTTTTATTCTTCTCTGCTCTATCTGAACATAGTGGCTTTCAAGGTGCTCAGAAAAACAATGATAATATATTCTAAAATATAAAGGATCTTTTTATGAACGCTTTTTAGGGAAGAATGCTTTTACTATAAACCTTGCTTTTATGGAAATTGTTTAGTCCTTTTTAAGTGCTTTTTAGTATGTTTTAATATACATGATTTGTATGCCTTTTTTAGCATTATCTATCATTACCTAGCTGACCTTGTTGACCTTTTGAGGAGTGGGTGTCATGTCCCTTAGGATGGTCCCATCATGTACATACCAATTACATGCATTTTTTCCCATCCACACGACATAACGGTCCTACACAGGTGACCTTTAACCCAGTAGCTTACTTCTGTCTCTTCAACACCAGGCTCTCGGTACCCTATCTTAATCCCTGTACCTGACGTACATAAACATGTCCCCAGGCATGGCAGATTTATTCTGTATAAGGGTCACCACTTTTTTTCATCCATGGCCAACAGCCAGCTGTGTATGAGTGTTTTTGTTTAGAAAAGGATTAGCAAATGATTAGCAAATGTTTTTAAAACATATTGATTCTAGAAGAAACCCTGGAGTGACCACTTTAGTATAAAAGACCCTTACTGTCTCTTACAGAGAGAGGAGAATTCCTTCCAGGCTGGACCGAGACTCTGCAGGCTGATCCTTCGACCTGACATCCCTTGCAGGGTGCCATCCTCGAGGCAAAGATGGGGTCCTTCATTCAGAACCATCAGGTGAGAGGTTAGCGCTTCCCCGGGGGATTCTTGGCTCCATTAGGATATATCGGGGCTAGGTACATTTGGGTAGGCTACTCATCGTAGGAGTACGCCAATGCTATTGTTTTATATAATCTGCTTTTATTCATCTTATTTATTTATTTATTTATTTAAAGTTTTGTATAGCGTGAACATGACCCAGGTGGGTATCAGAGCGCTTTACATAAGTTTAGGTAGACAAAGGAAAGCAGCAATGTGATAGAAATCATGGAAAGGGTGGGACAATATACAACGGGAGCAGGATGAAATTGGGGAGTGCAGAGGAAGCAGGATGGGTGAAAGCTACAAATAGGGCAATATACATTCAAGAGCATACCAGACAAAAACGGTCACTTAGAGTCAATAGGAGAAAACATCGGGTTCAGCGCCGAGTTCATTAGAAGAGTTTGTTCAGTAGTAGAGTTTTAACTTCCCTTTGAAGGCAAGAGTAGAGGGAATCAGTCTTGTTTCCACTGGAAGGGAGTTCCAGATTCTCAGGGCGATGCCAGAGAATGCACGATTGTAGGTTTTGAGCTTATTAAATTTCTTGGGCTTGAGCAGCAGTGTGCCGGTGCTCCTTGTGGACCTGGAGCCACCCGAAAGTTCCAGCTTGTTTGTCAGGTAGAGTGGAGTGTTGAAGTGAAGTGCTCTATGGGTCATACATGCGATCTTCAGTTGTATTCTAGCTTCAAAAGGAAGCCAATTGAGCGATTTAAGGTCCGGTGAAATGTGATTGGACTTCTTAGAACCCGTGATGAGTCTAGTGGCAGCATTTAGAGATGCTCTGATAGGTGCTAAACTGAGTTTCGGCAGACCGCAAAGAGTCGCACTGCCATATTCAAGTCTGGAAATGACAAGTGCTTGCACCGCCGATTTAAAGTCATCTTGGGGAAGGTAGGGTTTGAGTTTTCTTAGGATGCAGAGTTGAAAGTTCGCTCCTTTGGTCGATGATCTGATGTGATCTTGCATGTTTAGGTTTTTGTCTAGCACAACTCCCAGTGATTTAGTGGAGTCAACGATATGAGGTGTGCAGTTGAGGGCGGTGAGGTTACAGAGAAATTGCAACGCAGTGGGAGTTTGCCTAGCGGGTGCAATGAGGAGGAATTCCGTCTTGAGGGCGTTTAATTTGAGATGGTTGGTGGTTAGCCAATTAAGGGTTTTGAGAAGGGTTCCGTTGAGAGATTTGATGTCCTCGGGGGAAGAGATTTTCATGTAGAGTTGGGTGTCGTCCGCATACATGTGATATTGGATGTTGGAGGCTTTAAGAATTACAGTCAGTGGTTCAAGGAAAAGGTTGAAGAGAGTGGGGGAGAGTGAGGATCCTTGGGGGACACCAAGTGTGCATGGACTCGGGTTGGAGAGAGACTGGTTGGATTTGATTCTTTGTGTTCTGTTGTTGAGGAAAGAGTCAAACCATTTAAGGACCGTGCCTGATAGCCCCATTCTGCGTTCCAGGAGGAAGAGTAGATTGTCATGTTTGACAGTGTCAAATGCCGATGAGAGATCGAGCAGAATTAAAAGGCAGGTTTCGTTTTGGTCAAGTAAAGTGAGAGCGTCGTCCACAATGTGAGTGATGGCCGTTTCGGTGCTGTGGCCACTGCGGAAACCCAATTGGAATAGGTCGAGAAGCTGGAATTGCTCAATGTGTTTGCGAAGTTGTTCATGAACACATTTCTCCAGAAGTTTCGCCAGGGTCGGTATGTTTGTGATTGGGCGGTAGTTGTTCAGGTCAGCAGGATCAGCCGAGTGTTTTTTGAGGATAGGGAGCACTAGGCCCGCCTTCAGGCAGTCAGGGATCTCACCTTGAAGAAGTGAGGCGTTGATGATTTTGGACCAGAGGGGTGCTAGTGAACCTATCATTTCTTTAAAGAAGTTAGGGGGGAGAGGGTCATTGCAGTGATTTGAGGGTTTGAGGGTAGAGAGAATGTTGAGGATGGTAGAGTCATTGAGGGGAGTGAAGTGACTCCATGTGGCATTGTTTTTGAGTGAGAGACCCTGAGGCGAGGGCAGGGGTGTGGAGACAAAGGAATCAGGAGAGGGCGAGAGAGTGAGTGCAGCAGACCTTAGGTCTGATTCGATTTTGTTCATCTTTTCGAGGAAGAATTCAGCCACTGCATCGCAGTTTGGTTGCGGGCGAGCGGGATGCTGAGAGTGGGTAGCGGTATTGTTGGATTGTGATTTAATGAGTTCAAAAAGTCGTTTCGGGCGATTTTTGGCTATGTCAAGTTGGTGTTTGAAGAAGTTGGCTTTCACCGTTCTAATGAGTTTGTTGTATCTACTTCTTTGGGATCTTAGAGTTTTTAGAAGATCTGAGGAGGGAGAGGATCTCCACTTGCGTTCAGCTAGTCTGAGACTGCGTCTGTCCGCATTTAGACTGTCATTGAACCATGGCTTGGATTCTTTTATGGGAATTCTTTTTAGTTGAAGGGGGGCTGTATCATTTAAGGCGGATAGCATGGTGTTGTTATAGTGGACAGTGAGGTCGTGAACGCCAGTCATGTCAGAAGGCGGCGGGAGAGAGAGATTGCAGCGTTCTATGAGTTCATTAACGCTAGTGTTATGGAGCGGTCTTTTCCAGTGTTTTAGTTTGAGTGGTTGAGAAGATTTGTGGTTCCAACTTTCAGGTATGAGGAAGTTGATGAGATGATGGTCAGACCAGTCACAGGGGAGAATGGATTCGAGATGAATGGAGTTGGGGTTAGAGATGATGCGATCCAGTGTCGAGCCTAAGTTGTGAGTGGGGCTGTCGCAGAATTCGGTGAGAGACAGGTCGGTAAGGAAGTTTTTGAGGGTTGTGACAGCCTGATCGTGGGGGTCATACCAGTGGAGATTGAAGTCACCAAGGAAGATCTGGGGGGAGTGTCGGCCCAGAGATGGGGGATCTCAAATGTGGACATGTTGGGAGAGATCAAGGGCTAGGTCTTCGGTGGCCTTAATGAGATTAAGGATGGCAGTTTTGAGAGTTAGCAGTTCATGGTTTATAGTCTTGAGTTTAGAAGCAGGATCAGAGTGTGGATTATGGGACAAGCAGAGGGGGGAAGGTAGGTTGGTCAATGGGGAGGGCGGAGGGGAGATCAGGTCAGGTGGGCGGGTGGGGTGGGGGAAGTCCACTAATGGAGAGGTCCCACTCCGAGGTACTGGCGTGCAAGGCGAGTGGGCAATGTAAGGGAGGTTAGGGGTAGGGAGGGTGATTGAGTTCCTGTTGGAAAGTGGGCAAGCCTGCTGACTAGTGAAGGAGTTATGAGGGTAAGGGCGAGAGGGGGTGGGGGAAGTGTTGGCGAGGTGGTCGGAGCGAGGGAGAGCAGGTGCACTGTGATTATTGGTCAAAGTCTGGTCAGGTCGCGGAACAATGAGTGATTTAGGGGAGCCCGGTGTTGGTGGCGCTATGGTCCAGTGAGTGTTGATTGGGGTAGGTGAGGCAGTCATTAGGCTGGGGTTCGTCACAGAGGGATGAGGGACCTCCTGAGAGGGGGTACGGGAAGGTTCATACCAGGATTGAGTAGGGGAGTCGCTAGGGACTTATTGGACTTATCTTATTAGCACTATGGTAGAAATTTATCTGCTATTTACAATATTGGTGCTAGCAATCACATTTGTCTGCTCCTGTCTTCTGATTGTCGCAGCGAATATGTTTCATACTAGAATGATGCTTGTTCAATAAATAATTATTGAAACCTCTCCAATCGTCATTCAATGTGTATTCTGAGAAAAGTAAGCATGAGTGACTGAGCGAAAGATACCGTATTGTTTTCCACAATACCTGAGGAATCAGGGTTGTCATGTTCAGGGGTTGCCAGAAACTACCCACACCGCTGTAGAATACAGGGGGGTGGTAGTGGCACTGTAGAGCTAGCTGGTCTAACGCATGACTCATCCTTCGGGGGTGTCCAGAGTCTGTCTGCACACCAAGCCCTCAGTTTATGTCATCCAAAACGCACAGGTCCTGGGTGGTCCTAGGAACTACACAACAGTATTTGTGAGTTTGAAAAAGTAAGAATGAAAGAATAAGTAGGAATGATGATACTTATAGAGGGAGGAGAAGAATACAAAAAATATATTAAAGACAATAGTACAGCAGGTCAAGGGATAGAACCCTGGTCTGAGGAAGGCACGCTAAAACACGAAAATCAAACTTGTCAATGGAAAACAAGGCAGGCAACAAAGCAATACACAAGTATAACACACTAATAAAACACTTAGAATAAAAGGACTTAGACAGAATTGGACTGAGAGATATTCAGGCACTCTGAAGAAAGACTATGCATCCATATTCTCTTAGTTTAGCCGGTTCATTGAAAGACATACTAGACCCATTTTAAGTGACCTTACATAAGCAGGGGTCCAGTATACCATATCTCATATTTAGCTCCCTAAGATTTCAAAGCTAGAAATTGTTTTCACCTGGCATTTGTGGAATCTGACAAGCTTTAAGAGATTAATAAATTACGACCATACCATTTTCATAGATTTGCAGTCTTTGTGCTTTGGATACCAATCAAGTCTGGAATGAACTTCTTAAGGAAAGCTAAAACGTAATATTCACTGCTTTCCGACAGGCCATGCAGACATAGATCATTATGCTTGCTTCTGGTTTTCAATTATTTTGTCTGTTTCTGAAGCATTTGCATTTCTTGCTCCATCTTTGCAATATTTGAAAAAGTATCCTGAATGGCAATTATGCACAGCTCCACTTCTATTGGTTTGTATTTCATAGCAACCCAGCTGTAGTCATTTTGCTGTAGGTTTGAATCTTTCACCATAAATGGTTGTAATGCTTTAATTTGATCAAGCCTCTTGTCAATAATTGAATTGCTAGATTGGAAAATAATGGAGGACCATTTTTAGGCGTCTTTGGTTATTTCACTAAGATGAAGAGTGTTGTGATTTGACATAACATATTGATTCTTATGACATTCTGCTGGAGAAAGCTTTGTTGTAGGTAAAATTTAGCAAACATCTAGATATTCTGGTACCACAGTGTGGACACATGAACTAAGGCCCTCATTTATGGGATTCTGGCATAGGGCAGCGCAGTAAGACACCTTGTTGCACTGCCCTGCGCCAAAGCAAAAGGGCAGGAATTCCCCTTATTTATGCAATACGGTGCATTCCTATCTTTTCTCCCTGACCTAGCATCGTTTCAGCAGCCTTGGGCCAACGTAGGCACCCTTGCATAATGGTACAAGGGTGTCTCCGTTGAATGCAAGATTATTTTCTTGCAGGAATGGGCACCTTCCTACACAAAAACAATTCTAAGAGGCATGCAGAATGCAGCACACATAGAAAGAGGAAAAGACGAGGAGATATAAAGATATTTCTCCTTGTTACACCTCACCTTGGGAGGCGTTAGGATTTGGCGCTTCCCCAGGTTTACATGCTTTTGTAAATCTGGGGCAGCGTCATAATCCCTGGGTGTTGCGTGGGAAAATACACCTCAATGTACATAGAGCACCTACCGGGCGCAGAGTAAGCTGATGCTGCAATTTGCACTGCGTTGCCTTACTCAAGATTTATATTAGGCCACACAAAGTCACGCAGAGTGGCTCAGCATGGCTTCATGAATCTGATTCAGAGCCCTGCGTCACTCATGTACCACTTTGCATGGTGAAAACGTGATAAAGGGCTTTCATTACTAAGCCCCTATCTGTGTATGATGAACATCCAAAACAATATTTGTTGATCCTTTGTAAATATTTAAGATTTAGAGAATGCCACCAGTAGCAAATAATTATACTGCAACTTACTAGAACCAGTAATTTAGAACATAAAATTAGCAATAACATTTTGAAATGCTAACAAGAGCTGTAAAGTGAGAAGAATGCGTCTCACCTTAGCCAAAAGATAAAGTCCGTCTAGGGCTCCTCAGAAACATTTTTTAAATATTATGATATGGCATAAATTATGGTGACTAGCAAATTTGCACTGCGGATTCACAAAAATATTATGCATATGCACCATAATTAAAGCCTGATGCGACTACTACAGATGAAGGAAATGTCACCATATTGAGAATCAAAAATGTCGTTCACTGCTTATAACTTCAGATAAAATCAATAATGGTGCTAAATGCTGTTTGCCAGGAAGATCATGATGGTACACTGGTTAAAATGATCAACCATTCCACTTTAGCATCACATAGATGACATGTTTATATCACCCCTCTGCATATATATGGGCCATATGTATGAATCCATTTTGCAGTCTCAAGCACTATGATTCACTAAATCACAGGATTTGCAACTGCTAAGTGGCTTTTAAGTCCATTGTGTGATTCAGTAAGATCTTACTGAATCACAAAAAAGGTTTAGAAATGGAATACCAAATCGAAATTTGGAACGGGCGTATTTAGGATGTCCATTTCAAATTGTGATTCAGAATGCTATGTATCAATGGTTTGCAAGCACCATTTTGATCACATACTATGGATAAGTTCCTGACTCCTCAAAGGAAGCAGTAACCCATTCACAATGGGGAAGGGGTCCCCTTGCCAGTTATTAAACTGACTTTTCAAAGAAGAGGTTTTTCTTAAATGCAGACCAGTTCACTTTTAGGAAAACAGAAGACATAAAAAAATTATTTATTTAAATACAATCACATGCAATGCGGTCTTCTGACCCCACAGTCCACTATCCCAGAGTAAATAATTTTTTGTGACCTACCTCATGAATAGTATTGCGGTAGGTGAAATTGCGATCCACTCTGAATGGTGATTTTGTGAAGCAGTCTAATAGTAAACTGGTCACTTTACAAAATCAGAACTGATTCACAAAATTCTATGCACAATTTGTGAGCACTTTTAGAGAATCAATTCTTAGTACATGTGGGCTATATTCTGCACTTTTGGTGACTATGTTTGCACTTACCAAAAGCTAAATAACAAAAACTGTAATTCTTCATCTGTGCTAAGTTGCCTTTATGTCCATAGTCTCCAAATACTGGAAAGTGCATTTTGCACCCTCTTGTTCTTTGGTATCTTACGAAATCGCTTACTCTGCATTAACCAACTCTTACATTTCATTCAGCAGGTCAAGGTCTTCAACCACCAAGTGCTAAATTGTCTTTTAGTATTTGTCTCTCTGGGCTCTAAAGCAGGGAAAAGGCTACCTTCTTTTAATCAGATGACTCTTTTTTATTTAAAAACCACTTAAAATTAAACCCCATTGATCTTGCTAGTTTTACATTTCCTTTCTAATGTTCTTTTTTGTGAATGTGTTCTGTGATAAGCTACCAGACTCATATTATCAAGATTCTTAGTATCCCTGTTTATGTAAAGGTTATGATTTTTCGTAAAGAGCCCTTTGGCTCTTTACAAGGATTGAATGCATGAGGCAAAATACCTGCTTCATAAATTTTACAGTCTAAACAAGAAACAATGGTATTATATGGGAATGAATTGTTACAAAGGTACTTTCCACCATGAAAATATAAGTTAGTCACCAACGATGTATAGAATTATACAAAGCAATATTTATTCTGATTTCTTAACAAGCATAGTAATCTTTATTTCGGGTACAGGTACCTGAAGTGTGCAAAATATAACACTTGAGATACAATCATATATATTAAACTTAATGAACAGACATAAGACAAAAGACTGTGCTGTAAAAATTCGGAGTATGCTACTTGCATGGCAACTAGAAACTTCTCTCTTCAGTCTTTCAGTTGTTTATATATGCTATGGCCATACTTCTTAATTTTTGCACAGTCCATAAAGGAGGTAGTCTATAGCGGGAACACACACAGCCTCTGTTTCCTAGTGTGTGCCAACAGAATTATCTTTTGCAAGCTTTATACATTTGAATCAAGGGGATACCTCTGGGTGGTGGTGTTGGCGCGTTTCGGCCCTTTAAGATTCAGAGCCTCTTCCAAATACCAAATCGGTATTTTGTTGCAAACTCAATTTGTGATTCAGTAACGTGTTATTGAATCATAATTTTGGTTTCATATATCAGAAAAGGCCTTTCTGCAGTGCAACACAGCCCAAGTTTGTGCTACAGCAAAAAGTCTTTGTACATCTGACCCTAGAGCCGCTACTGTAAATCTCCCAAAAAGCTACAAAGTTTCAAATCTAGAGCAGGAAGGGTATGAGTGCTAAAATAAAATGAGATTGAATACCGCCCTGTCAAGTACCTATTTTTAAGGAAAAATGTTGGACTCCTTTAACTACGACAAAGCACTTAGGTGGGGACTGTAGAAGTAAGACAAACTTCATAAACATAGTGCCAAAACCATGCCACCACAATGATGTCATAAGAAAGTAACTCTATCAAAAGCTTGTGCAAGAGTAAGTGTTGCAATTTAATATTTCACCTTATAGGTCTACTTAATAATAATTAAAAAGGATCTGGAGTTGTTTGTCATTTTCGTCTTTGAAAAAACATGCTTTTCCATTCCAATAAGATGTGCTAAAAAAATTCCAATCTCAAAGCTAATACTTTTGCAAAAAATTTACAATCATTATTTATGAGCGAGATTGGCCTACACATTTTATAATGATGGATATCTATCTTTTTTTAAACAAGACATAACAAAGCTTCTTTAGAAGAACCCTCAAAAGTATTCATGGTAGATAAATAGTTCTATATGTATTTATAAAAAGCAGAAGAATTTTGGACCCTGATCTATTATTACTTCTGTTATATCTAGTATTTACTTTGAGAAGGTGCCCACAAGCATTTTTAGTGGAGGATTTATTCAATTGTAGTTTACCTGCAACAGACTCTTCAAGATTGGCTTTGGTATTTTTGGAGGTATAGTAAGAGTGTTCTAGTGCATTAATTTTATTTCAAATGACTCCTTTCTTGTTTTTTGTTTCTTTTTGAAAGAGGCTTAATTAAATATGAGCCCTCTTGAGGCTTTATTAAAAGCATTCCAAATAGAAGTTACTAAAGACTATTCAATTCTATTAAATAAAAAAAAAAACTTTTAAGCAAAGCTGTCTTATCCTGCAATAAAGATTTTATCACTGAATAGGGAATTATTGAATTTTGTTCTAGAGCCTTTGGTACGGCTTGTAAGTGATTAGGGGCCAGATGTACGACCTGCCAAATAGCGCCTCACAAATTGCGTCGCATTTGCGACTCGCAATTTGCGAGTCGCTATATGGCATGTACAACAGTGTGTTTAACACTGTTTGCGATTCCCAATGGGGTCGCAAATTGCGAGGTTCATGAATATTAATGAGCCTCTTGCAATTTGCGAGCCCATTGGGAATGATAGGCCCCCCAGGGATGGTGGCCTGCTGGGCTCAGCAGACCACGATGTCTGGGACTGCTTTTAAATAAAGCAGCTTTTTTTTTTTAAATGCAGCCCGTTTTCCTTAAAGGAAAATGGGATGCATTTTTTTTTTAAAAAAGTGTAAGGTTTTTGTTTCATTTTTAGGGGCAGGCAGTGGTCCCTGGGACCACTGCCTGCCCTTAAAAAATAATACTGCATGCATTTGCAAAGGGGAAGGGGTCCCCTGGGGATCCCTTCCCATTTGCGAAAGCATTACCACCTACTTGAAGTAGGTGGTAAATTGCAACGCCCCTTCCTAATGGCGAGTCGCAAAACAGTATTTTGTGAGTCGCAATACTGTTTGTACATGGGCCCATGCTAAGACCCGTTTGTGCACGCTAAAAAGCGTCGTACATCTGGCACTAGGTCTGTAAAAACAGGGCCACGGTCAGATATGAGACTCAAACCAATCTCTGAATTAACGGGATTCTCAACCATGTTTTTGCTAAAATTAAATCAATTCGGGTTTGAGAGTGATGGGCAAAGGAATAAAATGTGCATTCTCTTAAATCCAGATTAGTCATTCTTTACAAATGTGAAAGGGCTGCTAAGATATAGGGCCTCATAGACAAAGGACCACATGTATTAAGCATTTTTGCGGTTGGAAATGGCCAATCGGTCTGTTTCCAACTGCAAAAATGCTTTTACATATGCATGAAACACAAATTGCGATTCGGTAACACTTTACTGAATCGCGATTTGTGTTTGCGATTCGGTATTTGGAAGGTGCGTGTTTAGGGCGTCCCTTCCAAATACCGAATCTGAATGGGATGCATGGATGTTTTGCGATCGAATTACGGTTGCAAAACATTCATATGTTACCTGCTCTTTGGAGGAAGTGGTAACCCCTTCACAAATGGGAAGGAGTCCCCAGGAGGCCCCTTCCCCTTTGAGAAAGAAAAAAATATTTTTTATGAGCAGGCAGTGGTCCCACGGACCACTGTCTACTCTTAAAGAATGAAACTGCAAAGTTTCATTTTTTCATTTTTTCTTTTTAAATGGGCTCAGCAGACCACCATTTCCTTTAACGAAAACGGGCTGCATTTAGAAAAAAAAGACTGCTTTATTTAAAAGCAATCACAGACATGGTGGTCTGCTGACCTCAGCAGGCCACCATCCCTGTGATGGCATAGATTCCTAATGGCTCGCAAATTGTGACCTACCTTATTAATATGCCTGAGGTAGGTCATTTTGCGACCCATTAGGAATCGCTAATGAAACTCAAAAGAGTTTCATACATTAGGAATAGCAATTACCTAATTGCGATTCGGAGAAAATCGCAATTAGGTATTCGCTACTTGAAATAATGATAACAGACTGAACAGCTAATGCGCGTCTGTCACGGACACTGAGACGCTCATGCGCTCATTCCACAAACTCTGTGAGAAACTATGGGCCTCGTTCACAAAGGTAAACTGAGATGAAAGTCTAACTTTACAACTTTCGGTATTCACAAAGGACATTTACGAGTAGTAAAGTTAGACTTTTGTCTCAGTTTAACTTAAGTTTTGCTTCAGTTAGACTTAAGACCAAACTTGACTTAAACTGAGACAAAAGTCTAACTTTACTACTCGTAAATGTCCGTTGTTAGACTTTCATCACAGTTTACCTTTGTGAATCGGGCCCAATGCATCTAACTTACTAAATCACAGATGGCTCACATTGCACAAATGCCCTTTGTTTACAGCTTCTCTTACTATTCCGTTTTCTTTTTCTGTTTTACCATTTGGTTGAGCGACCACTCAGGCTGAAATGTAAGCACTTATGTACTTTGTTTTTAGTATGCAAGTTCTCACAAGACTAGCCAGCAGCAGATCTCACGAGGCATTTGCCAAAACTCCGGCCACCATCTTGGATTTCACCCCTCATAAATAGCAGACCTGCCATTTCCTAGGGTACAGATTATTCAAGTGGTTCAGAGAGAATCATGATCATTCAGTTGGCTCTTCTGGGTCCCGATTTCTCCAACACAAATACAGGCCAATTCTGGTAGGAATCCCTGCATGCTCAAGAAAAACAACCAGCTCGTGGTTGGAAAATGACTTTTTGACTTTGGCTCTCGTATGAGTTTAATAATTGTAGTAAACCAGTACAATCCGTGCAAAAGGTGCATTTGGAGAAAGGACTAGATTAGAACTATAAATGACCAAATCACCAGATTTCAGAACCTCAGGGAAAACTACAGTTTCCTTTCACAATAGGTTCATATTGCTTATATGTGAGACTGAAAGGGGAGTGTGTATATACCTTTGGTTCCTTGGGTAATAATTATCAGAAGGTGTAGTAAATACAGTCTAATAATGGACCATCACTTCTCGTTCCAGATTTCCCTCCCTGCAGGATCATTCCTAAAACCTTTCCCCTCGTCTGACCTCTCTGAACCTCTGATAGGCCAAACTGCAGATTCGAAGCTGCCAGAAGGTGGTCATATCGAGGGTACTACTCCTGAGGAACCATTGGCCCTGTTGAGAGTATTACCATACTTAAGATCAACAGTCATTGAATGCAAAATAAATTTCCTGAAATGCAATATGGATCAGGAGAATATAATTGTATATATTAACAGGATGCAAAATAAGTTTGCTGAAATGTAATATGGATGAAATGAAATGAAATGAATTTGTACTTGTAAAGCGCACTGATACCCCAACTGGGGTTTCCTGGTGCTGTACGCATACCGCTGTGGAACCCTTCCTGGCTTTTCCCTGTGAAATGTCCACTCCTGGGCACCCCCAAGGTGAAGCCAGGCATCCCAGCGCTGTTGGGGCCATTGTGGAGATTAAGCAAGCTATTGCCCAGAGTTGCAGAGTGGGACCCATGATTAGAATAGGCACCGAGGCGAGAATTATCAGGTCCGAGGAAATTGAGCCCAAGACCCGCCGAGGCGGGAATTGAACCCTGGTCCTGGGCCTCTGCATCAGGGTCTGCCGCTCTAACCATTGAGCCACACTTCTCCATTCAGAAGAATATACTTGTATATATTAACAGGATACGTGGAGGCAGCATGTAATCACAGATAGGCATGCCTAATTTTTCTCTGATTCTAAATATCACTGCATTAGTTTATTCTCCAGCTCAGAAATATATTATAAGTAAGCACGCACCATATCTGTGAGGAGATGTTGGTGCATCAGAAGGAAAAGAAAAAGGCATACATGAGCAACTTGCTTCAGGAATTGCGACAAATTTATAAATGAACCTGTAAAGTGTTAGAATGGCTTCAAAAAACAATCTCTCTTATCTACAGGGTTTTACATCCTAACACTATCATTCTTGCTTCAGGGAAGAGCCAGCAAACCAGTGCTTTCTGAAATAATAGTTGGAGCTCCACCATTGATTTACCTATTTTTCTCTACTTTGGGAACACTATTTAAAATAATAATAAATCAAGAGATTGCAAAGTGCAAGTCCTGACTCAAATTCCTGTGACACTCATCAAGCCTGATGCAATTGTTTCTTTACTGGCATACTTCCTAACTCCTGTCTCATTCCTATATTGCCGCTTATCCATAAAAATGGCCCAGAGGATAATCTACAAGATTACTGTCAAAATACTTTATGAGATACAAAGAGTAAACAAGCCAACAAGGCATAACCAAAATTGAAACCATCATTCATTGGTACTTTTGTTGGAGATCTCTGTATTTTGACACCATAGGTATGTATCAACCAACAGCACCTGCTCCCATGGCAAGAGCACTTACAAAAGATTTTTACAACCTATTCTTGTTCGGCCCTCATCATGGCACATATCATCTATGGATTGTGTGTCTGAAATGTCAGAATGTAAGTCTAATACTAGTGATTCGGTACTACCTAGATACAATGGGAAATTTCATTCCATTGTGGGCCTCACATACAGCTCAGTAATTAACTAATGTTCTTACTTACAAAGTGGTGTGATTTCACGTCTTCAAGGAACACTTTACATTTTGTTCTTATTATTAGCATCTTGCAACATCACGGATGTGTGAAATGGGGTTGTTGCTTGACTGGGATGGGAGCCCTGGTCAAGCAACAGCCGCAATCCCTTGCAGGTTGACTCACAAAAAGTCACTAAATTAACCCTGGTTGGCACACAAGTAGTCAGGCTTAATTTAGAGGCAATGTATAAAGTGGTTATGCAGCACCCAAACAGTAATAAAGTGAAAACACAACACATGAAAAATTCCAAACTAAATTAGAAAAATAGATTATATTTTAATAAATTATTTGACACCAAACTGTTAAAAATACAATGAGTCAAACCGGACATATTGATTTTTAAAGAATTAAGTGAAATAGTGCCAAAATGCACTAAGCGCCAACAAGGGATATTTGGGAGTTCTGGACTGGGACCAGGTCAAAAGTTCCGGCCAACAGCGAAGGAGCCTGGGGCAGCTACAGGAACCAGGCTTGGCCTGTTGAGCAATAATATCTTAGCCCGGTTGCATCAACGTTGAAGATCCTGTTGACGAGGAGGATGCAGGATGCAGCCAAAGCAATGTGTTGATGTTGGAGTGATGTGTCAGTGTTGATCTTCACAGTGGCAGTGATGCACCGGTCCTGATTCGTCTACTCCGATGAGTGCAGGGACTGCAATGCCGAGTTCTCGGCGTTGTTGTCAAGGCTGCCATCAATGAAGATGGAAAGACCTTGTGCCGGGAAGAGCATCGTGCAATGGTGGTACCGCAGGCAATGCATCAGGTCAAACCTTGCAGCAAAGACGAAGCACCAGTTCTGTTCGTGCAACAGGGGCGATGTGCCAGTTCTGACCCACGCAATTGTGCCGATGCGCTGGTTCAAGAGAGGATGAGTGGGTTTGGCTGAAGCAAGCACCTTAGGCCAATATCCAAGGGTCCAGGACTGGGGAGGCATCACATGGCAGGGCAGACTCACGGGTGGCAGAGTCCAGGTGCAAGAGCAGGATAGTTGGAAGTCTTTTATGTACCTGAGGCTTCGGATCAGGAGGTCAGCCAACTAGCCCTTGGACTCACTCATAGGGTCAAGTGATGCAGGTCCAGTCCTTTTGACCCAGACCTGGAGGGCAGCAGGCCAGCACAGCAAGAAAGCAGTTCTTCCTGAGCAGCAGTCCAGCAGAGTGGCAGTCCTTCAGCAGATAAGTCCTTCTTCCAGGCAGAGTATCCACGGGTCCAGAAGTGTACTGAAGTGTTAATGGCTGAGGTCTAGTTCTTATACTGAGTGGTGCCTTTGAAGTGAGGTAGACTGCAAAAAAGTGCACAAAGGTCCTCCCTTCCTGCACAGGCTCCAGACTTACCACAAGGGGGAATGTACCCCTTTGTGTGTGGACAGGACACAGCCTATTCAGGTGTAAGGGTGAGGCTGTGTAAAGCTCCTCCCACCCATCCTCTCAGGATGGCCCATCAAGTCACGCCTAAGTTCCCGTTTTGTGTGGCTGACTAGAGGGAATACACAAAGTCCAGCTGTCACCCACCTCAGACATGCAATCAGAGACTGGCTTCATGCACACAGGGTTAAGAGCAGAAACATGGCAACTTTCTAAAAGTGGCATTTTAAAAATTGTAACAATAAACTTGACTTTGACATTAAAGAGGATTTATCATTACAATTCCAAAGGTACTAAACGTGAGAGATCTACATCCTAAATGTAATAACGATTCCCCAATGTTATCCTTACTTCAAAGTAGTAAAAAAAGAATTTGGGGTTTTTCACTATCAGGAAATGTAAAACAAAGACGCACATGTCCTACCTTTCACTTACACAGCACCCTGCCATATGGGCTAATTGGGGCGTACCTTAGGGGTGACATATGTAATAAAAGATAAAAGGGGAGCTTAAGGCTTGGCAAGGGGGTTTAAATGCCAAGTCAACATGGCAGTATGACACTGCCTTCAGCCTGCATGGGCAGGCCTAGGACAAGTTTTACAGAGCCACTTGAGTGGGTGGCACAACAAGTGCTGCAGGTCCACTAGTAGCATTTAATTTACAGGCCCTGGGTGTGTGGTATACCACTGTACAAAGGACTTATGAGTAAATTAAATGTGGCAATTGGGTATATACCAATCAAACTATGTTTAGGAGAGTGAGCACAAGCACTTTAGTACTGGTTAGGAGTGGTAAAGTGCCAACATAAAAAAATTCATCAAAAAAGGGGGAGGAGAAAGGCAAAACATTTGGGGGTGACCATGCA
Organism: Calotriton arnoldi; assembly: GCA_963921515.1. Classification (NCBI taxonomy): domain Eukaryota; kingdom Metazoa; phylum Chordata; class Amphibia; order Caudata; family Salamandridae; genus Calotriton; species Calotriton arnoldi. The sequence goes on along the minus strand of CAWUFW010001750.1, from coordinate 246,649 downwards.
TTAAGCCATTTTCCAACAATAGTCATCAATGCAGAGTTGTCTTCAAGAGTCATCAGTAAAATGACAGCCAGACAGAACATTTAAAGCAGTACATGGAAACTCCTTATGGGGTTTCAATCTATGAGTGATGTTCTGTGGGTGCACCATTTCTGTTATGATAATACTAAACACGCCTCCTTGGTGTTTTACCCTTCTATGGTTTACAGCAATCATCTCAGCTCTCACTATATCCGAGGTCCTACTTTATTTTCAACTTGCGCTGTTTTTAATCATACATATGTTTTCAATTTACATTTTGATTTTGGGCACTGCTCTGACCATTCAGTTGATGTATATATGACTGAATTTAGTAAATTATTTTGAAATACATTCCATTGTATTACCTATGATGACAGTTGAAGATGGCGCCCACACTAGCACAGCTTATATGTTGTTTGTTATCGATGTGCACCTTCATCATTTTTGCGTGATTATACTACAGTGTATTTAAGATTATCTTACAGCTATGACTATACACGTGATCTAGGCCTGGGGGGCGGGGGGAGGCAAATGCGTAGGGTTGTTTGCCTGCCAATAAACTTCACATCTTTGTATCGTATAGTTCCAGGAGTGCACGTCTACCTGTTACATTGACAGAATTGTGTGGGTATAGTCCGTCACACCCTGTAATATGTGCACCAATATCATTTGGGCTACCATGGACATCTGAGACTTGAGTTTTATCTTGTGGAATATATATATATATATATTATATTATCTACTGGCGGTCGCCAGTAGATAGTTATAGTTACAACCTATTATCCATAGGAAATCCGCGACATTCTATTTGAAATAACTCTCTTGCCGGTTGACGTATCTTCGCGAAATTTTCAAACTTCGTGGGCGCTCCGGTCCGCTCCTACCCTGAAAGTCTCGGGGTGATACGTCAGCGGGGGCCGAGAAAAAGGGGGTCCCAAAACGCGTTTTCCCCATGCATTTTCCCATAGGAAACTTTAGACACGGCTACAGCCCGAACTGCTGAACGGAATTACACCAAATTTTGCAAAGAGGTAGTTCTTGGTTCAGAAAGAACCCTTTTGTTAAATGGTGTAAATCCGTTCAGTAGTTGCTGAGAAAATCAAAAAGTAAAAGTACATATATATCTATGGGCACGGAGGATTCGCGCACCCTCCCGATCACGAGCTGCATGTTAATTGGCTGTCAGCTGGCTGTCAACATTCCAATTCATGAAATGTTGGCAGCCATTTTGTCCCTCGGTAGAACCGAGGGACAGAAACAAGTGCGCAAAGCGCACAAAGGGGGGAGGGTAGAAACACCCTGACCCCTTAGGTTTGCTCAGGGGGTCCCACAAGGACCCCCTGGGCAAAAAAAAAAAATTATTTTTTTAAAAAAATCGGCAGGATGCGCTCAGGGAGCGCGAACCCTGCCGAAAAAAAAAAATCGAAGCGCGGTCTCCGCGCTTCGATGTTAATTGGCCCCCGGGTGGCCCAAGTCCCGGGGGCATGCTGGGGGGTTAATTTTATGTGTGGGGGCCTCTAAGGGCCCCCAAGCCCCGGGGACCACCACCCCCCGGGGCTTTATGTACAATGGTGCGGGAGGGCTCTGAGCCCTCCCGCAGCCCGGGACCACCACCTCCCGGGGCTTCTTTTTTAATTAAAAACCTGTGTGGGGGGCTCCAGCCCCCACACGCCCTGGGACCACCACCTCCCGGGGCACTAAGAAAAATTACAATGGGGGTCCGTTTTGGACCCCCAGAGCCCGGGGACCACCACCTCCCCGGGGCTGTGCACTGAATGGGAGGGGGCCGCGCGGCCCCCTCCTGGAGCCCTTGATGGCCCTGGGGACCACCACCCCCAGGGCCGGCTCCTGCAGTGTCCCGGGGTGCCTACCCCCGGGACACTGCTGTTTGCAATGACAGGACGGGAGCCTCGCGGCTCCCGTCCTGTCATTGCAAACTTGCTTGGATATTGGAAGAGAGAGCAGGAAACCTGCTCTCTCTTCCAATATCCAAAGCCGATTGCTTTTCCACATGGGGAGCTGCATCTTAGCAGCTCCCCATGTGTAAAAGCAATGCCGGCTCCCCTAGGACGCCGGCTCCCCTAGGACACGGGGAGCCGGCGGGACTGTGGGGGGATTGGGGACCCCCCCACAGTCCCCAACGAGAGGGCCAGCCCCGGGGGATGGGGTCCCCGGGGCAAGTAGTGGCCCGGGAGGGGGCCACGCGGCCCCCCTCACCAAAAAAAATAAAATAAAAAAAAATAAAAAAAACGATCGGGCCCGCAGGCCCCGCCCCTTCCTTCACCACTCTGCAAACGCGCCCCTGGCGCGTTTGCAGAGGGGAACGAATCCCCTTGAATACTGGGGGTCCCTGGAGGCCAACTAGCCCACCAGGAACCTCCAGTATGCGCCAGGGAGCTGCCTTGCAGAGAGGTGTACAGAGGCCACGCCCCTTTACACCTCTCTGCAAGGCAGCTCTATGGCGCTTTGGAGGTATATGGTGGGCTAGTTGGACTCCGGGGACCCTCAGGATTCAAGGGGACTTAATCCCCCAACTTAAAACGCGCCACGGGGCGCGTTTGCACAGTGGTGAAGGGAGGGGCGGGGCTTGAGGTGACATGTGTGCAAACAGGCCCCGTGGCGCGTTTTAAGATGGGAATTAAATCCCCTTCAATCCTGAGGGTCCCTGGGGCCAACTAGCCCAACAGGTACATCCAGAAAGCGCCACAGAGCTGCGTTGCAGAGAGGTGTAAAAGGGGTGTGGCCTCTCTACACGTCTCTGCAACGCAGTCCCCTGGCGCATATTGGAGGTTCCTGGTGGTCTAGTTGGCCCCTAGGGACCCTCAGGATTCAAGGGAACTTAATCCCCCAACTTAAAACGCGCCACGGGGCGCGTTTACAAAGATGTCACCTTAGGCCCCGCCCCCTCCCTTCACCATTGTGCAAATATTCCTCTAAAATCAGCCGAAATAGGAATTCCGATTTACTCACCTGTTATAAGGAGAGACCTCAGTGCTGTATCTTTCAGCCCAGTACTGGTCCTGAAAAGTAATTTTAACCGTACTTACCGGTAACTTGAATTTCCTTCATAGGCTAACATTGACTGGTTTCACTTGGAAATTCTTCTAAGTGTGGAGTTTTGGAACTTTAAAATATTCCTCTAAAATCAGCCGAAATACGAATTCCGATTTACTCACCTGTTATCAGGAGAGACCTCAGTGCTGCATCTTTCAGCCCAGTACTGATCCTGAAAAGTAATTTTAACTGTACTTACCGGTAACTTGAATTTCCTTCATAGGATAACATTGACTGGTTTCACTTGGAAATTCTTCTAAGTGTGGAGTTTTGGAACTTTAAAATATTCCTCTAAAATCAGCCGAAATACGAATTCCGATTTACTCACCTGTTATCAGGAGAGACCTCAGTGCTGCATCTTTCAGCCCAGTACTGATCCTGAAAAGTAATTTTAACCGTACTTACCGGTAACTTGAATTTCCTTCATAGGCTAACATTGACTGGTTTCACTTGGAAATTCTTCTAAGTGTGGAGTTTTGGAACTTTAAAATATTCCTCTAAAATCAGCCGAAATACGAATTCCGATTTACTCACCTGTTATCAGGAGAGACCTCAGTGCTGCATCTTTCAGCCCAGTACTGATCCTGAAAAGTAATTTTAACCGTACTTACCGGTAACTTGAATTTCCTTCATAGGCTAACATTGACTGGTTTCACTTGGAAATTCTTCTAAGTGTGGAGTTTTGGAACTTTAAAATATTCCTCTAAAATCAGCCGAAATACGAATTCCGATTTACTCACCTGTTATCAGGAGAGACCTCAGTGCTGCATCTTTCAGCCCAGTACTGATCCTCAAAAGTAATTTTAACCGTACTTACCGGTAATTTGAATTTCCTTCATAGGCTAACATTGACTGGTTTCACTTGGAAATTCTTCTAAGTGTTGATTTTTGAAACATACAAATATTCCTCTAAAATCAGCCGAAATCCGAATTCTGATTTACTCACCTGTTATCAGGAGAGACCTCAGTGCTGCATCTTTCAGCCCAGTACTGGTCCTGAAAAGTAATTTTAACCGTACTTACCAGTAACTTGAATTTCCTTCCATAGGCTAACATTGACTGGTTTCACTTGGAAATTCTTCTAAGTGTGGAGTTTTGGAACTTTAAAATATTCCTCTAAAATCAGCCGAAATACGAATTCCGATTTACTCACCTGTTATCAGGAGAGACCTCAGTGCTGCATCTTTCAGCCCAGTACTGATCCTGAAAAGTAATTTTAACCGTACTTACCGGTAACTTGAATTTCCTTCATAGGCTAACATTGACTGGTTTCACTTGGAAATTCTTCTAAGTGTGGAGTTTTGGAACTTTAAAATATTCCTCTAAAATCAGCCGAAATACGAATTCCGATTTACTCACCTGTTATCAGGAGAGACCTCAGTGCTGCATCTTTCAGCCCAGTACTGATCCTGAAAAGTAATTTTAACCGTACTTACCGGTAACTTGAATTTCCTTCATAGGCTAACATTGACTGGTTTCACTTGGAAATTCTTCTAAGTGTGGAGTTTTGGAACTTTAAAATATTCCTCTAAAATCAGCCGAAATACGAATTCCGATTTACTCACCTGTTATCAGGAGAGACCTCAGTGCTGCATGTTTCAGCCCAGTACTGATCCTCAAAAGTAATTTTAACCGTACTTACCGGTAACTTGAATTTCCTTCATAGGCTAACATTGACTGGTTTTCAGCAAAAAAGTTTCAAAGTGTTGATTTTCACAAACTACAAATATTCCTTAAAAATCGCCTGTATGACTTAAACGCATTCTTTCAACTGTTTACAGGAGATGCACCAGTGCTGGATCCAGGATCCAACACTGAGTAAGAAAAAGTAACGATAACAGTTTTTACCTGCTAAGTGAATTTCCTTCCATAGGATAACATTGGTGATTCTATGAGAAAAAGTTTCAAAGTGTCAACTTTTAAAATACAATAATATTCCTTAAAAATCACGACTGTAACCAAAACGCTTTTACTCAACTGTTTACAGGAGATGTACCAGGACTGAATCTAGGATCCAGTCCTGTGGTTACAAAAGTAATCCATAAAGTAACTAATTGCATTTAACTAGAAATTCACATTGAGCTGAATGTTGCATTGTGTTTGAAAATGTGTTGCCCATTGCAACAACTGTAACTACTGTACTTAAAAGTCTATTGCCTATCTGCAAAGTATTTAAACTAAAGTAATTCATTCTGAGAAAGTATTTTTTGTAATGTAATGTATAATGTAATTACAATGTAATTTGACAAATAAAATATGTAAAAAAAATTGTTTCTAAAAATGTAGTAAATCAGTATGAAAAAAATTAATATAACAATTAATACTTTTAAAAATTGTCATTTACAAAACCTTTGAAATTCACTGAAAAAACCGTAGGTTTCAGGCACGTTATAGTTAGAAATTAGCATTTAAAAAACCTTTGAAATTCACTGAAAAAACCATAGGTTTCAGACACGTTATAGTTACAAATTAGCATTTAAAAAACCTTTGAAATTCACTGAAAAAACCATAGGTTTCAGACACGTTATAGTTACAAATTAGCATTTAAAAAACCTTTGAAATTCACTGAAAAAACCATAGGTTTTAGGGACAGTTATAGTTACTTGGACATTGCACTCGTACAAAACCCGTGAAATTCCCCGTTATAGTTAGTTCAGCTAACTATAACTCGCGCCCAGCAATGCACTGCTGATGACGTCACATATTACATCACTCATGACATGGTCAGTGACATCACTGATGACATCACTGATGACATCTCAAATGACATCACTGATGACATCATCCACGTGATAATCTGATGCACCTCCTCACACCCTAATATAATCTTTGATACACCTACTCTAAATTACAGACTGCCATTCGCAAAACCATAGACACTCCAACACCAATAACTACATACCCACTCACTGATTCTTAGGTCTACACACACACATCCACTCACTCACCCGTACAGTCACTCATACTTACGGTCACTCAGTACAGGACTATCATATGCACTCTTACTCCTATATAGACACTCAAACAACGCCACTCATCCATAGAGATACTCACACACCTAGTCAGTCATGCAAATAATTAAACACACTGCCATTTACTCACCTATACAGTTATACACACACCAGCTCACTTACTCATACAAATAGTAGCACATTGTTACGCTCTTATACAATCACTGATACAAGCACACAATCATCCATACAGCCACTATCACAATCACTCACTCTTGCTTATAGCTATTTATATACTCCAACACACATATATACTGCCTTTCACATATGTAGTTACTCACACATGTACCACTGGGACATACATTCACTCACTAACACACTCTTACACACACTTACCCACCCATACAGTCTATCACAGATGCACTCTTGAAACCATCCACCCAGTGAATCACCCACTCACACATCTATGCACAGAGTTGCACACACCCCTCCACACAAACACTCAGGCACCCATACAGATACTCAGACAAGCATTCAATAACTCATATAGAAAATCATTTAGCTATTCACAAACACATGCAGCCACTTACACAGCAACAGACAGACGGATACAGACATACACCCAGTTTAGTCACTAACCCATGCATTCAGTAAGATACGTTAAATCACTCACTTATAGAGTCAGTCACGCACCTACTAAATCATCCATACAGACACTTAGACACCCACTCATTCTTCAATACGTCTTTTCCTATATATTTTAAAAATATTTAAACTTTACAGAAACACACAGTCACTGGATGATGTCATCAGTGATGTCATTTGAGATGTCATCAGTGATGTCATCAGTGATGTCACTGACCATGTCATGAGTGATGTAATATGTGACGTCATCAGCAGTGCATTGCGGGGCGCGAGTTATAGTTAGCTGAACTAACTATAACGGGGAATTTCACGGGTTTTGTACGAGTGCAATGTCCAAGTAACTATAACTGTCCCTAAAACCTATGGTTTTTTCAGTGAATATATATATATATATATATATATATATATATATATATATATATATATATATATATATATATATATTCACTGAAAAAGCCATAGGTTTCAGGGACGTTATAGTTGGTTGGACATTTCAGTCATACAAAACCAGAGAAATTCGGCAGTTATAGTTAGTTCAGCTAACTATAACTTGTGCCCCCACAATGCACTGCTGATGACATCACATATTACATCATTCATAACATGGTCAGTGATATCACTGATGACATCAGTGATGACATCTCAAATGACATCACTGATGACATCACTGATTACATCATCCAGTGATTGTGTGTTTCTCTAAAGTTTAAATATGTTATATATATATATATATATATATGCGAAGGTGTATTGAAGAATGAGTGGATGTATAAGTGTCTGAATGGATGATTTAGTAGGTGCGTGACTGTCTGTAAAGTGGGTGATTAAACGTGTTTTACTGAATGCATGGGTTAGTGACTAAACTGTGTAAATGTCTGTATCAGTCTGTCAGTTGGTGTGTAAGCGGTTGCATGGGTTGGTGAGTAGCTAAATGAGTGTCTATATGGGTTATTGATTGGTTGTCTGAGTATCTGTATGGGTGCCTGAGTGTTTGTGTGGGTGGGTGGGGGTGTGTGACTCTGTGCATAGATGTGTGAGTGGGTGATTCACTGGGTGTATGGCTTCAAGAGTGCATCTGTAATGGACTGTATGGGTGGGTGAGTGTGTATGGGTGTGTTGGTGAGTGAATGGATGTCTCAGTGGTACATGTGTGAGTAACTACATATGTAAAAGGCAGTATATGTGAGTGTTGGAGTATATAAATGACTATATGTGAGAGTGAGTGATTGTGAGAGTGGCTGTATGTATGAGTGTGTGGTTGTATCAGTGATTGTATAAGAGTGTAAGTATGTGTTAGTATATGTATGAATAAGTGAGATGGTGTGTATAACTGTATAGGTGAGTAAATGGGAGTGTGATTGATTCTTTGCATGACTGACTAGCTGTGTGAGTAACTGTATGGGTGAGTGGTGGTGTGTGAGTGTCTGTATAGGTGTATGACTGCATATGATAGTGCTGTATTGAAGAGTGACTGCATGTATGAGTGACTGTATGGGTGAATAAGTGGATGTGTGTAGACCTAGGAATCAGTGAATGGGTATGTATTAACTGCTATTGGTGTGTCTATGGTTTCGAAAATGTTACTCTGTATTTTAGAGTGGGTGTATCAAAGGTTATATTAGGGTGTGAGGAGGTGCATCAGATTATCATGTGGATGATGTCATCAGTGATGTCATTTAAGATGTCATCAGTGATGTCATCAGTGATATCACTGACCATGTCATGAATGATGTAATATGTGACCTCATCAGCAGTGCATTGTGGGGACTCGAGTTATAGTTAGCTGAACTAACTATAACGGATTAATTTCTCTTGTTTTGTATGACTGAAATGTCCAACTAACTATAACGTCCCTGAAACCTGTGGTTTTTTCTGTGAACTTCAAAGGTTTTTTAAATGCTAATTTCTAATTATAACGTCCCTGAAACCAATGGTTTTTCAGTGAATTTCTAAGGTATTTTAAATGCAAATTTCTAACTATAACGTCCTTGAAACCTATGGTTTTTTCAGTGAATTTCAAAGGTTTTTTAAATGCAAATTTCTAACTATAACGTCCCTGAAAGCTGTTGTTTTTTCAGTGAATTTCAAAGGTTTTTAAATGCTAAGTTCTAATTATTATGTCCAAAAAATACTTTTTCTAAAATTTTAAACTTTTATAGAAATAAGGTGATATTTCTGCTTTCTAAAATATGCTTTTATCTTTTTTTTAAAAGAAAATTGGATTCGCGTACCGATCGTGTACCAGTCATGGTGGTTGCGCGAATCCAAGAATTTTGCCACCATATTGGTTAAGTCGTGTACGATGCGCGTTCGGTATGCGATGGGTGCGCTTTTCTCAGCCCCATGTAACGTCACATATGTATTTCCGGGGGTCGCGCCGGGTGCGCGAATCCATCGCAAATCTTTAAGTTTTAAAAGTATATGTATATAACTTTATTATATATATTATACCAAGAGATTACTTAATATAACCTGGAATAAAGATATATTATTGTTAAATATATTTTTCAGAAATCGTGTCGGTTGCGCGCTGGTTGCGCGCCGGCTGTGCGAATCCCATGTGACTTCAAAAGAAAGACTTTCATTGGTTTAGAGGCTTTTGATTCTAGAACTTGAAGGACCCCACCCATTTTTTTCATTCTTTCAAGACCTTCTCAGAAGTAGGCCTGGGCGGAAAACTACGCTATGCTCGCGGAGTTTGCGCTACTACGCACTACGCGAATTGCACGTAGCACAGTGCAAAAACGCATAGCGGGCATTTTTTGCTTGCTCGCGGTCCTCAACGTCAAGTTGGCGACCGCGAGCGAGCAAGCAAAATCAACATCCCGGCGAGACTTTTTCCTCATTCGCGATCAGCAACATCAAGTTGCCGATCGCGAGCGTGGAAAATAAACCTCCCGGCGAGATTCTCAACACGGGGAGGTCAGGTATCTCATTGCGAGTGGTCGCGTATGCTCGCGACCGCTCGCGATGAGAAACTACCAGTCCGCGTTGAGAAAACTGCCAGTCCGCGTTGAGAAAGCTGCCGCTCAAGTACAAATCTACTCGAGCGGCAGAAAACGACCGCTTGCACTGTGCAAGATGCCGTTTGCAATGATTGCACAGTGCGGACAAGCATCCAGCACTGTGCAATCAGTGCAAACAGCATTTCCCTACCACACTACGCAGTTCGCGTAGCTACGCGTAGCGTGCATAGCGCAAAGTGCACTTTGCTTAGCTACGCGTAGCGCTACTACGCGAACTACGCCCAGGGTTACTCAGAAGACACACCTCTTGTCTTTTGGATCTCTTCTTTGTATCTTTTTGGTATTTTTTTTGTTCCATCAAAAAATGGCAGCTGGAAATCCAACACAGCAGCTTCCACCAGAAGACAAAGAAGTTTTGGAGGAATCTATCAAAGTGCGGTATGAAAGTATCGTATGGGCTTTTTTACTATAACACCTGGTGAAAAAAAGGTGAATGCCAGGAAGGTGACATACACCATTTGTGAAAAAATATTGTCACGAGGGTCTGACAAAGACAATTTTTGCGGGACGTCTTCTATGCTCAAGCATTTGCAGACAATACACCCTCGACGTCTCGCAAGGGAACAACTGCGTCGTCAACAGCAAAAAGATTCAACTGATGACAACACTGCTGGACCCAGTACCTCTTCTGCTGGCACAACAACTGCTGCAACCAACATCTACCCTGACTTAGCTCGAGTGGAGCAGCGTTGTTTGAAATATAGAAAGACACTATGTGTTGGTGAGCAATCAATGAATACTATCCTGGTTGCCATTCAGAACCACAAGTGTTAATTTTGTTTTATTTTTTGGTTTATGCAATGAGTTTTAATTGCATACTTTTTTCAATGTTTTTCTTGTTGGTTCTGTTTTTTTTTTTTCATTTTTTTAACAAAAAAACACCCAAAAATGTAAAAAAGAGTTTAAAAAATACAAAAAAATTATAAAACTAAAAAAGAAAAAAAAAATGGTTCTTTTCAGAACCAGCTACTTGGTTTAAAAAAGAAAACATTTGTAAGTGTATGAATTGTGGTAAGTGGAATATATTAAGAAGTGTATGTGTAGTGCATATATGATTAAAGGAGTGCATGGGTAATGCCGGGGTGATTGCAAGAGTGCAAGAGTAATGTCTGGGTGATTGCAGGAGTGCATGAGTAGTGCCTGAGTGATTGCATGAGTGGAGAGGTAATGTGTGGGTGATTGGAGGAGTGCATGGGTAATGTCTGAGTGATTGCATGAGTGCAAGAGTAGTGCCTGGGTGATTGGAGGAGTGCAAGGGTAGTACGTGGTGATTTTGTAAGTGCATGGGTTACATCTAGGTGATTGCATGAGTGCAGAGCTAATGTGTGCATGATTGGAGGAGTGCATGGGTAATGCCTCAGTGATTGCATGAGTGCAAGGTTTATGCCTGGGTGATTGCATGAGTGCAAGGGCTATGCCTGGGTGATTGCATGAGTGCAGAGGTAATGTGTAAGTGATTGGCGAAGTGCATGGGTAATGCCTGACTGAATGCATGAGTGCAAGGGTAGTGCAATTAAGAAACTTTTTCCTGTTCCAGCTTGACCACTGATGTACATTCAAATAGGTTTAAATGATGTGCATTGGCATTCTTTTTTCATGCAGTAAACCATGTTGTATCTGTTCTGTCACTTTCTGATATATTTCTTTTTGTTCAATATTTAGTTGTTCTTCCAAGTTTCCCAACTCAATAATATCCTGTTGTGCTTGTTGCATAGCCGTTTCTACTTCATTCATGGCTATTGCTGCTTCATTTTCAAGAATTGGTTGTCCTAATGGATCTTGACTTAGAGGAACAGAACTTTCACTATCTTGAGAACTGTCTTTAGCTATTTCAGCTGTAATAGTAGATTCTTGTTCAATCTCTTCATTTAACATTTGTGGATAATTTGGAAAAATTGTGCATTGAATGCTATCTTTACATGCATTAAAAGAATCTTCATAGAAATCAAAATCTCCAAGTAATTCCATTTCACTACGCCAAGGTTTGAAAAGTTGCAGAAGTGCCAAATAGAAAAATTCCCTTTTATCTGGAGTTTCACAACTGAGTTTCCTTTGGTTAATAAGATTTCCTTTGGCATGTTTTACCAAACATCCTTCACATCCAATTACTGCATATTTTTCTTCATTTATATTTTCTGTAACGTTTCTCTTAAAGCTGTAATGTTGCAGTACTTCATAGAGACATATGTTTTCCAGATGTGGACTTCTTTTAGGATAGTACGTATCCAACATATTCGTTTTAACAATATCTGTACTTTCTGGTTCATTCAATGCTAAGTATTCAGGGACATATTAGCAAGAAGAGGCGATAATCATCGCTAACCCTGCTTAGCGTGATTTTTTTTATCGCCGGCTATCGCTGGAATATATCGCCACGCTAACGCTGTATTAGCAACGATTAGCGCTATGGCGATGAATATTCCAGCGATAGCGGGGGAAATGGGCCAACATCGCTGAAAAACCAGCGATGTTGCATGGAGAAGGGAGAACACCTTGCTGATCCACCCCCCCATGTTAGGTATGGCTAACACCTGCTAATTGCAGGTGTTAAATAAATGGCGATGACCCCTGTTAGCGCGACTTTTCACGTCGCTAACTGGGGCCATGGCCACCTTGCTAATAGGCGATAGGCCTGTTAGCGAGTGTTTCCCAGGTTTGTTCGTCGGGAACGCCCACTTTGCATGTCATTAGCGATAAATATCGCTGACATGCAAAGCGGTAAAAAAACGGGCGCTAATGCCCGCAAACTGTCGCTAACTGCTGTTAGAGACAGTTTGCTGATAGGGCGATATAAATATCGCCGCTTTAGCGGCGATAGTGCCCTTGCTAATATGCCCCTCAATTTCTTGTAGAGATTTCGATACTCGATTTCGTGTTGCAGCAAGACCTAGACTTACCCAAATAATTTCTCTTGACTTTGAATATAAACTTGCAGAGGTCAACCGATCTGAACATTCGTAGGATCCAATTTCTCGATGGCATAGCATCTTCAAACTAAAGCTGTATAATTTGTTACTAAGAGTCTTCTCCTGTGAAGTTTCTTCCCACATTTCTTTCAACTCTGTCTTTTCAGATTTGGTTATATATGACGTAACATAGCGAGCAACAGCAATCGAATTATCTGCAACATACTGGATATCCATATTTGCATTCCACATTGTCAAAATCACTGGATTGTAGTCATTAATATACTTTGAATCTTCAGTTCTTTTTATGTTGTAAGTATTCTTCGGAGATTTTCGAGTTATAGTATGCCTTACTGTTGACATGAAACTGTTTACTCTTCCTTTTGAAATTTCTGGAAGTGTGAATCCAAAACGATATTATGTATAAAATCTTCCCTTTGACTTGTATTTCCATCGACAGCATTTCCCACATCTGTGACTTTGAAACCGTAAAACTTGCTGCCTCAAGTTGTTTTCTCCTCCTTCTTTTGGAATGGCACAGGTAACATATTTTTCAATGAAAGGCAAAACACTTTCATCACTATAAGTTCCAAATTTTGGTGCATCCTAGATCCGAATCACTGACAGAATATCGAGGAGCTAAATATCGACCTACAAAAATATCGGTGACAAAATATCGACTACCAGAATATCGAATTCCTATCTACAAACAGGTAAGTACAAAAATATCGAATCCTAAATATCGTTGTATATAATATAGTTTGTTAAAATATCGACTTTTTTAAATGTCTTAAAATTAATGTAAAATAATGAAATAATACATATAATTAAGTAAAACATACTTAAAATACTTAAATAACCTTAAAATTAATAAATAATTAATGTAAGTTAAAAAAATAAACATGCATTTTTATTTTTAATACATATATATTAACTTAATAATATTAAAAAATAATCAATATTTTTAGTGTTGGATAGCGGGAGGGTAAAATTTACTATTCCCACTCCAGTGAGTGCAACAGTAGGGAAAGCGTTGGATAGCGGGAGGGTAAAAACTACTATTCCCACTCCAATGAGTGCAACAGTAGGGAAAGTGTTGGATAGCGGGAGGGTACAAATTCCTATTCCCACTCCAGTGAGTGCAACAGTAGGGAAAGCGTTGGATAGCGGGAGGGTAAAAATTACTATTCCCACCCCAGTGAGTGCAACAGTAGGGAAAGCGTTGGATAGCGGGTGGGTAAAAATTACTATTCCCACTCCAGTGAGTGCAACAGTAGGGAAAGCGTTGGATAGCGGGAGGGTAAAAATTACTATTCCCACTCCAGTGAGTGCAACAGTAGGGAAAGCGTTGGATAGCGGGAGGGTAAAATTACTATTCCCACTCCAGTGAGTGCAACAGTAGGGAAAGCGTTGGATAGCGGGTGGGTAAAAATTACTGTTCCCACTCCAGTGAGTGAAACAGTAGGGAAAGCTTTGGATAGCGGGAGGGTAAAAATTACTATTCCCACTCCAGTGAGTGCAACAGTAGGGAAAGTGTTGGATAGCGGGAGGGTAAAAATTACTATTCTCACTCCAACTGTTGTTTTTGCATTTGTCACCCCGAGTGGGACGGGTATGCCCAGACGTGGGTCCCGTGCTCTCCATGCCACTGGAATCAAGCTATCCTGGCTGAAGAGGGGTGAAACCCCGAAACCGGCCCTAGGATGCTTGTTTCCAGTCCAGGGAGGACCTGGCTTGGCAGTTCGGGCTGGACTGTTCCCATGAGGCACAGGGTCAAGACTGATTTGCATATGGCTGGGTTCAAACTGGAATGGCATGGTGAGCAAAAAAACGATGGATTTAGGCCCAGATCTCTGTACTGGGGTGAATGTATGACATTGTTCTGCATTCTGTCCATCAACTGTTGTTTTTGCACTGTCAGGTGGGGCAGCTGGGAAAATCACCAAAACAAAGGACCCGGACACCCCTGGGCCCTCTGGACCCCCACGGGGGCCCTAAAACAATGTGGCCCACGTTGGAGCGGCCCGCAACGGCGGGTCCGCTCAGGAAATAGGAATGGTACACTGTGCCCTGAACGGCACCAACCGGGTGCCGTGAAATGCCCCCAAGCCCCCCATGGGGACTATGTTCAATCCTTGCGGCCTCCTGCCCGAGATCAGCCCTCACTCACCGGGCTCTTCCTCGCGGCGGGACCGGCACCACTTCTCCCGGTCTCCTCGCTGGACAGGGACGGCATGCCTCAGGAGAGCCCCCACTCATCTGGGACTCTCTCCTCTTCTGGGAGCGCGGGGCTTCCCTCAGCTCACGGGAGCCCCGCCAACCAGCCGCAGCACCCCTCACTTCTCCTCGCTTCACGCGGGCCCCCTCCAGGGACCCGGGGCTTGGATGTGGAGCCTGCGAGGCTCCGGACTTCCCGCTTCCGGCCGTGGCTCCGCCCAGAGTCAGGCAGCTCGCCTGGCTTCCGGGTCGGGCTGCTGCGGCTTCTCTCCTCATCTCGGCGGCAATGGCGGGGTGGGCAGCTGCTCATAAATAAAACAAGAAGCGGGGCGGGCACCCGCTATTTAAACCCATAAGCGGGGTGGGCACCCGCTCCTTAATCGAGTATCACTGCGGGGTGGGCACCCGCAAAATAAAAGGTGAATGCGGGGTAGGCTCCCGCTTACGAAAACGGCAACTGCGGGGGAATCCCCATGTCGAGATTCGCTCTCAAAGGGGGCAGCAGCTCCGTGCTGCAAGGCCCCACGCTCCCCTCTTTCTTGAGCAATTAAGAAATAAAGCCCAGCGCCTATGATGCAGCCCAGCACTGCAGATGCCAGCTCTTCCTCTCTGCTGGCAAGTTAGGCATGAAGCGCTCCCCTGGCCTTGGGGAATCCAAATATAGCGCTCTGGAGGCGCTAAGAGCCATAGCTCCACAGCAAAAAGTCCTGAGAGATCAAGGGGGCAATGCAGGGCCCAGGGAGGCAAGCCCTCATGGCAGTTCCTCCTGGGCCCCAGCAGCAGCACGCCCCAGCAGAATTCAGGAACAAGAACTGAACAATTTCATGGGGTCACAGCCCCTATATTTATACCAACATTTCCTTTGTCTGTAGTGCAGGGCATGGGGGAACCAGATGCAACTCAGGGGGGATTTGGAGCACTTTGTTTTCCAAGCTCCTCTTCCCCTTTGTCAGGTGGGGGCTAGGAGATCAGACACACCACAGGGGGCGGAGACAGCATTGTACAGGGCAGGCACACTCCTATTCAGAGTCAGTTGATTACTCCTCCCACTACTCCCAGCACGGATGTCCTATTCAGCCCAGCGCTGACTCACCCTGCCCCTCCTGGAGCCACACACACCTCCCAGCCCTTGTCACTCACAAGCCAGACATGCAATTCACATCAGGCCGGCAGACACATAGCAAACAGAAATGCCAACTTCTAAAAGTGGCATTTCTCCCATAGTCATAATAAATCTGCGCACATCATTGCGCAGCATTTATTCTCACAATTACATACATACCAAACTCAACCACTCTGCTCCTCCCATACCATGAATTACCACTGACACACACTGATCAGGGAATCCCCAATGCATTCCTATGGGAGGGCAGGCCAATCTCACCAATGTACACAGAGAGCGCAATCACTTTCCACTGGACCACAGTGCGAAAGTGCCCAGAGGCCTAAAACCACCAACACCAGGTCACAGAAAAGGCAAAAAGTTTAGGGGTGAACTTGCCAAAAGGGCCAAGTCCAACAGTTACAAATGCAAACAGCAGGTGTGGCTGACGTTTGCAAAAAATGACCTTATCCTATCTACTGTACATTTCAAAAAAAATTTACTAACCAATAAGGAACATGCTTTTTAAAGAAAGTAACATGCACCCTATTTTTGAATGTACGATGTTCTTAAGCAGCCAATCAATTCTCTACTTTTTAAAAAACAGCATCTTGTCCACCATTTTAGATAGCTCTCATTCTACCAACTGACTACCTCAGCTACAGACATCTTTTCATTACTTCCAGACATCCCTTCAAGATGCTTACTGTATGGATTGTTGGGCACAGCTATGTTTTCTGGTGCAAAAGGTATGCTGAACGCAGAGGTATTGACAAAGACCTAGCTTTGCAAAATGTGAATATTAAATGGATTGCACAGAGAGGATTAAAGTGGCACCAATTGATGCCTTTGGTTAAAACCTTTTGCATCTCCAACCCCTGGCCTCATGATTGTGCACAGTGGTGGCAATGACCTAGGCACATTGACTGGGGTAGGTCTGGAAATGCTAATGAAGGACACCTTTGCACAATTGATGTTGATTTTACCTTAAACTGTCTTTGTATTTTCTAATATATGCCAAAGACAGAAATGGAAGTGGTCAAATCAATTCTGTCCACAGATTGAGAAAGCTAGAAAGAATGTCAATAAAGCTGTTTCTGCATACCTCAGAGATCATAGAATGGGGTCCATCTACAACAACAATCTACGTTTTCATATGGACGACATCTACAGAAGTGATGGAGTGCACTACACAGACCAAGGGAACAGAGACTTCCTCAACAACCTTAAGCTGGGCATCCGCACTTACATGTAGCTACAACAAAGTGAAAATAAAAACAAGGGGGCATATTCACAAGGAGCTATCGCCGAATTAACGGCACTTTATCGCAGCCAAAGTCGTGATAAATTTACCCCCCCATTCACAAGCCGGTGTTAACAGCCCACAGCACCAGTTTACCCGCGATAGCAGCCACAAAAAACATCGCCATAGAGGACCCCCGCAAATATCGCTAATGAGATGCAGAGTAGGCGTTCCCGTGACAAAAGTCGAGACAACATCACACCTCAACATTCACAATGACCAGCCACATCGGCGATAAGAACACAAAACAGGCGATGAGGTGCGGTAGCCGCAGGTATTTAACACCTGCCTCAAGCAGGTGTAAAGAAGGACATCTACCTGCAGTAGGCAACGGAGTCCCGCACACAGCCATACCCGAAGAACAAACAACGCCATGGAGCAACTCTACATGCAGCTCGGAGCCCCAACAGGGCCACAACACCTCCCGCCACCACCCCCTGGACCCGGACCCGCTCCCCCCCGGACCACCACAGAGGCAGCGTAGAGCAAGACAGCAGAGCTACCGTAAATGCACCACTCTCACAGACCTAACGCCCGCGGAAGTCATTGCCCACTACAGGCTCAAAAGGACAACCATCCTCCGCATCCTGACCCACATTGCCCACAGGCTGACGGTCCCAACACAGCAGAGAACAAACATCCCTCCGCAGACAAAGCTGCTGGCAGTGCTGCACCTGTTGGCCTCTGGGACCTTTCAACCAACAACTGCCAGAGTCGGAGGGGTCTCACAGCCAGCCCTACCAAAGTTCATCACACCCATCCTGGATGCCATCATCAGCTTCATACCCCAGTACCTTCACTTCCCCAACACTGCGCAGGAACAGCTGGAGACTAAGCAAGGCTTCTACGCCATAGCCGGATTCCCGGCCGTGTTTGGGGCAATCGACTGCACACATGTCCCACTTGTGCCCCCTGCGGATACTGCACACCACTACCGCAACAGGAAGCACACGCATTCCATCAATGTGCAGGCAATAGTGGACCACCGGGTAATGTTCACCAATGTCGTCACCAACTACCCAGGCAGTGTGCATGATTCCTTCATCTTCTGACAGTCCATCATCAACCAGTGCTTCCAGGATGGCACATATGGAACGGGACTGCTCGTTGGTAAGTACCAACTCAACACACCACACATCCCACAGCCACCAACGCACAACTGTGGGGAATGGGATGCACATGTGACCTAACCACATCCGACATGTTAAACTACACAACCCCCTACCAGACACGACTACACCACTCCATGGTCATCCTGGGCTACCCCTGCACCCAATACAGACTCCACATGGAACCACAGCCACACAACAGCTGAACGTGTGGAGATGCAGAATGCAGCCATGACACATGTGAGGCACTGCTCTGCCC
This sequence comes from Calotriton arnoldi, assembly GCA_963921515.1. NCBI lineage: Eukaryota > Metazoa > Chordata > Amphibia > Caudata > Salamandridae > Calotriton > Calotriton arnoldi. Next base: position 228,059 of record CAWUFW010001750.1, on the reverse strand, counting down.
CATGACCCTACCCCGGTCTCCCGCAGATCAGCGTCCCGTGGTGGTGGGCCCGTGTCGGCCGCTGTGCATCCGGGGCGACTAGCCCTGTGGGACTCGAGTCATCCCCCCTTGTCGTTCAGACATTGCATGTCTGTGTGCCTGATGACTGTTGGTGTAGTTGCCAGCACATACTACTCCCTGAGGGCTGGCTTACACACACACACCCCCCACAGCCAGCACAGGCGTCACTGAATTGGTGGGCCTGCCATCACATCTTGCCGAACCAAGTATTGACTCTTTTCTCCCTGCACTGTCACAGGTGATCAAGGATATGCACTCTGCCCTTGGATGATGACACCCCTCCGAGACCCGAACACACCCGTCCAGAGGCAGTACAATGCGGCCCACATACGCACCAGGGGCATCGTTGAACGCACATTTGGCGTGTTGAAGTCACGTTTCAGGTGCCTGGACGGCACTGGTGGGAAGCTCCTGTACAGCCCAGATGTCGTGTGCAAGATGATCGTTGCATGTTGTGTGTTGCACAACATCTGTGTTCGCACCAGGGCCCCATGGATCCCAGTTCCAGAGGTACCGGACGATGATGGTGGTGATGGGACAGGTGGCCCACATCCCACTGCAGCTGCGGCAGGAATGGCCCGTAGGGACTCCATCATTGCCACTTTCTTCTCATGAGCACGTCACATTGTGACCGTCCGTGGCATTCATGGGACAGTAGTAGATGTCCAATTGCACTGCATGTGTGAATAAACATATTTGCAGGTCACAGGTTGGAATTGTACATTGTCATGTTACATGTCCCTGGGGTTTCAGATGTGATTTGCCATGTTGTGCACATTTTCCGAACCAGTTGTGTCCTGTGTTCAGTAGTGGAGGTGTTGCTGTTTATACCGGGATGTTGTCACTGTCCGGGTGCACTTCTGCTTATGTGCGTATGCTGCACGGTGGGTGTGTCGCTCCTGCGGCTCTGATTTGTCTGCCACTGGTCTCTTTCATGTGGTGTGCCTGTAGGTTCTGTTCTTCCACGGTGCGTGGATGTTGTGGTGTGCATGTTGTCCTCTGCAGTTGGCCAGGGTGCATCCGTGGTACTCGGCTGTTGATGTATTTTGTTCTGTGGCATTTTCCGTATGCTGCTCTTGTGCTTTTTCCCGCATTGCGCGTGAGTATTGCTGCTCTCGCGCTGGTTGTCACTGTTTTTTTATCGCGCTTTGGCCCATCGCAGCTTTTTTCGCGTTGTGGTTTGTGTTTTTAACTCCGTTGAGGTGGTTGTATCGCGAGCATTGGCTGCGGTGTCGGCCAACTATCGCATGCTACCGCCTTGTTGTGAATTCCACGTTGACACGGGTTATTTTCCCGTGATAGGCTGCATTATTGAAAGTTGCGTTACGCTACTCTTGCGGTAGTTATCACACGTTCTTGTGAATATACCCCCTGGTCTATTTTTAGAGCCACCCTATAGCCCAACATATAATCTTACTTTTTCAAAAACATATATACTCTTTTTTTTATTTTGCCTGGAGTCGCGAACCCATCGCAATTACACAGGGGGGCCACGCTGAGAGCCGCGCTGGAGTCGCGAATCCAAACTCGAAAGAAAACAAAAATGCCCCACTTCCATAATTTGGTATTTGCCCCGGCGACTCCATCCCCGGGGCCTGCCAGCATTTTTACTTTTAATAAATAAGGAGGGGGACCATGCGGCCCTCCTCCTGAGGCCAATAATGGCCCCGGGGACTGCCACTATTTTTTTTTTTTTTTTTTTAGAAAAGAGCGGGACTACATGCCCCCCTCCTGAGGCCAATAATGGCCCTGGGGACCCAATCCCCCGGGGCCTGGCCTCCATGATGGGGACCGCGGGGAGCCGGCATTGCTTTTGGGCAAGGGGAGCTGCTAACATGCAGCTCCCCTTGCCTAAAAGCAATTCTGCTTTGCTTCACTGAAGCGAGAGCAGGTTTCCTGCTCTCGCTTCAACGAAGCAAAGCAGTGTTTGCTATGACACCCCGGGACATTGCAGGAGCCGGCCCTGGGGGGTGGCGGTCCCCAGGGCCAGCATTTTTAAGGCCCCGGGGTGGTGGTGGTCCCCGGGGCCCGCAACGGACCCCCACCCATAATTTAAAATTACCCCGGGGAGGTGGTGGTCCCCGGGGCAGTGTGGGGAGGAGCAGGAGCCCCCCCACATTTAAATAAATAAATGTAAGCCCCGGGGAGGTGGTGGTCCCCAGGGCTTGGGGGGGCTCGCTAGGCCCCCCACCCTATTTTAATAAAGCCCCAGGGAGATGGCGGTCCCCAGGGCTTGGGGGGCTCGCGAGGCCCCCCACGCCCTTAAAAATATAAAGCCCCGGGGAGGTGGTGGTCCCTGGGGCTGTGAGGGGGGCTGCGCACATTTTTGATAAATGCCCCCATTATATCCTATCACATTGCCCCCGAGACCTGGCCCACCCGGGGGCTTAGGGAAACGAAGCGCGGGAGACTGCGCTTCATTTTTTTTGTTTTCTCAGCGGGATTCGCGCACCCAGCGCGACTCTTGCCGAAAAACCTAAAAAAAATGCTTTTTGGTCCTGAGGGCCCTGTGGGACCCACTGACCAGCCCTAGGGGGTCAGGGTATTTCTACACTGACCCCTTTCCTACATTTACAACATTTTTCAACCTTTTTCATGTGACTCACAAGATGGCTGCCAACACACTCTGGTTTAGAGTGTTGGAAGCTAATAAGAATGAAGCTCATGCTCGGGAGGGTTCGCAAACCCTCCTCGGTGCTCAGATATCAATGTTTTATTTTTTAAATTGCTCAGGAATTACTGAACAGATTTACACCATTTAAAAAAAGGTCACTTTCTGAACCAAGAGCTACCTTTTTGCAAAATTTGGTGTAATTCTGTTCAGCAGTTCGGGCTGCAGCCTGTTCCAAAATTTCCTATGGAAGTTAACATGGGGAAAACGCGTTTTGGGACCCCCCTTTTTTCTCGGCCCCTGCTTGATGAATCACCCCGAAACGTTCAGGACAGGAGCTGACCTGAGTGAACCATTAGTTTTGAAAATTTCGCAAAGATTCATCAAACGGCGCCAAAGATATTGGCAAGAGAAAAAACGCTTTTGAATAGAAACGAGGTCCTAACTATAACTACCTACTGGTGACCGCCAGTAGATAATATATATATTATATATATATATATATATATATATATATATATATATATATATCAACTAACAGTATCCCGTGCGAGCGCGCACAAATGGGACTACGGACTCCAGATATAGCTGTTGCCAGAATGCGTGCTTTATTACCACAAGAAAAGGTGCAGCCTCAGACGCGTTTCGGACACCAACTGTGTCCTTGATCACATGACGAAATGTTCCAAAGCAGGAAATTTAAAACAAACATAGCACTTCCGGTAACGTGATCGGCATGATAATGAACACAGAAAACATACTGCAATACACAATTGCATATATAGAGAAACAAGCTGTAAACTAGTTTAAGTGGCCAAAGACATAGATATAGGCTTTGCTAGCACATCAACACTGAAGTGTGGAACCAATCTAATGTCGATGACATAAGTAAATACATAAGAGTGTAACGTTTTTGTCTGTTTTTCTTCACATACACGGGTAAAAATGTTTTCTATATTATGTGCAAATATGCTAATGTAAACATCAACAGGAAACTAGTAAAGGTATGGTATTAACAATGCTAAAAATACTCAATGTCTAAATACATTAGTTGCTATAAATGTTTTTATCTAAAAAAGTGTATATACTAGCAGCAAATATAATGTCTTGTCTCCTGAACATAAAATATGCATATATAAAAAAGTACTTATGACCCGTGTATCATGTGCAAAAATGGCAAGAAATGCATGGACATTAAACCATAAACCGGCAAATGCCCCAGCATATATAACATGTGCAAATACGCATATGTAAACATCGACATATAGTGGATATAAATATATTGCTTAAAATATTAAAAAGCTGTTGCCCAAAAAGCTAGGATACATGAGATGATTCTAAAGATGTAAAAATATGTAGCGATATGATGTTGCTTCTCATGTAAACAGGACACCTTGAAATATAAATATATGCATCATGTAAGGTGTGCAAAAACCGCAATAAATATAAATATAGAAGGCCAAATTGAAAAAATACATGCCTACATGATACTGAAAAATGCTAAAAGTGCAAAGGGTGCAAAATTGAACAATTGATGTGTGCATGTGCAAAAAGATATAAAACCTAGACCCAATGGAGATCTTACGGCGGCAGAGATAATTGATATTGAGCCACTGTGATAAATATAGGACAGATCATTACAGTACTAATACTAGGTATAAACATACATTGCAGTCCTGTACCAGTGACACTTATCGCCGTTTGTACCCATGATGGAATAAAGGAAATTATGTAATAATACTCAATAAAATCAAATGAATTACCATAGTGACATACAGTTGGCATAAACCCAGAAAAAGTCTGGTTTGATAAACAAGTCGAGCTAAAAGAGCTACCTTTTTGCAAAATTTGGTGTAATTCTGTTCAGCAGTTCGGGCTGCAGCCTGTTCCAAAATTTCCTATGGAAGTTAACATGGGGAAAACGCGTTTTGGGACCCCCATTTTTTCTCGGCCCCCGCTTGATGAATCACCCCGAAACGTTCAGGACAGGAGCTGACCTGAGTGAACCATTAGTTTTGAAAATTTCGCAAAGATTCATCAAACGGCGCCAAAGATATTGGCAAGAGAAAAAACGCTTTTTGAATAGAAACGAGGTCCTAACTATAACTACCTACTGGCGACCGCCAGTAGATAATATATATATATATATATATATATATATATATATATATATATATATATATATATATATATATATCACGCTCAAAGTCCACCATTAAGGCAATCTTTGCACTCTTGTGGACGGGTGCAGCCAGTATGGCGGTGGACCATACTCAATATCAACGCTCCAGTTTCCAGAAGAAGAATCGCTGCACTCGCGGGACCCCATCAGAGATGTTTTATTTAACAAGGAATGCGTTTTCGGCGTGCTGCCTTCATCAGCTTGTTACAAAAATCTGCACATTCTGTCATGATGACAATTTAAACAGGTAAGTTCATTGTGATTGGATGTGGCCATAAGCATCAAAAAGGACTACATCTCCGAAACCAATGTCCAATCCTCATGATGCATTCTGATGGGGTCCCGCGAGTTTAGCGTTTCTTCTTTTGGAAACTGAAGCGTTGATATATATATATATTCCATCAGAGAACACACTCACCACTCCAGCAGTGTGATATATACATATATATATATCATCGCTCCACAGTCCACCTTGGCATTCGCTGCACTCTTCTGACGGGTGCAGAAATAGTGGAGGTGGGTCCACTCTTAATTATTACCGCTCTGGTGTCCAAAAACACACTGCACTCGCGGGGTGAATTCAATCCTTTATTGAAAGTACACAAGTTTCGAGGACGCGTTTCGGCGTTCTGCCTTCTTCCAGCTCGTGTGTACTACACACAGCGTGTGTGGATCAGTGCCTTAAATGTCAGAGCTGAATGCTCATTGGGCGCGGCAGATGTCAGGGAGAGAGGGATAGGTCAATCTCTATCCAATGTATTGGACCCTCAGCTGTCACACCTCCCTTTAACGCTGGCTTAGACACCTCACCACGTCGTGTGGATGGTCTGTAGGGCACCCCTCGTCAACCACCAGGTTCCGTCACAGTCAGCGCAGGGGTCGGCATATATCCGATACTCCTCCAGTCTGTATGCTGACGCTTCATCACGACGCTTATGCTGCGGCGCTCAGGGCGTGCAAGACGCCATAATATCATCGCTCCACAGTCCACCTTGGCATTCGCTGCACTCTTCTGACGGGTGCAGAAATAGTGGAGGTGGGTCCACTCTTAATTATTACCGCTCTGGTGTCCAAAACACACTGCACTCGCGGGGTGAATTCAATCCTTTATTGAAAGTACACAAGTTTCGAGGACGCGTTTCGGCATTCTGCCTTCTTCCAGCTCGCGTGTACTACACACAGCGTGTGTGGATCAGTGCCTTAAATGTCAGAGCTGAATGCTCTTGGCGCGGCAGATGTCAGGGAGAGAGGGATAGGTCAATCTCTATCCAATGATTGGACCCTCAGCTGTCACACCTCCCTTTAACGCTGGCTTAGACACCTCACCACGTCGTGTGGATGGTCTGTAGGGCACCCTCGTCAACCACCAGGTTCCGGTCACAGTCAGCGCAGGGGTCGGCATATATCCGATACTCCTCCAGTCTGTATGGCTGGCGCTTCATCACGACGCTTATGCTGCGGCGCCCAGGGGCGGTGCAAGACGCCATAATATCATCGCTCCACAGTCCACCTTGGCATTCGCTGCACTCTTCTGACGGGTGCAGAAATAGTGGAGGTGGGTCCACTCTTAATTAAGTGTGGACCCACCTCCACTATTAAGGCACTGATCCACACACGCTGTGTGTAGTACACGCGAGCTGGAAGAAGGCAGAACGCCGAAACGCGTCCTCGAAACTTGTGTACTTTCAATAAAGGATTGAATTCACCCCGCGAGTGCAGTGTGTTTTTTTAATTAAGAGTGGACCCACCTCCACTATTTCTGCACCCGTCAGAAGAGTGCAGCGAATGCCAAGGTGGACTGTGGAGCGATGATATTATGGCGTCTTGCACCGCCCCTGGGCGCCGCAGCATAAGCGCTCGTGATGAAGCGCCAGCCATACAGACTGGAGGAGTATCGGATATATGCCGACCCCTGCGCTGACTGTGACGGAACCTGGTGGTTGACGAGGGTGCCCTACAGACCATCCACACGACGTGGTGAGGTGTCTAAGCCAGCGTTAAAGGGAGGTGTGACAGCTGAGGGGTCCAATACATTGGATAGAGATTGACCTATCCTCTCTCCCTGACATCTGCCGCGCCCAATGAGCATTCAGCTCTGACATTTAAGGCACTGATCCACACACGCTGTGTGTAGTACACGCGAGCTGGAAGAAGGCAGAACGCCGAAACGCGTCCTCGAAGCTTGTGTACTTTCAATAAAGGATTGAATTCACCCCGCGAGTGCAGTGTGTTTTTGGACTCCAGAGCGGTAATAATTAAGAGTGGACCCACCTCCACTATTTCTGCACCCGTCAGAAGAGTGCAGCGAATGCCAAGGTGGACTGTGGAGCGATGATATTATGGCGTCTTGCACCGCCCCTGGGCGCCGCAGCATAAGCGTCGTGATGAAGCGCCAGCCATACAGACTGGAGGAGTATCGGATATATGCCGACCCCTGCGCTGACTGTGACGGAACCTGGTGGTTGACGAGGGGTGCCCTACAGACCATCCACACGACGTGGTGAGGTGTCTAAGCCAGCGTTAAAGGGAGGTGTGACAGCTGAGGGGTCCAACTACATTGGATAGAGATTGACCTATCCCTCTCTCCCTGACATCTGCCGCGCCCAATGAGCATTCAGCTCTGACATTTAAGGCACTGATCCACACACGCTGTGTGTAGTACACGCGAGCTGGAAGAAGGCAGAACGCCGAAACGCGTCCTCGAAACTTGTGTACTTTCAATAAAGGATTGAATTCACCCGCGAGTGCAGTGTGTTTTTGGACACCAGAGCGGTAAAAAAACAAAAAAAAACATATATATATATATATATATATATATTTATTTATTTATAGATATAGATATATATATATATCTAGATATATATATATATCTATCTATCTATATATATATATATATATATATATATATATATAGTACTCACAGAGGTCCGGTAATCCGGGGCTTTACTCCGCGGCGGTCCTTAGCGGAATCCGGCATTCCATAAAATAAAGTCGATACCTTTCTCTGTTACAAGAAAAATGCTAAGGACACTCCAAGATGCTGAAATCTGTTTTTTTCATAACAGACAGCCTCCTACCGACGCGGTTCGCCTTTACGGCTTGGTCACGGTAAGGCAAGTCATGTTTCACTTCCGTATACATACACACAGCAAATAAACATAGAAAGTGGTCACGCATATTCCTGGTGGAAACTAGTAAGCGCCATATTGTAATGGACATTTTCCGTATTTGCAAGGCTCGTAGGTCTTGATAATTGAACAAAAAAAGTGCAAGTGCTACAAATTCAATAAAACTGTCATTTGTTATCATTGTTATATCCTTAACATGGGCTAAGATTTTTCTTGTGAACTTTATGTAATATCATTGATGATACATGTGAAACAACGATCATGGTAGTCTAACACATAGTTGTACGAGTATCTTTGTACATCCTGCCCAAGTGGGCTCACAGATACTTATACTAAAGTGCTCGTGTATCAAACATAGATATACATATATTAAGCAATACCCATGTATTACTTGCGGATCACACCCCAGTGGGCATTCACAATTTATCACATGATAATAATGCCCAAATCACATTGATTTATTACATGCTCAACTTACATTAGCTCCATAACAATATTCTATCAATAAATGACAAATTCCTCCTTTCATAACCTGTTTAAGAGCCTTGCAGCTAGTTGTACTGTTATCCCCAGATGATGCACGCTCCTATTTACACAAACGAAAAAGAAAAACAAAAATACACTAATTGTAATACTACTAAAACCGTTTGTTTGTGAATACTATTTACAAATTAAAATTGATTACGTGCAATTTTCTTCAAGGAAAGATAATATTCCTAATGAATTTGAGTAAATTAAATATTCGAATCTCGTAAATTCAATTAATACTAATACAATTCATTTAAGATATTTCATTCTGGATCCTATACCCACAATATCTCTCATATCTAGCCCAGATGGATAGCTAACTCTTCACTTGAGTTCACGCCCACAGGAATTGATGTCTCAAAGTCGATAATATACTTGGACTCTAAGATCCTAAGTTGACGTTCTCTATCTCCCCCTCGCTCCTGTGGTCTCACTGCATCTGGGATCACAAAAGACAAGAGTTTATTGTTCTGACCATGGAGAGCCTTAAAATGTCGAGCTACCGGGTATTGTTCGTTATTGTGACGTATTGCTCTTTTATGTTCCAGAATGCGTTTTCTGGCTCTGTGTATAGTACTACCTATATAATATTTCTTACACGGGCAGATTAAGCAATACACACAAAATTCTGTGTTACAATCAAAGTTACCCCTGATTGAAAAATCTCTACTGCTGTTCGGTACTCTTATTTTAGTACAATTCTTACTACTCACACAAGCCTTACATCGCATACAACATGCAAATCCTGTTCCACTTTGATGAAAATTAGATGTTGTGTGTGTTGTAACTAAGTTGTGACTTAGTTCGTCCTTGAGGGATCTCCCCTTTCTAAAAGTTATTTGAGGTGACTCATGTAGGTAACGGTCTAAAACAACATCGGTCTTTAAAATATGCCAGTTTCGATTTAATATTTTCCGTACCTTATAAGCTTGGCTAGAGTAGGTGGTTATAAACCTAATCTGATCTGCACTTTGTGATTCATCACTACGTTTAGGATTGAGCAAGGCAGTTCTCTGCAGTTTGTTAACCTTTTCCACTGCTGCTTGAATTACTTTTTTAGTATAACCTTGAGCTTCAAATCTTTGGCACATTAAAGATTTTTCTGCCAGAAATTCTTTCTCAGTGCTACTGTTTCTTTTAGCTCTGATAAGTTCCCCATAGGAGATACTCTGACTAAGGCTATACGGGTGGGCACTCGAAGCATATAGGAGACTGTTCCCAGCAGTCTCCTTCCTGTGCAATTTGGTGACCAAATGGTTATCCTGCACTGCCACTTCAACGTCAAGAAAAATAATCTTGCTCTTACTCATGTGTGATGTGAGCTCTATATTTAAATCATTTCTATTCAATGACGCTACAAACTCTTTGGCACTCGATTTATCGCACCTCCAAATTAAAAAAATGTCATCAATGAATCGGGTCCATAATACAATCTGATCTCCAAACATTTCACAGCAATTGGACACCTGCTCCTCCCACCAGCCCATGAATAAATTCGCATAGCTGGGGGCAAAGCAGGTGCCCATCGCCGTACCTTGTGTCTGCCTGTACAGTTTGTCATCAAAATAGAAGAAATTGTTGGTCAAACAATACTTGATCATATCGATCAACATTTCAGTGTGCAGTAAAAGTGAGATTGGTCTAGCTCTTAAAAAATGACGTATTACCTGAATCCCTGAGTCATGTCTAATTGATGTATATAGACTTGTCACATCTAATGTGACAAGTAAAAATTCACTTTCCCATAACAAGCCATCAATCATTTTCAAGAAATGCATGGTGTCACGTAAATATGCAGGTAAACTGATGACAAATAGTCTTAAAAAGAGGTCAATGTATTTGGATGTCATCTCCAAATGTGAACCTAAGGGGGAAACAATGGGCCTTCCCGGTGGGTTGAATGGGTTTTTATGCAGTTTTGGTAAAAGATAAAGTATGGGTGTTTTTGCATGCTTACATCCCAAACTGCAATATTCCTCCCATTCAAGTAGCCCTTGCTCCCTCCATTCTTTTAGCATTTCATTATACCTTCTATTAGAGGACAACATCTCTAACTTTGATGACTCTTGATAACACTCTGGGTCATTCAGTTGTCGTTGACCCTCCCTCAGATAATCTTCTTTTGCCCACATCACAACATTTCCCCCTTTGTCAGATTGCCTTATGACGATCGTAGGGTCAGTTTTAAGGCTTTCTAATGCTTTTATTTGGGTTATTGTAAGATTGCGTTTAGATTGGTTTTTGCCTGAGTATCTCATCTGCTTTAATTCCTTCACAACACTCTTTTCAAAAACTTCTAGTGCATCACAGTGCACCATAGGTGTAAAGGTTGACTTAGGTCTAAAACCACTTGGGCAAGCATCATCAACAGTCATATTTAGATTATCAAGGTTCACATTGGGATCATCATTGTGCTCAATATTAGTATCTAGTTGAGCAAGTACATGTAAAGTTTCCACATCCGATATGCATAAAGTATCTTGGGTTGCTGTCTCATTACAGATTTTAGTTCTGGGTGTATGCAAATGGTGGAAGCAAAAAAACAAAACATGTCAATACGTGTTTGTACATAATCCATATTTTTAGTTGGGCAAAATGAAAGACCCAGAGTTAATAAATTGATGTCAATGGTTGTCAATTCACGTTTAGAGAGGTTTACAACAGTCATTTCGTCCCTCTCTTGGCCCGGGTAACCATTGGCGTTACTTTGTTCGAATCGTCTTTTCCTTCTCCGCCTTGCTTTCTTGTTCCTCTTGTTTCTCTTGTTTTGCTGCATAGCCCGCGTCCCCGACCATGCTGAAAATCCTATTCTGTAGTTTGTGAATTTTGTTGATTTTGTTTAGCTTTATTAAGCATTTGAAACTGTTTAAGGAAATTACTTCTGCCCTGATTGCTAGTTGCTGTTTGTTGACTCAGTCTTTCTACTGAGACATCCGAAGTGTTGCTATCCTGATACATCACTTTCCTCCGTCACATTATTCCTTTCCCCAGGACCAGTTGTCATTATTCCTGTATTCTTCACTTGTTGATCAGTTCCTTCTGTGAACAAGTGATCGTATTTATGATGGAAAGTGAGAGTTCTCCCTGACTGATAGTCTTTGAAATCCCTTATGAACTTCCTTTGTTTTTTGATAGTGATTTCTTCCTCCAACTTGGCCAAACGAATCTGTAGTTTTGATGTAAATTCATCCAGACTCTCTTTTGAAACCAATTTAGCCAATTCTGCTGTTATTGTCTCCATGTCCTCCAATGTCTTGGCTCTATCTTTCAGGGCATATTTTATTAGGATGCGCATCATAATTGTGGAACAATCTTTGGAATTCCCGCCCCATTCATCTAACATCTCGGGATCTGGGTTCTCATACGTGGGAATCGTATAGATGCGTAGTCCCCTCAGGACCCGCCCCACGTCAATATACTTCTGCAATGATTCAGCTTCCCACCATTTTGACATCTCTCTTTTGTAAAGTTTCTCCAATTTATCCTGTAAAAGTTGGGCTTGTACTTCATTGTTGAGTAAAGAATTTTCCTTCCCGGCTTGAGCTAATGTAGAATCTCCATCCGCTGTTTGAGAGAAGAACAACCGATTCGATATTTCTTTCCTTTTTGCCTCCATTAGGAGAGCCATCTGTTATGCTACTTAATGCTTGAATTTTTCTAGCAACGCGTAACCACGGTCCGCGTTAAAAGCACCTTGGTGTGGACTGCGGGTTCGCATTGCTCACCGACACTTTCCACTCCGCTTCCTCAAGTTTGCAATATCCCAACACCTCTTGCCTTATAGTTGACGTTATGCCTGCAAAGGTTCATTCGAGCCCTGACAAGTCTTCCGACTCACTCATTTCCCGTCTGCTCCTATCGCATTAGCACTATCTGTGCTGGCATACTACTCCTCCTCCTTCTCTCCTGTTCTAGTAATCCTCCGAGATTTCCGATGGCAGTTAGGAGTTCATACGAGGGAAGCCCCGAACTTGTAATTTTGAATTACTCACAGAGGTCCGGTAATCCGGGGCTTTACTCCGCGGCGGTCCTTAGCGGAATCCGGCATTCCATAAAATAAAGTCGATACTTTTCTCTGTTACAAGAAAAATGCTAAGGACACTCCAAGATGCTGAAATCTGTTTATTTCATAACAGACAGCCTCCTACCGACGCGTTTTGCCTTTACGGCTTGGTCACGGTAAGGCAAGTCATGTTTCACTTCCGTATACATACACACAGCAAATAAACATAGAAAGTCGTTATGCATATTCCTGGTGGAAACTAGTAAGCGACATATTGTAATGGACATTTTCCGTATTTGCAAGGCTCGTAGGTCTTGATAATTGCGGCCCCCCCTCCTCTATGAAGAAATGAAGAAAAAAAAAGACCGGCAAATTGCTGGAGGCCCCGCCCCCTGTGACCAGCACTCTGCAAACGCACCTCCTGGCGCACATCTGGTTGGGAGATGAAGTCCCCTTAGCTCCAGAGGGTCTTTGGGGATAAAGAAGCCCTCCAGTGTGAACAAACAATGGGATTGCTGAGAGGTAGCCGTAGGCCACGCCCCCTTTCTCCACCAGTCTGCAAATGCACCTCCTGGCACACTACTCATTGGGGGATAAATTGCCTTTGGCTGCTTGGGGTCAATGGGGGCCAACAAGCCCTGCAGTTATCTCCAGTAAATCCCACACAGTAGGATTGCTGAAAGTCTTCGGAGGCCATGCCCCCTTTCACTACCATTCTGCAAACGCACCTCCTGGTGCACTACTGGTTGGAGAATGAAGTCCTCTTGGAAGCTGCAGGTCCTTAGGGTCCAAGAAGCCCTCCTGTTACCTCTTGTAAGTGTGACTCAGCAGGATTCGTGAGAGCTGGTCAGAGGCCACACCCCCTTTCTCCACCGCTCCACAAACATGACTACTAGTTAAAAAAACATGGAATTTCACTGAAAAAACAAAAGGCTACAGGAACATTATAGTAAGTAAATAGAATTAAGAAACCTTAGAAATTCACTGAAAAAACAAAGGTTAAAGGGACTTTATAGTTAGACTGACATGTCACTCGTTCAAAACCTGAGAAAAGCAGCCATTATAGTTAACTGAGCTAACCATAAATTACTGACCATGTCATGAGTGATTTAATATGTCAGGTCATAAGCAGTACATTGCGGGTGCGTAAGTTATAGTTAGCTTAGATAAGTAGAACTGCTGAATTTCACTGGTTTTGTATGAGTGAAATGACAACTTAACTATAATGTCTCTGCAACCTATCTTTTTTTGAGTGAATTTCAAATTTTTTTTTTTCCCTAACTATAACGCCCTGTAACTTTGGTTTTTTCAGGGAACTTTCAAGGTTTTATTTTACATTCTGTATCTTAACTTCAACGTCCCTGTACCCTTAGTATTTTTTCTAGGGCGGAGCTTAAAATTCTGCTCCATTCAGGGAATTTGCAAAATTTGGGAACGCTGCATTCGACGAAGAATGCAGAGTTACCAATAAAATGCGCACTCCACAATGAGGCAGCATTTTATGTTCCATTGGCGCACTTGTCATGTCATTTTGAGAGTGCAGGGAGTGCGACGAGACTTGACGGGTGCTCGCCAACAACCGGGCAACCTTTGGCAGCCAAGGGGAGTTCATCTTCCAACCATTAGTGCGCCAAGAGGCCCCTTTGCAGGGTGGTTAAGAAAGGGGCGGGGCCACCAACGAGGCCTCAGCAATCTGGCTGTGGGGGACGTACTTGTCGCAACAATAGGGGCTCTTGGCCCCCCATGACCCTCAGCAGCCAAGGGGAGTTCATCCCTCAACCAGTAGTGCACCAGGAGGCCACTTTGCAAAGTGGTTGAGAAGTGGGGGTGGTCTCAGGCAAGGTCTCAGCAAGCCGACTGTGGGGGACTTACTTGTGGGAACAATTGGGGTTCTTGGCCACCAATGACCCTCAGCAGCCAAGGGGAGTTCATCCCCCAAACAGTAGTGCACCATGAGGTGTGTTTGCAGAGTGCTTGAGCAAATCTGCTGTGGTAGACTTACTTATCACAACAATAGGGGTTCTTGGTCGCCAACAACCCTCAGAAGCAAAGGAGAGTTAATCCCCCAACCAGTAGTATGCCAGGAGGCCCCTGTGCAGAGTGGTTGAGAAAGGGGGTGGGCCCTCTGATGCTGTTTCAGCAATAATGCTTCAGGAGACTTACTTATTTCAACAACAGGGGTTCTTGGCCCCCAACGACCCTCAGAAGCAAAGGGGAGTTCATCCCCAACCAGTAGTATGCCAGGAGGCCCCTGTGCAGAGTGGTTGAGAAAGGGGTGGGGCCTCTAATGCTGTTTCAGTAATCCGGCTGTGGCAGACTTACTTATCACAATAATAGGGGTTCTTGGTCCCCAACGACCCTCAGCAGCCAAGGGGAGTTCATCCCCCAACCAGTAGTATGTCAGGAGGCCCCTGTGAGGAATGGTTGAGAAAGGGGGCGGGGCCTTTGACTATGTCTCAGAAATCTTGCTGTGGGGGACTTAGTTATCACAACAACAGGCGTTCTTGGCCCCCAACGCCCCTCAGCAGCCAAGGAGTATTAGCAAGCCCTAAACTCATCCATAGAACTCCTCTAGATTTAGAGCACACACTACCTGAGCTTAACCAGTCTGCGCATTCATAACAGACTAAGAATTTTCATATGAAAAATGTACCATTTCTTTGTAAAACTCTTTTCTGCTGAAATCTCCTCCCACATCTACTTCATCTCAGTTTTCCTCAACTTAGTTATATATGAGGTAACGTACCGAGCAACAGCAATTGAGTTGTCTGTAACAAACTATACATCCATGTTTGTATTCCACATCATCAGAATCACAGGGTTGTTGTCCTTAATGTACTTAGAGGCCTCTGTTCTTCTTAGGTTGCATGTATTTTTCAGTGATTTCCTTGTAATTGTATGTCTGACTGCAGGCAAGAAGCTGTTGACTCTTCCTTGTGAGATGACAGCTCATGGGAATCCAAAACGTCATCTTGTATAACATTTCCCTTTTGCTCTGTATTTTTGCTCACAGAATTTCCAGCATCTATGATTTTGGAATCGTAGAACTTGTTGTCTTAATATTTTGTCACCAGTCTCCTTTGGGACAGAACAAGTTACTGCTCAATAAAAGACAACACAGACTCATGGCTGTCTGTTCCAAACTTTGGGGCATCTTTTACCCACAACAGCATGTGAATATGGGGAGCAACTCTGGCTTGGTACTCTTTGCAGTCAATTCACCAATAGGAGGTTTTGTTTTGTTCAAGATGAAAGCCATCATTGCTTGAAATCTGTGATTAAAATTTCTGCAAACATTTTCAGGGTCAAGTGAGCACAATTCTCCTGGCGTCTTCGGATGAATGTCTTTTATATTTGAATTTTCCTCCTGCAGGACTTCTAGCAGGTCATCCGATGCATACTCAGCACAACTGAGCGTCAGAAACCAACTAGGTGCTTCAAGGTTCCTCAATATGCACTTGAGTTTACCATGATGCTGATACCAATATTCATTAGTCCCACGTTGACATGCCATTAGGTTTAATAAATTGTATTCCAAGTGATCATCTTTTCCTTGAACTTTCTCCAGAAATGTTCTTGCTGATTTATTCTGAAAATTAACTCCTGTTTTTAAAATATGATTCACAGCATATGAGAGGCCAGACAAGTCACTCTCAAATAGTAGGTGAAATATATACAGAATACTCTAACGAAATCTAGGTTCTTCTGAATAAAGTCTTGTAGATATATATTCACCAGCAGGTATTTGCAGAGACCACTCGTCATACCTGCCACCTTCTCCAGTAAGGAAAAGATGTGGGAAATACGGAGCTTCTAAACTTTTCTCCCACATATTTAATGGAGCTCTTTTCACCTCCTTCATTTGAAACAGATCAATGGCATCACCAATAACCTCTTTAAATGCAAAGGGTGGATACTATAATGTTCATAGATTTCTTCTGTTCTAGACTGATCCACCTTCCCAATCTGACCTGCTGATGGAAATGTCTGATGTCTGTGTGTGATATCTTGCAGGGTTTCTACATTTCTATAGTAAACATTAATTTGCACCAGATATAAAGTTGCTTTTTTTACTTTGATAACATATATTAGTCCTGCCATGTCTTTTTGTTCTTAGGAGGCACACCATTTACAAGAATTACAAGTCCTTCTTCTAAATCTCTATCTACCCCTAGAGTTTCAATATTTGACTTGAAATTTAATGGCAAATACACTAATATACCTTTTAGACCTTTCTGCAGCTCTGTTGGCGGTAACTTGCCTGTCTTTGGCTCCATACAGACTATAGCCTGAAATGGATGTATACTCTGGATAAGAATGGACTTCTAAATATTTAAATCTTTAAGTGCTTCTGGAATGAAATCCAGTTCTAACTTGTTATGCACAGCTCTAGGAGGCATTTTATTATCTTCTAATCTATTGTAGCAGTACTTACATATAACTTGTCGTGTGGACAAGTCAAAGCGTTTCTTTACAAATAAGTACACAGCTAACTTTTGCCAGTTATCATTATTTTCTTTTTCACTTTTTAAATACAAGTCAACAGTCCATGTTTGAATCTTGTAGTGAGTGGGTCGACAACATATACAAACATACTCTGGTTTTTCAGAGCAACCTGTTTTAAATTTTGTAATCTCTTCTTCAAAACTATCAACTTATGACAGTTGACCCAGGCACTTCGTGTTGGCGCACACTAATGTTACAAGCGGCAATAAATATACATTCTAAAATTACCTTGTGTGTCCGCATCCTCTGTCCGGGAGGAGACCGCTCAACTGTGACGAGCAGAGAGGCGGTGAAGAGCCTGGACTCCTGCTGAGCAGACCACGACATGCCCTTGATGATGACGTTTCCAGCAACATCGTTTTCTGCTGAAAGAAGGAGGGTTTAATACGCATTTATTCATACAGGCATTGGGTTTCCCGTGGTGAGTGGGAGAAATTGAATTTTAATCTTTCGGAGCCACCGAGCGCACATGAGTAGGGCAGAGAGCGCCACACAGGAAAACGGATGCACAAACGGTTTGTCACTGTGCTTAGGATAGATTTCTATACAGACTAAAGCGCTACCTGCCATTATCATTACACTAGGAGACAGCACGTGCAGCAAGTAGAATGTGTTCGGCCGCCGGGAGGAGACCGCAACCTGTCATCATCACTGTAACAAGAGACATCATATGAGGCCAATAGAACATGGTTCGGCTGCTGGGAAGTCTCATTGCTTGTAACCTCCATTTATCCAATGGCATTTATGTTGGGCAGATCAAAGGATTCGGTGATTTGCACACCAAGTTAGTTCTACTTACACATTATGTAATTATTTTTTTCACCTGGTTTACAAGTAATGGCTAAAATCAGAAAAAAAAGAGAAAGAGAGAATATATATTTTTTTCTTAACATTGGTGATTCGCACACCTAGCGAATTTACTTTTACCTGTCATTATGGATGGAATTAATGCGCCTATTCCATTTTTTTGTACACTAGGAGAACCTGCATTTGAATGGAGACAATGGAAGTAAGGTTTTAAAGCCTACAATGAAGCTATTGGAGGTGATGATTTCACAGACAAGCGTAAATTGGCTCTTTAAAAACATTGTCTAGGAGCAGAGGGGAGACGAATTCTGTGCCATTTGCCTCCCATAACAGTACATCAAGAAGAAGAAGACGATGTTGACATATATGAAATTGCATTAGAACAATTGGACAAATTATATATAAATAAAGTCAATAAGGTTGTTTGTGAGCGTTGTAAGAACATTAGCAGCAAAATGTAACTATGCTTCATTTCATGATCAAATGTTAAGAGATCAAATAGTTCACAAGATAGCTGACACAAATTTGCAAGAAAAGTTATTGGCTGCAGAAGACTTAACTCTTGATAAAACTTTAAAGATCGTACATTGGTTTGAAAACATGAAGTTAGGTATGAAGGAATTATCAGATACGAAAATGACTGAAATTCAAGTAGTTAAGAAGAAGGTTAATACTGATGAGAAAACGGGTAGTAAGACAAAGGCGATAGGTCATAGCTACTTAAGTGGGGAAAAAGAGAATATGTTTGTTTGAAATGTGGTTTTGCAGGACATTTAGCCAGTGACAAAGGGTGTCCAGCATTGGGACAGGTTTGAAGATATTGTAAATTCAAAGATCACTATGCTAGGATGTGTTGAAACAGGAATACATTTTGAGAGCGTTTGAGTGGAGATAATAGACAGTAGAAAAATTATGAATGACCCAGGATGTGACATTGCAAGAGAAGAAGAATTCATATTAAGTGTATTTGAGACAAATGGGAAAAACAAGGATGCTCCTTTTTGTAAAATTGAGATTAACCCCTTCCATGCGCGGCCGATTTTCGCCCTGTGCGAGGCGTTTCATTAAGCGGACGGGTTCATGACGAGCTGAGCTCGTCATGCGCACACGAGCACTGCGCAGCATGACGAGCTGAGCTCGTCATGAGCATGGAAGGGGTTAAAGGGAAAGAAATCTGTATAATGGCGGATTCTGGTGCAAGCCATACCATAGTAAGTGTTGGTTGAAAAACAGAAAATAAACAACGGCGGACCACCGGTACCGCACCTCACACTTGTTCCGTCGTAATGATGGGCCGTGCAAACAACCCCAAACGCCAGCCGTTGAGTGGCGTAACTGTGCTCCAGATCCAGTTCCTACTATTTTTTCAAGATGGAGGGGATGCACAGCTAAATGAAGTCCAACCGACAGATCATGAGTTTATAAAAATTCCTTTATTTTAAATATAACAGCCTTATCAAACACATAGATCCAGCCAAGAACCATGTGATTACCTTCCATGTGATCTGCCCCTTCCCTGTCCAGATAAAATTCAGCAGCTTTAAGTCCAAAATCGTGCTGGATGCAAGTATATAAACTGACTACGTCAAAAGTAACAAACATTAGCTCGTCCGACCAGTCAAAGTCATTGAATTTGTTCAGAATATCCTTGCTGTCCTGGATGTACGATGGTAAATCCAGGACATGTTTTCTCAATTTGAGGTCTATAAACTCAGAGAGTTTCTCCGTGGCTGAGCCAATGCCAGAAATTATTGGTCTCCCAGGAGGAAAGTCCCCTGTTTTATGAACTTTCGGAAGGACATAAATACATGGGAACCGGGGTTTTTCAACCCTCAGATATTTATACTCCTGGTCGCTAAGCAGGCCAATGTCCCGCCATTCCATAAGTTTGGAGTTGATCTCAATTTTCAGTTCCGGGACAGGATTGTTAACCATTTTCTCATAGCAAAGGAAATCTCCCAATTGCCGTTCAATTTCATTTTTATAGTCCCCGGTATTCATTACAACAACATTCCCGCCCTTGTCGGCTTCCCTTATGACAATTCCCTTGTCATTCCTAAGTCTAATTAGGGCTTTCCTTTCTCCATACGTTAGATTACCCTGTGATCTCTGCTTGATTCTGCCTAGTTCTTCCAATTCATATAGGCCCATGCTTACACGTTCAATAAATATATCTATATTTCGATGGTATGTGTTCGGTGTAAATTTAGACCTAGGACGTAAGCCACTGTCCTCTGAGCTGTTTTCACTAACGTTAAGTTCTTTCAAAATTGTTTGTACATCCACTTCCTCCCCTTCACTGAGAGAAAGAAGGCACTGTAAGTTCTTAATTTCTGCTATTGTGATAGTGGTCTGTTCCGTATTCCCCCAACCACAGTACTCTGAACACCTTTCGCATCAAAGAAATCTTTTAATTTAAGTGATCTTGCAAATTTAAATAGATCAATATGTACATTAGAAAAATCACCATCCTGGGTAGGGCAAAAGCCCAAACCCTTACATAGTAAACTTATTTCATCTGTGTCAAGAATTCTGCATGATAGATTTATGATCTCTAAATTCCGGTTTGAATTGTCATACCCCACCCTTGTGTTACATGCATCTGTAGGAGTATCTATTTCTGTCTGGCCTTGGCCCGCTCTGATCTCCTGAGTGGATCTTCCACTGTTGCTGCCTGGCCTGCCCTGCCTCCTTCTGCCCCCTCTCCTTGTCTTTTTGTTGTTGTTGCCCTTTTTTCCCTTGATTCCCACTTACCCTCACTCTGGCCATTTCCCTCTGGAACGTAGTTAAACCCTCTCCTAAAGGGCGATCACCTGTGGTGTTATTAGAAGCTATACTACCGGTAGATGAGAGAGAAGTGCTACTTGTGGTCCTTACTTCCTCACTCTCCTCTCTTACTCTTTTCCTTTCTTCCCTCCTACTACTGTGTCAAATTGTTTCGCAAATGTATACACTCTACCCTCCCTGTAGTCCCTATCGTCACGTTTAATTTTACGTAACTTCTTCTCTTTGAGGTAGTTTTGGTGTCACTCAATTACTTCTTTGAGAATGTCATAATTCTTCTCAACTAGCTCTTTGTTGTTACAGGCCTCGATCTCTTTTTCTATCGCCTCTATTTCAGATAAAAGCTTCGCCCCCTTCTCTATTGCATGTCTTTTTAGTATTTGCATCATGACCAATGATGCACCTTCTAAGTTCGATTCCCAATCTCTGAGGAGCTCATCGCTGAGGTCCTCAAGGGTGGGAAATATCAAAATGCGCAGTCCCCTCAGTGTTTTTTTGTTATCAATATATTGTTGGAGGGTGACCCCATCCCACCATCTTGACAACTCTTGTTTTTTTAGGCGGTCCAGTTTTACAAATTGGGCACGTAAACCAGGTGTGCCTTGTTCATTAAGTCCCATTGGTCGTACATTTGTATTTTTTCCGAAAAGATCCTGTGCCATTTCTTCTCGTTTGTCGTCGAATCGTGGCATTTTGCTTTTTCTTGGGGAGGAAGGTTGTGAGTGCTGGTCGGTCCAAAATGTTCACAAACAGAAAATAAATCAACGGCGGACCACCGGTACCGCACCTCACACCTGTTCCGTCGTAATGATGGGCCGTGCAAACAACCCCAAACGCCAGCCGTTGAGTGGCGTAACTGTGCTCCAGATCCAGTTCCTACTATTTTTTCAAGATGGAGGGGATGCACAGCTAAATGAAGTCCAACCGACAGATCATGAGTTTATAAAAATTCCTTTATTTTAAATATAACAGCCTTATCAAACACATAGATCCAGCCAAGAACCATGTGATTACCTTCCATGTGATCTGCCCCTTCCCTGTCCAGATAAAATTCAGCAGCTTTAAGTCCAAAATCGTGCTGGATGCAAGTATATAAACTGACTACGTCAAAAGTAACAAACATTAGCTCGTCCGACCAGTCAAAGTCTTTGAATTTGTTCAGAATATCCTTGCTGTCCTGGATGTACGATGGTAAATCCAGGACATGTTTTCTCAATTTGAGGTCTATAAACTCAGAGAGTTTCTCCGTGGCTGAGCCAATGCCAGAAATTATTGGTCTCCCAGGAGGAAAGTCCCCTGTTTTATGAACTTTCGGAAGGACATAAATACATGGGAACCGGGGTTTTTCAACCCTCAGATATTTATACTCCTGGTCGCTAAGCAGGCCAATGTCCCGCCATTCCATAAGTTTGGAGTTGATCTCAATTTTCAGTTCCGGGACAGGATTGTTAACCATTTTCTCATAGCAAAGGAAGTCTCCCAATTGCCGTTCAATTTCATTTTTATAGTCCCCGGTATTCATTACAACAACATTCCCGCCCTTGTCGGCATCCCTTATGACAATTCCCTTGTCATTCCTAAGTCTAATTAGGGCTTTCCTTTCTCCATACGTTAGATTACCCTGTGATCTCTGCTTGATTCTGCCTAGTTCTTCCAATTCATATAGGCCCATGCTTACACGTTCAATAAATATATCTATATTTCGATGGTATGTGTTCGGTGTAAATTTAGACCTAGGACGTAAGCCACTGTCCTCTGAGCTGTTTTCACTAACGTTAAGTTCTTTCAAAATTGTTTGTACATCCACTTCCTCCCCTTCACTGAGAGAAAGAAGGCACTGTAAGTTCTTAATTTCTGCTATTGTGATAGTGGTCTGTTCCGTATTCCCCCCAACCACAGTACTCTGAACACCTTTGGCATCAAAGAAATCTTTTAATTTAAGTGATCTTGCAAATTTAAATAGATCAATATGTACATTAGAAAAATCACCATCCTGGGTAGGGCAAAAGCACAAACCCTTACATAGTAAACTTATTTCATCTGTGTCAAGAATTCTGCATGATAGATTTATGATCTCTAAATTCCGGTTTGAATTGTCATACCCCACCCTTGTGTTACATGCATCTGTAGGAGTATCTATTTCTGTCTGGCCTTGGCCCGCTCTGATCTCCTGAGTGGATCTTCCACTGTTGCTGCCTGGCCTGCCCTGCCTCCTTCTGCCCCCTCTCCTTGTCTTTTTTGTTGTTGTTGCCCTTTTTCCCTTGATTCCCACTTACCCTCACTCTGGCCATTTCCCTCTGGAACGTAGTTAAACCCTCTCCTAAAGGGCGATCACCTGTGGTGTTATTAGAAGCTATACTACCGGTAGATGAGAGAGAAGTGCTACTTGTGGTCCTTACTTCCTCACTCTCCTCTCTTACTCTTTTCCTTTCTTCCCCTCCTACTACTGTGTCAAATTGTTTCGCAAATGTATACACTCTACCCTCCCTGTAGTCCCTATCGTCACGTTTAATTTTACGTAACTTCTTCTCTTTGAGGTAGTTTTGGTGTCCCTCAATTACTTCTTTGAGAATGTCATAATTCTTCTCAACTAGCTCTTTGTTGTTACAGGCCTCGATCTCTTTTTCTATCGCCTCTATTTCAGATAAAAGCTTCGCCCCCTTCTCTATTGCATGTCTTATTAGTATTTGCATCATGACCAATGATGCACCTTCTAAGTTCGATTCCCAATTTCTGAGGAGCTCATCGCTGAGGTCCTCAAAGGTGGGAAATATCAAAATGCGCAGTCCCCTCGGTGTTTTTTTGTTATCAATATATTGTTGGAGGGTGACCCCATCCCACCATCTTGACAACTCTTGTTTTTTTAGGCGTTCCAGTTTTACAAATTGGGCACGTAAACCAGGTGTGCCTTGTTCATTAAGTCCCATTGGTCGTACATTTGTATTTTTTCCGAAAAGATCCTGTGCCATTTCTTCTCGTTTGTCGTCGAATCGTGGCATTTTGCTTTTTCTTGGGGAAGAAGGTTGTGAGTGCTGGTCGGTCCAAAATGTTCACAAACAGAAAATAAATCAACGGCGGACCACCGGTACCGCACCTCACGCCTGTTCCGTCGTAATGATGGGCCATGCAAACAACCCCAAACGCCAGCCGTTGAGTGGCGTAACTGTGCTCCAGATCCAGTTCCTACCATTTTTTCAAGATGGAGGGGATGCACAGCTAAATGAAGTCCAACCGACAGATCATGAGTTTATAAAAATTCCTTTATTTTAAATATAACAGCCTTATCAAACACATAGATCCAGCCAAGAACCATGTGATTACCTTCCATGTGATCTGCCCCTTCCCTGTCCAGATAAAATTCAGCAGCTTTAAGTCCAAAATCGTGCTGGATGCAAGTATATAAACTGACTACGTCAAAAGTAACAAACATTAGTTCGTCCGACCAGTCAAAGTCATTGAATTTGTTCAGAATATCCTTGCTGTCCTGGATGTACGATGGTAAATCCAGGACATATTTTCTCAATTTGAGGTCTATAAACTCAGAGAGTTTCTCCGTGGCTGAGCCAATGCCAGAAATTATTGGTCTCCCAGGAGGAAAGTCCCCTGTTTTATGAACTTTCGGAAGGACATAAATACATGGGAACCAGGGTTTTTCAACCCTCAGATATTTATACTCCTGGTCGCTAAGCAGGCCAATGTCCCGCCATTCCATAAGTTTGGAGTTGATCTCAATTTTCAGTTCCGGGACAGGATTGTTAACCATTTTCTCATAGCAAAGGAAATCTCCCAATTGCCGTTCAATTTCATTTTTATAGTCCCCGGTATTCATTACAACAACATTCCCGCCCTTGTCGGCTTCCCTTATGACAATTCCCTTGTCATTCCTAAGTCTAATTAGGGCTTTCCTTTCTCCATACGTTAGATTACCCTGTGATCTCTGCTTGATTCTGCCTAGTTCTTCCAATTCATATAGGCCCATGCTTACACGTTCAATAAATATATCTATATTTCGATGGTATGTGTTCGGTGTAAATTTAGACCTAGGACGTAAGCCACTGTCCTCTGAGCTGTTTTCACTAACGTTAAGTTCTTTCAAAATTGTTTGTACATCTACTTCCTCCCCTTCACTGAGAGAAAGAAGGCACTGTAAGTTCTTAATTTCTGCTATTGTGATAGTGGTCTGTTCCGTATTCCCCCCAACCACAGTACTCTGAACTCCTTTCGCATCAAAGAAATCTTTTAATTTAAGTGATCTTGCAAATTTAAATAGATCAATATGTACATTAGAAAAATCACCATCCTGGGTAGGGCAAAAGCCCAAACCCTTACATAGTAAACTTATTTAATCTGTGTCAAGAATTCTGCATGATAGATTTATGATCTCTAAATTCCGGTTTGAATTGTCATACCCCACCCTTGTGTTACATGCATCTGTAGGAGTATCTATTTCTGTCTGGCCTTGGCCCGCTCTGATCTCCTGAGTGGATCTTCCACTGTTGCTGCCTGGCCTGCCCTGCCTCCTTCTGCCCCCTCTCCTTGTCTTTTTGTTGTTGTTGCCCTTTTTCCCTTGATTCCCACTTACCCTCACTCTGGCCATTTCCCTCTGGAACGTAGTTAAACCCTCTCCTAAAGGGTGATCACCTGTGGTGTTATTAGAAGCTATACTACCGGTAGATGAGAGAGAAGTGCTACTTGTGGTCCTTACTTCCTCACTCTCCTCTCTTACTCTTTTCCTTTCTTCCCCTCCTACTACTGTGTCAAATTTTTTCGCAAATGTATACACTCTACCCTCCCTGTAGTCCCTATCGTCACGTTTAATTTTACGTAACTTCTTCTCTTTGAGGTAGTTTTGGTGTCCCTCAATTACTTCTTTGAGAATGTCATAATTCTTCTCAACTAGCTCTTTGTTGTTACAGGCCTCGATCTCTTTTTCTATCGCCTCTATTTCAGATAAAAGCTTCGCCCCCTTCTCTATTGCATGTCTTATTAGTATTTGCATCATGACCAATGATGCACCTTCTAAGTTCGATTCCCAATCTCTGAGGAGCTCATCGCTGAGGTCCTCAAAGGTGGGAAATATCAAAATGCGCAGTCCCCTCGGTGTTTTTTGTTATCAATATATTGTTGGAGGGTGACCCCATCCCACCATCTTGACAACTCTTGTTTTTTAGGCGGTCCAGTTTTACAAATTGGGCACGTAAACCAGGTGTGCCTTGTTCATTAAGTCCCATTGGTCGTACATTTGTATTTTTCCGAAAAGATCCTGTGCCATTTCTTCTCGTTTGTCGTCGAATCGTGGCATTTTGCTTTTTCTTGGGGAGGAAGGTTGTGAGTGCTGGTCGGTCCAAAATGTTCACAAACAGAAAATAAATCAACGGCGGACCACCGGTACCGCACCTCACACCTGTTCCGTCGTAATGATGGGCCGTGCAAACAACCCCAAACGCCAGCCGTTGAGTGGCGTAACTGTGCTCCAGATCCAGTTCCTACTATTTTTCAAGATGGAGGGGATGCACAGCTAAATGAAGTCCAACCGACAGATCATGAGTTTATAAAAATTCCTTTATTTTAAATATAACAGCCTTATCAAACACATAGATCCAGCCAAGAACCATGTGATTACCTTCCATGTGATCTGCCCCTTCCCTGTCCAGATAAAATTCAGCAGCTTTAAGTCCAAAATCGTGCTGGATGCAAGTATATAAACTGACTACGTCAAAAGTAACAAACATTAGCTCGTCCGACCAGTCAAAGTCATTGAATTTGTTCAGAATATCCTTGCTGTCCTGGATGTACGATGGTAAATCCAGGACATGTTTTCTCAATTTGAGGTCTATAAACTCAGAGAGTTTCTCCGTGGCTGAGCCAATGCCAGAAATTATTGGTCTCCCAGGAGGAAAGTCCCTGTTTTATGAACTTTCGGAAGGACATAAATACATGGGAACCGGGGTTTTTCAACCCTCAGATATTTATACTCCTGGTCGCTAAGCAGGCCAATGTCCCGCCATTCCATAAGTTTGGAGTTGATCTCAATTTTCAGTTCCGGGACAGGATTGTTAACCATTTTCTCATAGCAAAGGAAATCTCCCAATTGCCGTTCAATTTCATTTTTATAGTCCCCGGTATTCATTACAACAACATTCCCGCCCTTGTCGGCTTCCCTTATGACAATTCCCTTGTCATTCCTTAGTCTAATTAGGGCTTTCCTTTCTCCATACGTTAGATTACCCTGTGATCTCTGCTTGATTCTGCCTAGTTCTTCCAATTCATATAGGCCCATGCTTACACGTTCAATAAATATATCTATATTTCGATGGTATGTGTTCGGTGTAAATTTAGACCTAGGACGTAAGCCACTGTCCTCTGAGCTGTTTTCACTAACGTTAAGTTCTTTCAAAATTGTTTGTACATCCACTTCCTCCCCTTCACTGAGAGAAAGAAGGCACTGTAAGTTCTTAATTTCTGCTATTGTGATAGTGGTCTGTTCCGTATTCCCCCCAACCATAGTACTCTGAACACCTTTCGCATCAAAGTTACGCCACTCAACGGCTGGCGTTTGGGGTTGTTTGCACGGCCCATCATTACGACGGAACAGGTGTGAGGTGCGGTACCGGTGGTCCGCCGTTGATTTATTTTCTGTTTGTGAACATTTTGGACCGACCAGCACTCACAACCTTCCTCCCCAAGAAAAAGCAAAATGCCACGATTCGACGACAAACGAGAAGAAATGGCACAGGATCTTTTCGGAAAAAATACAAATGTACGACCAATGGGACTTAATGAACAAGGCACACCTGGTTTACGTCCCCAATTTGTAAAACTGGAACGCCTAAAAAAACAAGAGTTGTCAAGATGGTGGGATGGGGTCACCCTCCAACAATATATTGATAACAAAAACACTGAGGGGACTGCGCATTTTGATATTTCCACCTTTGAGGACCTCAGCGATGAGCTCCTCAGAGATTGGGAATCGAACTTAGAAGGTGCATCATTGGTCATGATGCAAATACTAATAAGACATGCAATAGAGAGGGGGCAAAGCTTTTATCTGAAATAGAGGCGATAGAAAAAGAGATCGAGGCAGGTAACAACAAAGAGCTAGTTGAGAAGAATTATGACATTCTCAAAGAAGTAATTGAGGGACACCAAAACTACCTCAAAGAGAAGAAGTTACGTAAAATTAAACGTGATGATAGGGACTACAGGGAGGGTAGAGTGTATACATTTGCGAAAAATTTGACACAGTAGTAGGAGGGGAAGAAAGGAAAGAGTAAGAGAGGAGAGTGAGGAAGTAAGGACCACAAGTAGCACTTCTCTCTCATCTACCGGTAGTATAGCTTCTAATAACACCACAGGTGATCGCCCTTTAGGAGAGGGTTTAACTACGTTCCAGAGGGAAATGGCCAGAGTGAGGGTAAGTGGGAATCAAGGGAAAAAAGGGCAACAACAACAAAAAAGACAAGGAGAGGGGGCAGAAGGAGGCAGGGCAGGCCAGGCAGCAACAGTGGAAGATCCACTCAGGAGATCAGAGCGGGCCAAGGCCAGACAGAAATAGATACTCCTACAGATGCATGTAACACAAGGGTGGGGTATGACAATTCAAACCGGAATTTAGAGATCATAAATCTATCATGCAGAATTCTTGACACAGATGAAATAAGTTTACTATGTAAGGGTTTGGGCTTTTGCCCTACCCAGGATGGTGATTTTTCTAATGTACATATTGATCTATTTAAATTTGCAAGATCACTTAAATTAAAAGATTTCTTTGATGCGAAAGGTGTTCAGAGTACTGTGGTTGGGGAATACGGAACAGACCACTATCACAATAGCAGAAATTAAGAACTTACAGTGCCTTCTTTCTCTCAGTGAAGGGGAGGAAGTGGATGTACAAACAATTTTGAAAGAACTTAACGTTAGTGAAAACTGCTCAGAGGACAGTGGCTTACGTCCTAGGTCTAAATTTACACCGAACACATACCATCGAAATATAGATATATTTATTGAACGTGTAAGCATGGGCCTATATGAATTGGAAGAACTAGGCAGAATCAAGCAGAGATCACAGGGTAATCTAACGTATGGAGAAAGGAAAGCCCTAATTAGACTTAGGAATGACAAGGGAATTGTCATAAGGGAAGCCGACAAGGGCGGGAATGTTGTTGTAATGAATACCGGGGACTATAAAAATGAAATTGAACGGCAATTGGGAGATTTCCTTTGCTATGAGAAAATGGTTAACAATCCTGTCCCGGAACTGAAAATTGAGATCAACTCCAAACTTATGGAATGGCGGGACATTGGCCTGCTTAGCGACCAGGAGTATAAATATCTGAGGGTTGAAAACCCCGGTTCCCATGTATTTATGTCCTTCCGAAAGTTCATAAAACAGGGACTTTCCTCCTGGGAGACCAATAATTTCTGGCATTGGCTCAGCCACGGAGAAACTCTCTGAGTTTATAGACCTCAAATTGAGAAAACATGTCCTGGATTTACCATCGTACATCCAGGACAGCAAGGATATTCTGAACAAATTCAATGACTTTGACTGGTCGGACGAGCTAATGTTTGTTACTTTTGACATAGTCAGTTTATATACTTGCATCCAGCACGATTTTGGACTTAAAGCTGCTGAATTTTATCTGGACAGGGAAGGGGCAGATCACATGGAAGGTAATCACATGGTTCTTGGCTGGATCTATGTGTTTGATAAGGCTGTTATATTTAAAATAAAGGAATTTTTATAAACTCATGATCTGTCGGTTGGACTTCATTTAGCTGTGCATCCCCTCCATCTTGAAAAAATAGTAGGAACTGGATCTGGAGCACAGTTACGCCACTCAACGGCTGGCGTTTGGGGTTGTTTGCACGGCCCATCATTACGACGGAACAGGTGTGAGGTGCGGTACCGGTGGTCCGCCGTTGATTTATTTTCTGTTTGTGAACATTTTGGACCGACCAGCACTCACAACCTTCCTCCCCAAGAAAAAGCAAAATGCCACGATTCGACGACAAACGAGAAGAAATGGCACAGGATCTTTTCGGAAAAAATACAAATGTACGACCAATGGGACTTAATGAACAAGGCACACCTGGTTTACATGCCCAATTTGTAAAACTGGAACGCCTAAAAAAACAAGAGTTGTCAAGATGGTGGGATGGGGTCACCCTCCAACAATATATTGATAACAAAAAAACACCGAGGGGACTGCGCAATTTGATATTTCCCACCTTTGAGGACCTCAGCGATGAGCTCCTCAGAGATTGGGAATCGAACTTAGAAGGTGCATCATTGGTCATGATGCAAATACTAATAAGACATGCAATAGAGAATGGGGCGAAGCTTTTATCTGAAATAGAGGCGATAGAAAAGAGATCGAGGCCTGTAACAACAAAGAGCTAGTTGAGAAGAATTATGACATTCTCAAAGAAGTAATTGAGGGACACCAAAACTACCTCAAAGAGAAGAAGTTACGTAAAATTAAACGTGACGATAGGGACTACAGGGAGGGTAGAGTGTATACATTTGCGAAAAAATTTGACACAGTAGTAGGAGGGGAAGAAAGGAAAAGAGTAAGAGAGGAGAGTGAGGAAGTAAGGACCACAAGTAGCACTTCTCTCTCATCTACCGGTAGTATAGCTTCTAATAACACCACAGGTGATCGCCCTTTAGGAGAGGGTTTAACTACGTTCCAGAGGGAAATGGCCAGAGTGAGGGTAAGTGGGAATTAAGGGAAAAAAGGGCAACAACAACAAAAAAGACAAGGAGAGGGGGCAGAAGGAGGCAGGGCAGGCCAGGCAGCAACAGTGGAAGATCCACTCAGGAGATCAGAGCGGGCCAAGGCCAGACAGAAATAGATACTCCTACAGATGCATGTAACACAAGGGTGGGGTATGACAATTCAAACCAGAATTTAGAGATCATAAATCTATCATGCAGAATTCTTGACACAGATGAAATAAGTTTACTATGTAAGGGTTTGGGCTTTGCCCTACCCAGGATGGTGATTTTTCTAATGTACATATTGATCTATTTAAATTTGCAAGATCACTTAAATTAAAAGATTTCTTTGATGCGAAAGGTGTTCAGAGTACTGTGGTTGGGGGAATACGGAACAGACCACTATCACAATAGCAGAAATTAAGAACTTACAGTGTCTTCTTTCTCTCAGTGAAGGGGAGGAAGTGGATGTACAAACAATTTTGAAAGAACTTAACGTTAGTGAAAACAGCTCAGAGGACAGTGGCTTACGTCCTAGGTCTAAATTTACACCGAACACATACCATCGAAATATAGATATATTTATTGAACGTGTAAGCATGGGCCTATATGAATTGGAAGAACTAGGCAGAATCAAGCAGAGATCACAGGGTAATCTAACGTATGGAGAAAGGAAAGCCCTAATTAGACTTAGGAATGACAAGGGAATTGTCATAAGGGAAGCCGACAAGGGCGGGAATGTTGTTGTAATGAATACCGGGGACTATAAAAATGAAATTGAACGGCAATTGGGAGATTTCCTTTGCTATGAGAAAATGGTTAACAATCCTGTCCCGGAACTGAAAATTGAGATCAACTCCAAACTTATGGAATGGCGGGACATTGGCCTGCTTAGCGACCAGGAGTATAAATATCTGAGGGTTGAAAAACCCCGGTTCCCATGTATTTATGTCCTTCCGAAAGTTCATAAAACAGGGACTTTCCTCCTGGGAGACCAATAATTTCTGGCATTGGCTCAGCCACGGAGAAACTCTCTGAGTTTATAGACCTCAAATTGAGAAAACATGTCCTGGATTTACCATCGTACATCCAGGACAGCAAGGATATTCTGAACAAATTCAATGACTTTGACTGGTCGGACGAGCTAATGTTTGTTACTTTTGACGTAGTCAGTTTATATACTTGCATCCAGCACGATTTTGGACTTAAAGCTGCTGAATTTTATCTGGACAGGGAAGGGGCAGATCACATGGAAGGTAATCACATGGTTCTTGGCTGGATCTATGTGTTTGATAAGGCTGCTATATTTAAAATAAAGGAATTTTTATAAACTCATGATCTGTCGGTTGGACTTCATTTAGCTGTGCATCCCCTCCATCTTGAAAAAATAAGTGTTGGTTGAAAGAATGGCCAAATGTGAACTTATCTCCACCCAATATCAGATTGTGGGGTTATGGAAATAAGCCATTTAATGTATTGGGATATTTTGAGTTAGATGAAAGTTTTAAATGTAAGACCATAGAAACAAAAATGTATGTGGCCAAAGAGGGATCTAGTTCGTTAGGCTGGCCACAGCAGAGAGACTTAATGATTACACTGGATCCTAATCATCCAGATCAAGTGTTAGGCTATAATGACCTGGTATGCCAGATTGACGAAAGTAAATTGACTGATTGGGAGAAGCTCTTTCCCAAGGTTTTTTCCTCTCAACTAGGATGTCTTAAAAAGTTTGTGCACAAGATTATTTTAAAACAATCGGCTATACCTAAAGTGCACAAAGCCAGAAAAATACCTTTAGCCGTGAGGGACGCATTAAAAGAGGAATTGAAGAAGTTATGTGACCAAGATGTTATTGAAGAAATAGAGGCCTAAGAATGGCTGTCACCAGTAGTAGTTGTACACAAACCAAACGGAAAACACAGATTGTGTATTGACTTAAGGGACTTAAAGGAGTGTGTGTGGGTGAATCGGAATCCATTGCCCAATATTGCTGATTTGTTTGCCAAATTGAAGGGGTCAACTATATTTTCAATTTTTGAGCTATCTAGTGCGTACCTCCAAATCGCATTGCATAAAAAAATCAAATCATACACATCATTTATGACATCTAAAGGGGCATTTAGATACAAAAGGATGCCCTTTGGGCTGATTTCTGCATCATCATTTTTTCAAAGGATAATGCACAAGCTTTTTAAAGATTTAAAAAATGTAGTATATATTTTCAAGATAATATTTTGGTCTTTGGATGCACAAAGCAAGAATATACTGAAGCATTGCATAAAGTATTGAACATTTTGCAAGACAATGGTTTAACACTTACAAAGGACAAGTGTAAATTTGGTGTGCAATGAGTAGGTTACTTGGGGCACAGTATTAGTAAGGATGGTTTGGCCCCCAAACATAGCTTAGTTAGCACAATAGAAGATGCTGCTGAATCACAAAACAAAGACCAACTTAGATGTTTTCTCAGGCTAGCGGAGTACTACGCAAAATGTATTCCATTGTTTGCAGACAAAACAGTTAATATGAGAAATTTAATGAAGAAGAATCAAATCTTCAAATCGGATGAAAGTTGCACCTCTGACTTTAAGTTTTTAAAACAGGAGATAGCATCAGCTCCGGCATTGGTGACATTTGACACAAGATGTGATTCTGTTATAGTGTCGGATGCCAGTATGTGGGTATTGGTGCAGTGTTGATGCAGAATCACGACAGTGGATTTTGCATCAAGAACATTAAAAGGTACAGAAAGTAAATACTCAACCTTAGAGAAAGAGACTCTAGCATGCTGTTGGGGGATTGAATATTTCCGCAAGTATGTTTATGGTACAAAATTTAAAGTACGATCGGACCATCGACCATTAGTCGATTTATTAACAACAAAAGGGTGTGGTAAGGCAGATGGCAATGTAAATTGAAAGAATTTAATTTTAAGGTGGAATACATACGGGGAGTAAAAACATCTTAGCAGATTGATGGTCTAGATTGCCTGTAACTGGCGATAACGTCAAAATTGAAGATGATGACATGGAGAGAGTGGTGTCAATTTCTCAGGTGTCCAAAGGATGCATTCAAGAGAGCCAATGGAAAATGGCATGTGAAAATGATAATGACATTGTACAGGTAATGAGGTATTTAGGATCAACCTGGCCGAAAAAGAAAGATTTAGATAAACAATTGAAATCCTTTTTCTGTGTAGCTGGTGAGTTATCTGACAGGATGGTATCTTGTTGCAGGGTGAGCAACTGGTTGTGCCAGAAAGTTAAAGGGATTTGTTTTGGATATGTCTCATGAGGGTCATCCTTGTATGAACAGTATGAAAAGGAGAATTAGATCTGAATTCTGGTGGCCAGCTATTGATAAAAGTATTGAAATAAAAGTAAGATCATGTGTGGAATGTGCCATTAGTGACAAAAAACTGTGGTGTATGAAAAAGTACCTATATCACGTACCACGAGTATATGGGAAATTGTGTCGCTAGATATTACAGGACCCATGTGCATTGGCAAAAATCAGATGTTTGATATTGTACTGATTGATCAATTGTCTCAATGGCCTGAAGTTAAATTGGTACAGCAGATAACATCAAGTACAGTAATTACATTTTTGTGTGATATTTTTGAAAGAGAAGGGTTTCCTCGATGTTTGGTGACAGATAACAGAGTCCAGCTGGATTAGATGGAAATGAGGAATTTTCTGGAGAATCACGGGATTGAGCATATAAACACATTGGTTTACTATCCACAAAGTAATGGGATTGTAGAAAGGTGGATTTCTGTGTGAAAGGAAAGGTTACACCTTGCTGTGGTCAATGGCAAGAATTGTTATCAGGCTATTAAGAAATTATTGTAGAGTTCAGAAACACTCCAAGAAATCGTGATGAGGCTTCTCCTTTTGAAAAAATGAGAGGAATGAGAGCGCTGTGTAATATGAATCAGAAGTGGATGTCAGTTTTGTTAGACAAAGCTAAAGATAAAAACAGAGGGGAGAGTAGCCAAACACAAGCCCCAAAAATCAATCAAGGTGTAGAACAAAAGTTACCCATTGGTAAGGATGAATGGGTGCAGGTGAAAAAGGGGAGAATGGTGAGATAAGAAGAGTCAAAATATTCTGCACCAATGAAGGTAGTCAGAGTAGGTAATCAGGTTCTTGAATCATCAGATGGCAATGTGTGGAGTATGAGTACATTTGTAAAAGTCCAAAGGTAGTTATGGCCAGGAGGTGTTGATAATTCATCAGAAAGTAAAAACTGGAGTAGAAACATGTGGCTACATGGAAGTAATGCTGATCAATAGAGTGAAGGACAGGGAAAGGAAAGAGTTGAGATGTGCATTAGAAGGAAACCTGGTTGGTGTGAGGATTATGTCATGGACTAAGTGAATCAGAGCATATAGGATCATCAATATAAATAGGACAATTTGTTACTGTTAAGAATTAATTGGTGATGTTTAAATTTAGTTGAGTAAATATATAGTTATATTGTAATGTATGTGTATTGTAAAATATTTACATTGGAATTTATATGTATTGTAAATTACTTACGTGTGTTCTTTACTAATGTTTCAGTACTTATGTTATATGGTTATTACGAAGGGGGATGTGTTCCATCTGGGCCAATCCCGTTCTACGGAATCTGGAGCACGGAATGCTAGAAGACCAGATTCCATGGGATGACAGTTGACCCAGGCTCTTCGTGTTGGTGCACACTAATGTTACTAGCGGCAATAAATATACGTTCTAAAATTACCTCTGCATCCTGTGTCCGGGAGGAGACCGCTACAGTGCTCTATTCATTTCTCCTAAACATAAAGCAGGAGTTTTCACTTAGTACAGCCTCCTAGCTAAAATTTACATTGTTGAGTGGTGTACAGCTAACATTTTGAATGATTTAAAGGTGGTTTGGCACACTTTCTTTGATAAATAAGCTAGTGAATGTCCCTGCAAATTTGTATGCTTTCTAACTTTGCACGGATCCAATCCTTGTGAAGTGCTTATTTTGTGTTTTACACTTCGCCTTGAGAAGATAAGTAGGAATTTCCTTCATATATCAATGGATTGCTGTTGAATACAACAAACACTACTATAATTCCATTTGCATATGGGTGCCTGACTACGCCTTCCTTCTACCTCTTATGCAATAACTTGTTCTTCATTTCTAGGTTCCATCACCTCTTTCGCTATAGGAGTGCCATTCTTCATTTCATAACATCGTCCTCTTTCGTCAATAGCATAAACTAATCTGTTATCCTGGAGATAGCTTTCTTCATTATAGAAAGGCTCTGTACTAGAAGTATGTATCCATTCTCCACTAAAAACTGTGCAAAAGTTACTTCTATTCACTAATCTATTCTTCTGGTTTTGTCTCTTCATGCACAACACCATTTTGTCAAGAGTCTTTATTCTATTTATAATCAAAATGAAAAGCTTCCTCTTCAAAGCAAAGGCCTAATGAACTACTCTCTCAACTCATTCTCTTTCCTCTTTCTATACTTCTACATAGTTCTCAGTAGATTTACAACTATGAAATCTCCTGGCTCTGATTTCCTTAAACTGCTTCTGTCTCCTGATTAAGGTGTGTCCATCTTTGTCACATTCTTTCCTGTTCTTGCAATATACACTTTGTCTACTCTTATTCTTTCTCATAGTTTGAATTTTATTTTCATCATTTTGTAATCTTTGCAAATGTCCACATATATTTTTAAGAAATGACTATGTCCTCTTACCAGTAGTTCTTTTTTCTTTCACCACTTTTTCTGCATTTTGCCTCATTTGTGTCTCAGTTCCGCATAGATACTGTAGTTGCTGCTGTTTCTTTTTCCTTCGAGTTTTTGTAGACATTCTAACCATCTGTAGTTACGTAGATATTGTTCTGTAAAAAACAAATAAGTGTATTTAAATTTTTATTCTAGCCAACGTACCAACTACTTTACTACTGACTTACACATAATTTTTTATGTTATGTTGCAGTTTTAAATCTACGGATGAATTTAGCTACATAACTACAAGCACTTACTTCAATATCCCAAACCCAACGCAAAACACAAAACTTAATTTATTAGTTACCGTCTAATATTATAGCACCCTCTCCTACAGCACAGCTGCACCATATCTCAGTTCTCACCTATACATGGTAAAAAAATACTTTATCCCTTCTGTAGTAAATTTTAAAATAAACATCAACCAAAGTCTAAAAGTACATACAGTGTCTCAAAACTGTAAATCCGAAAACACAATATCAAAGCTATTTCTGTGCTTCCTACTACTTTTCTACTTATATGCATCAGATTTTAATTTTGGGAAACAGTGCACATTAAAATCTACATATTAATCTCTTTCAGAGCATAAAGCTCACTAATTCTTCCGAGTACATGCAAACAGTGTGTGACAGGTTACATATATAATTCATCAGATGGTTCTGAAAGAGTACATATTCCTCACTACAACTTGTAAATACATGTGTTTGTCGTTGAGTACAATAATACTCCCTGGATGATTGGATGAGTGCATAGATAGTGCGTAGGTGATTTCCTGACAATATAGGTAGTGCCTGAATAATTCCCTGAATATGTGGTTCCATATCGGCATAGTTATGGCCTGTGTGTTTGCATGAGTATATTGCTACTATCTGGGTGTTTTAATGAGTGCATGAGTAGTGACTGAATGATTAGATAAGTGCATAACTAATGCCTCAATTATTCAATACATGCATAGATAATGGTTGTATGATTAAATGAGTGCAACTCTAGTGCCTGGGTGATAGCAGTAGTGGATGCATAGTATATATGTGATTTATTGAGTGCCAGGATAGTGCGTACATGATTATTTGGGTGCATGCGTAGCACCTGGCAGATTGGATGAGTGTATGCGTAGTATTTCAGTGATTGAATGAGTACATGACTGCTGCCCATGTGTTTCAGTTAATTGAACAGGTAGTGCATGGGTGATTAGATAACTACGTAGGTGTTGCCTGGATAATTGAATGAGTGCATCAGGTGTGCCTGGCTGATTACATGGGTGCATGACTAATGTCTGAGTAATTGCATGAGTTCATTATTAAAGCTTAAGTGATTGGACGAAAGCAAGTGAACTGCTGTGGTGATTGTATTAATGCTAGAGCATTGCTTAAGTAATTGGATGAGTGCATAGATACTGGATGAGTGATAAGTTCACTACAATGGTACCTCCTGCGTAATTGAATGAGTGCATGACTAGTGCCTGAGTGCATGGGTTGTGCCTCAGTATATGGATGAGTGCATGGGTTATAAATGGGTGTTTGGATGAGTGTATGGGTTGTGCCTGGGGTTTGAATGACTGCATAGGTATAGCTTTGGTGATTGTATTGGTGACCGGTTAGTGCCTGGGTGATTGGATGAATGCATGGATAGTGCATTTGTACTTCAATGAGTACATAATTAGTGCCTGCGTGATTGGAAGAGTGCATGTATAATGCCTGGGTGATGGAATAAGTATGTATATAGTGCATGTGTGATTTGATAACTGCCTGAGTAGTGGCTGAGTGATTGGATGAGTGCCTGAGTAGTACCTGGATCACTGTAAAGTATCTCCATTGCTGTTAGATACATAACAGTTGTGACTATATCTGTGACTCATTGTTTAACTCCTTCTGTCAGTATCAAACTATCTGTTTTAGTGTATCTATCCTTTTCTAGAGAACTATTTGTCAGAAAAGTCTAGATATTACACTTCATAAATAATTGGATGCATGCCTTTCTAGGAGCATACATTGCTCTGTTACTCAGCATGCACATGCAGCAGTATGTTTCTAAAACTGAAAATAACAATTCTCACTTTTTCAAAGCACAAAACCTTTTTTAATAGCATACCTACATCATTTATCAAATATCTCTTGTGTGTTTAAAGCATATATTCAGCATTTCTCAAAGAAAAGTTAGATGCCAAGGAAGCTAGCACAAGAACTCTCAACAGACATTCTGCACTATTAACCCTCCTCAATTTTAAACAGAGCATGTTTAAAGAAATACATCACCCTCAACATATACATTAAATTTTCATTAGCATCAAAGAACATAGATCACCATGTAAAAATATATGTGATTTCATAACAGATATACATCTTCAAGCCATCTTTCCAAAAATAGATAGTTCTCTGCATCTTTAAATAAACTCAAGAGTCCCACCGTACATATAACTATCTGCAACCACAAAAACTATATCTCACCATATAAGCATATGCACACTGGTCATATAAGTAAAAAACCACATTGACAAACACTTCCTAATACATACATAAGAAGTAGTACTACTTTAGAATTCATATACAGGCGCAGAACATTTTCTTATCTTTTATTTGTGACTACACTATTCCTGTTTAATAATGTGACTAAAGGTACTAAAACTCCCAGACTGAAAATAACATACATGTATCTATTCTGCACATGATGCTTAGACATTTAAAACATTCTTAGTTTTAAATACATTCCTCATTGTAACATTCAACAATACTATCAATCAATCAATCAGGGAATTTTGAAGCATGCTACTCACCCGTGAGGGTCTCAAGGCGCTCGGGGGGAGCAGCTCCGGTCAGTCAAAGATCTAGGTCTTGAGGGTCTTCCTGAAGAAGTGCAGAGTGGGGGCACATCTGATGTCAAACAGGAGATTGTTCCAGGTCTTAGTCGCGATGTAGGAGAAGGTTCTTCCACCCGTTCTTGGTCTGCGGATGCACGGGGGTACGGCGAGGTTGGCGGATCAGAGGTTTCTCTTGGGTACGTGGAAGGAGATTCTTTCGTTGAGATATTGGGGTACGGTGTTGTGGAGGCATTTGTAGGCGTGGGTGAGTATCTTAAAAGTTACTCTCTTCTCGATGGGGAGCCAGTGGAGGTGTTGCAGGTGTTGGGTGATGTGTTCGTGTTGAGGGATGCCGAGGACGAGTTTGGCTGCGGTGTTCTGTTTGGTCTGGAGTTTGCGGAGTAGAGACTTGTTGACCCCAGCGTGCAGGGCATTTCCGTAGTCCAGTCTGCTGGTTATGAGTGCGTGGGTGACGGTCTTTCTTGATTCGGGGGGGATCCATTTGAAGGTCTTCCAAAGGATGCAGAGGGTGTTTAAACAGGTGGAGACAACAGCGTTGATCTGTCGGGACATGGAGAGGGAGGATTTGAGTACAATGCCGAGGATCTGGGCGTGGTCCGTGGGGGTGGGGGGCTGCCGAGGGCCGTGGGCCACCAGGTGTTGTCCCA
Organism: Calotriton arnoldi; assembly: GCA_963921515.1. Classification (NCBI taxonomy): domain Eukaryota; kingdom Metazoa; phylum Chordata; class Amphibia; order Caudata; family Salamandridae; genus Calotriton; species Calotriton arnoldi. Next base: position 188,511 of record CAWUFW010001750.1, on the reverse strand, counting down.
TGTAGAGGGGGAGGGTCAGAGGACAAGGAACTCTGTCTTCTCCGAGTTGAGCTTCAAGCAGCTTCTGCTCATCCAGGATGCAACGTCCTTCATTCCTTTCTGGAAGCTGAGTCTGGTGGTGATGGGGTCCTTGGTGAGGGAGAGGATGAGCTGGGTGTCATCGGCATAGGATACTATGCTGAGTCCGTGCTTTCTGACGATGGCGGCGAGGGGGGCCATATAGATGTTGACGAGCGTAGGGCTAAGCGATGATCCTTGGGGTACTCCGCAGTTGACCTCTGTGGGTTCGGAGAGGAAGGGTGGAAGTCTGATTCTTTGGGTTCTGCTGGTGAGGAAGGAGCGGAGCCAGTCGAGGGCAGTTCCCTGTATGCCGGCGTCGTGGAGTCTGGTGGTGAGTGTGTGGTGGGAGACGGTGGCGAAAGCTGCAGAGAGGTCGAGTAGGCTCAGGGACGCGGTGTGGCCTTGGTCAAGGAGGGTGTGGATGTTGTCTGTAGCAGCGAGTAGAGCGGTCTCGGTGCTGTGGTTGCTGCGGAATCCGAATAGGGAGGGGTCGAGGATGAAGTTCTCTTCGATGAATTTTGTTAGTTGGATATTGATGGTCTTCTCTGTAACTTTGGCCTGAAGGGGAGGAGGGAGATGGGTCAGTAGTTCTTGAAGTCCGTAGGATCTGTTGAGGGCTCCTTGAGTAGGGGCTTGACTTCTGAGCGTTTCCAGTCGTCGGGGAATGTGCCGATTTTCAAGGTGGCGTTGATGGTGCGTCGTAGTTCTGGTGCGATGGCAGCGGCTCCTACTATACTGTTATTTTTCTATAAACTACACAATGGAATAAAGGGGCACTAATTCATTTTCCTCCTACTTCCCAAAACATTCGATACTTACATCTTAAACACAGTTCATCTCATATATTTGTTTCATATCACTATGATACTCTTTTTAATCAAACTCCCATATACATCTTCATTTCTAATGACATTTTTTTAAATGACTAAAAGTTATGTACATACCAGTGAATTGAGTTTGTAGATTATATTGTTGTTTTAGCTCTTTTTAAATAGTTTTGACACTGTTAGGATTTGTAAAAACTAAGCACAAGAATGGTACACCACTCTCATACAAAGCAACCATAAAATGGCAACCTCTTCAACTTTCCAATCTGTGATCATTCAAAAGGCAGCAAATGAAATCATGTCTTTCATTTTAGAGTACTCTATCTCCACTTGTGAATGTTTAGTATCTTTTTTTTAACTGTATTTTATTGATTTTCCACTAACAACAAACATACCGTGCATATTGTCAAATCCGGATCAGAATATTCAGCAGACATTAAATAAAACCGTGCAAAATCCAACCAGATCTACATTACATATATGGTATATACATATATCCGAGGGTGTTCAAAGGCAGCATAAAATAAAACTCCAAAACATGCAGCTACATATTACATATGAAGGCCTGCTTGGTCGCCATGAAACCAACAGAGAGAGAGATGTTTCTAGGACCCTTCAATTGTCCCCTCCTGAGCTAACTTCCACTGGACGGTCCCCATCTTCTTGTAACATACACAGTAGCTGTGCCCACTGTAATATGGCCACAGACGCCACTTCCTCATTACGGGGAGGTGCACGTGTTGTTCCTCTGTAGCCCCCCACACCATCAAATCCTTCATCCAACAGGTCAGCAGCGGGGCCCTTGTCCCCATCCACCCAATAGCCACCTGCCTCTTTGCCAGGAGCGGGCCAGTTGGGCTAATCTATGAGGCAAGCGGAGTCAACGGGACACCAATCCCCATGGCTGCATCTATGTGAGGTATCACCAGTGCCCAAGAAGATTGAACTGAAGTACACTCCCAGGCTAAATGCAGAAAGGTGGCACCAACGCATTGTGAACAGGCAGCATTCCTCGCGTGCTCTATCCTGTTTATGCTGTGTGGGGTAACATATGTGCAGTGCATGAAATATAAATGTAATAGTTTGAAGCGATTATTGAAGGATACAGTGCTAACAAGTTTCAGCGCCATATCCCAGTCTGTATCGGAGATCAGCACCTCCATGTCTTCCTCCCAGGCCCTTTACGCAGCATACTGGAATGGTTAGTATTTGTTAACTGTTTAACTCTCTTTCAAAAAGAGATTCTTGTCTATGTATGTCCGCGATGCTTTCACGATCATCGTGGAGTAATCGCGAAAATAAACAGGAGTCCAAACCTATATTTAGCTTTAGTTTTTAATTTAAATACTGCAGAACAGTTTACTACATAGTCCTTCCCTCAGTACACTCTTAGCTGACTGTGTGTAGCAACCCAGTGGTATCAGTATGTCACAAATGAAATGAAATGAAATGAAAATGTTTATTGTTATTAGTTAATAAAAACCTTCACAATGTACATTTAAAAGAAATCCTTTTTAAAATAATCACTTATTTAAAAACATGAATTAATATTGCTACGACTCAGGAAAATCTCGTTGTCTCATTTAAAACATAACATTGTAAAATGAATTCAATCATTAATATGGATACTCTTCACTATTTGCTATAAAATGGCGTATACATCAGTATAAAATTCCACAGCTCCAAATGTCAACATCCTACTACCATTTTAACAGCATATAAATGTATTCTACTCATAATACGAGGCAAATTCCTCATGCTATAGAATGCAGCTTAAAATTCTGTTTGACTGCTTTGTCGTGAAATTGTAAAAACTTCAGAAGTTTACAGTTTAGCTGAGGATCTGTAGGGTCCAGACTTCTCATGATGGCTGTTCTGCACGTACGGATCCCTCTCTCATTAAATAGGCGTTTTAAAAGTGTACGGCGTGCATTATTCATTTTGGGACATATGGTGATCAAATGCACAAAATCCTCGTTTGGAGCATCACACAGTCTGCACGTTTTTGGTCCTTTATATCGCCATACTGGTTTGTCTGACAAAGACGGCAGATCACCTAAGCGCATAGCCAATAGTTTTTTCTTGAAATACACTGGATAGGTTAGGTGTAGGTAAGTTGCCGGTTGCAATGTGACATAGGTTTGAATTGTCATCCAGGCATGGGATCGCCCCAAAAATGTACTTTTGTCCTCAACTAGCGAATGAATTTTTGCTGTTTTGTTCATGGCTTGGTAGAAAGTAGGATGCGATAAATTCAAGCCCCATAAGTCACCCGCATTGGTTAATTGTATAGATGATGACAAGTATTTGTTATAACTTGAATTCACGTCATTATTCACCGATTCCCATAAAGCACTAATTAAAGGAGCTGGACTGATTGTTTCGTATTTTATGCATAGATTTGATGAAGTGATATCTTCTTGCTATGTTTTGCTGTGTCAAACCAAATTCCAAACGAATTTGAGTGGAGAAGCATTACAGGGCAGACAAAAGACCCGTTTGTATGTTTTGATTTGTAATCTATCCAACATTTTGGAGTCCTTTCCATGCATCACCATACTTGCATAAGTTAGAGATGGAAGCAGTTTTTGCTTTGATAACCGAGAGCAATGGTTGATAAGAGGGGCCATCTAGTTTTTTTGCAAGTAAACTGAATGAATGTATTAGAGCATTATTTTTCCTAACCATATACTGTTGGTGTGCATGAAAGTTAAAATTTTTATCAAAATTAAAACCTAAATATTTATAAACACTGACTTCTTCTATGGTTACATTATCCAGCTTGATCTTTAATGCGGCATGGGGATTATTCCCAATACGCATGGTTTTTGTCTTGGTAATGTTGATTTCCAATTTATTGAGTTTTGTATATGCCACAGTTTCTTTTATCAGTCTTTGAAGTCCAATTTCTGTATGACTCAGCAGCACAATATCATCTGCATATGATAGATGGGATATCGTTAGTGGGCCTAACCTTGGAGCGTGCGAATTGACTTGATCCAGGTGGGTGGATAAATCCGCCGTAAAGAGGTTGAACAGGTGTGGCGCTAGCACACACCCCTTGCGGTTGGTATTTTCCTTGATATTTTGGTCCCATCCCCTACCTTAATTTGAATCCATGTTTTTGTATATAACGATTCAATTGCTCTTAACATTTTTTCTTGAATACTCCACCGTCTTAATTTAACCCATAAAAGTGGTCGATCCACCCGATCAAAAGCTGCTTTCAGATCTATAAAGCAGAGTTGCAATTTCTTCTTTTGGCGCTTACTCTTTTCCGCAATTGATGCTACTGTTGTCATATTTATAGACGTGCCATACCCTTTCCGAAATCCCGTTTGTTGGGGTGGGATCAATTTTTTAGAATTTGACCACTCTATTAGATCTTCCAATATTAATGATGCATAATATTTTGCTTCAGAGTCAATAAGGGCTATTAATCTGTAGTTAGATGGCTTTGTTTTGTCTCCTCCCTTAAAAATAGGGTTTATTATTGATCCCTCCAGCTGTCTGGAATCATGCCTGTATTTTCCACCTCTTTAAACAAGACCATTATTGGATTGGCCCAGTATTTTGGGTCCAATTTAAATATTGCCTGTGGGATGCCATTTGGACCAGGGGCGCTGTCACTTCTTCCTGATTTGATCACATTTTCAACTCTTGTAAGCGTGCACGATGTGATATATAAAGCGGGCACGAACTCAAATTGCGGCAATGTTTTGGTCTTGGTTATTAGTTCAGTCTCAATAACTTTGTTTGTTTTTCTTACTTGAAGCTGGTCTTCATCAATAAAGAGTTTTGTCAGATAAACTACCCAATCTTGTTCCGTAACATTTGAAGATACTGTTACTGTGTTTGCCTTATTTAAGCCGTTTATTGTTTTCCAAAACGCTTTGGTATTTGATTGTTTACAATTGTAGAGCAGTTTAGCCCAGAACTCGTCTGTCATTTTTCTTTTTCCTGCCAGACATGTTTCTTAAATTCCTTCTTCAATTGTTTTAACTTATCCCATGCGACTGTTTGATTACCTCGCTTCTTTACCTTCCTTATTTCTCTTCTCAGTTCTTTTTCAATTCTTTTATTCTCTGTAGTGATTGATGTATATAGCTTTTGGTCCGTCCTGATATTAGATTTGGCTTATGGTTCGTCATTTCGGTCACAAATTTGATCCAGGCATTTAATACTGTCGAGGATGACCCTATACTATTCTCCAAGACTGTTTTAGCTTTGCCTGCGAGTTCTGGAAGTCGATGAGATGACCAATTTAATTGTTTATAAATAATTAGTGCACTTCCTTCGTCAATTGTTAAAACAGACTGATATCTGTCTGGATGAATGTTTATGACTATATGTTGGATTGAGTGATCACTGTCCGTTGTACACTTGATTTTAAACATACTTAGTTGCTGTATTAATGGCAGGGAAAGAATAGTATAGTCAATTACAGACCCAGACATTGGTCCATGATAGGTTAAATTTGGAGGATTATCGTCCGGTGTTCTCCCATTAATTACTCTCAAACCGAAATGTTCTAGAGAGGTGACCAGTTCCTTGCCTACTTTGTTGGGTTTCCTCCAAGGATGTGCTGTTTGGTGGGGTACCGACCAAGTTTCATTTTCTACTACTAACTGGTCATCATCCTCCGGCATGTGAATGAGATGGGTATTGAAATCACCTGTAATCACTATTTCCCAGTTTGGGGTGTTATATCTTACTTCAGATATTTCATGTAATAACTTTTTGAATGTTATTGTTTTTTCTTGGGCATTTGGATGGGCATAAATATTGAAAAGGATTAGTGAAGTTATCCAATGATCTCTACCAAAGTTGAGACTTATTATTTGGATACTTGTAGATGTAGTCGTCATATGTTCTGATTCAACTTTGAGGTTGTTTGATATATAGACCGATAATCCGCCTTTTGATCTTCCAAAGCGATTCGTTTGTACAGCATCCACCTGATGTAATGTAAAACCCGGCAATTGAAATGAGCCTGTCAACCAGGTTTCTTGCAGAGCTATGATGTCATTTGAAACCCAAGTTTCTGTTACGGTTCTGTCTGTAAGCTTTGTTTTTGCACCTGCAATATTCCAAGAGTATATATTTAATTTGGCAGCTTGCAAGGCACATGCTGGTTCAGAAATTGGTCATTGCATATTTACGTTTTTTGTTGTTAGCGGTGACCAGTGCCTATGAAGATATCTTCTTTCAGTAGGTGTTGTTATTTCTATACCCGTTGATCCTCGGGCATTCTGCAAGATCGAATATACTGGAATGTGGGTCCTATCCTTGTTTTCCCAATGTGTCAATGGTGCTGGGTAACGCTGCGGAATAGGTTTTATTATTGATATGCCCCATGATTCAAATTGATCTTTGGCGTCTAGAATTTGACCCACTATTTTTTCAGATTTCCATGATGTTAAAGTTATTTCTGACTGATGGTTATGTATGTTAGGCAGAAACTTCACCGATAATAAATCAGTTGTTTTAATAAAACGTAATGATCGTATCTCAGTTAGCAGCCTCAAAATGTTTCCCCTATTTAAAATGTCTTGCTTTCCTCTTGAACTATATAACGGAATTAGTGTGATTTGCCATTGGTCACTGGTATCCTTTACTTCAGACGGCGCTTCAATTGTGTGATCCTGCATTGGCCTTTTATATTTTATTTGGCCTGCATGGTAAGCAGGATTAGTTCTTATTGTGTTTTTTTCATTATAGAGGTGCTGAGTGATGTTTCTTATACAGTGAGTTTTATGCTCCGTGTTACTTTCTAATAGGGGACATGTGATCGTAATTGTTTTGTCCCCCCTAGAAGTTATTATACGTTCATGTGTTTTAATTTTATTGTGGTCGGTAAATGTAGAAGCCACTACTGAACCATTATCGATTGATTTAGTCCTTACCAAAGGGTTCTGTTCAGAGAGATTGCCAGATGGTGCATCGAGTCATCTCGATAGATCTCGTCCTCTTATATCCTCTGATGATGTATCGTGATCAACGTCTTGATTGTCCGAAATGAATGCCTCCGTTTGGAAGGTGTCTGGAAGGACGTCCTTTTTTGTTTTTTTATTTACATCTGTTTTTTTGAAGATAGAACTTGTTTGGGTGGAGTTTGGTTGTCTTTATCCTCCTGTCTTGCCTTCCATTTTTTACACTATTTTCGGAGACTTTGTTATCTAACTTATTAATTGGAGGCCGCAATGTTGTGTCCCCTGACTTATCCTGTAATGTAAATTTTTCTTCTATAACCTTTATTTCTGGAAGAGGTTTCTTTTTGTGTGGCATTGAACACTGGATAGACTTTCTTGCCATCTAGGTCTTTTTGCATAGAACCATTTGTATTTGCTCTTCCCTTTCTAGCACGTTTTTTGCCTTTTTGTTAATACTTGGATAAATGAGATGTTTGTATTTGTAATGAGCGATTGTGAACCATTCAATATTGGATGGGTCAGTGATAAATTGTTTTGATTTTCATTTGTGCTTCCACAATCTGTCACATTTAATTGACCTGCACGTTGGACATAAGTTTCCTTTTTCATTGAGTTGTCTGCTACCTGCGGTTGTTCTTGTATATATTTGTCTGGGTTTTGCATTAAAGATGATTTATCCTCTTCCTTATGCCTTATTTCTTTCAGGATATCTGTTAATATAGATGGCAAAGTGCTTAGTTTGTCTATTATTTGATCGCATTTGCAATTACCTTGTGTATCCGTGCTTTTAGATGTTTGAACTTTCACCAGCTGTTGGGTGAGTATGTCTATTTTGGTGTTAATGCTGGAAACATGTGTTGCCATAATATTCATGAGATCGATCTGTAGATCTAATTTGTCCGATTGCATGTTTAATACAGAAATCGACGTTTGAAGGATGCTTAATAGTGACGAATATAGAGAGGATAGATTATCTGTATCAATTTGATTGATATATTTTTTAGATTTATAGGTTTCATATCCTCCTATTTTAGAATTATCCAGGTGCAGTGGCGATATACTTGGACTTTTCCCTATTTACATATCAAATTGATCCTGCCTTGGATTAAATACTGGACCATATATTGAATTATTCTTTAAATCCGTTGCAATTTGGGAAGAAGAGTGGCTTGATATTTCTATAATTGAGAGGAGGTCCTGATTTATTGCAGTGCCGAGTGATTTTGTTGGAAAAATTTGTTTCAGTTTGTATGGTTGATTTATGGTTTCTACTTGTGCTATTACTGGGATGGTTGCTGCATTTATCTGATTTATAGTTTTTGTCTCCAAGGCTTTTACGAGTTCAGCATTGTCTGTTATCAATGTAGAATGCAACCATGAAGCTTGCAGTTCGTCCTCCTTCGAACCCTTGGTGACGTAAGGGGTTAAAGGGAAATCGTAACATTGATTATGTTCAACCAGTTTTTCTTTATTAGGAGTTGAGTGAAGGTGATCCAGTGTTTTGATCTTGGGTGCCATCTCTAGTTCGCCGTGTTGTTGAATTGTTTTCTCCTTAAATTCAGTAGTCAGATCTATGACTATTTGCTTAGTGAGTTCCAAGTCATTCTTATGAGTGTCCATAGAATGTATAATTGCCTGCACTGTGATTTTTTTATTGCTTTTGACTTGGGGAGTTTTTGCTAAATTTTCCCCATCTATTAAGTCTGTTGTACTTTGATCCATTTTTGTTGCACTTTCACTGCATATGGGCTCTATAATTGGTGCAGTTACGTAAGGTGTTGACTGTTGTACCCCTTGCGTTTTTGAAGCCATTAATTTTTGTGGCGCAAGAGGAGTGAGTAGACCCTTTATGTTGCCTGTTTCTGAAAAGATGGCTGCCACCGGGTCTTTCAGGAAGAAAAATTAGTTTTTTTGTTCTATTCCTTCTGCTTTTTTAAAGTAAATTTCCAGTGGTGAGATTATTGGACTAGAATGGCTTGTTGTTCCTTGTGATCTTGTAAGAGATGTCCCCCCTGTTGTAGTTAACTTCTTTTGTAACTTTTTTTGCTTGTTTGTTTTTTGTAAGGGGAGTACTTGTCTAACCCGTCCTGATCTCATTTCACCTTTTCCACTTTTTAGGTGAAACACCAGTAGCAATTACCGTCCAGCTGCCTTTTAATTCCCTTCCGATTTCTTGCAACAGCAGCAGGCAGATTGGCCGTGGCCCGTGCCCTGGCCCTATCTCTGTTCCACAGTTATGGGTGGTTTTCCCAGAGCTATCCACTATATATTGGGCTTTAGTGTTTTAGTACTATGGTCCCTTTGGGCTTTGAGTCTAGCCTCTTTTATTGACCCGTTTTTTTCCTTGGCTGGAAGTCCTCCGGCTTGTTGAAAAGAAAAACCGAGGAAACCGAGGAATCAGAGGGATGAAGAGTATCAGCAACTGGGGGGGGGTTGCAGGTGACGGCGGGAGAGGACGTAACCAAAGCAGAGAGTCAGAGGAACCCCCCAGGGCTCTAACCCCTCGCCTAAGTTGATGGACAGGGGGCCAGCTGACCTGCTGGGGCTCCCTCCCTACCACCCCCTCCCACCTCTTCTCACTTGCTTACTTGCTCAGTATGTCACAAGTTCTAAGCATATTCTAGAAGGACCATGCTACATCCAAATGAGGTTCAGCAGGTGTGGCCTACTCCACCGATTCAAAAGCATATCCATGTCTGTATTACATTTCTTTTTTAGACAACAGCCAATAATAGGGCGTCTTACTAATGCATCCATCATACTACCTAATTTTATTCACTTACATGCTGAAAGCATCCTTGGAAATATATCTTTAAAAAAAAAAAACACCTCCATTTTAACTGCTTTTCATTTGGAAAACTACATCATTCAGCTTCTTCCTTCTCCTGACTGCTATTGCTCCTTCAATTGAAAATGCTTAGAGTGTGGATTGTTGGCTACAGCTATGTCTATTGGGATAAAGAGGCTGCAAAAAAGAAAGGTATTGACAGGGACTGGGGTTGGCCAAATGTGGAGAGTACTTGGTGTTAGAAATGGTAGTCTCTAGTTTGCAATGGTTTGCACCTTTGTCCAAGTAGGGACCCTTCTTCCTAGTCACGGTAAGGGGGATACACTTCTAAAAGAACCCCTGCTCTACCCCTTGGTAGCTTGGCATGAGCAGACAGGCTTATCTCATAGGCAGTTTGTAAAGCATTTGTGAAAACACTGAAATAGACAACACACCAGTTTAGAAAAATAAGTAATCTTTATCTAAACCAAACAAGACCAAAACGACAAAAATCAACAATACAGTAATAAAAATATGACTTTCAAATGGTAGGAATAGTTCTGTTCAGATGCTACACTTTTCACACAAAGTACCTTGGATGCATCGCGCACAGAAACAAAAAGGGTCACAGGGAAGGTGATGCGTCGGTTCCTTACTGCGTCCCCCAACGATGCGACAGACCTGGTGCCGCGATGCATGACGATCTGGGATGATGCATGGCTTCTTGCAGCCGCAAAGCAGGCTTGCGTCGGAATCAGTGCTGTGATCTCAGACTACGGAGATTGGTTCACCCGACGCGGCGTGCAGCGATTTCTCGAGCCGCGGGCAGGTGCTGCATCGATTTTTTTGGCAATGCATCGGAAACAGGTGCGGATGCGTTGCGCTTCTCGTCGTTGCATTGCTTTTCCAGCTCTCAACAGCCTGAACAACCTCCAGAGGCCCAGAACAGCAACAGGCACCTCTTGGCATGTCAGAACTCCCAGCAAGGAAGTTCAGGGGACCTGGAGGGGAAGTCTTTGTGTCCCTGAGACTTCAGACCACGAGGCAAGCTCTTCTTCAAGCCCTTGGAGATCTTCCTCAAGCAGGGGACACAGCACAAAGCAAAGTCCTTTCCCTTTCCTTGGCAGAAAGTAGCCACTGCAGGCCAACCCCAAACAGCAAACAGCATAGGGGCAGTATTCCTCCTCAGTTTCTATAGCTCTTCTACTTGGCAAAGATTTCTCTTGATTCCCAGAAGTGATTTTTGAAGTCTTTTCTATCCCTGAGACTTCCAACAGGAGGCAAGCTCTATTTCAAGCCCTTGGAGCAACCTCTAACAGCAGGATGATGAAAGCACAGCCCAGTCCTTTCCCTGCCCACGACAGAAGCAACCACTGCAGGCCAACCCTAACAGCACACAGCACAGGGGAAGTACTCCTCCTCCAGCTTTCCCCGTTCTTCTTCCTGGCAGGTTCCTTAGTTCAGCAGTAATCTAAAGTTCAGGGGTCTGGGCCCCACACTTTATAGCACAAATTCCTTTGTTCTCTAGTGGCAGAGAAGCTCTTTGCCCAGCCAAAACCAACCAGTTCTGTCCTCTCTGGTGCAGCTTCCTGGCAGGAGGTGGAGACAGCATAGTATAAGGCAGACAGGGCCTATTCAGGTGCAAGGGAAATCTCCACCCAATCTGGGCTTGTGAGAGCTCCTCCCCCTACTCTGAATTCAGCCCAGCCCTGACTCATTCAGGAAAGGCAGGACACACATCCACCCCGCCCCCAGTGGCTGTCTGAGAGAATGCTAAGCAAGAAAATACTCACTTTCTAAAAGTGTGTTTTTTCAAACACACAATATAAAAATCATCTTTACTAAACGATGCATTTTTATATTCTGAGTTCAGGCATACTAAACTCCCTCTTTCTATCTTGTCCCAATGCAATGTTATATTTATATGATGTTATAAATAAACTCCCATTCTATATCTATCGGACAGATAGCCTTTCAATAGTGAAAAACGAAATTGGCAGTATTTCACTATCAGGACATGCCACACACATCAGGGCATGTCCTACCTTTCACAAACACTGCACCCTGCCCACAGGGGTACCTTGGGCCTACCTTAGGGTTGACTCACATGTTAAAAAAGGGAAGGTTAGGGCCTGGCAAGTGGGTGCACTTAGCAGGTCGACATGGCAGTGTAAACTGCGCACAGACACTGCAGTGGCAGGTCTGAGTTACATTTACAGGCTGCTTATGTGGGTGGCACAATCAGTGCTGCAGGCCCACTAGCAGCATTTGATTTACAGGTCCTGGGCACACACAGTGCACTGTACTAGGGACTGACTAGTAAATCAAATATGCCAATCATGGAATCGCCAATCCATAACTACAATTACAATTTACAGGGAGAGCATATACACTTTAGCAATGATCAGCAGTGGTAAAGTGCCCAGAGTCATAAAACCAGCAAAAACAGGGTCCAAAACAGGAGGCCACAAAGCAAAACGTCTGGGGATAAACCCGCTGGACAAGCCAGGTCTAACACTTGGTTTGGCCAGAGGGGGTTAAAGTTTCATCTGTTTCTGGCTGTGGTTAAAACCATTGTGTCCCCCTTTAATCTGAAGCCACCTCTTTTATGTCCTATGCACTGTCTGTCATTATGCATCAAAATGCAGCAGCCGGCCTGGTTGGGGTTGTAGGTGGCTTGCTGTGTAACTGTTTTGCTTTATTTTTTGTCAATAAAAAGATTTAATCCTAAAACCATTGTGGAATGCCAAGCTCCTCACCTCATGATTGTGCACTATGGTGGCAATGACCTAGGCAAATTGACTGGGGAGGGCTGGAAATCCTAATGAAAGATACCTTTGCAGAACTGATGTCACTTTTCCCTCTCACTGTCTTGGTATACTCTAATATATGCCAAAGACAGAAATGGAAGTGGTCAAATCAATTCTGTCCACAGATTGACAAAGCCAGGAAACATGTTAATAAAACTGTTTCGGCATTCTCTTAGACCATCGCGTGGGCTGTATTTATAACAACAATCTTCGTTTTAACATTCATGGAATTTATAGAAATGATGGAGTGCACTTTACAGATGAAAGCAACAGGGTGTTTCTAAGTAACCTGAAACTCTGCATCCGGTCTTATGTGTAGCTGTCATATACACACAATTAACACAAAGGCACCTGTCAGAGCCAACCTCGTACCTGAAATATTGTTAATTTTCTTTATAAAGATCCTTTTTTTTTAGTTTTTTGGGAATCTTCGCCACAACGTCACAATGATTGTGTATACGTAGCGAAATCGTAAAACAAAAGCAGACATTCAACGCCACCAGCACATCCAAAAATATTAACTAAAAAAATCCATTCTAAACATTGCACTACACATATTTCTATATACATGCTTCTTTAAAAACATGTTTAAACTCACAATTTAAAACCCATCTTTAAGACCTAGTTTCCGTTTCGCGGTTATTCGGGAGTCGCAACTACGCTGTTAACCGCTACGATTGAGCCTGTTCCATAAAGTCTAAAACACATATATGCACACATATCACAGTATTTTACAGACTAGGGGTTTATTACAGTATTCTCTAAAGTCATGTTTTTCTAGTGAGTTTCTATAAAAAATCATCTCTAAAACCTATTTTCTGTTTTTCTGTTTTTGCTATGATGCCGGAGATCGTGATGACATCAGTACTCGCGATCTCCGTGGATACGTCGTGAAAGCGGAAAGCAAAAGCATGAATTCAATAGTAACCACCACATTCAAAATCACTATCTAAATAACTCTGGCGCAGGTGTAATGTGACTCAGGTCTCTACAAACTGATGGACTGAGCCCAATGCATCAGTTTGTAAATATGGAGCAGTATGAAGCGCTGATTGCGCCTCCACTGCGTCAAAAACAATGACGCTATGGCAGTGCTAGCTCCTTGTGAATATGTTCCTTAGTCCTCAGTCCTGTTGTATTGAGCATAAGCTTTTCCACGATCCAAAAAGTGGAATGCATGCACTGTTAATCAGTGGAAGCTCACGACTTCAGCCCACTCAAATGCTGTATTCAAGTTTTCCCCTCATGTGCTCAGAGCCTACGCATGTGCCCCACTCTCATGGAATAGCTGCGCTGTCAAGCTAGATCCAAGGTAGGTGACAACAACCCTTCACTGTCGTGAACATTTCATCACTGCATCAGAAATGGCAGTTTAAAGTAGAAAAATATACCTTATTGCAGGAATTGAACTATTTTTAACAGTCTTGTGGATAGCTGGAGGCATCCACGAGAAAGGGGGTATTTTTTTGTGTAGCATCAATCGTGGCTTATGTCGGCAGGAGACGTGATGCCTCAGATACTAGCCATTTTAAAGCAGGGCAGAGGGATGATAAAGAGACATCAGGCGAGGAAGATGAGAGTGCTGTTGGGATCGCTGCTTTTCTAGTTCAAGCTCTTGGTCACACAGATATGCCAGAGGAGGCACAATTTTCTGTGGTTTTCGTCCTCGATTAGTTTTTCTCTCTTAGTTTTTTCTCTTTCTTTTAAATATGTAGGGGCCGATTCCGATCTCGGCCGGTAGGGCTCCGAATCGGATTCGGCATTACCGGATCCGATTCGGAGCCCTGTTTCCCGACCGAATCGTACGCGGGTCTGGCCGAGCGAGTACGATGCAAGCGCCCGCGAAATCGCCGACCGACTCGAACGCGGCTACAACACGCTCCGACCGACTCGCACGGACACAACTCGCACCGCGCAATGGAGACGTTCCCCGGCCGGGTAAGTACGATGCGCACCGCGAGCAGTCCGACCGACTCGCGCCGTCCGGCTCGAAAGAGCTGTCGGAGCCGGACTTTGGGGGTCCGCGTCGGACCCCCTGTACGCGTAGCCACGCGATTCGCACACAGGGGGGACCCATGGGTCCCCTCTACCTGTGCTTGTACGGCACGATGCGCTTCGACGCGTACCCGCTGTAGGGGGCGCCCTTGTTCGCCTCGCACCCATTGAGTCAATGGGAGCCCGCGTACACGTTGTACGACCGGCTCCCATTGACTTCAATGGGAGTCCGACCGAATCGAGTCCGGGTGCATGCGTGCGCAAGGTACTCGTTCGGTCGGACTGCCACAGTCCGATTCGGTCGGAATTCTCTCCGGGTCCGGCTCGGTCGGAGAGATTTTCGGCCCGAATCGGAATCGGCCCCGTAATGTCGTTTTGCTGTCTTTTTTTCTTGGTTCTACATTCCATATCTCGTTTTCTCGTTATTTCGTTTTATTTTTTTTTCTTTGGTTCTTTATGACATTCTGGATCAGTCCATCTCCGACATTAAAGTACTGTCAGCGGGATTAGGCCCAGAAAATTAGCTATTAAGATGTACACATTGCTGAACTATTGAATTGAGATGATATATAAAGTATAATATGACATATCAACTACAGTTAAGGTTCATTGGACTACATGAACAGGTGTTTCATACAGTTGATTCAAACATGCCAATGTTAAGAAACGTTGTACACTTACAGGGAGCGCAAGAATGAATTCAATGTTAACTATTGGATTAAAATCCGCAGGGCTGATGTGGTCACACTCGGGGCCCAATTGCCAGTAGCATGCCGCAGAGGTCCCGGAATAACCTGGGAAGTAATTATGGATTCCGGCCTGTAATTCATGCCTTACATAGTGAAAAAAGTTGTCATGGCTGCAATGGGGAATAAAACGTGGGTCCATGAAGTACAAGGCGCTCCCCCATAAGTTTGTTCATTCTGTCCCTTTTTTTTCCACCAGGGTCAGGTTGGTCTTTTATTCCACCAGGCATTTCCACTGAAGACCGATTTTTAGGGTGGGGGGGGGACTCCTGCTTAATTTCCTCAGCTCCCCGAAGTTCATTGCAGCATGCAAAGGGGCTTCAAGAGACAGAAAAAGAGAGAGATAAGTGAGAGAGGCGAGAATGCAAGAGAGAAAATGGATGGATAGGAAGAGGGAGATTTTTGGAGGAGATGAAGGGAGCACGGCTGGTTTGATCATTTTTGCCAGGGCTGCTTTGGATCCCCAGGTCCATGCATCCACCCATGGATTCTGGCACATTTGCAAATTTACTGGAGCTAGTACACCTGCGAATACTTCAAATACCTCCTTGAAGCAGGTGTAACAAGGTGAAATATGTTTATTTCTCCTTGATACTTTCTCTTTATATGCATTCAGTATTCTGCAGCCTGCATAGAAATAGAAATATGCTTCTAAGGATTGTTTTTGTGCAGGAAAGCATACCTTACTGCACAAAAAGCAATCCTGCCTGTAAGACAGACACCCTTGCACTTTGGTGCAAGGGTGCCTGCGTTGGTGCTAAGCAGCACACAGTGTGCAAGTGCTAGGAGATAGCAGAAATGTGCCATACCTTACTAGATAAGGTGTATTTCTGCTCTCTCCCTTTTACGCAACGCAGCACAGCAAATTTGCTTGCTGCCTTGTGTTGCGTGAAATGTAAGTAAATATGTCCTTTGATTTTCAACCGGAAAAATATCTTATTATATTATGAGTTCAAGAGAATTGCTGGTATTCATAGAAGTGTCCTGGGAAACCAATAGTTTAGGTACCTTTGAAAGTCAGAAGAACAGTAAGGGGTTAAAATAGAATGAACAGGCAATGCAAGTTTTTGGCGTATGTAAAGAAGAAGACAAAAAAAATGAAGAGGAACAGGATGAGGCTCTTGACCAGAAGAGTTTTGAACATGGTGCAGAGGGCATAATTTATTTAACGGCAGTGGAGACACACTGGAGTTAGAGTTAGACTTTCCATAGGAAGAGCATTTGTTTGATATCCCAAAAACTTTGATGCTATTTCCAGTTAAAAAAAATTGTTTTATTCTCCTCAGCTTTTTCCAGGAAAAATTCAGGTTAACTATTCACTAGGGGCTGAGAAACAGTGTGGGTTCCAAAACACTTTTTCCCCCATGCGTTTTCACAGGGAAAATTGGACAGTGATACATCCAAAATGGCAGAAAGCTAGCTCTTTTATCTGGAAAACTTTGTTTTGTAATTTCATATAATTCTTTTCAGTAGTATAAGAAAAATTAAAGTTTCAAATTTATGGATATCAGTTGTTGGGGGACTCTCGATAAAACATGAAGAAAAATGGTGCAAACGATGTTACAGAGAACGTGTCCAGGATCTAAATACAAAATAGCATGCTAGGGGTCTGGACAGGGCTACTTGACTACCTTGTAGTTATAGGGGGCTATAGAAGGACCCCTTCAAGGGAGCTAATAAAAATAAATTACAGCAGTCTGTTATGCCTATCAGCTTTTGAGTTGGTACTGGAACGTGTGCACTTTACCACTGTTAACCCATGCTAAAGTATTTGCGTTTACTTCTCTAAACAAAGCCATATTGGCTTGCACCCACATGGCACATTTAATTTACTTATATGTTACCTAGTAAAGTGGTACAATGTGTACCCCGGACCCGTAAACTAAATTGTGTCCCTGCAGCACCTTTTGTGCTATCCACTTTAGTAGCCCTTTAAAACATGTCTCAGGACTGCTTTTGTAGCCTGTGTGCAGTTTATACTGCAAATTCGACTTGGCAAAATAACCCTCTGTTAGGCCTAAACATTTATTTTTGATACATATAATTCACTCCAACGTAGGCTTTAGGCAGCCCTTAGGGAAGGGTTCAGTGCATTTAAAAAGATGGACATGCACTTTAAAATGTTACATGTCCTGATGGTGAAAAAACCCTTAACTTTGCTTTTTACTACTGCAAGGCCTACCTCTCTAATAGGATAAGATTGGTTTTCCTTATATCATTTGATGAGTGAAAATGTTTGATTCGGAACAGCTATAAATGTCAAGTTTCGTCTCTAAATAATTACAATTTAACATCTTCTTTAATGGTAAAATCAGATTTTAAGTGGCAATTCTGAAAATGCCACTCTTAGAATGTTGCAATTTTCTTGTCTTAACCGTTCGGTGCCTGCAGTCTGAGTCATGGGTTAAATGACAATCATTAGCATGGAATTTTATGTATTCCTCCCAGACACTGAGACAAAGGAGGATGAGGTGCTGGCAGCATGGGCCATCATGCCGGTATGTGAGGCAAATCTGTTCTCTGCCCCACTTACATTTCACAGGGGCTGACGCAGCACACTCAGAAAGAACTTAACACTAGCGTTTTGTTACCCCAGACCCCTTAGAGCCTGGGCAGGGAGGAAGAAAATTCCAAAATGATCTGGAGTTAGGGGAGACTCTAGAAGTTTCTTCCACTTCAAAGCTGGCACCAGGTTTAAAAATAGTACCCTCAGGTTCACTCTTCATTGACTACTCGACCTGCTGAGGACCCCAGAAGGAGTGCCTTGTACTTCAGAGGCTGCCCTGCTGCTTGAGGCCTGGTTTGTGCGTCAGATGACTGCCCTGCTGCTACCAGAGGACTGCTTTGCTGCTTGAAGTCTGCCTTGCTGTTTGATCCCAAGGCTACTAGGATGTCTCCAAGGGCTAGTTGGCTGGCCTCCTGTTCTGAGGTACAGGGACATAAAAGCTGCATCAGTTTGGGTTTTAAACCAGCCCCCCTGTGTACTAGGCTACAAAATGTGATCATCTGCATATTTGGTTTATCCCATGGCCTTCTTTCACGTGTATTTGTTTCAACAAAATATATTTAAATAAAACTAAGATGCAAGGTGTTAAATTATTGTGTTATTTAAAAACCTGACCTCATGACTATTAGAAGAGATGTTTCCCTTTTTAAACTAGTTGTTACATGCAGTCACCAAGGCAGGAAAAGGGATTTTTTTCTTGTCACTAGTCTATTGAGAAAGGAAATTCCAGACATATCTGAGGGCTGAAAACTCTAGAAGCTACTCAAACTTCAAAGGGGGCACCAGGTATAAAGATAGGGCCCTCTGACTCAGTTTTCAGTACACATTGGGACCTGTAGATATTACAGAAGAAGGACTGCCATGCTGTCCTGTGGGAATCACTGACATAATATCGAAAGACACAATATCGACCTACCATTTTATCGACACTAAAATTTCGATCACACTAATATCGACATGCTATACTTATTTAAGAAAATACACTATCGACACCAAAATATCGTCAAACACTTACATCGATATCAGTATTATCGAACACAAAAATATAGTTACAAAAAATATCGGACATGTTTAAAAAAATACAAAATTTCAATAATATCGATAACAACAATATAGACAGCAATAATATAGTTTAAAAAATATATTGACATGTTAAAAAGATTTATAAACATACAAAACTTAACCCAAATAATATATATTTATCAATAAACATACACAACATACAAAATAAATCTAATACAACCTGTTTTAAAATTATTTAAATATATTATGAGAAAATATAATAAAAACACACTATTAATAACTATTTAAATATTATACATAAATAAAATGCACATATTATTTAACATCTAAAGCAATATAATTCACATTTAATAGAATAAAGCATTAAAAAAAAATGCAATAACTGAATCTTAATTAGCGTTTTCCATTTATGGAATGCAAAGACCAAAACAATTAAAACAATAAATTACAACCAATAAAATACACACACTATTAAAATAAACCAATGAAATTAAGCAAACTATTAATTAAACACTATGTAAAGACACGAAAATTAATCATTATTTTACACCTCAAACGAAAAAGAAACAAGAAGGCGAAACTCTGCCGGATTGCTGCCAGAACACAGGACTTCATTCAATAAAATTCTATTTCCTAATCCAGAGAGTAAGTAAAATAACATTTATAATCTGATGCTACTGCTAATCTTCTATATCAACTGTTTATACTTACAAAATCATTAATATATATATTTTTAATTTATATCTCCTCTACAGATAATTCTGAAAACATCCAAACAGCTACAGAACATTGTGAAAAATCGACTTGGAAATAAAGTAAGTATCAAACTAAATTATACAAAAACAATTATCTACAATACCCAACTAAACTCCAACTTTATCCCAACTTCCCCCCACTTCCTACACAATTAAACAAAATTATTTAAATTACTTTTTTTTGTACCAACAGAAATATCAGCATCAAAACTGAAATCAAACAGCAAAGAAAGCGCATCAGCATTGAAAACAACTTCAAATTCAACGTTGTAAGTATATAAATGACAATGTATATATATAAATAAATAAAACAGTACAGTAATATTTTTGGTAATTTTTATATACATTTTCCTTAGCATTAGAAACATCACAATGACTGAAGACGCCCAATTCATAACTTCACAAAAAGGAATTTGTTTTATATGTTACATGGGGTATGTGTATACCCAAGAGAAGCAAACTGGACTGAAAGTAAACTGGAAATGTACTAAATACTATTCTAATAAATGTTATAGGAGGGCTACAACTAAGGAAACAACTGTTCTGTATGTTAGGGAGCATAACCACCCCTAACGTTACTGAAATAGAGGTTAGAAATGCTTTAGACAATATAAAGGAAGCTAGCACTAGATCAGAAAAATCTACCACTGAAATACTTAAGGAAATGCTCGCAAAAACCACAGCATGCTACTGGCCAAATGCCCTCAATACCTTCCCTAAAAGAGCAATAGCTAGAACGAAAAAGCTACTACCACCACCACACCTGCCCCAAAAACATTTGAAGAAGTAGAAATTCCCCCAGAACTCTCAATTACACATAACGAAGAACAATTTCTTCTTTATGATAATAAATCAAAGGATAAAAGAATAATTATTTTTGCAACTGCTAATAACTTACTATAACTCCAACAGTCTGAAACTTGGATGATGGACGGGACTTTTAAAATATGTCCCAAACCATTCTATCAATTATATACTGTCCATGCACTATACCAAAACACAAACATCCCTTTTCTCTACGCTTTACTACCAAATAAGCAAAACTCCACCTATATTGAACTACTGTCAAAAATAAAACAGGAAACCAATAATTATTTTCCCCCAAAAATAATCATTGATTTTGAGCAGGCAATGATATATGCAATACTAAAAACCTACCCTCACACAGCAATTCAGGGTTGCTACTATCATTTTAATCAATGTATTTGGAGACACCTCCAAAAATCCACACTAAGGGGCCGATTACGATGGCGGTGTTTGGCACATCCGCAGTGCTGGCCCGTGGCGGAAAACGTCATTTTTCGCACTCCAGCGGCGGTCCTCGCGTCCACCGTATTACAATGGTCAAAGATAGCCCATTTCCCATCCGCTGCGGAGTTTCGGGATCCGCCAGGAATTTCCTTCCGCAACGGTGGCGGAGGGAGCCAATAGAGAAAGACCGCCGTGCGGAATGACGTTACGACCGCCGTACAAATCACGATGCCTCAAACAGCCCATCATAACGCAGCGGAGAAACCAG
Source organism: Calotriton arnoldi (assembly GCA_963921515.1). Classification (NCBI taxonomy): domain Eukaryota; kingdom Metazoa; phylum Chordata; class Amphibia; order Caudata; family Salamandridae; genus Calotriton; species Calotriton arnoldi. The sequence goes on along the minus strand of CAWUFW010001750.1, from coordinate 167,570 downwards.
CCACCCGTAGACGGCGGAAGCCCTACTGCGGAGATCGAAACCCGAATCCCGGTAACCTCCACGCGTTCCTGACCGCTATGGATCCAGCTCTTCAAACCCTTCCGCTGCTATACCTGATCCACTACCAGCAAATAAGACTTTGCCACGGTCAAAACCGCAGGTACGTAAAAACACATCTCCGCACACAACCACAACACACAACTCCTGTGCTGAAATACGGTTCTTGTCCACATCAGACACTGGTGGAGACAGGAACATATCCCCGAGTGTACTCACACATGTCCTGCTTGCTCGAAATCCACACTTCCCCATCCAGGTCACCCATCAACTGTGAAAACACTGCAATGTCCCGGGCAAGTCACCGCAGCGGTGAAGACGTGGGAAAACCTGGCACAATGTAGTAGGCAGGGCCGGCGCCAGGCATGGGCAGTCTGGGCAGCTTCCCAGGGCTCTACCTTCACCCGACCCACATGGTGGGATGCATCAGTTGGCCACAGCCCACAGCACGCTTCCCACACCCATTTCTGCACATGCTGTGTGCCCCTCCTGTCTCTCCCACCAATGCACAATTTATCAGCCAGGTATAGCTCGACCTTGCACCTCACACATCAAAGGGCAAGGTAGATTGACTGGGAAGGTGGGGGTGAAGATGAACACCCTGCACAGAAGGTATGGGGCTGGACAACCTGCCTTCCACTCATGTGAATCAAACTGAGTATAATTAAGAAATGTAGACTCACACTGCATATTAACAACCGCTGAACTGTTCACACTGCATGTCAAGTCCCTCTGAAAGATCCCACACTGACATCCTGCCACATACACATACCATAGGTCAGCAGCAATGTAGGACAATAAATGGGCTAGGCCACAGTGCAGTACACAGTGCTGGAAAACCAGGGAGCAAGCCACATAGCATTTAGACATCACATGCAAGAGGAGGAACATATCAAACTACCCTTAGGCCCTCAAATCAGACATGGGTGGCACAGTGATAGCAATGAAACCAAAGTGACAACTGTGCAATATCTCTGGGATACAGCAATGCAAGCTATGCATAGGCACAGGAATGATAGGAAGTGTCAGAAGCCATACAGTTACCAGCCACAGATCTGTGTCAACTTACTTGACATGTGTATGCCACCAGCACAACACACATGGCTCATTGTCACACTCCCTGACTGTCAAACCCAAGTAGGATCTTCACACATACCCCTTATCTACCCATCTCACACCTGCAACACTCAACACCTGTGAGAAACACACATAAAGGTGCAAATAAGGTCCTGTGAGTTTCCAGACAACCAATAACACACCCTGGTGTGCATCAACAAATGTCAGCCTCACACTCAGGGATGCCTGAACCAATGCTGACCCAAAACCAATAGCCAAACACAAATCTCACAAACAACATCCACAGAAGTCCAACAAGCCCAGCCATGTGCAGGCAAGCAGTGGATAGGCAATGTGACCCTAGACAGAACAGAAATACACAACATTGTCACTCTTGACAAATGCACAGACACCATACCCCAACACAAACAAGAATTGCATCTTCAAATGCCAATCATGAACACTAACTGGGATCAATGGACAAATCAGCTAACACAGACATAGACACCACACCAGTCATCAAGTGAGCATGCTGTCACAGTGTACCACAAGCATGCACATGCACAATCCTGACAAGTGACAGGTCAAACATAGGAGGGCATACCACTATTGTGCACTGAAAACAAGCTCATGAACAAGAATCCACATTGCTGCATGTGACATACACACAAGAAATGCACAGTACACATGCAACACACATCTGAATGTATCACAATGCACAAACTACTCACACGCAATGTCATGCAATTAGAACATCACACACACATTGCACCTGTCAGCAGAAAGAGCCAACACAGGCCAAACACTGCATCCATCTACAACAAAAACACAACAGATGCACATACCAATCCGTCACATAGAAATCTCAGCTGGACATCAGGGGATGCACACCAGGCAAGTACAAGGCAACATACACTGACCGCACTGCATGCACACTAAGCAGTGTGTGCACACCAACCAAACCAGTAGCACACATATATGAGTGCCCCACCATGAACTCCCACAACACAAATCACCACAGCACACAGATAACATCACACTCAGGAAGGGTAGCAGTATCTCAGCAAACAGACATACAGCTTAGCCATCACCCACAGTTGCACAACTCAGGGAAACCCAGATGCAAACAACATGACTAGAGGCCTGTGCTGCTCAGACATATGCACTGCACATGAGCAACCATGACTGCAAACAAGTAGAAGAAAATAACACATAACTAATTGTGAAACTGTCCTGAGTGGCACATTGGTCCTGTACACAGATCATCCTCACACAGTATAGTGTCACACTATAAAGTGGTGGGGAGGGTCACACACTGGCAAGGCATGGGGTGGAAGACATGAGATTGAAGTGGTGTGTACATCAGTATTGGACAGTTGAGGAGTGTACAGTCCACAAACACATAGAGGAGTAACTCACAATGTGTAGGCATCAGAAGCACCTATAGGGGATGGTATGACTCCTCATACCACATACTATATTCGACCCAAAAATGTGCCAAGTGACAGCAATGCATGAGAAAACTCACAAATATTGTCAGTGTGGCTGAGCAGGTCAGCACAGTGAGCACAAACTTAAACAAGAACCATGGCTGATCAACAAAACACAACACAGACTTGGCAGTGACACACTCTGTATACTCACAACTGACAGTGACAACAAGTAGGTGTCCCTCAGGAGTGCAAGCACACACCGACACATTGCACAGTGCTCAACCTACAACTCCTACATGTGCACAAAATCTGAAGCACATGTCTGACAATGTAATCTAACAGGCACACATTACCTGGGTCACACATGTGTGTAGTTGGCAGGGGCACATACACATCAACACTACTGACAATGACAGGCCAATCACACTGTATGACTAATCAAGTGCACACATTCAAATGTACCCATGTGACTATGAAGACAGGTCAACACAAGATGACTACACATCAACACTGCTGTGCACACATCAAGAAAGAGCCCACAGAATGATATGACGGACCTTGGCCACCCCGCAAGTAATCCTGTGGATAGCATTCACCTCTGTTCTGGTATTGCATCCTAACATGACGTGTACAATTTAGCAAACCTGAGAACAGAATGATTAGGAGAAGAGTAGATCATCACAAACAACCATCATTGCACCCTCAAGCCTCAGACTGAAGAAGAACAAAAGTGCCTGTTACCTCTGGAAACCTCTGAAGAAGTAAAACAAGTAATTGCCAATGTGAAAGTGGCATACAGAGCATGTGTCACATGAACCGATACCCATACATAAAACCTTTTAATTAGCAAGGGCATTGACAAAGCAGACAACAGGAGTAACAGTCTTTATTACATAATACCCAGATAGGCATCAAAAGTACAAAACAGCAAGGCCATTGGCCAGTACATATTAAAAGTATGCACATGTGTGCATGAGAAACTGCACAGGGAATGGGCATCAAAAGTAACAAACAGCAAGGCCATTGGCCAGTCCATAGTTCTGGTCCGCACATGTGTGCATGAGAAACTGCACAGGGAATGGGCATCAAAAGTAACAAACAGCAAGGGCATTGGCCAGTCCATAGTTCCGGTCCGCACATGTGTGCATGAGAAACTGCACAGGGAATGGGCATCAAAAGTAACAAACAGCAAGGCCATTGGCCAGTCCATAGTTCCTGTCCGCACATGTGTGCATGAGAAACTGCACAGGGAATGGGTGACACCGTCCACTGCCATGGGAATCACCACAGCTCAGGGGCTACAAATGGGCAGTCAAGGCACCGCTGTGTGATAAATGGTGTGGGGAGGGGCACTTGGCTTCAACTTTGGCTTGAAGTTGAACTGGGAGGTGGCTGATTGTCGGGCCAGTTGGAGGACTGGACCTGGGAGAGAGAGAACTGGCTGAGGTAGAGGCATCAGTGGCTGTGGGAGCCTGAGGGCTGCTTGGACCGGGTGGAGTGGCTGCACGGGGAGGCGGAGACATGCTTCCAGGAGACACAGTGTGTGAGGGTGAATGTTGAGGGCTGGGTCTCAACTTCTTGGGGATTCGATAGCCCACAAGTGTCTTGGCCGGAGTGGGAAGTGGGGTGGGCACAACAGCCTCACTCTCCACCAAAGGTGTATCAGGTGCAGGTGGCTCTCCCTGTGGGGATTTGCTGGATCTGGTTGTTCGCTTGGGGTGGTCTTGCCTGTTCCCCTGCATCCCCTGTTGTCCAGGTGAACCCCCCACTTTGCTCTCCTGTTCCAGCTTCACAGGGGTGTGGGTGGGAGTTGACGTTGTGGGTGAATCTGCCTTAGAAATGTGTTTGTGCTTGGTCGTTGCAGGCACCAGGTTCACAGCAGACAGGGCAAGTGTTTGTTTGTCTTTGGGAGCAGGTGTGGGGATGGGAGTGCCCTTGGATGGGGTGATTTTGATGAATGTGATGTTGATGCCTGCTTCTTGGCCTGATGCCCATGAGTGTCACGTGATGGGCTTGTGGTTTTGCGCTCATGTGTGCCCGTTTTGTGTTATGGTGATGGTGTCTGTGGTCTTGTACGCTTCGAGTGCTGCTGTTGTGTGCTGCATGTGGAGGACTTGGTGCCTGAGGGCTCTGGCGTGTGGGCACTCTCGTCAGGTGATGCCACTGGCAGGGTGGTTGCTGAAGGGACAGGAGCCGGACTTGGAGCCTGTGACCGCTGAATGACTGCCGTCACTGTGGAGGACAAAGACTGGACAGTTCGGTGTAGGCCACCCACGTCAGAATGAATCCCCTCCATGAAGGCAACTACCTGTGCCAACTTCTTGTCATGATCCTGGAAGGCATTCAGGAGAGAAGTCTGACCCACACACAGCTGGCGCAAAAGGTCCACCGCCTCGACACTGAGGGCAGCAGGGGAGACAGGGGCAGCGGTGCCTGGGGGGAAGGAGACTCTACCCTTCCTAGGGCTGCGGGCACAGACAGCACTTGTGGGAGCAACCGGGAGGGTGGGCACTGGATGATGTGTGGTGAAAGAAGAGGCAGATTTGGAACTTCCGGTGCCCACCAACATCAAGGAGTCACCGCTGGAGTCTGAAGATGTGGAGGTTGGTGATTCCAGGTGGGAATCATCCAGGGCACTCCTGTCCCCCTTCGAGGCGCTGGTCACATCAGTGTCAGTGAGCTCATGTGTAGCAGTCGTGCCAGAAGCTTCCCCACTGGTGTTGGTCCCCCGTCCTTCCGTGCCCTCGGTAGATGCTGCAAGAGACAGAGACATAGGTTCAGTATAATGCCATACTCACAAACATCATATGCAAGGAAAGCACAAAACTTGAAAATGATACTCCCATGTTGGCCTCCTCCATGTACAGTCAGCATGTGCAACATTTATGCAATCATCAGAAGATGCATGGAAACATGCCTAGTTGATAGTAATGCCCCATGTGGCGTTGACACAGCCAAATAGCTGGCCCTTGCCTCCTTGTACCCTAACATACTATTCTCTGTAAGCATACCTATGTGCCTGTAGGTGAGATAGGTATACATCTAAACATGTTGTCTCTGTCACATATGGAGTCACTTTAAGGGAACACCACAGATACAAACTCCCAAATGTCCTTTTGCAATGGCCACAAGTTCCTGATATCCACCATGTTGTGCTTTGAAGCACAACTACAGTTGCACATTGATGTCAGCTGTGTAGTTGTCACAAATCATATGTTGTGCACAGCACACATCTATAAATGTACACTAACATGATGCTCACTGCTGTTCACTGCCAGGTGATGTCTATGACACTCATACTGCAGCATATGTCACAAGGCCACATCTCATCTGTCAATGACAAGGCTCATGGTTTTAAACACATGAGAAACCACATGTCGTACAAATGCATATCAGCTGCACTCAACAAAGAGGCCACTTAGAAGCCATTGCATCACACTGGAGACATCACAGAGCTTTCCACTGGCTCGCGTTTGGGATTCATGCAGTCACTCACACCCAAAGTCACACTTAGCTGAATACTCACCACCAACTTGCTGCTGATGGGCCCTCAAGCGTCCATCCAGCTCTGGCTGTGTCACTGCCAAGATGCGGGCCATTAGTGATGTCATACTCCTGCGCGCCAACCTGCCACTCTGAGGGAGCACCCCCACCGTCATCTCTGCCACGTTTTTGCTCAGCCGGCAGATGTCATCTCACCTCTTGTGACAGTGTGTGTGCCGTCGGTTGGAGACACCCAGAGCCCGCACCTTGCGTGCAATGGCCCTCCATATCGCCTTACGCTGGTGGACCTTAAGCTGCAGGCATGGGAGACAAGAAGAGGAAGTTTCAGGGACACCGTTTTATGTACCACTGTGTGTCAGTACAGGAGCATGATAATACATAGCACACTAATACATAAATGTTGAGCAGAGGCCATATAGCATGACACGTAGTACACTTGCATCGGATAATCCCATAGAAATGTTTACATGTATGATGATGGACACAGTACATGGCCATCTCATACACATGCAGAGTGCCAGAACAGCAACCAATGTGAAAATGACCCTCATCTGTGATGCAGTATGTGAGTGAGCATGACATACAATACATTGGGAATGATGTGTCGGGGCTGACTCACTGTGTCATAACACCACACACCCTCAATGTCCTTGACCAGTGAATCGCTACATGTGTCATGGTGGTCACATTTAGGGCCATGATCTGACATTCTCACACTCTTCTCACAAGGTGGAGGCCTGTCTTGTGCAATCCTCAGGCATAAGATAGCTCATTGAGAAATAGGGTGGTGGACAACACATATGTTTCACTCATTACATTTAGTGATGTGTCCTTGTAATATTGGGCAGTTTCTCTGCAGGCCAGAGGAACTCACACTGAGGTTAAACGTGGGCCATCAGAGAAATCACATGCATGTACAATATGAGAAGGAAAACAGTGCCTACACATGTGAGACTGAACACATAATGTAATCAATAGAAGGATGACATCTCCAAATTACATTTATCTGATGTGTCATAGGTGAACTACCACCAAGAGTGTTACACACAGGCATTGTACTCTCATGCATAATGCACACATCACCATAGTGGCAATTTGAGAACTGCACACACATCATTCAGTACCCTCTGGACAAAATACATTTGTAATGTCACAAATGAGCATGTGAAGCCTTAATGGACTATGACATCACATAGCACAGGCAATGTTTGTTCAGACTTCGACTGACTCAAACCAGCAGTGTAAATGTATGGCTGTAAAATACACTGCATGTCACTCCCATCCTTCAATGCAGTCTTGGATCTGTGGAAATAAGGCTACACACCCCGTTGACATGAAGTCAGCATGCTAGGCAGTGTATCACACATTTACATTAACCAGTCTCAGACCAACGTTTGTTGTTTTTTGCAGAAGAAGGGCTGTAGAAGTGTCCATGTTGCCATCCTCCCCACATACTCAAATGCAATTCTTAATAGGCCATGTATAGAGCTGGCTATAGGAAAAATATGGATGCATGCACATTGACGTGCACTCACAGGCACATACTACTGCAGAGCAACATCATGTGAGCATTCTGAGCACTCTCAAACTTTTATTAAGCAACACTTACCAGTACAACTGGCGCACCATACAGCCTCCCATACTGTGCAAGGACCTCGTCCACCAGGACCTCCAGCTCCTCTGTGGTAAAGGGACGGGCCCTGATGTTCTCAGTTCTCGCCATCACTGGGTCCAGAATACAGGAACAGCAGCAGTTGGTGGTGAAGAATGGCAGGCAGCAGTGTTCATAATTGTATTTCACTACCGTGATCGCGGTTCCCATTGGCTGCATTGTCATTGACATTGGCGGTGTCACACCGCGGGGGCCAGGCGGTCGCTACCGCAATCCTGCATCTTTCAATTGAGGCCAATGCCCGGGACCGCGGTAGCGGAGCACGTCTACCGCAAGTTTCAAGATTGTATTTCACTGTAGCGATCGCGGTTCACATTGGCTGCATTGTCATTGACGGTGTCACACCACGGGGGCCAGGCGGTCACTACCGCAATCCTGCATCTTTCAATTGCGGCCAATGCCCGGGCCCGCGGTAGCGGAGCACGTCTACCCCGAGTTTCAAAATTGTATTTCACTACCGCGTTCGCGGTTCCCATTGGCTGCATTGTCGTTGGCATTGGCGGTGTCACACCGCGGGGGCCAGGCGGTCGCTACCCAATCCTGCATCTTTTAATTGCGGCCAATGCCCGGGCCCGCATTAGCTGAGCATGTCTACCGCAAGTTTCAAAATTGTATTTCACTACTGTGATCGCGGTTCCCATTGGCTGCATTGTCATTGGCATAGGCGGTGTCACACCGCAGGGGCCAGGTGGTCACTACCGCAATCCTGCATCTTTCAATTGCGGCCAATACCCGGGCCCGCGGTAGCGGAGCACGTCTACCGCGAGTTTCAAAATTGTTTTTCACTACCGCGATCGTGGTTCCCATTGGCTGCATTGTCATTGGCGGTGTCACACCGCGGGGTCCAGGCGGTCGTTACTGCAATCCTGCATCTTTCAATTGCAGCCAATGACCGTGATCGCGGTGGCGGAGCACGCATACCGCACCTATGGACACAATATGCTCTAGCAATGGCAATAGCCAATTTTAATCATTGAACACTACACATTCACAATGTATTACATCACCTGTTTGCAAACTTTAATGCTAGTGTAACATTCAACTCACTGATGCCTACACATGCCATGTCAGTGCACATGATTACATGCATTGGCATGTACTTCCTCACATGTCACCTATGATATTTGTGTGCCAGCACACAGATTTGGTGTGTAATGGAGTCTCATATTTGTGAACATCTCAATGTGTAACATGGCTAATCAACCCACAGTAATGATGGACTGAGCACATAATGTGCCTATTTCACTGTGCACATTGCTGTATTAATTTTGGTAGTTGATCAGCTTACACACACTGTGCTCATTGTATAGAAAAGTTGTACTCTGTGCAACTGAAGCAAGAAGATGTGGCAGGTACAGCAGCTGTGTAGAACTCAGCAGTGTTGCTGTTTCCAACATGTGCTGTGTCACCTACACCCAGGGCTGGTGACACAAGATGTAGTAGTGTACCATTTACCATTCACATAGTCAGAATCTGTTTTGGAGGTAGTCAGTATGTACATACTGACCACATGTACGACTACATGAGATCAAGGTGTCTCTGTATGTGACTTGTGCATTAAGCTGTTGTTACAGTCCAGTCATTGTTGGCGCTGCGTCAGTCAAGATTTAAGATGTTTGACACATCTCATAGGGGAATTAAATTGACATGTGTCCCCTTTCATTGTGTGTAGGAGACAACCAAATGTCTATCGTCTGTTCCCAGTGCTGGAGAACATGGAGGATGAGGACATCATAAGAAAATTCCGTCTGGATCACCTTACCCTTCAAGACCTATGTGGTCAGTTGGAGCCCCATCTGAGGCCTCGCAGAACCTATCCGACTGCTTTGACACCAACAGTTAAGGTGATGGCGGCCCTGCATTTCTTTGCAACTGGTTCGTTCCAGTACACGGTGGCCTTAGCCGGTGGGATGTCTCAAGCGATGTTCAGCATGGTGCTATGTGATGTCCTGTCCGCAATGATGACATACAAGGACCGCTACATCCATTTTCCAAGGAGACATGAATTGGCAGCTGTGAAGGGTGATTTTTATGTCCTTGGCCACATACCTAATGTGGTTGGTGCCATTGACTGCACACATGTTGGCCTGGTTCCACCACAGGCACGTGAGCACATATACAGGAACAGGAAGCATTTCCATTCCATTAATGTGCAAGTGGTATGCCAAGCGGATATGATTATCTCCCATGTCTGTGCCAGATTTCCCGGATAAGCCCATGACTCCTACATACTGCGTAACAGCATCATCCCACAACTGATGGCAAACCTGCATCCGGAGCGTGCGTGTCTTGTTGGTGAGTACGTTGAGTCAAGTAGTGTGCTGTATGTGTGACATGCTGTTCTCAGCTACTGTTTCTATCAGTAAATTGCTCTCTGTATGTCACACCTAGGTGACTCTGCATATCCCAACCGGCCTTGGTTGCTGAGCCCACTGAGGAATCCAAGGACCCCGGGTGAAGGACGCTACAATGATGCACATGGGAGGACACGTCATGTGCTGGAGCGTACTTTTGGGCTTCTGAAGTCTAGATTCCGGTGTCTGGACAAGAGCGGAGGTGCACTACTCTACTCGCCCCAAAATGTGTGTTAGATCGTAGTTGCCTGCTGCATGCTCCACAACCTGGCCTTGCGCAAGAAGATCCCCCTGCTCCTGGATGATGATGAGCAGCAGATGCCCCCCTGCAAACCCACACATGCCCAGTGACGACGATAGTGGAGAAGAGGAAGGTGTTGACCTGCGTCAACAGCTCATCGACAACTACTTCCCTTGAGTGTAAGTGACATTGTACAACAGTGACATTGTCTGTTGGCTTTGATGGTAGTGGCAAGGCATAGATGATCTTTTTGACTGCTGGCTGTTGTTGGCTCTGGGCTAATGGCTGATGTGTGTGGCACAGGGTATTTTTATCCAGGTACCTCATGTCTATGCTGATGTTGTTGCTCATTGTTATGTGTGCTGGTTTTTGTACATTGATGACTAGTGTTGTGTTTTAGCTGTAATTGCATCACCTGATAAGTAAATGTCATTCTCTTGTGTCTTTCTAGGTCCCTTCACCTTCTCAATGCCTCGTCACAATCAGATCTTGTGGTACATTGGAATCTGAGTTGACATTGTACATACTGTGATAAACATGGAGCTGACTCAAAGACATAGGTGTGTAAAGAGTGTTTATTTACAATGAGTATTTGTGACAGAGAAGTGATTATTTACAAAATTGTGCCAAGTGAATTTATGAGTTGTCAGTGATGGAAAATGAGACAAATAGAGTAGTCACCACATTGATGTAGTCACACAGTCCAACAGACTCCTGCCATCAACATGGCAATGTGGGTAAGGATAGTTAACAAAGCAAATGTCAAGGGGAACACAGGTGCCATCATGGCTGGCTCAGCGAATTGCGTTTGGATGGTGCATGGCTACGTGATCCTCCCCTGGTGTTTCTTGGATGGCCCCTCATGCGTTTGGCAGGGGGGCCCTCTGCTGCCGGCTCAGCTGTGTCTGAGGAGTCATTTTGTTGCAGCTCACCCCTCTCTGTGGCTGCAGCTGAGGTGCTGGGTGTATCAGCATGCGGGCCACTGGAGGGGGGTTGAGCTGTCATTTGGGCCGCATGTCTGTCCCTCATAACACCCACAAGCTCATCCATGAGGTCCACAAGTTGGCCCATACGTGTGTCCATGGACCTCAGCAGCAGGCAGAGCTCACGCACTTATTCCACAACCTGGCCCATCGGTCCCTGGTTCTGTTCATATGCCCCAAGGACTCTTGCGACGGCTGCGGGGCTTCGGTCTCAGTGTCCTCCTCTATTTGTCTCCCAGTTGCCCTCCCACCTGCCCTGCTGACACGGACCTGTGGCGTTGGCACTGGACGCACCCGCACACTCCCCCTGGCATCCTCTTATTGTGTTGTGGTGTTGGTAACCACTGAGGCTGGGAGAGTGTTGCAGGCAGCAGTGGTGATGGTGGTTGTGGAGGCCGCACAGGTCGTTGTAGCAGGGCTCAGCGCTGTTGTTGTTGCTGTGGTGGTGGTGGGGACAATGAGGGCCTGAGACGTGGTGCGCCCTGGCAGTCCTGAGGGGCCAGGTTGTTGCTCCTCATCCGAGAAACGTATGGAGTCTGCATCCCAGAGTTCATGTTCTGGGGGGGGACAGGCTCTGCAGGTTGGTGGTGTTTTCTGCTGCAGTTGCTTGTGGATCTCCTGTTGAACAGAGGTTAAATGGTCATTGAAGTGCACTCCACAAGCTTGGTGTTAGACTTTTGGATGTTGCATTTGATACACCAAACACTTTACATTGCAATCACTTGGTATGGCAGCAAAATACTGAGCATCATGACATGATGTTGAGGTACATACATTACTTGTCCATGGAGTGACATGTAAATTGAAACCATGTGTCATGTACAGATTGTGTGATTACAAGGACATGTCATCATCTAACAACTTGCGGCACATCAACTTTATGTAATGCATCTTTTTTGTTTGCTCTTCATGTAATCAATTTAAGCTAAGCAAGAACTAGCCATTGGAATGTTATACATAGCTTTTTCATATAATGTACTTTACTTTGTTTGTCAGATTGACCATGCATGTTTTGTGTTCATATGGGCCTTCATGCTCTGACACCATGGCACTTACACATTGCATTCTGTGCTGTGCATGATTGTGCCATGAATTACTTTCACATGTGACTTGGTGAGTCAAAGTTTAATTTCTGTGACAGTTACGTGCACTTAGCTGTCTGCACACTGGATGTGGCTTTTGGATCTATGCCAAGTTGGCTGACATGTGAGTGCTGGTGTGGTCGTCTGGCTCCATATTGTTTGAGAAGGATGGCAGGGTGCATGCACTGACTAGCTACCTGTTCGGTGACACTGTGGAGGGAAATGACTGCCACATGTTTCTGGGTGTGGGGAGTGTACCATCCTGCTCAGGGGTGAGACAAGGGGGCCTGGTGGGAGTTGTAGCGCTGGCTTCCCACCCACAAACACCCCTCCCTGTTCAGAAGGCTACCTACCTGTTAGGTGAAGGTGAGCAATGCAATGGCTGCCACATGGTTATGAGTGGGAGGGGTGTACCATCCTGCTCAGCTGTGGGACAAGGGGGCCTGGTGGAAGTTGTAGTGCTAGCTTCCCACCCACAAACACCACTCCCTGTTAAGATGGATACCTACCTGTAAGTTTGATGAGTGCAATGAAATGGCTGCCACATGGTTTGGGGGGAGTGGTCCATCGTGCTCAGCTGTGGGACAAGGGGGCCTGGTGAGAGTTGTAGTGCAGGCTTCCCACCCACAAACACCCCTCCCTGTTCAGAAGGCTACCTACATGTTAGGTGAAGGTGAGCAATGCAATGGCTGCCACATGGTTCTGGGTGGGGGGAGTGTTCCATCCTGCTCAGGGGTGAGACAAGAGAGCATGAGAAGGCTGACTACCTGTAAGTTTGAGGAGAGCAATGAGATGGCTGCCACATGGTTCTGGGTGTGGGGAGTGTACCATCCTGCTCAGCTGTGGGACAAGGGGCCTGGTAGGAGTTGTAGTGCTGGCTTCCCACCCACAAACACCCCTCCCTGTTAAGATGGCTACCTACCTGTTAGGTGAAGGTGAGCAATGCAATGGCTGCCACATGGTTGTGGGTGTGTACCATCCTGCTCAGCTGTGGGACAAGGGGGCCTGGTGGGAGTTGTAGTGCTGGCTTCCCACCCACAAACACCCCTCCCTGTTCAGAAGGCTACCTACATGTTAGGTGAAGGTGAGCAATGTAATGGCTGCCACATGGTTCTGGGAAGGGGGATGTTCCATCCTGCTCAGGGGTGAGACAAGAGAGCATGAGAAGGCTGACTACCTGTAAGTTTGAGGAGAGCAATGAGATGGCTGCCACATGGTTCTGGGTGTGGGGAGTGTACCATCCTGCTCAGCTGTGGGACAAGGGGGCCTGGTGGGAGTTGTAGTGTTGGCTGCCAGTACACATGCCCACATGGAAATATTGCTAGCTACCTTTGGGGTGATTCAGAGGAAGGAAATGTTAGATGTGTGAGACATGTGTTGGGAAGAGTGTGTTGTACCTAAGTGCATTTGTGTTTAGGAAGTGTAGCTTTCTAGTTGTGCAAGACAGTACATAGCAGTGTAATGGGATACATTTGTTGGTACTTACCAGCCTCCACTTCCACAGGTATTCCTGTGAGACTCTCTGGATGCAGTATGGCAAGCACCTTCTCCTCCCATTCGTTGAATGTTAGTGGTGGAATGGGAGGGCCATTGCCAGTCCTCTGAGCCAGCTCATGGTTCTTGTTGGCACGCTCTTTCACCCTGGTCTTGAGGTCATGCCACCTCCTCCTGATGTCCTTCAGGGTGCGCAGGGTGGTCCCTACTGCATTGACTTTGTTGACTATCCTTGCCCACATTTGATTTTTTCTGGCTACTGGTGTCTGTTGGACCATGCTTCCAAAAAAATGTGGTTCTACTCTGATTATCTCATCTACCATGACTGACAACTCATTGTCAGTGAATTTTGACATTTCTTTCTCTGCCATGGTGTGTGATGTGCAAATGTGTGAAAAGTGCAGGTGGGAAGGTGGTGGTGGAGATGTGTGTGGTGTGTGTGTGGTTGTGATGGTGTGATGTGTGCTGATTTGCCTCTCCTTTGTGCTGTGGGATTGGGCCCTTCAGTGCTGGAGTAGTGCAAAGGATTCTGGGCAGGGAAGGGGCTGGTTTTGTACTCAGCTATGTGGGTGGGTCAAAATGGAGTATTCATGTCAAGGTGGGTTGTCTGGGTTGACCTGGGATTTGTATTTTTTACTTGCCATGGGGATGTGTCATTGGGGTGTGTTAGGTGTTTTTTGAGGCTGAGCCAGATATACAGCCACACTTGGTAGCCTTGTTGTGTGGTTGCTTTCGACCGCCATTACTCTTCCGGCACAACCGCGGCGGTCGGAATGCAACAGCCCTTCTGCCGGCTCTCCCATTCAGCATTAGTTACGATCGCGGCGGTCGGAAACAACTGATCGTTCCGCTGGCACCCGCCATCGTATCGTAATTTCACTTGCGGTCATTCCGCTGGTCGATCGCCAATTTTGGCTCTTTCCGCAGCAAATCTGAACGCCGCGGACGGATTAACAGCTGTTCCGGATGTTCCCGGCGGAGTTTTGTGGAATCTGTCCGCGACGGTCGGATTTCTCTGGCGGTGCATCCTAATCTGACTGCCGGTTTTGCCGCGGTACATGCAGTCAGTTATTTACCGCTACCACGGCGGTCGGAATGCTTTTCCGACCGCCATTCTAATCGGCCCCTTAGTGTTGAATATGCAACAAATAGCTCCTTTGCATATCAAATAAAAAAACTTATAGCACTAGCCTACATACCAGTTACTGACGTAGCTGAACACTACAACTTATTAATAGAAAGTCCATACAATCAACAAAATGAACAAAAACTAGGTCCCCTCCTTGACTATTTTGAGGATACCTGGGTGGGAAGGCTACACAGATCTGGACACAGAAGGCAACCTAAATACCACATTCCATGGTGGAATGTATATCACAGCACAGTAAATAAAGAAGCTAAAACAAACAATGCTGTTGAAGGGTGGCATAATGCCTTCCAAGCAACAGCAGGCAGAACTCCACCTACTCTACATAAACTACTACTATCTATCCAAAAAGAACAGAGCTACCAACAACTAAGAATGGAGCAATCTGTCACACAAAGAGGCCCAAAACTTACCAGACAAACTAGACAAATGTTTGAATACTTGCAATATAAAGTAAGACTATATCCAACAACTAGAGGCATAGAATACCTAGAAACAATAGCCAAAAGCCTACTTTAACTTAAAAATCCTCAAAATAGCCAAAAACTCATCACCAAAATCAAAGCAAACTAATAAATATAATTTTTATATTTCCATAATTATTAATAATTTGTCAAATATATTCATTAATGACCCAAATATATACATTGACAAATTATGTATATTTATGAAACTATAAATCACAATAACACTACATTTTCTAAACATTTCCCTCCCACAATAAATAATTAAAATTACTTACTGTTTCCGTGGCTGAAGAAACAAAATCCTAACTGCTGTAAATCAATCCAGGTATATCATAATACCAATGGGACAAAAAAATCCCCCCAAAAAATGGAAAAATCCAACTGTTTCAAAAGTAATCCACCGTCCGTAACTCCACAAACGATGAACCATAAAAATCCAGAAAAATGTATTTAAAAAAAGAAACCCTCCATGAAAACACGAAAAATTAAGGAAGTGTAAAATAATTATTAGTTTACTAAAACTAATACACACTTCCTTAACAAAAAAAAAACGTAATCTTTTCCCATCGCATCTTCAAACGACCAAAACTTGTAAAAAAAACGAACAATCCCACCCACACAAACATACACATAAACTATAATATAATACTAATACAAACCTTACTTACATCATATATAAACTCATTTTCACACATTTACACATTTCTAACATAGGCCGCTAAACAAACTGACGACCTATCGTTAAAACATAACTTACACATAAAACTCACCAAAACTTCAAAAACCTAACACTACACACACTACCTAGCACCTAACTACCTTCAAATTAACCTAAAAGTAAAGTTTAAATAAAGAAAATTAAACTTACCTTCCCCGATGCGACGCAGCTTCTGACCGCCAGCTTCTCCCCTCAGAAATGACCTAAAACAAACGCGAGCGGTTACAAAATAAAAGTTACAAACAAATACGGCTGCTTTAAACAATAAAAATTAATCTATTACTTTAATAAACTGT
The DNA here is from genome assembly GCA_963921515.1 of Calotriton arnoldi. Taxonomy (NCBI): domain Eukaryota; kingdom Metazoa; phylum Chordata; class Amphibia; order Caudata; family Salamandridae; genus Calotriton; species Calotriton arnoldi. Next base: position 151,066 of record CAWUFW010001750.1, on the reverse strand, counting down.
TATAGCATGATAAATACATTACTAAAAAGTTTTGTAAAAATACAACAAATTATTACTTATGTTTCAAAAATTATGTTATATTTTTTCTACATTGTAAAATTATAATAATAATTATTATAAAATATTTAATAATTATTATAATGCCATAAATATACGTTATATGCAATGTTTAATAAAAATATGTACTAAAGTGAAATAAATGTTAATAAAATGTATACGTTATAAAAAAAAAAAAATTATATAAAATAAATCAATGTAATAATTAATATTATTTATATTTCACATATAAATAATATTAATTAAAATCTAATATTATATGTACAAAAAATGTAAAACAATATCAAAATATGTGTGTAATAAAAAATGTTAAAACAGATATATTCATGAAAAATTACAGTATATGTAACAATGTTAAAAATGTTCACGATACAAAATAATAATGTACAACTGTTATTAATAAATATTATTGTTAAAAAATTGTTTAAAAAGCAATGTAAAACTACATTATTTTATGTTAAAAAATATACATAACTGTAATAAAAAGTTTGATAATGTTTAAAACTTTGTTTACAAAATTATTATGTATAAAAGTATACATACGTACCAAATATATAATGTCTGAAAAATAAAGATTATATTTATTTTCTCTGTCTAACAATATATATTAAATGTACTTAATAAAATTAAAAAAATTCACTACTATGTTTGACAATAAAGAGACATATCATTAAAAATATTACGTCTCATTATTTATTTATTAATTTTTTAATGTTTGAATTTGTATTAAAATATGTATTTTAAATAAATGTACTTTATAAAACATATATGTCTTTCTAAATTATATTTAATAATTTATTTTTTATGAATTCAACCTGTTATTATTTATACACATTCCCACTATACACTACATTAATTATTTTAATTTACAAAACTATCAACATATATAATTTACTATTCCCACTCCAGTTAGTATTAAATCAGGGAAGGTGCTGGACACATAGGGGCCGATTCCGATCTCGGCCGGTAGGGCTCCGAATCGGATTCGGCATAATCGGATCCGATTCGGAGCCCTATTTCCCGACCGATTCGTACGCGCGTCCGGACGAGCGAGTACGATGCGAAATCGCCGACCGATTCGTTCGGGCGTCCCAACCGCTCCGACCGACTCGTTCCCGGGTCTAACCGCACCGACCGACTCGCTCGGACACGACTCGCACCGCGCAATGGAGACGTTCCCCGGCCGGGTAAGTACGATGCGCGCTGCGAGCAGTCCAACCGACACGCGCCGTCCGGCTCGAAAGAGGAGTCGGAGCCGTACTTCGGGGGTCCGTGTCAGACCCCCCTGTACGCGTAGCCGCGCGAGTCGCACACAGGGGGGACCCATGGGTCCCCCCTACCTGTGCGTGTACGGCGCGAGTCGCTTCGCCGCGTACTTGCTGTAGGGGGCGCCCTTGTTCACCTCGCACCCATTGAGGCAATGGGAGCCCGCGTACGCGTTGTACGACCGGCTCCCATTGACTTCAATGGGAGTCTGACCGACTCGAGTACGATAGCATACGGACGCATCATACTCGTTCGGTCGGGCTGCACGGGTCCGATTCGGTCGGAAATCTCTCCGGGTCCGGCTCGGTCGGAGAGATTTCCGGCCCGAATCGGAATCGCCCCCTAAATATATATAATTTACTATTCCCACTCCAGTTAGTATTAACTCAGGTAAGGTGCTGGACACTAAACATATATAATTTACTATTCCCACTCCAGTTAGTATTAAATCAGGGTAGATGCTGGACACTAAACATATATAATTTACTATTCCCACTCCAATTGCTATTAAATCAGGGAAGGAGCTGAACACTAAACATATAGGGGCAGATTTACAAGCCCCTTGCGCCTTCTTGCGCCGCCATTGCGTCACTTTTTTTGACGCAATGGTGGCGCAAAAAATGCAGCCTATTTACAACGTGACGCATCTAGGGAGATGCGTCACGTTGTAAAGCCCTGCGTCACATTATATCTGCGTCAGGTATAATGTATGCAGGGTGGGCATTCCCACGCAGGAAGGCCTAGTAAAAGTGATGCAGTGAAATCTACAAGATTTTACTGCGCCACTTTTAGGATGCCACTGCGTCAAAACCTTACGCCTGCTTGAAGCAGGCGTAAGTAGTGACGCAGTGTAGTGGGAATAGGCCTCAACACGCATTGCTGGAGTTGCGTCGTGCTTGCGACACGACTCCAGCAATGCGCCAACAGATGCGTCAGAATTTCTGACGCATCGGTCAATCCTTGCGCCATAGTGCGCCGTATTGTAAATACGGCGCATCTATGGTGGCGCAAGGGTTTCAGAGGGTGGCGCAGGGAAAGTGACGCATCTATACAGATGCGTCACTTTCTTGTAAATCTGCCCCATATAATTTACTATTCCCACTCCAGTTAGTATTAAATCAGGAAAGGTGCTGGATATTAAACATATATAATGTACTATTCCCACTCCAGTTACTATTAAATAAGGGAAGGTGCTGGACTCTAAACATATTTAATTTACTATTTCCACTCCAATTACTTTTAAATCAGGGTAGATGCTGGACACTAAACAAATATAATTTACTATTCCCACTCCAATTAGTATTAAATCAGGGAAGGTGCTGGACACTAAACATATATAATTTACTATTCCCACTCCAGTTAGTATTAAGTCAGGGAAGGTGCTGGCTATTAAACATATTTAATTTACTATTCCCACTCTAATTACTATTAAATCAGGGAAGGTGCTGGACACTAAACATAAAGGGGCAGATTTACAAGCCTCCTGTGCCACCAGTACGTCACTTTTTGTGATGTACTGGAGGCGCATTCCACTTCTCCATATTTACAAGGAGAGGAAAATCCACGTTGCATGACTTTTCCTTTCCTTGTAAATATGGCCCCTTCACACGCAGCACTTTGCGTGGAAGGGGCATTCCATGGGTGTTGCTGTGGGTGTTCCCACGCAACACCCATGGAACGAGACACATTTCCAGATTTACGAGGAATCATAAATCTGTAAATGCGTGTCAATGCTACGCCTCCCCAGGGGAGGCGTAGCGAGGCGCAACAAGATGAAATGTTTTCATTTCTCCTCGTTTTTTCCTTTTTCAAAGCGTGCTGCATTGTACAGCACGCATTGAAAGAGGAAAATGCCTGAAGTGATTGTTATTGTGCAGGAAGGTGCCCCTTCATGCACAAAAACAATCTCCCCATGACACAGGCATCCTTGCACCATGGTGCAAGGTTGCCTACGCCAGCGCATGGCAGCAGTTTGTGCGCCAGCGCAGGGGAGAGCACAGGAATGCAACATATTATTGTAAATATGTCGCATTCCTGTGCTTCGGAAGTGCCGCAGCGTGGCGCAGCCAAAGGGCTTGTGTTGCCGCGCTGTGGCACTTCCTTGTAGATCTGCCCCATACAATTTACTATTCCCACTCCAGTTAGTATTAAATCAGGGAAGGTGCTGGACACTAAACATATATAATTTACTATTCCCACTCCAGTTAGTATTAAATCATGGAAAGTGCTGGACACTAAACATATATAATTTACTGTTCCCACTCCAAGTATTAAAAAAATAATCGAAGGTGCTGGACACTAAACATATTTAATTAACTATTCCCACTCCAGTCAGTATTCAATCAGGGAAGGTGATGAACACTAAACATTTTTAATTAACTATTCCCACTCCAGTTACTATTACATCAGGGAAGGTGCTGGACATTAAACATATATAATTTACTATTCCCACTCCAGTTAGTATTAAATAAGGGAAGGTGCTGGACTCTAAACATATTTAATTTACTATTCCCACTCCAATTACTATTAAATCAGGGAAGGTGCTGGACACTAAACATATATAATTTACTATTCCCACTCCAGTTATTATTAAATCAGGGAAGGTGCTGGACACTAAGGGGTCGATTCCGATCTCGGCCGGAAGCGCACCTAACAGTATTCGTCCTGAAAAAAAAACAGCCGAGTGCGTGTTTCCCGACCGATTCGAACACTCGTCCGAACGAACAAGTACGATGCGCATAACAGCCCAGATTCTGAGCGAGCCGTACTTACCCAATTCAGCTCCTGTTCCCCGCCCGAGCCGGATCCGTAAACGCAGATTCGAGTCGTACGGAAGCAAATACACAGCACCTTCCGGCCGGACGAGTACGATGCGCCTTCCGTACGCGCTGAACCCGTTGCTACGTCCGGGATGTTTGAGCATCCGGGCGAGCCGTACATAAGCTCCGTTTCGCGCCACAAGACGATCCACGGCTACGAGACGAACAAGCCTGCTACGAGTACGAGTCGAAGACACGAGAAACCCGAACAAGACGACCCAATCATGAATCCCATCGCGCAGGTCTTACCAATACTCTACATCTATTACCAGGACCGGCACGGACACGTACGGCGCAGACGGTAAGTCAAACACCCACAACACAAACAAACGACACGTACCCGAAATATGTCACACACACATAGGGATGCACAAATGACGTACACTAGCAACAGCAGAACCATAGGGGCGGGATGGCCATCACCAATGCCATACACACCCATAGGGGGATGGATGCCTACCACTACCACCACCCCTACTCAGGGGGCCTGGATGCCTGCCACTACCACCACCCCTACTCAGGGGGCCTGGATGCCTACCACTACCACCACCCCTACTCAGGGGCCCTGGATGCCTGTCACTACCACCACCCCTACCCAGGGGGCCTGGATGCCTGCCACTACCACCACCCCTACTCAGGGGGCCTGGATGCCTACCACTACCACCACCCCTACTCAGGGGGCCCTGGATGCCTGTCACTACCACCATCCCTACTCAGGGGGGCCTGGATGCCTACCACTACCACCACCCCTACTCAGGGGGGCCTGGATGCCTGCCACTACCACCACCCCTACTCATGGGGGCCTGGATGCCTGCCACTACCACCACCCCTACTCATGGGGGGCTGAATGCCTACCACTACCACCACCCCTACTCAGGGGCCCTGGATGCCTGTCACTACCACCACCCCTACCCAGGGGGGCCTGGATGCCTGCCACTACCACCACCCCTACTCAGGGGGGCCTGGATGCCTACCACTACCACCACCCCTACTCAGGGTGCACTGGATGCCTGTCACTACCACCACCCCTACCCAGGGGGGCCTGGATGCCTGCCACTACCACCACCCCTACTCAGGGGGGCCTGGATGCCTACCACTACCACCAACCCTACTCAGGGGGGCCTGGATGCCTGTCACTACCACCACCCCTACTCATGGGGGCCTGGATGCCTGCCACTACCACCACCCCTACTCATGGGGGGCTGGATGCCTGCCACTACCACCACCCCTACTCATGGGGTGCTAGATGGCTGTCACTACCACCATCCCTACTCAGGGGGGCCTGGAAGCCTACCACTACCACCATCCCTACTCAGGGGGGCCTGGATGCCTGCCACTACCACCACCCCTAGTCATGGGGTGCTAGATGGCTGACACTACCACCACCCCTACTCATGGGGGCCTGGATGCCTACCACTACCACCACCCCTACTCAGGGGGGCCTGGATGCCTGCCACTACCACCACCCCTACTCATGGGGTGCTAGATGGCTGTCACTACCACCACCCCTACTGAAGGGTGCCTGGATGCCTGTCACTACTACCATCCCCACTCATAGGGGGATGGATGCCTACCACTGATACCACCCCTACTCAGGGGGCCTGGATGCCTGTCACTACCACCACCCCTACCCAGGGGGGCCTGGATGCCTGCCACTACCAACACCCCTACTCAGGGGGGCCTGGATGCCTACCACTACCACCACCCCTACTCATGGGGGCCTGGATGCCTGCCACTACCACCACCCCTACTCATGGGGGGCTGGATGCCTGTCACTACTACCATCCCCACTCATAGGGGGATGGATGTCTACCACTAACACCACCCCTACTCCTGGGGGGCTGGATGCCTGCCACTACCACCACCCCTACTCATGGGGTGCTAGATGGCTGTCACTACCACCACCCCTACTGAGGGGTGCCTGGATGCCTGTCACTACTACCATCCCCACTCATAGGGGGATGGATGCCTACCACTGATACCACCCCTACTCAGGGGGCCTGGATGCCTGTCACTACCACCACCCCTACCCAGGGGGGCCTGGATGCCTGCCACTACCACCACCCCTACTCAGGGGGGCCTGGATGCCTACCACTACCACCACCCCTACTCAGGGGGCCCTGGATGCCTGTCACTACCACCACCCCTACTCAGGGGGGCCTGGATGCCTGCCACTACCACCACCCCTACTCATGGGGGCCTGGCTGCCTGCCACTACCACCACCCCTATTCAGGGGGGCCTGGATGCCTGCCACTACAACCACCCCTACTCATGGGGTGCTAGATGGCTGTCACTACCACCACCCCTACTCATGGGGGCCTGGATGCCTACCACTACCACCACCCCTAATCAGGGGGGCCTGGATGCCTGCCACTACCACCACCCCTACTCATGGGGTGCTAGATGGCTGTCACTACCACCACCCCTACTCATGGGTGCCTGGATACCTGTCACTACTACCATCCCCACTGATAGGGGGATTGATGCCTACCACTACCACCATCCCTACTCATGGGGGCCTGGATGCCTGTCACTACTACCATCCCCACTCATAGGGGGATGGATGTCTACCACTAACACCACCCCTACTCATGGGGGGCTGGATGCCTGCCACTACCACCACCCCTACTCATGGGGTGCTAGATGGCTGTCACTAACACCACCCCTACTGAGGGGTGCCTGGATGCCTGTCACTACTACCATCCCCACTCATAGGGGGATGGATGCCTACCACTGATACCACCCCTACTCAGGGGACCTGGATGCCTGACACTACCACCACCCCTACCCAGGGGGGCCTGGATGCCTGCCACTACCACCACCCCTACTCAGGGGTGCCTGGATGTCTACCACTACCACCACCCCTACTCAGGGGGGCCTGGATGCCTGTCACTACCACCACCCCTACTCATGGGGGCATGGATGCCTGCCACTACCACCACCCCTACTCATGGGGGGCTGGATGCCTGCCACTACCACCACCCCTACTCATGGGGTGCTAGATGGCTGTCACTACCACCATCCCTACTCATAGGGGGATGGATGCCTACCACCCACACAACCCCACTCATAGGATGGGTAATGCATGACACAACCAGCATACACCAACATAAGGAATGTCTGAAATTACCCCCCCAACACCATGACAAGCGTGTGTAGTCTGTGTCAAATGTCTACAACACTGAACATGACATTGAACATACAATGTGACCCCCTATCACATGTGTCACACAGAAATGTGTGTGGACTCCACAATGCAAGCCGACCATGACCACTGTGGCAATGGGGTCGAACACCCCATCATCACAGTGACCAAAAGGGAAGTGTGGGTTCCATAGATGAAGCAAATTATGAACATTGTGGCAATGGGGTCTAAAGCCCCATCACCACAGTGACCAAAATGTAAGTGTAGTCATGGTAAAAGCTGCAAATGCCAAACTGCATGGATCATTCCTGGTCACACAACAACAAACACATCAGTGGCATAGCAGTGCTTGTGTCCCATAGCAACAGAGATTGGGTGAGGCAAACAGTGCAGTGCAAATGAAACATCGCTTTGGCCATGTGCAGACAAACATCACCCATGGGGGCTCACATTGTCAACATTCACAAATAACACAATGACAGAAGTGACCATCACAATGCAGATCCACATATCTGCACCAATGGACACACAAATGTAGATATCCTGTGGAGACTGTAGATGTCAGGTGAACAAATACCATACCATGGCAGCAATGGGACATACAAACCATGATTAGTGTGCTGACTGATGACCTAGGAGTCCCAGGGACAGCATGGGACATCCTCCAAACAACATACAGCCAATGGCACAGTAAAGATATGCCAATGCAGTGTTGCAAATGCACAAACACAAACAGGCAGACTCATACTGCATATCAAACACCACAGGTGAGGGGAGTGGTGTGCCAGTGTCCCCAGGCAAACACACAACACACGAGGAGGCCTGAATCCCCATTACACAGATGTCAACACAGTGCCACACAAAAGTAACTCATGGATCGGATTCCCCTATGTGGGCAATAAGGCATTGTTAGATGAGAGGGAGCACAAATTACAAATGTCACACAAGCTTGTAGGAACAGCAACTAACACAGCAAGAGACAGACCCACCACAGCACTACCCCCAGGGACCCCACATTGTGGTGACACTAGCCTGCATGATAATCCCACTGTGATGACAAAGCTAGATGTCGTACACACTGTGAACCACAGTCATGTGTCCTGAGCAACTAACTACCATCACACCTACACAAGCACAAATAAAACAGCACGGCCTGTCAGCCAAGGCCAACATGGAGGTAGGGGTCCAGCCGTGCAACAACTCTCATTTGCACACACTCAACACCACACACCTTGATCTCCAACAATGTGCAGCAGTGAAGCTCACATGGACTGGTGACATTGCACATGCACCCATGACAATCCCAGGGGTGGTGGGGGGAACTAATGCGGAGATACCCATCACACATGGCCAGTCAACAAGACTTGAGTATGTCTCACACACTGCACAGTACGCTGTACATAGGCCTGACGTCAAATCCACATCAAACAATGGGATCCCGGACACAGTCACACACCAATGAAGATGGCAAGCTCACCCACAAACAACACACATAGACAACTTCCAACATTGCAGCTCTGACCCTGAGGAGTGGCAGCAGTCACACACACAACGTGTCACAATCACTGGAAGCTAACGCAAATTGTAAATTACATGACTTGTGTAACCAACAAGTGCCAAGGGGAATCCTGACTGTGTCTCATCTGCGTTTGCCCACAAACTCAGCCCTGACAGCAAACACACCTATGGATGACACCCTGATCACCAGTAATGTGCCACGCACCCACATCACAGAGCACCCAGGGAGAAGATCTGGGGGGAACATTGATCAACTCAGCAAGCATCACAAACAGGAACATCACTAGTGCCCCCAGCCTGTGTAGCAAAATGGAAGTGAACACACACAGACATGCTCACACAACACACACCTTGTGCTCAGGCAATGTAACAGAATTACACACTGCCATGAGGGGACTACACACCTGTGTAAGAAAAGCTGTGCCATACGTTGTCTCTGCAGGGTGCTATCATGTCAGCAGAACACTTGGTCACTCAGTCAACAATTAGCACAAAATGAAGGCTCACTTCACATCAGCCTGGTCATGGCATTGTCACCCAAATCATCAGCACCGATCAAATACACATGTATAGCAAGTTGCACTGATACCACAGATGAGTCCTTCCCCATTGATGCCCAAACATGAATGTCCAGTGGAGATGGTCACACGGTCAGGGAAATAGACCAATTGAACAATGGCAAGCACATTTGATGTGCAGGGGTGTAAGCCACAGATGTGATATTGAAAAAACAGGTAGGGAATCCCATTTGCAAATATGGAAAACATGACACCCTCATATTGATACAAAGGATGACATGGCTACACACCAGATAGGACAAATTCCCCCTGGACCACATGGGGTCCTGCACAGTAACACTTCATTTACCTGACATCAAAAATCAACATCACTGCAGCAAGGGCATGGTTAGCATCATCAACATCATGTACATCTGAAGCAAAACCACTAGAGAACTGAAAGCAGCTTTAATCAGCATAAGTCAAATTGTAAATTAAAGTCAAGAAAAAACACAAAGGCCAATGGCCAGTCCATGAATAAAGTCCAAACAGGGTGACAGTGGCAGATGTCACCCTCTGCTTGCCTGCACTGATATGGAGCAGGGACATTCCCCTCGGAGGGGTATACGGGGGGCAGGCCAGGCACCGCAGGGACAGGTTCAGGGCTCACCAGAAGGAGGCAGGGAAGGGGTGGTCGGTGCTGGAGAGTCACTGATAACTGCAGTGGAGATGTCTGACATGGTGTGTGCCGGCACAACTGGGGGGCATGAGCCGGATGGTGTGGGTGCCGGCACAACTGCAGTGGGCTGGCCAGATGGAGAGGACAGGTTCCCCACTGCAGTGCCCAAGTCAGATGGGGTGTCAGTGGACTCCACTGCAGTGCCCATCTCCAGGGGAGTAGAATGGGGTTCAGGTAAGGTGGGCAGGACAGAGGGGGAGGACACGGTCTCCACACCAGTGGCACTAACATGTGCAGCGGGGGTGTGGTGTTGGAAGAGCAAGTGGGAGGTGGAGAAGGCCGGATCATTTTGGGGATGGTGTATCTGTGGGTGGGGGAACCTGGGGCAGGGTGTGGTGGGGGAACCTGTGTTGTGGGGGCCTGAGGGATGGAGGAAGGAGACTGTGTGCTTGACTTGCAGGGCGGTAGCGGGGTCTTGCTCTTCCGGGACCGGGGGGACTTGCGGGTGGGGGCCCCCATCTGTCTGCGCCTGGGGGAGGGTGTCCGGGGGCGAGGGGCACTCCCCTCTGTGTGGGTGGACTTCCTCTTCCCCCTGTATGCTGGATCAGCAGAATCAGAGGGGAAGAGGCCGAGGTCACAGAGGAAGAGTTTCTGTGTAGGTGGGGTTGCAGGTGAGGCAAGGGAAGGGGTCTTGGAGGGAGAGGATTTGGAGGACTGCAGAGTTACTGTGGATGCCTGTGTGTGTGTCTCTTCCCCATCCCCTGTGGGTGTGGTATCAGTCCCCTGAGGATGCTTGTGTGCACGTCTTGCCTTTGTTTTTAGTGTGTGTGTGCTGCTCGTGTCTGTGTGTTGGAGTGAACGTGCAGGTGTGCATGTGCTTGGGACAGGTAGGGTGCCAGGAAGTGTGGATGGGGCAGAGGTAGGAGGGGTGAGGGACTGTTGGAGGAGGGACACTGCTGCCATCAGGGAGGAGTCCATGGACTTATTGCTCCTCTGTAGGGCAGACATACCCGTTGAGATGCCCTCCATGAACGACACCAGCTGTGTCAACAGAGTGGTGTGTGCATGGAGGACACTCAGCATTGCTGTCTGCCCTACATGGAGCTGCCGAAGTAGGTACACAGACTCCTCACTGAGGGCAGCAGGGGACACAGGGGCAGGGGGTGCGGTGCCTGGCAGGAAGGAGACACGCTCCCGAACACGGGAGCCTCCACGGACCTCTGGAATGGGAGCCAATGGGAGGGCGGTGGTGGTGGCGGGGCCAGACAGGCTAGCAGGGGTGTGGTGGCTGCTGACACCCACCTCCACAAGGGAGTCATCCTCCGAGCTACTGTGGTCCTCAGCTGAGGTGGATGGTGCTGAGGACTCCTCGGTGTGGCTCCCCTCACCCTCCGTGCCACTGGGTCCCTCCGACCACTCGTCGGCTGTTGACCCAGTCTGGCTCTGCAGCTCCTCCTGGTCCGTGGAGCTGTCCCCTCCTGTGGCCGTGGAAGTATCTGCAAACAATTAGGGAAACAGACAAACATCAGTCACCTGCACTGAGCGCACACACCACAGTAAGTACAGCACATTACAAAGCAAGCCCTGGCGTCCTTACTTGAGCATTGCCAATAGTCCTCACACACATTAGGAGAAGCCAATTGTCAGTCTGATGGTCAACCATGGAACTCACACCCCTCCTGCCCTTGCACCCATCGGTCTGGTGCCTGTCTGATGGTAATACCCCAGTGTGGACACATGCACCACCTACACAGTTGTTGGACATCGCAGAGAACACAGTGAAGTATGTGAACATGCACACATCACATCTCTTGCCAGTCAGTACAGGTGTCCGGATAAAGGGATGGCCAGAGTCTAATTTGAAATGCATGTGATGCATACCAGCACCAGACACCATGATGCACCCATGTCCGGATAGTCAATGCCACAATGGGGTGCATGTTGCACATGTCACTCCCCTGCAGGATCACTCTTAGGAAGTTCAATGGCATGGCACAGGCATGCCTGCAAAGTCATACATCACTGTCTCCAGTCACATGGGCATGGCAGCCAGCCAACAACAGTCTGCACTGTGTCACAATACTAGGATATGGTGAATGCAAGTCATGTATCTGACAAGTGCACATGTCCATACCCCACAAACCACATCATCTGAACTCTTATTTGTCCACGTCATACCAATTGGACATATGGGAGACATGAAACACAACTCTCTGAACCTGAGCACTTCACAGTCTGCTGTAAATGAAAAACAGCTGCCTGAAATTCACAGTTGCATACACCTGTGTGCACAGTCAAGTGATCAAACACCTATAAGTCACAGAAGTATCGTCTCTCATGGTCACATCTCAGATGGCATGCTGAGCCCTAACCCATTAACATCCCAGTAGTCCTGACAACGAAGCCACAGCACAATGACACAGAGGCAGACACCTGAGGGAACATTTCACTGATCACAACATGTCAGCTGATACACTGGAGTGGTAGTACAGAGTGTATTGTATGCCCTTGAGTAGGCATGACTGTCCTGCTCCACTTGAAGGAGGGATGAGCCCTGGACAGTAGGCAGGTGGCTAAGCATGTGTGACACACTTGATATACATACTCCTGAGGCCCAAACATTGTCCCCACCCGCAGCATGGGGGTGTGCCAAATACCCCAGGGACATGTGCTGATTCAGATCAGCAGGTGGACCACATATCAAAGTTACACCCAGATTACATGTCAGGACCTAGGCATTGTGTGAGCAATTGACCCACCCATGAAGAACAACACAAAGTCACGGGAAGAAATGCAGTCCCCCACCTTGAGCGAAGCAAAATGCAAGGACACAGTACCCAAGTGACACAATTTCCTGATTGTAAGGACCACACCTGCGTATCAGATGAGGAGTGGGCATGTCACAATTGAGGGACATGGGTCCTGGACCACAAAACTGATGTACTGTGGAAGTCTAACCAGGCCAGAGGAGGGCACATAGCATGTCAGACAAAGTTCACAGTGCAGTCATGGACTCACCCCTCCTTGCTGCTGTCTGTCCTTCAGCTGCCCATCCAGGTCAGGGAAGACCACCGCCAGGATCTGGAGCATGTGGGGGGTCAGGGTCCGGTGTCCGCCCCTCCTGCAAGGAGGCGACAGCTTCAGCTGGACCCTTGCGATCCTCCGGGTCCAGCCCCAAAGGTCCTGCCACCTCTTCTGGCAGTTGCGGATCCGGCTCTTGTATACCCCCACGGATCTTACTGCCTGGGCGATGGTCAGCCAGATTTCCTGCTTCTGGTGGGCATCAACCTGTGAGGATGACAAAGTGAAAAGGCCATTACTACACATGCAACATATCCGTGCATCACACAGTTGGATATACATGTCTCAATCACAGGGGCATATGATGTACACAGGCAGTGCAACGATGGCTAAGAACAGTTTGCCAGCAGTTACTACATGGTATCATTGCATGGGAAGTAAACCTTGTTGGAATGCACTGTTACTGCACTGTACCTGTTCAGTGCATGTGACTACATACTTTGGGGGGGGGAGGACTACTCAGTGAGCATGCTAGCCAGTGGTGTGCACACTGTAAGTCTTGCTAGTCAGACAACATGCACAATTAGTAAGGCAGTGGACAGCACACTCACCTGCTCCCCTGGTTTCCCATACAGCTTGCTGTACTGTGGAAGGAGGCTGTCCAGCAGGGCCTGGTTCTCCTCAAGGCTGAAGGCTGGGGCTCTCTCCACAGTACGTGCCATTGCAGTAGCCAGAGGATGCAGAGACAGCAGCAGTGTTGGTCGCAGATGTCGTCCTGGAGCATGTAGTGCAGGCAAGTGAGACCTCAGGGGAACAGCCAGCATTATATGTGTGCTGCAGAGGCAGATACTGTCCCATGTGTCCAAAGTGATAGGTCCAAGTCGTTAGCATCTTCTGAATCTGGCCAATTCATGGAATTGTACCACTAATACATGCCCACAGCATCCTTCAAAAGTTAAACTTCATGGCACCCATGAATTTGCAACATTGTTGTGGCTGGCCAACTGAATTCACTGCATCAGACTCGTTGAGGCTTCGAAAACGCGTCCGTTGCCATGCCAGGCCCCAGCCAATGCGGGCACACCGATCGGTCCATTGCTGTACAACGCGTACCCGCTCACAAACGATGCAATGGGCCGTGCGGGCACACCGATCGGTCCATTGCTGTACAACATGTATTCCGGGATACAACGCGTACCTGCTCACAAACGATGCAATGGGCCGTGCGGGCACACCGATCAGTCCATTGCTGAACAACGCGTACCCGCTCACAAACGATGCAATGGGCCGTGCGGGCACACCGATCGGTCCATTGCTGTACAACGCGTACCCACTCACAAACGATGCAATGGGCCGTGCGGGCACACCGATCGGTCCATTGCTGTACAACGCGTATTCCGGGATACAACGAGTACCCGCTCACAAACGATGCATTGGGCCGTGCGGGCACACCAATCGGTCCATTGCTGTACAACGCGTACCTGCTCACAAACGATGCAATGGGCCGTGCAGGCACACTGATCGGTCCATTGCTGTACAACGCGTACCCGCTCACAAACGATGCAATGGGCCGTGCGGGCACACCGATCGGTCCATTGCTGTACAACGCGTATTCCGGGATACAACGCGTACACGCTCACAAACGATGCAATGGGCCATGCGGGCACACCGATCTGTCCATTGCTGTACAACGCGTATTCAGGGATACAACTCGTACCCGCTCACAAACGATGCATTGGGCCGTGCGGGCACACCGATCAGTCCATTGCTGTACAACGCGTACCCGCTCACAAACGATGCAATGGGCCGTGCGGGCACACCGATCGGTCCATTGCTGTACAAGGCGTATTCCGGGATACAACGCTTACCCGCTCACAAACGATGCATTGGGCCGTGCGGGCACACCGATCGGTCCATTGCTGTACAACGCGTATTCCGGGATACAACGCGTACCCGCTCACAAACGATGCATTGGGCCGTGCGGGCACACTGATCGGTCCATTGCTGTACAACGCGTACCCGCTCACAAATGATGCAATGGGCCGTGCGGGCACACCGATCGGTCCATTGCTGTACAACGCGTACCCGCTCACAAATGATGCAATGGGCCGTGCGGGCACACCGATCGGTCCATTGCTGTACAACGCGTATTCCGGGATACAACGCGTACCCACTCACAAACGATGCAATGGGCCGTGCAGGCACACCGATCGGTCCATTGCTGTACAACGTGTCCCTGTACAGGTCACACGCATATGTCACCATGCTTGTCACTGGTGAATGTATGCCAGCCACATATACCTGCCAGAGACTCAGGGGCACACCTACAACACCACACCCAGTCCGCACTGTTTCCTAAGGCATGTAAGGCTGCATTACCTTTTCTGTGTATGGGGGTAAACATGTGGTTTTTGTGGTGGCACTTGGGGGCAGCCACACCCAGGCTGTGCATGTGTTCATGGGGACAGGGTCCTTTGTGTGTTGTGCACATGACCACTGTGATGTGCAACAGTTAATTTCGGAGCATGTGGCATGGTCACATTTCCAGGTTGTGTATGTGTATGACATGTCACATACCCCCAGGGTCCCATGGGGGAAGGCATGTACATCACAGGGTGACCCATTGCCATATTAGTGATGGCCCTCCACAGTCTGTGTGCATGTTGTGTTTCCGATGTCTCTGATTCCATGTGCACGATGGGAGACAGTCTCCACATCAACGTTGTTTGTGCATGGACTTTGATGTTGTGCGTCACTGACGTCCATGTCCGTCCTGCGGAGGCGACAGGGGCCACTACCTGTGGGAGTCATGTTTCATTTTCTGACGTGTACATGATACGCCATGTCATGCCAGTGTCCATGTGGCAAGACAGGGTCACTGGGAATCTACCTGTCAATGAGCTGTGATGCCTGTGGCGCATCTGTCCAGACATGTCACTGTGGTGTGTGTGTGGAACGTGACAGCAGTAAATGGGTACTGTGACACTGCCTAATGGTTTCCCATAGCACAACCTGGAACCTGTTGGTAACACATGTTGTACTGAGATGTTAGATGATGGCCATGTAGGTTCCAGATATGTCCGAACAGAACGGCACACACATCAAGTACTTGTGTCTCGTAATGATGTATCATGTGAAATTGAGTATGGTGAATGGCACATATGTGGGGTGACTGACAATCTTTCTTTCTTCAACCTATGCACTGCAGGGCTCCAGCTGTCCATAGACCATTCCCTGACCTGGCAACGATGGTGGAACGTGACAGCATCCGACGGTACCACTTCACCAGGCAGCTGATTGAGGATTTGGCAGTGCGCTTGGCACCACATTTGCAACCTGGCCGGCCGTACCCTACAGCGCTGACCCCCAAGGTGAAGGTGATGGCAGCCCTACACTTCTTTGCCACCGGTACCTTTCAACGCACTGTGGTGACTGCTGGTGGGATGTCACAGACTATGTTCAGCCGTGTGCTACGCGATGTTTTGGAGGCAATGTTGAGATGCCTGAACCAGTACATCTATTTCCCTACACGTCAACAACTCTCTGACGTCAAGAGTGACTTCTATGCCCTGGGGAGGATGCCACATGTCATTGGCTCCATTGATGGGACACATGTGGCCAGAGGCACATGAGCAGGCATACCGGAACCGGAAACATTACCATTCGATCAATGCTCTGGTGGTATGTCTTGCAGATATGAGCATCACACATGTGTGTGCCCGTTTCCCTGGTTCAGCACACGATGCCTATGTGATGAGGAGTAGTCGCATCCCGAGGATGATGTCACAGATGCAGAACCAGCGTGCCTGGCTTGTCGGTGTGTACTGACTTTGTACCATTGTGTGTGTTCTGCTCTGTTGTATTCCGCCCACTTTTCCAACTCAGCTAATGTGAAATTGTCTGTCCGTAGGTGACTCCGGATACCCCAACATGCCGTGGTTGCTGACACCCCTCAGGAACCCTGTGACACCAGCCCAGATGCGCTACAATGAGGCACATGGTCGGACCAGGAGAGTGATCGAGCGGACATTTGGTCTCCTGAAGAGCCGCTTCCGCTGCCTGGACAAGACAGGAGGGGCCCTCCCATATGCCCCAGCAAAGGTGTGCAAGATTGTCATCGTCTGCTGCATGCTACACAACCTGGCAGTGCGGAAGGAGTTGCCTCTCATCCTGGATGACGATGACCAACGTCCGCCACCTGTGGAGGATCCTGGCCTGGACCACGATGCCAGTGATGATGATGATGATGGTGATGTCCGCACACAGCTCATCACCAACTTCTTCAGCTGAATGTGAGTATCCAGGGAGTTGTAATGTGAATGATGTGAGTTTGCATGATATATGTGGGTGGTGCTCTGGTGCTGTTTGAGTGTGGCCATGTGCTACTTGACTGGATGCGTGCAGCGATGTGTCCTTACAGGTAGTCTGTACTCCCCAACAGTGTTGACATGCTAACTTGGTTTTGTGTAGTTGTCTTGTGACATGTATTGGGCATGAGTATTGCAGTTCTGTCCTGTTCTTCAGTGGTTTTAACTGTGTGTCATGTCTGTCCTTCACAGGGTGCTTACTGAGTACTTTGGTCAACTTGGATCCCCCGACACCATGATTCAGCTTTCAGGGTGGCAGCAGTCGTTTCCCTACAGGTGATGTGCCACACACCCCTGGACTTTATATCTTCTGCACTTTTTGACTGTGTGGCCACTGCCACGTGGGATTACCTTGCATTTCTAGTGGAAACAACATGTTGAAAATGTGTAATAAACCTGTGCTTCACTTTGGGATGTGCGTTGTCTGTGGTCACACATCTGACTGACATTTGCTTACTGCACCTGTGGGCTAGTTGACACAGACTCTGACTAGGTGTGGTGTCTGTGCATTCCACAGTATTTCCTGGCAACATCAGTGTAGGCGATGAGTCCGATGGCCCTGGTGTCTCTCTGTTGTGTAGCCCTAGTGGTGTGTCTCCCTCATATGTGTCATGTCACCATGACTCACATGACGGTGTTGTACTTGCTGTAGCAGTTAGCATACACAGTGTAATTTAGCTGATCATCATCCCCATAACAGTATCCACATTGGAATAACAACAGAGGCAAGTATGGTGTATTAGTGATTTTATTTACAAAAATGTGTGAGTATAGTGCACAGGATGGTGGGTGCTGTACATTGGGATTGTGATCCAAAGTTCCCAGATGAGTTGCAAGTCTTGGTAGCAGAAATGTCCTGAGTGAAGTCCACAGTCATCTGATACATTAGTCCAACTTGAACTCCCTATGTCATGTGGGAGAGTTGTGTTGCATTCGACAGGGTGAACAGTTTGCACACAAAGGAGAATTTCCGGAACAGATGTTGGCTTCCTGGGGGATGTACGTGGCCATCGACCTCTCAGTTTTCCTTCCTCGGATGACCCCTCTTCTTTGGGGGGGGACCCTCACGTGCAGGCTGCTGCGGTGCAGGGGACTCTCCTCCAGAGTCCTCCTCCCTCCCTGTGGCAGTGTCAGTTGTTGCAGCACCAGATGTTGTGGGCACACAGGGAGGTGTGGCCATGTTGGTGCTAATCTGGCGGAGGCATGTCAATATGTCCCTATGCACCGCTGTAAGTTCTTGCAATGTGTCCCACTTGGACTCCATGCGAGACATGTGTGTCTCCACACGGGACATGTGGGAGTCCAAGCGGGCATGATGGGCAGCCTGCTGCTGTTGTATGTCCTTGAGGATCCCCACTACCTGTCTGACCTCTCCGGTGCTATTCTGGTACGCATCAGCAATGCGTGCCAGTTGTGGGTCATCATGCAGTCCAGACCCCTCTGCAAACAGTGACCTATGTCTACCACCCCTCCCACCACCCCTGGCGACATGTGCAGGACCTGCGGTGGCACGCACAGGTGACCCGAGGCCCCCTTGGGGGTTGTTACTGGTGTTGTTGTCCGTTGCTCCACGGTGGGCCTGGGTCCCTGTGCTGTTGTCATCGGTGGTCCTTGGTCTGTCCGTGTCGGCGGGGGTGGTCTGTGTGTTGGCAGTTGTTGGAGGGGTGGGTGCAGGGGGTGCAGATGTTGGTCCTGCTGGTGCTGCATGATGACTCACACCGGAGGGGCCAGGTAGGACTTCGCCATCCGAGGAGGGCAGAGGCTGTTCTACACCAGTGAGTTCAGTGTCCCCCGGAGCCTGGGACAGGGACTCCTCCTCGCCTGCTGCTGTGTCCCCATCATCACCTGTATTTGGAAGAGACACTCATTGTATGTTATGTTTCTACAGGCATCAATGGTTCAAACACCTGACAGTTGTGACTGTACCTCTGGATGCGGGCCTATACATTGCATTGTCCTAAGTTGTCACAGTAAGAGGTTGATATTGGTGTAGCACATTGTCCTGCATACCTGGGGCATTTCAATGTGAATGTTGAGGTGTGTGCATGGCCAGCATTGGTTGTATTTGGTGGACATCCGGCCCTCCTTCTCCACCTAGCCCAGTTATCCCACCATGAAGCATGCCACCCTTGCAGTGGGTTCAGGTTGACTCTCAGGATGTCATTCAGTGGTGTCCTGCTGTTCGTTGTTGCACAGTTCCCAGCAGGGCCTTGTGGTCCCCACAGCAGTACCCAGTGTCAGCCATCTTGTCAGTCGTTTTCCACTCCCTGCAATGTGAGCATGGTTCAGAGTGGTGTTGATGGGCCAATTGTGAGGGTGAGCAATATCTGTGTCTGCAACGCCCATCATGCTATTGCCTACACCCCCCTTCCCAGCATGCCCATACTTCCTTCCTTTTGACTCTGCTTCCCTGTGGGGTAGTGTGCCTGTTCTGACAGGAAGGCTGACAGTGTTGTCCTGGCGTTTGTTTGGCTACAAGTCCCAAGAGTGTCCCTGTGCTTCACACAGCATTACCCAGCGTGGTGGTTCTTTGTGGGATCTTCATTTGGAGTGTGAGGCATTGCATTCTCCCAGGTGGGTTATGTGGAGTTGGTGTTGAGGGGAGGTGTGAGGAGAGCTGCTTGTAACTATGGTCAGTGCTGTCAGTCCTCCTTCCCACCCAGCCAGATATCCCACCATGGAACGTGCTTGCATTGCAGGGAGTGCAAGTTGGCTTTCAGGATGTCAGGCAGTGGTGTTCTGCTGTTTGTTGTTGCACAGTTCCCAGCAGGGCCTTGTGCTCCCCACAACAGTACCCAGTGTCAGCCATCTTGTCAGTCCTTATCCACTCCCTGTGATGTGAGCATGGTTCAGAGTGGTGTTGATGGGCCAATTGTGAGGGTGAGCAATATCTGTGACTACAACTCCCATCATGCTATTGCCTACACCCCCCTTCCCAGCATGCCCATACTACCTTCCTTTTGAGTCGAATTCACTGTGTGTGAGTGTGACAGCAATGGCAAGATGGCTGACAGTGTGGTCCTATTGTTTGTTGGTGCACAGTTCCCAGCAGGCCCTTGTGCTCCCCACAGCTGTGGCCAGTGTCAGACATCTTTGAGGTGGCTTTTCACTCCCTGTGAGGTGTGCATGCTTCAGTGTGAGCTTGCTGGGCCATGTGGGTGGGGGATGTTGAGCTGTGACTACCACTCCCATCATGCTCTTGCCTACACCCCCCCCTTCCCAGCATGCCCATACTTCCTTCCTTTTGACTGTGCTTCCCTGTGGGGTAGTGTGCCTGTGCTGACAGGAAGGCTGACAGTGTTGTCCTGGCGTTTGTTTGGCTACAAGTCCCAAGAGTGTCCCTGTGCTTCACACAGCATTACCCAGTGTGGTGGTTCTTTGTGGGATCTTCATTTGGAGTGTGAGGCATTGCATTCTCCCAGGTGGGTTATGTGGAGTTTGTGTTGAGGGGGGGGTGTGAGGAGAGCTGCTTGTAACTATGGTCAGTGCTGTCAGTCCTCCTTCCCACCCAGCCAGATATCCCACCATGGAACGTGCTTGCATTGCAGGGAGTGCAAGTTGGCTTTCAGGATGTCAGGCAGTGGTGTTCTGCTGTTTGTTGTTGCACAGTTCCCAGCAGGGCCTTGTGCTCCCCACAGCAGTACCCAGTGTCAGCCATCTTGTCAGTCCTTATCTACTCCCTGTGATGTGAGCATGGTTCAGAGTGGTGTTGATGGGCCAATTGTGAGGGTGAGCAATATCTGTGACTACAACTCCCATCATGCTATTGCCTACACCCCCCTTCCCAGCATGCCCATACTTCCTTCCTTTTGAGTTGAATTCACTGTGTGTGAGTGTGACAGCAATGGCAAGACGGCTGACAGTGTGGTCCTGTTGTTTGTTGGTGCACAGTTCCCAGCAGGGCCTTGTGCTCCCCACAGCAGTACCCAGTGTCAGCCATCTTGTCAGTCCTTTTCCACTCCCTGTGTTGTGAGCATGGTTCAGAGTGGTGTTGATGGGCCAAATGTGAGGCTGCCCATTATCTGTTACTACGACTCCCATCATGCTATTCGCTACACTGACTTCACCAGCATACACAGGATTCCTTCCTTTCAGTGAGCTTCCCTGTGAGGTGGTGTGCTAGTGGTGGCAAAATATCTGACAGTGTTTGTTGGTTAGATTTGTGCCACTGCCTAGCTCTATTTGTTGTTGGGTCTGTACATGTCAAGACACAGTTACATATCACTATGACATGGCATGTATTGTGTTTATCTGACTAACATACACATCTTGGGATGATTATCTTTTGGTTGCTGTGGATTTGCTAGGGGTGCATGGTTTGACTATCCCCTTGACAGTGATGTGTGTGTATTGTCACACAATATTGTGTATATTTGTTGTGTACTCACCAGGCTCTGGGATGTTTGTTAGTCCATATACGCTCACTGGTGGCAGGATGGCCCGCACCTTCTCCTCCCAGGGCCTGAGGTATACTGGTTTGGCAGGAGGGCCACTGCTGGTGTGCTGGCTCAGGATGTAATCCTTCTTCAGTAGGTCCCTGACCCTCCTGCGCACATCATACCATCTGTTCTGGATGTCTTCCTTTGTGCGCAAACATGGTGATTGTGCTTTGACCCTGTCGATGATCCTCTCCCACATCTTGGTTTTCTGCGCCATGGGGGTCTGTTGGACCAATGTGCCAAACAACTGTGTCTCTACACTGAGGATCTCGTCTACCATGACTTCCAATTCACTATCTAGGAACTTTGGATTCTTCTTTGGGGGCATGGTGATAGGTGGTGGTGGTGATTGATGGGTGTGTGTGTGCAATTGAGGGTGTGTGAGTGTAGGTTTTGCTGGGTGTGTGTGAGGGTGCTATTTGTTGAGGTGCTAATGGTGTGTGGCCTTTGTGTTGGATGAGCTGTGAGTGTGTCTGTGTTTGCTGTCTGATGGTGTTCTGTGCTGGCAGGTCAGTGGAATTTGCAAAGGATCATGGTAGGGATTTGTGGCCTTTATGTAGGTGGAGTTGGGGGTGTGTCCTTGTTCCATTTTTTCCCCCCCTGTATTTATTGGCTTTGTCATTGCTTGTTTGGCCCTCTTTTTTGGTATTTTTTCATTAGTAATTTTTGTGCATGTAGGAGACGTTCTTCTGACCGAGTAGGACACTGCAGTTGTCTCGTGCGCGCCTCTCCGAGTTGTTCCCGCTGTGTTTCAGCTAGGTTTCATCTGTGGCGTACGCATCGGTCACGGACTAATGTGTTTGTTCGGCTGGCTTTTGTATGCGTATTGGTCGTACGGCTTGGGCTCCGTGCGAATCGGTCTGATTTTGCACGCATTGCATCATGCTGCGCGGGTCGGAGTTCGCGGGTACGTTTCGTTCGGGTTCATTCCTGGTGCATGTCGGTCGGTTGGAATCGCGTGGTTTCCCGGCCGGATAGCTTGTTTCCATCCGGGTTGGTCGTTCGGCTTGAGTTCCGTACGAGTCGGTCGTGTCTCACATGCATTTCATCGTACTACCCGGTTCGGGCAGCGCCGGTACGTGTCGGTCGGACTTAATTCCCGTACCGAGTCGGTCGCTACATTTTCCGGCCAGAATCGGAATCGGCCCCTATACATATATAATTTATATTCCCACTCCAGTTAGTATTAAATCAGGGAAAGTGCTGGACATTAAACATATATCATTTACTATTCCCACTCCAATTATTATAAAAATCAGGGAAGGTGCTGGACACTAAACATATTTAATTAACTATTCCCACTCCAATTAGTATTAAATCAGGGAAGGTGCTGGACACTAAACATATATAATTTACTATTCCCACTCCAATTACTAATAAATCATTGAAGGTGCTGGACACTAAACATATATAATTTACTATTCCCACTCCAAATAGTATTAAATCAGGGAAGGTGCTGGACATAAAACATATATAATTTACTATTCCCACTCCAATTAATCCTAAATCTGAAAATGTGCTTAACACCAAACATATTTATTTTTATAATCACAATTACATAATCTTACAATTTTTTAAATACGTTATTCAATATAAATGTGTAAAATTATTTTCATAAAAACTAAAATCCCCAAAATTAAAAATTATGATCAATTTTTTTAACTATATTTTACATATAACTATTAATTTTTAATTATTATAAAACATAATTTTTATTTTTATTAAAAAATAATTCTTCACAATCAATAATTTGTTTAATAATTATAAATTATTATAAATTATTAATTCTTATTTCGAATGTCACATATATAATTAACATAAAAAAATAATTTTTCTTAATTATTAAAATGTGTACAATTTTTAAATTTTAAATATATAAATTTTAAAACAAAACAATTTTTAAACTAATTAATCAAACTTATCACCTATTAACCCAAGATTTAAAATTTTTGAAATGAAACCTTTATTATTTATATAAATTACTATTTACATTTTTTGTAAATTTTATTTTAAAAAATTCAAAATTCCACACATTTATTCACTATAAACACAACATAACACTCCTAAAAAAAAATGTTGGTTAATTTTTAAATAACTTTCTATTTTCTAAATTTTTGTTAGAAATATTTTAAAACACTCCCCACCCTTTTCCCCTATAAACCCAAAATCCCGCTCATAAACCAACAATTTAAAATTACATTTACAATTTTTTTAAATTTTTTAAATTTTAAAACAAATTTTTAAAATGACTCCCCACCCTTATCCCCTATGAACCCAACATCCCACTCCTAAAACTACAATGTTAAAATTAAATTTACAAATTTTTAACTTTTTCAAAATTTTTAAACAACTTTTTAAAACACTCCCCACCCTTATCCCCTATAAACCCAACATCTGGCTCCTAAAAATTATATTACAATTTAAAAATGTTATAACATTAATTAACTATTATTATACCGGAAACAAACGTATAACAAAAAATAAAATACTATAACGATATTTTGACATAACGATATTTTTACTATCGATATTTCACACAACGATATTTTTTACAGCACAAAAAATCGATATTTTTTACATCGATATACTTAACATCGAGATTTAGTACTTTTGATATTCTAAACTCGATATTAATGCATATCGATATAAAAAAGTCGATATTATGTCTACTTACCGTCCTGCGGCTTAAGGCCTGCACTTCGATCTGAGAAGGAAGACTGGACCTGCACCCTTCATACCAGGCTGAAGTGACTCCAAGGGTCAGGTGACTGACCTCCTGTTCTGAGCTGCAGGGACACAACACTCCCCAGAGGCCACTCTGAAACTGCCTAGCTGCCCTGCTGCAACTGAACCTGCCTGGACCTACAACCGGACCTGGCTGAACCCTACTGACCCCTGCTGGAGTGAGTTCTTGGTCCTCAAGAGGTGCCTCCAAAGTACTGGAGGAGTGAGTTCCTGACCCCAAGAGGTGTCTCCATGGTCCTGGATATTTGGTGTGGCATCCGTTGAGCTCCTCCTTGAAGAGAAGGAGAAATCATGAGGTTTTGGGCTCTTCACAACTGTGAACAGGCCCATTCATGACAAGATCTTGCCGTTCATGCCAACTACCAATGCAAAGCTCAGTGAACGCAATTGGTTGCGCTACAACGACCGCCAGCAATGACTGGCAAAGCAAGTTATGCATTTTGCTCTACAACATAGACAGCCGCGATAACGGCCAACACAAATCACCAGCAACGGCCATCCATGCCTCCCTATATGATCTTTGTGCTACAGAGATGACTGTCTGCAAAGGCCAGCCTCCTCTAACGCACATCAGTGACGATTATCCGCGACGCTCTCCCTGCTCTCCGTGGCCCCCTTCACCACGAATGGAACTCTTCACACTGGACTTTAGAAAGTAACTTTTTCAGTGGGCCTAATCTGGTACCTGTATCCAGCCCATGCTCCATCAAGGTTGGCCTGAACTTGTGACTTCCACCTGGTCTCACCCAACCAGATAACCGCAAGTGAGGCTTTGTGCTTTTAGGCGCTATAATTATCTGAAAACTTTAAAACTGCATATCTCTTGTTCTACTGATTGCCGTTATGTTGTTTTAGTGTTAAATACTTTATTACATTTTACTCTATTCTTCTAAATTGGTGTGGGATTTTTCTTTTGTTGTGTTCATCACTTTATTACTGTTTAAGTGCTGCATAAGTACTTTACACATTGCCTCTAAGTTAAGCCTGACTGCTTTTGTGCCATGCTACCAGAATGTTAAGCACAGGTTAATTTAGTGGCTTGTTGTGGTTCACCCTGACAGGGATTGAGGCTGTTGCTTGAGAAGGGCTCACAACCCCTTCAACCAACAACTCAATTTCGCACAGGTATTCTATATTTATTGATTGTCAATAGAAGCAGCAACAGTAGTTTTGAGAGTCATTCTCTGTTTGATGCCACAATTATGTTTAGGTAAATTGTTATATTTTGTTGCAGCCAAACTGGTGGGGTTTGTGTGGTGCCTAATAAACCCCAAAAAATTGGTCATAGTAATATTTGTGCACAAATGGTATTTTTTAATGAAATCAGCTATTTGGCATGGTACACTCGTTCATCTAGTGCGTCATCACTTGTAGATCATGGTTTTGCTTAGAAATGACCACCTTTCTTTCATGTGGTTTTATGGGTCTGTATTGTCGATCAAAGTGACTTTGGAAAGCTGTGATGCTGGACTGTGGCTGAATTGCTCAAGTGTGCCATACCACAATTGGTGTTTGCACCTGATGCATGCAATAATCCATAACACAGTAGAAACTGCTGAGAATTGAGTGCCCCCCTCTGTAATACTTGTTGTGTGGATCACTTTTTGTTCCTATACAATTCAAATGGGTTCATCCTCATATGCATGAAGGCATGGTCCCATACAAAGGAAGGCATCCCTTTACTTGGGGTGCCTATGCCCAATTACAGACATTTATATTTACTTATATGTTTAACTATTTTAAATATTTTGATTGAATTAACCATTGTTCCCTAGAGGTTTTGGTGTAAGTTCCAGCATTCATAATTTTCTATGGGTATTGCAGTACCATTGGTTGGCCTTGTTGTGTTTAACATATTACAAAAGTATAAGTTGCCACAAAAGTGCAAGTTACTACAGAAGGGCAGTTTGTTAATACTGAAAAGTACTTTTCCTATTCAAAAGTGTAGATTACTTAAAATAGTAAGTTATCTTTGTGAATCAGACCCAAAAAGACACCCTGAAACCCACAGCGGTGGGAGGTGCAATATCCCTTTCGCTGTATTACAAGTTCCTTAGGATATAATGGAATAGAAATTTGGCAGACAGGATATCCATCACATTTGTGACCCAGAAACCCTGTCTGCCAAACTCGTAATCAGGCACTAAGGGGCTGATTATGATGGCAGGAAGAAAAGCATCCCAACCGCCGTGCTGGCGGGAAATTTCCACCCGCAGGTACTGCGGCATAACCGCCGGCCAGATTAGGATGCACCGCCAGAAACTCCCTACCGCGGCGGTCGGATTCCAGGATTCAGCGGCGGAAAAGCTGAAAATCCATCCGCGGCGGTCGGATTTGCTGCGGAAAGGCCAAAGACCACCGTTTCCCCAGCGGACTGGAACACATGGAGCTATCCGCAGTATTGCCACCGCCATCCTCGAATGGCCGGATTCTCCGCAGCGGTGTGGTGGGCTGTTTGAGGCATCGTGTTTTGGACGGCGGTCGTGACCGCATTCCGCACGGCGGTACCTCTCTTTTGACTCCGTCCGCTACCGGTGCGGACGGAGATTTTCAGCGGAACTTGGAACACCGCAGCGGACAGGAAATGGGCTATCTATGCCCATCATAATACGGCGGACGCAAAGACCGCAGATGGAGTGCGGAAAAGAGCATTTTCCGCCAGCACGGCGGATGTGCCTCCGCCCGCCATCGTAATCAGCCCCTAAGTTCCTGGCCTCCTATAAAGACATACTGGGTCCACCTACAGCAAATGACTGTCCAGTCTCTCAGTTTTGGGGCAATAATACACTTAGGGTCACTACCTATGTTTGCACCGTGGTGCACTTTTAAAGAGGTGAGCCAGGTACAAGCAGGAATAGTGTACCCTATTACAAATAATGTGCTGCTCTAAGGGCAGCCATGAGTTAAACAAACAATTGGTTTTTGTTATTGTATTGAACTATGTTGCGGTTGTGATGTGTCCTTTCTTTTTTTGCTGTTATTTTTAAATTGTCTGATTGCAAAATGTTGTTGTTGTCTTGTACTAGAGTTGTTGTATGCCATTCTGCTTGATTGTTTTGTTGTGTTGCTCTGTGTCCTGCTCAGGGAAGGACTGGTCATTATGGTACTCTGGTATTTAGCCAACGGGTTGCATGCGTTGGGGCTGCTTTCAATGCAAAATGGACTGGTATGGCCTAAAAAGGTGCCAGTTATCCCATTAAAGTTGCATTCTCCAGTGTATGGCTGGGTTGAACCTTCTAGCCATGGCTGATTTTAGTTCCATTCCATTCGGTCACTGGTCCGTTTTTTATTATGGTCTATAGTTAACTTAGCCCATTTGAGAAAGGTACCCCCTATCTACTTTTAGGTCCTAGAGGAGGGGGGAAGAACAAAAAAACATGTATAACCTCTAGCTGAACCTATCTTATTTATATTTATGGCTCTCTTAAATATAAATAAGATAGGTTCAGCTAGAGGTTATTCATGTTTTTTTCTATAGTTAACTTAGCGACAATGATAACACATTCTGCTACATTTCCAATTAAATGCAGCACACCTTTTAAAGTTTGATTGAAAAACGATTGCCACCTCTATTAGGACAACATCTGGGACCCAATGAGCATGCTAGGTAAAATGTAATAAAGATGTGGGTAGTGTCGCATTGCATCAGCCGTGATTGGTAATCAACAACACCGATGCACACAAGATTCATTATATACTCTTATTTATTTAACAGTTTTATGCCTGGACATGTGGGAGTTTTACGCTGCAACGATTGGTTCAAACAAGTTTAGCTATAACAGTGAAAGAGGAAAGCGGGTACAATAGTTCATGTAAGAATGGGTCTAAATAAGTGGATTTTACGTGTCCTGCGATCTATTCGTTTTTATTTAGTTGAGGTACAGGTGTAAAATGTTGCAATTATGTGCCATAAATGTAGAAAAAAATAGAAGTTTAGGTCCAGAATACATTCAAAAGCATAGCCGCTGCTACTGGCTCTATAGCTAGATAAAGTATTTTAATCAATGTTGGCAAGATAACTAGACTCCTCTGACTTGAATCGGTGACCTCAAAGATCAATGAAACACAGCTCCGAAACCTCCTGAAAGCAGCAAAAGTATGTCCACATATATCCACATAATGGGTCCGATTCACAAGGGTAAACGTACACTTTTGTGTAAATTTCCGATTGGTTGCAATTCACAAAGTTTTTTTACGAGCAGTATCTTTACGACTGCTGAATCTCCGCACATAAAAAGACTATAGGGCCAATTTAGGAGAATGGCACGCAGTGCAGCCACGCAGTGTAGCGCAGCAAGTGACCTTGCTGTGTTGCACTGTGTGACAGCAAAGGGCAGGAATGCGCCGTATTGAAGGCACTACGGCACATTACTAGTGCCAATGCAGGCACACTTGTACAATGGCGCAAGGGTGCCTGCATTGCATGCAGAATTGTTTTTGTGCAGGAAAGGACACCTTCTTGCACAAAAACATTCCTGAGAGGCATATTCATCTTTCTATGTGTGCTGCAGAATATGTCACATATAGAAAGAGGAAGTAACGAGGATAAATAAGATATTTCTCCTTGCTACACCTCACCTGAGAAGGTACATCTTTTTGGCATTTTCCCAGGCCTACCAGTTCTGGTAAATCTGGGAATGCGTGAAAAACCATTAGAGTTGTGTGTGAACACCCACACAATGCCCATGGAATGCCGTCTCAAAGCAGAGTAAGGCAAGCAGCAATTTGCACTGTGTTGCCTTCATCAAGATTATGGAGCCACTCTGGGCCACGCAAAGTGGCCTTATGTAACTTTATAATAACATGTAAGGTTTGCATTGCAGTGCAAACCTGCTCATAAATTGGACCTTGCCTATTTTTGGTGCGGAGAGTCGGAAGTTGCAAAGAAACTATTAGTAAAACATCCCTAGATGTGGTAAACTATGTACCCGATCTCTAACAAGATGCTGACTTGTGTGCCATTAGCACATACATACCAACAAATGCCACATGTTACATTTCCATATGCATTATTGAGTTTGTGCTCCATATGTTCCAAAGGGATAGACATTGCGTGTGTGTGCTCAACTTCTTTTTAAACCAGAGTCCTGTTTCTAATAAAAATGAATACATTATTAAGTCGTAGGGATTTAGTTATACTTTAATGACGACTGCATGTCTCATATTTCTCATTATAATTTTGTATAGTCATTGGTGAAGGTTTTTAAATGAAAATCAATGAGGAGTTTAAGCTGCCCTGGCTCGGCAGGCAAAAGAAATGCAGGCTTAAGTGAACCGCTGCTATTGGCCTGCACCATTACAAGCAAACTCAATTGAACGTTTACTAAAGTGCTAAAATGTGATATTCGACCTAACAAAGAGGAGAAGTAAGCAACAAAATCCAGACCATAAAACACAACTAGTGATGGAGAAGAACAAGTAATAATAAAGCCACAGCACCTGAAACAAATTAAAAGATACAGGCCGAGATGAGACAATCAATTGATTGCTCTGAGACATCCTGGACTGTGCTCTATAAAACAATGGAGCAGATGGTCAGTCTTTTGATCACATATTTTGAAGGGGACTGAGAGACTATGATGAGTTCTAGAGCTTCTACTGAGGTAAATGAGGTACCAGAGAACACCACAGTGAGAGAGTAATTTCTCCTCTAGAGGCATAGTGTAGTCACCAGCCATCTAATCTAAAAAGAGGATGAAGTTAGGAAAGGAAAATACTTCAAGGCTAGCAGCTGGCATATGAGACCTGACGGTGGTTAGTGCGTGCAAAATGAGATTTAAAGAGGACCTTCCTCACTGATGTCAAGTGTAAGAAATCAGGTTGTTAGTTGAGGAGGGCGACTGACCACCAGAAGGACCAAACACAATCCATGTCAGGGTGAACTACTAAACTGACTAAACTAAACTGAGCTCAACCCCCTGGTAGCTATGAACAGCGAAGAAAGGCCTAACTTGGAGGCAATGTGTAAGGTATTTATGCTGTACCAAACCAGTAATAAAATCAACACAACACAATAAAAATCCCAGACCAAACGAGAAAAATAGAGCACATTTGAACAAATAAAGTGACACCAAAATAACAAAAATCAAATTAAGGGAATCAGAGATATGAATGTTTAAAGTTTTAAATAATAATAGCATCAAAAAGCATTAAGCGCCAGTCATTGTCAAATGAATTTCAGGCTGACCGCGATGGAGCACGGGTCAGATACAGCAACCAGGTTTGTCCCTTATGTTTTACCTTGTGACTTAGGGCCCGATTCTGATGCGGTTAGGAAATCTTCCTGATCGAATCGGTTTGGAAATGGTTTCCGACCGACTCAGATCGGGAGAGTCCGACCGACCGAGTATGATGCATCCGGATGCTTCCAGATACGATTTGGTAGGACTCCCATTGACTTCTATGGGAGCCTATGTTCCTAACCGCATCGTAATCTGGCCCTCGGTTGGGAAGACACGTTCCCGATCGGATTCGGAAGGAGCAAATGCCATTAGGAGGCCTTTCTAACCGCATCGGAATCGGTCCCCTAGGTGGGAATGCTTTCCTAACCGCATCGGAATCAGGCCTTTAGTCTTAAAAATGGAAGTCAAAGTCTTCAGCAGGGCAGTGCAGCAGGCTGCAGCATAAGAGGGCTCCATGAGGTCAGATAACCGTCAGACGATGTCCCTATGAAGCCAGTGTTTTTGGCAGGAAAGCTCAGAGTAAGAAAAATTCTAATTTCGTACCCAGGAAAAGTCCCTCACCATTTAGATATTTTTGTCGCCTTACTACAGTCAAGATTTCTTTATTTGAACGTGGTAATTTTTTTAACTCAGAGTCCTCCAGTGAGGTAAGACTATAGGAGAAGTTGAAGAGTGCTCAACAAGGCTATTAACCATTTTCACGAGGTCCAATTAGAGAGGATTTACTGTCCCGAAAGCTGAAAGTAGGGGAAACTTGAATCTTGTGACCTTGGTCACATCAGTTTGGCAAGTCTGTCATGGTGCTCCAAAGGTCTTTGGACCCAAAATGTTTCAAAGTCCAGGGTTTTCACTGGTGGTAGCAGAAGCCCAAGCAGACACAACAAAAGGTACCAGGATCAGCACTGGGGGTCAGGGCTCACTCCAGTAGAGGCCACCAGCAGGGTCCAGGTCAGATCCAGTTAGAATGGTCAGTTGGGAATCTTGAGAAAAGATCACTTGAAGCTTCTTGTGTCACTGCAGCTTGAACAGGATGTTGTGGTGAGGGGTAACTGGGATTATAACGTATTCCTGGCACTAGCTTGTCAGTGGGCTTGACTCCTGACTCCTCCCAAAGTTCCCAGGGGTTTCCCTACTAAGGGGCCGATTCCGATCTCGGCCGGTAGGGCTCCGAATCGGATTCGGCATAACCGGATCCGATTCGGAGCCCTATTTCCCGACCGATTCGTAGGCGCGTCCGGACGAGCGAGTACGATGCGAATTCGCCGACCGACTCGTTCGGGCGTCCCAACCGCTCCGACCGACTCGTTCCCGGGTCTAACCGCACCGACCGACTCGCTCGGACACGACTCACACCGCGCAATGGAGACGTTCCCCAGCTGGGTAAGTACGATGCGCGCCGCGAGCAGTCCGACCAACACGTGCCGTCTGGCTCGAAAGAGCAGTCGGAGCCGTACTTCGGGGGTCCGTGTTGGACCCCCCTGTACGCATAGCCGCGTGAGTCGCACACAGGGGGGACCCATGGGTCCCCCCTACCTGTGCGTGTACGGCACGAGTCGCTTCGCCGCGTACCCGCTGTAGAGGGTGCCCTTGTTCGCCTCGCACCCATTGAGGCAATGGGAGCCCGCGTACGCGTTGTACGACCGGCTCCCATTGACTTCAATGGGAGTCCGACCGACTCGAGTACGATAGCATACGGACGCATCGTACTCGTTCGGTCTGGCTGCACGGGTCCGATTCGGTCGGAAATCTCTCCGGTTCCGGCTCGGTCGGAGAGATTTCCGGCCCGAATCGGAATCGGCCCCTAAATGTTTCAGCATTTCCTTTGAACCCTACTGGAATAATCTGAAGGAAGTGGCCCTCTAGGGCCACTCGGGTTTTCTCACAACCACCTTCTATGCCTTCCCAAGAATAAAGAGTCGGTCAGACAGTAGAGAATACAAACTTACATGTTTATTAGAAATGCTCTGCAGAGGAGTCCATCATGACCTGCACCCTAAGATGTCTGCCAAGGGACTGGCTCCCCAACAGTCTACAGTGAGTAATCATTCTTCCCCAAGAGCCTTCAACCCCGCCCATCATGGAAAACTACCGGCCTGGGCTGAACATGAACAAAGGAGGCACAGGGAGATGAGCTACCACCTGCCAGATGGGTACATGTTATTAGAGACCCAAGGCCACTGCGCTGGGTCTCAGCGTCTCCTAACGTGGGAGCAGAACTACACACTTGGATAGGTATGTGAGAGCAGAATGGTCTCCTCATTAGCAAGTCAGGAAACAGCCTTGGACAGAAAGAAAAAATAATAACGAAATACAGTGTTCTGCTGAGGCAAGCATTTATGAGCCATGAGGCCTAACTCAGGCACAGTCTAAGCAGCCTAATAAGGATTGCAAAAAACAAAATGGAGTCACACTCGCTAACTGAAGCCTGCACATTACGGGGATAACTCAGTGGGTTGCATAATGTGAATACAAATGGCATCTATTTAGCCACACATTGCTAACCTAATATAGCGTAAAAAGAGTGCGTTGCAGGGATGGGAATTTGAAACCTAATAGACCCTCCTTTTAGCATCGGTGGCTAAATGCTTTATTCGCTATCCGGTAGGGTCTTTACAATTCTGAGAGGGAGAAAGAAATTGCAAAGTCACTCATGTTACAGGGGAAAAAGTAAAAACAAGCAACACATGAGCATTGAAATCACCTAATACTCAAAGATGCCCTCATCTATGAGCATCAGATCCTGAATTTCCTGCATCATCATAAGAGAAATTTTGTTATCACTTCTTGGCAATGTAGGGGAAGGGGTAAGTTTACTCATACAATAGGTGCAACAGGCAGGAAGGCAATTAATGCATAGGTCCTGCGATGGCTATTAGGACAAGTAACATCTTCCAACCCCATGATGTCATCAGACCCCAGAGCCACCCAGTGAGAGACCCTGAACCATTACCCTGATGGATATCTGAAGCCAGTCTGTGTAATTTCTGTATTGTGGAGTACACAGTAGGGGCACTATCAGGGATGTACACACAGCAGCTGCTGCCGATGACGCGACAGGTTCCACCCCATCAGCCAGAATGACGTCTAAAACCATCCGATTCTGAAGAGAAACGAGCCTCGTAGCCTGAAGCTCGACTGTAATATTAGTCAGTATACCGGCAGTAGTATTAATAACTCCCTCAACTACTCTAGCAAGGCGACGATTATTACGACGATTGAACATGGGACCCCAGAACGGCAGAATGCCCTTCATTGCAGTAAATTGCTGCAAGGATGTATCTGTTTGATCAATATCGTCTGGATTAACCACTCTCCTAACTCGGTGTACCTGGAGATCCCTATGCTGTAGTCTATGATCCTTGTGGTAATTGGACGGTGCAATGTAAACGGGAGGCAAGAGAAAGGAAACATAACACCGGCCAGACCATTCTTTGGAAGCCATGTATAGGCCTGTTCTCCACAGATGAAGTATACATTCGGAGGTGGAAGCAAAGGTGGGCTGCTAGTAGTGTTCAAGCGATTTGTGTAGTTGCAATGACTCTGTCCTACTGAAATATTGTTCCTTCAACACAGAAACTAGCTGTTGAGTTGATCACAGGGACAGGCATAGCTTTGTCCTCAGTGATATTGCGTTCCTGGAAACATTTAAAGTATTCAGTGACATTAAATCCTTGGAAATCTAGCATTTCATTTTGTAACCAAGTGACATTTTCGTGAGCTTCGAATACATTCATGCAAGCATCGGGGTGCAGGGTACCCTCCTTGCCATCTGGCCCGGGTGTATATCCCTGGTGTACCACTATATACTCCAACACTGCTTCGTAGTCAGCTTGTACCATTTTCATAGCGTCAGCATAATAGTGCATGTATACCATAGAGAGCAGTTGGAACCAGGCATCACAGCTACCTAAGTATGACAGGGGCAATGACACTAGCAAATCATTATTATGCATAACTGAGGGAAGTAGCCCACACACCCAGCAATTCGTGGCATTAGTAGTACTGTGTACCTGATGAAGCATCTGAACCAAAGCATTTTGTGCATAAGTCTGTCTATGTCTCTCCTTATGTGGGGCCAATGTAACAAACGAGTGCTCTGCTGGAACCGGGGTAGTCCCTATCAAGGTGTGCACAAGATGTTGTTCCTCTAAGTACCAGACCACCACAAATACAACTAGCAAGGAAAGCAAAATTATTACAACAAACACTACTTTACTCTTAGTGGACCAAGAGGACCAAACAGGATCATTTGGAGTGGGACGCGGAGCCGCAAAGGGCTGCTCCTCATCAGGGATAGGACGACCAAAGGGACACATTTGGAAAACTTCAAGGGCAACTTATAGGTGTCAAAAAGGGAAAGAAAAATTCACTGGCTAGAGCCACTATTGCAACAACAGTACCAGAGGGCACAAACCACCCAGCGTCCGTTTAGAGCCTCGCTGGCAGGCTCCTATTGTTCATCAATGATGGTGCTATGAAGCACTCCCACAGAGGAGCTGCACAATCACAGCCCTTGCAGCAAAACAAATCCTTCTTCTTTCAGGATAGGGCACCCTCCCTCCTGGGCAAATGTCCTCAACTATCCTGTCCAGTGTCCAAGGCAGTGCACCAGTGTTGTTCACCCTAGTCTAATACAGGCACCTTAGGCACAGCACCTGCGCCCTAAGCTCAAGTCCTTCCCTAGCTCCTAGACTGTTCAGCTGGTGCACCGCCCTTCTTTCGGTTCCTCAGATTATACTTTGTAACTCCAGGCACTGTTTCATCAACAAAAAGCAGCAGAAACTCAGGATCAGATGGGCATCGAGACTCAGATTCCGGGGTGTTAGAGACGGTGTTATCCGGGGCGGCCCTTATCTCTGGTGGGATTGCCTCAGACAGAACTGCATCACTTTCTTCGTCCGTCTGTGCCCAACTCACCCGGGCGTCAGAGAAGGAAACGAAGCGTGGCTCCTTCTCGCACTCCTGATCACCAATGCCTTCGTTGACCCAATGGTCGTGCGGGGGAGGCACCCGTTTCACATGAGATGTATGGATCCAGTGCTTTCTGCCGTCCACCTTTACAGCTGTTCTAGTGGTGAGAAGTACGATGACAGGCCCTTCCACCTCGGCTCCAGGCTGCTTTTTCGTTGGAAGTTCTTAATCATTACATAGTCGCCGGGCTGTATGCAATGCCCGGGCCCCTCTGGTACTGGCCGCAATGTGGCTTGTATCTGTTGATGAAGAAAACGAAAATCTTTAGACAATTCATACAGGTAGTCTACAAGCAGGGGGTACTCTATCTCGGTAAAGCGCTTGGGTCTGGGGACGCCGCAAACATTAGCAGGTCGTCCGAACACCACCTCGTACGGGGACAACCCTGTTCTAGAATGCGCTGTCGCTCTGGTAGATAATAAAGCCAAGGGTAATGCATCTGGCCATCTCAGTCCTGTGCTTTCTTGAATCTTTGCCAACTTCAGTTTGAGAGTACCATTGTACTTCTCAACCAGGCCTGCTGACTAGGGGTGATTCGCTGCATGAAACTTCTGCTTAATATGCAAACCTGTGCACACCAATTCAATGACTTTTGCATTGAAGTGGCTTCCATTGTCACTCCAGATCACGCGTGGCAACCCATAGCGCGGGAAGTACTCTTTTAGAAGTGCCTTCGCCGTCGCCATAGCTGTATTCTCTTTAGTGGGGTAAGCCTCAATCCATTTACTGAATGCGCAGATCACTACTAGCACATACTTTAGGTTATTAACTCGTTCCATTTCGATGAAATCCATCTGGAGAACCTCGAAAGGGAAGGAAGGCAGTGCAAAATTACCAGCGGGTGTAGGAGTACCTTTCCCAGGTTTGTGCTTCAGACAAATGATGCAATGCTTCACTAGATGCGTGGCTGTCTTAGCAATATTATCTTTCTGCCATACTGGGTCCAGCAACTTGCATATTCCTTTGGCACTAATGTGCACCGGGCCGTGGGCCATGGTAACAACAGGGAGCACATATGAATTAGGCAGCAACCATTGCTGCTTCCCTGACAAGTCAGTCCAACACCCATCCTCATCCAAGTGACCTGTTCTTTCCTCCCACATCGTAATTCATCTAAAGTCGCCTCACCGTGGATTTCCCTGACATTCTCCAATGTGTCCACGAACATTCCATTGTCTGGGACCCACCTAGCGGGACCTGCCACCAACATCTTTGTCATCTTTGATCGAGCTGTCTCCTTAGCTGTCTGGTCTGCGAAAGCATTTCCCCTTCCAACATCATCTGTAATAGCCTTATGAGCACTACATTTCACTATTGCTAACTTACTGGGAAGTGTCAATGCGGACAGCAATCTATGTATCAATGGCCCGTTCTGAATCCGCAGTCCGTGCGAAGTCAAGAACCCTCTCTCCGCCCAGAGGCACCCAAATTTATGGGCCAACCCAAAGGCGTACTGGCTGTCGGTGTAGATATTAACAGCTAGTCCCTCACTCAACTCACAAGCCCTGAGGAGGGCAACCAACTCTGCAGCTTGGGCGGATAGGTGTGGGATACGGGATGTCTCAACTACAGTGTGTAACATTGTAATTGCATAGGCTGCAGTGGTGGTGCCATCTGGTAATTTGAAACAAGAGCCATCGAAATATAGTTCCCCTTGGGGTTAGATAAGGGAACGTCAGTCAGGTCTACCCGTCCCTTCGTTTCTTCCTCAGTCCGAAATAAACAATCATGGACATCATTGTCCTTTTCTTCCGAAGGGAGGGGTAGTAACGTGGCTGGGTTCAGAGTAGCACATCTTTTGATGGTAATGTGCGGAAACAGAGCTATTCATAGCCCCTGTATCAACTAAAACATTTTCAGTAGTACCCTGTAAATCAGCAGTGACATAAGGTCCATGCTGATCTATAGGCACAGGAAATGGCCCCTTGCCCTGTCCTCGGCTGCCCTAGCTGTGAGACAACCCTGTCACTTTGTCCATGTCATAATTGTCATGATAGTACTGCCGTCCTCTGGGGTCGTCAAAATAATTCCCGCTCTGCCTATTGTGTGACGTATCCTCTGACTGCATCCCCCCTCTACCTCCTGTTCCTCGCCCGCGTCCTCGAAAACCCCGACCCCTCGGGGCCTCACCTTTCTGTAACAACTCCGGGCACTCGTTCCACCAATGTCCCTCCTGCTTGCAGTGCGCACATTGATTGAGCCCGAGGGGTGCGTTTGAAGCACCACCCCTGCCAGACCGGGGCGGCCGTTGGGCCGAACCCGAACCTCTACCTCGTCCATTTCCCCTTGCAACTTGCTGCATCATTACCCTCGTCTTCAAATCCTTTGACTTTTTCTCCACCCTTTCCTTGTCTTCATTCTCTCTATGTTCGTAATAATGTGCCATACTCAATATCACTGACAGGGATGATGTCGTCCAAGTACTTTCCGAAGCCTGCAACCATGTTGCAATCTCGGGAAGCAAGTTAGTGACAAATCTGTTGACAAATAAACGAACACCACCCTCCTGTGATAGGTCCTGTGCACTAAAATCTAAGAACACCCCTTCAAATCTAGTAAAGAAATCTGACACACTTTCATCCTTCTTCTGGCGACACACAGTCAACTTATCCCAATCCACTCTCTTTGGCGGGATAAGTGAGTGCATGTATGTGATAATACGCCCTGGCAAAGCGAGGAGCTCCGCTTTCGGCTTATCGCCGGGCTTACGCTCCTTATCTCAAGCCCTGATCTCATCCCATGTTCCCCCCAACT
This sequence comes from Calotriton arnoldi, assembly GCA_963921515.1. Classification (NCBI taxonomy): domain Eukaryota; kingdom Metazoa; phylum Chordata; class Amphibia; order Caudata; family Salamandridae; genus Calotriton; species Calotriton arnoldi. The sequence continues at coordinate 112,605 of CAWUFW010001750.1, read as the reverse complement.
CTAGTGCATGATCCTGCGTATGGACCTGCCTCCATATATCCACCAGTACCAACAGGCCAAAAAACAACTCTATATCAGCTAGCGTCATTACTGTGGAGGAGGCCGCCTCCGTCAATTCTTCATAATATGCAGTAGGGTTTTTCCGGGGGTCTGGCAGCTGGCTCTTTAAGGATAGGATCTCACTCCTCTTCCAAGGAGTATAGATCCATTGCTCCTGAAACCGAGCGTCGACCCGTTGTCTAATCACAGCATTGATGGAATTGCGCAGTTCTGGAATTTCAGGGTGGTAAATGGGATGAACTTCCCTCATGGGATGCTGTGTCCCCATTGTCGGTACCTTCTGGAGCAATCTACCTCGGTAACCCACTAGTGTCGTTATATTGCTAAAAACCTCATTGGGAGCCATACCTGCAGCATATACCCTATCCCGTATGTCATATATTATTTGCGGTGCCTTGAAGACACTGTTCCCACAACTCTATCAGCATCGCTGACATGTGTTTAAGGGCATGCTGCTGTATAAACGGCTCATATTCTTTCATCACACTCCACACATCCCCCACGCTATAGATCAGGTGCCGAGCCCACTGAGCTGCTTGATTCGCCACCATTTTCTTTTACTCATCACCCACTGCAGAACGCACCAACACTTAATCCATTCGATCTCGCACTGCTGCCCAGTTCACATCATGCACACCACGAGCAGGCGTTTCGACATTCAACTGCGCCTGGTGTGTCACACTCATGGGGGAAGGAGCAGACGCAGAGACAGGTACCATCATGTAGGGAGACAGGGTGGTAGGGGTTAAAGGGGGAGTAGCGGTCGATCCAGAACTGATAGACTGGACGGGGAAAGTAACAGCACCCGTCCCGGTGACTAGTGTGAGTAGAAGAGAAGCAAGAGGTGCCGGGGCTGAAGCGGTAGCACCAGAAACAGGAATGCTAGAAAGGGGCGGCACTAGAGGCCAAGGACTGAGAGGACAGGACTGCCGGGTATATCCAGTCAGGGGCATAAGGAGGAGGAGGACAAGAATCCAATAGCTCTTCGACGAAATCATCACCTTCCTCTCTAGCAACATAGCACTTATCTGTCTGTAACCGAAACTTTCTATCTACACATTCTATACCCTTCTCTATCTTTCCTCTCTCATAGGCTACTGCTTTCTGTGTTATAGTTTGCGTCTGCCTCTTCCGGGCCTCTTTCTCTGCTCTCAGTCATCGCTGCTTTGCTTCTTTCTGCCATACTCAAAGAGAGTCAAACATCGACTGTCTGCTCTTCCTAGCGAACAACTTGTCCTGCAAGAAGTTCAATTTCTGTTCATCAAACGAGCCAGTAAGTGGCCACTGTAACCCAGCATTGTCCCTCGTATATTTATGCCACAATGTGCTAAACATAACAGGGCCAATACCATGTTTAACGCATATGTCAAAATCTGGAGAACCCTCCGGAGGTGCAGGCTGGCTCTCTTCCAAACAAGCATCAGTAGAACAACATCGACATCCAAAACACCCCAATTTGCTGAAACAAGGCATCTTAATATAAGACACATGCACTGTCCCTAACGGACAAGCAGAACACCAACAATCAACAAACTAAGACAAGATAAAGTAACAAATATTAGTCACGAAGCCAAACAAAAACGGTCCAGGGACCACTCCCTACAGTCCAGGGACTGTATCAAATTCAAGAAGACAGGCTCCAGCCCCAGACCTTTTCAAACATTAGCCAGATTACCAGTTGGTCTGGAAGATTGTTCGAGGGCAGTCCCGGACCTTTTCAAGCGCGGGCCAAATTTCCAGGCGGTCCGGTGAACTGCTCACAAACACTCTGTGTCTTTTTCAAGGGTCCGCAGACCCACCAAGTTCAAGACAAGACGGTCCGGAGACCGTACCAAGACACAGCCCGTCGACTCGTGTCGTTCAAGCAAGGCAGTTCAAAAACTGCAGACAAGACAGTCCGGAGACTGTATCAAGACACAGCCCGCAGGCTCATGCCGTCCAAGAATGGCGCAATTTTTCCAAGAATCAAATCACTCACCTTGTGCACACAGGTCGAGCCAAGTTATTCTCCACTGCCGACTCTTCAGACCAAATGGTCAACTCCAAGGTTTCGCCTTCTCAGGACCCCAGCCGGTGACCACTAGACGAGGGGGCGCCCGATCAGCCGGGGGGGGCAGCTGCGAGAACAAAGCTCGGTCTTGTGTGGGGTACCCCGATCTGCCCAACCGACCAAACGCACCCCGACCCTACAACCTGATTACGGGCGAGTCGGATCACCTTGTGGGGTCCCTGTTTGGGCGCTAACTGAAGGAAGTGGCCCTCTAGGGCCACTCGGGTTTTCTCACAACCACCTGCTATGCCTTCCCAAGAATGAAGAGTCGGTCAGACAGTAGAGAATACAAACTTACATGTTTATTAGAAATGCTCTGCAGAGGAGTCCATCATGACCTGCACCCTAAGATGTCTGCCGAGGGACTGGTTCCCCAACAGTCTACAGTGAGTAATCATTCTTCCCCAAGAGCCTCCAACCCCGCCCATCATGGAAAACTACCGGCCTGTGCCGAACATGAACAAAGGAGGCACAGGGAGATGAGCTACCACCTGCCAGATGGGTACATGTTATCAGAGACCCAAGGCCACTGCGCTGGGTCTCAGCGTCTCCTAACGTGGGAGCAGAACTACACACTTGGATAGGTATGTGAGAGCAGAATGGTCTCCTCATTAGCAAGTCGGGAAACAGCCTTGGACAGAAAGAAAAAATAATAACGAAATACAGTGTTCTGCTGAGGCAAGCATTATGAGCCATGAGGCCTAACTCAGGCACAGTCTAAGCAGCCTAATAAGGATTACGAAAAACAAAATGGAGTCACACTCGCTAACTGAAGCCTGCACATTCAGGGATAACTCAGTGGGTTGCATAACGTGAATACAAATGGCATCTATTTAGCCATACATTGCTAACCTAATATAGCGTGAAAAGAGTGCAGTGCAGGGATGGGAATTTGAAACCTAACAAATCTAACAGTACCCCTTTCAGCCCAATTCCAAAAATGGTGCCCTTATGCAGAGCCTGTGTGCGCACCCCAGGAGTGTTGCCAGGGAAATTAGCAACCCCTACTCTGTAATCACATCAAACCAGTTCCAGGCGCAGCTCCCTCCCCAAGAGGAATTGCCTGACTGGGGGGTATAAAAAGGGGCATCTGACAACTGCCTGTGACAGGAGAGGCCCTTTTGAAGTTACTTGAGTACATGGGCACTGGCCAAATGGTCATCCTGCCAGGGGAACATTAAACTCATTGCTATCCTCAGGTCTTTGAATCCACTTTGGGAAATGATTTCACATCTCATTCAGCACATGGCTACTCAAAGAGCTGCAAATAGAGGCTAATGCAAATTAGCCTCCAGAGGCTTTAGGCAGGTAAAATGTAACTTTGCAAAAGTACCTTTTTTCTAATATTTATTTAAAATACAACTTCAACGGTGAATTGTGCTTTATAGCAATATTTCATAGAGTTCTTGAATGATGGTTCTAGTGGTTTCCTAGTCAAAGTTAGCATTATTAAATGTAACAGTGCTTCTCACTGTTTCTCTACGGAACAGCCAGCCTTGCTACAGTGAAAACAGCTTTTAGGTGATAGTCACTTCACGTGTAACATTAACTTTCTATATGTCCTACTTTTTTCCCCTCAACTTTCTTTTTATTGTTTTTTAATGCAATAATCAGCAAAAACAGATACATGTACATACAATCTCTTCCTTAGATATTCCACAACCTACATGTGATAGAGTTGATTGTTGTGCACAAGATATTTTTTACTGTCTATCCATGCAATTTGATTTTTGCTGGCTTCCCACTTTCGTATGAAATTACAAATTTTCCCCATCTCCCTCCCTCCTCCCCCCTCTCACATCAGCCCTCCCTTAAACTTCCTGTAACTGTTGGATTGAATAGGATTGGACGGTCAGTCCGTGTGTATCATAACCGGTAATTGGAGGTTGGTATACTATGTTTGGCCCTGTTAGGCTAATACTCTGGTTGTTCAGGTCTTCATGTTCCTTTCCTAAAATTGGAATAAGTTTAGTGCTCTAGTTGTTGGTGGACATGCTGTCAATGGTAGGCCCCTCAATAGGTATTCCACTAGAGGGCCCCATAAGTAGTCAAACTTTTTAAAATTATCTCTAAAAATTCGTTCCATTGTAAGAGCTCTCCAAAGGCGTGCATGCCATTGAGTAAAGGCAGGTGCATCTTTTTTCTTCCATGCAGTTGCTATCACGCATCCCCCCTCCAAGTGTCACGGCCCCAGGTACTCCACGGGATCCAGGCGAAGCTCAAAGGGGTCCACCTCTCGATATCCCCAACTCTGACACAAGAGGCACAGAGTATTGAGGCGATCAAGTGAGGGAAAGGAATTAGGGTAGGAACAGCAGGGAATGGGATACCTGAAAACATAAAATACATAGATTAGATACTGCTAGACATTTCTATTACACTCAAATGATCTCACCAAAGGGCGTAGTACCTGAAAAGCCAGTTTCCACCAGCCACCGTGTTCCTTATCAACTCAATATACTCAGCAATGATACAGCTCACAACTGAAGGAGGATATACCTATAATGATGTCCTTGCTTCAGAGGTTCTTAAAGGTGGCAGTGTTAGCCAACAATGTATCCATAGACCAAAGTTCCATAGCTCCTCTGGGGGATAGATAGAACCATAATAGAAACTCCAGGAGTCTTGAAAGCCAAACTCCGGGAAAAAGCCACCAAAGTAACAAGTTAAATATCAGCGCGCTCGCCGACAGTACCTTACTGGCGGGGTCGCGCTGTAGAGGAGTCTCCTTGCTTGAACACTCGATCCCGAGCAGCCAAACTTCCCCAACAGCCGTTGGAGTTGCTTAAGTGAAAAGGAGACGTGAGACCCACGAACACTGAAGCCTCACTCGAGCGTCTCTTCTCCGAGGACGCTATCATAGGTGCATGTCCGGAATTAAACTCCGGTCTGGTTCTCAACCGCGAGTTTGTTGACACAAGACGACTTCTCCCTGCTAAGCCCAGCAGGTAGCCGATTGAAAACAGTGAGCCGCTGTAAATGCCGAAATATGCACTGTCGATCTCAAAGATTTGAAGCCGCGAGAAACACTGTCCATGTCTCGCAATCAGGATTACGCACGCAGCCTAACGTGCGTGCTCGCCTCAAGTACCCTGAAGCCCCTCCTACCGGGGCTTCCTGGGATATGTAGTCCCTGGGGTGACGTCCTGATTTGTAACTCGGCAGGCGCAAGGGTCAGACCCTGACACCAAGCAACTCCACATAATGGCTTTGTCCCTCTTCGTCTGATATTGCAGTGACTCTGATCTTAGCCCCAGGAGCGCAAATCCGGGAGAGTCTGGAATTGGATATCCTAGGATTTCTTTGATCAGGGCCAGGATTTCCTCCCAGAAAGGGTGAATTGTCGGACAGTCCCACCAAATATGGCAGAAATCGCCCAGTAACACACAGCCCCTCCAGCACCAATGAAAGGTTTCCGGGATCATTCGTTTCAGCTTTGTAGGGTAGAGGTACCAATCATAGAGCGTCTTGTAATGGGCCTCTCTCATACCCATAGAATGATTATTTTTGGTGAAATCTTTCCAAATGGTTTTCCATTGTCTTTTGTCAATCTCAGTCCCTAAAACCTGTTCCCAGAACTCCATTAAGCGGGGTCTAGGTGAGTGCAGTGTCAATAACAATAGTGCATCTAAGAAAGAGATGACTCTCCTCGCTGATACCCCCATCCTCAAGAAACTTTCTATAGGGGTTCATTCTCTGGTTGCTGCTTCTCTGATTTCTGGGCTCAAAGCCCAATGCTTGAGATGGAGATAGTGATAGTGTTCCACAGGTTGTAAGTTAAAATGCGCCGGCAGTGGTCGAAGGTTAATATGTCATATTTATAAAGAGATCCAATACTGTGAGGCAACCCCCCTCCTTCCAAGCATCAAAGAGGCCTGCTTGCATTCCTGGTGGGTTGAAATGGATCGGTTTGTAAGGAGAAGGAAAAGATGTTCACCCTGCTGGTTTTTTAACCTTGTCCCACACCTTAAGGATAGTCTAGGTAAGCGTTCCTCGGATGGTCCTGCTTTGGTTTCCAGAGCACATCCCATATAGTTCTCCCCACTATCGCCCTGTCCATATGTAACCAGTGTTTGTCTGATTCTCTTTGTGACCATTCCACTATTACTCTGAGCTGGGCCGCTTTATAATAGAGGGCAAAGTCTGGGAGAGCCACTCCACCCTCATCTCTAGTCCTTCTAAGAAGTTTGAAGGGAAGTCGCGCCCGTCCGTTTTGCCAAACATATTGCGTGGTCAGTGTGCGTAATGTAGAGAAAAGGTTGTGGTCTAGGGTGATTGTAAGGGCCTGAAATAGATACAGTAGTTTTGGAAGAATTGTCATCTTAATTGCGTTTATATGGCCCAACCAGGATATATAAAGCGTATCCCATCGTTTGAGGTCATTTTTTATTTGTTTCAGGAGAGGTGGAAAATGTGCCCTATATAATCCCCCTATCGATGCTGTAATCCGCACCCCCAGATATGTAATGTTGTGTTTGGCCCGTTGAAAAGGGAAGTGCTTGACCAGGGAGGTCATTTTACCCTCCGAGAGTGTAAGATTTAAAATATATGACTTAGCTTGGTTTACATGTCCTACATTTAAATACCATGAACCCTACCTTATAGGCTATAAAGCCTGCTTAGGGTGACATAATACTATTTAAAAGGAGGGTTTAGACCTATCAAAAGGGTTTATTTTGACAGAACGAATTGCAGTATTTAAACTTCTCCAGTCAGGATACAATGGTAGGTCTGAACTGAGGTTTGCACTGTCACTATAGTAGATGGCAAAATAGGTGCCACAGCCGACTAGTGGCATTAACTTGCAGGCCATGGTAACACCTCGTACCATATATCAGGGAGTTGTAGGTAAGTTAGATAGGTCAATTAGTGTTATGTTAATTCAACCATGTTAAAAAGTGGAGCACAGGCACAGTGCTTTAGTACTGGTTAGCCGGAGTAAAATGCCCAGAGTTCTGGAGCCAGGAAAAACATATAGGGCGAAAAACTCGGAGTACAGTATGAAAAAGAAGGTATTTGCTGCATTATGTCAAAAAACGAGCAGAATAATTGTGGGACTTGTACACCCTGGAGGTTAAGATGCGACATGCGCCTTAAGTTTGTGGAGGGTCAGAAAGACATAAGAGGTCTAGCAGAGTCGGAAGTAGTATAGGCCTACAGCAGAAAGAAAGTAGGAGCAGAATCTCAAAGAGAGAGAGAAGAGTAAAAGGTTTTTCCTGCAACAAACATCAGCGAGATAGCATTCCCAAGGCCTGGTAGGGTTCAAGAAACGTAGTACAACAGGGAGAACCCGGAGGACCACATCTTAATCGGATTCTTATGTGAGGGTTGGAAAGCATGCTTTGGGTTATAATGTATTTAACATTTTGAAAACTCTGGGTCTTTTAACATGAAAGTGATGATCTGTGAGGCAATAGTCAACAATGTGGATCATCTATAGCCCCCACATTTTCTACCACACATCTTGCATCAATTTCCTTGACAAGTCATACATCAGAAACCTGTAATTCGTATATATTTTAACAGCCATTTGTTGACAGGGAACGTGAGGAAAAAGACAGGGTTCTCCATTAAAGAAAGATAAACTAATAGGTGTGATAAAAGGAGACCATCATAACATTACAGGTCTAATTAGGTGCAACACATGCATACTACGAAGGAGGTACTTATCACATGCAACTCATTCAATCGACCTTGAAGCATGAAAGGCTCAATGGAACTGCCGGATTCAAAACTGTGACCATGAGGCCAAAACAGATCCCTGGCTTGAATAACTTAGTCCACGAAACCATCCGGTATTTGAAACTGAACCAAATGAAAAGATTAAGGGGCAGATTTACAAGCCCCTTGCGACACTTTTGCGCCGCTGTTGCGTTACTTTTTGTGACGCATCGGCGGCGTAAACAATGCACCAGGTTGCGGCCAATTTACAACGTGGCACACCGAGGGAGATGCGTCACCTTGTAAAGCCCTGCGCCACATTATACCTGCGTCAGGTATAATGTATGCAGAGTGGGCGTTCCCACGAGGGAAAGCTTCGTAGATGTGATGCAGTGAAATCTACAAGATTTCACTCCGACACTTCTAGGACGCCACTGTATCAAAACCTTACGCCTGCATGGAGCAGGAGTAAGGAGTGATGCAGTGTATTAGGTATAGGCCTCCCCCAAGCATTGCTGGAGTTGCATCATGCTTGCAACACAACTCCAGCAATGCGTGACTTTTGCACTGACAGATGCATCAGAATTTCTGTCAATCCTTGTGCCATGGTGCGCCGTACTGTAAATACGACGCATCCATGGTGGTGCAAGGGTTTCTTTGCCCGACGCAAGGAAACAGACGCATCTCTGCTCTAATGCAGAGATGCATCAGTTTCTTGTAAATAAGCCCCTCAGTGAGAAATGCTAGTCAAGGCAGAAAACCAGTAACTAATGGAAACGTCTCACTGTGGCCGGGTGAATACCAAAGACAGTGTATGTGCAGATGAGCATTGAAGGGGAATGACTGGACTGTCAAAAACAAAGGTAAGGAAGTGCGCAGCTGGGGAAAACAAGACTAAAGTAGAAGTGACTATTAAATGAGGAAAGACGAATGAAAGATTCTGACACAGTATCTTGAGAAGTGGCGATACTTGCTTTTTAGAGGGGTTCAGTAAAGAGTAGAAAATATCCACAGAACAGATGAAGAAAAGTACTAAATGGCATGACATCATACAAGATATTACACAAGTCAGAACAATAGATGCTAAAGGAAAGAAAACAATGTCGGGCTAAGGTAACACCACTCGAAGATATGAGAAGAGCAGACCACAAAAAAGTCACAAATCTCTCCAAACAGGGACCATGCTGAAGGTCGATCAGCTTAACAAGGCATGCGGAGCAATGCACTGGTTACAGGAATAACACTGGGAGAAGAAGTACAACCTCAGAAGCGCTCCTGCATGGCCTACGGAAGGAGATATGTAGCCTCCGGGAAGCCCAAACAGAGATGTATATGATGCATAGTAATCTGGAATTAGAGCCAGTAAAGTAGCCAGCTCGGAAGCTTTTTAATTGAATTCACAACATATGCTGCCAGGTGGGACATAGTACAGAAGTGCAGGTTGGGTCGAATAATGAATTAGAAATATATGCCTCTCTCAAGATCTTTCAAGAAGGGGGTTGATAATATTACTGCATTAACTTAAACTGAAAAACTAAAAGAAAGAATGTGAACTATGAAAGAGTTTCAGTTTTGTTTAAACCAATGATAGAAATGAATGAATTTCCTTGAGTTATCGGATATTTTAAAGTTCTGTACGGACAAACGTGGTGTTGCATGCCAGTCTGCAGGAGGACAGAAGAGGAAAGTACCAGGAGTATCAAGGGATCAATTGAGGGAGTCAAGACTGGTTTGGTAAATATATTTGAATTAAGGCTAAATTACCTTTAAATGTTAATGTTTGCTTTTAGAAGCCCAAGGCTGATTATGACTACTTACGCCTTACGTTTGAAATGTGTGTCTGCCTTTTCCCAAAATAATCTCTCCACCTATGTGTGGAAGCAAGAGTTTTCCCATTCCATGATCTGCTCCTGCTAGAGAACATCCCTTAGGGGACATCTTGAAGCAGGAAATGCCAAGTCAATGCCCCCATTCCCTCACAAAACACAAAGGATTGCTGGGAATAGGTGGGGAGCGAAAAAGTGGAGGATTAGCAGGGTCATGGTATGTTATGATATGTTATGTTATGTTCTCTTCTGTTATGTTATGTTATGTTATGTTATGCTATGCTATGCTATGTTATGCTATGCTATGCTATGTTATGTTATGCTATGCTATGCTATGTTATGCTATGTTACGTTATGCTATGCTATGTTATGTTATGTTATGCTATGCTATGCTATGTTACGTTATGCTATGCTATGTTACGTTATGCTATGCTATGCTATGTTATGCTATGTTACGTTATGCTATGCTATGTTATGTTATGTTACGTTATGCTATGCTATGCTATGTTATGTTATGTTATGCTATGTTATGTTATTAGTATTTGAAGAGCGCACCATCACCCTGGAGGGTATCCTGGCACTTGGCAGGTGTGAGACTAGCCGCGTCTAGGGCATGGGGGTGGTGAGCTTGTGGGAAAGCTAGGTGTTCAGCTTCTTGATGAAATCAAGAAGTGAGGTGGAGGCTCTGATGTGCAATGGCAGGTGTTCCAGCTTTAAGAGCGATGTTGGTGAAGGGCTGAGCGCTGTATCTGGTGCTGTGAATATGTGGGATGTGTGCAAGGAGGAGTCTGGCTGAGAGGAGGTGGCTTGATGGTTTGTGAAAAGAAGCTAGGGCTTCTGAAACAGGCTGGGCCAGTGTGGGGCCTTAAAGGTGTGACTGAGGAGTTTGAACTCTACACGTTTGTGTATGGGGAGCCAGTGAATGGAGTGTCAAGGCAGGAGGGGAATGGGAAGGCAGAATAGGTGAGTATGGGTGAGGCCGGTCTGGGGATGGAATGAGGGTGGATCAGGGACAAACTTCAGTTGGAATGACCAGAAGCAAGTTTTTTATGGGTGAGTGCCAGCGACCAAGTGTGCAGGCAGTTGGAGGGCACACAGAAGGGCATTAGATCAAAATCTGCTAAGCAGGGCCAGTCTTCCTCCTGCCGTGAGTGGTCTCGTTTTTATTTACCTGAGAATAGCTTCGCACTTTGCATTGATGTCCGCAGTTTTGAAAACAATCACCCGCGGTAGGAAGCCACGAGGCTTTGCAGCGTCACACAAACCGAGTGCTAGTGTGTACCTGTGATAGATGTGGAGTTTGTGAACAGGGCCATGAGCAGGCGATGAGGGAGAGAGAGGTTGAATACTGACTGCGTCGTTAAAACTCAGGAGACATGTAGAATTGCAGATGCCAATGTAGTATGCACACATTTTAACACATATGGAGAATGATGAAAAGATGAGAACATTACACGAAGGAAAATAACACCAAAATTTAGTTATTCGTAGCCTTATTTGCCGACTGCTTTATGTCATCTCCTTCAATGTAAATAGACACAAGGGACTAGTAAAGGGAAGAAAGTGATCGCATGCTTATGGAGGCAAAATATAGACCCTTTTGCATTTTGCTATTATTTTGATGTTGATCTGAGGTTTGACCCATGCAGTGACAGTTTCCTGTTGCATGGGCCCAGCCATGATAGCTCGTTTGTTTGCACTCTGGTAAAACAGTAGTCTGAGTGCAGCATCTCCGCACAAATTAACAATGCATAGATATGTAAGCATGAAGGATATATTTTCACACCTAGCCCTGATATTTAGGATAGTTTTCATAGCTGCAGATGTAATTATATATTGTTATAATTTTATTATAAAGTAGAGAGAGGGACCCCTTAAATACTCCAAGGAAAATGGGGTACTTTTAGTAAGTAAAATAAAGATTTTCCCTTGGATACCACTAAGACTAGAAGAAAATTATTTGCACATCATGTTATACCACACATCACAAAAATAAGGAAAAGGGAAAGCATGAAAATAAAAGCCCAAACAATAAACTGATAAGAAAATTACAAATATGAGTCAATATAACATTTATTAAAAATATTTAACAATAAAAAAGAGTTTCTTATTATACATAAAATCATTTACATTCATACACATCATACCTCATCAAATCAATTAAAAACAAGAGTTCATAGCAACCCACTGTAGGTCCTAATAAACTGCCACTAAACTATACTACCCGAGAGAAAACAATAGACACTTCAATTTGTCATGCATTAGAACACATTCGTATCTGAAATAATATTGACTGGAGCTGGAACGAGTATCAAGCTTAGTCTTGGTGGTAATTATATATTGTGCACAATGCGTTTAACTATTCCCCATTTTTAATATAAAATGTGTTCGAACGGGCATTGTAAAAGGCATACATTGTTTTACTCTAAATTAAATCCATATTCATGTCTTTCCCATCAGGACTGACAACTGCTACTTCAAAGGACTGGAGACAAAACAGTCAGGAAGGCAGAGGAGGCCTACGGGGAGTGCTAGTGCCAAATGGGACATTTCTTTTAAAATAGGACTTTGATGCACTTCTGTCATGTTTAGAATGAATTCCTGTAAGCTCACTGGAAATGGATATCACGTAGGTCTGGCCCACATGCCAGCTCGGGGAACGAAATGCATGTTGCAGTGCAGTGGACTAAACTGAAAGGACCGGCATTCATCTTTGTTAGCTTTTTGGGTGCATGGCACATTGGAATAACATTGTTATTTTAATAGCATAGCCTGCGCCTAGGAAAGAAGAACATATTAGTTTGTTGCAAAGTTGGGAAAGGGAAGCCTGAGGACTCGAATTGCAAGCAATCACATTTGTAATTTTGTCTGAACATGAAAGTGAACTTTTTTACAGGTGTAATTCATGTTTTTGTTTCATAAATTAAGAACCTTACTGTAAGATACTCGGGGCCTCATTTATGGGGTTTTGGCATAGGGCAGCACAGCAAGTGAAAGAGCAGGAATGCACCATATTTATCCAATGTAGTGAATTCCTGTCCTTTCCCCCTGCACTGGCACTGTTTCAGCAGCCTAGCGCCAATCCAGACGCATTTGCACCATGGTGCACGAGTGCCTGTGTTGTTGGTAGGATTGTTTTTGTGCAGGAAGGAGCACCTTCCTGCACGAAAACAATGCTAGGAGGCTTTTTCCTCTTTCTACGTGTACTGCAGAATGCAGCACTCATGGAGTTCGAAAAAACAATGAGAAATAAAATTACTACTCTTTGTTGCACCCACTCCCCTTCCTCCACGGAGGCATAAGGTTTTGGCACAGCCCCAGGATTTACATATTTTTTGTAATCTGGGGAAGCATCAAAATTAATGGGTGTTGCATGGGAAAATCCCCACAATGCCCATGAAATGCCTTCCTAGCACAGAGTAAGGCAACGTGGCAATTTGCGCTCTCTTGCCTTACTTCATATCTATGAGGCCATGCAAAGCTATGCATCGTGGTTTTGCGTGACCTTATAAATATAGGAGCATATTAGCAAGACCGGCGATAAAATTATCGCCGTTTTAGCGGCAGGAAACTGCCGCTAAAACGGCGATAATGGGCTTGCTAATATGCATTATAGAATTCCAATAGAAGCCCAGGTTAGATGTCCTGCACATCTAACCTGGGCTTCTATTGAATTCTATAACGCATATTAGCAAGCCCATTATCGCCGTTTTAGCGGCAGTTTCCTGCCGCTAAAACGGCGATAATTTTATCGCCGGTCTTGCTAATATGCCCCATAGTTTTGTAGGTTGCGCCCTGGAGCATCACAAAAAGTGATGCTCTGGCAGTGCAAGGGGCTCATAAATATGCCCCAAGGTTTTTGATTGAGGAAGGAGTGAAGACCCTTCCCAAGTAACAGCCACAATCCCTGTCAGGGTGAAACACAAAAATCACTAAATTATCCTATGCTGAACCCTGTGGTAGCTTGGCATAAAAGCAATGAAGCTTAACATAGAGGCAATGTGTAAAGTATTTATGCAGCAAAGAGTAATAATGTGAAAACACAAGACAAGAATATTCTTACTGCAATTTAAAAAATTGCGTACATTGTAATAAATAAAACTATACCAGAACAACCAAAATCCATTCAGTAGATCTGGAGATATGCAATTTCAAAGTTTTCAGTAGATACCACCTAAAAACACAAATTGCCACTCGTGGTTATCTGGTCATTCTAGACTGGGGTAAGTCATAAATTCAGGCTGACTAGGATGGAGCGTGGGCTGGATACACGGACCAGGTTAGTCGAGCTTAAAAAGTGACCTTCTCAAAGTCCGGCGCGAAGAGTCCAGTTTGCAGTGGAGGAGGCCACAAGGGGCAGAGAGAGTGTAATGGATGGTCTTGGCTGTATTGCGATGAGCAGGCTTAATGTCCCAGAAGGTCGATGCTGTAGCGCTAAGATCTGGTCAGGTGTACCGGACGATCATTGCTGAAGCTTCGTATTGGTGGTCACTGCAGGCTGCCATTTCTGTTATGCGAAGTGCAGATCATGTGATGCTGGTCATCACGGACTGTAGAGAGAAGAGTCAGGTTCAATGGAGCTTTGAGTTAGCAGTCATCATGGGTAGCAGAGTCTCGGCACGAATGGGAGTATTCTTGATCATGAAGAGCCCAAGGATTTTTACTTCTGTAACAGAGGAGTGCACTCTGATTCCAGTCAAAGGGTCCAGGACCTGTGGAGACACATCTTGGAAATCTGGGACTGACTCTAGCGGAGCCCAGCTGGGAACAGGCAGAGAGGCTTCTTGCACGTGTTGTCTCTGTAGCTCAGACAGGAAGTCCCAGAACCTGACCCTTTGACTCACTCATGTAGCTTGGGAGGAATGGAGCAGGCCCAGTGTTTCTTTTAAGAGAGCAGGACAGGCTTCAAGCAGCAGGGCTGGCCTCTGGGGAATAAGGCAGGCCTTACACAGCAGGTTAGTCCTCTGGGGAACAAGGCAGGCTTCAAGCAGCAGGGCAATCCTCTGGGGAACACAGCAGGCTTCAACCAGTTGGACAGTCCTCTGGGGAATAGGGCAGGCCTCAAGTAGCAGAGCAATTCTCTGGGGAAAAAATCTGGCCTCAATCAGCAAGGCAGTCCTTTGGGTGCCAATGATAACAGGTCTATTACATTGTAACATGATTTGCTCATTCATAATCAATCAAAAGATGGCAGTGAGCTCTGCATACTGTGTAAGAATGGTCAATTTTTGAACAGCCACAAATGTACCTATATTCATGTTTTCACAAACCTTTTCTGGTGTATTCCCTGCATTGAAAATGGTTGGATATTTGCTCCTTTCAAAGGCTATAGTACATTAGCTTCCAGAGTTGTACATAGAAGGAAACGCTCTCATATTTGGAAGCACTATTGGAGAAGGAGTTTGAAAAATATTTTTCTCAAGGAAAAAAAGTTAAGAAGTGCAATTGCACAATTTATTGCATTTACTCAGGTATACATTTCCATTAGTTACATGTGCTCATTCAAAATAGTTCTCATATGGGTGAAAATGAAATACAAAATGAAAATTAAATTAAAAAAAGACTCTTTGAAACTTGTGACGGTCACAGAATGCCACAGATTTTCAATAAGACCTAAACAAGGTCCTTTCTCTGGTTCAAACCATGTTAAGTCATCACTCAGTGGCTCAATGCTTTTAAGGTTTCAAGCTATTCAAGCCAAGGAGTCTTCAATCCTTCTACTTTTGCACAAAAACATCTTGTCACCTTTGAATAAGCGATTTTTTTCGTTTTTGAAAAAGAGCTCCAACATTGTATCCTGCATCTTTGAGCCTTGCACCAGCTTGCAGTGAACCTAACACTGCTTCAAAGGATGATGGCATGAGGGAATACACTGATATGAATTTGAACTGCTTTGAACAAAATTAATATGTAGTCTTGTTTGTCTTTTTCATTTGGTGCGTTCAATGTTTTTTTTATAACACGATTTAGTTAGTTTTATAACCATTAACAAAGTACAGTTACAGCTGCATCCACTTCCACAAGATAACCAGCCAGTAACAAATGACATCCCCAGTCCATAGTACACCCTCCCTCCGCAATATCTCATCATGTTTCTGTGGACAACCTCAGACACTATAAATGCACTTTTCAAGTTGAGCTCATCAGTCCACTCCCACTCTCTGGGGGAATTCCATCACTGAGCAATGTCCATCTTAGCAACCAGTGTGGTGGCACCCACAAATTTGCGGTAAGCCCGGTAACCACCAACTCGTCGACTATGCCCAGCAGGGGCACCCTGAAGGTCAGTTGGAGATCCCCCTCCAGAACCCCTGGGAGCTCACTACACCCTGCTGCCAGTACATGGAGATGACCGGTCAGGCCCAAACAATGTGATAAAAGATGGGTGGTGCTTCAAAACAGCGGAAACAGAGCAGATGGAAAATCTTGCCAGCATCACGCAAACGTATCGGGGTAAGGTAGGTCGTATGGAGATAATTAAGTTGAATCAGTTGGAGACATGTGGAGATAGCAAACGTGTGTGGGGCCATCCTGGCTTCCCTCCAATCTGTCTCGTCAAGCTCGCCAACCCAACCCTCACAGCGAGTTCGAAGCATGTCAACCATGCATTCAATATTTTTACAATATCATTTTAATATAGCTTTGCATTTTCTCTTGAACACCTAATTGCACTTTATTAGTTCTATTACATTTTTAGAATTTTATTTAATTTGAATTTCCACTATACTTTACCATAGGGAGACTCTGCAATCAGGTCTAGAGATCTCGGTATGTTAATGTTTAGGGAAATGTTGCCTATGCTTTATCATAGGCAGAGCTCCACCCTGGTGTCAGGAATCCCTGCATGGTAAAGTATAGGAAGATGTAATACTGTTTTTCAACTAGGAAATTGTTTGTAAACAAAGGTTTCTGTTAAATATTAATGTAAATTATTTGCATTTATTTATTTTAAAAGTAGAACTAAAGAAAACATGATACAGCACAAACAACTACATTGTAAATTAAAAATTAAATGATTTAAGATAAATTAAATTGAATTAAAATTCTTTTTCTCAAGGTTAATTAAAAAGGGAATTTTCGCCTAAATTAAAAAAATATTATTTAACAATTATAACTCTTAAATGTGATGTATAGAAATAATTAAACATAATCTACATATATGTGTAACATTTGTTCTTACAATAAAGTTTTTAAAATATGTTACAATTAAAATAATTAAATTAAAATATGTACTGTATCTATTTGTAACAGTAGATCATATTTATTAATTAAAAATAATTTAAATTAAATTAACATTATTTGCTATAGGGTCTACATTGAAGTCCCTTTATCCACTGTTTTTTATTGGAGGTTACTGCACTATCAGGGTTTGACCATGTGTGCTGCTGGATTTGCTACTGTTTTTTTAAGTAGTAAATTACACTTGTACATTAGGCTCAAGAAGTGGAGCCGTGTGAGTCTACACATTTGAGTAACTTTTGTGAATAGCCAAAAGTAGTAAAGTTACTCAAAAGTCTAAGGGTAAATTTACACGTGTAAATTACTTCCAAGTGTAACTTACCTTTGTGACTATTGCAGTTAATGTAGTGTGCAATGTGATTTATTTGCAGAGATGGAAAATTCCCATTGAACATGATTGCGGTATAAAATGGGACGTGTACATGTCAATCTCAAGATTCTCCAGTGCTAGTGTTGATACACAGGAAGACATACATAAAGAGAAGACAGTGAGATGCGGGCAGAAGAATTACAAAATGTATATGAATCATTATGCGCATTGCATTCCATAAAATCCACAAGTGCATTTTCTATTATATTAACAGCTGTGTGTTACTTCATCCTCTTGGAACCAGAAATGCATATCCTAGGGGATAAGGGAGAAGAGTCCAGATGACAGCAGCCTTGAGCAATAAGGAGTGTCTGTGTGTACCAGGAGTAATGTTGTAAGGAGCTGTGAGTGGAATGTGATGCTATAAGTTGTCATATGCAGCCATAAGCTACCACAGCATGATCCCTTTTCCTTATGAGCAGCAAGGTAAGAGGCAGCTCACTCTCACAGAATTATGCAGGCAAGATGCCAGAAATCAGTAGAAGATATAGTATCCGGCACAATCAGCATGGAAATGTGACATTTGTCTTGAGGTACAGATCCGGTAGCTAGTTGGCAGCCACCAGACCTAGTAGTGCAATCTAACCATGCCCCCATCAAAGCTCACCTGTACAGAGAATCAGTGGCGGTCGCCACATACAAAAAGTGGTGGGAGGGGGCACAGGGGAGAGTGCGAGAAGGGCTACGGGGGAGGGGTGAAAGAGGGATTCAACTAATGATAAAAAATTTAAAAAGCTAAACTTACCTGCTGCCGGCCTCCTCCCATGTCGCGCCTCGGTGCTGTGTCTTCCTTATCCCAGCAGACAGTGAACTACGTCACAGACTCCCTGTCCAATCCCCGCGCTGCTCTGAGATTGGCCTGAGCGGGTTGAAAAGACGCTCTGCTCGGGGAGTCTGTGGGGTTTCTCTAACCTGCCTGTTCAATACAGCCAGGTTAGAGAAACCTAAGTGCGCATGTGTGTTTGGCCGGCCTGAAACGGCCAGCCAAACACACACCCACACTTAGAGAGTGCACATAGCACTCCTCCTCTCCCCTCTCCATGCCCCGGCTCGGCCCCTCCCTGCACACGCTGGCTGAGCCAGCTGCTTAAAAATAAAACGATAATGAAATATTGTTTTTTTTTCCTGTTGGCTCTGAGCCAGTGGGGCAACGCTCCTCCACCATTGCGAAGGAGCCACCCCTGAAGAGAATAAACATTAGTGAATTTGAGAACTGTGTGATTTGCTGTATCTGAGAAAATATCCGTTCTTTAAATCTCCCCAAAATTGGTATACTCGATCTTCATCCACAGCGACATTGAACATCACTGTTTTAAAACTGACCTGAAGGCCTATTTGCTCATCAAAACCTTGAAACCTTCACTCTGCCACCCAAAGACTCCCAATTTGGAAATGTTAATACAATTCCCCTTAACAAGATCTAATTAAATAGCCAATTAGAGACTAACTGATAGAGCTGGGGGTTGCATATTTCCTAATTAAGAGTTATTTATTTTGACCTAAGCAGGGGGTGATGTTACTAATAATAATGAGGTTAGGAAATGGAGACACATAATCATGGACAAGCTTTTAATTTCATATCTATTGTGTAGAAAGTCTGCCTATTTTCTTCATTATCAAGCCCTGTAAACACCCAGGAACTACGTTCTACATAGACACCTTCTGAAACATATTTTCATTTTATCATCTTAAAGCAAGAAAGTCTTCAACTATAATATGTTTCCCAATCTTCCTAACACTTTTTTTTTTTAAAGCTGTATATTTTTTGGCTTTTTGCCCTTTTCACACTACAATGAACACATGCATTAACCAAATGTAATATTATCAATTGATAATGTCTCTCTAAATTTTTAAATTTCACATTTACATGCATACACATTTTTGTATTTAATTATTAACGTCAGAGATTCTGCTTTATTTTACAATTATGAAATGAAATTTAAACATCGGATATCGTTTAGTAAAATGTTAACTATGGGAAGAAGCAAATGATACTCTTGTTTTAAAGCTATTATCTTGTTGTTTATCCTAGGCCTGACTCAGTCATCTATCCTTTGATGCAAATCAGTTTCATTACATTCTGTAAAAGTAATAACTAATGTTTAGATTGCTTAGAAATGCTGTTAATATTACTATAACATATAGCAACTTGTAACCGCTGTACTCTAATTTCCGCCAAAGTGTGATTTCTAAAGCCACTTGTAATATTAGCATACCTGCTCAAGTCTAAATAGTTTTTACAGTTGAGTTGAGCCAACAGGCCAGGTGAAAAGCAGGTCACATAGCTATAATTAAAGCTGCAGTTTAAACAAGGAAAACCTGGCTTTTCCTTCTTATTTGTTTCTTAAATAAACAGTGATCAACAGAAAGGAGATATGTATAGCAGCATATTTATTTCTTCATGCTATCAGTGTGTACAGGAAAGTTCGACTTTCTCAGCATGGTTATACGTATTCTCAGCCACAGAATTATTTTATCTGATTTACGTTACACTATTTCTAATATATTTTGGCAACAAATTACTAACTGCTTTTGATGTGTTTAATTTCACACCACACATTTTACTTTTGTTTTCCATGTCTGCAACCATACTTTCTCTTTCATGAAAGAGCAGAACAGGATGGCCCATTTTTATTATAGTCTCAGCAAGCTAAAAGCAACAGAAAGCATTGCAAAGTGGTATATATTATGTACTTTCCAAAGTAAATGAAATATGCACTGAAAAAATTTCTTTTTGTCAGCGCTAAAACATTGTGCTGCTTTGATGACTTTGCATCAGAGGGCGTTACAGGGAAGTTTCTTCATATGACTAGGTGTTGCATCAACAAAAGGACAGCAGAGGCCAAAAGGAGGCACCTAATCCACCCTAGATTAGTCCTTTTGAAAGTCCCAAAATTAGCTGCTCCTTCTCTTGGAACTTAGCAAAACTATGCAGAAGCAATTCAAAAATCCAATTGAGAAATAGCATACCCCAAAGAAGATCAAATACCAGAAAAGTCCAAAAGCATTGTTTAAAAATGTTTCTTTATCTTACTTCAAACTACCATAACAGACAACGTGTTTCGTTCTTTTACCATTATGGAACTTTTTCAGGGCGAGTGAAAGTGCAGCACAATACGTTTAAATGCCACGTAACGTTTTGTGGACTTTTCTGTTTGATTTTCTTTGGAGAGTGCTCTTCCCCATTTGCACTTGTGGTTTGTGTCAAAGCGTAATGCCTCCTTGAAGCAGGTGCCGTCAAGGAGAGATTCTGCAATGTTCTCAAAAACAGCCGTGCATTGCACATGTGCTGAAGTGCACAGCACAGATCGAGTGTGTGGGACTCTTCTATGCTTGTCTAGGCATAGGAATTTGTACTGGAAGGGATTGCTTGTAGTACAAATCCTGTGCTAGGCAGTGCACCCTGACCTTTGTGAGGATGTGCATCACACACAGAAGCCTTTTGGAGCAGTAGGACAGGAAATGACACCAGCATTAGGTCAATTTTAATGAATAAAAAAATCAATTTTATTTACCCCTAGGCCGGTTGCTGACAAATCTGGCTTTAACTCCACTGTAAACCAGGTGTTGGGTATTTATCACTGTGAGAGCATGACACAACCAATATGTAGTATGCATCTTTTTATATATTAAGCATCCAGCCCTCTGGACTGACAAAGCGCACTTTAGGTATTGCGTATTTACTGTATAAATATAGGTTTTCTCACATGGAAAAAGCATCTTTTCTTGCCATATTTCACGTTATTACTTTTAAACTTTAGCTCATCTAGTGCTCAGTGTTGCTCTGGCAGCCATATATTTTAATCAAATATATTGATGGTGTTATTACACACTGTATCCTACAAATGTCATTAACTTCTATTGCTGTCAATTTTGTGCCAACTATCATTGCCTTACCGGAAGGTTAAATAAGCCAATTGGGTGAAACTAATACTAACTCTACCATTTTAGGAGCAGAGCACAGACACTGTGTCATTTAACAACTTTGTCACAGAGCATAGCAAAACAGCAAAAAAATCATCCAGAAAAGGCAAAAAATAGGGGGTAAGAATACAGAAAAGTCAGAGTTCCTACAGAAGATATAGATGATATTATGGTACCCAAATCGAACTTTTACACATCTAAAGTTGGGTTTTATGTGAACTTGATAAGGTCCTGTAGTTCACTTCAAATGTCTGCCCCAGCAGAGACCAAGGGTACCTTTGTCATTCCATGAGCCATAACTTTTTTTTTCTAGAGTTAATTGTTCACTCTCTAAATCACATAGCTCATTATCTGGACTTTTTATGTAGTATTGGTTTGTACTCTGTCTTTTCCATGTTTGCCTCCTGATAGATATTCAAGTGTGCCCCTTGAATATTGAATCAACAATATCGATAGGACAGAATATTGAACATAAAATATCGACAGGTAAGTAAGTCTGTATTTTCTATATCTAACTCTATATATATGTACCCACGTGTCCATATATCTTCAAGGTATGTAGATGTGGAGTTAGGCATAGTAAATCTCTACTTTCCTATATGCACTTCCCTTTCAATATTTTGTGTCTTTATATTCTGTCCTTAATATTAGTATGCCATGATATTATTGATGTTGATATTCAGTAGTACAATCAGATATTCAGGGATAAGATCTTACAGCAACGTATAGAAAGCATCCACTCCAGGCAAAAAGGAATAACAGCATTTATTGTTGCAGCAAAGCAAAGTCACCCTCAAAGGAAGGCAGCTAGTAGTCAAATGGCTCTGTATTCTGCCTTCCATATACCAGTGACAGATCCAAAAGAATGCAGAACACATACAAATCAAAACAAGATATAAATACAAGCAAGTGCACAAGTAACAATGAAACACATCTCCTTTTGTAGAAAAAAACATTAAAAGAAGATTAAAGTAACATAACATGTGTATTTGTAAAGCGCACGTTCACCCCAGCAACGGGGCATCTTGGCGCTGAATAACAGATGTTTATTGTTACCCAACTCAATGGTACTCATTTTATCGACCTCAAATGGATGAAAGGCTGAGTGGACCCGCCAGGATTCGAACCTGTGACCATGAGGTCGAACACAGGCCCCTGCAGTGGATTCATTAGTCCACTGAGCCACCAGACCCAGCTCAGAACTTAATAAAGATGATCTCACTACTAAAAATACATGAGAGAAAAGAAAAAACAAAATAGAAGAATAAAGCATGTCTTAATTGTTTTTAGCAAAAACTGCATATTTGGCAGGGGGGTCATCTATTCCTACCAAGACCCTTGAGACCTTGACCCTTGCAGCCACTGACTCCTTTAAGTCCACACCTCCTACATTGGAGTCAGATTACCTCTGACAACTTCCCTCTTGTTCAGCCATGTCACATGACAAATCCACATCCTGGTGAGGATTATTGTTCAGTTTCACCAGAAATCTATTATCTTCGTGTCCAAAATCACCTTCCTCCACATCATTACCATGCACCACTCTATGTTAAATTAGGCATCTCTCTTAACATTCAACACCTTTTCATCCTGGGTAACTACACAATTAGAAAACACTTTCACTACTTTCATAGCTTTACCAAACTTAGAATAACCTTTCCTCACTATTCCGGGCTTAAGAATCCTCACCCAATCAGCAATAACAAAATCAGATTTCTGGGGCTTCCATTTTGAATCGCGCTACTTATTAGTTCTTTTTTGGTTCTTCCCCACTCTTCCTGCCACTGCCCTAAATCACACTTTCCTACTATTTTTCTGTACTTTTTCTTGAACCACCAAGGGCACAAACTGGAAATTGGATTCTTACTTTTAAGCAATTTAAACGGATTCACTTCAGTAATTGTGTGTGGAGTTATAGGATACATCACAGTTTTTCTCTCAACACATTTTCCCAATCACCACCACACTTGCATGCCTCTACAATGCAATCCTTCCAAACATTGCTTAACCTTTCGATTTGACGTTTTCTAAGAGCCCCATATAAGGCAGTTGTCACATGTGTTATGTTACAATGTTTAAAAAACAATTCAATTTCCCTCGATATAAGTTGGACCCCATTGCCAGTTACCAAAACTTCAGGACAATCTTCCCTTGCAAAACTCTCATGGAAAAATTCAATAACAACACTTGTCGTAGAGTGAGGCACAAACTTCACTTCTAGTCACTTCGAATAATAATCTATCAAAACCAAAGCAAACCATGAATCCTGGGGAAAAACGCAAATGGTCCAGAAATATCAAAGGCAACTTTTTCCAAAGGAAATTCTGGCCACACCACAGGTTTCATTGGCTCTGGACTGACTAATTTCTCACTACTAGCACACACCTCACTCTCCCCTATCACAAAACAGGAACATTTTGTATAATTAAACATTGCAGCTGGGAGAACAGTTACAGGCATAGGGTCTGTGGACTCTCTCAATTTTCAATAGGTCTAACATAGACTTTTATGCAGTTCACTGGGTGTAATAAAATGGTTCCACCAGTCCTTTATTGGAAAGGAATGCGAATTGCTGTCTTTGTGGCCATAAATGAATGTTTTGATGAAGAATCCAAGTGGGAACCTTGCATGGACACAATTTGGACAGTAGATAACATGTCTAGATGTCCGGCATGGGGAGGGTTTGATCATTGTGTGTACTGTGTGTGCTGTGTCCTGATTGGCTGAGTGTTCCTAACTTTATGTGGCATCTGACTTTATGGTGGTTTGGGAATGCGCGCACCCCTCCGCCAATATGTGCTTTATTGGGGCCAATCTCCCTGGACCATTGTGGTGTTTGTGCATCTGTCTGCTGGATATGTGCTACCCCACCTGTGATTTGTCAATCAGTGACCTCAAGCCTGGGTCTCAGAGCATGCCTAACTATGTATTTCTGAGTTGGGGTTGACAAGGAGTTCACAACGGGTGAATTTGTCAATAAAGATGCAATTTTGTGCCCGTACTTAAATTTATCATTATTCACAACAACATTGACATTTTTAATATTAACATTCCCCCTCTAGTTGAATTTTTAGCTACGCTATCAAACCCATACTTCATAACAGTTACATTATTGGGGGACAGTCGTTTTCTGGTTTTGAGAATTGCTACTCTCCTGGCTACTTGCATTCTACCCAATTTGAGGACTGTGTTTTTACAGCAAGAAATCCCCAACGGTAGGGAATCAAACACAAACAAGAACACTATGGTAGCAACGACGTGCACAGTCCGCAAAGCTATTGCGGGAGCCAGGACAACCAATCTGAAAACCACTCCTGCTCAAGGGCACTTTCCACCTCATGCATGTCTCTTTGAAAATGGTGCAGTGCTTGGATAGCAATAGTCAAAGTCCCATTATATAGGTCATTTCCTGGGATAAATGTGCACCAGGATGCACCAATCTTGGCACATACCCCTCCCTCCATCATAGTCATTAAATCTAACACATACCAATATTAAATAACCAGGAAGCGGATTGCTCTCAGTTCTTCCTTGATCAAATTAAGACTGGGCTCAGTGATATTCATCATTTTAAGCTACTCCCAGCTGGTAATTTGTAACCAGTGGGCATTAGCTTTTGTCTGCAAGGTGAAGAAGGGTATGGACCCTCCTGCTGATCTTTGTGGGTCCGAGAACAATCTGAATTTTTCTGTAATGTTCTTGTACTGAGAGCAGCCAAAATACTCTGCAGTTCTTTTTTCATGTGCCTGATGCAGCAAGGTTGTCGTCTTCCTTAGAGGGTGCTGGTAAAAATTCAATAGTTCCTCTCTGGATATAACCAGGGCGGGTGTTTAAGGTGACAAGGGAAAACATTCTGCACCATCCAGGGACAATCGGAGTGTAGGCAAACTCGCTGTACTTCCAGTAGTTAGTGTGGAGGTTCCCCATTGCATATATTCGGAATATGCAGGATTGTGCCACAGTTTTTGTTCATGTCCAATGGAAGTGTTACTTTACCTCTGAAACACAAATAATACAGTGTAAGTTTCTGAGCAGTTAGGGGCTGCCCCTTCTAGCCAAGTGTATCCACCCGCTTTGCTATCCCAGATTTCCTGACATGGGGTGTCTAAGCTTTTCTTCAAACCTGCCCCCAAGACTCATTTCCCTTCTTATCACTGAGCTGAAAGGCCACACATAGGAAATCCATGACTGGGGTCCACTTGTTGG
Organism: Calotriton arnoldi; assembly: GCA_963921515.1. Lineage (NCBI taxonomy): Eukaryota > Metazoa > Chordata > Amphibia > Caudata > Salamandridae > Calotriton > Calotriton arnoldi. Next base: position 87,269 of record CAWUFW010001750.1, on the reverse strand, counting down.
TAAAGAAGACTGCCCCAGATAAACTAAGGGCCATCCTTGGACCACAAACGGATGCAGGAGCGAATGAGCTGGTGCATTCAGTTGGGGGTTTTGCAACCTCTTCTCTGAGAAGTCTTGGACCAAACAGTATCCTCCCCTATGGTACCCCTTCTGTGTATTCTCTCTAGCTCAGTTTGAATATCGTTAGACTCTGTGAAAAGGCAAAGACCTGTTGGGTTGGTCTCGGATGGGTCAAATATTCTACTACTGTGAATATCGGTGAATGTGATGTCAATATACACCATGAGATATGCATGCACAACAGCGGCAATACCAATAAACGCAATGTTGATGCACGCCATAAACTAAGCACGCATAACAATGTCAATACCAGTAAAATCAATGTTGTTATATGCTATGACCACTGTATGCATAATAATGAGAATGTCGGTAAATATGATATCAATGATCGCCATGTGTTATGTACACGTGATAACAAACTCATATCGTTGCTGTCTAAATCACTCTAGATGACCTCCCCATCAACACCGAGTCAGAGATACATGGTCAGATATACCCTGCGACCCAAACCGAGGCCTACCGATTGAGAGGACACAGGTGGGGTTACACTCAGCCTGAAGACAAATGCGCAACCAGGGAAAATCCTGATTGATCCTACAGATGGGAAGTTACGCCACAAACAGGTCTGAGGAAATTGGCCGCAATAAAACACGTTTGGCCAAAGGCACACGTTCCCAAAGTACCACAAAGTTAGATACCACATGTAGTCGGGAACACCCACCCCATCAGGACACAGCATACACACCACACGTTATGATCACACTGGCCCACATGCAGGACATTTGGACGCATACACACTGGCTCACACTAGCTCACCCGAGGTCCAGAGCTACCTTTGTCCCCCTTATCAGATGGTTGCATTCATGATTTATAACTAGGCCCGGACTCACATGCTCTTTAAGAATGTGAAATTGTTTTATTGTATCTCACAAACTGTATATATAATCAGCCAAAACTTCTGTACATTAAGGCTGTCTTCAGACATGACTCTGACGATGCTCTCCTGGTCGCAGTGTTTAATTAAACCAACTTGTTCCTGTTTTGCCGAACACCTCCTGTCTTTTAATTTTTTCAAGGCAAATTCATATCTGAGCAAAAATTTGGTGAGCCAGAGAGGAGAGATAGTTTTTTCAAGCCTGACTGCTGTCGAAGGACAAGGACCCCTGCCCGAATGGATTCACATTGGCGCAACGAGACCAGTGAGCAGACACCATAATTGATTACAAGTTCTGCTGGATCCATGAGGTGGAGTCCACAGTCACATGGGTAAGTGACTGTATCCGAGGCCTTAGTCCAAGCATGTGGAATGTGGCAAACTGCAACAAGCATGTAGATCACTTTTCCCCTAGTCAGCATGCTAGAGAAGTTGAGCATTACACAACTGGCACACATAGGTCCTTGGTGTGTTATATATGGCCACTCATTATTTTGCTTCAACATTTGAGCATACAAAACTGGCACACCCAGGCCCTTGGTGTGCTATATAGGGCCACTTAATTATTTCGCTTGAACTGTTGAGCATTACACAACTGGTACACCTAGGTCCATGGTGTGTCATATAGGAACCACCACATTAATTTTATTTTATAGTTAAAAGAATTTTCTTAGGTTCCGTCAGTTTCTTAACACTGACAGTGCCTAAAAGAAGTGAAAAGGTGGATTTATTCACTTGTACTACTGGGCATTACAACAGAAAGTACTCATGACCCCTGGGCGTGATATAGGGTGTAAATCAGACATTAAGGAAAAAGTTGGGCCTTAGTGAATAAGGTGTAGCTTGTGTCGGACCACAGAGGGTGGATAGTTGTCAAGTTGTTCCTTTTTACTCAGCACAAATCACTGCTATGTTTTGTCCCAAGCTGATATTGACAGACTGTCAGGCTCGCTTAGCTCTGTATACCACACAGAGTATCCCCTCTCATCGGGCTGTAGGAGCTAGGACGGGCTAAGATTTTTAGATAAAATAATCATTTTTTTCTGTCACTTTTTCTGTTCTAAATTCCTTTAGGTTTTCTATTTATGTATTGTTGATGTTGTGGTGCTATTAAAATTTTGCAATTGTGCTTCATGAATGCTTTTTGAATGCTATGCCATGTTCAAAACTTTATGCATTTATGAAATAACTATTTTTTCCCACAAATCAGAATTCTACATTAGCTATTTCGCTGCTAAAAATCAACTCATACTGTTCTGAACTAACTATTGCACTTTGTTACAGGTTGTTACTATTTCAATGCATTTGTCTTTGCCAAATGTCTAGCGTTTTTGTGATGCATCGTCTTTTATAGAGCATGTAACCAATAGATTGTTGCTAGCACAGCCCAGTGTACACACTATCCACATGATCAGAGTGGAATTTGCAATTATTTAAAACTGTGAAATATTCAGAAGTTTATAAACACCCCACACATTTTCCTAATCCATCATGGAGACACAACACAGGCTCGGAAACTAGAGAAACACTGCCATGAGTGGCACGCCTGTACCAAGGCACAGTCTGGTGCTAGGCTCCCTGGCAGTTCTACCCCTCTCCCATCAGTCGCAGCCCTTCAAGCCCCAGCGGGAGGAGAAGCACATGCTCCTAAATGCCAAGCCGCACGCCATAGAGGCAGAGGGAGGTTCATAGCAGTTCTGGAGGAGGATACCACCAGTGGAGGGGAAGATAGGTGTCCCAGCCCTCCCATGTCCAATGCTGAGGGGGGAGCCATAGGGTACACTCCCCCAGGGTGCAGAGGAAGCTTCAGGGAGTGAGCTTGAGGTCAAAATGCTACCCAGAAGAAGGAAGGCAGCCCATGTGGGAGTCAGAAGGAAGGCGCAAGCAAAAGTTAGAAAGAGAAAAAGCTCTTGCCTGGGAAGCCCAATGGGAAGGGAGAACAACACACCCTGCCCCGGAGGAAGCCATAGCTAGGCCCTGGGCTCCCCTTGAGGATGCAGAAACCCACACTCCCGCCGACTGTCGGCATAGGAGAGGGGCTGACCCAGAGATAAGAAATCAGGAGAGCCTAACTGAAACAATTACAACATACGGGCAGAATGGCACTCTTATGCATGTGATGGAGCAGGGAAAATACATTTTTTTAACCCCTAACAAATTTTATAACTAATTAAATAAGATGTTCGTTTAAATGTATTAATCAACACTGTATGTGTGGGAACGGTAACATGCCAATGTGTGTGCTAAATAATCTATTAATGGATGTCCGTGTGTCTAATTATAACGTAAAAATAAATGCGTACTAATTAAAAATAAATGCATGTTTGTGCTTCATAGAAATAAAACGTGTCGTTGCAAAAACAATAGTGATGGTAAGTAAGGAACAGCTTAAATGTTGCTTTCTGCTAGGTAATAACTAATTGGGGTACGTAGATGATGGGAGGGAAACGAAAGGGCTATTTTTCTCTATTTTAATTATGTTTTGTTTGCCTCAAATTAGTGCTTCTAAAGTATAACCGAGTGGCGATATAAAATGGCCGCCAGTGGGAAGATGTGCGCAGGCGCAAGGGGACATGTGACACGGGATGAAATCGGAGAAAAAACTAAACCTCGTGATGTTACTGAGAGGCTAGGATGCGAGAAATGGTCAAGGCTGATGTGACCTAATTGAACTGATAGTGTGCCGTGATGATCAGCAGAAGACCCGTGGGAAACCAGTTTAAGAGAAAGGACAATGACTGCGGAGTTCTCGAATGTATCGAAAGAAGTTACAAATGTACTGATCGAAACGGATGAAAACATGTTTGAGCGTATGGGAAAGGAAATGATCCAAGGACCCTTGGATCCAAGAGAACTTGATTAAAAGAATGAATAAGATGACATGCATGGACCAATGAAAGAAAAGCGTGTTATTAATGTTGCAACAGTTAGTTAGCAAAGTTAGAATTAGGGTATAAGAGGGCCTACTCTTAGTGGGAGGGGGTCAGTCGCAGTTGCAGTCACAGTCAGGAGCGGAGTTGGAGAGTCGTGTTGGTGTTGGTGGCTTCCAGTGCTGGGTGGTCCTGATCGATCCCTTACTGAGCGGGGAGATGCTGAAAGACTGTTAGATGAGACGGGTTGCAGGTAGCTGATGCTGACGAGCTGAAGTTGCTGTTGCTGTCTTAATTTTCCAGTTGAGTATGAGAATCAGGTTATTTCTAATTCTTAAACTTAGGTTAGAAATCATTAGTCTAAATTAGGAAGGCAGGCAGGTAATTAGTGTTTGGCTTCATGACAAAAATTTCCTTTCTGCAATAAATTGATTATGCTTAATAAATATTTGAATTTAAGAATGAATAATTGAATAAAGTTTAAATTCTTTCTCATGCTTTTAAAATTATATAAAATTTAAGATTCTTTAAACCAAAATGACTCAGTGGTTATTTTCCTAAATGATTGTGACATCAGTAATTGGTTATTGTGATTCAGCTGGTCTTAATCACTATGAACTAATTTTTACATAAATGATTCATCGACAAAACAATGAGCAGGAATATCTTAAGAAATAACTAAAAGAAAGCGACAAGTTAAGGTAATAAGATATCCCGGCTCCTTCCAGCGGTACATAAATGGTGTTCTCCATTTAGTTCTCATGCTTCTCCTAGGAGTACAGAATTTCATAAAGGTGTAAAGGAAATCCAGGTGTGTGCGTGTGTGTTAGGCGATGTTTATGGGCCCCATCGTCATGTGGATATGAGAAAATATAGTTTGCCCCTGGATGACCTATAAGTGACCTGGGAGGAGGATAGTTTTTATTGTACGCGCTGCATCAGATTTCTTGGTAGCAGAGTTATGGTTTTCTATAGATTAGTTTAGTGATTATTGTTTATTGATTATTGATTATTTGATGACTAACACTATATGTTGAGTCGCGTTATGTTATATGTGAGTTTTCACGCTTCTGGGATGTAGGAAGTGGAACACGTGTGGCAAGAGAAGTCACATGGAATTTGGTACATGGTCTGAATTCATTTTGGTAATAACGCAGGTTGTGTTATGTTAGGGATTTTCTGTACGAAAAGTGTGTAATTGAAATAGCAAATCACGTTTACTTGTGAAACTTTGGCCTTAATTCTCAGGAGCCTAGTCTCCACATGTGTCTTATCCCCAGAGAAACGAGTAAATTGTTTGTTTGAAAGAAGGGTAAGGTAGAGGGAAGTGCTACTTTATCGGCGAGAGTAAATAATTCTGTGGTAGGGTAGAGGTAAGCGCTGCCTACTGGAAATACAGGATTCTTGTGTAAAAGGACAAAGCTGTCACTTTTGTTTAGCGAATCAGACTATGGAATTGTTTTAATTGTTGTAACTAACGAAGAAAACAGCGAAAAGAAAAATTGCCGATAAATTTTGTAAAGGAGGGGTAAAGAGTAGAAGTGACGTGGAACAGTGCCGCGCTAGGATTGGATAGTGCGCTAGTCACGTGAACACAGAGCAGGAGTGACGTAGAAAAGTGCCGCGCTAGGATTGGTTGGTTCGCGGACGGTGGGAATTGTTCTGATTGGTACGTTAGTGTGAGTCGCGCTGTAATTGGTCGAAGTTCCGTACACAGAACAGCGTTAGCGTAAAGAGAAAACAAATAGAAAACATGCCGTATTACGAGTATGAAAGGGAGAGAACGTCATGGACGACGAAATTGAAGAATTTCTTTAAGAAAGACAAAAAGGTTGTGACTAGAGAGGGACAAGTAATTCCTCCGCCGAAATCAGCAGCTTCACATATGATGCTGAAATATGGATATCATACGTGCATATGGTTGGAAAATTGGGCAAAATATACGAAGAATGATGGTGCTTTAGCTTTTCCTGAGAATGGTTCATTTAATGTAGCGGTTTTGCTAAATTTGCGAGAAAAAATGTGTAAATTGGAACCTAGACCTAGACCAACACAGTTTGAAGCTTTGACGGAATGGGAAGATGAGATGTATGAACGAGAGAGATTCAGAGGAATGAGAGATCATGAGTTTATGCCTGGAAGATTGTGGGGAGTAAATCATGAGGACAGAATAAAACGATGGAGATGTGCTAACATGACAGGAGGTTTCTTTCCAGCCTTTACAGTTGAGGAAGGGACTAAGAAAAAACGGACTGAGAAAAAGAAACATATAGAGAGAGAAAAGTATATGCATGAGAGCGAAACGGATGACGAGTTGCTGGAAGATATTTTAAATAGAAATCCACCTCCGTATCAGCAGAGTTCTACAGTGGTGACACCAAATGCGCCGCTAATAGAGACTATGCGAAATAAAAGCCCGGAAAAGAGAATTGAAGTAAATAGGTCACAAGAACAAATGAGAACTTCTCAAAATGAAGGAATAGAAAGCGACAATGCAAGCGAATTGGCAAGGACAACAAAAGAACTAACTGAGAAGATTAGAGAGTTAACGAAAAATATGGAAGCAGTTACTGTGCCCGTAACAATAGGTCCAGTAATACCCGTTTTTGAGAATCAGAAAATTGATGAACGATCTTTGGTACTTCCCATGAGTTCACAATTTCAGAGAGAAAAAGAAAGGATGGAACAAAGTGCAAGTACAAGTAATTTGGCTAGTACTTACAGACCAAGTCCACCTACAAATTTGACGGTAAATGAGTGTAATGGTAGGAAAATGCATATGGTAACAGAATCTGCAACAGAAACCCCTGAAAAGAGTGGTAATTGGATAGAACTAAATAATACACCCATAGGTCCGACTCCTGATGAGTTAAATGAGTGGATGAAGGCATTTAAAATAAAAGAACCAGAAGAAAAACTATTAGATGTAATTAGGTTAAAAATCGATATGGAAGAATTAATTCTAGGAACAATTGGTACCGAAAAGATAAAAAATTACCAGGATGATGAAATAATGTTTCTGTGCAAAAGTATTACATGGAGGGCAAAGAATTTACATGACAAACTAGAAGAAGTGGCCAGTGAGATTGGAATAGACTTTGCAAAAGTGAAAACGTTGCAGAAACCATACAGAGTAGACTTTTGTGAAAAGGATATTGAAAATTTGAACACGGCAGGAAGGCTGACACAGATAAAGGAGTTAATTGTGTTGTTGAGAAAATGGGGTGATGTGGACAGATGGAAGGTTAGATGGACAAAGAAGAATGAGAAAACTACAGACAAAGGTTCATTGGCCTTTATGATAACTGAAAAAGAATCTGTTGCCAAAGAATACCCCATGAGAGAAACTCCAGGTGGTAGTTACGTGCATGTTCCCTGGACTAGGCAGGACATACTGTCATTTACCAATGACTTTCCAAAGTTAAGAGAGAAGCCAGTTGAGTGGTACCGACAAGTAGAGAGGTTTGTAAAAGTATCAAAAGTGTTGTGGATAGATTTAGATGGATTGTTTGACATAGTGGTACCAACAGATTTGTGGTCAGAATGTAAGATTACAGTTGACTGGCCAACTACAGAATATCCAAGAGATCCTAAGACAGGAGCTCCAGGTCCTGATGTGATGAAGAAGTACGATAAGGTGATTACCTTTTTGAAGAATAAGATTCCTCCTAAAGAGACAGATTGGGTAAAAATCGATAGAACTACACAGGAAAGTAAGGAGTCTGTACATGCATATTATGAGCGATTGTTATTAGTTTTCAAGCAGTATAGTGGTTATGAGGAATTGAGTGAAAAAGACATGAGTCATTTTGTATACCGATTTGTGTTTGGCCTGAAACAAGAAATCAGTGATATGATTAAGCAACACATGATAAACTGGCAGAATGGAAGTGTAGATGAGGTGCTGAGGTATGCTAAGTATTGTAGTGATGAAATAGAGAGTAAACAGCGTAAGTTGAAAGAGAAGGCAATGTGGGCACAGGTGAAGGTGGCAGAGAAACAAGAAGCTCAATTGGACAATAATAATGGAAATGAAACAGGACAGAATAAAATGCGACCAAACATAGGTAAAGGAAAGGGTCAAGTGAGTCTAGAAGAGGCAAAGAAGAAATGGCCATGTCATAATTGCGGAAAATTAGGGCATTGGAGAAACGAGTGTAAGTTCCCACCTAAACCTAATCCGGAACATCAATCATTAACTCCACAGGTGCAGAATGAGGTAGTTGTTCAACAAAGTCAGGTGCCGCAACCACCACTTCCCAACACTGTTAACCAGCAAAGATACAGTACAGAAACAGGATTCTACGGAGGAGAGCAGGTAACACAGTTGCCGCGAGCAGCTAACATTTCTCAGTATTGGTTGCGTCAGAGTGAGGATGACCCGGATGAAAGATTCTGACGGTGCGCAGGAGAGGGGAAAGAGTGCGTGCTTGGCGCAACTCTAGAGGTAGATCAGTCTGCTCCCTTTGTGGATGGAGAAGTGAATGGTGCAAATGTAACATTCCTTGTCGATACTGGAGCTACCCGTTCTACTGTTAGATCAGTGGAAATTCCAAACCTTCCTCTCTCAGGTGAATACATCCAAGTAGTAGGAGTAGCAAATCAGCAGATTAAAACCCCACTTACTGAATTGGTGGAAGTAAAAATTGGTTCTTTTAGCAAAATGCATAAATTCGTAGTGTGCGATTGTAGTCCTGTAAATCTTTTGGGTCGTGACCTTTTGTGTAAAATGAATTGCACAATTTATTGTACGCCAGATGGAATTGGTTTTCAGACTTCAGATGAAGATGTTTTGTATAAAGTAACTTTGATGAATCAAGAACCTGAAACGAATGGTTTGTTTCCTGCATTTGATGCAGAAAAACTTCCAGAAGAACTAAAAAGTGCAGTAAAAGAAAGTGTGTGGGATTTTACAGGAGAAGACATTGGATTAATGAAAGAAGTTGATCCCGTAAAAGTGACAGTAAAAGAAGGGACAACTTACCCGAATACGCCACAGTACAAATTAACTCCAGAAATAATTGAAGGAATAACTCCTGTGATAAATAAGATGATTGAACAGGGAATTCTAAAAGAAATCATGAGCAGTCCATGTAATTCAACTATTATGGGACTGAAAAAGCCAAATGGAACATATAGAATAGTACAGGATTTGAGAAAGATCAACAAAATAGTTGTGCCCTGTTGTCCAATAGTGCCAAACCCTGCAGTAATTCTATATCAAATTCCACATGAAGCTGAGTGGTACACTGTGATAGATTTGTGTCACGCATTTTTCTCTATTCCTTTGCATCCAGATAGCCAGCCATTATTTGCGTTCCGGTTTGAAGAGCGTATTTTGGCATGGTGCCGAATTCCTCAGGGGTATACAGAAAGCCCCTCAATCTTTAATCAGATTCTAAAGAAATCTCTGGAAGATTTGAAAATGCCAGAAAAATCAGTGATGGTACAGTATATCGATGACCTATTGGTGGCATCGAAAACCAAAGAAGCATGTGTAAGTGATACAATTGCTTTACTGAACCATTTAGAGAAAAGAGGACATAAAGTGTCTCCTTCAAAATTACAGTTTTGTCAGAAAGAAGTCCAGTATTTAGGGCATAAAATTGAGAAAGGAGTGCGAAAGATAGTGACAGAAAGAGTAAGAATGATTCAAGGAATGAGAGCACCAATGACTCAGAGAGAGGTAAGAATGTTTTTGGGAATGGTTGGATATTGTCGACAGTGGATAAGTGGTTTCTCTTTGATTGCAAAACCATTACAAAAATTGACCAAGAAAGATGTAAAAGACCCTTTTGAGTTAAACAAAGAAGAAATGAAATCTTTCAAAGAATTGAAAAAGAAACTGTGTGAGGCACCTGCATTAGGCATGCCTGATTATGAGAAGGATTTTGAGTTGTACTGCAGTGAAAGAGATGGATGTGCATTTTCAGTACTGGTACAAAAACATGGAACAATGAAAAGACCAATAGCTTATTTTTCAGCTGTTTTAGATCCTATAGCAAAAGCATTGCCTGGATGTCTGAAAGCAGTTGCTGCTACTTGTGTAAGTCTGGAACAAAGTGAAGGTATAGTGATGGGGTATCCACTGAGAGTATATGTTCCCCATTCAGTAGAAATTCTTTTGACAAGAACAAAAACACAGTACATGACACATAGTCGGCTGACTAAGTACGAAAAAGTCATATTGAGTGCTGAAAATGTGACCATAGATAGATGCATGAATGTAAATCCTTCTACATCATTGCCAGATGAGGAAAATATAATTGAACAGGACGAAGTAGATCATGATTGTCTGAACGTGCTGGAATATTGCACGAAACCAAGAGCTGACATAAAAGATGAACCATTAAAGGAATCTGATTATGTCATGTTTGTGGATGGCTCATGCTTGAGAACAAAAGAAGGAGTTTTAAGCGCAGCTTACGCAGTGTGCACAGTGGCAACTGTGATGGAAGCGTCTTGTCTGAAAGGAATAAGGTCTGCACAAGTTGCGGAACTGATTGCTTTGATTCAAGCATGTAAATTAGGAAGAAATGTACGAGTCACGATTGTGACCGATAGCCAATATGGTTTCGGCATCGTACATGACTTCGGTCAGATTTGGTCACAAAGAGGATTTTTGACATCTGCAGGAACACCTATCAGAAATGGAGATTTTGTTAAAAAGCTGCTTGAGGCGATGCAGTTGCCTAAACAAATAGCTGTAGTGAAGTGCAAAGCGCACAAGAAAAACGAAGATTACATAGCCGTCGGCAATAATTATGCCGATGAGATCGCTAAATATTGTGCAGAGAACATGGTGTCCATGAACAAAAATAGAGAAAGGGAGCATGTCTCTTGTCCTTTGCTTTTCACTAATACTGTCGAGACATGGGATGAAGTAAGGCAGTTACAAGAAACTGCAAGAGATGAGGAAAAAGATTACTGGATAAAAGCAGGATGTAGAAGACAGGAAAATAATGGTGTGTGGGTATACAGAGATGAAAGACCAGTTATGCCTGATAGCATGATTGCAGACATGGCACGGATGTACCATGGACAAGCTCATATTGGGAGAGATGCAATGATCAGACTTTTTAGACAAACCTGGTATAACCCAAAATTCAGAGCCATTGCTGAAAGTCTTTGTCAAAGATGTCTTATTTGTCAGCAGTTTAACCCAGGAAGAAAAACAGTAGTGAGTCTAGGAACAATAGGACGAGAAGGAGGTCCATTCACTAGAATGCAGTTAGACTTTATCGAGATGCCCCCTAGTAACAGACTAAGATATGTTCTAGTGGTCGTCTGTTTGTTCTCTCGTTGGGTGGAGGCATACCCCACAAGAAGGAATGATGGAACAACAGTGGCAAAACTTATGCTGCGAGAATTCATTCCAAGGTATGGTTTTCCAGTCACGGTTGAGACAGATAGAGGAACACATTTTCAAAATGAGTTGATCCAATTGATTTGTGAAGCATTGAGTATTAAACAAAAACTACATTGTGCTTACAGACCAGAGGCTTCTGGGGTAGTAGAGCAGATTAATGGAACAATTAAAAACAGATTGGGAAAAATGTGTCAAGCTACAGGACTCAAATGGCCGGATGCACTGACTCTTGTTCTGATGACCATCAGAAGCATCCCTGAAAAGAAAACTGGACTCAGTCCTCATGAGATGATCATGGGACGAGCAATGAGACAAGCACACGTACCTGTCAACAAGTTATTAACTATAACTGATGATCTAGTACTGGATTATTGCAAGGGACTGGCTGATGTGGTGCGTTCTGTGTTTCATCAGGTTGGACCGGATGCGACCACTCTTGAAAGAAAACCAGCCCACGACTTGAATCCAGGAGACTGGGTCCGTATAAAAATCCACAGGAGAAGAAACTGTCTAGTTCCTCGCTGGGACGAACCACGACAGGTAATCCTAGTGACAACGACTGCAGTCAAGTGTGCAGGAGTGAAGAATTGGGTCCATACCAGCCACACAATCAGAGTTCAAGAACCTACTGATCGACATGTGAATCGACGTCTGGAAGTGTGGGATAAAAGTTTAACGGCTGGGACAACAAGGATAAGAGAAAGGGTGCCAGAACTTGAAGATCGACCTGAAAGTCGACATCTGGAAACCCCAACGGCAAACACCACTAGAGAAGAAGAAGAAGAGGAAGAAGAAGAAAGAAATTCAGAAATTCCAGAACTTGAAGATCGACCTGTAAGTCGACATCTGGAAATATCTGACACAACTTCAGAATCTGATGATTCAGTTGAAAACCGTGAAGAATTCCTAAGGAAAACTTGGGGTTATAAACCAATTAGAGAAGAAACTGAGCAAGAAATTGGGTTAGATTAACAACCAAGTACAAGTTATGGTGGAAATCCTTCAGAAACAATATTAATAGATGAAGTAGGGAAAGAAGTACACAAAAAGTTAGAAAATCGAGAAGAACCCCGAGGAGCAATAGGGACAGATAGAGAAACAGAAGAACAGGGAAATTTAGAAGCAGAAAGGGAGGAAAACACCAAATCGGAAGAACACCGAGGAGGGACAGTAATAAGGGAAAACAAGAAGGAGAAGACAGATCCACCAGTAGGAGATGACGAGATCATAAGTTTCAAAATAAGAGACAATAGTGAAACAGTTGAAACAGAAACTGAAGAAAGTGGAGAAGAGGAAAAGGTAAAAACTGAATCAAGAAAATGAAATTGGAAATCAGAATGAGAAGAAAGAGAAGGTGAAGCGAAAAGGCCAAGAAAAGGAGATAATTGGCCCAACAGCTATATAAGAAAATTGAGATATAGAATAATAAGAGCGGGAGACGAAAGTGCTGAACAAGTGAATGAAGTAACAAGTCAAAAGGGACAAGAAAAACCAAGTGGAAAAAGATTACAAAAGTCCAAAAGGACAAAGAAAGTGAATGCAAAGTATAAGTCACCTGACTGGCTGTATATTGCACTGGCAGATTACAAAGAAGAAGAAAACACTCACGAGAACCAGAGACTGAGAAGTCGGATGGGAAAAGGTGAGATGCAACAAACTTGAAGTGAAAACTTATAGTGCTTCTGCCGGACATGACAATTTTACTGGATGTGATAAATCACCGGATGTGACAACGAAAGAATTCTGGAGAGAATTAAAGAAAGTACCAAGCAAAGACTTTTGAGAGCAGAGTGGCATGTAAGTCATTTCTGAGGTGTAGTGACACAATTTTCTGAAACCTAACAAATAGAAAAAAGAAAAATGGAAAATAATAGGGATAGAAGAGATAAATGTGAGTTTATAAAAAGATGGTGCAAAATGTGCTGCTTTTGTACAGGGTTATTAATGACCATATGGATAGTTTTAGCAATCACAATTCCTATTAGTTTAGCTGTGATAGAAGCAAAGAATGATACTAAACCAGAAAAAGAAACTAATATTAAAGAACCAGTTATTTTAAGAAGTAGTGCAGAGTTACATAAGGATAAGTCAGTAACAGACTTTTCAAAAAATGTTTTTACAAAATTGTTGTATGAATATGTAGAGACAATGGATGTGAGAGATTGTTATGTTTGTATGCAGTTGCCTGCATCAGTGTCAGAAGGTGTGACTTATCATCACCTACCTCTAACTTATGGAATAACATGTAGTGTAATTGCAAGTTTATTTTATAAAACAGGTAGATTAGAATCTTATTATACTGACATAGATAAGATTTTTGCAAACATTCCAGTAGTACCAGAACTTAACAAAGTAAAACCAGCAAAAGTTTTAGGAGAATTTTTTCTAGAACATAGAAAATTAACCTTAGAAGAAATAGTTAGTAACAACCTTACCTGTGAGTTAAAGAAAGAAGAAAAGGTATTTTTAGAAATGGTTGAAGAAAGAAGAATGAAATTTCAAAAAGAAGCAATAAAAGAGGAAGGAAAACATCTATGGACGTTTGAGGAAGGAAATCATGAAGGGAAAAAGATAAATGCAGCAATGACATTAGATTGGCCGCAAACAGGAAAGTTGTGTATTAGGAGAAATAAGACAGTCTATGACAATTACTTTGTAGGTTCCAGTATCTGCCATGACAATTATCAAATTCTGGGAGGTTGGGGATTCAAAGGTGGAAAAGATCCAATATTTCCAGGTATCTATTATATTTGTGGGAATAGAACTTATTACAGGTTACCGGACCATTGGTATGGAACTTGCTATGTAGGCCTGGTCTTTCCAAAAATCTTTCACATGGACAGAGAAGAAAAGGGAACATACAAGATGATTAATAGCTTTACACGTAGAAAGAGGGAAAGTTTTTCAGAAATTGTAGGTGATATTTTTGGAGCATTGATACCAGCAGTGGGAATATCTTTGAATGCATTTAAAATTCGGAAGTTATCCACAGTAGTAGATCGTTTGTCTACAGATACTGCGGGAGGGTTCTTAATGGTAAATACCGAAATGGTTGCCATGAGAGCTATGGTGATGCAAAATCGGCTTGCCCTTGATATTCTTTTGGCAAAAGAGTCTGTGGAATGTTGAAAGTCCAACATTGTTGTACTTACATTCCTGATAAAAGTGAAAATATACAGAAGTATATTACAAATATTACAAATTTGCACAAAGAACTAGTTCCACTGGAGGTTGAAAGTGTTTTGGGAAAACTTGGTAGAGGGTTTTCTTCGGTAGCAAATTGGTTGACCAGAATGAGTAGACTAATGATAGGGAAAGTTATAATAATAGCAACTGTAGCAATACTGTTAGCCATGGTATTGAAAATAGTAATAACATGTATAAAAAGAAAAGTAAGACAAAATAAGATAAAAAGAAATAACAGAATAATGAAAGAGAGAGAGAGAGAGAGAAATGGGTGAAATTGAGTTGGAGAAAATGAAAGAAAGCATGTATAAGGAGACTAAAAGGCAAGATGAAGAAGAAACAGATGTGTGAATAACAGAGAGCAAAGGATGAAAGACATGCTGCTTGAAAAGAAGTATAACTTGGGTTTTATGTGGTGATTTAAAAATCACCAAAGGGGGGAGTTGATGGAGCAGGGAAAATAATTTTTTTTAACCCCTAACAAATTTTATAATTAATTAAATAAGATGTTCGTTTAAATGTATTAATCAACACTGTATGTGTGGGAACGGTAACATGCCAATGTGTGTGCTAAATAATCTATTAATGGATGTCCGTGTGTCTAATTATAACGTAAAAATAAATGCGTACTAATTAAAAATAAATGCATGTTTGTGCTTCATAGAAATAAAACGTGTTGTTGCAAAAACAATAGTGATGGTAAGTAAGGAACAGCTTAAATGTTGCTTTCTGCTAGGTAATAACTAATTGGGGTACGTAGATGATGGGAGGGAAACGAAAGGGCTATTTTTCTCTATTTTAATTGTTTTGTTTGCCTCAAATTAGTGCTTCTAAAGTATAACCGAGTGGCGATATAAAATGGCCGCCAGTGGGAAGATGTGCGCAGGCGCAAGGGGACATGTGACACGGGATGAAATCGGAGAAAAAACTAAACCTCGTGATGGTACTGAGAGGCTAGGATGCGAGAAATGGTCAAGGCTGATGTGACCTAATTGAACTGATAGTGTGCCGTGATGATCAGCAGAAGACCCGTGGGAAACCAGTTTAAGAGAAAGGACAATGACTGCGGAGTTCTCGAATGTATCGAAAGAAGTTACAAATGTACTGATCGAAACGGATGAAAACATGTTTGAGTGTATGGGAAAGGAAATAATCCAAGGACCCTTGGATCCAAGAGAACTTGATTAAAAGAATGAATAAGATGACATGCATGGACCAATGAAAGAAAAGTGTGTTATTAATGTTGCAACAGTTAGTTAGCAAAGTTAGAATTAGGGTATAAGAGGGCCTACTCTTAGTGGGAGGGGGTCAGTCGCAGTTGCAGTCACAGTCAGGAGCGGAGTTGGAGAGTCGTGTTGGTGTTGGTGGCTTCCAGTGCTGGGTGGTCCTGATCGATCCCTTACTGAGCGGGAGATGCTGAAAGACTGTTAGATGAGACGGGTTGCAGGTAGCTGATGCTGACGAGCTGAAGTTGCTGTTGCTGTCTTAATTTTCCAGTTGAGTATGAGAATCAGGTTATTTCTAATTCTTAAACTTAGGTTAGAAATCATTAGTCTAAATTAGGAAGGCAGGCAGGTAATTAGTGTTTGGCTTCATGACAAAAATTTCCTTTCTGCAATAAATTGATTATGCTTAATAAATATTTGAATTTAAGAATGAATAATTGAATAAAGTTTAAATTCTTTCTCATGCTTTTAAAATTATATAAAATTTAAGATTCTTTAAACCAAAATGACTCAGTGGTTATTTTCCTAAATGATTGTGACATCAGTAATTGGTTATTGTGATTCAGCTGGTCTTAATCACTATGAACTAATTTTTTACATGAATGATTCATCGACAAAACAATGAGCAGGAATATCTTAAGAAATAACTAAAAGAAAGCGACAAGTTAAGGTAATAAGATATCCCGGCTCCTTCCAGCGGTACATAAATGGTGTTCTCCATTTAGTTCTCATGCTTCTCCTAGGAGTACAGAATTTCATAAAGGTGTAAAGGAAATCCAGGTGTGTGCGTGTGTGTTAGGCGATGTTTATGGGCCCCATCGTCATGTGGATATGAGAAAATATAGTTTGCCCCTGGATGACCTATAAGTGACCTGGGAGGAGGATAGTTTTTATTGTACGCGCTGCATCACATGCATGAGGAGAGCAACGATGAGGAAGTCTGCCTCTCCCCTGAACGCGTCAATTAGGCAAACTGACCCCTAGAGAGATATTGTCCAGAGAAGAAGGCAAGTCATTTGCGCTACCATTTTGCCATCTACTTGACTACTGGACTGTAAGGAAGGGCCAGGATGACAGATCTTGGCTGGAGGAGGGATCCTTTGAACCAGAGGACATGGCCATATTGGAAGACTGCATCTGCCACAGAGGGGGAGATCCGCGATAGAAGTACCCCTACATGCAGAAATACCTGAGAAGATGGGAGTGCTACATTGAAGAGAAACCGATGAAGCTGCTCCACACCAAAATATGACTTCTGCTACTGAAGAGTGTGTCAAGGACCATCTATGTGCCACGGGCACAGATGGACAAACTGCCCCATTGATGGATGGGACAGGAAAGTGGATCTCATGTTTTGAGAAAAACACAGCAGGAACCAAGTTAGTAATAGGTGACATCAAAAGCTTCTCAGCAGTCTCATTGGGGAGCAGACCAACAGTGTTTTCCCGAGCCCACATCCCCGCAATCACGATGATCAACACTGAGCAATAACGGGCCGCATTCAACTCATTTAGACACCAGCTATGATGGCCCTGAGGGAGTTCTTCCCTGACCACCCAGAGGTAGGAGAATTGAAGGTAGAAAGCATGAAGCCTGGAGAGACCGTGAAAGACTTCCTAGATAGAATGAAGGAACAGTGGGGACAAGAGAAAGGACAGGCCTGGACTGACACGGATCCCCAGGTTGCATTCTTGCACAATATCCTCAGAAAGGAACTGCCCACTGAGATACAAACCGGACTAGATGGCATAGTAGGGATAGACACCAAACCTTAGCTGGAAAAACAGGCCCACATATTACATTACTACCAGAAAAGACAGGGAGAAGCAGGAGTAGACCAGGAGAAACACTGCCAAATTGGTCCAACAGAAGTTAAAAAAAACTGCCCTCAAAGTTGGCCGCAAATGTAAAAATTGTTACATCAAACAGCCCTTTTACCCAAACCTGGGGCCGATAAATATTGTAACAACAACAATGGTTCAAGAAACAATTGTATAAATGACAACACTAGACTCAAAATGTATTATATCAATATAACACAATCTAAATTAAAGACAACAGAAATGAAAAATCACGGAAAAATCATGAAAAGGTACTCAAAAACAATTCATCAGAGAACATATATTATAAAAAAAATATTTTTCCTTAAAAAAGAAAACAATTATGCAAAATGCAAAAATACAAATGTACTGTGCCAAGGGGTGCTCACGGGGTTACACAGCAAATGTGACTGAAAAAACAATTTACAGTGTAAACAAAGGGGCAATTGCAGAGGAAAGAAATTAAACAAAACAAGTCCAATAACTAACAAGAACAAAAAGATGCAATATATGCTTCCTTTTAAATTTGTGCCAAAGGAAGTAGTCAATGGCGTTTCGACCTAATCAATTCATGAAGTTCAGAGCAGCAAATCAATGCACTCTGAAATATTAAAGAAAACTACTTTGGCAGGGTACCAAAAACTAGAAAACTTAATATCAGCATGGCACAAGACAAAATCCAAGTGTCATGCATGTTGGACTGACTATTGGTGTCGAAATCAAGAAAACCCTCCCACGGATGAATCCGTCAAATATACTAGTAATGGAACCATATCTAACAGTGCTCCCCAATGAGCATCCGATTTTTGAGTTGAAAATAGACCTACTGTAGTCCTCTGACTCAGGCATGAACCAGATGTGGGCTCCCGCATGGACAATAATACATAACTGGGATCCCTAGTAAATAATAAATAAGAACACATCAGTTTAGGAAAAGTGAATCTTCCTGGGTAAATCATCATCCAGGGGGAAAAAGTTGTGAAAAACTCACCATCAAAAAAACTGATATGCACATGAAATTCAATGTGTCATCAAGGAAGCCCATACACATTTAAACGGGCCAACTCAGAGTTCAGGATGCATGAGTCATATGTACTGTTAGGGAAATAAAGAAAAAAAAATTAAGAGTGCCAGGGAAAACCTACAGTCAAAAATAAATTAATAGAGTAAATAAATAAAGGGGAAAAAGCTGATCAGCACTTCTCGTCTTACCTGCTGAAAAAATCAAGCAAATGTACATGTTGCTCACAGACAATGCAGTGAAGCCACGGCGAAAACAGCATGTAAAATAGCACTGCTGACCTCCAGTGAACTAGAAGAAAGATTACGTCTAGCCACGGCTATAGGTAAAGAGGGCATGGTATATATGGACCTCAATTAGATTAAAAGAAGTTCAAGAATACCGCTCAAATGAGGTATTCAGGATAATTCCCAAAAATAAAAAAAAAAGATTTTAAAGAAAAATTTGTCAAATGAGTACAGCAGCGCATAGCACATGCGCGACAACTTGAATACTATGCATCATGATTGAACGTTATGTATAGTAAAGCCCCAAAGTAAACATTAACTCATTTTAACAAACAGTGTCCTTAGAATTGTCACGACACAACTATCTTAAATAAATAAATAAGTGGAGGGACACAAATTATAAGAGGAAAAGCAGCACAAACTGCAATATCCTAAAAGAAGCTACTGGGACAAAGTAGAATCCCAAGGTGTGTATCCGCGGCTAAGTTTAAAAAACAGCCATGGACGGAGGTGGCTAGAAATATATATCAGTTGCGGATCATTACCCGATCAATCAAGCTCGGGAAATCAACAAAACTCAATGTAAAAAAGTAAAGAACCAATGGGGCACAAGGCTACGGTCATGAACAAGGAATTAGCATTGTGTCAAGACTGCAAAGAGCAGTCAGTCTGTTTCGTATAAATTATCTGTTAATATGTTTCTATTTTTAGAGGAACAGTTAATGACTGCAGGTTTGTGTACCTGTCACCGAAAACACCATAAGGCAGGTGATAGCTATCCAGGTGCCCAAACGTGCTTGTGGCAGATTTTGTATTGTGCTCAGCTCGATATCTGTATTACTGTCAGAAAGAGTAGCTAGAGGAAATTATGGTCATGCCTCTGCATAGTGTCGATATATTGCATATCAAAAACACAACAAATATGATAGTACCAGAAGATGTGCTCAAGTTGCTCATAAGACATATGAATATGTATTAGCATAGTATCAGAAATAATGCATGACATAATACAGAACTTTAATTCAGTATAATTAAAAAACAGAATTATATGCAATTCATATAGAATATAACAGACAACTCAGTGCAAAACTATTTATACACTTTAAATTGTTTTTTTCAGTCATGTTTGTTGTGTAACCCCTTGAGCACCCATTGTGCACTGTACATTTGTATTTTTGTATAATTGTATTCTTTTTTAAGTAAAAATATTTGTAATAATATATGTTCTATGATAAATTGTTTTTGGGTACCTTTTCATGATTTTTCTGTGATTTTCCATATATGTTGTCTTTAATTTAGATTGTGTTATATTGACATGATACATTTTCAGTCAAGCAAATGTAAAAATTGCATTAGTCTTGTAGGGAGCTAGCCTCAGGAGCCCAGGAGATATCCAACCATTCCTAGTCACTGAGGCCAGGGAAGCGGGCTACAGCCCAGCCTTATAGAGTGCCACTATTGTCACAGAATGGGCCACATGGCCAACCGATGCCGCCTAAAAACATATATCAATCAGGAAGGAATAGTACCAGAACAGCCCCCACAGAATATCCATTCCCACAACCAAACCCAGAGCAACGCAATTGCATCGTACAATCAGTCTCAAGAAAATCAGGCTACAGCCACCCTGCTGTAACAGGGGCTGGGTTGTTGGCCAAGCACATGGCAGCTGCTGCAGCAGACAGGGAGCCCAGACCAGCAGGGACCGGGCCAACAGCCACAGCAGGGCGGGGTGACTGTCTGAGGTGGCAATGCCCTAGCACAGCTACAGAATAGAAATACGCAGTAATTCCAAATCCCCAATATGACACATCCACTTCATACCTATTTCAGAAAACTCACTACAATAATAAATACTAGTAACACAGCATTAGGGAAAAACTCAAGCCTTTACTTGCGTTCAGGAAAAACTCAGGGCTGCCGTATGTCCGGTCGATCGGGAACCCAAGCTGAAACCTCCATTTTGGGTGCCTGCAGGGGCCTAGGCGCCACTCTGCTGCTAGTACCCTAGGGCAGGGTTGGCTAACCATGCCCCAGGTGGAAGGCAGTCTGACGAGGGAGCAGGGTGAAGAAGTGTATTGACCCTCCTGCATTTACTTGAGTTTCAGAAAACAGTCCCCGGGTGGTTGAACCTCTGTACCCTCATGCCCATACACATCCAATCACTGGTCATCCCAGGTGAAGATCTGTCTGAGTTGTCCCAACATCCGCTATAGAAGAAAACAACTCTATTGCATCAGGCTTAAAGAAGAACTACTGATTATTTTGGTTGGGCTCAGAAAAGGACATTAGGTGGAGACTGTTTTCTGAAACTCAAGTAAATGCAGGAGGGTTGATATACTTCTTCACCTTGCAAACGAAGACGAGCGCCATAGGTGGTATATGTTAAAGATGATCAATGACACTGAGCTCGGCCTAATCGCTATCAAGAAAAAACTGAGAGCCTTCTGCCTTATGGTGATGTAACATCTGTACGCGTTGGACTTGATGACCCCGGTAGAGGGTGGGGCGTGTGTCAAGATTGGTGCTTCCTGTTGTACTTTTATCCCTGGAAATGGTCTCGAAAACAGAACTCTCACTCTTGCCATCCGAGCACTGTATCGTCTACAAGCTGACATGAAAAATGAGGGAGGTGCCCCTGAGCAGGACTGGTTTCACAGTATTTTTTCTTGGATCCCCCTATGGATGTCCAAACTATTCATGTCATTACTTCCAGTTTTCATTTTTGTACTACTGTTGTGTGGTCTCCTACAAGTGAGGGTTTCCTGTTGTAAATGCAGTCCCCAAATTAGATTGTATGAAAATAGCTAGCAAAAGAATAGCAGACACTACAGCAACACATACTGTTTCGAACAATGTGACTGTCATGACATATGAGGAAAATGATGTAGTTGCAAATTCAGCTAGAGGGGGAATGCTAATATCGGTAAATGTGATGTCAATGTACACCATGCGATATGCTTGCACAACAGTGGCAATACCAATAAATGTAATGTTGATGTACGCCATAAGCTATGGACACATAGCAATGTCAATAGCAGTAAAAACAATGTTGATATGTGCTATAACAACTGTACGCCTAATAATGAGAATGTTGGTAAATATGATATCAATGACCGCCTTGTTTTATGTACATGCAATAGCAAACTCGCATAGTTGCTGTTGAATTCGTCAAAGATGACCTCCCCATCAACCAAAGTCAGAGATACGTGATCAGACAGGCCCTGCAACCCAAACCTAGTCCTTCCAATTGGTCACAAGTGGGGTTAGACTCAGCTCAAAGATAAATGGGCAACCAGGGAAAAACATGATCGATCCCACAGATAGGCAGTTACACCACAAACAGGTCTGAGGAAATTGGCCCCAATAAAACACGTATGGCCAAAGGCACACATTCTCAAAATACCACAAAGTAAGACACCACATGTAGCCAGGAACACTCAGCCAATCAGGACACACCATACACACCACACGTAGTGATCACATGTTCCACATGCTGGACATCTGGACGCATGCACACATGCCAACACTTACTCTCCCGAGGTCGAGAGCCACCTATGTCCCCCTTATTAGATGGTTGCATTCATGATTTATGACAAGGCCCCAAACTACATGTTCTCTAAGAATATAAAATTGTTTTATAGTATCTCACAAACTTTATACATGATCAGCCAAACGTCAGTACATTGAGATTGTCTTCAGACGTGACTCTGTTGATGCTTCCCAGCCTCTGCATTTAATTAAACCAACTTGTTCCTGTTTTGACAAATTCCTCTTGTCTTTTCAGATTTTCAAGGTAAATTCATATCTGAGCAACACTACTCTATGGGGTTCTACCTTGTTGGGCAGGATTTTGGCCCTGATTCTGCACAGGTACAGGTGGGGTAGGCAATTTGCTCTTTCAAGGCTATCTCTTGTGACAAGTAAAGTCTTTCTGCACCTACTGATTGTGGTAGCAGACGTAACAAGACCTGGCTGATGTCTTGGAGCCCATAACAGTCATGTGCTGATACCATGTGTTGTGGAAAAGGGTGCTGTGTAGTGCATGTGGAAAACTAGTGTTTGGGTTGGTGTGATTATAGGTGACATGGGAGAGATCCTTACGCAAGCGCTGTGATCATTTCTGAACAGACTCCATTTAGCCAGGCAGTTCTTTAGTAGTGAATAGGTGTGGCAGCACCCAAACATAGAAGTGGGAAAATATATAACTTGAAATTGAACATTGCATATCTTTGATATGGCTTTGAGGGGAGATGTCTGTGTTTCTCTGGTCATGGGGTGTTTTCGTTCAAAAAGTTAAATCAAAAAAAGCTCACAGTGCAGTTCGTAAGTTTGATTCACACACTTTAGATCCACATTGGGGTGATGAAGTGACAGCTGATAGATGGTGCACTTTGGATATTCGCTTGCAGACCTGTTGGATAAGACCTTGGTTCATTGTTAAGTCAGAAAAACATTACATGTACACTGCTGATCTTTCCTTCTGGGCTCCTGTATTTCCATTGAGGGGCATGTTCTCCACACCCCTTTTATGCCATTTTTTAATTTGTTTGTGAGGCACTGGAAGTTGGCCTTGATCATGGTATATTTTTGATGGTTTAAGGCTTAAAGGTGGCTTATGGGTAATCAGGCAAATGTGCCTATTTTATGAGCCTTCATACCTATCTGGGTTCCTGGATTAGTGATCTATGTTTATGGATTGGTCATGATCATAGGGATGAATCAAATCAGTTTTTCTGTTGGGTTTTGTGGGCATCGCCAGTTTTCTCGGGACCCTGTCTCCCTTAATGTGTGCATGGAGGCGCCATTGGGGTGGGTTGTTTTCAATGTGCACGGGACTGAACAAGGGGAGGGTGTGTCGCTACTGGGTGTTGTTTGGTGGTTGCAACGTACCCGAGATCATGTGTCTCTCGGCATGCAGCGTGCAATGTGCACCCTGCCTTGTGGCGCCAGTTATCTCTCGACCTTACCCTTTATGGAGACTTCTTTTTTGGGCTACTTTTGTGGGTTTTTGTGCGTTTCCCTTGATGTTGTGTGATATGTTACCTCACTTATCATCAGCGAGAGGGGGTCAGAACGTTGCCCTGCATCTCCCATGTACCCCTTATTGTGCCATCTTGTGATATCCGAGGTTGGGGCTTACTGCTTTTTCTGGATGGTGTATTTGTATCCTGGTGCACTGGTTAATTTCAAGGCCTGAAACGGGGGGCACCTTACCCGGTCTACTCTCGCCTGGAGCTGTGATGACAACCCCCCTCTCCCAGGTACCATGCATTTTCTGTGGTATTTTGGATCTGCGGTCCCTAGCTTGTGGCTAGGGTCTTCCTACTACCAGGCATGCTCCTGTTTTGGAGATTTGAGAAGCCCCAGAGAATGAAGGAGAAAGCACTGTTAAGATCTTAAGAATGTGGGGGGCCCGGGCCAATGACCAGAACCCTCGTTGAACTTTGCCTAGAGATGATGACTGGACCGGAACTGTTTTGTACTACTGGGATGTCTGGCTAAAATGGTGAACCTCCCAATGGCTCTTTTGCATGTGTTGCAGAGGTTATGAGATCATCACCATCCCAAGGGTATGGAAAACCTGGTTCCCGCCACTTGAGGACAGATTTGTTTTGGAACTGAAAGGGGTCCTCCATTTGCTGGAGGGTTGTAGTTTATAGGTGTACTGTTGGGGCCTGTTGCATGTAGGAATTTTGGTCCCGGGCCAGATGCCCGAGAATGGGGACCTTTTGACTTGGTTATTGGAAACTGTCTCATTGACTTTGGACATGGGGGCCTTGGTTTCTGCTTTTTAAGAACATGTCTGGGAGCCGCCCCACCCTCCTTGTCAGACTACCATCCCCCTAGGGTGTGGCCAGCCAACTCCACCATGGGGGATCAGCAGCAGAAGGGGACCTTGGCTCCTACAGGCACCCTAAAGGTGAACTCTAATAGCAGAACACATGTATCAGCTCTGAATCCCTGGAGGCAAGTAAAAGTTTGTATTCCCAGTGCTGTCTCATATGTCCTTCTCTGATTTAGGTACAGTTAATTCTTGGGATGTCAGTGAATGGGTGGTATTTACTCTGGAGGGTCATCTTTACTGCATATCTGAATTCTGTGTTTGTGGGAAGGCATTACCTCTCCAGACAGTTACCTCACCCTGCTGAGGCTATGGCCCCGGTCCCTCTTGGGCTGAGTTCCCTACCTGTGGTTGCTATTGCATTGTGTTTGTCCAATTATCTGATCCCTTTTGCGGGGGTGTGGTGGCTGACTAGCCTTCCTGTGGCTGAATGTAAGGTGTAGTCGGGCTTCCCTGGACATGGTTCTGTGGATTAGGATATTTGTGGTGGTCGACCCTGGGCCATCGATCGCTGTACATGGTATGCTTTTAACCAGCATCTGTCTGCCAGGTGGCCCATCCAGTGGCAATAGTAGCATTCACTGAGGTCTGGTTCCTGCCAACCTCCGTAGCCTCTGCTGCTATACCTAGGTTAAGACCCTCTAGGGTTTTGCGAAGGAGCTCCCTTTAAGACAGGTGCCATTTGGACGCTTGTGGCTAATGTGGCCCCCCTCAAGGGTGGTCTTTCAATTTATATTGGACCAATTTAGCAGGGTCTCTCTGGGCTTGCTCCTGTTTTTCTCTATCCTTCTCTAGCTTCTTTTTGTGATAATGTATTATATAGGTTTGTGTTTCCCACCAGGGCTTGGTGTCTAACCCAACCACGCTGTCCAATCCGCTTTGTATCTCGTGTGGGCAGTCCCTTTTTGAGAATATTATAAAAGAATGAGACTTGTAGGCCTGTGTCAGTCCATGGTTTCCTGTCTCTTGTCCCCATCATTCCCTCATTCCATCTAGAAAATTGGTTATTGTTTCCCCTGGCTTCATAGTTTCCACCATTATTCCTCCTACGTCAGGGCGGTCAGGGAACTTCTCACTCCTGACGGTCCATATTCGTTGCCTGTATAAATTGAATGCAGCCTCATCATTCACTGGGTTTGTTAGCGTGTTAGTCTGCTCTCTGATACGGCTACTTAGCAGTCTTTTGATATCGCCTATTGCTAGATTTATTCCTGTGGTGTTCTTCTCAAAGCATGAGATTCATTTCCCCGCCCAATCCAGCAATGGCTGTAACTTGGTTCTTAAGCCTTCCTTTTCAATTTGAGCCCACGGCACAAGATGGTCCCTGACGTGCCATTCTGTAGCAGCGTGTACATTTTTGCTTTGGGTAACTCTGCTTGTTTCTCCCTAACATGGCCTTTCCATTTCCTTAGTCATTCCTGAATGTAGGGGAAGTTCCACTTGGGCTCTCCCTCTCCATACCGGATGCAGGCTTAAGCTTTGGCCATGTCCCCTGGTTTAAAGGATCCCTCCTCCAGCTACAGTCTGTCAAACTGGTCTATCCCCTCTGTCCAGTGGGATAGCAAGTGGCAGATTGGGCATTCAAAGGCCTCACCTTCCACTCTGGCTACTGGTTCCCTTGGGAACAGTCTATCTATCTCATGCGTTCGGGTGGAGCAGCATACGTCTTCATTGCTTCTCCCCTCGTGCACTCGCAAAGGTGCCATCCTGTTTTCCCTTTCTCTTGGTTGGTTCAGCACCAGGCTATTTTGGTGTCTAATTTTACGGTCAGCCCCTCTCCTAAACTGACAATTCTGTGAGGCTTGGATCCCAGCAAGAAGCCTCTCATCTAATTCCGCTGCCACCAATGTAGGAAGCTGGCTCTGTATATGCTATACCTAAATGAGGAATAGTGTGCACAGAGTCCAGTGGAACCCCAAAGGTGGGCAGAGGTAAAAGTAGATAGCACCTTACACTCTATTTGTGGTAATGTGGGCAAGCAGGAAGGCTTTATCAGAGGGTAGTGTTAAGCATTTGTTGTACACACTCAGGCAAGAAATGATGTCACACACTCAAAGACTGAACTCAGACCAGATTTGTTTGTATCAAAAATATTATTTAGTTATTTTATTTCTGGAAACAAGTCAAGCCCGGTCCAGGTAATTGAAATAATACCTTGCAAAATCTTATACAGTGATTTACACTTGATTGCAGGTTCAAATGCAGTTTGATTTACAGGTAAGTCAACAGTTCAAAATTACTTTTTAGTTACTTTACAGATTACTGTGCACATTACTTATTGGATTACTTTTTACGTTAGTTTTGCTAATCAGTGTGAAATGCCTAGATATCTCACTGAAACATTTCCTAGCCAAAAGGTAAGTAATTCAGCTCTGACACATATGCAGGTTTTCAATGTTTCATACAAGCCAACTCCACACTTAGAAGACTTTTCCAGGAAAAGCAGTCAATGCAATCCTATGAGAGGAAATGAAGTTAACAGTTTACAGGTAAGTACTTGTTTGTGGGAGTTGGTATTCTGAGGTTAGCACCAGGGTTCCCCCAGGGTCAAGGATGCACTCTTTAAGTACCCTTAGCGGCACCAGGTCGGGCGGGTGCAGAGTGCTGAGGCATAATGTTTTCCAATGGGGGAGGGGATAGGGGGCCTCCGGTTGGTGGCTGCTCATGAGCAGGCCACAAGTTTGTGGGAGCAAAGCTTCTGGTGTTCGGCTCAGGCCATAGGGGGATCCAGTTTACCACACAAAGTGCACCCACAGCACCACAGGGGCAGCCAGGTGCAGGGTGCTGGTTTGGCGTCGGGTGCACTGTTGTTTTCAACAGGGATTCTCCGGTTGCAACAAACACTGCAGGCTGGGGACGAAGATCTTCTGGGGGTGACATCCATTGGAGAGGTAAGTTGGGATGCCTGTGGATGCTGGGACACCGTCGATTCGGCCACAGAAGGCCGTGGGACGTCGGGTGCAATGGTATCTTTAGGCATCGGGTTTTTCTTACCAGCTCTGGTCGCGGTTGGGGAGATCCTCCTAAAAGGGGCTGCAGGCATCGATTGGAGATTCAAGTCAGGTCAGAGATCACCTGATCCCAGGTCAGGATCGCCGGGGAGACCGCCTCGTGGTTTTGGGCCACTCAAACTCGGCCGTGGGCGTCGGGCACAGAGTGGTTCAGACTCACGGATTTGGCCGGAGCCAGAGTCTGTGGGTAAGCAAATCAAGTGCTCACAGGAGAGAAAGTCTTGGGTTTGGAAGGCAGGGCAGGTCCTTCGGTTCTTGAGGGCTGGTGGCTGCAGAACACACCGGGATTTCGCTGGAGCAGGTTCGAGGTGCGGACAGGTCGGTAAGGCTGGGGCCAAGTCAGTGGTAATCCTCCTCTTCTTAGTTCAGCACGGCTTCTTTGGTCCTTCTTCTTCTCTTCTTCTGGTCGGTTGTTGTCTTCTTGGTTCAGGGCTGCCCCCTAAATACTGTATTTAGGCTCTTCCCGGACCGGCGCCCTGTGCCTACCCCCGCTCTCCTCATGTGGGGGTCTCGCTGCTATGTTTTCTCGCTGTGCTTCCTGGGTGTGGGTTCTTTCTCTCTATCCTTAGCTCGCGTCTTTCTAGCACCTCGCGTCTAGGTTGCCTCCTTTGCTCTGAGCTATGTGCTGTACTTCTCGTTCAGGTTTTTCCCTCAAATTTGCTTTCTGTTGTTTCCTCGGCTACCTGGGCAAGTCCTGTAGCTCCACCCCGTCATCGGATCCTGGAGGATTGGAGCCCCCTTCCTCACTCCTGCTAGGGGTATCGCTGTCTAGAACCGCCACAAATATCCCTGATGCTCATGTGTGTTCACCTAGATCAATGAGAGTGCGCATTCTCTGTACTGCTGGGGTTCTATGTGTCGGGCACGATAGATGGAGGGTCGAACTTCTGGGAGCCCTTGCACCGGACTTGGGTTGCGCAGTGACTGCCTGAGCCTGTTGGCCAGGAAGTCTTTCATGCCTGGGCCTAACTGCTCGTTGTTCGGTGGGAGGCCCGCCAGCTTCTACTATGTGTGGATTGGAATACCCTAATTGGTGGAAGAGCGGGCAAGAGCACCTCCATACCTGCATGTGGTGGGGGAGGTTTTGATGCCTTGTTTGCTGTTTGTAGTGCAGGACCGTAAAACTGGGCTGCCTCGAAGATTGCCCATAGTTCTAATAATCCCTCCATTTTATCTTTCTTTTGATCTGCGTATTTGGTTTTTATGTGTGTTCTCATGTGTTCAAGTATGTTAGTGTCGAAAGTTCCCTTCTTTGGCCAGGGAAATGTATGTGCCTTTGTGTGTGCGTGCCATTCTTGGCAAACCTTAATACGTTTTTTAGCCTGTGTGGGGAGCCTGGTTTGTATGCATTTTAGTGGTGTCTCCATAATCATTTTGGTAATTTAAAGGAAGATACTTTAGTGTCTTGGCTATTACGGACTTTCTGGTTTTGATCTGAATCATGGGGAGAATATACACGGGGTTATCGCTTCTAATTAAGTTACTATGAGCTGAGCTTTATCTACAGATGCATCAACAAATTCAACATGAACGTTTTATAAACACATATAACAATGCACATGGAAGGTTTAAATCTAGAAGAAATACAGTTGTTAGTAAAAAAAAAAAGTATCTGAATGATATTGCCGTGATGTCAAATACAGGTTGTGAGAAATAACAGCAACTTCAAATGTAACATTAAATTATCGACAAAAACCACAGTTTTGCAATATTAACAGCAACACAACATTGCACATCAACAATCACACATCAATAATTTGCACATCAACAAGTGCACAACAACATTTGCATATCAACAATTTGCACATCAACAATTGCAACTTGTAACACACCCAGGGGCCTAGCGTATCCTCTGTATCATGCACAGTGGTCTAAGTGGCTAGGTCAATCAATATTTGCACACTGTATCACACCCAGGGGCAAATCACATCCAGTGGTCCAACCGACCAACACCAGAAAACAGACAGAGAAAAATTATGACTTTATGAAAAAAAATCCTCAGCCTGCTCCTAGCGCATGCTATCCGGTGATCCCAGGGGAACCTCTATGCGGTAAACGGGAATAAGTGAGCCTGGTAGTCTGTCACTATCGACTCAAGGGCAAAGATAATAATAGTAGTTTGCAGAAAAAAGGAATAACTCAAGAACCACAGGCCCCACTTGGCCAAACAAAAGTTACACCCAATCTCCCAGGTCCAAATCTTTTTCCCTAAATATCCTAATCTCACCCTGTATCACACCCAAGAGTTAAGCATACCATTTGTGTCACAACCAGTGGTCCAAGCATACCATCTGTGTCTTGCCCAGTGGAAAAAGCACATCTTCTGTGTTACAGTGGTCCAAGCGACATACACCTCTCACTTCTTTCAGATACCAATGGTGCTGGTAAACCGGTGGCACTGAGAAACCCTTTTAGACAAAAAAAATAGATTGAGGTGTCAACTCTGACAATAAATGCAAGAAATATTCACCTTTCCTAGTGTGCTGACTATCAAAAAAGGTGAATTCCGCCGGGTCGCCTCCGAGGCCACTTTGCAACTACTCAGCTAGACATATAAAATAGGTAATATGCCAGATTTCTG
Organism: Calotriton arnoldi; assembly: GCA_963921515.1. Classification (NCBI taxonomy): domain Eukaryota; kingdom Metazoa; phylum Chordata; class Amphibia; order Caudata; family Salamandridae; genus Calotriton; species Calotriton arnoldi. The sequence goes on along the minus strand of CAWUFW010001750.1, from coordinate 57,119 downwards.
TCAGTGGCAGGGCGCTCAGGCTAATTCTTTTGCGCTTCTCCCTAGTTTGTCTATGCCACATGCTGTACTAAGGCTCTCATGTAGTCTCTTACCCTCTGTGACAGCACCTTCAGGATGGACCTCCGCCCCGTGGATTTAGCAGAACTCTCAATCAATTGTGACGTCTGCTCACCTTCCTTCCTGTGCAAAAGTGAATCTGTCTGGGCAGGGTCCCCTTCCTTTGACTGCAGTCGGGTTCAAGGTACCAATCAGCTCCAATCTGGCTCTTCAAAATGTGGCTTGAATGTGAAATACCTTGAAAAAACAAGTGACAAGAGGTTTTTGAAAAACAGGAACAATTTGTTTATTTAAAAAGTGCAGCCGGGGGAACAGTTACTGGCACAGGGACTGAGAAACTTCTCAATTTACAATCGGTCTAGCATAGACTTTTATACTGTTCATTGGGTGTAATAAAGTGGTTCTGACAGCATTTTTTTGGAAAGAAATGCGGACCGCTGCTTTGGCGCCATAAATTGTTTGGATGAAGAATCCAGGTGGGCCTCGACCTTGCGTGGACACAATGCGACCAGTAGATAATGTGTCCAGATGTCTGGCATGGAGAGCATGTGATCACTGCGTGTGCTATGTGTGCTGTGTCCTTATTGGCTGAGTGTTCCTAACTTTATGTGGCATCTGACTTAATTGTGTGTTGGGAACGCGCGCACCCCTATGGCCATGTGTGCTTTATTGGGGCCAATCTTGCTTGACCACTGTGATGTCGCTGCGCCTATCTGTGGGTTTGATGTGGGATTTCCTGTTCGCGCGTTTGTCTGCTGGCTATGTGCTACCCCACCTGTGATCTGTCAATCAGTGACCTCAGGCCTGGGTCTCAGGTCCTGCCTAGCTATGGATTTCTGAGTCAGAGTTGACGCGAGGTCACAACAGGTGAATTTGTCAATAAAGAAGCAGTTTTGTGTCTGATGTAAATGTATTGTTATTCACATGTACATCGACTTTTTCAATATAGCATTCTCACATTCCACACACTTTTCCATGGAAATTTCCTCAAAACTGCCTGACACAACATCCTTAATAGAGGCAGTTATATCACAATCCTTATTCTGCAATCATCATCACCTGTCTGGCAAGGCAACAGCAATAAACAGTCAGCTGTGACAGTACTTTTCCCTTTGGAAAAACTCTGCTTTGAAACAATACTCCTGTAACCTCAAAGTGAGCCTTGCAAAGCGTGCCGTCAAGTTCCACCCTCCTCCAGGAGACAATATGTTTACAAGAGACTTATGATCTGTCCTCAAAGCAAACTTGCTTCTCATCACATAGTTTCCAAAATGTTCTGTTGCAAATACAGATTTCAATGATTCCTTCTCAAGGGAAACAGCGTTTACAACGCTGTCATTACATCGCAGTACTATTACAACGCGGTCGTTACAACGACCGCGTTGTTGGTACATGATGCATTTACATCGCAAGTCATTACAACGACTTGCTGTAGGGGGCGCTGCGGTATTGGAAATGAATTCCAACACCTTCCCTACTGTTGCGCAAACTGGAGTAGGAATAGTAAATAATATTATTCCTAAGTCCAGCGCGCCCCCTACTGCAAGTCATTGTATTGACTTGCGATGTAAATGTATCGCGTACTAACAACGCGGTCATTGTATCGACCGCGTTGTAAAAGTATGCGATGTAATACATCGCATTGTAATGTGCTATATTCCCTTCTCAATCACAGCATATCTTCTGTCAGTATCATTCAAGGTTCTAGAAGCGAATGCCGCATTCTATTTTTCTTTCCCACATTTTTGGGCCAACACACCACCTATTCCATACAAAGGACAATGGGGCACATGCATCATTGTTTTTTGCGGTCGCAAAGGGGCAGATTCGCAGAATCTGCCCCTTTGCGACCAAAGTTTTTGCATTTGGGATGCATCATCCCAAAAGCAAAAATCGCTATTTAAGTAATCGCAAAATTTGAGATTACTTAAATTGAGATTGTATTTAGGGAGTCGCAAATTGCGATTCCCTAAATGCAATGCTACAAAAAATAAATTTGCGATTTCGCTTTTAAGAAACGCAAATTACCATCAACTTAAAGTTCATGGTAATTTGTGAAAACTTTTGAAAAATGCCCAAAAAAATGCATTTTTCAAAGTTCTATGTTGCACACAAACATGCCCTTGGGGCATGTGTGTGTGCAACATGTTTTTTAATTGCACTTTCAGGGGTGCATCCGGGTGTCCTTTGGGCACCCTTGCACCCTTGAAGTTGCATGCGCAATTTGCGAGTACCTATTTGGTACTCGCAAATTGGGCATGCAATTTCCATTGATTCCTATGGGCCTCCAGGCCCATAGGAATGAATCGGAAGCCATTCCTTATTCGCGATTCGCAATTTGCGAGTCGCAAATAAGGAATGTGTAGGAATCGCAAATTTGTTTGCGATTCCTACATGAATAAGCAATTGCGATTCCTAAATCGCAATTTAGGAATCGCAATTCCTAAGTTTGATGCATGTGGCCCAATATACTGTGATCACACACTCTTTGTTTAAACAAAAGGGTTATAAGGTTGGGGTTTCCACAATATCTTTTTTGATACATTCAAAGGCTTGTTGTTTTTTTTAGACCATACAAATTCAACCTTTTTCCTTAAAAGTTCTCTCAAAGATTCTATTTTAGTCTGCTCCCATCCTTTCACCATTAATAGCTTTCATGTATGTAATGAATTGCTCTTTCAATCTCGTCCATGGAATGGGAGGTTCTCCTTTGCACTCTAAAAACTTCGCTGGAGGATAAAATTGCATAATACAACTTGTACAAGATAGTAATCAATATGCTTGAAAATAAAGTGCTGAACGCAGCACAAAGAAGCCCAATCAGAAGGTTATAAAGAGTCAAAATCCTAAGGTAAAGTGAATGGCTCCACTAAGATTCAATTAGCTCACTTGTAAAAATGACCAATTGAAACAATGGTTTGTATCCGCCAATGGCAGCATGAACATACAAATGCGAATACAGAGTCCAATTAAAAGAGTCCATCTATATGGCAAACAGAATCACTTATCACTCACAGCATAAGTACATGCATGGTAGATGCGCTGTGAAGAGAAAATTCTGATTGTGAACTCTGCTGCGTGCGCATGCACTCCAGACACGCTCCGGAGGCAACGAGGCAGACAAGTTGCGCTCCACTGTCCCCCAAGGTAAGGAATTCTGCACCAACACAGGGATCAACTAGTTTTACTGCTTGCGCTGCCAACTGAATGGTACAGGTAAGAAAGTAAAAATTACACTTACAGCTGCAAGTTCTGTAGAAGGTCAATTGCTAACAAACCGAATGTTGATTTGTAGCAATCATATCTCCTGGCAAAGATATGTCGTTAGCGGATAACATGTCAGTTATCCACACAACCAAATTGAATATTTCCCAGAGATAGTATTGCTCCTGTGCCGTGTACTTCTGACAAATACTCCCATGTAGCTCATCACCAGTGTCGAAGGCATGCACTCCAGGCAAAAAAGGATGACAACTGTTATTGTTGCAGCACAGCAAAGCCGCCCTCAAAGGCAGGAAGCTAGTAGTCAACTGCATCTGTATTCTGCATTGCATAGCATAATGACCTTTCCAATGGAAAGCAGTACACATACAAACCATAACAAGATATAAATACAAAAAGTGCATAAGTCAAAATGCAACACAATGTCTGCTATATATACATTTAACTCAATTGTGGCAAAGATGAACACCTGCTGCAGTCTGTTAATGAATGATATTGTCATCATCCTACCTACAGCAATTCCATAGGAATGAATCGGAAGCCATTCCTTATTCGCGATTCGCAATTTGCGAGTCGCAAATAAGGAATGTGTAGGAATCGCAAATTTGTTTGCGATTCCTACATGAATAAGCAATTGCGATTCCTAAATCGCAATTTAGGAATCGCAATTCCTAAGTTTGATGCATGTGGCCCAATATACTGTGATCACACACTCTTTGTTTAAACAAAAGGGTTATAAGGTTGGGGTTTCCACAATATCTTTTTTGATACATTCAAAGGCTTGTTGTTTTTTTTTAGACCATACAAATTCAACCTTTTTCCTTAAAAGTTCTCTCAAAGATTCTATTTTAGTCTGCTCCCATCCTTTCACCATTAATAGCTTTCATGTATGTAATGAATTGCTCTTTCAATCTCGTCCATGGAATGGGAGGTTCTCCTTTGCACTCTAAAAACTTCGCTGGAGGATAAAATTGCATAATACATCTTGTACAAGATAGTAATCAATATGCTTGAAAATAAAGTGCTGAACGCAGCACAAAGAAGCCCAATCAGAAGGTTATAAAGAGTCAAAATCCTAAGGTAAAGTGAATGGCTCCACTAAGATTCAATTAGCTCACTTGTAAAAATGACCAATGGAACCAATGGTTTGTATCCGCCAATGGCAGCATGAACAGACAAATGCGAATACAGAGTCCAATTAAAAGAGTCCATCTATATGGCAAACAGAATCACTTATCACTCACAGCATAAGTACATGCATGGTAGATGCGCTGTGAAGAGAAAATTCTGATTGTGAACTCTGCTGCGTGCGCATGCACTCCAGACACGCTCCGGAGGCAACGAGGCAGACAAGTCGCGCTCCACTGTCCCCCAAGGTAAGGAATTCTGCACCAACACAGGGATCAACTAGTTTTACTGCTTGCGCTGCCAACTTAATGGTACAGGTAAGAAAGTAAAAATTACACTTACAGCTGCAAGTTCTGTAGAAGGTCAATTGCTAACAAACCGAATGTTGATTTGTAGCAATCATATCTCCTGGCAAAGATATGTCGTTAGCGGATAACATGTCAGTTATCCACACAACCAAATTGAATATTTCCCAGAGATAGTATTGCTCCTGTGCCGTGTACTTCTGACAAATACTCCCCTGTAGCTCATCACCAGTGTCGAAGGCATGCACTCCAGGCAAAAAAGGATGACAACTGTTATTGTTGCAGCACAGCAAAGCCGCCCTCAAAGGCAGGCAGCTAGTAGTCAACTGCATCTGTATTCTGCATTGCATAGCATAATGACCTTTCCAATGGAAAGCAGTACACATACAAACCATAACAAGATATAAATACAAAAAAGTGCATAAGTCAAAATGCAACACAATGTCTGCTATATATACATTTAACTCAATTGTGGCAAAGATGAACACCTGCTGCAGTCTGTTAATGAATGATATTGTCATCATCCTACCTACAGCAATTCCCAGCTGAAATTCAATCATCTAAAGTAGTAGAACGTCCATGCCAACTCTTTTACTTACCCATATCACTGTTAATGACCAAGTAAGTCAATATATGCAAACTACAGTATAGTTTTTTGTTTTTGGGAATGCCTTCTTAGGTTGCCATAGGTTTGAGACCGCATAGGAAGGACCATTCATTACAAGCCTCATTTCTTCTCTGATTCTCAGCATTATCAGCGAAAGAGAATGATACTTTGAGGCTTCTAAGGGGTGGAAAAACACAGTAGGCACACTCCATGTGTTAATAGCAAGACCCAGCTGCAGTGAACTGATCCTATTCGAGACACCTGTGTTCTTCCTCAACATACAGCGTGTGAACTGATTATATAGGAGATCCCCAGTTCTCCTCATAAAAAGGGAACCCACTGCAGCCATCGTGGAAAGCTACTCATTGAGGGAGACTCTTTTCTTCAAAAGCATTTTTAGTGCCCCATGTTTAAACATGAAAACCACAGGTTGCTGGTTATGTACCCTGAGGTATGACTCTACCATTTTAGTGCTAATAGCTAATTTCCCAATCTGAGTCACACTGTAGCTAAAAGCTAATAGCTACGGTGTGACTCAGATTAGGAAAAAGAGGGGCAAATTAAGAAAGTGACACTATAAAATGTGAAGTTCATAAAGTCTGTGTACACAGCATTCTCCACATTCTGCTGTTTCCATATTAAAACAATAAGTTTATATTGCTTAGAGTCTCTTCTTACAGATAATCTGATTTGCTGTAGCATAGGGAGCTAAACAGCTGTTTTATAATGGCTCTTACAAGGCAGTGATATGTTATTTAAATTAGGTGAGCAAGTATGTACCCTGAGGTGGTGAGTCTATTGAGTAAATATTTTTGGATTCTAACAGACACCAATTTGTAGTCTCCTTCCTGGTTGCTATAGGTCTGCTGAGAGAGCAGATGGTGCAGAAGGCAAGGGAGCTGAAAGAATCTGAAGTCCAGCCATGGAGCAGGATGGAAAAGGCAGTGGTGCAGAATGAGGCTCTCAAAATTCTGCTACTTGACTCAAAATGTTAGAAATGTTTTAACATAATAAAAAAAGCTGAAATAAAAATATTAATGTCTACAAAATTCAAACAATGGCATAAATATATTTGTGATGAAATAATACACTGACATCATGTATCCACACCAACACACATACCAAACTACACAGCGTGAAATACCCCCTCTCACACATTGTGGAGCCACCCCATCACCCACTAACTTATGACCACACAACCACTTTTTGCTGCCTACTGACCTACAGGCCGAAGGACAAACAATGACCATCAAGGAACATACATCACACACACAAATTACCATACATCCACACTCACACACACATATATACCGACAAACATATGCTCATATTCCCAAACACCCATCATCATATGCGCACACAACCACCATGCACATAATACAAAAAGCAAATCTACTCATGAGTAAAGTTACATGAACAACGAATCTGACCCACATAACGGATGCTGTCCTACTTTGTTTTAGATGCCTCTGTATTTTATGTCTTTGCGCATACACCTCTGTAACTATATATAGCAGGACATAATAACGGCATAAATCGTGCGTTTGTTCTATGTTTCTCCATGTAAAGCGCTCTGATACCCGCAAGGGTCATGTTCGCGCTATATAAAACCTTCAAAATAAAATAAAATAAATAAACCTTGTTCAAATGCCCACATCCACATTACATATCTGCCCACACAGTCCCATATGACTATATTAAATGTCCATACAACTTATATCATGCACTGACACACCCAAGATAAACTGAGCACAGCCAGCAAGCAACATGATTGCACAACCAACAGCATACACCCACACACCGACCAGGCAGCATTTTCCAGAAAGACACCAGTATATGCCAACACACATCCAACATCATACACCTGCACTGTTGCTATCATACTCCCAGACACTTGCCATTATACTTCAGCAATACCATTATCAAATGCCCATACACCCACCTACATACAATCATACACCCACACATCCATCCATATACATCCATACAGACAGCATCAAATGCCTCACTCCAATCATCAAGCAGCCACCCAACCTCCACATAATGCATATAAGCATAAAACCAATGTCTTAAGCCCAAATACCTACCTTCAAATATATATTTCAGACTGGATTAAAGGATATAGACTAATGATGAAATCTGTAAAAAAATGTAGGGTTTTACTCATTAACATTCACAAAACAAACTAAAGTTGCAGACAATCTGCAAAATACATACTCACATTCACTAAAGGAATACTGTATTTATTTCAAATAAATTACATAATAAGTTCATGTTAATACTATCTTTCTTATAAAAAGAAACAGTGCATGACGTGGAGGACAATAAAGAATTGAGATTAAAAACTCACAACATGTTTTAAGCTTACCTCTGGTGGTCAACAGAACTTTTCTGTCCTAAAGAATCTGATCTCACAACATCATCTTCCTATCCTACGGTAATGGCACACAATTCATTCTCTGCCTCGTGGATAAGACGCCCATTGCCTGCATGACTGAAATTGCCCACTGGATGATGACCAACTGTTTATAGCTGAACACCAACAAGATTGAAATTGTGATCTTTGGTAAGAACACTTCACTGTGAGACTCCAACTGGTGGCCAACTGAGCTTCGATCGACAACACCAAGAGCTTTAGTATCACCATTGACAGTAAACTTGGTGTGACTGCCCAAGTTAATTTCGTCAACACCTCATGTTTCATGCCATGAAGTTGCTGAGGAAGATTTTCAAATGGCTCCCAGTCAGCAACCATAAAACTGTCATGTATGTCGTGGTCACCAGCATACTGGACTATGGGAACACCTTCTATGCCAGGATCAACAAAAAACTTGCCAGAAGGCTGCGGGCCATTCAGAAATCTCTAGCCTCAACCTCCCATGCCGCACTCACATCATACCACACCCAAAGGAGCGACACTGGCTCCCCATAGACAAACAAGCACAATTCAAGCTCCTCGCCCACATTCAGGCGTGTCCTGTGCAAGTAAGAGCGGTGGGACAATGTGGAGGGGGAGAGTCGACATACGACGATGAGGGAAACAAATACATATTTTTTAAAAACATGGTTTTCTCTTTTTCTTCCATTTGAGTTTCTCTCATCTGTCGACTCCCCACCCCACGGCCCACCGCTCTAACCTGCATGGGCTGCGCTCACCCACACTTTGAAGAAGGCACTACATAACCCTAGCCCAGCATACCTCAGCAATCGCATCTACTTTTACAAACATTCCATCTCCGCTCAGTTGAATTCCTACTTGTGCAACCCATGCATATGGAAAAACAGATCTTGCTGTCGCGCCTTTTTCTAAAGCATGGAATGACCTAGCACTGCAAGTAAAAACCTACTCCTCACTTCTTGAATTCCTCAAGAAGCTGACGACCTGGCATTTTGAGTAGTTCCACTAACCCTACCTTTGGCTAGACTCTCATGTGCCCAACAATAACATAACATAACATAGCATAACATAACATAACAAAGAAGTGAACATTGTTGCTGCTGATGACAAATGTTCTTCTATTTCTTAAATCACAGAGAAAATGACACACCAGTTTAGTAAACAGTAAGTAGTTACGACACAACATTATAGATAAGCACACCATCAATTTAAAAACATGTAAAAAGGTCTGTGGCGTACAATGACGTGGAGACTGTTGTTAAAAGTACCGAAAGCAGGATGGACGTCCGGTTCAGAAAGGGTGAAAAAGGAAAGTGCACACAGTTGATACATATGGTTGATCACATCTGGTCGGGTCAAATTTTTGAGAGACAGAGATTTCACTTGACATTTCATAAAATGGACCTGCGACGTGAAAACATTTTAAACAAATGAAGCAATTGTCCTCCCTTTGAAACAATTTTAATACTTTGGAACACAATTTAGATTTGTATCAAATACAGCTGGAACCCATTTTAGATAATGACTCCATGATTCCACGCACAACTAAACGTGAAAAAGAAAGGCGCTAATACTCTAAACATATTTTCCACTATCCCTGTCATGTCTATTTAGCATGTTACTAGGAATCTGGCTCCCACTCAATAATTTAAAGATGTAATTCCTTTTCATATTTAATTAAGCTGAATTGAGTGAAAGGCTGAAACTGTCTTGATCGAAAATTAATTAGTTATTTCACACTTCAAGTGCTTTATTCCGCTGTTTATGAATGATTAATCACTACCTTTGAATACTGGGAATGCGAGATTAATGGGCACTAAATTAACTACCTAACAGTCAGGTACAAGAGGATGTTGACAATTTAGCTTCATGGATGGCTCCCAAAAACAGTAATCGCTCACTTTTTTTTAGATAGTACTGACTTCTCTCCAGCTCACGCTATAATTTAGCAATTTAATCAGGTTAATTAACATTCACGAGATTGCACCTTCCTCGAGGTGATTTATTAGTACAAATTCAACGATACCAATCAGGCTGCACTTTTAAATATGAGATGTATTTTACGTTGTACAGAATGTCGATCAACCGAGCTTCTCTGTTACAATTAGAAGGCAGCCTTCAATTAAAAAGATTGTAAAGTTCAATAAGCTTTATTTAGAGTTGAACTGTGAAATTTAAAGCCTCTGATTTATTGAGGAAGTAGTAAACCATAGCATGATCTATTAATTGGATTTTTCTGCACTATGGGATTAGTATAAGGGAAGAAATTCCACTGGCGGTTTGCCCTCTAGAGGTGCACTTCGGCAGCAAATTGAGGAATTTTACATTGCCTTCAAAGTAAATCAGGTCGAATATCATTTGTATTGAATTTTCCTACACATGACAGCAGTACTAACCATCTCTAGGTGTCATACGAACCTCCTGGCTTGTTTGTGACAGACATATATTTAAGAAACATTTTAATTGGGTGAAATAAGAGTTGCAAGAGAAGCACTCATATACTTGAAGCATTGGGCAGCATGCACATAAGTAATTACGTCACAAATGATAAGCACCGCATGACTTCCTAGGTCTATCTATCTGCATACGGCCTAGCTCAGGCCAGAGCTAGGTACACATGTAGAAGTCGAAAGAGGGAGTTTGGAACAGTCCGAGAGTTAGCAGTATGAACGTGCTCCTGGAATTGGCCATAGATGCCTATGACATTAATTCGACCCCAGATATGGGTCTTAATAGTCAACACAGGTGACCACGAGGAATACGTCGGTAGAGAGAGACACAGCGAGAGCATTGTTAGCGGGCATTGGATAACTGAAAACACAATCAATAGGAGTCTAATCTGCAACTTACATTTGACATGGAGTGTACGGATGCCAAGAACACAGGAGTGCATGCATCATGGTGGTTGAAGTCCAGCAAATGAGGTTGTTAGACCTGGAATCCTTGGAATGGTTTCCCCTAACATTTTGCCTTCTGACCTCCTATTTTTGACTGTTTAGCTGAAATTAATTTTTGCTGGTTGTACAACTCTGTGCACTTTATCACTGCTGACCAGTGCTAAAGTGCTTGTGCTCTCTATCTAAAATGTGATAACAATTGGTTTATCCCTGATTGGCATATTTGATTTAATGAAAGTCCCTAGCACAGTGTACTACATGTGCCCAGGGCCTACAAATCAGGTGGGCCTGCAGCACTGGTTGTGCCTCCCACATATGTAGCCTTTTAAACACGTTTCATGCCTGCCACTGCAGAGCCTGTCGTGCAGTTTTAAACTGCCATGTCGACCCGGCAAGTTAATCTACTTGTCAGGCAGTGGCGGCTGGCAGAGAACGGGGGGCAGGGTGAGGGCAAAACATAAATAAAAATACTGACTTACCTTCTCACGATAGTCGGAAGCAGGAGGCACACAGGCTCCCCTAAGCCAATCACAGCGCTGCAATGCAGCATTGTGATTGGTCTGAGTGCCGTGGTTCGGCGCTCAGACGGGGACTGGGAACATGTGCATGTTCCCCATCAGGCTGTGCATTACAGCCTGGTGGGGAACATGCAAAGTGCACATGACTATTTGGCCGAACCAATACGGCCGGCCAAACTGCCGTAAGCACTTAGATTGCGCCCACCACTCCTCCCTCTGTGACTACAGACCTGCACCGCAATAACCCAGCCCGTAGCTCCGAAAAATAAAATGATAATAAAAAAGTTATCATTTTATTTTTCCTTTTCCCTGCTCTGAGAACAGTGGGGCAAGGCTCCTCCTTCTTAGCAGAGGAGCTGCCCCTATCACCCCTAGAGTAGGCCCTGGACTTCCCATGGGCAGGGTGCAGTGTACCCAAAAGGTATGGCATGTCCTTTTAAGTTTTACATGTCCTGGTAGTAAAATGCTCTTAAATTTGTGTTTTACTTCTGCAAGGCCTATCTCTCCCATAGGATAACTTTGGAGCTGCCTTAAACCATTTTATAAGTGTAGCTTCAAATTGGGAAAATATAGGAAAACTAAATTTGGTGTCACTGGACTCACAATTTAAAAACTCATCTTTTAGTGAAGTTAGTGTTTAGATTGCAGTTCTGAAAATGCCCATTTAGTCAACTGGCATTTTCTTACTTAAATAATTTGGTGCCTTCTGCCTGTCTCTGGAATACACGTCTGGGGTGGGTGACAGCTGGCTTCCTGCATTCCTTCCAGACAGCCACACACAAAGGAAGGGTATGCGTGCCTGAGTGGTCATCTATATGTTGATGGGTCTGCCTGAGCAGGATAAGGGGGAGGAGCTGACACTACTACCTGAAAGCGCTGTGTCCTGTCTCCACAGTGAGTCTGGGTCCAGGGAAGGGAAAGGCAAGGTCTAGTGCACTACAAAGACCTTTCTTTGAAGTCTCCCTTCTTCAAAGGCTAAAATGGGTATATGCACTGTATCTCTGCCACCATGCACTCAGAACACTGCGGGAACTAAGGACATTCTGCCATGAAGAAGAGCTGCTGTGCTGTAGGAGGGACTGCCACTTTGCAACCTGCTTTCTTGTGTTGGCCTGCTGCCCGCTGCCTTTTGCCCGAAAGTGAGAAGGACTGGACACGCTCTCTACACCCTGCCTAAGGACTTAAGTCTCTCAAAGGGCTTTTTTGCTTGCCTCCTGATGCTGATGTCTCAGGGATGTCAAATACTTCACCTTTCAACTTCATCCCATCACCTGGACTTTACTTGCTGTAAGTCTTGCTCTGCCAGGTGGTGCCAATCCAGTCCAGGGCCCTTGGATGTCAGTTTAAAGTGCTGTCTCTCCCAGAACCTGCATTTCGACATCTCTGCGCCGATGGGACACTGAAGTTACACCTGCCATGACATTGGGATCAACGCATCACTGCCACTGCGAGGTCTGGACCTGGCATACTTCACTCGGCACCACCGCAGCAATTCCGAACTCACCGCTTCAGGGATCATCGCATCGCCACCAGTGCATGGGGAGGATCAACACATCGGCTCCAGCATGGATTAACCTGAAGCATCAGCCTCACATTCCGGACTCGGTGTATTGTCCATGGATCCGACGCCTCGCCACTACTGCATTTCATTCTGCAACACGGATTAGGGTACTTTGCTCACCGGCCCTGTGTGGGTCCAGTAAACAGCCTGCGCTCCATCACAGGCAGCCTAAAGTCTTGAGTTTGTCCCGATCCAGCATGACCTACAATAACCATGTTAGACTTGGCTTTTTCAGCGGGTTTACCCCCATACCCCCATATTTGTTGCTTTTTTGGCCTTGTGTTTTTTGACCCTGTTTTTGTTGGTTTTAGGACTCTGGGCACTTTACCACTGCTTTTCAGTGCTAAAGTGCAAATGGTCTCCATGTAAATTGTGTTTATGGATTGGTGTTTCCATCATTGTCTTATTTGATTTATCTTTAAGTCCCTAGTACAGTGCACTGTGTGCCCAGGGCCTGTAAACCAAATGCTGCTAGTGGGCCTGCAGTAATGGTTGTGCCACCCAGACTAGCAGCCCTTAAAAGGGTTCTCGGACCTGGCACTGCAGTGTCTGCGCTCAGTTGTGACTGCCATGTCGACCTGGCACGTGCACCCACTTGCCAGGCCATAACCTTCCCTTTTCTTACATGTAAGACACCCCTAAGGTAGGCCCAAGGTTGCTTCCTGGGCAGGGTGCAGTATATGTGAAAAGTAGGGCATGTACTGAGGTGTGTGACATGTCCTGATAGTGAAATGTAGTGTATTTCGTTTTTCACTATTGAAAGACTATCTATCCCATAGGATAGAAAGGGAGTTTATTTATAACATCTTATAAATATAACTTCCCATGGGGACAAGATAGAAAGATGGAGTTTAGTATGCCTGAACTTATAATATAAAAATGCATCTTTTAGTAAAGATGATTTTTATATTGTGGGTTTGAAAATACCACTTTTAGAAAGTGGGTATTTTTTCTTGCTTAGCCATTCTGTGTGCCTCTGCTGGTTTGTGGATTGACTGTCTGGCTTTGGAGTGACAGGGGCTGGGGATGTGCATTCTCTCAGACAGCCACGGGAGGGGTTGATGTGTGTTCTCCCTTTCCTGAATGAGTCAGGGCTGGGGCGAATAGACCTGGGCTGCATTCAGAGTAGTGGGAGGAGTTTTCACTGCCACCTGAATAGGCCCTGTCTGCCTGGGACAATGCTGTCTCCACCTCCTGCCAGGAAGCTGGACCAGAGAGGACAGAACTGGTTTGGGATGAGCACAGGCACCTCTGCCCAAAAAACACAAAGAGAAGCTGAGTATAAATATTGGGGCCCAGACCCCAGAACTTCAGATTACTGCTGAGCTAAGGAACCTGCCGGGAAGAAGGGCTTGAAAAGCTGTCAGGAGGAAATGCCACTTTGCTGCGTGCTCTACTGTGTTGGCTTGATATGTGCTGCTTCTGTCTTGTGCAGGGAAAGGACTGGATTGTACTTTAGTCATCCTGCTGTTAGAGTTTTCTCCAAGGGCTTGAAGTAGAGCTTGCTTCCTGTTGGAAGTCTCAGGGAGATAAAAGACTTCAGAGAACTTGCTGGAATCAAGGAATCTGCCAAGAAGAAGAGCTAGAAGAGTGCCAGGAGGAGTACTGCCCCTTTGCTGTGTTGTTGCTTAGTTGGGTTGGCCTGCAGTAGCTGCTTCTGCCTTGGGCAGTGAAAGGACTGGACTGAACTTTCTTTACTTGTGCTGAGTATCTCCAAGGGCTTGAAGTAGAGCTTGCCTCCTGTTCTGAAGTCTCAGGGACTGCAAAGACTTCACCAACCACTGGGTACCGCTTCTGGAACTGCTGTTTCAGTTGCTACAGAGAAGGGAAAAGCAACCGACTCTGTCACTGACTCTGTCGCTGGCTCCATGTCCTGACAGCACCGCAGAGGGCACCGGCGCATCTCGTGCCGCAACCCTGGTCTCACCGACGACGATGACCGCCGCTGCAGCCACCGAGCTGCTGCTTGCAACATGATCTGTGGGCACTGCACTCTGCACCGCTTAGCTTCACTTCACCACCCTCGTCTCACCGACGCCGCCGCTGCCTGCTGGCTTCGACACTCGTGACTGCATCGTGGCTGGGGGCACCACTCGTACATTTCACGACGCACTGCATCGTCCTACACCGCAGTCTAGGCCGACCGATACCAGCTCCCGCTAACCGGCTCTGTCGCTTGCACTGTGACCTGCCAGCACTGCAAAGAGCACCGCCTCCACATTGTAGCCCTGGTTTCACTGAGACCGCTGGATGACTGTCACCAAGCCACTGCCTGCAGCGTGCCTTGAGGGCACCCCACGCTGCACCGCTTCACTTCACATTGCAACTGCGATGGTTGCCATGACCGGCTTGCACCAGTGTGTCGGCCGCAACGCAAAAGGTACTGTCGACACCCCGGACTGACATGGTCAGACAGAACTGTTGGATTCTGTTGTTTTCAGTATCGCAGTAGCCCTGGACAGAGCTACCGACTCGGAAGAACTGTGTTTTTGAGATATTTCTGCAATTTTAAACGATATCTTGCAAAGTATATATTTTAAATACTGTATGTTGGATTCTTATCGTTTTGGTCTTGTTTTGGATATATAAAAATATTGGATATTTTTCCAAACTGGTGTGGTGTCCTTTAGTAGTGTTTTCGCTGTATTACTGTTGGTTATGTGCAAATGCTTTACACACTGCCTCTGAGATAAGCCTGACTGCTCATGCCAAGCTGCCAAGGGGGTGAGCAGGGGTTATTTTAGGAGTGTAACTCCTTTATCCTGACTAGTAGGAAGGGTCCCTACTTGGAGAAAGGCGCAAACCATTGTCAACTAGAGACGCCCATTTCTAACAAACCCAAAAGCACGTTTTGCTTGTAAGTGCTATTTTTCACTTTTGTCTTTAAAAATCCATATCTTGACTTGTACTTATTGTATTTTTGTCATTGTGGTGTTGTTTTGTTCAGAATATAATAATTTATTTTCTAAACTGGTGTGGAGTCTTTTTGTGGTGTCTTCGCTGTATTACTGTGTGTTTGCACAAATACTTTACACAGTACCTCTTTAGATAAGCCTGACAGCTCTGTGCCAAGCTACCAGAGGGCGAGCACAGGTGATCTTTTAGTGTGTACCTTACTTACTCTGACTAAGATTATGGTTCCTGCTTGGACATGGTGCATACCTCTGCCAACCAGAAACCCGATTTTAACAGAGGTCATGGTATAATTCAATCTAACCACAGCATTTCCAGGCATTCCAAAATGAGGCTCAAAAGGAACATGAATATATGGCGGTCCTGGTTGGATTTATCCTGCAAAGCTTTATTGGCAAAATAGATACTGTACACTGTGAGAAACTGGAGAATTAGTTTTGGTGGATCCACAAGTAATACTATCATTATCTTGTAAAATTTTCCAATTTATAAAAATAGAGAGTCAGAACAATGATATCAAAATAACTAAACTCCAATAAGCGGACCTAGAGATATGAATCTTTAAAGTTTTTTAAAGAACTAGTGCCAAAAAGAGTTAAGCGCCAACTGCAGTAATCGGTTGCTCTTGACTGGGACCTAGACGCAATTTAAGACCAACCACGATGAAGCGCAGGTCGGATAAAAAAGCCAGGTTTGACTTGGTTGGAAGTTTTATCTTCTGACACTGGGTGATTTGCAACTTGCAAAATGGAATGTACAAGAGTTTCTGAGACACTGTTTGCGATTCTCAAATTGGTCGCAAGGGATCTGCCTCATTAATATTCATGAGGTTTTTCGCAATTTCCGACCCATTGTGAATGGCCTACAAACACAGGGATGGTGGACTGCTGGGGACAGCAGACCCCCATGTCTGTGTTTGCTTTTTAAATAAAGCAACTTTTTTTTCCCCAAATGTAGCCCATTTTCCTTAAAGAAAAACGAGATGCATTTGAAAAAAACAAAATGAAAAGCTTTCTTTTAATTTTTTAAGGGCAGGAAGTGGTCTGTGGGACCACTGCCTGCTCTTAAAAAATATTTTCGCAACCATTCACAAAGCGAAAGGGGTTCTCTGGGGGCCCCTTCCCATTTGCAAATGGCTTACTACCTACTTGTAGTAGGTGGTAAACTGCAAGTGTTTTGCGACCGCAAACGTGGTCAAAAAACAATTGCACATATCACTGCGACTAGGAAGGGATGCCCTTGGCACGTCCCTTCCTAATAGCGACTCGCAAACCCTATTTTGCGAGTCACTGACTCGCAAAATAGGGTTTGTACATACCGCAACCCTTTTTAGCGGTTGCAAACAAGCCGATTTTCCTCTTCCAACCGCTAAAAACAGTTGTACATCTGGCCCTTAGTCTCTGACATGGAAGTCAAAAATACTCAGCAGAGCAAGGAAGCACTCTGTGGCTGAGAAGGACTTGACAAGGCTGAATAGCCATCAAATTAGGTCCCGATGAAGCCATTGACTTTTAGTGGAAAGGCTCAGAGTGGAGAAATTCAAAATTCATGACCAATGAAGGTCCCTTGCAAACACAAGGAGATGATGGACGGAGCGCTGAAACTTTTCAGACACTCACCCCCAGTCACAGATCTGGGTTGAATCCATCATCGTTCTTTAGCTCACTTCGCCACCCCAGTTCAGACACAGCTATATGCAAATCAGTCTTGACCCTGGACCTCATGGGAGCAGTCCAGCCCGAACTGTGTTTGCTTTGTACGCACAAAGTTGGCAGGGTATGACCAGACGTGGGTCCCTTGCTCACTTTGCCACTGGATTCAAGCTAGCCTGTCTGATGAGGGGTGTTACCCCAAAACTGATCCCAGGATGCTTGTTTCCTGTCAAGGGAGGACATAGCTTGGCATTTCAGGCTGGACTGTTCCCATTAGGCACAGGGTCAAGACTGATTTGCATATAGCTGTGTCTGAACTGGGGTGGTGAAATGAGCTAAAGTACGATGATAGATTCAACCCAGATCTGTGACTGAGGGTGAGTGTCTGAAAAGTTTCAGCGCTCCGTCCATCATCTCCTTGTGTTTGCTTTGTATGCACAAAAATGGCAGGGTATGCCCAGACGTGGGTCCCTTGCTCACTTTGCCACTAGATTCAAGCTAGCCTGGCTGATGAGGGGTGTTACCATGAAACTGGTCCCAGGATGCTTGTTTCTGGTCAAGGGAAGACATGGCTTGGCAGTTCGGGCTGGACTGTTCCCATGAGGCACAGGGTCAAGACTGATTTGCATATAGCTGTGGCATATGAACTGGGGTGGCAAAGTGAGCTAAAGAACGATGATGGATTCAACCCAGATCTGTGACTGGGGGTGAGTGTCTGAAAAGTTTCAGCGCTCCGTCCATCATATCCTTGTGTTTGCAATGAAGGTACCTTACCAGCCACATTATTTTCCACCTTTGTTTGGAGAGAATTCTTATGTTCAGAGTTTTTTTAATTCCTCCACTGGGGCAAGGGTGCAAACAGTTGCTTAATATGACTCCATGAGTCTGGATACCTTCTCAGCGATGTACCATGGAAAGAGATTTGCTGCTGTAGGAAAGCTCAGAGTGGGTGCAACCTGAATCCTTGGCCCATCGGCAGTGCATCTTCGCAGTGTACGCCTGGCAGGTTTATCCACGGGAGGTCTTTAGAGTCATAAAGTTTCAAAGACCCAGATTTATTCAGGACTTTAGGAGATGTGCACTTTGACACAGCCAAGGGTCCCAGGATCTCAGGAGCAACACTTGGAGTCAAGACTAACTCCAGCTGACCTCACCAGTAGGGTCCAGTGCATGTTCATTTGGAGCTGGTCTTCTGGGCTCTTTAGAGAAAGGGCTTCTTGCAGTTTGATGTTTTCCTTTAGCTTACGCAGGAGGTCAGCCAACTGAATTTTGGAGTACACTTCATTGTCCTGGGATCAAGTGGGAGCAGATCCAGCCTTTCAGGTTTCATCGCAGTTCTCCTTCCGCCTTCAACAGGTCCAGTAGTGTTCTGAGTGGTGTGTTAAGGGAAGCCCCATTTCTGCCTGGCACTAGAATGTGTGTGGGGGTGACTCCTGGGCCTCCCTAACCAATAGAGAATAAGTTCCTAGGGCTCCTTCTGGTCACCTCACCCACCTTTGCGCGACTTTCTGTGTACCCTACTTCAAACAATCCCACAGTTCACCTCTCTGTTTAAATCAAAGATGCCAGTACACTTCTCCCTCTGTGAAGAGCTTGTGTGTCCACCGTAGAGGTGTGGCCAGTTAAATGAGTAACTGTAGAAATTCACACAAGCGTATGTAGGGTAAACCAGGTTTTATTCCATATCAGATACCTCCAGCTTACTCCTCAAGTTTCCCAGCTTCAACTCTTTTTCCTAAAAGGAACACATTCCATTTCCCTGTTCCAAGTTCCATACTATCTAGAGAATTCCGGCAACTCCACACATCTCCCCCTTTTACATACAATAAAAACATTGCTAAATACAGAGAGAAAACCTAATAATCATGAGTTACCGAATTGCATTAGTACAATTACATACAGTATCCAAAAACATGCATAAATTCTTTCCATTGTTTTCATCACCTTGCACAATGGATTATCCCAAGCAGAGATCAGGAAAAGAAAACTTCACCCATCACACCCATTATTCAGAACACGTTGAGGACATTTGCACTCATTCACCACACTCCATACAGATCCATCCACCAAAATTAGAACACTTTCTTTACTTCTCTTGCTTGGATGGGTTTAGAAAATGTGCTCTCACCCTTGGTAACAGAAGCACCTCTTATGACCACCACCCAGTCACTTTCCTTTATATCAGGTGCCTTAACACCCCTCCAAGTATTATAATATTCCTTGGCCCTAGGTTGTTCCAAAGCCACATCACTCTCCACAGCAGTACGATCCACCCATACACATTCCTTGCTCCTCAACCACCCTGGAACCTCCTTTAGACCAGGCTCTCTCCCTTTGAGAGAGATAAACAGCAACACCCCAGAATGGGGAGTCACTCTGTAAGACCAAACCAATTTCTTCAACTCCTCACACCAAGGCAAACAATTCGCCAAAGAGGGTTGGGTGTTCTCCATAATCAGGCAATTAACTTTCTCCACCAAACCATTGGTTTGAGGCCTGAACAGAGCTACCCTCTCATGTTTGACCCCCACACTACACAAATATTCCTTCATTCTCCTGGACACCAACAATACCATCCGGGTCGCAGTTCTGTAAAAATCCATGCAAGCGTATGAATGGTAAGACTGGTTTTATTCCATATCAAATACTTCCAGCTTATTCCTCCAGTTACCCAGCTTCAACTCTCTTCCTTCAAAGGAACACATTCCATTTCCCTGTCCCAAGTTCCATACTATCTAGAGAATTCCAGCAACTCCACAGTAACCCATCCTCTGTGGTCACTTCAATCCAGTACTCGGGGCAGCTCCTCACCCACTGAGATTGGTGCCTTCCTGAACGGATTGGGAGAACAGATAAGGTTCATGTCCAGCTTAAATTTAACATTTGCCTGTGACAGGGCAGGATTGAAGTTATTAAGAGGAACAGAAACACCGCCCAAATCGAAAGGCTTTTGTCCTGCTCTGTGCACAGTTTTCACACCTCATCAAGGGGCCTGTTCAGCGGCCAGGTGACAGTTGAAGCTCATGCAAATGGGCCTCCAAAGACTTTAGGCAGGGAAAGGGTACTTTCTAAAAGTGCTTTTCCATTTAATAGTTATTAAAATGTGATTTTACTGTTAAATTCTATTTTGAATGTCCATTAAAAAGAGTCCTTGAATTATATGTCTGTTTCCTAACCAAAATTAGCATTAATAAATGCAGTAATGTAACCCACAGTTTTACTGTAGAAGGGATAGCCTTGCTACAGTAAAAATAGCTTTTAGGACTTTTTCACTGAAGAACGAGTTTAACATTAAAGGGCATACTTATTAAAAAGCCATGCAACACAGCAAGTCACCTTGTGATAAGGAAAGAGCAGGGATGTGAAGTATCTAACATTATACGGAGCATTCCTGTCTTTTCCCTGCACTGGCACGCAATCTGCTGCGTAGCATCAATGCAAGCACCCTTGCACCATGGTAAAAGGGTGCCTGTGTTGTAAGCAGGATTATTTTTGTGCAGGAAGGGACGCCTTCCTGAACAAAAGTAATCCTCTGAGGCATTTTCTCTTTCTATGTGTGCTGCAGAATGCAGCACACATAGAAAGAGAAAGTAAGGATGAGAAATAAAGATGTCTCTCCTTGTTGGAGAGGCATAGCATTTTGTCATATTCCCTGGTCTACCAGCGTTGGTAAATGTTGGAATGCACCAAATTTCATGGGTGGATGCGTGGGAATACCCATTCTTCACCCATGTACCGTCTCCCTGAGGCAGAGTAATGTAACAGAGCGATTTGCACTGCACTGCGTTACTTTAGATTTATCAAGCCAAGCAAGGCCATGCAAGGTGCCTTGTGTGGCTTGACAAATCGTAGTTGCTGTGCCCTTGAGCCCCATTGCATGGTGCAAGACACAATTACTTGATAAATGAAATGAATGAATGAAATGAAAGGGGCTTTTGTATAGCGCATGGCTACCCGGAGGCATCCCAGTGCTGCAGAGGTGGCTAGGGAGATAGATTGGTTTATGGAAATAGCCAAGTTTTCAGATGTTTCCGAAATGTCCGATGGTTGACTTCCTTGCGGATAGGGAGAGGAAGGGAGTTCCAGAGCTTAGAAGCATTGTGGGAGAAAAGGCGGCCGCCTGTTCTGGCCTTCTTAATTCTGGGGACTTCCGCCAGGTGGAGCTCGTCCGAGCGGAGACTTTGTGTAGCCTTATATGGTTTAACCAGATTTTTGATGATAGAGGGACCTCTGCCTTGCAGGCCTTTATGCGCAATGCAGAGGGCCTTAAAATGTATTCTCTCCTGTACCGGGAGCCAGTGAAGAGAACGAAGAGCCGGCTTTGCTGAGCAACGGTTTTTTGTGCCCGTAAGAAGTCTTGCTGCCGAGTTTTGAACCACTTGCAGTTTGGCAATGACTGAGTTGGGAGCGCCCAAATAAAGAGCATTGCCGTAGTCCAGCCTGGAAAGGATAAGCGCCTGGATCAGGAGCTTTCTTGAGTAGCTTGGTAAAAGAGGGAGTATTTTTCGGGTGGTTCTGAGCAGACCATAGCAAGCGGCGGCCGTTCTCCTTGCTTGGACTCTAAAAGTGAGATCATGGTCGAGCCATGTCCTAATTTGTAATACCATGCACCCTGCTATATGGGAAGTAAAGCCTACTTAGAGGTGGCATTCATATTAAAAAGAGAGATTTAGGGGTGGGTGGCACAATAGGTGCTGCAGTCCACCAGTCACATTTCACTTACAGTCCTTGGGTACACTTTGTACCATATATAAGGGATTTAAAGTTACGTTAAATATGCCAAATAGAAGTATAACTAATTTCAACATTATTTTGCGGATCAGAGCACATCCACTGGGGCCTGTTTATGAGATTACCAGTGAACAGAGAATGGGAAAACGAGCAGCATTAGTCACAAGAAAGGGGGAGAGCATACAAAACATGTACAGATGACCTGCTGGTTTAACTCACTGGGTCTTTCCAGCCCAAGCCAAATCTACAACTAAAATTGCATCTAGAAGCAGTTCTGAAGGGGTAAAACAACTCATTGTTAATGATTTCAAAAATGCTTAAATTAGGGGTTGTTGTTGGCAAACATCAACTCAGGGGCCTATTTCAGGGAATGTCATGCAGTAACAGAGAAAGGACAGGAATGCACCTTATTTAAGGCATATTGTGCATTCCTGTCTTTTCCCCCACACTGGCAGGACACCTTCCTCCACAACAACAATCCTCAGAGGCATATTCTCCTATCTATGTGTGCTGCAGGATGCAGCACACATAGAGAGAGGAAGTAACAAGGAGAAATAAAGATATTTCTCCTTGTTACGCCTTTCCTAGGAAGGTGTATCTTTTTGGCGCCTTCACAGGTTTACCAGTTCTGGTAAATCTGGGACTTCATCAAAATCCATGGGAGTTGCGTGGGAATAACCACGTAACACCCATGAAATGACTTCCTAGGGCAGAATAATGCAACGCAGCAATTTACGCTGGGTTGCTTTACTCCAGATTTATGGAATCACTCAGGGCCATGCAAAGTGACCTTGCGGGCTTCATAAATCTCACTTAAGGTTTGCATCACACATGAACCATGTTGCGTTGTGCAAAAGCAAAGCAAATCAGAATGTAAATAGGCCCCTCAGTGTTTGTCACATTCTTGTGTGGAAATGTTTTACTGTGTGGTAACACCATGTTTTGCATTGTGGTCACAGACAGGAAAATCTACTGACATGGCCTCAGGAGGTCGGTCATAAGTATGTCAGCCCTTTAGACAACAAGTCAGCTGACAAACAAAGGGCCATATTATCAAGAACGGCGCAAACTTAATAAACTGCCGCTAAAGCGGCGATAAGGGGCTTGATAATATGCCCTAGAGAATTCCAATAGAAGCCCAGGTTTGATGTCCTTGACACCATAACCTGGGCTTCTATTGGAATTATCAAGGGGCTTGATAATATGGTCCATAGTCTTTTGATGAAGGCATTGGATGTTGCTCTCCCTTCTAAAAACAGTAATTCTCCAACCTCTAAACAAGACACTATCTTGAACATGCTTTTATTTCTGGTGTGCAATGGCTCTCTGCTTTTTTTTAACTTACCCATAATCCCAAGAACTGTTTCAAGGGAATGTCACACACACTCCAATCCTGAAGGACCACTTGAGGGTCTTACAGAAGTATCTAGAAAGCACTGCTTGCCTCCTTAGTAGGTCAGCTACATTGATGCTCCTGTTTATTGTACCAAGGATGATTGAACCAGTCTTTGTCAAGTGTTTGGGGACATCCAATATATGACTACCACACAAGTGTCAAACAGGGTCAACAGGACAAAAAAGAGCAACAGTGTTTAAAGGGAAAGATGGAATTAGAGAAAGTGATTTAATGGCAACATGCCTGCCCCAGCAGGAGGGAAAGAGGAATGGGCAGATCCACACAACAGACACACAGTTACTTGGCTGATAACAATGTAGTCTGCATAATAATATGTCATTTGGAGAGGAATTCTGGAAGGATAGTCAGTTCATGTGGAGGGCAATGTTGGGGTAGGAACAGGGCCATGCAGTCAAATACAATACAGGATTCTGAATCAAGGGACATATTTACATGCCCCTTGCACCACCGGAGAGTCACTTTGTGTGTGGCTTTTCATGGCCTTGAAAATATAGCCCCCTTTCATGCATTATTCTGCCTAAAAAGGGGATCCATGGAAGCTGTTGTGGGTGTTCCCATGCAACAACATTGGCTTCTGATGCATTCCCAGGTTTACAAGGTTTCATAAACCTGGGAATGTGTCAGATTCTAATGCCTCCCCAGAGTGGGCGTAAAAGTGGCTCAACGAGGAGAAATACCTATATTTCTCATCATTTTTTTCCTTACCGTCAATGATTGTTTTTGTGTCCCTTTCTGCATAAAATCAATCGTCCCTGATACACAAGCACCATGGTGCATGCGTGCCTTTATTGGCACTATATAGCCTATTGTGCACCAGCTCAGAGGACAGGGCAGGGATGTGTCGTATTGTTGTGAATACGACGCATACCTGTACTTTCCTAATGATGCAGCTCAGTGCAGCAGGATGGGTTGCAGCACCGCACTGTGTCATTATCTTGTAAAAATGCCCTAAAGTGTCCAGAGATGATTCCACTTGTCCTGCATTTAGACCTCAGGTCCCCTATAGCGGCACGGTAAATGATGAGGGAAAGTAGGTTGCAGATGGTTCAAACATTCCAGTATACTAACGCAAATTTCTCTTAAAGCGTCTCCATACTAATTTGAAACCGCACATCAGTACAAATTCTTTCAATCCTGGATACCATCAGGGGTGACAAGCAGCGCACTAGAAATCCGCCTTATATTACAATATATTAGAATAGATTACACAGAGTTCCCACAGTGCATCTCTAGCCTGGTAATTACCTCGCGCTAAACCATTATCAAAACTTCTGCAGAGCTCTTACAATGTAATTCACTCGTTATCTGCACTACCATCATAGAAGTAAGACATTCACAGAACTCTCCCCATAAACTTCTATTGTGTCCTTGTGGATACTGCTATACCAGCACTGAGATAGTCGTTAACTCTAAAAATGTATCTCACCTCACTAGCACCATACACTACTATCCCAGTACAAAGATATTAACAAAGCTCTCATTATGCATCTTAAATCTCAACTGCACCAAGTGTAGCTTAACTACTAAGAAATAACCCATAGACTTCTCACAATGATCCTCCATCATGTAATCTCATATTAGTACAGGTATGGTTCTAGTGCCTATCATTCGAGTTAACCATAATTGGCAAATTTCAGTGGCTTTAAGCTGTGCTTTTAGCTCCTTCCATGCCAAGGACCTAATGGTTATGCCCTTGGCTGCGGTGCTGCTGTACAAAGGACGTAACCATTATGTCCTCAGCACAGCAGACAGAAATCCCTCTGCTGTTAACAGCAGAGCGATTTCTTCTGTTTTCTTTCAGCCTTGGGAGCTGGGGAAGAGCTTCCCCAGCTGCCTGAGGCATTCTTTATTAGTGTAGTGACGATTGGCTCATTTCACTTTCACTGCCTACGTGCTCCTTGGGCTATCTCAGTCCCATGAGCACGTAGGCAAATGTGAGAGGTATCATTGGAAAGGGGAGAATCTCCCTTCCCTAGGGGATCCCTGCTTGGGATTTGCTGCAGGAGGGCGATCCCAAAGCAGGGATCCACCCATTAGACAACAGTGAGGGGGAGCGGCCCCTTGGACAAGGGCATTTGCTCCCCCATATACATTTGGTCAAATTCAGTCTTTCTGCCCCCCCCCCCACCCACGGAGGGGCAGAGAGCACACTAGACACCAGGGATTATTTTTTTTGAAAATGTAGTGGGGGGGCTGCCCTAAAATTGGCACAGTCTTACTTTCCCCCCTGGGGTGAAGGCACCAGGGATTATTGTTTTTTTAATAATAGAGGGGTAGGGGCTGCCCACAGTGGGCAGGCCAATGCCCCCACCCCCAGCACAAAAAGGACAGTCTTTCTGCCTCCCCGGCAGGTATGGGGGAAAGCCCACTAGACACTAGGGATTTTTTTTCTAAAAGAGGGGTGGGAGCTGCCAACATTGGGCAAGGCCCCCACCCACATTTATAAAAACAGAAGTCTTTCTGCCCCCCAGGAGCAGTTGAGGATACTAGCCCCCGATCTTCCCCCTGGGGGGCAGAAATCCCACTAAGCACCAGGGATTTTTTGTTTTGAATATGTATCGGTGGGGGCTGCCAAAAATGGGCATGCCAATGCCCCCACCTCCCTAAACAAAAAAGGGACAGTCTTTCTGCCTGACTTTGGGGGCAGATGGGGGTTATTACCCCCGATCTGCCCCGGGTGCAGAAAGCCCACTAGACACCAGGGATTTTTTTTAATAAAAGAGGGGTGTTTGCTGCCCATATTGGGTGATGCCAATGCCCCCCTCACCCCAAAAATAGCTCCTGCCTTTCTGACCCCCCTGGGGGGCAAATGGGGGCAATAGCCACATATCTGGCCCAGGGAGGGGGCAGAAAGCCAACTAGGAACCAGTGATATGTTTATGGGCATGTCAGTGAGCAGCCCCTTGGGCAAGGGTTGCTCCCCATTTTTTTGTGAACACGCTTTGGCTGCTTCGGTGCCCCCGGGGGCAGATCAGTGATATTTTTAGGCTCATCTGCCCCCAAGGAAGTAGAAAACCACTAGCCACTAGCAAAAGTTTCTGTGTTTCGCTTGGCTAGCCGTCTGTATGGATGGCACATGTCTGGTGGTGTGTGTGGACTATCGCTTGGCTGGCAGAGTGCATGGACTGTCGCTTGGCTAGCGATGTGCGTGGATGGCGTTAGGCTGGCCGTTTGCATGGATGGCGCTTGGATGGGGGTGTGCATGGATGGCGCTTGCCCAGCGGTGTGGCTTGCATGGATCCTCCAGTGTTTTATTACCCAGAATACATTTCAAACTTTGCATTTAGCTAAAAAGTCACACTTTCCACACATTTCTGTGTGGAAATGTTGTGGGATCACCGCGCGGGCACAAATTTCCCACCATCCAGCATTCCCCTCTGTCTCCTGATAAAAATGATACCTCACCTGTGTGGGTGCCCAAGGCAGAGAACCTAAAAACACATACAATGAAAAACTGAGGGGGAACCAAAGTGGGTCCAAAAGGGCAGGTTTTTTTTCATAAGTTTTTTGGCTGACTCTCCTTTTCACTCTGACAGCAATCACCTCATCTGACTCCACCCCCCACACAAGACTTTTCCTCCTTGCACACTGACAGAAGAGAGCATCAACTGTTGTCAGGAAGTGGAATGCCTTACTTTTCCTTCCTGCAGCACCCGCAATGGAAACCAAATAATGTGCTACACCCCTTAGCAAACTCTGTCCGATAGCAGCATTCTAGAGGTACATTGTGCAGGTTTGCAATAAATCGTACTGCACTCTCCTCCACCATTGTTTTTCACCTTCAGTTTATATCACTTTAAAGATCAAATACACCACAGCCTGAGGTGTATAAAAAATCAGAAACCTAGTCAGCACTTTTACTCCCCATAACAGGCAGGCGTCAGCAAGCATCCAACAATTTGCTTACATCAAAGAGAATATTTCCTCCTGCTTAAATGCTTGTCTCTACAGGGATATAATATGGCAGGCAGGCCCACTGGCAAAGAACTAAATATAAACCCGTGAATTCTGCAGCCTTTCTCCTGGCGGCCTGGTGCATGCCACTACCATAAGTCTGTGATGCCTGCAGGACATCCCTCAGCAAGCAGAAACAGGCTCAGAAACAACCACACCATTCCACCTCTCCCAGCCTACCGGTGATGAGTGGAAAACACAGGTAGAACAGAAACTCCCACAGTCTTTCATTTTATTTAAAAAGAATCTTCTGTGAATGTATTAATTCTTTTATCTTTAAAAATTCTCACATCCCACACATCATAATTTGGAGGGGTAGGTGTGTGTTAATCCAGTATGAATATTTCTACTTATGAATCAATCTAATGGCAGCTAAGTTGTCCAGAAGCTTATGTAACCATTTCTTTGATGGTCCAATCATTATATCTGCATTATTAAAAAGTAACATCCAACATTGCGTGGAATAACACATAACATCCTGGTTCTGGGTTACAAAAATCAAACGGATGAAAAATTATATTAAACAATGAAGCAAAATCATTATCACAGTCAACAGGGTGTCAAGAATGTCTCTCAACGAACAAATTAACATGAGCTAAAATAATAGAGTTAGTTAAATAAGACAGTCTCCATGTCAGCTCATCCATCTACGGAATTTGCAAAACATTCCTCCTCTTTGAGAACATTCCAAATCTTCAACGTTGAAAAGCTTCAACAGGATGGTGCAAAACCGCAAAGCAGACTGTGGACCCACTCTGATGAGAAATGGAAATGATTGGGTGCTTCTATGAGAGGGCTGAATAGGATTAACAAGCATTGGTAAATGCTTTGGGTATCGCTTATGTGATTAATAATAAGTTATTTTTACTGTAAGTTGTAGCATGGTGAGCAGTTGTGCAATATAAGTTATTGAAAGGCCATCAAAGTCTTATGACTTGTTTATTGAGAAAGGTAATGCTTTCTTGCAAACTGTGTTCATGGAATCATGAATTTGTCATAATGCAGTTATAATAAAAGAAAGCTATGCTGCATACTGACACATGAACATCTGTTATGTTAGACGCATGTTTGTTGTGTACAACGTACGGGATTCTGTGGTCACATAATCCTTTTGGCTTTTCAAACAGCAGAAGATACTGTACCTGTCCTCTGAACCTACCCTGCAGCTTGCTTGTTATTACTACATTTACCTAGGCCACATTCAAGAGATATGACTTAGTTTAGTGGGTTTAAGGAGTATATACAATTCAGAGAAAGAGCATGCTTTCTGTTGTTATTTTTCCAATATATCCCTCACTGGACCCCCAAGAGCATCAGCTAGTTTTGTTTCCCTAGTTGAATCGACCATCAGGATAAAGGTCACCTCTTCTTAAGGGAAGAAGTCATGCTTATGAGTAATTCTAATTGCTGTTAATCTGAAGCTGCTCGCATTTCACCTCCCATGTCAGCCTGCCATCTCTCTCTTCTCTGTTGCTTAGGAAACAAATAACATAGGACAGATGTTGTGAGAGACCAGTACCTGTTTGCAGTGCCCCCCTAATTTTTGCCCCCATTTGGACTACTAAATGCTGGTTTTCTTACTCTGATTGTGCCCTGGGCTCAGCTAACCAGACTCAGGGCCTGTGCTCTGATTAAAAGTACATGGTAATTAGGTACTGGTACTGACAACCAACCTGTAGTTCCCTAGTGTATGGTAGGGAATGTAGGTCTAGAGGCCCATTACATTTAGGGGCCGATTCTGATTCGGGCCGGAAATCTCTCCGACCGAGCCGGACCCGGAGAGATTTCTGACCGAATCGGACCCTAGCAGCCCGACCGAACGAGTACGATGCGCACGTATGCTATCAGACTCGAGTCGGTCGGACTCCCATTGAAGTCAATGGGAGCCGGTCGTACAACGCGTACGCGGGCTCGCATTGACTCAATGGGTGCGAGGCGAACAAGGGCGCCCCCTACAGCGGGTACGCCTCGAAGCGACTCGCGGCGTACATGCACAGGTAGGGGGGACTCATGGGTCCCCCCTGTGTGCGACTCGCGCGGCTACGCGTACAGGGGGGTCCGACACGGACCCCCAAAGTACAGCTCTGACTGCTTCTTGGAGCCGGACGGCGCGAGTCGGTCGCACTGCTCGCGGCGCGCATCGTACTTGCCCGGTCGGGGAGCGTCTCCATTGCGCGGTGCGAGGCGCATCCGTGCGAGTCGGTCGGAGCGGTTGGGACCCGCGAACGAGTCGGTCGGCGAATTCGCACGCGCTCGCATCTTACTCGCTCGGCCGGACGCACGTACGAATCGGTCGGGAAAAAGGGCTCCGAATCGGATCCGGTTCAGCCGAATCCGATTCGGTGCCCTACCGGCCGAGATCGGAATCGGCCCCTTAATGTACTTAAGTGTGCACTACTGTGGTGCCTGCTGTCATTTTAAAAGCCAGCCCTGCCTTGCAAACTGCTTCCAAACTTAACGTTTATGCAAATGCAACTTTGGAATTAAAGGTACTTCCAAAGCCTCAAACAACCTATTTTCACATATAGGTCACCCCTACTGCCTCCCCTAGGTGCCCCAGGGTAGGGCGCCTTGTAACTATATGCAGGGACATTATAAAATATGTTTTATATGCCCTGTTGAGGGAAAAACTGCCATTTTAATGTTTCCCCAGTGTAGCACAACGACTCCATAGGCTAACATGAGAATACTTTATTAAAGTGTAACTATTGAAAGAAAGGAGCTAAAAATGTACTCATCAAAATGATAGTTAGAATAAATACAAAAACTTGGCACTGCTAGACTTATTATAATTATCAGAGAAAAGAAGTTATAGAACTTTCATTTCTACAAGCCAAAAATCAGCGTTCCAGCAGCCCTGCTCTGTTTGGTCCGTCTCTGCCAGGCTGAGCCAAGCAGTCTTAATGAGGTGTGACGTGGCCTGACTAGAGACAAAGGATTTTCTGTGGGAGGAGAGCTGCAAGCTGCAGAGCAAAAGGCAGGATAGGGATGGAGTAGCCAAACTGGTCTTCAAAGAGAGAATTACAGTTTAGGGCAGCACAGGCTCACCCCCACATCCTGCACCCCCCAGCCAGGCAGGAGCCCCTGTACTTAGATCAGCAGAGGTGTTGGAATGGGAGTGTTAGGGGAACTTAGCCATGCCTGGGGGATAGCTTAGCCAGATCTCAACCTCCAGGAGAGAGTTTCTCCATTTCGGATTTTGGAAGAATGTTGCTTTCTGGGTCAAGAACTTGCCACACTTTTGAGGAACTGGTCATACCTGAGGCGGGCACCCTGCTCCCCATTGGTCAGGGATCCCCCCGGCTTGTCACCCAGGAACTGTGAATAAACATGGGAGCATTGCCAGGAAACCTAGATCCCTGCCTTGATTAATCAAGAGAAGAAAGACTACCCTGCTAAAACCCCTGGTCTGCACCCCAAGTGGACTGTACTATTAAGACTGCACCTGCTGCACATTTTGGAACTACAGCCCTAAGGACTTTGCCTTGCTTAAAAAGGATTAAGGTGGGAATTTCTGAAAGCAACAGGTACAACAATTCCCTGCCTAACACTACAGAAGAACAGAAGAACAAGGACTGCCCTGCTGAAACCCTGGCCTGCACCCAAAGGATTGCACTCTGAATGACGGCACCTGCTGCACATTCAGAACTACAGCCCTAAGGACTTTGCCTTGCTTCAAAAGTGGAAGGAGTGGACTCCCTGATAGCAACAGGTTAAAAGAGCTCCACCTGTAGCATTTCCACAACAAGAACCCATCTGGAGTGCGTCCAGTGGACTTTTAAGGATTTGGCCAGGTGCATTGTCGGAAACATAGCCGAAACACCCCAAGGACGATCTCAGAGCTTCTAGACCCTTGGATTGGTGTTGTGGACACCTTAAACCCACAAGAGGAACTTCAGGGAGAAGCTCCAGACATTTGGATCAACTTTTGTAAAAAGCTTCAGAAGTTGACTAGGTGGATTGTGGGAGCTGTAGTCCCAGACCTCAAGAGGCACACCGGAGCGTCTGAACCCTTGGCTGGTGCTGTGGACCATTTTCCTGCATCAAGAAACACTTCTGGAAGTAAGTGTAAAGATGTTACATCGTGGGTGGCCTGAACTCTGGACAATGTCCCGGTCCAATGTGGCCTTTTTACCATTTGAGTGCTATTTGCTTCTAAGCACTAATTTTACTTTTAATCTTTAAAAATTCATATATCTGGCTCCCTACATTGGATTTTTGTTGTGTGTTGTCATTTTATTATGATTGTGGCCATATTACTAGTGGTAGGTACGTACTTACCTCTACTAATAAACCACTTTCCAACAGAAGTGCAAAACATTTTTTTGGGTCACTTACACGCTAAATAAGAGTTTGGAACAGCAAAACTGCATTTGCAATGTACAAATCCCATTTTAGAAGTCAGTGATGTTTTAATAGCTCCTAAAATGGGATTACAACTGCATACTGACTTGCGTTGATTTGGAAGGGGCATGTTGAGGTATCTGTATTACAAACCAAATAGGTATTCTAAGGAAAGGTCAATCCATGTTTTGTATGCTCACCCTCAAGCTGGACTAATGCATGACTGGTGTATGGATTTTGTAAACGCTGGGGTGCTGCTGTCCAGCTCCCATTGAATGGGTACCGACCCTTAACAACATGTAGAATTACCTAATCTCTAATTGGCATATTTAACTTACATGTGAGTCCCTGGTATATGATACTCTGGGGGATATTCACAACAAAGTGACGGAGTGGGGCATTAGCCTTCCTGGCTTAACGCCGCACTCTGCCACTTCAGAAACGCAGGGCTGCACCATATTTACAACTATACGGTGCAGCCCTGTGTTTCCCCCTGAGCTGGAGCTAAACTTAAACTTAGCAGCCTAGCGCCAACACAGGCACCCTTGCACCATAGTGCAAGGGTGTCTGCGTTAAGGGGAAGATTGTTTATGTACTGGAAAGTCTCCCTTCCTGCACATAAACAATCTTTAAATGACGTTTTGTAACTTCTATGTGTGCTGCTTAATTCAGCACACATAGAAGTTGCAAAACGTAATTTTTTTTGTTTTGATTGTTTATGTGCAGGAAGGGTCACCTTCCAGCACATGAACAATCAATGGCATTTTGCTGTTTCTAAATATACCGCACAAAGCAGCACCCATGGAAACAGCAAAAACGAGGAGAAACAAAGCATTTTTCCTCATTTCGCCTGTTTAACATCAGGTTTTCTCTGGTCTTAATTTTGGCGCTGCCTCCTATTTACGCTGCCGGATCACTGTCAGAATATCGACGACCAGGATATCGACGACAGAAATATCGAAGTCCTATCTACATAATGGTAAGTACAAAAATATCGGAAAAAAAATATCGTTAAAAATATTGGGGCCGATTCCGATCTCGGTCGGAGGCGCACCCAATAGCATTCGGTCGGAAAAAAAGCCATGCGAAAGCCTGTTTCCCGACCGATCCGTACAGCACACCGAACGAGTAAGTACGATGCGCACAACAGCAAAGAATCCGGCCGAGCCGTACTCACCCAAACCAGGTCCTGTTCCCCGACCGAGGCGAATCCGGAAACGCTGAATCGAGTCGCACAGAAGGAAATATGCAGCTCCGTCCGGCCGAACGAGTACGATGTGCATTCCGTACGCGCCGAACCCGTCGCTACGCACGGCACGTCAAAGCATCCGGGAGAGGAGCACATAAGCTCCGATTCGCGCCACAACACGATCCACGGCTCCGAGACGAACACGCCAGCGACGAGGACGAGGAGAAGCGACGAGGACGACGCGAAGGGACGAGGACGACGCGAAGCAACGAGAACGACGAACGACACGAACCAACCATGAATCCCTTAGTCCCGATCATACCAATATTCTACATTTACTACCGGAACAGGCACGGACGCATACGGCGCAGAAGTTAAGCCAGACACCAACCACAAAACACATACAACATGTACACGACACATCACACACACACAGAGGGATGCAGAATATACTTACACCAGCAACAGCAGCACCATAGGGGCGGGATGCCCATCACCAATGCCACATATGCACACAGGGGCCTGAATGCGCACAACCACCCCTACACAGGGGGGGCTGGATGCCTACCACTACTACCACCCTCACCCAGGGGGGGCTGGATGCCTACCACTACTACCATCCTCACCCAGGGGGGGCTGGATGCCTACCACCACCCTTAGCCAGGGTGGGCTGGATGCCTACCACTACTACCACCCTCACCCAGGGGGGGCTGGATGACTACCACTACTACCACCCTCACCCAGGGGGGGCTGGATGCCTACCACTACTACCACCCTCACCCAGGGGGCTGGATGCCTACCACCACCCTTAGCCAGGGTGGGCTGGATGCCTACCACTACTACCACCCTCACCCAGGGGGCTGGATGCCTACCACTACTACCACCCTCACCCAGGGGGGCTGGATGCCTACCACTACTTCCACCCTCACCCAGGGGGGCTGGATGCCTACCACCACCCTTAGCCAGGGTGTGCTGGATGCCTACCACTACTACCACCCTTAGCCAGGGTGTGCTGGATGCCTACCACTACTACCACCCTTAGCCAGGGGGGGCTGGATGCCTACCACTACTACCACCCTTAGCCAGGGGGGCTGGATGCCTACCACTACTACCACCCTTAGCCAGGGGGGCTGGATGCCTACCACCACCCTTAGCCAGGGTGGGCTGGATGCCTACCACTACTACCACCCTCACCCAGGGGGGCTGGATGCCTACCACTACTACCACCCTCACCCAGGGGGCTGGATGCCTACCACTACTACCACCCTCACCCAGGGGGGCTGGATGCCTACCACCACCCTTAGCCAGGGTGTGCTGGATGCCTACCACTACTACCACCCTTAGCCAGGGGGGGCTGGATGCCTACCACTACTACCACCCTTAGCCAGGGGGGGCTGGATGCCTACCACTACTACCACCCATAGCCAGGGGGGGCTGGATGCCTACCACCACCCTTAGCCAGGGTGGGCTGGATGCCTACCACTACTACCACCCTCACCTAGGGGGGGCTGGATGCCTACCACTACTACCACCCTCACCCAGGGGGGGCTGGATGACTACCACTACTACCACCCTCACCCAGGGGGGCTGGATGCCTACCACCACCCTTAGCCAGGGGGGCTGGATGCCTACCACTACTACCACCCTTAGCCAGGGGGGCTGGATGCCTACCACTACTACCACCCTTAGCCAGGGGGCTGGATGCCTACCACTACTACCACCCTCACCCAGGGGGCTGGATGCCTACCACCACCCTCACCCAGGGGGGCTGGATGCCTACCACCACCCTTACCCAGGGGGCTGGATGCCTACCACTACTACCACCCTCACCCAGGGGGGCTGGATGCCTACCACTACTACCACCCTCACCCAGGGGGGCTGGATGCCTACCAGTACTACCACCCTTACCCAGGGGGGGCTGGATGCCTACCACTACTACCACCCTCACCCAGGGGGGGCTGGATGCCTACCACTACTACCACCCCCACTCATAGGATGGACAATGCATGACACAACCAGCACACCACAACCTAGGGAATGGAAGAAGAAGACATCCCCCCAACACCATGACAAGCGTGTGTATACTGTGTCAAATGCCTACAACACCGAACATGACTTTGAACATACAATGTGACCCCCTAGCACATGTGCCACACATATATGTGTGTGGCACCCACAATGCAAGCAGGCCATGACCATTGTGGCAATGGTGTCCAAACCCCCATCATCACAGTGACCAAAATGTAAGTGTGGGGTCCATAGCTGAAGCACACTTTGAACATTGTGGCAATGGGGTCCAAACCCCCATCATCACAGTGACCAAAATGTAAGTGTGGGGTCCATAGCTGAAGCACACTTTGAACATTGTGGCAATGGGGTCCAAACCCCCATCATCACAGTGACCAAAAGGTAAGTGTGGGGTCCATAGCTGAAGCACACTTTGAACATTGTGGCAATGGGGTCCAAACCCCCATCATCACAGTGACCAAAATGTAAGTGTGGGGTCCATAGCTGAAGCACACTTTGAACATTGTGGCAATGGGGTCCAAACCCCCATCATCACAGTGACCAAAAGGTAAGTGTGGGGTCCATAGCTGAAGCACACTTTGAACATTGTGGCAATGGGGTCCAAACCCCCATCATCACAGTGACCAAAAGGTAAGTGTTGACAAAGAAAGAGGTGCAACTGCCAAACTGCATGGATGATTCCTGGTCACAGAACAACAAACACATCAGTGGCAAAGTAGTGTATGTGTCCCATTGCAACATAAATTGGGGGAGCCAAATACTGCAGTGCAAATAAGACATACCTTTGGCCATGTGCAGACAAACAACACCC
Source organism: Calotriton arnoldi (assembly GCA_963921515.1). Lineage (NCBI taxonomy): Eukaryota > Metazoa > Chordata > Amphibia > Caudata > Salamandridae > Calotriton > Calotriton arnoldi. The sequence goes on along the minus strand of CAWUFW010001750.1, from coordinate 21,387 downwards.
ATGGGGGCTGACACCGTCAACAATCATCAATGACACAATGACAGAAGTGACCATCAGAATGCAGACCCACATATTTGCACCAATGGGCACACACATGCAGATACCCTGTGGAGACTGCAGATGTGAGGTGAACAGATACCATACCATGGCAGCAATGGGACACACAAACCATGATCATTGTGCTGACCGATGACCTAGGAGTCCCAGGGACAGCAGGGGAAAGCCACCAAACTACATACAGCCAATGGCACACCCAAGATATGCCAATGCAGTGGTGCAGATGCACAAACACAAACAGGCAGACCCACACTGCACATCATACACAACAGGTGAGGGGGTGCCAGTGTCCCCAGGCAACCACACAACACATGAGGAGACCTGAATACCAATCATACAGATGTGCATACAGTGCCACACAAAGGTAACTCATGGATCCAAATCCCCTATGTGGGCAAGCAGGCATTGTCAGATGAGAGGGAGCACAAATCACACATGTCACACAGGCACGTAGGGACAGCAACTGACACAGCAAGACACAGACACACCACAGCACCACCCCCAGGTCCCCCACAATGTGGTGACCCTGGGCTGCACTACAATCCCACTGTGATGACAAAGCTAAATGTGGTTCACACTGTGAACCACAGTCATGTGTCCTGAGCAACTAACTACCATCACACCTACACAAGCACAAATCAAACAGCATGGCCAGTAAGCCAAGGCCAACATGGAGGCAGGGGCCTAGCCGGGCAACAACTCTCATCTGCACACACTCAACACCACACCCCTCGACCTCCAACAATGTGCAGCAGTGAAGCACACATGCACTGGTGACATTGCACATGCACCCATGACTATTCCAGGGTGGTGGGTGGGAACCAAGGTGCAGAAACACATCACACATGGACACTCAACAAGACTCCTGAATGTCTGACACACTGCACACTACGCTGTACATGGACATGACGGCAATACCACACCAACCAATGGGATCCCAGCCACAGTCACACACCAATGAAGAAGCCAAGGTCACCCACAAAGAACACACATAGACAACAACCAACATTGCAGCCCGGACCCTGATGAGTGCCAGCAGTCACACACACAACGTGTCACAATCACTGAAAGATAACACAAACTGGAAATCACATGACAGGGGCAAACAACAAGTGCCAAGGGGAAACCTGACTGTGACCCATCTGCGTCTGCACACAAACTCAGCCCTGACAGCAAACACACCTATGGGTGACACCCTGATGACCAGTAATGTGCCATGCACCCACATCAGTGAGAACCCAGGGCGAAGACTTTGGGGGAACATAGGTCAACTCAGCTAGCATCACAAAGAGGTACAACACTAGGGATCACAGCATGCACAGCTAAACGGAAGTGAACACACAGACATGCACATACAACACACACCTTGGGTGCAGGCAATGTCACAGGAGTACACACTGCCATGAGAGGACGCCACTCCTGTGTGAGGAAAGCTGTGCCATATGTTGCCTCAGTAGGGCCCCATCATGTCAGCTGAGCACTTGGTCACACAATCAACAATTAGCACCAAATGAGGGCTCCCGTAACATCAGCCTGGTCATGGAAGTGCCAACGGAATCATCAGCACAGATCCAACACACTTGTATAGCAATGTTGCACTGACAACACAGATGAGTCCTTCCCCATTGATGCCCAAACCTGCATGTCCACTGGAGATGGCCACACGGTCAGGGAAGTAGACGAATTGAACAATGGCAGGCACAACAGATGTGCAGGGGTGGAAGCCACAGATGTGAAATAGGCAATCTGAGTAGGGAATCCCATTGCCAAATACTGAACACATGACACCCTCAGATGCTGCTATGGATGACATGGATACACCACAGGATAGGACACATTCCCCCTGGACCACATGGGTTCCTGCACAGTAACACTTCATTATCATGAGACCAAATATCACCATCACTGCAGCAAGGGCATGGTTAGCATCATCAACATCATGTACATCAGATGCAAAAGCACTAGAGAACAGAAAGTTGCTTTATTCAGCATATGTGGCATTAAAAGTAGAAGTCCAGTAGAAAAGAAACAAAGGTCAATGGCCAGTCCATCAACAAAGTCACAAGTGGGTGACAGTGGCAGATGCCACCCTACACATGCCTGCACAAAACCAGGGACAATCCACTAGGAGGGGCAACCGGGGGGGTAGGCCAGGCACCGCAGGGACAGGATCAGGGCTCACCAGGAGGAAGCAGGGAAGGGGTGGTGGGTGCTGGAGAGCCACTGACAACTGCAGTGGAGGTGTCTGACATGGTGTGTGCCGGCACAACTGGGGGCATGGCTCAGATGTTGTGGGTGCCGGCACGACTGCAGTGGACCCTGCAGATGGAGTGGACAGGTCCGCCACTGCAGTGCCCAAGTCAGACAGGGTGGTAGTGGACTCCACTGCAGTGCCTACCACCAGGGGAGGAGAATGGGGAACAGGCAAGGTGGGCTGGACAGAGGGGGAGGACACCCTCACCACATCAGTGGCACAGACAAGCGCAGCGGGGGTGTGGTGCCGGGAGAGCAAGTGGCAGGGGGAGAAGGCCGGAGCCTCTTGGGGATGGTATATCTGTGGGTGGGGGAACCTGGGGCAGGGTGTGGTGGGGGCACCTGTGGAGTGGGGGCCTGAGGGATGGAGGAAGGAGACCTGGTGCTTGAGCTGCAGGGCGGCGGCGGGGTCTTGCTCTTACCACTCCGGGGGACTTGCGGGTGGGGGCCTCAGTCTGTCTGCGCCTGGGGGAGGGTGTCTGGGGGCGAGGGGCACTCTGCTCTGTGTGGGGGCTTCCTCTTCCACCTGGATGCTGGAGCAGCTGGATCGGAGGGGAAGAGGCCGAGGTCACTGAGGAAGAGGCGCTGGGTCTTTGGGGTTGCAGGTGAGGCAAGGGAGGGTGCTTTGGAGGGAGAGGCAACTGAGGACTGCGCAGTGCCCGTGGATGCGTGTGTGTGTACCAGGGCCCCATCCCCTGTGAGTCTGGTTTCAGTCCCCTGACTGTGCGTGCGTGTGCGTTTTGTTTGTGGCGTGTGTGTCTGTGTGCTGGACGTGTGTGTGCTGGTGTGTGCCTGTGCCGGTGTGTGTGTGCTTGGGACGGGTAAGGTGCTGGGGAGTGTGGATGGAGCAGAGGCAGGAGGGGTGAGGGACTGTCTGAGGAGGGACACTGCTGCCGTCAGGGAGGAGTCCATGGACCTATTGCCCCTCTGTAGGTCAGACATGCCCGATGAGATGCCCTCTATGAACGACACCAGCTGAGTCAACAGAGCGGTGTGCGCATGGAGGACACTCAGCATGGCTGTCTGCCCTACATGGAGCTGGCGAAGGAGGTACACAGACTCCTCACTCAGGGCAGCAGGGGACACAGGGGCAGGGGGCGCGGTGCCTGGCCCAAAGGAGACACCCTCCCGAACATGGGAGCCTCCACGGACCTGGGGAATGGGAGCCGATGGGAGGGCGGTGGTGGTGCTGGTGGTGGCGGGGACAGCAACACTAGCTGGGGTGTGGTGGCTGCTGACACCCGCCTCCATAAGGGAGTCATCCTCCGTGTTGCTCTGGTCCTCAGCTGAGGTGGATGGTGCTGAGGACTCCTCGGTGTGGCTCCCCTTGCCCTCCGTGCCACTGGGTCCCTCCGACCACTCCTCGGCTGCTGACCCAGTCTGGCTCTCTGGCTCCTCCTGGTCCGTGGAGCTGTCCCCTTCCGTGGCCGTGGATGTATCTGCAAACAATGGGGAAACAGACAGACATCAGTCACCTGCACCAAACGCACACACCACTGTGAGCACAGCACATTACAGAGCAAGCCCTGGCATCATTAGTTGTACATTACTAAAAGTGCCCTAACTGAACAGGATAAGCCAATTGTCAGTCTGATGCCAAGCATGGCACTCACATCCCACATGGCCTTGCACCCATCTGTCTGGTGTCTGTTGGATTGCAACACCCCAGTGTGGACACATGCACCAAGTACACAGTAGTTGGACAGTGCAGAGGACACGGTGTGGCATGTGGACATGCACACATCACAGCTCTTGCCACTGAGTCAGTACAGGTTTCCGGATGAAAGGGATGCCCAGAGTCAAATAGGAAATGCATGTGATGCATACCAGCGACAGACCCCATGATGCACCCATGTCCTGATAGCCATCGCCACAATGGTGTGCATGTAGCACATGTCACTCCCCTGCAGGACCACCAATAAGTTGACACATGCCATGGCAGAGGCATGACTGCTAAGTCATACATCACTGTCTCAGTGATGTATGACTTGGCAGCCAGACAACAACACTATGCACTGTGTCACAATAGTAGGTCATGGGGAATGCAAGTCCTGGAGCTGCACAAGTGCACATGTACATCCCCCACACAACACATCATCTTAACCCTCATCTGTCCAGGTCATACCTATTGGACATATGGGAGACCTGTGACACTACCCTCTGAACCTGAGCCCCTCACAATCTGCTGTGAATGGGTAACAGCTGCCTGAACTTCACATTCGCATACCGCAGTCTGCACGGGCAGCTGATCAAACACCTATGTGACACACAAGTATCGTCTCCTATGGTCACATCTCCAGGGGCATGCTGAGCCCCTACCAAGAAACACCCCAGCAGTCCTGGCAAGTAATCCACAGCACACTGACACAGAGGCAGACACCTGAGGGGTCAAATCACTGCGCACAATGTGTCAGCTGATACACGGGAGTTTGAGTACAGAGTGCATTGCATGGCCTGGAGTAGGCATGACTGTTCTGCTCCACATGAATGAGGGATGAGCCCTGGACAGTGGATAGCTGGCTATGTATGTGTGACACACGTAATCTGCACACTCCTGGGGCCCAAACATTGTTCCCACCTGCTGCATGGGCGTGTGCCACATACCCCAGGCACATGTGGTGGCTCAGCTCAGCAAGTGGACCGCATATCAAAGCAACACGCAGATTACATGTCCGAACACAGGCGTTGTGTGAACAATGGACCCACCCATGATGCCCACAACAGAGTTAGGGAAACAGATGCTGTCCCCCACCTTTAGTGAAGCAAACTGCAAGGACACAGTCCCAAGTGACACAATTCCCTGAATGTAAGGGCCACACCTGGGTATCAGATGAGCAGTGGGCAGTGCACAATAGAGGGACATGGCTCCTGGACAACATGACTGCTGCACTGTGGCAGTTGAACCAGGCCAGAGGAGGGCACAACGCATGTAATACAGAGTTCACAGTGCAGTCTTTGACTCACCCCCTCCTTGCTGCTGTCTGGCCTTCAGCTGCCCATCCAGGTCTGGAAACACCACCGCCAGGATCTGAAGCATGTGGGGGGTCAGGGTCCGTGTTCCGCCCCTCCTGCGAGGAGGCGACAGCTTCAGCTGGACCCGTGCAATCCTCCGGGTCCAGCCCCGAAGGTCCTGCCACCTCTTCTGGCAGTTGCGGATCCGGCGCTTGTAGACCCCCACGGACCGGACGGCCCGGACGATGTCCTTCCAGATCTCCTGCTTCCGATGGGCATTAACCTGTCAGGATGACAAAGTGAAAAGGCCATTACTACAAATGCAACATATCCGTGCATGACACAGTTGCATATACATGTCTCAATCATAGGTTCACATGATGTACACAGGCAGTGCAAAGCTGCCCATGGACAGTTTGCCAGACGTCACTACATGGTATCATTGCATGGGAAGTAAAACCTTGTTCAAATGCACTGTCACTGCACCATACCTGTCCAGTGCATGTCACTACACACTATGGGGGGTGACAACTACTCAGTGAGCCTGCTAGCCAGTGGCGTGCAGACTTTCAGCCTTGCTAGTCAGACAATATGCACAATCAGAAAGGCAGTGCACAGAACACTCACCTGCTCCCCTGGTGTCCCATACAGCTTGCTGTACTGTGGAAGTAGGCTGTCCAGCAGGGCCTGGTTCTCTTCAAGGCTGAAGGCTGGGGCTCTCTCCACAGTACGTGCCATTGCAGGGTCCAGAGGGGCAGAGACAGCAGCAGTGCAGTGGCAGATGTCATCCTGGAGCATGTAGTGCAGGCAAGTGAGCTCTCAGGGGAACAGCCAGCAATATATATGTGCTTGAGAGGCAGATACTGTCCCTTGTGTCCAAAGTGATAGGTCCAAGTCGTTTGCATCTTCTGAATCTGGCCAATCCATGGAATAGCAGCACCAAAACACGCCCACAGCATCCTTCAAATCTTCAACTTCATGACATACATGATTTTGCAACATTGTTGTGGGTGACCAACTGATTTTCCAGCAACCGACTCGTTCGAAATTCGAAAACGCGTCCGTTGCCAGGCAAGCCCATTTTCAATGGGTGCGCACCGATCGGTCCATTGCGGTACAACGCGTACATGGGTACAACGCGTACCCGCACACATTGAATGCAATGGGCCGGCCGGGGGCACCGATCGGTCCATTGCAGTACAATGCGTACAGGGGTACAACGCGTACCCGCACACATTGAATGCAATGGGCCGGCCGGGGCACCGATCGGTCCATTGCAGTACAACGCGTACAGGGGTACAACGCGTACCCGCACACATTGAATGCAATGGGCCGGCCGGGGCACCGATGGGGCCATTGCAGTACAACGCGTACAGGGGTACAACGCGTACCCGCACACATTGAATGCAATGGGCCGGCCGGGGGCACCGATCGGTCCATTGCAGTACAACACGTACAGGGGTACAACGCGTACCCGCACACATTGAATGCAATGGGCCGGCTGGGGGCACCGACCGGTCCATTGCAGTACAACGCGCACAGGGGTACAACGCGTACAGGGGTACAACGCGTACCCGCACACATTGAATGCAATGGGCCGGCCGGGGGCACCGATCGGTCCATTGCAGTACAATGCGTACAGGGGTACAACGCGTACAGGGGTACAACGCGTACCCGCACACATTGAATGCAATGGGCCGGCCAGGGGCACCGACCGGTCCATTGCAGTACAACGCGTACAGGGGTACAACGCGTACAGGGGTACAACGTGTACCCGCACACATTGAATGCAATGGGCCGGCCGGGGGCACCGATCGGTCCATTGCAGTACAACGCGTACAGGGGTACAACGCGTACAGGGGTACAACGCGTACCCGCACACATTGAATGCAATGGGCCGGCCGGGGCACCGACCGGTCCATTGCTGTTCAACGCATCACTGTACATGTGACTGGCATATGTCAGCATGCCTGTCTCAGATGGACATATGCCAGCCACAGATAGCTCCCAGGGAGTGAGGGGCACACCTACATCACGACAGCCTGTCCAAACTTTATCATAAGGCATGTAAGGCTGCATTTCCTATTGTGTGTATGTTGGTGTACATGTTGTCCTGTGGGTGTCACCTGTGGGCAGCCACCCCCAGGCTGTGCACGTGTTCATGGGGACAGGATCCTGGGTGTTACGTGTACATGACCACTGTGATGTGCAACTGTTCATATCTGTGCATGTGCCATGGTCACATTTCACGGTGGTGTATGTGTATGTCATGTCACATACCCCGTGAGTCCCATGTGGGACGGTATGTTTGAGCCAGGGTGTCCCAGTGGCACAATAGTGATGGTCCTCCACAGTCTTTGTGCATGTAGTGTTTACAATGTCTCTGATTTCATGTGCACAATGGGAGACAGTCTCCACATCCAGGTTGTGTGTGCATGGACTTTGATGTTGTGCGTGTGTGTGTCACAGACGTCCATGTCTGTCCTGCCGTGGCAAGTGGGGCCACTACCTGTGGGGGTCATGTTGTTTTGCTGTGGTGTATACATGATACTCCATGTAATGCCAGTGTCCATGTGGCAATACAGGGTCCCTGGGAATGTACCTGTCATTGAGCTGTGGTGCCTGGGGCACATCTGTCCTCACATGTCACTGTGGGGGGTGATTGTGACACGGCAGCAGGAGATGGGAACTGTGACACGGCCTCATGATATCCAATGGGCCAACGTGGGACTAATTGATGCCACCTGTTGGACCGTGTTGACAGATGTTGGCCATGTATGTACCATACATGTCCTTCCGGAACTGCACACTTCATGTAGTTGTGCCTCATAATGATGTATGTTGGGATATTGAGTGTGTTCAATGCCGCATATGTGGGGTGACTGACAATCTTGCTTACTTCTCCTCTGCACTGCAGGGCTCCTGCTGTCCATCGACCATTCCCAGACCTGGTAACGATGGTGGAACGGGACAGCATCCGACGGTACCGCTTCACCAGGCAGCTGATTGAGGATTTGGCAGTGCAGTTGTCCCCACATTTGCAGCCTGGCTGGCCGTATCCTACAGCGCTGACCCCCAAGGGGAAGGTGATGGCAGCCCTACACTTCTTTGCCACCGGTACCTTCCAACATACTGTGGCGACTGCTGGTGGGATGTCACAGACCATGTTGAGCCGTGTGCTCCACGATGTTTTGGCGGCAATGTTGTTATTCCTGAACCGGTACATCTATTTCCCTAGACTGCGACGACTCACTGACGTGAAGAGTGACTTTTATGCCCTGGGGAGGATGCCGCATGTCATTGGCTCCATTGATGGGACACATGTGGCTTTGGTACCACCACAGGCCCAGGAGCAGGCCTACAGGAACCGCAAGCACTACCACTCGGTCAATGCACTGGTGGTGTGTCTTGCAGACATGACCATCACACATGTGTGTGCCCGTTTCCCTGGTTCAGCACACGATGCCTTTGTGATGAGGAGTAGTCGCATCCCCAGGATGATGGCACAGATGCAGAACCAGCGTGCCTGGCTTGTCGGTGTGTACTGACTTTGAGCCATTGTGTGTGATCTGATCTGTAGTATTCCGCCCACTTTTCCAAGTCAGCTAATGTGCACTTGTCTGTCCGTAGGTGACTAGGGATACCCCAACATGCCGTGGTTGCTGACACCCCTCAGGAACCCTGTGACACCAGCCCAGATGCGCTACAATGAGGCACATGGTCGGAACAGGAGAGTGATTGAGCGGACATTTGGTCTCCTGAAGAGCCGATTCCGCTGCCTGGACAAGACCGGAGGGTCCCTCCCATATGCCCCTGCGAAAGTGTGCAAGATTATCATCGTCTGCTGCATGCTCCACAACCTGGCAGTGCGGAAGGAGTTGCCTCTCATCCAGGATGACAATGACCAACATCCGCCACCTGTGGAGGATCCTGGCCTGGACCACGATGCCAGTGACGATGATGATGATGATGGTGATGTCCGCACACAGCTCATCACCAACTTCTTTAGCTGAATGTGAGTATCCTGAGGTGTCATGCCAATGATGTGAGTTGGCATGATGTGTAGGTGGTGCTCTGGTGCTGTTGGAGTGTGTCCATGGGCTACTTGACTGGATGTGTGTTGCGATGTGTGCTTACAGGTGGGCTGTACTCCCCAACAGTGTTGACTAGGGGTGGGCGGAATTTGCGTAGTCGCGCTACGCAAAGCTCCGCAAAATGGTAAAAAATCTCTGCGAGCACGCAAAAGTTCCGCGAACACACGGAATTACTTGTTCCGCCCGTTCGCGATGCTTTTTTCCTGTTCGCGAATGCTGTTTACGTGCTCGGGGAGAAATATCTCGCGAACACGCATATTGAAAGCGCGAACAAGCAAAAAATTCCGCGAAGCTGCGGATCGCGGAATTTCTGGTAATTCCGCGTTCTTCGCAAAACGCGAAATTACCCAAATTCCGCAAGCGGAACGGAATTTACCGCCCAGGCCTAGTGTTGACATGCTAACTTGGTTCTGGGTGGGTATCTTATAACATGTATTGTGCATGAGTTTTGCTGTTCTGTCCTGTACTCCATTGCTTTTGACTGTGTGTCATTTCTGTCCTTCACAGGGTACTTTCAGATTCGTTTGGTCAACTGTGTCCACCGACGACGTGATTGCACTTCCAGGCTGGTAGCTGTTGTGTCCCTACAGGTGATGTGCGCCACACCCATGGACTTCCTTCCGTCTACAGTTGTTGACTGTGTGCCCGCTGCCAGGTGGGATTACCTTGCATCTGTTGTGGTTAGGACATGTTGCAACTGTGTAATAAACCTGTGCTTCACTTTGTGATGTGCGTTGTCTGTGGTCACACATTTGACTGCCATTTGCTTACTGCACCTGTGGGCTACTTGACTACAACTGGGAATGGGTGTGGTGTCTGTGCATTGCACCGTCTTCCCTGGCAACATCAGTGTAGGCAATGAGTCAGATGGCCTAGGTGTGTATGTGTTGTGTAGCCCTGGTGGTGTGTCTCCCTCATATGTGTCACGTTGCCTTTACTCACATGCCTGTGTTGTCCTTGCTGTTGCAGTTCGCATACACAGTGTAATTTTGCAGTTCATCATCCCCATAACAGCACCCACGTTGGAATCACAACAGAGGCAAGTATGGTGTATTAGTGTGTTTATTGTGATACATTTGTGTAAATAGTGCATAGGATGGGTAGTGCTGTACATAAATCTTGCAATCCGAAGTTCCTAGGTGAATTGAAAGTCCTGGTAGACAGAATCCCCAGTATCGGGGACACAGTTGTCTGACACATTGGTCCAACTTGTACTCCCCATGCAATGTGTGGGAGTAGTGTTGCCGTCAACAGGGTGAACAGTCTGTGCACAAAGGTGAACATCCAGAACAGGTTCAGGCTTCCTGGGAGTTGCGCTTGGCCATCGGCCTCTCACTTGCCCCTCCTCGGACGACCCCTCTTCTTGGGGGGCCCTCAAGTACAGGCTGCTGCGGTGCAGGGGACTCTCCGCCAGAGTCATCCTCCCTCCCTGTGGCAGTTGCAGTTTGTTCGGCACCAGATGTTGTTGGCACACAGGGAGGTGTGGACTGGTTGCTGTTCATCTGGCGGAGGCATTGTAAAATGTCCCTGTGCACCGCCGTCATCTCATGCAGTGCATCCCACTTGGACTCCACGCGGGACATGTGTGAGTCCACGCGGGACATGTGTGACTCCACGTGGGACATGTGGGAGTCCAAGCGGGCATGATGGGCAGCCTGCTGCTGTTTCATGTCTCTGAGGAGCCCCACTACCTGGCTGAGATCTCCGGTGCTGGACTGGTACGCATCAGCTATGCGTACCAGTTGTGGGTCATCATGCACACCAGCAATGTCTGCAAGCAGCGACCTCTGTCTCCCACCCCTCCCACCACCCCTGCTGACATGTGCAGTGTGTGCAGTGGCACGCACAGATAACCCTGGTCCACCTTGGGGGTTGGTGGTGGTGGTGGTGTCCATGGCCCCAGGTTGGTCCTGGGTCCCTGTGCTGGTGTTGCTCCTTGTTCTGTCCATGTCGGCAGGGATGGTATTTGTGGTGACAGTCGTTGGAGGGGTGGGTGCGGGGGGTGCAGCTGGTGGTCCTGCTGGTGCTGCAGCTGGTGGTCCTGCTGGTGCTGCATGTAGACTTGCACCGGATGTGCCAGGTTGGTCTTCATCGTCCGAGGAGGACAGAGGCTGTACGACGCCAGTGAGCTCCGCATCCTCTTGAGCCTGGGACTGGGACTCCTCAGCGTCTGCTGCTGTGTCCCCATCATCACCTGTTTTTGGGAGACACACACAATGTATGTTATGTTTCTGCAGGCATCAATGGTTGACACACATGACAGTTGTGACTGTGCCTCTGGGTGCGGGCCTGTACATTGCATTGTCCTAAGTCGTCACAGTCAGGGGTTGATATTGGTGTGGCACATTGTCCTGCATTATTTGGGCATTTCTATGTATTTTTTGGGGTGTGAACATGGTCTGCATTGGTTGTGTTTGCTTGACAGCCGGCCCTCCTTCCCACCCACCCAGCCAGTCAGTTATCCCACCATTGAACGTGCTTGCATTGCAGGGAGTGGAAGTTGTCTCTCAGGATGTCAGTCAGTGGTGTCCTGCTGTTTGTTGGTGCACAGTTGCCAGCAGGGCCTTGTGCTCCCCACAGCAGTAGCCAGTGTCAGCCATCTTGTGAGTCCTTCTCCACTCCCTGTGATGTGAGCATGGTTCAGGGTGGTGTTGATGGGACAGTTGTGGGGGTGAGCAATGTCTGTGACTACGACTCCCATCATGCTATTGCCTCCACCCCACTTCCCAGCATTCCCATACTTACTTGCTTTTGTGGGGAGTTCAGTGTGTGTGGGTGTGAGAGCAATGGCAAGATGGCTGACAGTGGTGTCCTGCTGTTGGTTGGTGTGCAGTACCCAGCATGCCCTTGTGCTCCCCACGACACAGCAACAGTGTCAGACATCTTTGATGGGCCTTTCCACTCTCTGTGGGATGTGCATGCGTGAGTGTGAGCTTGCTGGGCCATGTGGTGGGGGATGTAGAGCTGTGACTACGACTCCCATCATGCTATTGCCTCCACCCCCTTCCCAGCATGCCCATGCTTCCTTCCTTTTGACTCTGCTTCCCTGTGGGGTGGGCTGGCTGTGCTGACAGGATGGCTGGGAGTGTTGTCCTGGCAGTTGTTTGGCTAAAAGTCCCAAGAGTGTCCCTGTGCTTCACACAACATAACCCAGGGTGGTGGTTCTTTGTGGGATCTTGTGTTAGGATGGGGGCATTGCATTCTACCAGGTGGGTTCTGTGGAGTTTGTGTTGGGGGTGTGTGAGGGGAGATGCTTGTGACTATGGTCAGTGCTGCAAGTCCTCCTTCCCACCCAGCTAGCCAGATATCCCACCATGGAACGTGCTTGCATTGCAGGGAGTGGAAGTTGTCTCTCAGGATGTCAGTCAGTGTTGTCCTGCTGTTTGTTGGTGCACAGTTGCCAGCAGGGCCTTGTGCTCCCCACAGCAGTTGCCAGTGTCAGCCATCTTGTGAGTCCTTCTCCACTCCCTGTGATGTGCGCATGGTTCATGGTGGTGTTGATGGGACAGTTGTGGGGGGGCAATATGTGTGACTGCGACTCCCATGATGCTATTGGCTACACTGACTTGGCCAGCATACACAGAATTCCTTCCTTTGAGTGGTCTTCACTGTGTGTTGGTGTTGTTGTGGTGGCTACATGTCTGGATGTGTTTGTTAGTTCTATTTGTGCCACTGCCTAGCTGTAGTTGTAGTTGTGTTTGTACATGTGATGGCACAGTTGGATGTGACTTTTTTGATGGCATGTGTTGTGTTTATCTGACTGACATACACATTTTGGGATGATTCTGTTCTGGTTGCTGTGTAATTGCTATGAGTGCATGGTTTGACTCTCCCCTTGACAGTGATGTGTGTGTGTTTTGTGGCAGTATATTGTGTACATTTGTTGTGTACTCACCAGGCTCTGGGATGTCTTCTAGTCCATATACGCTCACTGGCGGAAGGATGGCCTGCACCTTCTCCTCCCAGGGCCTGAGGTATATTGGCTTGGCAGGAGGGCCACTGCCGGTGTGTTGGCTGTTGATGTAGTCTTTTTTGAGCAGGTCCCGTACCCTCCTGCGCACGTCATACCGCCTGTTCTGGATGTCGCTCTTTGTGCGCCGACATGGTGATTGTGCGTTCACCCTGTTGATGATCCTCTCCCACATCTTGGTTTTCTGGGAGATGGGGGTCTGCTGGACCAGTGTGCCAAACAGCTGTGGCTCTACCCTGAGGATCTCGTCTACCATGACTTCCAATTCACAATCTAGGAACTTGGGATTCTTCTTGGGGGGCATGGTGATGGGTGGTGATGGTGAGTGATGTGTGTGTTGGTGTGCAGGTGAGGGTGTGTGAGTGTGTGTTTTGCTGGGTGTATGTGAGGTAGGTATTTGTTGGTGTGCTGATGGTGTGTGGCTTGTGTGAGGGATGAGCTGTGGGTGTGTGGTTGCTTTCTCTTGGGTGCTGGCAGTGAAATGGCATTTGCAAAGGCTCATGGTTGTGATTTGTGTCCTTTATATGGGTGGAGTTGTGGGTGTGTCTTTGTTCTCTGTCCCCACCCCCCCAGTATTTATTGGCTTGGTAATTGCTTGTTTGGCCTTTTTTGGGTGAATTTTCCTTTGTACTGTCTGTGTATGTTGGAAACGTTCTTGTGACCGAGTCGGACCCTGCATTTGTCTCGTACGGTCTTCTCCGTTTCGTTCACGCTGTGTATGTGCAGTTTTCTATGCTGCGTACGCGTCGGTCGCAGTGTTTTGTGTTGCTTCGGCTCGGTTTTGTATGCGTGTCGGTCGTACGGCTTGGCCTCCGTCCGACTCGCTCGTGGTTTTCGCGCCTTGCATCGTACTTTGCGGGTTGGAGTTCGCGTGTACGGTTCGGTCGGATTTGTTCCGGGTGCGTGTCGGTCGGTTGGATTCGCGTGTTTTTCCGACCGGATTGCTGTTTTCCGTGCGGCTCGGTCGGTCAACTTGGTTTCGGTACGTGTCGGTCGGATTTTGCACGCCTTGCATCGTACTTGTCGTGTCGGGCGCCACAGGTACGTGTCGGGTGGCATTATTTCCGGATCCGAATCGGTCGGTGCTTTTTCCGGCCCAAATCGGAATCGACCCCATTGTTGTTAAAAATATACTTTTTTTTAAATGTTTAAAAAATAATGTAAAATAAATTAAATAATACATATATTTAAAATAAACATTGTTAGAATTACTAGAAAATGTTTAAAATTATAACTAATACATATAATGTAAAAATTAATTAAACATACATATATATAAAATATGAGATATATATTTACTTAATAATATTAATAAATTATTATTTTAATAAATTATAAATTGTTACAAACATATTAAAATTAATAAATAAATATATATACACATACACCAATAACATAAAAATAAAAATAACATATATAATAAATTAAATTATTAAAATATTTTTAATCTTTTTAAAATACATTTTACACTACATTAACTTAAACAGTAAATAAAATATTGGATAGCAGAAGGGATAAAATTACTATTCCCACTCCAGAGAGTGCAACAGTAAGGAAAGTGTTGGATAGCGTAGGAATAAAAATTACTATTCCCACTCCAGTAAGTGCAACAGTAGGGAAAGTGTTGGATAGCGCAGGGGTAAAAATTACTATTCCCACTCCAGAGAGTGCAACTGTAAGGAAAGTGTTGGGTAGCGTAGGAATAAAAATTACTATTCCCACTCCAGTAAGTGCAACATTAAGGAAAGTGTTGGATAGCGTAGGGGTAAAAATTACTATTCCCACTCCAGTGAGTGCAACAGTAGAGAAAGTGTTGGATAGAGTAGAAATAAAAATTACTATTCCCACTCCAGTAAGTGCAACAATAGGGAAAGTGTTGGATAGCGTAGGGGTAAAAATTACTATTCCCACTCCAGAGAGTGCAACAGTAGGGAAAGTGTTGGATAGCGTAGAAATAAAAATTGCTATTCCCACTCTAGTAAGTGCAACAGTAGGGAAAGTGTTGGATAGGGGAGAGGTAAAAATTACTATTCCCATGCCAGAGAGGACAACAGTAGAGAAAGTGTTGGATAGCGTAGAAATAAAAATTACTATTCCCACTCCAGTAAGTGCAACAGTAGAGAAAGTGTTGGATAGCGTAGGGTTAAGAATTAGTATTCCCACTCCAGAGAGTGCAACAGTAGGGAAAGTGTTGGATAGCGTAGAAATAAAAATTACTATTCCCACTCCAGTAAGTGCAACAGTAGGGAAAGTGTTGGATAGCGGAGGGGTAAAAATTACTATTCCCCCTCCAGAGAGTGCAACAGTAGGGAAAGTGTTGGATAGCGGAGGGTTAAAAATTACTATTCCCACTCCAGTGAGTGCAACAGTAGGGAAAGTGCTGGATAGCAGAGGGTTAAAATTAATATTTCCTAAAAATGTATTTAAAAATAAAAAAAGACAAAATAGCAACTACAATACAAAAATTGTTAATTACAAAAATACAAAACTAGATAAAAATATTACAATACATTTTGGGAAATTACTAAAAATTAAATACAAACATTAATTTATAAAAGTTTAAAAACAACATTTTTCAAACAAATAATTATCTTGAAAATAAAATAATTTTAATAAAAAAATATTTATTAATATTTTTAAAATAAATTACTTCACACCGTATTCCCCTATAAACACACAAACAACTCATACAAATTTTACAGAATTAACATATTTACCAATTAAATATTTATAATTTTCAAACAATTAATAATTAAAAAATATTAAATAAATTAACACAAGAACCACTATAAAATAAAAATATAAAATATATAGTAATAAATAAAAAAGATTAATTACTTTATTTTAATTAAATTACTTCCCACCCTATTCCCTATACACCTACAACACACTTCTTAACAAAATAGCACTATTACCATAATTAACAATTTACTAATTATTAATAAATTAATAACCCATTAATAGTTCATTCATAATAAATTAATTAAAAATACTAATAAATAAAATGTAACAATTACTTTACTATAATTAAATTACTTGCCACCCTATTCCCCTATAAACCCACAACCCACTAATAAAATAAAAATTATTAATGTTATTATCAATTAATCAATCAATAAAAATTAATAACCAATTGATAAATTATTATTAATAAATTAATTATAAATACTAATAAATAAAGATAAACAATGTCTTTATTATAATTAAATTACTTCCCACCCTATTCCCTATAAACCCACAACCCGCACCTAAAATAAATAACTCAATTATTATAAATATCAATTAATAAATAAAAAAATATTAACCAATTAATAATTAATTAATTATTAATTATTTATAAATACTAACTAAATCTTAATATTTACTTTATTATCATTAAATTACTTCCCACCCTATTTCCCTATAAACCCACAACCCGCTCCTAAAAAAAATAACACAAATAATAAAATTATATATTAATTAATTAATAATAATTAATAACCAATTAATAATTAATTACTAATACATTAATTATAAATACTAATACATACAAATTAATAATTACTTTATTATAATTAAGTGGCCGATTATGATGGCGGGCGGACTTAGTCCGCCCGCCATCGCCCCGTGAAATGGGACCGCCCGCTATGTGTGCGGCGGTCCTGCACATGTGATTAGGATGCCACCGCCACGGTGGCAGTGGCATCCCGCATTTTAAACATTGCGGCGGGCGGTGCTGCCAGCAGCACCCACCGCAAGGTTAAAAATGCAAGTTGTGCATTTGAATGCACAACGTGACAGGCACCGCGCGGTGCCTGCCATGTTGTATATGCAAATGCAGGGGGGTACCCCCACCCCCCAAAATACCTGGGGGCCCACTATGGGCCCCCAATGTCAGGGACCGCGAGCCTTTCCATGGCGGCGACGCCGCCATGGAAAGGCTCATCACCGCCGGCATCATAATGTGGATGGCGGTGTCTTGCAGACACCGCCACCATATTAATCCCTTTTCCACCCGGTCGACTGATCGGCCGGGCGGAAAACATGCGGACGGTCTTTCCGTCCGCCGGGGTCCCCTCCGCCATGGTAATATGGCGGGGGGAATTTGGTGGCGGACGGACGAAAATGGCGGGCGGATCGCCACCGCCATGCGGGCGGTGGCGATCCGCCCGACATCGTAATTGACCCCTAAATTACTTCCCACCCTATTCCCCTATAAACCCACATCCCGCTACAGAACTAACATACGCAAAAATGATTTAACATAAAATTAATTATTGCTAGAAATGTAACACATACATTAATAAAAATTCCTATACTTATACAAAAAAAATTACATCACATACTTTTAACAAACATACTAAAATACAGAACACTAATATAAATATCGATATTATTAACAACGATATTTTTACTAACGATATTACTGTCTTCGATATTTAAAAAAACAATATTTCTTACCTTACTGTCGATATTCTGTACCACAATATTCTTGATGTCGATATTCTTGTACCTCGATATTTGAAACTCGATATTATTGTACATTGAAAAAAAAAACTTGATATTCTGTCTGTGTACCTACGCTGCCCTTCTAAATAAAAAAAAATCAATGGGTGTTGTGGTGGAACGCACACAGCAATACCCACTTCCCTCCCATTTCACACTGAGGACAGCATGAAAGGGTGCCTTATTTACAAGGCAGCATTAAGCCACACTAAAAGTGACGTTGTGGTGGCAATAGGGGCTTGTAAATATGCCCCTCTGTGTTCCCAGGGTCTACAAGTTAAATGTTACTAGTGGTCTGTCGCACCAATTATGCCACCACTAAAGTGAGAATGCAAAGCATGTCTTTAGGCGTGCCCCTGCAGTGTGCAATTTTAAAACTTCAAATTCGAACCGGCAAAATAAACCCTTTATCAGGCCTAAACCTTCCTTTTTAATATTTATAACTCACCCCAAAGGTAGGCCCTAATTATGTTTTTTAAATATGGTGTCATGTTATTTAAAAAGTATGACATATGTACCTGTGTTTTACATGCTCTGGTAGTGTGAAATCTCCAAAGTCCTATTTCACTCTGGCAAAGAAAGGTACTGGGTTACATCATAACTTTAGCTTAGGCATAGCTAGAAACGTGGTTCAAGGACTCAAATTAATAGAATATAAGATCTGATCTGATGGTAAAGTTGGATTTTAACCAACTATTTATTAAATGGCACTGTTAGAAGGTAGGCATTTTCCTGCTTTAAAGCTTCTAGTATCCCTTTTAGAGATAATCCCCAACTGTCACCTGGGAGCCTGCTGGGAGGTGTGAATTGCTCTCACGAAAGGGAATAAAAGGTGCTTATCCCGGAGGAGTTATGACCTCTTTCTGACAGGATAGCCTCGGGATGTGGCCACCAACTGTTCAAGCTTCAAAGGGGGCAGCCCTGTCACAGGCAGACCTAACTCACAACTAGGCCTTTCCCTCCCATTGCCCAAGTGGCTAAAGTGGCACAAATCCCAGTGAAGGGAACACTTGCCCCAGAACTAGTTTTGCAGGGGGACTTCTTCATTTCCCTAGACACTATGGTATTCCAAGGAAAGAAAGATTCTGCCATGTGGGATTATTCAGGGCCAAACCACCAGGAAATTATGTCAAAGTGGGTTGGTTAGCCCCTAGCATCTTTTCCCTTATTGGTTAAGTTGTCTGCCCCACCCACAAGCTAGGGCCAGACATAAAGGTGGCACCCCTAGATAGACTGCTGCACCTGAGGAAGGACTGCACCTATTGAACCCTTTTAGGACTTCAGAGAGAGGACTGCACCTACTGTAACATGTCGTTCAGGTCCCACCTGAACCTGAGTTCATGTGGGAGCAGGGATGGACCTGCTCCCATCTGAACTCAGTACTGAAGTGAATACACCAAGGGCTAGTTGACTATCCCCCTGTTATGCTACAGGTACACAGAGGCTACAAGAAGCCCATCTTCCTGAAGAGCCCAGCTGACCAGTTCCGATTGGTCTTTCCTTGGACCCTGCTGGTGGCTTCCCCTGGAGTGGCTCCTGATCCCAAGGCCCTGAGGCCCTTGGATAAGTGCTAGAGTGTACTCATCCTGTCTAACCCTAAAACCTGGGACTCAGAAATGTTTTCAAGATTTTTTGGTAAAAGAAACACAGCAATACCCATCGCCCTCCCCTTTCACCATTGGACCACCGCTGAGCCGTAGCCACCAACTTCGCACAGCTGATCTGACTTAACTTGCTGGTTTGTACCACTGAAGGGATCCTGATTTTCCAAAAAGTTTCTAAATCCAATGTAGAATTCTTCACAGGGAGAAGGCACTAAATGTATCTGGCCTGCAAGGGACCTCCTTGGGCGCAAATTTCAAATGTCTCTAACTTGGAACTTTACTGCCAAAACTCAACAGCTTTACTGGGTGCTAAAAATGGGGATCTATAGTTGGCAGTGGTTTGCACCCTGTCCAGGTAGAGACCCTTATTCTAGTCAGGATAATGTAGTTACACACCAAAACTCCTGCTCACCTCCTTGGTAGCTTGGCACGAGCAGTCCCACTTATCTCAGAGGAAATGTCTAAAGCATTTGTGCAAAAAAAACACAGAACACAGTAAAAACACTACAACACCACACCAGTTTAGAAAAATAACCAAACTTTATCTAAACCAAACAGGACCAAAATGACAAAAATCCAACATACATTAGCAGAGATATCACTTTTTAAAGGTTTAAGCAAGTTTAGTCCACAGAACTCTATTTTGCTGCACGGCATGAAAAGTGTTGCGTCGATTCCTTACTGTGAGGGATAGCGATGCACCAAATTCCAGACACGCAGCCTCAGCTCCTAACTGTGGGGTGACGTCACTGGAGGCTTGGCACACAGGTGTGTTGCATGGAAAATTCATGCGGGCTTGAGCTATGCGACGGCAAAACAGTTGGTTTTCCAGCTGCATGGTAGGTCATGTGTCGATTCCTTCAGCCGCAATGCCGGGCCTGCATCGGACTCGGAGCGGGGTTCTCGGACGTCGGAGACACAGTGCTCAGGACTCTGGCTGCGGCGATTTTTCAGCCGCACACAAGCCACTGCATCAATTTTTCAGCCTCACGGCAGCGATGCTTTGTTTTTTTTAACCGCATGGCATTGCTGCGGTGAGAAAAACAGGCGCTGAAGGGCGATGCATTGATTTTCAGTACGTGAAGCAGCAAAACCAACTTCAAGGGCCCAGAACTGGGATTGGCACCACTTGGCAGGTTAGAACTCCCAGCCTAGGAGTTCATGGGAGCTGCAGATGAAGTATTTGATGGCCCTGAGACTTCCAACAGGAGGTAAGCACAGACAAGCCCTTGGAGCACCTTGACCGGCAGGATAAGAAAGTAAAGTTCAGTCAATTCGCTGCTCAAGACAGAAGCAGCAAGCAGCAGGCCAGCCCAACACAACAACAAGCAGATCGTCAGTTCTCCTCCTACTGCTTCTCCATCTCATCTTCTTGGCAGAATCTCCTCTTGATCCAGATGTGTTCCAAAAATGTGGGGTTACAGGCCCAAAATTTATACCCCTTTCCGGCTTTACAGCAGGCATACTTCAAAGGATAGTCTTTGTAGTGCACAGATCTTGCCTTTCCCTGACATGGCTCCAGATACACTACAAGGGGGTTGGAGACATGCTTTGTGTGAGGACAGGCACAGACCTATTCATCTGTCAGTGACAGCTTCTCCCACCACTTTAGCTCAGGAAGGCCCACCAGCCTCGTGATGGACCATCAGGATATGCAGGGCACACCTCAGCTCCCTTTGTATGACTGTCTAGAGTGAATCCACAAACAGCCCAACTGTCAGTCTAAACCAGACGTAGATTCCACATGCAGGCAGAGGCACAGGATGGTAAAGCAAGAAAATGCCCCCTTCCTAAAATGAGCACAAAAAATATGTGTTAATCTTGGCAAAATTTTAAGCATAGTACAATGACTAATAGCATTATTACATAGTCTGCTGAAATAAATAGCAGCCTCGAAAATCGGTGGCCAGGTTCTTCTTTTTTCTAAAACCCTTTCTAAAAGTAGCATTTTCAAACACACAGTGGTCGATAC